>OX411327.1:10000000-12806766 GCA_948150665.1 Conistra vaccinii | reverse complement strand
GATGGACGATCGTGAAAATGTGGGCCGAGGCGAAGCCGAGACACACATACATGAATCCATCAATGCCTAGTTGCGGCTAAGGCTTGTATAGTACTTTTCTCAAACAATGCGCTCAAATTAAAAACTAAGTAAATTATTTATAAATTCCAGAATCGATGACGAACAAAGAAAATTTTTCACGCACCAATATGTTCATTTGTTTCTTCTTTACTATAAACAGCTCTATTTGCTAAGCCAGTTCGAAATTTAAATAAAATCTTTGAAAAGTTACAGGTCCTTGGTTGCCATGTGTTGAAATAAAAAGTTAGTTCCATTTTTAAATAATACGACAGATATGAGTTTTCATAGTAATTTATTTGGCCGCTAAACACGACAGATATGGATTTTCATACTAAGATTGCCGGCCGCGCGCTCGCTTGTTTTTGACCAGTACAGCAATTTCGATTTATCTCGAAGAAGGTTGTCAAAATAATGTTCGAATCTCCAAGCATGTTTGAGAAAAAATAATTTTGTAATAATGTGCGAATGAGATACATGGTGCTCACATATTTACAAACATTGTAAAAGTATACGATATTCCTAATATTTGAACAATTAATACTAATAAGTCAGTATATGAGTTCAAGTAATCACAGAATGTAAAATGAATATATAAAAAAAAAATATATACAATATAAAAATAATTATTAGCAACCAGTTTGATTTTGTGTAGACTCTAAATTAGTCCTATGGAGCAGGACCAGCTTGTTTCTAAGCATTCTTTTCTTGGATAGAATCTCTAATTTGTAATATGCTTGTTTACAAAGTGTACTTTTAATATGAGTTTTGAATTTTCTTTCATTTGTATTTTTATATCACAAGATATTTTTTTGTAACATAACGCCCCGCAAGAGGTCCGAGGTCCGCTTTGTAATTTCTCATCTAGCGTGATGCCTAAGAAAACCGTTTGATTAATAAAATATTCCAGTTTTTCTCCATTCAATATGATGACACATTCGCTACTTCTAACATGAGGGAATTTAAATCTAACGTATTTTTATTTAGTACCAAATCACGTCGTCAAGTTTTTGTGACCATCGGTTTATTTTTGTTTTCATTAATAACACTACCGAGGTAATTTCATAGATCAATGATGTGTCATCTGCAAATAACACTATCTTCGATTGATTTTGAAGTATGCAGTTAATCATTCATGTAAACTAAAAAGAGGAATAGACCCAATATCGAACCTTGAGGAACGCCCATTGCCATTTCAGACCCTTGAGTTTAAATGGCGTTTATTTGAACTTTGCTTGTTTTGTTCATTGCGTTCCAGTCGCTAAAGCCATACAAAAGTCATTTTATTTTTACTGCACGTTTTAATTCTCCGCGATAAACATTGTGGTCTCTTGCGGAAGCATAATTTGATACATTTTGCGAAAGTGAGTTTGTTTGTTACGCTTTCACGAAAAAAGGGCTAAACGGATTTGGATGAAATTTGCCACAGGGGTGACCTTGACCTCGAGAAGGCTATATTTTGGCATAGGCATAGGCTATTTTTCATCCTGGATCGCAGACGAAGATGCGGGCAACAGCTAGTAAATTATAAATTAAGGTAGGTAAATGTCTTCAGAAATAGATTATAGGATGTATTCGGATTGTCAAGTTTATATTTCCGATAAAGAAACATTTTGTAAAACACTGTGGTGTCTTTGTTATTGGATTTTCGTTTTTTGCCACCGACTTCTGAAATTAAAGTTATTTTTTACTTTGTAGTTATTTTTTTGGAAGTCGGTTTTATTTTTTTATAAATAGTTTTCATTTTTCACTTTTTAGTTGTGGTACCTACCCCTCACAAATTCGAATACCACTACTTGCTATGCAAATATCAGTGACAGGAAGTTATCATCATATTATTATCATCCATATAAACTAAGTAGGAAAAATATGTATTATTGAAGTTAACTCAAAAACTATCTAAGCAAAGTCATTAAAATTTATATGGGACCTCTTCGGGAACTTACCCTTTCAAACAAAAAAAGAATAATAAAAATCGGTTCATAAACAACGAAGTTATCCGCAAACAAATATTAAAAACAAAACACGGTGGAATTGAGAAACCTCCCCCTTTTTTGAAGTCGGTTAAAAAAGGGGTACTTACTTTGTTTGTGAGAGATTTGTTTTATTATCCTTTACACCGTTCTGATCACCTTTCTAATAGTGGAATTCTCCCATAAGTTAAAAGCCCACTCCAGATGTTTTTAACGATCCTAACGTATCCTTTCCACCAGATTATATGCTAAGCTGCTTAGCGATGGATGTGTATCCAATAGAATCGTTTGATTTTCATAGCATAACATACATAACATAATCAGCCTATTAATGTTCCCATTGCTGGAACACAGGCCTCCTCTCTGTGAGAGGGAGTGGGCTGTAATCTACCACGCAGGCCCAGTGCGGGTTGGTAGATGTCACATGCCGGTTTCCTCACGATGTTTTCCTTCACCGTTTTGAGAGCAATGGTGATGAAATTATTAACACAAAGTAAAGCGCCTGCTTGGGTTCGAACCCACGATCTACAACTCGTAAGTCGGGGTCGTTACCACTGGGCCACCACTGCTCGTTTGATTTTCATAGCATAGTTTGGTTTAATTCTGCTCGAAAAGGGTTAAATAAACCAAAATACCTACACATACATAGTTTCGTAGGTTAGCTTCGCCGCTTAGCGATCTCACACATTCCTGATGGAAAGACTGCCTAATTCTCAAGTTTTAAAAATATAGGACTACCTATGTACTTCTCTTGGAACATTTTAAGCTGGTTCCAGTCGCTGCCGGACCTTATGCCACAGCATTTATAAATTATAAATGCTGTGGCATAAGGTCTGTTGCTATATCTAGTCAAGCCCTACTAAACTATGCCAATTGTTATTTCAATCGAAATTTGATACTGAGCTAATTGTTTATAAAAACGCCTGACAGAAAATGATTAACAATCAATAAATAGTTGTTTGAAGTGTAACGAATGAGCTGTTGGCCAGGTGAAGTTTTTTTTTTGTTATGAATAATACAAAAAACTGCTCTTTAAATGAAAATAGAAGAATTCATTAAAAATCTAGGTCTAATGTGCTTTTAAATGCACCTTGCGTGGTTTTGAAATGATCGTTTTGATGAGGGTATACATGTATGCAGGACTTTGGTCATGGTTCTTTACATAGGCATCTGAGGCTGGGTGCTCATTTGATTACCTATAAAACTCATAAACGTACTCAAACATTGTTGTATATTCAGCAATTTAACGTTTTTCTTTCGACTGGGAAATGAATGAGGCCGCGCAAAGCTGATGTCGCCGACGTCCTCGTTTGGTCTAACGCCATCACTTACACTCGTAAACTCCAAAAATATAAGCCATGCATCCGGCGATGTACTGTGCAAATAATCAATTTAATTTTAATTACTTCGAGCAATGTTTGATATTTTGATAAGCTCTATGCTCAATCAAAAAGGTTACAAAATGACGAGTTACCTCTATTTTTGTTTATTCATCTAGTGTTCACATTACATCCTTCAAAATAATGTTTCTAAGTAAGTAGGTATATTTTAAAATATTATGCAAATTATAATATTAATTATAAAATTTTAAAATAGATTGAACGTGGTTTACCAAGGCACAGTGTTCCATTGGACCAAATAAAATTTCCTCTGCTGTTTATGGTATTTATCGATCAAGGGATGCATTTACAAGGCACGAGTAAAACACCCACGTGTCGATTTCAAATACTTTTTGTTTTTTTCAATGATGAAGGTGATCTTGTCATTAAAAACTTTATAATAAATTCTGAAAACGTAACTGTCCAAGATATTTATTTTATCTAAATATAATCTGATAGAACATCTTTGGGCGTATATTTTCCAGTTTTTATTTTTGGAAAATCACCTCCGGATAAATAAAGATCCCCCTGAGTAATATTGTTTTTTCAGATTTTCGTTTTTATTTTTTTTCTCCCTAAAAACGCAAAAGTGCTACTGACACTAGTACAGAAATATTGCTCGTAACAAAGCCTATCAATGATAAAAAAGTCACGTCGCAGAGTCGCGGTTTTTAGACGGAATTGAATTTCAAAATATAGTGTTAGGGTTGTCATTGTATTTGACCTTTTATTTTGTTTTGAACTATATTTTTCTCTATATTACAATAGCTTAATCTCATTTAGGCATAAAATCCAATGACATGCTTGGAAGATATTTATTTTTTTTATTTTTTATGTGTAACATTTTGACTATCTGGGAGTGATTTAGCGGGTTAGTATTAGTTTTTCTAGTTCACAAGCGTTTAGTAACAGTCATTCAGGAACATAAACACTTGTAAGTACTTAACAGAGCCAACAATAATCCCGTTGTACCGTATGCACCATTGACTTGCACCATCAATGGTGCAGAGGAGACTAATTAGTTTCGTTTGCACCATTAATGGTGCAAATGAAACTGTATTGATAGTATGGTCTCATCTGCACCATTGAGATGACATCAATGCGGTTGTAGCATTGAGGTACTATGTACTAATGGGTTGTAGGTATTTTCTCAAAGCATTTTCTCTTTGCGTATTCTAATTTTATTTAAGTGTTGACAAGGTAACTATTTTGTTTTAATTCTGTCATTTTCTGTCAATAATTGTAAAATTGGAGCTTAGAAAAAATTACAATGAGCGAAACTAATTTAACTTTTGTTGCACAAAGTCGAGGAAGACTTTTATTGTCTGAAGGGTATCAATACCATTTTCATACACAGTACAAAAATTTCAATAGCATATGGAGGTGTAGATATTTTAGGAAAACCAAATGTACAGGAACGATTACCATTACAGAGGTACGTACGTAGCATTTATGATATAGAAAATATATACGTCTCTGGAAAATATGTATGCAATGGGGGTGCACGGGTCGCAGGGTTTTTTTAAATTTTGACACACACAAGCTTATTTTTACCAGAATTATGGAAGTATACATTGACATTTAATTTTTTAGGATGAATCGAAGGTTGTGAAAAAACGTGAGCATTCCAATAACTGTATGCCTGATGAAAACAAAAATGTCGTATGCCATTTAATTAGTTCGAGTATAGATACCGCGACCACTTCAGAAGAAACAGTACCTGCCATTTATAAAAAGACCGTGGCCACTTTCAAAGATATGGGTCTAAACTTAACAAACATAACAAAACTACCACGGTACGAAAGTTATAAATCGGTTGCTTATAGACGGATAAATAAAAAACAGGGAGTTAAAAAGACGGCTTATAGTGTCGGAACTGAAGTCGAAATTGGTAACGATCATAAAGATTTCCTTTTGGCTGACTATCATCACGAACGGGAACGTATTTTAATTTTTGTTTCGGAAGAAGCTAGAGAAATGATTAAAAACGGGAAAATCTTCTTTTGCGACGGTACCTTCAAAAAGTGTCCTAGACCATTCAAACAGTTGTATGTGATCTTTTGCGACCTAGGAAGCACCGAGGATAAAAACTTTGTAGTGCCGGTTGCTTATATACTTTTGGGAAATAAAAAAAAGGAAACATATATTTTAATGTTGGAAATGATTAAGTCGCAAATTCCAGAATGGAACCCTTCTAAATTTATATCGGATTACGAACAATCGTTTATCGGTGCGGTAAGAAGTGTGTTACCTTTATCAAAGCATCATGGATGTTATTACCATTTCCAAAACCAATTATGGAGGAAAGCAAAACGTCTTAATTTAAAGATGTATAATAACAAAATTAGTAAAATTGTATCTCTATGCGCTGTTCTGCCTCTTCTGCCTGTATCAAGTATTGATGATGGATGGGATTACATAGTTTCGGAAAATGAGGTTGTAGAAGGAGATGTTAATATGCAAAAATTTCTAAATTACGTAAAAAGATTTTGGATGCCCAAGAAGACACTGTGGTGCTGTTATGGTGAGCGGCATCGTACGAACAACGTCTGTGAGGGATGGAATGGATATATTAATAACTGCTTCAAAAGAAGACCTCCGACTGTAAATAAATGCTTAGCTGTACTTAAGCAGGATGCCGCTTTTAATGCTGTTAACGCATTAACAACATACCCATATAAAAACAGGGCAAATCACGTCAAGAAACGTAATAAATATATATTGCATGTACAAATGCAATTAATTAATGGCGACATTGATGTGCCGTTATTTTTAGAAAAATTAAGGTAAACTCAGTGTTCTTGTTATAAAGTTGCCATTTTTAATTTTAGGCAACAATAAAATATAAATGTTTGTGTGGCGTCACTCTTTTCATATAATTACATGAAGTAGTTGTGGAATTTATTTTTAAAACATTATTATTGTTGATGCTTTTTGGTTGTTTATTTATATGAAAAAGTGGTTACGCACACAAAAAAAATACGACCTATTATTGGTTTTTATTTTACCTATGACTAGGAAAGTATGGTGAAGTAGTTGTATTAGTATGAGTATTCATGGTGCAAACGAAACTAATTAGTCTCCTCTGCACCATTGATGGTGCAGGTCAAAGGTGCATACGGCAAAAGTATGGTGACATAGTTGTATTAATATGCATGGTGCAAACGAAACTAATTAGTCTCGTCTGCACCATTGATGGTGCAGATCAATGGTGCATACGGTACAACGGGCCAATAATTATAATAAAGTTCTGTGTTTGCATGGGTCACCAAAGTTAACCAACTCATGCCAAGATCTGTCTGTGGATAAGTCTATTGTGTTGAAGAAAAAAATATATTTTGACCTTTTGCGACAACCCTATGTTGTATTATTTGACCTTAGAACGAAATGGCGTATTATTCCCAAACACCGCGATAGTGCAACGTGTTTTTTTTATCAGTGATAAGCTTTGTTACGAGCAATATTTCTGTGCTAGTGTCAAGTCCCACTTTTGCGTTTTTAGGGAGAAAAAAATAAAAACGAAAATCTAAAAAAAAGTAATTACTCTGTATCCGGAGGTGATTTTCCAAAAATAAAAACTGGAAAATATGCGCCCAAAAATGCTCTATCAGATTATATTTATATAAAATAAATATCTTGGACAGTTATGTTTTCAGAATTTATTTATTTTTTTAAATGAAAAGATCACCTAAACTTCATCAGTGAAAAAAAGAAAACGTATATGAAATCGACACGTGGGTGTTTTACTCGTGCATTATAAATACATCCCTTGATCGATAAATACCATAAACAGAAGAGGGATTTTTTTTTGGTCCAATGGAACACTGTGCAATGGTTTTACCAACATACCCATAATTTTGTCATAATTGTTCACTTCAACTCTCACCTTGCCCACGATAAGTAAGTTTCCATCTTATTTTCTCGTATAGCTAAAATCCTTAATTGATATCAATTAAGGATTTTATATTATTTACAGAAAGACAAAGCTGTCAATATGAAGTGTTTCTACGTGATCCTCCTGTTGGCTTTCGCCGCTGTCCAGGCTGAGGAAAAGTACGACACTAAGAATGATAACCTGGACATCGATGCCGTGGTGGCCAATAAGGACTCTCTCAAGGGCTTCTTTGGCTGTTTCATGGACACGGTGACTTGTCACCGCGTCGCTGCCGATTTCAAAAGTATGTATCGAGTACATGTGCACTAAGCTGTGTGCTTACGTCATATTAAGTTTTGCCATCGTGTTTCATATTCGCAATCAAAGTCTAGTTTATTATTAATAAATAATACTATTCATAATTTTATTCTTTATAATATTATAATTATATTATAGAATACCTTTAAACGAGCAATTTTTGTATATATGTATATACAGGATGGACCAAAAATACACGTCATAAATAAAAATATAGATTCCTCCCTAATGTCCAGGGGTATTCGAAAAGACCCCATGTATGTTCTGCGATTTTTTGTAGTTTTCGAGTTATTTATTTTTTATTTTTTATTCAATGTGTTTGGTCTCGGACTGTACAAACGTTAAGGGAAGGTAGTTTGCTCTATTTTATCAATAAAATTATTTTACATGGGTGGTCGGAACCCAACCCCTTCTGAATGGCAGTCATATTTGTATTTTGATCGCTTTTAATGAAGCGTGCATACTAAAAGTACATTAACTTTGGAATTTAATGTCCAATTATCGTAAAACAAAAACTTTTAATAAGCGAAAAGTGTTAACAATGGGTTAAACAACTCAAATACTGACAGTAAATGCTGCACCATATTGAAATAAATGCTGCATTTACTGTCAGTATTTGAGTTATTAAACACTTTTCGTTGTTAACACTTTTCGTTTATTAAAAGTTTTTTTTAACGATAATTGGACATTAAATTCCAAAGTTAAAGTTTTAAAGACATTAAATTAAATTAAAAAGTTAAAGACATAAAATTCCAAACTTTTAGTATGCACGCTTCATAAAATGCGATCCAAATACAAAAATGGCTGCCATTCAGGGGGGGTTGGGTTCCGACCCCCCATATAGAATAATTTTATTGATAAAATAGAGCAAACTACCTTCCCTTTAAGTTTGTACAGTCCGAGACCAAACACATTGTATATTCTTAGATTCATAGTTTGCATTTGGCGATGTAGATGCAGCCACAAATACAAAAGACGTGTGGCACTCGGGGACTGCCCCGGCGAATTGCATAGCATTTTTTATCAAGTTACGCAATTGTAAAACATTAACCCGAATACAAGAAATAGCAATGATGACATTGACAGGAACTGTTATTCACATTTATAGTTTTTAAAACTTGACACAACGTAATGGCCGGGAACATCAAACTAATAAAAAGGTTTTAATTTAACTATTAATAGTCAAGGATCATTCGTCTAAGTAAATTTGAACTTTATTGTCAAACAGTTAAACATAATTTTCAATACAACACTCTCGTATCATTCGTCTAAGTAAATTTGAACTTTGTTGTCAAACAGTTAAACATAATTTTCAATACAACACTCTCGTATCATTCGTTTAAGTAAATTTGAACTTTGTTGTCAAGCAGTTAAACATAATTTTCAATACAACACTCTCGTATCATTCGTTTAAGAGTTCAAATTTATTGAACTTTGTTGTCAAGCAGTTAAACATAATTTTCAATACAAAACACTCTTTTCTTAGGTAGTATTTTCGTTACGAAATTTCTGGATTAGGTCTCCACGCTCAAGGCCCGCGATAGAAGCTATGCTATAGCTTAATAATTCTACATTAACAATATTACTGTAATTATTTATAATCAATTATTTCTTTCTCTTCAGAGGTGATCCCCGAGGCGATCAATACGAGCTGCATAAAATGCACGGACGCTCAGAAGCACATCTTCCACAAATTCCTGGAGGCACTTAAGGACTCTTCAGACTCTTCAGACTACGAAGCCTTCAAGAAGAAGTTCGATCCCGAAAACAAAAACTTTGCTGCTTTGGAATCCGCCGTCGCTAGCTATTAAGAACTAGACCTCAACGGATTAAATTAACGGGGTGTTATATTTGCCTGTTTTAAAATCAATTGCCAAATTGTGTTTCAATAAAAAAAAAAATGTCATAGATAAATGATTTAATACACGATAAATAGTAATTCGCTCGATCAAAAAATAGAAGTGTTTCAAATGTCTACAAGCCTGCATAACATGCAATTCCTTGAAATAAATGTGTTTCTGTCATAAACGTGCATTAATTACTTATTTGTGAGTGATGTGATTTATCACGATTGTCAGTTTTTTGTCGACTAACAGTTTTAATAGTACAAGAACGAAGAACCTTTCTATATACTATAATATAATAATAATATTATAAAGAGGAAAGATTTTTTTGTTTGTTTGTACTGAATAGGCTCCGAAACTACTGGTCTGATTTGAATAATTCTTTCAGTGTTAGATAGCCCATTTATCGAGTAAGGCTTTAGGTTATATACCATCACGCTAAGATCAATAGGAGCGGAGTACCAATGAAGAATGTTTCAAAATCGGGGTTTTTTTTTGCGTTAGCCCAAAGTAACTATTCCACGCGGACGAAGCCGCGGGCAGAAGCTCTAGTGCTTTATATTTTGCGATTTGTATCAAATACCTAATTTACATTCCGGATTTCTTGGCGATGTATGCTTCTTAATTAAATACACTTTTCTATTATCTAAGTAATTAATTTTCTTACAATACGTCCAATGACCTCAATATTATTAATTAGAGAGCGAGTGAAGATGGATACATTTGCTGACCTAAGGTCATTGAAATTCAGAGGCTGAATTATTTGAGCATTGGTAATCAGTAGCTCTGATACCATAGCGAAAATTAGTGATGATTTATAGATGATGGATGAAGAGACCAAAAAGACGAAATAAAGGGAAAGGAATGAAAGGGGAGTCAATGTTAACGACGTGACGGGAGGACTATAGAAAGGGGAGGGCTCAATAGGGGAGGACTATAGAAAGCGCCAAGTAACACGGGAGGAGGTGAGAGGCAGAAGAATGGTCTGGCAGTTTGAGTAGTTGATGCGGCCTACCCAAATGTCCTTTCTTTGATATTGTTCGTCGAGTTGAGCTCCTTAAGCTCTGAGTGAGCTCCACGATTACTGACAAATGCTTGCACTGACTGGACAGGTCCACTCAAATCTGTGTGGTTCTTTCCTCAAAAGACCATTTCAGACACTAATCTACATGGTTCTCATATGGCTTGACCAAGATTATGTCTGGACTTTAAAAGAGACCATGACCTCTGAGTTTGTTTCGGCCTTTATTCTCAGAGTAGTCAGTTAGGAAACGCCGACCTCATCTAGCTTATTTTAAACTTTTTTTTTAATATGACTTGTACAAGTGATTCCGATATCCTATTTACAGAATAAACAATTTCATTTCATTTCATTTCATTTCAGAAGAGGCAGATTGTGAACGTTATTCAACTTATCCATTTTTCAATTAAAGACTGTGATGATGCGTGGCTTCTTGTCCGCGGGTCTGTTATAGTTTTTGTTAGGGCTTATTAAAAGAGAACGTAACATTATACCTGTATAATCCTAAGGATTATTCAGAGGTGTACGTTAACACCCACATTTAAAGTGATCTTCATAATGATCCTGTCGTGAAGAACAGTTCCTAAAAATGGACCCATTCTTAAGTTTTAAATGCACTCTGATTTAGCATTTGATTCAGTGACAATGATATAATAGGTAACCAATGCTGACACCAGTCAGCTTTGGTATTTTAACTTAACGTAAACAACCATGTTTACGTAAAGTTTTTTTTAGATTTCCTCAGTTACAATGTTGTAATACATAATTATAAAGAGACAATGTAACAAATAGCACAGCTTTGTCAGGAACTACACACATAATTTATATCTAATTTAAGTTGTTTTGTTTACTTTGTAAATGTTTCATGTTAACGAAGTGCAAGAATACGTCATCTTCTAGCCTAGTCTTTTAGGGTTCCGTACCCGAAAGAAACCCTATTATTAAGCCTGTCCGTCCGTCCGTATGTCTGTCAGCGGGCTGTATCTCATGAACCGTAATAGGTAGACAGTTGGACAGACGGACGGTCGGACGGATAGCGGAGGCTTAAAAATAGGGTTCCATTTGGCACCCTACGGGTTTGGAACCCTAAAAATTAAATAAAGTTAATAGGACCTTTAGGTCCAAGAAACGTTAATTTTTTCAGCGTTTCTTGCTCGATCTTAAAACGGTATGCATGTATCGCACTTTTCGTGTGCGAATAGTTCGACTCGCACTTGACCGGTTTTTATAAAATTATTTGGAAGTTTTATAATAATATGTAGTAATTTAATTTCCTCGAATATTTTCGTTAAACCATTGTTAAGCCATCGGCAGTGTTATTTTTATTAAAATACGTCCTAAGGGAAAGTGGTTTCCGTCGCTTATAAGACATTGTAAAACTTATTTGAGTTTGGCGTTGCGAATAGATTCGAAGATGAAATCATTTTCCATCAGCACGCATATTGTGCTGCTTATCATGTCTATAAACCCCGAAAGATTAGGCAAAGTTGTAGGTACCTATAGTACACCTACATTTCGCCAATTATATTTAAGACCCATGTAATATGATGAATGTAAATTAATAAAAAGCTTCCCATTATTTTCAGAGAACCATGAAGACCATTCTAGTCCTAAGCTTGTTAATCGCAGCGGTGTGCGGCAGACCCCAGTCCACGTACGACACCCGTTATGACAACTTTGATGTCGACACCTTGGTGGGTAACGGTCGTTTGCTGAAGGCTTACGGACGTTGCTTCCTCAGCAAAGGGCCTTGCACTTCTGAGGGTTCAGACTTTAAGAGTAAGTAGACTATTTGATGTTTTATAACGTAGAAAGGAAGAACGAATTACATTTAGGTACACAATTCGTGAAACACTTATTACATTATAACTAATTATAAGTCCCACTGCAGGGCAAAGGTAAAAAAAGTGAAATACTTTAACAATGATCCTCACAGCTGCGCCAAAAAGGTCAATTTCATGCTAGTTTTCTAATGAACTTTTAAACAGTTTCAACTTCAAAATTTCATTCTTGCCATAACTATGGTCTTTTATTTCTTCTGTTAAGCTGCTCAACATAAACTGCTTCAACATTTTTTTTTTTTGCATATATCTTTTTTTGCGTAAATGTGACGCATATTTTCCCCCAAATCGTTATTATCGTGTTCTGTTCTTTCCTTGCATTATGTGTACCGTAAATAAACGTATTTTCTTTTTTGCACGACTCATAATGCGAAGCATTAGAGTGTGCTCTACGATCGAAAAATATTTTTTGCCCCATTTCTGCAACTGTTTTTATTGTTACACTCCTGCTAGTACACAGAACCTACTTAATTTATATACCATTGTATAGGTTACACTCCTGCTAGTACACAGAACCTACTTAATTTATATACCATTGTATAGATGATTAAATGGAGATTAATGCGGTATTTTTTACCAATTGATTTAATGCAGCAGAAATGAAAAAAAACATCAAAATAGTTGAAAAAAAAATCCTGTCCGTCAATTTATGAAACTTGAAAACATTGTAGCTTGCGATAAAATCAATTAATTGAGTCAATTTTTTTTTAATACATTCGTTTCGGCCGTAGTAGAAACCCTATTGAAAATGGCTCTTTTATTCAAAGTAGTTTAATTTTAATTAATAAAATACTAACTAAAATATAATATCTTTATCTAAATATTTCCAACCTTGACTTAACGTGTTGCCTAGCAACCCACAACGTAAATATCTAAATAAATAGTCTTTGACATTACGTAAGGATTGCGAGGTTAGAAATTTACCCATATTGATGGGTAAAACACCAGTGAAAACATACTTCATGAAAAGTGATAAATTGTTAATTTTTGTTAGAAACTATGTTTTGAATTTCTTTTCGTTTATGAATGTGTGTTATGAGGCGTGCACTTTTGGTATTTCCAAACTATTATCTATTTCATTCTTGCCATAACTATGGTCTTATTTTTTCTGTAAGCTGCAATGAATTGTCAGCAGATGTCTGCGATAGTACAAGACTATCACTATTTATGTTATTAGGGGGCGAGCCTAATGCCACTAAAAGACACAAATCCCTTCTGTTATTTAGAAATTCATGCGTTACAAAGTAACATTTTACAATATTTTATTTACAGAAACCATCCCCGAAGCTCTTAGAAACGGTTGTAGTAGATGCTCTCCTAGGCAGCGCCAACAGATCCGCGTCGTAGTCAAGGGATTTCAGACGAAGACCCCCGACATATGGCAGCAGCTGCTCAAAAAAGAGGACCCCAATGGAGAGTACAATGAGATCTTAACAAAGTTCATTAACTCCTCGGACTAAACATACCAAAGAGTTCCAAGACCAGAAGCTTCGACCAAGATGAGAAATTGTGTGTTTAGAAATAAGTATAAATTAAAATCTAGATATTGTACATTCGTACAGCTGTGGCGTTCAGTGTAGTCTGCGATTTTTTTTAACGTATCTATGTAAACATTAACAGCTTTTGTACTGGACCATAAAGTATTCGAAGTTGATGTTTGTTTCCCGTTTTCGTATAAATATTCTAGCTAACCACGTCATGCTCCACAGAAACCCCATCACCTGTTTTTCCATTTATAAGTTTTCTATTTATTTAATAATTTTGCGTAACTTTAGTATTTTTGCAATTATTTACTTTACAACGCCTAAAATTTTATGTGTGCAAAACTTATAATACACTTTGCTATGTACTTTTGCTCAGGCGTTTATATCAATAACCCGAGTTTAAACTTGACATATCTAGTCACAGCTTGCATATGTAATGGTAACAACAACGGTACAATTAATTTCAGACACTTCTTTGTTAGCATCTACGAAAGTTGCCTCATATTTTAACTTGGGGTTGCTGGGCAGTTGCTCTACAGCGTAAAAAAAACGAGATACCTACTTTTCTTTAAAGTATGTACAAATTGAGTACATATTGGGTACAGAAGTATGTTATAGCCTTATAAGTGGAAAAACAGGTGATGGGGTTTCTGGAGAGCATGACGTAGCTAACCTTGGCTTGTCATCATCTGAACAAACAATACTTAGATTTGTTAGGAGTATGGTTTATGTTGAAACATCACATTTTATTGTTAACTAACTAACCTACGTAGTTTGTACATATTTTATATCGCGGCTATCTGAAATATAAATATTAACTCAAACACGAACTCAATTATTTTATTGAACTCATGTGGTAAGTAGATATTACGTTCTATGAGGCCAGAAACTTACATAAACCCTGTAAAGCTATGCGCAGATTACAGCCGCGACAGGCCGCAGCGCGTCGCATAGCAAAATTGCGCCAAAGCACAAGACAAGGAGTCGCGTCGGGTCGCGCTGCAATTAGGTCTTGGAACCGGCAACAAAAGTACAGGTTCTGTATCGGTACTTAGCGGTTTTGTCATTTCGATACCTGGGTACCGGTTCCAGATTCCACTTACCTGTACCGGTACCAAATTCAGATACCCGGCGTGTACCACAAATCTCTTATTTGTACGAGGACTCTCGTACAGTTGGCAACCTTGAAGGTATTTTTCTTATGCCTATCTTTTTACAACTACTTATCTTTTTTTTTATGGGATACCATTAAAAAAAAGATGCAGCCGACAACCTAAGATGTCGTGCGATATCTCGTTTGACATCTTCTTAGGTTGTCGGCTGCTTAACCGGACTTTCCTGTGGGTGCCTCAATAAATTAAGGCCTCCAGCCAGGGCATGAAACTTAAAACTAGGCGACTACACGGTATGGGCACCCCCTGTGGGGTACGGACCTCGGCTTAGGGCGTCGCTGGGGGAGGAAAGCAAGGGACAGGCTGGATTGGACCTATTAACTATCCTTTTTACTTACTACTTATATCTGCTTTCTCACTCTAAGTTACGGAAAATTTTGTTTGGTACCGGTTTTGGTACGGTACATTACCGTACAGTACTGATTAGAAATACCAATAGTACAGGTACTACGTCTGCTACCAGTACCAACAGTACAGGTACTACTCTGGTTTCAGTATCACACCAAAGCCAACGTTTCCCAAAAATACCGGTATATATATATATATATACCTGCCTGTAATTATTGGTTTATTTGAAAGTTTTATTTCAAATAAACCAGTTACAGACATTTTTACAAGCATTTAATGCTTTGAGTTCGAGATTGAGTTTGAGTTTGACCACAAGATGGATACTTGGATGTAGATCCTGACGCCTCACAACCTTATGGTGCGAGAATTCCTGGCTTTAATTACCGAGTAAGAGATACTCAGACTGTTGTATTCGTTTCATAATTGAATTCAGACAGAAAGTGAAGCTAATAGTTGTCCATTCCAAAGTAGTAGTAAGTAGGTTCCCACGGAAAAGGAAGGGCAGCAAACTAATTGAAAAATCTTTTAAATCCTGTCACTAAAACGTAAAATACATAAAATAAATGTTCCCTTTTAATTTCAGCTATAGTTGTTGGGCTTATTGGTGACTCGCCCGAATAAACTCGTACGATTTCGGACGAATCGACCATTTTAATAAATATGAATTTTTCTTGAGGCGATTCGTACGAATTTTGATCGTGTGGACGAATCGACAACTCCAGCAATACGTAGAAGTAAAGTACACTGGTGCACAGAAGTGGTTAGGGTGAAATATAATAGGTATATTGAAATAAACAAGATGAAAAATTAAATTATTATTCATATTAAAGGTAGCATAATTAACTTGAAACTGTGAAAATAATACAGGGTGGCGATTTATACACCTGCATCCGTTAAGCGGACCATTCTACCTGTCATACTGAACTACTTTCGCTATGAAATTCATAACGGACTCGTCAAAACAAAAAAATGCATCGAAATAGTCCTGTTGTATAGGAATTTGTAATTATTTTCCCCGAGTCGGATATAAGTTTCATAACGAAAGTTATTTAGTACTAGCTTTTTCCCACGGCTTCGCTCGTGTGGAAGTCGGAAACTATCCCACGAAAACGTATTACTGCGATAAAAATTATCTGTATTAATTCAGGTTATAAACTATCTGTCTAAATCTGCTCATCCAAATCATATGAGTAGCATAACGTAATGATTGAATACTATCGTGAATAGGGTATTTTACTCTATATGAGAAAAAATCTAAAAATATATTATTGAGATAGTTTAGGCAAAAAGCAGTCTCAAAACGTTAGTCTTAGTTCATAAAATAGCAAACTAAATTTTTAAATTCAATTCAAAGGTTTCAGCTTTTTTAATCTGTTTCATAACACCAAATAGTATGCGCCATGTTATTACGTCATACGGCTATGTAAACTTAGAAGTGTCAACTGTCAACTATCAGTGTACCTCCAATCACTGCATTTGTTTACACAGCCAACTGACGTCATGACAACAGAGCAATATGGCGTCCACTGCGTTCAGCGTTTCCGTCAAATTACGCGCGAAATTTGAAAATAAAAAATTTAAATGCATTTTTATGGCACTTAACGATTGAATAAAAATTTTGTGAATTTTTTAGTGGTACATTAGCACTACAGAATCCAATTGAGACCCTTTTCAGAAATGGGTGTAATACCCTATTCATGCAAGCCTAGTACTTTTTGTTAGGTTACTACTTAGAAATTGTGCACAACATCTACTGATGAAATACTATATCGTGAATTCATGCAAGCCTAGTACTTTTAGTAAGGTTGTGCCAAGATTCAAGTTTACTCAAGTAATAATATTTTTCATACAATAATAATACCCCCATTTCACCCCCTTAAAATACGAATTTCCAAAAATCCCTTCTTGGTGTTCCCCTACCTCGTTATAAAAGGAAGCTGTGTGCAAAATTTCACGTTTCTAGTCCCAGTAGTTTCGGCTCTGCGTTGATATGTCAGTCAGTGAGTCAGTTTCTCCTTTTGTTATACAACCTTATTTTTTATTCATTACAAACCTCTTAAGGGGTCATTGTACACATCATTATGAACAACTTTTACTATGGGACCAAAGCTGAAATCGCGAAAAAAAAATCAGCTGATCCCTAAATTTTGACGAGATATGCGAACATAGGCCTTTAGGGGTATGAGGAACAGGGTGTAAAGTTCACTCATCCCCCATAGAAAAGGGAGGATCCTCCAACCAGACGGTTGTTATGTCTGGCGGGCAACTGCCCATATGTTGATTTCGGATAGTCTTATCTATGTTATTCGCTCAGTAAACTCTAACTGCGAGATGTAGGAATTGTGTGACGTCATGTCTTTTTGCTTCGTAGTTTGTATGTGGCGGTCTAACCGCTACATCACTCCCCTCCGGAGACCGGAGGTCGATAGTGGGCTGAGTCTTGGATCTTGCGATGCTTCACAGTGCCAGCTGTGGTTCCAGTGAGTCGGAACCGGGTGCCGCATAGTTCACGGTGAGTCGGAACTGTCTGCGGTGATTCCCCAGTGAGTCGGGGTGGTGCTGCGTCGTCATCCAGTGAGTCGGATGTGGTACAGCGCCGGGTTGTGGTTTGAGGGTGATGACCAGGAATGCGCGTTCGCTGCATGCTGGTGGTCAGGATACCCGTTGAAGCCGTGGGTGCTGGCTGGCTGTGTGACTCGCCTCACGAAAGCTTGCGGGAGTGATGATTATGACGTCACGCTGAAGTAGTTGCACGAAGGCTGCGTTGACGTTCATCACGTCGGGGTCACCAATTTAGGGGTATGAGGAACAGGGTGTAAAGTTCACTCATCCCCCATAGAAAAGGGAGGATCCTCCAACCAGACGGTTGTTATGTCTGGCGGGCAACTGCCCATATGTTGATTTCGGATAGTCTTATCTATGTTATTCGCTCAGTAAACTCTAACTGCGAGATGTAGGAATTGTGTGACGTCATGTCTTTTTGCTTCGTAGTTTGTATGTGGCGGTCTAACCGCTACAGGCCTGTAAAAGTGCTCTGGTTGAATGGCTCCTTAGCTTAGATTATAATGCAACTGAGGAATTACTAACTCATCCAAAATAGTCCATCCCTCTAATTCCCGACACATGTATAAGTTTAGTTCACGCATTTTCTTTTTAGTTATAGTTTTGCATTTACTTCTCTTTTTGTTTATATTGTTTTAATTATCTGAGTCTTTAATTATTTTTTATGTTATGTCCTATCCCTTCACATTTACTAATTAATCTGATTATGTTTACATACCGTGTGGTGGGACCCTGGTGATCTGCTATACAGGTATTCCTAGTGCAGACACCAGTCTCTCACAAACTAGTGTCATAGATTTCTACAAGCCTGTCAAAATTATATTATTATGATATCGTTGTTTGTGAATAGAAAATAAATTATTTTTGAATTTGAATTTGAATTGAAAATATGTATGGAACAGCTGGTTTTTTTTCGCGATTTCAGCTTTGGTCCCTTAGTAAAAGTTATTCATAATAATGAGTACAATGACCCCTTAAGAGGTTTATAATGAATAAAAAATAACGTTGTATAGATGACATGTAGAATCACCCAGGGTTGAGATGATTTTAATCAGTCATCCATCAAGGGGGTGATTCTAGGGTTGATAAAAATCATGACTTTTTCAATAAAATCAAAATAATCGAATTTATTATTATTTTAATCGGATTAATTTGATTTTAGTCAGATTTTTTAATTAATTTAATTTGTCCATATTTTTTCATTTATAAAGTCGGTTATAATTTAAAAAAAAACATCGTTTGTTTATATTAATTATAAAATAAAAAAGAATCAACATTGCAGTTCTTCTAAAATGCATCGAAATAATCCTGTTGTATAGGATTTTGTAATTATTTTTCAAAAGAAAATAATTACTAATTCCTAATAGTCATAAACAACAGGATTATTTCGAAGCAATTTATTTTTTTTGACTAGTCGGCTATGATTATGAATTTCATAGCGAAAGATTGTTGTTCATTATGACAGGTAGAATGGCCGCCTTGACGGATGCAAGTGAATAAATCGCCACCCTGTTTTATTTTCACAGTTTCAAGTTAATTATGCTACCTTTAATCTGAATAATAATTTATTCATTTTTCATCTTGTTTATTTCAATATAATTATATATTACCCTAACCACTTCTGTGCACCAGTGTACTTTACTACTACGTTTTGTTGGAGTTATAGATTCCTCCGCAAATAAATTAAATTCGTACGAATCGCCTCAAGAAAAACTGATATTTATTAAAATGGTGATTCGTCCGGATTCGTACCAGTTTTTTCGGGCGAGTCACCAATAAGCCGTTTTAACTAAAACATCAAAATTAGATGAATAATTTAGTTTTCAGCAACACTCGCTGAGTTATTCACAAACAAGACAATAGATGGCGCTGATCTCAGCAATTGCACTATGCGTTTTATATTATTATGATTGTAACACCCATAAAGGACAGGATTATCAAGATTATGATGAATACTAATTATGTTACTAACCAGCAGTTGTGGCTGATTTGCAAAACTTATGAAATAAATTAAAGTTCTTAAAGATATTAAATACAGAAGTAATAAAAATAACAAAATAAGTTATATAACCCAGTCGTTTTTATTGTGGCTTTAACAGTAATTGTCAAATGAATGTCTTAATAATGGTCGCACCATTGATTTATTATTACCACTTTGCCTGTCCCGGGAATCGAAATCACGACCTATACTACTACTCCATACTATTTATACTAATGTATCATAACATAATATCACGCCTTATTTCTCCGAAGGGTTAGACATACTATTATAAATGCGAAAGTAACTCTGTCTATTACCTTTTCACGAACATAAGATACTTTTCGTATCCCGGCAGTACGTTTCCGTGGGATAATTTCCGACATCCACGCGGGCGAAGCCGCGGGCAAAAGCTAGTACTTAAAATAACCAGATTGTAGCTTCACAACATTGAATAAGTAGGTTATCTAGTCAACCTTGGTCACAGATTAATACAGATGGGACTCTGCAAAATCATTTAAATAAAAAGCGATTCTTGCTACGACACAATAAAGTGGGATTCAGGTCGCACAACGCTAATTACCTACTGTTATATTCACCTACAAGTTGGCTCTCTTTCTATCGCGTAATTCTTATACCTTCTGACCACGTCAGGGTTGTCATCTTTTAAAGAATAATTAGATAATTAAGTAAGTCGGATCAGCTCTTGATCTATTATATTTATAAATGTACCACCAATCTGTAACCGACCGCAGGCGACTTCATAAAAATGCGATTCGATTTATTAAAAATGCAATAGAAACCAGAGTGTCCTAGGTAATACGAATGTACCTACGTAACTGGGCAAATAAAAAAGTATTTACGAATACCCTGTTGTCTAAATAATAAAAAAATGACTAAGTAAATAATATTTAGTTATGGTAACACTTAAGTCCGTGGTGTACCTACCACGGATACCACCAAACTAAAATATTATTTAATTATGTACTTTCCTACCTATACTTATTAAAGCCTGAACCTGACCTTGTAAACAGAACTTGTAAGTACCTAACTATACTAAGTATAATAATAATAATGAATATTTAAGAACTACGTAAATACGTGTAACTTATATAAGAATAACAATTAATGTAAACGTTTGGTACCTATACTACCTACCAAACGTTTAGATTAATTGCTATTCATAGGTCATTACTAATTATTTAAAGGTAAACGTGCTTTTCTTTAGCTTTTCGTGTCCTTTGGAAGTGAAAAAACGTGAGGTTTGAATCCTTAATATTATATAAGCAGCCAAATGGGATGCAATAAACTGCTGCCTTCATTTTAGTATTTTTAGGTTTAATATCTTGTGACAAACGGCGCGCGGCAGCCCTACTGAATAGGCACAGTGAGACGAGCCCGCCGGGTACTTGTAGCTTCATACCTAAACTGTAGAGTGTCCCATCTGTATTAATCTGTGCCTTGGTGTTGATATCTAAGGCTTCCTGTACACGAAGCCGGAGCAGCACTGGCGCCGACCGCATGTTTGTGTATACGAATGAATATCGCCCATGCACTGCTCCGCCGCCGCACCGCAGCCGCACCGGCAGCGCCGAATGTAAGCAAGAGCGTGTACTTTTATGAATTATCAATTTAATTAAACTTACCTTCATATTCTGGAAAACATTATTTAATTTCTTCCTACCTTTTAATAATATTTTTAATGCTGAGGATGTTTTGACATCCACAATAATCCACATAGGCGGTCGATTTAAAATTTCTGTAATAAATGCTTCGGAATTCATATTCTGCTACAAAATCGTCTAAAATATTTTATTCGTCCCGCCGCCGCTCAGTCCGCCGCTGCACTGCCGCAGTCCGTACCGTTCTGAGCCGTGGCGTCTCAGCCTGTCGCCCATACATTTGCTCAAGCCGCACCCCGAGCCGCGCGCCGCTGCCGCGAAATGCTCGACAAATACCTTATACCGCACGCGTTGGCGCTGCGACCTGCGCGAGTGTCGTGGCATGCTTCATACATCTTTGTATATATTTTGTTTTTACCGCTAAGCTACCGCTGATACCGACAGGATCGTGGCCAAGCCGAAAGAAATTACGAAAGTTTTTCATCTTGCGGTGCGGGGTCGCGTCGTGCCGCGCGCCTGGGCGGCTGCGGCGCGGCGTCATGTACAGGAAGCCTTAATGTTCTATGAGTAACTTTCAATCAGAAATTAATAAAAATCCGAGATCTTAGACCGCACGATCCAGTGTACAACCAGTCGCTACAGAATCGGTTCTTGTTTTCTTTATCAAAATAAAATCAGTCAGAATAATAATAATAAAAAAAAATACTCCAGATATTCAAATAAAGGTACGTTAATTTTATTAAATGTAAAAATCTCTTTGTGTAAACTTAGATGGAGTGAGCTTGAACTGAACTATAGTGATAGAGTCGGCTGAGAGTCATTATGAGAAAAGTAGACACAGGAGTTAGGTGCATCTAAAAAGGAACCTGCCAGTACCGAAAAGCGACTAGCATTTTTTACTTTTATACTGCGAAAACTGCATGCTAACCTAACCTTACCGTATCTTCTTTTGCATCTTTAATAATAACATGATTTCTAATACACAGTCAATATCCTAAAAAATTAGGTTATTGACCGAGGCCGTATAAATCTAAAATCCCATTGAAGTGTAAAATCATACGGTGAAATCACGTAAACTACAAAAATGTAACCCATGCATCCGGCGATGTATCGTGATTCGTGAGCGGTCACAGCGCTTGATCACATGGGGGTTTGAGTAACTTTGTAACTACTGTTTTTTAGTTGTCTTTTTTTAATGTAACTTCATAGAGCTGTTTTAGTTCTACATAATATGTGTGCAATAATTTTTACCTTAAGGCCGAGGCTACAGTAGGCAGCGATTTGCGATGCGACTGGAAGAGCGAAACGAGATAAACATGATATGGCTACATTATAAGCGAAAATCCAGCGTATATTTGGCGATGACGTGGCTACAGTACACATGCAATTAATGCGATCAAATCAATCGTCGTGGTTTACTATACGCAAAATGTAGCCACACGCATACCTATTTAATAGCACTATTGAACTAGTCGTGCAAGTGGGAAATTTTCTAATAAATTCGCTTCAATTTCACTGATATGTTGACGTAGCCGAGGCCGTGATTACAGTATTATTGTTCCTATCGCAAAAATAAATCAAAGATCGCTAGTAATATTTGATGTACGGTGTAGCCATTTTCGTGAGCATTCATTTATTTGTTTTAATCGCTCATGTGTCGCAGGTCGCGTCGCGGCCTAATGTAGCCTCAGCCAGTGATATCGGCGCTGGGATATTTGTATTTGAAGATTCCAAAAATGTCATCAATGTAAACACATCAATTATTTTTCTATATTGTAAATAGCCTTACTTTTACGCTCTTTGGTGACAGGGGTGGGATCCCTCGTACCATTAGTGGGTGGGATATAGACGGAGATGATGGTGATCGGCTGATGATACAAGTCATGCCGAATCGACAGAAAGAGATCTCCAGGTGAGAGAGGAGAGGAGGTGGGTCTATAGAGATGCAGTACAGTGACTTTCTGTAGTTTAAATATAAGGGCACCGCCCTTGTGACAGTGAAACCTGACAGTGTTGTTGCGAACTATTTAATAGTTAGCAATGGTCGGGTCTCGATCTGAAAGGTCTCCTGTTTATGGAGGATGCAGCACGCGCTCCGCTCCGGTTGGCTTTTATACTGTTACGAGGCATTACGTTTTGGTTTATTTTATTTTGTATTGTAACCGCCTCTGTGGTCTAGTGGTTAAACCACCTGTCTCGGACCCAGAGCTCCCGGGTTCGATTCCCGGTGGGAGCAAAATTTTCTGCTCGGTCTGGTTGGTGGTAGGGCTTGTTCTAAGTCCGCTTGGTTAGCTACCACCATCTTATTGAAGTCTGTCGCCATAACAACAATGTTAACAGCATTGTTGTGTTTCGGCAGTTAGAGATAAGATAGCCAGTTCCTCTGTGGTTGAGGATTTCGGGTGAAGCTTGCTTCCACCTTCGGCCTGATCATCATTTACCATCAGGTGAGATGCAGGCCAAGAGCTTAGCAGTCGTGGGTAAAAAAAAATTTGTATAAATATGCCAAATAACTGAAATAGTAACTAATTACAGTTTTTCTTGTGATCCATATAAATAACCAAATAACTCGGTTTGGATATAGTTTAGAGAAGTTTGTCCATTATAACTTTTGATGGCTTTATGCAGTTCTTTCATAATAAACAACTTTCATTATTGACCGCAGAACTTCTAAACGACTACGCCAACTTTACTCAATCCCCTTTGAGCAATGATTGTTATGCTGCATGCTCAATCAAAAACGTTACAAAAAAAGAACTGGTTACCTCTATTTTCGTTAATTTGTAAGACAAAAGTCTTCTTATTACATCCTTCAAAATAATGTTTCTAAGTAAGTAGGTAGTGTACCTACCTACTTACTTATAAACATTTTTTTCTTATAATATTAAGTAAGTATGTGCTTATAATAAAAATAATAACAAAATAAAATAAATCGGTCAAGTGCGAGTCGGACTCGCACACGAAGGGTTCCATAGCATGTCGTACAAGATTTAACACTATGAATTTTTGTAATACTTTTGTAAAGGTAACAACAGAGGCGCTATGAAAAAACATAAAGATTTGTAAAGAAATTGTCTAATTTTAATGAAAAAATGTTGTTGCCTGTCTCCCGCGCCGAAGGCTAGTCTCCGTTGAGATTGGCCGCCGTGGCCGAATATTTTTACACATAAGTTTTCTCAATATGAAATTGTATCCACAACGATTTAAGGTAACTGAATAGTGCACTGTGTGTGCCAGCATTCATTTCAATGTTACTGAATATATTGTCTATTGGAGTATAACCCGTTCTGGTTGGAACATGAGGTACACACATCAACACCGTCTAGGGATACTTTGGAAAAAGTCGATAAAGTTCTTAAACTCAAAAAATACTGGCCGGTTTTAAAATCTTTTGAAGAAAGCTTATTTTGTAGACCTTTTTGGATGATTCAAATTTGAATTTGAAATAATAAAATTCCATGTATAGTCATGCCATGATAGTACTTACTAATTCCATGTCATTACTACGACTAGTAAATAGTTATCTGTGGAATTTGTATTGCATAATAATATTAGGTATGAGAATTACAAAATTATTATTTTATATTGCAGAAAATCGCCCATTTTTAAATGAAATACCTTTTGAATCGGCGTTTTTACTATTTGTTGATTATGAACAGTGTATAGTACATAATATACAGGAGTTTCAAATTCCTAACTTGTTTAGTTGTTGAGATAGAGCTCGTACAAAAATGGTCTAAAACTGACAACTTCTACGGCCCCCTAATTCATCATTTTTGAAGATAAAAACATATAAAAATTATATTTGTTATCTACTCGATGAGCTCTAAATAATGATACCCCACATGCTAGGGTCAGATATTTTTTTTTTTCAAAATTTAATTTTATTGTATGGTGACCCCCCTTTAATTTAAATTTTATTATTTGTTGTTCTTGCGGCAATAGAAATGCATATTTTGTGAAATTTTCAACTGCCTACCTATTACGGTTCATGAGATAGAGCTCGCTGACAGACAGACGGACAGCGGAGGCTTATGAATAGGGTTCCGTTTGTCACCCTTCGGGTACGGAACCCTAAAAAGTATCCTGCTAACCTTAATGATAAATTTAGGTACATATCTCCACAGGTGATGTAATTGTATTACTCCATGAAACATGCATTGAATACTGATAGGATACAGAACAGTATACGGTTAAAGTAAATTAGCTAGCGAAACTCTGCAGACGTGATGGGTGTCGATATCTAAATCTAAACACAGTAAAATAAAATAAAAAAATATTTGTAGTTTTTTTAGGGTCAACGATCGCTTGTTACTTGAAGCACGAGTTAAGAAAATCTGTTGTCTTTTGTTTTCTCGTATTAATATCGATACCAGTCACATCTGTGGAGTTTTCACAAAGAAAAGGATTTTTTAAACTGATATTTCAAGTGACCATACTAAATGCAGTCAAAGTATAAAAAAATATACATCAAATTAGTTTCTTTTTTGTTTTATCTTGTTTAGAAATCAATACATAACACGTCTGAGGAGTTGTACTAGTTAATTTAATACCCTGTATACATCAAAATTGATATTTTCAACACACTTGCTCGAAAAGTGGCTATTATTATTATTATACCGGTTTTAGGTTCACAATGCATAATGCATGTTAATGCAATGTATTGAACACGCGTGCTTCTAACTCACATTCCCTCACTAGTGCGGGAAAGTACGCCATAGATAGCAATATTAATGTATCTATCTACTTGTCATAAATGTTAGATTTTTAAACTCGTCTAAGAACCTACATACCTATTTATGTCTAAAAAAATTGTGAATATACATAATAAAATATGTGTTAATAAATAACATTTGATAAATAAACATTATATTTCACCACACTTATTTATTATCAGTGTTCTATTAATAATAAATATTTGATATAAACTACGGTGTTTAAAAAATATATATTAATTTTCTCTTTGCAAGTAAGTGTGTTGAAAATCGTCGTTGGATACGCGGGAGCATTTTTATTGCACCCTCTCGGCTGTATTTCGCCCTGGCCTTTTGCTACTTTGCTGCGATCCCACTTCGTGTGAAATAAAAAACTTTGCACACTTACATCAAAATGTACCATTATTTGTCACACAAACCACGTAGCATTTAAATGACTGGTATTGGGATGGGTCACCTTAGAAGTTTGCATATAAACGCAAACTATATATTTTTTTTAAATTCTACTATTCCTATAAGTCATTAAATCTGTCTGTTTGTTTGTGTAGTTTTATTTACTTAGTGTACTTATGACACTGCAAACACGATAACTTCGGTAGCAAAGTTCTTTGACCAGTCGGCATTACGAGAAAGATAAGTAGTAGGCAATTGTATAATTTTTACATCAAAGTGGTCCGACTGACGATTGTTAAACATAAACCGAGAAGGTATAAAAATAATTTTGGTGCAAATGTATATAATTAATTAAATTAATATAATTTGGTCGTTATAAAAATGAAAGAGCAAAGATGTCTGAACTGATGGCTGTGTTTATTGATGATGACGTAGCCTATAAGACATTATCAGACTGACCAATTAACAAATCAGGGTTTAACCAATGTAAATACGATATTTTTACAATTACATACCCTAAGACAAGCATCAGCACCCTAATTACGTAAAAAACGAACAATCGGAATATGAATCGCTTTGAAACAGATTTCTAATCCATTGCAGCAAAAGTTCGAAAATAAATTCTGCTCTGCAACGTAAATAACGCAATGAATTGTTGAACTGTCAAAATGAAACAAATTAATCGGAATCGTTTACGAAAATGTGTTGCGTAATTATGTAGATAGCAGATGTGAGTCGATATTATGCTACATCGCTTAAAAATTATCTGATTGAAATTTAATAATTATTGCGACTGGCATCGATGCTACTTAAACTTGATCCGTGATTGCGGACACAATAATACACTTCATATTACCTACTTGATCCGTGCTTGCTGATACAATACATTTCTCATTACCAATTTACCGCGTTTACGGGTTTTCGTATCGGGATCTGTATGATCGTCATTTTAGATCAGCTTGACAAATACTGGCTTCCCTCGAGGCGATTGACCCCCGCTACCTATGATATTTTGTACTGAGACTGGTCTGTATAGCAACATCGTTCTAAGTTGTTCAAGAAAAATTTTGGATCGCCTTGAAAGACACTTTGAGAAAAAGTTTACGTGATCAATTTGCAAGATATAAAGTTTACGTGATCAATTTCATCCAATCTGAAAAATCACAGATGGCAATAGCAAAACATAAGAGACATACTTAGTCAGTCATACAATATTCTCATCACTCCTCATGCACTGTTTTTTTGATAATATTTACATATTGCTCTGAGAACAATACAGAGTATTTTTTTATTGATCCAACGATCATGTAGGTACATCTGTGTGGGCAATAATGGAACGTATATAAGGCCGATCCATTGCAATGAGCATTTTACTCGTCCACTGCTCTTTAATCTTAAATAGGGTAAGTCGCTGCAATTATATTTTCGTGTACCTACTTCTTTCATTTGTGAGATATACTGTACTTTCTGAGTTTATCTTAGACAACATCTTGAGAAAACCTGTACTTATAGTTAATACTCGTATAAGTCAGAAATTGCCAACCCATCTTGAGCAAGCGTGGTGATCAATGCTCGTGCCTTCTCTGTATGAGAAGAGGGTTTTGCCCTGCAGTGGGACAGTAATATGCTGATTTAATATAATAATACTTCTTTAATTGGTGAGATATGTATGTTTCTCCCAGTTAATTGAATGTGGTATAATAGGTACTTCTTATTTATTATGACCATAGATATTTACATGATTTAAAATCTAACAGAATTAAAATAATAATAGTAATATGTACAAGTATATAAAAAGGGGGGGGGAAACGGTCATAGGGCATCAAAAAATTCGTCCGCATCGCTGTCAACAGGAAAAGTGCCCAAAAGGCTGGCAGCATTGCCACGTTGTATGGCAATGCTGATTCTTTGGCCGAAGAATAGGCCAGCCCTCGGGTCACGTGAGGAGTCGACCAGCCGCTTGGCGATGTCCCGGAATACTCGATGAGCACTCGGACCCCACGGCCCCAGTGTTTCAACCCCAAACGGCTCAAAAATATAGCTACCAATGAGGTTGCTATATTTCCGCCGCTTGAGGTTTTCTGCACCAGAAGCAGCCGCCCCGGCACAGCCCGCCGTGCTGAGAAGATGGGATGGCGCGAGGGTGTCGACACAGGTTGCATCCCACACCAAAGGCCTACCCATCTTCCAAGGCATTATGGTCATTCCGTCTGGCCTCTTCCCATCGTCGCGTGCCAAGCCATTGGGTTCTAAAACAGCTGGCACCCCGGCGGTGACAAGAGCCCGACGGATAATGTCATTAATGCTTGCGTGCCGTGCCAAACGACCCTGGGGCGGCATAGATAGCGATCGCTAAATGACCGAATTCGGTCGCAAAATCCTAAAGAGGTCCCTAGACGGTTAACACGACTCGACAAGCAGTGTAGACATAGATAGCGATCACTTTACGACCGAATTCGTTCGCAAAGTCGAATGTAACGTTATTTGGTAGTTTCGATACTCCGAGTTATCGATTGTCATCGGTATTGTACCGAACTTTGTCGCAAATGCTCGGTGTTTACGAATATATTTTGCGACCATTTTTGACAGCCCGCAAAGTGATTCGTTAGCTCTATGTAGTCTGTGGTGATTCGTTAAAGATTGAGTAAAAGAAGAAATCACATTAAATTATGGCGGAGGCATATTTAGCGTGGGATTTAGTCATGCTTGAACACAGACGCGACATTATTGAACGACGACAAATCGGAAAAAACCGGCGCGACTGTGAAAATGTATTAGATTTGGAGGATTCGGAATTTTATTTTTGAGTATCGACACTACGAATCTACGATTTCTCAAACAAGACAAAATACAACAAACGACAAACGACAAATCGTATTTGTTTTCATGTCAACACAGACTACAATTATAATATATAGGGTACATGTCAAAAAGTTGTTTTGACACCGACGTTAAGTGTTGCAAGGAGGTAAACTTTAATGCCCCTAGATATTTAACAAATTATTTTAATTCTTTAAAATGGATATTGCTACTTCTTACTTTCCTTGAAAAATAATGTATCCAAGATAAGTTTTACTTATTCACTATACAATTTTCAAGAAAAACAATTATTTTTATTAAATCATGTTCTGCAATTTTCCC
This sequence comes from Conistra vaccinii, assembly GCA_948150665.1. Taxonomy (NCBI): domain Eukaryota; kingdom Metazoa; phylum Arthropoda; class Insecta; order Lepidoptera; family Noctuidae; genus Conistra; species Conistra vaccinii. The sequence goes on along the minus strand of OX411327.1, from coordinate 12,777,044 downwards.
GCTATTTATGTAGAGACTGCAGGCCGGTGCTTGTCAAGCAATGTTGACCGTCTAGTGACCCCTTTAAGACTTTGCGACCGAATTCGGTTGTTTATCGATCGCTATCTATGTCGAGACTGCCGCCCCGCTCCTGCCGCAGGAAAGGCCGTGGTGTCCGAGGCGGTACTTCTTAAAATAACCGGAACGAATCTCGAAGTTTTTTAGTAGTTTATTGTTATTTTGCTTCAAATATGCGTGGTACGGCAAAAAAATTCCATGTTTTTTAATATTTAATTACTGTTGTGTTAGCCACACCGAAACGATTACTTCATTAAATCAACATAATCAAGGTGGATTTATTGTCGAGCCTTAAAAAAGGCTTCTATTATTTTAATTAAAAGTTTAAAAATAGATTGGATGTGCTTTACCAGTGGTTTTACCAAGATACTCACCATTTTGTCACAATTGTTCAACAATCTCACCTTGCCCACGATACGTAAGTGTCCATTTATTTTCTCGTATTGCTAAAATCTTTAATTTATATTTGCAGAAAGACAAAGCTGTCAATATGAAGTGTATCTACGTGATCCTCCTGCTGGCTTTCGCCGCTGTCCAGGCTGAGGATAAGTACAGCACTGAGAATGATAACCTGGACATCGATGCCGTGGTGGCCAATGAGGAGTCTCTCAAGGGCTTCGTTGGCTGTTTCATGGACACGGCGACTTGTCACGCCGTCGCTGCCGATTTCAAAAGTATGTGCCACTTAAATTTCATATTAAGTTTTCGCAATCGCGTTTCATATTCGCAACCGAAGTCTGGTTTTTTATGTCTGTGAGATTTTTGTTGGTCCTAAAGTAGGACATTCACGGTCAAAACACCATTACCTACTAAGTCATTGCAATGTAACTCTTACCTTGGTAAGGTAAGGTATAAATTATGTATAAGGATTGCCGTGAGTTAGATAAAAATCTCGGCAATCGTTCTAATTGCTAGAATTATTTAATATTTTAAATCCACGAATGGTTAATTATTATAGTTAGTGGTTATAAATAGTAAGCATTGAGTTGAATCCAGCATATACAATCATAATGTTTGTTATGCATGGCTCTGCATGACTTCATGTCCAGCACGATACTTTAATTGACGTGAATGACTGTTGCGCTGCGTGTCGCGGGGTCTATCTCGGATAGAACAAATATTTGTATGATCTACATGTAGTTGTTCCGGGTCTGGCTGTTTGTGTATGTGCGTTTAAACGTTTGTTAACGCACCTACCTACAATACAGGAGAAATTCCTAGTGTGGGGCAATGGATTAACAAAAAAAAAAAAACTTGTATGTAACAAAACAACATCACGCCTGTATTCCCCGAAGGGCTTGGTAGAGGTGCAGCTATTATAGTACACCCACATTTTGGCAGTTCGGCCCATGTAATAGGGGGCGATTCAAACCTATTACGATCAGTCAGGCAAAAAGCAAGCTTGTATGTGCGTACCTAGAATCTAAGCAATCTATACTGCATTTGAAATAAGATTTGATATTTAAACAAACCTTTTTTACAGTCCGTTCAACCGATTCTGACTTCTATACCGTAGGCGTAAGGATGGCATTAAAAGCAAAAAAGTCGTAACAATCTAACTGTTTACTGCAGCTGCCAGTTGTCATGCCACCAACGCAAAAGAAGTCAAAATCACCAAGGTTTAGGCTGATTTTAGAGTCACGCTGACCGCACGCTGACCGTCGGCGCTGACAGTGTAAATCAGATGTCAGCGCTGAGCGGTTGACGTAATTTCATAGAATACTAAACTTTATATACATTGTCTTGTCAGCGCCGACGACGGTCAGCGTGGGACAAAAAATCAGCCTTAGCTAATTGTATAGTTGGTTATTATTAACCTGCTCTAAGGCAAAGAGTGCTGCATAACGATGTTGTCATTAACCAGGTGGACGCTGCTAATTGTTTAGCTGATAATCCCAGTTACCTATTACGAGTAGGTATTACGACAGAGTCACCGGTGTAAGAACAGGTTGTTATCTCATGTGTTTTGCAGATTATGTATGCTATACGTCTTAACTTTGGCCTAAATTTTACATAGGTATACTTATAATGAAATTAAATGTTCTACCAGCTTCCTCTACCAAATCAAAAAATAATCACCTAAATCGGCTCATTAAGGCTCGGTGCAGACCAGCGCGACTAGTCGCGCGACGCGACACTAACAATACAATTTCTAAGAAAACTTCACGGTATAACAATAACCGGTGTCGCGTCGTGCTACAAGTCGCGCTGGTTTGCAAAAGCCTTTAATCACACATTAATAAAAAACACCCGTACTTTAAAAAAAACCCGCCGACATCATAATCTCCTCTTTCTTTTGAAGTCGGTTAAAACATAATCTTATGCTTCGTGCACTAAAACAATATGGTTTATCGTAAAACACGCATTTTATTTTGCGGTATTTGAACCTACGGAGCATAACTAAGTACGTACTGATAACATAATCAATGATTCAATGAACTTTGTGGTCTTGCTTTCTTGCATAACGACCACATTGATAAGACGGAAATATCACGAAGGGAAATGATCATTTGTGTATTTCTATATATATAGGGTTATTGGTTATCTGTCGGAAATCCGTTAAAGGATGTAGAAGAGGTCATTTACAACCAAATGATGCCACAGTCAAAAATTATCGAGTAATTTGACATTTTATTTATTTTAAAATATAAAATGTGAAATAACTTTCAACACACATAATATAATGCTGAATTCTGCTAATTTTATATTTTCCGTATGCTTAGGTAATTGATATATTTAGCCTCATCTGAATAAGGTGTAGAAAAGCATAGTAAGGAAGCTCGAGCTTGGCAATAATTATAATTACTCACAAGAGAAGAGAGGTCTTTGTCCTTTGGTGGAAGAATAACAACTTGGTACTAATAATTATGCCATAATGTAACAACAGAGTTTAATCGTACATTATCATTAGGTACTGTATTTATTTATGCTCAATTATTTCTTTCTCTTCAGAGGACATCCCCGAGGCGATCAACACGAGCTGCGCAAAATGCACGGACGCTCAGAAGCACATTTTCCACAAATTTCTGGCGGCACTTAAGGAGAAGCACTCTTCGGACTACGAAGCCTTCAAGAAGAAGTTTGACCCCGAAAACAAACACTTTGCTGCTTTGGAAACCGCCGTCACTAGCTATTAGGAGCTAGACCTTAAAAGCTTTATCTTAACGGGGTGTTAACCTTGCCTGTTTTAAAATCAATTTTGAATTGCCAAATTGTATTAATGCCCAGAAAAAATGTATGTCATAGATACGTATACATGATTTAGTGAAATAAATGGTTCATAACACGATAAATCGTAATTTGCACGATCAAAAAATAGCAGTGTTTCAAATGACTACATGCCCGAATAACATGTAATTGAAATAAAATGTGTCTTTGTCTTAAAAATGCATCATTCAATTGTGAGTGAGGATGTGATTTATCATTACCATTGTCAGTTTTTTGTCGACTCACAGTTTTAATATTACAAGAACGATGAATTTGCATTTAACTAATATTTTGTATTGTAGATGAACGTCGGCAAAAAAATGAACAGCTTCAAATAATTTGCTTTCCGGTTTTTTCGGCGATGAGCTTCTCGAATAAACTTTTCTAGTATCTAGTTGTTTTTCTTATGATACGTCCAATGACCTCAATATTATTAATTAGAGAGCGAGTGAAGATACACCTGCCGACATAACGTCACCGAAATTCAGAGACTGAATTTGAGCATTGGTATTCAATAGCTTTGACACCATAGCGAAATAAATTGGTAATATATTTCTTTATTTATTTATTTTTCAGAAGGCTTACAGACTAATAACATTATTATATAATAACAATAATATATAACTACATTGCTAATTACAAGCCCCCACAGATAAATACAGAATGATAACTCCCTCGTAGTCTAAGTTACATCTTATCTGTGTACCTACATTATAAGCAAATAAATTATGGCAGTGTATAGAGTGCCACCATTGGCACTCTATCCCTGTCGGATAAAGTGGCACTACAGGCACCCTAGTAACACCGCCTCGGCCCGGCTAAAGTGCCGCAAGCATTGGATTGTCATTGTCACTGTCACTAAGTCACGTCACTTGGTATTTTGTTTGATTGTCGAGGTTAGATCGCTGTAAAACACCACTTTCCTAAAACATTACATTCTCTTGTGCCTAAACGGACCCTGGCACTTCGCCGGCCGCTACCGCGGCACCGCTCGCTACGCTCGCTCGGCTCGTGCTTTGTGTGGTCACAGTTCTAACCTAACCTAACCTAAATAACAAGTGACAGTGACAATGCAACTCTCACGGCACCCTAGCCGGGCCGAGGCAGTGACACTAGAGTGCCACAAGAAACTCGCGGCACTCTATACACTTCGATAAATTATTTATATTCTATTCTATTTAGCTATTCCCTCAAAGTTGGTTAATTTTGTTCAATCTTAAGCCAATTTGTTCAAATTTTAAGCCAATCCGGACAACAAACGGTTCAAATGCAGGCAGGTGCCTCTTGCACAAAAAATAGCTTTGCTGAGGCTGTCATCAAACACATGGGTTTCGACAGGACTGCGCAGTTGGTAGGCAGTTTCGTTGCAGCTCTACATAGAAAATAATATGCTCACAAGCATTCAAACTGCAATTTTGCAGCTGGCGTGCAGTTCACATGCAGTCCTTGTGTTTAGACCCCAAGAGCTTCCTTAGTGTGCTTGTATTGGTGCAGAAAAGGTCAAGAATTTCGTTAAAACTACGACTGGCTCTAAGAAAGCATGCATTACGCCCATAATGAGTGTTTGAATGGTACATGTAGAAGTGGTCGATGATTATAGATGATGGATGAAGAGACCAATACGACATGGACAGATTATGTGAGGGATAATATGAATGAAAAGGGGAGTCAATGATAACGACGTGACGGTCAATAGGGGAGAAGTATATAGAAAGCATAGAAAACGCCAGACACTAAGTAACATGGGAGGAGGTAGGAGCCAGAAGAGGCAGATTGTGAACGATATTCAACTTATCCATTTTCAAGTAAGGACTGCGATGATGCGCGGGTTCTTGAACGCGGCTTTGTTATAGTTTTTGTAGGGGTAACATAACGTAACATCACGCTTATATTATCCGAAGGATTATTCAGAGGTGTACCTATACTACACCCACATTAAAAGTGATTTTTTAGTTAATTAAATCTAAAAATGGGTCCATTTATAGATTTTCCAAATTTTAAATGTACTCTGATTTAGGATTTTAGAACGTAGTGCCTGAATTGAAACCTTGGACGGTTTCAAGCAAGATTTAGAATTTTTGTATCTGAGCTATAATTGCGTTGTAAGAATTCAATAACTATCGACAATTAACGACTTCAACGGACACTAATAAATTACCTAACAGGAAAAAATGTTTTTGATAGAAACTGGAATATAAAAACTAGAATAAAAAACACCGTTTGGAATTTGCTTAGATCATTCCACAACCTCTAAAGCACTATGCTCAATGTGCAAGTTAATATCAAACAATATTTATTTAGTTATATCTTTAAACAGAAAAACAAACGCTTATGGGAAATACTGTGCAGTGTTGTGCATTGCTGTGTACTGTGCAACAGTGATTATTGCAAAACATGAAATTAGCTTAAGTAATTCTCCATGATCAAACAAAAACATTAATTGTCTTCTGTGCACAGAGTGTCCACACTGTTAAGTTTTATATAAACACGAGTCATATCGGAAACATCACTTCATCAGTCCGTACCTCTTCTATTACATTCAAACGCATAATATCAAATAATTACTGTACGTCTATCATTACGAACATTGTTCCGAATATTTAATAAAGCACTTAATTTTTTTGTGGTTCTCGTCCTTATAAATATTAGGTATGTTTGACGAAGGTCAGTTTAAAAGAGGCTTTTAAATAGAAGCATTTGAGATGTGCACGTCATTTGCTGTAGACATTACATCAATTTCGTAACCTATTCATAGATCCACTGTGTTGCTGCAGTAATGATTGATTTAAACAAATGCAGTTTTAGAGTGTCATTAATTTTTACATATTTATTTCTCGTGACGGTGCTTGCTCAAGAGAAGTTTTATGATCAAAGATACGATTATTACGAAATTGATACTTTAATACAGAATCGTAGGTTGCTAAGGAAGTACTTGGACTGTTTCCTTTGGAAAGGACCGTGCACGCCTATAGGAAGAGTATTTAGACGTAAGTACTAATATTTATAAAATATCTCATGTTGCAATTGGAAATATTGCAATTTCATGTTTTTATAATGTTTATTTAAAACTCGACCATCCAGTTCATTTGGTTCTTTATTTGATTATTATAATTTGAGAAAGATATTTTTTAATTTACAAGTCGTATGCCCGACGGAATTTTCCAACGGCAAAAATGGCGAACTTCCGTCAATGTGTTATTCTCTGTTTAACCCCTTTAGGGAAAGATTTTTTTTTAACCCTTCCTCAAACTTAATCCTTTCTTTCTTAAAAAAATTGTGTATGTTTATTTACTGTGTCTATAATAACGAACATTAGATTATTTCCAATATCCCTTGCACTCAATATGTTGCTACAAGCCCTTATTTCGGTGAACTATTTATTTATTTTAATCATTCTTTTCATCGTTATTTTAATTTTACTATCCATATGCGCTTCGTGCAAATCAAAAACAGTATCCAATGATAGCATAGATGGCATATTCGACTCCTCTTTAACCTTCTGGGGTCATATAGGCTATAGCAGTAAACTTCATAAATGTGACATCTGTGATCTAAAAGAAGACATCAACCTACATTTTAATCTTGTATAAATCTGCCTCCAGTCTTGTTCGTACCATAATATCTGAGGTCTGCGTAGTCGTCGTCTTCGTTTATACAGGGTTATTGGTAAAACACCAACAACCTCTTAAGGGGCCATTGTAGTCATCATTATGAACAACTTTTATTATGGGACCAACGATGAAATAGGGGGAAAAAAAATCTGCTGTTCCCTATGTTTATATTCGCATAACTCGTCAAAATGTAGGGAACAGCTGTATTTTTTTCCCCGATTTCAGTGTTGGTCCCATAGTGAAAGTTGTTCATTGAATAATGATGAGTATAATGACCCCTTAAGAGGTTGTTGGTGTTTTACCAATAATCCTGTATACCTATCTCTTTATATCTGTTATTTCAGTCTTAACACGTTCAGACCGGCGTACCGGTGGAGCACGGAGTATTTGATGACATGGCGGGGTGTACCACCGGTGGCCATGTCACACTGGACTTTTAATGTACTAAGAAATTCGCACCACTGTGAGAGAAAGTGTTGTACTTACCGTTCCCGCCTAGTAAAATCGACAAATTTTCATAGTGTAGCTCAGGAGATGGATATTATTTCGAGAAGTAAAAAAATATCAATATTGAAAAATTGTACTTATTAGAAAACAAATTGAAATGATCACGACATAAATTGTACGAAATGCAAATTATTTATGATGAATTATGTTGTAAAAATGTATTCATTAGAAAACTAAATTAAAATTGAAAAACAAAATATAATGAAATGCCAATATGGATGGTATGAAGTGAAAATTGCGACAATGGGTTGATGGATTTGTAGCTCATTCTCAGAGTGACACATTTTCTTGAACTGTGGGCGTATTCTGATTAGTGAGAGATGATTGAAAACGTTTTATATTTGAACGAATATATCAAAAATGTCTTTTTCACTTGAAAATGAAGTCAATCTGCGACGTCAGATATCAAGAGACGGTACTTCACAATGTGAGTCTAATACGGAATCGTCTGAATTTTCTTCGTACTCCTCGTCGTTGGTCTGCAAATCCGATGCCTCCCCCACCAGATCATTTCGCTCATTATCAGAACTGTTACACGATCCCAGGCTTACAGATGGACTTATTATCTTCATTCGACATCCTTCTATGTAATAAACATACATAGGTAAAAACAAACTCATACACTGAATCATTTGCGCGCGGCTAATTTCCTATGCATCGTCGTGTTTTTTGGCGGGAAATGCACAATTATGATTACTTCTGATTGATGAGACAAAACAGTTAATCTTATAATAGGATTATTTGCTTGTTAGAAGGGGAGATAATACATAATTTGTGCCAATCCTTAGCCGTGTCCACCGGGTGGCGCACCTCGCCTGGCAAGACTTTTGGTTTATGTGACGGTGATGTACCTACCACCGGTGGCCACATGAAGATTTGCCCTGTAGGATATCAAATACCTACTCATGAGGTGCCGGTCTGAACGTGTTAACACCCTATCTAGCCATGTCATCTTCAGCACAATCAATCGCATTTACCTTCCTCTCTCTATTTTCAACACTCTTCAGCATACGCCATGATATTTTTGTTGTATCTACATTCAAATTAAATAAAGTCCGAAATCTGCAGCAAAACTTTCTATCATTCGTTCATAGTTAGCTACTTCCTTGCCTTTAATGTGACTACCAAGCTCTCAGTTCCTCACACCTCTTGCATCATTAGGAATGGGCAGCTTGCAATAACTATATTACGTAACTATAAAAGATTCTAGACTTTACTTTAGACCTAGGTTGACGCAACAGAAGCTACTTGAACCACAAATAACAGTGTGTGTATTGTACATATTACCTTGTTCTAAGTTCGGTTAACTTTTTTATACTTGAATAAAATTGGGAAAACCAATCGCAGGAGTCACTATTTGCTTAGCTGCTTGTACAAGAAGTGGGTTTACCACAAGAGTTCATCAGCAATTGTTGTTTAAATAGTCAACACTTATGAGATTCTCAAAGTAGCACACCTTTTCTTGATTGATTGTTCAATTTATTCTACAGTTCACAATTTGTAGATGAGACCGAAAAAGTCCCTTAAAATCGTGATTCATTACGAGAGAAAAAATAGAGGTCTTGAAAAAGGTAAAGTTTCGTAACTTTACCTTTTTCAAGACCTCTATTTTTGTGTCTCAATTAACCTTCCATTTTAACTGGTTAGTTAAGGTATTTTTGCATTTTTGTTTTTTGTCTGCAAATATTTCTCTCTAGTTGGGAAAATCATAAAAATTGTTTACATAGTTTTCGTCGTTATGGCTAATAAGTATACAAATTAAGTAATATAAATATATATTTTTTAATGCAAAGTTACGTTATCTTAGGGATTCTAGCGGAGTTAAATTGAAATTAAAACAAAATTGAAAGATAGTGTTACAGAAATATATAGAATTCTGTCAGGAAAAATATACAACCTTTAATGAAAATTTGTATTGCAAGAATTAGTTAAAATTAACGAATTTCGAGCAATTACAAAAATATCTGTTTTGTTAACCTGTTTTAATTATTTTAATTACGTTAATTATATTTATTTGTGTTACACTATATTTTAGTGCTGTCTTAATTTCCATTTAACTTAGCTTCATAAGAAAACGTAATTTTGCACAAAAATAATAACAACTTATTTGGTAAACATCAGTTCGAGAGACGGACCCTTTATTTGTTTATACTAATCTTTTTAAACCGGTGTCTTTCTGTGTATTAAAATTAATTTAGTTACTTCAAATTATTTCAGAAATCCTGCCCGAGGCAGTATCAACAGCGTGTAAGAAGTGCACGCCGTCGCAGCGCAGACTGGCCCGGAAGGCGTTCAACGCGTTCAAGAGGTTCTTCCCGGAGACGTACGAGGAACTAATGAAACAGCTCGACCCCAAGAACAAGTACTATGAAGCCTTCGAGAAGGCTATCGCGAATGCTTGACCTAATTCAGTATCCACTTGGCGTTTGGTGAAGCACTTGTGTAAGTACTACAGAGGTTCTGTTTGAATGGCTTTTAGAAACGACCTCCACGAATCTATATCTATACATAATTATATCTATTCTATTATTCTATCACTCTGGTTCCTATAGTACGGTCAGCGCAAAAGTCGAGTGATTTACGGATGTACAAGTCCGCCATTGAAACAGTCCGCTGAACGCCGCAAAAATCTAAAAGTCTATCTATTAACGTGTGTCCAGAATTGTACTGAACACACGTAGGTCCGCGTTTAAATACGCTCGTATTGGATACGGATTGCGTCGAGTCACGGGTTAATGCTGCTACTTTTACACACCATATTAATTGACACAAAATTATTACTTCATACAATAGGTAGGATTTAATTAAAATTCTTTTAGTTTTACTTCGGTTCCGATTTTGATGAAATAATTAGCAGATAAAAAAAAACTAAAGTGTAAATAGACTTTTTTCGGTGACCATTCCTATGTCTGTACACCGGAGGCAAGCAATCATAAGTAACATTAAACAAATTATTCAGGGCACATGTTTTAAGTCTCAATTTGAACACTAGTCACGTCACGATCTGGACTTAAAACATAATACCGAATCCGAAAGTTTGTATTTTTTTTTATTGCACTTAAAATAGTATACCACTAAGTAGATCTTTAAATGTTTGTTTCAATGACATTACAAAGTGAATATCGAAAAAAATGGACTTAGGATAGTATACCTCCAGTATACAGGATGTGTGTTAACAAATTATATTCTAAAACACATATGTTGAGATATGTGTTTGCCATAAGCCATTCTGTTGTAGGCACGGTTGTAGGTCTTGTTTGTCGAATTTTAAGTAATGTTAGTAAAACTTGAGTGAAATAGTGAAACGTAACGTAACCAAAACCAAAATGGTAACTGGCATTCTCAGTAATCACAATACTGTGAGTCACATCAAGGGTAGACTATAACATAGATTACGGTGACGTATTCTGATAAAAGATAAAAGTCCGGTCTCCAAATAATAGTGCTGTTAACATTTTGTTAATAGGTAGGAAATCAACAAAAAATGTGTGTAATCGAGACTGGTCATAATTTAGGACTGAATTAAATATGTAGTTGATTGCTTATGTTTTCCGGTGTTTTGTTAAATAATACGATGCAGTACATACGAGTACAGTGACGCAAGAAAGTATATGACCACATTACACCATATTGATAAATTATTTCTGTTCCAATTGATGACAAGTAGTAAAATCGACTCTGTCCATACGTTTTCTCAGCTGAAACCATTTAGATATAGCTAAACCATTGAAGCGATTTTCGCGCGAAATCGAAAAGAAACCAAGCAAACAAATACTTTTATGGAAAAATATGTACCTACATAGAGGTTGCAAAAACAAAACATACTGCAGTTTCAGTTATGTAGGTTTAGGATCAATGATCAATTTTAACGTATACAAACACAGGTGTATACGAACCACTTGCAATAAATGACGCCCGAATAAGGTGTAAGAGAGAACCAAACTCTCGTTCATTCTAATTTATACCTTATTATAATCGCACACCATACCAGGGTGACTATAGAGCGCCTTTTTCGTGCGTGGTTTTTTTTTTTTTTTGGGTGGGAAATAATCAAATGACTTCTCCCGCTCTGGGCGGAGCGGAAGGGCGTGTGCTCTTACTGACTAAAAAAAAACACCAAAAATCGGAGTAGATGGTGATAAATAGTGAGGCAAATCACATCAGCCCCAGGACAAGAAACTACATGAAGACCACGACCGCTCTGACAAGAGTGATATGAAGAAGAAGAAGATAATAATATACGAATTACATTGAAATGACTTACTATGTTGCGTGATAATCCTAACTATATACCCTTATAGTTTCGCCAAGTCTTACTGTATGTCGGTCCGTCTGTCTGTCTGTTTGTCTGTCTGTAATTAAGAGACTCTTGTAAACTGAAATGCTGCTATTTGGCATGGTTACACAAATTAATCGTGATTAATAGCTGCTTTGAAATGGGCTATCCTGACTAATATTATAAATTTAATGCGAAAGTGAGTTTGTTTTTTTGTTTGTTACGCTTTTACGCTAAAACGGCTGCACGGATTTGGATTAAATTTGGCGCATCGGTAAACCATGACCTGAGTAAGGACATGAATACTTTGTATCCCAATATTTTCGCGGGATCGAGACTTAGGCGGGTGAAACCGCGAACTGCAGCTAGTATTGAAACAAAACCGTGAGAGGCCTTCGATGTCGCACCATTGGTTGCAGCGGATTGGTTAAAGCCGGATTTACGTTACGAAACTAGTTGCGCGAAATTAGTTATCCATTGATAGTTTCACGAGTCAATAGATAATTATTTACACGTAAAACTATCAATGAATAACAAATTTCGCGCAACTAGTTCGTAATGTAAATCCGGCTTTAACGTAATAAAATATCATTCTTTGATCGGGAATGCTACTGCAAGTACTAGTTACCTACCTACCTAAACTATTGCATGGGAGACTTTATCGAGAACTGCGAAGTAATTGGCCATTCTCCTGCTCTTCAAGGAGATATTGCGGAGTGACGTCTTAATTTCGGGAAACAAGTGCTCGCACCTTGACAGTTGCTGAGCTGTATATTTCCGTAATAATATGGCAATGAAAGCAGAAATTATAACGATAATAATACCAGACTATTACTGTCCCACTGCAGGGCAAATGCCTCTTCTCATACAGAGAAGGCACGAGCATTGGTTACCACGCTAGCTCAAGGTTGGCAATTTCAGGTCCTAGTTTCCTCACGAGGTTTTCCCTCGCCGATGTCAGTAATATCCAAGATTAACTCAGAAAAAAAACATATATGAATTGAAAAAATCGCATCGGTAATTGTCAGGAATTGACCCTACGACCTCGTGCTTGAGAGCCGGGGCCTTGACCTCTGAGCCATCACGACGTACCTGGAATAATTTTATTTATTTGTCTGTCCTACCCAAAAAGTAATCATACCATCAGGATTAAGATCAAAAAATTAAAATGCCGAAAGGTATACTAACATACCTATATCGTCACGCCTGTATTCCCCAAAGGGTTAGGCAGAGGTGCACCTATAGTACACCCACATTTAGCCAGTTATGTTTAAGTCCCACGTAATAGGGGCTAGCCTATTGCCATCAACTGGGCACAAATTCAGACTCCGGGCTGCTACTTAGAAATACCTAATGGCCTGTGCAGACTGGCGGACGGGGCGGCAGAGGATTGAAAATGTATCAATTGTATTTAATACGTCTCCAATCGAAGTAAGGTATATATTTCAATGCTCGGTGATCGATGGAAAACTGCGCTGCGATGCTTCAAGCTCGTTTTTTAAAGTGATAACTTCTTTAGGCGCGTTGAGCACTTTATGGGATGGGTAAAAAATGTTAAAATCGCGTCAGGCGTCAGGACACGTGACCTGATCGAAAATTCGTAAGACGGAGGGAGAGTAGAATTTGTTGACAGCATACTCTGTTTTATTTTTTTGGAATTGTTATTGTCAGGGGAATTTAAAACTACAGGCTCAGCTGCGGCGCTTCGGCGAACAATGGTCGGGTCAACTTGGGGTCGCAATCGCGTAGTACCTCGGTTTCCAGCAATTTCAACGTTTTGAAAAGAGAACTGCTTGACTTTGGTCGGGATTGACTTGAATCCTCTACTTTCTAAACCAGACGCTGAGCTTGTCGACTGCGGTGTGGAGAGTGTGGGCTACCGAGCCAGGACCGGCCCTTGTAGTAAATGGCCGTATCATCGACGAACTGAGCCAACTGTGCCTTTTTACTCTTGGGGATATCGCTGGAGAATAGCATAAAAATGAGGGGGGGGCGAGCTCGGAGCCCTGAGGGACTCCTTCGCGAATGGGACGGGGGGAAGATAGCGCACCTTTGATGTCATAGCGGAAGGAGCGGTTCGGCAAAAAGTTCCGTAAAATGAGCACGAGACGACCTGGCACACTGTGTTTGTAGAACTTATATAATAAGCCGTTGTGCCAGACTTTGTCAAACCCTTTCACTATATCGAAGAATACAGCAGCCGTAATCTAACCACGTTGGAAACCAGCGCTTATGTGTTCGAAGATACGGTGGGCTTGGTGCACGCTGGAATGCTGAGATCGAAACCCAAACTGTTCGTTAATTTCATTTCATTCGATGTTCGTTCGTACTCTCTGAGAGGCTTATAAATAAGCCTTTTATAGATTTTACCGAGGACCTCGAGCAGACTAATGGGGCGGTAACTTCGTAGGCTCGGACTTGGGCTTCCAGGCGTGGGGATACCGATGACTGTGGGGAGACCGGGAAGACCGTGGTCCCTGGAAACGTACAGGCAACTGAAGGAACACGGGTGGATTTAAGTCAGTAAGAGTCTGACACGCCCTTCCGCTCCGCCCAGAGCGGGAAAAATTATTTATGTTTTCCCACACAAAAAAAAGAGGCCCTATCACTTTGCTCGACCCGGGAATCGTACCCAGGACCTCAAGCTCAGCAATAGTGCTTGGGAACACTATACCAACGAGTCGGTCCAGTACTTAATTCTTTATAATATTAATAAATATAGTACCTACGGATTAAAATGGAAACGCATTGTTACCATCGGTATCCTCAATATTGTTCTTTGCCTTAGTTGCTGGCTAAAACCTTAACAGGCTCAATTTGGTGTGATGTATAAATTGATATTCTGGAATTGCCTACGATCTAGAGCCATTATGTTATCCAACGAACCAAGACTAATACGTGTAGGTAACATTCCCGAGTTCATTCTATAATCACTAATGATTTGTTGCTAAAAATGGATAATATTTTAATGATTTCTATCATCATCATCATCATCAGCCTATTAATGTTCCCACTGTTGGGACACAGGCCTCCTCTCTGTGAGAGGGAGTGGGCTGTAATCTACCACGCGGGCCCAGTGCGGGTTGGTAAATGTCACATGTCTTCGAATTTTTTGGTTCTAAGACATGCCGGTTTCCTCACGATGTTTTCCTTCACCGTTTTGAGAGCAGTGGTGATGAAACTATTTACACAAAGTAAAGCGCCTGCTTGGGTTCGAACCCACGACCTAGAACTCGTAAGTCGGGGCAGTTACCACTGGACCACCATTGCTCTCAATCAATGATTTATTAATATCTACTAAGTATAAGATTACCCAAGTTGGTGCATTAGCAAATAGAGCTTATTTCGCAAATTCAATTATAGCAAATTAGCAATCCAATGAATCATTAAAATGAGGAACTTTCGAGACTCCATGTTTATATTTACATCTACTGATTGATGGCCATGACTTATAACATAATTATGTATATGTACTTAGAATTATGATGAGGACAAACGATTTCTTTGTGTTCAGCGTGTTATTGTCATTGACTCATCAAAAACCTCTTCGATTGTTGACTCAGTGATTCAGCCATTTTTATTTCGATTTAGGAAGGCTCTATTCAAACATTGTTAAAAATAAAATAATTGCAAAAATTAAACACTTTCATACTACACAGATATTTTATTAAGGTGGTCCCTCACCACGAGCATTTGCCTGTAATGTAACTGTTCAGATTCGAGCATCACATCAGTGAGGGAGGAGAACCAAGCATTACAGTTCGCAACCTGTAATGATATAATTCGAGTATTACATCAGTGAGGGAGGAGAACCAAGCATTACAGTTCGCAACCTGTAATGATACAATTCGAGTATTACATCAGTGAGGGAGGTGAACCGAGCTTTACAGTTCGCAACCTGTAATTATACAATTTGAGCATTACATAAGTGAGGAAGGCGAACCGAGCATTACAGTTCGCAATAATGCTCGAAATCGAATCTGAAATGTTACATTACAAGCGAATGCTCGTCAGTCAGGGAGGCAGTATTGTAACGTAATGCTCAAAATCGAATTTGAAATATTACATTACAAGTGAATGCTCCCGGTGAGGGAGCACCTTTATACACAGCAACACCAAGAAATGAAACATGAGCCAGATGAGGTCTTAGCTCTGATATTCATAATCTTTACATTATAATTCAAATCAAATCAAAATATTTTATGTGACATAAACCTACACCCGGGCCACGAAATTTTAGAAGCTGGGTATTAAACTCTATCATCGCAAACAATTTTTATTCTCCCCTAAGATCCAAATATAAACAATCTTCGTATATGAGATTCATCGATAATACTATACCATAAAGTTAAAAAAATCCTTAAAAACAACAAAGCACTGTCCATGCTGTGTGTGTGTATACAAGCAATATAATTATAACATGGTTTTCCTTGTACAGGCGACAAAACTTTAAGATTGCTTAATTTTCCCGGTAGCGTAGCAATCTATGATATGTTTTGTTTATAACCACAAGTTGCAGACCGATTAACATTTCACTAACAATACAGGGCGGGTTTTACCAAAACTGTACAGCCAATTCAATAAAACCCCAATGTGTTTTACTAAAAGGTTCAATTTTGACTGGTATGACTACGTAAGCGTTGACCCATGTGCCAATGAAGGTAGTGGGTATACCGTCGTCAATATAAACCACTGTCGCTTTCTGCCAACGCTAGTTCTTTAGGTCGATTATAGAGAGTAAAAGGTGGGTGAATGAACTGCAGACTGCAGTCAGTGACGAATTATTTTGTGACTTGTGACATGGAAACTGTGTATATGATGTGTGACCTTTTGAATTTACGAGAGAACTATAGATACTTAATACAATTTAAAATTCTCCTCGTTGCCTCTCATGTTTAACTTATTGGTGTAGTAATATTCAACAAAGATCATAAATCAAAATCTTTAATGTTTCAGATTTATGTATCTAATTAATGTGACATATGACTCATTCGTATTCTAAACACGTCCTGTGTTTGTCCAATGTCCATGGAAACGGCTCGCTAAATAGATTTCATCGCTTAGGTACCATTCGGGACAAGCCACATTCTTTGTTCCATTGTGAGCGTACGAAGAGAGGCGTACGCGTTGATTAATTGAAGACAGGAATTAAATTCGGTTATTATTTCCAGAATTCAACTATCACTATGAAGGTCCTGATTGTATTGGCGTGTGTGCTCGTGGTGGTTTTCGCTGTTGATAAATACAACGCTAAATATGATAACTTTGACGTGGAGACCCTGATCTCCAATGACAGACTTCTCAAGGCATACATCAACTGCTTCTTGGATAAAGGACGGTGTACACCAGAAGGATCAGATTTCAAAAGTAAGTGAACTTATAATTTTCGCTTTTAATCATATATTTTATCGTCATATTGCCACTAGATAGACGATAATAATTAATCCATCCACGTGTCTCTATTTTGCAAAGACAAACAGGCTACGATATAGCTTTAAACCCAAAACACGAACAGTAGTTATTATAAACAGACTACTAGAACATAATAATTCAATGTTAAGCAATATTAGACTATCGATGTATTTTTGGATTAACAAGCGGAGGTGTTGACATAGACGCGGCGTAGCATTTAATATATATTTACGTAACTCCGGATAAACCCAATACTGGCCACTCGAACAGTTTGCACAAACCGGGTCGAGGTCAAGGTTTTCAAGAAGGAAAATATCCTGACGTAGTGTCAAAGTACAATTATATACCTATCTATATAGACGCAGATTTCATATCCTTGGTGTTTTTTCCTTATATAAAGTTGCATTTTCACACTAGGTTTTTTTTGGACACAAATTCAAAATTAAACTGTACTCATACAAGATAAGCTAGTGCATTATAATTATGCCTCTCGCAAATAATTATGAAAACATATCTCCAATTCTAAAAACCTGTTTAAAACATTTGCCAATCATGAAATTAAATTTTTCAGAGACCCTCCCCGAAGCAATTGAGACAACATGCCTTAAGTGCACTGACAAACAGAAGGCTAACATCAGAAAGGTTATCAAGGCGATCCAGCAGAAGCATCCAAAGGAGTGGGAAGCCCTGGTGAAGAAGAACGACCCCAGTGGCAAGAACCGCGACAACTTCGACAAGTTCATCCAAGCAAGCAGCTAATAAACTTGACCATGCTCCAACATGAGTTAATTTAGAATAAGATATATAGGGTCCTAGAATATACAAATTATTTGCCTTAATTAAGTTGGACTTTAAACAGCTCTCTAAGATGCAGCAATACTTTCAAGCAGGATTCAACCCACAGTCCTTTCATTTTTCTACTTCCCGATACAGTTATCCTTGTGATTTTATTTATACGTAGGCTTTAAGATTGTAATCGGATGACAAATTGTTGTGTTATTTATTTAAATATGACGATGTTGACTGATATTTTGTAATTAAATATTTGATGGTAATATGTTTTTGTCTATCACTGATCTTATTTTATGCATTTATTCCTAAAATTAAATAAATACTATTTTTTTAAATATTATAAATGTGAAAGTAACTCTGTCTGTGTGTCTGTTACCTTTTAAAGCCTTGCTGAACAGATTTAGATGACACTTGGCACAAGGATAGACCATGACCTAGGTTAGGACGTAGGATAAATTTTTATCCCGGTAGTACGTTCCCATGGGATAATTTTCGACATCCACGCTGGCGAAGCCTCGGGCAAAAGCTGTAGAAAATAAATGTCACAATATGAGTCACACCATATACTAAGGTTATCAGACCGAAGTCATACATGAACACTTGAACAGGTTATAAAAATGGACTATATCGATTATGAAATTGCTATTATAAACTGAGTAATATGCTAGCTGCATGTGGGTTTTCGTGTCAGGCAGGGCTGTCGGAGCGGCGATGCGGCGGCGTGGCTCGCCGTTGCGCCAGCGCAACGCCCACGCCGCTGCACTCTGATGTAACTTCATCGATTGTGTAAGCCCGTCACATAATCTTCGGCACAACGCAATCGTTCCGCATCATGGCATGAGTTTCACGTCACTGGCTCTATGGGACCCTTTGCTGTTTTTTGCCTGTGAGCTATTTTGTTTTCGAAACTGCTGGGTTAAGTTTGAGTACCTTTGGCTTTCCCTTTCTTCATGATGGTTGGTATAAAAAGATTCCCACTTCCCATAGAGAACCATTGATTTATAAATAATACTGTTCCTAACCAAATGGGATAATCAGTCTGTTATCTCCGGCTGTATCAATAAGCACAATTATGGTACCTACTTGAACAAAGTGCAGTATTTTAATTTATAGTTTTGTCCTAATAAACCATAATCTAGTTTTATATCGTGATATTATTAATTCTACTGACGTCAAAAGGAAAATATTGCAACTGATACATAACCCGTACCTACTCTACCTATCTGCGTCATTTGTGTACCGTATTAACGTAACAGGTCAGCAGAGGCAGAGGTCTTGCGTGACAATGTTATTAGCAAATCAGCCAATGGAGAGATAATCGGGTTTATTTTTAGATGTTATTGTGATAGCCTTGATTAGAGATCATGCGTGAAAACGTTCATAGTCGTGAACAGGTTTTGTATTGATTCCATAGATGTAAAAAACCATCAAATTTCGGAAATCTACTGGCAGAATTTTTGTAGACGGGGCCGTTTTATGAATTGTTAAAGCCATTATTGATGCCTTGCAAAAACGAAATGGTGCTATTCGTGCTGTAACTATAGCCCCAACTCGCCTTAGCACTAGAACAATAATGCTTTACGTTTAATACGCCATAACTTCTTATGACGGCGTTTGATCTGATACTGGAATTTCAGAAAGATGATTATGAATTGAATAGAAAAGGCAAAAAACGTTTTAAAACTTGCAACTTATTTATTAATTATTGTAATGCTCCACATAGTTTAAATCAGTTCCATTAACAAAAGCCAGGTTTCTCTGAGAGCAATATAAATTCGGTTCATCTAATCTATTTAATCTGTTCCAAGGACGAAAGCGGAGAAGTCCTTTTCATATTCTCCTTTAGGGTCGAACTTGGCCCGAAATGCGGCGAAGTCATCAGGTCTCTTCTCACTGAGGGCCTTTACAGTTTTTCTGACGTTCTGCCTCTGAATGGCTGTGCATTTTGCGCATGATGTTGCTATGACTTCTGGGAGTAGCTCTGAAAATAACACGGATAAATATATGAAATCAATATTAAAAGATTAAAAAGATTATTGAGTACAATTTTGAACGTAGGTACAGATCTCTTAGGAAAGGTATGTGCACTGGCAGGCATCGGGTATCTTCGGAAATATGAACATGGGATGATGAGGTCTCATAAAGAGATATCACCAATGATGACCAAGGAAGTACTTGCCTATTTTTTTTAGGGCTGCTAAACACACATGTTCGGTTAGGCATGATTCGGGCCGTAAAATCGAATATAATAAATATGAAATCATAATTATAATCATTTTTTTTGCAATAGGTATTGGTACAGTGTTAATCTTAATGTCAGTAATTAAGTGCGGATTTCACTAATGAAATTGAACGCGTTCAGCACATCTAAGCGCGTTCAAGAGCTGTCAGTGTCAAAATTGTTATGGAAAATTGTACACTGACAGCTCTTGAACGCGTTTAGAAATGCTGTTCACGTTCAGTTTCATCGGTGAAATCAGCCCTAAGTTTGCTAATATATAATTAAACATTTGACAATTTTAATGCGTTTATAGAGTATATTAATCGCCAATGGCATGCTTTAAATACTAGTTAGCAATAATTGTAACATTATAAAAATAAATTAATAGGTACTCATATGATAACAGTTCTTTTTATATAGGTACTCTTGATGCTCTAGGCAGAACTCTTTTATCTGGATCTCTTGCTTTCGAGGGCATCGGTCTTGAGCCCTTTTAAAGTGCTGTCGGACAAACTTAGCACATACTAAAATATACTTACATAACTGGGTGGTTTGCCGGATTCCTATGTTGGAATGCCACAAATGGTTCCATGTATAGGTACCTATATTCGGAAAAAAGCCGCTCGTCTTAAGCTAAAATAATTGTGGATAGTGAGGGTATTTGCCGAACGAAGTTTGACGACCGGCACGAGCCGAATAAATTCCGAGTATATGTATATGGAATATATGGGTATGTCTTCAGGTCGGCTTGTTGTTCAACAAATTTTTATATGCTTCAATACTATTTTGACACATGTGTACTTACTTCTAAAGTCGGCAGAATGTTCCACAGAACAGTCTCCTTTGTCCAACATGCAGTTGATGTACGCGGAGAACAGCGCATCATCGGCCAGGATCTTATCTATGTCGATCTTGTCGTACACTTCATCGTAGGCCAGTGCACTGGGTGCAACCAGGGCAAACACAGTTATCAACAAGGCGTTCATGTTTAATTAACTCTGAAATAGGACAATTTATTACTATAGAGAAAATATATAACTGATCCTCTAAAAGTTTATAGACCTTCTAATGATGTTCGCTTTTTAAAAGTAATGAACCTCTAAAAACTTTTTGGGCATCTAATGATGCACACTTTTTTCTAATAAATGAGCTAGTTTTAACTTTTCCAGCTGACCAATAACTAAGCAAAGCCACCCCGACCAAAAGGGCTTAGATTAGAACTGGGACCAACAGTGCGCGCGCCGAGCGACCCGAGCGCTACAAGTTGGTCGAAATTACTTGGCTATTTACTATTTTATGACCCCAAAATAGCAATTATTTGAGGTTTAAAAAAAGAGCTCTTTGAATATCATATTATTGTTAATTTAAAATCCATTGGAGCACCGTCGTACGGCTTATCAATTAGGTACCGATTTTGTACTTTATTAATTGTTTATTTACTAATTACCATTGCAATTATTTCATAATCACAATGATGTTTTTAGTTTTACCCGACTGTGGCGGAGTTCAAAAGAGAGTATGTATGTTTGGCTGTCTCTGAGTGGCTCTTACTAAACGAACGAAAAGATTAGCTAATGATCAATAGGTATTGTTGTATCTGACACTGTATATATGGATTTGGAAAAAATATAGGTATGTATATGGCGGATTATAGCCGCTATTAGCAGAAACCTTATAATATTTTTTTTTACATACGTGCACATGTGGGTTATCAAAAGTCAAAAGTATTGAAGCTCTTTACGAAAAGAAAGAGAGAGAAAAAATGAAATTCATCCATAAAATCTGAGCGTAAACTAAAATAACTGCCACCAACTGCATCACACTGTTTGAAATGTGATATTGTTTTGAACTTTTTAGTTTGACGACAACTTGCGTCCCCTTACTCGTCAGTTCATTTTTATTCGCCAGTTTCGCTGATTGGTCAATTTTACGGATTAGATAGTTACGTCTACTCGACAGTGTCCAGTGTTTGACAGTTTCCTCGATTCGATCGAAGATTGGCACACTCAATAAAAAAATTGTTTTTACGTAGATACGATAAAAAGAAATAAAGAAGATAGATAATTTTACCCAGTGTAAGGAATACCAAAGACAAATTAAATCAAACTACAACATGTATTTTTAAAATGATCACTTTAAAAAAGTGTAGATAACTTAATATCTACTGAACTTCTATCATCATATTGCTGAAATCTGAATGTTATACCTGGCAACCCTGGAAACTGTCGAGTTGACGCCGAGTTTCCAGTGTTGCCCGAACGGGACGCCTCAACAGCCGAGGCAACTTCAGCCGCCAAAACGGCTATGGCTGCCGTCAACAACGTGTCGCGCTCGTTTATATGAGCACTTAAATTATTCGCGAAACTGACTAATCATAAGTAAACTGACATCAGAGAGAAACCTAACACGGTGATACGCGGACTCTTTTTTACCCGACTACGGCAGCCAAAAGGAAGGGTTACGATTTATTTATTTTTGCCGTGCATAGTTACAATCCCACATTATTTAGTTAAGGTAAGCTATTGTTAAGTTATTCACTGAATCGTAAAGAATACTCAGACGAGGTTCCTGTAATCTTTGTATAATCTACATAACGAATAAATCTCTCACTATTGTACCTATTTTTTAGATATTTTTATGAAAAACAGAAACTGAAATCTACACAATTGTTCAGAATCTTATTATTATATATTACATCCATTGTATTGTTTGTCCACAATGTAGTGTCTCGAAAATAGTGCTAGGAAAGTGGACTACAATATGTCCAGATCATGGTAACACTGATCGTCCGTGACGTTCGCACGGACGTGTTTTCATCCAACAGAGCGCATTCAGCGCGTATCCCAGCGCGTCAAGAAAACACACTATTGGATATTTAACTCTCGGCGCTAAGCGGAGCGTCGAAAATGCAATGCGAGAAAAAAAATCGCCACGATAAAAACACATGCGTGCGAACGTGGGCACGGACGATCAGTGTTACCATGATCTGGACAAACAAACAGTCAGTTTGTCAAATCTATAATATAATAAAAATGAAATGCCTTAAAATTTTCGTAATGGCCCAAATCAGGTTCTAACGGAAAGAAAATCTTTGAAAAATTGCCGGAAAAATGGGGAAAATTCGGGAAAACCGAAAGTACATTTTCTATGGGAATTCACAAATGTCTCGGTTTTCTCATGTTTCAATACAGGAAGTGATCACAGGCTGGTGAGAGCTATATTGGGGTTTGACTTGAAGGCAGTAAAGACACTTTTTCATGATTTTACTAGCTGCGCCCCGCGGTTTCACCTGCATAAATCTTGATTCCGTAGGAACATCGGTATAAAAAGTATCCTATGTCCTATTCCAGGTCATGGTCTACCCGTGTCCTAAATTTCATCCAAATCCGGTCAGCCGTTTTAGCGTGAAAGTGTAACAAAGCAACAAACTTACTTTCGCATTTGAAATGAAATGAAATGAAATTGTTTATTCTGTAAATAGGATATTGGAATCACTTTTACACGTCATATTTAAAAATTATGTCAAAAATTAGCTAGATGAGTTCGGCGTTTCCTATCTGACTACTCTGAGAAGAAAGGCCGAAACAAACTCAGTATAATACTCTTTATAATATTAGATAGAATTTCACAACTCTGAGGGCGTGATTAATAATAACAGCGATTTAGTTTACAAGAGTCTCTTCTTCTTTTCGTGGTTAGTGACTAACCTGGTGTCAGAGTTTTAAAGCCGCCCATGGGCCTCTCTGACTTGGCTTCAGATGCCGTCGATAAAAATATCTCTCAGGCATGCCGGTTTCCTCACGATGTTTTACTTCACCGTTTTTTGAAGGAAGTGATAATTCTACAATACGCACATGAATCCTAAAAGTCAGAGGTGC
Source organism: Conistra vaccinii (assembly GCA_948150665.1). Lineage (NCBI taxonomy): Eukaryota > Metazoa > Arthropoda > Insecta > Lepidoptera > Noctuidae > Conistra > Conistra vaccinii. Next base: position 12,753,083 of record OX411327.1, on the reverse strand, counting down.
GTGGCTTGAGTTCGATCTCGAAACCTATGACTTGGCAGTGTGACGGTCACTCCACTAGGCTATCACTGCTTACAAGAGTCTCTCAAGTTACAGACAGAAAAACAGACAGACAGACAAAATTGGCGAATCTATAAGGGTTCCTGGTTTTACTAAGGAACCTTTAAGATGGGGGTTCGACAAGGTTCAATATTGGATCCTTTCCTCTTTTTTGCATATATTAATGATCAACCCCAGTTATTAAAAAAATCAACCACAAATGGTTTTATTTGCTGACGATACTTCTTTATTTTTAAGATACCTAATTATTCATTATCTTAGATCTGCCATAAATCTTGATGACGTAAATGACTTTGTTTACTGCTAAGAATTTAATATTAAATGGGAAAAACTAAGAGCAAAAGATTTGCTGTACCGAATACCATAAAGTAGTGATTGTGACTCATTGTAAAAAAAAAAAAAAAACTTTTTTTATATCAAATGGGGGGAAGTGCCCTTGTCCAGCTGTAGCAAGAGCTAACAGATAATGATGCTAAAAAATAATATATTAGTTATCAAAACTTTTTCCTTACCAAGATTCTTCTGTATTGTCCTGATGTTCTCCAGTGGACTCGATGCCTGTAGAACCATGCGCTACATTTTATACCATACAGTACGGATACAAACAATTATTTTAATTTCCAAAAATATTAAAAATGGAATTGTCTACTCTAACATAATTTTGATGTAATTTCGCAGATCTAATTGCCCGATATCACGATAGGTACTGACATTGAACTCGTTGACAATGTTGGGTGGACATCATTATGATACGTATGTAAAGGACATTAAATGGATATCAGAGAGTTATTATCAATGGATGATCTATACGTATACGATACGAGACATATATTATATGTACTACAAATAAGTAATATTAAAGTGTCTGTTTATAATGTCAAAGTTTTTCAGTCAAACAGCTTTTTATACCAAATGTAGGTATAAAGCTCAAAACGGTATTTCCTATAGAATTCGAAGACATGTGTCATCCACCAACCCGCACTGGGCCCGCGTGGTGGTGATTACGACCCACTCCCTCTCACAGAGAGGAGGCCTGCGTTCCAGCACTGCGAACATTTTAGGCTGATTATGATACATATTATGAAAGTATTATACGGTACTTTTAACAAAAGCGCATTTTTTTTCTGTCTGTTTGGTCTCCTAATCTCCGAAATGGCTAGACCGATTTTGACGGGACTTTCACTGGCGGATAGATGATATTATAAGGAGCAACTTAGGCTTCTTTTATTTTAGGAAATAAAGAAAGAAGAAAAGTATTATGGTCCCTGCAGGCGAAGCCGTTGACAGCAGCAATATATCAAATAATAATAATATGACTATTTATAGAAAATCGTTCAGGCGATAGTAAATGATTATCGTGGCTATATTAACATGGACGGTAATCGAGGTTGATCAATGCTAATAATAATATGGTCAATGTAAGCTTGGTGGAAAACTCATTCAGGCAACTTTGTGGTCAGCTTGATTTGATTTGGAGCAAGGTCGACTATGAGCTTAGCATACAGGTTAACGAGTAATCGAGACCAATCTAGTCACGGTTAGAGCGTTTACGCACTGCATCCGATTAGAATCCAAGAAACGTCGGTTTGAACTAGCCATAGTATTATAAATGTAGATAGATACAGTATTATTCGTAGATATGCGCACTAGATCCGATTTCTGTTCATTCAAATTTAGAACATTCGCACAACCGAGATTCGGATCGGATGCAGTGCGAAAGCGCTCTTATACGATTAAAACCATACGTTGCGCTATGGACTCATTGACCGTGATGTACCGTTGAGTACTAAAGAAATATTTGAAATCAGTTGTGCACTGACGGCCAGTTTTACCAAGGGGTATCGTATTGCCCAGATACTAGGTTGTGGTGGTCAGATAGGCAGTCGCTCCATGTAAAATATTGATATTCAGCTGCATCTGGTTAGTCTGATTGCTGACTTCAACATAGTTGGGATAAGGCTATAGGTGGCAGATGATGAAGAGTCGTGCACTGACGTAGCACTTTTTGCAAGAATTTTATGGGAACTGAGCAGGCACCTTAGGGGCCGTTCAAGTATTACGTAAGCAGATTTATTACAATTATTTACCCCCCCTCCCCCTTGTCAGCAAAAGTAAGCAAAGCTTTTACCCCCCCCATGCTTACGTAAACATTGGTATGCATTTGTGGGAATCCCCGAATATGCGTTTCGTTTTCAAGCACAGACAATAATTATGTGGGTTGCCATATATGTGTAAAAAAGTAAATAATTACTGCTGACCTAGTCCTAGTTTTTTAAGTTTTTAGTAATCTAACTAAATTTATTTAAAAAAAAATTGTTTGGTGCGAAACGACTACTCGAAAAAATAAACTAGATGTAAATATTTGACTGAAGGGTAGGTGAGACACGACAGAAAACGACCGTCCATGCAGCAAGATATCGAACATTCAAAAGATAATATTTTAAATATGTTTCTAATTTATGCAGGGCTACCTTTTTTTGTTGTCTGTACATTTCTAAGATTTTAACATAAAAAGCAGTGACCAATAAAATTTACTTACACATGTGAAGAATTTACAAATGATTTTTTGATGACCTTACAGTTCAACAGTTGTGAATATTATAATATTACTTGCTGTTGCCCGCGTTTTCTATAGATTATATAAGATGAAAAGTAGCCTATGTCCTTCTCCAGGTGAAGCTCTACCCATATGCCAAATTTCATCCAAATCCGTTTAGCCGTTTTAGCGTAACAAACAAACAAACTCACTTTCACATTTATGATATTATAATATAAGTTAGGATATAATATTGTAATACTTATCTTAGTTTATCTTTTCTATCTATATTGTTAATACTGATAGATTTTCCCATCTTATGAAAAAGCTGATATATTTCAGTCTCACGCGCAACTATAAAATGATTAACAAAATCAAGAAACTATTGTATTCTTCATCATTGTTTCAAAGGTAAAGTTAATAAGTAATCATTTTTTTCTAACTAAACATGCACTTAATATTTTATTTTATAGCAATACGAGTGTGTTTTTTCATTGTAGTTTTCCGTTCAAGGAAGTTAATCGCAGTCCACTGATAGAATTGGCGTTTCCCAAATTGTGTCACTAACTCAAGTTTTGTGTTTTCTACATTCAGTCTGACTCAGCTGCCTTCCAAAGCTCAAAGGTGTGATTTACAAGAATTATTTTGCATTTTGTTAATTATGTTCTTTTACTATTGTTTTTCCAATGCTAGTGCACATTATTCTTGTCTAAACATAGACACTATAAAAAAAAAGGAAAGGGCAGTCTTTGGAGACTGCCGATGGAAGTGAAAACTAAGTAACCCTTATCTAACGAAAATCTAACGAAAATGTTAGGAATTTATGTGGCTTGCTGTCATTACAAGAACGAAAGGTGTAGCTCCATTAAAAAAATCCAAAAAAATAAAACAGAGTGCGCTGTCAACAAATGCTACTCATTTTCGATCAGGTCACGTGTCCTGATGCCTGACGCCTGACGCGAGTTTAACATTATTTACCAATCCCTTTTTTTTTTTGTCTCCCTATTTTTAATGCAATCTGTCCTGGGACATTCAGCAATAGGTAGATCATGGTTCCTGATCTTGCACGGTATGAAGCCATTGCCTCATCCGATCCATACTACAGCTCATTCATGCTGGTTGTGAGTAAGTCTTGGGGTGCCCTCCTTTTCAATCTTGTAAAGGTGTTGTTATATACTGGCCACCAAGAATCGACGTCTGTCGCGCTGACGGTTGGTGACGTCTCTCTACCTTTCATTAATTTTGAAATAAAGATTATTGTTTTACGAAAATGTGTATTTAATAAATTGGCGACGAGGATGTCGACTAATGATATAAAAAAACTGAAGAAAACCCGCGCCTCGTTGCGTGGTATAATTACCAAACTAGAAAATTACGTGAATACTCGAGAAACCATACCGTATGAAGAAACAGAGTCAAGAATTCAATCACTTCAAGAAACACTACAGAAATTACAAGAAATACAACATAACATAGAATTAGAAACTCCAGACGAACAACTAGACCAAGAGATAGAAACCAGGTACGATTTCGAAGAGAAATGTATTATCATAAAGACAAAACTTCTAATATATCAAAATAGAAACAATCGACGCGTTTTACCGCTAGAAACATCAACATCACAGCTAAGTACAAACACGCATCAAGAACGAGGCCCAAAAATTAATTTCCAGCCTTTCCAAGAAAAAGAGACCTTTGCAAACTTCACACATATACTAGATGAATACGTTGACCCTAAACCTAGCATATGGGCTTTACAACACAACTTTATTACGCGCATACAACGCGAAGATGAAACAGTGGCAACATATGCCTCAGAATTAAAAAATAGATCCTTGAACTGCGAATTTAAATGTCAAAATTGTCAGAAACCTACATTAGAAGGCTTTCTAGCCCTACAATTTATTCGGGGATTGAAAGACATTGATATTCGAACAAAAATTCTTCAAGAAGGGGAGACACTACCTTTTACAAAACTGGTACACATGGCCACATCCATAGAAATGGGAAAATCGGAGAACCTAAGAATATCCGCAGACATGCACAAACATTCGGACACAGTAAACAGAATTACGAGCTCAATAAAAAGACCTAAGTATCCACGACCCTCTTGCTCACCACCGAGCGGACAGTTAACTTCTCCATCATCTTCATCTCCGGTAACGATAAGAGATTTAAAGGGAAAATGCTTCCGATGCGGCAAAGACGACCATCGATCTAATGAGTGTGGCGCCATCAAATCTACCTGCCTTAAATGCAAGAAAACTGGACATCTAGCACGAGTCTGCTTACAGCGGAACTATACCAATCAACTAGACGACAATACAAGTACCACGAGTAACGAAAGCATGGGAGATATCAACCTAATTAAAAGTGAGATATCTGAAAAATATATGATCACAGTAAAAATAGAGAACAAACAGGTTGGCATGGAATTCGACACAGGAGCGACCTTGTCCTCAATGTCACTCAAACAATACAAAAGCCTAAAATTAACAAACAAAATTTTCAAAACGGAAATGAAATTGAGAACCTACACTGGAGAAATTATCAAGCCTGCAGGAGTGACATACGTAAAAGGCACTTATAAAGACCAGACCTTCAACGGGAAATTATACATAATCAATCAAAACGTTGACCCGATATTTGGAAGAAGCTGGATGAAAGAACTGAATGTGAAAATTGTAGACATAAAGGTTTTACAAACTTCTGAACGATCCGACAAACTTGACAAATTATTAAAAGAATTTGAAACAACTGTTTTTAAATCAGACTTGGGAAAAATACCCAACTATGAAGCTCACCTAAATCTAATGGAAAATACACGACCGATTTTTATAAGACCGCGACGAATACCGTACGCGTTAAAGGAAAAAGTCGATAAAGAAATTGAACGACTATGTGCAGAAGGGGTGATCACCAAAGTAGACCATTCGGATTGGGGCACACCAATCGTACCGATTGTGAAACCAAATGGGAGCATTTCGACTTTGTGCAGACTACAAGGTCACCCTTAACAAAGTCATCAGGGACGAACATTACCCAATTCCTATTATAGAGGATATATTTGCAGAAATTAACGGAGGCAAATACTTCTGCACCTTAGACATTACCCAAGCCTATCTAAATTTGGTTATGGACGAAGAAAGCGCCCTCTTACAAACATTAAGTACGCACAAGGTACTTACAAAGTCAATCGCTTAATGTTTGGAGTCAAAGTAGCACCAAGCCTTTGGCAGAAATTCATGGACCAATTACTTCAGGGACTAGACGGAATAAAATGCTTTTTTGACGACATTATAATTCAAGGCGCATCAGAGGACCAACTCTTAATACGTCTAAAACAAGTCTTTCAAAAACTGAAAGAGAGCAACCTCCACGTTAACAGAGAAAAATGTCATTTTTTTAAACGTAGCATTAACTACCTCGGACATACAATCGATAAAGATGGTTTACATAAGAACAAAGACAAAGTAAAGGCCATCGTGAACACTGTAAGACCAACCAATACAAACGAACTACGAACCTTCCTTGGTATGGCAAACTACTATAATAAATTTATACCGAACCTTGCCTCTTTAACAAACTCACTAAATGAGTTACTAAGGAAAGAGAAAGATTTTCACTGGACCTCTAAATGCGAAGACAGTTTTAATAACATTAAGAAGGAGATTTCGAGCGAAAGAGTTCTTATTCACTTTGACCCAGGAAAACCACTGATACTAGCTACTGATGCTTCACCAACGGGCTTAGGAGCTGTTCTCTCTCACAAATTACCTGATGGCTCTGATAGACCAATCGCATTCGCCTCTAGATCACTTTAATTTAGTGAAAGGAAATATAGTCAAATTGACAAAGAAGCTACGGCCATATACTGGGGTATAAAAAAATTCTTTCACTACTGTTACGGCAGAAAATTCACATTAGTGACGGACCATAAGCCCGTTACCTCAATTTTTCATCCCCACCAGACATTATTAGCATTGAGCACAATGCGATTATTTCATTACGCACATTTCTTATCAGGATTCAACTACGACGTAGAATACAGAGCTTCAACGAAACATTCAAACGCTGATTACCTATCAAGATTTCCAGTAGAAATAGCAAAAGAAACCTCAATAGACCAACATTGTTCATACCAACTACAGCAGATTAACGTCCTAGAAATTCGATCGGAAGTTATAGCTAATGAAACCAGAAAAGACAATGAACTTAAAACATTACTGGAAGCGCTACAAGCAGGTCACTCATTACGACAATATGGCTACGGTGATAATGAATTAACACTTCAAGACAACTGCATATTGAAAGGAACTCGAGTGGTAATACCCAAAAGTTTACACATACGTGTACTTGATGAACTACACACCGAACACATTGGTATACTTAAAATGAAATTACTAGCTCGCAGCTATATATACTGGAAAAATATAGATAGAGATATCGAGAACAAAGTAAAATCCTGTAGAGCATGCCGATTACAACAAAATGAGTCTCCAAAAGCACCCCCACATCACTGGGAACAACCTACAGGGCCATGGCAACGTCTCCATAATTATAGATTTTGCAGGACCTATTTTAGGACATCAACTTCTAATAGTCGTGGATGCCTTTTCAAAGTGGGTGGAAGTCTTCCCAACAAAGACCACAACAAGTGCTTGGTGCGTTGTTAAGTTGAAGGAATTATTCTGTATATTCGGCACACCATACACACTTGTTTCCGATAACGCACGGCAGTTTGTATCTCAAGAATTCAAGAGCTATCTTTCCAGCTGCGGTGTAACACACTTGACATCAGCCCCGTACCACCCAGCCACTAACGGTCAAGCTGAACGTTACGTGCAAACAATTAAGAAAGCACTACGCGCAATGGAGGGGGAGAGGGGTGATCTTACAGATAAGCTCCTTGTTCTTAAGACCCGGCTCAGACGCACACCAAACCTGAACGGACAGACCCCCTATGAACTGATGTTCAGTCGGAATGTGAGAACAAAGTTACATGTGATGTTTAGAGACTCATCTGCTCCGAAGGCGCTCAACCCAAACAACACACCGCCTCCCATCCGGATTTACTCCGTAGGCGATCGAGTCCAGGCTAGAGCCTATTCCGACCAGAGACGAAGATGGGAGTTCGGCACGATAGTGCGTCGCCTAGGCAGGCTTCACTATGAAGTGCAGACTGATGGTGGCGTCGTGTGGCGTAGACACCTGGAACAGCTGCTTCCAGCTCCGGGCGTGGGACAACCAGGAATGGCGGCGGAGGACTGTTATATACTAGCCACCAAGAATCGACGTCTGTCGCGCTGACGGTTGGTGACGTCTCTCTACCTTTCATTAATTTTGAAATAAAGATTATTGTTTTACGAAAATGTGTATTTAATAGGTGTAAACTACGTTTGACATCAGTTTTATTGCCAATTGATTTGAGTGAACTTTTATTCTGGTTGAGTATGTGGTAATATTTGCTTTGATCTCCTCTTTGACAGTTTTTATCTTTAAATCCTTGTGAATCCTCTCGTTTGTGACGTACCAGGGAGCATTTACTATTTGTCGCAGTATTTTTTATTGAAACCTTTGAAGGATTTCGGTGTTAGACTTCGCTGCAGTTCCCCAAAGCTGGATACTATAGCACCAGATAGGCTTGAGAATGCAATTGCATAGTAGTAGTTTGCTTTCCAGAGACATATGGGACTTTTTGTTGAGCATCCAGTGTGGACTATGGAGTTTTTGCCCCAGGGCTTTGCGTTTGGTAAATATGTGGTGTCTCCACGTAAGGCGTCTGTCAAGGTATATTCTAAGGTATCGTGTGACCTCTGCTTGGGGTACTTCTATGTCATTTAAGTTCACAGGTGTCTTTGTGTGTAGTAAAAGTCACCTGGACTGACTTTGTTTCGTTGGCTTTTATCTTCCAATCTTTAAGCCATTCAGAGATCAGCTTGAGGCTGTTTTGCAGTTTTGCAGAGGCCTCTCTCGGGTAGACATCAGTAGTCAGTATGGCCGTATCATCGGCAAAAGTGCCTGTTAGGACATTTCTATCTAGCGGCAAGTCGGCAGTAAATAACAGGTACAGGGTGGGACCCAGGACACTGCCCTGAGGTACTCCGGCCAGAATGAAGGCACGTAGATTTGAGACCTCATCTCCACGCTTCGCTAGGAAGAATCTCTTGCTGAGGTAGGAGCGCAGAAACAGATAGATATTTGTTGGGAGAGTTTTTATTTTTGTTAGTAGACCTTGGTGCCATACACGATCAAAAGCCTGCGATATCTCTAGAAAGACAGCAGAGCAGTACTTCTTATTTTCAAACGAGGTGTTGATTTTTTCCACCAGTCTATGTTCCTGTTCTATAGTACGGTGGCCCTTCCTGAATCCAAATTGGTGTTCAGGAATAAGGTTTCTTTCCACCAGGATGAGTCGCTTAAGAAAAAGCGTTTCCAACAACTTCGAAGCAATAGGCAATAGGCTGATAGGTCTATATGATTTAACATCATTTTCAGGCCATATAAGAAAAATAATCTCAAAGTTACTGTAAGCCGTAAAATAAACTGGATGGATGGATTCATCAATACTACCCATTATTGATAAATCCACTGCAGGACAAAGACCTTTTCTCTTCCAGAGAAGCCATGAGGCTAAGGGAGGAGGTTATGAGCATTGATCACCAGCACAACGTTTGCTCAAGGCGAATGGCAATTTCTGACGTTATTTTTCTGATTTCTGATTTTTGGACTTATATCAATTTCTAGCTTCCGCCAGCGGCTTCGCCTGCGTGATATATTTAAGGTATCTGCACACAGCGGGCGGGACGGGCCGGGCGCGGCGTGGCGTGGCGGCGACGGGGCGCTGGCGTGACGGGAGCGGTCACACTGCGGGCGCGATCACGTCCCGTCCCGCTGCGAATTGAGGGAGAAAAAATATAAATAAAGTAAACAGTTATAAGTTCAAAGTAACTAAGTTAGTTAAAGTAACTTATAATTTATTAGTTACAGTTATAAGTTAAAGTTTTAAGCTCTAATACAATCTCTCAATTCTGAATGTAACCGTCACGACCCGCCCCGCCGCTTCTGACTTGTATTCACGCCCGGCGGGGCGGCGGCGTGGCGTGACGGTTACTGTCGCGCCGACGGGGTGGGGCGGGACGGGTCTGTGTGGAGTCGTCCGGAGTATCTAGTACATTACAACTGCTCAGCGTCACGTCGCCGTCCCGTCCCGCCCCACCCCGCCCGATGTGTGCAGATACCTTTATAAATTATAGCATATTTTAATCAGTGATAATAAATATAGTATTCTACTGGGGAAATAATTTAAAAAATCAGTCCAGTAGTTTTTGAGTTCATTCATTACAAAAACTCTAATATTTTCTTTTTATAATATTAGCTTAGATAAATCAGGTATCGTCAGGTTATCTCGTGAGGAATAACGAAACATTCGAGTGGTCCCGAGTGCAGCGAAGTTGATGTTCTAAATTCAAATCACATTATTGACCAACGGGATGTAATGAAATTCAGAATACAATTTTATTATTACCCGGCTATTACATTAGGTTTGCATGACATATAATTTGACATTATCTGGCAGGTGGTGTAAAATACTACATTACTGCCGCGACCTGCAATTGCCGGCCGGGCGCTCGCACGTATTCGAATTGTTCGAATTTCCAAGCATGTTTGAGAAAAAATATTTATTTTCTTTGTAATATTGCACCACGAGATTTACTTAGAAACAACAGCGAATCACTGAACTTTTAATTCGATAATTTATTTCCAGATTCTATAAAGTCTGAAGATGAAAGTACTTGTAGTGTTATCAGCGCTGGTAGCCTTCGCGGCTGCAGCTGCATTAACACCGACAGAGCTGGACATACTTGACGCTTTCGACTACAACAGTTTGGTAGCCAATGCTGAACAGATAAAAATATATATTTCCGACTGTCTTTTGGAGAAAGGGGAATGCGGTGCCTACAAACAGGTGGCAGGTGTGTCAATAATATTAATATTACCTACTATCAACTGCAGGACCTGCAGTTACTGTCGATAGTTGACGGGCAGCTTTATTTATTTATTTATTTAATACTTCAAGCACACAAATGTACAGAGGCGGACTTAATGCCATAGACATTTTCTACCAGTCAACCTTTGGGTGGTGCAGAGACAAACAGTGGTAGGTGCGATAGCGAGAATTGAGGAATATATTTATTTAAATTTAAAAACTATAAATATAATATATACACGTAATTATATATAAATATAAATACAAATTTACCAATCTTTATTTTTTTTTATTTTTTTTTTATTGGTTTCCACGAACCTCATTAGACCAATTTAGTTTGAACAGATTTTAATGCTAATACCTATTAGTTTTTAATCGTTTCAGATCTAGCTATGCAGTTAATGATAAATCAATGTGCAGAGTGCTCTCCTACACAGAAGTCTAAATACGACTGTCTTTTGAAGCAGTTTCACGACGAATATGAGCCTTTATACAACGAACTTATGAAGAAGGTTGCCGCCAAAAAGGAAAAAAGCTATGACTAACCACTCTATTTTAAAATATCATAATTATGCATTTAAATTGAAAATAAATGTATTCTCAAAGTCCGCGTCAATAAAAATAATATTAGTATTGTGTATTATTCAGTTTATTTTGAACTAGTCTACTACTATGTCAGCCTGCATAATCCCACTGGTTGGCAGTGGACAAAGCTGCCTAGGCTGCTACTGCGGCTGCCTAAGGTTGTAAGCAGATAGTATTTTTTTTTTTTATTGCTGTTCGGTTACTCACACTCGCCTGTTATTTACCTTTCTGCATACATCATTTGTATTGTGATCTTGCTATTGGGTATAAGAAGGCGCATTAATTTTAACAACGTGTTCGAACTGAAATATTACTCTTAAATGAAATCTGCTGCTATATCCTGTAATATGCGAGTTTACAAAATGCTGCTTCATCCCAACACTTGTACGGGGTTGGGCTGAAGACGCTTTTGGGCAGACAAATTGCGAATACGAGCTACGTTTGCTCCTTTAACACAAGTACACAACACATGAGCTGTGTCGAGGCGAAGATGGTTTGTTCTAAAAAAAAACGAATCAAGCGAACTCATGGTTTGGGATAAGATGTTGGTCGATTTAGCCAAACTAGAGCAGTTATAAAGTTAAAGTTTAGATTTATAACAGGTGTGATTTCTAGAATAGCTAAATTGACCGATAGGAGGCTAATGCCCGTTTGCACCATCGTTCCCTCAAACACTTCCTTACTAAGGATCTCTTAACCTAAGAGACTCCTTAAATGACCCCCCTACCTAAGTTTTCCAAATTCAAAATTCCTTATTAAAAGAAAAGAAAAAATTTAAGAAGAAAATTATGTATTAAAATAGTGACATCTTGACAGACCTTCAACAACAAATGAACTGTCACTTATCGCTAAGATGCCGAATATCGGGCCCCTATATTTAAAGGATCCCTTAGCAGAAACGAACACTTAAAATGTCTTAAGAGACTCCCTAAATTTAAGGAATGATGGTGAAAACGGGCATAAGAACGTTAAAGCTGATTATGCTATAATTGATTATACTATTATGTTCTGGTTTCTTAAACGTTTGGCTCAGTAGAAATTTGGTTTGTATTTCATTTAATAAAAAAATGTCATTATTATCTACATCCTTGATAAATCGTATAAAAATATAGATAGGTATAAGAACCAATTTCACGAATGAAACTGAACTGTCACTGTCATTATTAAGCGCAGGCCACACCTGGCGGTGCTAGCTGGCGCTAGCGGGCGGGCGGGCGAAGCGAACGAACATCGTTTCACCTCTTTACATACTTCGGTTCACACCGCGAGCTACCGATATTTCGCGTAGTTTGTATATTTTGCTTCGTTCGTTTCCTTCGTTCGCTTCACCCGCCCGCCCGCTAGCTGGCGGTGTGGCTTGCGCTTTATTACGAAATATTGACACTGAAAGCTCTCGAACGTAGTGTAGATGTGCTGATCGCGTTCAGGTTCATTGGTAAAATTTGCCCTTAATCATCAAAAAGTACTTCATTGCTCACATACCTACATAATTTAGAGAACTTAGAACGTGCGACTGCAGCGCTACACCCGCGCTGCGGCCTCTCCGCGCGGCACTTTGCGGCAAATTTGAAGGCTTAGGGCCTTATGATGAAAAATAACATCGCATGCCGCGCCACTTGTATTTGCCACGGAGTAACTAAATAGTGGGCACATTGGCTTGATAGGTAACTATCTATATCGTCTACCAGCATGGTCATAGTAACTCTCTTAGGCTGCGTTTCCACCAGAGATGTGTAAGCGGTGCGAGGATGTGCGGCATCTACATCGCCTCATGCAAACTACTCATCAAAGACCTGACTTCACACAAATCCTGCATAGCGCAATTAGAGTTTACCGCGGGAACGACATATATAAGACTATCCATATCCAACATCAATCCTTGGGCAGTTGCCCGCCAGACACAAGACCAGTCTGGTCGGAGGATCCTCCCTTTTCAATAGAGGATGAGTGAACTTTACACCCTGTTCTTCATACCTCAAAAGTTGCGTAGCGATGCTGTGAAATGATGTGAGCGTTTCCACCAGAGAGGATGTGTAGCGGAGTCTTTTCAGATGCGATTTCTCGCTCGCGTCCATCCCTACCACACATCCCTCACACATCTCTGGTGGAAACGCAGCCTTAGGCTGCCTGTCCACTGCAGTGGAGAGGATAGGAGCGGAGCGGAGCTGTGCCAATCTTAACCAATGTAATTGCATAAAATCTCCGCTCCACTTCAGTGGATAGGGATTTGTGAACTAGTGTAAAAAGTCATACAAAACCGGGAAGCGGAGCGGAGAAGCGGAACGGCGAAGCGGAGCGGAGAAGTGGAGCGGGGAAGCGGAGCGGGGAAGTGGAACGGCGAAGCGGAGCGGAGAAGTGGAGTGGGGAAGCGGAGCGGGGAAGCGGAAAAAAACCGGCCGCGAGGTATGGCAGTTGGCTCAAATTACTCGTCGCGTGAACTCGACCTAGCTCCGCACAGTCCGCAACTCCGCTCCACTACCTCGCTCCGCATCAATGGACAGACACTGTCCGCAACTTCGCTCGCAGTGGACAGGCAGCCTAAGGCTGCCTGTCCACTGGAGCGGAGCGGAGATTTGCCATTATTAACCAATCAAATCTAAACTCAGGGGCGGAGTCAAGATTCTATTGGTTAATATTGGCACATCTCCGCTCCTCTTTTCTCCTCTCCGCTCCAGTGGACAGGCAGCCTTATGGTTGATTTTTTTTTCAAATCTAAGGACTTTCATTATTGCAGGTCGGCTGATGGGGAAAACTTTATTTGAAAAAAAGAAGGAGAAAAGCCTATTGAAACCTACTCTTTATATAATGTTTGTGATTGAAACATGTTTTCTTGATATAATAGTATTCCATGTACAAGTCGAGTAGGTAAACTTTCTTCTGTACTTATGTTCCGTTTTTTAGTATTGGTCTTATTACATTTTTCTATCGTTAATTTACAAGCTTAATAATTTGGAGTATGCTCTCTTGTAACGTAACAAACATACAAAACACAGATCCCGCCCAGTGACTGCCCTGACTGCATAATTATCTTTAGTATTATTAGGTACAAAAACGGGAAAGATGTATTATTCTTTTTCTCAGATTACAAACAGACTGGTTCTGTATCATTGTAATATTCTCAATGTTAATAGGGCATTTTGATTTAATAACTACATAGTTTATGCCCGCGGCTTCGCCCGCGTGTATGTCGGAATCGGAATATATCCCACGGGAACGTACTCCTGCTATTAAAAGTACCTACCCTTTGTGTTATCCAGGCTATCAATTCATCATCATCATTCTCGGGTCGGCGAAACATGTCTCTTTTTTCCATACTTCTCTATTAGTCGACATTTCAAATTTCAAATATTTATTTCATAAGCCGAATACATAAGGAGAGAAACATTTAACAATGTATTACTATAAGTAACTAGGATCATTAGACTAGTACAGCATGCTCAGTTTCGTGAAACTGCAGACACCCGAACTAGGACGAGTCCTGTATCTCAGGTGTCAGCGTTCCTTCCTGCCGGCCAGGCACATTGTGAAGCCAAACTTATTTATTGGTAAGCTTAGAAACTATGTAATAATAATAATAAATAAAAATGACAATAGGTAATGCAAAACCAAAAATAACTTAACTAACTTAACTTCATTATGAGAAAGAAAACCAAATACTTAACTATGTATAAATAAATATTATCCATTTTTCTCTGCTGTAATATGTGTGAGTGGAGAAGTTCATGTAGTGTAAGGGAGAGTGTAGTATGAGAGTGTGTATGTGTGTGAGCAGATTGATTGCGTACATTTTATAGGTAAATAAAGAAAATATGCTTAGCTGCGGTAGGCCTGACGCAACGAAAGAAAATTAATACTCGACAAGAACATTATTGGGGGAAATACATGTGTCACAATCACGCAAAACACAGAAAGGGGGTCACCGTCCAACATAACGCCACAGCCCCATGCGAGACAGAACCCCAGCGCTGGATTTCAGGGACAGCTGGCGCTAAAGTGATGGCGTCAAGCCGGAGCGGTGCAGCATGTAGTGCAATACAATATAAATAAGAAACAAAAACAGCATAAATAAATAAATGTTAATCCCAAATGTGTCGGCGCACCGCACTCCGCCGCAGGCTTAGTGCAATCTGTGCGCGCCGCTGCCGTAAATCTATTATAGGGGTGCGCCAAAGTTCACCTAAATTTTCAACTCCGATAATTGGAAATCCGAAAATGTTCTTCCTAACATTTTTCATCCTAACAATCACAATTCCTAACTACTCTGTCTCTAATGTTCATAATTCCGAAGCATTCAACTTCATAATGTCAGTAGCAATAAACATCTATTATACTTTTATTTGTTTTCCTATATTTTCTCAACATAACCATCTTTTACACTATTATTCAAAGACATATCTTTTTTGTTTAGATTAGGATTAGGTTAGGTTAGGTTAGAACTGTGACCAACTACGCGCGAGCCGAGCGAGCGAAGCGAGCGGTGCCGCGGTAGCGGCCGGCGAGCGCTACCTCGAAATTGTTCGCGAAATTTTTCTAAGTATTTTTTTCATAGTGCCCCCAAGACGACACTTTGACCTGAATTTCATTCATTTAAGACAAAAATCAGTGAAACCACCTTTAATCATTCTAAACAGTTGGTTTTTAGACAATAATATCTCAGGTATAGTTATAGTAATAAATATGTAACAACAATAACCAAAAATAAAAAGGCTAAATATAAAAATATGAACAGTTGTTTTGTAATCACAAGAAATAGTTTAAAAACAAACCTTTTCGTTCAAAGCATCTGGTTCATGATTATGTTCTCTCAGTAGCATAAAAGCGTTTTATGATAAAAAACAGTAGGAGTTTAAATATATTTACATTAATGATATTATTAATTACAATTTTCGGAAACATGAGTGTTATGAACATCGCCGGTAGCACTACAAATAGTATGAATGAAAACTTTAGGATGAAAAATTTTAGGGAGAGTGATCATTCGGATTACAAATCGTTAGGAAGAACAATTTCGGGTAAAGAACTTTAGGTGAGCCAATATGGACCCCTATTATAGTTATCTGTGGTCATAACAACTATTTGTGTGTCGGACCGTGTCCGTATTCGTAATGTGCTAATCAACTTAGCGCAATACGAATGTTATGATGCAAATGTCAATAACATAGGATGCATTGGGTGATTTTGTAGGTCTAAGGTTTTTGTAAACAGAGTTGATGAAAACGTTAGAAGGTCTAGCCGGGTACTAATTCGGTGACATAAAGAAGATCAACTACAGACCAGGACAGAGTGGTCGGTACAAATCATCATTTTATCAACGTGATTATAATGAATACTTAATACTATTAAAATAAATGAAATGAAGTTAAATTTTGCAGTTATATAAAATTAGGAAAAATTTGTTATCAGGGAACCACACCCACTCGACAACCCGTAATGTGCCAGATGATTAATCAGGATCAATCGCAACTTACAGAAGGAAGGCGGCGTTCCTAAGCGTATGGGATGAAAGCAGGAGCGAAACAACAGGCACAAATAAAGCCACCAGAGGAGGAGATTCCAAGCAGTCCACGCCCCAGAAGATCCCAAGCCAAAAACCTGCATGCGATAACCCCTGAGGTATAGTGAACTACCAATAAAGTGTAATGCTAAAAATAACAATGAGGGTAAATGTGGTCATGTACGATTAACTTCCATCTTAATTTAAAGGGGTTGCACTGTTTTCAGGCATTGAGTGGCGAGAGACCAGTCCGGCAGCGTGGCCGCGGCCTTGAAACACCTGATGAATGCCGTAACTCTGTGCATCAGCACTGACAGCAGACTCACCATAGTGCGAAGACCATACTTTCGATACTTTGATGGTTATGTTTCAAAATTAGGTTTCTATAGAGATAGTGGTGAGTTGTAATGACTCCAAGCAAAAAGTTGGTAAAATGAAGCTGAATGAAGCCTCCCGTAAACCATTTGCGATGCAGATCAGGCAGTGATGCCAGCCAGCAGATTCTCAGTCTCCTGATAATTTAAAGAAGTCAACCAATCCCTCACTCTCATCTTACATTTAATCCTCAGTAGTTACCCCCTTTCTAGCCATATCATCCTTCACACAGTCCATCCATCGTTTCTTTGGTCTTCCCCTACTCTTATAGCCATCGACATTCATACTCAACTATCAATTATCTCTGTGATAAATTCCATCCAAATCCGTTTATCAGTTTTTGTGCCACTCCGGACCATACATTCAGAAAAACAAACAGACGGACAAAAAATCTAAAATCTATATTTTCGACTCATTCCCACACCTCGTGGCAATTACTTGTTATCAAAAATATGCAATGGACAGTTTTGACCTTGTAACTATTTTAGTAAGTACATGTTAAGATAATTTAAAAGATGTTTAAATAAAAATGAATGACATACATGAAATGACGAATCAACTGGATTCGTATAGGTCAAATGAATGTTATAACTCCCCGCTAGACCCGCTCAAGTATTAGGTATACACAAAGAAATAAATAAAATGCTGCATTTTAATTGCGGACGTAGAATTAACAAAAACTCTAACAGTCTTATTTTTATTTTATGTTGTTTGTTAATTTTTTTTTTTGTTTTATGATGTTAAAAATCTCAGGGTAAATTATTGTTCAGTAAAACTTTGTCTGTTTCGCAACTTCATGGATATTCCGCTTTTTCTACAAGTAACACATAAATAACTAGAATGATAACTTAGTACATTCATTTTAGTACTGTATAGACAACCATTCTTTAGACAAACAGATTAATATAAAAAAAAATGCATAAATAAGATATTAGCATCAGTGTCTACGTTTAAAATAAAATTATGGAGGGACTCATAAACATAAATATGTTAACTTGACTGCATCACATGGACTGCGTCACACAGCACTGCACACACATCCACTAGGAAAACAAAAGGTTTGGGCCTTACTCTGATATTTTGTGCGAATCGATTACTCGAAAAAATAAACTAGGTATAAGACGAAGATGTGCCAATATTAACCAATAAAATCGCAACTCTGGAGCGGAGTTTAGATTCTATTGGCTAATTTTGGCACATCTCCGCTCCTCTCCTCTCCCCTCCGCTCCAGTGGACAGCCAGCCTAAGTACTTGACTAAAGGGTAGGTGAGACACGACAGAAAACGATGGACGGCCGCAATAATTTGAACTTTTAAAGTTCTTCTACAAAAGTTCGATTTCATGCATTTATAAAATAATAATAAAAAGATGCATTTATTTATTGCAGGGCTACCTTTTCTTGTTGATTTGAACATAGAAAAGCTGTGACCAATATTCAGTAACACAAAATAAATGCACATGTGACCAAATAACATGATTTTTGATGACCATATTACAGTTGTGACCAAATTACAATATCCCTACCCAAAATGCAGATAGAAAACAGATTACCCAATTTGAAACGGATTCAGTTATTTCAGAACAATTAACATAAAAATATATTGGAAACAATATCCTGCCTGAAAAATGGCACTCGTCAATAGCGTAGCTTTATGCGTAGATTTTTTATAATCAGATCAGTACTTCCCGAGATTACGTTTTACAAACAAAAACAAACAATTTTACCTGTTTAATATTAGTTTAGAAATAATGTTGAGATTATTATAATATCATAACATCAAATTCGAGGATGAGAAAAAAGCGTTGACTGAGAAGACTGTTAGCTCTTTTATTTGAATAAATGCCGGGCCTAGCCCATCTAATGATAGGGAGGAAATTATAAGAACTGCGTGTGACGAGACGAAGTGAATGTGGCCTCATTCACCACGCCCGACACCCTGAGAAGAGGTAATAAAATCAGCGGACAGAGCAGCGGGCAAAAGCTAGACACGTCATAATTGTTTGTCTAAATACTCCTCTTATTTGAATATCAAGTTTTTATGCTTCAGTCTCGCGCGCAACTATAAAATCATGAACATAATCGAGGAACTGTTGCGTTCTTCATCAGTAATCGTCTCTGTTTCAAAGGTAAAGCTAATACGTACATATTTTTTATAACTTAATATTTATGCGCTTTATTTATTATAGTGTTTATTAGCAGTGTCAGTGCTAGTATACTGTAGTTCTCCGTTTTAGTAAGTCGTTCGCAATCCACTGATAGAATTGGCGTCTTCCAAATTGTGCCACTAACTCTAGTTTTGATTTTTCTACGTCCAATCTGAATCAGTTGCCTTCCAAAGGTCAGCTAAGTAGATCTAGCTGATTCGCCGGAATGGTTCTTCAAGGTTATCCTAGTGGGCAGGTATAATTAATTAAGTTTCATAATTATTGTGTTTCCAATGCTAGTGCATATTATCTTTATAACATAGGTGCCTGTAATAAAAAATCTTTTTGTTATGTCTAATACTCGTATAGCTAAAAAACTCCTGAATTCCTCAAGAACCACTTGTGGAATTTATTTTCCGTAGCCATGTGGCAAAAACCTCCCCTCTGTTACTTTTTATCTACCTTCATGGTATAAAAATTGAATGTGCCCTGGCGGCTGAGAGTATGTCATGCTCACTCAGATGTCTCGCTGATGGTGGCGTGTGTGTTGGATCATTTAGCTCCCTTCAAAATGGTTGAGTTGAATGGTGCTAATACATTGCGTCATGTTCGTGAACGGACGCCTTCAGTTGGGACTGGTCATCTCTTAGCTGCCGTGGATTGTTTTATTTTTATCTTTTTATTACGGACGCTTTTAACGTGCGCAAATTTTTTACATTGGTCTCACATGTATACTTTAAACATGAATTATGTAACCACTATTTTGTAACAATTATTTATTTAAAAGAGTGTCCGTGGAGTTTCTTGCCCATTCTTCTCCATAGGTACCTACTACGCTTTGGAATGGGCAACTAGCTTCATATTTCTGACTGACTGACTCCTTGACAATTCAAAAGTGCCTGTATATTGTTTAATTGAAATAAATGCTTTGAGTTTGAAAAATTCTGAAGAAAATTGAGTCAGGAAGTAATACTACTAATAGGCTATTTATTGTAGCATTCCTTGGCTGTTGATTCAATAGTACAGCAGCATTTACTTTGTAATAATTATATGATTAAGTTGAGGACTACTGAGGTCGCCTACAGCAGGGGTAGAGCGCTGTTGTCTGAAATACAGATATTTTATAAATCTAGTTTAGACACAAATGTTCAAAATCTGTTCATAGAAACAAGTGTCATAAACTGTACCATTATATTAACGAAATGGTTGAATATTTTTGAACAAATAAATTGTACTTGATGCGGAGGAATAAGGAAATGGTCGTGAGGAAAGTTTTGATTATGAATGTCTAAAGAACTATTAAAGTAGAAGACCAAAGTAAAGATGGATGGTCTGTGTGAAAGAAGATATGGCTAGAAAAGGGTGACTACCGAGATAACGACTAATGGAGAAGTATGGAAGAAAATACATGTTGCACCATCGCCAAATTAATTGGGATAAAGGCAGGAAAATGGTGATGATTTCGTAGGTAAAAACTTCGCCGAGAATATTTTATGGACTCGTGCCATAAAATATTCTATTTAGAAAATTATCCCAAAGTTACACTGACATTTTAATAAAGACAAAATAATTAAAGAATTATATCAGCGTACTACTAGTTTACCTATCAATAACAGCTCATGTCGTGTTCATTGGTACCTTCGATTTTAACCTTTAATTCGATATTTTATTTCCAGATCCTATAAAATCTGAAGATGAAAGTACTTGTAGTGTTATCAGCGCTGGTAGCCTTCGCAGCTGCAGTTACATTATCATCGACAGAGCTGGACAAGCTTGACGCTTTCGACTACGATACTTTGTTAGACAATGATGAACAGACAAAGATATTTTTCAACTGTATGCTGAAGAAAGGGGAATGTGGTCCCTACAAACAAGTGGCAGGTGAGTCAATAATGTTAATATTACCTACTATCAACTTCAGGACTTTAACTTCAGTTACAGTTGAGCTTTATCGGTTTCCGCGATCATACACCAATCTAGTTTGAACAGAATCTAATGCAAATAACTATTTGTTTTTAATCGTTTCAGAGCTATCAATACAGTTAATCATAAATGAGTGTGCAGAGTGCTCTCCTACACAAAAGACAAGATTCCAATATGTTCTGAACAAGATGGACAACCAACATAAGACCTTTTACAACGAACTTATGAAGGAGGTTGCCGCAAAAAAGGCATAAAGATATAGCTATATTTAAAAATCATTGGCATTTTAATTGAAAATAAATGTACTTATCTATTGTTAAATTCCGCCTCAATAAAATTATATTTGTATTGTGTACTATTCAGTTTATTTTGAACTACATGTCAGCCTGCATAATCCCACTGGTTGGCAAGTGGACAAAGCTGCCCAGCCTGCTACTGTGGCAGCTTATTGTGGCAAGGAGATCATTCACCGTCCATATATTTTTGGGCTAAATGTGAAAGTGTCAAACCAAAAAAATGCAATATTCCCAAAGAATACATTTTTTTCTTCATTTTTTACTATGGGAGCTAACCTGTAGGGTCATACTCCGTCAAGTTGATACATTAAAATAGCCAAATTATTGGATTAATACGGCTTATTCATGTACACCTAGAAACATGTGTAATTTTATTTCACTGCATGTTATTGCGTGAATATAAATCACTAAATAGACCTTAAACCAGTTACCTATTTAAATAACTTAATACGAGATCTCGTCGAAATAAAACCTTTATTTCGTATGCTGAGCTATATGCAGAATAACCCTAGAGTCTTAGTTTCACTGTAAAAAAATATAAATGTTATGTTTACTGGCATACAAATCAGTTAGGTACTATCTATGATAGATTACCATAATTTTTTATGTAACACATAAGTACTGAAAATAGTATTTTTCAAACTCATGTAACAGCGCAGGGAATGCCCCTACAAAATATGGTCCCTTATTGAAAAGTGAAAAGAATAACATGTTCTAACGGAATAGTTATTTGTGTTACATGGGGACAAAGTAATATTTTGTTCTTCCACGGCGTTATTTTGAATTCAGAGCTAAGCGAGGGATTCTAAAGTAGAATCCTGAGGTTAGCGAGGAATTCAATATACGCCGCCCGAGATCAAAATATTTTGTCCCCGAGTGATACACACTATTTTTCATCACTACCTATGAGAAAAATAAAAAGCTACGTACTCGATTTTTTTTTACATTAAACCTTCACGTGACCGCCTCCAACCTAACTACACAAATCAGTACGCTATCAAAAGCACGGAGTGGACCAATCAGAAGAGAGAAACCCCAAACTCCCTAGGGAGCAAAGTTGAATTTTGCTCCCGCTTTCCTCTATAGGCAATTGTCGTTTTTCGAATAGGTGTGATGAAATACATATAACTTTTTTATTGGTCTTCATAATTTAGCCCAAAATGAATGATGTTCTTTGCAGTTCAGTAACTCCCACGCGCCTGTTATTTAACTTGTTGTATCATTGGTATAGTGACCTAGCTATTGAATTTAACAGGGCGCTCCGAACTGAAATATTTCTCATACATTGAATCTGCTGCTATCTAATATATAAAATTCTCGTGTCACGGTGTTTGTTGCCAAACTCCTCCGAAACGGCTTGACCGATTTTTATGAAATTTTTTGTGTATATTTGGTAGGTCTGAGAATAGGACGTAAACTATTTTTCATACCCCTAAGTGATAAGGGTGGTCCACCCCAAAAAATTTTTTTTCTTTTTTTGGCAACTTTTTTTATTTAATTTTTTTTAATAATTTGGAATAAAAAAATACATGAAACCCCAAATTTTCATCTTTCTACCACCAACCCCTATTTTTTTATAGCGATATTAGTTCTTTAATAATTTTCTACTCTTGGCGGTCGATAATTGATCAGTTACCACTCGATCAGTTATTCCCGTCAGGCGTCTAACGGTGTAGATAGTAGTAATGGCAATTAATGCGATTTCGCATTAATTTCATTAGCATGTGAATTCTTGAGTCTTAGCATAATATTAATTGCTATTGCTAAGCTAATTGCTAATATGACGATAATAATGAAGTATGTGAATTTTGTTAATATGCGAATTAAAACGCGTAAGTACTTAAAAAAACTTTGACACAAAACAACGCGCGCCACACAAATTATTATTAAACAATCACGCATTCATTCAATCAATACACGACCGGTACGAGCAAATCAAAGACAATAAGGTAATAATTGCTAAACATCATTCTTCGCACCACCCTGCTAATGCTAATAATTTCAATAAATCAAACAATCACAAGTATTGATTCAATATACAACCCTAAGTACGCGCAAATCAAAGATAATAAGATAACAATTGCTTAACTCATTCTTCGCAAGTTCGCAGCACCTGCTAATGCGGTAACGTGAAACCGATAGATTTAGTATTCCCGACTTCCCGTGGGTGCGAGGGAGAGCGCACGCTACCGCTGCATGCGTCGACGCTCTGCCGTATGTTTAAAATGTGTACGAAGCGATAAAATAAATTAAAATTCACTTCGCACTTCACAGAATTTAGCAACTACATTTCATTTGCTAAATGCTAAATGAGCATTCGCATGCTAACAATGAATGCGAATGCTAATTAATCCATCACTAGTAGATAGGGTAGATAGGTAGGTAGTAAAGGTAGGTAGGTCGGGCAGGGTAGGGTAGGTAAGGCAGGGTAGGTAGGTAGGTCGGGCAGGGTAGGGTAATTAGGTAGGGCAGGGTAGGTAGATAGGTGAAGGTAGGTAGGTAGGTAGGTAGGTCGGTCAGGGTAGGGTAGGAAGGTAGGGCAGGGTAGGTAGGCAGGTCGGGCAGTGTAAGTAGGTAGGTCGGGCAGGGTAGGGTAATTAGGTAGGGCAGGGGTAGGTAGATAGGAAGATAGGTGAAGGTAGGTAGGTAGGGTAGGTAGGTAGGTCGGGCAGGGTAGGGTAATTAGGTAGGGCAGGGTAGATAGATAGGAAGATAGGTGAAGGTAGGTAGGTAGGGTAGATAGGTAGGTAGGGTACTTAGGTAGGTCGGTCAGGGTAGGGTAGGGAGGAAGGGCAGGGTAGGTAGGTAGGTCGGGCAGTGTAGGGTAGGTAGGTAGGGCAGGGTAGGTAGATAGGTAGGTGCGCCGTAGTAAATAAGTACTTACTGCTACCCGTGCGAAGCTGGGGAGGGCAGCTAGTATCCTATATTATGCTGGTTTATAAATTCTTCTTCATCCCAACACTTGTACGGGGTTGTGCTAAAGAATGTTTTGGGCAAACAAATTGTAAATACGAGTTACGTATGCTTCTTTAACACAACATAATTATATGTGTCGAGGCGAGGAAAGAAATGTGTTCCTAAAAAGCAAATCAAGTGAACTCGTGATTTGGGAAAAGATGTTGGTCTGATTCTACCTTGATTTCTTGAAAGTCAAATTCGCATTACCTATAGCATTGCGACCGTTATAATGTGATTAGGCTGTGGGCAAAAGGAATTGCTCATTCTGTTGGGGTGCTGCTTTGGCTAAACGTATATACAATTTCCTCAATTGAAAGTAGTTTTACATGAAAAATATAGTTGACTATCTGTTGCCCGCGGCTTGCCCTGCGTGGAGGTCGTAAATGATCCCACTAAAACATACTACCGGCATAACAAGTATTCTTTGTCCTAACCCAGGTGGGTCTCTACTCTACCCATGTGCCAAATCTCATCAAATCCGTTTAGTTGTTTTATCGTGAAGGCGTAACAAACAAACTCACTTTCGCATTTATAATATTACTAGCAGCGCCCCGCGGTTTCACCCGCATAAGTTTCGATTCCGTGGGAATATCGAGATAAAAAGTACACTATATCCTAAACCAGTTCACGGTCTACCCATGTGCTAATTTTCATTCAAATTTGTTCAGGCGTTTTAGCATGAAAACGTAACAAACAAACATCAACTTTCGCATTTATAATATTAGTTATGATAATAGTAATCATTCGGCTCGGGGGAGGCTGGATCGCTCTAACGCGTATCTACAAGTATATCCGCGGTGGAGCGACCCAGACTGCCAGGCACTTCTTCTCATGCAACCGAGCGGGTGGGCAGGTTGCGGATAGCCCAACTCCGGCTGCGGGGTCGACCACTCACGGTTACATTGACTGTCAGTGGGCGGCCCCGTACTCGGAGCATCTTCTTCTAAAGAGATCCCGGACAAGAGAAGTTCCCGAAAGCCAAATCCCAGGTTAAGGGTAACCTATATACCCCTTCCCATGAATCCATCACCTGACCAATCTACCCCGCCCGCCCTATCCTGACACATCCTGTCGTTCCTAAACCCTTAGGCCAACTCCTAAGGTGTCCCCCAAGCAACCCACACCCTCTATCCACCAAATGCCCTCCCTCCTGTCCTTATTACTCCCGTCGGTCCCAGAGGAAGGGTAACCTCGATTCCAAAAAAGCCCACCCCCACGACCATGAACATGCAGCGAGAAAAAATTCCTACCCAGGTGGGTCCCGACCAAGTCGGGGAATCCCACACCGCTCCGGCGGTTAGCCCCCAACGTAATATGGGGGGGGCATCTAACTGCAACGTCGATTCTTTAATGCCGCGCTTCTTAGCGCGGCCGGCAGCTGATCAAGCGCCCATAACTCAGGCTGACATTAGTGCGCCCATTAACCCAACTTCAACTGCGACTAACGCATCAACTCCCACTACAGGTTTTAAGCCTCCTACGAACCTCTGGCAACAGAGTGCCGTACGGAACAGCAAAACCAACCCTGATATAGACCCAGACAAAGACCAAGACAAACAGACAGAGACGGGGAAAGATGACGGACCTGGTACCTCTAGCACTCTTCTGGTGGCCAGCGATGAAGTACGCCCGCTGACAAAGCGCGGAAAAATCCTGGCCCGGAAGAAGAGAGCAAGCGACCGAAAGCGCAAAATTCGCGAAGGCACTAGCCAGAGCGAAGTAGCGCGATCGGACGCTGAAGAGGAGGTGCGCGACCGGTCCCGAATACGCGCAGTGGAAACTCCGCGCGAAAAGGGGCCGGAAGCACGCGACCGGCCGCAAGAGCGTGCAGAGGAAACTCAGCGCGCGAAGCGGCTGGACGCGGAACCGCGCGTGCGGGGGCAAGCTTGCGAAGGGGCAACCCGGAGTGAAAAGCCTCCGCACGTGACAGAGTCTGCCGGGACCGACAGCCGACCCCGACACACAGACAGACCCGACGACCGACCTCGACCTAGACACAGCAGGGGCAAACGGGGTGGTACCCAACACCCGGCGTTGCCAGCTAACAACACCCAGCCAGGCACCTCCAAGCCGCAGCCTGGACCGAGCGGTACAGGGCCGGCGAAGAGGGAGCGCCCTGATGAGACGGCTTCGCCGAGCATGCTTCAGGGCGACGCCAAACGGGTGAGGGTCCACTCCGCTCAAGGGGAGCAAAGAACCTACGCGCGAGCCACGAAGGATATCCCGGCGCGGCTTGCCGTAGCAATCTGCCTCCCCCCACCCTCCAGAGACCTGACTAGGGACGAGGCCGACTACATAAAGACTGACCTCGAGAACCTGGTCATGGGCACAGACTCTGCAGCGCCACTCCCTGCCTTCCGCGGATACCCACGGGTAGCGGAAGGCACCGTGCAGTTGTGGTGTGAGGACGACTATGCCCTGACCTGGCTGACCCAGAATGTACCCTCGATTAAACTACCGACTACTGACTCGACACTTATGGTACTGAGACAGACTGACGTGCCCACCCGTGTCCGAGTCTCGCTTTTTGTCCCTCGTTACAGAGGCGACATAGCCAAACTCCAGGGTATTCTGATCCGTCAGAATACCTGGTACGACATTGCCAGGTGGACACTCTACAGGGCGACTACCGTCGGTGGCGACAACTACGGGACTTATTTGACCCTAGGTGTCCCACCGGAGGAAGCCGTAAAGGTCCGGGCTCGGGAGCGACGCATATCGTACATGCTCGGCTCGATATACGTTCGCTTCTGGCCCACGACCCGACCCTCTGACGTCCAGACCGACAGCACAGAAATGACAACGACGACGACGACACAACCGACGATGATACAGACGGATGACACCGACATCGACCGACTTGAGGAGGTCATGGCCCGAGCGGCAATGGCTGACGACGTCGACACCATACCACCCGAATCACCTGGCTGGAGCGACCGGTTACTCGCTTCGTCGCCGGGTGAACTACACGACGACAAGTACAGAGAGGTGGTGGAGAGGCTATCCGATGGATCCATCTCCGACTAACCCCTCTTCACCACCGTCATCGCCCCTCAACATCATCCAGACCAACCTCCAGCATAGCCAGACTGCCACGGCTAGCTTACGCAGGGCGCTAGAGGTAAAACCCCGAACTATCGCACTGATCCAAGAGCCGTGGATCAGAAACAATAAAATATGCGGCCTCGGTAACATCGGAGGTAAGCTAATTCTAGACACACACAGCTCAGACAAACCTAGAACCTGTGTCTACCCAAAGAAATTCCCTTTACGCCACTCACCCAATTCTGTTCCAGAGACCTTACAGCTGTTAGGCTCCAAACCGAAAGTAGCGTTCCGGATGTTGTACTGGCCTCGGTATACACGCCGGGCGAGGACGCAGACTGCCCGCCAAAAGAGATGGCCGACCTGGTGCAGCATTGCGAGCGCGCCAACTTGGACCTAATCATCTGCACTGACTCGAACGCCCACCACCCGCTCTGGGGCAGCGCCGCAGCGAACTCCAGAGGAGAGGTACTATCCACCTATTTATTCTCTACTAACCTTAACATTGTTAACCACGGTTCGGAACCCACTTGGGTCACAGTCCGCGGACAAACAATTATAGATCTGACACTCGCTACAGAAACCGCAACAAACCTAATCACAAACTGGCATGTATCGGACGAACCTTCCTGCTCAGACCACAGAAGGATTCGTTTTACACTAACCGCAAACACCAGGAAACCCGCACCGAGGCGAAACCCGAGGCGCACCAATGTTCCCAATTACAAGATCCTTCTGGCCTCCCTACTAGCTAGACACCTAGCACAAGTAACCATAAGGGACCAAGCACAATTAGAATACACCGTGACAAAACTATCCGAATACCTAACCGAAGCATACCACGCATGCTGTAAACTAAGAGCGCCACAAGGCAAGAACGAGAGAAACCCCTGGTGGAACGCTGAACTTAGTAAACTCAGAGATGCGCTACGTAAGCAATTTAACAGAGCAAAAAACACGAGACTCCCGGAAGACTGGGAGATATACAAAGAGACCCAATATACATACAAAAAGCAGATCAGGACCGCCAGGAGGACCGCTTGGCGTAAGTTCTGTCAATCTATCGAAACAAACAGTGAGGCCGCAAGGGTAAGGAAGATCCTATCAACTGATCAGGACCGAACCCTTGGCGCGCTGAAAAAACCCGATAACTCATACACATTAACCGACTATGAAACCAGTAAGGTCCTTCTCGAGACTCACTTCCCAGACTGCAGAATCCGAGAGGACGGGACGTGGGAAGCTGATTCAGAATGGACCCCTACGGAACACGACTGGTCAAGAGCCCGCAACATTGTAACAGAAGACCGAATAAAGTGGGCTATCAACACCTTTCAGCCATACAAGTCGGCAGGGCTGGACGGCATCTTCCCAGCCCTGCTGCAGTGGGGGGTAGATCATCTGACACCATGGCTCGTGGAGATCTACCGAGCCTGCATAGCACTCAGGTACATACCTCTCGCATGGCGCGAGGTGAAAGTCATCTTTATACCCAAACCCGGCAAAACCGATTATACACAACCCAAGGCTTATAGGCCTATAAGCCTCACATCCTTCTTACTGAAAACCCTCGAGAGACTCTGTGATAGGCACATCCGAGACGGACCTCTCCGAATAAAACCACTGCACAAACAACAGCATGCGTACTCCACAGGCAAATCAACAGAATCCGCGCTGCACAGCGTGGTCTCTAAAATTGAATGCGCAGTGGACCACAAATGCTCAGCACTAGCCGCCTTCATTGACATCGAGGGCGCCTTTGACAAGACCATGTTTAACAGTATAAACATGGCCCTCGACAGACACAGAATAGACTCAACCCTGAGCGGCTGGATCACCAACATGCTCAAAATGAGAGCTGTACAGGTCACAGTAAATGACACTACGAGGGCCATCGTAGCGAAAGGCTGCCCGCAAGGGGGCGTCCTCTCGCCGCTCCTATGGAACCTGGTAGTAGACAGCCTCATCAGAACACTCAACGACAAAGGTTACTTCACCGTAGGCTACGCCGATGACTTAACCATAATAATAAACGGAACCCACGAAAACACTCTATGCAACCTAATGCGTCAAGCCCT
This sequence comes from Conistra vaccinii, assembly GCA_948150665.1. NCBI lineage: Eukaryota > Metazoa > Arthropoda > Insecta > Lepidoptera > Noctuidae > Conistra > Conistra vaccinii. The sequence goes on along the minus strand of OX411327.1, from coordinate 12,723,601 downwards.
GAAAATTGTAGAGGACTGGTGCAACAAGCACCAACTCTCGGTGAACCCCACAAAAACTGAACTGATTCTCTTCACAAAAAAGAGAAAACTGGCGACGTTACAACTACCACGATTCTTTGGAACAACCCTAAGCCTTTCAACAGAAACCAAATACCTGGGCATTTATTTGGACAAGCAACTAAACTGGGCAAAACACACAAACTACATCACTACAAAAGCCAGCATATCCCTGTGGCAGTGCAAGCGGCTGCTGGGCAGGAATTGGGGGATCAGCCCCAAGGTCACCCACTGGTTATACACTACAGTTATCCGACCTATTATCACATACGGCTCACTGGTCTGGTGGCCCAGGACAGACCTAAGCACAGCCCAAAGAGATCTCGAAAAACTGCAGCGATTCGCTTGTGTCGCAATCACGAGCAGTATGAGAACACACCGCCGCCCTACAAGCAATGCTGGGACTGCCGCCTCTGCACCTCATCGTGCGAGAGGAGGCGGCCTTGGCCGCCTTTAGGCTCCATTTATCAGGAACCCTTAGCAATGACTCCAGAGTCAAGCACACACGCATAAAGGAAGACGCGATCAAACGACGACCAATGATGGCATCACCTTGTGATAAAGCTCCAAAAACACACCACTTTCAAAGGCACTACAACATTGTACTCACAGAGGAACGGTGTGACTACTCAGGCCCGAAAGAGATGAGAGTATACACCGATGGATCGAAAACCGACTCCGGCACTGGAGCCGGAGTCTTCTCACACGACTTCAACATAAATATATCCAGCCCGCTGGGAATGTTCAACACCGTCTATCAGGCGGAGTGTGTAGGCATCATACAAGCGGCCCATGCCCTAAAAGCCAGGAGAGTTACGGACACACATATTCGTATACTCTCCGACAGCGCCTCAGTTCTCCAATCCTTACAGAAAAAATGTATTACCTCAAAGGTAACACTAGAATGTCACAATGCTCTAGAGCAAATAACGTTGTCTGGCCGCAACACGGTGACACTACAATGGATAAAAGGACACAGCGGATCGCTAGGCAACGACGCAGCGGACGAGCTTGCTAGACGGGGATCTAGCACGGCAGTCTGTGGACCCGAGCCTATTATACCCATCCCCTTCAACCAAATACGCAGGTGGCTACAAGAGTTCACCAACACACAAGCGGAGTACTGGTGGACCTCGGCACCGGGCTGCAGGCAGTCCAAGGAAGCTATGCCATCAGTGGATAGCGGACTAACCAGACGTTTACTACGCCTGGACAGGAACGGCCTGCGCCTGGTGACGGGGACCATCACGGGACACTGCTCGCTGAACAAACACTTCCACACAATAGGTATAACGGACAGTCCTCTGTGCAGGGCGTGCATGGAGGCTGAGGAGACCGTCGCGCACGTGCTCTTTGAATGCACAGGCGTCACCCAGATTAGAACACAAACCCTCGGGTCACCCAGATCTTTCACGGATGTTCTGAACAGGCCAGGAGCTTTAATTAGCTTCTGGAGGGAGGTGGGCTGGTTGGAATAACCCCCCCAAGCGGCCGCCATGGCAAATCAAATCAAATCAAATCAAATCAAATTTATTCGTAAATGTAGGTATCGATACAATGGGATGTTATAATGATGGTTAGTTCGCTACATTTTACTCGAGAGCATACAAATAATAGTAGAGTTAGTGGTGTCGAAACAACAGACACATTTAAAATTAAACATTTGAATTACTTAATACTAATACACAATTCCTTACGTACTAACACACAATTAACAATGTCAAAATTAATAATAATGTAAATGTAATATTGTAATAAGCTAAATGTCAGTGGTGTCCTCCATAAACTCAGTTGTGGAGTAGTAACATTTATTAATTAAAAATTGTTTCAGTTTGTTTTTAAACATATTATTATTATTAAGATTCTTTATCTGTCGTGGAATTTTATTAAAAATAACTGGAGCCATTCGATAAATACTTTTACGTAGGAGGGCTGTTTTACTGCGATCAACACAAAGAAGGTTCGATTCCCTTTTTCTTAATCGTGGATCAGCTGGGGCTCTTACTTTGAAAAACTGTGGGTTTGTCTTAACAAACACTGCCACCTCAAAAATGTATAATGACGGCAATGTTAGAAGCTTCAAGGATTTAAAATATGGCTTACAACTGTCCCTTGAGTGTAGACTACATATAGCGCGTACGCATTTTTTTTGTGCGATGAAAACGTAGTTCTTGTCTGTCGAGTTACCCCAGAAAATGATTCCGTATCGTAGAACTGATTCTACGTAGCTATGGTAAGCAATAAGCACGGCGTCACAGTTCACAAATTTGGACAGCTTATAAAGAGCAAAAGCAAAACTGTTCAGTTTTTTACAAATTTCTTCAACATGCGGTTTCCACGTAAGTTGACTGTCTATCATTAACCCCAAAAACTTTGTTGTATCCGTCTTTGTAACTGACTGTCCATTGTGACTAATATTAACCGGTAGTTGTTGTCGTTGACGCTGACTAAAATGCATTATACACGTCTTTTCTAAATTAATTTTTAAATTATTCGACTGCAACCAATCTATAGTTTGCTTTAACGTGTCATTGATTTCTTGTTCATAATTGTAGGAGTCATCTTTTTTTATCATTATTGTACAATCATCGGCAAATAATACTGTTGGGTGATTGATACTTTTTGGAAGATCATTTATGTACACCAGAAAAAGTGGCGGACCCAATACGCTCCCCTGAGGTACACCGTACTTCACCGTTCTAGGTTTTGACCGATATTTGATTTCCCGCTTGGTTTTAACATTTATATTTGTTATTTCTGTGTATTGTTGCCGTTTGCTTAAATATGATGTAACAAGATCAAGACCATTACCGCGTATTCCATATCTTTCTAGTTTGTCGATAAGTATAGTATGATCAACATGATCGAAGGCTTTCGTCATGTCCATATACAGGGCACAGATGGGTAGTGTGTTATCTACACTTGACATAATTTTCTCCCACGCACAATGGTCCACTTGAAGGACTAAGTGCGGAAACCAAACCCTCTAACATAGAACATAGTAATCATTCGGATTTCTCATAGGCAAAAGGTTACTAATTAAATAACTAAAAATTTTTTTTCGTATTTATACTCACATCCACAAATCGTAAGTAGTAGTAAATATATATCACCAGAAAGTCCATCATTTCTCACTTAAGTACGTAATTTTGGGAAATTAAAATTCGGGAACAACTGTAGATCCTTTTTTCTCTGGGATTATTATTTGAACAGAATATTGTCTGTAGGGTCAGCTAGTTTATTAATAAAAATGAAAAATCATCAAAAGGGTAGGCAGATGCCTACTCTTTTCCCAACTATGTGGAGGTCGGCTTCCAGTCTAACCGGATGCAGCTCAATACCAGTATTTTACATGGAGCGACTGCCTACCTGACTTCCACAACCCAGTTACTGAGTAATACGATACCCGTTGGTACAACTGGTTGTCAGAGTTTCGAGCTTCTGACAACCCGTAACGACTGTCAAAGATTCACGAATGACAGCCGGGACACAACGGCTAACGTGCTTTCCGAGGCAAGATGGGGTCTCGGTATGTAAAGATGGTTACCCTTCCATGGACCAACCGCAAGAAGCGTAGGTTATCCTGATCGATCGCCCGTGCGGCTGTTATTACTTAGCCACTGCATGAAATTATGAATCAACTGGATTTGTAAGGCTCAATCATCATGATATAATATAATTATATACTGATATAATATATATAATACAACAAAATTAGGTAGACACAAAGAAATAAATAAAATGCTGCATTTTAACTTATGTAGCATTAACAAAAACTTTAGCAACATCTTTGTTTTATTTTGCACATTGCAAATTAGGTGTGATATATCATGTAGGTAATAATTTTCTCAGAGTGTTGGTTTAAGTAAAACTTTGTCAGTATCGCAACCTCAAGGTTAGGCTTATTTTACAAGTAACAATATTAACCTGAACTATGCCTTAGTGATTTATTTACTCTCGAATTTGCAACATAAAATCATGGAGCCACAATATTCATGGAAGCAAACTGTCTTGTTTGTAAACTTAATTTCAATACATTCATTGTAGCAGTGTACTCGTACTGATCACCACCCTTTAAACAAACAGCTATCTAATTTCGCAACACATTTTCGTAAGCGATTCCGACTAATCTGTTTCTTTTTGACAGTTCAACAATATTCATAGCGTTATTTACGTTGTTGAGCAGATTTTTTTTCCTAATTATGAAGCAATGAGTTAGTAATCTGTTTCAAAACGAGTAGAGTTTACCGCGTGAGCGGATAAGACTACCCGAAATCAACTCACGGGCAGCTGTCCGCCAGACATAACACCCGTCTGGTCGGATAAAGGGTAGGTAAGACACTACAGAAAACGACCGTCCATGTAAGAACTTGAACATTTAAAATTCTTCTACAAATGTTCGATTTTTTGCAGGGCTACCTTTTCCTGTTGACTGTACATTTCAAAGATTTTGAACATTAAAAAGCCGTGACCAATAAAATTACGAAGTGTATAGAGTGCCGTTAACGGCCCTTTATCCGCCGCGGTTAAAGTGCCTTTTATGCGGCATACTAGTAGCGCTGCCACGGCCCGGCTAGAGTGCCGTAAGCATTGTATTGTCAATGTCATTGTCACTGTCATTTGTTATTTTGTTTGATTGTTGAGGTTAGCTCACAAACTTCAGCAATGAAGGTGAAAGTAAAGCTGTAGCAGTATGGGGGTGGAACTTAGGTGGTACGAAATTAAGAAACGGATATTTTAGTGTTATTGTGCCATTGAAGAGAATACTGGGATTTGCAGAAGATTATAATAAAATAATAATCAATTGTAAACATGAACTTATATTACAATGAAGCAGCTCGGCATTGAACTGTGTGCTTATAGACAAAAATGATAACGTGGAAATAGATAATTATACAAAAAATACAATGGCGTGTGCCGCATATTAAAGTTTCTGATCGTAATAAATTGTTATTACTTACTTGCCTGGAGAGAGATCTTTCTATACAGATAGGATTTAGAAATTGGGATTTGTATGAATGTCCATTAACTACCAAGAACAATGAAACATTCCTGGTCAGTAAAGACAACTTCCCAGCTAGAAAAACTGAGGTTTCTTACCTATATTTGGTTTGCAAACAGCTCGAAAAAATTATAAAACTAGAAGTTCTTCGATATTTGATCACTGCAATGTAAGCAATATTAAATTATATTTTAATTCTCCATACTATCCGTATGACTCACTTAATCTGATGAAGGTAAATATATGTAGTATATTATATGAAATGTTTGCTAATTTTCGTGAGTCGTATTATAACATAGGCATTGATCCATTGCTAAGCTTAAACCAGTTTAAAGAAATTGTTTCTCTTTTTGTGATTGACTGTTCAAGACAAAACGATTCACTTAAAACTGGATCAGTTGACGTGCGATTAGAAATTGAATGCACTGAAGATATTCAAGATAATACATCTGCCTATTGTGTAATAATAAACAATCGACTATTCAAATACAAGCCATTGTACTCAATGGTTTGTATTCGAACAGACGATCGTTTTCTCGATTTCGAGTTTTCTCACAATATTACTATATTATGAGAAAACTATAATGATGTAAGAGTGAAGGAAATGGGTTTATTCCAAAAGAAATAGCAATAATGTACAAGGGACATACACAAGTACTGTTGATAAAACCAACACGACCATTTTATGACTTGACTTTAAAATAAAATAAAATCTATATTTACTAAAGGTAACGAAAATGTGTTATGGTTAAAAGATATATTATTCCAAGTTAATAATGTATACAATTTAGAAAGCAAAAACTGTCCAAGTTTTATAACATTATAATATATTTATGTATAATAATTATTCAGATTCATCTGACATTAAGCGCTCCCGCAGACATACAATTAAGTCGGCCAACTATATTGTAACTTACTAAGAAACAGATTCCGATTTAGTTGGACAAGATGTGCGGGCTTGAATATAACCTATTGGTATACTCTGCGATTTAGTCGGCCACCAACTAAATTGTATGTCTGCGGGCTCTCTAAGAGTTGTATGCATCATATCAATATAATGTGCCTTAACAAATGTGTTTTGCCTGAATAAATGGAGGTATTCCTCATAGCGCTCCCGTTTTGAAACGCTCCCATCTAAGCGCTCCCGTTTTGTTCCTCCAAGCGCTCCCAAAAAGAGCGCTTCGAGGAACGATTAAAAATATTAAAATTTATTTCCTCGAAGCGCTCCCATGATTAACTTTCGGATAGAGATGGGACTATACTAACTGAAATTATCGATAATAAGTAGAACACATTGTTATAATATACAACTAGCGGCCCGTCCCGGTTTCGCACGGGTGTGGTAATTTTTTTTTTTTTTGTTTTGTTGTAAATCCTTTAGCAATACGTTACTGGATCCCGGCTCAGAGCAGGTGATTTTAGTCAGTAGGTGGTTTTAGTCAGTAAGAGTCTGACACTCTCTCGCCCCGCCTAGGACAAGGAAAGTCATTTCTACCATTGACGTAAACGATATACACCTCATTGCCTTATTTCTACGAAAAACTTCCGAAAAAAAACATTGAGGTGTGCGGGGAAGGGGGTAGTAATGGGAAACATACTAATGGAGAGAAATCATAAGCTTTCTAAACAATAAAAAAATATGAATAGGTACATATGTCGGTAGATTATATTCATCTATTTGGTGGACTAAAGGATTTACAATAAAACAAAAAAAAAAAAAATTACCAAACCCGTGCGAAACCGGGACGGGCCGCTAGTTGTATAATATAACAATGTGTTCTACTTATTATCGATAATTTCAGTTAGTATAGTCACATCTCTATCATGGGAGCGCTTCGAGGAAATAAATTTTAATATTTTTAATCGTTCCTCGAAGCGCTCTTTTTGGGAGCGCTTGGAGGAACAAAACGGGAGCGCTGAGATGGGAGCGTTTCAAAACGGGAGCGCTACGAGGAATACCTCAATAAATGGTGTGAAGAAAATAAAGTGTTTTGTCAGTAAGATAAGATAAGACGAATGTCTAATCTATAAACTTACCTGTATTATATTATTTAGATCAGTGAAAATGTAAATATATAGCAAAGCTTAAAAAAATAGGTATCTGATTAAAATTATGGCTACAAAATAATTTATTTTATAATTATGTAGGAATAAATATTTAAACTTGACCTACTTATCAGTTTTATTTCTTAAAACACTAGCTATATTAATATAACAGTTAACCGCCATCGAAAGTTCATACTGAACAGCTTGTCATAATGAGCAGACCAGTTCATATTGAATTGCTCTGTTCATTTACACACACACACACACACACAAACAGATCTGATGCTGTTGATGAGTATACTACACTACTACTATTCAAGATTTATTTATGTTTTTTGAATAGGCTGCTCTCGAATATTGTAAGTAGACATACGGATACTCGAATGGTTAAACGAGCAGTCGTGTTTAGCAACTGATTATGAATACGATTTTTAAGCGATGCAGGTATTTGATATTTTACTCAGAGACCACATTAACCCATAATAAATTCACAACACTGCATCATACAAACCTAAATGAAAATTTTATCTCTCTGCAAGGGAACGAAATTCATGTACCTGATAAATACCTAATAGGTCATCATCATGTCAACCGCAGGTTTGCACGCTGTACTGATTCTGTAAAGATAACGCTTTTTAAGGCCTTTTGCCAGTCGTTTTACACGTGTAGCCTGTGAACCAAGTATACTCAGCGGGCTTTTAGCGACCTGCGCGTTCAGTACAATAACGCTTTCAGGATGCTTTTGAGGTTGCCATGGCGATGTAGCGCGTCAGGGATGTTTGCGGATGCGTGCGTCGACGGATTTGCCGCGATTATGCGAAAGCGATGCGCTTCCATGATGGCGCGTTTGCGCTCCTCCTCCAATGGCATCCTGAATGTGTTCTCAGACCGGTGGGACTCTCCCCTCTTAAAAAGGTGGATAAGTGTTCAGACACACTTATCCAAATAATCCAGTGAACCATTGGACGAACAGTTCAATGGTTCACTGGGTGTTTATTATTATTAATTTAATTTAATTTAATTGTATACTAACATTAGGCTAAGTTATACTACTACTAACATTATATGGATGTACTTATATCTGAAATAAATAATTTGAATTGTTAATATAGAAAAACTATTTTTGATCTCATACAATTAGAAATCGTTTAAATAAATAATGGGTAAATCGTAGTCGTTTACTCTTCGTCGTTTTAAATAACGTATACATCAAACTTTGTAAGATAGTTATAACTTGAGGGTATGGATCAATTTTATAAAACGTAAGTAAAATTAATGGATACCCTCAAATTAAAACATCTGTCGATATTAGATAACAATTTCATCGCAATTCATATAATATAGGCTCGCTGGCTAGTTCGTCAAACTGGCGTATGAGTATGACGACGTTCGGTGATGCGATGCAGCGATGGTTCGAATCCAATTCGAAACAATGAACTCTTTTTGAAGTATTCTTTAGATTATTCGACACGAATTCAATTAGGTTAGCACATACTGACGCTGTGTGTACACGAGTAGGTAATCTTTCTTCTGTACTAATGTTCCTTTTTTTAGTACTGGTCTTATTGTATTTTGCTATCGTTAATATACAAGCTTAATAATTTGGAGTACCTATGCTCTCTTGTTACACAACAAACTCACAAAACACTGATCTCTTCACAAACACAAAATAAATGCATTATTACCCGCCCAGTTACTGCATAATTATTATCTTTAGTATTATTACAAAAGCGGGAAAGATATATTTCAACCGACTGGTTCTGTAATAATGTAAAATTCTCAAATGTTAATAAGGTGTTTTATTTAATAACTAGATTTTGCCCGCGGCTTCGTCCGCGTGTATGTCGAAATATATCCTACGGGAACGTACAGTCCCTACCCAACATTGTCTGACCCCCCAGTATGTAGGTGCGACGCGGCGACGCTCGGAACTAATTGCTAAGTCCCGCCCCATTTAAATAAAATATCATCTGTTAAGCCATTTTAATCATTATCTTGTTGTCGTTAAGGTTGAATGGCTTATTAAGAAGTATTATGTTTAGTGTAAACACTGCTACTATCTAATCGTTAATTTCGCATGTATTCAAAAGGTTATTGTGGCCTCGCGGCGGGATGCTGGATTGGTGAGGAACAGTGTGTGGGTTCAAAATCAACATCCGCATATTCAGGACATTATACAGGGTTCTCTAACTCTTTAAGAACGGTTAAGCGGATTAAGTTACTAGATATACATCGTCTATTGTATCCGCATATTAACAATTTGTTTTTTAAATGTTTTCATTTATGATTTCTATAATATTTCTTGCATTAATATATAACGGCCAATATAATTTTCGCCTAACAAACTTATCTTGTAAACAGGTGGGTAGATAAAAAATATTTAAGTCCATAGAACTTACAATTACCAAGGATGAGTAGATTACGAAGTAAAACATATTTACTTTGTGCGGTAGATCGATACTAAAAATGATCTAAGTGACACTGGTCAGTCTACGCCTAATAGCAGTGACTACGCACAAACATTTTGTAAAACGTTGGACGTGAATCGTGAAAAGTAACATCAAAATTAAATAATTTTACTGAATTTGTTGGAAGTAACCAAAGCGTCATGTCGCAACTCAGTGATTTATACTAAATATAAAATTATATTTTTACATGAGCAGATTGTTGGAATCAAAGAGATTGATCGTAGACTTAATATAGCGGTAAGTGTTTTAATATTTTATTTTACCGTTAAAATTGTCTAAATACAAACAGATTTTTTTCTAGACGAGTAATAAGTATTTCTTACAACCGTGTATTTGGCTAGTTTTCCATTACACTCACTCCTTACAAGTCTGCATGCTTCCAAAAATGTTAATAAGCTTTTTTTTTTTGTTTTAGTGAAATACGGTCAGGTCATGGCTAAGACGTTATGGAGACACTGGAAATATTCAGCGAAATTGTCCAGGTGCAAAACCCATGATGTATAGTCCCGAATCCGAACGCCACCAGACTATTGTTGCAAGCCATGTTCAAAGTCCATTTATGCCTATTCGCTGCTCAAGAAGGTTTAGGTAACAGTTATTAACTGGCCATCTAAAAGTCCCGATTTGAATCCCATAGAAAACCTATGGAGTTAAATAGTTTTAAATTGGGACACATCCGAAGTGCGAACTAGAAACAATTTGGCTGAGAAGCTGAGATCGTGTCTTCGACATGGGAATACATGAGAGGAAAAGATTTGTGTTGGAACATGGTGTGCTGTATGCGTAGCCTAGCCGCTTACAGCAAGTAATAGAAGGAGATGGTGCGCTACTCCGCTATTATCTTATCTATCTACATAAGTATTATTTTATAAACACAATAAGTAAGTAAATGCTCAATTCAATTAATGCTAAACCATTAAAATGTTACAGATTCTGTTGTGATATTATTGTTATAAATGGAAATCCATTTTTCTATTTAATAACATGTTGATTCACTACATAACTATAGCTATAAAACTGTAAAACATTTCACAAATTAATCAATCTTCTCGTTAAGTAACAAACTTCGAAGCATTACCATACTTTAAATAAAAAATGTTTATTAAATGGTTAGGTTTGAATATGATACTATACAATGTATAATTATTAATTTTCAACTGTGAGCATTTACTTACTTTATTTACTATATGTATATTTTAATGTAATATTAAAGATTGTTTCATTACTTGCATTGATTTTGTTTTATTCCTATACAAACTGCCCAAATGACAACACATTTTTATCGTCTTAGTTCTTTAAAGAAAAGTAAAAAAATACAATTAAAAAAAAACATTGTGAACAAAAAGTAGTAGTATGATTATGCCGGTTTCGAACCCAGACAACGACGTATAATAATATAATCAGTCAACCTTAAACACCATGAGACCAATCCTACTCATATTATGTGTCTTCAAATTAGATGTTAGTTGTGATGCTAGGCGCTATATTCTATAGAATTTGAACCATATAATAAATACAATAAAGTTCATTATCGCAGAATCACAAACGGAATTGGCTATTAAGCGTAGACAGCTAAATGTAGTGTTATTGACGCGCGATATGTTTTTTTTTAATCCACCCTCACCTTGGTTACTTTTAGTAGTTGTGTTTCAAGAAGATAATAATTAAAATAGCTTAACACCATGATTATCGAAATGTTCGAAGGAGTACCTATTCCAATTTGCGATAAGGTTCAAATTCGCTATTATTCAAAGGGGGTTAGATAATGTTGGCCACAGACTGTACTACCGGTACCTATTAAATGTACCTTTACTATCTATTTGTGTGGCAAATCCATCCAAATCGTTCAGCAATTTTTACGCCACTCCGGAACATACGTTCAGAAAAAACAGATAAACGGACAAAAAATCTAAAAACTATATTTTCAACTTATTCCCACACCTCGTGGCATGATTACTTGTTTTCAAAAATATGCAATGTACAGTTTTGACCTTGTAACTATTTTAGTACATGATGATAATGTAATAGATGTTTATATACAAACTAATGATTTTCATAAAATTATGAATAAACTGGATTCGTAGGGGTCAAATGCATGTTATAACTCCCTGCTAGTTGCACTCAAGTGTTAGGTAAACACAAATAAATAAATAAAATGCTGCATTTTAATATATGGACGAACAAACACTTTAACACCGTCTTATTGTTATTTTCAACATTGCAGGATGTTGAAAATAAAGGGTTGTTGTTCAGTAAAACTTTGTCTGTTCCTCAACTTTATAGATATTCGGCTTATTCTACAAGTAACACTATTAACCAGAATAATTACTTAGTGATCTACTTACCCGCGGATTTACAACATAATGTTATGGAGCCACAATTTTTGGAAGCAAATATCTTATTTTGTAAACTTAATTCCAATGCATTCATTTTAGCACTGCACCGACAACCATTCATAAGATAAACAGAGTACTTTTTAAATAGCTTATATAAGATAATATCTGGTCAACCGAGCTCTGCTCGGGGTGAAAATATAAACATATCATCCAGGTACACTAACGTTTTATCAGATTCCCGAGGCTGTGAAAATAAAGAAAACGATTTTTCCTAGATATGAGACCTAGCTAGATCGATTTTTCACCCACGTAAACCCCTAAATTGCAACTTTCATCGAAATCGTTGGAGCTGTTTCCGAGATTCAGGTTATACATTTCGATGGCAGCAAAGTTGAAACAGACATCTACGTTTTTTGTGAAAATGCTTTTTTTGCAAAAATGAGCTTATATAAACCCTACCTACAATTTTGTATTAAAATTATTTTAAATTTTAAAATAATGAAGAATATCTGCCACGTAAATCAAGACACTCGTTTTAAAAAAATCATCGCAGTAGAAACGGACATTTGAATTTGTCCGCCTTATGTGTACCAGATATTTTGGGAATACTTGTTTGCATGTTGCTTAGATTTTCTTTAAATATCCATAAAAGTATTACTGGAGATTATTATCTTAGTTTACTAGATGTTTTAAATGAAATGGCCACTTTCTGTATCACAACGTATAAACGGATATCAGGCAGATGTCTTCTTCTACGTCAAAGATTTTTCGGAGTAAAAAAAGACTTCTAGGTACATTATTTTAGTAAAACAATGACATAGTGATAAAACCTGTTACATAAATAATAAAGAATGCTATTTTAATGCATCACAGAAAATTTTATATTAATCGGTCCATAACTCTCAAAATTACGACTATTTTTTATAACGGATATTAGGCAGATGTCTTCTTCTATGTCAAAGTTGTTTAAGAATAATAAAAGACATCTTCATTATTTTAGCAAAACATTGACATAGTGATAAAACCTGTTACATAATTCATAAAGGTTATTTTAAAGCATAATAGAAAATTTTATATTTAATCGATCCATAACTCTCAAAATGTCCACTATTTTTTACTAAATCTGCTCTCCTGTAAAATTGCGATTTTGTAGATATCCGTTTCTACTTTGCTGCCATCGATTTATAAACAAGCAATTCTCGTATGTAATATACAAGAATTGCTAGTTTAAAGGTATTAGAGCAACATAAGTGTGTACGTTTAAAAAAAAATGGTTTAAATATGTGAACTTGACTGCATCACATGGACTGCGACACGCAGCACTGCACACACATCCCCCACTAGGGAAACAAAAGGTTTAGATCATACTCTAAGATTTTTGTTCGAATCGACTACTCGAAAAAAGAAACTAGGTATCCGTATTTGACTAAAGGGTAGGTGAGACACGACAGAAAACGACCGTCCATGCAAGTATTTGAACTTTAAAATTATTTTACAATTAATGTTCGATTCCTTCCATTAGTAAATTAATATTAAAAAGATGTATTTATTTATTGTAGGGCTACCGTTTCTTGTTGACATTTCAAAGATTTGGAACATAGAAAAGTTGTGACCAATATTCAGTTGTGTAACTGAATATTAAGCTAATTATAAGCTTTTCTTTTTTAGAATAACTGCACATGACGTGACCATTATTTGGTCATGATTTTTGATGACCATTTTACAGTTGTGACGTTTAAATAGCAATATTCTTACCCAAAATGCAGGTAGAAAAGAGATTACCCAAGGTGAATCGGATTCGGTTATTTCAGAGCAATTAACATAAAAAATATTGGAGACTATATCCTGCCTGAAAAATGGCACTCGTTAATAGCGTTGCTTTTTTTTTGCTTAGATTTTTTGTAATCATATCAGTACTTCCAGAGATTACGTTTTACAAACAATTTTACCTGTTTATAATATTATTTTAGAAATAATGTTGTGATTATTATAATATCACTAGCTACCCACCCCGGCTTTGTACGGGTAGCACTAATTACTTATCTACGGTGCACCTAACTACCTACCCTACCTTCACCTACCTATCCTAAGAACCTTCTCATTACAATAACAAACATAACAAAAAAATAATTATCGAAATTGGTCCAGCCGTTCACGCGTGGTGACGTGACCAAGGAAAATAGGGTTCATTTTATATATGTCGTGGCCAGATCTAAAAATTGATCATTTCATGAAATGAATATCGACCACTGGTCACATCATAATGTGGCTTGGCCAGATCATTGAATACTCAACGTTTAACGATATGAAAGAAAAGAAAAGAAAGAAAAATAGGTTTATTTGTCACAGAAACACGTGCATTTATAGCGACGTCATTCAAACAAAATAAAGAACATAAATAGTCGGCAGCTGCACGTTATGACGATATGAACAGTTAAACGCACGACTACTTCATGATGTGGCCAATTATTACTGATCAATTCGAAAATAGTTCGATTATCCACCGATAGAGGCGTTGATGTCGCTTGGTTTTTGTTGTCTATCATGGCGGCGGCATACAACAAATCCAACAAGCTAGGGTGACCACGCAAAAAAAAACCAAGGGCTTTTATTATTGCGTTCCCAAGTATGATATTATGAAAAGCGATCGACTTGGAAGTAGTGCTCACCGGCCGCTGCCGCGGCGTGAATTGCAACATAGCAGTTAAAATAAGTTTAAAAATATTTAAAATTTACCCCGCTTATGTGGCACCTCGACCAAATGGGTTAGGTTAGGTAAGAACTGTGTCCAATCGCGCGCGAACCGAGCGAGGGTAGCGAGCGGTGCCGCGGCAGCGGCCGGCGAGCGCTACTTTTTTTTTTTTTTTTTTTTTTAAATCATTTATTTCAAATAGGCCCTTGAAGGCACTTTTGAACGTCAAAATTTACAAAATAAAGTATTGATTCTACCGCCCCTTCCAAAAGGTAGTTTTCGTATGGAGAAGAATGGGCAAGAAACTCCACCGTTACTCTTTTTAAAATGTTTTACAATATTTTGTATAGGTACATTATTTATATAATTATATGTGAAGACGATGCACCTACTTCCAAGTTGGTCGCAGTTACTTTGCTATTTTTCATACACTTCACACCATGGATACCCTACATTAATTATATGGCCAAACGTCGACTAAAATATCATTAAACGTTGTCGTTTAAATGATATGGCCAATGTCAATTGGTCATTTCATGAAATGGTCAATTCTAAGACTGGCTACGACATATTATTATACGTATATATAGATAACATCAGATTCGACGATGAGAAAAAAGCGTTGACTGAGAAGACTGTTAGTTTTTTTAGTTGAATAAATAACGGGCCTAGCTCATCTCTCATAGGGAGGAAATTACAAGAACTGCGTGTGACGAGACGTACTGAATGGGGCCTCATTTACCACGCCCGACACCCGGAGAAAACGTAATAAAAGCAGCGGGCGAAGCCGCGGGCAAAAGCTAGAGACCTCATAATTGTTTGTCTAAATACTCCTCATAATATTGATAACATAGTTTTTATATTTCAGTCTCACGCGCTACTATAAAATCATGAACATAATCGAGAAACTGTTGTGTTCTTCATCAGTATTCATCATTGTTTCAAAGGTAAAGCTAATACGTAATCATTTTTTATAACTGGCGTCTTTCAAATTGTGTCACTCAACTCTAGTTTTGTTTTTACTACGTCCAGTCTGAATCAGTTGCCTTCCAAAGGTCAGTTCAGTAGATCTGGCTGATTCGCCGGGATGGTTTTTCAAGATTATCCTAATGTGTACTAATTAATTTTTATAATTAGGTATTATTTTTCAATGCTAGTGCACATTATGTGTATTTTTATTATAGGTACCTATTACAGGTATAGGTACATAGGTACCTATTATTTAAAAAAATACTTTGTTGTTGTGTCTAATACTCGTATAGCTAAAAACTTCTGAATTCCTGAAGAGCCACTTGTGGAACTTATTTTCCGTAGCTAAGTGGCAAAAACCTCCCCCTATTACTTTTTAACTACCTTCACGGTAGAAAATAGAAAATAAAATTGAGGTAGTGAGTAAATAGTTATCTGTGTTACAAAGTAATATTTTGTTCTTCTAGGGCGTTATTTTAAATTCAGAGCTAAGCGAAGAGAGAAACCTCAAACTCCCTTGGGAGCAAGGTTAAATTTTGCTCCCGCTATCCTTTATAGGCATTTCTCGTTTTTTGAATAGGTGTGATGAAAACTTTATTTATTGTAGCATTTATTTATTTTATTTTTTTGGGTGGGAAATCATCAAATGACTTCTCCCGCTCTGGGCGGAGCGGAAGGGCGTGTCAGACTTTTACTGACTAAAACCCACCCGTGTTCCTTCCCTTGCCTAGACCGGAGCCACGGTTTCCCCTAAGGACTTATCCACAACCCCAGTGGTAGGCATCGGCCTTAACGGACCCCTTCAGCTTCGCTGACAATTCTTTGAGGCGCGCGTGGAACACTACGCGCCGTCGACCCGGGCTTGGTCCTGATCGGACGGAGAGCTACCCATCACTCTCCGTCCGCAAGCCCATTTATTGTAGCATGCATTGGCTGTTGCATCAATAGTACAGCAGCATTTATTTTACAACAGGGATAGAGCGCTGATATCTGATATATAGATATTTTATTAATCTGGTTCAGACACAGATGTTTAAAATATGTTCATAGAAACAAGTGTCATAAACTGTACCACCGTATTAACCAAATTGTTGAATATTTTTGAACAAATAAATTGTACTTGATACGGAGGAATAAGGAAAGTTTTGATTATGAATGTCGATGGCTATCACTATTAGAGTAGAAGATCAAAAAAAGATGGATGGAGTGTGAAAGAAGATATGGCTAGACAGGGTGTGTCTACCGAGATAACGACTAATAGAGCAGTATGGAAAAACAGACATGTTGCACCATGCCCAAATAAATAAGGATATTGGCAAGAGAATGATGATGATTTAGTAGGTACAAATTTCGTCGAAAACACGAATCAATAAAATTTTCTCTAATAGAAAATTATCCCAAAGTTACACCGACATTTAATAAAATAATTCGATTTTTTGTCATAAGTATTAGACCACGCGATCAGCGTACTGCTAGTTTACTTATCAACAACAGCGAATCTCGTGTTCAATTGGGTACCTTTAAGATGTTAACCTTTAATTCGATAATTTATTTCCAGAACCTATAAAATCTGAAGATGAAAGTACTTGTAGTGTTATCAGCGCTGGTAGCCTTCGCGGGTGCATTGTGGGCATTATCACCGACAGAGCTGGACATGCTTGACGCTTTCGACTACGATACTTTGTTAGACAATGATGAACAGTCAAAGATATTTTTCAACTGTATGCTGAAGAAAGGGGAATGCGGTCCATACAAACAAGTGGCAGGTGAGTCAATAATGTAAATATTACTTACTATCAACTTCAGCTATCTAATTACGCAACTCATTTTCGTAAATGATTCCCACTAATCTGTTTCATTTTGACAGTTCAACAACATTCATTGCGCTATTTAGGTATGTTGTTAAGCAGATTTTTTTTTCGAACTTATGAAGCAATGGATTAGCAATCTGTTTCAAAACGATTCAATTCTGACTGATCTGTATTACGTAATGGTACAGGACTTCAAATTCAGTTACAGTTGACAGTTGAGCTTTATCGGTTTCCGCGATCATACACGAATCTAGTTTGAACAGAATCTAATGCAAATAACTATTTGTTTTTAATCGTTTCAGAACTATCAATACAGTTAATCATAAATCAATGTGCAGAGTGCTCTCCTACACAGAAGAGAAGATTCCAATATGTTCTGACAAAGATGGACAGCCAACATAAGACCTTATACAACGAACTTATGAAGAAGGTTGCTGCAAAAAAGGCATAAAGCTATAGCTATATTTAAAATATCATTGCATTTAAATTGAACTTAATTGTACCTATTGTTAAATTCCGCGACAATAAAAATAATACTTGTATTGTGTATTAATCTGTTTATTTTGAACTAAATGTCAGCCTGCATAATCCCACTGCGGCTGTTTACTGTGGTATTCAATTTGCTGTTCGGTAACTCCCACTGGCCTGTTATTTAACTTGCTGCATCATTTGTATAGTGGCCTTTCTATTGGATATAACAAAGCGCATAAATTTTGACAACGTCAACGTTGAACTGAAATATTTCTCTTACATGGAATCTGCTGCTATATATCCTATAATAATATTATAAGATATATAGCATTAATTAGCATTAATTTATAAACAAACATATTATGCTTGTTTACAAATTAATGCTCGTTTATGAATTCTTCTTCATCCCAACACTCGTACGGTTTGGACAAACAAATGGTAAATAAATACGAGTTGATTAATGCTTCTTGAGCTGTGTCGAGGCGAGGAAGGAAATGTTTTCTTAAAAAAGCAAATCAAGTGAACTCATGATTTGGGATAAGATGTTAGTCTGATTTTACCCAATTTAAAGTAAGTAAACATTTATTTCAAAAACAAAGCATCCATATTTAACACACATATTTAACACACAACTAAAAAAAAAACAACACACAAAATAAATAAATAAAAAACCGATAAAGGACATGTTTACTCACAATTGGACCAAGTTAAAGTAGTTACAATTTTATTTGTAACAGGTATGATTTCTAGACTGGAAAATTGGCACTATAGCATTGGGACCGTTATATTATTATGCTATGGGCAAAGGGAATTGCTCATTCTGTTGGGGTGCTGCTGTGGCTAAACGTATATACAATTTTCTCAATTGAAAGTAGTTTTACCGAAAAAATATAGTTGACTAGCTGTTGCCCGCGGTTTGGTCCGCGTGGAGGTCGTAAATGATCCCACTGAAACATACTACCGGCATAACAAGTATTCTATGTCCTAACCCAGGTCATGTGCCAAATTTCATCAAATCCATTCAGCTGTTTTAGAGTGTAGGCGTAACAAACAAACTCACTTTCGCCTTTATAATATTAGGTACTAGCAGCGCCCCGCGGTTTCACTCGCATGCGGCATAAGGCTCGATTCCGTGGGAATATCGAGATAAAAAGTAGGCTTATTGGTGACTCGCCCGAATAAACTGGTACGAATCCGAACGAATCGACCATTTTAATAAATATTAGTTTTTCTTGAGGCGATTCGTACGAATTTTGATCGTGTGGACGAATCGACAACTCCAGCAATACGTAGTAGTAAAGTACACTGGTGCACAGAAGTGGTTAGGTTAGGTTTTTAGGTAAACAAGATGAAAAATGAATAAATTATTATTCAGATTAAATGTAGCATAATGAACTTGAAACTGTGAAAATAATACAGGATGGCGATTTATTCACCTGCATCCGTAAATTCCATTTAGGCCATTCTACCCGTCATACTGAACAACTTTCGCTATGAAATTAATAACAGACTAGACAAAAAAAATACCCTCGAAATAATCCTGTTGTATAGGAATTTGGAATTATTTTCCCCGAGTAGGATATAAGTTTTATATAGCGAAAGTTGTTTTGTATGACTTGTAGAATCACCCAGGGTTGATATTATTTTAATCACCAATCACCAAGTCATTTTCTTTTTATCTTTAATTTAAATTAGGACCTTTTTTAATGCAACATAATCACCCAAAAAGTGTCAAAAGGCTTTTCCGACATAAACTACGGCGCACACATACGTACAATGCTATATTTATCTACACATTTCGGGTATTCCCCGAAATGTAAGCAAGCAACTTGATGTATTTTCGCTCGGTCATTCGTGATTGATTAGTGACAACGTGAATACAACAAAATGGCTGTGGTAGGTAACCAGTAAGAACAAACAACCAAACATGTTAAGTGACTGTGACTGCAGCAACACCCAAACGGTTAATGTAAATTTTTTAATTGTTGATTTTTTGTTTGAGAATATTGATAATTTTAGAAGAACTGCAATGTTGATTCTTTTTATTTTATAACTAATATAAACAAGGGATGTTTTATAAATAATAACCGACTTCCATATGAAAATAGATTGGCATAATATATGTAAATAAATTTTAAAAATCTGGTTTAAATCAAATTTTTAAATAATTTTGAATTTACTGAAAAAGTCATGATTTTTATAAACCCTGGAATCACCCCTTTGATGGATGACTGATTAAAATAATCTCAACCCTGGGTGATTCTACACGTCATACTAAACAACTTTCGCTATGAAACTAATATCGGACTAGAGGAAAATAATCACAAATTCCTATACAACAGGACTATTTCGACGCATTTTTTTTTTTACGAGTCGGTTATGAATTTCATAGCGAATGTTTTTCAATATGACAGGTAGAATGGCCCCCTTGACGGATACAAGTGAATAAATCGACACCCTGTGTTATTTTCACAGTTTCAAGTTAATTAATGATTTTAATCTGAATAATTCATTCATTTTTCATCTTGCTTATTTCAATATTATTATATTTTACCCTAACCACTTCTGTGTACTAGTGTACTTTACTACTAAGTATTGCTGGATTTCTCGATTTGTACACAAATAAATTGAATTCGTACGAATCGCCTCAAGAAAAACTAATATTTATTAAAATGGTCGATTCGTCCGGATTCGGACGAGTTAATTCGGGCGAGTCACCAATAAGCCAAAAAGTATCCTATATCCTAAACCAGTTCATGGTCTACCCATGTGCCAATTTTCATTCAAATTTGTTCAGCCGTTTTAGCATGAAAACGTAACAAACAAACATCAACTTTCGCATTTATAATATTAGTTATAGGATAATAGTAATCATTCGGATTTCTCATAGGCAAAAGGTTAGTAATTAATTATTAAATAACAAAAAATTTTTTTTCGTATTTATACCTACATCCACAAATCGTAATTAGTACCTAGTGACACAATCTAGTATAAAAATATATATCACCAGAAAGTCCATAATTTCTCAGATACGTGTTTTGTGGTGTTGTACCCGTGTCGTACTGTACTAATATTGCCCGTTGCGTTTTTTAAATAATACCAAATTTTTATAACCTTATTTTTTTAAACATTCAGTTCACGTCACTAGTATGTCGCAAACTGACGGCACTTAATACACCGCTGAGATAGAGTGACGTTAACGGCACTTAATAAACTGCGGAGACAGAGTGCCGTTAAAGGCCCTCTATACACTGCCATAAAATTCACTTACACAGAATAAATGCACATGTGACCAATTAACATTATTATTATGATCTTAATGACCAATTTATTTACAGTTGTAACCAAATTACAATATCCCGACCGAAAATGCATATGGAAAAGAGATTACCCAAGGTGAAACGGATTCGGTTATTTTAGAGCAATTAACATAAAAATAAATATATTCTTCCTGAAAAATGGCACTCTGCAACAGCGTAGCTTTCTGGTAGAAATCTACGCTATTGCCGAATACAATTTTTTTTGTAATCAGATCATACTTCCAAAGATTACCGTTTTACAAAAAAAATCAAACAATTTTACCTGTTTATAATAATAGTTTAGAATTAATGTTGAGATTATTGTAATATCATAAATATCATCAGATTGGACGATGAGAAAAAAGTGTTGACTGAGAAGACTGTAAGTTCTTTTATTTGAATAACAGACGGTCCTAGCCCACTTAATGATAGGAAGGAAATTACAAGAACTGCGTGTTACGAGTCGTAGTCAATGTAGCCTCATTCACCACGCCCGACACCCGGAGAAAACGTAATAAAAGCAGCGGGTGAAGCCGCGGGCAAAACCTAATGACCTCAATTGTTTTCCAAAAAACTCTTCATTGACGTAATAGTTTTTGTATTTCAGTCTCACGCGCAACTATAAAATCATGAACATAATCAACGAACTGTTGTGTTCTTCATCAGTATTCATCATTGTTTCAAAGGTAAAGCTAAAACGTAATAATTTTTTTGAAACTTAATATGTAGTTTATTTATTATAATGTTTAATAGCAGTGCCAGTGTAAGTTTATTGTAGATGTCTGTTCAAGTGAGTCGATCCCAATCCACATCTTTATAACATAGGTATCAATTATTTAAAAAAATATGTTGTGTCTAATTATTCTCGTATAGCTAAAAAAGTCCTGAATTCCTCATGAACCACTTGGGAATTTATTTTCCGCAGCCAAATGGCAAAAACCTCCCCTCTCTTACTTTTTAACTTCCTTCACGGTAGAAAATTCCGATAAAAAATAAGGTATAATTGTAGCTTGCATTGGCTGTAGTATCAATAGTAAATCAACATAATAATATTATACTTTGTAATAAATAAATGATTAAGTTGAGCACTACTGAGGTCGCCTACAACAGGGTTAGAGCGCTGATGTGTGAAATACAGATATTTTATAAATCTAGTTCAGACACAGATGTTCAAAATCTGTTCAGAAAAACAAGTGTCATAAACTGTACCACGATACTAACTCAATTGTTGAATATATTTTAACAAATAAATTGTACTTGATGCGGAGGAATGAGGAAATGTCATGAAGAAACTTTTGAGTATGAATGTCGAAAAGATCAGATGGATGGACTGTGTGAAAGAAGATATTATTATGGCTAGAAAAGGGTTGACTACCGAGATAACGACTAATAGAGAAGTATGGAAGAAATACATGTTGCATCGACCCCAAATAAATTGGGATAAAGGCAGGAGAATGATGATAATTTAGTGGCTCATTCGCAAAATGTCGCTTTCGCAAAATGTCTTCTGGTCGTAAAATGTCTCTTTCTCATAGTAGGTAGTAACTTCGTCAAAAACACGATTCCATAAAAAAATATCTATAGAAAATTATCCCAAAGTTACCACCATCGCATATTTGAATACAGACAAAATAATCAATTATTTCGATTTTTTGTTATAAGTATTAGACCTCGCAATCAGCGTACTGCTAGTTTACTTATCAACAACAGCGCATCTCGCGTTCAATTGGGTACCTTAAGATTTTAACCTTTAATTCGATAATTTATTTCCAGATATTATAAAATCTGAAGATGAAAGTACTTGTAGTGACGCTGGTAGCCTTCGCGGTTGCACGTGCAATAACACCGACAGAGCTGCAGATGCTTGATGCTTTCGACTACAATACTTTGTTAGACAATGATGAACAGACAAAGATATTTGTCAACTGTATGCTGAAGAAAGGGGAATGCGGTGCCTACAAACAAGTGGCAGGTGAGTCAATAATGTTAATATTCCCTACAGTACTATCAACTTCATAACCACTTACAGTTGACAGTTGAGCTTTTTCGGTTTCCGCGATCCATAATACACCCATCTAGTTTGAACAGAATCTAATGCAAATAACTATTTTGTTTTTAATCGTTTCAGAACTATCAATGAGGTCAATGATAAATCAATGTGCAGAGTGCACTCCTACACAGAGGACAAGATACGAATGTGTTCTGAAAAAGATGGACGACCAACATAAGACCTTTTACAACGAACTTATGAAGGAGGTTGCCGCAAAAAACGCATAAAGCTATATCTTTAAAATATCATTGGCATTTAAATTGAACATAAATGTACCTACCTATTGTTAAATTCCGCGTCAATAAATATAATATTTGTATTGTGTATTATTCTGTTTATTTGAACTAAATGTCAGCCAGCATAGGGAACTGGTTGGCAAGTGACAAAGCTGCCCATGCTGCTACTGCAGCTGCTTACTGTGGTATTAACGCGCCGGAACGTCAACTTCAAGGCGTTCATCGTGCGTGTACCTAACGTTTATCTGCCCCTCGTCATGAAAGAAGACTTTTGGCCGCAGGACGTGGTGTTCCGTCGCTTCCGCGGACAAGTTCCACAAGACAGCACAAAGTCAAGCTAGTGCGAGGTGAAGTGCTACTAACATAGTCTAAGCCTTATTTATTAACACTTTGTTTTATATTAAAATATGTATGTTTAGGTTAAGGTATTTTTCTATGGGCCTGTGTCGCCTGAAATAAATGGTATTATTATTATTATTATTTATGTCTACATATCTCGGGACCCTGGGGTCCCGGACCTTTGGAAGGCGTACGAGGGGCCAAAGCCAACTCGCAGAGGCCCGTTAGACGTGCTTAATGAAATGAGGCACCAACCGGCGATTATCCCTGTATGCACTATGCAAGTGCACCCAAGGACAACCCCCGGTTGGTGTAGGACTATTGCAGGAAATGGAAACAAATTTAATGGACTATGGGTTTGGGTGGCTAAAGTTGACTGGTGACCTGGAACTATGGAAGGACTATGGCCCCTGCCTGATCAATGTTTTATATATACACGGATAAAATGGCAGGGGGTGACTTGCACACTTAATAATGGGCCCCCGAAAACGGTCGCTTGCACAAAGTGTCGTAGCGACAAGGGGGCAACATGTCCTGAGGTGCTTATGAGGAGTAGAGCGGTATTCCACGGCTATCAGGACAATCCCGGAAGTACGGTCAAGATCCCTACCAGCATCTTACTGGAATACTTCCTTCCTCCGAGCACATTTGCTCTTGCGAATCTCCACTCAAGCCGGCCACTTAAGGCAAGAATGAGGTGGGAGCTCTGTTCCTCGTCAGTGTTCACTCCAGCCGGCCAATAAAGGCAAGCCAGAGATGAGGAACAAGATTTCTCCCGGGAGATAGGGTCCGTGGGGTCGCTACTGCCCAACAGCTCGCCACATGCTGCCCTGCGGTTTTCTGTATCTCTCTTGGTCTGGCTCCTCATTCTAGACTTGTTCCGGCAAAGTAAACTCTACCGGCACAGACCTAGAGTTTGGAGCGCGCAAGCCCCACCACGACGTCAACGTAGAGATACGGCGATGGGGTTATTATTATTATTATTAAATTTGCTGACCGGTAACTCCTACTCGCCTGTTATTTAACTTGCTGCATCATTTATATAGTGATCTTGCTATTGGATTTAACAAGGCGAATTAATTTTAACAACGTCTCCGAACTGAAATATTTTTTTCTTACATGGAATCTGCTGCTATATCCTATAATATGCTTGTTTATGAATGCTAGTTTATAAATTCTTCTTCATCCCAACACTTGTACGGGTTTGTGCTAAAGATGTATAGTATGTTTTTGGGCACCTTTTCAGGCCTCAAAGGCTGAACGGATTTGGATGAAAATTAACACGCGGGTAGGCCATGATATTATGGTTTAGGACATACGATGGTTTTTTATTCTGGTTATACATACAGGTTCCTGGGATAATTTCCGAACTCCACGCAGGCAGGCACCGTGACGCAGACAAAGCCATGGGCAAAACTAGTAACCTTATAATTTATCATAATGAATTTTATTGATATCGTGTCGTTAAAGTACTTATCTCAGAATTTTCCTCATCTTATGAAAGCCTGTAATAAGTATATTTCAGTCTCACGCGCAACTATAAAAGTATGAACATAATCCAGGACCTATTGTGTCCTGCATCATTATTCATCATTGTTTCAAAGGTAAAGCTAATGCGTAATCATTGTTTTTCTAACTTATTTTGCACTTTATTTATTATTTGTTAGTTTATTGTAGTTTTCCGTTCAAGTAAGTCGATCGCAATCCACTGATAGAATTGGCGTCTCCCAAATTGTGTCACTAATTCTAGTTTTTGGTTTCTACATCCTGTCTGACTCAGCTGCCTTCCAAAGGCCAGGTCAGTATATCTTGCTGATTCGCAGGAATCGTTTTTCAAGTTTATCCTAATATAACGAATAAAGTTTCATAATTATTGTTTTTCCAATGCTAGTGCACATTATCCTTATAACAAAGGTATTATAAAAAAAAAAAAATTTTTTAGTTTATTGTAGTTTTCCGTTCAAGTAAGTCGATCGCAATCCACTGATATCTTAGACCACGCGAAGAGCTCGCATACTGCTAGTTTACTTACCTACAAACAACAGTGCATCTCGTGTTCAATTTTTGAACCCTTAATTCGATAATTCATTTCCAGATTCTATAAAGTCTGAAGATGAAAGTACTTACAGTGTTATCAGCGCTGGTAGCCTTTGCGGCTGCAGCTACATTATCACCATCAGAGCTGAACATGCTTGAAGCTTTCGACTACGATACTTTGTTAGCCAATGAGGAACAGACACAGATACTTTTCAACTGTATGCTGGAGAAAGGGGAATGCGGTGGCTACAAACAGGTGGTAGGTGAGTCAATAATAATATTACCTACTATCAACTGCAGGACCAGTTATCGGTTTCCGAGATCAGAGAACAGAATTTAATGCAAATATTACCTACACCTATTTGTTTTTAATCGTTTCAGATCTATCAAAGAAGTTATTGATAAATCAATGTGCTGAGTGCTCTCCTACACTTAAGGCAAAATTCGAATTGGTTTTAAAGCTGCTGCACGACAAACGTAAGCCTCTTTATACCGAACTTATGAAGAAGTTTGCCGCGAAAAAGCAATAAATCTATATATAATACTTTATTTTAAAATATTAGTGACATTTCAATTGAAAATAAATGTATTGTTAAATTCCGCGGCAATAAAAATACCTATAATCTCACATAAATTGCCGATTTTTTTTATTGCGTTGACTTACAATGTAATTTTTTTTAGAGCTCCAAGGGACAATAGGATATTTGATGTTAATTTCAACTTGATATCTACACGCATTCCGCAATCCTAAGGGTTCCGTTTTTTTTCCTTTTGAGATTCGGAACTCTCAAGGTAAAACAACAAACAAAAGAACGAATTTCTTAGAATCTTCGGTACATTCGAGATAAACACATGCTACACAATTAAGCAACAAAAGAACGTACACAGCTGCAGTTCTTATTAATTTCGGCAACTTAGAAAGTACTGTTTATTGCTTAATAATAACGTAGGTATTGTTGTCGTTGTTTTGAGTGAGCCTGATGCTACATAGAGTGAATCCTTGTATGGACATAAATGGACAACATAAATTATTTTTTAAAGAAATGAACATTAGCACTATTGTTTCATGATAGATAATTAAAAAGTCGTATCATGATTTGAAAGATAGGTAGCGCCACCTATGGCACTACTACTATTGGACTACTACTAATCTAATAAACAAAGCATTTGGAAAACTTTAATTAGCCTAACTTTTGATTGGGCCATTGGCAGTTTTAATCTATCGCAAAGTATGCGAAAATAACCACCCTAAAATAACACGCTATCTCATAAACCTGCTTGAATTTACGTTAGTATAATTTCGGGACAATAGATGTCGTTACGTGTTTCTACATTACGTAATGAAAAGTTCTTCTTGAACACTTTCAATTGATTATATCTTTTGATAGCGTGAAGCGATTGCGGTGAAACAAAAATTAAATGATACTCCGAGTTATACATAATATTTGAGTATCAAAGTTAACCATATTGGATTCGTACTTTTTACGTGATATCTTAACAAATTAATCTTTCACATACAAACAGAACAACTGACAAACAGACAACTTTCCAAAAATGGTAGAAATGGCATCTGTTGGTTATCCTTTGGCATCACAAATATAAAAAAAAAACTATGTAAAGAAACGCTTCGTCTACAGATTTATTATATTATTTATACTTAGATATAAGTAGAGTAGATTGCAGGGCTACCTTTTCTTGTTGACTTTAGATTTCAAAGATTTTGAACATAGACAAGCTGATGACTAATATTCAGTTACACATAATAAATGCACATGTGACCTAATAACTTATATGATTTTTGATAACCAATTTACAGTTGTGACCAAATTACAATATCCCTACCCAAAATGCAGATAGAAAAGAGATTATCCAAGGTAAAACGGATTCGGTTATTTCAGAACAATGAACATAAAAATATTTTGAAGCCTATATTCTGCCTGAAAAATGGCACGCGTCAATAGCGTAGTTATTTTTTTGCTGCTGAGGTCGCCTATAACTGGGGTAGATCGCTGATGTGTGAAATACAGATATTTTATAAATCTAGTTCAGACACAAATGTTCAAAACCTAGGCTGTTCATAGAAACAAGTGTCATAAACTGTACCATTATACTAACCAAATGGTTGAATATTTTTGAAAAAATAAATTGTTCTTGATGCAGAAGAATGAGGAAAACGTCGTGAGGAAAGTTTTGATTATGAATGTCGATGGCTATAACTATTAGAGTTGAAGACCAAAGAAATGATGGATGGAGTGTGAAAGAAGATATGGCTAGAAAGGGGGTGTCTACCGAGATAACGACTAATAGTGAAGAATGGAAGAAAATACATGTTACACCATCCCCAAATAAATTGGGATAAGGGCGAAAGAATGATGATGATTTTGTAGGTACAAACTTCGTCGAAAACACGATTCCATAAAATTTTCTCTACCTATAGAAAATTATCCCGAAGTTATGTTAAGTCACACCGACATTTAAATTAAGACAAAATAATTATATTTTTTTGTCATAATTATTAGACCAGCGCGTGCTGCTATTATAGTTTGCCTATCAACAACAGCGCATCTCGTGTTCATTTGGGTACCTATAAGATTTTTAACCTTTAATTCGATAATTTATTTCCAGAACCTATAAATCTGAAGATGAAAGTACTTGTAGTGTTATCAGCGCTGGTAGCCTTCGCAGCAGCAGCTACATTATCACCGACAGAGCTGGACATGCTTGACACTTTCGACTACGATACTTTGTTAGACAATGATGATCAGACAAAGATAATTTGTCAACTGTATGATGAAGAAAGGGGAATGCGGTGCCTACAAACAGAAGGCAGGTGTGAGGTGAGTCAATAATGTTAGTATTACCTACTTTCGACTTCAGGACCACTTACAATAGACAGTTAAGCTTTATCGGTTTCGGCGATCATACACGAATCTCATCATCATCATATCAGCCGAAAGACGTCCACTGCTGGACATAGGCCTCCCCCAAGCACTGCCACTTCGACCGATTCTGTGCTTCCCGCATCCACCGAACTCCTGCGGCCTACACGAATCTAGTTTGAACAGAATCTAATGCAAATAACAAATTGTTTTTTATCGTTTCAGAACTATTAATACAGTAAATCATAAATCAATGTGCAGAGTGCTCTCCTACACAGAAGACAAGATTCCAATATTTTCTGAACAATATGGACTGGAAAACCAACGTAAGACCTTTTTCAACGAACTTATGAAGAAGGTTGCCGCATAAAAAGGCATAAAGCTATAGCTATATTTAAAATATCATTGGCATTTAAATTGAAAATAAATGTACCTACGTATTGTTAAATTCTGCGTCAATAAAAATAATATTTGTATTGTGTACTATTCAGTTTATTTTGAACTAAATGTCAGCCTGCATAAGGAACTGGTTGGCAAGTGGACAAGCTGCCCAGCCTGCTACTGCAGCTGTACTTTGGTATTTGGTATGTTTGCTGATCGGTAACTTCCACTCGCCTGTTATTTAACTAGGTGACCTTTGCATAGTGACCTTGCTATTGGATTTAACAAGGCGCATTAATTTTAACAACGTCTCCAAACTGAAATATTTTTTTTTCTTACATGGAATCTGCTGCTATATCCTATAATATGCTTGTTTATGAATGCTAGTTTATAAATTCTACTTCATCCCAACACTTGTACGGGTTTGTGCTAAAGATGTATAGTACGTTTTTGGGCACCTTAAATAAAATATTTTTCTTACATGGAATCTGCTATAATATGCTTGTTTATGAATTCTCGTTTATAAATTCTTCTTCATCCTAACACTTGTACCTATGGGGTTGTGCTAAAGAATCTTTTGGGCAAACAAATTCTAAATACGAGTTACGTATGCTTCTATAACAAAACATTTATGAGCTGTGTCGAGGGAAGAAATGTGTTCTTAGAAAAGCATTCCAGTCACCTCATGGTTTGAGAAAAGATGTTGGTCTGATTTTACCTTGATTTCTACAATGTCAAATTCGCATTATAGCATTGCGACCGTTATATTTATGTGATTAGGCTATGGGCAAAGGGAATTGCTCATTCTGTTGGGGTGCTGATTTAGCTAAACGTGTATTACAATTTTCTCAATTGAAAGTAGTTTTACCCAAAAAATATAGTTGACTAGCTGTTGCCCGCGGCTTGGTCCGCGTGGAGGTCGTAAATGATCCCACTGAAATACACTACCGGCATAACAAGTATTCTATGTCCTAACCCAGGTGGGTCTGTATCCGTGTGCCAAATTTCATCAAATCCGTTCAGCCGTTTTAGAGTGAAAGCATAACAAACAAACAAATTCACTTTCGCATTTATAATATTAGTTAGGATAATGTATTCAGGATTCCGATTTCTAATAGACAAAAGGTTTGTATTTTCTAATAAAAAAAATAATTGTATTTATACCTACATCCTTGACAAATCGTAATAATTAGTAGTGACACAATCAATGTTAAAATATCATCAGAAAATCATTTCTCATGTATAGGTACGTAATTTTGGGAAATTAAAATTCGGGAAAAACTAAACGTCCTTTTTTCTCCGGGATTTTTATATGAATTATTATTTGAACAGGATATCGTCTGTCGGGTCAGCTATAGGCAGATGATGATGAATAATCATTATCTGCCTAGGTACCCTTTTCCCAACTATGTTGAGGTCGGCTGCCAGTCTAACCGGATGCAGCTGAATACCAGTATTTTACATGGACTGCATTAACTGACCTCCACAACCCAGTTACTGGGTAATATGATACCCCTTGGTATGACTGGTTGTCTGACTCGGGCTTCTGACGACCCGTAACGACTGTCAAAGATTCACGAATGACAGCCGGGACACACGTGCTTTCTGAGGCAAGAAGGGGTCTCGGTGTGTAAAGATGGTTACCCTTCCATGGACCAATTGCAACAAGCGTAGGTTATCCTGATCGATCGCCCGTGCGGCTGTTATTACTTACCCACTGCATAAAATTATGAATCAACTGGAGTCGTGAAGGTCAATAATGAATGATATAATTGCTCGCCAGACTTTCAACAATTAAACTAAACAAAAAGAAATAAATAAAATGCTGCACGTTAGCATAGGTAGCATTAACAAAAACTTTAGCAACATCCTTGTTTTATTTTGCACATTGCAAACGACGTTTGATGTAATCATTTCCTCAGAGTGTTGGCTCAAGTAAAACTTTGTCTGTTCCACAACCTCAAGGTTTGGCTTATTCTACAAGTGACGCTATTAACCATCTATCTAATTACGCAACACATTTTCGTAAACGATTCCGATTAATCTGTTTCAATTTGACAGTTCAACAATATTCGTTGCGTCATTTACGTTGTTGAGCAGATTTTTTTTTCAAACTTATGAAGTAATGGATTAGCAATCTGTTTCAAAACGATTCAAATTCTGATCGATCGTGCATTACGTAATTACCGAACGATGGCTTAGTGATCTACTTACTCTCGGATTTGCTACAAAATGTCATGGAGCCACAATTCATGGAAGCAAACCGTGTTTTTTGTAAACTTAGTTCTAATACATTCATTGTAGCAGTGTACCGACCACCATACCTTAGACAGACCGATTACTTTTTAACTAGTCTAAATAACATAATATTAGCTTCAGTAGAACAATAAAATTCTGGTTGAGACATAAACATGTGAACTTGACTGCATCACGTGGGCTGTGAGCCTGTGACACAGAGCGCTGCCACTAAAACGAGACTGTTTGGATCATATTAAAATAAAAACAAAAGGTTTTTAACAAAAAAAAACAACCATCTTAGTCAGTTTGAAGGTCTTAAAAGTTAGTTAAGAACATTTGCGAAATGTCTTATTTAAAAACAGATAACTGGAAATCTCTGTTTCTATGGAAAATTTAAAATCGGTCTAATTTGTCTGTAACACAATTTTTCGAAAATGTTTTCAAACTTTTCAGACTTTTGTATCCTGCTTATGGGTAGTACATAACATCAAGCCTTGTTTCCCCGAAGGGTTGGGCAGAGGTGTACCCTGTAGCAGGTACACCCACATTTCGCCAGTTATGTTTAAGTCCCATGTAATAGGGGGCGAGCCTATTGCCATCAACCGGGCACAAATCCAGACTCCGGGCTGCTACTGAGAAATTCCATATAGAAAAACCCAAAACACTTTGCCCGACCCGGGGATCGAACCCAGGACCTCGTGCTCAGCTGTAGCGCTTGCTACCACTAGACCAACGAGGCAGTCTCGAAATTTAAGTCCTGAGTCATTAGTGCCGAGTCTTAAGCATTAACTAAATAAGTTTTTTTTTTATTTCAATGCTCACTGTCTACACCACTATTATTTGAAAAGAAAACGACACCTCTAAAGAAAAAAAAGATATGGCTACTTTGTTACCGTGAAAGTCATTTCCTCACCTTGTCCCTCAGTTCAAAAACTTTACTAAAATGCCTATTCATCTCAAATATCTATCTAATCTTAATAATAAAATTATGCTAATATATTAGAAAGATGTTTGTTATTGTCTATAAAAGCTTCTATCTTACGACGAATTTATAAAAACGATAATTCGATTTTAAATATGTCTCGCTAAAAAAAATCATTCCCTCACCCTATTACGAATATTCGATTTCTGAATGTATCGAACGATGTTTAGGAACGCTACTTTAAGGTACTTGGCAACACTCTCAACTGATTCAAAATGACGATTTCTTCTCAACCGTAGGTGAGTTTGTGCAAAATCATAATATTATGTAAAAAATTGTTAGGAGTTACATTTATAGCGATCATTACCTCACGTTACATGTATGTATTAAGCATTTTAGTATAATATGTATATAATTTGTTGTTTTTAGGCGTTTTTGGGAGTAAAATCCATATTCGAGATGTAGCAAGCAATTTGAGGTTATGTGCCGGTGTTTTTGTAGCTTTAGTTAAAATTTGTCATTCCCTCACAGTCATTCCCTTACACACACACAATCAATATTAAAAAGTGAGGGAATGACAATTGTATGAGGGAATGATTTTTACATATAAAATTGTGGTGTGTTATTCCCTCATTCCATAGTCTTTTTAAAGTAATTTATCTACGTGTTATACACCAAAATATGGAGGACCTTAATTTTTAATAAACCTCATTATAGTAAAACTTTGTATTTCTGCAAAAAAAATTGATATAATATTTATATATTTTTTTAATGTAATGCATAATGAAATTTCAAAATTAGCTGAGATACCCTTATGCGTATGAAGTTTCATTAAAATCGGTTCAGTCATTGCGAAAAATAAGTCCTTTAAAGTTTATATGAAATGCCGTACGATGTAAACGCTCTCTATATTCTACCCGAGAAATGGCACTCGGCAATAGCGTAGCTTTCTACCTGTGAAAGAATTATTGTAATCTGATCAGTACTTCCAAAGATTACCTTTACAAAAAAAAACAATAAATTTTACCTGTTTATAATATTCATGTGTATATGATGTTGAGATTATTGTAATATCATATCATCAGATTCGACGATGAGAAAAAAGCGTTGATTGAGAAGCCTTGGTTCTTTTATTTCAATAGCATAAGGTGGAAATAAAAAAAAAACAAAGTAGAACTTTATGCTCATGTTGCACCCTAGCTCTTGCAAGTTCGATAGCATGGACTCAATAAGCTCGACGTGGTCGTCAGATTTCTTTTTTCCTAAGAAATTACTCATACTTAACCAAAACAAATGAATTCCAAGCTTTGGATTCGACTTCAGTCATTGATTTGACAAAATTAGGATTTTTCACGAGTTGCCTAATCTGTGGCCACCAAAAATACCAGCTTTCAATTTTTCTGTAGGTACTTAATCTTGGAAACTTGCGTAAAAGAAAATTGAAACATTCGCCACTTTTGTCAAGCGCCTTCACAAACTGTTTCATTATACCGAGTTTAAGGCTGCCAGTCCACCGGAGCGGAGAGGAGAGGAGAGGAGCGGAGATGTGTCAATATTAACCAATAGAATAAAAACTCCGCTTCCGAGTTGCGATTCTATTGGCTAATTTTGGCACATCTCCGCTCCTCTCCTCTC
The DNA here is from genome assembly GCA_948150665.1 of Conistra vaccinii. Lineage (NCBI taxonomy): Eukaryota > Metazoa > Arthropoda > Insecta > Lepidoptera > Noctuidae > Conistra > Conistra vaccinii. The sequence continues at coordinate 12,689,733 of OX411327.1, read as the reverse complement.
CTCTCCGCTCCAGTGGATAGGCAGCCTAAGAGACAGATACATGCCAGTGACCTTGAGTGGACCGATGAAGCCCGGATGACTCACATACGAGTCAATAAAAAAATAAACATCCAAAACCTACAAGCCCCGATGACTCATATAAGATACGGTCCGGTCGGCCGGTCGGTACGGTCTTCAAGCTCCGATTTTACTCTATTTATGGTCTGTATCTAGTCTGTTTTCAGCTTTATTCTATGGTAGGATAATATACCTGTCAAATAAATCGATTATCCGGAAAAATATTAATAGGCAACATTAAAAAAATAAAGTTGAAACTGACAGTCCACGCACGTCAAATGTCAGTGTCGGAAATGCGCGGGGACTGACCGCTATAATGCGTCAAATTGGTGACATCGCTCCTTGATGCGCGACTTCTATTACTGGCTGGATGTACGACGCTTTGCGTGAGCTCAGTACAGAACACGCAAGCTAAACAAAAAACAGAAGGTATTTTAATAAAAGATTAATATTTTAATTATCCTTAAAATGGTGAAGGTTTCAGAATAATACGCTTGACAGCTTTTGAGTAGGTAATTATTAGTTTTTTATCCGCGTTAGACACATCTTTACAAATTAATTTCACTATGTAATGTAAATATAATCTAAAATATTCGTAGATTAAATTATTAAGAAAATGCTCTAATTTAACATATATTTTTTTCCAAATCAATAACATCACTCGTTTAGACGTAATTTCCGGTATAAAATCATTAAAAGTAGCTTGTCGTCGCCTTAATAAGAAGTGGTGGAAGTATAGATAAGTTAGGATATGACCACTTATTTCAATTTCCAGGGTTAATTCCGTTTATTTTCACAACGTAGAAGTATCAATCGTCATGATGGTTTCGAGGTTCCCGCCAAATCATGGTAGTTACAAACATTAGTGCATCTCTTTTTCCACTGGACCATAACCGTAGATTTACCACACATTTCTGGCTTACGAGGAACCCATGGCTTGTCCTGATTACACAATTTTAGTTAGTTTTTACAAAGTCCGATATAGGTTTTCGATATATTGCAAATACATATTCACCACAAATATAGCAAAAATAATCAGGAAGCACACAACATCTTCTCGACGCGACGAAGCCGTATCGAAAACAGCACAAAACATATTGTTGACGTATTTAAAAAATACGCGCCAATTTGAGATAGAAACAAAAAAAAAACACAAGAAACAAACAAACTTTTTTTTTTGTTGACGTATAATCAACGAACGTACGTTCTTCATTAGTATTCATCATTGTTTCAAAAGTAAAGTTGATACGTAATGTTTTTTTTATAACGTATTTATGCACTTTAAATAATATAATATTTAATAGCAGTGTCAGTGTTAGTTCATTGTAGTTTTCCGTTCAAGTAAGTCGATCACAATCCACTGTTAGAATTAGCGTCTTCCAAATTGTGCCATTAACTCTTAGTTTTGTGTTTTCAACGTCCAGTCAGAATCAGTTGCCTTCCAAAGGTTAGTTCAGTAGATCAAGCGGATTCACCTGAATCGTTTTTTTTTCAAGATTATCCTACTGTATAACCATTAACTTTTTAATTATTGTTTTTCCAATGCTAGTTTTCGAGTGCTAAGGTGGCTCTTCAGTTCAGTCGTCTCAATTGAGGAGCCACCTTAAACGTCCTGTAACTTTTTAAGGGTTTTACTACAAATTCCAGGAACAGGACTACAAAATCGGCTAATTTACTATTAAATATTGGTAGTAACCGCGTTTAAATGTTAGACATATTATATAGCTCTTCAATCCATACGGACACGGTCGAGGCTTTGTTATGTTCCCTAAAACGATGCTGTAAATATTCTCCATAAATAATTTCTTAAATAATACCAATGTTTTTAAGCCCAATCAACACTTCCTTGGTTCAATTGAATCATTACCCTCAAACAAGTTTCTCCACTAGTTCTGTTTAGTGCTCAATATTAAAACTAAAAACTAGTTTTACCTAAAATTAAAACATGAATATCAGTAAATTCGAGTTAGAACAAGGAAAATCTAGTATTAACAAAGGCATCCAGTAAAAACAGTTGTTGGAGTTTGGAAATTTGCGGTCCTCGCCTCGGAAAGCACGTTCAGGCGTTGGCCCTGCGCCCGTTTTCTCTCCGGTCGTGTCGGATTGCCGTCCCAGTGAGGGAAGAGAGGGTGCACCAGTGTCTGCACACTTTTGCACTATAATATCTAAGGCTGGTCACCACTGAGATTGGTCGCCATGCCCGAAATACGGACTGCAGGACTAATTTTTTCCTTGTAAGCTTAAAATTAGACATCTATTTAAATTTTTCTAATTTATACGTACCATGAATTGAAAGGGCCACATTGTTGCATGCCCGGATTTATACATGTAAGTTTAACATTAATTCGATCATTTATTTCCAGATCCTATAAAATCTGAAGATGAAAGTACTTGTAGTGTTATCAGCGCTGGTAGCCTTCGCGGCTGCAGCTGCATTATCACCGACAGAGCTGGAAATGCTTCAAGCTTTCGACTATGATACTATGTTAGCCAATGATGAAAAGATAAAGCTATTTTTAAACTGTACGCTGGAGAAAGGGGAATGCGGTGCCTACAAACAGGTGGCAGGTGTGTCAATAATATTAATATTACCTAGTCAAATATGAACGGCAGTGATTTAGTTTTAAAATAAACTTTGATTACAATTCTTACAGTAATTACAGGAGGTGTGCTCGGTGCTCGGTTAGAGCGATACAGACGGAATGCTTACGAACTATTAATACATGTTTTATAAAAAAAGGTTAATCCAAAAAAAATGTTTCTGGAAAGGACCACAGGCCACTTCAGATGAACGTTAACTTAAGTGTTAGAAAAGGTGTCGTCACAAAAGAGATGTATAATATATAACTGAAATCGCTGACATGGCTATTAACTAAATAATTAATTAATACAAGAGGTTAGAAATAACATAATGGTGTCGAGTGATTCGCTACTATTGGAACTAAATGCTGGTACGCATAACTATCTACTTTCAACTGCAGGATCAGTTATTGTCGATAGTTGACTGGCAGCTTTATTGGTTTGCACGATCCTTATTAGACCAATTTAGCTTGAACCGATTTGAATGCTAATTCCTATTTGTTTTTAATCATTTCAGATCTGTCAATGCAGATAATGATAAGTCAATGTGCAGAGTGCTCTCCTACACAGAAGGCAAAATATCACTGTGTTCTGAAGCAGTTTCACGACAAATATGAGCCTTTATTCAACGAAGTTATGGAGAAGGTTGCCGCCAAAAAGAAAAAAAGCAACTAATGTATTTAAAAATATCATTGGCTTTTAAATTTAAAATAAATATATTATCAAAGTCCGCGTAAATAAAAATTATATTTGTATTGTGTACGATTCGGTTTATTTTAGACTAAATGTCAGCCTGCAGAATCTCACTGGTTGGCAAGTGGACAAAGCTGCCCAGACTGCTACTGCGGATAAAAAAAAAAAAGATTTATTGGGTATTAAAAATAAATTGCTGTTTACCGAACAGCTATTTATTTTTAATACACTATAAATAATTTTTTTTTTTTTACTCGCACTCGCCTGTTATTTTACTTCCTGCATAATTTTGTATAGTGACTTTGCTATTGGGCATAAGAAGGCGCATAAATTTTAACAACGTCTTCGAACTGAAATATTTCCCTTAAATGGAATCTATGGTGCTATATCTTATAGGCTTATTCCCAAAGTACTCCAAAAAAAGTTCCCAAACTACTCCATGAAAAATATAATGTTTTTAATTAAGTTTCATTCTACTCCATGATAATATTAAAATGTTCTCAAAGTACTCCACCCCATTTGAATCAAAAAGCTAATTTAAATAAGTACCGGATTACTATGGCTGACGTACAGATATGCTCAAAAGCTTTGCAAATATATTTTTAAGTGTAAAGAAATTTTTAAATAAAAGACTTTATAATATAATTCAACAATAATTTTCAGTATTATAATTTTGATAAATTAAATATATTCATGAAGAAGAGAAAAAGTCAAAAAAACATGAAATATAAAGAATAAAATATCTAAAATGATATCTGGCAATTAAGCCTAACATAAAATATTTAAAAAATTCGACCAATAATCATTTGAAAGGGGTTTGAAGATTTTTGTATGGATGGTGGCCCTAACGTGAGGCCGCTATTTTGATTTTTTTTCAGAATCGCGGTGATAATCGAAAGTTATATATTTAGATAGAGGACACTTATACAAACAAAAAATTTCATATAACATAATATCCTAAAGCGTCACGTTTCCGAGTTATTCACCGAAATATAAGTCGAAAACTGAACCCTGAAACAAGTTTTTTTTTTTTTTGCCTTCAGGTAAGTATATTGAACTATGAAAACATAATTGCATCATGTATAGGTAATGTTTTAGTTAAGAGCGAAAGAGATAAAAATATATATGTACCTCCCGCCGAATGAGAACGTGTGTTTAAATGGTATAAGTATTATATGGTGCATGTTATGGGCGCGACACCAAAAAAATCCTATTCAGCCTCCCGCTGCCTTCTTGGATAATATTATTTATACCGAATATGATTTAAAATCTTATGTTTTATCCACTAGGTGTAGTCAATTAATTCATGTGTAAATAACTTAATCAACATGAAGTAACTACAACATAAATAAGTAAATTCGTTATAACAATTCTTACTTTTATCTTTGAATATCTCAGAATCGTGACGCTTTATGATTTTATCTCATATAAAGTTTTATGTTTGTGTAAGTGACCCCTAACCGAATATATGACATTCATTGTGCACCGCGATTTTGAAAAAAAAAACAAAATGGTGGCTGATTTTAGGGCCAAAATCTTCAAACCCCTTTTACATGACATGGTAAAAAATTGAATGTTTAAAAGTGAGTCGAGTTTATCCGATAGATGACGCATCGATCACTAATAAAGAACTTACTCGTTATTAGTGATCGATGGATGACGCACAAATAATATTATGATTCTAAAATAAACATTAATCTCACTATACTATGTTTTTTTGCTATTATCATAAAAAGCCTACAATTTTAAATATTCATTGACTTTATAACAAAATGCTAAACTTTAATCTTTCTTTTAAGAAATTTTGTGAGTGACTGTAATGAAATATGTATTTTATAGTTAATTATGTAGATGGAGCAGTTTGAGAATTGATAGCGAATAATCGGTGGAGTACTTTGAGAATAATTCCAGATACCTATGGAGCAGAATGGGAACAAAATAATAAGTATTTTTAAATAATAATAATTCCTTGGAGTAACTTGGGAATGAATGTATGAGATTCTTATCTTTTTAGAACAAAAGAATGGAGTACTTTGGGAATAAGCCATCTTATAATATGCTTGTTTATAAATAAATACGAGAACTGAAGGGTAGGTGAGAGATGACAGAAAACGACCGTCCATACAAGAACTCGAACTTTTAAAATTCTTCTATAAAAGTTCGAGTACTTGTTTTAATAAAAATAACATAAAAAAACGTGTATTTATTTAATGCAGGGCTATCTTTTCTTGTTGAGTGTACATTTCAAAGATTCAGAACATAAAAAAGCTGTGACCAATATAATAAAATTACACAGAATAAATGCACATGTGACCAATTTACATATTAATGATTTTTTGATGACCAAATTATAATATCTCTTCCCAAAATGCTGATAGAAAAGATAATTATGGTTAATTATCTTTTCTATCAGAATTTTGGGGAAAACAGATTCAGTATATCAGAGCAATTTTTCGCAGACGGTACATTTTTAGCCTGTTATATTGGATACTAGATAGACTATTTATTCTGCTCGAGAAATGGCAATCGGCAATACCGTAGCTTGTTGAGGGGCATGGTGAATGAGGCCACATTCACTACGTCTTGCTATATCACAAGAATGGCACAGCAGTTCGTTTAATTTCTTCCATATCATTCATTTCAAAATTCAAATTATTTTACTTCACATAAACCTACATGGGCACTTATGAAACGTCAGAAGCTACGCACGGTTCCAATTGATCGTTTCTTATGGAGAAGAGCTGGCAAGAAACTCCACGGTTAGGCTGCCTGTCCACTGGAGCGGAGAGGAGAAAAGAGGAGCGGAGATGTGCCAATATTGACCAATAGAATCTTGACTCAGGATCACTGATCTAAACTCAGGGGCGGAGTCAAGATTCTATTGGCACATCTCCGCTCCTATTTTCTCCTCTCCGCTCCAGTGGACAGGCAGCCTAACTCTTTTAAAAATAATTGGCTTTTACAATAGGTATTTTCAAAAAGAACAGTGTTATTATTAGGTATGCGAGGACAGTGCAGATCTTTCAACAAGTACCAAAATAGAAGATGGTCAACAAGTCTACATAGTCCACTAAGCCTACTGCGTTCTCACATTCACAAAATAGAATCTATGTAAAAGATAAATAAATTAACAAAAATTTAAACCTATTTACTAAATGACATGATTGCTATGATTGACATTCGATGAGTTAGGAATAGGACCGTCATTTATTCATCGATCACTAATAAAGAACATAATATATTCAAATAAAAATACTAACAGTCTTCTCAATCAACGCTTTTTCTCATCGTCGAATCTGATGATATTACAATTTCTCAACATTAATTCTCAACTAATATTACAAAGAGGTAAAATTGTTTGTTTATATCTGGAAATACTGATCTGATAACAAAAATTATTTCTATGGTATAAAGCTACGGTATTTCCGAGTGCCACTTCTCGAGCACATAATTTCGTAACACACTTTCAATCACAATACGAGAGTTTTGAAGGATAGGTATTGCTAATCCATTGCTCCATAGGTTTGAAAAATTCGTCTGTTCAATATCGTAAATTACGAAATGAACGTCAAAGCTGTCAAAATGAAACCCATTGCGATCAATTGTCATTTTATAGGAGAAAAGATAATAGGCATCATGTGCCTCCATAGATATCAGTGTGCCTCTTATATGCGATCTATCAAATAGGAATACAGTAACGCAATTTTGCAGCAGGATTGTGTTTGATGATGGATTCTGTACTGCTTTTGTCTTTTGAGTCGATACAAGTTTCATCACCGAGTTGTATGCAACTGGTAATTATAATAGGTACTCATATAATAATAAGTAGGTACATACAATCGAAACCAATAATTTAAAATGATTAACACTGTCTGTCTGTTACCTTTTTTTTTTCTTTTTTTGGTGTTAAATTATGAAATAACTTCTCCCGCTCTTGGAGGAGTGGAGGGCGTGTCATACTCTTACTGACTAAAACCCACCTTTGTTTCTTCAGTCTGTCCCTATGTGCTACCAGGGGCCACGGTAACCCTTGCGGACGTTCCCGCGACCCTGGCAGACATTGGCCCTAGCGGAGTAGTTGGAGTAGTAGAAATTTAGCACGTGGGTAGACCATGACATGGTTTAGGACCTAGAATGGTTTTTTATCCCGGTCGAACGTTCACGTTCCTGGGATAAATTCCGAACTCCACGCAGGTGAAGCCATGGGCAAAACTAGTAACCTTATAATTTATCATAATGAATTTAATTGATATCGTGTCGTTAGAGTACTTTTCTCGGAATTTTCCTCATCTTATGAAAGCCTGTAATAAGTATATTTCAGTCTCACGCGCAACTATAAAAGGATGAACATAATCCAGGACCTATTGTGTCCTGCATCAGTATTCATCATTGTATCAAAGGTAAAGCTAATACGTAATTATTGTTTTTCTAACTTATTATGCACTTTATTTATTACTTGTTAGTTTATTGTAGTTTTCCGTTCAAGTAAGTCGATTGCAATCCACTGATAGAATTGGCGTCTCCCAAATTGCGTCACGAATTCTAGTTTTTTGTTTTCTACATCCTGTCTGACTCAGCTGCCTTCCAAAGGCCAGGTCAGTATATCTTGCTGATTCGCAGGAATCGTTTTTCAAGATTATCCTAATATAATGAATAAAGTTTTGTAATTATTGTTTTTCCAATGCTAGTGCACATTATCCTTATAACAAAGGTATTATATAAAAAAAAATATGTTGTTGTGTCTATTATACTCTTTTAAATAAAAAACTCCTGACTTCCTCAAGAACCACTTGTGGAATTTATTTTCCGTATCCAAATGGCTTCTCTTTCAAAGGTTACATTCTGAAAAAAAAAAATAAGTTTGTTAAACTTTAGGCCATTTTTGTAGCATGATTGACTGTTGTATCATTGTAGGGTACATTGGCTGTTGTATCAATAGTACTGCAGCATTTAATTAATAAATAAAATAAGCCTTTATTGCTTTTTCCACAAAGTTTTCTTAAATGATTTTATAAGTATACCTGTAATGTTTTTCTTAAATATCGACGTTCAGTGCACTTATTTATTTTTTCTATACAGCTTGTCCTTCAACAAAGGCATCCTCTAAAGATTTCCATCTCTCTCTGTCCTCGCCTTCTGAATCCACTCTGGACCAGCTACTCTTTTGACGACGTCTTCCCAACGTTTCGGTTGTCGTTCTTTGCATCTTTTTTCATGCTTTGGGTACCACTCTGTTATTAGTTTGGTCCATTTCTCTTTTTCCTCTCTTAACATAGCAGCATTTACTTTGTAATAAATAAATGGTTAAGTTCCAGGACTACTTCGTAGTAGGTACACAACACGATTTCATAAAAAAATCTCCATAGAACATTTTCTCAAAGTTACCTTGTAAACAGTTCAATAAATTGATACTTAGTATTAAATAAATCCACTGAAGGCGCATTGATCACCACGCTTGCTCAAGGCGAATGGCAATTTCAGACTTACGAGTATATGTATAACTTATAATAAGTCAGGTTTCCTTGACCAATGTCAGTAATATCTAAGATAAACTTGAAAATAGGTACTTACTTACGAATTAAAAAGATCACATTGTTGCTTGCCCTGATTTGGACCCACAACTTCGTGCATCATCGCGATTTATAAAATATTTAAAGGAGATGTTTCAAAATGGGCCAGGTCTATGTACAGTATCTCAAAAAAAAGAGAAAAATCCGTAGAATTCAGGAAAAATACAGATAATTCAATTAAATGTTTACTGTTCTGGTAGTAAATTGATATTTATTATCAATTTTTATCGACTTTCAACATGGCGTCTCACGGATTTAGTTACTCTATGCTTAAAAACATTGACAGTAAACCATAGATCATAGAAACAGAACTGTCAGCTGTCACAACAGTGTGAAATAAACATGTCAAACGTGACAAACGTCAATCAAAATGACAGCAGATCATAGAAACAGAACTGTCAGCTGTCACAACAGTGTGAAATAAACATGTCAAACGTGACAAACGTCAATCAAAATGACAGCTTACCACCATGACGGGTTTTTGTTGTGTTGCAATTTCAAGTGTAATTTCTTGTGTTTACCAGCAAACCAAGCCATTTTAAAGTAATTGGACAATTAAGAACTGTTTTAAATGAATTTCCCTATTTTTTTGTATAGTGTACAAGGACCTGGCCCAGGCTCCATACATTTTGAAACATCTCCTTTTTGTTATAAGTGGTCACGCAATCGGAACTCGCGTAATGCTAGTTTACTTACAAACAACAGTGCATATCGTGTTTCATTTTTTAAACTTTATTCGATTTTTTTCCAGATCCTATAAAGTCTGAAGATGAAAGTACTTATAGTGTTATCAGCGCTGGTAGCCTTCGCGGCTGCAGGTGCATTATCACCGACAGAGCTGGAAATGCTTCAAGCTTACGACTATGATACTTTGTTAGCGAATGAGGAACAGGCAAAGACAGTTTTAAACTGTATGCTGGAGAAAGGGGAATGCGGTGCCTACAAACAGGTGGCAGGTGAGTCAATAATATTAATATTACCTACTCTCAACTGCAGGACTAGATTACTGTTGATAGTTTACAGGTAGCTTTATCGGTTTCCGAGATCCGTAATAGACCAATTTAGTTTAAACAGAATTTAATACAAAGATTACCTACACCTATTTCTTTTTAATCGTTTCAGATCTATCAATGAAGCTAATAATAAATCAATGTGCTGAGTGCTCTCCTACACAGAAGGCAAAATATGATTCTGTTCTGAAACAGCTGCACGACAAATATAAGCCTTTTTATACCGAAATTATGAAGAAGAGTGCCGCGAAAAAGCAATAAATCTATGTAAAATCACTCTTTTTTAAAATATCAGTGATATTAAAATTGAAAATATATGTATTGTTAAATTTCGCCTTAATAAAAATAATACTTGTATTGTGTACTATTCATTTTATTTAAGACTAAATGTCAGCCTTCGTAATCCGATTAGTTGGCAAGTGGACAAAGCTGCCCAGCCTGCAACTGTACAGTATTATAGGAGATCATTCACCGTTCATACATTTTTGGGCTAAATATGAAAGTGCCGGAGACTATGGTCCAGTATGTGCAGATATGCCTCTCGGAATAGCTTGCCATATTTGGAATTGCATAACAAACATAAGAAACCTTCTGGTTACGGAGAATATCTCCGGTATAGGAGTTGATAACATTTGATACTTGTTTTCATGAAACTTTGTTCTTCAATATCTCCATAACCAATGTTGCTAATGTTTTTTTATACAATTCCAAATATGGCAAGCTATTGCGAGAGGCATATCTGCACATACTGGACAGTAGGCCAGTACAAAAATCACAATACACTGTTTTTGCGTGAATAGAAATCACTAAATATACCTTAAACCAGTAAATACTAGTGATACCTATTTCAATCAGCTAATATTTACTAGTATTGTAGAAAAAAAATGTTTTTCGCATACTATAGTTATGTGGAGAATAACCCTAGAGCCTTAATTTCACAGTAAAAGATGATAACTGTAATGTTTACTGGCATTAAAAGCTATTACAATACTATAATATTAGAGTACTGTTATTCTTTTAACTAAAAGATACTGGAAAAAGTATTTTACAAACTCGTATAACAGCGCAGGAAATGACCCTACAGATTTGGCCCCATATTGAAAAGTGAAGAAAATAACATGTTCTAACGGAATATTATTCTTTTTTGTTTGGCCCTTTCATAATAACATTAGTAACTCCTACTCGCAGTTTTTTAAATTTCTGCAACATGTGTATGCGCTGTTGTAACAAAGTCTTCGATCGGATATTTCTCTTAAATGGAATCTGCTGCTATATCCTATAATATGCTTGTTTATAAACGCTTCTTTATACCAACACATGTACGGAGTCGTGCAAAAAAATCTTTTGGGAAGACAATTGTAAATACGATTTACGTATGTTTCTTTAACAAATCACATGAGCTTTGTCGATGCGATGAAGGAAAACCGTTCTTAATTATGCGAACTTGTGATTTGCGAAAAGTTGCTGGTCTGATTTTTCTCAACCTAAAGCAGTTTCATAGTTAGAGTTTGATTTTTATCAAATTTTATTTCTAGAATGGCTAATATCACAGATAGGAGGACTGTGTCCCAGCATTGGGAACGTTAAGGCTGATTATACTATGGTCAAAGGGCTCATTATTCTAGAGTGCTTTGTCCAAACGTATAAATAATTTGCTCAGTTGGAAGTTGTTAGTTTACCAAAACAATATGTATAGTTGATTCGAATTCCTAATATGCAAAAGGTTTGTATTACATTTCATAAAAAATAGATGATTAAACCTATTTCCTTGACTACCTTGACCCTTGACAAATCAAATATTCCTTGACCTTCTTCACCCTAATCAAATTAGATGTGACACAATCGAGTTAAAAAATTGATACATAATCATCAAAAAGTCCTTCATTCCTCACAATAATTTTGTGTAGAATAGTTAAAATATACTAATTTAAACAAATTATGGGCATTTGTATTCATGCATGGTGTAAAATCTACCCGCTTGACCGTTATAGTGGACATCAGGTGGGCATAACAATTAAAATTCTATTGTGTCTCGTTAATGACAGCTGAAGGTTTAACACTAAAATCTTAAATTCATTCATTTAATAATTTATTCACTGACAGACAACACATAGCCCAAACCACTGGGTCTAGGGTATTATAGAAGCATGCAATTTTGCGCAAGAGTTCCATCCATATCCTAACTCATACTATCAATGCGAAAGCGAGATTGTTTTTTTGTTCGTTATGCTTTCACGCTAAAATGGCTGAACAGATTTGGACATTTTGGCACATGTTTTTTTCAAAAGCGACAAAGTATCAAAATTTTGTTCTTAAATCAAGTAAAATTCTAACTCTTAGTCATTCGAAATTTGAAATTCCGTTTTTTTTTTCGGCCAGGCTATCCATCGTGAAAAGTAGGTTGGTTGAAGTCTCATTTCCTACGGAATGTATGGGAAAAGTTTTTTCTGTCTTTTCTTGTACTCAAACCTCAGGTAGTCTAATAGAGTTTTTTGGTCCTTATAAGAAACAGGATCGATTAACTTCAAAAAAAGTTTTTGTGAAAACTACCTATTTTCTTGCTGACTGTACTTTTTTTTAAATCTTCGAATGCAGACTAAAATGTCTCAAAAAGTTAAGGACAGTTTCCTAATGGCTACTACACACTGGCAGTGCCGCGCAAAGCCGCACAAACAAACGCAAAGGAAATTAAGGCGCAAAAGCCGGAGGCACGTGCCGCGCGGCAAAAGCCGGCGGACATGCCGCCGGCGTATGTGTAGAAGCCATAAGACAATTTTCTTGTAGGAACAACGGTAGAGGTACGGTAGATGCCCCATCCCAAAAATCCACCCTGTATATGTACAGTGCCGGGCAAAAGTCGCTAAGCTATTTTATAAAGGACCCGCTTGACGTTTAGTTTGACTTACGACCTTCTATTTTCAAGAGACATGCATCATCTTCAAGTGATTGTAGTTCATAATTTCAACCTTACAATCTGAGTCAAGTTGACCTAGCGGTTAAGCGCGTTCAGATAAAATCGATGAGCCGTGAGTTCAAATCCCGCGTAGCATTAGACTTTTTGTAAGTTTTTACTTGATTGGAAGTAATGGGACAGAAATATAATGATATTATTCTTTATCTTGTTCGCCTTGTTCACACATTTCGTAAAGTTAGGAAGGTAGATCATATTAAATTAAATGAAGAATTTAGATTTCTGTGAGGTAGACATGAGTTTTAGGAATATTTAACTTGATCGGAATGAATGTTGTCGTTTGGTTGTAGTTGTTGGTTAGTGACGTGTGGTTTAATAGCAAAGAGAAATTAAACTACTACTCAAAATTTGCAAAATTTATGCAAATATTTGAGACGAGGGCGACTATTATTGCGCTGCATAAAAGTGGTCTTAATAGAAGACAAATATCTGATGAAACCGGACTAAATGTGAGTGATTTTATTTATGAATTGTAACTTAAACTTTTATTTGAAAATACCTAAGATTATTTGGTGGCATATGGATTAATTGTTTTAATTATTTTTTTAATCCATCATGAGGCAGATAAATAATTAGTGTTTATTATTGGATTTATAAATGCAGAGTTTTAATATTTTAATGTTATATTGTTATCACATAACATAATCAGCCTATTAATGTTCCCACTGCTGGGACACAGGCCTTCTCTCTGTGAGAGGGATATTGTTATATTATAAATATTATTTCGATGCCTCTGTAAAGTCTATAAACAACTACTTCGCAAATGTTGGAAGCAATCTTGCTCAGAAGATACAACAGACTCAGCATACTATTAATTCAAACTTTGATTATAACTCTTTAACCAACCCGCAGGGCAACTCATTGGTTTTGCTTGAGACCGACTTTGCTGAGGTGAACAGTATAATCACGGAATTAAAGCAAAACTGTGCTGTTGGCTACGATGGTTTGCCTGCATCAGTGATTAAATCTGCTAAGCATGTCCTGATCCCCTCAATCACTCATGTATGCAATCTGTGCTTATCGAAGGGCGTCTTCCCTAACGCCTTCAAAAAGGCATTAATTTCACCTATATTTAAGGGCGGGGATGGAGACCGTGTCGAAAACTATAGACCTATATCGGTCCTCACGGCCTTGTCCAAAATATTAGAAAAAATCTTAAATAAGAGACTATTGAATTATTTAGATCACAATAATGCAATTGCCTCAAACCAATACGGCTTCAGGAAAGGCAAATCAACAGAGGATGCTGTGCTTGAGCTATCAAATCACATCACTAAGAATCTAGACACCAGGACTAAAACGATAGGTATATTCTTAGATTTAGCCAAGGCTTTTGACACGGTCTCTACTCCCATCCTTTTACACGGATTGGAGGCTCTAGGAATAAGCCGCTCTAAGGATCTTTTGCGACTACCTCACTGATCGTACTCAGCGAGTTAGGGTTGGTAATTACACTAGCGACGATGAGTATTTATCTTTTGGAGTCCCGCAGGGCAGTGTGCTGGGTCCTACGCTCTTTCTTGTATATGTAAACAGGCTATGCCAACTCACTATACCAGACTGCAAGATCCTTGTCTATGCTGATGACACTGCACTTATTATAAGTGGAAATACTTGGGATTCTGCGCATCGCTCGGCTGAAAATGCTCTTGGTATAGTGATGGACTGGCTTTCCTGTAATCTGCTAACATTAAATGTCTCCAAAACCCATTATGTTGCTTTCTCAGCGAACTCTTCTACACAACCTAGCATTCCGGATATAAAGGTTCATAGATGCTCTCATCCTGCGCTTAACACCTGTGATTGCCCTCCTATTCAAAGAACATCTTGCGTGAAGTATCTGGGGGTGCACATTGATTGCACACTAAGTTGGAATAGACATGTAGACGTAACAGTATCTCGGGTACGAAAGCTTATGTTCCCAATGAAAAAGCTCAGAAATGTAGTTGCTTTCCCACTCTTGAAAACTATTTATTATGCTTTGGCTCAGTCACTACTAACTTATTGCATCTCAGTTTGGGGTGGCATTTTTAAGACCTTTATGCTTCGCCTTGAGAGGGCGCAGAGGGCCGTTTTGAAGGTGATGCTTCACAAACCGTATCGCTACTCTACAACCCAATTATACAAGGACATGTCTGTACTCACCTGCAGACAACTCTGTGCACTCAATATAATCCTACGTAAGCATTCCTCCCTTAATTATGACTCAAAATTGCTTCTAAATAAACGACGTAAAGACCTGGTTTGCGCTCCAGTTAGAATCAAAACTGCCTTGGCAAGTCGAAACTATTTGAGTCTGAGTGGCCGCCTTTATAATGCAATTAACAAAACATGCAACATTTATTCCCTTCCAAAATACAAGTGTAAGACCGTAGTAAGCGAATACCTTCAGGGTCTTACTTACGACGACACTGAAAGACTGTTCGCTAGGGAATCATAAATGATAAGCGCTAAAACACTCACATACACACACTCACTCACACTCAAACACACCCACACATACTCTTGTTTGTACAAACACGCTCACACTCACACATACATTCACTTATTTCTTTGCATGTCATTGATAAAACTTTATAAATTATTTTTAATCTAAATATATTCAATTCAATTTTTCCATTAATTAATTATTTATTATTTTTAATTAAACTTTTAATTATAAGAATGAAAGCAACTTAATTTGGACTAGTACTATTTGAATCATTATATTATTACAAAAGCAAATCATGGTTGTAGGAGGAAGGCGCCGGTGTCTGTCACACAGTTAATACTAGCACAGACATCGTCGTTAACTCTATCTTTTATATACTCAAAACTCTGTATATTGTGTTTTTGTTTAGGATAGATAAATTGTACCAACATTATTGTTAATAAATTATTATTTTTTTTTTTCTTTTTTAATTATTAAAAATAACAAGTGTTTGTTATTGGATTTATATATGCAGAGTTTTTATATTTTATTGTTACATTAAATAAATATTATTATATTTTATAAAAATGAAGTCTTGTTAGTAGTAGCATTTTGTTATAGCTACTTTATTATAACTAATATATATATTTTTTTGTTTTAGAGGAATACTGTTAGTCTCTGGATTAAAAGATATGAGGAAGAGGGTAGCCTTGCTAGTCGACAGCGAAGTGGAAGGCCAACGCTTATTAGCGAGGCACAGCGACGATATAATTATGGTGGGCGAGTATGAAACAAATGGTTTCACACCAACTAGACACTTTGCAAACTTATTCGACACTTCAGTGCGAACTGTTCGCCGTGCCCTTCACGCTGAAGGCTTGCATAACAAAGTGCAAAGGTGGGAGTCACGGGATGAGAGATGTATAGAACAATTAAAAACCCATTGCAAGGAGGTGTGGGAAAATTTAAGAGGAACCGAAATATGTGGTAATATTGTAGGGTCTACGTTTGCGCATCGCAAACGTCTACTTGACTGCATCGAAAATAATGGGAGTTATTCAAAATATTAATAACTAGATGTTTGGTTATAATTATTAGACGGTGTCACTAAATATTTATATTAACATAACCGTAATTATTTAATGATCTTAAATTGAGGTTTAGTTTAAATCTTCTTTTCGTCAACAAAATGAACACTTAAGCTATATAACTTCAATATAACATTCATTGTGACGTTACATAAAAACATGCATAAAGTCTAAAATATCATATAGGTAATAGTTTTCCATAAACTCTGCCGATACCTATAATAAGTGGGTATCAACAATATTATATTTGTGTTATTAAGTATTAGAATATCCATTCCTTGTTATATTATTATGAATTGACTAAGTGGGTAGTGGTACCGCCTAACAAAAAATCTAAAGAACGGTTAACAAGAGAACTTCTTTTATCTAGGTAGGAATGTGACGTCACAATTCTCATAAAAGTTTGTTAATTTTATAAATGAATAAAACGAATAAACATTTTTGTTATCATAGCACAATTTTTTTATTTCCACCTTTCAACACCGAAAAGATAAATATTATTTAACTATTTATGTGATTTTTAATCACATAAATAGTTAAATAATAATACAAAAACTAATATTTAGTTTCTTATAAATATTATGCATAAATACACTTTAAATAAATACAAATATCTAAAAGTTTTTGTTATAAATACAAATATGGTCTAACATTCACACATTTTATGTGGGATTCGAACTCAAGCCTCATTGATCGCGTATCCATTGCTTTACTCAAACAGCTACGGGCACATGTCAACTATAAGTGAATTTTATCAATGCAATGGTAAGAAAGGTCACCTCTATGACGCTTATTCTAAATGCAACAGAAATATAATGTTGTTTCGCGTTAGTGCGACGGTGTGTGTTACTGATGAGAATATAAATTATGAGATTATATGAAATAAGATATGAATACTCGTAACGAACAGGATCTGTACTCACAGAAATCAAAATGATTAGTAGGTAGACTACAAAAATCGAAGTAAAGTTTTTTTATGGGCTACCTACTAAACTTTATTATTTATGTGAACAAGACGAATGAAAGAAACAAAAAACGAATGATTATTATCGATCTACTACTAAATATTAAATATTAAAAACTAAACTAAATATTAAAAAGAAAAAGTGTAGTAAGTATAGTAATTATTTTAAAAAAAAATATCCGCAGGAGAGATTCGAACTGTCGGCTCGCTGAAAACACACAAGTATCAAAGGACGTAACCATTGAGCTAGCATGTCATACATTTTGCTGGTTGAAATTATGAACTACTATAAGTTATAAACCAAGTGAGTGTGTGTGCGTGTGGAACAACTTATAGAAGAAGGTCGTAAGTCAAACCGAACCGTCAGTCGATTACTCAAAAAAATGGCCTAGCGACTTAAGACCGCTACTGTACATAAAACTGCACATTCACCGCATCTTCATGATTTGATTTATTCTCTAGAGTGTAGAGAATAAATCATACTTCTAGAAGTATGCATACTTCTAGAAGTATGCAGTGTTACCTTCGTATCAGTTATCCACTCAAAAAAGTACACCTCATGAACATACAATTTGGCTCCCCAAAAGCCTCTTTAGCAGAACACCCATTCTAGTGCTGGCTTGAAGAAGCATTAATTTGTAAACTCGTCTACTGTACGTACATCCAGAACGCATTTCCTTTTTCGCCTCA
The DNA here is from genome assembly GCA_948150665.1 of Conistra vaccinii. Classification (NCBI taxonomy): domain Eukaryota; kingdom Metazoa; phylum Arthropoda; class Insecta; order Lepidoptera; family Noctuidae; genus Conistra; species Conistra vaccinii. Next base: position 12,671,700 of record OX411327.1, on the reverse strand, counting down.
ACCATACGTAGCTCGTATTTACAACTTGTCTGCGCAAAAGCTTCTTTAGCACAACCCCTTACAAGTGTTGGGATGAAGAAGAATGTGTAAACACGCGTCCTTGATTTTGTTTTTTTTTTATTGATTTTGTACTTTACTAATAAAAATCATGAATTCACATGGGTTTTCGTAATATTTCTAGAATTTCTTCTGTAAGTAAGTAAGTAATCATTTATTTACCAAAGAACTTAGCCTAGGTGACATCAGTGTATTTTAGGTAATAATGTGATGGGTATGGCTATTACAAAAGTGTAAGACCCCTGCCCTTCAAACTAGGAACATCCTGTATCTTGAGGGACAGTGTTCTTTAGTGGGTTTGACCCGTTTTACAAAATATTTATAATTGTGTAATAATTCTCCTCCTGTATCCTATGAACTTATACAGGGTGGCAGGGACATCGACGCGAAAACGGATACCATGGATTCAGTACTTGATTCTGAACACCCCCGCGTTGAAGTTTCGTCGGATATTTAAAAAAAAATAGCTATTCCATACATTTTGACTGCGTAGGTATTGCACTTTTCTATGAAACAGCAGATTTTTTTAAAAATAACTGACGAAAAATTTCAACGCAGGGGGGTTCAGAATCATGTACTGAATCTATGGTATCAGTTTTCGCGTCGATGTCCCTGCCACCCTGTATAGTTACAATTTTAAACTGAAATTGGGACATCTTAATTAGGTTACTCAAAAAAATATGAACATACTGCGCCCCGCGGTTACACCCGCATAAGGCTGCCTGTCCACTGGAGCGGAGAGGAGAAAAGAGGAGCGGAGATGTGTCAATATTAACCAATAGAATCTTGACTCAGGATCTCTGATCTAAACTCAGGGGCGGAGTCAAGATTCTATTGGTTAATATTGGCACATCTCCGCTCCTCTTTTCTCCTCTCCGCTGCATTGGACAGGCAGCCTAAGTCTCGACTGCCCTGGAAATATCGAGATAAAAAGTATTCTTTGCACTAGCCCAAGTCATAATCTACCCATGTGCCACATCCAAATCCGTTCAGCTGTTTTAGCGAGAAAGCGAAACAAACAAACACACTTTCGCATTTATAATATTAGTTAGGATTCGTCAATTAGGCTGCCTGTCCACCTGAACGGAGAGGAGAGGAGAGGAGCGGAGATGTGTCAATATTAACTAATAGAATCAAAACTCCGCTCCAGAGGTGCGATTCTATTGGTTAACTTTGGCACATCTCCGCTCCTCTCCTCTCCTCTCCGGTCCAGTGGACAGGCAGCCTTAAACAAGGTTGAAGCGGAGAAATATTATTCTCAAAAATAAGATGACCTTAATCTACTTAAGCACTTTAATTTCAAATGAACCATTAACACTTTCAACTGTCCATTATGATACCTTTCACGTTATCACCATTTCAATCATAAACGGCTACTATAATTTATTAAGAAAAAACTTCTCGTGATTCAGTTTATAAATGCTCACGCTTGTTGTGAGCAATAATTCTAAGTAGGTGATTACTATGAATATTAAACAGTAGGTATCTGTTTGTTTGTGTCTAACAACCTGATAAACTAATGAACCAACTAAAGGTAATAAATCTTTCTACGCATTCGATTCACAGATTCACACTTCGATTTTTACCTCTTATAGCTTGGGACAATATTGTTAATTACCTACTACTAATTTGATTCACATATCTGATCTCTGAAATAAAAATAAATAATATCTCATCATATTTCCCCTTATAAAAACTAGCTTCTTCCCTGCGACTTCGTCCGCGTGAAATTTCTTGTTTTAAGTAACACAAAATCTCCTTAAAATATTATTAGTAATATTTATAAAATCTCTTTTTAATAGTAGTAGCTGCGCCCTGCGGTTTCACCCTAATAACTCTCGATCCCGTTGGAATACTGGAATAAAAAGTATCCTATGTCCTAACCCAGGTTATGGTCTACCCATGCGCCAAATTTCATCCAAATCCGTTCAGCCATTTTAGCGTGAAAACTTAAACAAAATTTCAAAAAATGAAATTGTTTGGACAGATTTTATAAATTTTTGACCCTTTCTTTCCAACCCATAAATTGAGCTTTTACTAACAAGTGAACCTGCGGTTATCAGTAGTAGGTGTACGTTACCATACAGATACATAATACTGTTATACATGCCACGCTATTGGCAATACATAGGTACTATAGACACTTGTGAGCTAGTAGCGAATTTACCGTTTTTGGCCGGCAAACAAACCTATAGACCTACTTATTCAGATACATTCAAATGTACAAGCAGCAGAATGAGTTACAAAGTAGACGCTTTGTTAGGCCGTTTGTCCACCGCACCACCGACAAGAAACGAGATTACGCGGACATGGTAAATGTACTATCGCTACTTCGGCGTCGTTCTCTCGTTCTCATTGACGTCCCGGTGTTCAAAGGTGCGATGGACAAACGCCCTTCCTCATAGGTACAATCTGATATGAGGAAATATATTTTTATAACACTATGTATTTTTCTCAACACACACCCTCTCACATTCACGCACACACTTTACATATCACACAATGAGAGGACTCATACACGCTATCCATTCAACAGATTTTATGTTAATTTAAGTTTTTATTTTTATTTCAATTTTTGTTTTAATTTTTTGATTTTAATTTATGATTTTTATAATTTTATATTTTTGATTATTTTAAATGCCTCATTGATTTAATTTTTTTTTTTATATTTTATTATGTATCGATCTTTTATGATATTTATACTCACAATGTTTTTTTAATTTTTTGTTTTGAATCTCCAATTTATGTTAATTAACATCTCTACTTGATGGCTATTTTTTAAGTGTTAATATTTGAGGGGTTTGGCGCTGATAGCCGAAATACAGGCTATCGCCTAGTTCGGCTACAGATGTCTACTTTATCTGTAACTAGAAAATATAGCCTTTAGACATTATGTGTACCTTTGTAAACATTTATTGAAATAAACATATCATATCATATCATATCATTCTATGATCCTTTTTACCCTTCCTGCCTCTATCATCTGATGCTAAGCAATAACAGCCGCACGGATCGATCCATCAGGTTAAGCTACTATTGCCGGGGTTGGTCCGTGGATGGGTGACCATCTTTAAATACCGATACTCCTCCCTGACTCGGAAAGCACGTTAAGCCGTTGGTCCCGGCTGTCTTTCATGGGTCCCGAGAGTCTGACAACCAGTCTTACCAAGGGGTATCGTATTAGCCGTTACTGAGTTGTAGACTAGTAGAGGTCAGATAAGCAGTCGCTCCATGTATAATACTGGTATTCAGCTGCCGAGAGAGTCGACTTCCAGTCTAACCAGATGTTAGACTGGAAGTCGACTCTAACATAGTTAGAGTAGATAAAGAATTAAGACGATAGTATTATAATACATTATGTTATGAAGGTTAGAGACCTTCATAACATAACGGTGGGTATGTAATGCACGATTGCAGCGATTTAACGATTATATCACAAAACTGTTACGTTAACCCCTAACATAATGTTATTGACATTGCATCCCAAACCAGTTCTCACGAAATTAATACTTTTATCTCTGCATACTCAATAAGGACTTTACTTTTTCTTAATCTTTTACACTCACTTATAATATAATAACGGTTTGGAAACAAAGAATAACGGTTTTACAGTTACGTTGAGGCTAAGGTACGGCGGAGCTGATAAGGTGTAGTACATTTTGATGCTACTGTGCCAAGTTTGTCATTGCACTCAAGGCGGGATTGCATTTTGGATTGGGCTAAATGGGGCCGAGGGTGCAATGACAAAAATGCTCCCGCGTATCAAACGACGATTTTCAACATACTTACAAAGGAAAAATAATAATCTAAACGTAATATTAATAATGATAGATCATGTCAGATGAGCCAGCTCGCAGATGTGTTTTTTTCGGGCCAGATTCAAAGCCGCCAAACAGTACATTAAAAGTAATAAAATTATATTTGGTTATTTATTGAATACTTATTAATTTTTAGACCTGGGGCTAGTTGCCAAAACCGCAACATTACGACTTTTGGGTCATCTTGAGATTCATTCATTCATTCTTGAGAATGCATTTCGGTACCTACTCCCCACATTTGTGCAAAGCCTGGCATCTCAGTGATGTTTTTGATTTATCATATTATCCGAAACTGAAATTACCTACTTATTGTTGTGAAGCCTACAGATTTATGGTGAAGTATAAGCTTATGAACCGTATTAATCTGCCTAGCCTTTTCCCAACTTTGTTGAGGCTAGGCAGCTTCCAGTCTAACCTAAATGCAGTTGAATACCAGTATTTTACATGGAGCGACTGCCTATCTGACCTCCACAACCCTGTAACTGAGTAACACGATACCCCTTGGTAAGACTGGTTCTCAGACTTTCGGGCTTCTGACTACCCGTAACGACTGTCAAAGATCTACGAATGGCAGCCCTGGCCCAAAGGCTTAACGTGCTTTCCAAGGCGTGGATGGATCCCAATATGTAATGAGAGGTCACCCATCCACGACCCGACCGCGGTAAGCGTAGCGTTACCTTCGATCGACCCGTGCGGCTGAAGATAAAGATAATATAAAGATATATTTATTTACTCAACCATGTTTACACATACAGAAATAAAAACATGCATGTAGGATAAGATTAAAAAATACAGGTTCAGACATGTTTGCCACATATTATGGCGTGCAAATATGAATAAATAATTATGATTGTTAATAATTTAGGTAGTCAAGTCAAAATCATTAATTTACCTTGAATTTTGCAAATATTAATAAATTATAAATGTCAACAGTAAATAAAAATAATTAATTAAATCCATGTCAAAATAAATGGTTCTGTCAGAATTTCTTAAATATTACAATACTTTGTCAGTTAGAAATGACTTTAGTTGTTTATTCAATTGTACATTATTAAGCTCCCTCTCCACTCTACTCTAAAACAAAGATAGCTGACGTGTCTGCCCAAATTAAATGGGACTGGGCAGGACATGTCTACCGCATGCCGGACAAACTGAGGGCCCAAATAGTAAAGTACTGGTGCCTTGAGATAGTGAGCCGGGGTCGCGCCAGACCACGTATGAGATGGCGGGACGAGCTAGTTAGGTTCCGTCAAAACTGGAAGGACGACGCACAGGCTCTCTAAATATGAAAGAAGTGGAGGGAGGCCTTTGCCCAGGAGTGGGACAGCGTTGGCTAGAAAAATAGTAATTATAAACTTAAATATAACTAGCGGACGGCAGACGTTCTCCTGCCTGAACAGCGGGTAAAATTCTATTTGGAAACCATTCAGAAACCCACTCAAATATACACACAAAATTTCATCGAATTTGGTCCAGCCATTTAGGAGGAGCTAGGTGACAAACCCACGTAAGGAAGAATTATATATGCAAAGATTTGAAATAATTTTCTTAGAAATGTCAAACTATCTGATGGTTGGTCTGTCTTTAGTTGGTAATCGAAGATTGGTGTCGATAAAAGGGTTAACGTGTCAAACTTGGTCGAACTTGGCTCGATGACGACGTCATAGAGATAATTATGTGATCACAGTAATTTTTCTATGACATTTTTTCTGATTTATCTATTGTTGTGTTACATTTTATGTTGCATTGCATAATAATATATTTGGAAGGCATGGTCGTTTCAACGTATGTGACATTTAATGTTACGTTTCACACAAGTGTACCCATCATTACATTCACAACAAGATCAAAGCCACCATGCAATATGAATATCATTATCGGTGGCGCGGGCGCACTGCTTTCTTCGTCGCGTTTAGTATGCGGCCCGTTACATCGACCCCGGGCCGACAGGTTTGAGAAGTGTTCGCGCCCCGCCGTGGGGGCTCGGGACCAAGCCAGGGGCCCACAAGCACACAAGCCACCATTGCGACAGTAGACACCGCAAGAGCAGCACTTACACAACTTTCTTCGGTGAGTATTTTTCTATTAAAAGCTTCTTAGAAAGTGTTGTGAAAGTGAGCGGACGTTTGTAGTTTGTTTTCGAAACGTGTTAGTTCAACTGCCTTTTTTCCTTATTTACCATTCCGGTACATTGTTTGCTGTCTTTTTGTTGTGTATATATCTGCTATCTAATTACGCAACACATTTTCGTAAACGATTCCGACTAATCTGTTTCATTTTGACAGTTCAATAATATCATTACGTTATTTACGTTGTTGAGCACTTTTTTTTTCGAACTTATGAAGCAATATAATTAGCAATCTGTTTCAAAACGATTCAAATTCTGATTGATCGTATATTACGTAATTAGGGTACTGATCGTGGTAAAATATCGAAGTAATTCCCCTTTATTAGCTTGATCTTTGTGTTTAACACCGTAACCACAACTTACTTACGTAGATGATATTTATGACCATTTATTTATTCTAATGCATTTGTAAACAAACCATAACTGTAATTAAATTAACATCTGCAATAACATTTTTATGTCCAATCACTTCCCACATAGCTTTTTGATGATTGTCTGTATTTTTCTAAGTAATATCGAAGTAGGTAAGTAGGAAATGTCTTGCATACAAACTAACTCTTGTATATCCTTTTATTTTTACCGGTATACACGAGAAAGTGGAATTTGACTGTCCGTGTGCTGACCTTGACTTAGTTGCGATACCATTGTTTCTTATAACTTTCTTTAATCTTAATTCTAAACGGTGTTTTACGCGTTCGTGCGTGTGAACTGCATTTGTACAGAATAAACAGGTTTTATTTATTTTCCTTTTAAAATTAATCCTTTAATAGCCGCGAGATATTTGCACAGATTTTTGGTCTATTAAACTGAACTAGACACTGGGTCAGTGACAGTTCGACCCGAATAATAATACCAGATACTTCACTCCGAATGAGAAGCTTGTGGCTAAATAATAACAAGCCGCACGGGTCGATCCATCAGGTTAAGCTACGCTTGCCAGGGTTGGTCAGTGGATGGGTGACCATCTTTACATACCGAGACTCCTCCGTGCCTCGGAAAGCACGTTAAGCCGTTGGTCCCGGCTGTCATTTGTGGATGTTTGACAGTCGTTACGAGTCGTTAGAAGCCCGAAAGTCTGACACCAGTCTTACCAAGGGGTATCGTATTACCCAGTTACTGGGTTGTGGAGGTCAGATAGGCAGTCGCTCCATGTAAAATACTGGTATTCAGCTGCATCCCGTTAGATTGGAAGCCGACCCCAAGATAGTTGGGAAAAAGGCTAGGAAGATTGATAGGTACTTCACTCCGAATGATAGTGATTCGTACGGGCAGGCAGAATGAGAATACAGCCATGATATTGTTATTGGGACTTCCACTATGACTATGACTGACTATGATTAATCTTAACTTATCAATTAATAAAATATCCTTCTTTAATGTCTGCTCAGAAGAAGCCCATGCTATTGTTAATCATACTATAATAATTTCCATTCAGCAACCCGTCTTGCTCGCTGCCCAAATTGGCTCTAATTAGATCTTTGGTATCACCATTCGTAGAGGCAACAATAACGTCTAAGGGTTGATTTCACCGATAAAACTCAACATTTCTAAAACGCGTTTAAGAGCTGTCAGTGTCAAAATTGTTATGGAATATTGTACACTGACAGCTGCTCTTGAAAGCGTTTAGATGTGCTGAACGCGTTCAATTTCATTGGTGAAATCCGCACTTAGTCGTTATTGTTGAAAGATTTCATAAGTATTTAATTATGAACTTTTTCAACTGTACTTACTTAATCTAAACTTTTCTTCTACCAGATACCTTACAACAATGAGGAACTGGCTGCTATGTCTGTGCGTGCTGACGGTGGTGGTGTCATGCTACTCGCAAGGACCCAATCGGTACGAGAACTTCAACGCAGATGCCATCATTCAAAACGACAGGATCCTACTAGCCTACTACAAGTGCGTAATGGACAAAGGACCCTGCACGAGGGATGGAAAGAACTTCAAACGTAAGTTATTTTTTTATATTTTATCGAGAAGCTCATACCGTTTATTGTAGCTCTGATTCATCATTTGAATGAGCTGCCTATCCATGGGTTATGAAGGGCTGTTCAAATAAATAAATTGTAGTTCCGGAGAGATTCATCATCTTCCTGAAAACTTTACCTCTAGATGTTTGCTGTCTAGTCAAACTATAAGCAGTTTTACAACTGAGTGGAATGGAGTTAACAGCTGGAAGATCAATCCAGAATCCTCTCAGTTTGTCATATTGTTTGAAATGTAGTTTTTTTACAAAAAGAAGGCTGCTATGCAGAGCTAGTATGTCTTGCGGAATTAGTATGTCTTGGATGTGTCCCCTATTTACCTATATAACTCAATTTTTGATAGGGTAATCAAAGGCTTGATCCAGGGGTAAAATATACACAGATACACTGGACTACCCGACGCGAGCGCCAGCGAGTTAAAGGTTGTAGAGAGTTAGTTACTGTACCTACCTACCTATATGTTCTTCTAATCAGTTCAGCCTAATCTGAATACTAGAATACCTATAGTTAATGAAGCCTATGCTAGAACCTAACTCCAGCGTTGTAAAAGGATTAATGATGACGTTGCTTTTAATAGTATATGCATGTAGGAAAACTTCAAGCCCAGTATAGATTCTACTCACGGAAGTAGGTAACTAGCGCCATTATTAAATAAAACATTACAGACCCGCTTCATTAACTACCTCAAAGTATTGGTTTACATCTCATTTACTGTATATTTCTCAATAACTGAATTAAAAAAATCTTCGGTTCTAAAATGTAACAATAAAATAGGTAAATTACGAGTAGATTCTATATCAACCTGAGCGTTGGGTTTTGGTTGGCATAAATCTACAATTCATGGGGGCCTTCCCTAGACCGAAATTAAATAATAGATATTAATATTAAATAATAATTCATACTAATGGTGCCACAAAACATATGCATGCAAACAACGCATGTTGAATTGAAACACTCCATTTCTGTTAAATACAATTCTACTGTGTCAACAAATACTCTGATCTAAGCGAAAATAAGCGAGGTAGACCCCTTAACTCTTACTTGGATGTCTGTATTCAACAACGACCTGAAGCAAGCCCAAGTAAATATCTCGACGACCCAGAACCGAAAGATCTGGCGAAGAATGACGACGAGAGCCGACCCGTAAATGAAATGGGATAAGGCTAGCCAAAGAGAGAGAGATAATCATCTACAACTCAAACCAATGCTTACAATTCCCTATAGCGCTCCGTATCACGAACATAAATTAAAGTCTTCCAATCACTTTTTTTCCAGGTGTACTGCCAGAGACTTTGGCCACTGCGTGTGGTCGCTGCAATACTAAACAGAAGTCGATCGTCCGCATGCTGCTCCTCGGCATCAGAACTAAGAGCGAGCCTCGTTTCCTGGAACTGCTCGACAAGTACAACCCTGACCGGTCCAACAGAGATGCCCTTTACACTTTCTTAGCCACTGGCAATTAGATACTGACCTATTTCCGGACCCCAGTGAAATTATCTATAACAGTAACGTTGCCGTTGGTTAATTCCTGAGCAAATAACTGTTAATGAACGTTTTTCATCAGTAACGAATGATCACTATCTGTCTGGCCAGGACAGACCAGTTTTGTGATACCGTTATGTTATTGAATATAATATTTATTAAAATGATCGATAACCTAGTAAGATACTTAAGGTCCGTTTGCACCACTAAACACAAATAACGCAAAATTAATTTAAATCGTCGTTCTGTCTCTGTCATCTTCAAACTATTGACGTTTAGCACTAAACGCTTTGGTGCAAGCGGGCCTAAGATTAATATTTGAACTTTTTAAAGCAGTAGCTACGTAACATAATGAACCTCGCAAATTGTTACTTTCTCTATTGGATTCATGGATTGGATCATATCAATGGAATTGTTTAATGCAAACATCGCTAAAACATGGAGAATGCATTTACTATTTATTAAAATTGGTTTCAATTTCTATTAGTATAAGGATTAGAATAAGCTAATAAAGATATAACAAAACTTTTTATAGTTTCACTTGTTTACTATTTCTCTACACTCGCGGTCCTGACCCTCATAGGGGTATACTTGAGTCATGAGCGTAGTATAAGGTTTCTAATAGATTCTTGCTCGATTGATCATTAAATATGCGGGAAAACAATCTTCATTGAACTGATAATTATCATGGTAATATGCCCATGTATAATCAGTAGCGACGTAATTGTCATACTGTGGTCTGTTCTAAGAAAAAAACATTGTTATTAGTTGGTATAAATATAGGATACATCGACGAGTAAACCACTCAGCTGTTAGACTGTACTCGAGGTTCACTTGTCTGTTTTGTAAAGCCAGTAATCATGAAAGTAGTTCTGCTCACCCTCTGCTTCGCTCTCGGAGTGCTCGCACAAGACAAGTACGGGTCTGCTAGCGATGACTTCGACATCTCAGAAGTTCTTACCAATGAAAGATTACTGACCTCATACTCCAAGTGCTTGCTGAACAAAGGACCCTGCACTCCAGAAGTAAAACAACTTAAAGGTAAGGAAGCAAGTTCTTAGTACGATATAATTGATATTCATTTATTATTCTTAAACTACATAAACATTACTATACTCTACAAACTAAGTGTAAACTTATAATTCTTTCTTATCCAATAAATTGTTCAATCATGAATCATGATTCTTATACAAAGATTTTCTAAATGTTGCATAAAAAACAAATCCTTGAGAATTATATTTATTTAAGTACCTACAGACGCAAGCACATCAATTTACTACAATCTGTCAAGTTTCTTTAATAGATTTTCAACTTTATCACTAAAGAATAAGGTTCAATTATGATTGGGAAAATTTGACAGATTGGAGTAGGTTGATGTGCTGGCGTCTGTACCTCATCCCATTTCCTTTTATTGAAGCTTTCGTCGGTTATGGGCTCGCCAACCGACTCAAAGACTCGTCTGATTACTTCTGGGGAGCGCTTGGCACACTTATCTCGGTGACTTACGCCAAGAAGTGTGAAATTACTTGGACTTAAGGGGGATGCGCCAAGGTAGCCCGCGAAATTCAAATTTTCTAACGTTTTTTGCAATTTGCAGGTCAGTTTCAGGTTGTATCTTGATTAAAATATGATTTGCGAGCGTAACAAATATGGTTTTACAGAATTATAATCATTATGGTGCTCCCACACTGCTGTTATAAAATGTTAAGAAACATTTTCTAACATAGTTTTTTAAAGTACTAAGACTCAATTTCACCATACTCTGTTAGTATAACAGACTGTTAAACACACATGTCAACTGCTGTGATTGGCTGTTGTCATGTCAGTGAGCCAATCAAAGCAGTAACCTGAGTTTAATGACCTGTTAGCTAATTTTTGTGTTTGGTGAAATTGGGGCTAAGGTTCAGTTCTGTTTAAAAACTATGTTATATAACGTTATATAACTGCTGTGTGGGAGCACCTTTAGAATCAGCAACCGTATGATAGAATAACCCCCAAATGTCATGATTTCATGAAATCATGACATTTGGGGATTACATGAACTTATAGAGTTGTGTTGATGATTTCTATGATTATAATTCTATAAATAAACTTTTGATACGGTCGCAAATCATATTTAACTCAACGAACAACCTGATACTGACCTGCAAATTGCGAAAAACTTAAGAAAATTTGAATTTCGCGGGCTACCCTGACGCTTTCGCCTTAAACAATATAATCATCAGAACTAAGATATATCGTTTCTGCTTTACAATAACCAATAGTATCACAGGATAGTGAGTGTAGTCTCTGTTGAAATATCTTCCCAATGATAGACCTGCTGTAGGCCTCTTAAATCCATTTGACCGAGTTTCACATTGTCTTTATATTATGTAGTAGAATTCTCAATGCATTCGTCCCGTAGATGTCGTACTTTCGACAAAGTAAGTGATGATTCTCTATAATTAATTACTCGATTTGAGGCGTGCCATGTTTGACTGCCTCGTTGGTCTAGTGGTCGCAAGCGCTACTGCTCAGCATGAGGTCCGGGTTCGATTCCCAGGTCGGGCAAAGTGTTGGATTTTTACATCTAGAATATCTTAGTAGCAGCCCGGAAACTAGAATTTGTGCCCGATGGTGGCAATAGACTCGCCTATTACATGGGACTTAAACATAACTGGTGAAATGTGGGTGTACTATGGGTACACCTCTGCCTAACTCTTCGAGGAAATAAGTAAAAAAAAAAAAAAAGTAAAAAATATTTATTTAGGAACAGCAACAAAATTAACACAAATTACAATGGAAACGATGATAGCTACAAAAGTTAAGAACTGTGTCGCAGCTATCAAAATAAGGTGTGTTGCTGTTATCTAATGTTTCCAAAAGAGGTTCTATTAAAGACTGATCAAATCTAACATTCTTAACTTACACAAGTCATTTAAAACGACTTCTTTCGGAAGCCATCCTGATTTATTTTGTCAGAAAAAATTAAATGTTAGTAAAAGTCATGAAAAAATTTTGTTTCATAACGTTTGGATTAAGATTTTCGCAAAAGTATTTAAGTGACCAAGATATTTTAAATAGAACTGTCTTCCAGTATTTAACCGGCACTTGGTAAGGCATTCGGGAAGATTGTCGGGAGGTTTCAATACCCCGAACGTAAAACCTCCCGGTACGCAACTATGTATAATAATCGTTTAGTGATTTTGATAAACGATTGAGGGGCCCGCGGCTAAATAATAACAGCCGCATCGGTCGATCTTCAAGGTTAAGCAGCAGTTGCCGAGGGTGGTCTGTAGATGGGTGAAGCTCCATTACGTATTGAGACCCTTCCGTTCCTCGGAAAGCACGCTAAGCCCCAACGGCTTAGCGTGCTTTCCGGTTGTCATTTGTAGATCTTGGCGGTCGTTACCGTAGCCAGAAGCCCGAAAGTCTGACAACCAGACTTAGGCTGCCCGTCCACTGGAGCGGAGAGGAGAGGAGAGGAGCGGAGATGTGCCAAAATAAACCAATAGAATCGCACCTCTGGAGCGGAGTTTTGATTCTATTAGTTAATATTGAGACATCTCCGCTCCTCTCCTCTCATCTCCGCTCCGGTGGACAGGCAGCCTTACCAAGGGGTATCGTGTTACCCATTAACCGGGTTATTTTATTTTATTATATTTAAAATGAACAACAAACAGCTGCAATATACAGTTTATAAAAAGAAATACACATAACATTTGAACAATATTGTAGCCCACAACGCTGTTCACAGATTAACTGTGGAAATATAATATAATATACAATTAATTAAACGCTAGAGTAATAATCCAATTAATATATGTGAAAGTTTGTATGTCTGTTACTTAAGCACGCAATAACGACTGAATAGATTTGGTTGAAAGGCACACAGATACAGATAGTTTATAACCTGGATATATTATATGTATATTATATAGGGATACTTTTTATCCCGGTAGTTCGTTCCCGTGGGATAATTTCCGACGTCCTCGCGGGTGACATAAATCAAGAGAGCTCCTTAAGTATCAGACCTTTGAACTTCCTGGGAGAACATGCAAAAATGTCAATATGTTTAAAAGTACTAAGTATTGTAGGCATCTATCATTCTTAGTACTTTTAAACATATTGACATTTTTGCATGTTCTCCCAGGAAGTTCAAAGGTCTGATACTTGAACACACACACTACACACGCCCACGTGCGTGTACTACACTGCCATAAAAATATTTCCAAAATCTTCACTTTATCCGATAACAATCACACTACACACACACACTACACACGCCCACGTGCGTGTACTACACTGCCATAAAAATATTTCCAAAATCTTCACTTTATCCGATAACAATCACACTACACACACACACTACACACGCCCACGTGCGTGTACTACACTGCCATAAAAATATTTCCAAAATCTAGGTTTCATTCAGCATTATTGTGATGAGCAACATCGGTTTTACCTCATTCTGTGTTGCCTTTTACAGAAAAATTGCCGGAAGCCCTGGAAACTCGATGTGCGAAATGTACGGACAAACAAAAACAAATGGGCAAGACGCTGGCTCAAGAAGTGAAGAAAAATCACCCTGACATCTGGAAGCAACTAGTGGCCACATACGACCCTGAAGGCAAATACCAAGAGGCATGGAAGGATTTCCTTAAAGAATAAAAACTTGATATTAAACATTTTTATCAAGTCTAATGAAAATATCAAATAGTTTTTTTTAAATTATTACAAGTAGATAACAGAAGTTAGATAACAAAATAAAGGAACATTTATAAACAATTATTCTTCGGTTTTTACTGTCCCTTCAGATTCAGAAGTACGTTTATTCAGCGTCCGACGAAATGTTTCATAACAGACCCACCCTTGGGAATGTAGTTGTTTAGCTTCATCCCAAATAACGTTAAATGTTTCATCTGTGAACTTTTCTCCAGCAGCCTCAAAAACTTTTCTTATAACATTTGGTTCCCGTTGCTGGTACATATCGCGATGTGAAACAAAGAGAAGCGTCAAAACACTAGGACATAAACAAGACTTAGCATCGGATTCCTGTGGGAGGCAAATTCTGTCTGCTTTACACATTCTCTCAGGAGATATTGGAAAATCCAGATCGAAATATCTTCCCGAGGGTAAACCAGCCATACGACGAGTATCCGGAACTTGTCCTGGTTTTACCATTTCTGTATAAGTAGTACGAAAATCAAGGCAGTCTTCTGGTAGATCGGGTATTTTGGGGATTTCAGGAGAAGGAACTCTGTAATTAATGACACGTACAAAGATTTTATATTCAATTTTAGATCCGTTAAACGCCCCCCACATTGCTAAAAGAGGTTCTATCAATGCTGGATCGAATCGTATCAGCTTTGTACCACAAATATCATAAACTGTATCTTTTGGGAGCCAACCTGACCCATCTTTATCAAAATATTTAAGGTTTGAGTAAAAAGTACCAAAAAACTGTGGAAGAACACGTTTAGACAAACCCTTCCGTACAGTGTTAAGATGTTTCAAGCATGTTCTGAAAAACTCCACTCCCCTATTGATTTCGCAGAATGACATACATTCCTTTATATTATCGGGAGGTTTCAGTATCCCGAAAGTATAATCTTTGGGCACTTCGTTAATATTATCATTCGGAGCTAACACCTCCCCAATTCTGGGCTGGTGGGTATCTGCAAAGTTGGATTCTATTGAATTCACTATCCCCATATCTGCTTTTCCAAGTACACTCCTATCATCGGTGACAGCACAACGGCCGCGAGTGCCTCTTTTGTCCGCGGTCGTGCGATGGCCGTAAGTTACATCTGATCGATAAGGAGGTGCACAATAATTGCGTTTTACCTGAACGCCAGCGCGTTTCGACTCCGGTGTTTTATCAGGTAATGGTACTTTAGGCATTGCTATATCATAGAGTCGGCCATGATACGGCGTCGGTTTACCAAACGTGGTTCCTTTATCAAAGCCTGCTGGTAACATTGGCACAGGATCCTTTACTTGTCCAAGATTCTTCCTCCAATAAGAAGCGTATACCGTTTCCTTAAAATCCGAAACAAGACTTTCGAATTTAGTTTTGTCTGGTGGATTTATTAGTTGGGCAACATCGCCGTTGAGGCCTGCATTCCGCATATCTAGTGGTATTGGATGCCGGAGTCGTGGAAGCGGGCGTGGCTTAGGCGTTGGGAAGATGGCATCACTCAATAAAGCATCTGCTTCATCTTTGAGCAGGTAATGTTGCAATGCAGCGCCCACAGAGTCTGTAGCCTGAGCGCTTGGTATACCAGCAGCAACAATCTTTGGATCTCTTTCTATGAACATCCCACGGTTCCCCTTTCCCCCAGAAGTTCCTCTATAACACTCTAAAGGCATAGTCAATACGTTTATTCAAATATAACAATTAATGCAAATATCCTCAAAAAAGTCGCCAAAAATTATTAAAAATATTGACTTGTGTCATTTTGTTACATTTTCACGTCATCTTAAAGATCAAAGTTTTTTAACATAGAGTTCTTATACAAAATGTATGGTTAGAATAAAATCTTTTTTAAGAATCAATTTCCATATTTCCTTTAAGTAAATGAGTCTCTCTCACAAAGAGGAGGCCTGTGTCCCAGCTGCGGGAACATTAATAGGCTGATGATGATGATGATGAAACGAGTTACAAGTATGTAGAAGCAAAGTGATTTGCATGGGCTTACTAACTAATAGCTTCAACTAGCTTCAACTTTCTGTCGTGGCCGACTCTTTGACAATTCAAAAGTGCCTGTAAATGGTTTAATTGAAATAAATGCTTTGAGTTTGAGTTTGATAGAATGTGCAGCAATGTGAGTTTACCCTTGTTTTTCGTTCAATTAAAATAAGTTAAGGTTTTATGGTTTTCCTTTCATTTAATTTATCATGTTTGTTAAAGAGATTTGAACCTTATGATTGACCCTATCGATTGATGCCATAAAAGTACATGTATTTTTTTAGGAATTTAGCCGGTTCGATTCCAGAGTGTGGCAAGCGATTTGTCTAAAATCTTTGAATACAGATTTGTTTCTTTAAAAATTATAGGATCGTTTCCTTTGCTATCTCCTTTATTTAGAGTACTTTCCCTCCAGGTGGGGTTCAAAAATTCCAGCCAGCCAGATTATCAAACCAGTGATATTATAATTTCACTAGTGAAATTATAATTTCACGAGTTTGAAGATTTTTATATGGAGGGTGGCCCTAACATGATGCCGCCATTTTGTTTTTTTTTTTTCAGAATCGCGGAAAAAATCAAAAGTTTTATATTTAGATACAGGACACTTATACAAACAAAAAATTTCATATGACATAATATCCTAAAGCGTCAGGTTTCTACACATTAATCAAGAGAGCTCCTTAATTATCAGACCTTTGAACTTACTAGGAGAACGTGCAAAAATGTCAATATGTTCTAAAGTACTATTGTAGGCATCTATCATTCTTATGGTTTCATGGGTTATGAAGGTCAGATAGGCAGTGGCTCCATGTAAAATATAAACTGGAAAAGGCTAGGCAGATGATGATGGTGATTCAAGTTCTGTATTATTATATTTTATGAAATTAGCTTTCAATACTGCAACATGAGTATGGCGATAGGAACCCAACGTCACTCTGTCGTCAGACAAACAACCTCTTACATTATATCTGCCCCGTTTATCAACGTAACTTTTATCGCCGAAAATATAATTAGGGTCAAAGAGTGGTCTGCAATAATTGTGATCGATTTGACGGCTTATTGGTGACTCGCCCGAATAAACTGGTACGAATCCGGACGAATCGACCATTTTAATAAATATTAGTTTTTCTTGAGGCGATTCGTACGAATTTTGATCGTGTGGACGAATCGACAACTCCAGCAATACGTAGTAGTAAAGTACACTAGTGCACAGAAGTGGCTAAGGTAAAATATAATGTATTGAAATAATCAAGATGAAAAATTAATAAATTATTATTCAAATTAAAGGTAGCATAATTAACTTGAAACTGTGAAAATAATACACTAGGGTGGCGTTTTATCCACCTGCATCCGACAAGGGGCCATCCTACCGGTCATACACGGACACTGATCTTCTAAGATACAGGTACTAACCTAGTTTAGAGGTCAGGGTTTCAATGTATTACTACCTAGCATAAGTCTCTCAATGTATGCACTTCTACTATACCACTGTAATAGTTATTTAGGCTTAGTAGTTCAATATATGCAAGTGAATATATCGCCACCATGTATTATTTTCATAGTTTCAAGTTAATTGCTACCTTTAGTCTGAATAATAATTAATTCGTTTTTCATCTTGTTTATTTCTATATCTATATTATATTTTACCCTAACCACTCCTGTGCACCAGTGTACTTTACTACTACGTATTGCTAGATTTGTCATATCGTCCACAAGTAAATTGAATTCGTACGAATCGCCTCAAGAAAAACATATATTTATTAAAATGGTCGATTCGTCCGGATTCGTACCAGTTTATTCGGGCGAGTCACCAATAAGCCGACTTGACAGCCGACGCGGTTCGATTGAGACTCGTCGCGTCGATCACAATAAGATCTTTTGGCATTATTAGATCATAATTATAAACTATCACTTTATAACAAATTTTGTTCCCATAGTTTTGGTAAGAATGTAGATCAACCTTACAATCTTCGGATCTCACTCAATGAACATTACCATTAGCTTTGCATTTTTTTTTTAACTATTTTAATTTTATTTTATAATGTCTACTTCACGAGACCGAGAATTCTTACATTTCGGTATTTTTTTATAACAAACGGTGCGAAGACGCTAAATAGATGTTGAGTGGTTGAGCACTAAAATGCGCATGACTGGCGACAATCGTCTGAGAGCAAAACTGGATAAAGGACCCACAAAAAAAAAAAGTTATGACAAATTAAATTGCCATAAAGAAAAATAGGATATAATATTTTTTCTCAACTTAGTGTATGAGTGGTGAGAACTACGCGTAACTACGTGTGTAAATTACTAATCTCTTCGGACTCTGCGCGAAGTTTAAGTAATTATGATAGAACTTCACGTACAGGTAAGTTCGTTTAATCATAAATTATTTTTCTTTCTTTCTTTCTTTGCCACAACACGTTTCATGATTGTTGTTTCATACAATACCATTGACATTTATATAATACTAGCTTTTGCCCGCGGCTTCGCCCGCGTGGATGTCGGAAAATATCCTAGGAACGTGCTACCGGGATTCAGAGTATCCTATGTCCTAACCCACGTCATTGCCTATCGTTATACCTTTCATCTAAAATCGTTCAGCCGTAACAACATGAAAAGGCAGATAATAATATAAAACAGTACCCATGATTGTTTTAGAGTTTCGTTCCTCAAAATGAAAAATTGAAACGCTTAAAGGATGACGTAGTTGTCTGTCCAGACCCTTTTTCTCTGGAACTCGTGGAGGCATCAAGTTGAAATAAATATCAAAAACTTAGATCTATGGTCTTTTGAAGCTGTAACGAAAATCACACTTGCAAGTAACTAAATGCAATAAATAAATACGGCCAAATATGCCGCATATTTAGACACTCCATTTTGATAAACCAGTTTATTTGGTACTTCCCGTTGGTCCAGCAACATGAAGTTTGGCGAGAAGTAAAGTCAAATAAAGAGGAAAATCCGAAAATTGGTCATTTATAGTTATATATGAACTGCAAAGTTAAGTTTGTTCTTCAATCTGGTATCAACAATTCATAGGCCGTGTCTTGAAGTAACATTGAGGGCCTGTTTCACCACCTACAATTAAGTTCCTATTAACTTACTTGGCAGATAATTTCATACAAATTCTGTATCATTTTTGAATTTATTCGGTAAGTAGTGGCTATTCGGACATCGTGAAATAGGCCCTTAGTCTGTATTTTAATTATTACTTTGAATGTTCTTTTTCAATTGAAAAGTTAAGTATGTTTTTCAATCCAGATTTGGACATTCGGGCAGCCGAGCAAGCACAGCTTTGAGACGGAATACTTTTTTTTTTTTTTTTGGTTGGTTTACAACAATCGCACTCTCCAGGCCGCCGTGAGTTCCCGCCGGAGCTCTGTTCGCTGTGCCGTGATTTCTTGCGGCAGCGGAGTTACACCCCGGCGTTTTACCTCCTCGCGCCACTCCCAAATGTGGGCGAGGGTGGGGCGAGGACTTTCGCCTCCAGATCCCATGGCGGCAATCCGGCAAGGAGGCTCGCCGCCTCACCGGAGACCGTACGGTATTCCTCGACCATCCGGATGGCCATGACCCTTTGGGACGCGTTCAACCGGCGGGCTGGACGCGACCTCAAGGAACGCCACCAAAAAAAAAAACGCCTATTTTTCTGTAATACACTAGTTTGTGAGAGACTGGTGTCTGCACTAGGAATACCTGTATAGCAGATCACTAGGGTCCCACCACACGGTATGTAAACATAATCAGATTAATTATGCATAATTAGTAAATGTGAAGGGATAGGACATAATAAAAAAAAACAATTATAGACTCAGATAATTAAAACAATATAAACAGAAAATGCGTAAACGAAACTTATATAATATGTCGGGAATTAGAGGGATGGACTATTTTGGATGAGTTAGTAATTCCTCAGTTGCATTATAATCTAAGCTAAGGAGCCATTCAACCAGAGCTTTTTTACAGGCCTTTGTTGTTAGGTGATAGATCGCGGTAATACGAT
Source organism: Conistra vaccinii (assembly GCA_948150665.1). NCBI lineage: Eukaryota > Metazoa > Arthropoda > Insecta > Lepidoptera > Noctuidae > Conistra > Conistra vaccinii. The sequence goes on along the minus strand of OX411327.1, from coordinate 12,651,554 downwards.
TTATTTTATTAATATAAGTGGGAACCTAAGAAAGTATAAAATCTTTGAGAGAAGCTCGTTCGTAGACCTTTGGCAGTATTGCAGACTACTTTCTTAGTTTCGAGTACTTTCTGCGTTTTCCTGAGATAGAGAGGGGATCAAATGTTAAGGAGGAGTGCTTCTTAAGAACAGTGTACATAACGAAAAGTTGCCTCACTAACAAGACTTTAAAGTGTTTGTACAGATCAACAGTAGGATACAAGTATGGCAGAAAACAGGCCACCTTCAGTACCACCCGTTGGACTCTTTCCAATGTCAAAATGTTCAACTAAGAAGTACCACCCCATGATATTATGCAGTATGTAAGAAGAGACTGACACATTGCATAGTATACCCACCTAATAACCTCTACGTCAGCTAGGTGGCGAAGATTTTTGAAAAGAAAGATTAATTTGCGAATTCTGGATGTGAGGCTGTCTATTTGTGGTTGGAAGCTTAAATTGTAATCAATTATAATTCCAAGGCACTTAATCGAGATAGTCTTTTGGAGAACGGGTCAGAAGCAGGCGTCAGAATTTGGGTCACGGCAAGAGTGCGCTTTAATATGGAAATGTGATAGTAAATCAATGCCTCTATTAGTGAGAGAGAAAGCTATATAATACTTTTGCCGACGTTAAGGGTAAGGACTAAGGACATTATTTTTTAACCATGCTATATAGGACCGTATTAAAACCTTTTTGTGCGTAATGGTAGACGTCACTGAGTCAGCTGTAAAAAGTAGTGCCGTATCATCGGCAAAGGATATGATTTTACAATGGGGTAGCTGTAGCTTACAGAGATCATTAATATAGGCAAGGAAGACGGAGGGCCCATTCACACTTCCCTGAGGTACACCGAAAGTGACAGGAAGATCATCACTAACATATAGTTTCCTATTTTAACCCTCTGGAACCGATCAGACAAATAATCCTGGAGGAGTTTAAGTGGTAACCCTGATTCCCAAGTTTTCCAGCTTGTTTAGTAGATTGGGTACAGAGAAGGAATATGACAAGTACCTTCTTTTTACTATCAAGACCGTGAACAAGACTTAGAGCATTTAACGAACAAGATGATCAGCCACAATTTTATGGCTGATATTACCTATACATGATGTAATTATTTTTTCATAGTTCAATATACTTACCTGAAGGGAAAAAAACAAAAAAATCCTTCTTTTAGGGTTCAGTTTTCGATTTATATTTCGGTGAATAACTCCAAAACCTGATGCTTTAGGATATTATGGATATTTTTTGTTTGTATAAGTGTCCTCTATCTAAATAATTATAAAACTTTCGTTTGCACCGCGATTCTGAAAAAAAAACAAAATGGCGGCCTCGTCTTAGGGCCACCCTCCATACAAAAATCTTCAAACCTCTTTGATTGTTAAAATGTTTCCACAAAACTGTGCAATTTACATTCCTAAACAAAATATCTAATTCAAATTGTAGATTTTCAAAATTATCAACTTATTACATTGGGTAAAAAGTGTGATTCTTCAGTTGATTTAAATAAAAATAGGAAACATCTTTACCATATTATTTTGCACCAATGACAGCCCCATTTTAACCACTAACACAATCACTGTCCATTCCAAGGTTGCCTGGAAGAGATCGCAGAAAGCGATAAGGCCGCCCATAGTGTAATTTTTATTTTTTTACTATGCATTTTCTGGTATGTAGAATAAAGTATATTATAAATAAAATAAAATTATCAATTTGCAATGAAAATAACAAAAAGTTTTTTAAAATAAACAACAAGCTCAAAATAAACAAACAAGTGATAAAAAAATAAAGGAACATTATAAATAATATTATTCTTCGGTTTTTACTTTCCCTTCAGATTCAGAAGTTCGTTTATTCAGCGTCCGACGAAATGTTTCATAACAGACCCACCCTTGGGAATGTAGTTGTTTAGCTTCATCCCAAATAGCGTTAAATGTCTCATCTGTAAACTTTTCTCCGGCAGCCTCGAAAACTTTTCGTATAACATTTGGTTCCCGTTGCTGGTACATATCGCGATGTGAAACAAAGAGAAGAGTCAAAACGCTAGGACATATACAAGACTTAGCATCGGATTCCTGTGGGAGGCAAATTCTGTCTGCTTTACACATTCTTACAGGAGATATTGGAAAATCCAGATCTAAATATCTTCCCGAGGGTAAACCAGCCATACGACGAGTATCCGGCACTTTTCCTGGTTTTACCATTTCTGTATAAGTAGTACAAAAATCAAGGCAGTCTTCTGGTAGATCGGGTATTTTGGGGATTTCAGGAGAAGGAACTCTGTAATTAATGACACGTACAAAGATTTTATATTCAATTTTAGATCCGTTAAACGCCCCCCACATTGATAATAGAGGTTCTATCAATGCTGGATCGAATCGTATCAAATTTGTACCACAAATATCATAAACTGTATCTTTTGGGAGCCAACCTGACCCATCTTTATCAAAATACTTAAGCTTTGAGTAAAAACTACTGAAAAAATGTGGAAGAACACGGTTAGACAAACCCTTCCGTATAGTGTTAAGATGTTTCAAGCATGTTCTGATAAACTCCACTCCCTTATTGATTTTGCAGAATGACAAACATTCCTTCATATTATCGGGAGGTTTCAGTATCCCGAAAGTATAATCTTTGGGCACTTCGTTAATATTATTATTCGGAGCTAACCCCTCCCCAATTCTGGGCTGGTGGGTATCTGCAAAGTTGGAGTATATTGAACTCACTATCCCCATATCTGCTTTTCCAAGTACATTCCTGTCATCGGTGACAGCACATCGGCCGTGAGTGCCTCTTTTGTCCGCGTACGTGCGTTGGCCGTAAGTTAGATCCGATCCATAAGGAGGTGCACAATAATTGCGATTTACCTGAACGCCAGCGCGTTTCGACTCCGGTGTTTTATCAGGTAATGGTACTTTAGGCATTGCTATATCATAGAGTCGGCCATGATACAGCGTCGGTTTACCAAACGTGGTCCCTTTATCAAAGCCTGCTGGTAACATTGGCACAGGATCCTTTACTTGTCCAAGATTCTTCGTCCAATAAGAAGCGTATGCCGTTTCCTTAAAATCCGAAACAAGACTTTCGAATTTAGTTTTATCTGGTGGATTTATTAGTTGGGAAACCTGCCCGTTGGGACCTGCATTCCGCATATCTAGTGGTATTGGATGCCGGAGTCGTGGAAGCGGGCGCGGCTTAGGCGTTGGGAAGATGGTATCACTCAATAAAGCATCTGCTTCATCTTTGAGCAGGTAATGTTGCAATGCAGCGCCCACAGAGTCTGTAGCCTGAGCGCTTGGTATACCAGCAGCAACAATCTTTGGATCTCTTTCAATGAACCTCCCAAGGTTCCCCTTTCCCCCCGAAGTTGCTCTATAACATTCTAAAGGCATACCCAATACGTTTATTCAAATATAAAAAATAATATAAAAAAACTCGCTAAAAATTATTAAAAATGTTGACTTCTGTCATTTTGTTACATTTTCACTTTGACGTCATCATAGAGATCATTTTTTTTTTACAAAGAGTTCATAAACGTTCGTAGACGAAATAAATGGTATATTATAATCTTTTGAAGAATCAATTTCAATATTTCCTTTATTTAAACGAGTTACAAGTAGAAAGTAAAGTGATTTGCATGGGCTTACTAACTAATAAAATGTGCAGGAAATGTTGAGAGGAATCAGGTAGATACGTATTTTTATCATCATTGGAATCAAGGGTCATCCGGCAGTAGGCATTTGCGCCTCACTGACGCTGTGTCGGATAATGCACCTATTACCAACGTACTCACGTCTTTAAATTGTAATAATCACTTGTGTTTGCTCTGTGCGCATTTACGGACAATGACAAACAAGGCTTTATATACAACTACTTATGTCACTTCCTTTGCAGTTGTGTTCCATCTTGACCTGGCTTGACATACTTAGCAGGTATTTAAAAAGTATATATTATTCCCGTTAACCACATACATATTTCCATACTTAATATTATAAATGCAAAAGTAATTCTATCTATCCGTCTGTTACCTCTTCACACCTTATCGGCAGAACCGATTTTGATGAAATTTGGCAAACAGGTAGACCCTAACTGGGTTAGGACATAGGATGCTTTTTATTCAGCCCCCCAATTACGCAATGCACGATCAATTTTAAATTTAAACCAATTGAAAAAGATTGCTATTACTGGCAATCTTTTTCAATTGGTTTCAATTTAAAATTGATCGTGCATTACGTAATTAGGGTGCTGGTAGTATGTTCCAGTGGTATAATTTCCGACCTCCACGCGAGTGAAGTCGTGGACAAAAGCAAATCCAATGAGCCACTTTCTTCTGTCTCACGTTGAAACAGTTCAATCATTTGTAAAAATGATAGTTGTCCTAGCTTTAGTGGCTAAATTCCTGTTACCAAGGCTTATCCGGAGCGGTTTATAACAGATTTATTTAATTTATTTGATCAAAACACCGCCAAGTTTGCTTTAGATATGCGTTTCTCCGCTGCTATAATCGCTACAGGATATCTCGCAATTTCCCATAATTATTTTGAAAGTGAATTAGCGCAGAGAGAGCAGTAATACAGGTTATTTATTACATAAACGTTTGGTATTAAAACTTCACGGAAAGCTACGTTAATTCTCATTTGAAATGAGGAAAAACCGTGAAAGTCGATGGTAATCGGTTTTAGGGTTTTAGTAGTTAAAAAACAATTTAAGATATGTAATACTTATGATAAATAGATAAATGTCCTACATAGAACAATTCTTAGATTCATTTATTCAACATGAATGATGTACCTAACCAATATTTTGTAACCATATTTTTTAAATATTTAAAATGACGTGTCCATGGAGTTTCTTGCCCGTTCTTCTCCTACTACGCTTTGTAATGGGCCACTAGCTTCATCTTTCTGACTGGATGACTCCTTGTTAATCAAAAACTGCCTGTAATTGATTTATTTCCAACTAGCTTCTGCCCGCGACTTCGTCTGCGAGCCTATAACTTTTCTCAAGACGATTCTTGCGAAAATAATTTCTCTAATGTGGCTGGTAATTCCGGATATTTACCCTTAATACAAACAAACAAACAAATTTTACCAATTTATAATAGGTATTAATTATTAGTATAGATAAATGCTTTGAGTTTGAATTTTAAGTGCAATAATAGCAATTTTTCGAACAAGAGCGGTTCTAGAAGCATATTTTGTACAATAGTTTCCTTTGTAACGAAGGTTACCATTTAAGGACATTTTTTTAATCCAAACCAGCCTGTCCCCAACTGTCCTCCCCCAGCAACTCCTTAAGCTGAAGTCCTTGCCCCACAGGGGGTGCCGCTTAGTTTATAAGTTTTATGCCCTGGCTGCAGCTACAAGAAAGACCTGTTAAGCAGCCGACAACCTTCTAGGACCTAGGAGGTTGTCGGCTACTTAACCTAAGACCCAGGTTGGCATGCGAGATGCCAACCAGAAAAAAACATTTAAGGATTTTTCTAAATTCAACCCCTAAAGGGGTTAAATAGGGGATGAAAGTTTGTATGGAAGTTCGTTATTTTTGCCGATGGGAAACCATTACACGGGTTTTATAATGAAGTTATTTGGTTAATATTAATTCAAAAATTACATTGTGAATACGTAACTAAACTACAGCACTGATTTGGATGATAATTATTTGGTATACCTGGACAAGGGCATTTTAGTTTTATAGTAGTTTTGCACATGCAATAGCAGTACCTAAATAGAAGCTCCCAACTACGATGACTGGATGTCATAGTATGCATTCGTTGTGGCAGACAAGGTGTAATGGACATAATTATACAGTATTGGACATGCGATTTTTTTAATTAACCAAAAAAAATAACAAACAGTCTGAAACTATAATGCTGAATTTGTGGTAATAGTTTGCGCGTCGATGTACTACACCCTGTATAGCTGATATCATCAAGCATCTTTCAGAACAGCTAGTTCTTCGTAAAAATGTGTACTGTATCAACCTATAGAGAGACATCAGAGAGAGTCGTAAATTAGTATAAGGCACCTGTCCCATCGCCGGCAAATGTGTTTCTAAAGCCCGAGTCTCACCGTGCGCCATATCGCGGACGCACGCGCACCAGCCCGCACGACGCACCGTGGGAAACCTAACGTGCGTGGTAGCGCAAGACGCGTGCGTGGCGGTGCGTCCTCGTGCGGGCTGGTGTGCGTGCGCGATATGGCGCACGGTGGGAGTCGAGCTTTATACAAGCTGACCCCATGAGCCACATCAACTAAAACGGAGTAGACCATGCTTAAAGACTTGAAAATTTTATTGGACGTACTCCTTCCAACGTTGTTTCTAAATTATGCATTTATTTTCAAACTAGCTTTTGCCCGCGGCTTGGCCCGCGTAGATTTCGGGAAATATCCCACGGGAACGTACCTACTACCGGGATTAGATACCTACATAGTAGCCGAGGAAAACGTCATTGACTCCTACCGCTGCGCCCGCGTTGTCGTCAAACATAATTATTTTGTTACGCGTAATTTTGAATCTGCGATATCTTTCAAAGTATTTTAATGATATGATGTCAAGGCATATTTTAATCTAAATTAAATGCTCGATTTAAATAACATATTTTATTGGATAAGGATTAATATAATACCTGTCATAATAGCTTCGGAAATAACAATGAAATTTTTATTAAATTCTGAAAGATAAAAATGGTAACTGTAGGTCATCCTTAGAAGATCTAAGACATAATAATATGCCATTGCGGACTTTTTTGTTGAATTTTTTAAGGTGTACAATACTGTAGTACATTATTTTGATCTATCTAGTGGGGTTCAGCCAGCGTTTGCAATGTAAGCGCAAAATAATGTGTTTATTTACGACATCACATTAGAAACCTTTAAATTTATCAGTGTTTCTCTACAATATTATGCATGTGTTATACATATAAACCTTACTCTTGAATCACTCTATCTATTTTAAAAAAACCGCTTTAAAATCCGTTGCGTAGTTTTAAAGATTAAAGCATACATAGGGACGGACAGGCAGCGACAGCGACTTTGTTTTATACTATGTAGTGATGATTATGATGAAACCTGGTGGTACAGCAGAGTAGGTACTCTCTTTGATAGCTCTTGTGATCTTGTCGCTGCGACAAAGGAGTAGGTATCTACTCGACGACGCACGACGGCGCGCGGCGCGGGCGGTGTGAACAGTCATCGTTCAATGTATTAATGTATATGTACCTATATCTCTTTTACTTACGCGGGACCTACAACCTTTTGTACGTTTCGTGTGAGAGAAAATCGTTGATAGCTATCACAGATATAGATAGACACAAACTTCCACGTAGGCGGCGGGCGGTGAGACAGTCGTTCCCAAAGTTGACTGAACCGCGACCCATCAAACAAAAGCTTACAAATTCGGAACGGCTGTCATGGTAAAAAAGGGGCTTACTTAATTATATGAAGGATTGTTCAAATAAGAAAGAAACATACAGTTACAATCGGTAAAAAAAAACCTCATTAAATACAAGGAGTGCTATTTCAATGAGAAGGATGTACAGGTACCTATATGCCTTTAGCATCAACTTCAATTTTAGTTACTTTTTATCGCAATGAGTTTGATACGTCCAATTTATTTCAGTATTTAGTTTATTAACCATAGTTGAAAATTTATTTTTCAAGGTCCACCCAATACTCGCTCGCAACCTACCAGTGGGTCGCGACTTACAGTTTGGGAACCACTGGCCTAGGCGCGTACTTACATTAGGTCGTGTGTGTGTGTTGTTATTTGTGTTAATAATGCATTAATTGGTTGTTGTTAACGTAGAAAATGCCCGCGGTCATGTCGCATAAGTGTGTATTATTATCAATGGAAATACTGCATCCGCTTAGGTAGGAATTATTTAGGTACAATTAACTGTGTATCCACAATACAAGTTGTTATACTTGTTTTCGACAAACCTTGTAGGTAAAAGACTTGTTAAGAATACTGTCTTGTACAAAACATGTATCTTAAAAAATATATATTGATGTTTCTTCAGACATTAATATTTTACGCACACACTTGTTCTTAAATTACCTATTGTTGCACCGTTTTTAGGTTCACAGTATCTTGAACAAGCGTGCCTTTACTGTGCATTGCTACACTATTACGGGAAAGTACGCCACAGATCATTATAATAATATACTAGTAGGTAGGAGACATACTTACGATTTTACTACATCTCTGTTAAACCTATATAAACTGTAAATAAATAAAATTATATGATTATATAAACATTATATTTCATCAGATTATTTATTTTTCTCAACAAATTAACACTGATTAGTGAATGAATGAATGAAATACACCGACCCAAGCGTGGTTTAACCAGACTCGATAAATTGAATGAACCCCAAGATTTGCACTAGCCCCTGATGCCTCATGCTTCATGTGGGGTGCGGTAATGGTAAGGAAAACGTGCCCTAAGGATAAGGAAGGATTTGCGAGCCGTACCGGATATGCATCCTTGAGTAGGCAATGGAATAGTTCTTTAAATAAAAATAAGTGGTTTTTCCGTTTTAATATAGACTGTTTGGCGGCTTCCTTATACCTTAGTCTAAAAGCGGGGTAACCGCAAATTAGTGGTAACAAATTGATATTGATAGCGCCTTATCATAGCCATATATATACGCTAGTTCTAAATAATAATGATCATGTCATAACAGTAAGGGCTATTGTCATAGTGCAAGTGTTACCACAAATGTGTTGACTGTACCTATAGTTATAAACACTGTAGATACTCGTACCTACGTAAGTAGCACAACCGCACAATGCTAAAAACTACTTCGTTTTTATATTTCTCTTAGGCCTACTTGCACGTTAAAACTAACTCGAAGTTAACAAGGTGTTAATCCAATAAGACCCACTTGCGCCTTGACAGCGAACTTGGAGTTAACAGTTAACCCAGGGTTAATCCAATAACTCTCTTTGGATTAATCCTGAGTTGGCTGTTAATTCCGAGTTATTTAGACCCATGAACGCGCAAGTGGATTCTAATTCTCTTTGGATTAATCCTGAGTTAGCTGTCAACTCCAAGTCATTTAGCTAACTTGTAAACGCGCAAGTGGACCTTAATTATTTAGTGTGACAACTGTGATCAATGCTTCTCTCAGTGCACAATGATTGATTAATTTAAAGAATGGTCATTCGCCTCGGTCATGGATTGACCTTTCTTTTCATGGTCTGAGAGCGGTAAACGCAGCTATATCACATCTTTTATTACTCACGACCCATATATTCCCCGTTCAATGTATTATTTCTTTGTTTTTACTGTTCCAGTTCACCATGAAGGCTAGTTGTGTGCTCCTGGCTACTTTAATGGCTGTAGTGGCAGCAGACTTCTACGACTCCAAGTATGACAACTTCGATGTGCAGCCACTTCTGGAGAATGATAGGATACTCCTCAGCTACTCCAAATGTTTCCTCGACGAGGGACCCTGCACGCCTGATGCTAAGGATTTTAAGAGTAAGTTTACAATTGTTTTTTCATCTCTCATGCTCGGAAAGTAGTGTTTGTTTGATCCGAGTAGCGGGTGGAAAACGCTGCTTCCCTCTCTAGGGCGGGAAAGACTCATAGTAATTGTTTCCCGCCCTAGGGCGGGAATGAATTTTAAAAATAGATCTTTTGCTTAGGTAGTCTGCTACGAAACTTTTTACATGAAAAATATCGAATAGAATAAAAACAAAAAAGCTGCGGCAGTGTTTCCACTTACGTTTTTGGGTTTTCCCCAGTTTCTTAATAAATTATCCCTAAAATTTCCTAAAAAATATATTATAAGAATTCCTTGGTTTAGGGTATTTTTCATTTTTATCGCATAAATACCTAGAAAACATTCATTATTAATCGAGAGAGACGAAACAAACCAACTCTAGGTATAATACGACTTATTTCCGATGTCGTCTTTAGCCACGGAAATAGTACTATTAACAATAACATGGTAATACTAAAATTAGACGAATTACAATCATTACAGTTTCAGGGAATCCCCTTTATTCAATCGGTGGTACCATAGAGTAAAGCTTTGTGCAGCCCAGCGCGAGTTGTCGCGCGAAGCGACACCGGTTATTGTTATACCGGCTTATTGGTGACTCGCCCGAATAAACTGGTACGAATCCGGACGAATCGACCATTTTAATAAATATTTGTTTTTCTTGAGGCGATTCGTACGAATTTTGATCGTGTGGACGAATTGACAAATCTAGCAGTACGTAGTAGTAAAGTACACTAGTGCACAGAAGTGGTTAGGGTAAAATATAATAAATATTGAAATAAACAAGATGAAAAATGAATAAATTATTATTCAAATTAAAGGTAGCATAATTAACTTGAAACTGTGAAAATAATACACTAGGGTGACGTTTTATTCACCTGCATCCGTCAAGGGGCCATGCTACCGCTCATACACGGACACTGATCTTCTAAGATACAGGTAATAACCTAGTTATGAGGTCAGGGTTTCAATGTATCCTATATACCTAGCATAAGCCTCTCAATGTATGTACTTCTACTATACCATTGTAATAGTTATTTAGGCTTAGTAGTTCAATAAATATTGTATTTATTATTTATTTATACTGAACAACTTTCGCTATGAAATGCATAACCAACTCGTCAAAAAAAAAATGCATCGAAATAGTCCTGTTGTATGGGAATTTCTTATTATTTTCCCCAAGTCGGATATAAGTTTCATAAAGCGAAAGTTGTTTCGTATCACCCAGGGTTGATAATGATTTTAATCACCAATCACAAAGTGATTTTTTTTTATCGTTGTTTTAAATTATTACCTTTTTTAATGCAACAAAATCAACCAAAAAGTGTCAAAGGACTTTTCCGACATAAACTACGGCGCACAAATTGCTGCAATGCTACAGTCCCCGTCAGGAGAAGCTATAAATATTGTAAACAAAAACCTACAAAAAATATAACCCAACTAAGTGAAATTGCTCATTAGTTTCGTATTACACGTATGTTACTTTGAGTAGATTGAATTTGGACAAAATTTATAGCTTCTCCTGACGGGGACCATATATTTATGAACACAGTTCGGGTATTCCCCGAAATGTAAGCAAGTGACTTGATGTATTTTCGCTCGGTCATTTGTGATTGAAGAGATGTTTTTTTTAAATAATAACCGATTTCCAAATGAAAAAAGATTGGCATATGCAAATAAATTTAAAAAATCTGACTTCAATCAAATTCATCCGATTTAAATAAAATAAATTCCATTATTTTGAGTTTATTGAAAAAGTCATGATTTTTATCAACCCTGGAATCACCCCCTTGATGGATGACTGATTAAAATCATCTCGACCCTGGGTGATTCTACTCGTCCTAATAAACAACTTTCGCTATGAAAGTTATTCCGTCTCGGGTAAAATTAATTACAAAAATTCTTACAACAGGACTATTTATGTAGATTCATTTTTTTTTTGACGAGTTGGTTTTGAATTTCATAACGAAAGTTGTTCAGTATGACAGTTAGAATGGCCTACCTGTCATACTGACGGATGCAAGTGAATAAATCGCCAGTATCGCCACCCTGTATTATTTTCATAGTTTCAAGTTAATTATGCTACCTTTAATTTGAATAATAATTCATTCGTTTTCAGCTAGTTTATTTCAATCTCTATATTATATTTTACCCTAACCACTTCTGGGCACCAGTGTACTTTACTACTACGTATTGCTAGATTTGTCGATACGTCCACAAATAAATTGAATTCGTACGAATCGCGTCAAGAAAAACTAATATTTAATAAATAGTCGATTCGTCCGGATTCGTACCAGTTTATTCGGGCGAGTCACCAATAAGCCGTTATACCATGACGTTTTGTATTGTTCGTGTCGCGTCGCGCGACAAGTCGCGCTGGTCTGCAAAAGCCTTAAAGTAGTACATCGGGTGCTGCCTAGTATTATAAACAATAGGGCTACCAACTCAAGTTAAATTTTTCCCTAAAATTCCCTAAATCCCTGCCAAAATAAAATATCCCTAAACCATGCTTATTACTGGCCATTTTTCTCTAAAAAAGGGAGAAATCCCTAATAGTGGAAACACTGGGCTCCGGTCTTGTGAGGATTTTTTTTTAATTCACACTGGCTGTTTATAAATATAACAGAAAGTGTGAATTAAAAAAACGAAGTGTATAGAGTGCCGCGAGTTTCTTGTGGCACTCTAGTGTCACTCCTCGGCCCGGCTAGGGTGCCGTGAGCGCTGCATTGTCACTGTCACTTGTTATTTAGGTTAGGTTAGGTTAGAACTGTGACCACACAATCACACAACGCACGAGCCGAGCGAGCGGTGCCGCGGTAGCGGCCGGCGAAGTGCCAGGGTCCGTTTAGGCACAAGAGAATGTAAACTTTTGGGAATGTGGTGTTTTACAGCGATTTAACCTCGACAATCAAACAAAATACCAAGTGACGTGACTTAGTGACAGTGACAATGACAATCCAATGCTTGCGGCACTTTGGCCGGGCCGAGGCGGTATTACTAGGGTGCCTGTAGTGGCACTTTATCCGATAGGGATAGAGTGCCACTGGTGGTGCTCTATACACTGCCTTAAAAAAAATACCTAATACGCCGGACGGCCCGCAGCGGTGACGCGAGGCGTACCATATTTAAAAAATTCAAAAACTTCTCAGTTAATTTTTAAAGTACTACTTATGTTAATATCAAACACTATTTTTTACTTTCGTTACTTATATTCGAAATGAAAAGTAGAGTGTTTAACACTTGTGAAAGACATCAATTCCTACTCGGACTATAGCCGCCCTCGCTGCGCTCGGGCGTCTAAATACCTCGTATGGGAATTGATTGCTTTCGACCCTTGTATAACAATCTACTATTCTTTCTAAGTAGTATATAGCTAAAAACAAAACAACGCTCGCCGCAAATGGAATATTAGAAGACCCAAAAGGGCCTGCCCTTCAATGCAAATTCTGTACTAGTAGTCATTAATGCATTGCATGCATTGTCTTTTCCTGCGTAGGAGTGTGTGTAATTGAGATAAGTCAGTAAGGGGTAGTCTTAAAAACATCGCTTTAATTTAACCTAAAACTGTGAATAAAATACAATTATTATTAGAGACATTGTTGAGGCTTTTTTGAGGAATTTGAAATAGCTAATTTTACTTTGGTTTTCTTTGCAGAAGTAATTCCAGAAGCTCTAGAAACCACATGCTGCAAATGCAGTCCTAAACAAAGGCAGTTAATAAAAACGGTGATCAAGGCAGTGATAGCCAGACATCCTGAGACGTGGGAGCAGCTCAGCGAAAAATATGACAAGGACAAGAAGTTCAAAGAGTCCTTCAACAAGTTTCTAGCAGAAGAAGACTAAACGTAACTTTTAGCTATTGTGATTTGTGCAGGCGTTTCTTATCGTTTTATTATTGTTTTTATTTACTACACTTTGATACACAGCTCCAAATTTTATGGGTTTGCGATCAGAATAACTAAAACATTAATATGTTTAGGTACATAAGCTACAACAGGATAAAACATGAAACAAAAAAATAAATAAAAATATTTAATAAAAACATAATATTTATTACAATAAACTCCAATTAAAGCTTTGGTAACTGCGTTTCAGATAGATCATAATTTACATTGCCACCACCCGTTCTTCATCAGCTAAGCGACATCTTCATCAGCACTTTTCGGTGCCTTACTGCTTCACGGATTCAATCTGAGTCTTGTACTTGGCTTGGTAGATATTTTCGGGGTCGTATTTGGTCGACAGCTCCTTCCACAATTCTGGACGCTTGTTCACCAGGTGCCTGATCACTTTGTCTGAGCCAGACTTTTGCTTCTCTGTACATTTGCTGCACTCGTTTTCTAAGGCGTCAGGAAGTGTTTCCTTGAGGGCCTTTCCATCAGGAGTGCATCGACCTCGGTCGAGCAAGCATTCCACATATGCTTTCAAAAGGCGCTGCGACTCTAGAATCTCGTCAATATTGATATCATCCCACTTGTCTGTGTAGGTAGAGACGGGCTTTCCCCAGGAGAGCGCCACCATGCATAATAAAGCAATTGCGATGAATAGTTTCATTTTGTTTGTGTTTGTTCTGGAAAAGACAATTCAATTAGTAAACATGTGTAAAGCAAAATAAAAACAAACTTTTTACAAAAAAAAAACAACCGACTTCCAAAAAAATACTAAGTACAAAGTGAAAAATAACTTTAATCTTGGAATTCGGCGTCTTTCGTTTTCAATTTTAGTTTTTTGCCACCGACTTCCAAAATTAAAGTTATTTTTCATTTTGTAGTGTATTTTTTGGAAGTCGGTTGATCTTTTTTTGTAAAAGTTATTATTTTTCACTTTTTAGATTTGGTACAGCTACCCCACACAAATTCGAATACCCTACCTGCTTTGTAAATAACATAACACTGACAGGAAGTTATCATAACATCCACATAGACTAAGTGGGGAAAATAAGTATTATTGAAGGTAACTCAAAAAATATCCAAGCAAAATTAATAAAAATTTCTATGGGACCACCTCGAGAGCGTATGCTGTCGAGGTGGTCCCATAAAATCTTAAAAAAAAAAGTTTTTCAAAATCGGTCCACAATTGACGGAGAATCGGTGGAAATACTCGTACATAAAAAAAAACAAAACAAACATACTCTACGAATATAATTATAACCTCCTCCTTTTTAGAAGTCGGTTAATGAGTCGCCAATGTTAAAAAAGTTGCATGGTCGATTATAAGTACATATCTATCCTTATTTAGTTGATTTGTTACCTACACCCAATTATTACCTGTGATGTTTTAACGCACAGCATTGACGCAACTAAAATTAGTATCAAGCAAATGCAAAACTGACTGTTGCTACTGCATTTTTAACTCTACAGCATCGGATCTAACTGCAATTAAAACAGCTGACGCAATTACTTAGTACAAGTAATTAATACATCAATTCATGCGTACAGTGTATTTAGAATCAATAATTTTTCCGCTGCTTATTATGAAACCATCTGACAATGGTTGGGAGCGACAGTAATTGTTTGGCGAGGTTCACGGACAGGCGGCGTTGTTATTAATTACTATGATTATCTATTGTCTCATTGTGACGCTGATAATGGAACGATTGTTGCGATCCTTCGTCTGTACGTATGGGTTTTTTATTCAGATTTCGATATAAAGCTACACACCGTCGTAGCCGACCGCAGGCCGCAACTACAGGCGAATTATGAACTATAGGCGAATGATAGGACTGGTTTCTATGAACTATTTTTGTTCGTTCGTTTATTCGTCACCTTCACAGAAATACAGAATGCATAGAATCCAATGGTGTCGCAACGACACGTCATCGCCTGCAGTTGCCGCCTGCGGTTTGCTACGGAATTGTACATTTAGCCTACGTTCGCACGGACGTAATAAAATCGCGGCGATTTTTTTGCGTATTGGATTTTCGACGCTCCTCTTAGCACCGAGCGTTGAATATCCAACAGTGTGTTTTCTTGATGCGCTGGGATACGCGCTGAATGCGCTCTGATGGATTCTCAATGCTCTGCTCAATACCGAGAGTTGAAAATCCAGTGTACGAAAAACAATCGCCGCGATAAAAACACGTTCGTGCCAACGTTAGCTTAGTATATTTGAATACTATGTACTAGAGTACAGTACGACACAACTTAGATGTAGCATAGATTTGAAAATTTTTATTCATTCATTTCAATTTTACGAATGTATTTGGCTATAAAACTTTACAAGTTATTGCGTTTTCGAAAGATCATTTTCACCTAAAGCAGTAATAGCGATTGGCGATTTTGAAGGTGCACTCAGTTCGGATGGTGATCGGTTTTACGAATTTTGCCGATGCTACATCTAAGTTGTGTCGTACTGTACGCGCCACGAAAGTGCCGCGGAAAATGTGAACCTACATTTTTTTAATGTGTGATGCAATGACAGACATTAGCGCAGCGTCAAATGGACTTCAGCAGTGGCGCAAACTACACTACAAAATTGAACACAGTTCATGATTTACCGACAGACAACGGGCAGTAAAGATAAGTTCGTAAAAATAGGAAATGATTGTGATATCGTTCTTCACGGATGTAATAGGCGACAGTTGGTTATATCCCACCAATTTTTAGTTGAACTCGGATATATTGGTAATGAGACTTACTAGTATGAGTGAATAATAATGTACGTCAAAGTATATAAAATATTTCTCAAACAGAGAAATCATGCAGTTTCTGAAGATTCAATAAATATGTGGCACAAAAACGGTTTTCCCGAAGGTCTGCCACTGGCACGATAGCCGACGAGTAGCATAAAAAAATGTAACTCACGTTTTACAGTCTTCAAACACGTCATTTCCAATTGGTGGAAAGTTGGAGGCGCTACTAGAGCATATTTGACCGTTGCCCGTGTCGAAAAAATAGATCATTTAGGGAAATCTAGAAAAGGTACGATTTCTTAAAACTTTTTGTTTGGGTCGTTGACTCTGGTGGTTACGGAATGAGTTGAGATAATCTGTTTTTTTAAATATTTCTGAAGTGAAAATTTCTTTAGCGGCGTTGTGCACTTTTTTTGGGATGGGAAAAAAATGTTAAACTCGTGTCAGGACACGTGACCTGATCGAAAATTGGTAAGACGTTCAAGTTTTTGTTAACAGCGCGCACCGTTTTATTTTTTGGATTTTTTTAATGGAGCTTTCGTTCTTGTACTGACAGTAAGCCACATAAATTCCTGACATTTTCGTTAGATGGCGTTACTTAGTTTTCACTTCAATCGGCAGTCCCAAACGGCCTTTTTTTATCGTGTTTAGATATCGATATCCATCATTTGTGAAGTTTACACAAAAAAAAACAGTTTCTTAAAATACCTGCGGTTAATAACCCAAAAATTTATGTTTTGTTTAATCATGTTTAGATATTAATCATGTCTGCGGCGTTTCGCTAGCTAATTCAATTTTATCCTGTAGATAACTCCTCCCCTATCGAAAAGCAAAGCAAATCTTAAAAGAGATTACTTACATAAGTTTGAACATAAATAAAGTTTGGACCACACACAGCTTAAGGTGGATACTTATAGGACGTTCATGGATAGAATGAATCAAAGGTATGAGATCGATGTGTCAACCTTATCTTGCATGTATTATACAATACATATCCATAAATACATTATACTATGAGTGATTAGCTATAAGCTGTTTTGTAAACAAGCCTACATTACTCATGCATACATTTACATAATGCCCTTACCTACAAGTGCCCAGTACCTACTATAGCCACAGATTAATACTATAGCCACACAAAAGGCATTAGGGAAATGTTCATGTTGGATACTGTACTTATTACCTAGTTACAGAATAATCCCATATGAATAGATACTTAAAGCAAAGCATACCTGTATTGATCAACGTTGTTACCATAGACAAGTTGGATAAGTTGTTTCTACGAGATCATGATTGTGACGATGACAATCACATGAGTAGGTATGCTTTGACTATCCAAGTCTATTAGCAAAGAAGTCGACAATGAGCAGAGAATATAGTTCTTAGTTTCAAAGAGGTCGACAATGAGCAAAGAATACAGCTCTTAGTTTCAATGGATAATAATAAACAACAAGATGCTAACGAGTTTAGCAGGAAAACGAATGATTCGCTAATTATTTTGAACGACGGCAAGTAGTAACTTGCAGGTAGGTAACCTACCTATTTAATCAATTGTTTCTATTAACAAGATGTCAATAATTGACACATTATTTATTTGCTAAAACTGTACAGTACGACACAACTTAGATGTAGCATCGGCAAAATTCGTAAAACCGATCACCATCCGAACTGAGTGCGCCTTCAAAATCACCAATCTTTATTACAGCTTTAGGTGAAAATGATCTTTCGAAAACGCAATAACTTGTTAAGTCTTATAGCCAAATACATTCGTGAAATTGAAATTAATGAATGAAAATTTTCAAATCTATACTGCATCTAAGTTGTTTCGTACTGTATGCACATTTAAAGAATAACTGCACGAAGCTGGATTTAATTCCCAGGCATTTTCTGCCAGTCTACCATGAGGTGAAGCAGGACAAAACGAAAAGAATAAACAAGATTAAATAACATAATCTGTTTTCGCAATGTATTTGCCAAATATGTAAACAAACACGAGTTTTAGGAAAACCCACTCCCTCTTGAAGAGAGGAGGCCTTGAGTGCCCTGCGCTGGTGAATGGGTCACCATTTTCAAAGCGATCGGTGTGCGGTTACATGATCGAAAACAAATCGAATTCGGGGAGATCTACATTCTACATTAATTCAGACGTGAAGGAACCTTCGTTTTTTCAATTCAGTGTGTAGGTAGGTACCAACTCTGATGGTACCTACTATTCAGGTAGACAATGGTCAAGAAACCCAAACATAATTTGATAAGTTCTAATATATTCAAACGTTTTATTAACATAGAAATTATCATAAACTTACTGAGCGGAAAAAGTTTATATTACAATTATACAATGTCGCTACGCTTCCTGGGCAGTGTACCTAATCTATTGTTAACGCCACTTATATAATTATGAACCGCTGACTTATGTGACACTTACGATAATTATTATTTTAATAAAGTGTAATGACTGTAATCTTTACGATCCAATACTTTGCAAGGATCTCCAATAAGGCGCAAACAAGTGATATCCGCCATTTAATAAAACAAAACATTGATTGCAACGTATTGATAGGTTAAAGACGATTAAAATTGAATACATAATTGAAGTGATAAGTGTTTTTGGATTTTTATATGAGAAATTAAGGATTGTGCAGACCACCGCGACACGAACAATACAATTTCTAAGAAAACTTCACGGTATAACAATAACCGGTGTTGCGTCGCGCGACAAGTCGCGCTGGTCTGCACAAGCCTTTACTCAGTAGCAGTCCAGAGTCTGGATTTATTCTCGCCCACCATTACATGGAACTTAAACATAACTGGCGAAATTAAGGTGTACTATACGTATATATATATATATATATATATATATATATATATATATAGCTCTGTCTAACTCTTCGGCTGTTACAGGCATGATGCTATTTTATGTTATGTAATTCTTGAAGAAGCTATCTATGTCCTGCAGTGCCTCTTGGCTGAAATGATGATGCTGAAAATCTAGTTTAGACTTCGATAGCTCACCTCCGCCGCGAAACCATAGCAGCAAAACCGCACTATGGTTTCGCGGCGGAGGTGTGCTACTGCAAAAAACAAAATTCAGCACAGTCACAAATAGGTTATCGGAAACGTTATGGAAATTATTTAATTATTAAGATAATAAATCTTCTTTTCAGGACCTAACAGCTTATTGACATGTCGTATCCATCCTGACTAGCAGTTGCTGATAGGTAGGTAGGGTACTGTAGTTAAACAGCACCCTAATTACGTAATGCACGATCAATTTTAAATTGAAACCAATTGAAAAAGATTAACAGTCCATTGCTTCATAAGTTCGATAAAAAAATCTGCTCAATTTTTTTTGTCGAACTTATGAAGCAATGGACTGGCAATCTTTTTCAATTGGTTTCAATTTAAAATTGATCGTGCATTGCGTAATTGGGGGGCTGGATCAACAAAACTCATGAGTTTACAGGTGCGCAACTATAGAGAAGGTCAACCTTGGCGCCGATTCCCTTGTTCTCAAATCAAACTTGACATCTCTTACTAACAGACAGTTCGAGAAAAGAACGGTTAGAGACGTTAGAGCTGATTAGTTTATGCCTTGAACTTCTGAAACATGTTTAAAACATATTTGGAATGCAGGACTGCAGGTGCTGAAATCTTCTCGGAGGACTTCAACATACACATAGCCACGCCATTGGGAGTCCATAACACAGTGTTTCAGGCCGAATGCATGGTATATCTTTTGCCGCTTCAGCCATCATGGCCAGGGAAGTTAAGGACCACTTGATACGCATACTCTCGGACAGCATGGCTGTTCTGCAAGCGCTAAACAGTCACACTGTTGACTCTGGGATTATATGCGAGTGCCACCAGCGCCTTAACCAGCAGCTCATGTGCTGTTAAACTGCCCGGTGGTCGCCGCTTACAGGGCAAAGTACTTGGGTAACCCAGGTACCCTACGTGAGATTGTCAGTGACACCAAGTCGTTGCTGGCCTTCTTTGAGGAGCTGGGGTGGATCGAATAACCAATCTTCCCACCCGTACGCAAAATACGCGCCTTGACGTGGAGTTGCGGATACCAGCCCGTATTACCTATTACCTACCTAACATAATTCTGGCTCTTGTCAACTTCAAAAAAATTACGGAAACAGAACGATGTTTTAAATTCGTTTAGCACTAAACGTGTTTAGTGATTTGTGGTGCAAGTGAGTCTATGCGTTCTGATTTTTTAACTATTCATGTGCCTACTGCAAGTCTCTAAATATTGATAGCTCAAATATATCTGATATATGTTGTCGTGGTTTATTATAAAGAAAAAGATGGAAATATCTTCTTCTCCGCAACAGACCGCACCGCTGTCTCAAACAATCGAATGATTCAGTAAACTACAACACAGAAATAAATTCAGAAAATACCGACAAAAAATTTTTGGAAACAGAATACTGAAGTAACAACAACGTGAAATCCGAATGTCAACAACCTACAACTAATTTTTTATAAAGAATACTTATTTAACAATCTTCGATCAAATCAATCAATGATATAATTCCTACATGAAAAAACAACACTGCACTCCCAAAGAAAGTATACAAAATACTAATAGAAAGATAACTGATAAGATAACTGAAACGTAGTTAGACTCACCGATCTTCCGTGAGCTCCGTTCGACCCTTGGCTGGGCAGTGACGCCTGCATCTCGCCCATAACACAATTTATACTGCATTCACCTCTTGAATTAATCAGGCATTGTTACAACATTATGCACATAATAGCCACCGGGATATCATAAACAATGGTGTTGTATTACGAGGTAGTTTTAATTAGAAGAATTAAACGCATTGGTCAATGTTTAAGATGACTTATTAAGTGCCTTATTGGTGTTTGTTGTCCTGGTGTTTGGTTATTGATCCTAGGAAAATGACAAAATACATAATTATATACATACCTACCTACATACATAAACTTACGCCTTAACGAAGGTAAGTTTTTTTATAAAAAACATATCGCCGCATATTTTGTAAACTCACAATGAATCTATTGTGAGTTTACAAAATATGCGGTGTTACAAACCCTTAATATTTCTGCGAAATAATTTAACTCAGTATTCGGATTATTCCACTCTGCCAAACCAATCTGTCCCACCAGTGGGACAAAGTGGAATAATCCGAATACTGAGAGCTGTTTTTAGACCAGCGCGATTTGTCGCGCGACGCGACACTAACAATACAAAACTTCACGGTATAACAATATCCGGTGTCGCGTCGCGCGACAAATCGCGCTGGTCTGAAAACACCTTTATGCTACCTCAATGAGCTTAATAGCTGTAGCTGGCTGCTTGAGCTGTAAATTAGTGTAGACTCACTGCTCTTTAATTTCCACTTTCTGCCACTGGTGGGCCAGATTGGTGGGGCAAAGTGGAATAATCCCATTATTCACATCCCTGTATTCAAAGCTCAATGTTACAATGCATAAAAACAAAACGTGTAAGAAAAAGCTATGATAAATCATGTACCTAATACTACCAAAAACATAAAAAACCAGGTTGTAAGATGATTTTTATAACATCGGTACTCATTCTTCAATCTTCCTAGCCTTTTCCCAACTATCTTGGGGTCGGCTTCCAGTCTAACCGAATGCAGCTGAATACCAGTATTTTATATGGAACGACTGCCTATCTGACCTCCACAATCCAGTAACTGGGTAATACGATACCCTTTGGTAAGACTGGTGTCAGACTTTCGGGCTTCTGACGACTCGTAACGACTGTCAAAGATCCACGAATGACAGCCAGGACCCGTTGGTCCTGGCTCGGAAAGCACGTTAAGCCGATGCTTAACGTGCTTTCCGAAGCACGGAGGAGTCTCGGTATGTAAAGAAGGACATCCATCCACTGACTAACCCCGGCAAGCGTAGCTTAACCTGATGGATCGACCTGTGCGGCTTGTTATTACTTAGCCACGAGCTCCTAGGTAATATATTATTATAACATCAGTATATCGCTTATAACATCCGTACTATCTGCATTTAAATAGAGTTATGTTTCGTGTGTTGACCAAAACATCCTTTTTACAATGCACAAAAACAAACGTGTAGGGAAAACCTATGATGAATCATGTACCTAATAATACTACCAAAAAATATAAAAAACCAGGTCGTAATTAAGATGGTTTTAAATCGGTAGTACATACATAAACATAAACATAAATAGAATTATGTTTCGTTTGTTGTTCCAAAACGTCCTCTTTCGTTTTTTAAAACGAAGTTCATTATCACACGTTATACTCTGCACACCTGGCGAATGAAACCTAGACCGAAAAAAGCTTTCGACCTCTTTCGACCATGTGATTTTTTTTTCTGCCAAAGTGACAGCTAGCTGTCAAATTTTTAGGCACTAGATCTCAGAGTAATAACTAAAGCATATAGGGAGTCTTTATATTAGAGAAATGGACGCACCGAAATTGTCAAAACGGTCACAGTTGATCTCTTTTTACACGACTAATTTAAAAAGCACAATAGTTGCCTAGTAAACGGTTAACCGTACAAGTATTTGATCTAGCCGTATATTACGTCGTGAATGTCAGTACGTGTGCTGGTTGAGGTGCTGGTCATTTTTTATTAAAAACCAATAGATTTTTGAATATTTTTGTAAAAACGAAAGGTGCAAAGGATTTATCAATAGTCTGTTAACATGGCTTGTTTTGTGATAACGTGTAAATCACATTCGTCACGGAAAACAAACAATGAATTTATAAGCTTTCATCGGTAAGTGTTTTTTTACATTTTTCGTATAAAATCACCCAAAATATTTGGATGTGATCATTGATAACATACATATTAGATTGATAATGATACCTTCAAACTATCTTTATTACAAATTATGTTGTGATCGCGAATTTATTTTCAAAAAATAAATTCGTTAAATTGTGAGGTTATGTTAAGCTAGTAATGTAGGTAATGTAGATACTTTTTATCGATACGATAATTACATGCTAATAAATTGGAGAAGATATCGTTTTCTTTTCGAGCCATTGCAAATTATACGAATTGATCACAATTCTCCCACAACAAATCATGCTGAAAGTCAAGTACGGTATCTTTACAAGCTGTCCATTTAACATTGTGTCAACTTCAAACTGTAGCTGAAAATCAGACAGTAGGTTCTAAAATATATTATTTGTATTGCACTATCGGAGAAAAAATCAAAAGTATATACTTTTTCAGGGTTCTTCAGATGCTATGGAAATAGATGAAAATTAAATGCCAATTTCGATGTCATTCATGAAGAATGAAGAATCGCTGTAGGAAACAAATGAACATGAGTACATTTATGATCCATGTGCTCTTTCAGAATACGCCAGAGATATTATAAATTATATAGCAGGGAGTGTTGTGCGATTTTCAATATATTTTATTTTTTATCCACAATCTGTATAATACAAATAAATAAAATTGTAGTGTCTAAATAACAGCTTTTTACTAAATGCATATGAAAGTATATGATCCATACAACAAAAATACATTTATACATACATACAGATAAATAAAATTTAAGTGTCTGTTTATAATGTCAAAATAACAGCTTTTTACTAAATGCTTAATAGTCTAAGATCCCCCCATAGAAGGACCTTCACCGAGCTGGTTAATGGATGAAAAGTATTTTATATTCAATTAAATATGTCAATAAAAATATCGCAAATGGGTTGTCTAAAAAATTTCAGTCCAGAATATGATTAAATTAACATTTAATTTTTTATTTATTTTTTACTTTGCATCGGTTTGGTTAATAGTTAAATTCCATACCAATCGAAAGTATGTAGCCCATAGAATATGCAAACGTTGGGTTGACAATTTTTTTCCCGTCACAACTCTTGGGTAGGCAGGTATAAACAGGTAAAAAAAACTAGTAACTTGCACCGGTCTGGTTAATGAATTAAAGTTAAATTAAAATAAAGATTATTTCATTACGAACACGGTGGTATAGGGTTGTCTGCGAAAAATCAGTCCAGAATTCCGGTTGTCGAGTTTTAAGAGCATTTACGTCGTAAAGCATTTCATACAAACTTTCAAGCCCTTGTTTTTCGAAATGACTGAACCAATTTTATATGAAACTTCATACGCATATGCAGAATACAAAGGTCTGAAAATTAAGTTAATAACATTTTCGAAATGTCTTATTTAAAAACAGATAACTGGAAATCTCTGTTTCTATGGAAAATTTAAAATCGGTCTAATTCGGCTGTAACGCTATTTAACGCTATTTGTCCTTGAGAATGAATAGGATAGCGATATAACAAGTTGCCAAAGTCGGTTACAGAACTTAGCGATGGGAAGTTCAAAACCCACATCAAACGTGTCCTTATCAAGAAAGCATATTATAAAAAAATTAATATACTAAGACTACGTTGAAGACAAAGAAGTTTGGCAATAATTCCTTCTGCACATGTGGCCTCCCTGGTACCTCATTAACAGCAAATATGTAAGAGTCTATTAACTGCTCCCAAATTACCATGTTTATATTTTTTTTTTTTACTTTCTTCCTTGACAGAATCATCATATTATTCGACATTATATACCTACCTTCTATTTAATTTCAACTCTTTA
This sequence comes from Conistra vaccinii, assembly GCA_948150665.1. Lineage (NCBI taxonomy): Eukaryota > Metazoa > Arthropoda > Insecta > Lepidoptera > Noctuidae > Conistra > Conistra vaccinii. Next base: position 12,626,796 of record OX411327.1, on the reverse strand, counting down.
TTAGCTTGGCTTATTGGCTTTTGTGGACATGTTAATTATTCAGATTTGTTACAGTTGCAATAGCAATCATGTCATTTCGTTTAAAATATGTTTTATTTTTATTAATTAATTTATGTTTTATATAGATTCTTTTCTATTTTGTGAATGTGAGAACGCTTAACGCTTGTGAGGCTTAGTGGACTATAGACTTGTTGACCATCTTCTGTTTCGTTAAGTACTTGGTACTTGTCGAAAGACCTACACTGTCCTCGCATACCTAATAACACTGTTTTTTTTTTGAGAATATTGTAAACCCAATCATTTTTAAAAGAGTAACCGTGGAGTTTCTTGCCGGCTCTTCTCCATAGGAAACGACCAATTGGAACCGTGCGTAGCTTCTGACATTTCATAAGTGCCCATGTAGGTTTATGTGAAATAAAATATTTTGAATTTGAATTTGATAGAATCGTACATGCTGTGCATCATTTTGGAGTAGCTTAAATGTAAAATAGAAAACATAGTATTAAAATAGAGGAACGCCTTTTTAATTTTTTTTTAAATAAATTCATTATATTTGAGTGTATACAGGGTGGCAGGGACATCGACGCGAAGCCGGTTACCATGGATTCATTACATGATTCTGAACCCCCCTGCGTTGAAATTTTTCGTCGGTTATTTAAAAAAAAATCTGCTGTTTCATAGAAAAGTGCAATACCTACGCGGTCAAAATATATGGAGCAGCTGATTTTTTTTTTTAATAACCGACGAAAAATTTCAACGCAGGGGTGTTCAGAATCATGTACTGAATCCATGGTAACTGGCTTCGCGTCGATGTCCCTGCCACCCCGTATATTTTTTACCAGTGTCACTCAAAAAAGGGCATTTTATTCATCGATAACAGTGAAAAAAACTGTATTTCACTCACAAGAGAATAAAAACATTTTGAATTTGGAACAGCACGTATATTACGAATTATGTACAAAAAACAAATGAAACGTGCTGAAAGTACCTATATTGGCTGGCTCAAACTAGCTATTCCATAGAGCTATTAGATTAAGCCGGGCGGCTGCTGAGAAATTCCTGTTGGAAAAACCCAATAATACTTTGCCCGACCTGGGAATCAAACCCAGGACCTCATGTTCAGCAGTAGTGCTTGCGACCACTAGACCAATGCGCAACGAGGCAGTCTTATAAATATTACAACTACGACAGTGTTTATATACTAATACTACTACTTACTTTCTCGCAGTCAATGGTAAAAAGTAGAGTAAGTACACAACTTGCGAATAAATTTTTAAGGTGTACAATACTGTAGTACATTATTTTGATCTATCTCGTAGAGCGTTTGCAATGTAAGCGCAAAAAAATGTGTTTATTTACGACATCACATTTGAAACGTCTAAAACTATCAGTGTCTCTACTATGCATGTATTATACATATAAACCTTCCTCTTGAATCACTCTATCTATTAAAAAAATCCGTTGCGTAGTTTTAAAGATCTAAGTATACATAGGGACAGACAGCGGGAAGCGACTTTATTTTATACTATGTAGTGATGCTCGTGCAGCAGGCAAAAGTACACGTAGTGGCAACAAGTGTTATTTTTTATGATTTAAAATGAGTTCTTTAAAAAATGGGGCAACCACTTAAAAGTCAAGCTCAGGAAATAATTTTCAATGTGCACGAGTTTATGAAGACAGGCTCAGGAGTCTAAGAAGTAAGAACACAACATTTATCAAGGATCAATTTTTGAAAATTATTGACCGAATGGCCGAAGCTACACAAACAAAATGAACAATAACGAGAGTTCTTAAAGAAAAGGATCAACATACGAGTGAAAACACTGCGGGGCCTTCTTTTAGAACACTGAAAAAGGGTAAATTGAAAAAACTTATCGCCTTTAGATTAAGTTTTTTCTATTGTTTACTAAATAAATACCTATTTGTGTTTATTCAATAAATCACGGTAGACGGTAGAATAACTAAGCCATATCTTAGAAATAAGTGCCTACAGCCGCGCGGTACGTAAACATGCGATAGGGCTGCCCGCCTCCAGTATTTTAATTACATTTGCCTACTTTGTGTTTCCATTTAGTTTTGTGATTGTAAATATACTTTTTTTATCTACACAAATAAATAAAATACTTTGTGAATTGAATAACAAAACAAAACACAAATGCCCGAGGTTTTAAAACAAGCGTACCTACCGTATTAATTCATGAACCTCCTATAACTACCTATTTCACTCGTGTTATCACTTTCCTTTACTCTATTCACTTTATTTATTAATCCAGACATCTTATTTTCGGGAGATAAAAGGAAATACTTATCCATTAAAAATACACACAATATGTACCTACCTACCAGTAAGTAAAATTATTTTATAGTAAGACTATAAAATAATTTTGTTGTTGTTGTTTGTTAATAATAATACCTTTCAAAGTTTCCAGGTAATCTAAAAAAAGTTATCTCTGGATGCGTTATTGCCAAATTCATGCAACCAAAAACAGCAACAATATATCCTACTCGTCATATTAAATATGTACTTGAATTTATTTTTAGTGTAAAAATCGCGCGATTATTGTTAAAAAAACAACACACCGTTCGTTCGTCACTGCGGCACAGACGCGACTGTCTGCGTACCTCGCGCATACCTCGATCGAGGCGCGTAGGTATAGCTCGCGCTTCGTCCGTTTCTATGAAGTTGGCCTACCGTCTACCGTGAATAAATCGTGCATTTTTAAATAACCTCTATTTTTAATTAAATATATTCTTGATGAAAACTGGTGGCCCGATAAAATTGGCATGAAGTATAATTGTGCGATTGAGACGAAACTAACAGCTGCAGTGTATTATGAACCTTATAGTAGTGATCTAAGGTTGATTGTAAGTTTTAAGCATTCTTTCGTTAATCTTCGGGGCTTTCTTTTCTGTGCGAACGAAGATTCAGGAAGGGCCTTATCAGTTGGGTACCATGTACGAGTCTATCTCTATCCTTTACATTTTCAAGGACAAATAATAGCATGCGCACTCTCTTTCTTTCAATAGATGAACTACACGCTGTGTAGGTACTCTTCTATCGCATGGGATGGTTTGCTGGGACGCTGTCGCATGTATTCACTCGCAGCAATATTTTATTTTTAAACTCGACAACCGGAATTCTGGACTGATTTTTCGCAGACAACCCTATACCACCGTGATCGTAATGAAATAATCTTTATTTTAATTTAACTTTAATTTATTAACCAGACCGGTGCAAGTTACTATTTTTTTTTACCTGTTTATAGCTGCCTACCCAAGAGTTGTGACGGGAAAAAAATTGTCAACCCAACGTTTGCATATTCTATGGGCTACATACTTTCGATTGGTAAGGAATTTACCTATTAACCAAACCGGTGCAAAGTAAAAAAAAAATAAAAAATTAAATGTTAATTTAATCATATTCTGGACTGAAATTTTTTAGACAACCCATTTGCGATATTTTTATTGACATATTTAATTGAATATAAAATACTTTTCATCCATTAACCAGCTCGGTGAAGGTCGTTCTATGGCGGGATCTTATACTATAAGAAAGTATATTACGATCCATTACAAAAAAAAACACTTTTTTTTTGTCTATCTGTCTGTCTGTCTGTTTGTCCGGAACAAACAGACAGACAGATAGACAAAAAAAAAGTGTTTTTGTTGTAATGGATCGTGAAAGTATAGATGATCCATACTACGAAATTCAATTTTTCGTCCCTCGAGGTCTGTCTGTCTGTTTGTTCCGGCTAATCTCAGAAACGGCTGTACCGATTTTGACGGGACTTCCACTGGAAGATAGCTTATGACATAAGGAGTAAAATAGGCTACATTTGTTTTAGAAACAAACTTAGGGTTTCGCGCAAAAAACTAATACCCATGAAATCTTTTGATAAACCTCGTACTGTTCCCTAAGTTGAGAATACATAATCCAATAAAAAAAAAAAAAAAATTATCTCGATCCGATTACGAGTTTCGGAGAAATGTGTGGACAAAGGAGGATGGCGATGGCGGTCGGCGCCGGCGGTTGGTCGACCCAGACCCGTAGACAGCTCGACGCGGCCACGCGGGTTATGTACACGGCGCGGAGCTCATCGGCAATCGGATACACCGGAAGTTAGTTTGCCGTAACATAAAGTACGGATGCCAGTGATGGTTCTCGATGTGAGTAACCTGGGTGGTTAGCCGCAAATTTGGAGATATTGGTAAGCTGGAACTTTGAACCCCAATATGGGGATTTAACACTGAGTTAAGGAGTAGGATTCATGACTATATACGTAGTCAATTATAAAATGAGGAAACCGTTGCAAACTGAGACAACCGCGGCTGTAGGGGAGGTCTCACTAGTCACGGGCAAGTGTTAGTGTAGTGGAGCTGAGAATGAGCGACGACGGGAGCGTAAACCTCCCTAGCCAGCATGTGACGGTGTGTCGAGCCGGCGCGCACAGATTGACGGCCGGGCTTGCCAGGACGGTGACGGGGGAGAGGGAACAGATAATCGCTAACCCAAATGGGTTCTTTTGCGACCCAAGGTCACGCATTGCGTTGAGTAGGAACATTGGCAATTTGCTTTTATTAATTAAAGTAACGTTTGTTTAATAAAACCAAATTGCCAATGCTTAAAAGAAGCCTAGAATTAAAGCTCTAACAAATATTTAATGCATTCCACTATATACCTTACAAAACGGCACGTTACAACGTTACATCATCCATGGAATATACGACATGTACATCCAATACATTATATAAATTATCTGTCAAAAATAAATTAATATCGATACCTCTGCACCTCTCTGCACATCACTACCGAGACCAAAAAAGTGGACAGTGGTGGTCCTTATAACTATATACCTGTCCTTTTTTTTCACACGGAATGTGTCATATGTATAAAGAGTATGACTAGACTGAGAAATTTCACCCTCCCTCTATGCTTTAGTTATTACTCTGAGCACTAGATAGTAGCTACATCTGAATTAGGCTGCCTGTCCACTGGAGCGGAGAGGAGAAAAGAGGAGCGGAGATGTGCCAATATTAACCAATAGAATCTTGACTCAGGATCACTGATCTAAACTCAGGGGCGGAGTCAACATTCTATTGGTTAATATTGGCACATCTCCACTCCTCTTTTCTCCTCTCCGCTCCAGTGAACAGGCAGCCTTAAGCAAGTGGCAGTTTTTATCCCTGCTATCCACGTATTTCGAACATGTTTTTTAATGTTTTTATTAATCTATATTGTCTCACTGCTGAGGACAGGCTACCCCCAAATTCTTCCAAGCATGAAATTTTTCCCCAAAATTTCCCAGGGCCACCTCGATCCAATAACCCTTGCTCTACGTATCTAGGTCGTCTCACTACCTCTTCCTGGGTCGGCTTAATCTCAGAAAAAACCTTTTTCATCCCACCTATTCGAAAAACGACAATTGCCTATACCTAGAGGATAGCGGGAGCAAAATTTAACTTTGCTCCCTAGGGAGTTTGAGGTTTCTCTCTTCTGATTGGTCTACTCCGTGCTTTTGATAGCGTGCTGATTTGCGTAGTTAGGTTAGAGGCGCTCGCGTGAATGTTTAATGTAAAAAAAAAAATCGAGTAAGTAGCTTTTTATTTTTCTCTTATGTAGTGATGAAAAATAGTGTGTATCACTCGGGGACAACATATTTTGTTCTCGGGCGGCGTATATTGAATTCCTCGCTAAGCTCAGGATTTTACTTTAGAATCCTTCGCTTAGCTCTGAATTCAAAATAACGCCCTGGAAGAACGAAATATTACTTTGTCCCCTTGTAACACAAATAACTATTTCTGAATGGTTCCCAACAGAAAAAAAAAACTTTGCTTAGGCTGCACTGCCAGTACAGAACAGTCCCTCATAAAAACGAAGTTACATACATTTATATCTACGTTTTCTAAGTATCGTAAGATAACATGACGGCCTCTCAGGCCGCGCGGCGCGATTTCGGAACAACCGCTCAAGCCGCGCGGCACGCCCGCGGCGCGTCAGAGATAAGAGCTCGCTAATATAAACAAAAACTGAGAGCGTTTTGTTACGTAAATAGTCTTATCGTTAATGGTTTTTGGTTCCTGATTAGACAAAGGATTTTTTATAATACTTAGAATCTTTGTAAGCGAACGCTAGTTGGAATAAATAAACATTCTTATCAGATTCTTATAAGAAATTCCTTTGTTCATTGTTTTGATTATTTATAATAAAACTACTGGTTCGATTCACATGAAATTTCGCAGGATACATTATGAATACATATACTATCGGTCAAAACCATTATTTACGAACAAACACAATAAATAAAAACACCAATAATTAAAAAAGTTCAATAATAGGTATCCGTATCATTACGTAACATTACTTAGTTGATAAAAAATATTGAACTCTTATTTTTTTCTGAAAAATGGCATTTTTATTATGGACTAACTATTAAATAATATAAAATAAATGACTTACCAGCGATTACATGCACAAAACACACACAAAACTCAAAATTTCACATCAACACATTTTTTCACTACCGAGTTTGTTTACATTTTTTGATGGGTCCGTAATAGGTAATTACGATGTTATTTTGTGCAAATTTTATCTATATACGATGACGACACTACTTAATTATTAAAATAACACCATTTCCCGTCGATTTACACTTAAAAAACAATAGAAAACAAATAAATAGAACGCGGAGTGCAGCGCGCTGAACGCATGCGCGAACGCCATTTTGCCGTGCCAAAATGTTCAACTTTTACTTTTTTCTAGAATTGTTTCTGCATATTTTGACGTTTTGGTCGATTTATTTGACAAGTATATTACCAAATCCATAGAATAAAATTAACTATAGACCATATAAGCCACTATGCATAGTATAAATACAGTTTGAATCAGCTTGAACGTACTGCGGCCTTGAGGCCGCGTTCTAGATTTAGGGTATTGGGCGTTTTCGTTGCGTTGCAGCAACGTTCTAGACGGACCGGTTCAAGACAGGATAGGTAATATTTGATACAAGGGCGGCAACTTGCAACTGTGGTTGTTCGTTAACATCATAATTATGTAAATTTTACTTTTATGAATAAAACTTAGATTGGAATAAAGAAAAGTTAGCAAACATTTTACAATTAAGGAAATATTTGAATGTTAAATCTATATGGGAGATGATACTTTCCTAACACTTTTGGAGTACGCCAGAAGTATTAGAAAAGAAAACAAGAATTAGGTGGGAGAAGAAACCCAAATATCAGATGAAAAGATAGGTGTTGAAAAATTTTTCATAATTTCAGCCGAAAGGCATCAACAGCTGGACATAGGCCTCCCCCAACCATCGCCACTTCGACCGCATCTGTGCTTCTGGCATCAAGCGGATTCCTGCGTCTTATTTATTTATTTATATACTTTATTGTACACCAGATAAAACATTACAAAAAGAAAAAGTAATACACTACAAAATATACAATGGGCGGCCTTATCGCTTACTGCAATCTCTTCCAGGCAACCATGGAATGGACAGTGATATTCTGGACATAAAATGGGGCTGTCTTTGGTGGTTTGTAAATAAAAAGTATAATATTACAATATACTATAATAGATACATAGATAAATGCTATATAATAGATACATAGATACATACATACCAACTATATGTATAAGCAACGTAAATAAATGACGATTATTATTACAGCTAACGACGAGAACAAAATTATAACGACAAGTAATGTTCCTTCACTAGTCTTTTAAACGCAGGCAACGATTGCGCGCGCTTTATTGGAACTGGTAATGCATTCCACAAACGAGCAGCCTGGACAGTAAAGGATTTGTCAAGGAAAGTTATGGAATGCATTGGCATTTTAAGCTTCAGGTTATCTGATGACCTTAATAATTTCGTGTGGGAGTCACAAAGAAACTGAAAACGTTTCTTGAGATAAAGAGGGGTGGAAGGGGAAAAGAGCACATTATACAAAAGGGAAAGAATATGAGCATTCCGGCGAAGGCGAATTGGCAACCACTTGAGCTTCACATGAAATTCGGAAACATGGTCATATTTACGTAAACCGTATATAAACCTTATACAAAAATTTTGAAGCCGCTCTAGTTTATCGAGTTGGTCTTGAGTAAGGTCAAGATAGCTGGCATCAGCATAATCAAGGATGGGCAGAAGAAGAGATTGTGCAAGTGCAATCTTGGTGGCAGTCGGTAGAAAATTACGTAGTCTTTTCAAAGATGCAGCGGAAGCAAACAGCTTGCGGCTAACTTCCTGTAGCTGGGCAGTCCAAGAGAAGTTCTTATCAATGAAAAATGTGAATGTATGTCTTCATAATTATCACACAGCAAACCAGATCTATGATACAACAGATGCTGCAAATCATTATAATATTCCTTGTATATTTGAAAGAATGTCATACCTGCCTGTATTAATTTTACTTGCCTGACCTACTCAGTTTTCATCACAAATAAAAAATCCTTACCAGCATTACTAAATAGAATTCCATCTTTATTGCTTATACCCAGGTATTCAGGTTATACACTCAGATTCGCGAACTCGGCCATGTAATGAACAAAAATATTTTCCCAGTACATACATGCTTACCACTGGGAACAAATATTAGCAAATAATGTAAACAATTAACAGGCTTTAAACATTGTTAAAACTTGCCAAACGTTAATTACGTAGGTTCATATACGCCACAGGTATTTATTTTTAGAAGTAAAGAAAATGTCAGTAAAGAATTACCAAACTAAACCAATCCAAAGAATACAAAGCATATTATTAAGGTTCCATTCCGTAGTCGACAACGGCAGGGGCAACTGCAGGCGACGCGGACGTGTCGCTGCGACACGACGACGGTTTCTATGAATTTCTATGAAATTCGTCGTCGCCTTCATAGAAATATACAGAGTGTCAGGGACATCGACATCGAAAAAATTTACGCGTCGACACGTCGTCGCCTGCCTGCAGTTGCCGCCAGCGGTCGACATTCATCACAACTCGCTATTAAAAGTTACTGCAAATTAATTCCTTAAAAGAATAGTGTATCCAACAAAATGGAGCTCAGTTCGAGCAACTAATTAGTTAGCTAGCTTACCCATTTTTTTTCGTTCAATTAAAATAAGTTAAGATATATGGTTTTCCTTTAATTTATTCATCATGTTTGTTAGAAAGATTTAATCCTTATGATTTACTCTTATCGATTGATACTATAAAATACAGGGTGTATTTTTTTCGAATTTTGGCCGGTTCGATTCCAGAGTGTGAGAAGCGAATTTTCAAAAATCTGTGAATAATGATTAGTGTTTCTTTATAAAAAAAGGAATGTTTTCTTTGAGTAAAATTTGCTATCCCCTGTATTTACAGTACTGTGAGGTTCAAAAACTCCACCCTGTATAGTGTGGCAAGGACATCTAAGCGCAAACTGTAACCATGAATTCAGCACATGATTGACCCCTAAAAATTTTTCATCGGCTATCAAAAAAGAAACCACCGCGGTCAAAATGTATGGAAGAGCAATTTTTTTTAAATAACCGTCGAAAAATTTCAACACAACATGATTCGACGAGTACAACATGATTCTGAACACCCCTTGTTCAGAATCATGTTGGTAGGTACTAGGTACTGAATCCATGGTAACCGATCGTCGATTTCCCAGCCATGCTGTATTATAACTTTTAATCTGTCGATTAGTATTTTTAGGAAATCAAAACGGGAAGAACTTGAGTTTCGATTAAATACATGCCAGAGTACATAATGTATGTCGTGATGGCCCAGTGGTTATGGCCTCGCCCCTCATTCACGAGGTTTCCAGGATCCAAATCCGGGCAAGTACCAATGTGACTTTTCAAATTCAAATTCAAAAACTTTATTGCGAGCCAAGACTCATAAAGGGTTAGTAACAATGTTCTTAAAACTACGTGTTAGTAAATAACACAATACGGTGACACATGTAACTGACAACAGTGAATTATATAAGGACATTGGGGCTGGCCATGACTCGTGCTACCATCGATGCTGCGCGCTTGCGCATTATAGTGTCGTGATTTCTTTAATTTAATTTGAAAAAACTATGTATGATTTTAATATCGATTTATAATATCCACTGTGGCAACACTGTCAAAGCACAAATGATTAATATTGTAAGAAACTTTTAAATGTATTTCCATTATGGCAACTGAATGTATTATTTTACTTTGACAACACTTAGAAATAACGGTTATGATATTATCGTTATTTCTGGGTGGGGTCGAAAGTCGTTTTAAATGGTAAAATGTAATGGATAGTCAGTCTTCGTTTGATTGTGAAGTAGTACAGTTGTGTGCATTAAAAGTATTAGCAAGAAAAGAGCGTTTTTCTTAACAAGTCAGAAGTGACAAGAACCACGAGCTAGCTGTTGGTGAAATCGTAAGTAGTTTTATGAATTCTATATACATTATTCGTTCTTTTTATCCCAGTTATGTTCAGTGAGCATTAAGTATGGTTATTATGTAGTCTCATGATTCGGTAGCAATTATTGTGGCGTATTTCCCAGATGGTTAATATTTAAATCATAGTTAAAAGTAATTGGGCCGATGCACGTGCTACCTTTGGTCGAGGCAACTCCTCGATAGGGTTATCGTTGCGTTGGACTAATTATAAACAATAAGTAAAATAGTTGGACCAGTGCACGTGGTACTCTTGGTCGAGGCAACTCCTCGATAGATCTATCATTGCATTGGACAGCTTGGAAAATAAATTAATTAAAAATTGTACGAGTGAATGTTGGGAATTTCGCCACAGGATTTCACTTTGAATAGTATTTTAACTCTGTCTGCTCCGTTCACTGAATTTTCTGAGCAGCTTTATAGTTTGTTGATGGTACGGTGGTATGGTAGTTTGGTTATGTTTTGTTTGCTGGTTTGTTTAAGCAGCAGCTTAGATTTTGTTGATTGCGGTTATGACTAATGACTGCATGAGATATTGTATTATAAAATGTAATATACTGTAGTCTCCTATGCGGCGTGCACTCGGGTTCAGCCATGTAGGTGAGCTGTTCAGAGATGTACGAGTATAGTGTAGATAGACTCCTATGCGGCGTGCACTCGGGTTCAGCCATGTAGGTGAGCTGTTCAGAGATGTACGAGTATAGTGTAGTCCCATGCGGCGTGCACTCGGGTTCAGCCATGTAGGTGAGCTGTTCAGAGATGTACGAGTATGGTGTAGATTCCTATGCGGCGTGCACTCGGGTTCAGCCATGTAGGTGAGCTGTTCAGAGATGTACGAGTATAGTAGACCCATGCGGCGTGCACTCGGGTTCAGCCATGTAGGTGAGCTGTTCAGAGATGTACGAGTATGGTGTAGATTCCTATGCGGCGTGCACTCGGGTTCAGCCATGTAGGTGAGCTGTTCAGAGATGTACGAGTATAGTAGACCCATGCGGCGTGCACTCGGGTTCAGCCATGTAGGTGAGCTGTTCAGAGATGTACGAGTATGGTGTAGATTCCTATGCGGCGTGCACTCGGGTTCAGCCATGTAGGTGAGCTGTTCAGAGATGTACGAGTATAGTAGACCCATGCGGCGTGCACTCGGGTTCAGCCATGTAGGTGAGCTGTTCAGAGATGTACGAGTATGGTGTAGACTCCTATGCGGCGTGCACTCGGGTTCAGACATGTAGGTGATCTGTTCAGAGATGTACGAGTATAGTATAGACTGCTATGCGGCGTGCACTCGGGTTCAGCCATGTAGGTGAGCTGTTCAGAGATGTACGAGTATAGCGTAGACCCATGCGGCGTGCACTCGGGTTCAGCCATGTAGGTGAGCTGTTCAGAGATGTACGAGTATGGTGTAGACTCCTTGCGGGGTGCACTCGGGTTCAGCCATGTAGGTGAGCTGTTCAAAAATGTTCGAGTATAGTGTAGATCCCTATACGGCGTGCACTGTGGTTTAGCCATGTGGGCGACCTATGATGTACGAGTATAGTGTAGATAGACCCTGTAAAGTTTAAGAGTTCTTTACGGCTTACACTCTAGTTTAGCCATGTAGGTGAGCTTTATGGAGATGTATGCGTACAGATTATTACAGCCATGTAGGCGAGCTGTACTTCAGTTTAAAAATAAAGATGTACGAGTATAACTTCTAGTTCCTTACGGCTTACACTCTAGTTCAGCCATGTAGGTGAGCTTTAGAGATGTATGCGTATAGTTTATTACAGTCATGTAGGCGAGCTGTAGTTCAGAGTTTAAAAATAAGATGTACGAGTATAACTTATAGTTCTTTACGGCTTACACTCTAGTTTAGCCATGTAGTTGAGCTTTATGGAGATGTATGCGTACAGATTATTACAGCCATGTAGGCGAGCTGTACTTCAGTTTAAAAATAAAGATGAACGAGTATAACTTCTAGTTCCTTACGGCTTACACTGTAGTTCAGCCATATAGGTGAGCTTTAGAGATGTATGCGTATAGTTTATTACAGTCATGTAGGCGAGCTGTAGTTCAGAATTTAAAAATAAAGATTTACGAGTATAACTTATAGTTCTTTACGGCTTGCACTCATTATTACAGCCATGTAGGCGAGCTGTACTTCAGTTTAAAAATAAAGATGTACGAGTATAACTTCTAGTTCCTTACGGCTTACACTCTAGTTCAGCCATATAGGTGAGCTTTAGAGATGTATGCGTATAGTTTATTACAGTCATGTAGGCGAGCTGTAGTTCAGAGTTTAAAAATAAAGATGTACGAGTATAACTTATAGTTCTTTACGGCTTACACTCTAGTTTAGCCATGTAGGTGAGCTTTATGGAGATGTATGCGTACAGATTATTACAGCCATGTAGGCGAGCTGTACTTCAGTTTAAAAATAAAGATGTACGAGTATAACTTCTAGTTCCTTACGGCTTACACTCTAGTTCAGCCATGTAGGTGAGCTTTAGAGATGTATGCGTATAGTTTATTACAGTCATGTAGGCGAGCTGTAGTTCAGAGTTTAAAAATAAGATGTACGAGTATAACTTATAGTTCTTTACGGCTTACACTCTAGTTTAGCCATGTAGTTGAGCTTTATGGAGATGTATGCGTACAGATTATTACAGCCATGTAGGCGAGCTGTACTTCAGTTTAAAAATAAAGATGAACGAGTATAACTTCTAGTTCCTTACGGCTTACACTCTAGTTCAGCCATATAGGTGAGCTTTAGAGATGTATGCGTATAGTTTATTACAGTCATGTAGGCGAGCTGTAGTTCAGAATTTAAAAATAAAGATTTACGAGTATAACTTATAGTTCTTTACGGCTTGCACTCATTATTACAGCCATGTAGGCGAGCTGTACTTCAGTTTAAAAATAAAGATGTACGAGTATAACTTCTAGTTCCTTACGGCTTACACTCTAGTTCAGCCATATAGGTGAGCTTTAGAGATGTATGCGTATAGTTTATTACAGTCATGTAGGCGAGCTGTAGTTCAGAGTTTAAAAATAAAGATGTACGAGTATAACTTATAGTTCTTTACGGCTTACACTCTAGTTTAGCCATGTAGGTGAGCTTTATGGAGATGTATGCGTACAGATTATTACAGCCATGTAGGCGAGCTGTACTTCAGTTTAAAAATAAAGATGTACGAGTATAACTTCTAGTTCCTTACGGCTTGCACTCTAGTTTAGCCATGTAGGTGAGCTTTATGGAGATGTACGCGTATAGTTTATTGCAGCCATGTAGGTGAGCTGAAGTGCAAAGCCTTGTTGTCTTAAGCAGCCATGTAGGTGAGCTGTAGTTCAGAGTTTAACGTAGGCGCTTGTGTAATTTTGTGCAACCATATAGGTGAGCTATAGTTCAGAGTTTAACGTACCTACGTTAAACTCGGTTACAATAAGCACCTGCTTATTTAATCTTATGCAGCCATGTAGGTGAGCTGTAGTTCAAAGTTTAACGAAGGCACTTATGTTATTCTATGCAGCCATGTGTGCTGTTAGTAAGTCATGTAGGTGTGAAAATGATGGCCGAAAGGCAGTAGATTGTATAAATTATGGAATGCTAGAAAGCAAAAGAACTGTCTTGAAGAAAGAACAATGGCAGCTTGTTACACACATTGTATTATTTGAAATTAGATCACTGCGTCTTTAAATGAAAAATATCCTATTTAGCTCTGCGTCATTTTCTGAACTAGTTTGTGCAATATTTTTATTAGAGAAAGCAGAGATTAATATTTAGTAACGCAAGCATCTGGTCAAGAGTTGTAAACTGTCAATGGTTGACAATGTCCAACCAAGCTATGTACATATTTTTTTAGGACTCTAATCCTATTTCAAAATTATTATTACATTTTTGACATTTTTCCTAGTTTTTGCAATATTCTTAGGTAAGGAAGAACACACAGAGACCTAGATAGTCAATTCTTTCGAATAAGTGTCACTTTTCAGATGTTTCAAATAAGATTTCGCCATTGTTTTGTATTAAGATCTGCCAAACATAAACGGTTCTGGAAGTTCTATTACCAAACCGAAATTTCAGAGTTGATATTGAAACTGAATCAGTGATTAATGGGACAGAATTTTATTGAACTACTGTTATGAAGGATAATGAATTTTCTATACCCTTCAAATAAAGTGACCGATATATATTTAATATCAATTGGAACTTTACGTCTATAATTATGTTGAGGTAGAGTCTACCATAGGAGCATTACTCGGGCAATATTATCTCGACTTGAAGTACACGAATTAATCCAAATCAAGAATATCGTTTACATCAAGGCTTTTATAAAATAATTAATACTCAATACTTTAATTGCATTCCACAATGTGTACTTAGGTGGTAAGTTAAAATTATATGTGATCATTATGGACCCTGTCGGGCACAGCAAAATAGTCTTAGTCTTATCATCAATCTTCTGAACTAAATCTAATATGATTATATTAGGTTATTTTTTATTCCTTTTATTTTACACAAATCATAGAAATATAAAAGAAATATAAACTTATATCTATGACAAACCTTTAAACTAATTCAAAATCAATATTGGTTTCCTAAAGGACGTTATGTAAAAATATGAATATATCTAATAATTATGTGACATCTTGTAGAGATGGTGCATATTTCAAAGATAATGCGCCAACAACGCGTAATGGGCTATTTATTGCATCATGTGTCCATGCCATATACTTAGACCATTTACTTTTCCAATTATAATAATTTATCCATAGTCAAATCAAATCGAGTCAAAAAGATTTATTTGCTAGAATATGGTACAATAGATGTTACAGTAATTTTATCCTGCCATGATATGGCGTGCAAATACATTAATACTGTCGGAATTTGGTAAATGGATAGATATTATAACAGACATGCAGTATACATTTCTCTTAAATAATTTTATTGGTGGGAACTGGAGTGTCTTTATGGCATATCCGGCTATTTACCTTGTCACCAATAAATACTATCTAATAAATTTTACGTAAAACTGATTTATTGATGCATTTACAAAATATCTCATTGGTAGACCAACTCAAAAGTGTCGAAAATTTACAAGCACCGACTAGAATCATTTTAATTTCAGAGCATGGCATAGTTTTCCCTTCGAAACAGCTTGAAAGACTTTGTGCTAGGGAAGTTAAAAATTTACTAAACGCTTAATCGCTTACTTGTCCTGAAGGAAATTGCCAAGCCTATAGGTTCAACCAGACGATTCTGACGACCTTGTCTACTCAAAAGTTTGAGTTTGCGTTCGTTCGCATCTTGAACCAGCAACTGGTTAAAGTGCGATGGGTCATCATCATCAACGCCATTATCGCGACAATAAATAAATAATAAAGCGCATCAGAATTGTTTATTCGACATTAGGTTTAAAGGGTCGTCTGAAAACAATTTCCAGAATAATGAGCCTAATCTGTAGGTAGAAGATTTAGTCCCACCCATTCCTTCAAATATTGACGAAATATAAGAATTAAAGCCTGTAATTAAATCTTGTTTAATGCTAATTATATTTGAATCATTTTGCAATTCGGTTAAATATACAAAAAACCAAAGACGTATAAAAGATTATTTATTTCAACAAAGATGGAATAAAGTAATATGCCAGACTTAAATTAAATAAATAGGTGTTTCATTCATTTCATTTCTTGACACCGTGAATCAACATCAAATCGTTAGGAATTCAAAAATCCTCTGGTTCATTATTGATTTGTCAGACTTTTAATAAATCGTTAATTTATTTATAATATAAAATGGTTGTTAAAATTAGTTTCAACCCCGTCGGTTTCGTGTCGCGAGTGCGGTTGCTGAGCGTGGGGTCCTGGGTTCGATTCCCAGGTTGGGCAGGGTGTTCTTTGATTTTTCCACTAGGAATTACATAGTAGCAGCCTGGCGATTGGACGTTGGACACCCCGTGCCTCGCAAAGCACGTGAAGCTGGTGGTCCTGCGCCTGATCTCTACCCGGTCGTGTTGGGTTGCTTTCCCGTCGGACTGTAGGAGAGCAGGAGAGCAGAGTGCATCTGTTTACGCACACACACTTATGCACTATGCCTCCTGCTTGCTTGGCTGGTCACTGTTGAGATTGGCCGCCCCGTGGCTGGTCTCTGGTGAGATTGGCCGCCTCGTGGCCGGGAGGATTCGTTCAAGAGGATTTATACAAGTGAAGTGAAGTGATGTGATGTGATGTGAAGTGCATACTCGTTTCTCTTTTATCAGGTATAGATAGGTTAGGCATAGGTACTGCCTGTCACAAATGTCTATTGTATAGTATATTATATTGTATTTATTTATTTCTGAGTACATGGTACATTAAGGTCTTACATTAAAATACTGTTTCACATATACTACCATTGCTGGTGTAGAATTGGAAGGAACAAAGAATAAATCATAATGTCAAAATAATGTCAAAATAAAAATTACAATGTCCAAGAATTCATAATGTCAAAGTACTAATGTCATTATTAAGGTTTTAATTACATTATCAAAAGCTCAGGTTATTACTCTGAGATCAAAAGCTATGTTTTGAAAATTTATTGACGGAATATTAATTGGTAACATTCTCACGGCAGGTATTCTGTACATAATTATCTAGATTCTATATTTTTTGTATAGTTACTTATATTTGTTATTTGATGTATTGCCTCAGTGTCGTGATTATTGCGTGCTTCGGAGTTAGCACGCCGTCGGATGGCCGAGTGTCGTGATTTCTTTAATTTAATTTGAAAAAACTATGTATGATTTTAATATCGATTTATAATATCCACTGTGGCAACACTGTCAAAGCACAAATGATTAATATTGTAAGAAACTTTTAAATGTATTTCCATTATGGCAACTGAATGTATTATTTTACTTTGACAACACTTAGAAATAACGGTTATGATATTATCGTTATTTCTGGGTGGGGTCGAAAGTCGTTTTAAATGGTAAAATGTAATGGATAGTCAGTCTTCGTTTGATTGTGAAGTAGTACAGTTGTGTGCATTAAAAGTATTAGCAAGAAAAGAGCGTTTTTCTTAACAATAGTATAAAAAACAATCTACACGCGCTGCCGCCGTGCCGCAAACATACCTGATGCACTGCAGCGCCATGGCAACCCCACAGTTTTCTGAACCCGTTATTAAATTGGACACGAAGGGCTCCATGCGATGCTCGCAAATACTTCGAAGATTTTTTAATTCATATGTACTTATTCTCTAAGTTTATCTTAGAAAACTTCGACTTATAATATAGGTCCGAAATCGCCAACACCTCTTCAGAAGCGTGGTGAACAATGCTCGTGCCTTCTCTGTGTGAGAAGAGGCCTTTGCCCTACAATGGGACAATAAGAGGCTGGTATTATTAAGTAATTAATAATCAGTGACTCATTATTTATTGAGATGGTAAATTATTCTTGTGAGACAAAGTTGTTGGCGTGTCGGACGTGTCGGTGTTCCTTTTAAAGTAATCGTTAAAACTTGTTAATTACAATTCTGATTTTCGACTAGCGAAATAAGGAAAGAATTGTGAGTGTAACGGAGTTGTCGTTTTTGCAAATCATGCACAAATTATTCTTGCGTACAACTAAACAAAAATATTTTTTTATTGAAATGTGGAGTTGGCTGTTTTGCCAATTAAGGTATCGATAAGTAATATACATAATATGACATTCAGACTATCTTTGTTTTGCAGAGAAGAGATGTTCGATCAATTTATAAATTAAGCCCGAGACACTCTCTCAGAGAGAAATTTAAGGAGATTAATGTTATGACTGTGCCTTCTCAGTATATTTTTGAAAATCTTTTATATGCCCATAAAAACATAAAATTGTTTAAAAAATACAGTGATATCCATAACATAAATACTAGGAACAAACACAAAGGGGTTCCGACATTTTTGTATGGGACCTGGCATACCTAACCGTCCGCCATTTGGAAAAAAACTGGTTTTGGCGGCCAGTGATGAAACAAGTGTCAATCGATAGAGTAAGTGATTGCAAACAAAAAATATTTAGTGATGAATATCGTAAGTGATATACTTCCTGAGATATTTAAAAAAAATATTACTGCTTTATTTTTTTTCTCATGTTTTAACTCAAATATCTCAGGAAGTATATCACTTACGATATTCATCACTAAATATTTTTTGTTTGCAATCACTTACTCTATCGATTGACACTTGTTTCATCACTGGCCGCCAAAACCAGTTTTTTTCATAATGGCGGTCGGTATAGGTATGCCAACGAAGTCGGATGCTCTTTGTAGTACCTACAACAAGGCTCAAGAAAATAGGTGGTTCGTTCAGATGTCAATTTATACTATACGTTTTTATAATAAACTTCCAAGCCACGTACAAGAACTAAGCCTTAATAAATTCAAATTATTCATTAAACGTAAGTTGTGCCAGAAAGCGTTTTATACCGTTGAGCTGCTCCGATTTATTTGTTTTATTTTTGTTTTTAGTCAGAATTTAGTTTTTTTATTTTTCTCAAATCTTATGCTCAATTATATGAATATTTACTTTGTGTAAAAATAAAAATATTTTTATTTTTATAAAAAAAAAAAAAAAAATTTTTTAGTATAGTATTTTTTAGTAAAAATAAAAACATTTTTATTTTTATTTTTTTTAATTATTGTGAATGTGAGGACTATGTGGGCCATACTTTTATTTTCTCTTCTCAGTTACTTTTAATGATAATCTAGCAGTTTGAGTACTTTATGCGGCCTACCCAAATGTCCTTTCTTTGGTATTGTTCGTCGAGTCGTTGAGCTCCTAAAGCTCTGAGTTGAGCTACACGATTACTGACAAATGCGTGCATTGACTAGACAGGTTCACTCAAATCTGTATGGTTCTTTCCTCAAAAGACCATTTCAGATACAAATCTACATGGTCCTCAAATGATCTGACCAAGATTATTTCTGGGTTTTTATTGACATTCATGTATTTTATATACTATACAATGACATGAATATTTACTTTTTAAAGCATTATATTATTTTAATTATTGTAAATGTGAAGACGATGTGGGTCATTCCTTTCATTTATAGTTTTTTTTTTTTTTTTTTTTTTTTTTTTTTTTTTTTTTTTTTTTTTTTTAACTAGGGCATCTCGTAGCTGGCCTCTGAGGCCATGACTACTTAACCGGTCATTCCTGCGGCTGCCTTAAGCTCCTAAAAACTTAAAGCCTCCAGCCAGGGGCATAAACTAAAGCTAATTACAAACTAGGCGAACGCTCGCTAAGGGCACCCCCTGTGGGGTACGAACCTCGGCTTAGGGCGTTCGCTGACGGGAGGACAGCAAGAGGGACAGGCTGGATCAGAATATCATTATTATTAATCGGGGAGTTTAAAGCTACAGGCTCAGCAACAACGCGGGCTGGCGCATCGTTATCGAGCAAGGGACGGGGGGGAGTATCATTTACTCGGGTGGGACGCGATCGCGGACCTCTGCGGTGAGGTCGGAAAGTGTGTCGGTTTGTGCGTGTTTTCACTGTACTGGTCTCCCTACGGCTCTCCTGGAGGAGAGTTGTGGGATCGTCTGGATCTAACAGAATCTGCCTAGGGCGGCGGTTCGAGCTTAACTGACTAGGGACATAACTAGCCGCCTCGACAACCAGAGGGTTGCGGTGAGTGACGGCACTATCAAAGAAACGCTTGGAGTTGCGTTTGAGAAACTGATGGATTGTGGGGATTCTAAGGTCGACATGAAGGGCAACGTTCCTAACATACCATGGCGCACCGGTGGCCTTACGAAGGAATCGATTTTGGAGCGTTTGCAACCGATGGATATGATGGGGTTTCGCGTGTGCGAACGCGGCTCCCGCATAAGTCATAATGGGGCGAATACACGCCGTATACGTACGCAATTTGCACTTAAGTGACATTTTGCTCTTATTATTAAGGATCGAATGGAGTCTACCGAGAACGAAAGCGGCTCGTGAACGAGCTTGCTTTATGTGCTCACCGAAGGAAAGATGTTGGTCTAGAACCACGCCTAAGTACTTGGCTTGCTTCTCCCAAGGGATAGGCTTGCCAAACATAGTGATTGGTCGGGGGAGTGGAATTTTCCAATTTGAGCGCTTTCTCACAAAGAGAACCGCTTGGCTCTTGTCAGGGTTAACCTCGATCCGCCACTTTCTGAACCAAGCGCCGAGCTTGTCGACTTCGGTTTGCAGAGTGCGGCGGATCGAGTCAGTGCCTGCTCCCTTGTAGTAGATGGCCGTATCGTCTGCGAACAGAGCCAACTGCGCCTTTCTACTCTTTGGGATATCGCTGGTGAAAAGGGTGAATATAAGAGGCGAGATCACGGAGCCCTGAGGGACTCCGGCGCGAATGGTACGAGGGGAGGAGACTGCTCCTTCGATTCGATAGCGGAAGGTGCGGTTCGACAAAAAGTCCCGTAGGATGAGCACGAGACGATCTGGCACACCGAGTTTGTAAAGCTTATACAATAAGCCGTTGTGCCAAACTTTGTCGAACGCTTTCGCAATATCGAAAAATACCCCGCCGGTCATCAAACTGCGTTGGAAACCAACGTTTATGTGTTCAATGATCCGGTGGGCCTGATGCACGCTAGAGTGCTGCGATCTAAACCCAAACTGTTCGTTGGGGATGAGGCCCTTGGTCTCGGCATAGTCTCTGAGGCGCTTATAAATAAGCCTCTCATAGATTTTTGCCAAGACTTTGAGCAAACTAATAGGACGGTAGCTAGATGGGTCGGTTTTTGGCTTGCCAGGCTTTGGGATACCTATAACTATGGCCTCTTTCCACGCTTGTGGGAAAATATTATTCCTAAGGGCGCCATTGAAGATGGTGCACAGTAGTAATATGAGATGAGTGGGAAATAGTTGGACCACCCTATTGGTGATGCCATCTGAACCGGGGGCTTTGCGAATTTTTAGACCTTGAATGATGTCCTTCACCTCGTCTGGAGTGACGGGGGGCAAAGGGTCATCAGGGTCTTCAACGGGAGGGAGGGAGGCTCGACGTTCGACTTCCGCGTCAACCTCTAGGAGGTGGGCTTGGTCTACTGGTTGCAAGCTGGGAGAGCATTGAGCCTCGAGGCTGTCTGCTAGGCACTCGGCCTTGTCTATGTCATCGAAGGCGATAGACTTATCGGGACGGGTCAAAGGGGGCATAGAAACGGTGTTCTGGGACTTGAGTTTCCTCTGAAGTTCCCAGAAGGCCAGATGAGTTGGTTCGAGTTCGCTGAGCATCTTATCCCAGTTCGCGTCCCGCAGCTCCGCTATGCGTGTCTTTACAGATCTCTGTAAATAGCGCATATGGGCTTTGTTAGCGTCACAGGGAAAGTTGCTATAGGCACGAACGGCCGCGTTCTTCTCAGTCAGCAGATCGCGTACATCGTCCGGAAGGCGCCAGCGAGGGTCTTCCCCCACTGGAACCTCCCTTGAGCAGTCGCTCAGGACAGATTGTACGTGATCCGTGAGTGAGTCGATCGCGGCCGTCGTGTCTGCGACCGAATCAAACTTATCGGGAATTGAGTCTAATTGGGGAGACGTGTTAGATTTCAGCCGAGTGCTTACTTTCTTCCAGTCTGTAACCTTTTTAGTTATCGCGGGTTGGTCGGGGTCAGGGAGACCTATACGGGGGGCTAATTTTACGACTACCGGGCGGTGGTCCGAGTTAAGCTCGTTTACCGCTTCTATCGAATCTAACCTAAGGTTGACGTTCTTAAGGAGCGCCACATCTAATATATCGGGGGTTTGACCTACTATATGCGGATAGTGGGTAGGGTTCATCGGAGCGATGACGTCAAAGGTCATAGCGTTTGAGAGTTCGAACAGTTGTCGTCCTCTAGTATTAGTTATGGTACTATTCCAGGCAGAGTGCTTGGAGTTGAGATCCCCTGCTATGATCACAGAGTTACTCAAACCTAATAAGATCGTGAGGTCGTTCGCGAGAGATACGGTTCCATCGGTTGCCGCGTAGGGAGGGAGATATGTCGAGACAAGCGTGATCGGTTGATGACCGGTCATGCCTAGCCGACAGATAGTGACTTCTAATCGCGCGAGGGGGGGAGAGTCTATTGGGATGCAATAAAGCTCTTTTTTATAATATATGAGAGTGCCACCTCTATGGCACCGCGTTCTGTCGTTGCGAACTATGCGATAGTTTGCAATTGACGGAGGGCGGTGATAGGGTTTGAGAAAGGTCTCTTGTACTAATAAAATGTCAATTTGATGGTCACGGAGGAAAGCCGTGATCTCATCTCGTTGACCTTGGATGCCATTGGCATTAAAATAACCTAACTTTAGGGATCGGGGTTTGATTCTAGCTATGACGGCGTTATACATGATGGATTTGAGGGGGGGCGGTCATAGTGAGGGTCAGAGCGTGCGTAATGTCCGGATACGCTTGATAGATAGCCTGTATTGAGTTAAATTTACCGGCTGCTTGGGCGGCCAAGATTTCATTGGCCATTTGAGTGGCTCGGGGGGAAATGAAGGCTAAATATGTGGTGCTAAGCACATTATAAACCGAGTTGAGGCCGACTACAGGAGTAGTGGCTACTGGGGGACGCGTTGCTTGAGGAGCAGGGGCGGATCTGACATTACTAGGGGGTGCGAGAGCGCGGGAACGAGGGTCCATCAGGGGGGGTAATGCCTGAGACTGAGACTGAGTCTGAGTCTGAGGCTGAGACTGAGGCTGAGGCTGAGACTGAGAGAGGGGTTGTTGCGCCTTGAATTGAGTTTTTTGTGGCGCCAGGTTTGGGAAGGCCTGTTGGTGATGGAGGTAATTCCAAGGAGAGGGCCTCTGAGGCGCCAATCGTTGGGGCATCTGTGCTGAAGGCATACGATTATAGTTGTAGGTTGAGGGGGCTTCCCTCTTCTGGCGAGCGTCGAAACGGTTCGCCAGTTTGGGAGAGGTCGATTTTGGGGCTTTCGGGCAGCCGCGGTAGTTAGCCGGGTGACCTACTTGCCCGCAAAGGACACAGCTAGGTGGGTCAGGACATTTAGTGTGGTCTTTCGGACGCGTGCAGTCGGAAGTGCCAT
Organism: Conistra vaccinii; assembly: GCA_948150665.1. Lineage (NCBI taxonomy): Eukaryota > Metazoa > Arthropoda > Insecta > Lepidoptera > Noctuidae > Conistra > Conistra vaccinii. Next base: position 12,603,377 of record OX411327.1, on the reverse strand, counting down.
GCTCGCCCAAGCACTTTACGCACCTGGGTTTCGCGTGACAATTCCTCTGCGAGTGACCATAGAGCTGGCACTGGTGGCATTGCCCTACGGCTCCGCTCTTCCACGGTTTCTCGATGATGAAACCAGTGAGAGAGCAGAGGGTCTTAACCTGGAAGATAGGGTGATGCCCTTCGACCGGGGAGCAAACTACTAAAACCATGTCGTATGCGTCACCGTGCTTGGCGCGGTGCATACGATGGCATTCGTCTACCGGGATTTTTTGGGCCTCAAAGTCGGCCATGAGCTCGGAGGTTTTAATCTCCTTGGGGATGCGTTTGATTACTACGCGAATCTGGCGGTCTTCTGCGAGAGCGAAAGTGTGGTATGACACCTTTCGGTCTTGCAGAAGTCTAGTTAAATTCCTAAAGTCCGTCGACGTGGGGACTTGTACCTTAATACCCTGTTGGGTGCTACGGGCGTTGGTGTATGCGATCTTTTGATCGCAACACCATTTCGATACGTCCGTCCACTTTCCCTTGTCCTGAATGAACACGGGAGGTGGGGTGGGGACTTTCTTTACGCCTGGGGTAGGAGGGGAGGGGGCAACCTGCGCGGAGGTTGACGCGATCGGACGGGGGGTGGGGGGGGGGGGGGAGCTACCGTAGCGCAACTCGCGGCGGGACTAACACTAGCGGGGAGCGGACTGTACGGTGAGTCATCGAACGCGACGACTTTTTTAGCCTGAGAGGAAGAGTGTTTTTTGCTTTTCCTCTTTCTCCCTTTTCCTTCGACTTGGGTGAACCCGTCATCGTCGGATCGGGAGGCAGAGGACGCGGAAGCATTACCTTCTAAATCGTCTAGGTCGGACTGAGTATAAGGGGAAACGGGCCGCTTTGAGGAAGCTTTCGCCGGTTCGCTAGTGTCCATAGACTCTAGCGGACTAGACTGAATGTCTCTATCTACTACATTTACTTCCGGAAGGGAAGAATCTAGCGCGTCACTGAAGTCAGTGATAAGAGGGGACTTTCGCACTACCTGAAGTGCAACTAATCGGGGGCCATATTTTTTAAGAACTTCTGGATCTGACCTATTCAGATCTAGAATAATTCCTAACAACGTATTAAACTCACTGTTGAGTTTATCTAATTTACGTTTAAGTTCCTCCATATTAGTGGACTAACATGGATTCGCCTAATAATAAAAACCTACTCCTATCTCCCCGGGGGAAGACCGGGGATGTGTAAAACCCTCCCTGTCGGGTATAGACAGGGAGGTTGAGTACCTAATGGTGAGCCCTGAGCTTTTTTTTTTTTTTTTTTTTTTTTTTCTTCTCAGTTAGCTTTTATCATGGTCTGGCAGCTTGAGTAATTTATTATATCCAAATGTCCTTTCTTTGGTATTGTTCGTCGAATCGTTGAGCTCCTTAAACTCTTAGTTGAGCTGCACAATTACTGACAAATGCGTGCACTGACTGGACAGGTCCACTCAATCTGTGTGGTTCTTTCCTCAAAAGACCATTTCAGACACCAATATACATAGTCTTCACATGATCTGACCAAGATTATGTCTGGACTTTAAAAGAGACTGTGACCTCTGAGTTTGTTTCGACCTTTCTTCTCAGAGTAGTCAGATAGGAAACGCCGACCTCATCTAGTTTAATAAAGAAAATTATTCAAAAAACAAAAAACCCGACTGCAAAAACACATATCTGAAAAGAGAAAAACAAGCATTATAAATTAATCTATAGAATTTTGGTATCGCAGGCGGGGACAAACTAGTAACCGGATATATGGTGTAAGTTTTGTTTGTCCCCGCCTGCGATACCAAAATTCTATAGATTAATTTATAATGCTTGTTTTTCTCTTTTCAGATATGTGTTTTTGCAGTCGGGTTTTTTGTTTTTTGAATAATTTTCTTTATTTCAAGCTTTTTAGTTTTATTAATATATCTAAATTTGGCATTGACTCGTTACTAGCTTTTATTTGATACCAATATTGTTATAATTTATTTTAAAAAAAACCTTCCCCTCCCTTTTTTTTGTATTTGCAGATGCAATATATAAATATTATATAGCCTATGACACTTCTACAGTTAAGACGAATCTAACGACACCTCATATATTAAAATCCATCAAGCCGTTTAGGCTACAGAGCGTGCCAAAGAAATAGACATACATACATACATACATACATACATACATACATACATACATACATACTCTCGAAAAACATTACCCTCCTTCTGGGGCAGTCGGGTAAAAAATATGATTGACGTGTAAAACTGTTTGTACAGACCTACTTACAGAAATAAAATCATTTATCATTTATTTATGTTATCGTCCTAAAATACCCCCCTATGCTGATAAAATTATTGTTTTTCATAGTTATGTTCAAATTAGTATTTAGGTTGATTTCCCCACAATGAAGGGTGTGATTAAAATTGATTTTACCAAACAGCTTTGTATGACTTTTTCATTCACTAGAAAAATGGCTATTATTACACAGCTTTTAGAGGTTTACAATGTATTCAACACGCGTGGTTTTTCCTGGTATTCCGCACTAGTGCGAGAAAGTACGCCACTATTAAAATTTATACTAGCCAGAAATGTGCATTTTTTTTTTTAAAGAAAATTGTTTCAATTGTAGTGAACATACATGATAAAAACCGGTCAAGTGCGAGTTGAACTCGCGTGGAGAGGGTTCCGTACGATGAATATGTACCGCCGCTGGCCAGCAAGCCGAAGCTGCGGTGGTGAGCGTTAAAACCACCTGCTCCACAGCTCGCGGGCCGCCTATACCATGTTTTTTTTTTTTTATCTGACCCGTTGTTTGTAGTAACTAAAATAACTATGTATGGTACCGGATTGTAGAGGGAAATTTCTGAATATTATTGTATAGACAAGATAGAATTCAACAACAGTGTTGAATTCTGTCTTGTCGTATATTCTTGAATACGTGGACTAAGGCCGAGTGATAGAAGGTATTCCGATATTTCATTTTTCGATTATATTGTAGTCTCTGTTCTACCGTCACAAAGGCATGCAAATCATGTTTAATTTAAAATTTAAAGACATTATAATTTTAAATAACAATTTATAACAATACATAATTATACTTAATGTCTAATCGTTTGAATTACAGTCAATGTCAAATTAATATAAAAATGTCAACAATTTTGCAGTAATAAACAATAAAATAATAAAATGTCAAATGGATCATCCCTCTGACGCATTATTTTATTCATTAGAAACAGGCTAAAGGGTTCCCACAATGGTGCACGAGTTAAAACTGCCATCGGATTACGTCCTGTATTAGGCTGAATAAAATATAAGTAAAAATATTTTTTAAACAAACTTTTATTAAAGTATTAATATTGTATAGGAAAGTGGCACTATATAGTGCCAGTAGGACGATACCGGTTAAACTATAAAGAACAAAATAAGACTTACGTAAACAGATAAGTTTAATGTTTTCTTAAAAGATTGAGGCTTATCTTTGTTTAAGAAAACCGTTCACGCCTCAAGCTTTTGAAACAAAACAAATCCAAATGGCCGAAACACAACGTGCTATCTTGTCTAGTTAAGGAGTTCGTATGGTGACCTTCCAGATCTCTCATGAGGGCCTAGACTACACCTTAGGCTACAGTACTTTGTAAGACAAAACCAACGACCGCAAACACAATGATACTATTATGTTTGGTTGAGAAGTTTCTTTGATCACTTTTCAGCTCTATCATCAGACCCTAGATGCTACTTTGGGCTATAGTTCTTGTCAGGACAAAACGAACCGGTCCAATTTCGATGGTACTGTCTCGTTTATTTTAGAAGTTCCTATGGTCATCTTCCGGCTCTATCATCAGACTCTAGTCCCATCTAGTTTATTAGCACAATACATATCCATATACAATTTCGTGTCTGTACTGTGAACCATTCAGGAGTTCTCTCTTCTGAAGCCAATCCTGGATACAGCAGTCAGATCATGGTGGACTTTAGAATATTCTATCACAATTAAAGCATATATAATATTTCGTGTCTGTTATGTTGGCCGTTGAGGAGTTTCCTCGTCTGGAGCCAATCCTGGGTGCAGCAGCCAGATCATGGTGGAATTTAGAAAAGAATATCATAATTAAATGCATATATAAAACGTGTCTGTCCTGTGTACCGTTCATGAGTTCCCTCGTGTCAAGTCAATCCTGGGTGCAGCAGCAAGGTCATTGTGAACTTTAGATCGGACCATGATAATTCAACCGTATATTAAATTTCTTGTTTGTGCTGTTGGCCGTTGAGGAGTTCCCTCATCTGAAGCCAATCCTGGGGGCAGCAGCCAGATTATGGCTGAATTTAGAATGGTCTACCACAATTAAAGCGTACATTATATTTCGAGTTTGTACTGTGTACCGTTCAGGAGTTCCCTCATCTGAAGCGAATCTTGCGTGCAGCAGTCAGATCATGGTGGACTTTAGAATAGACTATCATAATTAAAGGGTACATAAAATTTCGTGCCCACACTGTTGATCGTTGAGGAGTTCCTCGCCTGAAGCCAATCCTGGGTGCAACAGCCATAAATGATGGAATTTAGAACGGACTATGATAATTAAAGCGTATATAAAATTTGCTGTTTGTACTGTTGACCGTTGAGGAGTTCCCTCGTCTGAAGACAATCCTGGATGCAGTAGCCTAATCGTGGTAGAATTTAGAACAGACTGTTATAATTAAAGCTAATGTGTTAGCAGTGCTTGCTGACAATGCCGGCATAGTACTATGAAATCGGCAAACAGAATGCTTCACGGTAGGTAGTGACGGATGCCTCGCCTTAGTACACGTTGGGCGAGCCCGTTGAACGTGTACTGAGGGCTTTAGTCAAACTAGCAGTAGCCATAAATTATCCCAAGAACTAACTTAACATTGTAGTTGAAAAACCTATTTTCCCATACATTCCAACCGCAAATGTAAGTTTGTCAGCACAATATTGAGAGATTTACCATGTTATTTTAAGACCATAGACTTCTTATAGGTTTTCCTATAATCTATGAGTAAGGAACCATTCTCTGAATTTTTTTCATAATTTTAGGCTCAATAGTTTCGGAGATAAGGGGGGGGGGAATGGTCAATTTTCATCTATTTTCATAAATATCTCAAAAAATATTTGTTTAAAAATTATTTTAAAATAATATTTGAGATTCTTGTAAAAATTCCTTTCATTTGATATGTCACACGGTACAATTTGCAAAACTTTTTTTAAATATTTTCTTCTTTGCCCCCCAAAAGTGACCCCCATATTCAAAAATCATTTATTTTCGTTTCACATCCGTGTTTGGGTCACAGAAATACATATGTGTATTAAATTTCAAGTTAATCGGCCCATTAGATTCGGAGCAAATTGGCTGTGACAGACGGACAGACAGACAGACACACGAGTGATCCTATAAGGGTTCCGTTTTTGCCTTTTGAGGTACGGAACCCTAAAAAACATAGTATTCCATCAAATTATTCTTTTTGCCAACAAATTAACATTAGGTAATTATTAAAAGAGAAAAATCAATGACCTGCATTACATTACATTACTTGTCGTGAATTCTATCACATAACCTAAACATATCATATTCACATAAGCTAAGGTTATGTAAACCAGGAATTGAATGCTAAGTGCTCCTAGAGCCATTTAACAATGACAGATGACTGTTACACAAGCGCCATGATTGATGTGCAAGCGCAGTCTACATTAGAGTTGGTTCACACTTAACGAAACAAAGAATTGTGAGTCACCACGATAACTTTAAGTTCCTCTTGCTTGGCTAAAGGAAAATGATTGACACGACAGATCTGTAGACATTTATTCAGCATTATACAAAATCAATGGTTTAAAACGAAAACCACGATCACGTGGGGCATACAATACCGTACATTGATTACGTATTACTTTAAAAATTAAGTTTATAAACACCCCGAAACAGAAAAGGAAATTGGTGAATTCCTTAGCAACGAAATAATCAAAAATTCTCAGAGAAGTCGGACCTACAAAATTCGTTGCAATTATAACAGACAACGCTACCAATATGAGGGTTATTGGCGAATAATTATGGCGAAGTATCCTCATATTTAGCAGTGAGCATTATTGAGCAGTGGTGGCCCAGTGGTAACGGCCCCGACTTACGAGTTGTAGATCGTGGGTTCGAACCCAAGCAGGCGCTTTACTTTGTGTAAATAATTTCATCACCACTGCTCTCAAAACGGTGAAGGAAAACATCGTGAGGAAACCGGCATGTCTTAGAACCAACAATTCGAAGACATGTGACATCTACCAACCCGCACTGGGCCCGAGTGGTGGATTACGGCCCACTCCCTCTCACAGAGGGGAGGCCTGTGTCCCAGCAGTGGGAACATTAATAGGCTGATGATGATGATGATCCTCATATTACATGTGTAGCATATATTGCACATACATTTAACCTAATCAAACATAAATTTGAGTTAGTGTAGAAATAATAGTGACAATGACACACATATAACACGTGAACAAAGTGTTTTTATTATCATATCAGACTCTAAGAAAGTGAAACGGACTTGTGTAAAGTGCAATAAACACTATTCTAAGTTTTAAAATAATTACCACGTAAAAAATTAAGTTAGATTAAAATTGCTTATTAGTCTTAAAGGCTAGATTGTAATCGATTATTAAGAACCTGGTTCTTTCTAATAAAGCATAAAAAAAAAAAAAAATTTAACCTAATCTACACAGATTTGTTCAAAAGAATTTCTTTATTCAAAGAAGTTTTGGACACGGGTTATAAACCATTATTAAACCGCTAAGTGTGAAAAAGACGGTTTAAAACCAAATGGTTTAAAACGTTTAAAATTCTTTTTGCATCTATAGTCATGATGATACAACAATGCAACTGATACTGGCACTGCTGATACATCTAATTTGACCAAAATTCTGTCTCAAAAGTCTGTGGCTGTTCAGTTAAAAAAATAAAGTCTCTATACTCCTTATGTTACGCAGTCAAATAAAGGTAAACAAAAAAAACTACGTAACGAGACAACTGTCAACCGTGAAACCGACTAAACGTAATACCTGTCACTTGTCATGCTACGTCACAGTTGTACTCTTCAATTTAGCAACGTTATAATTCATTGTCGTTTAGAGTTTGAGCTCTTTACAATAGACAGATTAAAATATTATATTATTATTATAGATCTAACAAAAAAATTGTGCTCAAGCATTTACATCCACGGATAAAGTTTAACGTATACATTAATAAAAGAAGCAACCTAAACCTATGAAGTATATATAATAATATTATATAATTCATATTGTAGTTTTTCAAAATTATCTACTCATCACAAGTAATATCTGAGATTCTTCAGTTGATCTAAATAAAAATATAATATATATTATATTATGTTGAAATTACACCAAAATCTAGGTCCCATTCACCATTATTGTGATATGCAAAATCGACTTTACCTCATTCTGTTTTGCTTTTTACAGAAAAAATGTCAATTAAAAACCAATGGGCAAGACGCTGGCTTAAGAAGTGAAGAAAAATCACCCTGAAGGAAAATACCAAGAGGCATGGAAGGATTTACATCTACGAATAGTAGTTTAAGAATAAATGATAAAGGTTAACTAACATACATTAATAAAAGAGGAAACTATTATACAAATCTATAATCAAAATCTGGTTTTATCGTATTTGCAAGTATAAGCAAGAAATATTCATCTATAAAAACCCTTTTTACGATTTCTTTACCTCTCTATCATCTCTTTCTCTATCTCTCTTAATCTATAGTGTATAGACTAGAGTAAGCAATGACTTATCTTTAATCGTAAGTATACCAAATAATACCCATTTTGATTTTCTAAAAACATTAATGGACACGCTAATAAAATATTCTTCTTGTGATCTCCAAACAATTCCCATTTTGGTTACCGAAAAATACTAAATTGATACGCTAATGTACCTAGAATAGATTGTCTTTTTGTGATGTGCTTTAGCCTAGTAACTGCGACCAAAGAAAAAAGCCAGAAAGTAAAGAGACTTATTTTTAAAAGGCATGTATTTAATGCGGCAACTAAGTAAAATGAATATGGGTTTAAAAAAAAAATAGAGTGGGTACCATATATAATGGGTTGGCAGCTAATAAGGAGTATCGTAATAAGTAATAGGTAGCATATTAATATATCAGTAATAAGCTCCGTTATAATTTAAACTAGCATCAAGTTTTTCTTTTGGGAACAGAATTAATATCTAAGCGGAAACTTAATGGCGAAAATAAAATAGAAAATGGGCATTCATAAATAATATAAATCAGATTAAAAAAAAAAAAACTAAATAAAAATAAAAATATTATATATAATCTAGTCGTTTCTGGCACTCGCCGGCCGCTACCGCGGCACCGCTCGCTTCGCTCGCTCGGCTCTTGCGTAGGAGGTCACAGTTTTAACCTAACCTAACCTAACCATTACCTACCTAAACCTAAACATTAACCTAACCACATACGAAATAGTTGGTAACATATTTTCTTTGCCACCCTACTAACATTATTAGTCGCCAAGTCATTATTTATAGCTCCTCGCCTAATATTTTATTTGACTGGTATAGTTTATTTGCTACCTAAACGCAGCTGCTAGTTTTTAGTTTTTATAACACCTTTAATTTTGAACCTTACATAATATAATAGTCGCGAAAATATTTAATCGCTGGCAAGTTATTTTATTTGTTGCAAACATTTAGTCGACTTTTAAGTTATTAGTCACTCGGAAAATAATAAGCTTTTTTAAAATAGTGATCATCATCTCCTAAAAGTTCTTAAAGGATCAAAAAAGTGGCCAAGTGCGAGTCGGACTCGCCCATGAAGGGTTCCGTAGCAGCAAGTAACATAATATAAAAGTTCTTGTAGTTCGTTAAAGGTAAATTGCGGTTTACAATTTATGACGTATTAAAAAAAAACTACTTACTAGATCTCGTTCAAACCAATTTTCGGTAGAAGTTTACATGGTAATGTATATCATATATTTTTTTTAGTTTTATCATGCTCTTATTTTAGAAGTTACAGGGGGGGGGGGGACACACATTTTACCACTTTGAAAGTGTCTCTCGCGCAAACTTTTCAGTTTAGAGAAAAATGATATTAGAAACCTCAATATCATTTTTGAACACCTATCCATAGATACCCCACAAGTATAGGATTGATGAAAAAAAAATTGAGTTTTTGTTCGAAGTATGGGGAACCCCCAAAATGTATTGTTTTTCTTCTATTTTTGTGTGAAAATCTTAATGCGGTTCACAGAATACATCTACTTACCAAGTTTCAACAGTATAGTTCTTATAGTTTCGGAAAAAAGTTTTACCACTTTGAAATTGTCTCTTGCGCAAACTATTCAGTTTAGATAAAAATTATATTAAAAACCTCAATATCATTTTTGAACACCTATTCATAGATATGCCACACGTGTTTGATGAAAAAAAAAATTGAGTTTCAGTTCGAAGTATTACAACCAAGTATTCGAACCCCCAAAATTTATTGTTTTTTTTTCTATTTTTGTGTGAAAATCTTAATGCGGTTTACAGAATACATCTATTTACTAAGTTTCAACAGTATAGTTCTTATAGTTTCGGAAGTAAGTGGCTGTGACATACGGACGGACAGACAGACAGACATGACGAAACTATAAGGGTTGCGTTTTTTTGCCATTTGGCTACGGAACCCTAAAAAGGCGATCATCATTAGAAGAACAATAAGCCCTCTAACAAGAGGGTCAATATTTCCCGTAAGTTATTATAATGTGGTCTGACAAATTTACTCAAACAGAAAAAAACTTGAGGAAGGAGTATTTATCAGTCGCTTGTTCAGTGTCCGTAACTTTGCTATTGTTTGCACGACAAATTGTTCAGTGTTGGGCAAATATAATTACGATGACGCGCGTTCATTGGTCGAATCAAATAGCGCGCGCTTCCCCGGCTTCCTGTTACACACTTCCGTCCCTTTTCACGAAATCACTCCTACAGTTTGCAGGTTCCCACGGATTGCATATTGCAGGAAAGCTAGAGGAAATATGTTACACATTATAACGAAAACAAAAATAAACGTAAACGTTGTTACACAGTATGACAAAGCTGGCAGTATCCCATATTTGTTTGGTTTTCAACATCTTTTTATCAGTTTTAGCATACATTTGTCTTAAATATACTGCAGAAGTTTTGGGAAAGACCATGTCATGTTGTGCTGTATACAGTGCATTTAAGAGGTCTATGCCCCTTCGCCTTCGTGGTGACAGTTCTCTTCAACCAAAAAAAGCTTCAGTTAGCTTTGGTTTACTAAAAATACTAATTAATTCTGCCTAAAGTAGACAGGTATTGAGTTCATAAGTTATGAGTATGACTAACGTGACCATTTATTTTTTTACTCAAAACGGGACTTAGGTTTATTTATCTCAATTATAATAGGGCAGATTCATAAAGGAAACTTATTTTTGAAAATACCAGCATACTCGTATGTTCTCATTTTCTCAATGAAAAAAAAACTTTTTTAATAAAAAAAATCTTATCAATATGATGTACTTAATTAAAAATTAAGCAGGATAAATTTTCGGTCATTTTTACATTTGTCTGCAGAACAACTTTCTTTTAATACAGCTGGTGATGATTTTAAATAAGAATAAAGTTCTTGGCACGTTTTTTTAATATTCAACTTAGTAATCAACATCGCCAAGCCTGTAACTGGGTTTTTTCAGACGTCCACAATTTATTATTAAAGAAAGACTCTGAGAACGGGACAATTTTGCGTCCCCAGGTGTTTTTCGGGGACACTGGGACGTAGAACCGAAAAAAGGGACGGTCCCGTTAAAAACGGGACGTATGGTCACGTTAAGTATGACAGTCACGTCAAAAGGCTTCCGTAAAACAAAGAAAATACCGTAATTAGTTCATTTGTATATATTTTGCAAGCGATAAACAAACAATGACATGATTCCGCTCAGGTTTGCGTATTAATTACCTAATGAGCACACTTCCAATGTAGATACCTAATATACCCACAGTACACTTGCACACACACACGCACACTTCCACTGTAGGTATACCTACAGTGGGAGTGTGGAAAAATTTAGCATGGAAAAATTGATCGGACTGATGGTTATAAGTTTTTATGATGAAATCTGGCATCTAGATGGCGTTAAGGTTAGCAGAAATGATTAGCATAGCAATCATTTAATATCCATGTTAGCAACAATGAGAATTCTTAGAATAAAGATAATGAGTGACTTTACGCATGAGAAGCACATAATATTTTATTAATTAAACAGTTCAAAATTGATGTTCACCTACTCTCATATCGTAAAATTCGAATTATACAGGGTGGCAGGGACATCGACGCGAAGCCGGTTACCATGGATTCAGTACATGATTCTGAACCCCCCTGCGTTGAAATTTTTCGTCGGTTATTTAAAAAAAAATCAGCTGTTTCATAGAAAAGTGCAATACCTACGCGGTCAAAATGTATGGAACAGCTGTTTTTTTTTTAATAACCGACGAAAAATTTCAACGCAGGGGGGTTCAGAATCATGTACTGAATCCATGGTAACCGGCTTCGCGTCGATGTCCCTGACACCCCGTATACTTCAAATCGAGTTTATATTGACATACTACTTTATAAAAAATTGTTTTATATAACATTAGTTTGTTGGAGAAAAAGTGTTATAATTATTATGATTCTATTTTGAAATTTGGGTTTCAAAATAGAATCATAATAATTATAACACTTTTTCTCCAACAAACTAATGTTATATAAAACAATTTTTTACCAATACGATATAGGGCAAATTCAAGAAGTTAATATCATCAAGGAGTGTCCATGAATTAATTATTTATACTAATGGAACGCAAGCGGGCGCGCAATTTTAATACATTTTAATTGTTACAGTACCCCAAAAAAATGTATTAGTGAATAAGTCTTTGGTGTGCCATAATTATTGTTGGCGACGACAAACGACTGATTAGCAATTAAGAGATTGATTTAATAATAAAAACCATTTTCCTTATAGTCATAGATATAATTACCTTCATTTAATTGTTAATATGTAAATAACATAGGGATAGTTTCATTTTCCCATAACTATAAGAAAACCCCGAATCGATACCCACATAATATATAAATTGTAACATGTAACATAATAAATAATAATAAGTAGATAGAAATAAAGATCGTAGTTAGCACCCTAACACAAAACCTAAGGTAAAGGCTTGGTAAAGGTATAAGGTATTCACATAAGCAGGTACTAGCTTATCAGAAACACAAGGTAAATACACGAACATTCACCTAAACACACATCAAAAGGTTTGGTATCACCCATGAACAAGTTTCGACTTGTTTGAGTAAATAGACTCGCCCACGAAACAAGTTTAAACTTGTCGAGATAATGGCCTCGCCCAACAAACGAGTCTCAACTTGCTCAACCAATCAGGGTATCGATCGGGGAGCAGGTTACAACCTGTCCAGAAAAAAGGGTAACGCTTGACCGAAATGTACGAGCCTAACTCGCTAAGATTGGTTAAAAACCAAAAATTGTAAATCACAAATGTCCAGACTAGCTGCTAATTGCGCTATGATAGAAAACTACTTAAGCGATAGTAAAATGTAAACTCTAGTTTTTTAGTGCGCGGCAATATATTCGTTAATTTAGTATCAACATACGTGGTGTTTCTCTCAGAATCCCCTACAATTATATAAATAAATACCATTATTAAAAAGTTTTGTTTCCGAGTTTTACTTGTCTGTGGCAGTGCATGCGCGGTGATGTGCTGGATTTTGGCTGTTAAATAATTAGTATTCTTGCATAAGTAGAGATCGGATGCTCGGCTGCATAATTACCTAAAGTTGAGGTGTTGGCTTTTATGGAAAGCACTTTTGTATCGAAAAAATCCCGGGATTCCGGGATCGACAAATTTAGAGTTCAGATTAAAGAATCGAATATATTATTTAAATACGTTCAGGTATTGGCTAATATGGAATTTTTGTATCGATCGCAAAAATCTAGCGGTTCCGGAATGAATAAATTGAGTACTATTTGACTATAGAAATGCTAGCTAATGTTGTAAAATAGGTTGCCAAATTGGCATAGCACAGGAGAGGAGGGACAGTATTAAATTAACCAATGAGTCGCAGCGTACGACTCACACACATTGAGTAGCTTTTGGAGAGCACTGATTGAGGGGGCCAGCAGTACTATATCGTCTGCGTAGCTAATGTTGTTAAAACAAACTCCATCCACGTAGCATTCAACACGTGTGCTGCTGAGTCGCTCAATCAGAGCATTAACATACAAACCGAAAAGCAAAGGCGAGGAGAGGCCCCCCTGCCTCACCCTCCACTCCGGCCGGCACGGCGCTGTCAGCTCTCCCGCCCACCGCACCTGTGTCTCTTGGTTCAGGTACCAGTGCTTGAGGAGTAATACGAACTCTGGCGGCAGCGGTGTTTCTTCTAACTTTTTCCAGAGAAGACCCTATAGCCATGGCTACGATGGTAGCGAGTGAAATAGGCCTGTAGTTTAACTTGTCTTATGCGTCTCCTGTCTTGATTTTGACCACCGGCACCACCAGAGTTCGCACTAGGTCAGCCAGAAGATGTGAATGACACAGACACAGATTAAATAATAGTGCCAGCATCCGGGGTAATTTCCCACTTACAGCATGCTGCAGATGCTCAATGCTGACTCGGATTTGCCTCTTGTCATCTTCTACATTTCTTCTATATGTGCCTGATTTTCTTTTCAAGGATTACAGTGGACACCTCCGCACGCTCAGGGCCAGCATTGAATACCCCACACAGTGGTGCCAAGGTCGACTTAATAGAGAATTGGTTTTTGAACACCTCAGCTATATCCCTAGGACAGGAAACCGATCGTCGCTTAGGATTTAATCTATTAGTGGCTTTCCAAAATCCTCTAATTTTTATAATACAAATTAACCTTTATACGAGGGCTGATAAATCGTTTTCATATCTCATGCTCGGAAAGTAGTGTTTGTTTGATCCGAGTAGCGGGTGGGAGACGCTGCTTCCCGCTCTAGGGCGGGAAAGACTCATAGTAATTGCTTCCCGCCCTAGGGCGGGAATGAATTTTAAAAATAGAACTTATGGTTAGGTAGTCGGCTACGAACACAGATATAAATCTAACTAGATATCGCAAGTCCCTCCATCTTTATGAAAACAACATTTCCAATGCCTCGGCCAATTTTTCTATACAGTCTTTACAGCTCAATATGGCTTAAAAAGACATTTTTCTAGATTTTGGTGGATTTCCGGTGCCGATAATGCTAAATGAAAATCTCAGATTGCGATCATTGATCGTAATTTTACTCCGTTTTTTGACACACGAAGTACATACTTACAATCGCGTCATCTAGTTAGATAATATCCGTGGGTACGAAACTTTTTAAGAAAAATATCGAATAGAATAAAATAAAAGCTGCGGCAGTGTTTGCACTTACGTTTTTGGTTTTCCCCAATTTCTTAATGAATTATCCCTAATATTCCCTAAAAAATATAAAAATTCCTTGGTTTAGGGAATTTTTCATTTTTATGTCATAAATACCTAAAAAACATTCATTATTAATCGAGACAGACGAAACAAACCAACTGTAGGTATAATGCGACTTATTTCTGATGTCGTCTTTAGCCACGGAAATAGTACTATTAACAATAACATGGTAAACTAAAATTAGACGAATAACAATCATTACAAGTTTCAGGAAATCCCCTTTAATCAATCGGTGGTGCCATAGAGTAAAGCAGTACATTGGGTTCTGCCTACTAATTAAACAATAGGGCTACCAACTCAAGTTCAATTTTTCCCTAAATCCCTGCCAAAATAAAATATCAGTAAACCATGCTTAGTATTAGCCTTTTTCCCTAAAAAACGGGAGAAATCCCTAAAAGTGGAAGCACTGGGCTCCGGTCTTGTGACTATATTATAAACAGCCAGTGAGAATAAAAATAAAAAATCTTATACGCGGGACGGCCCGCAGCGGTGATGCGGTGCGTTCCATATTTAAACATTTTTACAAATTGTTATAACTTGTTAGTTCATTTTAAGTAGGTACTGCTCATGTTATTCAATATCAATAAATATTTAAACACTATTTTTTACTTTCCTTATATTCGAAATGAAAAGTAGAGTGTTTAACACGGGTGAAAGACATCAATTCCTACTCGGACTATAGCCGCCCTCGCTGCGCTCGGGCGTCTAAATACCTCGTATGGGAATTGATTCCTTTCCACCCTTGTATAACAATCTACTATTCCATATCATGTATTCGATTAGTTGTGCATTCCCGGATTTTATTGAATTCCGAACATTTCGATTTTTTTTATTAAGAAACCACTTCCATAATTTCTTAGCCAAAAAATCATTAAGATCTCTATTATAAGCAGTGAACTATTTCTTACTATTTTAACTTTGATCTTTTATTTAATAGGTTCAACCCAATGTATGAGAGTAGATAAAGTATTGTAAGTATGCAATTGCACATAACTAGGTATTAAAACACTCGTGTTTTAATACCCCTTACTGTGCCACAGTTTCTAAAACTACCATTTTTGTTCTTGTACCTATTATTATTATGTAAAGTTGTAAACTATCATCATTAGTTCTACTTGGTGAGATATTACGCACAACTCACAAAAAAAAAGGAAGCAAAGAATACGCATAATAAAATCAAATTTTAATTAACCTAATTAGCCAAAAACAAGAGGATATACCATTAACATACAATAGCTATAAGTACACCTCTGCCTAAAAAATTACATATCTTATATCTTCAAACACTGGGACATACACACTGGTCTGGGACTGGGACGGCGAGATTTCCTCATAAAATAATAGTAGGGCGTTGAAAATGACCTAGGCTAGCACTTTAACATTTTTCACAATAAAACTGACATTGTAAGCGGATCATGAACGTGTAATTATGAATAAGTAAACAAGATGAACTTGTATGATGATTGTAAAGGACGCCGAGCACAGCACCATGAAAAACATAACATGTATGTAAATAGGTTAGAAATAAGGTAGAAATTAAGAAAATAGCAAAGTCAAATAATGTGTATGTTGCCCTGAGGTCAACTCTTACGTAGGCGCAACTAGCGGCGGGACCTCAGCGGAAATTTGATGTTTATTTTATTCTATTTTATGTTCTAATTAGGTTAATTAAGTTAGATTAGGTTCCAATTTGTATGTTTTTAAAGATAGTTTTGTAATTAGAATCTAATAAGAATGTTAAAAGTGAAATAAGTTACGTATTTGTCGAAAGTAGGAAATTACGTAAGTTGAAATTGAGGTTTTTTGTTTATGGTGATATCGTCACCAAATTAGTGTCAAACGACAGGGTTTAATTAGAAACGTTGTATTCCGTTTAGATTTTTAAGATCGGACCACAGGTTCCGAAGATATGAGCGTGTAAAGTAATCAAAATGTAGCAAACCTTAATTTTTAGTAGTCAATGTTCTAGAAACTTTTTTGTTTATTAAGTTATGGTAAAAGTAATTATGTCATTTAATTGGAGCATATGTAAGCTGAAAAATATGTAAAAACTGTAACGATCCGACCACGGGAACTAATTGAAACAGGGGTTCAAATGGGAATCTTGTAAGAAATTTTGAACATTAAAATGGTCTCAAAATCAGCGGTCTCTATAAGGTACCGAAATCGCTCTATAAAAGACGTGCGGGTCGAGCGGAACGTTACAGTCGGATCTCAGCGCTCGAACAAGAAACATCTCAACAAGGAACAAGAAAATAGAAGAAGTCTTGAAGCAAATAAGTCTTTTATTAGAAAGGTCCCTACAAATAAATATACAGTCCACTTCAGTCTGGTCCATCGAGCGGCGGATATCAAGAACGAAGAACCCGCCACAAGATCCTGGTCCACGGAGCTGCAAGGAAGAACGAAGAACCCTGCAGCAAGAGCGAAAAACGAGATTCGTCAGTCGTAATTGGTTTGAACCTGCCCACGACAGGTTTAAACTCGACCGGTTGGACTGGTCACCCAACCGATCGACCGACGCATCAACCAGCGGGCAAACCGACGTGACGACTCGACGTGTCAAGATCGCCGAGCCGAAGTATCGTCACCCACCCGCCGTGTCAAGCGTCACCGTGTCAAGCGTCACCGTGTCAAGGTCACCGTGTCAAGCGTCACCGTGTCAAGCGTCACCGTGTCAAGGTCACCGTGTCAAGCGTCACCGTGCAAGCGTCACCGTGTCAAGGTCACCGTGTCAAGCGTCACCGTGCCAGCGTCACCGTGTCAAGCGTCACCGTGCCAGCGTCACCGAGTGAAGGTCACCGTGTCAAGATCGCCGTGTTGACGTCACCGAACCGACGTCACCGGACCGACGTCACCGAACCGACGTCACCAAGCCGACGTCACCGAACGTGCCGACGAGTTGCCGAACCGAAGCCGTGCCGAGCCGTGCCGACCCGAACCGAAGAGGATCGACGCGCCGAGCCGGAAAGTTGCCGACCCGGAAGCCGAACCGACGTCACCGAAGCCGTGCCGACGAGTTGCCGAACCGAAGCCGTGCCGAGCCGTGCCGACCCGAACGAAGAGGATCGACGCGCCGAGCCGGAAAGTCGCCGACCCGGAAGCCGAGCCGAAGAATAGGAGCTGAAGCCGAAGCGTTGCCGAACCGAAGCCGTGCCGAGCCGTGCCGACCCGAACCGAAGGGGATCGACGCGCCGAGCCGGAAAGTCGACGACCGGAAGCCAAGCCGAAGAGTTGCCGAGCCGTAGCCGAACCGAAGAGGTGCGGTACCGAACGTGCCGACCCGAACCGAACGTGCCGAACCGAACGTGCCGACCCGAACCTGAGAAAAACGCAAAATTTGAAGATCGATCAAGATCCGAAGACACCTGCGATCAAGAGGATTTCCGAAGAAAAGGTGCCCAGGACTTAGAAGATGGTGGTCACAAGGAGCCAAGGGGATGCAGCGGACATGGAGGAACAGCGACGCATCCAGTTGCAGCAAGAGGCGCGACAAAGGGAAGCGGAGCTGATCGAGCGAGAGCGTCAGAGAAGACTCTCGTTGGACCCACCAGCGTCACCATTCTCCAAGCCAGCATACACCAGCACAGCGGGACCATCGGGAATCCAAACGACAGCAACAGCAGCACAGCGAAGGTTAGGATCACCAACAAGATCGGTGAGGTCACAGCGGTCAACAACGAGCATCACTACGAGGCTACGATTGGTGGAACTGGAGGCAGCAGAGAAGCTAGCTGCCATCAGGAAGAGGGAGCTGGAACTGGAAGCGGACCTGGTCAAGAAGCGACTAGCCGTAGAAGTTTCAGTTATCAACGATGAAGATAGCATCCACGAAGAAGGACCCGCCCCTCCCCGTGAGGAACCACATCAGAAGGTGGACGAATGGCTGAGGACCAACCCCCTCAGTACACGGGGGGAGGAAGCACGGGCAGAAGAAGGAACCCGCGAAGAACAGAAGCAGCTGCGATTCGAGGTTCAACGTGGAAGATCGCCGACTCCAACGAGGAACAGGAACAGCATCGAGCACCTGGCAGCCACATTAGAGAAGATGGCCAGGCCCAGGCCTCGACACACGGACCTGCCGACTTTCTCAGGAGCGGCCAACGAGTGGTTGCCGTTCAAGGCAGCCTACAGAGATACGACCGGTATGTACCAAATTTCTGCAGCAGAGAACATCCAGCGGTTGAGGAGCTGCCTCAAGGGAGATGCAAGAGATGCTGTGGCCGCCCTTCTGCATACGGCCACCGATCCAGACATCGTGATGAAGACCCTCGAGCAGTGCTTCGGAAGACCGGAAGTCATCATCGACAAGGCGCTGGAAGACCTGAAGAAGCTGCCGAAACCTGGGACATCAGCGGCCGAACTCAACAGCTTCGCGATCAAGCTGCAGAACATCATCTGCGTGCTGAAGACGATCGACCGAAGAGGATACCTGTTCAACCCCCTGATGACAAGAGAAGTGTTGGAGAAGCTGAGCCCGCATCTACGATCCCGATGGTGCGACTACGCATACGATCAAGAAGGAACATCGGACCCGGAGATTGTCGTCATGTCTCGCTTCCTGATGCGCGAAGCGGACCGAGCCCTGAGGTACACGTACGCCCCAACTACGTGCGCCGCCAGTCAGAAGAAGGAGACTCGACCGACGATAATGCTGAAGAAGAAGGCAAGCGTATTCAACACAACTGCAGGTGCGGAAGAGCAACGGGATAGGTGTCCCAAATGTGAACAAGCTCACATGTTAGCGCAGTGCCCCAAGTATAAGGCACTTGCGATAGAAGACCGGTGGAAGTTCCTGAAGGAAAAGGGGATATGCTTCAAGTGCGCCCACAAGCAACACAGGCGCATGAGTTGCAGAGCGAAGCCGTGCGGAGTGAACCAGTGCAGCCGACCACATCATGCGAGCCTCCATCAAGAGATGAAGAAGGAAGATCCGAAGCCTGCAGAACCAGCCAAGGAAGAAGCGGTCCTGTCGGTAGCAACCAAAGCTGCTGGATCCAGGTCAGTGCTGTTGAAGATGTGCCCTATCGTCGTGTCTGGACCACGGGGGGAGGCGAGGACATACGCCCTCCTGGATGAAGGAGCCACCATCACCCTCGTCGACAAGGACCTGGCGGAGAGCATCGGAGCAGAAGGACCATCGCAGCCACTTCATCTGAACGGGGTCAACATGTCGCAGCAAGAGATGGAGAGTCAACTGGTCAACGTCCAAGTCAGAGGACTGAAGAACGACGGCAGCTACAAGGTCAGAGCGAGGACAATGAAGAACCTTCGCCTGCATCAGCAGTCCATCCCAGATACGCTGCTACACTACGAGCACCTGAAGGACCTGACACCGGAGGAGGTGTGCTATGAGAAGGCGCGCCCCGGGCTTCTAGTGGGAACAGACCACTGGGAGTGCATCGTGTCCCGCGAGCTACGAGTCGGCGGGCCGAATCAGCCGGCCGCATCAAGGACACAACTAGGATGGGTGGTGCACGGAACAGCGCCACGTCATGCCATCTGTCAAGAAGGGAATGTGCTGCACGTCTACGAGCCCGACCGAACGACGGGCACGAGCAGCCAGGAACTCCACGACTTGGTCGAGGGCCACTTCAGGATCGACGCACTCGGCATACAAGGGAAGCCGAGGATCAAGGACGAAGATCTACGGGCCATCAAGATCGTCGGGAGTACGACAAAGAAGATTGACACCGGGTACGAGGTGGGATTGCCGTGGCGACGAGACGACGTCACCATGCCACCGAGCTACGGGCAAGCGTTCCGGAGACTTCGGAAGATTGAACAGAAGATGGATGCTGATGCAGACTTCGCCGGTGAGTACTCCAAGCAGATAAATAACCTGTTGGAGAAAGGATACGCGACGCCGTGCGACGGGTCTGAAGAGAAGAGCGCCATCTGCTGGTACCTGCCACACTTCGCGGTGCAGAACCCGAACAAGCCCGGCAAACACAGGCTGGTGTTCGACGCAGCGGCGAAGAGCAACGGCGTGTGCCTGAACGACGAGCTGCTGGAAGGACCCGATCTACTGCTGTCACTGCCAGGAATCCTCTTTCGATTCCGGGAACAGGCAGTGGCGATCACAGCGGACGTGCAAGAGATGTTCCTGAGGATCAAGATACGGCCGGAAGATCAACCAGCGCAGCAGTTCCTGTGGAGAGGCGACCAACGAGAGGGGCCTCCGAAGAAATTCAAGATGACAAGTATGATCTTCGGCGCTGCGAGCTCCCCGTACATGGCCCACCACGTCCGCAACTATAACGCCGACGTGTACGGGCAGGAGTGTCCACGCGCCCTAGAAGCCATCAAGAGAAGTCATTACATGGATGACTTAGTGGCCAGCTACAAGGACCCCGAAGAAGCATGGAAAGCGGTCGAAGAAACGAGAGCTGTACACGCGCACGCGGGATTCACGCTCCGAGGATGGAGCTCCAATGATAGGACGGTGCTTCGCGACGTGCCTCCGGAGCTACACGCCACCTCTCCCACACAACTGGGGGGAGAACAGCCCGAGAGCAAGATCTTGGGGCTGTACTGGAACGCGGAACGAGATGAGCTGGGATTCAACACGTCAATGAACAGAGTTCCAGCTGAAGTACGAGCAAGAACCCGCGCGCCGACAAAGCGTGAAGCACTCAGCGCTGTGATGTCTATATACGACCCGCTAGGATTGCTGAGCCACTACACTATACGATCGAAGATTATTTTGCAGAGTTTATGGAGACTTCAGATCACGTGGGACGAGCAGGTGCCAGAAGAAGAGAACGAGCTGTTCGCAACCTGGCTCGCCCGACTGAACGAGCTCACCCATCTTCGATTGCCAAGATGCTACGTGAGGAAGAAGTACGAGCGCATCGACCTACACATCCTGTGCGACGCCAGCGAGCAAGCATACGCAACCGTCGCCTACTGGAGGGTGAAGAACACCGATGGGAGCGTGGACGTCGTGCTGGTAGCCGCCAAGGCCAAGGTAGCGCCTCGTCGGATCCAGACCATACCTCGTCTGGAGCTACAAGCGGCCGTCATCGGAGCGAGACTGGCCGACACCATAAGAAAGGAGCATCGCATCGAGGTCAGTCAGACGACTTACTGGACTGACTCCACAACGGTGGTGCACTGGATTCACCACGACATGCGACGCTACACGCCGTTCGTCGCGCATCGCCTGGGAGAGATCGCCGAGCTGAGTAAGAAAGAAGAATGGCGTTGGCTGCCTACAGCCAGCAACGTTGCCGACGACGCCACCCGGCTTGTCGACACGCCCATCAACGAAGCGGATCGGTGGTTCCAGGGGCCGGACTTCCTGTACCTACCGGAAGAGCAGTGGCCCATGGCGACGACGAACGAGCAAGAGGACGAAGAGGTTCTCCACATTGCAGAGAAGACAGAACAAGACAGCTGGCTGCCGAACCCAGCCCGCTTCTCCAAGTACGAGATTTTGGTGAGGGCTACCGCCAGAGCCATCGCCTTCACCGACATCTGCAGGAAGAAAGCAACGACGATGGAACATCGCCATCTACAGCGCGCCGAGGCTGAGCTGATAAAGCAGGCGCAAGAAGACAGCTTCGGGGAAGATTTGAAGAAGATCCGGTCTGCTCGTCCAATCATGAAGACGAGTCGGTTGTATCGACTGGATCCAGTGCTGGAAGACGGTATCCTGAGGGTGCGGGGCCGGATCGAGGCCTCCTCCGCGCCAACCGAGACGAAGCGGCCAGTCATACTGGACGGCCGCCATCAGCTGACCAAGCTCCTAGTTCTGCGGGAGCACTGCGCTGCGGGTCACGCCAACAGGGAGCGCGTGACGAACGACCTACGGCAGCGGTACTGGGTCATCCACTTGCGACCCACGGTACGCGCCGTAGAGAAGAACTGCGCCTTCTGCCGAAGACGCCGAGCGACGCCGCAGCCGCCAGCTACAGGGGACCTGCCACACGCCCGCCTTGACCCGTTCCACCGCCCGTTTACCAACTGCGGGGTGGATTACTTTGGGCCGATGATGGTCAAGGTGGGGCGCCGCCGAGAGAAGAGGTGGGGCGCACTCTTTACGTGCCTCACTTCCCGCGCCGTGCACATCGAGCTCGTCGCATCACTCTCCACCGACTCAGCAATCATGGCGCTGAGACGTATGGCTGCGCGCAGAGGCTGGCCAAGACTTATGTACTCCGACAACGGGACCAACTTCCGCGGGGCTGATCAAGAGCTTCGCAACGCCTACACCGAGTGGCTGCCTGCCCTGAACGACGAGGGGCTACTGCATCGTATGGAGTGGCGCTTCATACCTCCTGGCGCGCCCAACCAAGGCGGCGCGTGGGAGCGAATGGTGCGCTCAGTGAAGACTGCTCTCAGCGTGACACTACGGGAGAAGGCGCCGGCAGAGGAAGTCCTGAGAACTCTACTGACAGAAGCCGAGTTCTCCATCAACGCAAGACCGCTGACCCACGTCAGCGTGAACCCCAGCGATCCCGAGGCCCTGACCCCCAACCACTTCCTGTTGGGGTCATCAGATGGGCTGCCAACGACGGGACCCTGCGACGAGACGGACAGAAGAACCTGGCGAGCGAGTCAAGCGCTCGCTGATCACTTCTGGCGACGGTGGCTACGCGAGTACCTTCCCACTTTGGTACCTCGCGGCGAGCCACAGAATGACGTGCGACCGATGCAAGCTGGCGACGTGGTCCTCGTGGTCGACAACACGCTGCCCAGGAACACCTGGCCGATGGGAGTCGTCGAGCGGACACACTGCGGACCAGACGGCGGCATCAGGATCGTCGAGGTGCGCACCAGGACCGGCACCTTCCGACGCCCCGTGAGCAAGCTCGTCGTCGTGATGAAGAAAGAAGAGGCTACGCGAGCTGCGCCGGGGGGAGAAATGTAAAGGACGCCGAGCACAGCACCATGAAAAACATAACATGTATGTAAATAGGTTAGAAATAAGGTAGAAATTAAGAAAATAGCAAAGTCAAATAATGTGTATGTTGCCCTGAGGTCAACTCTTACGTAGGCGCAACTAGCGGCGGGACCTCAGCGGAAATTTGATGTTTATTTTATTCTATTTTATGTTCTAATTAGGTTAATTAAGTTAGATTAGGTTCCAATTTGTATGTTTTTAAAGATAGTTTTGTAATTAGAATCTAATAAGAATGTTAAAAGTGAAATAAGTTACGTATTTGTCGAAAGTAGGAAATTACGTAAGTTGAAATTGAGGTTTTTTGTTTATGGTGATATCGTCACCAAATTAGTGTCAAACGACAGGGTTTAATTAGAAACGTTGTATTCCGTTTAGATTTTTAAGATCGGACCACAGGTTCCGAAGATATGAGCGTGTAAAGTAATCAAAATGTAGCAAACCTTAATTTTTAGTAGTCAATGTTCTAGAAACTTTTTTGTTTATTAAGTTATGGTAAAAGTAATTATGTCATTTAATTGGAGCATATGTAAGCTGAAAAATATGTAAAAACTGTAACGATCCGACCACGGGAACTAATTGAAACAGGGGTTCAAATGGGAATCTTGTAAGAAATTTTGAACATTAAAATGGTCTCAAAATCAGCGGTCTCTATAAGGTACCGAAATCGCTCTATAAAAGACGTGCGGGTCGAGCGGAACGTTACAGTCGGATCTCAGCGCTCGAACAAGAAACATCTCAACAAGGAACAAGAAAATAGAAGAAGTCTTGAAGCAAATAAGTCTTTTATTAGAAAGGTCCCTACAAATAAATATACAGTCCACTTCAATGATGAAACAAGATGAACTTGCGTGGTCCTGGCTAGCTCTTAAAAGTTGACATTAAATATTGAATACATTCACGGTAGAGAACTACTACTGAGAAGGTTTTGTCCGGTTGGCTTTGATAATATACCTACTAATATTATAAAGAGGTAAGATTTGTTTGTTTGTTTGTAAGTTTGTATGTAGGGGGTAATCTCCGGGACTATCAGTCGAATTTCAAAAATTCTTTTTGTATTGGATAGCTCAATTCTTGAGGAAGGTTATAGGCTTGCGGACAAAGTCGCGGGCAAAATATCGTATTTTATAAGTTGATGACATGTATATTGAGATAAGTTATGGTATGATTCCGAAACACGCCGTACGCAGCATTGCTGTGCATCATTGCTGCCTGCCGCGTGATTCCGAGCACCGCGTTGCAGCACTGCAACAGCAGTTGTCTACAATCACGTGTTATCGCTGTGATGAACGCTGCACTACTGGTCTGCCGCGACGGCAGGGCGACACTGCCGCGCAGCAATGCCGTCGCAGCAATATCGCGCAGCATTGCCGTCGTGCTCGGAATGTAAACCTACAGAAAAAGTGTAGGGACCAATAGTGACGTGGCAGCAATTCCGCGGCAGCGCTGCTGTTTCTTTTTAGGAGATTAGAGAGACAAGAACAGAGAACCAGTTTGAAGAGCTGACGGCCCGCATCATGATGTTAAATATGTAGATTGAACTATTAAATAATTTATTTATAATATTTAATAAGCATTTTATTATTTCAACCCGGTAATATAACGGCATGCCCTCTTTTCTTTGTTTCACGAAAAATCTCCAGCTCGTCTGTATGTTGATAAAAATAAAACAATGTTGTAGATGTAACTTTGTACATGCATGATGTATTCATGTACAAGATAATAACCGGCTTGGGTACATGTCAACCTAATTTCCAGCTCATAGTTTGACGCAGGTCAAAGCCTCTAGGACATCCCAGGTACGTCGGTAATTTCCGTAATTACGTCGCGGTAAAACCGTACAAAATTCATATTTGCCAGAGTACCTACGATTACACACGTCACATAATTTGTTGTAAGTATAATTTCGTTAAGACGCAGATTACGCCAGTGGCACTGAGCGGTTAGCTTACGTGTTCTGTACTAAGCTCACGCAGCGCGTTGTACGTCCAGCCAGTAATCGGAATCGCCCGTCCAGGAGCGCTGTCCCAAATTAGACGCATTATTAATTTATTATACATGAAACTAAAGGTATTTCAATAAAACACGTATACTAAAAGATCAATAATTAAATTATCTATAAAATGGTCAAAGTCAACAAATGGATGGAAAAGTGGCGCATCAGGGCCAGCTCCAACAAATCAGTGCATGTCACTTTTACCCTGAGAAAGGACAACTGCCCCCCAATTAAACTTGGAAACGATGTTCTACCCCATCAAGATTCAGCAAAATACCTAGGTATGCATCTTGATAGGAGGCAAACATGGAAGCCCCATATCCAAAAAAAACGCGACGAGTTAAATATACGGCTCAGACACCTAAACTGGCTAATAGGCAGAAGATCGCACGTCACCACGGAAAATAAGATTCTCATCTATAAAACCATAATCAAGCCGGTTTGGACATATGGCATAGAGTTATGGGGATCAGCAAAAAACTCGAATGTGGAGATTCTACAACGGTTCCAGAATAAGGCACTCAAAATGATAACTAATGCACCTCTATTTATCAGAACCAATGAACTGCACGAGTACACTGAAATGAAAACAGTTAAGGAGGAAGTCGAACACAGAGTAAAAGCATACAAAGACCGTATAAAAGCCCATACTAACACCCTAGCAACAGCGCTATGTGAACCAATAAAAGACAGAAGGCTCAAAAGACAACACATATGGGACCTTGTTCACTAACAAACCCTAACTTAATAAGAGACAGCTTCCTCACTGGAGGAACAGTTCTTTCCAGTCAATAAACTCGCACAACAAATCTGCTAAGGGCTTCTTAAGCCGATCGCAAGATGTTATTATGAAAGAAAAAAAAAAAAAAAAAATAAAATAAAATGGTCAGGTAAATACGCTTGATAGATTTCGCATAATTTTCAGTTCATAATCTGCGTTAGACATAACTTTACAACAAACACTATGTAATATAAACATAATCTTAAATATTCCTTTATTAAGTTATTAAGAAAATCCTCTAATTTAACATATATTTTTTCGAAATCATTAATACTACTCGTTTAAAAGATGTTATATTCAGTACAAAATCATTAAAAGCCGGCTATGTCACCTTAAGTGCATGTTATCAACTTAATTTATAAAACTTCTGTATTCGAGATTTTTCGACATGATGAGCAGTAACTATATAAATTCGTTTCACAAGTATTTTCTTAGTTCGGTTTTTGGAGTAACATACCCATAGGGTAACAATAACCGGCCAGGAGCGAGTCGAGCTCGCAAAATTGGGGTTGGTGCTGAACCAAACTATACTGAGCACTTGAGCAGTCTATAGAACAATGGTCTGCCATAATTACTTTGTTGCGCATGATTAATAAACGTGATTAATAGACGTATAGTTTAGGAGCTAGCCTCCTAAACTATACGTCTAAATAACATAGTGTCAATGAAAAATGTATCTGCTCCAGGTATATGATTCAGCTAACGAACGTTTTTAATTCGATAAAGATAAATACTTTATAGGCCAGATGTTTAGATGGCGTTACTTAGTTTTCACTTCTATCAGCAGTCCCCAAAGACTGCCCCGCATGTTTTTTAATACATACAATAACATGTGGTTACCTATTCTTTGAAAGACGACAGATATCTATCTATTATACGGTTGAAAGGATATGTAGAGAGAGACTGTTTAAGCAATTTTATTACATAATATGAAAAAAAAAAAAAAAAAATGTCGGATCACTTGGGTGGCCGAGCTGCGAGACATCGGGTCTTCTTCACAACCCGACATAGTTTAGGTGTGGGCACTATAGTGGGTACTCGAACGAAACGATAGTTCGAACTTAAAATAACTTTAACAAACTGTAACGAACGAAATAAACACGTGCGTTGGTACTGAGCGTTTGCCAAGACTGTCCGAGCTCAACTGTCCACTGTAGACTGTCGCCACACTCGGTCTCCCCGCCAGTCATCGCTGCATCCCCTCTACCGACGATCGTGTCCAAGCGGTAGTGCTCGCTTGCGTTTCCGAACACATGATTATTCGTTTACGAATCAAATTGTTAGATGGCGCTGTCCACTGTACTGTGGCGCCATTCATCCACGACAAATACATATATATAAAAAAAATATTGTAGTTTCTTTCTTTCTTCTTGCAAAGGTCGTACCTCGGCAAACATCAAAGCTTTTAGTTTTACTCATGGTATATGTAATTTATACCTTCTTTTCGTGTGGTTAGTGCCTAACCTGGTGTCAGAGTTTTAAACCCACCTATGGGCCTCTGACTTGACTTCACATGCCGTCGAGAAATATCCCTCAGGCATGCCCATATCCGTGGGCATGCCGGTTTCCTCACGATGTTTTCCTTCACCGATTTTGAAGCAAGTGATAATAATATGATGATGAATGATGTGTGATGTGTATGTGGTGTATGAAATGAAAATGAAAACACTTAAATTTTTGTTGAGAATTGTAGTTTCACCTTTAAAATATTGTTCCTGTTCACAAACACATAGGTAGTGTTGCGTTGTAATAGCCAACTCCCACGGTGCGCCATATCGCGGACGCACGCGCACGACGCACCGTGGGAAACCTAGCGTGCGTGGTAGCGCAGACGCGCATTGTACGCGTGCGTGGCGGTGCGTCCTCGTGCGGGCTGGTGCGCGTGCGCGATATGGCGCACCGTGGGAGTTGGCTATAAGAGATGCTTGCAAACATATTTACAATTTTATTATACTTAACCATATTAGTGATGGGAAGTTTCCGGTCCAAGGTTATAGAAAAAATCATGTTTATCGACTCAAAATCTTATTGTGTGTAAAAACTAAATAACTTAGTTCCTGAGTTGCTATATTTTGAACAGTAATTGTATGTTATTGCCTAATATCGTCTTGTTGAGTTTTTAATTGAAAGACATGATTCGTTAAAATCATGATTGCATCAATTACATTGTTAATTACTATTTTACGCACATAATATTTCATTATGCGGCGTAAACATTGTTTTTAAGTCTCCAACAAAAACATAATTTAATTGTTTTTCTGAAGGAGTTCTTTCTTAATGAATTCTTGATTGATGGATGATTGAGGCGTAAGGGTGACTCTACAGAGCGCCTTGTCGTGCAGGGTAGAGTAGAAAGTACTACACCACGCGGATGCTCGCCTATGAGATGGACTGACCAAATTAAATCCGCAGTGGGCGAACCCGTGTATAAGTGCACCAGAAATACCAAAAATTGGAGTAGATGGCGAGAAATCGTGAGGCGAATCACATAAGCTCCTAGAAAGAAATTACATGAAGACCACGACCGCTCTGACAAGAGTGCTACGAAGAAGAAGAAGAAGATTTTTATATTTTTTACTTTGGTTATTAATTTATAGGCAGTGTATAGAGTGCCACCATTGGCACTCTATCCTATCGGATAAAGTGCCACTACAGGCACCCTAGTAACACCGCCTCGGCCCGGCTCAAGTGCCGCAAGCATTGGATTGTCATTGTCACTGTCACTAAGTCACGTCACTTGGTATTTTGTTTGATTGTCGAGGTTAGATCGCTGTAAAACACCACATTCCCAAAACATTACATTCTCTTGTGCCTAAACGGACCCTGGCACTTCGCCGGCCGCTACCGCGGCACCGCTCGCTACGCTCGCTCGGCTCGTGCGTTGTGTGGTCACAGTTCTAACCTAACCTAACCTAAATAACAAGTGACAGTGACAATGCAATACTCACGGCACCCTAGCCGGGCCGAGGCAGTGAGACTAGAGTGCCACAAGAAACTCGCGGCACTCTATACACTTCGTAATTTATATAGCTATCTCTAAGCTTTTAAAAACACATCACACACATCAGCACATCTACTTATTAAAAATCTTAATTTCATTCGCTGGATCTACAAGATTTACTTAGGTACCTATTATATAACGAAGGTGAGCACTAAGGATGGATTTTTGAAAATTCTTCCTCTAAAAGGGTTAATGATGAACTTCAAAATCATCCTTTAGATGATTTTTTTATGGAAGTTCCTCATTTTTTCCGATGGAAGAACCCATCAGGCACGGCTTGTAACTACATATGCTTCAACCCATCAGAATGGGGATAAAAATTGTCACTTGCTCACTGCAGAAGACGCTTCTATCACTAGTCCATGAATTTGACTGCGACTTGTCACTTCATCCCTTTATTTTTCGTAAACTAGTACTTCTTATATGAATCATGTTTTAATTTTGCACTGCTGTTAATTACATAAATATGGGACCTATTTATTTCACAAATATCGGTTTAGACGAACACTATGAGGGAGAGCTCTGCTATGCAAGGAGAAAATTGGAAAGTCAGTAATTTTCCATTAAATCTGCTCTTATACCAATGATAGACGCAATTCTTTTCCTTAACTCATAATTAATGGGTACAAGTCACACTACAAGTTGACCACATTATTATTTTATTTTTATTTTTGATTATAGTCAGCTTAAGGTGAAACAATTTGATATTTTTTCCATACAAACTTCGGAGGGGTTTTACTCCACTGTTTGACATTGTACATTCAAAGTTTAACTTGATATCGTTAGGTCTCATTATTAATTTTGTCTGTACGGAAGCAGAATAGTAAAATAAAAAGCCATTAAAAAGTTATAAGCCAACAAAGATTCGTTTTTCTTGCTAATTTTAACGCAACTTTGGGCGTAAATAAGTAATACAAGAAGTGTGAAATCTCGAAAACAAAATCCGTACCGACACAGAAAAAATATCGAAGATTTCAATAAATTTTATTTGTAATTGATTTATGCAGTGGTTTTTTCAGAAAAACCTTTTTTCTAAAGGCCTTTTCGTAATTTTTGACGCGCTCGTTTTACTAAAATTGGTCGGCACGGTATTTCTGTGCGTGCGAACTATACGTTGTCCATGTAGACCAGCTTCTAACTGCTCATCATTGATACTATCTCTGTCGGACACGATGCCAGGTGAGACAGCGTGGTTTTTGGCCATGCCCACCATTGAGTTCGAGCCCGCGACTAGTTCCACCTTAATGACAGTTAGTAACATTACAAAAGTGATGTCATCGCATGGTCGAGCTTTCAACATAAGCTTTTACAACATTCTTAAAAATAAAGGTTTTATCATTCAGGTATATCTTTGGAAACGGGCATTGGAACATTCAACCTATTAAAGCTGAAAACAAAAAGAATAAAAAGCAGCCTTGAAATAATAAAAGAATAATTAAATAACAATTAAGTAACTTAAGCAAATTGTTAAGTCTCAACAAAAATACGTTACGCGATTCTGCACATAAGAATTTGTAATTTTATTTAATTTTAGAATGGACATCAATTTATGTTAATGCCAATTTTATTTTAGGACTAGTTTCTGCCCGTTTTCTTTGTGTGATAAAACTAAAAAGATTAAAATTAATGATTTTTTTTTAAAGATTTTAGGACGTTTTCCTTTTTTTCAAAATTCATGATTCTAGGTCGAGGTAAGTATCCTGTAGGTTTTGATTTATTTGCGAATATCACAACATGTCGCATAAATGGCGGTATTTTTTTATTGCGTTGACTTAGTCTAAGCTTGATTTTATTAGAGCTCCATGGTACCATAGACCTACGTTACGTACCTATTTGATAATAATTTCAAATTGATACCTCCATGCGTTCCTAAGAAAAAGGGCCTTGACAGACTGACAGACGGACAACTAAGTGATCCTGTAAGGGTTCCGTTTTTTCCTGTTGAGAAATGGAACCCTATGTAGCGGTTAGACCGCCACATACAAACTACGAAGCAAAAAGACATGACGTCACACAATTCCTACATCGCGCAGTTAGAGTTTACCGAGCGAAAAACACCCGTCTGGTTGGAGGATCCTCCCTTTTCTATGGTGGATGAGTGAACTTTACACCCTGTTCTTCATACCCCTAAACCTAAAAACAAACAAACTCTTCAGCTTATATATTATAGATTAATGAAATGAACTGAAATAAATATAAAATAAAATAAAAATATTTTCCTCAAAGAATAAGCGGAATTTGAAATGGCCTCGACAATAAACATCCTAGTTGACACTTGCACTTCGTAACAAGTACAACAGGTTGGTAGTTTTGCGAACCGCTTAATTCCATATTTTTCTGCATTTGGTGAAGGAGACTTAGTTGACATGTAAATTATGGAAAAGTTTAAATTCATGATAACCGAACACAAAAAGTAGGTAATCGTCAATTTAATTATTAAACCCGTGCACCTGCAAAATGCATTATGTTTTTGTATATTGACGTAGTTAAAGCTAAACAATATAGCGGGTACCTATGTAATTTGTGTTGATGAATAAAAGAATTACTAATTAGGAACGCATCCGTAGTGCACGTAATTAGGTAAGTTGGAACGCAATCTGCTGGTAATGATATTACATACATTGATAGACTTTGGCCTCTAAAACTCTGAAATATTGCACACTGCTAATTTCAAATCAGATTCAAAAGCATTTAAGGCTAAGTTGACGCTAACAATTTAATGGGTTAATTTCTTAATTGACAAGGTCCTGAATGTTGGTGTTTTTGTCAACTCAATTTTAATAAGATTGCACTTCAAATAAGTCCTTCTATAACAAAGTAACTTACAAAAAACACAATATTCCATACCATACTTTGTGTACCCTTAATGTGGTGGTCAGGGGCACAGTGCTCTCGTATTGCATCTTTATAGAAAAACCACTTATTTTAAAAAGCTAGACCTTCGGTTATGTTATGAGTCTTGAAACTGAAGACTTTTGCAAAACATACTGAATTTGGATCCTTTAGTTATAATGTCATCAATATAGGTAGAGTACCTTGCCAGAGAGTAATGATTCACCTAACGAGAGCCGAGGTGGTAAACATTCGGGCTTGCTCAACGTGTGGCTCGAAGGTCGCCATCGGTCCATGCTCATTGCGTCTGCTACATTCAACTGTCGGGCGGATTATAGCCCAAGTGGAACATAGTTAAGGCGAATGTTGTATTTGAGTACTAGGTAGGTAGTCAGTGTTTTCAGTGATGCACTTAGATTGCTGGGATAACAAAACAACCCAAGCCTGCGCCATGCAAAAGATACAAAAAGTAAGAACTTAAACTTTTTGTGCCCATTTTTTATTAAGAATTATGTCTGTATATTTGACAGTCAACAGCGTAATGCCAAGGCCGGCTGAAACGCAGTATATATATTATCAGTATAGACTATTCTACAATGAAAATAGGTACTCTGGATAAATAGAGAATAGTTGCAAGCTTCCTGAAGTAATCGCAATCATCCTTATGGTTTTTAGGTAGTGAAATCAAATATTTTATTCCACATAAATCTACATAGGCACTTATGAAACGTTAGAAGCTAGATGCACGGTTCCAATTAGTCGTTTCTTTTGGAGAAGAGGTAGTGCCCAGAAGACCACTTCTCTTGTCATTTTCAGACGCTGTTCATGACAGCTACGCAATGTAAAATGGTGGTTTTAGAGAGCCCGCAGACATTGCATTGAACACCGATTGCATTGGACATTGCATTGGACACCGATTGCATTGGACATTGCATTGGACACCGATCGTATAACAGCAAATACGTCTCTACCAGTTAAATTTAAAAATTACAAGGATCAAATATTAAATAAACCAAGGTTCCACTGGAAATATGGTAATCTACGCGAATATTAAAAGAGGAAAAGTTTGTAAGTTTGGATGTAGGAAGTAATCTCCGAAACTACTCATCCGATTTAAAAAATTATTTCACTGATAGATCATAGCTTATACGCTACTACCGAGTGTCACAGGATATGTTTTACGTTAAAACAGCCATTCTAAATATAACTTAGGCAGCGATGGCGCGGGCAGAAGCCAGTCTTATTACCTATAACTTAGCCAATTATAGCAATGGCCTTGCACCGGTTGATTCATATTATTGTTTATGTTCAATAAAAACTTTACCTTCATCAAATCTAACGATAGGTTTTTCCTGTTAGGCTGCTAGATGACGCTAAAATCTTACGTGTGGCTGTTGTAAGTTTAATACTCAGATGTAGGTAGTCATTTTATGAACAATAGTGTAATAAACTGCTTCGTGATGTCAGAAATGTTTATAATATACAGGGTGGCGATTTAGTGACCTACATCCGTCAAGAGGGCTATTCTACCTGTCATACTAAACAACTTTAGCTATGAAACGCGTACATTTATAAGATTGGTAAAAAACAACATGCGTGTATCGAAATAGTCTGTCTACTTTTGTATAGGAATTTGATATTTTATTCACGAATCTGGTATGAGTTTCATGGTTAAAGTTCTTTATTAAAATGGGTAGAATCACCCCCTTGATAGATGCAGGTGTCTAAATCACCACCCTGTATGTTAGGTCGTTTTTAAATAAATCCAAATTACAAACTTTTATATGTCATAAAAGCGATTTCGTTTTGAACCAAAAGAAAAATGTCATACAACATTTATTCCCAGTAAAAAATATTTATTTACATATTATTGTGGCATTATTACAAGAACTGATCTTCCATATCACAGCGTATAATTTATAGTTTCTAGGTACTGATTCTAGATTCTATAATCAATTCCACGAAATAGGAAATAAACCGCAACAAAGCTAAGTATTGTAATTTATTCGTGAGATTATTAATTTCTAGACTAGTTATATGTAACACATAACTAACTCATATTTTCTCGATGACAATATTATGGAGATGTGTAACCGCTACACAGTTACATAACATTACGCCTTTATTCCCCGAAGGGTTAAGCAGAGGTGTACCTATAGTTCACCCAAAATGTCCCATGTAACAGGTGGCCAGCCTATTGCCATCAACCGGGCACAAAACCAGACTCCAGGCTGCTACTGAAAAATTCCAGATGAAAAAAACCCAATAACACTTAATCAAATAAAACAATAACTAACGATTTTAAAGTCATTTGTTTGAAACCTTACTTAAGCACATGTTTCCTGTAAAGGAATATAAGTACCTACATTGTTATTAATTTTAGAAGTTATTATAAACTAGGAACTAAAATAGGGAGGAAAAATCTAGCAAAACATAATGACAGATCTGAAGGCCAAGTCTCGTACTAAAAAACGTTCAAATTCAAGTCGAGGTCTCATCTCAGCGACAATCAATGTCAAAAACTTGTCAAATGGAGGTAAATTAGAGGATTTTTTGACAGACTGAGATTAGAATTAAAAAATAAGGAAGGGATGACTTAAAAGGCAAAAAACGGTTATTAGGTGTAAAACTGAGAGATTTCACTCTAATCTATCAAGTTTTCGAATTTAGTTTTCAATTGAGATTCATGTCTGACTTCTAACAAACAAGCTTTAGCTCCCGGTATGTGTTTTCATGACCATTCTATAGTTTATTTTTAATTTTATTTACAACCAAATTGAGGACATTTTTCATTCTTGTTATTGGTAGGCCCGTGTGTACATTATTCGTTAAGGATTTTTATGAGCAGATAGTGATGAGAAATATCAAACTATAATAAACAATGCACGTAGTTTCAAGGGTATAATATGGTAGTGGAAACGGAAGACCCTGCGAGCGTTTCCCCTTAACATAATTTTCATATACAGTATGCTTTCAAAATTTAATAACTATTTAGATATTGAAAAAAATTAAAGAAAGGTAAAAAAAAGTATTATTAGGACACAAACTAAACACAATAGTAAATTTTTTCTTTCTTAAATTTTTTCAATGTGCCAAATATCCAAATCCGTTAATCTGTTTTAGCGTGAAAGCGTAACAGACAAATAAACAAAACACATTAACGGATACTAAAACAGATTAACGGATTTGGATATTTGGCACATTGAATACTTTTTATCCCTATATTCCCACGGAATCGAGACTTAGATCGGGTGAAACCGCGGGGCGCAGCTAGTATAACCAGAAAAACAAAAAGGTACAAAAATAAACAGACAGTCCTTTACGCTAAAAGGCTCTCAACATGATGCTGCGACATTTAAAAATAATAAAGAGAGAGTTTTTAACGTAACACACATTATATGGTCTCATTCATTGCGTCAATTTCGTATTAGTAATTAGCTCAGAACAGATAATGAGAACAAATACATGCGTAAAATACAAAGGATTTAATGTAAAATTGTAATTCTGCAAGCATTTCCCTATTAGAACGAATAATTATGATTGTTCTCCTTAGGTCTTAACATAAATAAAATAATCTTCCTTTTTTTGAAGTGTAACTACTAGTTTAATATATACCTATGTCTGTCAAAATGATTCCAGCGTGGTAATTGCGTAACACTATTACAGTACCAATGGCTTTAATTTTGACAGTTCAACAACATTCATTGCGTTATTTACTTTGTTGAGCAGATATATTTGTCGAACATTAACAAACAATGGATTAGCAATATCCTTCGAAAACATTCAGATTATGTTTTGAAAGTGTGTTATTTATATATTTTATATTTGTTTTTTTTTTTTTTTTGTTACGCAAATAGGGTGCAGGATGACATCAAAGAAAACGGCAGAAAGTCTGTATTGAACCCAGAATTGAACCAAAATTAGCATACCTACACAAAAAAAAAACAAATTATGTAGGCATGCAAGTATGCAAAGACTGCACAAAGTTTATATTATTCACACCATTTTGTGTTGATTTCAAAACCCATTATCAACTATCTATTTTTATAAACTTCGAAAATCTACTAAAGTTTGTGCCCACTGGTGTCCGGTCCGTTTCAAAATAGTTTTGTCCTGAATCTTAAACCTATTTTCATAAAATACACAAAATTATTAAAATGCTTTGCTGATTCAGAGATTAACTGATAACACTTTTTATTTTTGCATTATATTATACAAACGAGTTTCATTGGATGCAAGAAAGCTGCGCATGAGTTCAGTCGACAAACTATTCAAAAGTATGAAACCAGAATACTGTAGTTCAATGAATGTCTCGTTATATTATGTACATCGATCATTAGACTTTTTGTAAATGAGATAGACGTAACTTTGAATTTGTCGTTTGTATTGCAACTTTTATCATCTGCAACTTTCCCAATTTATTATACAAGTACCTAGCATAAATGTTTCTTTGTGTTTTATTACATTTCCCATAATTATCTCAGCATCCCATCATATCTATGTAATAATAGTAGCTATAATTATTTTCTAATAAATTGCCGATTGATGAATTGTCCTGAACTTAAAATATATCCGCGGAGTGATTAATCTATCAACCATATTATTTATTTATTATTTCAAGAAAGTAACAACAATATGGAACAGAAATTAACCCGTTGCCCTTTATTAAAATTTACTATTTTTGTTTCTATTGTACAATGGCAAAAAAAAACGAGTTCCTAATTTAATTAACAATTGCATCCATTTTCATAATTATTCTGTTTTTATTTAAAACTAAGATAAACTGTGTGCGTCATATGCATACCTACATTTTACATTAATAACTAACTTTTTGTTATTTAAGTAAAATGTAGGGAAGTACGTACTTACAAACCACATTTTATTTAACTTTTACTGAAAGAAAGAAAGAATATGAAAGATGGCGGATAGGGCCGAAAGGTTCTGGAGTGGCGACTGTGTACCGGAAGACGTAGCGTTGGATAAGATGGCCCGATGACCTTGTGAAGGCCGCAGGAATCCACTAGATCCACTGCAGGAAGCACAGAACCGGTCAAAGTGGCGGTGCTCAGGGAGCCCTATGTCCAGAAACCGACGTCTTTCGGCAGAATTGATAATGATGATGATGAAAATGATGATGAATGCAAGTGAAATTAGTCTACTGTACGAACGCATCACGTTATGAACCATAAGTTATAGGACTTTATGTATTCGTCCTTATGTCATAAAATAGCCTGCTTATTACAAAAGAATATTCTCAGAATAAGAAAGACCATCGAAAAATAAAAGCTTCAACATTCAAAATTTCAAATTCGGAAAATGTACGCAACTATATGTAGGCAGGTACAATTCGTTTCAATGACGTGATATGAAAACATAAACAAAGAAAATAGAACGTCCTGTATCACAAGTACGCGGGTTATGCATCGAAGACAGATAATATAATGAACCAACCAGGGGCAAATTAGATGTTTTAAGCACACCGTCGACAGTATATATAGAGGCATATCATTACGACGGACATCATAAGTCATTCGACTACTTGCGATTACTTACATACTCACTTGAGGAACAAACGGTAGGTCATACTAATTATATATTTGAGTACTTATGTATTTTCATAAAATAAGTAGTTTTTCATTCCACACAAACATAATTATTATGTGGATTTAAATCATGAAGTAGTAGCAAAGGGTGTGGACCATATTGTTATAATTAAATTATGTGGTTTTCTGCTTTCCTGTTTTTCCTGCTTCATAAACTTGAATTTACTGTTTATTTTGTTGTGGAATTTTAGTGGATCTTTACGCTGATATAGGAATTAATTAGGTCACCAGTAACTTACCTTTTCTTGTCAAATAATCTTGATCGTTTTTCTGAGTGTAACAAGCACCTTCTTTCATTTCGAATCCTTTTAAAGTTATTGTGAGTGGTTTAAAGTTAGCTTTCATGGCTTTATACTTATCTACATATCTTAATCATGATAACACGTTAATTGACATTTTTGCCTCCCTGATATTACAGTTCCTAGCATCAAACTCAGCACTCTTTTCACATTCCATCACACCATTTTTTGTTTCGTTTCCCATCATCGAATAATTTTTATTCTCTAAACTCCGCATATCTCTTCCATTTTCGTCTCTCAACTCATATTTTCCAAAATATTCCAGTGATCATGAAGTTCGCCCTACTGCTGTGTGTGATGGTGGCCGCCGTTATGGCCGAGGAAAAGTACACCGACAAGTACGACAGCATCAACCTGGATGAGATCCTCGAGAACGAACGACTTTTCAACGGTTACTTCAACTGCGTTATGGAGAAGGGAAAGTGCAGTCCCGAAGGCAAGGAGCTCAAAGGTAAATAGATCTTGTGTGTTGCTAAGCTTCAGTCATCATTATGACTGAAGCTTTGGGGGCTTATCAAGCACGATGCTTTGTGCACGAGATCTGAAATGTGACAAAGTGATTCATAATATTTGTGAACCTTAGATCAATGTCTATTGTGTCTATGTCTAAACAAAGACCTGCACGCGTAGCATGACCAATTCTATATCTATTCTACCAAGAATAGACAAAGTTCTTTCTATCCAACTCGACATCTCTTCTGCCGGAGCACGGGTCGACCCGCAGACTCGCGTTTCTATGAAGACAAAGACACATTTATTCTTTTCATAGCAACAGAGAGGTAGCTAGTGATGTAGATAAGCTAAGAATTTTACGGTAATATTTATTTTTAATTATCGAAAAAAATATGTGAAAAGCCAAATAAAAAAAACTTTTGAACGTAGCTCAAAGAAGAATAAAGTTGGTCGTCATGCTTTGACATTGTAGACTTTTGTCGACTGAAGAATGAAAACATTTCTTCTCTTCAGTTTCAGCATTGCTTAAAACGATAGAAATCTCATCTGTCGTTTTGTCTATTTTTCCGTCAAAAAATCCCGTTTCTACACAAGCTATGCTTTCTGCAGCGGTGATCAATGCTGCCCGTTCCAAGTAAGAGATGATGTGTACGTCCTGCAGTAGACAAAACACAAACCAGTACCTTTTACTTAGGTAGAGCTATGAATCTCACAGCCCACGTATTTATATAACACATTTTGATTTCTTCTGGACTCTTAACCACAAATTCTCAAAATAATTCAAATAATAGAATTGTAGTGTAAAGAGTTACTATCAATTCGATGCATCTAAAACATAATTCTGAAGCATAGCGTTGGGGAATGTTTTGTACATCTTAACAAATGACACACTTTCAAATTATTACGAATACAAGATCGCGTATTAAGGTCGTTATTAATTAGGATATAAATACTAAAACCTCTAGTATACAGAAATATGTAGGCCAAGGTTACGACAAATACTAGACTGGCATTGTTTCAGTATTGAATAAAAAACATACGAAAACAACAAACGTTAAATGAAACAATCAATCCGAAATCCAATAGATTTGATCTTCGTAATGTCATATCTTGGATTGCAGTATTCGCAGTAAGATTTTCATGGGCGACTTCGATTAGTCGATGAATTAGCTGATATAGATTAATAAAATAGGTTGGATGAAATACTTAATCATCTCAGCCTATCGCAGTCCACTGCTGGACATAGGCCTCTCCCAAGCTGCGCCACAACACCCTGTCCTCCGCCTTCCGCATCCAGTCTGTCCCGGCCACTTTCTTAAGGTCATCGGTCCATCTAGCTGGGGGGCGGCCCACGCTACGCTTTCCGATACGCGGTCTCCACTCTAGGACTCGTCTGCTCCACCAGCCATCGCTCCTTCGACAAACATGGCCAGCCCACTGCCACTTCAGTTTGCTTACTATACAAGCAAAAATACTTAAAATCATGTCGTAACTGTAAGGTGTCCAATAGTGGAAGTATTTCAGCTGAAGTGATGAGTATGATAGGTAACTAACTGCAGACAGTGGCACATTACATAAGCACATAATCACACACGTGTTCCCAGAAGTAAAAGCAATTAACTTCTTACCTCGGAGGCATAATTATCTCAACAGAGTATAAATCATTGCGCTATCATTGACACTTGCTCCAAGAGATGACAACGCAAGAGTGCAGTTTATAAGCGCATTTTGTTGGGGTGAAATTTTACGAATAGTTTGTTACGATTGTATAGTAAGCTTATTATAATATCAAGCATCAAATAACCAAAGTACATCACATAATACGTACGTTGAAGGCTGCCTAACCCGTCGAGGAATGCAGGCGTGATGTTTAACTAAATTAAAGCACCCAAAATGAACCAATTATACAAGAAATTAGACGAGCTGTATTTTATTTCTCAAACTTAAAAGTAAGTGTTCCTGTACTTCATTTCTAAGCTAAAAAGTTAAGCAATAATATAAAGATGACAGGAGGAAATCAAATTGAAGAGGATATCTTCTAAGGAACTGTAGATAATTTTATAATTTTGAAGGCGAGTCACGTTCACTACCATTGAACGATCCATTTCCGTTGAGTCTACATTGGGGAAAAGATTACCATATTATGTACGGAACGTTAATTTATCCGTAGCATTGTTTGTTTATAGGAAACAAAAGCAACTGACATTACTGAGAGAATTAAATTCACGAACAAAGCATATAAAATTCTCGATCCTGAAACTCTGCATTACTTGATTCTAACAGCGTGCAACTCTCCAGTATCTTGGAACTTTGAAATCAGCCTATTCATGTCACAAATTCTAAGGTAAACACCAAATTTAAAACAATTTACATTTCTCTTTACAGAACATCTTCAGGACGCCATTGAGACTGGCTGCAAGAAATGCACAGAAGCACAAGAGAAGGGAGCGTATAGGGTCATCGAGCACCTGATCAAAAACAAGGTAGAATTGTGGCGCGAGCT
This sequence comes from Conistra vaccinii, assembly GCA_948150665.1. Lineage (NCBI taxonomy): Eukaryota > Metazoa > Arthropoda > Insecta > Lepidoptera > Noctuidae > Conistra > Conistra vaccinii. The sequence goes on along the minus strand of OX411327.1, from coordinate 12,562,488 downwards.
GTGCGCCAAGTATGACCCCAAAGGCGACTGGAGGAAGAAGTACGAAGAGCGTGCAAAGGCCGCCGGCATTGTGATTCCTGAATAAAGCCTCTCTTGTAAAATCTCTAAGAGCAGGTTCAGATAGACCTTGCTGAAGCATTCTATGAATGTTTGAACTCAGTCTGTCTGAAGCAGCTCTAAACGCTCAATTCTCCTACTCATTTTTTATGTACATTTACATCAATTTGCTTTTTTTATATGCTTGAAAAATTATGATGTATCTATATTTATGTTAATTATGCTGTTGTTTATTTACGTTTTCCTAATGTAAAATTATGTTATTATGTTTTTGTAAAATTTTATTGTCATCTTTGATATTAATATTATAATATACCAAAGTAATTCACTTTTGTGTTTAATAACCTTGTTTTTACATAGTTCAAGTAATGGAACACTGTTACTCATTATTTTGTGATCCACCCTTCCTTGTATTTTTTTATTGACTGAAATCTGGAACGAATTTTATGATGTAAGTTTTAGAGATCTTGTCTAAATATCCATACAGACAGTATATTTTTTATTGATCGTAGCCCATATTTTAAATATTAATGATTTAAAAAAAAATGCAACTGGAAGAGAAAAAGAACCGATGTCAAGTGTTTATTTACGAAACAAATATTTAAAACCGTCTAGCTCGTAAACTTTAAATTATTTATTTATTTAAACTTTCACACTCAAAAAGGTACAAAGGCGGACTTAATGCCTTAGACATTCTCTACCAGTCAACCAAGGTGGTGAAGAGATTACATGGCAGGTGCTCTGATTAAGAGGAACAAAGATTTTTATTAAAAACATTACCCTCCTTCTGGGGCAGTCGGGTAAAAACATAACATAACGCATTATTACTAAAATAGGTACAACAGTAGATAAATAGGTTATAAACTACATTATACACATTCATACATATTTACTATAATACAGACCTATATTATATAATTATACAGGGTGTTAAAGTAATTGCGTGCCATAGCTTCAGGGCGAGTTCAGTATCGATAAAGGGAACCGTAAAAAATAAAAATAAAATACCTTTAAAAAAACCGAAAATTATCATAAGATGAACCTAATGTAATACATATTAATTAAATAGCGAACTTCGATAACGCCGGGTGAAGGATAGGTAACTAGCTACGTAAATTACAATTCCAAGTATTTCTTCTTCCTACTTTAGCGTGCTTATATACATATAATATATGTATATAAGCACGCTAAAGTGGAAAGGAGATATTATCTCCTTCAAAATTAAAACCTACAAATTAAAAAGTTGACCTTGCATTTTTTTTTTTTTTATTATATTTTTTTTTTTCCTCGGTTCCTTTATCGATACTGAACCTACCCTGAAGCTATGGCACGCAATTACTTTAACACCCTGTATATCTGCTTTGGTCTAGTGGTCGCAAACGCTACTGCTGAGCATGAGGTCCTAGATTCCCGGGTCGGGCAAAGTGTTATTGAGTTTTTCCATCTGGAATTTCTCAGTAGCAGCCCGGAGTCTGTATTTGTGCCCAGTCGCTGGTTATAGGCTCGCCCCCTATTACATGGGACTCAAACATAACTGACGAAATATGGGTGTACTTTAGGCACACTTATTTAAAAGACTCTTCTGAATTGTTTTACTCTGTTGTATGTTTTAAAGTATATCTATCTCTCAATTCAGCATGCCTCTTGGCAAAGGCCCCCTTTAGCTGTTTCCAATGAATTCTATCTCGAGCCACTCTCCTCCAGTTAGGGCCCGCTGGAAGTTTTATCTCGTCCTCCCATCTCCTTTGTTGTTTCCTCTTTTCTGTTTACCATTTCTGGGATACCAATCAGTTATTGACACGATTTTTCTTGTTTTGCTCTCATCATGTGTCCTGAAGGCCAATTCTCGTACTCAAACAAACGTTCACATTCTAGTCGCAGTCTGTCAAACTTGTCAAATATATTGGTAAATAGATTGTATTTTTGACAGATTGCGAATGTGATGCGAATGCGAACGTTCTTAAAAATTACGGGAATTGCCCGTCAGTTCACCCCCATTTTTCCTGTGTATATGTGCCATATATAATCCATATAAGTATATAACCTTTACACAAATAGATACATTGTATAAACAGATGAGAAGCTGACCTAAAAATCAATCTGCCTAGCTTTTCCCAACTATATTGGGGTCGGCTTCCAGTCTAACCGGATGTAGCTGAATAGGTACCAGTGTTTTACATGGAGCGACTGCCTATCTGACCTCCAAAACCCAGTAACTGGGTAATACGATACCCCTTGGTAAGGACTGGAGTCAGATTTTCGGGCTTTTGGTGACTCGTAACGACTGTCAAAGATCTACGAATGACAGCCGGGACCAACGGCTTAACGTGCTTTCCGAGGCACAGAGGAGTCTCGGTATGTATAGATGGTCACCCATCCTCGGACCAACCCCGGCAAGCGTACTTAACCTGATAGATCGACCCGTGCGGCTGTTATTACTTAGTCTCAGCTCCACTTCACGAGATGAAAATCTGATCTATCTAACAATAAAGGCTAATTACGGGACTCAATTCCATGATTTCAGGAATGCCCCGATAGTTTTGGACTTTAATTGATGCCCTAACTAATAGTTTCATAGTATTCGTAGTAGCCATAGCTATTCAAAAGGTAGACGTGAAACAACGGGAACGCAACAAACTTAAATGAACAATACCATTAATAAATGAATTAGATGTTGGTGAAAACTGTATCAAAATTCGTAAATTTGCTTTTTTTTTACTAGCTTATGCTGTTCCACTCCTGCGCAAAGGCCTTCCTTCACTCCTTCTATCGTTCGCGAGCCCGCGCGTCCTCCTTCCAATTTTGACGGAACCTATCCAGCTCATCCCGCCATCTCCTACGTAGTCTGCCGCGACCTCGCCTCACTGTCTCAGGGCACCAGTTCTGTACTATTTGGGCCCACAGTTTGTCCGGCATGCGGCAGACATGTCCTGAAAGAAATTAGCTCAGAAGAACTAAAAGAATTTACAGACAAACGACTTTGTTTTAAACTTTAGAGAATTATTTTATGAAATGGGATAAAATATTTTCATACATTTTTGTAGAATAAACGACATCAACGCGCTCTTGCTTATTGCAAACATAATTTTTGCAGGCGCATAAAATAATTATTTTGTTCTGATACATTAGGTTCATTTTCGTATTCCTTTTATTTTTCAAGATCTTATTATATATAATTTAAGATGTTTATCCAAGACATCATACTCGTTATTTTTACTCTGTAAGATGCAGTAATTGATGATCTATTGTAGGCAAAGTAAAATATTATATTTATTTCCAAGTGAAGTTAGCGCCTGTCATAGTAATTATAGATTGTTTATTGTAGCTGTAGTCTTGAAAATGAACAGGCACTATTTGAAGGCACTAATTTAAAACCGTTTTGTTTTCAAACTTTTCCCCGCACTAAGAATTTCTCCTGTATTGTGAGTGCGTTTACAAACATTTAAACTCACATATACAAACAGCCAGACCCGGAACAACTACTTGTAGGTCATACAAATATTTTTTCCGTGCGGGAATCGAACCCGCGACACGCAGCGCAGCAGTCAATCGCTTAACCACTGCATCAACCGTGTCGTTGTTTATTGTAATAATAGTAAATTGAAAATTACAAAATGCACGTTTTAACAAGTTTGGCAGTAAAAACTGAGCAGTAAACTAACCTTTGAACTGACTGCCCATTCCAACATTTTTACTGGCCATTAATTTACTCATTTACACTACTTGAGTAGGTATTTTAGTACTGACATTGTAAGATGAAATAACCTACCAATTTTCTTTTTATTACTGTTCATGTTTTACTGTCACTGATGACAAGTCGTGGCTAATTAAGTTATACCAGCCGCACGGGTCGATCCACCAGGTTAAGCTACGCTTGCCGGGGTCAGTCAGTGGATGGGTGACCATCTTTACATACCGAGACTCCTCCGTACCTCGGAAAGCACGTTAAGCCGTTGGTCTCGGCTGTCATTCGTGGATCTTTGACAGTCGTTACGAGTCGTCAGAAGCCCGAAAGTCTGACACTACTTTTACCAAGGGGTATCGTATTACACGTTACTGGGTTGTGGAGGTCAGATAGGCAGTCGATCCATGTATAATACTGGTATTCAGCTGCATTCGCTTAGACTGGAAGCCGACCCTAACATAGTTGGGAAAAGGCTAGGCAGTGTTTTACTGTCACACAAATTTACCTACCGCAGATTTTTTTTTACCCGTTATTTTTTTTAACCAATCATAATAACCTCACAAATGTTTAAATAACAGTTGTAAAAATTAGAACTCATATTTCAATAACTGATAATATTTAGAAGGAACCCCTCCTATTTAGAAGGAAGAAATCCCTGGACGAAACCTAGACCCCAGCTATAAATTAATTTAGGTAGATTTATGGATATAAAATAAGTTACGGTTCTTATTTGGAATCTTATTTAACATAACTTATTAGTAGACCTAAGTAATTTTCGTTTTTACAAAATAGATGCGATAAATGCATTTACTACTTAGAGCCAAATGTTGTGTAAAATAAATTGCCTTGTGTGTTGTGTAAATTTGTTGTGTAAAAAAAATAAAAATAAAAATTGACACAAAATTTAGAAGAAAATCGTTTTTTAAACGCAATAATACCGTGACGTAGATTACTAAAAAAGCGCGTCTCGCGCATTATTCTTCTATAAGATACACCGGATGATAGATGAATATGCTCATTTCCATAGGCAGCTACTAAATGAAGTTCAGCAAGAAACTCTTTTCGACGTCATACAGATTTTAGTAGCAACAAAATGTAGCTACCCTAGATTTGCAAATCCAGCTATACAAAGCCTCCACAGCCCAGTTAACAATATAGATCCTGAAAGATATTATAATTATGTATTTAAATATCTACAATATTGTCATAAATGACCGAAAGCAAATACTGTTTTTTGCAATTTGTAGGTCAGTGTCAGGTTGTATGTTGACTAAAATATGATTTGCGAGCGTAACCAATATGGTTTTACAGAATTGTAATCATTAGAATCAGCAATACAACTCCTTAGGTTAGCATAATCCCCAAATGTCATGATTTCATGAAATAGTCATTCAACGGGATTACATGAACTTATAGAGTTGTATTGATGATTTCTATGATTATAATTTTATAAATAAACATTTGATACGGTCGCAAATCATATTTAGATCAACATACAACCTGTTACTGACCTGCAAATTGCAAAAAACGTATGAAAATTTGAATTTCGCGGGCTCCACTGACGCTTTCACCTTAAGCAGGAAATCATAAAAACAACCACAATGTTATAAATAGTTAGGTCTTCTATTGAATATGTTAATAAATATGTACGTGATTTAAAAATCTTGAGGTTTTTTTTTTTTGGCGAATGAAAGCGAAATTTTGTATTTTGAGTTTATATTTATGCGAAAGGAGAACATTCACGGTCCATACATTTTTGGGCTAAATGTGAAAATGCCGGCCAAACAAAAAAAAAGTTATATTCCGTTAGAACATGTTATTCTCTTCACTTTTCACTATGGGACCAATTCTGTAGGGCCATTCCCTGCGCTGTTATACGTCTTTGTAAAATACTGTTTTCAGTATGTTTTAGATATGAGAATAACAGTAATCTAATTATAATAATAGTTTTTTATGGCAGTAATCATTACAGTCATCATGTTTTATTGTGAAACTAAGGTTCTAGGGTTATTCTCCACATACCTACAGTATGAGAAATAAAGTTTTTTTGTTCGACAGTACCTACTATTATTATTATTTTTTTTTATTTTTTTTTATGAGCCTATGATGTCCCACTCCTGGGCACAGGCCTCCCTCCACTCCTTCCATCGTTCGCGAGCCCGCGCGTCCTCCTTCCAGTTTTGACGAACCCTATCTAGCTTGTCCCGCCATCTCCTACGTGGTCTGCCGCAACCCCGCCTCAGTGTCTCAGGGCACCAGTTCTGTGCTATTTGGGCCCACAGTTTGTCCAACATGCGGCAGACATGTCCTGCCCAGTCCCATTTAAGTTGGACAGCCTTTTGAGCCACGTCAGCTATTTTCGTTTTGGAGCGCAGTATTGTGTTTCGAACACGATCGGTTAATTTAACGCTTAGTATACTGCGCTCCATTGCTCGCTGGCAGACTTTGAGTTTGGACTTCTGGATGTTAGTCAAAGACCAAGTTTGTGCACCATAGGTTAAGACGGGAAGAATACACATGTCCATGAGCCTGCGTTTCAGTGCCATAGGCAACTCTCCCTTGAACAGTTCCTTCATGGACCAGTAGCTCTTCCAGGCGTTTTCCGTTCGTCTTGCGATTTCTTTATCTTGCCTCGCCTGGAAAGAGACTACTTGGCCCAAGTAAAGGTATTCCTGGACATGTTGTATTATCTCCCCGTCTACTTTAATGCTTCTAGGTGTTTCGTTGCACATAACTTTGGTCTTCGACATATTCATCTTCAGTCCAACCTCGAGGCTTGCATTACTAAGTTCTTGGAGCATCAATTCAAGTTCAGTGTCTGAGGATGAAAAGAGAACAATGTCGTCGGCGAAACGTAGATTTGTCAGTCTCGCTTCGCCAAGGACAATGCCTCTTTCCCTCCATTCGGCTGCCAACTACTATTATTAGCTGATTGAAATAGTTATCACTAGTATTAACTGGTTTTAGGTCTATTTCATCATATCAGCCTAAAGACGTCCACTGCTGGACATAGGCCTCCCCCAAGCCCCGCCACTTCGATCGATTCTGTGCTTTCCGCATCCAGCGGATTCCTGCGGCCTTTACTAGGTCATCGGTTCATCTTGTGGGAGGCCTTCCAACGCTACGTCTTCCGGTACGCGGTCGCCACTCCAGAATCTTTCGACCCCATCATCGGCCATCTGGTCTGCGAGCAATGTGCCCTGCACATTGCCACTTAAGTTTAGTAATTCTTCGGGCTATGGCGGTTACCTTGGTTCTCCTGCGGATCTCTTCATTTCTGAGTCGATCACGTAGGGAAACTCCAAGCATAGCCCTCGCCATTGCTCTTTGGGTGACTTTTAGCCTTCTGATAAGGTCCATTGTGAGCGACCACGTTTTAGTGCCATAAGTCATTACTGGCAACACGCACTGGTCAAAGACTTTCGTCTTGAGACACTGTGGTATCTGGGACGAGAAGATATTGCGTAGCTTCCCGAACGCTGCCCAGCCGAGTCGGATTCGACGCTTGACCTCTTTCTCGAAGTTGGACCTACCTAGCTGGACAGTTTGTCCTATGTAAACATACTCGTCTACAACTTCGAGTGTAGCGTCTCCGATCTTTATGAGAGTGGGTGTTACATGGGCATTTGACATGACCTTAGTCTTGTCCATGTTCATTTTGAGACCCATTCTTTTGGAGGCTCTACTGAGGTCATCGAGCAGTATACTGAGGTCCTCCATGGTCTCAGCCATGATAACTATAGCGTCGGCAAACCGAAGGTTAGTGATATACTCGCCATTGATGTTGATGCCTAGTTCTTTCCAGTCCAAAACCTTGAAGACATCCTCCCAGTGCAGCTGTGAACAGTTTCGGAGAGATAACGTCTCCGTGTCTAACACCTCGCTGCTGAAGGATAGTTTTCGAGGTCTCGTCGTGGTCGTGGAGTCGGACTGACATAGTGGCGTTTTCGTATAGGCACTTTAACACCTCGATGTACCGATAGTCGATCTGGCACCGTTGAAAAGACTGCAGTACAGCCCATGTCTCGATCGAATCGAAGGCTTTCTCGTAATCCACAAACGCTAAGCAGAGGCAGGCAGGCGCAGGCAGGTTATACTCTTCGGTCTTCTGTATAACCTGCCGCAGCGTTTACGGAATCCGGCTTGTTCGGGAGGCTGGAAATCGTCAAACCTACGCACGAGACGGTTCGTGATGACTCTTGAAAACAGCTTGTAGATATGCGTCAGAAGTGTGATGGGCCTTAGTTCTTAAGCAGGGCATTGTCGCCCTTTTTAAAGAAGAGTACCACCACACCTCTGTTCCATGCCTGTGGCGTTTTATGGACATAAAACCAGTTAATACTAGTGATACCTATTTCAATCAGCTTAGACTAGTAGGTACTATTAAAAAAAACTTTATTTCGCATACTGTAGTTATGTGGAGAATAACCCTAGAACCTTAGTTTCACAATAAAAGATGATGACTGTAATTATTACTGCCATAAAAAGCTATTATTATAATCAGATTACTGTATTCTCTTAACTAAAACATACTGAAAACAGTATTTTACAAAGACGTATAACAGCGCAGGGAATGGCCCTACAGATTTGGTCCCATAGTAAAAAGTAAAGAGAATAACATGTTCTAACGGAATATAACTTTTTTTTTGTTTGGCCGGCACTTTCACATTTAGCCCAAAATTAATGATGTCCTTTAGATTTTTTTATTTGCGAAATATACGTAACCCTAATGAACCGTAAAATCATAATTGCAACTATAAAATCGTAGAACAATAACTTTTATAGCGTCTTAAGAGTACGTTATCTGAGATGTGTATGACCATTACTTAAATCACGAGCAGTAATGTTTCCTGGTAATAGAAGTTTAATGGCAAGATTCATTAAATTATTGTTAACTTTGTTTTGGTATTTTCCGCGGAAGTTTAGGATTCACAGAAACGATCATAAATAATTAACATCAAAGTATTGAATAATAAACATTCTTTCGTATTTTGTTTTGTCAGTAGGCAGAATATACTGGCTAACTAATTGACATTGGTACCCATTCGCAAAAGAATAATTAGGTACAGAAAAACAAAAAGTAAAAAAAAACACTTGAAAGCTGTCATCATCAATAATAAATAAATAAAAACGTTTATTTATCACTAGAAAATACATTAAAATCTGACGAACACGTCACAATTTTACAATGTATGTACTTGTAGCAAATATCTGATCCTAACTCTCAAACTACGGCCTAGACTTGTATTTCGGGGCCAGTGTTCAGCCATGGGATCTGTTTAAATAATACAGCGTTTTTAACCGACTTCCAAAAAGGAGGAGGTTCTATGTTCGACTTTATGTATGTTTTTTTTTTTTTTTTTTATGTATGTTCACCGATATCTCCGCCAATTGTGGACCGATTTTGAAAATTATTTTTTTGTTTGAAAGGGTAAGCTCCCGAGGTGGTCCCATATAAATTTTATTGACTTTGCTTAGATAGTTTTTGAGTTAGCTTCAATAATACATATTTTTCCCACTTAGTTTATATGGACGATATGATGATAACTTCCTGTCACTGTTATTTATTGCAGTTAGTGGTATTGGATATTGTGTGGGGTAGGTACCACAACTAAAAAGCGAAAAATAAAAACTTTTTACAAAAAAAATTAAAACCGACTTCCAAAAAAAACCACTACAAAGTGAAAAATAACTTTAATTTCGGAAGTCGGTGGCAAAAAACGAAAATTAAAAAACAAAGACACCGACTTTCGAAATTAAAGTTATTTTTCACTTTGTAGTGGTTTTTTTTGGAAGTCGGTTTTAATTTTTTTTGTAAAAAGTTTTTATTTAGATAGGAGAGTCGCTACATAATTGTACACAACACATGTGGAGTGGTACGATAGATCAATCAATCTGCCTAGCCTTTTCCCAACTTTGTTAGGGTCGGCTTCCAGTCTATCCGGATGCAGCTGAATACCGTATTTTACATAAAGCGACAGCCTATCTGACCTTCACAACCCAACCAACACAAGTAACGAATACGCATCCGGAGTGAGCCGCAAAAATCCACCATCGTAACATCCCTAGAACTTACTGCGCTTTGGAATAGACAAACACAAATAGCTTCATGTTTCTGACTGACCGAATCCTTGACAGTTCAAAAATGCCTGTAAATAGGTTATTTGATAGAAAAGCTGTGAGGTTGAGTTTTAATTATCGGATCGCTTGTTGTGATTTATGAGTAGAAATGATCATACAGGCCATCACGGAACGTCCCAATGTAACATAATTGACTGAAACGCACCCATCACGACTTGAGTCATCATCAGTAGGTAATACTTGTTATCCGTCATGTCTATCTTGAAGCTGAAGTAGGCTATAATAGGCACTAATTACAGCAGGGTTGCAGGGTTTTACATATAATTATCAGGACAATGGGCAGCCATTCGCGTATTTCCGCATATAAATCGTTAATATCAGTCCTATAAATGAAATCGATTTTCATCTCATCATCAGTGTTTAACAATATTCTACAATAGATAATCTTCTGTGAAGATCGGAAAAAATTACAGGTATTTTTTACTATAAATCACTGATAAGATTTTCTAAATTATGCGATGGTTTACAGACCGCAGCGCGTAAGTCGAACCAAAATGGCGGTCGTCCGCGCAAGTAAAACTGTGATTATACTTTGATTGAGACCCGAAAATGTGTTACAGATTGCGGCACGTAGGGTGAACTATGACCTTAAATGTGCAGAAAAACATTTTTAGGTCTCAATCGAAGTATAATTATAGTTATACCTGCGCGGAAGACCTCCATTTTGGTTCAACTTATGTGCCGCAATCAGTACTGATTTCTTTGATGCATAAGTACTTATTATAATTACCTATTTATCAACTTTCATTAGAATTAGATAATTAAATCATGAAAACCAGTACCTGTCTATACACAGTTTCCGGAATCCGTTTCCCACAAGAATACATCATATTACATTAGAAATATTCAATGGCAGTTTTGTTAGTCATACATAAGTCTACCATTAAATAAAAGGGAAATCGTAAATGAGTAAACTATGTAAAAACTGTTTGAAAAATTGTGTGATTTATTACAAGGGCAAAAGGTGACTATCGTAAACCGCTAATGTAATAAAGAAAATACTTATAAAACTGCGAAAATATTGGGAACTTATATCATTACTTAACGTGTGTCCAAGAAACGTAGACAGTGGTGAATACTTTCGAGAATTCTCGCAGTTTTAAAGAATATTTCTACATCTTTCAGGATGAATTTTCTCGTGTTGTCAATCGTGGTAACTCTGGCGGCTTTCGCAGCCGCTGAGACTTACACAGATAGGTACGACAACATCAACATCGACGAGATCGTTGAGAACAGGAAGCTGCTGGTTCCATATATCAAGTGTATCCTCGAGCAGGGAAGATGTACTCCTGAAGGCAAGGAACTTAAAGGTATAGAATTTTCTTTTTCAACTGATTATTTTCATACGGTGGTGTTGCTTTAATGTGTTTTTGATCTAGCACTGAATGGGTTTACATAAAATGATTTTGCTGCATCTAAACTGCTATATCGTAAAGTTTTTGTGTGGACTGCTGGATCAAAAACTGGAAACATGAGCGCACCAATCTCTTGCAAAGAGTAGTATTAGTAACTGATGAACATAACTAGTGAAATTTGGGTGTACTATATAGCGCATATCTCTGCCTAACCCTTGGGGGAATATAGGCGTGATGGTATAATATGCGTTATCTTAGACTGTTGTTAAATACAGGGTAGCAGGGACATCTACGCCAAAACGTTTACCATGGATTCAGTACATGATTCTGAAAAACCCTGCGTTGAAATTTTTCGTCGGTTACAAAAAAAAAAATCTACGGTTTCATAGAAAAGTGCAATACCTACGCGGTCAAAATGTATGAACAGCAGATTTTTTTTTTACCGACGAAATATTTTTACGCAGGCGTGTTCAGAATCACGTACTGAATCCATGGTAACAGTTTTCACGTCGATGTCCCCAGGGTACCACCCTGTATATTTAAACATACAGATAGATTGGATATTCAGTTTTTAATGTGTCAAATCTAAATCATTTATATTAACTTAATTCGTAATTTTAAAATAAGCTTAAGTTATTTTTACTCTTAAACAATAACAAATGAAAACAGATTACGTAGCGCCAGTGGATGATTCAGTGCCAGGTTTTCCACGTTCGAGTAGCAAAAAATAACAAACCTTCCGTGACCACAATTAAACCTTCAATATAGACAGGTGCGGAAAACTACCCACAATATTATTACCAATATGGCCATGCAATGTTATTGTGTATTTATAAATTTCTATGAAGTTGCTCCATGATCATAATCAAGCGATTGCCAGTAATAAACATGGCGATTGACGTAAGCTGCGAGATGACGTCGATGTTATAATTGTGCATATCGAATTAGATTTGATTGAATCTTTTGTTTTTACAAGAAAAAAATAGTTTTTACAAGAAAACGTGTTGTTGGTACAAAGATAGAACACACATAACATCACGCCTTGTTTCCCCGAAAGGTTAGACAGAGGAATACCTATAGTACACCCATATTTCGCTAGTTATGTTTAAGAGAAATTCCGAGAAATTCCTTACAGAAAAACCAAATACCACTTTGCCCTAACCTGAGAATCGGACCCAGGAATTCATGCTCCGCATTAGCGCTCGCAAACTGCTCCTCAAATACCACAATGTACAACCAAATACTATGCTTATGTTTATAATATCGGCCAAAAGACTTTCACTGTTCGGTCTGCCCTGTAGGGGGTCCACAGGACTATCTACTAACTTTGATTAAAAAAAAAATGAAAATAGAAATTTAAAAGGTAAAATACTACATGCAGTATGTAGTATTTTGGATTAGTTACCATGGATTCAGTACATGATTCTGAACCCCCCTGCGTTGAAATTTACCGTCGGTTATTAAAAAAAAATCTGCTGTTTCATAGAAAAGTGCAATTCCTACGCGGTTAAAATGTTTGCAATAGCTGTTTTTTTTTAATAACCGACGAAAAATCTCAACGCAGGTGCGTTCAGAATTATGTACTGAATCCATGGTAACAGGCTTCGCGTCGATGTCCCTGACACCCTGTATACTACTATACATCGACGCACAACCTGTCACCATGTATTCAGCAGACGTTTTTACTGTCGGTTATTTAAAAAAAAATTGCTGTTTCCTACTAAAGTGCACAATACCTACGCGGTCAACAATGGCGACTAATGAGTTATAGATCGTGAGTTCGAACCCAGGCAAGCGCTTTACTTTGTGCAAAAATTCAAAGACATGTGACATGTAACAACCTGGGCTCGCGTGGTAGATTACAGCCCACTCCCTCTCGAAGAGAGGAGGCCTGTGTCCTAGCAGTGGGAACATTAGAGGCTGATTATGGTTACGCTACGCGTCGACAGTCCTAGACTGCCTCTATCATAATCATCTGCCTCTATCAAATATCTCATGTACTGCATCCATGGTAACAGGTTGCACGTCGATGTCCCTGCAACCCTGTATACTCTATACCGAAAATCTGATGATGGTAATTTCTCAAATCAAACATAATCGTAGACTAAATACTTGTAATCTCATTCCAGCTCATGTCAAGGACGCTGTCCAGACTGGGTGCACGAAGTGCACGCAGAAACAAAAGAAAGGAGCCAGGAAGGTGGTCAAGCATATCAGAACCAAGGAACTGGACTACTGGAACCAGCTCATCGCTAAATATGACCCTGACACTGAGTACGCAGAAATATATGGTGCTTTCCTTGAAGCTAAAGACTAGATGGAAACCAAGGAGGTGGAAACTATGTTATTGGTAGTAAAAAATGCTGTTGATTTTACTGAGTAGAGAAATAAATTATTTGAGCAAGCTAATGTATTTTTATCATTGTGTGATCATAAAGACACTAATACTAACCCTCATACTAGCCACTAGTTTTTAGCGTTCTATTTTCAAACCTATAACACTTTCTGTCGCTTAGCGACTAAACATGACATTCGCGAAACTGTCATTATTGTGATGAAACCATATTTGCTACTTCCACGTAACAACGAAAATCATTAAATATTGTAAAATGTTGTCAACAAAAAATAGCCTTGAAGATATTGGGACATAGAAGCACCAAACATTTATATTTATATTTTCGTACTTTATTTTCTTGATGCTGTATTTACTGTGATCATAAACAGCATAGAATCTATTTTATCTTGTTATTCAACAAAATACAAAAACGATGGGTTTATGGAGTATTTTTTTTACATTATACATGCACACACATATTCGTTTACTTATATCAAAACAGCAAAGTCATCGAGACGATAATTACCCCAAAACACTATGAATATAGTTTGTATCAGGAAATATCTAAGTAAGATAATGAGCGGATGTATAAAACAGAATCGGTCGTCCCACATTAAATAAATATAATAACATCTTGCGTAAGAGTTTTTTTCAAGTTTTTTCGAGTCGATCTTTGACGCACTCGGGGTGTGCGTCAAACATCGACACAAAGAACAAAAAAGAAATACATTGAAATAGGCTTCAATCACACTCTCGTACCTTTTTTGCACCCCAGGAAAAAAATTACGAAGCTTGTCGAATTGATTCGACAACGATAACTATTTTAATGCGAGATAACTCGCATCGCAGCGAACCATCAACAACACGAAAAAACCTAAGTTTTTTTTTGTGGGGCAACTAACTGCCTACAACGTTATAGAACTATAAAAAAAATTATCCTTCGACCACATAAAATACCTATAAACCGATTGCTTTCTCATGCAATTGACTCCTACAACAACAACTTGGAGAAACAACCATGTTAATTAGGCCAAACTACATTATGTTGGAATCATAATTATGATCCAGCAGAGCACCAACGTCGACATACTTCACAGAATATAAGCAAGCTGAAGGGGCAGTGGGCCGGCCATATTAGACGTAGAATTTCCACTTGTATGCAAGTAAAACCTGTATGCAATTTGCACACTCTGGAAAACATGTTTCCAATGGGGCGAGTCACCAATAAGCCATGTAAGCAACTTGTACGCAAATGTGACGTCATACTTGCATGCAAGACTTACCTAATTGAATCGCGGCTTTACTACTGGCCAAGTAGTAAGGGTGCTAATGTCAAGTTGCCCAGTAGTACTGGCCAATATTCTAATGCACTATGCACTCTAGCAAGTTCCATTGTAAACAACTGACTCCCACTGAGAAAACATTCACAGATTGTCGCTATGAGGGTCTTCTTTTTGCCCAATTAAAATTGCCAGTAAACATCTGAACTAATATGATTTTTTGTATGTTTGTTTGTAATGTGAACTCAATAAATAATAACCGATTGAACGAGCAAGTAACTTGGGCTGTACTTTATTTTTCAAAAAAAATTGGGACCCCTAAGAAAATTGCAACACAAAGTAAAGCGCCTGCTTGTATTCGAACCCACGACCTATACAACTCGTAAGTCGGGGCCGTTACCACTGGGCCACCACTGCTCCGTAACGTAACGTAAGTTTATTATTAACGTATTTTAAACATACACCTTTAGAGCAGTGGTGGCCCAGTGGTATCCCAGACAGGCTTTACTTAGTGTATTTAATTTCATCACCACTGCTCTCAAAACGGTGAAGGAAAATATCGTGAGGAAACCGGCATGTCCTAGAACCAAAACTTCGAAGACATGTGACATCCACAAACCCACACTGGGCCCGCGTGGTGGATTACGGCCCACTCCCTCCCTCTCACAGAGAGGAGGCCTACTGTATCCCGACAGTGGGAACGTTTTATGCCGATTAATTTTCCGGAATAAATTCTCGTAGTTTAGAAGAATAACGCGGTCATACAGACAGACACGAAAAGTGACTGTAGTTTATAATAGGTTTAGTTAAAGATATTAATAGAACAAATAAATTCACGTGGCGTCTTACCCAAGAACGTGACGTATGCTACCTACATCTATTGTTTGTTTTGTAATGTTGGTTGAGTCATACGGGTTGCAGATCGCCAAGTTGACAATCAGTGCGATTGATTTACCTTGTGATACTAAAGACGCTTATTACGGAACAATTTTTGCACGACTCGTAATGCTTCGCATTAGAGTGTGCTCTACGATCGAAAAATATTTTTTGCCCCATTTCTGCAACTGTTTTTATTGTTTCACTCCTGCTAGTACACAGAACCTACTTAATTTATATACCATTGTATAGATGATTAAATGGAGATTAATATTGTATTTTTTAACAATTGATTTAATGCAGCAGAAATGGAAAAAGCATCAAAATAGTTGAAAAAAATTTCCTGTCCGTCAATTTATGATCCCTGAAAACATTGTAGCTTGCGATAAAATCAATTAATTGAGTCAATTTTTTTTTTATACATTCGTTTCAGCCGTAGAAGGAACCCTATTGAAAATGGCTCTTTTATTCATAGTAGTTTAATTATAATTAATAAAATACTAACTAAAATATAATATCAATATCTAAATATTTTCAACCTTGATCCGGTGCCGTTGCCTAGCAACTGCCAACGTAAATATCTTTGTCAGTCGTTGACATTACGACTTCATGAAAAGTGATAAATTGTTCATTTTTAAACTATGTTTTGAATTTCTTTTTCGTTTATGAATGAGTGATAAGTATGAGGCGTGCACTTTTGGATTTTCCAAACTATTTCTTAATTTTATTAACAAAAATGTGTTTAGTTGGAGAATTATTAGGAAAATAAACTATTGGTTTCACTTTAGCGTTTACAACTTATGCAAACTTTTCGGGGTCCCCCAAGGTACTGAATTACTCTCCATGTTAAAAGCTTTTTCTGTTTCTAGAGAATTAAAAAAGTAAGTTCAAAAACTAAAACCCGACTGTTGAAAAATCACGTTCTGAAAAGTATGCAACAAGAAAATATTTCAGACAGAAATCTAGACGTAGGTATAAAATGTTTCACATCATATACGACCACTGCAAGGCTCTCTCGTTTTTTTGTAAGCATACATATTAACGTATATATATTTTATATAACATTATTATAAATATAAAAGTAACTCTTTCCGTCTGTCTGTCTATCACCTTTTTACCCTTTACACGCCTTAACAACTTTGCAACATGATATTTGACACACGGATAGACTATGACCTGGGTTAAGCCATTGGTTACTTTTTAGCCCAGTAGTACATTCCTAGGGGGTAATTTTCCATACCAACGCGGGCGAAGCTGCGAGTAAAAGTTAGTACGTAAAAATTAAATGTTTATAAAGTTGAAGGCTTCCAACTGTTTGCCAGTTTATTTATAAACCTGTCCAGAGTGGATGTAAAAGGAAAAAAAGAACATAAGAAGTTGTTCAAGTGATTGCTTTACTTGGATAAATACCGTGATGTTTTTGAACGCTAAAGCCTCATTTACACGGTGCAAGTTTCTCGAACGTTCAAAAGCAATAATCGCGTGCCATAAACGCACGTTCACTTATTGCTATTCATGAATTGCTTGCAAATGTTTACACGCGTGCGATTTCCATTAGATGGCATACAATAAGTAGTTAGTAGTAGTTTTACAAAAAGGCAATTATTGCAAGACATCGTCCAAACACAGAGTTGCACGTCCTTGTACAAATTGATTCAAGTATTGCCCGTATTTGCCGCTGCCGCTGCCAAATATTTCATTTAATTTTATTGAACGTCTTCTCAATTATTTTTTTAACTTGTTTCGTTCGACGGTACGTGTTTCCAAGCATTTCTTGCCTGAAAACAACATTAATTAACGATTAACACACTCGCGCACCGCACTCATGTTTAATTTAAATGATTGAAAATGTAAATGCCAGAATTGAAGTGGGTTTTTTTTTGTACGTGCGATTTTATTATTTAAAGCTGTTTACACCTACACCAGTTACAACAACAACAACACAACAGTGGCAACAAAGTTGCCCGTATCGTGCAGCAATTGTACGTGTTGTTCAGACGGTTCTAGTCAATTATTACTTCAATTATATGGTTTGCTATAGGCAATAAACTTGCACCGTGTAAATGGGGCTTCAGATTGATTTCTGGTCAAATAGCTTTGACAGTTTTTTAAACTCTTATCTTGTTTACGGTCTCGCCAATAAAAAGCACTACTGCTAGAGAACTCAAGGTTGAATCTAGCATACGAGTATAACCAAAAGTAAAGTCTGTGTATTTAGCTCTTTAAGGCACGTAATTCCAAGAGATTACTCCAACTAGTATCTAGTTATTAGGTAGTAGAGTTATGCATGAGTTTATCTTGAGCTAGTTAGGCATTTATGCAAATAGACTTTTAATGTAAGACAATTTATTTGTTTCCGACGTAATTTTAAAATTCGTCCATTGTCCAAATTATTTTCGTAACATATTTCAAGATTCTTGTGGAAGCATTAAAAGTCCTAGACAAAACTAAATTTCCTTGATGTGACCTCAAATACTAAAAAGTCAGATGTCAGTCTCATAAAAAGTGTCACTTTACACATTATAACATAAATAAACAAATACATAATATTATTAAAATACCACAGCAAGGAAGGCTACTAAGCTGAAGGCTAACTTGTGAAGGTGATACATATACTAGCTTCAAATTATAAAAAAACTAGCTGCGCCCCGCGGTTTCACCCGCATAAGTCTCGATCCCGTGATAATTTTGTGATAAAAAGTACCCTATGTCCTTCTACAGGATGTCATGTTTCCCCTTGCCAAATTTTATCGAAATCGGTTCAGTGGTTTAGCCGTGAAAAGGTAACATACAGACAGACAGACAGACAGAGTTACTTTCGAATTTATAATATTAGTAAGGAGTAAGGATACCTGTCCTAACCAGCTGCACTACAGGTAGTAAGGAACGAAATGAAACAGAATGGTCTTATTACATAGTTTATTAAACCTTAACAATCACAGAGAAACATCACTGCTTTAAGGCTGCCTGTCCAACGGAGCGGAGAGGAGAGGAGAGGAGCGGTGATGTGCCAATATTAACCAATAGAATCGCACCTCTGGAGCGGAGTTTAGATTCTATTGGTTAATATTGGCACATCTCCGCTCCTCTCCTCTCCTCTCCGCTCCGGTGGACAGGCAGCCTAACAGTCTCGTTTTTAAGCGCTAGTTCTGAGTTCCTCTTCGTATTTGGCGGCGTATTTTCTATCAGGGTCGTATTTGTCGCAGATTTGCTTCCAGTAGTCAGATTCGTGGTTGATCAGATGTCCGATGACGAGCTTGGAAGATTCTTGCTGCTTCGGCGTGCACCTAGCGCAATTGGTTTCCATTGCCTCCTTGACGTGAGCTGCAAAACGAAATGCAAGTTATAACAAAGACATTTAAAGGGTAGCTCAGCGTGTGGTTTTATTGTTAAAGTTCGTTCACTTTACTTTTTAATGAATTTGGGCCTAAGGTACACAATTAATGATAATTTTATAATTATTATCTTGATTAGATCAAATCTTTATCTATTCTATATCTTCTTCTATTAATATACTATGCTATGTATTATATTATAGCAAGCTGCCACACACTTAAGCTATCAATCAATCTGCCTAGCCGTTTCCCAACGATGTTGGGGTCGGCTTCCAGTCTAACCGGATGCAGCTGAATGCCAGTATTTTACATGGAGCGCCTGCCTATCTGACCCACAACCCAGTAACTGGGTAATACGATACCTCTTGGTAAGACCAGTTGTCAGACTCTGAGGCTTCTGACGACCAGTAACGACTGTCAAAGATCCACGAATGACAGCCTGGACCAACAGCTTAAGGTGCTTTCCGAGGCACGGAGAGAAAATATGGTCACCTATCCACGGACTAACCCCGGTAAACGTAGCTTAACCTGATGGCCCGTGCAGCTGTTATTACTGAGTCACTATAGCTATAATATAATATATATTATTGCCCTCGTTTGGTCTGCGGTTTATTATAGCACATAATTTGGTGACATAATAGAAATACATATTTATTATAGCTCCGTCTGAGGGCGCTCAAAGATTACTATGGAAAATATTATATCGTAATATCAGCTATGATTTATATTAATATATATGATTTATATTAATATATATGATTTATATTAATATATATTATTTTTGGCGCAGCCGGGAGGCACACATTCCTGCCAAATCTTACAACGCACTTTACATTTTTTATTTGTTTTTTATTTTAATATCTTTTACTTGTTTAATATGTTTTCTTGTGTGCCTTTGTCTGTGTCTGTGCTAAATAAATTTAATTTCTTTCTTCTTTCTTTCTTTCTATTATAACTACGTCTGGTAAATGTTTTAAAAAGAGTAACCGTGGACTTTTTTGCCGGCTCTTCTCCATAGGAAACGACCAGTTGGAACCGTACTGCACCTAGCTTCTGATGTTTCTTAAGTGCCCATGTAGGTTTATGTGAAATAAAATATTTTGAATTTTGAATTGTTGTGTTGTAGTGAAATCGGAAATTAATCTTCTTCTGAACACGCACACATAGTCAATTTTAAGTTGAATTAAGAAGAAAGAACTCAAGAGACAGCAAAATAACTTACATTTGAGTTCCTTGGCCTCAGCAGTGCACTTGCCCTGATCCAGTATGCACTTGATGTAAGGATGCAGCAACCTCGGGTTGTGTATGATCTCCGGTACATCCAAATTATCGTATTTGCTTGTGTACTTGTCGTCAGGTCGAGCGATGGCGGCTACCACGAGGACAAACAGGCAGATAACGGCTTTCATGTTGAATCACCTGTAGTAAATAAAATCAATAAATAAAATCGTTTTAATTCGGACAACTAAGAGATCCATAAATTGTTAGTAACAGCTTTGCACTTAAAACACTATTGTTAGCAACTTAAACTAAAGACCAATTAATGAGAAGACCACCCACCACCTAGACAACGAAAATGGAAACAAACTGTAGTAAGAAGGTTATTTTTATAGCAGCTAGGTATAACTACAGTAAGAATCATCAGGTTGATGCCGTGGTTGTTAGGTTTAACGGAATTATAACAAGTTATGTTTTTTTACGGAATTATAACAAGCTATGGAATACACGGTATGAAACACAGAATAGTTCTTTAGGCGATTAGCTAAGCTATAATAATAATAATAATAAAGTTTATTAATCAAAAAGTAACAATACAATTTGGCCAAATTCAGCCACAAACTAAGCATCGCTTGTATCTTGTGGCTCAGGATTTACGCTTTACGCAGCTATTCTTACAAACTCCGTATAGCTTAGCTAATCGCCTAAAGAACTATTCTGTGTTTCATACCGTGTATTCCCGGTGTCCCCGTAGGCCATGTCCCAGTTATAGAGGAAAAAGGAACTAAAAAATAATTTAAATTACTTTCCTATGTCCCCGCACGCTGTCCCCTTTAATTTGTTAATACTTTTCAAATTATGCCCGTTATCCCCTTTGCGTTGAAATTATAAGTGAGAGTATCTTAATAGAGAGAATAAATACTAAAGCCTACATAACCTTCCAGAATAAATGCTTTAAATGATGGTGAAAACCGCATCAAAATCCATTGTACAGTTTAGAAGATTTAAGCGATCACATAGATTGACACAACAAGCAACTAATATGGTACTTAAAAATCTTCCTCTTATAGGGTAACCACTACAGGCCGCAGACTAACAACTGAAGTTAGTCTGCGGCCAAAGGAGGCGGTCACTGAAAATTTTACTGTAATAGTCTGGAGATAGTTATACGTTTTAGAAGACTCTAACCGCTGAATTATTGAAGTGAAAGCTTCTTTAGCGGCGTTGTGCACTTTTTTTGGGATGGGTAAACAATGTTAAACTCGCGTCAGGACGTGACCGTAAGATCCGTCCGGATAAATAGTCTTTGACATTACGTAAAGATTGCGAGGTAAGAAATTTTACCCATATTGATGGGTAAAATAAATAAACATACCAGTACTACTAATAAATATTGTATTTAACCACAGAGATTATAGTGCTTTTATACTGATAAATTAAGCAATTCGTGCGAAATTATTCCCTAACCATTCCAAAATATTCAAAAATGCACAACGTTAATGTTCAAGTTTTCACTTTTGCCGGCACTCCCAGAGTGCAACACGTTGTTTTAACAGTAGTATTTATTAACGTTCGCTAGTATTTACCATCAAGTAACGTACAACGAATAAAAGCTTCCGCAGACAGGAGCGACGCAACATCGGTAGAACATTTTCCGGGAAGTTTTCATAGAAATTGTTCTACCTAGATTCGCGTCGCGCCAGTCTTCGGCAGCCTTAAAAATCTAAACCAACACTAGAAGAAATTTTGCATCTTAATCTTAAATGCATTAATGTTTATTAATTAATTTAAAATAAATATAAATTTAACTTACTTTGAAAAATAATGACTGGAATTAACAAGATCTCCTGCTGACGATCACTGAACGTTTGAAATATTAGTCGAGCATTGTATTTTATATAGGTACTATTACTACCTAGGACATCAGACCCAAAACTTGATAGAAACGGGTTTGTTATTATTTGTTTTATTTATCATTTTAAGGTCATATACAATGACTATAATACGTCGTAAGTACGTCAAGAACTTAATTAAAACTCGTTTCTTGGGATTTTTGGTGATGTGTGGTGATCTGTCTCTGTGTCAGACAAGGTGAATTCTTTTTTACTCGACTACGGCGAAACAAAAGGAGGGTTTTGATTTTGACCGGTATGTATGTATGTTCATCTGTTTCCTCATAACTTCTAAACTACTCATCATTGTTTGACCAATGAGGTATTGTTGGAAGCGTCTTGGTCGTTCGCTGGTTAGGTTAGGTTAGGCAATGTGACGTAACATTATATGGCGCCCTTTAGAGGACAGAAAGTCATGACCGGAACAAAAAAAAAACAAGATGTTGGATATCAAATGAAAGGGCTTAATTCGCACATTACAAAAATATATATATTATAACCCCAAAATAATTTAAATAAAAATAAAATTTATAAAACTTAAAACCCAACTTCGACAAGTCATCTAAAAAAAAGGAAAAAAGACGAATTTAAAAACCGGAGTCACACGTAATCTGTTCGATTTATTAGCACGTGTTACTCCGGATTTTCAATATAACTGTCTGTGATGTCTTATTAATACCTTTTTTTAGATGACTTTTTATCGTAGTTGTTTTTGTTTTATAACTTTTATTTTTATTCTACACTCTACAGGTAAATTCTAAACTAAAGTCAGTAAAAACCGCTGAAAGGAACCATGAATTCAATTTTGAAGATTTTATTTTCAAATGTTATTTTAAAATAGAATCATCTGTATTATTCTCTCCATTTTCGAAGAACCTTATTTAAAATAACTTTTTTTATATTCTACCTATCAGTCCAGTCACAAGCACTATGTCACCCATGCGCATGTGACCGCCCGTAATTTTCTGAATATTCATGAAAAAATATCGAAAATAAACTTCAAAAGGGGAGGTCTATCTATATCATTTTCCACTAGTTTTTTTTAAATAAATACACAATTTTTTACCGAAAAAATGACTTCGACTCCGTTTTTTCTTTCGTAGTCGATAATTTTTTGTAAAATTTTTAATTAACCTGTTAAAATAACTCATAAGCTTTTGGAAATAATAAACAGAATCCAAATCGACCCATAAACTTCGGAGATGTGTCAAAAAACAGAAAGCAAATCTTTAAAAAATTAAAAATTGAATAACATGAAAAATGTTATAGATAGACCCCCCCTTTTGAAGTTTATTTTCGATATTTTTTCATGAATATTCAGAAAATTACGGGCGGTCACATGCGCATGGGCGACCTTGTATACACAAGCATAGTTCTAAAGTTGCTAGAAGATATTTATTTACATAGGAGTACCTACACTAATGGGTTGTGTGTGGCTAAATGATAATACCTGCACGGGTCAATCGAAGATTAAGGTGATATATTGAAAAATATGTGCTTTTTCTTTTTTGTGTACCTTATTAGGTTTAAGGAATAGGGATTCAATATTTTGGTGTATGTTTTTTGACTATATGGCCTAGTATCCTGCAAATGGAATACACGATACAATGAAATTTTCTCGATACAAAAACATTGCAAAGTTCCACCTATTGTTATGTTTTTTTGAGTATCAAGGCGTAACGCTTATGTGTTATTCAATGGAGTTTTCTTTAAAACATTAAGAATAATCATATCAAGGTATAAGATAACCAGTTTTAGTTTTAATAATACTTTTTATTTATAAAAGACGGCAATTCGATTTGGCACTTACGTTGTTTTATTTCGAGCTTACACACATTATTGCTATCACTTCTTTTGCCTATAAAAAGTAATGTCATCGCTCTCATTCATTCATAAATCAGTCGCCCGGTGGGGCTCGTCGACGATGAATCTATGTCATTTTTTTGCAAATCTGGGCGATCAAATTTACGTGATTTTAATTATGATGTTAACAGAAAAGGTTTGTAGTTAGCAAGTTAAAGTAATTATTTAATATAATTAGTGTTGAATAGGTAGGTACACTGTGTGTATGTGTATACTAGTGACACTGAACGATATTACATTATTTTTCTATTATTATTTCGTGGTGACATATAAATTACTTATACTACTTACACTTTTAATTACTTATACTTTTTTAAATGGGAAGAAATAAAAAACCAAAACTGAACAGTACCTGCAACGTTTGGAGTATTTACACAGGGCATTCAATGAACAAAGCAATAAGATGATGATAAATAGTGAGTCGAATTCACCACCTTCACTAAAGCATACCAACAACAATCTCTTCTCGCCTTGCGTAGAAATATTGGGTAAGCATTATATTTTCTAAGAACGTCTGTTTTTATACCTACAACTTATAATAATTGTTTATCTAAAGAAATATGCTAAAATATATTATTAGTTTTTAGGTTTGATTGAAATACGTCAACAATACATCAATATGTCAAGTACTGTCACTAACGTTTTTTTAAATTAACGTTACTTAGAACGCACTCTTTTCTTACGTATGTTTCCGTCTTTATCTTGCACTTTTAATTTGACAGTTGTGCGACAGTGACAAGAATAATGCTAAGCCAAAGTCCATGCTAACTAAGTAACGTTTTTTAATTCCAGTCAATGATTTTGTTAGTTCGACTTTTGGCCACTAGTTTGGCCGGGGCACGGTAATATTATCATACAGTATTCCAACTTCATACAAACGGACGAAGCGCGAGCTATATCTACGCGCCTCGATCGCGGCATGCGCGTGGCATGCAGATAGTCGCGACTGTGCTGCAGTGACGAACGGACGGTGTGTTGTTTTTTTAACAATAACCGCGCGATTTTTTCACTAAAAATAAGTTCAAGTACATATTTAATATGACGAGTAGGATATATTGTGCTGTTTTTGGTTGCATGAATTTGGCAATGATATACGCATCCAGAAATAACTTCTTTTAGATTACCTGGAAACTCTGAAAGGTAAGACTATAAAATAATTTTACTTACTAGTAGGTAGGTACATAATGTGTGTCTTTTTAATGGATAAGTATTTCCTTTTATCTCCCGAAAAAAATAAAGTGAATAGAGTAAAGGAAAGTGAGGCTCCACTGTACTTTAGGGACCGCGCGTGCGGAGCTTCATATTTTAATTGCGTGTAGATGCCTTTGTATAGAACGCTTTTGCAAAATTTCACAACTAGCAAACGCTTAGTTTTTGAGAAAAAAAATCTAAAAGTTTCAATAAATTCAATTAATTTACGTATCAAATTGACTTTCTACCGCAGATAATGTACGAATTTCACTCCTCGGTTGTTCCATTTTACGTTCAGACGAAGTGTTAGCGGATCAAAGTGATACACACGAGTGAAATAGGTAGTTACAGGCGGTTCCTGAATCATGATACGGTAGGTACGCTTGTGTTAAAACCTCGGGCATGTGTGTTTTGTTTTGTTATTCAATTCACAATAGTAGATTGATATACAAGGGTCGAAAGGAATCAATTCCCATACGAGGTATTTAGACGCCCGAGCGCAGCGAGGGCGGCTATAGTCCGAGTAGGAATTGATGTCTTTCACCCGTGTTCAACACTCTACTTTTCATTTCGAATATATGGAAAGTATAAAATAGTAAAACTTCTAATATAAAATACTTATTGATATAAAATAACATGAGTACTTAGTACCTATTTAAATTTAACTGAGAAGTTAGAACAAATTGTGTTTTTTTTTTAATTTGGTACGCGCCGCGTCACTGCCGCGCAGTGTTTCCACTTACGTTTTTGGTTTTTCCCCAGTTTCATAATGAATTATTCCTAAAATTCCCTAAAAAATATAAACATTCCTTGGTTAAGGGAATTTTTCATTTTTATAGCATTAAATACCTACAAAACATTCATTATTAATCGAGAGAGACGAAACAAACCAACTCTAGGTATAATGCGACTTATTTCCGATGTCATCTTTAACCACGGAAATAGTAAAATTAACAATAACATGGTAAACTAAAATTCATCATCATCATCAGCCTATTAATGTTTCCACTGCTGGGACACAGGCCTCCTCTCTGTGAGAGGGAGTGGGCTGTAATCTACCTCGCGGGCCCAGTGCGGGTTGGTAGATGTCACATGTCTTCGAATTTTTGGTTCTAAGACATGCCGGTTTCCTCACGATGTTTTCCTTCACCGTTTTGAGAGCAGTGGTGATGAAATTATTTACACAAAGTAAAGGGCCTGCTTGGGTTTGAACCTACGACTTACAACTCGTAAGTCTGGGCCGTTACCACTGGGCCACCACTGATCCCTACCTCAACTAAAATTAGACGAATTATATTGATTACGAGTTTCAGGGAATCCACTTTAATCAATCGGTCCTGCCATAGAGTAAAGTAGTACATTGGGTGCTGCCTACTATAACTCAAGTTCAATTTTTCCCTAAAATTCCCTAAATCCCTGTCAAAATAAAATATCCCTAAACCATGCTTATCATTGGCCATTTTTCCCTAAAAAAGGGAGAAATCCCTAAAAGTGGAAACACTGCCGCCGCCGCGGGCCGTCCCGCTTAATTGGTACTTTTTTTAAAATTCGCACTGGCTGTTTATACACTCACAAGACCACAGCCTTTTTATTTTTTTTCTATTCGATATTTTTCATGTAAAAAGTTTCGTAGCCAACTACCTGACCAAAAGTTCTATTTTTTAAATTCATTCCCGCCCTAGGGTGAGTGGGAAGCAATTACTATGAGTCTTTCCCGCCGTAGAGAGGGAAGCAGCGTTTTCCACCCGCTACTCGAATCAAACAAACACTACTTTCCGAGCATGAGAAATGAAAAGTATTTTATTTGTGTTTAAAAAAAAAAGTATATTTACAATCACAAAACTAAATGGAAACACAACAAATGTAATTACAATGCTGGAGGCGGGCAGCCCTATCGCATGTTTACGTACCGCGCGGCTGTAGGCATTTATTTCTAAGATACGACCGAGTTACAATACTGTTATAATATTACCGTGGCCGGGGTTTGTTGCGGTGACGGGACGTGGTGACTGACTGACTGACCATTAAAGATGGAACCGCCACTCCCCGCGTGCGGGGGAAATAAGCCACAACCGTCAAACTTCTATTTATTTTCGAGGTAGGCCCTTAAGGCCTACGCCACACTTGACGGAAATTCTGACGGAAATTCAATACATGTTATTGCATCGGGCACACTACGCGGAAGATCGGTCGCTCCGTCGCGAACCGGTCGCCCTCTGCGTCTGTTCTGTTCCCCGCACAAGTTCAAGTTCGGCGTCGGAATTTCCGTCAAGTGTGGCGTAGGCCTAAAAGCTACGTTTGCCGCGGTCGGGTCGATCCATCCATTACATATCGAGACCTGTCCGTGCTTCGGAAAGCATGTTAAGCCATTGGCTGTCAATCGTACATCTTTGATTGTCGGTTGTCAGAAGCCCAAAAGTTCGACAACCAGTCCTTACCACTGGAAGCCAACCCCAACTTAGATTTCTAGGCCGATTGATTTGTATACCTTGGCCATAATCGTATCAACTGTTCTAAGTGGCTACCATTTTACTTAACTACCATCTTTAAAATTATTCATTTTAAAGTTATGAAAAATCCTCGTAATTCCCTTTCATTTGATAAGCCACACGATTGCAAAACATATTTTTTTCTTTTTGGCCCCCCATAGTGACCCCCCTGTTCAAAATACATTTATTTACGTTACACATCCATGTTTGGGTCACAGAAATACATAAATTATGTGTACCAAATTTCAACTTAATCGGTCCGTTTGATTTGGAGCAAGTTGGCTGTGTAGAGAATACAATCCCGAGGATGTTTTTCAATCCGGGATTACGGGATTTTTTATGCGTAATCCCGGAATCCCGGGGCTATCCCGGGATTAGACTACGTGGTTTCTAATTGGACTCAAATGAAAAAAACTTGAGTAATTTCTTAAAAAATGTTTTTAATATTGTTGCACAACACAAATCACAATCTAACAAGAAAAAAACAAAAAAACTATACTTTTCATTTTGTAGTACCTACTTACAAAATGCTTTTTTTGTCGATATATAATAAATGCTAATTATGACCATTTTTTCCAGCCTTTTAGCTTCTAGTTTTAGGTAGCTCTAGCTAGAGTAAAGTGACTGGTCTATTAATATCCAGGCAAGGTCATTGTCAAGGCGCAACGGACTATGGAATGGAAACTAGACCTGTTTATGGCAATCTCGAAAATCCCGGAATTAGCCAAGTACAGCCCCGGGATTTTCGGGTCAGAAATCGGCCGGGAACCTGGGATCCCGGGATTCGGGATACCGGGATTGTATTCTCTAACTGTGACAGATAGACAACTAGACATACGAGTGATCCTATATGGGTTCCGTTTTTTCCTTTTGGGGTAAGGAACCCTAAAAATCTATTAAATCTCCCTCTTTCTTCAATACATTTTCAAGAGGAATTGGTACGAATACTCTACTTTTATGTGCCAATATAAAAACAGTACCAAATTATGTTACATAATGTGATCATCAATGACAACGTGATAACTTGCATCTCAGTGACACAATGATCGCACCGGTTTACTATAAGAGCCCATTTTTAGCTGTTAAGTTAAGATAAATGATGTGTTGTTCTCTATAATCAAGGACGTATTGTTTTTTGTCATTTTACAATTATAACTTTTTTTTTTAATACCTTGACGTAATTGCCCACTGCGGTTGAAATTGTTAGAACATACCATCAAAACAATCATTTATAACGAGGACGCTTCCTAATCTAAGTCATAGAACTCAATCAAACTAATATCTAAAAATCTCTGTGCGTCACGAACTGTTGAGATCATTATTAGCAATCATTATCATTCATAAACATATTTTTTTGTTGAAAAACTAGAACAAAAAAGCTAATAATAGAAACATAAACAACGAATGAGTTCCAAAAACTTGGTGTTATTCGAAACACTTGGTATTCCCAGTAACAGGTGTATAAAAATAAGATCAACTGGTTTTACCCATCGACTTGCGCAGAGGCAAGACTGTCTGTTAGACAGACTATCGCTATAAGAAAATAATGATAGCTCGCAAACTCGCAAAAAACAATCTCGAATTTTTGTTAATAATAAACCCAAGTAACATTTTAGGTTCTGAAATGGTTTACCAAAGGTTCTAGAACCTTTCTAGAATTACTCAAGGTTCTGGGTGATTAGTTTACACAACGCTAAAATAACCTTATTATTGCGTTCTGTATCCCAAAAGGGACCTACAGAACCTCCGCATAACGTTTTAGCTTTAAGTTGTCAAGATGAAATAGTAAATCCCAGAACCTAAACTTAACCTTCTCAAAACCTGATAGGCCTTGCTAAGTCTAAATTAGAACTTACATGCAAGCCCTGAATTAGACTGGGTTTGGCATAGAAAAAGTCTTGTTAATCAGATTCAAGTTCTGAATATAGGCCATTCTGAGTTCATAAAGGATTACGAAAATCTAAATTAGGATATTTTGGGGTTCTTAAAGTTATATTTAGGTTTTCTAAGATGTCTCTGATTGAATAAGCTTTCAATGACAATGGAATAAATAAATAATGGCGATTTATGTTTCGTAATGATATTTATTTCAGGTAGGTATTGAGATGCTGTTATTAGTAAAAGTATTTGTCAGTTCTATTGCGACTGTTACTTTGTTGATGAAATAGGTCCCGATAATTCTGTAAAACTCACGGGCCCTTTAAAATACATGATTTTATATGATTTAAGTATTACATTTATAAAAAATTATAATAAAAAAATAAAAATAAAAATCCGGAAAAGGTTGTAATGCTTGGAATATTACATAGTATCTACGTATAACACTGAAATGTAATTCAAACCTTGTCATATTGTAGAAATATTAGTAAATTTACTTAAAAAATTAGATTCTTATATCATAAAATGGCCGACTTGATACTAGAACCTAAAAGTTTGGGATTTAACTAATTTATGATAAAGAAGCCATGGCTTAAATCCTTTTGTACTTGAAAATTACCAAAAGGACTTTCATTATGCTAAACTAGGAGCTATTGGTTTACTTGAGGGCTATATTGGCCCAATGAAGAACTTTCTGTAGACAATCTAACCAGTACCTAAAGCTTGCTGAAACCAGTGAGAAATAAAATTGTGAGTGATTTATTTCTGCATACAGGCTGTTTACTTTTGGCAATCCATGGATATTAATATTTATCGAAATATCTTGATTCGTTTTTGTGTCACAGTAAAAACATCTTCGATACATTTGACGCCAATATTGCCCCCTGATAGGTATGTCGTTAATGAAATGAAATGAATAAATGAAAAAATGAAATGAAATAAAAAATAATGAAAAATCAAATGAAATGTCGTGTGTGTTATTTTCGCTGGAGTAGACAAAAAGGTTCTTGGGTATTTGGGGATATTTCTGTAAGGATCTTCATTTTAAATAAGTATCTAAATGATAAGATTATTCATGTTGGAAAAATTGTGCATATTACACAACACAATGTTATTAGACTAAAAATATATTGGAATGTGCATATATATTCTTTTATGATTTTCTCAAAAAAAAAAAACACTTTCCGTTTCAGATTGCCTCTGTTGGCCATTTTGTGCCAGGACATCCTGTATAGTTTTGATGGATATTGTTGGAGTTTTAATTAGGCACACGCGAAGCCGACAAGGTTGCGAAAAGGTTAACAAAAATTTAAAAAGCATTAAAAAAGTCTTACAATGCTCTTCCGTATACCTTAGGACTAGAAACTATCTTTATAAATATCAAAAATAATATGAAAATTCAAATTAGTCTCATTTTATGCCAAAAGGCTGAGATTGGTTAGCGCGAAAACCTAAAAGCCCTGCAAAGGTTTTGAATTATCCTCATAAGTTTTAGCGAAATGTGTTTCTGAATAGGCCCTGCTTGGGTTGCATGTACGACCAACTGGCCAAGCTTTAGCCTATGGAGTGCCAAAATAAAACCTATACAGAAACTTTTTAGAACCCGAAGCTCTCAGAATAATTTAGTAATTATAATAGGTAAACGTAACGTTATTTTAACCTCCTCTGCAAGCCCATTTGGTTTTTCAAATTACTATTCAGACCTAAGAGCTGTTAGCGATAAAAAAAACTAAAATAAGACCTGAAGTAAAATCAGAAACCAGAAAATTACAATTTTAGGACTTAGAAGCATATTTCAAAACTTTGGCTTCGTAAAAATGTTACTTGGGAAGGTACTGTTTAAATTAATATAAAAATCCTAACTATCTTAACTAATATTATAAATTCGAAAATGAGTTTGTTAGTTTGTTTATTTCATTATCTGTTTGTTACGCTTTCACGCTAAAATTTCATCACCACTGCTCTCAAAACGGTGAAGAAACACATCGTGAGGAGACCGGCATGTCGTAGAACCAAAAATTCGAAGACATCAACCAGCACTGGGCCCGCGTGGTGGATAACGTCCCACTCCCTCTCACAGAGAGGAGGTCTATGTCCCAACAGTAGGAACGTTATAGGCTGATTATTATGACGTTTTGCTGGGATAACTTCCGACTTCCACGCGAGCGATACCGCAGGAAAAAGCTATAGTATATAAATAAACATTTATATGACTTATGTCATACCTACTTAGTTAAGCTTATTTTAGTTATTTAATATATTCGTGTACTCAAGTCAGTTTTTTATTCTTTTTAGGGTTCCGTACCTCAAAAGGAAAAAACGGAACCCTTATAGGAAACCTCGTGTGTCTGGGTGTCGGTCTGTCCGTCAGTCACAGCCAATTTGCTCCGAATCTAAAGGACCTATTCAGTTGCATTTATGTATTTCTGTGACCCAAACACGGACGTGTAACGTAAATAAATTAAATTTAAATATGAGGGTCACCTTTGGGGGCAAACAGGAAAATGTTAAAAAAAGTTTTGCGAACTGTATCGTGTGACATATCAAATAAAAGGGCTTGTGGCGAGGATCTTTTTTTAAAAATAATTTTAAAATAAATACTGTTAAAGATATTTAAGAAAATAGATGAAAATTTTCCATTTCCATTTAAGGAAATAGATGAAAATTTGCCCTTATCTCCGAAACTACTCAACCTAACATTTCAGGAAAAATTATAAGAAGTCTAAGGTTTTGAAATAACATGGTAAATCTCTCAATATTGTTCGTACAAACTTACAGTGGGAATGTATGTGAGAACATTGTTTTTCAACTACAATTTAAGTTAATGAGATGAATTTATCCCAAGAACAAACGTTCTTGGGGTAAATTCATCCCAACTACGGAATCCTTCATTGTGCGTGGTCCAACACGCTTTTGGTCGATTTTATTTACTAAGTCAAAGCTGTTTTTTTTTTTAAATTTTGTTTTTCATTTTATTTGATATAATTTATAAATTTTCCCACCCAAAAAAAAAATGGTAACCTGCTTAGCGTCGATGTCCCTGCCACCCTGTATTAGGGACACGAAAAAAGTATCAATACTTTGTGGTATCGAGTACATTTCTATTCGATACCGATACTTTTGTACTCGATACTTTGCATTCGATACTTTTACTCAATGAGTACTTTTTGGCAGGTATCGTATCGAATAAGAATATAAGTTTTAAATGGGTAATCTTAAAAATTACACATTTAAAACTTGCAACTTTACGGCTTATGTTTATGGCAACGCCATCTAGTTCATTCGTTCTGAACCTTCTAAAACATCGATCTTTGCTCAAAATCGTTCCTTCCGTTCACAGTTAAATTCCTAACCTTTCCTTCATTCATTTACTACACTAATCAATCACTCTTACATAAGTGATTGTAAGGAGGAGGAATGGGAACTTTAATATAAATGCCTAAAGTACTACTTAATTTAATTTTGTTCCAATTTTTTTTTTTTTTTTTTTTAAGTTACAGTTGTCTTTTTCTATTACCTGTTGTATTAAATTTGTGTACCAATACCATTTGTTTTTTCAGGTCCTGTCCTTCTGAAGTTAAACTGGCGTTATTTACTGACTCTATGCGCATTAGGCCCTAAGAAAAGTACTCGATACCTTGAAGTATTGATACTTTTGTTTCGATACTTGTATGAGTACGATACTTTTTTTTCGATACTACTCATAAGTACAGTATCGGTACTTTCTTTTCGATACCGTGTCCCTACCCTGTATATGTTATGTTACCGTAATTATCCGAAATTAGTAAGGCCCGTTTTTACTAGTAAATACGCGAAGTATCTAAGAGCATCAGAAACAACGCCTTTTTACTAGTAAGAACCCGTTCTTACTAAAAAAGTTAGGTAAAGGCCGAATAAAATTATAAAATCGGCTTCTTACTACATTTTACAGTTAAACCCCATTCTTACTAAACGCATAGCAGTCAAAACCAGAATTTAAAAATTTACCATTTTTTTATGGAATTGGGATAATTTAGGTACTAAAAACGTGAATTTTAAATAGCAATAACTTTTTATTTTCAATAATAATAAGATTTTTTGTTATTTTTTGGCTAGTAATGTTATTGCAATACCTATGTACCCATTTCGGATCGGACAGGGTTTTTATAACACATTGTATAAAAATCAATCGCCGTGCCGCATGGCCGTGTCTCGCAAAAACTCGAAAATAGTTCGACCAATTTGTTTTTTTTTTTGTTTGGTCGCTTCTTGAATGGAGTGGTTCAGAAAAAATAAAATTAGGAAAAACCCATAAGGAACAGCTGAGAAATCGAAAACATCAAAATTTTGTCTCACGTGGTACAAAGTTCACCACCGCGCTCTTGTTTTCAATATATAAATACAAGTCGTTTTATTACAATGAGTCCCTTGGCTGAAGGCTTTAAGTGTAGCAGCTTAAGGCAGCCACAGGAAAGTCCGGTGAAGCAGTTACGACCCCTCGGTGGCCACCTGCAAGATGACCTAAGCAAAAATAAAAAATAAAAACACAATGTGCCTTGTTATTCATTCAATAGTCTAAAGGTTGCGACGCAAAATTTATTGTGCGTTCACTTGTAAAATATAATATATATTTCGTTGGTAATAATTAAATTATAATTTGTCCTGTGAGGCGATTGGTAACACTGTTCTGTCAGTCACCATTTTGAATTAGTATTGAAACGTACGGGTTGATTTCACCAATGAAACTGAACGCGATCAACTTTTTTAAAACGCGAACAATAGACCTAAGTATCAGTGTCTAAATTGTTATGGAATATTGTACACTGACAGCTCTTGAATGAAATCCGCACTAAGCTTGACAAGAATTATGAAAGCAAAAAAGAGTCGATTTTAGAACGAATTTGTCAGTGTTGTCAACTTAAAGTAACCCCATATCTCACCCCTCAGAGTAATAACTAAAGCATAGAGGGAGTCTATAGATTAAAGAAATGGACGCACCGAAATTGTCAAAACGGTCACAGTTGATCTCTTTTTATACGACCAATTTAAAAAGCACAATAGTTGCCTAGTAAACGGTTAACCGTACAAGTATTTGATCTAGCCGTATATTACGTCGTGAATGTCAGTACGTGTGCTGGTTGAGGTGCTGGTCATTTTTTATTAAAAACCAATAGATTTTTGAATATTTTTGTAAAAACGAAAGGTGCAAAGGACTTATCAATAGTCTGTTAATATGGCTTGTTTTGTGATAACGTGTAAATCACATTCGTCACGGAAAAAAAACAATGAATTTGTATGCTTTCATCGGTAAGTGTTTTTTTACATTTTTCGTATAAAATCACCCAAAATATTTGGATGTGATCACTGATAACATACATATTAGATTGATAATGATACCTTCAAACTATCTTTATTACAAATTATGTTGTGATCGCGAATTTATTTTCAAAAAATAAATTCGTTAAATTGTGAGGTTATGTTAAGCTAGTAATGTAGGTAATGTAGATACTTTTTATCGATACGATAATTACATGCTAATAAATTGGAGAAGATATCGTTTTCTTTTCGAGCCATTGCAAATTATACGAATTGATCACAATTCTCCTACAACAAATCATGCTGAAAGTCAAGTACGGTATCTTTACAAGCTGTCCATTTAACATTGTGTCAACTTCAAACTGTAGCTGAAAATCAGACAGTAGGTTCTAAAATATAATATTTGTATTGCACTATCGGAGAAAAAATCAAAAGTATATACTTTTTCAGGGTTCTTCAGATGCTATGGAAATAGATGAAAATTAAATGCCAATTTCGATGTCATTCATGAAGAATGAAGAATCGCTGTTGGAAACAAATGAACATGAGTACATTTATGATCCATGTGCTCTTTCAGAATACGCCAGAGATATTAAAAATTATATAGCAGGGAGTGTTGTGCGAATTTCAATTTATTTTATTTTTTATCCACAATCTGTATAATACAAATAAATAAAATTGTAGTGTCTAAATAACAGCTTTTTACTAAATGCATATGAAAGTTATTGTTTGTTTAGAAATATACGCAATTAGTTTTAATAGTCTTTTATTTAAAAGGAGAAATTACACGACAAACGACAAATCAATGGTACAGCGCCATTACGAGAGTGAGAGAGACAGCAAGCTCTTTTTATTTCATTGTCAACAACGTTCCTTTCTACACCCCCCCTCAATGTAATAAATAGAACTTGCACTATATATAAGTATCAAACCAATCATCTATTTAAACAACATAAGTAAGACTTTCTTAACCAATTTACTGAAACACAACTGTATTATACTACCAACTATATCATACCACACATCGTAACAAATTTAAGCAAAAGATCTTTCTTGAGAGACTTTGTGAACATATCAGCTACTTGTTCAGTAGTACTTACATACTTTACATTTATCTTACCACGTAATATTAATTCCCTTACAAAATGAAACTTAATATCAATATGCTTTAATCTTTTAACACTATTAGTATTAGCAATCATTATGGCTGACTGATTATCACATAACATTTTAACTGGAGATACATTAGTGATATTAAAATCATGTAGCATATTTATGAGCCAACATGCTTCACTTGCTGCCATACTCATAGCTACATATTCTGCCTCAGTAGATGAAATACTGACAGTACTTTGCTTCTTAGAGCACCAAGAAATCAAACAATTACAGAAAATAAAACAGTAGCCAGTTGTGGACTTCCTATCTATAATGTCACCTCCCCAATCAGCATCACAATAGCCCACTAACTTTTCATCATCACACTTATATAACAGCTTATAATTTATTGTATGTTTAGTGTATCGCAGTACTCTTTTTAGGGCCTGTAATAACATTTCACTTGCACAGTCTTGATACCTGCTTAATATTGACACCACAACACAAAGATCTGGTCTTGTGCCTGACACTGCATACATCAAACATCCAATAATTTGTCTACATAACTTTTCTGTTTTTTTATTTACTTCAGACTTATTTTCTAGTATTTTAGTATCAAAATTTTGGTCCATTGGAGTACATATAGGCTTACAGTTATACATGTTAAATCTTTTTAAAATATTTTCTAAATAAGTTTTCTGACACAATTCTGTTACTCCAGTTTTCAAATTTTGCTTTACATTTATTCCCAAAAATTCTGAAATCAAACCCAAATCTTTCATTTCAAACTCCCTGTTTAACATTGACTTAAGGTCACATAATTGGCTTTCATCTGTCCCAAAAATCAACAAATCATCTACATAGATTAACACATACATCTGTTGTTTACCATTACACTTTGAATACAAACATGAATCACACTGTGATCTTTTAAAACCTTCTCTAATCATAACAGAGTTAAACTTATCATTCCAGTATTTTGGGGACTTCTTAAGCCCATACAAAGCCTTATTTAATTTTACAATGTTTTTACCATCATCATAAGCCCCTTCAGGTAAGCTTAAGTAAACATTTTCTCCAATTTCCCCATACAAAAAAGCCCCGGTAACGTCCATCTGGTACACAGGTAGTTTTAGTTTTGTTGCTACTGCTAAAAACAATCTAAATGTTGCTAATTTTGCTACAGGTGCATAAATTTCACTTAAACTCAACATTTCATTCTGCTCAAAACCCCTAGCTACTAATCTTGCCTTAAATTGTATAACACCATTATTTTTCTTTATTTTAAATACCCATTTGCTACTTATCACTTTAGTATTATTTGGCAATTCACACACATTCCATGTATTATTATTTTTAAGAGTTTGTAGTTCCTTCTTTATTGCTTCTTTCCATTTACATGCGTCTGGACTTTTCATAGCCTCTTCATATGTCTTAGGCTCATTCTCCTCTACTGAAACATTGTTACATTCATAAAATAGAGTCTGCTTCCTCACACGAGTACCTCGTTTTGATTGTTCCTCATTACTGCTTAATCCACTGGACTCATCACCATCACTTGGCACGTACAAGCTATCATCAGACTCGGTCTGTAGTGTGCTGCTATCTTCTTGATCACTAGCTTCTTGAGGGTTTAGGTCACTTTCTCTACTTTGCTCCTGTTCCTCAGTATCCTCACTAGTAGATAGTTGCACGGGGAGTGGATTATTAATCTCACACACAGTCTCCACAGTCTCACACTGATTCTCTTGTAGGAAAGCAATATCTCTTCTAATCTCAACACTATTTTTATGTTGGAAGTATATTCTATATCCCTTTGTTGTTTCACCATACCCCACCATTATTCCTTTTTCCCCTTTGGGGTCCCACTTTCTCCTCTTTTCCTTAGGTATGTGAGTGAAAACAGCGTTGCCAAATATTTTGAGGTTATGTATGTCATATGTTTTGTTTGACCACAATTCATAAGGGGTTTTTCCCACAATGCTGCTTTTACCAGTTCTATTCAGCACATAAGCTGCAGTATTAACTGCTTCTGCCCACAGTTGCTTGGGCAAATTTTTGGCACACAACATCGTCCTTGCAGCTTCTACTAAGGTCCTGTTTTCTCGTTCCGCATTCCCATTTTGTTCTGGTGTATAAGGGACTGTCCGTTGATGCACAATACCCTTTGCTTGGAACATTTCACAAACTTCTTTATTTACAAATTCCGTTCCATTATCACTCCGGAAAACTTTGACACTATTTCCTGTTTCATTCTCTGCCTGAGCAATGAAAGTTTTGATGCACTGCTTTATTTCATATTTATTTTTTACGAAATACACTTTCCTGTATTTCGAATAGTCATCCTTGAAGATAACAAAATATTGCGAGCCTCCAACCGACCTTTCCTCCATTGGTCCACATGTATCAGCATGAATTATTTCACAAGTTTTCTGACTCGCATGATTACTAACAGGGAAGGGCAGACGGTGAATTTTCCCTTCCAAACAACTCTCACACTTGCTAGAGTCGAGCATGTGAGATCTGTTTACTACAACATTATTTTTCTTCAATACATTCTTGACGTATTCCATGTTTTGATGCACTAACTTCTGATGCCATTCATGTATATCCGCACATGTTACTTCTGCTGTATTAACTGAACAGGCAGCATTATAGCGAAATTCCAAAACGTACATGTTGCCACTCCGCTGAGCAATTGCTATTAATTTCTTCTGTTTATTGTAAAATTCACATTTATTTTCCTTTGTTATTAAAACATACCCTCTACTCGTAATACGATTGACAGATAATAAATTCATCTTCAACTCAGGTACGTATAGAACATTGTCTATGGTTGTATCGGTCCATTCCATTCCGTTCCATACTTCAACTGCTACTTGTCCACAGCCAGGGACATTAATTTGCGTTCCATTACCGACAGTCACCTTTTTGTTCGTAACTATCGAATATGATGAAAACAGGTTTCGATTACAACACATATGTTCGCTTGCGCCCGAGTCCACTAACCACTGGGTTTTTTTTAAAACTTTCCCCGATCACACTTTCCACAACAAAAGCATTACTTTCTTTATTCTTCTTAAAGCGGCACTGACTCTTGAAGTGCCCAACTTTGTTGCAATAAAAACACCTTTGTTCCGTTCGACTGTCTCTGTTGCTACGATCACTTTGATGATTTGAACTTGAACTTGTATTAGATTTACATTCACTTTGAAAATGTCCAAGTTTGTTACACTTGTAGCACTTTACAGATTTCTTGTTAAACGTTTTCTTAGCAACAAAAGCAGCACATGTTTTCGAATTTTCACTACCGCCTCTTTCCTTAATTCTTTCCTCCTCTATCAGCAACCTGGCGACTAGGTTATCATATGTCTGCTTATCATCAGGCGCGGACTCCCACGCAGACACGAAATGTCTATATTCTTCCGGTAAAGACATTAAAACCTTGGTTATGACTAACTTGTCAGATATATTTTCACCGAGCTGCTTTAGTTGATTTTGTAACTCTTGTATCTTCGATAAAAATACCGCCATTTCTGAACCTTCTTCATATTTAAATTGAAAAAATCTTTGCTGCACAATATGAATACTTGTTTCTGATTTTTGTTCGTAAATACTATTTAGTTTTCGCCACATCGCTGCCGAGGTTTCGCATGAAATTATATGCACCATGACGTTTTCTGAAATCCTCGTAACCAACAATGTTTGAGCTTTTGCATCTTGAGTTTCCCAACGAGTAATTTCTGCGACATTTTCCGGTTTTAGATTTATACCGCTTACTATGCCATATAAGTCTTGACCTCGTAACAATACCGTTGTCTGGAATTTCCATATATTCCAATTCTTTGAACCCTCCAGTTTTATTGCGCCTTGTCCATACGTTAAAGGATCCATCTTACTCCTTTCCTGCCTTGTTCAATTCCTGATCAAGTAATTCCTTCCTGACGATGTCCTAACCTCATCAGACGCGCGAATTTGCACACGTGCCGGTTTTATTTCTTCTCGCCAGTATCCACAGTACTACACTCTTACTTTTTGTGTATATTCCAGTCTTATTAGGTGGCTGGGCACATAACCTATTGTTTGTTTAGAAATATACGCAATTAGTTTTAATAGTCTTTTATTTAAAAGGAGCAATTACACGACAAACGACAAATCAATGGTACAGCGCCATTACGAGAGTGAGAGAGACAGCAAGCTCTTTTTATTTCATTGTCAACAACGTTCCTTTCTACAAAAGTATATGATCCATACAACAAAAATACATTTATACATACATACAAATAAATAAAATTGAAGTGTCTGTTTATAATGTCAAAATAACAGCTTTTTACTAAATGCTTAAG
Source organism: Conistra vaccinii (assembly GCA_948150665.1). NCBI lineage: Eukaryota > Metazoa > Arthropoda > Insecta > Lepidoptera > Noctuidae > Conistra > Conistra vaccinii. Next base: position 12,522,157 of record OX411327.1, on the reverse strand, counting down.
AAAGTATATAGTTACGATCCATTACAAAAAAAAACACTTTTTTTTTGTCTATCTGTCTGTCTGTCTGTTTGTCCGGAACAAACAGACAGACAGATAGACAAAAAAAAAGAGTTTTTGTTGTAATGGATCGTGAAAGTATAGATGATCCATACTACAAAATTCAATTTTTCGTCCCTCGGGGTCTGTCTGTCTGTTTGTTCCGGCTAATCTCAGAAACGGCTGTACCGATTTTGACGGGACTTCCACTGGAAGATAGCTTATGACATAAGGAGTAAAATAGGCTACATTTGTTTTAGAAACAAACTTAGGGTTTCGCGCAAAAAACTAATACCCATGAAATCTTTTGATAAACCTCGTACTGTTCCCTAAGTTGAGAATACATAATCCAATAAAAAAAAAAAAAAAATGATCTCGATCCGATTACGAGTTTCGGAGAAATGTGTGGACAAAGGAGGATGGCGATGGCGGTCGGCGGTTGGTCGACCCAGACCCGTAGACAGCTCGACGCGGCCACGCGGGTTATGTACACGGCGCGGAGCTCGTCGGCAATCGGATACACCGGAAGTTAGTTTGCCGTAACATAAAGTACGGATGCCAGTGATGGTTCTCGATGTGAGTAACCTGGGTGGTTAGCCGCAAATTTGGAGATATTGGTAAGCTGGAACTTTGAACCCCAATATGGGGATTTAACACTGAGTTAAGGAGTAGGATTCATGACTATATACGTAGTCAATTATAAAATAAGGAAACCGTTGCAAACTGAGACATCCGCGGCTGTAGGGGAGGTCTGACTAGTCACGGGCAAGTGTAGTGGAGCTGAGAATGAGCGACGACGGGAGCGTAAACCTCCCTAGCCAGCATGTGACGGTGTGTCGAGCCGGCGCGCACAGATTGACGGCCGGGCTTGCCAGGACGGTGACGGGGGAGAGGGAACAGATAATCGCTAACCCAAATGGGTTCTTTTGCGACCCAAGGTCACGCATTGCGTTGAGTAGGAGCATTGGCAATTTGCTTTTATTAATTAAAGTAACGTTTGTTTAATAAAACCAAATTGCCAATGCTTAAAAGAAGCTTAGAATTAAAGCTCTAACAAATATTTAATGCATTCCACTATATACCTTACAAAACGGCACGTTACAACGTTACATCATCCATGGAATATACGACATGTACATCCAATACATTATATAAATTATCTGTCAAAAATAAATTAATATCGATACCTCTGCACCTCTCTGCACATCACTACCGAGACCAAAAAAGTGGACAGTGGTGGTCCTTATAACTATATACCTGTCCTTTTTTTTCACACGGAATGTGTCATATGTATAAAGAGTATGACTAGACTGAGAAATTTCACCCTCCCTCTATGCTTTAGTTATTACTCTGAGTCTCACCCCATATCCATAATACACACATCAACACGGTCTAGGGATATTTTTAAAAAAGCGAATTACTATCAATGTGTTAATTATTTATATGACATGTATATATTTAAAAGATACGTTATTTAATATTCTACCATTTTTTAATAATGGATAAGGTACTTCTACATTTATACCTGTACTTTTTATGGTGTACATAATAAAGAATATTCTATCTATCTATCTATCTATCTATCTTCGATTAAAATGTCAGGATTTTATGGAAAAAAAATGAAGCATAGACGGAAACCGTATATTCAATTCAATTCAATTCAACCATTTATTTCGGAAAAACATCCATATTGTATTAGTATTTGCACTTAGAAAAATATGTTAGTAGTATTAAATAAAATCAAAAAACAATATTACAATCACAACCAAATAATTAAAATAAAATCAAAACTAAAATCAACATTATAATCAAATTAAATTAAAATTATAACAACATTAAATAATTACAATCAAAACGTATATGAATTAACTTTTAATTTATGAGTAAAAACTGAAAAAAATAGAAAAATCATTTAATTTGTGTTTATAAACTTGAAGTTAGTAGTCTGAGAAAGCGCCCATGATGTTCATAACACATCGGCAACGATTCGGCATGCTCAGTACAAGGTTGTCAATGTCTTGCTGCGGAATATTGTCCTTCTGAGGTGCGCAAAAAGTTGATCGTCTGTAGCCAGATTTTCAGGAACTTCCTTCAGAGCTCTTCTTTGCAGCATATCCCACGCATGCTCAATGGGATTTAGATCTGGCGATTGAGCAGGCCAGTCTAAGTCCCGTATTACAGAACCTCGCTCAAGACTCAAGCATTACTTAAAACTAGTTTCAACCAATCAAAAGGCTTTAAACGAGTTTTAAGTAATGCTTGAGTTTTGAGTGAGGTTCTGTAATACGGGCCTAAGGCCCTAACATTGTGTGTATGTAACCAAGCTGCTACCGTTCTCGCTGTGCCCGGGCATTGTCGTGCATGAGCAGGAAATCTTGCCCCATTTGTGTTCTGTGGGGCAAGATTACGGGCCCCAGCACCTGTTGGACGTATCGTTCTGCCGTCATATTGCCCCGCACCACCCAAACGAGATCCGTCCGTCCTCCAAGACGAATTCCTGCCCAAGCCATAATTGTTCCTCCTTGGTATGGGTGAACTTTCTGAGGGTTCTGAAGACGGCTCCATCGTTCAGGAACTCGCCAAACACGCGTCCTTCGTGAATCTGGATGGAAGCCGAACCTGGATTCATCCGTGAACAGCACATTGGACCATTGCTCACGGCCCCAGTCCACGTGGTTCCGAACCCATTCTAATCGTCGTCCACGATTGCCTCTCCGTAAAGGTGGGACCCGGAGTGGTCTACGAGAGCGTAGATTGCTTTCATGCAGTCGCCTTCTTTCAGTTTGGTCACTCACAAGCACTTGGTGTTCCACTCGCAGCCTTTGGACCAATCGAGTCGCCGTTGCATTTGGTTGAGCTCGCGCAGTAATTTGCAAAAATCGGTCTTGTCTGGGGGTAGTGATGCGACTTGGCCCCCGGTGCCTCTCCGCTACTTCACCTGTGGCACGATAGCGTGTCCACAATCTTGAAATTACATTTTGGTGGGTCCCTATGGCCTCAGCAACATTACGCTGAACAGACCCAGCTTCCAGCATTCCCACAGCTCGTAACATCTCCGCCCTCGTCAAATGTTGGCGTTGCATGGCTACAATACCTCAATTTTAACTTTATCTTTCGTTTAAAAATGAAATAAAACTGTAACTAAACGTAATTCGTATTGTTTTCTAAATTTCGCACAAATGAAAATTCCCTCTCCTACACATCAAGAGATTTTTATGCCACCGATACAAAAGAATTTTCAAAAATTTGAATTTGGAATTAGTCTGAGATAAATTACAAACAAATCGGTGTATAAAAGATTCCAATGCGGCCAGTACTTTTTGAGTTATTTAATTGAGTATGAAATATCCCTAGACCGTGTTGATGTGTGTAATATGTGCCCCGGATATAGAGCGCGCCAAAACGGAAAACAAATGAAGGTCGAGGAAATCAATCGAACCTAATCGAACAGCCAGCACTGATTTATTGTGACTGTAATATTCTTGATGAACCAACTCATTGCTAGTAAGCAATGAGTTGGTTCATCCTTGCGGTGAGTACACCGCAAGGGTGTATTCAACACTTTAGCGAAATGTCCAGTGTGCAATGAGCAGTGCAATGAATTGATTCATATGCGCTCACACCTCAAGTAGGTACTCGGTGGAACGTCGGCTTCGTTTACATTATTGTTCATTCCCTAATGTAATGACAAGTCTAGTCAGTCTCTGACTAGACTAGTCTCTGACTAGACTTGTGATTATTCAGAATATTATTGAATTTCATTTGCTTACTTCTCCTTGCCCGAATATTTCTGAAAGAGGGCAACGTCGCAAATAGAATGCCTAATATTTCGCTGTTTTGATTAATTTGACAATATTATTGTGTGGATATGAAATATGGCTAACTTGTGAACTAAAATTAATATATTATCGCAACACCGAATATTTAGTTATAGATGTAAAAAAAGTATTTGGAAACTTTCCATGTCTTGTTAAACACCTCAAACGGCTACAACATCAAATTCAGTGTTATAATTTTGCAATTCATTAATATTCTAGTAGGTACAGTTGTTAGCAATATTTCATATATCCATACAGTAATATTGCCAAATTAATCAAAATAGGTAAAGTCCCCGCCACGAGAAGCTAAACATTTTGTAAGTAAAGAACTTCTACTGAGCTACGTAGCGACAATTCAATCAACAACAAATAATCCGTCGCGCTATTGTCTAATGTTTTGTGGTACTGGAACTTAGACGCGTTCAGTACCACAAAACATTAGACGACAGCGCTCTATATCGCTAAAATATAACCCAACCATGTGAAATTGCTCGTTAGTTTCGTATTACACATAATATGTTACTTTAAGTTGATTGAATTTGGGATTATTTGTCTTGCTATGTAACTTAGTAGAAGTTCTTTGTTTACAAAGTATATAGCTTCTCGTGACGGGGACTTTAGGTAAATATTTGACAGCAATTTGCGACGTTGCCAACTTTGAGAATAAACGTGGTTTGGTGGTTTGGTACCTTGGTTTTTTACCATTGTTACTCGAAAAAGGGCATTTTATTCATCGATAACAGTGAATAAAACTCTCTTTTACTCACAAGTGAATAAAAACATTTTGAATTTGGAAAAGCACGTACATATTATACGAATTATGTACAAAAACAAATGAAAGTTGATAGTGAAGTTGAAGTTGACTGATATTGGCTGGCTAAATGGAGCTATTTTAAAGCATAAAAAAATATATATAGCATAATAATAACATAACATCACCCTTGTTTCCCCAAAGGGAGGAGCAGAGGTGTACCTGTAGTACACCCACATTTAACCAGTTATGTTTTAAGTCCCATTTAATAGCGACGAGCCTATTGCCATCAACCGGGCACAATTCCAGACTGCGGGCTGCTACTGAGAAATTCCTGTTAGAAAAACCCAATAATACTTTGCCCAACCTGGGAGTCGCACCCAGGACCAACGCGCAACGAGGCAGTCTTATAAATACTACAATAACGATAGTTAAATATAAGTACTATACTACTATTTATTTTCTAGCAGTCAATGGCAAAAAGTAGAGTACCTACACAACTCGTGAAAAATAAATGTTGTCTCGGTCCTTGTATCCCTCGCTCCGCTCAGGATTCTAATCTAGACTCTCCCGCTACGCTCGTGAATCTACTCTAGGATCCTTCGCTGCTCTCGGGATTAACTTAGTCCCTCGAATTTAATTCCCTTTTTTTTCAATTCCTTTCTTGTTGTATAATCTACTATTATAACATTGTTTTGTTAGAGAAAAAGTGTTATAATATGATTATATTTTAAAATTTCGGTATTGTATTTTAAAATTTCGGTATTTTATTTATAAAGTATGTCAATTTAAGGGAGATGCGCTAAGGTAGCCCGCGAAATTTTGCAGGTCAGTGTCAGGTTGTATCAGTAACGGATTATCCCTAAGGCAAACTGGCACGTGCCTAGGGGCGCGAGGTTACAAAGAGGCGCGCGAGTGAAAGTTTAAAAAAAAACATACAATTAATTGTGTAAGTAAGTAGGTACCTACTTAGGTGTACATATAAATTAATATTCTTTAATTCTATAGAGATGTAGGGCTTCCGAAGCGTGCTCCGCCTTTACATGTTATAACTGCGAAAGTGTGTGTATATTGTATATGTCGGATCCATCAGGATTTATTCCATTAGATTCAGATATCATGTGGGCAGAAGATGGGTTTCGTGCAATGAAAACACACTGGGTTCGATACACGGCGTTTATTGAAATCACAAATTATCACAATGATCACAAATTACAATTAACACAATTAACTACAACGCACAGAGCACAACGAATCGAATACAGTACCGCGACGTCTTAACTCCATTGCTATCAGACACTATACCATACGACAACTAAACGAAACGAAGGACAGTTCCTAGACTGGAGGTTCCGTTCTCCAGAACGGTTGGAAGGCAAGTCTTCTCGCCCCGGCGCGGCGGCGCCCCAGTAGCTAGGCTCCGTCATAGCACGAAGTAAGCCGAGTGTTATTTTTCCCGCCACTCGGTTCACGTGCCGCGCTTCGTTTAGCGACCGTACTATTGACCCTCTCCGACATATATATCTTACTTTTTCATGCAAAATACTTCTGAACTTATTGTGATGAAACTTGGTATGTAAATAGTTGGAGACCCAGATTTACATAATTATTCTATCCCGAACATGGGCGCCGGGAGCGGGAAATCTCTAAAAACGCCTAACACAATAATAGAGGATTTATTCCGAGTCCCGCCACGTCGAGTCGCCGCCACGTCTACTCTGAAAATAATAGAGAACGTAATATTAATCTATTTGAGGCGAAATCCTAAAATTCTACAATCTCTCAATTCTAAAGCTTCTGTTCTATGCTAAGTCTACAAAGTACCGAACTCCTATTTAGGAAAACTTAGTCGGCCCTAGGCGGGGTTCTAACATTATCGAGCTTGCATGCTTCGCTCGCTCTTGCATCCTACTCCATCTTAATTCTTAAGCTTCTTTGTATAGATCTACACAGTTAGTCCTCTTTTTGTATGAATGAACCAAATAAAACCTATCCCATTCGAGGCGAGATGCAAAAATTATCCAGCTAAAGATTATCGAGATTATCGAGCTCGCTTCGCTCGCTCTTGAATAAGCATTCTCGAATTTTTATCTTTTCTACATAAGTGGACAAAGTTACTCCTTCTAAGAATAGAGGAAACGATAACCTAACATATCCGAGGTGATCTGAAGATCCGTGGAGCTGAAGTTGCACCCCTCCCTGGAAATAAACCTACCGGCGCCCATGATCCTGAAATTCTTACAGGATGAGGCATCACGCGGGCTAAACCACAGGTGCATTGCAAAAAGTGCTCAACGCGTCTAAAGAAGTTTTCTCTTCAAAAAATATATGTATTATTATATTATTTTATAATCACGAGCAAAGAAATAGCCGACAGCTGTGAGTCGTATTAATGATAAGATGAGGCTCAATTGAAGAAAAGTGTGGGTATAAGAAGCTGGTTACTCCTATCAAATATTATGTAACCTTGCTGACAATGCTCCTCGGAAACATGCCTAAGTACATAATAATGTTTGCGAGAACCTCATTCGTCTTTTTTGTTTTACGGTTTTTTAGCCAAGCGATTATTGTGTTTTTTAGTTTTTTAACGATTTTGTTTTGTTGGAGGATTGCATAAAGATTATATTATGTATTCGAAGATTTAGAAGAAAAGAGAAAATATATTTTTGATAAGCGATGAAGATATCTCATTTTATTACAACAACTTTTTCCTCAAAGATTTAATCAATTCCGATAGGTATTTGTTTATCTGCCTTGTTTTGCTATCAATATTAAATTGATTTTTACTCGTAGCTTTTTTAATTACTAGAATCATCCCATATATCACATAAGTAAATATCACTTAAACCAGGAAGTAATTAAAAACTTTTTATTTATGAACTAAAATCACATTACAATTTTAACTAAAGACTGGGTACCGAACAATTGTTCAACGACTTATTCCTTGATCTCTTTGAGTTCTTTCTCGTACTTGGCGGTGAACTTCCTCTCAGGGTCGTACTTGGCAGTTAGCTCGTTCCAGTAATCTACCTCGTGGTTAATCAGGTGGCCGATGACGCGTCGGGTTCCTTTCTTCTGAGTTTCAGTGCATTTGCCGCAATCGTTCTCAAGGGCTTCCCCGACGTGTTCTGTAAGAAAAAAACAACTGGTTAGAGATTTGCTTCAAGTGCTTAGCGTAGATTAGTGATGAACCAAAAAAGGTTGTGAAAGGGGTCGGTCAGTCAGAAAGATGAAGCTAGTAGCCCATTCCAAAGCGTAGTAGGTTCCTATGGAGAAGAACGGGCAAGAGACTCATTGGAAATTCTTTGAAATTATAATTATTGTTACATTTTAATATGAATATCTGGGTACCGAGCATTGCCCGGTAATTTTTTTTTTCGGTACATTTTCTTAAAATGAAACCTAGCTATATCGATTTATCGCCCCCGAAACCCCTGCATAGGTACTAAATTTCATGAAAATCGTTGGAGCCGTTTCTGAGATTCTGATTATATTTAAACACATAAATATACAAGAATTGCTCGATTTGTTTTTCTTTTCTTTCAAAGCAATTACAAATATCGTTATGAATTGCTTATACGCAAATTCTATTTGCAAAAGTATTTCAGGAACAATGCAATACTCGTGTCAAATTAAAACAGTAGTGTTACATTTTGTTTACTTGATTATCGTACCTATGCGCATACTCAACTAAACTGTACTACAGAAAGTACTAGTACTGTACCTACTGTACACACAAATAATACAATTCGTAAAAAATTGGCGAAGATGTCGCTGAACATACAATCAATCTGCGTAGCCTTTTCCCAACTATGTTGGGGTCGGCTTCCAGTCTAACCGGATGCAGCTGAATACCAATTATTTTAAATGGAGTGACTGCCTATCAGACCTCCACAACCCAATAACTGGGTAATATAATACCCCTTGGTAAGACTGGTTGTCACGACTGCCAAAGATCCACGAATGACATCCGGGACCAACGATTTAACGTGCTTTCCGAGGCACGGAGGAGTCTCGGTATGTAAAGATGATCACCCATCCACGGACCCACCCCGACAAGCGTAGCTTAACCTGATGGATCGACCCGTGCGGCTGTTATTAGCCACGAGCTCCTCCGATCACTGAACAATGAACATACATACAAAATAAAACAGTCTAAATGATAACCTCCTCCTTTATAAAGTCGGTTAAAAAGAGCTTCAAAGTGGATGATTACGTCTTGTACTTTATTAAAAGTGACGCTTACCCTTTAGCTCCTTAGCGTCGGGCGCACACTTGCCCTGGTCGAGCATGCACTTGATATAGGGCACCATCAGGCGGCGGTTGCTGAGGACCTCGTCCAGGTCTAAGGTGTCGTATTTGTCGGTGTAGTGAGCCTCCTCGGGACGCGCGAGAGCCATCACAGCCACGGACAGGACGCACAGAACGATGCAGGACTTCATTTTGATGCTGGAAACCACAATCTAGTTAATAACCCCCATTGAATAACGGGTAATCAATCTATTTGAACAATGGATACTAAAATCGCTAAAATAAAGAAAAACCAAATCTATGCAAAAATAAAAGAAAAATAATACATTAAATTAAATAAACACTCCTCTAGCCACAATAACGTGTACAGACCCCCGTTGAACAATGGGGACTAAATCCCCTAAAATAAAGAAAATGCAAATCTATGCAAGAATAAAAGAAAAATTGTATTTAATTAAATTAACACTCCTCAAAAAAAAAAAATATATATATACCAGTTAGAGAGAGGTTTATTCACTGATGAGATGCTGTGCAATCTACAACTACCAGTGGCTTTACCTGTACTTATATACGAGTACTAGTAAACTTGTGAGGCAAAAAGCGTTTATGTACTTAGAGTGCGTATGACTAACGCGACGTCTATCGCGGCGGTGCATCGCAGCGTTGCGGCCAGATATTCCTGCAATTCTCTGTTCACGGTGAAACGTAGCGACACACGCGGCGAGGCAAGCAGCGCGGGCGTCCCACGCGCCGCATCTTCATAAACAACATCGTAAATTATTTATTTATTTTATAAATTACAAGCTTACACTTAAACAAAGCACACAATTAGACCTCTGGGGTCTATCCTAGCATGCCATGGTCTGAGATTTGATCGATTAGCAGTTATTAATCGAGTTGATGTAATGATCCTTCAGCTTTATGTTTTTATTATTAATTGAGTCTCTAATGTCTACAGGTATTTGGTTTAGTAAATTGGGTATTGTGAAAGAAGCGGTACGCCTGCCATAAAAGTTATTTTTGCGAGGCACTTGAAATGATTTAGATTTGGCTTGTCGTGTATTCACGTCATATTTAACTGGAATTTGCAAATCAATGTTATCAAAATGTTCTATGAGGAACAGATACTCAGCGCGCGCTGGAACAGGTAATGTGTAATTGTCTTGGTATTTATTTTTTACATAGTTCGGTACTACAAATTTCAGCAAACGTGTTTGCAAAATATTTATTTTATCTAGATAAGTTTTAAATGTGCGTCCATAACTGGTGAGTCCATAGGAGACTATCGACTCAGCAAGATCTGTGTACATTTGAAGGAACCCGGGTTCCTTCCTGAGATGGGTTCCGTACCTACGGTATATTACGCTTTATAATCGAAAACTTGGTGAGTATAGCACGTAACTTGCCACAAACAAATTCCACCTGGTAACTCCAGTTGAATACGTTATCAATTATTAATCAGATACGTATGATATGGGACTTGCTCTATCAATGGCAGTCTGGTACGCTTTTTGCAGACTATGAGCTATGATTTGAAAGGGATGGGAGGTACATAAGTGGTTTGAATGTACGTGTATAACTTTAGTTTTTTGTGGATTCAGAACAAGTCCCATGTCATGGGCCCACTTAGTCATAGAATTAAAATCCGCAAACATTCTGCGGCCAAACCAAGGTTTTTGTTAGCAGATAGTACAGGTGTCATCAGCATATTGTTAGACGAAACAGTGTGTTATAATATTTTCTAGGTCATTAACGTACGCCAGATAGTGGAGTTGACCAGACACTGAACCTTGGGCTGTGCCTTGCGTCGCGTTATAGGTCTGCTAAGGCTAGGAGCAACTTTGACGCGATAACTTCGGCTACGAAGGTATTCTTAGCACCAGTCGAGTAATTTCCCTCTTATACCACAGTTTTCGAGTGTTTTTAATAGTGTACGTACTGTGCCCGAGTGTGTTTGACACACTCACACACTTATTTGGCCGCTAACGACCAAATAAATTACTATGAAAAGTCATATCTGTTGTGTTATTTAAAAATGGAACTAACTTTTTACTTCAACACAAATGGCAACCAAGGATGACCCAACCGGGATGTCTATACCGAAGACATCCCGGACGTCAGCTTGTACGAGATTAGGATGGCTCTGAAGCAGTTTGAAAACAACAAGGCACCGGGTGATGATGTAATTACGGCCGAACTCTTGAAGACCGGTGGAAAACCCGTTCTTAAGGCCCTCCAGAAGCTGTTCGGTTCCGTCATACTCGAGGGTAAAACGCCACAGGCATGGGACAGAGGTGTGGTGGTACTCTTCTTTAAATAGGGCGACAATGCCCTGCTTAAAAATTATAGGCCCATCACACTTCTGAGTCATGTCTACAAGCTGTTTTCAAGAGTCATCACGAATCGTCTTGCGAGCAGTGTTGACGACTTCCAGCCTCCCGAACAAGCCAGATTCCATAAAGGCTTTAGCACCGTAGACCACATACATACGCTGCGGCAAGTTAAACAGAAGACCGAAGAGTACAAACACCCTCTCTGCTTAGCGTTTGTGGATTACGAGAAAGCCTTCGATTCGATCGAGACATGGGCTGTGCTGCAGTCTCTTCAAAGGTGCCAGATCGACTATCGGTACATCGAGGTGCTAAAGTGTTTATACTAAAACGCCACTATGTCTGTCCGACTCCAGGACCAGACCTCGAAGCCTATCCTTCTGGCAGCGAGGTGTGAGACAGGGAGACATTATCTCTCCGAAACTGTTCACCGCTGCACTGGAGGATGTGTTCAAAGTTCTGGAGTGGAAAGGGCTAGGCATCAACGTTAATGGCGAGTATATCACTAACCTTCGGTTTGCCGACGACATAGTTATCATGGCTGAGACCATGGAGGACCTCAGTACAATGCTCGATGACCTTAGTAGAACCTCCAAAAGAGTGGGTCTTAAAATGAACATGGACAAGACAAAGGTCATGTCAAATGCCCATGTAACACCCACTCTCTACGGCGAACCAAGGTAACCGACATAGCTCGAAGAATTGCCAAACTTAAGTGGCAATGGGCAGGGCACATTGCTCGTAGAACAGATGGCCGATGGGGCCGAAAGGTTCTGGAGTGGCGACCGCGTACCGGAAGACGAAGCGTTGGAAGGCCTCCCACAAGATGGACCGATGACCTTGTGAAGGCCGCAGGGATCCGCTGGATGCGGGAAGCACAAAATCGGTCGAAGTGGCGGTGCTTGGGGGAGGCCTATGTTCAGCAGTGGACGTCTTTTGGCTGAAATGATGATGATGATGGCAAAGGAGGTAACTTACCAAAGATTTTATTTAAATTGGTCTAGCAAATGGAGCTGTTTAAAGTAAAGAAGAAACAAATCAACATTCGGGCGCGTGAAAACTTTTCTTTTAATTTGAATTTATAATTAATTTACTTAGTTTGAATTTTTGCACATTGTTTGAGAAAAGTACTATACAAGCCTTGGCCGCAACCAGGCATTGATGGACTCACTCATTGCAATTAGGGTATTGATGGACGATCGTGAAAATGTGGGCCAAGGCGAATCCGAGGCACACATACGTGAGTCCATCAATGCCTGGTTGCGGCCAAGGCTTGTATAGTACTTTTCTCAAACAATGCGCAGAAATTCAATTACAAATTCCAGTGTCAAACAAAGCAAATTTTTCACGCACCCCGTTCATTTGTTTCTTCTTTAAACAGCTCCATTTGCTAAGCCAGTAAAATCTTTGATAAGTTACCTCCTTGGTTGCCATGTGTTGAAGTAAAAAGTTAGTTCCATTTTTAACCGACTTCCCCAAAAGCAGGTCGTGTTACCTCAGTACTCCGTCATTTATGAACCGATTTGGAAAATTCTTTTTTTATTTGAAAGGATATACTTTCCGATTAGTCCCATTTTTATCAAAATTCAGTTCTGATGATGGAATCCATGACAAATTGAGGGAACTCCTCCAATGTTATAGGCATACACATAGCGATTTCGGTATTTTCAGCAACCAGTTAAGCATTTGCATTCAGAAAGTATCATTTGGTGAAGTGGAACTGATGAAGAAGTCCACAGATGGCCACCGGAACTTCTCAATGATAAGTATTTCACGGGTGGCGTCATTTATGAACTGATTTAGAAAATACTTTGCTTATCTGAGAGGTATACTTCCAGATTGGTCCTATTTTGATCAAAATTCAGTTCTGATGAAGAAATCCATGACGACTTGAGGGAACTCCTCAAAAAAAGGAGGAGGTTTCCTCCTTTTTTTGAGGAGTTTATCAATTCGTATACTTTTTACACGTATAATACTTTTTTGTTGGAAAGGAGATATCCCAATGGTGATACCATGATGAGGAAACCAGGATCTGCTGATGGCATCCCAGACAAATCGAGGGGAACCTTCCAAAATTGTAGTGGCGACTAGTGCGTTTTTTTATTTTTTTATTAAGCATTTTAAAGCACTACTATTTAATGAAGGGTTGGAGTCGATCTGATGATGGAGCCGAAAGACAGTTGAAGGAACTCCTCAACGATTTACAGCAATTACCTGGAGTTTGGGCTTGATTAATTTGTATTGATGAGAACTTTACACCTAGATGGGTTGTGACTGTCATTAGGGGTTCGTTGATGAACACGAAGGACAATCAAGGAAACTCCTCAACGTTTTACAGTAGCTACCTTGTGTTTGGACTTCATTAATTTTAAGGATGATACGATGATAACTTCCTGTCACTGTTAATTGCGTCGCTGGTAGTGTTATTCGAATTTGTGTGGGGTAGGTAGGTACCAAAACTAAAAAGTGAAAAATAAAAAACTTTTAACAAAACACGACAGATATGAGTTTTCATAGTAATTTATTTGGCCGCTAAACACGACAGTATGGATTTTGATACTAAGATTGTTTGTGACCACTGACCAGTACAGCAATTTCGATTTTCGATTTATCTCGAATACGGTTATCAAAATAATGTTCGAATTTCCAAGCATGTTTGAGAAAAATATGATTAATATAAGACCCTCATCTTTCTATTTCAAGACTTGCATCAAGACTGGTTGTATGTAGCCTGTTTACTGACGTCATTGCTGCCATATTATCTACATCAGCGCTTCTAGGGTTACTTAACTTTGACGAGTCCAGGTGTGCTATTAGCGTATGACGCCAATGGGGATTTGAACCGAGGAAAGCATCTTGTCCAATAAATTACGCACTAGCGATTTTCATTTTCATGTTACTATGCTCGTTAGTAGTTCCAAATTATGGATAGCTTGAACAAAAGTATCGGTACATCGGTATAAATTGTACCTACCTATCGCTGAGCACATAATCATGTGCTGTGCTTAATACATTCACATTTCTTAAAATAGCGAACAAGAAGTAAAACGGCAAACCTTTAATAAATATTATTTCAAATTAAGTAAAAACTAATTGAAACCTTTTTTATTTGTAAACTAAAATCACATTCTCACAATTTTCTATTCCAATTCAATACCAAACAATTGGTCAATCACTTATGCCTTGATCTCTTTGAGTTCCTTCTCGTACTTGGCGGTGAACTTCCTCTTAGGGTCGTACTTGTCAGTCAGCTCGTTCCAGTAATCTGCCTCGTGGTTGATCAGGTGGCCAATCACGCGCCGTGTTCCGTTCCTCTGGGCTTCATTGCATTTGCGGCATTCGTTCTCGAGGGCTTCAATTATGTGCTCTGTGATAAGAAAGTAATGTCGAGATGTTAGGTTGGTTTGATAATCTTAAAATTCTAATACAAAATACTCTTGGAAACGGTTAAGAGTGTTTATTCTGAAAGTTGGCAACGTCGCAAATAGATGTCAAATATTTCGCTGTTTTGATTAATTTGATAATATTTCTGTATGGAAATAAAAAATGTGGCTAACTAGCGAACTAGAATATTGATTATGAAATGCAATAATTAATATCGTAACACCGAATAGTTAGTTTTAGATGTAAAAAAAGTATTTGGAAACTTTCCAAATGCCTTTTTTTCACCTAAAACGGGTACAACATCAAATTCAATGTTATAATTGCAATTCATTATTAATATTCTAGTCAATTGGTTAGCCACATTTCTTATTTCCATACAGTATTATTTCCAAATTAATCGAAACATGTAAATATGTGACAGCTATTTACGACGTTGCCAACTTTTAGGATGCACCCTCTTAAGAGCGTTTATCCCAAAAGTTGGCAACGTCGCAAACAGCTGTCAAAAATTAACCTATATTGATTAATTTGGCAAAAAAATTATCAATATTCTAGTTCGCTAGTTAGCCATAGGTATTTCTTATTTCCATACAGTAATATTGCCAAATTAATCAAAACAACGAAATATGTGACAGGTATTTGCGACGTTGCCCTCTTTCAGACTAAACGCTCTTAATTCCGCATCATAATTGTTATAGGCAGGTAAAGGAGTCAAGAGTCAAGTGTCAGCTTAGTTATTACAAAATATCGTTATGAATTATTGCTCATGCTCACTATAGTTTTACAGAAACAGTAGATTTAACGCTCGCGATAGATTTATTTATTGATCAAAATTATATAAAATTGGGATAAATAGTTACTGGGAAAGGAAATGTATTCAGTTCGTCAGTCAGATAATAAAAAAATATTATACGCGAACTTTTTGCTTAATATCATAATTTAATAAAATAGTTTGGAAAATCCAAAAGTGCACGCCTCATACATAACACTCATTTATAAACGAGAAAGAAATTCAAAGCATAGTTTCTAACAAACATTAACAATTTATCACTTTTCATGAAGTATGTTTTAACTGCTGTTTTACCCATCAATATGGGTAAAATTTCTAACCTCGCATTTTTGACATTACGTAAGGATTTACGTAATGTCAATGACTATCTAATTACATATTTTCGTTGTGGGTTGCAGGCAACGGATACGTCAAATTAAGGTTGGAAATATTTAGATAGAGATATTTTATTTTAGTTAGTATTTTATTAATTATAATTAAACTACTTTGAATAAAAGAGCCATTTTCAATGGCTGAAACGAATGTATTAAAAAAAATTGACTCAATTAATTGATTTTATCGCAAGCTACAATGTTTTCAGGTTTCATACATTGACGGACAGGAACAACTATTTTTATGCTTTTTTCATTTCTGCTGCATTAAATCAATTGTTAAAAAGTACAGTATTAATCTCCATCTAATCATAATCATATATAATGGTATATAAATTAAGTAAGTTCTGTGTACCTACTAGCAGGAGTGTAACAATAAAAACAGTTGCAGAAATGGGGAAAAAAAAAAATTTTTTTCGATCGTCGAGCACACTCTAAGGCTGCCTGTCCACCGGAGCGGAGAGGAGAGAAGCGGAGTGGAGATGTGTCAATATTAACCAATAGAATCAAAACTCCACTCCAGAGGTGCGATTCTATTGGTTAATTTTGGCACATCTCCGCTCCGCTCCTCTCCTCTTCGCTTCAGTGGACAGGCAGCCTAATGCTTCGCATTATGAGTCGTGCAAAATGATTTAGATAAAACGCATTAAACTTGGGGAGTCCGGCTCGCTACGTCACAAGTCGGTATAAAATGTACAGGAGAGTGACGTTGAATGCTACATTTTAAGACAATATATTGCCGTAATCTTTTTATTACGTAAAAAAAGAAAAAATACGTGACCAATATTATATTGGACCATTTTAATAATCTGTCTGGCGGACCAAAATTTTTGTTTTTGTCATACATCGCCATTGCAATAATTACGTCTTGTATTTGATCTTAATAATACCAACATTTCTTCATACGTAATTGTGGGACAACACACAGAGGGAAATCCAACCATACAATCGTAAAAGCTCTTCGATCTTCACCACTTACCCTTGAGCTCCTTAGCGTCGGGCGCGCACTTGCCCTGGTCGAGGATGCACTTGATATAGGGCACCATCAGGCGGCGGTTTCCGAGGATCTCGTCCAGATCTACGTTGTCGTAACGGTCGGTGTAGAGAGCCTCCTCGGGACGCGCGAGAGCCATAACGGCTACGGACAGGACGCTCAAGATGATGCAGGACTTCATTTTGGTGCTGGAAACCAAAATATTTACATAGTTAACACAATGACTTTAAATCCTCCTTATTTAATTAATATTTAACTATTTTCACTGTTACTATTTATCAACCAGGAAGATTTACCAAAACGAATACAAAGTTGTCTAAACAATAATTTAACCCCACAGTTAACACAAACCAACCCTGGTCAACCACAATATCATGAACAAACGGTAATTATTTAATTCAGTTAAATCATTTTAATACCTATTCATCTTTGCTTATTAAAAAAGTAAATAGTTTTTAACATTTTACTTTTTATTCCGCAATAATTATTATTATTATATATTTTTATTAAATGCCTGTTAGTTTGAGAGAGGAATACTCACTGATCAGATGCAGTGCAATCTACAACTGCGCCAGCGGCTGTACCTGTACTTTTATACCATTAATGTTGTGAGGCAGCTTTTACGTACATGTGCATATGTGTTATATTACGAGTGTTTTAACCTGAGGTGACTGACTGCCTAAGAAATTGATCGAATTAAGTCTTGACTTTTTACACGTTGATGTTATGGTTTTTTATGGTTGGGATCGGCCTGTAGGAAAGTTTTTAATTTGGCTCTTTGGTGGCTTTGTGTATTTCGTATATCTTTCATCAAAGCTTTCATCATGTTTTAATGTCTATACAAATGAATCAGAGTTTGACCATTTTGTGAAGTCGTGATATAAAACAAATCATTTACATGTTCTAAATAAAATAAAATTATATACAGGGTGTTAGGGACATCGACGCGAAGCCTGTTACCATGGATTCAGTACATGATTCTGGCATAACAGGCTTCGCGTCGACGTCCCTGCCACTCTGTATACAGTAAAGTTGTAATTAGTAGGTACATTAGGTACCCGAAGCTTAGAGATAGTATGATTGCGTCTAAACCCCGAATTGTAGTACGGATTTTCATTTCGCCAATCCCATTTTGGTCCCATGTAAAAGGGGGTTATCTATTGCCAAAGACCAGTTTTGCCGTATCGAGGAGTACTGCCTTCTGAATCCCTTTATTTAAAAGGCCCTTTATCCAACCGCATAACGAGACCCTCGAGAGATGTTGGTCGAAGCTTTCAGCCATCAGGCCATTGGCCGTTACGACAATTGGCACAATGATAGCTGAGCTCACGTTCCACATGTCGATCACCTCGTGTGCTAAGTCGAAATATTTTATTTGATTCTCTTTCTCAGCTTTCACGAGGTTCTCGTCATGTGCAATGCTAACATCGACTCGCCAAGTATTATGATTTAAAAGACTCGATGAGACTACATATAATATAGACCAGATTTGATTACTAAGAACAATAAGTTCTCAACGCATGCAACCAAAATACACATCAAAAGTTAAAATACACATCAAAGCTATATAGGCCTATCGGTGCGTTGTTGTTACTTTTCTAGGTCCAATTAACTCTGACCTTCACTCAACTGACGAACTCAGGGCTTTCTACACATAACAACATAACATCACGCCTATATTCCTCGAAGGGTTCGGCAGAGATGTACCTATGTCTTATAGTAGTACACTCAAGTTTCGCCAGTAGGGGGCGAGCCTATTGCCATCATCATCAGCCTATTAATGTTCCCACTGCTGGGACACAGGCCTCCTCTCTGTGAGAGGGAGTGGGCTGTAATCTACCACGCGGGCCCAGTGCGGGTTGGTAGATGTCACCTGTCTTCGAATTGTTGGTTCTAATACATGCCGGTTTCCTCACGATGTTTTCCTTCACCGTTTTGAGAGCAGTGGTGATGAAATTATTTACACAAAGTAAAGCGCCTACTTGGGTTCGAACCCACGACCTACAACTCGTAAGTTGGGGCCGTTACCACTGGGCCACCACTGCTTCATGCCATCAACCGGGAACAAATCCTGACTCCAGGCTACCACTGAGAAATTACGGATGGAAACACAATAACACTTTGCCCGACCCGAGAATCGAACCCAGGACCTCATCCCCAGTTTGGGCCTTACTGCTGACGCAGCCTTTTCTAGTTGTAGCTACAATGCTGCACGTGATTGTGTAACATCAAGACTTTGCTGAATTTCGAATTGGTATTGGGTACTTACGTCATGAGCCATATCTTAAAATAGGTAGGTAATACTTTTTTTTTTTTTAAATATTCCAGTGTTGTCACATTCCGGTTCACAGTCGTTCAATAACCTAAACGAACCTTAAATATAATGAATATAAGACCATCATCCAAAATGCAAATGCAAACTCAATTGATGGCTGGATTTCCCCTTCTATTTCAGGATTTGCATTAAGACTGGTTGTATGTGTAGCCTGTTTACTGACGTCATTGCTCCCATCCGAGTTGTTATACGCTAATAATTAGCGTATGACGTCAATGGGGGTCTGGGTCGAGGAAGGTATCTCGTCCATTAAAAAACACGCACTGCTGGTTTTTTATAATAATGCTGGTTAGGATATTTATAGAATAATAATTTTATTATTCGAGGCATATTTTCGTGTTGTTATGCTCGTTTTTAGTTCCAAGTTATGGATAGCTTGAACAAAAGGATCGGTACATAAATAATGATCAACGGCAATATTTTTCTGAAACCTGATAAATCACTTTTCTTAAAATAGCGGACAAGAAGTAAAATGTCAAACCTTTTATATTGTTCCAAATTAAGTAAAACTTAATTGAAACCTTTTTTATTTGTAAACTAAAATCACATTCTTACAATTTATTCCAATTCAGCACCAAACAATTGGTCAATCACTTAGGCCTTGATCTCTTTGAGTTCTTTCTCGTACTTGGCGGTGAACTTCCTCTCAGGGTCGTACTTGGCCGTCAGCTCGTTCCAGAAATCTGCTTCGTGGTTGATCAGGTGGCCGATGACGCGCCGGGTTCCGTTCATCTGTGCTTTAGTGCATTTGCCACATTCGTTGACGAGGGCTTCCGTGATGTGCTCTGTGATAACAAAGAAATGGTAAGACGTTATGTTGATGAGCAAAACTTAAAAATTGAATGCAAAATAACTTCTCTTCGAAACGGTTACTTCAACATCGTAATTGCTATAGGAAAGTAAATCAGTCAACTGTCAAAATAGTGTATAGTAATAATAAAATATCGTTAAGCATAGCAGCAAATTCGTTCACTATAATTATTACAGGAACAAAACACTATAAAATTATTTTATCCTTTTTTGATGATGATGATGATGATGATGATGACATAAAAAAATTAATTTAAAAAAAAACTCCTCTTTGGAAGTCGGTTAAAAAGATACAATGCTTGTGACAGATTGATTTATTGAATTACGTTGTAGGTTCATATTATAATTACGTGTGTGGCTAGCACTGTGGGACTTATCAGAAAATCCAACCATATATTCGTAAAAACTCTTGAATATTTACCACTTACCCTTGAGCTCCTTAGCATCGGGCGCGCACTTGCCCTGGTCAAGCATGCACTTGATATAGGGCACCATCAGGCGGCGGTTGCTGAGGACCTCGTCCAGGTCTACGTTGTCGTAACGGTCGGTGTAGTGATCCGCCTCGGGACGCGCGAGAGCCATCACGGCCACGGACAGGACGCACAGGACGATGCAGGACTTCATTTTGATGCTGGAAACCAAAATATTCATATAAGTACTTAGTTATACTTAGCACAATGACTTTAAATCCTCTTTTATTAATAAATATTTTCACTGTTACTATTTAATCTCCCAGGAAGGCTTACCAAAAAAAAAACTAATATAAATAGTAGTTTATCAAAACTGCTGCATAACAAAAGAGGTAATAAGTACGACACGAGTGTGTGTTACCAACCGAGCCTTAGTTTTATACACTGCTTTGTCTACTTTCATACATTGCCTACTAAATAAAAGATCAAAGTTAAAAGTGTAAGAAATAAAATCATACGAAATTCAGTAAGTACAGACTTGAGTACAGATTGGGGTAGATTGATGTGCTGGCACATCAACCTACTCCAATCTGTCAAATTTTCCCAATCATTAAAACTTTATTCTTCAGTGATAAAGATGAAAATCTTTATAGAAATTTGACAGATTGTAGTAACTTGATGCGCTGGCGTCTGTACAACAAAACGTAAGAATTGCGCCAAGCCAACAACACATCACCGCGCACGCGCTACATCGGCCGCTGCCACAGACAAGTAAAAATGGGACTCAAAACTTTACTGTAGGTAATGCTTTATAAATGGCGCGCCCCGCATAATATGCGTTTAATCAGAAAAAAAATATTGATTGAAACGACTTGGTTACATTAACTTCTTGGATTTGCCCTGTATAGTATTAGTAAAAAAAAAAACAACGGGTTGCACTCGGGGAGTGCCGGCAGAAGGGAAAACTTGAACATTAACTTTGTGCATTTTTGAATATTTTAGAATAAACGCACAATTGCTTTATTTATCAGTGTATAAATACCAACTACAATTTAGTGGTTAAATACAATATTCATTAGTAGTAGTAGTATATTTATTTATTTATAAAAAAAATATTTAAACACCTTTCATGAAGTATGTTTTGACTGCGTTTTTTTTACCCATCAAATCAATATGGGTAAAACTTGCCTAGCAATCTTTACGTAATGTCAAAGACTATTTACTTTGATATTTACTGTGTCGATTGCCAGGCAACGGAACTTACGGCACGTTCTGACGCGAGTTTAACATTTTTTACCCATCCAAAAAAAAGTGCACAAAACCGCTAAAGAAGTTTTCACTTCAAAAAATTTCATTATTTGATCATAGGTGTAATTTGGGCAATCGATATATCTCAGAAACTATACACAGCACGCTAACGCATAAAATAGTGGAAAAAAGGGGTTGCGGGACGAGAACTCATCGCGTGACCGGCGCGCGGCGGAGACCACTTGTCGATCGACCGAAGTACACGCGCGCTTTGTTTATTTAACGACGAAAAAGTTAAAAAACAGTGAATGGGAATATTTCTTCTGTACGAGTCAAATATTACTTTTCAAGCAATTAAGTGTTAAACTATCATAAATTTAGTATATTTTTTATATGTATAAAGGTGTTGAATATAATTCTAAAAGGTTTTTCATAACCTCACTTTTGTTAAAAAAAAATCGGTTTGGGGTTAATTGAGCAACAGCAACAATTGCTGTAAAAATAGAATTAACAAAAGGTTAGTTGCTCAACTAACCCCTTGTTGATTCTATTTTTATAAAAATAAAGTCAATAAATAAAAGACGATATCTAAAAAGCTAATAGACTATAAAATAAAAAGCTGATTGTAAAATTGACATTTTAATTCATGTCTAGTAAACATTGAAACATTGGTTTGGCTAGAATTTCTAACTGCTCAATTTGCCTCATACCCGGGCTCAACTCACCTATGGGGTACGTTGAGCATCTCTGATTTCTTCACTTAAACGGCTGTAGCTCTTAAATGCAATTTGTTAGAAATAAATTACTATGGACATTTTTGGAAACGGATAAAATACTGACCCACCAATATGCATAACAAGCCATAAAGACTTAAGGTTAAGGAGCTATAACCGATCAAGTGAAAAATTGAACAACTAGCCACTAGCCCCGCCCTACCCTATTGTTTAAAAAGTATGTAAAAAAAAATCGTTTATAAGTT
This sequence comes from Conistra vaccinii, assembly GCA_948150665.1. Taxonomy (NCBI): domain Eukaryota; kingdom Metazoa; phylum Arthropoda; class Insecta; order Lepidoptera; family Noctuidae; genus Conistra; species Conistra vaccinii. The sequence goes on along the minus strand of OX411327.1, from coordinate 12,499,650 downwards.
TATTATTCGAATTTTACCAATACTTTAACCCCACCGATAACACAAACTAACCCTTTGCTACAGAAAAATCATTTCAAAATATTCTTATTTGCTTATTAAAAAATTAAATATTATTAAATATTTTTATTTTTATTCCATAATAATTATAAAAAATGACAATACCTGTTTGTTTGAGATAGGTTTCCTCACTGATCAGATGCTGAGCGATCTACAACTGCCAGCGGCTTTGCCTGTACTTATATACCATTAATATTATGAGGCAAAAAGCTTATGTACGTAATTAGTGTGCGTATGAATAACTATATTACATATACATAATAGTATTTTGACCTGAGGTGAATGACTGACTAGGAAATTGATCATACCTAGTTTTGAATTTTATATGTTATGTTGATGTTATTTATTATGTAGTTGGAATCTGCAGTCTGTAGGAAAGTTTAAAATTGAAGTCTTTTACGGCTTTGTTTAATTCGTATATTTCAAAGGTTTCGTCATGTATGGCTACACAAATCATTCAGTTTTAAAATGTTTGTGAAGTCATGATATAAAACTCATCTCTTAGGCTGCCTGTCCACTGGGCACGCCACAATTACGGCGATAAGTCCCCTCTTTGAGGAGTGGCTTGAGAGGCGCCACGGCGTCCTCACCTTCCGCCTGACGCAGGTCCTCACCGGACACGGTTGTTTCGGGAGGTACCTGTTTCGCATAAGGCGGGAGGAAACGCCCGGGTGTCACCATTGTGTGGATCGTCCGGAGGACACGGTGGAGCATACGGTGGAGGTTTGCCCGGCTTGGGTGGACCACCGCCGTGTCCTCGTGGAGGCGATCGGCGGCAGTGACCTCTCGCGTCCGGCCCTGGTCCAGGCCATGGTGCGGAGCGAGAGGGCATGGCAAGCCGTCACCTCCTTCTGCGAAGCAGTAATGCTCGCGAAGGAGGAGGCGGAGCGCGCGAGGGAGTGGCAGAGGCCGCGCCCTACCAGCCCTAGCCGCCGCCGCCGTAGGAGACTTCCCGGGCGTCGGGAATTGATAGCCGATTTCCGGCCACCGTAGGCGCGGGCCTGCGGACGGAGAGCAGAGGGCAGCTCGCCGTCCGATAAGGACCAGGCCCGGGTCGACGGCGCGTCGTGTTCCACGCGCGCCTCAAAGAGATGTCAGCAAAACTGACGGGGTCCGTTAGGGCCGATGCCTGCCGGGGTTGCGGGTAGTCCCAAGGGGAAACCGTGGCCCCTGGCATGGCAAGGGAAGGAACACGGGTGGGTTTTAGTCAGTAAAAGTCTGACACGCCCTTCCGCTCCGCCCAGAGCGGGAGAAGTCATTGGATGATTTCCCACCCAAAAAAAAAAAAAAAAAAAAAAAAAAAAGGCTGCCTGTCCACTGGAGCGGAGAGAAGAAAAGAGGAGCGGAGATGTGCCAATATTAACCAATAGAATCTTGAATCCGCCCCTGAGTTTAGATTTGATTGGTTAATAATGGCACATATCCGCTCCTCTCCTCTCCGCTCCAGTGGACAGGCAACCCCTAAGTTAAAATTAAATTAAATTATACACTAAAGCAAAATAATGCCAGGCCTCTGGCTAATTGGATTGGTGCCGATTCTCTTGTCACAAAATTCTCTAAACTAGTGTCATTTTAGTGAAAATGGTAATTTTGCTATTCTGAATTTGACGTTTTTCAACAAAAATATTGATGAAATTAAATCAGACCATTTTTAAACGCGATTAAAAAGGTGTAGAATAAAATTAGTTGTCATGAACTAAAATTTACAAAGCTCATTTCTCTTCTAATTCTTCATCTTTGAAAATCATTATTATGGAAGCAACAGCTGCAATCACTTGACTATTGCAGCTGTTGCATTCGTGAAAACATTTAAGGATTTTTGTACTGAATATGTAATCTTCTACATTACGATTTGGAAAAGAAGAGATTCTGTGAAATAAGAAATAACAATTTTTTTTAAACTCTCAAGAAAGGGTTCAATTGGAAAGATTTGTCATCCAATTAGCTATATTACGCTGAAATAAATACCAAGATAGTCATGTAACCTGAATATTTTTTTAAATGCCGTAGTTGGTCGAGAGGTTTTTTTAGTACTTAGTGAAAACTGAATAAATATCGCTGAAGTTCTAAATCGTTTTTGGTGAACAACCTTAGCATAATAAAAACAAATACAGGTTATTGCATCATTTGAACATAAAAGCAATTTAGTATTACGCCGTCACTAGTTCCTACAGGCTATCAGGGACATCGACGCGAAGCCTGTTGCTATGGATTCAGTACATGATTCTGAAACCTACTGCGTTGAAATTGTTCTTCGGTTATTTAAAAAAAACAACGGGTTGCAGTCCGGGAGGGCCGGCAGAAGTTAAAACTTGAACATTAACGTTGTGCATTTTTGAATATTTGGAAAGGTTAGGGAATAATTTCACACGAATTGCTTTATTTATCAGTATAAAAGTACTATAATTTGTATGGTTAAATACAATATTCATTAGTAGTAGTAGTAGTAGTATATTTATTTATTTTCAAAATATAGTGTAACAAAAATGAACAATTTATTTAAACACTTTTCATGAAGTATGTTTTGACTGCTTTTTTTATTTCTTACCTCGCAATCTTTACGTAATGTCAAAGACTATTTATTTTGATATTTACTTTGTCGGTTGCTAGGCAACGGATCTTACGGTCACGTCCTGACGCGAGTTTAACATTTTTACCCATCCCAAAAAAAGTGCCTAACGCCGCTAAAGAAGTTTTCACTTAAAAATAACAGCTGTTCCGTACATTTTGACCGCGTAGGTATTGCACTTTTCTATGAAACAGCAGATTTTTTTCCAAACATAACCATTTGGTTAAAAAGCTTGGTAGATGACTGCATTTTCAATTCTATTTCCGGACTTGCACCAAGACTGGTTGTATGGTATGTATAGCCTGTTTACTGACGTCATTGCTCCCATCTTATCTGCATCAGCGCTCCCAGGGTTACTTAGCTCTGCCACAGAACATAGGTACCTACTCTGGCAAGACTATTTTTAATATTGTTTACTATTTTTACTATTCGTATGACGTCAATGGATACCTGAAACGGACGAGGTATGCGCAGGGATGTTACGGAGCTTCGGTGCCGATTCCGAAAGGTCGGAACATCCGATTAATTTTAAACCTCTGATTCCGACTTTGGTTCCGATTCCGATGAATCAAATTTAAAACCTCCTTATCCGGTTCTGGTTCCGATAAAACGACTTCCGTAACATCCCTGGTTTGTCGTACATTAAGGCGCAGATAGGCGTGACGCGACTCCAGTAGTAGAATTTTTTATAAAGTTTTCATAGGAATTGTTCCACCAGAGTCGCGTCGCCTTTAATTAGCACGGTTGGTTTCCTATAACTGGAGGTTTTTACATGGTCTTTGTTATTAAGTATAATTACATAGCAATTATGCTAGGCATAGTTTCACGTCATTAATGTACAAAAAAAAAATTTTTACTTACTTGATTACTTGGACTGACGGAAGTTCTAAATTTAGAAAAAGATATAAATACCTATGATGCCCAGAGTGATTCATATCATAACAGTCGTTAATTTATTAAAACCGGCCAAGTGCGAATCAGACTCGTATATGAAGATTTCCGTACCATATTAAGATCCAGCAATAAACGCCGAAAAAAACAAGTTTCTTATATGGGGACCCACTTCGCGTGCGTGTATGATTAGCTGTTAATTACGTAACACAATAACAATTGCAATGCTTTTCATTTTGACAATTCGACAACATTCATTGCGTTATCTACGTTGTCGAGCGGAATTTTTTAAACATTATGAAGCAATGGATTAGCAATTTCCTTCAAAATCCTTCAGATTGTGAAAGTAACATATGAACAAAAACCAAGCGAAATGAGGACCTATGGATCGCAGCGTCTGAAAAACGCGTGAGCCCCACATTCAAACGGACGTAAAAACATCGCAAAGGGATTTTTTCGCACAATGCATTTTCAACGCTCTGCTTAGCGTAGAGAGTTGAAAATCTAACAGTGTGTTGTTTCGACGCGCTGGGATGCACTGTTGGATTCTCAACGCGCGATATTATCCTACCGCGATATTTTTACGTCCGTGCGAACGTGGGCTAAGACTATTTAATTAATTAATATGCATAAACCCATCGTTTCCGGAACGGAGATCCTTTTGAGAAACAATGGAGATTGTATCAGCAGGTACATAACGGCCACAATCAGGTTCTGTTGTTGTTCACAAGGTTATAAGCCGTTATAAGATTAAAAATAACATAACATAACATAACATCACGTTTTGTTTCCCCGAAGGGTTAGGCAGAGGTGTACCTATAGTACAACCACATGTCGTCAGTTAAAAAAAACAGAAAAGGTCGCTGAAAACCAGCACTGGGGCTGGCATAGGGTTGCAGCATTGTGCTGAGCGATGGCCGTATTTTCTTTCTTTCTTTCTTTCTTTCTTTTTACCTATGAAAAGATTGCTGTTTCCGGTAGTGAGAGCTAAAGTAATAAATGACAATTTACTATCACTAAGTAATAACATAACACAAACAATTGGTATGTAAAGTCAGGGAAATTAATTGTTTAGCAAATTGACTAGGTACGAGCCTACCGCTCAACTGCGACGGTTCCTGATGTAACAGCGCGGTGCGAGCGGGGTGTGGTGACGTGTTGCGAGAGCTCAGTGATTCGTCAACTTGTGACAACTGTCACCCCTCCCGCACCGCGCAGCTACCTCAGGAACCGTCTCTGTTAAGCGGTAGTAGGCCTATAATTTAAATTGTCCGTATTTTCAAATCACAACTGTCATTCTTTGACAGTTGTATGAAATGGCTATATCACGGCAAATTAACGTAGGGGGCAATTTGCTTAAAAGTTAATTTCACTGACTCGTATCATAAGTACACTATTATATTTATAAGCTATCGTTTTCTAAATTGTAGGTGTTCATAAACCAGCGATAAACAGCAAATATAATAATTATCTATTTATAGTCGGATTTTTTGCTTCGACTTTGACTCCTTCAAGAGTTCACATGACTAAGTGGCCTTGTTCAAAACATATTATTATTACTTGTACATGATTTAACGATTAATATAGATTTGAGATAATGCTCAGCTGGTCATCGGTATCTCAAACCGCTTTTCTCATAGTAGGCCAAAGTTACAGTCCGCGGTTAAAAAGGGGGATATAGTTTATATGAAAAATCTTATTCCTTTGGTTATAAACTTGAAACTTGGCAGTATTTACCTCAGTCAAACAACCTCCCACAGATGAATTACGGGGTGTCAAAGTAAGTAAGGAAAAAATTTAACGCGCTGTCGAATTAAAAGGCTCGTGCATATTGACTAGGCGGACCTCGTGCGACGCTACACCGGTAATTGTTCTACCGTGAAGTATTCCTAGAAATTGTCATAATAGAGTCGCGCGACGCTTTGTCAATATGCGTCGCGCTGTCGAGCGGCCCTGTCGCGTCGCGTCTGTTAGTGGAAGACTCGAAACTCGGCCGAAGCGCGGGTGTAGCGCTGCAGTTGAGCAGTCGCGCATTTTATATTATACTATACTATACTATTATACTAACTATAGTTAGTATACTAATAGGGCTAATAGGGTTATACAATGGAAACATTATACGTATCAAACGCTTTTTTAAAACAAGCCCTGTCGTGGTGAAGAGGCAAGACACAGTTTATTTGAAAAATATTATTCCTTTGATCTGTAAACTTAAAAATTTGCCCGAATAGGTACTTATTTATCTAATAAATGTTAAATATCCTCGTAGTAAATATAAATTTTCGAAAATTATCTTTTTCCACACGGGTGGTGTTTTAGGTTAAGTTTAAGGTTGTAGGAGAGTAGTGGTGGCCCAGTGGTATCGGCCCCAACTTACGAGTTGTAGGTCGTGGGTTCGAACCCAAGCAGGCGCTTTACTTTGTGTAAATAATTTCATCACCACTTCTCTCAAAACGGTGAAGGAAAACATCGTGAGGAAACCGGCATGTCATAGAACCAAAAATTCGAAGACATGTGACATCGACCAACACACACTGGGCCCGCGTGGTAGATTACAGCCCACTCCCTCTCACAGAGAGGAGGCCTGTGTCCCAGCAGTGGGAACATTAATAGGCTGATGATGATACCTAATATATATTAAACGTAAACATAGTAGGTACTGAAATGTTATGTCAATTCGTGAAAAAAACGTTTTTTTGAGCGCTTACATGGCGTGCGCTGACTAAACCGTAACTCCGGATTTTACATCTTTACAAGATTAATAGATAAATCAGCGATAGCATACATATGTCTATCTTCTAAAGATAACCCACAGTAAACATTTTTTCTAAATTTCTTGGCCATTTTTTTTATTTTGACCAGTGTGTCGCGGGGGGCAGGCTGGTTGGCTCGGTCAGCGCGGCCATCAGCATGTCTGCTGGTGATCAGTCGGCTGGTGTTGCCATTAACGCTCGGCTCGCACTGAGCTGCGTCTGCTGTTGTTCTTGTTTGACTCGTTGTTGGGAGACCTCTGATTTTTTTCGTAAATAGGAATAGGAATACGTGACTTTTTGTTTTTCATACTATTATTTCGATTTTCGTCGGGAGTCGTAGTTTCCGGTGACCTTTTTGTTAACGTATTCTAATATTTCAATACATTTGTTACCGTCGTGTATTTTATTTTATCTGATAAGGATTATCTTATCCGATAAAATATGTTATTAAAATTGGACATTTAATTTAGATTAAAATGTTCCTGGACATCACATCATTTAAATCAATAGGACTATAAAAGATATCACAGATTTTAAATTACGCGCAGCAAAATAATTATGGCTGATGGCAACGACTGACTGGGGTCACTGACCTTTCCTCGCCTGTTAGTTACTGTTTGATGACAGTGTGGTGGTGATTGAGGCTGCTAATAATTAAGTACATATCTACGTCCGTCCGCCATAGTACGTCCAAACTCCATTAACGGAGAAGGACTCATTATTTTTTTCAAATACTTACTCAGTTCATTGTAAAGAAATAGTTGGATCATAGACAATAGACCACTTTTGTTTTCTAATTGTAAGGCCTGTTTACACAGCGATGATCAGAACGATCTTTTGTTACTGTATAATTTGGGATCGTAGATTCTTTACTTTTTCAAATATTTGCAGGATTGGAAATAAAACATTAAACAAATTCCCAGTAGGATGAAAATCAGTTAATCCATGCGATATGTTCGTAAACGGGCGCCGACAGTTGAGACTGGTCATCTCTTTGCTGCCATGGCTTATTTTAATTTATTTTAACCTTTGAATATATAATAATATAATACGGACGCTTTTAACGTGCACATCTTTTTACATTATTCTCACATGTATAATTTCAAAATGAATGTTGTGTAACCAATATTTTGTAACAATTGTTTATCCGTGGAGTTTCTTGCCCGTTCTTCTCCATAGGTACCTACTACGTTTTGGAATGGACAACTAGCTTCATATTTCTGACTGACCGACTCCTTGACATTTCAAAAGTGCCTGTATATGGTTTAATTGAAATAAATGCTTAAGGCCGCTTGCCCACTGGTCGGTAAGTGTGCGGGGCGATATCGTTTCGGTACTGCGTGACGTCACGCATTTTACTGCATCGGTACTGGAAGCTTACCGCGCAGTGTTTCCACTTTTAGGGATTTCTCCCTGTTTTAGGGAAAAAATACCAATATTAAGTTTGGTTTAGGGATATTTTATTTTGACAGGGATTTGGGGAATTTAGGGGTTAATATGAATTTAAGTTGGTAACCTTATTGTTTATAGTAGGCATCACCCAATATATTACTTGACTCTATGGCACCACCGATTTATTAAAGGATTCGATTTATTCAACCACCGATTTATTCCCTCAACCCAAACTCATAATGAATGCAATTCATCAAATTTTAATTTACCATGTTAATTGTGCCATTACCTTATTATTTATAATCATGCTCCCTAAACCAAGGAAATTTGAAGATTTTTTAGGGAAAATTAGGGATAATTCATTCAGAAACTGGGGAAAATCCAAAAACAAGTGAATTATATAGTACAAGAGCCCATGACCAAAACCATGTCACATCGTTTTACGGGAATAATTGTAAAAAATCTTTACGTTTTGATGATTCTGAACCCGACTCGGTGGGCAGTACCGGTCAGAAACGTTACAGTTTTATGGGAGCCTATTTCTGCTATGTCAAAAAAAATTGGCAGACGGTTTCATCACAATGTGTCTGATAATAAAAATATACAAAGATTTCGTAATTTTATTACTAAAAAGTTTGTAATCAGATATTTCCGTTGCGTCACTTTGCGTGTCAAACGTGGCCTGAGCACATTTCCAAAAATGACGTATTCGAATCAACTGACCAATGTTCACCAGAAAACAAGATTTTCAGATGGATTGCTATGGGTTTTATTGTTTGCCTCAAAAATTTTCTCAAATGGTCTCTTGTGTACGTACTCGAAGCTACTGGTTTCTGAAAATGGTGTTTTCGGTATGTAAAATCTATCATTTTTAAACATGATAAAAAAGAATTATCGACATATTTAAAAATGCGGTCAGGTCAGAAGATGTGACGCGGAAAATTTCTGAAAATAGGATTTTTGAATTTAAGTATAACCAAATCTATCGTTTTTATACGATTTTGTTCGTAAAACGATAAGGCAAAAATGTTGGTCATGCGCTCTCGTACTAATTGAATTAATTTGAATTTGGAATTCTAGATGAAAGCAGTGCAGTACACAGATATAGATATATAATAATACCTAGATAAGGCAAGTATCACGATCTGTATGAAAACCATGCGTGGCATTTTTGAAAAATGATCAAAGCGCCTATACCATGAAACTGAAGCGATATACGATAGTATCACTTGTTTCGATTGTCATAACCTGTTAACACTCAACGTCACATCAACCGTTCCTAGTAAAAAGCTATAAAGTATTACGAATATAGGCATTTTCTATTTTATTATTTATGTCCGACTAGCGCGGCGGACAGGCGCAGACCATAATCTATATTATATAAAATGAGACACACTCAGCCACGTTCGGGCACGCGAAGTAGATGCTCTTGCGCTATCTAGGTATATCTATATCTGTGTGCAGTACCGATTCGGTACAGAGTGCTTACCGACCAGTGGGCAAACATAAGCAGTACCGCGCAGTACTGTACAGTACTGCGCGGTAAAATACCGACCAATGGGCAAGCGGCCTTAGTTAGGCCCTTTGCCCACTGGTCGGTAAGTGTGCGGGGCGATATCGTTTCGGTACTGCGTGACGTCACGCATTTTACTGCATCGGTACTGGAAGCTTACCGCGCAGTGTTTCCACTTTTTGGGATTTCTCCCTGTTTTAGGGAAAAAATACCAATACTAAGTTTGGTTTAGGGATATTTTATTTTGACAGGGATTTGGGGAATTTTGGGGTTAATATGAATTTAAGTTGGTAACCTTTTTGTTTATAGTAGGCAGCACCCAATATATGACTTGACTCTATGGCACCACCGATTTATTAAAGGATTCGATTTATTCCACCACCGATTTATTCCCTCAACTCAAACTCATAATGAATGCAATTCATCAAATTTACCATGTTAATTGTGCCATTACCTTATTATTTATAAATCATGCTCCCTAAACCAAGGAAATTTGAAGATTTTTAGGGAAATTTAGATATAATTCACTCAAACTGGGGAAAAACAAAAAACAAGTGAATTATACGAGAGCCCATGACCAAAACCATGTCACATCGTTTTACTGGAATAATTGTAAAAAAATCTTTACGTTTTGATGATTCTGAACCCGACTCGGTGGGCAGTACAGTACCGGTCAGAAACGTTACAGTTTTATGGGAGCCTATTTCTGCTATGTCAAAAAAAATTGGCAGACGGTTTCATCACAATATGTCTGATAATAAAAATATACAAAGATTTCGTAATTTGATTACTAAAAAGTTTGTTTTCAGATATTTCATTTGCGTCACTTTGCGTGTCAAATGTGGCCTGAGCACATTTCCAAAAATGACGTATTCGAATCAACTGACCAATGTTCACCAGAAAACATTTTCAGATGGATTGAATACGGGTTTTATTGTTTGCCTCATATTTAATTTTCTCAAATGGTCTCTTGGGTACGTACTCGAAGCTACTGGTTTCTGAAAATGGTGTTTTCGGTACTTATGTAAAATCTAGCATTTTTAAACATGATAAAAAAGAAATATCGACATATTTAAAAATGCGGTCAGGTCAGAAGATGTGACGCGGAAAATTTCTTAAAATAGGATTTTTGAATTTAAGAGTATCCAAATCTATCGTTTTTATACGATTTTGTTCGTAAAACGATAAGGCAAAAATGTTGGTCATGCGCTCTCGTACTAATTGAATTAATTTGAATTTGGAATTCTAGATGAAAGCAGTGCAGTACACAGATATAGATATATAATAATACCTAGATAAGGCAAGTATCACAATCTGTATGAAAACCATGCGTGGCATTTTAAAAAAATGATCAAAGCGCCTATACCATGAAACTGAAGCGAAATACGATAGTATCACTTGTTTCGATAGTCATAACTTGTTAACACTCAACGTCACATCAACCGTTCCTAGTAAAAAGCTGTAAAATATTACGAATATAGGCATTTTCTATTTTATTATTTATGTCCGACTAGCGCGGCGGACAGGCGCAGACCATAGACTATATTATATAAAATGAGACACACTGAGCCACGTTCGGGCACGCGAAGTAGATGCTCTTGCGCTATCTAGGTATATCTATATCTGTGTGCAGTACCGATTCGGTACAGAGTGCTTACCGACCAGTGAGGAAACATAAGCAGTACCGCGCAGTACTGTACAGTACTGCGCGGTAAAATACCGACCAATGGGCAAGCGGCCTTTACATTCATGCTCGACGTAACGACACTACGACAGAACAAAAAAGTAGGCTATGCTCTGGTATCCGTGCGAAGCCGGGGTGGGTCGCTCTTCGTCTTGTATTTAATAAGCTGAAAGTTGATAAAGTAGTCAGAGATACTCTTGACTAAATTCGGCACATACAGGACTAATTTAAAAATATCCTTGTTATGGGGCAAAAATCAATACCGCAAAATATACCAGTATATTTCGCGATTCCGAATCAATACACATAAATGTAACATGTTTAATCAAAAATGTAACATGTTTAATCAAAAATGTAACATATTTAATCAAAAATGTAACATGTTTAATCAAAAATGTAACATATTTAATCAAAAATGTAACATGTTTAATAAAAAATTTAACATATTTAATCAAAGAATGACGTTGAGTAAACTTATTTACGATTCCATGGAAGTAGAGTTCAATGTTGAAGTATTATTATTTACCTCAGACACATGCTTACATCCTTACATTAACAATGACGTTAGTGTCAAAGTTTATTTACTGACAATGATGATATTTGTACGCTAAATCATTATTCACATTTACATGATCATTACAAGTAATTAACATGTTATTAGTGAGAAAAACAGTATATTATTTGTGTCGGAAGAATGGCGTGATTTATATCTATTTGAATTTCCTTTAGTAGACCAAATTTGTAAAATCATGAATTTTGTGCAAATAGGTACTACTACATAGGTACCATCTGCCTAGCCCTTTTGGGAATACAGGCAAGATGATATGTTTGTGATGTAACAGCTAAACTATGTATAGTGTTTTGACTGTGGGGAAAAAACAAACATGCACTCCGGAATTAGGTAACCGCGCGGTTTAACCGCCTCTGTGGTCTAGTGGTTAAGCCACCTGTCTCAGACCCAGGGGTCCCGGGTTCGATTCCCAGTGGGAGCAAAATTTTCTGCTTGGTTTGGTTGGTGGTAGGGCTTGTTCTAAGTCCGCCTGGCTAGCTACCACCATCTTATCTAAGTCTGTCGCCATAACAACAATGTTTACAGCATTAGATAGCCAGTTCCTCTGTGGTTGAGGATTCCGGGTGAAGCTCGCTTCCACCTTCGGCCTGATCATCACTTACCATCAGGTGAGATACAGGCCAAGAGCTTCCCCGCTGTGAGTAAAAAAAAAGGTACTTGAAAATGGACAAGATACGCCAGTCTCAGACATTTATTTTAAGATCCAACTTTTTCATTTAAGGGCCCGGCGAGCACGGCTCGCCACTACATACTACATACAAGTCAAGATGGGAGGTAAATGCGTTTGGAATATTGTTATCTCTGTTCTGTTGTTTGTTATGTGTGTTGTGTGTTGTTAGCGTTATTACTAGCTATCGGAATTTATGATAAAGGATGTGTTCCGTAATACCAAAAATGATGAATGAAAACTTAATATTCTTTCATTATTTTTACTATAATTTGTAACTTGATAATATAAGCTATGCTTCTGCAGAAACAATATTCCAAATATTGTTGTTTATAATACAGAAAAAACAGTATGAAAACATGTCACTTACGCTGTAAAAATGTGCGAAATTCAATTCGATGGACAGGTTTGAGATCAGAAATAAAAATACCAACTCTCGATAAACGACCAATAATTTATTTTTTAAATGCACTACACTAAATTATTTAATGTAATTCACAAGCCTTGCTATTAGGGGTGTTCAAAACTAAATCGAAAAAAAAAGTTACTAAGTAAACTCCTACAATTCTTCACTATAAATTACTTATTGTTTAAGTGTCCTAAGTTCCTGTTCGTGCTTGCTGGAGTACTTGGACTGGGGGTCGTACTTGGCCTTCAATTGGTTCCAGTAGTCCACTTCGTGGTTGATAAGATGGCCCATGACCTGGCGAGTGCCGTCACGCTGGGTCTTGGTGCATTTGGCACAGTCTTCCTCTAACGCTTCCCTGATGTGAGCTGGAAAATAGTTAAATTTAATATTTAAAATATTGAAAGGAATTTCTCAATAGCCTCCGGGGGCTGGATTTGTTCCCAGTTGATGGCAATATTCTCGCCGCGGTTGATGGCATGATGTTAAGTTATGTATTCAAAGTTCATCAAGCATACGGTTGCAATTTTTGAAGAGAGAACTTCTAAAATCATGGAACTCGCGCTCTACCATCGACAAAAGATGATAGGTATAATTATTAATTTACTATATTATTATCATACCTACCAAAAAATAATTGAATGGTAACGCGTTAAATTCTAATAAATTATTCTAATTTATAATAAGGTAGTGCTGAGTTTCATTGTACAAACATTTGTAGAACAGCAAATTATTAGCACCTTTTGAATTCTTGAAATACACTGGCTTGTTTATGATTTGTCTTTTTTACCAACGCAGTACCTATTTCATAAGCCTCTATAGTTCAATTTTCAACATACGTGCTCGAAAGGTGGTTCTTATTACACTGTTTTTGGGTTCACAATTCAGTGTTGTCTGTATTATAATGTTAGGGCAGAATATGAGCGAATAAATAGGTATTCCGTACCTATGGTCATCATCTGGAGATTCTCATTGTACTTACATTTAAGCTCTTTGCCGTCGGGTGTGCACTTGCCCTCGTCGAGGATGCACTTGATGTACGGAGTCAGCAGGCGGCGGTTGCTGAGGATCTCGGACAGGTTCACGTTGTCGTATTTGTTGGTGTACGTGCCATCTGGCCTGGCCACGGCCATCGCCACAAGCCCGAATAAGCACAAAACTATGAAGCTGTTCATTCTGGAAATAAAAAACGAACTGTTAGTATCAATAAAAAAAAATGCCGTTATCGCTATAATATGCTCTAGACTGTTCATGATTTAAATATTATCCAAGCAACCCGAACGACGGTATTTACCAACTGCTGTCACAAATAATGTTTCAGTGAAAAAATCAACTACCTAGGTAATTGTTAGAAAAGACAACGCGAACAATATCTCGCAGTAATAATGGTAAATGACGAAAATCAATCTGAATAAAATTACATCCAAAAAAAGATTTGCCCTTTTCTTTCAACTAGAAAATAACACGAGAAAGAGCTATACGAATATGGGCCTTACGTGTAAAATGTAAATAAATATCATAGTAAATCAATATCATCTTTTACGGAATTGTAAGGAAATCGATGAGGAAGAACCTTTTTTTAATTAACATCGGATGAACTTCATTATTGATGTATACCTTGACCGCATATACAATGATCCGCGCATAAATGGTAATCTCACAGAATGTTTTCGATAATATTTTGTATGGACAATTTAAAACCAAGAAATTTCATGTAAATTAATTTATTTTAATAATTGCAAATAATTATAACTGATTCTGATTTTATTTTTGTCATATATTTTTGATTTTATTAAATGTCAAAACTATTTTTTTTTGGTCCTTTTTAATAAAATGAAATATCGACATGAAAAATTTCACGAAAAAAAAAAACAAAACAAAAATTCAACTGGGAAATGTAACTCAATATATTATCAATACCAGGGGGTATTATAATACAATGATATATATCATTATGTTTTAGCAAAAACTGACCTACCTTAGGTTTTTATAAATGCTTGAGGAGTACTGTCCAAGAGCTCTGCACAGGGTTTATTAATTCTCCGATCAGTCTTCCACCACTTTTTATACTAAACATAAGCGTTTTGGTTGAACAGCAAAACTAGTTTTGGTCATTTAACTCTGCCCATAATTCGAGGAATATGGTTTCGTCACACTGACGATAAACAACCAAAGCGTGCGTATGGGATTTTTTCTTTGTTCGTACTTTTTTACTGAGGGACTACAAAAAAAAAACTACTCTTTGTAAAAAATCAATGACTAAAATATCTATCATTATTTTATTAATACCACATAACTAGCACCTACAGTATTTTATCCTATCAACCTTGTTAAAATATCAAAATTAAAGTAAAGTAAAGTTTATTTATTTGCATAGATTGTAGGTACATGACATAATTTAAGGTATTAAAAGTAATTGTGATCCTTGTACAATCTACCTTAGATTAGGCATGCAAACATTAATTAATGAAGTAAACGAGCAAATGATCAAAATAATTACCTAATAATAATGAAACTGTCAAAATACAAAAATGACGAATTACAGTTCAAAACTAGTACAATTAAATAAATTGGTAAGTATGTCGTTAAATTGCATTAATTATTACAGTAAAATTATCTTCAATTAGTTTACATTAGGTTATGAGAAAGTCTTTGTCATTTAAAAAATCGTTAATCGAGTAGTAACATTTTTCAATCAATAATGTCTCTCGCTTTCTTTTAGTCAAAGTTAGACAGAATATTCTTTATTATGTACCTACACCATAAAAATTACAGATATAATTGTAGAACTTTTACATAGGGTGAAACAATGGGCGGTCTTATCGCTGAAAGCGATCTTTTACACAACCTTTGGATGGATTAAAGTAAGAAGGAGAGACAATACTGCAGGTACTCAGTGGTATAGCATTTAAATACACAATAAATACATACACACCTACATAAAACATATACTTATATGTATATATATATACATACCTATACAATAATAAACATGAAGCAAGAGCAAGGAACTACACTGGCCTTCAAATCTTAGTACCACACTTTTGAAATTGTAAGTTCTCCTAAACTATAGAAGTCAGAGTTTTGAAATAACAAACATTTTATAGCATATTTCATCAACTTTTTTTTAAATTATAGTTTATTATACATTAGTAACGTTTTTAACTTAAAAAAAGATAAAAACCAAATAATAGACAATGTTAACTTACTGGCAAAAAACTCAAACAACATTTTTAGGTATGCTTTACGCCTTATTTACATTTTAATAACTGGTATTGCTTCCTCAGGCTCTGATTACAACTTCAAGCCAGTTTGGCATACTGAAATGTTGTTGGGGAATATTCTCTCATCCTTCCATCAGGGCCTGTTTTAGGGCCCTAAGGGTGATAGGAGGTGGTCTGTGGATTTTGACCAGGCTCCCGAGCTCATCCCAGGCATGCTGGATCGGGCTGAGATCAGGACTTCTTGATGGCCAAGCCATCACCTCCTGAATGTAATGTTGTACGACCCGAGCAGTGTGTGGCCAGGCGTTATCCTGCATGAGTATCGATCCATCACCCACATTGACTAAATACTGTCCCTACATACTCATTATGGATCTTTGAAGCATATTTTTCCCTAGTCAAGGTGCCATTTTCTATGACCACTAGCTCTGTGCGACCTTCTGAAAAGATGCCAGCCTATAGCTTCACCGTTTTGAACTCTTTCTGAGAAGCAGGCTTGAATGTATCGCTCACCAGGTCGCCTGTACACTCTTCGCCTTCCATCGGAAGTGAATAGGAAGAATCGCGACTCTTCAGTGAACTTTAAATATCTTGTGTACTTTGATATTAATTACAATTTCAAAAGTGTGGTACTAAGTTTTGACGGCCAGTGTATATTAATGATGATAAGGAGAGTGGAAGTGTTTAAGCTTCTTTGGATCTTTCAGTTTTCATTGCACTACATCCAACTGGCATCAGAGCAATTCATCATATTATTATCCCTATCCATAATCCGACACAGTAGTCGGAAGGAAGGAAAGTCAAATAAAGTTCTATATGCAGTACTAATTTTATTAAAATTATATTGTTGACAAACATCTGAGGGGTATTCCCGTAATTTTTAAGAACGTTCGTATTCGCATCTCATTCGCAATCTGTCAAAAAACAATCTAGTTATCAACATTTTTGACAAGTTTGACAGATTGGGGCTTAAATGTGAACGTTTTTTATTTTAGTACGAGAATTGGCCTTCTGTTCAATAGGTACATCGTAAATTCGTGAATTTTCGATATATTCTATGAATTATTTTACTGTACAGCCAGATACCACGCGTATTTAGATATATTTGCTCTTAGCCGTTGCGCTTAGAAACGAGTAGAACCAGTTTCTAATGGATTAGTAAGTGTGAACAAATACTCGTTTGCTAACCATGCGTGTATTGATCCTGAGTACGTCTATTCTAAGAGTCATACTTAGCACACAAAGAAAACCGTGACACCATGACAGTAGATAATTCATCATTATTTAATTTTAATTTTCCTATATCCGTCATAATAATAATACCAGCCTATTATTGTCCCACTGCAGGGCAAAGGCCTCTTCTCATACGTTTCATGGATTAAGTGTTGGGCTTAAACCATTTAACCTCTAAAATTTAGAGGTTAAATGGTTTTTGAGTCTCAATGGTCTAAGGCCCGTATTACAGAAGCTTACTCAAAACTCAAGCATTACTTAAAACTCGTTTAAAGCCTTTTGATTGGTTGAAACTAGTTTTAAGTAATGCTTGAGTCTTGAGTAAGGTTCTGTAATACGGGCCTTAGACTCTTGGTTTGTAAAACTGTCATGTGCCACTTTGTCAACAATGTGGTAATGAGTATTGAGTATAATTTAAGTATAATTTATTTGTTCAAAAATATCCAACAAAATGAAATTAGCATTTTGATACACTTTATGATATTTGTTTCTATGAACAGATTTGAACATCTGTATCTGAACTACAACTATGTAAAATACCTGTATCAGCGCTGTTCCCTGCTGTAGGCGACACTTAGCAAATACCTTTTTTTTGATTAGCTGAATACATATATATAATAATATTTAACCGGCCATTTCTTCTATTCACACCTCAACAGTCTGGTAGAGCTCCAGCAGCCGACAACCACCTACAGCAAGGCTGCTCAACCAATTTTGAAGATGGGCCAAAATCTTATTTCGCGATATCCGGCGGGCCATCTATTATTAACAAAACTTGCCAATAGTTGTGGAAGACACCTAACTATTAAAATGAAATAAAACTTTTAGTTACTCAGTTTATTAATAATTTAATAAAAAACTTCAATAAGACCTTTGAAGAGCTTTTTGTGGTGCTTACAAATTATCAATATTTAGCGACAAAACTCAGGTAAATTTTCACAAAGGTTAAGCCGGTAGCGACAGATCGCTTCCCACTTCCGCAACGAGGGTACGGCGCGGCTCCTCTCAAGCTGCACACTCTGCAAGCATATGCCACGCCGTGTCCTCCCAACACTGAACGCAGTGATGACACCGAGCGTCTGGCTCCCTGCCTATTCGATGAAGGTACTTCCCGAAGCAGCCGTGCCCCGAGAGCACATGCATCATCTTAAATTACAGGGAGCCGTGCATCCTTACGAGCCTGTCGTCGAGCTCCGGCCGGACAGCCTGTCCCACCATGCCACCAGCAGGACCTGACGGAGCTCGGACCAGCGCAGCGTGATCTGCCGCTGCACCAGTACCACGCCCCGCGTCCGCTCCTCCTCACACCACCGATGCAGTGACGCGAGGGCTATCGTTTCCAGGTCCCACGGCGGGGATCCGGCCAGTGCGCAAGCCGCCTCGTAAGAGATCGTGCGATACCCTCTGATGACTCTGACGGCCATCGCCCTCTGCGGTACTTGTAACACTGCGATACTGCTCTGGCGTCATATGAGCTGCCCACACCGGAGCCCCGTACAGGGCTATGAATCGCACGATCCCCATGCACCTACGACCACCTGTAGACGGTGCTCGGACCCCCCAAATTGAAACCAGTGTTGACAGTGCGCCCGCTGCGCCCAGTTTGGAACACTATGCTAACCCCTTGGCTTAGCAGCTGATCTTTTCTGTAAAAGATTCATCGTGAACACTTAGGGAAAATAAGCTTAAAGTGACCTGGCAACCCACCTGATGTTAAGAATCGCTAGGGATAGACTCTATTAACAGCTCACTTCAAGCTCATTTTTTTGCAGAATACATCGGCTAGTGTCTTACATCATCTTCCTGCCCTTGTCCCATGTTATCTACTTGGGGTCGCCGGTCGGTCTATCTATCTGCCTAGCCTTTTTCCCAAACTTGTTGGGGTCGGCTTCCAGTCTAACCAGATGCAGCTGAATACCAGTATTTTACATGGAGCGACTGCCTATCTGACCTCCACAACCCAGTAACTGGGTAATACGATACCCCTTGGTAAGACTGGTGTCAGACTTCCGATCTTCTGACGACTCGTAACGACTGTCAAAGATCCACGAATGACAGCCGGACCAACGGCTTAACGTGCTTTCCGCGGCACGGAGGAGTCTCGGTATGTAAAGATGGTCACCCATCCACTGACCAACCCCGGCAAGCGTAGTTTAACCTGATGCATTGACCCGTGCGGCTGTTATTACTTAGCCACGAGCTCCTCCCTGTTCTCCTTGGGGTCGCCCGTCGGTGCAAAACTTTTTGTCGTTCGACTCTCCCCTGTCAAGCGTTACGCTGTCATTCACTCGCTTCTCTTTCATATTCTCCTCACACAGTTCATCCATCTTTTCTTTGGCCCTCCATCCATCAACATTTATATTCATCACTCTTTTAGTCACATGCGCTTCCTCCCTCCTCATCACATGACGGCGGTCCTCGTCTATAGGCGGCGATATTTCGTTCAGAGAAAAGCGTAGGACCTGTTTGATAATCTATTCTTGTTTTTTTTTTTAAACCTGTACGACGTCCATGACAACTTATTTTATACCGTAGAAGAGATACGTTATGCCAAGTTAACGGGTCGTTGAACCTAAACTATTATTTTAAGACCTACGGCGGCGCTGAACTGTCTATGCCCGGCCGAACTTTTTCATTACTAAGATCTTTCTATGGTACCTACCTACAGTGCCTATGCATCCCCTGCAAATAATTTAGTGGAGAAAAGATTATTAACTGATGTCAATTTTCACGCTGAGACATAACGAAGTTTAAGATAAGTTCTTCTTCTTACTGCATTTTAATCATAAACAATAACATCAATATTAATTCCAAACCCACAACTGTTCCAAATTAACCTAATCAATCAATCTTCTTAGCCTTTTCCCAACTATCTTGGGGTCGGCTTCCAGTCTAAACGGATGTAGCTGAATAAAAGTATTTTACATGAAGCGACTGCCTATCTGACCTCCACAACCCAGTAACTGGGTAATACGATACCCCTTGGTACAGTACGACACAACTTAGATGTAGCATAGATTTGAAATTTTTCATTCTTTCATTTCAATTTCACGAATGTATTTGGCTATAAGACTTTACAAGTTATTGTGTTTTCGAAAGATCATTTTCACCTAAAGCAGTAATAAAGATTGGTGATTTTGAAGGCGCACTCAGTTCGGATGGTGATCGGTTTTACGAATTTTGCCGATGCTACATCTAAGTTGTGTCGTACTGTAAGACTGGTGTCAGACTTTCGGACTTCTGACGACTTGTAACGACTGTCAAAGATCCACGAATGACAGCCGGGACCAACGGCTTAACGTGCTTTCCGAAGCACGGAGGAGTCACGGTATGTGAAAATGGTCACCCATCCACTGACCAACCCCGGCAAGCGTAGCTTAACCTGATGGATCTTTCGAAATTAACCTAATAATAACTTTTAAATTTCCTAAACTAGTTTGATATGTTAATTCTTTTTATATTTATTGGGTCTAGGATAACGGGCGGCTCTATTATCGACTAAATCGGTTGCATAATAGATATAAACTCGCTGCATTTCGAGTCCCACCTCTAGGTCACCGGTATCAGGGTAAACAACAAACGATTCTCCTTACTAACTTGACGTCATGTGTTTAGGTGTTAAAACACGAGCGCTAATATAACTACCGAGTATTATCGACGACTGTTGAATTAACAATCAAGTGACACGAAACGTGTTTCAGCATAATCAATTTTAAGTGGGTAGGTAGTTTAATAATAAAATGAACTACCTACGTAGTTCATTTTATTATTAAACTGGGCGTCATACATTTGTGGGTGCTTTTAACGATCTCATGTACCTGTTTCCCTTTTTCATTCCAGCCAGGTATAATAAAAATGAATATCATTCAAATTAGAAGCATTTGTCCTTAATTAAATTTTGGTTTAGTACGTCAGCTACAAGGCTGCAACCCTTTCAAGCCTGGTTCGGACTATGTTAGTAATTTAGTCAAGTGGCGAGTAATTTAGTAACTAAATCTGTCGGAAAAACAAAAAAATACTCGAGTAGTTTAGTAGGTAATTGATTTAGTCGAGTCAATCCGTTTTGTTCTATTTTTTCGGGCGAATAGCGCCCCCCACCATGCGTCACTGCTCACTGGATGATTGCTAAATAAGTCTAAATCTGTCGAAATTAGTCGAGTTCACTAGCTGCCGCCAAAATGTCGTTTCGCTGGAGCGATTTCGAAGAAACAACTTTAAAAATAATTTTCATATTGACAGTATATTTAGACTATTAAGCATTGTACCTACTAAATAAATAATTATTCTATTCTATTCAAAAAAATTGTTTCTAAACTATGTAGAAAATGAGTTCTTGTGGATAGTTAAGTCCCTTCATTATAAAAACAACCAAATGAAGAGTTATTATCAGTTACTCTGTGGTTGAGGATTCCAGGTCAAGCTCGCTTCCACCTTCAGCCTGATCATCACTTACCATCAGGTGAGATACAGGCCAAGAACTTCCCTGTTGTGAGTTAAAAAAAAAAAAAAAAATATATTACAATATGTCGAATATTATGCGAATCACATATGATTCGCATAATATTCGACATATTGTATAATAATAGGTAATAAACTATTCTTCTAGAACCGAAAAAATGCCAATTACGTAATATTGACTGATGTGAAGATCGTTACATTCCATCGTTAGATAAATTAAACTGATGTTGTCTAAACCTTCATAAACTAAGGCTCGTCCAAGATTTCGGTCTCGGTCTCAATATTCTCGGCTACAAATCCAAACGAAAACTCGGTCTCCGTTTTCGGCTAAAAATCGCCCAGTTTCTCGGCCTTAACCAAGTCTGTTTTACGGTAGTAATGTACTGCATCATCAGCTAGCGCATCAAACATGGCCGCAACAGTTGGATCCAACTTACGGGCTGATGATTCCATAGAGTTTAAAGATGAGCCAATGACCAGTGACGAAAACAGTTCAAATGATAATCTAAAAGTGCTTGATAACAAAAATAAAAGCTGAAATATAAAAATACAATTTCTTTGCAGTCTTGGCTCGCTTTCTTAGAGCCAAGACTGCAAAGAGTTGCAAGTATTTTTAAGTACTGGTATTCGTCACCTTATAAAGTACCTACTTTGGCCTGCAGCAAAAAAGTTTTTACCAACGCCGTCTACTAGTGTAGCAAGTGAACAGCGCTTTAGCAGAGCGTCAGTTATACGACATTCCTTGAAGGGTTAAACGCCGAATAATTGCTTTTTGTGCTACAACATCATGTTGTTTAATTTTGACTCTTCTTATATAATATGCATTTTTTTTTTGTCTTTTTTCGGTCTCTGCTCTCGGTCTCGGCCTATATTTTATGTTATTCACGGTCTCGGTCGAGTACGAAAAACCTGTCTCAGTCGATCCTTATTATAAACTACATACAATATGTGAATGGTTTAAAACTTTAAATCACTACACACAGGATTAAACTCGCAAATTGCTCTCCTATTAATCCATTATCGCCCATGCTTTTGTTCTTTATCAGACAAGTTTCTTCATCCACCTCTTCTAAAATAGCCGTTTCCATAAATATATACAAAATATAAATAGCTTCATCAGCTTATTCACTTTATTTCGTTTCAGCCTGTTTATCTAAATCTATACCTACATCTTCTATACAAATAAATAAAAGTTTCTTATGTCTAAATAACAGCTTTTTACTAAATGGATAATAATATGAAAGTATATACGGCACTTTTGACAAAAAAAAAAAAAAAAATTTTTGTTTGTCTGTCTGTCTGTTTGTTCCGGCTAATCTCCGAAACTGCTGGACCAATTTTGACGGGAAGGAGTAACTTAGTCTACTGTGATTTTAGAAAAAGAACAAGGGTCCACGCGGGTGAAGCCGCGGGCAACAGCTAGTTACCACAATTTTTTTTTTATTGTACAGTACACTAACAGTACACTAGATCTTAGTACGAACGATTTTTGGTGAGTTACTAAACGTTTAATTACTAAATTACCGCCACTTGACTAAATCACTAACATAGTCCGAACCAGGCTTTATGCTAATATGTTTGAAGGTAGTAAAACAAACTGGGTTTTTTACAAACGTCAGAGGTTTTGTTTACCCCGATAATTATGGCTATAAATAACTCCGGAAGTTTTTTCTAGAAATAAATAAAGTTTAAAAAAGAATATTTTGTAAATCCCCACGTTATCTAGAGCATACTAATGGCCATTAATTATTATTAATGTTGTGAATAACGTGTTTCTCGTTTCGTCTTAAAAATACAAATAAGTGACTCATAATATCAGTTTTTTCCACCACTTTGTATAATGCCATGAGAAGCATTAAAAATGTTTCCATTGCACTGAAATTATAATAACGTAGGATTTGAGGAAAAAAGACGTCAATTGTTGATTTATTCATAGCCAGTATTGTTTCGCAATCGAAATCGGACCTACATTATTAAAGAGATTGAAAGAAAGAGAAAGAAAATACATTTATTAAGCAAAGACTAAAAAGCACACAGTATAATTACAGCAGATAGAAAATTTAAAATCAAAATCAATTAAAAAGTGTAAAAGTGCGTTTTAGGAAATTTATAGCTGGGGACTGGAGAGTGTGCCTCACGGCTGCGCCAAAAAGGCCCAGTTCAGCAAAAACTATTAAAGTGTCTGACGCTGGTTTTCACCTGGCGTACTGAGAACATGCTCATCAACATCACCATGCTCTTTTCCTTATCCATCCTTTTTTAACCGACTTCCAAAAAGGGGAGGTTCTATGTTCGTCTGTATGTTATTTTTTTGAAGTGAATACTTCTTTAGCGGCGTTGTGCACTTTTTTTGGGATGGGTAAAACATTTTAAACTCGCGTCAGGACGTGACCGTAAGATCCGTTACCTAGCAACCGGCAAAGTAAATATCAAAATAAATAGCCTTTGACATTACGTAAAGATTGCGAGGTAAGAAACTTAACCCATATTGATGGGTAAAAAAAAGCAGTCAAAACATACTTCATGAAAAGTGTAATAAATTGTTTATTTTGTTAACATATATTTTGAAAATAAATAAATATACTACTACTACTAATGAATACATAAACCACATAAATTACAGTATTTTTATACTGATAAATAAAGCAATTCGTGCGAAATTATTCCCTAACCATTCCAAAATATGCAAAAATGCACAACGTCAAGTTTTCACTTCTGCCGGCATTGCCGGAGTGCAAGTGCAACCCGTTGTTTTTTTTATGTATGTCCATCGATATTTTCGTCAATTGCGGACCAATTTTGAAAAGGAAGCTTGCGATGACCACATTGCAAGCTTCCTTTTCAAAATTGGTTCCTATAATTAACTTTACCTACTTGTGTAGTTTTTGAGTTAGCTTCAATAATACGTATTTTTTCCACTTAGTTGATGACGTTATAATAACTTCCTGTCACTGTTATTTACATAGCAGGTAGTAGTAGCATTCGAATTTGTGTGGGGTAGGTACCACAAGTAAAAAGGGAAAAATAAAAACTTTTTACAAATACAAAAAAAACAGACAGACTTCCAAAAAAAACCATTACAAAGTGAAAAATAAGTACTTAATTTAGGAATTTGGTGGCAAAAAACAACCAAAGACACCGACTTCCGAAATGAAAATTATTCTTCACTTAGTAGTGTTTCTTTTTTTAAGTCAGGGCCATCGATCACTAATAAAGAACTAGATACACAATCCCAAACAAAAGTTCTCTAAAAACTGGCACCAAATTGTGTTTAAGTAATAATAGTTGAAATAAATATAAATTAATGTAAATTCAACCCTAAACGAAATGCTTAAAGTTTATTTCACACAAAGATATGTTTAAAAAGCAATACATTTTTACGACCGATACTATGTCGCGTGTTTACCGTCGGAGCGTTCGAATGCTACTAAATCAAAAGCGCACCCAAATGTTCAAGTGGGTGCTCATTCGGTGAGGACATTTTTTGCCGCTGATTGTGTATCTAGTTCTTTATTAGTGATCGATGGTCAGGGCCCTTCAACTATAACTTAATGCAGCCTCTAGCAATGACGATGCTGGCAGGAACTATGGGATGCAGTAGATAGCGGAGCCCTCACCGAAAA
Organism: Conistra vaccinii; assembly: GCA_948150665.1. NCBI lineage: Eukaryota > Metazoa > Arthropoda > Insecta > Lepidoptera > Noctuidae > Conistra > Conistra vaccinii. Next base: position 12,474,609 of record OX411327.1, on the reverse strand, counting down.
GACTCTGAATACTGAAGTGATAGGATTTCATTCAAATCGAAAGTTTTTAGTATGAATGTGGATTACATTCATACTAAAAAATTTCTCCGCGTAACATGCGCCTATACCATGACAACCGATTTCCACTCAGAATATGATGTTGAATAATATTTTCAGTCTAAAGAAAAAAAATGAAATATGAAACGTGTAACGGAACAACTTAGACAAAAATGTATATTAAGTATGTCTGCCTAAATATCACATCAAACATTGACCAAAATCTACTAGTTACTACCAGTCAAATTAACCGACCAACATTTTTATTCTTAATTAATTCACTCACACTGTCACTGAATCAACTGCACTTAACTCCCATCTCCTGAACTCCCCACATCCTCAGTACAGACTGTAGTACTCATTGCCAACAGACATACACAATAGGCTTTAAGTCTGTTATTACAAATCCGTATATAAGACCTACAATTTCACGCTACATGACCCTTTGGATTTATGTTATGTAATTAATTCTACGTCATAAAATGCTGATCATCTTATTGGCAAGGGCGTCTAAAGCAGGTGGTTACCGAAGCGAAAAACGACCAGAAATATTAATAACTGAACGCTAAAGCCCCATTTACACGTTGCAAGTTTATTGCCTGTGGCACACCCTCAAATTGAAGCAACAATGGATTGGCACCGTCTAAACAACACGCACATTTGACACACGATACGGGCAAGTTAGTTCAAAAATTGTATAGCCGTAAACAGCACGTACAATAAAATCGCATTCAATACTTGAATCAATTGTACAAGGATGTGCAACTCTGTGTTTAGACGGGGTAAGACTTGCATGCAATACACGCATTACAATAATTTTGGTGTAAACTGAAGTCGCATGCAATTGTTGAATGGCAAAACTTGCATTCGATTATTGTATGCTATTTTATGGAAATCACACGCGTGTAAACACTTGCACGCAATTTTAATCTTGAATGGCAATAATTGAACGTACTTTATGGTATGCGATTATTAGTCTTGAACTTGCTCTTGAAACTTGCAACGTGTAAATAGGGCTTAAGGCCGCGAGTTGATACGCTAAAAAGCGGAAATAACCACCTGGGCAGCCCAAACAAGTTAACAGCCAGTTCAGATGGTTATTTACCTTGAGAAAACTGGCCGTCAAAACCGATTTCTTTCGTTTTTTTGCAGGTCAGTGTCAGGTTGTATGTTTATTAAAATATGATTCGCAACCACTGTCGTCCTATTAGGTCCGAAAATTATACACTTTCTCAACCCAAAATTATCAGAAAATGAATATGTGACAAATTGTCAACCGCGCGTATAGTACGATTACACAACTTAGATGTAGCATAGGTTTAAACATTTTCATTCATTCATTTCAATTTTGCGAATGTTTTGAATTTGGCTATAAGACTTTACAAGTTATTGCGTTTTCGAAAGATCATTTTCACCTGAAGCAGTAATAAAGATTGGTGATTTTGAAGGCGCACTCAGTTCGGACGGTGATCGGTTTTACGAATTTTGCCGATGCTACATCTAAGTTGTGTCGTACTGTACCTAAACTGTTGCGATTTGCCGTGAAGTTTACGCGCGCTTGTCAATTTGATTATTATGATTAAGATTATTAATTTAAATTATGTCATTAACCGACTTCAAAAAAAGGAGGAGGTTCTCAGTTCGTCGGAATCTTTTTTTTTTTTTTTTATGTTTGAACCCCGATTACTCGAAGACGGCTGGACCGATTTCGAAAATTCTTTTTTTGTTTGAAAAGGTATACTTTCCAGTTGGTCCCATTTTCATCAAGTCAGGATTGGATGATGGAATCCTGGAGAAGTCGAGGGAACTCTTGAAATAGTATAGGCACTATAGCGATTTAGGTATTTTTTATACTAACTCTTGAATTTGCTCTCGAAAAGCACCATTTAGTGAAGTGGAACTGATGAGGAAGACCACAGAAGAGCAGCAAGAACTACTGAATAATACGTATTTCATGGGTTGCGAACTTGCGATTCGATTACTTTAATATGGTTGCTAAGCAATTTATGCGCCTTACAATACTCACAATGCATAGGGTGAAGAGGAGCTGATGGCGAAGTACCACAAGAACTCCTCAACAATGAACGTCCCTGCATCGGGAAAAGCAATATTTTGTAAAAGGTGATGAGCAGTTGACATTAGGCTATTGTAACTTAGATAAATTACAAACCGACCCACTAAAAAGCGAGAAAAAAAATTTTTTCACAAAAAAAACAACCGACTTCCACTATAAAGTGAAAAATAACTAAAATTTCGGAAGTCGGTGGCATATAACGAATATCCGTGTCTTTGGTTTTGTATTTTCGTTTTTGCCATCGACTTCCGAAATTTTAGTTATTTTTCACTTTATAGTGGAAGTCGGTTGTTTTTTTTTGTGAAAAAGTTTTTTATTTGTGTGTTGATGTTGTATTTATATTGTATTTGTTCGTTTGTTTTTATTTGTGTGTGATTTGATAATTTATAATATGGGTTTATGGTACTTACCTGAAATAAACGAATTTTATTTATTTTAATTATCACATTAATTTTGCGATAATTTTCGTTCGAGAAACTCGCCATAGGTAACTATGTAACTGTACATAATCAGCCGATAATGTTCCCACTGCTGGGGCACAGGTGGTGTAAGAGGGGAGTGGGCGGTAATCCACCACGCGGGCCCAGTGCGGGTTGGTAGATGTCACAGGTCTTGGAATTTTTGGGTCTAGAACTAATTGAGAACAGCGGCGATGAAATAAATTACAAAAAGAAACCCACGTGACTGGGTTTGAACCCACGACGTACAAACTCGTAAGTCGGGGGGGCCGTTACTACTGGGCCACCACTGTCCTGCATGTAGTTGTACATCTCTATTAAACATTTCTTATCCTACGAATTATAATGATGCACGTCATAACAATGTAACGTATTGTGTCGCATGTCTAAGTTACCTCTGCGACACAGGGTGCCCTTGTACTATAACTATCAAGATCAGGAAAACCGCAGTTTATCACTTAATTTGCATTATTCTAGCTAAACCGAGGTTCTAGATAAGGAAGCACTGTTTTTATGCACAATTATGGACTCTTTATTACTCTAATCAGTATATAGACCAGCGGTTCTCAACCAGTGGTCCGTGGACCACCAGTGGTCCGCAGAAGCCAAAATATGGTCCGCGAATGATTTTAAATTTAGAGGGCCGTGAGCCGATGATCCGGCTGCAGTGACTGAGAAGAGTGAAAATAGCAATTTCTTGTACTGAACTTTGAGAAATCGCCTTGCGCTATTTTATGGTTTTCTCAACAACTTATTTATGTGAACAGGGATTTTATGCTTTGTTGGTAATTAAAAACCTGGCAGGCAGGTAGTGATGATTTGCGTGTAGCTTTGAGTGACAATATTAATTTGTCCTAGGATAGCCGAACTCGTGAAGAAGATGCAAGCTCAGAAATCACGTTAAAAATATATAAAACTGTTATAATAAAAATAACAGAAGCTTATCCAATTTTTTATGGAGAAGAACGGGCAAGAAACTCCACCTGGCACCTAACTACCCCACACAAATTCGTATACCACTCCTTGGTATTTATATCAGTGACAGGAAGTTAGTATAACATCATCAATAAACACTAAGTGGGTAAAATACGTATAAATTATTGAAGCTAACTCAAAAACTAACCAAGCAAAGTTAATAATTTTACTTTTACTTTACTTGAAAAACCTCTAAAATCCGAGTATTCTTCGTGTTCTTCGTGTTTTAGAGGTTTTTAAAGTCAAATTTTATTTATATCTGTAATCCTCATGGTGTATATAATAAACAGTATTATTCTATTATATTTTATTCTAATTATAGTAAAAAAGAATAGAATACCTTGAAAAGTATAGAAAAAAAGAATAGTACGTAGGTACCTAAAACCTTGGCAATATTTTTTAGGTAGCAACCTAAACATCATTATAATTATTTTAGAATAGAATAGAATAGAATAGAATAAAATTTATTTGCATAAAAACATGGTATAGAAGATGGTACAAAAATTAAATACAGAGCATACATGTCTTTGCTTAACATTATAAGCGTGCAAATTTGTCGTGCATACATTTCATTATATTATTAATTAATTAATTATTATATGAAATTTGGTACATTTAATTATATAATACATTAAAATTTATAATTTATACATTTAAAATTTCAGTCATTTAAATTTTTTGTCAAAAAAATCTTTTACACTATAAAAACTATTTGTGGACAGCCAATCATACAATTTACTTTTAAATAATCTTGTATTTAGAATTTTTAAGTCACTCGGTATTTTATTAAATATTTCTACACACATATACAAACAGCTTTTATTATATTTGGCTAGCCTTGGCATGACATCCAGTACGAGCCTGTGAGGATCGCGCCGGTTTCGAGGAACTACATCATCTGCTTTTTTAAATAATTCCTTATGCTTCCACACAAACATACATATCTCATATATATATAGAGACGGTAGCGGTAACAAACCAAGTTTCTGAAATACCGGCCGACAAGAATCGTCGGATTGAAGCCCGTAGATTGCTCGAATGCATTTTTTTTGAGCAACAAATGCTCTATTTTGATCGGTGCTATTGCCCCACATAATCAATCCATAGCGTAACACCGATTCAACATATGCATGATAAGATATTATTGCCGTTTGGACGTTTGTTATGTTCCTAATTTTTCTCAGCGCAAATACAAACTTATTTATTTACTAAGTTTACAGTTGTGATGATGAATCCTAACTAATATTATAAATGCAAAAGTGAGTTTGTTTGTTTATTACACTTTCACGCTAAAACGGCTGAACGGATTTGGATGAAATTTGGCACACGGGTAGACCATGACCTGCATTAGGATATAGGATACTTTTTATCTCGGTAGTACGGTCCCGTGTGATAATTGCCGACATGCACACGGACAAAGCCACGGGCGAAAACTAGTTTATTATAAACTGGAAAAATAAGTTACCCGTTTAGAATGTTGACACGATAAGTAACATTGAAAAATAAATATGATTTGCGAACCTCAAGTCACTGAAGACTTTGAAGCTGTTTTCAGACCAGCGCGATTTATCGGGCGACGCGACACGAACAATAGAAAACTTCACGGTATAACAAAAACAGGTGTCGCGTCGCGCGACAAATCGCTAAAACACTTTTAACATCAACTAAATTATTGCTAGGTTAACTTTTCAATCACTTTGGAATCTTAATTTATCTATTTATTTTTTTATAACCGACTTCTTCTACTCTATATTTATATATATTTTAAATAATTATGTTCTTCGATATTTTAGAGATTTAAAAAAATATATTTGGAAAAGGAAGCTTGCGCGGTCGTCTCATAATTTTTTTGTGTAGTTTTTGAGCTAGCTTCGATAATACGTATTAAATCCACTTTATATATTTTGATAATGTTATACTTAAATACTTCCTGTCACTGTTCTTGACATAGCAAGTAGTGGTACCTATACGAATTGAATAAGCTTTAATTTTGAAACTCGGTGGCTAAAAATCAAAATAAAAATCCAAAGAAAAATTTTACTTCATCCAAGAAAATTTGGAGCTTCATAACTTTTTTCTTAATCATAATCATTTGTTTGTCAGAATATGGTACATTATAATATGGTCTTAAGATTAATCAATGGTAATTGGTTCTTGAACCAAGAATATTTATACATCAGCCAAAATGTATTTTTTTTTCTGTGCACTATAATATTCCCTACTTCGCTACTAATATTGAAACTCCGAAAATAAGTTTGTATAAAACCGTAGTAAGGTAGGGCTGTTTATTACGTTTTCACGTAAAAACTAAGCAAGAAATGTCCGTGATCTTTTGCACAGATAAAGTTGGAGGTCTAGCCAGCAAAAAGTTGACACAGGCTACAATTTACCGCGGATATTTTTTTTTACAATACAAAAACTTACACGCTGGGAAAATAAAAACGTTACTTATTAGATATATATATTTATAAGAAAGTATTATCGAAGTAAATAAGGAACTGTGTTTAAATAATTATGAATTATTCCATTCATGGAAACCCAAAATTAAAGTCACGACCTGTTTAAATGAGATTCACTTTTCGGACCCCCATTTGCTTCTCATGGACCCCCATTTTTTTTACCGCTGACATGGACCTCTTGCGGGTCGTCGGTGACCCCTGGGGGTCGATGTAGACCACTTTGGGTATCGCTGGTCTAGTGGTTGCAAGCGCAGACTGTGAGCATGTCGTCCTGGGTTCGATTCCCAGGTCGGGAATAGTGTTATTGGGTTTTTCCATCAGGAACTTCTCAGTAGCAGCCCGGAATCTGAATTTGAGCACGAGTTATGGCAATAGGCTCGGCCCCTATTACAGAAAGAAAGAAAGAAAAATGTTTATCTGTAGGTATTACATGAGACTTTTAAAACATAACTGGTGAAAAGTATACTATAGCTACACGTACGCATCGTACACCTCTGACCAACCCTTTGGGGTGTTATATGTTTTAATAATTAATAAAAAGAACTCAAAAAAATAATCTTACAAGAATTCAAGGACTCTTTATTTGATTTTTAGGGTTCCATACCTCAAAAAGAAAAAACGGAACCCTTATAGGATCACTCGTGCGTGTGTCTGTCTGTCCGTCTGTCACAGCCAATTTGGTCCGAATCTAATGGACCGATTAAGTTGAAATTTGGTACACATATGTATTTCTGTGACGCAAACATGGATGTGTAACGAAAACAAATAAATTTTGAATATAGGGGTCACTTTTAGAGGGCAAAGAAAACATTTTTTTTTTTAAGTTTTACTTAATTTTCACTTCTATCAGCAGTCCCCAAAGACTGCCCCGCATGTTTTTTTCATACATATAATAGCATGTGGCTACCTATTCTTTGAAAGACGACAGACTATCTATTATACGGGTTAAAGGATAAGTAGAGAGAGACTTTTTAAGCAATTTTATTATTTATATAAAAACTACAATTGTATTTTCTTTCTTTCTTTTTAGGGTTCCGTACCTCAAAAGGCAAAAACGGAACCCTTATAAGATCACTCGTGTGTCTGTCTGTCTGTCCGTCTGTCACAGCCAATTTGCTCCGAATCTAATGGGCCGATTAACTTGAAATTTGATACACATATGTATTTCTGTGACCCAAACACGGATGTGAAACGAAAATAAATGATTTTTGAATATGGGGGTCACTTTTGGGGGGCAAAGAAGAAAATATTTAAAAAAAGTTTAGCAAATTGTACCGTGTGACATATCAAATGAAAGGAATTATTACAAGGATCTCAAAAATTATTTTTTCATAATTTTTTAATAAACTTTTTTAGAGATATTTACGAAAATTGACCATTCCCCCCCCCTTATCTCCGAAACTACTGAGCCTAAAATTATGAAAAAAATACAGACATGGTTCTTTACTCATAGATTACAGGAAAACCTATAAGAAGTCTATGGTCTTAAAATAACATGGTAAATCTGAAAAATGGTGCGTACAAACTTAAAGGAAATTGTCCAAATTCGGCTTCGTGTGGACACGATGCTCGAAAAGAAACAAATTAATCAAAAATCAAGTTTCGTTTTTAAACCCTTATTCATTCTATACTTTTGTATCAACTTGCACCCATGAATAGTGTATTTAATAAGTACTGAAATTGTTTAATTCGACATATTGACATTACTCGACCTTCATCCTTCATTAATTCACAGTGATGCCAACGTAACAACGATTAATCGTATAGATTAAAATAATTATTTACAAATTGATATAATTGTTATTTTTGAAGTTCAACTACTTCCTCCTCATTCATGTTAGAGTCTGGAGTTTACAGTCAATAAAAGATGTTATTTGTAATCACTTACATTATTTCAAACATTTTTTATCCATATATTTGGTAAACGAAAGTATTTTAAAGTATCGAGTTGGTCAAGGAGTTTCACTTATAACATTTATTAAATCGATTATTAAAAAAAAAGTTTAGGTAATGTCAGAGTTGTCATTTCAAGTCACTTTATTTCTTGGCATCGTGAATATTGTTTTCCTCGTTTTACTGTGATATTTTTTCAAGTATTGTTTTGGTTTTGGGTACTCATACAACTTCTCCCGTTGACTCGGCACGCTTATGAACTCCGACACCAATCCCACCGTTGACCCCAGCTTAAATATGGATATCGAACTCGCCGAAACTTGAATCGTACGGATACGAACGAAGCAATTTCGCTTCAACTCCTGCATGTGGTGGAAACTGTGTTACAGATCCTATGTGCGAATTGTGGTACTGATATCAAGCAAAGGAGAAAGCATACCCTCGATCTTGTGGAAATGGAATCTGTTATAAGGCAGTGGATCGCTCCAAAAGTGGTACATGTCAACGAAAACACGAAAATGTTACATGGAAATGAAAATAACAGTCAGGGATGAAATTCAATCAAACAGTGTTGCTCCAACTGCATAGTAAGGGGAAGTGGGTTGCTGTGTTCATGTACGGACTATAATTTGGTTTTTAAGCTCTACAGGGTACCAAGATAATATATATCCATCTGCCCAGTTCCTAGACACTATATTATTAACTTATGAGTCAGAATAATAACAAAATGTATAAATAAAAATGTGTTTTATTCCAAACAACAAGTACCCAAAACAAGACTTAGAAGCATCGCGATACAATCTTATTACAATATTCTCTTTCCTACTGGTATTAGCTATTAAACCTGTATTATATTTATACTTAAAGTACCTGTCCACACCGAGCCAAATTCCCATACAGTGTGGACAAAGTCCTTTGCGGTTGGAATATATGGGAAAATATGTTTTTCAACTACAATGTTAAGTTAGTTCTTGGGATAATTTATTGTTACTGCTTGTTCGACTATAGCCCCCAGTACACGTTCAACGAGCTCGCCCAACGTGTACTTAGGCGAAGCATCCGTCACTTCTCGTACCTTCCGCGCTAAGTAGGTATCTACAGCTTGACGCTCCGTTTGATAGCAATGTCGGCATTGCAACAAGGAATACATTTTAAGTTCATACTCGAAATCACCATGCATAGGTATATAGAATCTCAGTGGACACCGCTAGAAACTTCTACGTATACTGTTAAGCAATGGAAGTCACCAAACCTAAATGTAGACTAGTTACTAGATGTAAGAGCTGATTGTACAATAATTATTTCATTTCATTTCACCTTATTTGTAGAAACGTGGGGTTCCCGAAGCGACAGTTTTGAGCTGGAAGGTTTTGAGCAAGTGTGCAGAATAGACGGTCCCAGTGTCTCATCATCAGCCTATTAATGTTCCCACTGCTGGGACACAGGCCTCCTCTCTGCGAGAGGGAGTGGGCCATAATCCACCACGTGGGCCCAGTGCGGGTTGGTAGATGTCACATGTCTTTGAATTTTTTGTTCTAAGACATGCCGGTTTCCTCACGATGTTTTCCGTCACCTTTTTTGAGAGCAGTGGTGATGAAATTATTTACACAAAGTAAAGCGCCTGCTTGGGTTCCAACCCATGACCTACAACTCGTAAGTCGGGGCCTTTACCACTGGGCCACCACTGCTCTGCCACTGCCACTGCTCTGGTCCCAATGTATCGAATGCAAACCCGGGATGGGACGCTATAGCATATATAAATTGTAAACAAGTCAACGACTTAGATAATTGCTCTAAGAAAGGTTTATTTATCGATAGTCTAGGGGGTGGGCATTGTGAATGTCTCCAATTCAAAAAATTTGGTGTTCAATTCTTAACCGTGTATAAATCACCAAAATGTCTTCCAAAAATTGCCGTCAAATGTATTAAGAATTCTATCAGTGCACACGAAAAGATTATCATAGCAGGCGACTTCAATATTAATTTTAAGGACAAATCAAGAAATGAAATATTGGAATACCTTCTATCACTCGGTCTTAGTCCACGTATTCAAGAATATACGACAAGACAGAATTCAACAATAGACAATATATTCAGCAATTTCCCTCTACAATCCGGTACCATACATACTTTTTTTAGTTACCACAAACAAATATGGGTCAGATAAAAAAAAACATGGTAATAAACGCATGTAATGTATAATACTTATACAACCTTATTTTTTATTCATTACCAAATCTGAAATCGCGAAAAAAAAATCTGCTGTTCCATACATTTATGTTCGCATATCTCGTCAAAATGTAGGGAACAGCTGTTTTTTTTTTCGCCATTTCAGCTTTGTGCCCATAGTAAAAGTTGTTCATAATGATGAGTACAATGACCCCCTAAGAGGTTTGTAATGAATAAAAAATAAGGTTGTATTTATTATTATAACATATTCATCGAACGGAACCCTCTCCACGCGAGTTCAACTCGCACTTGACCGGTTTTTTTGTATATTATGCGGCATTTGTGGTATAAATAAAAATAAGCAAAGACTTCATCTTTCCGATTCGAAGCTGTAATTACAAAAGCTTAGTTATCACCGCAACTGGTTTGATCCACTAATTGGATAAGTTTACCAACTGTATAAAAAATATACAAAAAACTAGCCAGTTATCCGAACTTGTTCTTAATAAATAAATAGTTCTTGTGTAGGTACAATTATATAGAAATAATTTATAATAATACCAGCCTTTAACAGTTCCACTCAACAAGACAAAGGTATATTTTCATGCAGAGCAGAGTAACAACGAGTACCTACAGATCAACACACTTTATAGAGGTATGAGGAACTCATCCTCTATAGATAAAGGAGGATCTCCGACCAGACGGGTGTCGGGTCTGGTGGGCAACTGCCCGACGATTGATGTCGGGATTTTATTATACAACCTTATTTTTTGTTTATACTAAACCTCTTAAGGGGTCATTTTACTCATCATTATGAACAACTGTCACTATGAGACCAACGCAGAAATCGCGAAAAAATATCTGCTGTTGTCTACATTTTGCCGAGATATGCGAATATAAATGTATGGAACAGCTGATTTTTAATTCGTGATTTCAGCGTTGGTCCCGATGTAGCAAAAGTTGTTCATAATGATAAGTACAATGACCCCTTAAGAGGTTTCGTATAAACAAAAACTTAACGTTGTATATGCTGATCGCGCGGTAACTCTGCTTAGCGCCAAGAGTTGAAATCCTATTATGTTTTTTCGACGCGCTGGGTGTCTTTTGGATTCTCAACGTCGAAAGGAGAAAATCCAGTGCGCGATAAAATCCCGCTGCGAACGTGGGCTAATAAGGTTTTCCTACTAGACATAAGATTAAAAATAAAATGGCATAATTAAAAAAACACTATTATTATGAATACCTACACAATTTTTCTTAGTAGCAGCAGACCTCGTCAACTGGGCTGTTCCAGCGCGGAGCGTCCCCGGCGCGGTGCCATTAACGTGGTCACCCCCTAATATTTAACCATAAAACGTGTCTAGTTGCAAACTGAACCATAAAACCAATGCCTGAAACTATTAAGAAGGTAACCAGCTTCAATAGCTAACATCATGTTGTTTAGATTATTAAGCTAAGTATGCCAATAATTTGAGATAACTACGCCTGATTTACGCTTGTTAAGCTATTTTCTATAGACTATAAAAGAATGACTTCCTGATATCACAAAGCATTTACGGTCCAGCGAACGAAGGTGTTTCTTCTTCAGTTATTGTTGGTAAGTAAGAATTTTAACTATATTTATAATTTATTAAAAATAAAAAATAAACAGCTTGTTCCTACAAAAGTGCAGTACCTTATACGCGATCAAACAATATTCTTTTAAATAACCGACGAAAAGATACAACGCAGGGTGCAGAGGTGTCCAGAATCATGTTTTGCTCGTCGATGTCTCATCATCATCATCATTTCAACTGAAAGACGTCCACGGCTGGGCATGGGCCTACCCCAAGCACCGCCACTTTGACCGGTTTTGTGCTACCCGCATCCAGCGGATTCCTGCGGCCTTCACAAGATCATCGGTCCACCTTGTGGAAGGCCTTCCAACGCTATGTCTTCCGGTACGCGGCCGCCACTCCAAAACCTTTCAGCCCCATCGGCCTTCTGCCCACTGCCACTAAAGTTTGGAAATTCATCGGGCTATGTCGGTTACCTTGGATTGCGGATCTCCTCATTTCTGATTCGATCATGTAGGGAAACTCCAAGCTTAGCCCCCTCCATTGCCCTTTGATGATCGATGTCTCTGCCACCCTGTATTTTAGAATACCATACCTACATACCACATAAGTAGTCTTAATTGGTGGTAGGTACCGGGGATCGTGGTATTTTTAAGCTTACAATTATGTGTATGAGACAGATAGCGCGCCTAGTGGAAATATGAGAGACAAGATTTATCTTTATAACTTCAGTCGTTCAAGGCAAAAATAAACAAGTACGAGCAAAATTGCATTGCAAAGACTTTAAAAGTAGGCACTTGAAGAGGATTTATCTTTGAAGATTCCTAGTAACGCAAACGTAATGCCGGTAACCAACCCTCCGGGAGGGTTATACCAACTCTATAGAACTCAAAAGTGGGTGGTATTAAAAGTGGGTGGAGTCGAAAGTGTTAAAGTAATATTTTTCTTTATTCTTTGTATTGTATGGCATAGGTTCTAAACTCAATGCATATCTTCGTACTTAAAATTTCCCAGGTCCATGTTCTTTCCCAGGATGCTAAGTGCTATAAGTAAATATTGCATATTTGTATGAAACAGCTGACATTTTATAGACATTTCAGAGTTGGTCCATAGTGAAAGTGGCTCATAATCATGAGTACTTTCACGCTCTAAAAGGTTAACAGTGAATTAAAAATCAACGTGTATACAGGGTGGCAGGGACATCGACGCGAAGCCGGTTACCATGGATTCAGTACATGGTTCTGAACCCCCCTGCGTTGAAATTTTTCGTCGGTTATTTAAAAAAAAAACAGCTGTTTCATAGAAAAGTGCAATACCTACGCGGTCAAAATGTATGGAGCAGCAGATTTTTTTTTAATAACCGACGTAAAATTTCAACGCAGGGGGGTTCAGAATCATGTACTGAATCCATGGTAACCGGCTTCGCGTCGATGTCCCGGACACCCCGTAGATACATAATCAGCCTATTAATGTTCCCACTGCTGGGACACAGGCCTATGAGAGGGAGTGGAGTGGTATCCTTACATATTATAAAACAAAGTCGCCCGCCGCGTCTGTCTGTCTGTCTGTCTGTCTGTCTGTCTGTCTGTCTGAACGCGATAAACTCAAAAACTGCCGAACGGATTTTCAAACGGTTTTCACCATTGGACGGAGTGATTCATGTGGAAGGTTTTAGTGTATAATTCATTAAGGTTTTGTGTAAATTGGCTGAAATATGACGATTATTGTTGAAGATGTCGGAAAAAATCATGCCGACTGGGAGCTTTACTGGCGTGCGCTGCGTAAGTCGTGAGAGATAAATCAAATTTATGTTCTAGAGTATTGTATATCTTAAAAATTGCAACAAAAAAGTCCGCGATGGCATATGTCTATCTTTTAAGGGTGACCCACAATAACCATTTTTATCTTTCAAAATTGTATAAAATTTTCATTGTTATTTCCGAAGCTATTTTGACCGGTATCTTATTAATCCTTATCCAATTAAATAGGTTATTTAAATTGGGCATTCAATTTCGATTAAAATATGCCTTTACATCACATCATTTAAATGAATAGTTTAAGAGATATCACAGTTTCAAAATTACGCGTAACAAAATAATTATGGTTGACCACGCGGGCGCTGTAGTAGCCTACCACTGCGTCCGCTGAAAGTTAGTCAATGATCTTTTCCTTGGCTATTAGGTATGTATTCCCGGTAGAACGTTCCCGTGGGATATTTTACGACATCCACGCGGGCGAAGCCGCGGGTAAAAGCTAGTAGATAATATAATGAAATAAAACAAGACACAGAAAATAAAGATTTTCATTATTTCAGGCATGATGATGTATTCAACATTCGCCATGATGCTGATATTATACTTGACAATTCAGAGTAACGCGACTGAGACATCGACGTACACAACCAAGTACGATGGCATTGATTTAGATGAGATCCTGAACAATGAACGTTTACTGACCGGCTATGTCAACTGTCTGATGGAACTTGGACCCTGCACGGCGGATGGCAAGGAGTTGAAAAGTGAGTGCCTTCAACAGTTACATAACAGGTAAAGGGGAACTGAAAGTGAAGAGCAATATGTTGTCTATTAGGCGTATGTGATTCCATCAGTACCTGTACTATAATCATCAGCAGATACTGAAGATAGATACATAGCTCTAAGGCTTTGAGCATTCATTAATTGACTAGGCGCTTACAGTCGAAGCGCCTTCAATTAATAAATGCCGAATGTCTATATCTATACATATTTTAATTAAATTCGCTTTTCGTGTCTGTCTGTGTGACCGCATTATTCTTCTAAACTACGCAACGGATTTTGATGCAGATTTCTTCATCATTTAGAAAAATTATTCCGGAAGGTATAATACCTACACATAAACATACCGTCAGACAATTGACCCTAGAGAAATTTAATGCAACACAAATCAAAATTTTAGAAAAAACTTCACTGCTCAAGCTTTCTTCTAAAATTGATTGAATTTAAATTGAAAATTAATTGAATTTTCAACGAAACAGACATTTGCATTCGGCATTCGCGCGGATGTTTTGGCCCAAATAATTATATATTTTCTACGTGCTTCTCCTTTATGGAATCAGCCACATCTGTTGGACAAAATTGACCAATTTATTTGGAGCACACTAACATCCAATTTAAATGTAGCCTTGGACGACCGAGCGTGGCTGCAAGCCAACCCATCTGCTTTGGTGCGTAGTACTAGCTAGTAGTAGTACTAGATAGTACCTGAAATCCTGTCCTCTGTCCACAGCACTGAAAAGTTGACCGGGAAAAATGTAGCCTCCTCCCTGGTTTACTCTGAAGTACCTACCGTGCTTGACCGATGCGTTGAACACCTGGAAAGCGGCTTGCCCGGATACAGATCAGCCCGTAAAGCCATAGACAGTGATATCGCCAAGCGGTTGGTTGACTCGCATCGCCATACAACGTGGCAATGCTGCCAACCTTTTGGGCACTTTTCCAGTTGACAGCGATGCGGACGAATTTTTTGATGCCCTATGATTATTTTTATGTACATGTACATAATATTATTATTATTATTTTAATTCTGTTAGCACCCTACGAGCCAGGGGCGGGTCGCTCTAATACCTTAACAGATAAACTGCTTTGATTTGCTGGGTTGACAAGGTTGATCAATATTCTGTTTCCAAATAATGACTAGTTATGTTCTCAAACAGATTTTCATAAAATTGCCTTTGATGTTATTCATGACTACACTAATTAACTACATATTAATAGTAGTGTAGTAGTACACTGATGACTGGAATCCGCTGGATGCGGGAAGCACAGAATCGGTCGAAGTGGCGGTGCTTGGGGGAGGCCTATGTCCAGCAGTGGACGTCTTTCGGCTGATATGATGATTATGATGATGATGAATTAGTATCTATTTTTAACCAACTTTAAATAAATGAATGCATATCAAGAGTTTACGTGGGACACCAAAACAATTTTTTTTTTAACTTATTTAAACAACCGTCTTCCAAAATAAACACTAAGTACGAAGCTTTTAATTTTGCTATTTCTATCTTTTTCTTATCATTGTATCCTATTACAGAGAATATTCCCGATGCCATAGAGAATGAGTGTAGGAAATGCACTGACAGACAACGCGATGGTTCTGACCGAGTGATGCACTACCTCATTGATCATAGACCTGATGACTGGGTCAAACTAGAGGAGAAGTAAGATATTTGCAAATTATGGATACTTTTGATACTTACACAATTATAGTAGATCCACCATTTGGGAGGACGTGGGTGCGGCCGCACATGCTGATGGGGCTAGCTAGGCAGGGTGGACTGATACCAGTCGGGGGTGCGGCGAATGTAAAGTAAAGTAAAAATATTTCCCGGGCCCCCGACTCATGTTACTAGAAGGAACCCTCCGTTCTGCTCAGACGGAGGGTACCCATGAGGATTAGGTACACAACGGAAAAAAAGCAGGTCCTTCACCATCGTGATAAAACTATCCGGCGCATCCTGGGCAATCGCCTCCGCTACGAATCTTATTTTTAACCTACGACACATCAAGTTTTATGCATGACCCTCTGACTTTCTTTATTAAGGTGAAAGTAAGCGTCAGGGCAGCCCGCGAAATTCAATAAAAATTATCAATGCAACTCTTCCATAAATCCTATTAAATGACAATTTCATGAAATCATGACATTTTAGGATTATTCTAAGCTAAGATAAGGCTGATTTTAATGAGTATATTTCTGTAAATCCTCACGAATCATATTTTAATAAAAATACCTACAACCTGACACTGACGACCTGCAAATTGCAAAAAAACGTAAGAAAATTAGAATTTCGCATGCTACCTTAGCGCATCCCCCTTAAATACTTTATTAGGTAGATTTTAGGTACCGCTTAGGTATATTGGTGACTACACAAGTCATACAAAACTCTTGTCATTTTTCAGATACAATTCCGATGGAAGCTATAAGATGAAATATCTATCAAGTAAGCCAACTGAAGACAATAAAGAAACTAACGTAACAAAGTCTGATGAATGAAGATACTAAAAATGCTTCTATAGAATTTATAGGTAAACGTACTTACCTATATACAAGACTTATAAAAACATACCAGTTACCCACAACGGATTAGATGAAATACATAGGTACAATATTTTTAAGGAAGCCGTTAATATTAAAAACTTAGAGCAACCTTTGTTTTTCTGTAGTATTTCCAATATAATAGCATCCCCCAGCCTTTTCTCAACTAGGTTGGCGCTCCGTAAACTTTGTATAAACATTTTACTTGGGCGGTCCAGTTCAAACTGGACCGCCCAAGTCGACCGAACAGTTGACTGTTCGGTCGTATTTTCATAACCCACTTGGAAAAGGATGCCAATACCTATTGGCATCCTTCTTCAATATCGATATTTTTCTGAGCTACAATATCTGTCAGACTTTCGGGCTTCCTAAACAACTGTCATAGATTTTTTACCGACGCAAAAAAGGAGGAGGTTCTCAATGTGACAATTTAAAAAAAAAAAATTTTTTAGTTTTTTATGTTTAAGAACGAAAGTCATCGGTTCAACGTAGTCTGTATACTCCGGCACATAGGGAGGTCTTGTAGCTATATAACCGTGCCAGCGTCGAAGATTGATGGATCTGAGCAGCCGTGAGTCAATACGTGATCACAATAAAAATCTGTTTTCTTTAAATTGTTTATTCACATGGCAAAATCCTATTACCTACATATACAAATCAATTGAGTATGAGATACTTACAATATCATTAAACTACGGTATCTTTTCAGAAACGCATCTTTTAACTATAACTCGGGCACCGGGCATTAAGAATCTATTTTTCGATGATCGTATTACTTCTTCTGGCTCACCTATATCTCTCAATTTAACCTCTTCTCGTTTTTTTGGCTTTTCTCTTGGCTTTATTTGAAGTGCAGATCTATAACAATATCAGATTCGATCATTTGTTATATAACAAACCCATAGGGTATGAAATCATTGTGAAAGTTGCAGTAATTTATTTGTTATAATAAGAAGAGCCGTTGACAAAAGTGTAACGAGAATAGGTCACTACGTTACGTTAATCATGGTTTACCCAATAACCTAAGAAAAGATTCACAGTCAAATACCTTATATTATACACATAATAAACAATTCCAAGAACAACATTTTTGTTAACTACATGAGTACACTACATTGACTAGGTTACTAACCGAGTTCATATAAATTCGAAAATGATCTAGGTATTGGTCCTCTATCCAAGTATCCTCTGAACCTTATCGAGGCCGTCGTACCTGGTGAGGAAGAGCTTCCACGCGACTGGGTCATGCGCCATCATTGATGCGATCACTTTACCAGCCTCGTCTTTCTGCTTTACTGAACATTTCGCGCAGTCCTCTTTAATTGCTTGGATTAAAACACCTGTGGGTCAAATTAGAACAAATTGTTATAGTCTATCCCCATTGAAAAACAGACATTAGTTTGCTTCCCACTTAAAATGATTGGCATCTTCAGCGATAGAGGCAGGGCCGTAGCCAGGAATTCATTCCGGGGGGGTTAGGGTTGCCAACTTTTTGTTAGAAAATTAAGCTGTTTTCGGACCAGCGTGATTTGTCGCGCGACGCGACACGAACAATACAAAACTTCACGGTATAACAATAACCGGTGTCGCGTCGCGCGACAAATAGCGCTGGTCTGAAAACAGCTTTAAAGTATTTCTGATTTCAGAGAGGGTAAGTAAAGAGTAGGTACAGATTTATAAAAAAAGTTTTATTAATTTTTTTAATAGCATTTTTCTTCTTATTGCGGAATGATTTTACGGTCTTAAACATTCTAAGTCAGAATTCAAATTGATGAAGAGCTTATACTTAGTTATTATTCAATAAAGCCCCGTTTCTCTCTTCCCGCCACTTTGCAATCATGTCTGCCCGCCGGACCAAAAACAGTGACATGAGACATCTTAATCGAGCGAGCGAAGCGAGCTCAATATTTTTAACATCCCGCTTCGAATAAGTTAGGCTTTCTTTCTCCTTGACCGTTTATACAGAAAAAGAAAGAAATTTATGACTTAGGTATGCAGAAAAGTTTGAAAATTAAGAGAATGTAGAATGCAAGGCGAGCGCGAAAATTTTTGCCACAGGCCTGGGATAGGTTAAACTCTCTCAGAGAATGCTAAAGTTACAGGAATTCATTGAATACAAAGTCAGAGTCGATAAAAATACAGTATTTAAACGTACTCGTAGGTACTGTTTAGGTACATTAAAAAGGGGGTCGAACTTTGGATTTGATTCTTGTTTCTCATATTTCGGTGGGGGTTGAACCCCCAAAACCGTCCCCCTTCCTACGGCCCTGGAGACAGAGTATCAACAGTTACCTAATGTAAAAGTCTTCGGATTATAAATTAATCACGGATTTACAGCACGGGTCTAAAATGAATAAGAATAAGAATTTGCATTTTACTCACTTTTCAGAGCTCCCATCTGCTTGGAGCAATATCGATCGACAGACATCAAGCACTTGACATCTGTGGGTGGCAGTGGCTTTATAGCTTCATTTAGTTTAACTCTATTCTTCAACACGTTACCTTTCTCAACTTCAGAGACCACTTCATTGATAATAGTTAAATCCTCGTCGCCATAGATGATCTTATACCCCCTGCTCTCGAGTCCTTCACTCAGTTCTCTTTTTATACCAGGCACTTCTTGGTTTCCCAGAACAATTGTCACAATAGCAGAAAAAGTAATGCTTTGCGTCCACATTGTGATTGATCGAAGTCGTTGATTGCTCTGAGCTCAATGAGACGGTTGGTCGACCCAATGACAGGATGGAGACAATGGAGGCGGGGCCGATGTTTCGCAACTCTGCGTGTTTTCTGCCTAATTATTGGATAGATTTATGATTTCAACAATATAATTAGGGTTGTCAGACATACGCACTTACCTACCTACTTATATATGAATATATATTTTTGAAGTGATAACTTTTTATGGGAGGGTAAACCGCTTCGTAACATAACGCGTTACGGCGCGCCAGTCTGTCTGGCTTCCCTTTCTCACACGCATACGGCAGCAGTCCCCCGCCGCGTTATCACTTCCGTCGAGTGTCTCGAGACGCAAACGTTTTTTTTTGTTTTGAATGATGAGCGACTGTTCCTGATCTATGAATCCGACCTTGGTTACTAATTTGTATTGCTAGCAAATTAGTAACCAAGGTCGGATTCATAGATCAGGAACAGTCGCTCATCAGTCAGAAAGTTCTTTCATTATTCGCCAAAGGACTTTAGATTTTTTGCGTCGTCGTGTAGGTATGTTCTACAACGTTTATAAGATTGATTAAGTTTAGGGCCGAGCGGAGATAGTGTGGCACGAGCTATGGGTACTGGTATCTGGGTACATACCTATCAAAATAGACCATGCATGCATGATGAGCTACTAAACAAGTATTGATAACAGGGTTTGATTGTCTATTGAGGTGATAGCTCAGTAACACGAACTTATAAGGCTCGTACAGAGAAGTGCGAATTGTCGCGCGATGCAACCCTGGTAATTGTTCAGGGGGCCAACCAGCACCTCTAATCAGAGATTAAAGTGTGGTCCAAACGTACAAAAAAATCAAAATCTTGACAATCTGAACGTCGCATCCCTGTGTTGACTGCCTTTGTGTCGTATTCGGGGCGCGCGTCAACAAACAACCTTCAGCTGAGCAGCATACCAAGTGTTGTAGGTATGTAAATAAATTGTGGATGTTGTCGTTTCAAAGTCACACAGTGAAATATTTCACGTATCAATTATCTAACAGGTACAGCAATGACCGCAACGTGTAAACAACTCAACCATGGTCTTAAGCAGAAGGTCCATTTTGTTTTTTGGGTGGAACATCATCAAATGACTAGAATCTCTGGGCGGAGCGCAAGGGCGTGTCAGACTTTCACGGTCTCCCCTAAGGACTTCCCGCAACCCCGGTAGGCAAGCAGAAGGTCCTAAAAATTTTGAACTCGCTTCGCTCACTCTTGCAACCTAGGTTCTCTAATTCTATAACTTTTATAAAGAAGTCGACAAAGTTAAAGGTTTCTTTTTATCTTTCACAAAAATGAAAGTTCCTTAAAGTATAGGTAAGTGATCATAAAAAAAAGCTAACCATCTCCGAGGTGCTAACATTTCCGAGCTCGCTTCATGGTTTCTTTATAGTAAAACTGAGTAAAACCAGTTACATATTTAATAAAAGTAGGTAGGGTACCTACTTACATTGACATTTAGAGCGTTTCTGCACAACACGGAATTTTACCGTCCGGCAGTCCGATTTCTTACGGTCCTATAAGAATGTTTATACTAGTTTGGTCAGTGCACAAACGCCCTTAGAGTGCCTATGAGTGGTCTATGAAAGGACTCAATTCCGAAAGCTTACCTGGGTATGGTACCTAATCAAAGTCACGGCGCCCCCCCCCCCCCCCCCACATAATTTGTATGGAAAAAATATCGACTAGTTCCACCTTAAGTCTCATGCTCATCTCCATCACACATTTCTTACAGCTGCGTTTGAGTATTCAGGGTGTTAGTCAGGTTTCAATCGGAGCACCGCCTTGCCCTCGTGGAGGCGATCGGCGGCCCTGGTCCAGGCCATGGTGCGGAGCGAGAGGGCATAGCCAGCCGTCACCTTCTTCTGCGAAGCAGTAATGCTCGCGAAGGAGGAGGCGGAGCGCGCTAGGGAGTGGCAAAGGCCGCGCCCTAGCAGCCCTAGCCGCCGCCGCAGTAGGAGACGCCCCGGGCGTCGGGAATTGGTAGCTGATTTCCGGCCACCGTAGGCGCGGGCCTGCGGACGGAGAGCAACGGGCAGCTCGCCGTTCGATAAGGACCAGGCCCGGCTCGATGGCGCCTCAAAGAGATGTCAGCAAAACTGACGGGGTCCGCTAGGACCGATGCCTGCCGGGGTTAAGGGTAGTCCCAAGGGGAAACCGTGGCCCCTGGCAAGGCAAGGGAAGGAACACGGGTGGGTTTTAGTCAGTTCTGACACGCCCTTCCGCTCCGCCCAGAGCGGGAGAAGTCATTGGATGATTACCCACCCAAAAAAAAAAAACGAATAGTCAGGTTTCAATCGAGATTCATGGATTCATGCTTGTTTCTCGTTCCGGGATAACAATTGTCACTATACAGATAACAAATCTACTGCCCACTGACCAGTCTGCGCCTTAAGTCATACCGACCATTAGAACGCGATTTATCTATAGTTCGCGCACATACCGCAGTTCGCAAGAGTCACCGTTACAAAACGTCCCTTAGGTCTACGTAGTCATAGACGTTTATCGTCGACAAACTAAACTGAAAATGTGGAAAGTGGCACATAATAAAACCTATCAAGCCACGACTAATGAGTAGTTATGAGACACGTTTTTTTTCTTACCTAAATAGTGTATTTTCTCTCTTTAGTCTTCTGTTTCGTTGCTCCCTTAGAAGTCAGCGGGTCTAGGAAGGTCTGCAACTTACCGTACCGGTAGCCCTGCCGCCTGCATTGGATGATTAGCAAATATAGAATGTTTGCTACATAATTGCCGATTACCTAGCTTATACCCAATTGCATGAGGCCCATGGGCGGCATAAAAACTCTGACACCAGGTTAGTAGTAACTAACCACACGAAAAAAAGACCCAATTACATTATGTAGCTTATAAGTCAAAATGTTCACTGATCATAATCCACTTTAAATGCTATCAGCAAGGGATATGCCAGTCGCCTGGTGTCTTGTGTAGTCCAGAAACGTGTTCCAGCACGGTCCGAAACTTGAGCCTTGAGGCAGCCCAAAACCACTGAAATGTTCAAGGCTCATAAAAAAGGCGATATTATCGCTTTTTTTAAGCCAAAATAACATAACATCTATATAATTAAAGAACGCTAGCAACAGGATCTCAGCCATTTTATTGACCTTGGTACTATTTGCCAACTTTGCGAGCACTTAGGAGACGTTAAACGTAATCGAACGCTTTAGGCAGCTCGTCCGAGACCATGTTGCGATTTTCAGCAATCGATAGACACATTCAAATAAGTCATCACCAACGTGCAATAGTGTTCAGTATTATTGCTAGTGATTTAAAAACAAATTCCAAGGTAAGTTAAAAAGCATTTCATACAATATCAGAAATAAAAGATTAAAATATAGATTTTTAGTTTATTATCACTTTTTCAAAAACCCTTCCATAATCTTAGATGCTACAGACATATCAATTTTATTGTTATTCTTAGATAATATTCCTAAAAGTGCTTTAAATACTTTGGTTTTACCATTTCTATACTGATTCACCAACTTAGGATTATTTTCTAAGACGTCCATACATAATTTTGTTAGTTCTGCTTCATTGTTTGTCAATTTCAAACCTTTTTCTTCTATCACTCTTAATGGTGATACATCACTATCGGATAACGCAATCAGTTCATCCAGTACGTTTCTACAAATTTCTAAATTAATGTCTTTACTCAAAAGCAGATCAGTCAGTTCTTTAAGTTGCTTAACAGTAATGGGACAGTCATCTGCGTCTAACTTTCTCTTATTAAGTACAGTTAATAGATCATTTATTAGAAAATTAGCGACTTTAGTTGGGTTTCTGGCTTTGTCTGATGTTAAATGTTCGAAAAATTCCAATAGGGTTGGCTCATTGACCAATTGAATTGCTGTTTCTGGACGTAGTTGGAACTGTTCAATAAGTCTTTTCCTCGATTGCTCTGGAAGCTCTGGTATTTTGTCCTGTATAAGAGGTACGCTTAAAACGTTTTTGTGATCTGTGTTGGTCTTTAAGTTCACGCGAAGCGGAGGCAAATTCGGTTCGGGCATGTACCTGGACAAAGAAAATTACCATTAGTCACGTTCAATAACCTAACAAAAAATATTTAGTACCGGCTTCTTAATTTACACGTAAAGTACTAATTAAATTATCGAAATTACTTTGCGTCAAACCACTTAACATGTCGGATTTCAATATTGTTTTAAGCATTTACGTCACCTACCAATGTTAACAAACTGTAGAATATCATAATGATACACAGAGAACTAGAAATTTTACGTCACAGATATATTCAATGTCTTACCTATAATCCTGTACGACCTCCTTGTCCCTCATAGGTATGGTGACTCTGGCGGTCGCGTCCCAGGCGCGGGTCTCGTTGATGATGCGTCCCCCGTTGTTCAGGATCGTCTGCTGTCGGTCGATTTCGTGTCGGATCGCTCCTGCTACGCCGCGCACTGACCCGATGTTCTTAATCTGAAGGAAAAGAAGTTCTTCGTGAAAATGAACAGGTGGTCAGTGATAGCAGTGCCGTTATCTGCTGTCGCTGGCAGACTCACTTCTATGTGCAACTGAATCAGAGTCATTATGAGCATAATGAGGTGATATTTCGAAAACACAGCTTTACTGATGAAATATTTAAATCGACATTTGCATTATTGATATCGCCCATCGCTCTCATTAACTAACGATGGTGTGTTAGTTGTAAATCTAACAGTTAATCGCTCACATTCAACTATCACAACCACACAATTAACTTAATTACATATTAGGGTTTACCTTTTATCTGAATTATTTGCGGAACTTAGGTAAAACCAATTAAGAACTATTTGAAATAATCTTTGCGATTGGAATGTCCATTAAATTCAAATTAATGTATCGGCGACTAAATTACTGTAATTTAGAAAAAACCTGCTTCTGGTTAAGTGATTACATTGTCAACTTTGATACATAGACGCAACTTTTAACCCACTTTTTATGTTAGAACAGAAATAATCATGATTGTTCTTAACGTCATTACCGACGTCAATGTACCGACCACTTGTAAAAAATTGAATCATCAAGCTTGAGCATACAGAGAGATATCTATTCGATTTTACTGTAGCATGCTTGATGGCTTGTGTTGTTATAACATAATTTATCTAATAAGTACCGACATGTTAGCAACGTATTGGTTTTCCCGTATTTTTACGATTGCCGTCTCCATTAGTTTTTATTGCACTTACAGAAGGTTCAAATTAAATATTTAAATCGTAGTTCCCCATACCGTGTCATAAAATTATCACCTTTGCGCGCGAACTAAGTACGGTGACGGCACATCTAACCATTTAAATATTTGGTTCAAGTTATAATAATTCACAAGACGCGACGTTTAAACGGGTATTACACCACACTGAATCAGGGTCCTGAATTAAGGGAGAACTAACGGAGCACAACCAAATTAGGGACCCTAATATTACACCTCTCTTATGAAGGGTTTAGGGACTCTGATTCAGTGTAGTGTAATACACGCATTAGAAAAGCGACAAGTATATATACACGATTACCTCTTTTATGGAAAACTACAAAGTTTAGTTACTAAATGATAACACCCACGTTATGATGCGCAATAACAGGTGCTAATGTGATTAGACATTGTTGATCATTGACATTTTCAGTGTTTCTCAGCGCGGTAATAGTGCGTAATAGTCTATCTCACAGTTTGTTGTAGGTGGTCAACAGCCAGACTAAGGTGAACTTGTTGCCAGATAGCGGTTTAATAGTTTATATTGGTTAAAACTGTTTGTTACAAAGAAAGGCACAGAATGGTTACCAAGAGAAAAGAAAAGTAGACAAGGCAGACAAGACAAGGGGGCGAGACATATTTTATAACAAGTTGGGTGCAAGCGGCACAAGACATAAAACTTCGACGAGACTTGGGGGTGGCCTCCCCTAATCTCTCCAAAATTGCAAACGTTCTACCAGTGACAGAATAGAACAGAGTTGAAAAGTTTTTAATTTTGGTAGATGAAATAAACGGCATTTTTATTTATTCTATTATTTATTGGTTAACACTAACTTAGTAAATCAATTCCCCTTAGCGTTTACGACTATCGGCTTTGGCTCTGCGAGTATTGCTTTCATTCGATTGGTGCGTATGCGCTTCGTCGATTTTTATCCGTGCTACTAAAAGAGATGACCACGTAAAAGACAAGTACTTGAGGGAGTTGCCTTAATGTTTAAAAAGCACAATAAGAATTGCTTATTGGTTTGATTTTGACGCAAATATGAAAGGGAGTGAATGATATAGTTACGGTTGACAAGGAAGAAGAAAAGGTACTGCGCCAACCCCACGTAACATGGGACAAGATGATAGTTTGAGTTTGACGTAAAAATTTACCTCTGTGCGAGTAGATAGCGGGTCCCCAGGCCGCCTTAGCGAGACGTTGGCGTCAACTCGCAGCGCACCCTCTTCCATGCGCCCTGTGCATGCACCTAGTCTCTGCACGATCAGCACCAATTCCTTCACAAGTGCCGCCGCTTCTTCACCATCCTGGAATTTAATAAATTAATTAAATATGGAAAAATACAAGCAATACACAAGATATTAAATAACGTCACAGGATTATAAAATAATTTTCAAAACGACTTATTTGTATTTGCTGTTTAAAGTCTTTTGTTCTTTGAACAACTTATTTGGTTTATGTCTAACTTGCTACAACCCAGAAGTATATTATAAAATATTTAAATTCAATTCAAATTGGCTATTTAAGCACAATTAATATACTTACATAAACACATATAGTTTTGTATTACCTGCTTTATATTAAAATGTTGTCTATTTTTAGACAGAAAACAGGTTTTCTTTAACAAAAATTTATATGAAACTTCTTGTTAGTGGTGAAACTTTTGTACAAACAAACTATGTATTAGAAAACTTAAAATTTTATTTGAAACATCCATAAAAGAAAAAATATCATTGAAATTGATAATTTAGTAATGAGTTTATTTCCATTCTTTAAATCTAATCGTCATAAGTCTCAAGTTCAAACTCAAGCCGCACACCTCTGACTTTTCGGATTCATGTGCGTATTGTATAATGATCACTTGCTTCTAATACGGTGAAGGAGAATATCGTGAGGAAACCGGCATGCCAGAGAGATATTTCTTGATGACATATGAAGCCAAGTGAGAGGCCTATGGGCGGTTTAAAACTCTGACACCAGGTTAGTCAATAACCACACAAAAAGAAGAAGTCTAATAAAAGTAGTTAAAATGTAACAAGGACAATGTTTTAAAATATGTTACAAAACAACAAAGTAAAGTATTCTTTAGATTCACTTGATTGTTCATTTGCAAATTAATGAACTATGCTTACTCAATGTGTTATAAATCAAAGGATATAAGGTCAGTCAGCTACTACATCATGTTTAAAATTAATGAATATATTTGTTAATCTTGACTATGAAATGTGTTACCTACTTAATTCATAATTTTATTGGCAATATTTAGGGATAAATACATAAATTTATAATTTACAAATACTTTGAAATAACACATTTACATTTGTTTATATTTCTTTTTTCTATAGTATTCTAATAATGTGTATGTATTTGTAGTATTTAGTTGCTCTAGCGTTATGTAAAGGTTATTTATTTAAACCTAACTGTACCTTATCAAAAAAAACCTTGTGAGCAATCCAAAAAAAACCACATTGTACAGAAAATCAAAACACTTATCTTGAGTGTTGCTATCATGCCATAGATAGATCTGTGTAAGTAAGTAAGTTGCCACCTAGTTGTTTATTCAGAGCTTATTTCAGATTCATGCTCGGCAGCCGAGACCATTAACAGGCTGATAAGACAATGATAACAATGCTGTATCAAAAAAGATAAGGAACAGTATTTACCTCTAAATCAGGCTCAAAAACTACTTCGATGAGTGGTGCTCCAGCTCGGTTGAGGTCAATAAGACTCCGCTTAAGTTCCGCATCATGCAACGACTTGCCACTGTCTTGTTCTAGCTGTATTTGTTTGATCTTTGAACTTTTCCTATAAGGTTTCTTGTGTACTCCTGGTGTGAATACCTGGAATTAAGAGAAAACAACAATAAATTAAAGTGAAACAGGTTGTAACGATAAGTAAACATAGTCAGTTTTGTTCTGTTCATATTTTGAGGTTATCTAGCTTTAAATGTTATATACCTGAAAGTTAATAACGCCATCGTTAGCTAGTGGGTTTCTTTGCTGCGTTATTTGATATCCAGTCGGTAAATCCGCGTAAAAGTAGTGCTTTCTATCAAAAGTCGATACTTCATTGACTTTGCAAGACAAGGCTAAAGCGGTCATTATACCTAATTCCACGCATTTTCTGTTGAGCACTGGTAATGTACCAGGTGTGGCAGCGTCAAATAACGATACACAATTATTCACTACACCGCCAAAAGTGTTCTGAGCACCAGAAAATAATTTCGATTCTGTGTTCAGCTGTGCGTGCACTTCTAAACCCACTACACTTTGCCACTCTTTACCAGACGCGGTAGAAAGTCCACGTGCAGCTACAGTTCTATGTTGGTAACTTATTCCACGATATATTTTGGTAAATTTCATTGTGAAATATATTTATTTACCATCACAATCACTTCCTCACTTAGCGATTTATTTTGACACTTTATGACTTTGATTGAACTAGTCCACAGAGTCACAGACTAATAGAAGTAGTTTGACTTCATGACTTTTTGACTGACAGTAACCGAAACAAATATATTTAATGACAACCTTTAAAAATATACTACCTTCGCCTATTTTACAAATGATTTTAGCTGTTTTTATCACTATTTAAAAATCGTTTTATAAAATATTTGGAGGAACTTTCTAAATTTATAAACACTCGAGGTCATGTTCATGTCCACAAGTAGTGTAAATGCAATATATACAGATGGCGCTGTACATTGTAGGGCAATGCTATCGATTTGGTTTTATTTTACCCGACTGCCTCAGAAATAGTAATAGGGTATGTTTATAAAATTACTAATAGATAAACAATATATTTTAATTAGTACTTAACTGTGAAAATAATAATTAGTAGGTAGGATTTGTGTAAATAAAGCAAAAAACACTTACCTAAGTGCTGCTATGTGGTCCTGCAGAGTTTATTCGATTCTTCAAAATATTTGATGTTTATTATTAACGTACGTAAATAAATAATACCTAACTTATTACACCTAAATTGCATTGATGTTTTGACTAAATAACTTATACACTAACTAAATCACCTAACTTAAAATTTAAAAAATATCACATTTTGGAAAGTAAATTACAAATTCATTTTCTGTTTAAACAACTAATCCTGCCACCACTTCAAACAGGAAAGAAAAGAGATAGAGGACAACGAAAGCCAAAGTAACTTCAGCGATGGAGTACATTTTTATTGATCTTTTTTTGTAAAAGGTAAAAATGATTTTCGCGGGAAAACACGGTGAGCGTACGATCGATAGCGCTTCGTTGCGAGATATGACCACGAGTCAAAACAAAGCAGAGTGCTATACTCAGCCTTGGCGGTGACGGTATAACACGATCGAATTATATCGTAGCGACTCATCGGTAGTTGTGAGCTGTGCTACCAACTTTATTTGCCCGTATTACAGCCGCGAGTTGGTCCCGCTATACACTACATACTGATAAGAGCTATTAGGAAGGTAGGTAACACCTAGGTATACCTACCTATGCAAATTGGAGTTCCCCCTTATCAAAGCATGATAGGTATTTTTTCTCAAACATGCTTGGAAATTCGAACATTATTTTGACAACGTTCTTCGAGATAAATTGAAATTGCTGTACTGGTCAAAAACAAGCGAGCGCCCGGCCGGCAATCTTAGCATGAAAATCCATACCTAGATCTGTCGTGTTTAGCGCCCAAATAAATTACTATGAAAACTCATATCTGTCCTGTTATTTAAAAATGGAACTAACTTTTTACTTACCAAGGAGGTAACAATAATCAAAGATTTTATTTAAATTTCGAACTGGCTTAGCAAATAGAGCTGTGAAGAAACAAATGACCATATTGGCGCGTGAAAAATTTTCTTTGTTCGTCATTGATTCTGGAATTTATAAATAATTTACTTGGTTTGAATTTCCGCGCATTGTTGGAGAAAAGTACTATACAAGCCTTGGCCACAACCAGGCATTGATGGACTCACTTTTCACGTATGTGACGTTTTCACGATCGTCCATCAATGATCTAATTGCTGGCCTCGACAGTAATGTACTATAGATTCAGAAAACGATAGTTATAGACATTTTTGCCATGATTGATACCTAGGTACGGTACCTATGTTTTTTTAATGTGTAGCTAGTGTAGCTACACCTACAATACATCCACAATACAGCCAATGCTCCTATTGATGATTGTAACTGGTATATTATTATGAAATAGCTGTATTTGATTATGATATTAATTATTTTATTATTCTAGCAGCTAGCTAATATACTGTATGTTTTGTGCTGAAAACATTAAAATTTGTTTGTTTATGAATAAATATTATTTCGTATGGTGGTTTATTTTATATAAAAAATACTTACCATATAATTGGCTCTTTAAAAACTGGCATGTAAATATTGTATCTTTTGGCTCTTCCGTGTCAAAAGGTTGCCAACCCCTGCCCTACACCATCGCCGTACAATACAAGTGCGACCTTTGACCTGCTCGTCATGTACTAGGTAGGAGTAGGAAATAGTGTTCTGTGATCATGAGCTCATGACATCTATTACGTGCCCTATGTACCTACTTAACCAATAAAATCTATTAATTTTGCATTTCTGATTATCCTATTTATTATAATTCTGTCTAGGTAAAAATTTATTTTATCAATGTTATTTGTTACAATCTTTTATAATTTAGTAATGTTATAAAGTGCGTTTGTGTCTAATCATCGCGCTGTACAGTAGGTACTTACTTACAATAATTATTTAATAATGTGGTAATAGGTATGATACGTCTTACTCATAACAACACTAAGAACATCATTATGTAGTTTTATATATAACTTAATTATACGCTTCAAAACTCAAGAAGCGGATGTTTGAGAAAAAACAGCCAGACAGAAGTGGGAGTGGGCTGGCCACATCGCACGAATACATCCGGAGTGATGGGCAAATATCGTCACTCACTAGACGCTTGAGGACATCGCGACGTCGAGGTAGACTGCAGCGAAGGTGGTGTGACGATCTGATCATGCAGGCCAGAGATCAGCGAAGGTAGTGGGACGATTTGATCATGTTTGCGGGCCAGAGATCAGCGAAGGTTGTGTGACGATGTGATCATGTGGGCCAGAGATCAGCGAAGGTGGTGTGACGATCTGAACATGCAGGCCAGAGATCAGCGAAAGTAGTGTGACGATGTGATCATGTGGGCCAGAGATCAGCAAAGGTTGTGTGACGATGTGATCATGTGGGCCAGAGATCAGCTAAGGTGGTGTGACGATCTGATCATGCAGGCCAGATATCAGCGAAGGTAGTGGGACGATTTGATCATGTTTGCATGCCAGAGATCAGCGAAGGTGGTGTGACGATGTGATCATGTGGGCCAGAGATCAGCGAAGGTGGTGTGACGATCTGATCATGCAGGCCAGAGATCAGCGAAGGTAGTGGGACGATTTGATCATGTTTGCAGGCCAGAGATCAGCGAGGGTGGTGTGACGATGTGATCATGTGGGCCAGAGATCAGCGAAGGTGGTGTGACGATCATGTGAGCCAGAGATCAGCGAAGGTGGTGTGACGATCTAATCATGTTTGCGGGCCAGAGATGGCAAAATAGAGAGTTTAGGAAGGAAAGGGGAGGCACTTGCCCAAAAGTGGCACACAATGTAGGCTAATAAAAAGAAAGTATTATAAGTACCGTACGAAAATGTTTTACATAAGCGCCATAGTCTGCACAAAAGAACCAATTTCCAAAGTCTCTATCCAATCTCTGGATGTCATTCACTTGTTTCAGCAAATCAATAATTTTTTTAAACCAACAGGGTAAGGCCGCTTGCCCACTGGTCGGTAAGTGTGCGGGGCGATATCGTTTCGGTACTGCGTGACGTCACGCATTTTACTGCATCGGTACTGGAAGCTTACCGCGCAGTGTTTCCACTTTTAGGGATTTCTTCCTGTTTTAGGGAAAAAATACCAATATTAAGTTTGGTTTAGGGATATTTTATTTTGACAGGGATTTGGGAAATTTAGGGGTTAATATGAATTTAAGTTGGTAACCTTATTGTTTATAGTAGGCATCACCCAATATATTACTTGACTCTATGGCACCACCGATTTATTAAAGGATTCGATTTATTCAACCACCGATTTATTCCCTCAACCCAAACTCATAATGAATGCAATTCATCAAATTTTAATTTACCATGTTAATTGTGCCATTACCTTATTATTTATAATCATGCTCCCTAAACCAAGGAAATTTGAAGATTTTTTAGGGAAATTTAGGGATAATTCATTCAGAAACTGGGGAAAATCCAAAAACAAGTGAATTATATAGTACGAGAGCCCATGACCAAAACCATGTCACATCGTTTTACGGGAATAATTGTAGAAAAATCTTTACGTTTTGATGATTCTGAACCCGACTCGGTGGGCAGTACCGGTCAGAAACGTTACAGTTTTATGGGAGCCTATTTCTGCTATGTCAAAAAAAATTGGCAGACGGTTTCATCACAATGTGTCTGATAATAAAAATATACAAAGATTTCGTAATTTTATTACTAAAAAGTTTGTTTTCAGATATTTCCGTTGCGTCACTTTGCGTGTCAAACGTGGCCTGAGCACATTTCCAAAAATGACGTATTCGAATCAACTGACCAATGTTCACCAGAAAACAAGATTTTCAGATGGATTGCTATGGGTTTTATTGTTTCATCGTTTTTCCTCAAATTTAATTTTCTCAAATGGTCTCTTGGGTACGTACTCGAAGCTACTGGTTTCTGAAAATGGTGTTTTCGGTATGTAAAATCTATCATTTTTAAACATGATAAAAAAGAATTATCGACATATTTAAAAATGCGGTCAGGTCAGAAGATGTGACGCGGAAAATTTCTGAAAATAGGATTTTTGAATTTAAGAATAACCAAATCTATCGTTTTTATACGATTTTGTTCGTAAAACGATAAGG
This sequence comes from Conistra vaccinii, assembly GCA_948150665.1. Lineage (NCBI taxonomy): Eukaryota > Metazoa > Arthropoda > Insecta > Lepidoptera > Noctuidae > Conistra > Conistra vaccinii. The sequence goes on along the minus strand of OX411327.1, from coordinate 12,442,086 downwards.
CAAAAATGTTGGTCATGCTCTCTCGTACTAATTGAATTAATTTGAATTTGGAATTCTAGATAAAAGCAGTGCAGTACACAGATATAGATATATAATAATACCTAGATAAGGCAAGTATCACGATCTGTATGAAAACCATGCGTGGCATTTTTGAAAAATGATCAAAGCGCCTATACCATGAAACTGAAGCGATATACGATAGTATCACTTGTTTCGATTGTCATAACCTGTTAACACTCAACGTCACATCAACCGTTCCTAGTAAAAAGCTATAAAGTATTACGAATATAGGCATTTTCTATTTTATTATTTATGTCCGACTAGCGCGGCGGACAGGCGCAGACCATATACTATGTTATATAAAATGAGACACACTGAGCCACGTTCGGGCACGCGAAGTAAATGCTCTTGCGCTATCTAGGTATATCTATATCTGTGTGCAGTACCGATTCGGTACAGAGTGCTTACCGACCAGTGAGCAAACATAAGCAGTACCGCGCAGTACTGTACAGTACTGCGCGGTAAAATACCGACCAATGGGCAAGCGGCCTAAGTCTGCAACTAGTGGGCGTTCATTTTGACAGTTCAACAACATTCATTGCGGTATTTACGTTGTTGAACAGACTTTTTCGAACATAATGAAGCAATGGATTAGCAAATACCTTCAAATCATCCAGATTGTGATTGAAAGCGTGGGGTAATGTCTCATTTATTTCAAGTAAAGATAAACAAAAGATTACCTAATAAGTATATAGAAGTAGGCAGTGTCTAGGTATCTGCCTAATTAAAGTAGGTAATTTGGTTGGTAATTACTTACCTAAATAGGTTTTCACCTGTATAAATTGCTTGGCTTGCTTTACTAATTAAATTTGATCGGCAACCGTTTGCAACTTGTGTAGTGTAGGTATTCTATTTACAGTCAAGTCTTTTATATCTTCGTCAGTTTTCAAATTCTTTCTTTTATCAAGTCTCAACATATAATACCTTTTTTTTAAGTTACGGCATTGAGCAGCTGGGGGTAATTGCGTAACACACTTACATGCAATGGCCTTTAATTTTGACAGTTCAACAACATTCATTGCGTTATTTACGTTGTAGAGCAGACGATTTTTCGAACATAACTATGTAGCAATGGATTAGCCAAAACCTTCAAATTGTGATGGATAGTATGTTACACAATTTTAGGGTGCAGGTTAAGTACCTACTTAATGACAATGGGCGACTTCATTTAGGTATGTCATAGTGTTAGTGAAAACAGCCATTAGTGCAAATGGCACTAATACCATATGCAACGGCATAACGGATTTGGTTCCCCATAAAGTAGTTATGCCTAATGTCTATACAACGGTACATAAATCACATGGCCACGCGGGAAATGCAAACGAATGTACCTAATCTTTTTCAGTCGGCACTCGGCACGCGAGCTCCGGATATAAATAATTCGGAATTACATTAGACCACGATTGCCGAGCACTGCAGTAAAATATACAACAACAGACTTACTGACCTAAATTGATTCGTAAAACAATCAAGCGTTTGGTTGTATTATATTTGGTTCAAAGGGAAGAAGTAAACTATTTTCACAAAAAGATATTTGCGTACGCTTTGGCAGAATCATAATATGATAAATATTATGAATCACACAAACTGACACAAACTGACAATTCATAATAAATTATCTGCATTCATAGGTACATTAGGTGTCACCATAGAGTCAGGAATTGCTGAGAATTCAGAAAATGAATTGCTTTTAGAGGAATTGCTAAATATGACCGTTTTAGGCCCACTGTATGCATTTACCTGAGGTTATTGACTGTCGTAATCTTAGCCTTTTCAACTACGTCAAAATTTGAATACCTGCACTCTAATTGCGTAACACATGATCAATCACAATCTGTTTAATTTTGACAGTTCAACAACAATCATTGCATTATTTATGTTGCTGAGCAGACATATTTTTCGAACATATGCAACTATGGATTAGCAATATCCTTCAAAATTATTCAGATTGCGATTGATCGAGTTTTACGCATAGAATAGAATCTGTAACTAAACTATCGATTCCTTACCTACAGGTACTTACCTACTTTTGTTTCTTGCACACACTTGAAAACAATGAAATCGGGTTTTTTCGACGGAAGAATAGACAAAATGACAGATGAACAATCACAATCTGTCTCTATGCTTACGTCGACAAAACCCGTTTCCATGGTTGTTATGCTACGCGTGCTGAATTTGCTCATCAGTAACTAGTTTCCCAGTCAGCTGAAATACACATAAAGCCTGCTCCACATTGTCAATGGGAGGTCTCGACGAGAACATTTGTCGACTGAGAGACCAGAGCCTTGCTCTACATTCTTGCCTGGTAGAGCAGTATAGGACTCGCATACCAAGATGGACGTCTTGAAAATATCTACCGCTGTAGCATTATGGGCTGCTGCAGCCTATTACAATTATTTTATTGATTCGTGAAAAAAAAAGTTACGAAAAGATGTTAGAATAAGCGAATCTGGTGAATGACTGCCATACTCCGTACAGATGATCATGAGATACGCTCGCTAATTGACTGGCGGCCAACTGACAGCGAGAGCGATCGAGAATGTGGAGGAATGGTTTCACATAAACACAAAACTACTCGAGAGTCCTTTAGAATGGAGATAATACGAATATACACGAGACTACAAAAATATAGACGAATATTCCCACTACACTTTCGTATTCGGCAAGTCTCGTGTAGTTTTGCAGAAAATGTGGAGCACGCTTAATCTTCATAACCACCCCACTGGTGTCTGCTTGTGGCCTTGCCATCTATCTTGAACACACCCATATAGCAGCAGGGTGCAGGGTCAAAATAGATTAGCTAGCGAAACTCCGCCGACGTGATGGATATCGATATCTAACACGATAAAACAAAATGTAAATTAATTAAATGTATTTTTTTTGGGTCATCAACCGCCCTTAGATACATAGGTCGTACGTATAACACAGCCCGTATATGCCTACTACAAACATAAATAAATTCATTTACATTTCAATTCAAATTGTGTAATTTCAAAAGAGTTCACAAGCTATTTCCATTGTTTGAAATAAATAGGTATCGTTAATTCCGTTTTGTAATGATATATGCGGAAATTACATATGTATGTATCTACCTACATACATACATATTAAATTGTTACCTATACAGGTACTTTTTTACATTTACGTAGACTCACGTAGAGTAATGTGTCAACAAGTGTTATTTTTCCATGCACGTTTATTTTAAAACAATTTCTTTTAGCTTCTAAATAGGTCAGGAACGAGTAAGATTTATCAATACAACGCACTGAGGTTTTATTTTTAAGTCTATGTCATGGGCATTATCTAAAAATTTTTTCGATCGTAAAGCACACTCTAATCCTTCGCATTATGAGTCGTGCAATAACACGATTGGAAAATGTACCATATTATGTGACAATCGATTTCCTATTTACGTACCTACTTCAAAAGATAGACAGAAAAGGCTGATTATGTTATGTATGTACGATGTAGTAATGTTATTTATGTGCAGGTGCATCGTCTTCACTTATCTATACTAATATTATAAAGAGGAAATATTTTTTTGTTTGTTTGTACCGAATAGGCTCCGAAACGACTGGTCCGATTTCAAGAATTCTTTCAGTGTTAGATAGCCCATTTATCGAGTAAGGCTATAGGCTATATATCATCACGCTAAGACCAATACGAGCGGAGTACCAATGAAGAATGTTTCAAAATCGGGGGTTTTTTTTAGCGATAGCCCAAAGTAACTATTCCACGCGGACGAAGTCGCGGGCAGAAGCTAGTATTATATAATTAATGTGTACTTACAAAATATTGGAAAACATTTTTAAAAGAGTGACGGTAGAGTTTCTTGCCCATTCTTCTCCATACGAAACTTTCTTTTGGAAGGGGCAACTAGAATCATTATTGTAAATTTTTGTCGTTCATATGTGCCTTGTATGTGCCTATTTGAAACAAACAATTTGCCTTGACGCCAATAAAACTCGTCAAAATATTTATTTTTTGTTTATCGTGTTTACTTATCGATACCCATCCCGTCTGCGCAGTTTCGCTAGTTAATTTTATTTGACCCTGAACAATTATGAAGATTATAAAATTCCACAAAAAGTTTTAAGTATTTAGATAAACAATCATCTGCTAAACCTATCTACCAAGATATTAGGTAATTAAATTGCCTAAGTGGTAAAGATAAACATTATGAGAATTAGGAGGTTTTATTGTGGGCGATAAGATAGGAAAATCTTATTCTCTATACAGGGTCAAATTGAATTAGCGCAGACGTAATAGGTATCAACATTTAAATATAATAAAACAAAGGAAAACATATTTTTTCAACTCTTACTTCAAGTAACAACACTACCAGCGGTCATTGACCCCAAAAGAAATCTTTAATTTTTTTTAAATGTCCTGTTTAGATATCGATATTCGATACCCATCACGTCTGCGGAGTTTCGCTCGTTACTTTAATTTGACCTGTCCTAAGCGGTCACCTAACGAACTTGTCTGATCCGTTCAAGATCTAGAGTTGCCTACTAGATTATTGTGAGTGTGACTAGATTGTGGCTTGGGTAATGTTGATTTGCATAATATTCATTTCCTCTTAATCTTAGATATGTATTGTTGATTGGCATTCTTGATGGATGACAAGATCTTTCAGACATTTATTTCTTTGAAGTAGGAGGTACTATTTTTTTCTACAAACTTTCTACAATTTTGTATACTAGTCTTTACAACTTGTTTTAGGTGTTTTAAACGATAAACGAAAACATTAGACAACAATGTAGAATAGGGATACCTATGCTTTAAGCTGTTTTCAGACAAGCGCGATTTGTCGCGCGACGCGACACGAACAATACAAAACTTCACGGTATAACAACAACCGGTGTCGCGTCGCGCGACAAATCGCACTGGTCTGAAAACAGCTTTAAAAAAAATTACGAAAAATGTAACCTATGTTTGTTGTGGTGCTCCAAAGTCCAACCCCGTTGACCTGCGTAGCACACGATCAACTACAATCTATTTCACTTTGACAGTTCAACAACATTCATTGCGTTATTTACGTTATTGATATAAAAAAAAAAAAAAAAAAAAAAAAATAATAATAATCTTTATTACATAAGAAATGGTTACAAATTGTGTGAAGTCCCTGACACTTGTGCTAGGTGGTTAACCTGTGTTACAAGAGCCAGTGCCCTCTCCCGGGAGGAAATACTATTAAAACTTATGCAATATGATCAATTAAGAAGAAATAAAAAAGACTAAAATAATACAAAATAATAATAAAAAAAAAAATGGTTAGAAATAGCCTGTAATGATGATTGTGTGTTTGGGTGTAGTGTGCGTGTGTGTGAGGGTGTGTGTGTGAGTGTATGTGTAATTGAATTGAATGTTCGTGTGAAATATGAAGCAATGGATTAGCAATACCTTCAAAATGATTCAGATTGTAATTGATCGTGTGTTACGCAATTAGGGTGCTGTCTAATTTTATCATATTATACTCCATAAATAAACAACCAGACAGTATGATGTATTTTAAATGATCGAATAAAAAATTGAGGTCAGGTAAAAAATGTTGTATCCAAACTGTCGATCTGACAGTTTAGATACCTAATTTGTTACCTGAGCTCAATTTTTCATCCGATCTGACAATTTAAATACTTAATTTAGATTATTTATTTATTAAGTAACACAATTTGTCGTAGCTACTTACGACGATTATTCGTAAGTACTAATGTGCATTCACACTAGTTATTGTTCCAACTACTCGTATATGACTAGGCATGTATAATATTTTCCCTCTGACGTAAAAGAACATAAGCCTGTAATGGTTTCCTGATAATCTATTTACTAATATAAGAAAGCTGAAGAGTTTGTTTGAACACGCTAATCTCTGAAACTCCCAAACGGATTTAAAAAAAAACATGAGGGGCATTCTTTGGGGACTGCCGATGGAAGTGAAAACTAAGTAACGTCATCCAACGAAAATGTCAGGAATTTATGTGGCTTGCTGTCAGTACAAGAACGAAAGCTGTAGCTCCATTGAAACAATACCAAAAAAATAAAACAGAGACGTTGACGCTGTCAACAAATTGTACTCTGTCTCCGTCTTAAGAATTTGCGATCAGGTTCTTTAGGTGCGTTGAGCCGTCAGGACACGTGGTCCTGACGGCTCAACGCACCTTAAGAAGTTTTCACTTAAAAAATTGAGGAAGGTCATAGAACATCACGCTACGACCCTGTGCCTAGCAAAAAGAAGAAAAGTCGGAAAGAACGCAAAGGAAAACGAAGTAACGGGGCATAGCTGTAGGATATAGTTTATGTTAAAACAAGTTTCACGCGGAGTACCTAATTAATATGTAAGTAGGTGATATCTAGAGTCGTGTGTGTCCAATTAATTATTCATCTAACAATTACGATACACGTGAATTATTCTGTGTCGACCAATCGGTAGAATGTAGTACTTAGTTATGTACCAACCTTTAAAAACTACGCGATCACTTAAAATAGGATTGTCTTACTTATGCCATGTTCTAGATGTCAAACCGCGGTCCGCGTCTTGAGTTTATAAGTAAGTAGTTGTTTTGTATTTGCAGTTGCTGACACAGCAATATGAAGTTTGTTCGACTCTATTCAATTTGTACTCGTAGTTACCACTCCTTATGGTCACATAATAAGTTCTTATATTTTATAGTCTACATATAACACGTCTGTAGTTTCTAGCGGATTTGAACATCACTAATAATCATGGTGTATCATCATCAATTGATGATATTCCCCTTTCATTTCTTTCAAGAAACCTTGACTGCGTTTAAAGAGCCAAAAGAGCAAACAATCTCTCATGCTAATTCTCTAGAGTCCCCGATTAAAAAGGAAATAAATCTATATGTAGCCGGGGAATCTAAAAGAGAACTCTTACAGTTTGCAGATAATTGTTTGCGCTCTATTCCCGCGCCCTATCCAACGTTTGTGATTTTTAATTCACTGTTAACCTTTCAGGAGGTGAAAGAACTCATGATTATAAACAACTTTCGCTATGGGGCCAACTACAAAATAGCTAAAAAATTAACTAGGTACTGTTTCATACATTTTCATGGGGTCAATATTGCATTTTTGTATGAAGCAGAATTTCTCGATATTTCAGAGTTGGTCACATAGTGAAAGTTGCTCATAATAATGAGTACTTTCACGCCCTGAAAGATAAACAGTAAACTAAAAATTATAGTGTACAGCCTGCAAAATTTTCGTGTATAGCCTGCAAAATTATCATCATGGTAAAAATGTCAGTTGGTCAGCAAGATGGTAGCTCGTTTTCAAATAACTAGTAATGTAAAAGCAATTTACTTATATACTCCAATTTGAGTTAATACTTTTGTAGGTATTCTATTTCCGCAATTCCGCATTGACCAACTCGCAAGTCCAGTGTCAATGACAACTTTTCAATTTTTTCAAGGTATTTGCCTCATTGAGTGGTCGCATGCGCTACTGCTGAAAAAGAGATCCTGGGTTCGATTCCCAGGGCGGGCAAAGTGTTATTGGATTTTTCTATCTGGAATTTGTCATTAGCAAGTTAGCAATCCGGAGTCTGGATTTGTGATGGCAATAGGCTCGCCTCCCGTACTTGGGACTTAAACATAACTGGCGAAATGTGTGTGTAGGCTTGGTACTCTATGAACACCTCTGCTCAAACATTCGAGGACACAAGTCGTGATGTTATGTTTATAGATCAAAGTATTTTTCAAAACCGCAACCAATACATGAGCCAGCAGAAACATACCTAATGATCGTAAAAAATAAAGATTCTTAATGTGGAAAAATATTACTAATAATAGCCAATTGGAGCCTCTCTGACGTCAATCGTTCAGGTACATATGTAATGGATTTGTATATCGTATGTAAACAACCTACCGACTGCATAATCTTTACTGGTACAATAATAGGTCGGTTAATCTTGAAGTATATGCTTTAGGTATAGTATGTATATTGCCGGGCAGTGGCGTAACTATGCCATCTGTGGCCCGTGGCAAATTCATTAGATGGGGCCCTAGTAAAAATCGTCACATTGTAATTTAATTTTAATAAATTACTGAAGTAGTTTTTTTTTTACTCGCCTTCGCTATCCCACTCCTGGTCAAAGGCCTCCCTCCACTCCTTTCATCTTTCGCGAGTCCGTGCGTCCTCCTTCCAGTTCTGTCGGAACCTATTCAGGTCGTCCCACCGTCTCCTTTTTGTTAAAAATGTAAGGGTAAAACTTTTGAGCTCGCGGCCTTTTGGGCATTGGGCCACGTCGGGCGTGGGGGCCCGTGGCATTTTGCCAGCCCCGCCACCCTATAGTTACGCCTCTGTTGCCGGGGTTGGTCTGTGAATGGGTGACCATTTTTACATACCGAGACTCCTCCGTCCCTTGGAAAGCACGTTAAGCCGTTACGGGTCGTCAGAAGTACGAAAGTCTGACAACCAGTCTTACCAAGGAGTATCGTATTACCCTGCAGTTACTGGGTTGTAGAGGTCAGATAAGCAGTCGCTCTATGTAAAATACTGGTATTCAGCTGCATTCGGTTAGACTGAAAGCCGACCGCACCCCCAAGAGAGTTGAGAAAAGGCTAGGCAGATTGATAGATAATCTGCCCTGTGACTATCCGTAAGTCCTAACTAATATTATAAATGCGAGAGTTTGTTTGTTACGCTTTCACGCTAAAATGGCTAAACAGATTTGGATGCAGATGGGTATACCACGACCTGGGTTAGAACATAGGATACTTTTTATCTCGATATTCTCACGGTATCGAGATTTATGCGGGTGAAGCCGCGGCTCGCAGCTAGTCTTCTATTCTATATGCATGTCGTGTGAGGTATTCAAAGAATAGAGGCTCTTTTCTTTACCAATATGTATCCACTTAGCAAAATTCAAAAGTGATTTTCTCGTGGAATATAGACTGCAACTTTGTTATAAGGTCTATTTCATATATTATTTATATGGGTTCCAAAATACTATATTCGTAACATCATAAAATATTAATCAACACAGTAGGAGCAAATCCCTTTTAAAAGTTGCTTAGTGTATACATATTGGTGCTCGTGACTGTACTACCTTTTACGTATAATTTTAGAACACGTAACATGTCACAAGGTTACAAATTACTTCTTTCGAGAAGGTAGGAAGGTTCCACGTGGAAAACCTAGATGCTAAGGTCAGCGACCTTTACTGCATATAATTATTGTAATTTATTGTATTGCTGAGTACTTATGTGCAAAGTATCATCTACATTACACAATTTATTGTATTCATTTACAATGCAGTTCTAAACAATAGATATATGGCCGATTCCTACTCTACCAATAATGAAGCAAAGACCTCATAGCTTTGCATAGTAAACCCTCACATAATGGCAGTAGCTATCACAGGGTTACCAGATAAAAAAATTAAGAAAAGGCCTGATTTCCATTGAAAAATCCTGAGATTTTTTACAGTTTGAGAAATTTCTCTCGTACGTTTAACAATTTTAAAATATTCGTTATTATCGTATATACATACTGCGGATCTCGCTCACGCGTTGCACATCGTTGCAAATCCATAATTTAAGAAAAAAACCGTACTCTAAATGTATTTTCACTTATTAAGTAAGTATGATAAAACTGATTCTTTATCCAAGTAGAAAATCAATACTTATTATTTATCCAAATAGGTATTCTACTTGGATAAATAATAAGTATTGATTTTAATTGTGCAATTACGAGTATTACCAAAGGAAGATTATTTTAAGTTTGTTTAACTTTTTTTAAGAGATCTTTGAAAATTTAAAATTGAAAAAAATCCTGAGATTTCATGAGATTTGCGAAATCCAGCCGCAATCCTGAGTAGAGTCCAATAATAAGGGTTACCATATCTATATGGTAGCCCTAATCACAGGTAAAATAACCTTACGAATCTAATTAGGATGCCCAATTCGCCAAAAAAAAAAGTTACCATTGGTAAGAGAAAACGATTCGTTTTGTTTATAGGAACCGAGCATTAACCAACATTATATCTACAATCAGGGAAATAAATTGTCTACCAATTTAAATTGTCCGTGTATTTAAGTCACAACTGTCATTCTTTGACAGTTTATGATACAAGTATAACACGGCAAATTGACGTAGGTAGTCCATTTGCTTAACAAATTATATCCCTAAATAACAGGTTATAATTTCAGATCTAGGTATTTAGCGAATAAGTCCTTTTTCAAGCTGTTGGGCGTTTTACGAATTGGGCATTCATCGACTAAAGCCTTTTATTTTAAGAAAATTTGGACCAAAGATATATTATATTCACGTTCGTTGTTTACTCTGCATGCATTAATTTATATTGAAGTACAATACCTACCAAACTTAACACTTTCAAGGACACTAAACGTGCATAGACGTCATAACAATTAAAACTTTTTATTGTCTCGTTCAGTGTTCCGGAAAGTTTTAAACACAGGTAGTGGAAAAATAACAAGATGATGACAATCTTGGTACAATATGGTAAACAATCAAAGTTTGCGTAGGTACTCGAAACAGATTCTAAACTCATACGCAGTAGGTAAAAACCTAAGGTACCAGAAGGCCAATCCTCATACTTAAAAAACGTTCACATTCAAGTCGCAATCTGCCAAACGTGTCCAAAATGTTGGTAAATTGATTGTATTTTTGACAGATTGCGAATGAGATGAAAGAAAGAAAGAAAAGAAAAATTGTATAATCAGATGTGAATGCGAAAGTTCTTAAAAGTTACGGGAATTGGTTTTCAGATGTTCTGAAACCTTTTTCGTTTTTTACCCGACTACGGCAAAGCCAAAACTTAAGGGTTATGATTTTAGCACTCTATGTATATATATATGTACATATGTAAGTATGTTAGTAGGTATGTATGTAGGTACCTATGTAAGTTTTTAAGTACTACCTACAGCCGTCTCGATTGGTAGCTACTTGCTCAGCGCCCTAATTGCGTAGCATACGATCAATCATAGCCTGAATCATTTTGATGGATATTGCTAATCTATTGCTTCATATGTTCAAAAAAATTGTCTGCTCAACAACGTAAATAACGTAATGAATGTAGTTGAACTGTCAAAATGAAACAGATTGTGATTGATCGTGTGTTACGCAATTAGGGTGCCGATTCCAGTAGCTACAAACCTATAGGCAGATGGAAAATGTTTTTTTTTTTCTTCTCTATTTTCCAGTACCTACCTACTATTAAGAATTCCATTTCATTAATACTCCTTTCATTTTATTGCTCCAATTTTTCCCCACCACACCATCACTTTGGATTATGAAACATACAGGGGTCGTCTTTTCTCAATTCAGTACAACTTCTACAAAAACAGCGCATACCTTGGTAAAATGGCCGTGACGTCAGCAAGGTTAACGGACAGGCTATCTAAATAGTGACCTTCAATTCCCTGAATACAACCAATCTGCCTAGTCTTTTCCCAGCTCTGTTAGGGTCAGCTTCCAGTGTAACTGGATGGAGCTGAATACAGGTATTTTACATGGAGCGATTGCCTGTCTGATCTCCACAGCCCAGTGGGTAACACGACACCTCTTGGGAAGACTGGTTGTCAGACTTTCGACAGACAAGTGACAGCCGGGACCAACCGTTTTACGTGCTTTCCGATGCACGGAGGGGTCTCGATATGAAATGAATGGTGACCCATCCAAGGACTGACCTCGGTAAGCGTCGCTTAACCTTCGATCAACCCGTGCGGCTGTTATTATTTTGCCACGAGATATTCAATTCCCTGAGTTCATCCAACATACACACTTAATTTACTCAATCAATTTAATAAGAATATAATAGTCGCAGGCAGTATGTACCGACCCCCGCAGTCAGATAACACATTACCACACGCTTCTAGACCTTTTCCCCGATATCGTTACTGATTGAAAATAATCGATAAAGCTAAATACTCCGATAGAGAAATGACTCGATAATATTTATTCGTGATAATGAAAACCCTTATCACAAGGCCGTTCAGAAATTATACCTGAATAATCAATCATTAGCAAAAATGAATGATGATTCTTATGATAACTAAGCTCCCGGATATGGGTCAAGCGATAATTATGAAACAATTCAGCACCCTAATTGCGTAACTTACTTTCAATCAAAATCTGAATGATTTTGAAGGATATTGCTAATCCATTGCTTCATATTATGTTCGAAAAAGTCCGCTCAACAACGTAAATAACGCAATGAATGTTGTTGAACTGTCAAAATGAATACTATTGCCCGCAGGTGGGTTCACACTTGTGGAATAATCCAACAATCTAAATGATCTAAACTAATATTGGAGAAAAGATTTGATCTTTTGTATGTTTGTATATTTGTTTGTTACGCTCTCACGCTAAAACGGCTGAACAGATTCGGATGAAATTTGGAACATGGGTAGATCATCAACTGGATTAGGACTTAGGATACTTTTTAACCTGATATTCCTACGGGATCAAGACTTATACGGATGAAACCGCGGGGCGCAGCTACAGCTAGTTAAATATAAAGCTACTAGATATGTGTATCGGTACCGCCATCGCCAGGGAGGTTAATTGTTAACCGTTCCTACATAAATTTGCCGTTTTATACAACTGTCAAAGAATGACAGTTGTGTTAGGATAAGCGGACAGTTTAAGTTTGTAGTCAATTTGCTTATCGATTAATTTCCCTGACTTACATAGTTTGCAAAACTATAATTAAAGCAAAACTATAATTAGTACCTTGGAACTTCGCGTGCAAAACAGTGGGCTGCCAGCATTTTCTATACTTAGTTGATATAGAATAATCTAGTACTCTAGTCATTTATGTAGGTAGGTATATCGTAAATAATCTTTTACTATTAAAATTAATTTTGTGTGAGGCAAGCCAACACCTGGTTTATTTACATATTGTGCCACGGAAACAATATAGGTACTTACCTAAAGGGTCCCCGAAACTATCAATTGCAATTGTAGTAATATTGTCAATAGCTTCAATTGTATTTTGAAGACGATCAATTTGCGCATCAATGTGTCTCAATCACGTAAAAATTTACTTTTGCAATTGATCGTTTCGGGGACCCTTAAATCAACCACAGAGTCCACAGACATTATACTACGACTACCGGTTTCGCTCAAACAAGTTATAGATTTGCAATATTTTTGACCTAGGCCGATTGACATTCCAATAAAAAGAACCTTGTGTTTTAATACATAAGATAGCCTTTATGAAACGTCTTTGTTTGATTTATAAAGAAAACGATTACATAGCGTTATCTACATACTTAATAAAATATATATAATCTCTGACGCATACAAAGCACAGCGTAAACTGCTGGTTCTAGAAGCATGACATTTTCCACAAGAATTTGAGTACTAGGAAGGATATTAGAAAAATCATCTCCTGTTTTTTATCCTCAACCGGGAAACTCTTGGCCTGCACCTCACCTGATGGTAAGTCAAGATCCGAAGGTGGAAGGACTGGAAGGGAGCTTCACCCGGAATCCTCAACCACAGAAGGAACTGCTATCTAATTACGCAACGGATTTTCGTAAACGATTCCAACTAACCTGTTTCATTTTGACAGTTCAAATAATATTCATTGCGTTATTTACGTTGTTGAGAAGATTTTTTTTCGAACTTATGAAGCACTGGATTGGCAATCTGTTTCAAAACGATTCAAATTCTGATTGATCATGTATTACGTAATTAGGGTGCTGGTTAACTACCTCCAACTGCCGAAACACATCAATCCTGTTAACATTGTTGTTATGGCGACAGACTTAGATAAGAGTGTAGCTAGCCAAACGAACCCTACCACCAACCAAACCGAGCAAAAAATTATGTACCCACTGGGAGTCGAACCCGGGACCTCTGGGGTCTGAGACAGGTGGTCTAATCACTACATCACCGAGGCGGTCCTAAATTAGGGATGAAAGTTTGTATGGAAAATCGACATTTTTGCTGATCCCATTTGGCTTGAAGGTAAGTTTAGAATGGAATCGTTGTGTTGATTAAAACGTTGTTTATTAAAATTATACCCTACGCGTATGCAGGCAGCATACAATATTCATTACGAATACATTTACCGACCCGTTTGTTTGTATTATTCCTATCTAGAGTCTGACTAAGCAAGATGGCTTCTGATCCATGCATTGCCTTTATTTTATACTTATAATCTATTACGCAACAGCTGTGTGCCACACCTCCCGACGTAGAGCATGTTTGGCATACAAGACAGGTAGAATGTTATTGGCATGTGATTCTAGTTTCATTCATGTCTACCATTTTAAGAATATTTTCAATTTATATTGATATAAATATAGTCTTGTCAATCAGCTATTACGGCACACATTTTCGTAAACGATTCCGGCTAATCGGTTTAATTTTTATAGTTCAACAATATTCATTGCGTTATTTACGTTGTTGAGCAGATTTTTTTTCGAATTTATGAATCAATGGATTAGCAGTCTGTTTCAAAACGATTCAAATTCTGATTGATCGTGTATTAAGTAATTAGGGTACAGGTTTATTATACTAAGAGCGAAATTCCGTACCTACCTATACAAAAAACGTATAGGTAGGTACGTAATTTCGACAGACATAGATTTATGGCAGGTTAATATATAGGTCATAAGCTCATAAGTCACATAACCTATACCTATATTAACCTGCCATAAATCAATGTCTGTCTGTGTGACGCGTTGTTCTTCTAAACTGCGCAACGTAGGTATATTGATGCAGTTTTCTCCCCATCATTTATACAATTTATTGTGGAAGGTTTATGTGTTTTTTATTTATATATAATAATTAATGTATTTTAAATACATTAATTTTAAAGTTATAAGAACATAATACATAATAAAGAAATCTAAATATTTTGTCTATTATAACTATAACTAGCCATTGTCTGCGGCTTCGCCCGCGTGGATGTCAGAAAATATCCCACGGGAAAGTACCACCGGGATTAAAAGTAATCTATGTGAACTATCTGTGTGCCCATAGAAATATAAATGTGTGCCTCATCCAAATCCGTTCAGCCAGTTATGCGCCAATCCGGAACATACATCCAGACAAATAGACAAACGGACAAAAATTCTTCGTTCTTATTTTATTATAAACTAGCTTTTACCCGCGGCTTCGCCCGCGTGGATGTCGCAAAATATCCCACGGGAACGTTCTACCAGGAATACATACCTAATAGCCAAGGAAAAGATCATTGACTAACTTTCAGCGGACGCAGTGGTAGGCTACTACAGCGCCCGCGTGGTCAACCATAATTATTTTGTTACGCGTAATTTTGAAACTGTGATATCTCTTAAACTATTCATTTAAATGATGTGATGTAAAGGCATATTTTAATCGAAATTGAATGCCCAATTTAAATAACCTATTTAATTGGATAAGGATTAATAAGATACCGGTCAAAATAGCTTCGGAAATAACAATGAAAATTTTATACAATTTTGAAAGATAAAAATGGTTATTGTGGGTCACCCTTAAAAGATAGACATATGCCATCGCGGACTTTTTTGTTGCAATTTTTAAGATATACAATACTCTAGAACATAAATTTGATTTATCTCTCACGACTTACGCAGCGCACGCCAGTAAAGCTCCCAGTCGGCATGATTTTTTCCGACATCTTCAACAATAATCGTCATATTTCAGCCAATTTACACAAAACCTTAATGAATTATACACTAAAACCTTCCACATGAATCACTCCGTCCAATGGTGAAAACCGTTTGAAAATCCGTTCGGCAGTTTTTGAGTTTATCGCGTTCAGACAGACAGACAGACAGACAGACAGACAGACAGACAGACGCGGCGGGCGACTTTGTTTTATAATATGTAAGGATGTATAGGTATTATATGTACTCGTATATCTTGCAGTAAGGTGGTTATCGCCGTGATATAGCTATATACCTACCGTAATATATTTATATGTCAGAGCGGTTCATAACAGTGTCGGAGTCCTAATTTTGTTACTGCGACCAATTTCGACGTAGCGCTCGCCGGGCACTGCCGTGGGTCCGCTCGCTTCGCTCGCTCGGCTCGCACGTTGTTGATCACAGACATCACAGTTCTAACCTAACCTATTTGGGCGGAGTGCCCTAAAATTTATATTACTAGACCGTGCTCGAATCATAGTTATATTCCAAGTAAGATCGTAAATGAACCATTTTATACCACCTTAAATTCACATGTATATGTCGCAGTAACCATCTCTGCGACATATACATTGTGAAGAAACTCATTGTTCCTTGACTTGTTTCTAAATACCTACACAATATCTACACACAAAGATAGTTTATAAATATTAGTTACTTAGAACACCACGAAAGCTTCGTCACAAAGGGAGTTATGGTAAAAGCGAAGAGAAAGCTAGAAAGTTCTCTTAAGGACTGTTATGTCACTAAGAGACAACGTTATGTGCTTTGCAATGGACTTATATGTCTACAAACAAAGCTCTAACCGCAAAATGTCTAAACATACAGTATATAGTGGCACATCAGGTACAGCAGAATCTACATAGGTAATGCCCTCAGACCAAATAAAAAACCAAGAAAGAGCGCTGCCAACAGTGAAGTGAGGCCGGTTTCGTAAACATGTGTGTAGTTAGTGAGGTGAGTCTGATTGTAAATGTGTGCGTGTGATAGTGTATGCACAGAGCGGAGGTGTAATTTTGGCATGCTTCACTGTATTGTTTGCAGCGCTATGTCTTAGTTTTTTTTTGGTCTGACCTGAGGGTAATGCCACCGATATTTTGTACGTAGATTATGCATTTTATGGATAGTTGTTTATTTATTCATACAATTTTATTAAACAGGATATCTGCTTGTGGACGAACGCACAGACATGAACCTTGTCGGAATATTTGGACTTTGGATTAGCCCAAATAGATGAAATAAGGTCAACATACTATCATTATTTGGTAGATACATATATGTTATGTCTGTATACAATATTCTGATAATCTGTTCGACATCACATTCAACATAATCGACATCGACATAATATTGCACTCACAAAATAACAACATACTGCCAATGATTTTACCTAACTGCGTACGAAGGTAGGTACTTAGGTAGGTTGTAAATATTGTTGTTGTTATGAATCCTTCGACTTCGACCGCTTTTGATTGCATGTTTTTTCGCAATAATTCTGTTATCATTGTAGTAGGTATCCTTGTATTGTATTCTAGATATTATAACCTACGTCTAGACTCATATCTTATCCTACTAATATTATAAATGAAAGTTTGTGTGTTTGGATGTTAGTCACTCATCCTATCCTACTTATTATCATCATCATTTCAGCCGAAAAACATCCACTGCTGTACATAGGCCTCCCCTAAACACCGCCACTTCGATGGATTCTATGCCTCCCGCATCCAGCGGATTCCTGCGGCCTTTACAATGTCATCGGTCCATCTTGTGGGAGGCCTTCCAACGTTACCTCTTCCGGTTATACGCGGTCGCCACCTCCTACCCAATCCTATCCTACTATATTATGTATACATACTTATTTAATGTATATTATAGGTATTGTAAATGTGAAAGTTTGCAAGTATGTTTGTGAGTTTGAATGTTTGTTACAGTTCGCGTCAAATAACTTTGCCGCTCTGAAGTAGGCTACAAATGATTGCGCAGTAGTCAATCTGCCTTAAAAAACAGTAGTGCGCATGCCAGCGCGCATGCGCAACCTAACTTCAGAGCGGCAAAGTTATTTGACGCGAACTGTACTCAATCACGCAAAAACGGCTGAACTGATTGGAATGAAATTTTGCACAGAGATAGTTTACAACCTGAATTAACACATAGGATACTTTTATCCCGGTATTACATTCCCGTGGGATAATTTCCGACATCCACGCGGGCCAAGCCGCGAGCAATAACTAGTTACCTATAACGCTATGATTAATCGACCTCTCACGGTCAACGCGTAAATTAAAAATACTCCATTGTCAACATCGTTGTGAGGAAAGTTTTGAGTTTGAATATAGATGCCTATACTCCATTTATTATAGCATTAGAAAAAAGAGGCTCGTAGAAGCAGGACTGCAAAACATTTTATTTTAAAGTTAAGTTTACATAAATCGAAGACAGTACTAAATACGCAAAATAAACGAAATAAAAGGCATTTTATTTTAAATAATGCTTTATTTATAATAACATCTTCACAACACATTACAAACTTGCAACAAAACGAATGAATGAAACAACCAATCACATGATGATTTTTTAAGGAACATTTTACTAACAATACTTTATTTCAAATAACAATTTACAACATACAATACGTTGGTGAAACTTCTTCGTCTTCATCAGCTAATTTAGTCACTATCATCAGATGATGAAGATGAAGAAGTTTCACCGACGTTAATAATAAATCTTTCTACCACATTATCCATTATGCTTTTAAACCACTCCTGTACCTATATCAGCATTTTGTGTGGCTGTAGTCGGCAGCTTCTCCAGTTTCCTGGAGTGGTATGGCGCATTGTCCATAACAATTACAGCGCCACTCTCAATATTGGTCAAAATTAACTTGAACCACTTTTCAATATTAAAAGCAGATCCATTTCAGAGTGGTAATCCCCGTCACCTTTCTTTGCGTCAAATATTAATGCAGCATCCTTTAAAAACCCTTCAGTTGATCCTGTGAAATAAAATAAATAAAAGTAAATTTTTCCGTACCCCGTATATAATTTCATTGCTGGAAATAGATCTTAATACTATAACAAAATAGCAACAATATTTATTACTTTTAGTTCGCTTTGCATTTGTTAATTTATAATACAATAATATTATTTATTAATAGTCAATGGTAATGTTAATGGTGAGGACAGTGAACAAAATATTATATTAAAAGTAAATCAAGTACATACCAATATGACCATTGATAAGCCGCCTTCCTTTTCCCCGTTGGAAAGACCTGACCGATGTGCTTCTTTTGAGGACTTAATAGTGCTGTCTTGCCATATTAAACTTTTCGTGTGACCTGTATGTATGATAAAAGGTTATTAATTTAAATACAATATTCACAAAACAAATGAATGAAATGATGTTATACTTTTTAATTAAATTCTAATAATTTAACTGTAATTATATCATAATGCTACTGAATACAGGAGATCATACACTGTTTGGTTTATAAAAAACTGTTAAGAAATATTAGAAGCACTGTACCTTCATTTAGCCAAGTCTCATCTAAATATTTTTCTTCATTGCCTTTTTATTTCATGAAGATAATTTAGTCTACATAGGACGATCTCCTGCCTGTCTATGAGTGCACTTTTACTACTCCGTTTGATAATTATGTGAACTTTAATGTTTCTTTAATTATTATATACAGACTGCTATTCTTAAAATCTGGCAGAGACTCATCACTGTTTCCAATATCTTATCCAAGGTGGGCAACTCATTATTAAAGAAGAAGGAATGAATTTTCTTAAGTATTCCGCTAAATGTCATATCATCAAAATCATCATGTTTTAGGTGTTTCCGCTGGTGGGAGGGTTGCAGGGGACCTTCTGTGTTGTACTCTTTGAGTATGTTGTACACAGTAGCCCGAGATACGCCTATAAATAACAAAATATATGTTTTATCACAACGCATGTTACTTTCAAATATTTTTATAGTAATAATTTTATGAATCATTCTTACCGGCAACTTCTGCGGTCTTCTTTATCATCTCAGTCTTATAACAAGGAGTACCTGCAGGCCAGGATTCCAACTGCTTAAAAATATTGATCACTGTTTGCTTTTCTACAGCACGAAGTGCAGTTTGCTTCATTCTCTTTTTCTTGGGAGACATTACTATGTCGTCGTGGTCAACTTTATGGCCATGTTTATTTCGCCTTTGGTTTTATTCAGAGTTTGAACTTATATTAATAGATTGTAAGTCACCCGGACCCGCACCGGGATCATCCATAGCGCAACAAAACGTAGCGTTTTGTATAAAACAACCAAATAACAACACTAATAACGAAAACAAAACAAAAACCAAGGAAAAATAGGGAACAAAATAACAACAAAATCACAAAACTTCGACAAACAATACCAACAAGTATTCACAATTTACAAGTGAAGTGAATGACATTAATTGTTTGACATGACAATCACAGAACATTTACGTCAATTTCACGGACGGCCTAAACCGGTAAAATTAGGAATACCCCGCTGTCACCGCTTATGAAGGGATTAGCTGACCTTTTAGATTTGGTAGAATTATAGTAAAACGAAAAACGTTCTCGGTATTGTTCACTCCTGCTTCTTTTAGGTTTTTAGCATTGACACTTTATTTTTAATTTGAATGAAATAATATATTTAAATGAAAGCCACATAATTTCATAAGATAAATGGTTAAACTGATTACAATGAAGTGTGACCGCCTAGTATAAACATAGATTATAATAAATTTGGCGTTAATCGTAACTGTAACAAGTTTAATGTACTTTTATTACAAAGTGTACATCAAAAAGAACCTTTTTTAACTTCTGTCTAATGCTATTGTAAATGGAGTATAGATGGTAATAAGAGAAGGAGAAGACCAAAGAAACGATGGATGGACTGTGTGACAGATGACGACTAATAGAGAAGTATGGAAGAAACGGACATGTTGCGCCATAGATATCCGTGTTGCGCCGACCACAAATATTTTGAGCAGGAGAATGATGATGACCAAAATTAGGACTATGCTTGCTTCTTAATTAATCGATGATCATTAAGTACCAACGCCAAGTCGGTCAAAGTTTCATTCAGGTTTTTGGAGGAAAACTTTCTAACACTTCTTCTAACTGACCTACATAGCTACAATCTTACCATTATATGCTACGTACGCCATCTATCAAAATTTTCAGAGCTAAATATTGTTACATACAGAGTAGGTAATCGTTTTCCATAACCACGGAATACGCATCATCACTATCACTAGTCGCTTCCCGCTGTCTGTCGCTATGTATGCTTAGATCTTTAAAACTACGCAACGGATTTTGATGCAGTTTTTTTTAATGGATAGAGTGATTCAAGAGGAAAGTTTATAATTATGTATAATATATGCATAATATAGTAAGCTATAATTTATACATTTATCACGCGGGCGAAGCCGCTGGCGGAAGCTAGTTAAATTATAATACTATAATGGAATATTTTTTACTGAATTACTTTATGGTAGGTACTTAATTCGATTCGGATGAGATCGCATAAAAAGTACAACAAATTTTCCAGCATATGGCGTTGGTACGGAAATACCCAAATTATAATAATAAACCACCAAATATAGCTCTATTTTGTAACGTCTATAAATAAACCGTTTTTTTTTAATAACCTGCTGCATCATGGGACCTACGTACGTCAATAGCAGTCGATGACCGCGTTTGACTTGTAAAATGTAAAGATATATATTTATGTGCCTGGTGCATGCTCCTGCATGTACCTACGCATAAATATTCAGACACCCTTCACTTGTTTTCATCGATTTTGTTTTGTTTCTTCGAGTTCCAGAACATTCTCTCAACCTTTTATGACAAATCAAAATAAACTGCGTATAAAAAAAAATATAGGTACTGTTGCTTGGTAAACAAGCCACAGAACAAATCCTTTTACAAAAACCAAATATCGTATCATTCATATTCGATTAGAGGTTCTAGATTTACATAGGTAGGTGCCTTAAAAAACAATGTTCAAAATACCAATTAGGAAACTGGTAATGTTTTTCAGACGAAGAGCGGCTTGAGAGCAGTTTTGATGATCTCTACGACACCAAAAAGTAATCGAAAGTCAACTTTTCTAAAATTATTCATTTTTATTGAAACAACAGAAACATCTATTCGCAATAATTTATCTCAGGACCTTTAAAGGAAAAGAATAGGTTATGTGCTATCTATATCTGTGGTTATGTGGGTAATTAGCGAGGAAACTATGTAGTAAAACTTGTCAACTCGTGCGCAGACAATATAATTGCAAGTACAGGGTCCATGGACATGCAAAACCAGCAATAAAAATGATTTCTAGAAATCGCAGAATTTGTTCTATTATATTTTTTTGGTACCTATATATTTTCAGTTTTTTTTAGACGGTAGGTAGTGTAACTAATGAAGTAATGAGTAATTACTATTTACTGAACCAAATAGCCGTACCTACCTACTTTAAGTCCAGAAACAATCGGGCCACAGCCCACAATGAATAAATCACATAAAGCGTTTTACTGATTTTACATTTGCATATAGAGTATATAAATATATCAAAACATACACAACAGGTAGGTAGATACTCGTACATACTTACCTAATTAAATGTATTTTTGTACCATTATGTGACGCACAAACAACTGTAATGATTATAATCGGAATGTTTCGAAAGTGTAGAGCTACTTGCAGTGGGTATACTTATAATTTTTATTATCCTGTGAGAATTAGCAGCTTCATTTTTTTACAATTTCCTGCCCCATCATTATGAAGCAGGAAATCTCTTAATGACTAACCATCTTAAAACTAACATTTTATAAACAAATTCCTCGGGAACTTTATTTGGTAATTACGTAGGTGTTAGTAGAGCCTACTTCTCTTATCATGTTTATCGACCTCTAATTAGACCTTATGCAGCTTAAGAAACCCAGACAGACCCAGACTTTCGAATTTACTATAAAAAAATATTAAAAGGCGCTGCAAAAATGCGGTTTGCATTAAAAAATATACGGCGCACAAGCTCACAGCTCTCACGAGTTCAAACAAGGTCGGTCAAAGTCCAATTTCGGTTTGCGTCGCATTCGGACCGGCTCGCGGCTGTCGGCTGTCGGCTGCGTTCACCCGCAATGATTTACAAATCGTTCGCACGCTTTTGTCAACGAATTGAAGAGTCTACTGCGTACCTATGTTTTGTTATCTCAATAAATTGGTTTTTATGTTTTTGCAATCGACTTGATCTTATCGAATCTTACACTGAGAATATTCTGTGAATTGCATTTAACATTTAAAAATTTGTCATTACCTACTACCTTTTCTATTTTTATCCGTCCCGTTGTCACAGGTAGAATCTCACAGCTAGTCTTAAATTACCAAGGGGTATTTTTATCTACCACTTGCAAATTTTCTGATACTCTAGCTAGATTCTGTCTGGGAGAATTTCCCTGACCTTTGTACCTTTGTACCACTCAATGAAGTAAAAGCTGTGTCAATAACACCGCTACTTCGGCATTGGCACCGTGCCATTACGTCAAACTACAAACAGCATTTTGTAACATATGTCTGCATGAATATCGTTTCGACTTCGATGTTCAACCACAATGAATTGTTAATGTCCTTAATATAGGCAGAATGTTCGAGAATATTTTTCACCATGTTGGGGAGCTTGTGGCTAAGTAATAACAGCCGCACGGGTCGATCCTTCAGGTTAAGCTACGCTTACCGGGGTTGGTCTGTGGATGGGTGTCCATCTTTACATACCGAGACTTCTCCGTGCCCTGGAAAGCACGTTAAGCCGTTGGTCCCGGCTGTCATTCGTGGATCTTTGACAGTTGTTGCGGGTCATCAGAATCCGGAAAATCTGACAACCAGTCTAACCAAGGTGTATCGTATTACCCATTTACTGGGTTGTGGAGGTCAGATAGGCAGTCACTCCATGTAAAATACTGATATTCAGCTGCATCCAGTTAGACTGGAAGCCGTCCCTAAGATAGTTGAGAAAAGGCTAGGCAGATTGATTGAAGTTCTGGGTTGGGTCTACGTTCGCCCGTGGACTTCGAATGTAACTGCTTTTAAAACCTACTGAACAACTTTCGTACCCACATACGTGCTTTAGTAAACGCTAGCTATCTTTAGAAGGGTAAATCCCATGGCTAGTTTAGCAGCTTTTATTTATGCTAAACCGAATGCCATCAAATAGAAATTGCTATTTAATAAACACGTTTTATTTCAAGGGCAGTGATAACCTAGTGAAACACGACCGTCGGACTGCCGTCATAGGTCTTGAGTTCCAACCCAAGGCACGCACCTCTGACTTTTCGGATTCATGTGCATATTGTATAATTATCACTTGCTTCAAAAACGGTGAAGGAAAACATCGTGAGGAAACCCGGCATGCCTGAGAGATATTTGGCGGCGGCGGCCAAGGCGGGAGCCCAGGTTTTAAAAATCTGACACCAGATTAGTCAGTAACCACACGAAAAGAAGAAGATTTCAAGGGTATAGATAGAAGAGGCGTTGGCAAACCAATAGCCAGGTGGTTGGATGACCTACAGAAGATCGCGGAGAAGACCTGGATGAGACTCGCATAGGCCAGGGAAGCATGGCATAAAAGCTAGGAGGCCTATACTCAGTAAGGCTGCCAATGATGACGATGATGATGATTTCAATGTTTGGATTTCCTTTGTATATGAAAATCGACACAGATTATATCATCTAAACATCCTTGCAGTAAACCTGATGAACACCCAAACAGTCGCTAGAAGACTAAAGAGAAAGATTCCTCAAGACCTTATTTAAGAGGCTGTAAGAATAAACGGGGCAGTTCATCAATCATAGCAATTAACTCATAGAAAAAAGAAAAAAAAAAGATTATATAGGTGTTGCATATTTCCATATAGAAACTTATAGATATATGCTCATGAATAAATGCTAGTTTAAGTATGAGTATAGATAATAATATACTTTAGTACTTGTACAAGTATCTAAAACTGCTTCAAGAACACCTGACTCAGGTAGTTCTGAGTCAGGTGTTCAACATTTGTTGTGGTCAGCTGTTTGACACTTACCAATAACCTAATGAAGAGTAAAAAACCGGCCAAGTGCGAATCGAACTCGCACACTAAGGGTCCCGTACCGTGTTAAGTAGGCGCAAAAAACGCGAAAAAAAAACGTTGGTTTTAAATATAAACGCTATTTAATTTTTATTATTTGTTGTTATAGCGGCAATAGAAATACACAATCTGAGAAAATTTCAACTGTCTACAGTATTACAGTAAAGTAGTAGTAGTGTAGTTATTACAGTAAGTTCACAGTTCACAGACTGACAGACAGACGGTCGGACGGACAGCGGAGGCTTAGTAATAGGGTTTCGTTTGGTACCCTTCGGTTACGGAACCCTAAAAAGTAATTAGTTTAAAGAACATAAGTAATTAAGAACCTCGGCATACCTATAAAACAAGACAAAGTAATATCAATAAACAAGAAACGTCGTAGGTACGTAATTAATCAATTGTTTTCCATTGTTTTGTAAACATAGTTTTAATTTATTTAAAAGTGACTACTTACGTAACCATGTAGTAGGTACTTACCAATGTTAATAGGAAAACTGTTTTTGCTATTTTTATTATTATGTGTCGTAGGATTATTTGATAATTCGAATTTCCGCGAAAACCCTAGGGATATTGCGAAAATACGGATAATTAGTAAAAATTAGCGAAAGCATTTTCTGCGAGCAACTTGGTTGAAATAGGTTAGAACTGTGACCAACCCTGCGCGAGCTGAGCGAGCGAAGCAAGCAGTGCCGTGGCAGCGGCCGGCAAACGCTACTTCCAAGTTGCTCGCACATATTTTTTTACCATTTTCTAATTATCCGTGTTTTCGCAATATACCTAGAGTTTTCGCGAAAATTTTAATTATTAAATCATCCTACGACATAATATGCATATTATTTTTTATCACATCTATTCAAAAAGATGTAGTTTAATCCTCGTAAACAGGGACCAAAATAGCGTTTTAATCCCTAGGGACTAAAAGTGATTTGAATTTGGAATGTGGAAATTGTTAGTAAAAGTTCTATTCACCAAAGAGATCGATCACGAACATTGTATGAATAAGTAACAGGCTGGCAAGAGAGAAAGTGTGAATTTGATCAAAATTAAAATCCAAGATGGCGGATTCGTATTTTTTTTTTCATCGTTTTCGACTGTGGTAAAGCCGATATTGAGGTCAAAATTTAAATCCAAGATGGCGGATGCGAAAATTTTCAAATTTTTCGTCATGGGTATCGTTTTCGTAGTTTTTTGACGGTGGTAAAGCCGATAGTGAGGTCAATATGTAAATCCAAGATGGCGGACGCGAAAGTTTTCAAATTTTTCGTCATGGGTATCGTTTTCATAGTTTTCGAGGGTGATAAAGCCGCTAGTGAGGTTAAAATTTAAATCCAAGATGGCGGATGCGAAAATTTTCAAAGTTTTCGTCATGGGTATCGTTTTCGTAGTTTTTGACGGTAGTAAAGCCGATAGTGAGGTCAAAATTTAAATCCAAGATGGTGGATGCGAAAATTTAAAAAAAAATCGTCATGGGTATCGTTTTCATAGTTTTCGAGGGTGGTAAACCCGATAGTGAGGTCAAAATGTGAATTCAACATGACGACTGCGATTTTTTTTATTTTCATAATTTTTTTATTTTGTGTAAATTAGTGAGTAGGAAATTCGTTCCTGATGGGGGTCGGACCGCACACGTTTGTTTTCTCATAGAGGGTGATAAAAAGTAGAGTGTTCACCTCGGGAGCAACACTATTTTAAGCTCGAGTGATGTACTTTGAATCCCTCGCTGCGCTCAGGATTCTACTTTAGAATCCCTCGCTACGCTCGGGATTCTACTCTAGAATCCTTCGCTCCGCTTTGGATTCAAAGAAACACTCTCGCCTTAAAAATAGTTGTTTGCTCCCTTAGTAAACAATCTACTATTGTATGCTATTTCTATTAATGGCAAACAACGATCACTAATTAGTGATCGATAATGGCCAAGTACCTATTGACTATTTACAATAATGCGCTATACTACATGAAAATTGAAAACCTCGAAGAGTTTCAGAGTCGATCAGTCGAGCTCTATCGTAGGTACCTACACTATGTCACCATTCACGTTTGGCGGAAAATAGAAAATGTCCTCAATATTATTTGCGTCTGAACGATACAGTTGTTCAACAAATACACATAATTTGAAATAAGTATGATAACACCTTAACAAAAGACGTCATTTCACGGGATTATTACGTTGAATTTAATGTAGTAAGGTAATACATGAGGATAGAATAAGTTTAATCTACATAGAAAAATACATACATTTATACATTGTATTTCTTTTTCACAATACATTTTTCCAATATGCGCTTTTATAAGTTCTAATGTGACAATAATCGTGAACGTTTACGTCCACGTCACGACTACATCCTACGGAAAAATACAACAAGCAAAAAAACCCTGTCCGATGTGCGAGGGTGTTGTTAGTATCGTACTGAGAGTCTATTTATGTGGTAATATACAGGAAAAAAAATGATCTCATTTGTTTTTAATTCTCAATGGAGAATATTACTTACCGGGTAATTTACATGGGGCGCGGGCGGCCGTCGTCGTTTAGCGAGTGTCTACAAGTCATAACTTAAGACCCCTGTTGAAAAGTTGCAAATTTTTAATGAATTAGGGATAATTTTGGTACCTACTTATTTATTTATTTAAAACTTTTCGCACTAAAAAAGGTACAAAGGCGGACTTAATGCCTTAGGCATTCTCTACCAGTCAACCAAGGGTGGTGAAGAGATAAGATGGCAGGTGCTCTGTTTGAGAGGGACAAAGAAAAATTTTATAAAAAAATTATCTTATCGCATTATAACTAAAATAGGTTATAAACTACATACACATACAGTCATATTTACTATAATATATACCTATATTATACAATATATACAAATTCAAGGGAGAGGTGATGAGATGACTCTACTCTATTTATTTTGAAAATAACTCCTCAATTTCCGCTTAAATGCATACCGACTGGTGGCCGTCTTGATATCAAGAGGAAGCGCATTTCAAAAAAGAATGGACTGAATGTGAAAGGAAGAATGAACTAAGTCAGAAATAAGAGAAGGACAGAGTAGGAGAAGATTGTTAGATGAACGCAGATTCTTAGTGTGTGAAGAACATAGATATTGGAAGTGAGACACAAGATAAGAAAGAGGAGTGGGAGAGGTGAGAAGGGCGAAGAGCGTGGTTAAAGTGCGCAAACTTCTCCTTTGGCGAATGGACATCCATTTGAGGCCAGACCTATAGCTCGACACATGGTCATAATATATTTTCTGAGGTTGAATATGAACCGGATACAATTGTTGAGCAGTCTGTCGAGGTTATCCAACAAAACCGCATTCAAGTCAAAGTAGCACACGTCACCATAGTCGATGATAGGGAAAATCAAAGTCTGCACAAGCATAGTTTTCGTCTTAGCGGGCAAAAAGTTTCTCAGACGATACAGGGATCGCAGAGTACCGTTGACCCTTTGACTGACACTAGATACCCGCTGCCAGCTAAGCGTCGAGTCAAGATGCAAACCGAGATCTTTCACAGTAGAAGTAATGGGTATGACGGTACCATTGAAAATAAGAGGAGGAAGAGAGTTAAGCGTCACCCTTCCCATCATGCGTGAGCTCCCAATTACAATAGCCTGACACTTTGAGGGGTTTACTGACACCCTAAAACTATCAGACCTCTTTTTGATGGCATCTAAATCTCGGTTTACATCAGCTATAGCGTCCGATAAACCTTCAACCCGCGCAGCTGTATATAATTGAAGATCATCGGCATAAAGATGATACGAACACCTAAGACAGTGTGTTATAAAGTTAATGAAGATGGAGAATAGCAATGGAGAAAGAATACCGCTTTGTGTGTGTACTTATGAACTATAAAAATATTTTTTTAAATACTTTTCAATACCTTTTTTTCAATAATAATTAGATTTTTTATTACTTTTAGGTAATGTTATTGCAGTACCCATGAGCTCCTTTCGGATCGGACAGGGTTTTTACACATATTGTATATTAATGAAGACGCTTTTAAATTCCCGTCCACGATAACGTTATAACGTGGACGTAATTCCATACATTTGTCCACGATAATATCGTCACGTTAGAAATTATAAAAGCGTACATTGTAAACTATTTGCAAACAAAAACTAAGAGACTTTGACTTTTTAACTAAAATCCAAGAGAATGGACATTCCTTTACTACAAACAAGGTCACTCACTAGTAATTAATTAATTAATTAGTGATGGACAAACCAGTTTAAAATAAAATGAGCAGATAACAGTAAAAGGTACTTTAATAGCACATGTAATTTTTTTATTCATCCGTTCAATACACGAATATTTATAGCGGACAGCACTTTTAACCTTGGTCGAAATTGATAAATTATTCGAGAATTAATTGCAGCTGTTTCAATGGTCATCCAATGGATTACCTAACGAATTGGAAACCAAACGTGTAAAGTGTATAATATACCAGAATGTATGCAATGATAGTAGTGGGGCATTGACCCTGCTTTCGTCTCTAGAATGTTCTGAGGAGCCTGCAACAGTAACTAGCTGTAATACCTATGCGCCTTGGTAGGCATAATACAGCGTGTTTAAGAAATGTATGGTCATAAATTGAAGGTGACGAAAACCGAATTTTAATAATTTTATACTGAATATCACGTCTAAACGAGTAGTGTTAATCATTTGGAAAAAATATATGTTAAATAAGAGCATTTTCTTCATAAAGTAGTATAGGAAAATTTTAGATTATGTTTATATTACATAGTGAAATTAATTTGTAAAGTTATGTCTAAAGTGGATAAAAAACTGAGATACACGCAAAGTCTCTCAAGCGTATTTTTCTGAAACCTTCACCATTTTAAAGATAATTTAATTATTGATCTTTTAGTACCCGTGTTTTATTAAAATACCTTTTGTTTTATGTATAATAAATTAATAATGCGTCTAATTTGGGACAGCGCTTCTTGATCGGCGAGTGCTATTACTAGGTGGACGTACGCGTTGCGTGAGCTCAGTACAGAACACGCTACCACTCAAGGTCGCTGGCATATATCTGCATCTTAAGGATGTGGTACAGATCATCAAACTAAACAACAACTTTCTCCATGAGAATAATAATAATTAATAATCAGCTGCCTCATACAAAATTTCAATACTTACTCGACTGAAATGTATGAGACAGCTGAATATTTTTGCGGGTTCCGTAATGGTCCCATGGAGAAAGTTGTTTAATTTTATGGTCTGTAGCACTGCTACCACACTCTTAAATATCACACATTTTTGACACACGCTGTATACAGACAATATTGCACTAAGAGCTACCTCATTCTAGAAATTTCTAAGTACTACGATGTAACTTAAATACTATGTACCCACTTAATGATTCCTTGAAACCCATCGTTAATTTCTTACCTTTGTTGGTTTAGATAGAATGTATTTACCATTACTTGTTTGCGATATAAATCGTATTGCAAACAAGTTTGACTGACAAAACGTCGAGTTTACCGAACATGTCGTGAGTCAACTCGTGACAAATCACGGCAAATTGAGCTGTAGAGTCGCTTACGTCTTTCTTGATAACGATGTCCTTATGTAAACCTGTTTGTTACCCACGTATGAAAAATATCCGAATAAGAACGGCGTAAGCGTCTATCAGTTGTTCAAATAATACTTAATGCATATTTCCGCATACAGTATTGACTGTATTTTGTCTGTTGACCTGTTTTATGTCCGTTCATATCCGTAGTGTATAAATTATCTTTAAAGGTTATATTATAAATATACTGTAACAGCTCAGCCTGCTCAGCGTTTATAGCGATTCGGAAATATAAAAATGACTATAACAATTATGTCGTAGGATTATTTGATAATTCGAATTTTCGCGAAAACCCTAGCGATATTGCGAAAACACGATAATTAGAAAATGGTGAAAACATTTCTGCTAGCAACTTGGTTGAAATAGGAAGTTAGGACAACATCCGCGCGCAAGCCGAGCAAGCGAAGCGAGCGGTTCCGTGGCAGCGGCCGGCGAGCGCTACTTCCAAGTTGCGCGTTGCCATTTTCTAATTATCCGTGTTTTCTCAATATCCCTAGGTTTTCGCGAAAATTCGAATTATCAAATCATTCTACGATATTACACACTTTACTTCAATTCATTTAATTTTCTTTTCATGTGCAGTTATTTGCCCCTGATTTTTAATTGCCCATTGTGAGTGACGCGCCTTCTTTTTCTCTGAAGTAAATTTAATAATCCTATTGTATCTATATAAAAATTATTTTGCACCAATGACATCATTTTTATGTCCACGTAATCACTGTCCATCCAAGGATGCCTGGAATAGATCGCAGAAAGCGATAAGGCAGCCCATTGTATGTTTTGTAGTGTTATATTTTTTTTTTACTATGTATTTTCTGGTGTACAATAAAGTATATATATAAATAAAATAGTTTGGAAAATCCAAAAGTGCACGCCTCATAAGTTCATAACTCTAATTCATAAACGAAAAAGAAATTTAAAACATAGTTTCTAACAAAAATTAACAATTTATCACTTTTCATGAAGTATGTTTTGACTGCTTTTTTACCCATCAATATGGGTAAAATTTCTAAACTCGCATCGATATCAATCTCTCTCATATCGACCTCCGGTCTCCGGAGGGGAATAATGTAGCGGTTACACCACCACATACGAGCTACGCAGCAAAGACATGACGTCACACAGATCCTGCATCGCGCAGTTATAGTTTACCACGCGACCGACATAGATAAAACTATCCGAAATCAATTTACGGGCAGTTGCCCGCCAGACACAAACACCCGTCTGGCCGGAGGATCCTCCCTTTTCAAATGAGGATGAGTGAACTTTACACCCTGTTCCTCATACCTCTAAAGTTTTAAACTGAAATATGAACAAAATATTTTACGGCGCCATTCGCCATAGACTAAAACATTCAGAAGTGAAGTGTAGGTACAAATAGCTGCCGTTTGTTTTTATGGCGGATTTTTTTTATATTAAGTATCTAATATTTTGAACGCTGATATTAATGTTTGTTTTATTATATTATGGTTTATGGTTATTTGTCATCAAATAATTATTACAATTTGTGGCATTTTTCCCTTTAAGATTTCCACGTCCGAGCTCCAGGAAACAAGGGAAAAATGGATAACATTTGTGCAAAAAAATCGTAATGAGCAAACGTGGTTGCCAAGTTAACCATCTCACATAATGTTCATCAATAATACAATGGAAATTAGAATAATGTTCTGCAGTTAAAACTGTGTTAGGTATCAAGTAGGCAGAAGAAGCAGACTGTGTCGCATCTGCGGGTGCATTACTCTATGAGAATCTCCTCGCAACGCGCATGCACCGCAGTAGTCAAACGTCAAAGCATCCAAGGGACACATTTTTTGTTCGCGGTGTCTTCTTTTATAGTATATTTTAGTTAGTATTTTATTAATTATAATTAAACTACTTTGAATAAAAGAGCCATTTTCAATAGGGTTCCTTCTATGGATGAAACGAATGTATAAAAAAAACATTGACTCAATTAATTGATTTTATCGCAAGGTACAATGTTTTCAGGGTTCATAAATTGACGGACAGGATTTTTTTTTCAACTATTTTGATGCATTTTCCATTTCTGCTGCATTAAATCAATTATTTAAAAGTACAGTATTAATCTCCATTTAATCATCTATACAATGGTATATAAATTAAGTAGGTTCTGTGTACTAGCAGGAGTGTAACAATAAAAACAGTTGCAGAAATGGGGCAAAAAATATTTTTCGATCGTAGAGCACACTCTAATGCTTCGCATTATGAGTCGTGCAATAAATAAATCCTGAGGAACTCAATCACCGGTACCTACTACAATGAACTTGAAACTCCAGACAGACCTCACACCTTATCATAATTATACATAATCGGTTACGAAAATACATTTTCAGTAGACATCGACAGACGGACGTTGTAGTTTCTAAGAAGGGCATTGACCGGCGTTGATAGAAGTTTCATGACCTCCCCCCCCCCAAAGGCAGATGAAGTACAGAATGCGTACAAGGACGCCGACAAAATGCCACCTGTAATTGCGTAGACGGCGGGACAGACACACCCATTGCTTGCTCAAGCCAACCTAAGTACGAAACAACTTTATTTATGCTTGTACTGAATGACTGCAGCAAAGGCAAAATCCTTTGTGAACGACACGCGGTAAAACCATACAGAAATGGCATAAAATTATCCGAGCGAGTCGAATAATCGCTTAAACAAAGGCCACGCATCGCGGCAATATTATCAATTTGAGGCGTTGCAACACACCTCTTTAATTGTCTACACATTAAGCCGATAAGCACGTAGTAAAGACGTATTGTGTGGAAGAAGTCACGGCTGTGTGACGTAGCTGCTCGAGTACATTGGTACAACATTGTCGTATCGGTTGGGCAAACTTGGACTTTGACCAGCTCGCCTCGATTGTACTACGACCTGCTTTAGGAGGCCACTATGAGGAGATATTTTATTTATTCTAAACCACTAAGTTGTTTGCAACCTACACGAGAAAAATAACTTTAATAGTAGACTAAATTAACTTATACCTATAACATCACGCCAGTTTTACCCGAAGGGTTCGGAAGAGGTCTGGTTATAGTAAATTTTCATTTATTTGTTTTGTTTTTACATTTAATTGTAAATAGGTGGGTTGGATATTTAGATTTTGCCGAACCATGTAGCTAAATTAAATGTTTTTCTTTAAAAAAACGCAGATTTTTCTGAAGGGTAGTCTAGTCAACCGAGTTTAAACTGCAGCAAATATACGGTGTTAAATTCTACCAAGAAAGGATAATTTGATAATTAATTACAGTCCGGTTGAACAATTTCTAGTAGTAATAAGGATCAAATTCGCAAAACACATATTTGTTAGTATGAAACTGACTGGTGTTAACAACGTATTCTCTCGACGCGAGCGACGACGGCGACCGCGACGGCCGGGCGGCCCGACTGTGAACGACTTACTTTACGTCGCGGGTTCGTGCTAGGACCTCTGAATCACGCCGTAGATTTTTTAAGTAGTTTTAACCAAGACAAAGAAAATTGCAGACTCAAAACGGTTAAAAACGAAAAACATACCTTTTTTGTTATCTACAGATTTGAAGACTATGCCCTAGTTCCTAAAATAAGGTAAGCACTCGAGATATGGAATGGCGCCTTTAAATAAGTACTTACCACATTCACTTGGGATACGATAAGATAGAAAAATTGATTATTTTATTACGAAGCAATCTCGATAAAAAGTGAAATCGATAACACTGCAGTACATGTAGTCATAGTTATTATATATTTTATGATGATATAGTCACAGATTAGTACAGATGCGACACTCCGCAAAATCATTTAGGTAAATAAAAAGCGAATCTTGCTACGTCACAATAAAGTGCAATTCAGGTTGCACAGCGCTAATTACCGACAGTTATATTCACCTAGAAGTGGCCTCTTTTTCTATCGCGGCGTAACTCTTATATCTTCTTACTATGTTACACCCACTGATTTCGACAAGTCGAGCACGCCGCGTACCTACTTGTAACTTCATACCTAAAAAGCGGAGTGTCCCATCTGTATTCATCTGTGATAATGGTAGACACCATTACATTCTCATTTGTGTATGTACCTGTGAAGATTCTACGTGCCAATATTATAGGTTTGTGTATGTATGGACCAACATTGGCACAAAATCACACCTTGGCTAGTTCATATAGGCACATTCATTACGATGACAGTCGTTGGTAATTACTACTTGTTCGGTAAACGGAAAATCTGAATGTCATCTAGTAAATATAGTGATACGCAGATTAATATGTACACAGTTGGTACATAAAATTATTATTTGCAAACACATAACACGTACTTTATGCTGCTTTAGACGTCATAAAAATATCCTACTTAAAATTAATCTATTGAAGCTGATTTAGTTGTAAAAATTCAAATACATTAGTCATACATTTTAAACAGTTGTTTTTTTATATTAAAAACAATTGCTTAAAATGTATGACTAATGTACTTATTTGAATTTTTACAACTAAATCTCTAAACTAAATCACTCTGACATCTAACACATCTAACTAAATCTGAATTATAATAATGCTAAACGTTAACTAGAATTACTGTATTGTTTCTTAGTGACCGCTCATAAAAACAAAAATCAAATACCTACAGCTAAAGTTATCTATCTGTCGCTAGCGACATCTAGTATTAAATGATAGCAACGTCACATAGTTTCAAACATTTCCAGAAGCCAAGCTTTTCTCGTGATCGATGGGAGAGAAGCGCCATCTTAAGGAAAATTTTGTAAACTTCAAGTTTTTAGTGTGTTGATTTCTTGACGCTATGTGAATACTGTAGTCTTTGTGTCGCGCGTTTAACAACAAAGATGAAGATGGCGCCTCAAGCTCAGTAAATACGAGAAATATGTACAAGATCACAATGTATACCTAGTGCTAACCATATCAGGGATTAAATAACTATTCCGAGGCGCTGCGCTAAACCAAATCTGAGGCAAAGAAATTCAATATAATTCTTAGTCTTTCGCAACCATTAAATAGTAGGTACTTATCCAATAATAAAAAGTGGTAGCCGATAATTGGTCATTCCGGGATCTAATAGGAATGTTGGGTTCGCGTAGCTCGTAGCAATTCAGCGTAGCGTCGTCGTAGCACAGTGTCTGTTGTTGTAAAAAAGCTGCTCTAGCTTATTGACCAGTCTCAAAGAGATAGAAGGTGTCCCATGAAGAATTAACATAACAACATGACGCCTTATATCCCCGAAGGGTTAGGCAGAGGTGTACCTAGTACACCCACATCTCGCCAGTTATGTTTAAGTCCCATGTAATGGACGAGCCCATTTCCATCAACCGGGCACAAATCCGGGCTGCTACTAAGAAATTCCAGATGAACAACCCAATATGAAATTTCAGATATAGCACTCAATAAAACTTTGTCATGACGTGCAGCTGCCGACTATTAATTCTGTTCTCTATTTTGCTACTTATGTCTTTTTGTATGCACGTGTTTCTGTGATGAATAAACCAATTTTTTTTTCTTAGTTTCTTTGTCGACCTAGGAATTGCAGAACCTCAAGAATTGTAAAAAGAGAATTGATATTAGCGAGGGAGATAAAGAGCCCATTATAAGCTACGTAGCCTTATAAGCGTAGCACAACGCCTGATATTTTTAATAAATAATTTTCTATCTTGGTTGCCTACGCTAACTACATCATAGAAAAGAAGGGATCCCTCCGTTTTGCCAAATTTTCATTATCCAAACAAATTTTAGCAACCTTTTTTTATACCAATGCAATATTTGGAATGATTTTAGTACGCACATTTTCATTTGGTCAAATTTTTACTTGGCAGAATATTACCAAGGATAATGTCATTAAGGCATTTGGTCTTTAATCAAATGATTTATTACAGCAAACTATCTTTAGACAATAAATATTTAGTCAATTGATTTGTTATGACAAAAAATATAAAGACAAAATTAAGATTTTTTGGTAATAATGTAATTAAAAAATGCGCTTTTATTTTAATATAATCATTTGTATGCGATGTTATTTGCGTACTTCTTTGTAAGTTTATGTAAGGCTAAAAGCGTCTTGGTAATTTTTGTCTCCGACCAACTGTTTGTCGTAAAACAAATACACAGAAACGAATCGCTGCAAAACCGACTCCACGTAGTCTTGTCTGCCCCACCCCTAGAGTGTAATTTAAACCCGCGTAGGCGCGGAGGGGCGAGGCGGCCCGCGAGCTGAGGAGCAGGTGGTTTGAAGGCCCGCTGGCTGGTTTGAGGCTGAGGCTGGCCGGCGAAGCCGGTCAGCAAGCCGAAGCTGCGGTGGTGAGCGTTAAAACCATCTGCGACGATAAGCTCGCGTGGAGCCGCCCAAACCCCGCAGCGCCGGAGCCGTGACAGAAACAATGCTTGCTGCATGTTGCATGCCTGCTTGCATGTTGCATGTCTGCTTGCATGTTGCATGCCTGCTTGCATGTTTATTTGCATGCTGCTTGCCTGCTTGCATGCTGCATGCCTGCTTGCACGCTGCATGCCTGCTTGCACGCTGCATGCCTGCTTGCATGCTGCATGCTTGAAGCAAGCAAATCATGATATTGACCTGTTACTGCTCCTGAGAATCGCGGATCTTGTCTTTCAGAATGTTGACCTTGACATCTAGGTCAATAACATCAAGGTCAAGGACAATGCCCTTAAGGTGTCCCATGGTGTTTCCCCACTCTACTACACCCACATCGTATCGATTTTTTTTCGTAAATTGAAAACTAGCGAAATTAAGTATTTGGCTTATTTTATTTTGCGTAAAATATGTTATACCAACTGAAATATTTGACTAAATTAAAATTGGTAAAACTACTAGTTGGTAAGTAAGTTATTGTTTAAACGTCCACTTGCCAAACATTAGGTTTGCGTTACAATTATTTGTGAAGAGTTTATTTGCTAAGTAATAATTTGGCAAATGAAATTATGCAGAAAATTGTTTGGGAAGTGATAATTTGTCAATTTCTTTTAGATCAAACAAGGGAGACCCAGAAAAGAACCATAAAAGTGGTTACAAGAAAATAAATCTTAGTTTGAATTGGAGAGAGATTTAGATAAACACGTAGCACCTGTAATTTATGAATAATAGGGACTTGTACAGTGAGGGACGTGTATCAAATGATATAAAACGCAGCAGGAACAAGGAGATGGAACATACATTTTTTATTATTAATTACTATTCAAAGGTAAACGAATCGAAAGGAGTTTGTAAGGATCGTAGCAAGTGGCGTTCTGTAGTTTTTGCCTACTCCCATGGGAAAAAAGCAAACAAAGATACTTGTTTTATCAATAATACTACAATATAATTTCCTTTTTGATGCCGTAGGCCAAAGGATAGTGATCTATAAGCACATTATATGAGGTTTAAAATGGAAGTTCCCTGATTATCCAATTCTAGTAAATTTCGCAAAAGATAATGTTGTACTTCCATTATAGTTAATCGTTCATCAAATATTGTAACATCGAGTTTTTCCTTTTAGTAGATACCTTTTTACTTAGCACGGAAGTCAAAGAAATGAGCTGAGCTAATAGACAAACACTGAATAATAAAGTATTATAAGGAAAATCTTTATCCTCATTATTGCATAATATTAGATTATTCACTTAGGGCATAAGGCAGTGTCTTTTGTCACGGGCGCTATATTCAATCCCAAACGTAACTAAGGGCTCCCGA
This sequence comes from Conistra vaccinii, assembly GCA_948150665.1. Lineage (NCBI taxonomy): Eukaryota > Metazoa > Arthropoda > Insecta > Lepidoptera > Noctuidae > Conistra > Conistra vaccinii. Next base: position 12,404,004 of record OX411327.1, on the reverse strand, counting down.
ACACACCGAGGGAGCTCTGACTTAACTCCTGAGTTCTGAGCTAAGCGAATGCAGCGAGGAATTCAAGCTTGCCCAAGACGAAAGCAACTATATCCCCGAAGATAATAGTTTTTTCGCATCTACTGCGAGATAATTCGATTTGAGAAGTCGTAATTTATGACACTGTTAAAGGATTAGCGATCAAATGCATACGTGACACAGTAGTTCTTACTTTTTTTTTATTTACAGACAAGCAACATTTTATTTCTAATAAGATAAGTTTTAAGTATTACAATATTCCAATCATCTTAAATTAAACCTTGTCGAAATGACCTGATTTTGTCTTAAAAGGTTTATCTAAATAAAATAAAAGATGTTTCGTGCGATATCGATACTTTATTAATATAACTAAGTACTAGCTTCTGCCCGCGACTTCGTTCGCGTAGAAGACACCACATAAAGTTTCATGCAGACTAGCGCGACGCGACACCGGCTATTGTTACACCGTGAAGTTTTCTTAGAAATTGTATTGTTCGTGTCGAGTCGCGCCGCGCGCCGGCGCGTCCGCGTCGCACTGGTCTGCACGAGCCTTAATACTAAAATAACACCCAGCTTTTTTATAAAACTTCTCTGTTTAAGTACTACGCTTGTAATTTTGGTCTCAGCAGTCAAAATATTCAGAGAGTCGGGACGCGGACGCGGGAGCCAGTGACGTACAGTTGTCCGTGTGAGAAGCAGCTTGTCGTGAGGTCGACTTAGTGAATTAATGAACACCTGCGTTCCTGCATATACCTGCTACCTAATAGCACAACACTAATACACTGACTGACGCATTCTTACAGATTATTCCTGACGAACGGCTATCACTACAATAATATACCTAACAGTATATTGTAAACATGGGATTTTTATTAACAGTAACCCAACCACAGACATTTATTTTTATTATAACCATGATGGCAGAAGACGCCTAAACTTAATGTTTTTCTGTGTACGAAATATCATAAATAAAAGATTAATTTAAAGTTGAGAGTGGAACTTTACAACCACAAGTTTGTAAAGCGGTCGTCGAAACGCAATGCTATTTGCTTTGTTGCACGGTTTTATTACATGTCATGATTGACTGCTTAGCGCCATAAAGGTAACATGATGATAATCATTTAAAAGGTTAAATCTGTAACTATCTGCAATTTTTTTACCACTTTGCTGGTATTTTTACAATTTGTGGTAAACTATAGAGGAATACAAACATAATACAATATTGCTTATCCTCCATAGCAAATATCGTAATTATTTATAGCCTACAGGCTGACCAGAGTAAGGAATATCTACATGCACAAGTTAAACAGAATCTATCCGGTAGCATTTGCGTGATGCTGGAACATACATTCAGACAAACAGATAAACTGACTAAGCGGTAAATATTCTAAAAGCAATATTTTCGGCATTAGAATCGTTCCCAGACCTCGTAGCAATTTTTTATATTTTTTTATGTTCAATTAGCAGTTTTAACTTCGCTACGATTTTATTATTATAATATGTATATAGATAACATCCTAATTTTAAGTCGATAAATCGCAGTTCGGAATACCATTAAGATTAATTTTAATTAAGTGTTTGTTTTTCTCTCTTTTATTTGCCATTCCGATACGTTCGTATTAACATTTTCGACATATTAGCCTCCACCCCCAAGCTGTATATTTTACTTTTTGTGCAAACCTAGCGGAGCCCGCCACTTCGCCTGCATGTGAATTTATATTTTTCTGGGATGGTATGTACCTTTTATCCCCACATTTGTGAAATACAGGATAATTGGATATAATTATTATGTCAACCATTTTCGAGTAATTTGATATTTTATATTTGATTCGAAAATTGTTGACATTTGCATAGGAGTCAAAAGGACATTTGGTTGTAAATGACTTCTCCTACATCCCCTTAACGGATTGCCGACATATAATAACCAATAACCCTTTATAACAGAAGGTTAATTCTCGTATACAAAAATCTTTCACGTTCTAGTCGCAATCTGTCAAACTTGTCAAAAATGTTGACAAATTGATTGTATTTTTCACCAGATTGCGAATGAGATGCGAATGCAATTGTTCGGAATTACCCCTCGACTCTGCTTGTAAAAGGGGTGATAAGTACGCACTTTAAAACCGCTGAGTAAGTTCGTCGGCGATCCAACAGGTTTGAAATTTTGCTGGTAGCCCGCCTTGGTTCGTAGTTTCGCAGTCTGTCATCGCCGCGAGTCGCAAGCCGCCATTTTGTTAAGACATTTGTGTAATGTTTGTTTATTTTTGTTCAGAAAATTCGGTAACATCGCGATAGCAAGATAGTGTGAGCAAACTTCACGTGTGTCTCCGACGGCGAGCCGAGTAAATTCGTGAACTTAAAAACCGCGAACTTTAAGTTCGCATATCTATCACCCACTAGCAGTGAAGACTGCTTCGGTATTATGTTTAAGAGAGATCTCAGTTCGAGATGATATCGAGGGGATATCACGATACAAATGATGGAAGCCGTAACGAGGACAAGGTTTTTTGTCAAAAACAGATGATTATTAAACAGGTGGTATATTTATAGGTACAAAATCAATTCGCTACATAATATTTAAATGGTAATTACCATGTCTTTAGTGGGTAAATTATCTGAATGCTCAGGCAGGCTAATGCTTGCTGAATTACCATAATCCAGCACTTACAAAAATGCAATTTTATTTAGACCATTTTAATGTAAATCCTTAGTAATTCGATAACCACAATAGTGTCAAAGAGCCTTAATTTATGGCACCGATTAGTTGCTATACCAGAGCGCCGATGACATACAAAGGTGACCAGCTCTGTTACAATAAGATGATACAAGGTATTTTGTCCTTGTCTCTCACAAAAAATGAAGGATATATAAAGTGATCCTATTACGAGGATCAGCATAATCCTAAATTCGTCTAACCGAACTCCAAGTTTTCTTCGGAAAATATTCAAAATGGTAAGTTTTGTTTGTCTGTATTTCTTTTTACCTATTAAGTTCCCATTACTATGCAATAGTTGTTTTACAGCAGAGAGAGCTAGTAGATAGTTGAGAGCAGTGGTGGCCCGTCGTGGGTTTGAACGGTCGAACCCAAGCGGGCGCTTTACTTTGTGTAAATAATTTCATCACCACTGCTCTCAAAACGGTGAAGGAATAAATCGTGAGGAAACCGGCATGTCTTAGAACCAAAAATTCGCAGACATGTGAACTAACCCGCACTGGACCCGCATGGTGAATTACGGCCCACTCCCTCTCACAGAGAGGCGGCCTGTGTCCCAGCAGTGGGAACATTAATAGGTTGATTATGTATGTTATGTAGTTGTTCTACAGTGTATTTTATGGGTGAGCCTAGATTTTCAGCACGACCGTACAAATCATCGTAATCGGGAGTGAAATATCTGATATTATTATTCGGACTGAGTTGACTCGGGCCGACCTGTCACTGACCCGCATCATGTACGTTACGTAAACAGTTGATTGCCTTTGGCGGCTGTCTGACGTAGATCTTTGACAGTCGTTACGGGTAGTTAGAAGCCCACAAGTCTGACAACCAGTCTTACAAGGCATTCCTATCATGTTACCAGTAACTGGGTTGTGGAGGTCAGATAGGCAGTCGCTCCATATAAAATACAGGTATTTCAGCTGCATCTGGTTAGACTGGAAGCCGAACCCAACATAGGAAAGGCTAAGCAGATTAAGTGACACAGTTGATAGAAAAAATAGACATTATTTGATAGATACATTTTATTTACTCATGTGGTAGGTATCTCACGCGCAGTTGGTCGATTTGCTAACACACCTCAAATTATCACCTCGCTTGTCTTGCCATAAAAGGGAGTAATGACAATAATATAAAATCATGCAACGTATCCCAAAAATAAGCAAATTAAACAGGATCTTATATTCTATTAGCATCATATTATCATACCACTTGCCATTTACGGGGCCCAAAAACATGTGACCATAAACAAATTGATATTGTCTTGAAAATGTATCAGTCATTGGCAAGTATTCAACTCGATAAATCTTCTCTACACCAGTATTTCTCGCCGATATGGGCTTGAGTTGACACCAAAGTGTCAGTATTCTAAGGACAAACGCAATTAGAATGTATTATCGTATCGCGATTTATCTCATGGGTCAACTGCATACCACAGCAGGTATGCAGTAGAGTAGAGATCTGAAGAATCTAAATGATTAAAATGTAGTATCTTCAATTGAACAGAACAAAGCTCTCCTAGTTGTTTTTTTTTTTCTAAACAGTGTTTTCTATTCAGGATAATCTCTTTATAGCCGCCCAGCTAACGTCCGTTGTTCCCGTCCGTGTAAGAAATATATACCACCATCGGTGAAATATTACCACAATTACACCTCCCCCTATTCCGTCAAGACAAAAAATATATGCCAGTAATTAATAAGTGCTATACTTATTCTGAAAAATTCATCATTTCAGCCAAAATACATCCACTGCTGGACATAGGCCTCCCCCAAGGACCGTCACTTCGGCCGGTTCTGTGCTTCCCGCATCCAGCAGATTCCTGCAGCCATCTGTTCCGCGAGCAATGCGCCCTGTCCACTGTTAAGTTTGTCAATTCTTCGGACTATGTCGGTTTCCTCTCTCCATTGCCCTTTGGGTGACTTTCAGCCTTCTTATGACGCCCATTGTGAGCGTACGTTACCGTCTGAAAACTTAGGATATTAATTCTACCAAGCAATAATCCTGTAATTTTTATTACACAGATCGTGAAACTTGCTGCAATCATCACACTGTTGGGAGTATGCTGTTCTCTACCAGTGGAAGATCCAAAAGTTGTTGAAGTCGCACCGACTTCCGGACGGGTGCCACTGGAACCGAAGCCTGTAAAACTCGAAGGCTTACCAAAACCACCGAAGCCTGATGATTCAGATTTGAAGGCAGATGCCAGTACCTGGTGGCATAGTTGGTACCATTACGATAAACCGGTAGTAGTCTACTATCCGGAGAGGTAAGAACTAATGCTCGTTTACACTTAACATGAGGCAACATCTTTATTTAGAAGTTACTGTAGAAAGCAGTTCCGAAAACTTAACTTTGAAGTACCAAAGTATGGCGTTGCTGAGTCATACAAATTATTGAGTGTCAGTTTTTTATTCCTTAACAAAGTTGAAGTTGGCTCGAGCTAGTACTATATTCGTAGCATGAGGAGAGTAGCCAACAATTGAGTCAAATGGCGTACCTACGAATGCTATGTGGACTGCCATGATGATATAGATTAGATGCTAAGAATTAATGTTGATAAAAATCCAACTCAAGTTTTTTTTTTAAGTTTTAACATAGCATCGCCTTTCTGCCCAGCGTATCTAAGGCAGCACAACTTTTTCGAATCGAAACAAGGTCTCAACACTCTCAACGGCCACGATGGTCACGTCAAAGCTTCCAATCACCAGCATTCAAAAATCCCTATTTTGATTTTTGTAATAAGGCGCCAATATTTTGTTACAGTGTTCCTGTTCACTACACTTACTGGCATACTCATTATTAGCTCACTTCATTAATGCAGAAAACAATATTCTTCAAATCTCAACCTTAGAGTAATAATATTTTTTTATGTAAAATATGGGGTAAGCGGAAATTTGATAAAATAAACTAGATAATTCTAACATGTTACCTTATTTTATTTTTTTAAACCTTTTCGAGATTAATTTTAACATGAATTTTCAAATAGAAAAGTAGTTTTGTGGAGGATGGATAAATATTTTCACCTTACTTTTTCTTGAAATGACTTTGTCTTCTAATTGTTATGTTGGAGGTTTCACATCAGTGGCCTGATACAAAGAATTGATAGCTATATCTGAAGCAACGAATGCCATAGATTTCGCTAGCGTCGCCAATGGCAAAGTATCCATCACAATCCTATTCGCTACATGGTTCAGATGAGCTCCATTTGACTGCGCTGTATACTTCAGTGCCAATTTAATTACTCGCTCGCAAGCTAAAGATTTAGATGCCGCACTCTTTGCTTGTTTTCCCGCTTGTTGAGCAGCAGTCTTCGCCAAGTTCATCATTAATTCCTGATGATTTGACATACCATTTTTCGCGTACCTTACAGACATTTGAACTTCAATAGATGCAGTTAAAGCTCTTCTTAGGGCAACAACGCTTGCAGCTGTCAAATACGCGACATCACCAGCGTATAAAATAGCTTTTTTGGCTTTCACTTCCATTCTTTCTAATTTTTGTTTTGATTTCTTTTCGTTACCAGCTTCGTCTTCAAATTCAGGCTGATCTATCTCCATATCAGCAACTATATCAGGATTGAGGGGTTTATAAACATTTTCCTTGGTATCAACCCAGTCATCAATAAGTCCTGGTGCACTTAACTCTTGAGTATCCAGCGTTTGTGTTTCTTTTATATAATGAGTTCTATTTTGTATCTTTTCCATGAGAATTGGATCTGTGCTATTATTTTCTCGCTCCAAATTTTCAATATCTAAGGCTGTTTGATTCAAGAACCCTTTTACTTCAGGTGGAACGTCTTGCTTACTATTTAGGACATGGAGAACTTTCTTTTCAGTTCTAGATATCACTGAGAACGGTGAAGGAAAATCTTTTGCTGATGTTTTATTTTTAGGACTAAGAGCAGTACGAATAGTTTTGTTCAGAATAACGCTATAAACTGTCGCTGAAGAAACAGGAGACGAGGTCACTTGTACGTTTTCCTTTCCAGATGCAATAGATCTTTTCCTTCTAAGAGATAAATCAACAGATTGCTTCTTAGACAGTGCTGTGGCATACGTGGTGTCTTTTAATGCTGATACGATGGACACCTCGGCTGCAATTTGAGCTAATCCATATACCAATCGATGAAGTTCTGGCTCTGTTGAAGCTCTAGTAATACTGAGTATGTGACCAGACAATGTTCTTGAAATATAATCCAAAATGCGCCTTGTCTCAATAGCCGTAATACCTTTGTTTTTTCCAGGAGCTTCCAGAGCCTCCGCAGTAATTCTAGTTATTTTATCTTGTATTTCTAACTTTGATAAAATAGCCGAAACAATATCCTTTGAAATCTGGTAAAGGGTATCGTCCATTTCCGGGTTCTGAGTAACATTTTTAGTTGCTTTTGAAATCGTTTTGTCTAAATGTTTCAAAACATTATGTGGTGACGTCAGTAAAAATCTTTCGTTAATATTATTATTAGTAGTTCTTAACATTTTTTCCTTAAAATCATGTACTGGCGATATTCCCCCGTACGAGTCAGGAATCTAAAATGTTTAATTTCTTTAGTTACAGGCGTAAAATATAAAAAGGAAAAGTGAATTCACTTACAATAAGTAATACAACCGCAGCCAATATTCGAAATAAAATCATTGTCCTTGATACTCCAACTGCTAGGATTAAACTAAACCGCAATTTAACTCTCCCAGAAGCACTGTATCGGTATTGTTTTATTGGCTTGTTAGTTTTATTAATTATAAATTGGAGAGAGTTTTATTACTTTGCTAAACCATTTAACGACATGTAGTAAGAAAATGATTACCTTAGAAATATTCACTTATCCTGCAAAGGAATTGTACATGGTGATTCTTCTTTTACTGTGTTGAATCCTTCTATACACGAAGAGGGGTCGATATACTAAGTTACTGCTTTCCGCTGCTTCAACCAATTCCTTATTTCCGTCAATTACATTCCTTTTGGTTTCTGTTTCTTTTATTATATTATCCGGAGTTTCATCATTGTCTTCTAACATTGTCACATTAGTAATTCCCAGTTCATTATCTTTTTGCACAATACTTAAAGATGACACCAAGTTAACGACGCCCATGGCTAACGTAACTACAATGATTAACATTGTGCAAACAAAGAAGATTAAATTAGTTTCAGAGGAAGTTATGCATTTTATAGTCATGGCTACTAATTATTGACTTTATGTTAATTTTATTAATTAACTTTGCAACCCCTTTATCTTTTACCATATTTCTGTGAAGTGATGTCAGTACTTGCTCACTATAGCGAGAATAAGGTTTGAATAAAATGCAGCCAGTCAATCTTAACTATCCTTTATTGCTAGATACTGAATTAAAATGTACAAAACATATATAATGTACATTTGTAACCAAAAAGCTTGTTTAATGTTTTAAATAATACATTGATACAACCTTAAATAACTTATACGATAACGTTATATCCGATGTGGGGGTAGCGTGTGTCGATGTTGTTGTTGGGAGTTCAGCCGAGGTAGGCAGGCAGCACCCTGATGCGGCCGCGACCCTCCAACTGCGAAGTTTCTCCGAACGGTGATACATCCACATCGTTGATAGCAGGGAGCAGGTCGCTCTCCTGTCCGGCCACGTCACGGCGAGCACGCGCCACGTGCTCAGACGCACCAGCAGCCTTTACCGAAGCACCAGATACCGCAGCGTCTCTTCCTGTAACTGATGGTGTTTGCTCGGCTTTTTGCGGGATGTGCTGGATCACATCCTGCTCGGCGGGTGCGCACACGCAGAGCGCCAGCAGCGCCAACGACGCGACGATAAATAATGTTGAATGCATTCCCGAAAGATCCTATCTTGCTCTTACTTTAACTGATAATAACTGAACTGTGCCTTTGCTGATCTCTAAGCACCTTATATGTGAATATGTTGCTGACAGAAATTATTATGTTTTATTGAAATTGCAAACTTAGATAATACGCGTTATTATTTTTAGAACAGTACTGACGCACGATTATACAACAGCAGATCTCAAAACACACGTTAGTGATCCTTTCATTATGAGCCTTGGCTACGGGCAACATGCTAACGAGACGCCAAACACTACTGATAACTGATAAAAATAAAGAGCAACAAAACAACTTAACACATACCTACATTCAAGTTGGTATTCAAGACAAGTTATAAACATAACTTTTGTTACACAATTTTGAGCAATGTCTAAAATTGCACAATGGACAATCAAGCTTGACTCAACTCAAAACTCAAAGCATTTATTTCAATTAAACCATTTACAGGCACTTTTGAATTGTCAAAGAGTCGGTCAGTTAGTCAGAAAGTTGAAGCTAGTCGCCCATTCCAAAAGTAGATCTCTGTGGAGAAGAACGGGCAAGAAACTCCCAGGACACTCTTTTAAATAAAGATATTACAAAATCCTGGGTACATTATTCTTGTTGCTTCTATATGTGAGAACAATGTGAAAAAAAATAGAAACAATTCAAAGTATAAGATTTAAAATAAGGCTTGGCAGAAAAGAGATGACCAGTGTCAACCGACGGCGGCGCCCGTTCACGAACATGACGCGTGGATCAGCACCATCCAGCTCAACCATTTTGTAGGGAACTGAATGATCCAACACACTCGCCACCATCGGCGAGACATGTAACTGACTGTTCTGCTGAACACCATAATTTGCGTTGTTTTGGCGAATAACATTGTAGATTACAAAAACTGAAGTCATGGAAAGCCGGAAGTTATTGAATTAGCAGTTATCCAACATATTTTCAATACAAACACTTTTGTAATCATATCAAAACTGTATCCAATCTTTTTTTTTATGGTCAACCAAGGAGGTGGTCTGCTACTTAACCGGGCTATCCCGTGCATGCCTTAACTAAGGCCTCCAGCCAAGGCATAAAACTTATAAACTAAGCGACTACACGCTAAGGGCACCCTCTGTTGTGTACGGACCTCGGCTTAGGGCTTCGCTGACGGAGGGCAGCATGGGACAGGCTGGATAGGATCATGTGTACCCAATACCTAATAAATCTAAGCCGTTGTGAAACTTCAAAGAGCAAGTTTCAAACAAATTACCTTCCCCAAAAGCGGACGCATATCACGTTCTCAAACTGTAATTTTCATACAAAATATGTAATGTTGCCGGACAAAATAATTTGGTGCTTATCGTTTTAATTCGTTGAGCGTACAGCTATTTGAGCTATTGCGAGCGGTGGTGGCCCAGTGCTATCAACCACGATTTACGAGTTGCTTTACTTTGTGTACCTAAATAATTTCATCAATATTGCTCTCAAAACGATGAAGGAAAACATCGTGAGGTAATCGGCATGTTCTAGAACCAAAAATTCGAATATATGTGACTCTACCAACCCGCAATGCGCCCGCGTGGTAGATTATAGCCCACCCCCTCTCGAAGAGACGAGGCTTGTGTCCTAGCAGTGGGAACATAATAGGCTGAATATTATGTGCAGCTATTTTAAATACGTATACATATATCAACCTGTTACAGATAACTGTCTAAATGTGGGCGTAATATAGGGAACACGGGCTTTATGAAGTTATGATATAACTGTTATCTGTATTTACAATAGGTACGTACATAGGTAGGTACTTACAATATATTTTATAAGCAGCAGTTGAATGAAGAAACCACCTTAGTGACATGAGAAAACCCGTTCCTATTTCTAAGGAGACTGGGCAAAAGTGGTGTATGGACCAATAGCGATACGGTTGTAAGGATACCTCATCTTTACCCTTGTGCTCGGCATTCTTTCTTCAGCTACAGGGTGTATATTCGAACGGGTCGTAAGGGCAGGTACCTTCAGCGTTGCAGCTACAGCAGACAGGATTCATAAGAGACTATCCTTAACTTTATTTTTTTAAATTTTGACCTGCGTTTACAGATTTAAAATAAATGTAGTCAGCAAAAATATTTTCTTGCTGACTACATTTATTTTAAATCTTGAAATTAAAAATGTTAATTGCCTATTGTCAATTAACATTTTTAATGCCTATCGCTAACATTCAATGAACCGAGTTTAGAGGGCTAGAAATGTCACAAATGGCAAAAAACTTATCCACGATATTTTACCGTCTTTTTATAACTATTACTTACCTAGAAAAAGTAAGTCACCTTATGTGAATATCAAAATAAAAAACCTTTTATTTAGATTTTTAAGAATGTTGGCGTTTTACATTACGTATGCCATGTCTACGAGATGGCCATAGCGGTCCGTATCTGTATTCAGTTCCGTTTTATTTTCAGACCATTCTTGTACTAGAAGATGGATTCTTCTAAGGTGAACCTGAAGACCACAGAAACCCGCTCGATGCGGGAAGCACCGAACCGGTCGAAATGGCGGTGCTTGGAGGCCTATGTCCAACAGTGGACGTCCTTCGGCTGAATGATGATTCTTGTACTCTAACCTCAGTTGGTCTAACAGTCAACAGACTGTACGAAACAGCATCGATTGGCACCATAGAAATAGAATGCATTAAATTGTCATTTTTTAGGTTCCGTACCTCAAAGGAAAAAACGGAACTCTTATGGGATCACTTCGTTATCTGTCCGTCTGTCTGTCAGTCTGGTCAAGACCGTCAGCACGCGTAGCATAACAACCATAGAAACGGGTTTTCTACGTGTTTTGTCGACGGAAGAATAGACAAAATGACAGATTGTGATTGTTTATCTGTCAGTTAATTGACTCAGGCGTGACTTTGCGGAAATCCATGATAAAATACAATAGACGATGTATATTTAGTAAACGATTCGTGTCGATTTCTTACAGGGTTCTCTAACTCTTTAAGAACCGTTAAGCGGATTAAGTTACTAAATATACATCGTCTATTGCAATGAGGTTATTTGTATACCCTCATTGGTCTATTGTATTTTGTTTATCTGTCATTTTGTCTATTCTTCCGTCGACCAAAACCCGTTTCAATTATTGCGTGCAGGAACGCGTTGAGGAATCAAGTTGAAGTTAATATCAAATACGCAGGTCTACGGTCCCTTAGAGGTCTAATCTCATAAAAAAATATGTTTTTGCGATTACCAACTTACATTTGCAGTTGAAGATTTGACAGCGACGTATATCGATGTATGGGGGAAGTTGTTTTGCAACTAAAATGTTAAGTTTGTTTTTGGGATGAATTTATTCCAAATAAGGAACCCTTTATTGTGCGTGGTCCGACACGCGCTTGGCCGGTTTTTTTTGCTGACTGTACCATGTGAATGCAGTTAGCCATTATACTCATAAAGTTAAGGACAGTCTCCTAAGAACGTTCTCCTGTAGCTACAATACCTACAACGGACCAACGGTTGAGGTGCATGTCCTTGTAAATCCTGAAATACTAAAAGATTACTATCCCGACATACATACATACATAATCAGCCTATTAATGATCCCACTGCTGGGACACAGGCCTCCTCTCTATGAGAGGGAGTGGGCCGTAATTCACCACGCTGGCCCAGTGCGGGTTGGTAGATGTCACCTGTCTTCGAATTTTTGGTTCTAAGACATTCCGGTTTCCTCACGATGTTTTCCTTCACCGTTTTGAGAGCAGTGGTGATGAAATTATTTACACAAAGTAAAACGCCTGCTTGGGTTCGAGCCCACGACTCGTAAGTAGGGGCCGATACCACTGGACCACCACTGGTACTACCACCACAAGTTACAAAATATAAAAATATAAAAGAATTTGGCAGGGATCCCCTAACTACTTAGGTACCTGTAATTTGGGTAATGTTGGGACTTGATTATTAATTAAATAACTTTATTTCAAAAGTTCTAAAGAACTGTTCCTACCTACAATAAAGTAAAAATAATTCTTTAAGTCATAAAGTTCATGAGAAAAATTTACAAAAAATGGAAACCTAAATATTTTAAAAAAGAATTGTTCCAAAAAATACCAACCCAAAAAAAATTAAAACCTATTTCAAAATCAATACACATTTAAATGGAGCATTATCACTCATTTAAAAAAAACATAAACAAATAATAATTCACAAATCAATTAATAATGGCTATTGTTTGTCACCCATGAACTCATCGATAGCGTAATACTGGAATTTAACATTATAATCTACTAGTTCGATATTGTTACAACAAGATACAACCATAAGGCTAGCGTTATTTCGTACCGTTGACTTGAATAATAAACATTTTATTAGGTACTTTGAGTTTTAAATTATTTGTACCAAACCAGTTTTTAAAAGCTTTTAAGGCAGTATTAATTTTAGATTCTAAATTACTCACACTATCTGCAGAAACTATTACATTAATGTCATCAATTTTGTTGATGAGATTAATGTAAATAGTTTTAATTATTGTTGTGTCAGTTATTCGTTTTTTTATATTTTAGTATATTTCATTTTATTCAAGATATTTAGGAATAGGATGAAGAAAATTAAGTAAGTAAGTAAGTAATCATTTATTTACCAAAAAACTTATCCTAGGTAACATCAGTGTATTTTAGGTAATTATGTGATGGGTATGGCTATTACAAAAGAGTAAGACCCCTGCCCTTCAAACTAGGAAAATCCTGTATCTTGAGGGACAGTGTTCATTATATAGTGGGTTTGACACGTTTTACAAAATATTAATTAATTATAAATTGGGCCCAGCACCCTAATTAAGCAGATTCGACAAAAAAAATTAAGCAGATTCTTTTTGTCGAACTTATGAAGCAATGGACTGACAATCTTTTTCAATTGGTTTAAATTTAAAATTGAGTTTGCGTTTCGTAATTAGGGTGCAGAACAGAGTTCTGAGGATCACCGTGTCACAGTGATCACAGTGACTACGATGGATTTATATTTTATTTCTTCTCCATTCACAACCATTATGCAAGTAGTACCTACCTGAATGTGAATAGCTTCAATACATTCTCCGGTATACCACATTTCAATTTGGCCAAAAGAATTTCATGGTGTCGAAGGCAGAACTAAGGTCCAGAAAAATACCTGCCACTTTATGCTTGTCATTTAAATTACAGACAACCTCGTCAATAAACGCCACAATAGCATCGGTGGTTCCTAAAGATTTTTGGTATCCGAACAATTTTTGCTTTTTTACCCGACTGCCCCAGAAGGAGGGTAATGTTTTTCGAGAGTATGTATGTATGTATGTATGTCTATTTCTTTGGCACGCTCTGTAGCCTAAACGGCTTGATGGATTTTAACATTTATGAGGTGTCGTTAGATTCGTCTTCATCGTAGAAGTGACATAGGCTATAAAATATTTATGTATTGCATCTGGAAATACAAAAAAAGGGAGGGGAAGGTTTTTTTTTTAAATAAATTCAACAATATTGGTATCAAATAAAAGCTAGTAATGAGTCAATTCCAAATTAAGATATATTAATAAAACTAAAAAACTTGAAATAATAAATAAATAATAAATCAATTTTATTTAGTTAACTTTACAAACTTCTACAATATTTAATCTTACATAGAGGAATCTTACATTATTATTATTATTATTTATTTATTTATTATTATTTATTTATAATAAAGAATCAAAAAACAAAAAACCCGACTGCAAAAACACATAACTGAAAAGAGAAAAACAAGCATTATAATCTATAGAATTTTGGTATCGCAGGCGGGGACAATAATAATATAACAATAATAACCGGAAATATGGTGTAACTTTTGTTTGTCCCCGCCTGCGATACCAAAATTCTATAGATTATAATGCTTGTTTTTCTCTTTTCAGTTATGTGTTTTTGCAGTCGGGTTTTTTGTTTTTTGAATAATTTTCTTTATTTATTGTTTGAATATAGGTATTTCTCATGTTATAAAAAAACAAAACATGGATGAAGTTCTTCATATCTTGTTAATTAATATCTTTATTCGCATAATAAATGCAGATTTGTCTCTGCCGAGTACCGAACCATGTTACCCTGTTTATCAACGTTCATCCTTCCTTTAGGGTCTATGAGGTCTATCCATGAACCATTCTCCTTTAGACCTTATCTGTCCATTCTATCCTTCAAATCTATTCATAATATGTCACCGCCTACCTTGAAGTCGTTTCATTCATTAGGCCGAGGTTCGAACCTTACCAGTGACAGTTTCTCAAGCTTAGAACGAGTCAAAAGAATCCATGTGGGTAAGCCTATGGGGCGTGTAGAAGAATGTCGATTCCTAGAAGAATAGACGGATTAGTGTATTGTTTACCAAACGCTCTGAAAAGGATAAGGCAATATATACAATATTATTTGAATAAATAGTCGTTTATTAAATAACATACAAAACAGGTAATTGGACTAACATGATAGTTCATTCTTCAAACACGGAAAAATACAGAATCATGTTTACGGAAGCATGGAAGCAATGAATCAATTCCAGTTCAAAGAATTAAATATCAAGATGATTCAGTCCATTTCATCAGAATTAAAGAAAAGATTAGGTACTATACAATAAGATCTAACAACTATCATTAATCTTTACTCATCAATAAACGGAAGGATGTGTCTGTCACGGTACAAAATGCGCTTATTTACAAAAATCACTAAAGTAAACAAAGTATTTGTCATCGTTTTTCAATAGAGTCCACAACAATAGGCATTCATGGTCATTATGTTATTGAGAATATTTACTTCTCCCATTAGCGACGCAGGTACAATGCGCGTCAATGATGCCCATTTCTGGATAATTTTAGTTAGCACAATTTTATTATTGGTATATAAACATAATGCATGCTACACCATCATAAACACAATTCAGCATCGAAAGACTACTGACGTATACAAGTTCCTGGGAATATTTCCCTTATCATCGCGGAGAAGTTACCTCGAGGCATCCAATACCATGGCTTCAAAATTGATCGTCCTTCTCTCGCTTGCGCTCCTGAGTTGCGCCTACGCAGCTCCTGCAACCTCAGAGCAGCCAGCTGAAACAACGACAGTGGCTGATGAAGAAGATGTTCCTGTTTTGGAAGTAATAGAAGTGGTCGAGGATGTACCAGTTCTGGTGGAACTCGTGAACGTTACTACTACTTCAGAACCTGAAACCAAAGAGCCTGCCCACAAGGTAGCGAAGAGGTCAGCCCTGCGAGGAGACAACCCAAGCAACGATCTGCTGGCCAACTACGACGGATTCGCCTTCGACAACGCGGACCTCGGGGTTGCTGGTCGCAGGATTAAGTTCCTCCCCACTTGGGTAGGTTAATCTTCAACTAAAGATTTTTTATTTTGACGAGGCCAAAATACTTAGTAATAATATCCAAATTGTATATTGCCCACCCGTTACAAGAGCTTAATTGAAACGTGTGATGATTTCTATTTGTTGTATGTGATGATTATTTTTTAAGAATTAAATTTGTTTTTGTATCAGAATTTTGTTTTCCTTTTCATTATGATTTGCCAAAAACAGTGTTTTACATTACCTAGGATTACATTTAAAAAAATAAGACACGACGGAAGCTCCACACTAAGTCGAGCCTTTCTTGGAGAGTCCTTGTGTATTACCGTATGAAAATGCGCATTACATTATTACCTACTGAGGGACTGTTATTGTTACAATCGAGAAATACATGATTTTTTATAGTAATTAAAACCTTGTCTAGACTAAAACCAGTGAAATTAAAAGAATATTCTATACATCGGATAAAGGTTTCTAGTTATTCCGGAAAGAAACTAACATTGATCGCCAATATCGTGTATATCAGTGTCAAACTAATACTTTGTACACATAATCAAAGGGACAGGTACTTGCCAGGGTTTGAACCTACAGTTACTTTGATCTTAATAAGATCAGCCACTGTCGCAACATCGTAAATGTCAGAGCTCTCATCATAAATACTGCTTTACATAAAGTTGATAAAACTGCAACCTTGATTAAAAGCATTAAATTTATATTCATTATATTTATTTGCATTCCATAATGTTGATAAGAAAGTTGTGAAGGTACAATTGCGGACCCTGCAGGACACCGCAAAAAGTAAAAATAAACAAAAATAATTGATGGAACTTGGGCAATAACACTACATACAGAGTGCTACAGAAGCCCACAGCTGGACATCGGTTTCTCCAATCATACGCCAATTGTCGATTCTTGGCTACTCTCATCCAGCTACTAGATCGGTGCTCCATCTAGACTGAGTGCATCCCATCCTATGTTTGACGAAATTCAGAGTGCTCAGGACAACAATGAAACAACATGTTATAACAAAAGTATTTATCATCTTAAAACAATATTTCTTAACATTTAATAAACCTTACAACACATATTACAGTATAACTTAGAATTAAAAACCGATAGTTGAATTCTTAATTCATTTTAAGATTCGTTTTATTTTTCTTCCATCTTCCGCAATCCGTCTTTATTTTCATTTATTTTAATATGGTTTATAGGGTCCTCCATAATTTCTAACACACTGTGGACTGGTATTACAAGAACATCAGCTTCTTCTTTTAATAAAAACGAATGGTAAGGACTATAATCCATGTAGTCGTTACCCATACGTATTTCTATTCCAGTCTTCAGTATTTCTGGGTGCAAATGCAGTCCATCAAAGCTTCGTCCACTGGAAATCGCCAATATAATCGATATTAACAACAATATGAAGAGTTGTGCCATTCCCGACTTATTCGTGACAATGCCTTAAAAATACAGCAAAATTATTTTATATACCATGTTACTCTATTGAAACAGGAACGTGTTAATGTATAAATCTATATTGAGTGCAAATCTTTGAGTTATAATACAAAAGACAAATGTTTGTCCACTTCTATTGCGGAAAAATTGTGAAATCATGAGATCAGATAATACAAATAAGTATGTGCGAATGGAAACACAAAAAAATTGGAACACAAAAAACAACGGGTTGCACTCCAGGAGTGCTGGCAGAAGTGAAAACTTGAACATTAACGTAGTGCATTTTTGAATAAACACTTTTCGTGAAGTATGTTTAGACTGCTTTTTTTTACCCATCAATATGGGTAAAATTTCTTACCTCGCAAACTTTACGTAATGTCAAAGACTATTTTTTTTGGAATTTACTAATATTTACTTTGTCGGTTGCTAGGCAACGGATCTTAGGGTCCCGTGTCCCGACGCGAGTTAAAAAATTTTTACCCATCTCAAATAAAGTGCACAACGCTAAAGAAGTTTTCACTTCAAAATATTAACGATTGTTCAGAACGGTTTCGAAATCTTTTTATTTTATTTATGGCTCTGTATTCTGATGAACCAGTTCATTACCTGCATTACGTTACAACTGATACCTTGTGTGCTTTCGCTTTCGCACGGTGTGCTTAATTTGTTCTCTCCACCATTATGGGCTCTGATAGGTGCGGTATTAGGTGGCATCATGTGGGCCACAGCGATGATTAACAAAACAATGACGGGTCCAGGGACAATGACATTCTGAAGGTATCATCACACCTCTGTGTTGGCGACTATACGTAATGCTTGGATATTCACCGATGAAAACAAGAATTTCTGATGATAAGGAGCGCATGCTTATTGGGTTCCATTGTTTTTCTGGCTCTATGTCAGGTAAGTAAATTAGTTTTCAACATGCTCGTGAAACATTCAGTTTTCATATTTTTTATTAGGCTGTTTGGCAGCTTCGATTCAATGCCTCTCCGTCTAAAATTAAGAATCTAAGGGCCCTCGCCCAGGGCGACTTTTTGTAGCGATGCTATTTGTATGCGATGCGATTATAAACGCGCTTCTGCATCGCTACTATCGCGCAAGATTCTTCATACATAATTACAGCAACGCGGCTGTATCGATACACATTCGCGACAGCATCACTACTGCATCGCTACAACAAATCGCCGTGGGTGCGCGGCCTAAATCCAAAAAAAAAATTCACAAATAAAAGATCCAATAAGATATCAATACTTCACAGTGTCTATCTTTTTTTCTGTATATTATTATAGGGTAACATAAGCATAAGCAGAGTGTACACAACAGTCAAACGCTTTCAAACCATAAAATCTCTCAAGAACCTTTATTGTTCTGAAGCTACTTTATTCATGATCAATGAGAAATTGCATGAGACACTTACAGAACCCAGAAGACAATATACAAGAGTAATCCTTTGGTCGAGCTATTTTGACAATTGGTGATCGTGTTTGCAAACTCTCTATGAAACGAAATGAAAATATTACAAGGAGAAACAGTCCGTAGGAAAAAAAACAAATATTAGGTAGGGTAGGTAGGTCTATGGAGTGATTCCATGGAACAAGTTAGGAAAAACTGCATTCAGAAATTATCAAAAACAAAAACAGTCGTGAATCAACTCGATAATTTTCTTTCAGTGATCTTCATCATTTTTAACCGACTTAAAAAAAAGGAGGAGGTTCTCAATTCGTCGGAATATATATTTCTTTTTTTTATGTATGTTTCCCGATTACTCGAATACGGCTGGACTGATTTCCAAAATTCTTTTTTCGTTTGAAAGAGTAGGTATACTTCCCAAGTGGTCCCATTGTCATCAAATCAGGATTGGATGATGGAATCCTGGAGAAATCGAGAGAACTCTTGAAATATTATAGGCACACCTATAGCGATTGGTCGCCACCTGTCGGTGGCAAATAAAGAATATGGTGTCTTTGGTTTTATAGTTCGTGAAAAACTTTTTATTATTTTTCGATGTAGGTACCTACTACGAGTATATTACAAAAAAGACGTGCGTGAGTTTATACTATTTGCTAACAAATAAATTGTTATCTTTTTTCCTTATACATCTTGATCAATATTGAAATCTTCGACTCAAGTAATTGTGCTGTCACACGTTATCAGATTGAAGTAGGTAGCAAACGTTTTAGAGTGATTAACATCGATAACCGTATTGATATTGATAACAACGCCTATATTAAATGAAGAGCTTCCTGACGCTCGTTTGTGAGAACTAAATCAAGAAGGTATTGATGCTAAGTGAACAATTTGACGAGCAATGGTCGATTTTGTAACATCAAAATGAAGTTCCTTGGATTTCTCATCATAACAACGTTTCTCGCAATTTCAAGCTCTGAGCCGAAGCACAAGCTCGCACCAGTTGTAACAAATTGTCCGCTACTGTTACCAGTTGAAAATTATTCGCAGACAGTATTTTTCGATATGGATGTTCACGGTCAGCCAGAATTTAAAACATGTATCCTGCAAAACAGTATGTCTAAACAATCAGTCCTGTTACTTAATAAAGATGTAGAAGTCAGAGTGAATGTCACAAGAGATTTTATTATGACCAATAATAATCCTAATGTCATTATAATGACAAAATGTTTAACTTCGAAGGTGGTTGACTCTCTCTTTTTTATTAGATCCAATTGGTCTCTACTGTACATAGTCATCACCGGCGACAGCAAATTCAATTGTAAGAATGACACGATGAATCCAAAAGATTTTTCATTTTTGGAAAATATCATGAACACTTTGTGGCACAGATTTCAAATCATGCGTGTTGGGGTAGTATTTCCCTTTACATGTAAACAAAAGATGGTTATTTATAACGGCAAAAGGCCATCCTCTCAGAATTTATATGACAGATCCATTGAATTAATTAATGCTACTAATTACGATGACTTATTAGTAGCCGTAAAGAAAAGTGGTGAAGAGCTAGCCCATGACTATCCCATGCTGGCAGGTTTATTCTATAGATATCCTACATCTATCAAAGATTGTGAGAATTTACATTATTATGTGCATTTTAATTTGAACTTAACGCATGGGTTTTGTGGTTTAGACGGAATGGTAATGCATGACATCCTCTCGCATTTTAAATTCAATGCTTCTTTTTGTGAATGCGAAAGCTGTAACTATTTCGGTTTTGGGGTTACCGGGAATAAAAGCGGTACTTTGGGTTACGTCAGCCGCAACGAGATGGATATATCCTTTAATTCAAGATTTTTGACTCTGTATTCGAATGAACAAGTTTATTACCTGCATTATGTTACCACTGACACATTGTGTGCTTTAATAAAAAAGCCTGATGTTATACCGATTTGGCACGGTGTGTTTAATGTGTTCTCTCCGCCGCTATGGGCTCTGATAGGTGCAGTATTAGTAGCAATCGGTGGCATCATGTGGGCCACGGCGATGATCAACAAAACAATGACAGGCCCTGAAACAATGACCTTCTGGTGGTACCTGTACTGCTCTGTGTTGGCGACAATGCTTGGATATTCACCGATGAAAACAAAAACATTGCTAATGTTAAGGAGTGCATGCTTATTGGGTTCAGTTTTTATTCTGGCTGTATATCAGGTGAGTTCATTAATTTGGTACAGTCTGATTCGGACATTCGTTTTCATTTGCAATTTTGCGTAACGTAATTTATAAGAAGTACAAGCAAGTATAGAACTTAAGGTGCTCGACCTTATAATTCATTGACGGTACAAAAGACTCTTTCTGTATATTATTTCAGGGTCACATAAGCAAAGTTTACACAACAGTAGAACGCTATCAAACCATAAAAACTCTAAAAGACCTTTATAGTTGTGGAGCTCCTTTATACACTTCTGATACAATCAGAGATCTGATGAGACGCGTACAGAACCCAGAAGACAAGCTACAAGAGGAATACTTTGATCGAACTCATCTGATACCTGGAGATCGTCTTGGTAAGGTCTTGGTAATACTCTGTGAGATATAAATCGATGTTGATGCAAAATTGCTATACAGGGTGTCCCTGGAAACCTATACCAGCAAAGGTCTGAGATCAGGGGACACTAATTCCCATCGATTGAACCCCCATGTATATTCCGCGATATTTTGTAGTTTTCGAGAAATATTTTTTTTTGTAATATTAACAGATTTTTTTATTGTCCTTACAATCTCTTCCTTATATTCGTCCGATAGCCGGACGACTAATTTATATGTTATTCGTCCGTTTACCGGATGACTAGCAACAGCCAATAATCAAATCAACGTTATTGTATCGTCATGACAAGTTTTGTATTATATAGAGATAGCACTATATGAACATAATTGAAACTGAACAATCATCGACCTTCATTTTTGTAAGCCTAGCGAATGTACTGTATTTTTTATTTATTTTGCCTGCACATTAAGAAATCTATGTTAAAGGAAGTTATCTATTGCCCCCCCAGGAGTAATTATACGACACCCATTCGCAGCAACTGTGGACAGGAAATCAGATGCTGAGATGTCAATTCTCGAGCAGTATACTGACGACCACGGAAATCCTCTCATTGACATAGTGGACGAATGTTTCTACACTTACTACTTGACCTACATTGTTCGATCAGGTAAAATATTAATAAAATAGCAGTTTAAAAAAAAACTAAAAAACATTAACTTGTTTTTTAGTTTTTCTAAAGTACTGTTTTATTCATTCATTTAATTAAAAAAAAAAAACGAAGTTTTGACTTGCCCGGTTAACTATATTGGAAGTGCACTATATTGGACTCTTCAAACCGAATCATACCAGCCCAAATTCCAGGGGTTTACTAATACCACTAAAGAGTTCCACTATACACCTACTGGACCCTCGACACCAAGTGCAACATATTGGACTCGTCAAACCGAATCATAAGAGCTCGAGGGGTTTACTAGTAACCACTGAAGAGTTCCACTATCCACCTGCTAACTCCATCATCAGACCCTCGAAACCAATTGCAATATATTGGACTCGTCAAACCAAATTATATGAGCCCAAACTCGAGGGGTTTACTAGTAACCACTCAAGAGTTCCACTATCCACCTTCTGGCTTTATCATCAGATCAGCTCCAAGATTTCAAATTATTGTATTGTCATCGGTCCTCCATAAATCTACAAAGTTTGAATGAAATCTGACCGTTTAAAGTGGGTCAAAATCACGCCCAAAGGAGTCGGTTACAAACAAACAAACATACTATACAGGTGAAGGTAATAAAAAGCGTGTAAAAATATACTCTTCGGTAGGATTCATATACAAGATTTTTAGGGTCTACTTGTCACATCTGCGGCTCACGAACATCTCTGAAAACTAAATCCTTCAAAAAAAATTTCTAGCCGTCTTGCAACCAAATAAATACTTACATATTATAAAAAAGGCTAAAGCATCCTCCATATTATTAACTGTGAAACTTGAATCAATTGCTGTTGGTATACCCTCCATAGTAATCCCTATATAAAATACTCCCCTGGATACTCGTAATTATGGAAAGAACTGAACGACAATCCATTTTTATCATCTGTCAGCCATGTTTTAATTAATTCTATTCTGGTTCCCTTAGGTTTCCCGTTTTTTGAGGACCTCCTAATTTTCACAGAACGTCTAAAGGAAGCCGGTTTACCAGCTATGTACTACAAATGGACTCAACAAATGCTTGAAATCCCAAATTCGATGCCTGATATCGACACCGAACCGCGTCCATTCTCTAAAATTAAATTAAGAGACCAATGTGTAGCTTTTGGGATATTATTTACTGGCACTATTCTGTCTGTCATAGTGTTTGCAGCTGAAATGTGGATAGGCAGACGTCAACACTTGAAACTCTACAAGCGAAGATCATCAAGCTTAAATTGAATTTATTGTTACTACTGCACTACTTTTCAGATCATATGACTTGGCTTGGTAATTTTCATTCGCACTGCATACACGTCACCGATTTTCTGAAAATATATGCCACAAAATAACGAAATACAACGCGAAAGAGACTCAAAACCGAAGGGAATCAATAAATTGTATTCTTTTGATATTTGTTTGCATGGCATTTGCTAATTACTGCATGGGCAACTTAAACAACTGCTGCTGAACCGTAACTGTGAACTATTAGATATAGCTGAACAGACATGTAATTTATTATTATAATCGTAGTAGGTATTACACGTATAAATTAATTGTAAGAGCACTGTTTAACAATCATTGTGTCTGAAGGTCTGAAGAGACCGACTCATGTTTGATAAAATTCATCAATTCAAATGTGTGTAATCTTTTAGGACTTACTATGTAATTTAAAATAGTTTGGAAAATCCAAAAGTGCACGCCTCATACATAACACTCATTCATAAACGAAAAAGAATTTCAAAACATAGTTTCTAACAAAAATTAACAATTTATAACTTTTCATGAAGTCGTAATGTCAAAGACTGACAAAGATATTTACTTGGCGGTTGCTAGGCAACATCAAGACCAAGGTTGAAAATATTTAGATAAAGATATTATATTTTAGTTAGTATTTTATTAATTATAATTAAACTACTTTGAATAAATGAGCCATTTTCAATAGGGTTCCTTCTACGGCTGAAACAAATGTATAAAAAAAAAATTGACTCAATTAATTGATTTTATCGCAAGCTACAATGTTTTCAGGGTTCATAAATTGACGGACAGGATTTTTTTTTCAACTATTTTGATGCTTTTTCCATTTCTGCTGCATTAAATCAATTGTTAAAAAGTACAGTATTAATCTCCATTTAATCATCTATACAATGGTATATAAATTAAGTAGGTTCTGTGTACTAGCAGGAGTGTAACAATAAAAACAGTTACAGAAATGGGGCAAAAAAATTTTTTCGATCGTAGAGCACACTCTAATGCTTCGCATTAAGAGTCGTGCAATACAGTATGTTAACTAACAGAGGGCGTTCCCGTTAACTCGCAATAGTATAGCGTCCATACATGCTAGAAAAAATATTAAAAACGAAAAAAAAAAACTTTTTTTATTTTTTTATCATAAAATATTCACGAAAAATATTAATTTCATACGTAAAACAAACACTCTGTACACGCGTACTTGTCGCACTTGTCTTTCCAAGTTGAAAGACAAGTGAGCGTGTACAGAGTGTTACATTTACGTATCAATTTAAAAAAAAAGTTTTTTTTTTTTCACTTTCAATATTTTTTCTAGCATATATGGACGCTATACTATTGCGGGTTAACGGGAACGCCCTCTGTTAGTTAACATACTGTATAAACTGACATCATCAATCTAGCTATCGTAATCTACGGGCTGTGGTTGGCTTACAGTCTAACCGGTAAATTAAGGTATCAAAATTCAAAAATAAATGCGTGCTGAGTAGACAAGACGTTTTATTGCACTCCTTCAGCCTTCTTCTTTCCCCCGACTACCATGTGTTGGCAGTAAACCTAACCTCTTAACTCCAACGAACGCCTTAGTTTTATTTACCTACGTTTCTGCGAAACTAAAGAGCATGACAAACATTTTGAATAAAAACTAGGTAGCCAAAATCCTGCAGTTTAGGGAAAGTACTTATGAAAAAAAAAAATAGTTTGGAAAATCCAAAAGTGCACGCCTCATACATCACTCATTCATAAACGAAAAAGAAATTCAAAATCAAAATATAGTTTCTAACAAAAATGAACAATTTATCACCTTTCATGAAGTCGTAATGTCAAAGACTGACAAAGATATTTACTTGGCGGTTGCTAGGCAACTTACTGACATCAAGTCAAAGGTTGGAAATATTTAGTTAAAGATATTATATTTTAGTTAGTATTTTATTAATTATAACTAAACTACTTTGAATAAAAGAGCCATTTTCAATAGGGTTCCTTCTACGACTGAAACGAACGTATAAAAAAAATTGTGTCCTTCACCACACAATCCTCACTTTTGAAAACTTCATGAAATTCTATTCTGAAAACGCCAAAAAATAGTCAATAAATAGTCATAAATAGTCACTCAAGTTAAAAAAATAGTCGCATTAAGATTCCGAAGTTATAGCTATAAGTTGGTGAGGATTGTGGGGTGAACGTCTCCACACAATCCTCACCTCAGTGCAAGCAAACGGCTGGGAGTATCGACTTGGTTTCAATTCCAAAAAATAGTCAATAAATAGTCGTAACGCTATGCCAAATCTCGAAAATAGTCATTAAGAGGTTCCAGAGATATAAAGGTGTCTTGGTGAGGATTACGTGGTGAGCCTTTCTCGCCACAATCCTCACCTGATTACCGCGGAATACTTACGTTTTTTCATTTGAAATTGGTGTCAAAAAATAGTCAAGAAATAGTCGTCTCCAACCACCATAATTTCGACCTGGTTTAATATGGAGAAGTATGTTAAATTTCCATGTAAACTTCTACATACATTTTCGAGTCGAGTACAGCCGAGCACAAAATTATTATGTTCGTATTTGTAGTGGTCAACAAATTTTTTGTTTGTATTATTGTTAGTTATGTAGCTATTTTAGGTAGGTATTTTAACTATGTTTTATATATAATAATGAATAACATACACGGTGGCAGGGACATCGACGCGAAGCCGGTTACCATGGATTCAGTACATGGTTTTGAAACCCCCTGCGTTGAAGTTTTTCGTCGGTAATAAAAAAAAAAATCTGCTGTTTCATAGAAAAGTGCAATACCTACGTGGTCAAAATTGTATGGAGCAGCTGATTTTTTTTTTAATAACCGACGAAAAATTTCAACGCAGGGGGGTTCAGAATCATGTACTGAATCCATGGTATCAGGCTTCGCGTTGATGTCCCGGACACCCCGTATGATAAAACAAAAACTACCGAACGGATTTTCCTGCAGTTTTCACCAATTGACGGAGTGATTCATAAGGAAGGTTTAAGCGTAGTATAGAATTATTGCGAAGCCGGGTATATAATTATCTTTATATATATCTGAATTTACAGAATTCATGATTTCTGTTACTAAGTACCTACATACACATACCTGTTAAACTGTGTAACATGTTTTATTTTCCTAACAAAACTATTCGATCGTAAACTCGTAAAACAATAATTAAGATGGCCAGTATCATTTTGCGGACTTTTTTGGAAACTTGTTTGTCTTTTGGCATTATACTATATTTAGTTACTGAATTGTCCAAAATTAAAAAAAACCACGTTAACAATGGATTTTCATATACCTTTTCTGCCTACTCAATTTTCATAAATTTTTTCAATCCGCTCATTTGTACAACAATAATGATGACGTACATTCTGCCTCATTTAAAAAAAAGTATAAAGGTGCTTACCGAGCACGTATAGTATAAAGTAAATATTATACCATCCTACTTAAACAAAGTAGAGAATATAAAATTATAATGAATATCTGTAGGTATTTTAATAATAGGTACAGTACGACACAACTTAGATGTAGCATAGATTTGTAAATTTTTATTCATTCATTTCAATTTCACGAATATATTTGGCTATAAGACTTTACAAGTTATTGCGTTTTCGAAAGATCATTTTCACCACGGAACAGACCTCTTTTATCTGTTCTGTGATTTTCACCTAAAGCAGTAATAAAGATTGGTGAATTTGAAGGCGCACTCAGTTCGGATTGCGATCGGTTTTACGAATTTTGCCGATGCTACATCTAAGTTGTGTCGTACTGTAAGTAGGTAGAAGTCTTAATTTCTCATACTACAATAAAATTAATCTGAAATAAAGACTTAGTGCGGATTTCACCAGTGAAATTGAACGCGTTCAGCACATCTAAACGTGTTGAAATATAACAATTTTGACACTGACAGCTCTTGAACGCGTTTTAGAAATGCTGATCGCGTTCAGTTTCATTTGTGAAATCAGTTAACTCAAAGCCAACCGGAATGAAATGTCTAAATGAAATAGCAAGAAACAAATTTAAAATTGGAGGAATATCATGTACAGGTAGATTGGTATTTATTAAACTCTGACAGAAATAATAAATACGTAAGTAACTACAATATTTTATTACCGTATATTAATATACAACAATATTAAAATAAATTTGCAATTTAAGTATTCGCGACTGTACCAAAACATAATGTATGTAGAAGTTTAGATGGAAATTTAACATACTTCTACATAATAAACCAGGTCGAAATTATGGTGGTTGGAAACGACTATTTCTTGACTATTTTTTGACACCAATTTCAAATGAAAAAACGTAAGCATTCCGCGGTAATCAGGTGAGGATTGTGGCGAGAAAGGTTCACCACGTAATCCTCACCAAGACACCTTTATATCTCTGGAACCTCTTAATGACTATTTTCGAGATTTGGCATAGCGTTACGACTATTTATTGACTATTTTTTGGAATTGAAACCAAGTCGATACTCCCAGCCGTTTGCTTGCACTGAGGTGAGGATTGTGTGGAGACGTTCACCCCACAATCCTCACCAACTTATAGCTATAACTTCGGAATCTTATTGCGACTATTTTTTTAACTTTGGTGACTATTTATGACTATTTCTTGACTATTTTTTGGCGTTTTCAAAATTGAATTTCATGAAGTTTTCAAAAGTGAGGATTGTGTGGTGAAGGACACAAAAAATTTACTCAATTAATTGATTTTATCGCAAGCTACAATGTTTTCAGGGTTCATAAATTGACGGACAGGATTTTTTTTTCAACTGTTTTGATGCTTTTTCCATTTCTGCTGCATAAAATCCATTGTTAAAAAGTACAGTATTATTCTCCATTTAATCATCTATACAATGGTATATAAATTAAGTAGGTTCTGTGTACTAGCAGGAGTGTAACAATAAAAACAGTTATAGAAATGGGGCAAAAAAAATTTTTCGATCGTGTGGCACACTCTTTAGGCTGCCTGTCCACTGAAGCGGAGAGGAGAGGAGAGGAGCGGAGATGTGCCAATATTAACCAATAGAATCTAAACTCCGCTCCAGAGGTGCGATTCTATTGGTTAATATTGGCACATCTCCGCTCCTCTCCTCTCCTCTCCGCTTCAGTGGACAGGCAGCCTTATTATGCTTCGCATTAAGAGTCGTGCAATACAAAGTAAATTTTTTGGTACAGCTATCATCGACAGCTATGGTAAGATGGATTCTTGCAAGCTTTTTCCGGTTGTTTTTCAAGTTTTTACTTAGACAATACATTCATTACCCGAATACGGCAAAGCAAAAAGGAGTGTTATGATTTTGAGCGGTTGATATCACTTCTATGTATGATGTATGTATGTGGGTATTTATGTTCATCTGTTCCCTCATAACTTCTAAACCACTTACCATAATTTGAATGAAATACCTATCTTTGGAAGTGCCTTGATCGTCCGCTGGGAATAGGACTTGAATATTAAGATGCCATCTAGAGGACATCAAGACATGAAATAAAAAATTAATGATGCTATGTTGGGTATCAAACAAAAGGGCTTAATTTGCACATTTCAAAAATGTTTCAATTATAGCCCCAAAATAATTTAAATAAAAATTTAAAGTTATAAAAACTAAAACCAAAACACCAAACTACGACAAAAACGCTAAATAAAAAGGGAAAACAAGACATCACTGACGGACCAAATAAATAAAACAAACATCCTTGGCTGTACGCAGCATGAACCTAATAACGTCGGTCTCAACACGCTCCCTTGAGGAAGACCATTCTTTTGTCAACACCGCCTACTCTGTCTTGCTTCGTAGTTTACTTGGAATTATTTGAATACAAAGAAAAACGGAGAAACCATGATCCTTATGTAAAGCTATTAACTTTGTCGAGCAGACTTTTTATGCCATTGGTATCATAAGCTTCCGAAAAGTCAACAAATACGGCTCCTGTATATCTATAACTATTTGTTTGTGGTTGCTGCACGCTGATTACTTATTTAAAAAATCACACGATGAAATAATAAACACGATGTCGAGAACTACCGCCCCATCTCTATACTGTCTGCCTTATCCAAGATTTTTGAGAAACTAGTACACAATGCAATATACCCAACCATTCATAACATTATTCTTACTCAACAACATGGATTTGTTAAAAAAAGATCTACTGTTACAAATCTACTAGCCTTTACAGATTATTTGTTTAATAATATGGATCAACGTGTCCAAGTAGATGCTGTATATACAGACTTTCGAAAAGCTTTCGATAAGGTGGATCATGAGTTGCTTCTCAAAAAGCTGGCGTATAATGGCATTCGTGGAGATTTGCTTCGCTGGTTTGCATCTTATGTATCAAACAGGTCACAAAGAGTTGTGATTAAGGGCTATCGGTCTAATTCAGTCAGCGTCACTTCTGGTGTACCGCAAGGCTCTATTTTGGGCCCTCTTCTTTTTATTCTTTTTATCAATGACGTTTGGAGTTGTTTCGTGCATTCAAAATTTTTGCTCTATGCAGATGACCTAAAAATCTACAGAACAATTCGCAACCATACAGATTCCATGTTACTTCAAGAAGATCTTAATCGATTTTCTGTTTACTGCGTAGACAACAAAATCCAATTAAGTACATCTAAATGTGTATGTATTTCATTTACCAAAAATAAGCATAATATAAGTAGCACTTACGCATTAGATAACGCTGCACTGCATAGAGTCATGTCGGTGAAAGATCTTGGAATACTATTGGACACTAAACTTCACCTCGATCAACATATTCAAAAAATTATTAATAACGCTTACCGCATGTTTGGCTTTGTTATGAGATCCACCACAGACTTTAAGCGCATTGATACCTATATACATTTATATAAATCGCTAATTCGGTCACAACTCGAATACGCTGTATTAATTTGGAATCCCCTTTACCAAAAATACATAGACAGCTTAGAAAATGTCCAGCGTAAATTCCTCAAAGCCCTGCATTATCGCTGCCGCCATGACTTTATTTCCTCTTCACCCCAAAAGAATGTTGAACTGCTAAAGTTAAAGTCTAGACGTCTTTTCTTAGAAACTATGTTTCTCTATGATTTGTGTAATAACAGATATGATTGCATGGATCTCACTAATAAGTTAAGCTACGTTGTTCCGAGAACTATCATTGGACGACAGGTGCGCACACGTCCGCTTTTTGCCGTTTCCTCCTGCCGCACTAACGCTGGAGTTCGCGCACCTCTACGTCGTATAGCTAAAAATTTCAACAATGTATTCGCAAACTTGGATTTGTTTACCTTGTCTGCTAATAAGTTTAGAGGCTCGTTGATAAAATTAATTAGTGACTCAGATTTTTAGTTGAGAACTGTAGTTTTGATATTTTATTTCCATAATCTTGTTAAAAAAGAATATTGTTTTTTTTTTTTGTTTTGTCTTTAGTTTTAATTTAAGAATTTTCTTTAGATTTTACATTTCAAGTTTCACTCGTGTGCAAATAGTTCCATAACTAATATGTAGTATTTAAGATGTGGATGACGTCGTGAGCTACACATATGTAATTTCTTCTTTTTTTTCTCAATACCTATTTATTAAGATATTTGTGTAACTGTTTGTTTTCCCGAATTAAATAAATAAATAAATAAAATAAAAAAATCAGTTTATTAGACAAAACAATATTTGAGGTAAGGAAACTTCTATGCAACGACGTCATGGATTTAGGGATGAGAAAGACTTGATGCAGTCTTTCTCATCCCTGAAATCAAAGCTGTTGTTAAAAAAAATGCATAGGTACACAACTCAATAAGCAACCCACTTATTTCGAATTATTTTTTCGAGCAACGATTACGAAAATGTAAGCATACTATTTGCTGACATATAAAATGTTATCTTTTTTTCACTGTATACAACTTCATTAAAAATGAAATATCCAACTTCCTAATGTACTGTCACACGTTAACAGATTGAAGTAGCAAACATTTTAGAGTGATTAATTTCGATAGCTGTATTGAAAATAATCAAGTACACGTCCATATTAAAGAGAGATCTCCCTAGCGATTGTTAGTGAAGTTAAATCAAGCAGGCATTGATGTGAAGTGAACAATTTGACGAAGCGTAAGCGGGCGCAATCTGCGTATTTGCAACATCAAAAATGAAGTTTCTTGCATTTCTCATCATAACATGTTTTCTTGCATTCGTTTCAAACTCTAAGTCGAAGTATAAGCTAGCACCAGTTGTAATAAATTGTCCGCTACAGTTACCAGTAGAAAATTATTCACAGACACTGTTCTTAGATATGGATGTACACGCTCACCAAGAATTAAAAGCATGTTTCCTACAAAACCATATTTCTAAACAATCAGTTGTGTTACTAAATACAGATGCAGTCATTAGAGAGAATATCACAACAGATTTTCTTAGGACAAGTAATAATCCTAACGTCATTATAATGACAAAATATTTAACACCGAAGATGTTTGATTCTCTTCAATGGAATTTTTTTATAAGATCTAATTGGTCTCTACTATACATAATCATTACTGGTGACAGCAAGTTCAAATGTAAGAATGACACGATGAATCCAAATGATTTTTTGTTGTTAGACAATATCATGAATACTTTGTGGCACAGATTTCAAATCATGCGTGTTGGTGTAGTATTCCCTTATGCATGTAAACAAAACATGGTTATTTATAACGGCAAAAGACCATCTACTCGGATTTTATACGACAGATCTATTAAATTAATTAATGCTACTAACTCCAAAGACTTATTTGTAGCCATAAAGAAAAGTGGGGAAAAGCTCACTAGTGGATATCCAATACAAGGGAGCATGTTTTACAGATATCCAACAGCTATCAAAGATTGTGAGAATTTACACTATTATGTGAATTTTAACTTGAACTTAACGGATGGGTATTGCGGTTTAGACGGAATGGTAATGCACGACATCCTCTCGCATTTAAATTTTAATATAAATTTTACTCGGGAAGAAAAATGTAACTATTACGGTTTTGGAGTTTCCGGAAATGTAAGCGGCACATTGGGCTGTGTCATTCGTAAGGAGTTGGATATATCCTTCAATTCACGATTTATGACTTTGTATTCGGATGAACAAATTCATTATATGAATTATGTCAAAACGGATACATTGTGTGCTTTAATAAGAAAACCTGATGTTAAACCGCTTTGGCACGGTGTGTTTAATTTGTTCTCTGCTCCGCTATGGGCTCTCATAGGTGCGGTATTAGTAGCAATCGGTGGCATCATGTGGGCCATGGCGATGATTAACAAATCGATGACGGGTCCAAAGACAATAAGATTGTGGTGGTACCTAAAAACCTCTGTGTTAGCGACTATGCTTGGATATTTACCGATGAAAACAAGAACTTTGATAATGATAAGGAGCGCATGCTTATTGGGTTCCATTTTTTTTCTAGCTATATATCAGGTAAGTCATTTATTTTGGTATTTAGGTACCTGCCTTAAAGATCTAGTAAATAATTATTTCTGTATTGTTATTAAAATTTCAGGGTCACATAAGCAGAGTGTACACAACAGTAGAACGATTCCCGCAAATAAAAACTTTAGAGGATCTTTATTATTCTGGAACTACTTTATATACGTCTCCTTCAATGAGAAATATCTTGAGGCAAATTCAAAACCCAGAAGACAAGCTACAAGAGGAATTTCTTGATCGAACTCATGTGATAGCTGGCGATCGCGATCGTCTGGGTAAGTTGAGCCAGCTAGCAGCTGAACCCTCATTATAAGAAAGAAGATAAGTTGAAGACCAACACAATCATCATCAGCCTATTAATGTTCCCACTGCTGGGACACAGGCCTCCTTTCTGTGAGAGGGAGTGGGCTGTAATCTACCACGCGGGCCCAGTGCGGGTTGGTAGATGTCACATGTCTTCGAATTTTTAGTTCTAAGACATGCCGGTTTCCTCACGATGTTTTCTTCACCGTTTTGAGAGCAGTGGTGATGAAATTATTTACACAAAGTAAAGCGCCTGCTGGGGTTCGAACCCACGACCTACAACTCGTAAGTCGGGGCCGTTACCACTGGGCCACCACTACTCAACCAACACAATAAGACAATGCATTTAATATTTATTTTAGGAGTAGTATTGCAATACAAATTCGCTGCCACCGTGGACAGGAAATCAGATGCCGTGATGGAAATTCTCGAGCAGTACTCAGACAATCACGGAAATCCTCTCATAGATATACTGGACGAATGTTTCTACACATATTACTTGTCCTGCATTACTCGATCAGGTGATCATTTTCATTTAGTGTTTTGGATTATTCTTAAGTTTTGTGTTAGCTGTTGAATTTCCCACGATATGGCATGGTGAAACAAAGCCAATTTAAAAAACGCGACAAGCTAATTTGCGTAATACTTTGTTGTAAACGGTTGTAGTCTACTCTGTCATAAATATCAACCATCCCGCTTGTAATGTGTACATAGGTATTCACTTTGCATTTGCGAAAGACAGCGAACATCACCGCACCGTAATCGACGATGACTTTATCTTGAGCCATGTGACCCAGCAGCAAATGTGATTAACTAAGTAGATACCTATTTTCTCCTCTCGTAGGATTCCCGTTCTTCGAAGAACTCCAAATTTTGACAGCACGTCTTAATGAAGCTGGTTTACCAAATATATACTACAAATGGACTCAACAAATGCTTGAAATACCCAATTTAGTATCCAAAAACAACAACGAACCGCGGGCTTTCTCTAAAATTAAGTTAAGAGACCAACGTGTAGCATTTGGGATACTATTTGCTGGTACAATTGTGTCGGCCATCGTGTTCGCAGCTGAAATGTGGATAGGCAGACGTAAATATGTATAAGCGAAGACCCTGATATACTCATGCACCTTGTCATTATGATCGTAGATCTTCGGTCTACGTTGATTATCATGCGCACTGTGTGTACTACGTCCTTGATTGTAATATAATGCCACACATTTCGGAAAACAAATTTTTTGACTGTGGAATAAACCAAAGCGGCGGCGTCTCCTTGATGCTGTTAAAAAATAAACTGTACTTTAATTTGTATGCAGCCATATGTACTTGAGCGATACAGCCACATAGGCAACTGTCAGAGGTACCTGTATGGCGCTGATGGGCATAAAGGCTATACCTAGGTGTCAAGGTCAAAAACAAACCCTAACCATGCTTTTGTATGATGTAGAATTTCTAAATAACTTTATGTCAGAGAAGATTGATTGTTTGATTCATATCAATTCAAAGTTTAATTGAACTATTGCTTTAGTAGTTATCATGTAGTATGCAATTTAAATAATGTTAGTGTTGGGCACTTTTACATAAGACTACAATGACAACGACACGATAACGATACGAAATTGGCGGATAACGAACTTCTTATTATTATAGGTACACACGGCTACACATCAAGCTATACATTTCCAGTATAAGCTGAGCTCGCATTGTACGAAAATCCTATACGATGCGAGATCAGTATAAACTGGAAATGTATAGCTTGATGTGTAGCCGTGTGTACATTTAGGGCTAGCCAAATGTTATTAAAATTATAACCTATAATTGGTATGAGAATATTTGATCGCTGTACCGTGCGCTGATACAATGCCATTATTGTGTAGTTGTCGCTCAGTGTCAGACAGTGTGAAAACGCTCATTAAAGGTTGGTTTTGCAGGTTGTACGGCCGTCTCCAACTGAACAATGTCTGTGTTGTATTCCTTAAAAATAAACAAATTATAAATAAATGAGTGTTTTGCATTCAAGTCTGTATTATTTCACTACAGCTACCTGCTTCCCGCGCCTCTGGTCTGGCTTTCTATGTATGGCAATATCTATACGTATAATACGTATACATAGTAGACTTGAGATGTATGGAGTTCCGCATGGCAGCATCTTGGGCCTAGGTACCCTCCGGCTTATATGCCTAGTCACAAATCTTAAACTCACTTAAGATAAAATAATCTCCTTTGCAGATGATAATGTCCTAAGTTTGGCAGCCGATACCTGGGACTCACCCCAGGTATCGGCTGCCTTCAGTGTTGCTTATCTTGGTTTTGACATCGTTGGAAAGTGGCTGCACACTAACTTTACTGTAAAAGACCTTAAGAACCTTAAGAAGGTTCTCTATTACGCTAAGTGTTTGGTTTAAATAGATGATCTAATTGACCTTCAAATATTATAAATTAAAATCGCATTTCCTGTCTCTCTGTATGACCGTATTGTTCTTCTATCTAAACTACGCAACGAATTTTAATGCCTTTTTTTACCATCATTTTATATTTATAATACATTAATAAGTTAACTATCTATGTTGCACCTGCCATGTTTTGTCTCTGCATCACCCTAAGGTTGACTGGTAAAAAATGCCTCAGGCATTAAGTCCGCCTTTGTACGGTATATTTTTTACTTGTGCGTAAAGTTTTAATAAATAAATAAATAATATTAAACTTACATAGAAAACTCGATGCCTTGTCAAGTCGTAATCGATGATCGACAGTATAAAACGCGGGTTGAAAGACGATGTTGATTCAGCAACGCTACAGGAAGACATTCAACTTTGTGTTTCAACGGAGAGCATTGATAACAGGTTACTTTTAAATATTGCCAAAGCAGTGTTATGTATTTCAGTCGTTTACATTATCCCAGCCATGTATTAAACAAAAAGTGCTACTTAATAAAAAAAAACTCTTCTGTCCTCTCATAGATAAGATCACAAAATTATTATATCAGTCTTTAGCTGTTGATTTTACAAACAACCATTACGAATATGTGTTAGTAAATGATATTTGCTGACAAATAAAATGTTATCTTTATTCCAATGATGAACATCTTCAGCAATAAAGAAATGTCCAAGTTCATATTTGTACCGTTACGTCGTCCACGTTAACAGATTGACACAGCAAAGTCTTTAGGGTGAATGGTGATTGATTGTTGTATGTATTGATAATGATCAAATCACGTCTATAAAGGAGAACTTCGAAGTACCTACTTGTTAATGTTAACTATATCGAGGAGGCATTGATGTACTTTGAATTATTTGACGAACAATGGACATCAGTTAAAGTTTGATTTTGAAACATCAAAAATGAAGTTCCTTGCATTTCTAATGATAACAAAGTTTCTCGCAGTTTCAAGCTCTGAATCGAAATACAAGCTCGCACCAGTTGTAACAAATTGTCCACTACTGTTACCAATTGAAAATTATTCGCAGACAGTATTTTTCGACATGGATGTTCACGCTCACCCAGAATTAAAGACATGCATCCTGCAGAACATTCTTTCTGATCAATCAGTCCTGTTACTAAATATTTATGGCTCAGATTTAGACATCAGATTTAATGTTACAAGGGATTTTATTAAAACAAGTGATAATCCTAACGTTATGATAATGACAAGATATTTAACACCGAAGATGGTTGACTCTGCTTTATGGCGGTTTTTTATAAGATCCAATTGGTCTTTACTATACATAATCGTCACTGGTGACAGAGAATTCAAATGTAAGAATGACACAATGAATCCAAAGGAATTTGTAATGTTGGAAAATATCATGAATACTTTGTGGCACAGATTTCAAATCATGCGTGTTGGTGTAGTATTCCCTTATGCATGTCAACAAAAGATGGTTATTTATAACGGCAAAAGACCTTCTACTCGGATTTTATACGACAGATCTATTAAATTGATTAGTGCTTCTCATTCCAAAGGCCTATCTATAGCCATAAAGAAAAGTGGAGAAAAGCTAGCTGTTAGCGCGGTGAGCAAATGAAAGAGTGGACTGTATTTTGGGCAATGGTTTATTGCCGTGCTTATTACAAAATATAACTTTTCCGGACAAACAATTAATAAGAGAGATATGTCGTCCGTCGCGGTGGAGTCCGTGGAAGCGAGTGGTCGTTGAGCCGAGCCGTGTCGCCGTCGCGCCGCACCTCAGCTATACCGATGACGCGCTGATCACGATGCCTGCGCGTGCCGAGCGCGTGCAAGGTCTGGTGTTGGGTTCGGTTCCCAACATGCTGCCCGGGTTGAAGTGTAGACTTCAAAGATCTGGAAGGGGGCAAATATGAGTGCGTGCCCTCTAAATGATGTTCTTCCTCTTCCAAATAAGGTTTGCTGCCAAAGCATTGCAGTTGTGTCGCATTGCCATCGGAGACCTGTGGATGAGAGTAGAATTAAGTGGCCGTCCAATGGAAACATAAGGAGTGACAGTGGAAGAGTTGAGGGGTTCTGAGGAAAGAGGAATAAGAGGAGGGGAGTTTAAATTAGTTTTTATTTGAGTGAGGCAGGTAGCCATTTCTCATAACTAGCAAGCAATGATAAAGTAAAAATAGGAGAATAAAGATGAGAAGTTAGGAAGCATACAGTGAATTTCGACAAATGATGGAAGAGCGGATAAGTAATGCTTCACTATAGATAGCACAGTAACGAGTTCGAAATGACAGGCTTGTGTCGAATTGCATATAAGATTGCCAAAGATGACATAATAAGATTGCAATCTCTGCTTGTCCTGTCTGCTAGCATCACTGGCTAAGCGTAAACAACGCTACAATATAAAAAGGGATACTTTGTATCACAAATAAGGACACATAATAATGTGTGTCAATTAAAATGGGGAGAAGGAAATACAATGAAATTTAAAAAACTAACTAAGTGTTATGAACATTAATAATCTAATACCTATGGCTAACTACACTACCAATAGAATCTACTTGCAACTTACTGTTAGTATGTAGGTACAACAGAACAAGAAACCAGTATTGGTAGATCGTGTCTCTCGTTATGATTGGGCATATTAGGCGAAGTGGGACCAACCCACAATAAGGATGAACACTGATGGAATCAGCCTTCAGCCCGCGGGAAACAAGATCCGCCGGTTTGTCTGCTGACGGTAGGTAGCTACACGCGTGATAGGTATAAATATAAGGTATATAAAAAAAATATAAATTTAATGAAGACAGCTAGGCGAAGACTCCCTATTTTTGTACCTGTTTTTGAAGACAGAAGCTTTAAGAAATTGCTCATGAGACAAGAACCGACACTTTGGCTTTTGAAGCGAACCGCCTAAGACTGAAGGTTTTTCCTTCAGCGGCCTGGTTGCCACAAAGCGTCCGTCGTCCTTATGAGTGAAGCGTTTCTCAAAGTTCTGCTTACAGGAACGTTTCTCAGGAGATAGGGAGTGCTTGGCTGCGATGGTATCTGATACCGGGAAACAAGATACGACTGGATCGGCGTCCACGTTTAAAAAATGACAAACGGGAGAAGAAGAGTGTGACTTATGACGGGCGACGTACCCTGACACTAGCCAACCCAGTTTTGTTTCATACAACTTGGGCTGATATTTACCCAAGTCAATAGAATTATCACATATGACGGACCAAAATACTTCGGCCCCAACTAATATGTCGATAGCTGACGGTATATTAAAAGAAGGGTCAGCTAGACTTATTCCCATAGGAAGAGGAATATTATCTATGTTAATGAATGAAGATGGTAAAGCTTTAGTGATCTGAGGTAAAATATGGCAGTCTACAGTACGTTTATAGTCGTCATTATGGATGGACATAATAGTAAGACTGCAAGACTGTGAACTATGGGAAGAGTTATTATTTATACCTGTCACGGTGGCGCTCGCACTACGTCGCGACAAACCCAGCTTACCGCAAAATGATTCAGCAACGAAGTTACTCGTGCTACCGTTGTCGAGCAGTACTCGGGCCGTGTGGACGTCGCCCTTGGTGTCAACTACTCTCACGAGCGCTGTGGAAAGCAAAACATTCGGAGAAGTAGTAAACTGCTGAACGC
Organism: Conistra vaccinii; assembly: GCA_948150665.1. Classification (NCBI taxonomy): domain Eukaryota; kingdom Metazoa; phylum Arthropoda; class Insecta; order Lepidoptera; family Noctuidae; genus Conistra; species Conistra vaccinii. Next base: position 12,364,988 of record OX411327.1, on the reverse strand, counting down.
TAGTTGTACCTGCAAAGTTATTGACAGGGATGACTGGCTCAATAGTAGGGGTTGTATGCTCATGTGAATGAAGGAGCGTACTGTGCTTTTTCTTGCAATATCTACAAGGAACAAGATTGCACCTAGATTCTACGTGCCCTGGTCGAAGACAATTAAGACAGACCTTTGCTTCTTTGGCCTTTTGAAGACGATCTTCAACTGTCAGGGCTCTAAATGCTTCACAATTAAATAAGAAATGAATCTGATTGCACATAGGACATGTAAATAGTTTTTTATTATTATTATTGATTATTTTATTTGTAGTGTTAGTGTTATTTTTATTTTCATTAGATTTTGTAGCTATAAGAATATTTGAATTATGTTTAATGTCTGATTGTTGTTTATTATTACTATGTATTTTATGTTCTTGCAAGGTTTCCAATAAGTCAGCTCTGTTGCTAAGAAAATTTATAAAAATGTCAAAAGAAGGTGGATCGCTAAGCGTGTTTCTGTGTTCTTCCCATACCCTACGTGTGACATTGTCGAGTTTTTCTGCCATCATATGAATTATGAGGGTATCCCAATATTCAGTTGGCTGACCTAAAGTCTTCAATGCGCGAAGATTTTTATTCGTAACATCGATTAGGTTACGAATGGAAGAACACGATTCACATTCCATACGTGTAACGTTAAACAATGCATGGACATGATTATTTACGAGCAATCTTTTGTTGTCGTACCTACTACACAATAAATCCCAAGCAGACTCATAATTCTGAGCTCTAAAACCTAAATTATCAATAACTAGTAGTGCACTATCTTTAAGAGAAGCACGAAGGTAGTGCAACTTATTTATATTGTCAATGTCCGATCGTGAATGAATAAGTGACATGTAGGTGTCTCTAAATTCTAGCCAGTGTTGGTAGTGACCGTGAAAAACTGGTAAATTAATTTTTGGCAACCTCACGCAATTATATTTGAAACCACCTGCCTGTACATCCTCGATACCCGTTACGGAACCATCTTGAAGACTGCAAGACTGGGGGGGGCGAGCGCCGAGCAAACTACGCGCCGTCGCCACCAGCTCATAATACTGGTTCTCGAACTGCTCACGCTCCTCGCTCTCGTCATCGGGGTTATCCAACAACACCTCGATGTCACACTGTAATTTGTCGAAATCCACATATAAGCTATCAAATTTATTATATCTGGTTTCCAAATCAAGAAGTTGTAAGCTGCTGAGTTCGGTGCAGCTTTGAAGCATGTGGAGGTAGTTGGTAAAAATTGTGAGCTTAGATTTCATACAGCTGCGTTTTTTAACGAGCTTTTCTACCTTTTGGTCAGCCATAGCTATCGAAACACCGGCAACAAACTCGCAAATGAACTAATAATGACTGATTAGAAACCAGTTTATAAAAAGCAATATAGATGTGTAACTAGCTAATGAGTTATGATATGAATGACTCGACGGTGCGAACAAAGGAACAGCTGATGCACACTCACAGGTAACAAGTAGGTACGTCGCCAAGCGATCAGCCGTTATAGATAAGAAGCGAGAGATTTGCGTAAACAGATGGGTAATATACAGGTAATAATATAGTTTTGTACGCAGAAAAGTGAATTTAGAGAAATATAAGGCTATGAATATGAATGGTTGTCTTTAACGACTTAAATTGAAGCTAAATGAAAGCACTCACTTAAATATGGCTATTTTAAACATAAGAAATAAGAAAAAGAATAGGAATAAATAAGGAATAAATTGGAACGAACTCACAAAATGTCTAAACCATCCACTGGATAAACGATGATCTGCAAGTTTTCGTTCTTCTTTGACGATGACTCGAATATTCGACGGGTCCGAAGTCCGACGCCGGTCGACCTCTGGATGACTTCTACCTCTAGGCGTGTGCGGGAGCTACGCGAAGTTTCTTGAACAGGACATAGATGACTCCTGCAGGAACTGTCGCCGCTGAAGACCGCAACTGAAGAGCTTCGAGTTTGAAGTTTTTTCTTCCGAGACCGTTAACTTTTTGAAAATAAGACGGCGAGATCCGGCTCGAAGGACCAATGTTAGCGCGGTGAGCAAATGAAAGAGTGGACTGTATTTTGGGCAATGGTTTATTGCCGTGCTTATTACAAAATATAACTTTTCCGGACAAACAATTAATAAGAGAGATATGTCGTCCGTCGCGGTGGAGTCCGTGGAAGCGAGTGGTCGTTGAGCCGAGCCGTGTCGCCGTCGCGCCGCACCTCAGCTATACCGATGACGCGCTGATCACGATGCCTGCGCGTGCCGAGCGCGTGCAAGGTCTGGTGTTGGGTTCGGTTCCCAACAATTACCCCATGCAGGCGAGCATATTCTTCAGATATCCAACATCTATCACAGACTGTAAGAATTTACACTATTATGTGAACTTTAATTTGAACTTAACTAATGGGTATTGCGGTTTAGACGGAATGGTAATGCACGACATCCTCTCGCATTTAAAATTTAAGATATATTTTTCTGAAAATAAAGTTTGTGACAATTACGGTTATGCGCTACCCGGGAATGCCACCGGTGCTTTGGGTTGTATCATTCGTAAAGAGTTAGATATATCCTTCAACTCACGATTTATGACTCTTTATTCGGATGAACATATTTATTACCTGCATTATATTAAAACTGATACTTTGTGTGCTTTAGTAAGAAAGCCTCATATTGTACCACTTTGGCACAGTGTGTTTAATTTATTCTCTCGTCCGTTATGGGCCCTGATAGCTGTGGTATTAGTAGCAATAGGAGGCATCATGTGGACCACCGCGATGATCAACGAAACAATGACGGGTCCAGGGACAATGACTTTCTGGTGGTACCTGCACTACTCTGTGTTAACGACTATGCTTGGATATTCACCGATGAAAACAAGAACATTGCTAATGCTAAAGAGTGCATGCTTATTGGGTTCCATATTTTTTACGGCTGTATATCAGGTTAGTTTTGTTCCATATTATTATTATAGGTAATATTAGGTTCAACAACTGAACACGCTCCTTAAGCGAAAAAATTGTAAACAACAACGGTTTTGGCTTCTTTAAAACAGCCACAACGCGAAGTGGACTTATAAAAACGGCCATGTCGCGTTCTGGCAAACACAGAAAGAGCACATAGCCAAATGTGTATCGGGTTTCATGATGTTCGACCGCCACTCTTTATGGCACTGAAGAAATGCCATGACGCGTTGTGAACCCTGGCTTATCTCCGTTGAGGTATAAACCTGTACCCAAATTACGTAATGCACGATCAATAAGAAATTGAAATGAATTGAAACAGATTGCTAGTCCATTGCTTCATAAGTTCGAAAAAATTAAATGCTCAATTTCTTATTGATCGTGCATTACGTAATTAGGGTACAGGCCGCCGTAACCGATATATGGTCGGGAGGATATTATAGGTACAAGGAAAGGTGCATCACATTGGCTGTCTTATGTTTCAGGGTCACCTGAGCAGAGTGTACACAACTTTGGAACGTTATCGCCAAATTACTACTCTCGAGCAACTTTATTCTTCTGGGGCTACTTTGTACACTTCCCCTACAGTTAGAGAATTCATGAGACAGCTGCAGGAGCCAGAAGACAAGCTACAAGCAGAATTCTTTGATCGAGCTCGTTTGATACCTGGCGATCGTCTTGGTAAGTCTATATAACGTTTTAGGTACGGTTAACTGTAGGTACAGACGCCAGCACATCAACCTACTCCAATCTGTCAAATTTTCCCAATCAACATTGAACCTTAGCCTCTTTAGTGATAAAGTTGAAAATCTATTAAAGAAATTTGTCAGATTGTAGTAAATTGACGTGCTGGCGTCTGTACCTAACAAACGATAGCATGACGATCCATCAAAATAGTAAAACCATCATCGTGTCACCAGAGACTCAGAGACAGAAATTGAAACAATACTAATATATGAGCGTTATTAGAGCATGTACGTAGGTATCGGCGAAGCACGAGAAGCGGTAGGTTTCGTAAAACAGTAAGCAAAGGAGTATAGATAGAAATAAGATTCATCTGGGTCCAACACAGATATTCCATGCGCTTTACGAATACCTAAGTACATGTTAATATAATAGATAATATAATTTAATCTAATGCCCCAGGAGTAATCCTGCAATACCCAAGGGCAACAACCGTGGACAGGAAATCGGATGCCGACATGGAAATTACTCAACAGTTCTCAGACAGTCACGGGACGCCTCTCATCGATATATTGGACGAATGTTTCTACACGTATTACTTATCCTACATTGCCCGATCAGGTAAACTTCAATCATCAATATCAAATCAAATATCTATTAATTTAGGTGGATGTGGGGAAGTCCCACGCTAATCGTCAATGATAAGTAATGGTAAGTAATGTCAAGTATTTAATGGTTTGACCCAGCATCAATTGTATTAATTCTATTCTTTTGTTTCCTTAGGTTTCCCATTCTACGAGGATCTCCAAGCTGTTACAGAACGGATAAATGAAGCTGGTCTACCAACTATGTACTACAAGTGGACTCGGCAAATGCTAAATATCCCTAATTCAAAGATCCAACGCAATAGCGAACCTCGGGCTTTCTTTAAAATAAAGATAAGGGACCAACGTGTAGCTTTCGCGATACTTTTTGTTGGTACTACTCTGTCTGTAATGGTGTTCACAGCTGAACTGTGGAAAGGTAGACGTCACCATTTTAAACTGTATAAGCGAAGACATTAAAACACAACATTTTTTTACTCACCTTTCATTATTAATGTTCACTACGGTCAGTTTTAATTCGCACTGCATTTATTCGTAGGTACGTCCTAGATTTTCTTTTCAATTTGCTGAAACGAAAACGCAAAATGATGTTAAAGAAACTTGACATATAGAGGTACCTACTGTTAATTTATATAGCAATACTTAACTCACAAAGCATGTAACTTTATACCTAACGACGCAGCTGAGGCCATCATATCATTGCTCCATTGTGAAAAAGGGAGAGTGATATTCGCCTCATATAGCTCCATCTCTTCGTCGTAAGTGCATAGGTATGGTAAAGTTGGACGGCCTCAGGAATGGTTGAGCGACGATCTTCACAAGGAGGCTGGTAGCACACACACTTTAATTCACACTTTAAGGTTTACAGAGATCTGCCTTTGTGTTGATTTTAAATAAAGTAATCGATTTGTGACTTTGACTTTTATAAAGTATGCTATAGGATGCCTTAAAGTGTAAGCACTTGCCCTAAAACATTAAGATATGAGATGACTATCGAACATTCCAATACGATTCAGACACACTTCATTGTGAAAATTCATGGTCACCCTACTCTAATACAGTTTCATACTACTATATTTTAGTGAATATCTCCTAAAATTTGAATTTCACCGTTATTTTCGCCACATTTATCCAAACTAGGTTACGTTACCTGTCGATTAGTACTTTAACTAAGCTTGAACCTATTTTTAATAACGAAATAAACGCCCTTGTATGTTAGGCATATTGCCGTCCGAGCGGCCAACTAAAATCGACTCTTAACAAATTATTGAACTTATTTTCTAGTATTTTTCTTGTTTATTCGCTGCAACTAATTAGCAACTAATTGTCCAAACACATTAGCCCCTATTAATTTGTTGTTTATGGTGAGATACCTACCTATCCTTAACCTGGAAACTAAATATAGCATAACTTTTTGTTATTTTACGTTTTGATATTTTTTATTTTTGCAACAAATACAACAAATTTAGACCTTTCTTTTGATGCATCGTTCGCCTATCTGCATTGTTTAGTTTCTGTGTAATCATAGGCGATGACTACGGCAAGTGGCGGTTCTAGCGGCCAACTATTTTTGGTCATAGCGTCTTAGTTATTTTTGCAACAAATTCAGGAAAAGAGGTGTGTATAGTAACAAATTACCACTAATTTCTGGCAAAGTTTCATCTTTTATGAGTTGGCCGAGCGGTTGAAACGGACATACTTTTTTTGCTTTTAATGTCATCCTTTCCTTATGCTTACGGTATAGAAGTCAGAATCGGTTGACGGGACTGTAAAAAAGATTTGTTTAAATGTCTTATCTTATTTCAAATAGAGTATAGTTACAAGTTATAAAATATAAATGCATGTTGTGCAGTCAAGTTTGTTTTATTATCTCCACCAGCTTACTTTTCCTCGATTACCTTGATCTAGCAATGCAGGCAGGAGACGTCATGGTCAGTGGTGGGGATTATTTTAATAAAATACAAGTATAAATTCAGCATTTTATGGAATTTACTTTTGAAGTATCCTTTTACAATTTCATGTCAAATAAAACATTATTACATTTTTATCTACCAATTTATAGCTGCCCACATTGATGGGATTCGATGATTGCATAAGCGTTAAGGAGGTATTTCTCATAAAAAGGATATTTAAAATTGCTTATTTCAGATAATAAAAACTGATGATGTACTTTCTTTTACGAATGCAATTCGCTCACTAGATTATTATAGATCATACAAAATTATTTTAACTAGATTCGCTTAATCTACTTAACCCACGATTAAAATCTGATTTCATACATTTTAAAACATAGAAGCCGTAACTTCAATAAAATGTCATGGAAGGATAAAAAACATACAAAAAAGATGATTTCATACAAAAAGTCTAAATTCTAATAAAGTAACATGTAGGAACAATTATTTGCAACTACGACAACAACTGAGGTAACGTTGTAATTACTATCTATCTACTTAAAAACAAATATTTAATATTGTCTTTCTATATTAACTTGATTGTAGCTTGGGAACGATCCCTACATAAATATGAAACCTACAAAATGAGCAGGGGAGCAAACACCACATCTTAAAGCAGTATCATTTTAATATAACTTAACTGTGGGAAAGTGATGGAGCTATGCAGGACTCCATCTCTTTCTCACGGTGAAATTATTTAAGACCGTTTCCTCATTGGTCGGTGCGGTATCGTGCCGGTATAGACTGCTCGATAAACCGAAACGATACCTCACTGTTATCATTTACGGACCTGACGTTATGTTGTCGGTATAATTTGTGCAGTGCTGGTTAATTCATTGAAATATAGGCACTCTGTAAGCTTTCGGTATACCGAGCATGCTGATCCCACGCCGCAGACGAACCGACCAATGCCATCCATTTTCCTTTATAGTAGAACAAACATATACATATAGAATATGTAAAAAAACCCTGTCTGATCCAAAGGGGCACATAGGTACTGCAACTATATTAACAAAAAGTATTAAAAATGGTATTATTATTGAAAATAAAAAGTTATGGTATTTCAAATTGGCATTTTTAGTACGAAGACAACCCCAAAACCATTAAATTTTATTAAATTTAAACAGGTGTCATAAGTTATGACTAGTGGACACCCGCTTAACGACAGCCACCCGCGCCCCATGTAAAAATCCGGTAAAATACCCCATTGACTTGAAACTGGCGATTTTTTTCTTTTTTCTTGAAAATTACCATATAATTAGACTCTCCTAACAACATCCTCACGAATCGGACAGGTTTTTTTTTACATGTTTGTATAGCAATACAACTTTGAAGATATTTTTCTCTGTAAGGCAGTAGTCGGCACACTGATGCCAAGTTTCGGATAATTTGCAAGTATGAACTACTTACCGAAAACTCGGAATAACGTAAACTTTACAATAATTGAGTATTTAGAATCAAGAATAATAAAATCTCATGTATGTAAATGTCAGTGCATGATAGCGAGATATGCCGAATTCTACAATCTGTCTTACTTACTTCTTCAGTAAAAAAAAAAGTTCAGAATAAAAAGAACAATACCAGAACAGAACAAAAAGAACATGTTTGACCCATTTTGATTTAGAAACTTATAGAAAAAGAGTACATTTTGACTTTAGTAGTCGTACTCAGCACAATGAATCTCCATTAATATACAGAATGTCTTTTTTTTAGTTTACCTTTCCGTTACGTTTACGGTTTTTTTGTTGTCTTATACTGCTGTTATTTACATAAGCTGATGGATATCACAAATATTAAACCGGTATAACTTAACACGGCAAGTCTTACATTGAGCCTTTAACTACTTCAATAACATTAACCATACAACACCATAATAATAACGAAATATTATCTCAATTATATTTATAATTAAATGTAGTTTTAACTATATAATGTATATTTAATTATATAATGTAGATGTACCTGGGTAAATACCCGGTAATTAACGGATAAGTGGATACAAAAAAATTACCCTTAAAAAGAAAATATGTAATCTTTCCTTTCAGCGTTTTTCTCTAGGACCTTATTACAATGGCATAAGAGTCACATGACACGCGATCTTGGATTCTATACTAGGGTTCACAGCGACTTGTCTTAAATTACTGTTGATATTATTTTAGCAATGCTTTGCAATTACCAATTATCACATAGAATGCTTATTTAGCTGTTGTAAGACATTTGTCCTGTTTCTAAGGATCAATTATATGAGTTTTCCTCATTCTGTCATGGCTTATAGTTTCACATTGTAATCTCTTAATAAATGACCTCTATAATAGATCATTATAAGACAATAAAATGGTAAATCAACCATATACTATGCATCTTTCAACCATTTAGTATATGCATGCATTTGTCAGCAGTCACCAACCTTTGAGCAGAAATATTGCACAGTTATCTACGGTAGACTTAGCTCCCGCACAAGACTAAGCGTATCATTTAGCGTATTACATACATACATATATTAATCAATATTTAATTATCTTAACACATAATAAATCTTTGATATAGCTTAACAGTATCTCCTTTAATCTAGTCATAACAGGCACTAAATGATACTTCTCGTAACTATTGAGTAGTACGCGCTCCCATAATATCATTGGTTCATTATAATTAAAGTTCACTTGCAATGTGGTTTTACATTTATCAAGTCTATGCGGACGTGTCGTTTGTCAAACGGGCATTTTTACTAATACATTAAAATATGAGCTTCCCAAGGTATTTAGAGGTCAGGTAGGTGAACCAATTATGTTAAAACTTTTTTCACGTCACCTGGAACCTACGAGTTTACCAACTGAACCTTGAAGAAGTCCTTCCAACACCTATATCACCTGCAGAGAGGCAAGCACGCGGCGACCATCGCGAGCAAACAAAAAAGCCACCGCTATTTGGATATACTGCCATTCTTCTTGCGGCCACCGGCGACCTTGGAGCTACTCTGTGGCGCGGCTGCGCTACTGCTCGCGTCTGGCACCGCAGCCAGTGGCGACGTCTCCCCGTTGTACCAGCCGCACATTCGTTTGACGGCGTCCTGCCATCGTGCGAATGTTACTTCGTATGCTTTCTTTATTTGAGGTCGAGGACTGAATACGCAGTCGATTTGTCTGAATTTCTTTAGTTCTTCTTTTGATTTCCACATACCTGAAACGGAAACATTTAGGCACTTTATTAATAGTTAGAGAGGTAGAAAAGTGCGGTAAAAAAAATTTTTAAGTGAAAAATAACAATTCAATACTTTCTCTCTAAACACCAAGTGCACTCTCCAAAGACTGCTGCACTTTTGTGGTATCTCAGTTTCAGGGGGAAAAAAAAGTAGTAATGTACGCCATCTAGCGGCGACTTTTAGCACTTCCAGCTGAACTATTGCTGCGGTATCACGGTAAATAAAACACGAAATAAAGTATCTTACCTATTTTATATCCAACTATATGCGCGCATCCTTGTGACGACATCTCCACATGGATAGGTCGTTCAACGCACAACCCTGTGAGATCTGCCACCAGCTGAGCAATGAAGTCGTTGTTCGATACACCGCCATCTAGTCTGAAAGGAAAACATTACAACGAATGTTATAAATATTTGGAAGCGTTGCTCAATTACCCCTAAATGGCTAGGATGTAAGTTTGCGACGGAATATCACAATTTTGTCAAGATAGGATGTCGGTTGTTTACTTGTTTCGGAAATCCTGGTAAATCCACACAGCGGATAAGCGAACAGGGTTTAAATTCCCCGAGTAAGTAGGTACAGTCTTAATATTTTTTGTACATTAGAACTTTAATGAACATGATGCCTTTTACGACATCCAAGGGTGGACAAAGTGGAGAAAGGGATGAAACATACGAGACTAAGATAAACAAAAATGTTGAAGGACGGAGAACAAATCTTTTCCTTCTAGACCAAAGAAAAGATGGACTGATTGTACGACAGGATGATATGAGTTGAAAGGGATGAAGAGGTGATGGCAGATAGGGCAAAAAACAAGAGATCTATAATGACTTCATACAATTTTAAGTTCCCACCTAATTACACATTATAGAATGCAATAAACGGTTGAGTATTGAAAAACATTACGCTGTCCACAGGTAACATAGGCCAGGACCAGTCAGTTAGGTAGAGGAAAGGCGGACAAAATTAGAGACGCCAATCAATCAACTAAGCCTATCGCAGTCTACTGCTGGACATGGTCCTCTCCCTCCGCCTTCCGCAGCCAGTCTGTCCCAGTCACCTTCTTAAGGTCGTCGGTCCATCTAGCTGGAGGGCCAACACTACGCTGGCCGAGACGCGGTCTCCACTCCAGGACTCGACTGCGTCACCGGCCATCGGTCCTTTGACAAAAATGGCCAGCCTACTGCCACTTCAGCTTGTTTACCCTGCAATCTATATCGGTAACTCCGGTTATTTTCCGGATAATTTCCTTTAAAATTAGACATGTCAATTTTCTAAATACCTGATAGTATGAAACGCGTAGTTAGTCTCGTGGCGAACACAGCTATAAAGTTGCGCCGTCCTGAACGCGAGAGATTCCAACACGGCCCGCACTAGATGCGCCTTAGTCGTCGACGGCTTCATGCCCACAAACCCTGATGCCGCTGAACCGTCGTTGTATGGAGGCTGTAAACAATATAATGTTGTTTTATTTATTCACTTTACATCTGAAAGCAATAAATGATTCAATCTGCCTAGCCTTTCCCAACTATCTTGGGGTCGGCTTCCAGTCTAACCGGATGCAGCTGAATACCAGTATTTATATGGAGCGACTGCCTATCTGACCTCCACAACCCAGTAACTGGGTAATACAATACCCCTTGGTAAGACTGGTGTCAGACTTTTCGACCTCTGACGACTCGTAACGACTGTCAAAGATCCACGAATGACAGCCGGGACCAACGGCTTAACGTGCTTTCCGAGGCACGGAGGAGTAGGTATGTAAACTGATGGATCAACCCGTGCGGCTGTTATTACATAGCCACGTGCTCCTTCTGCAGAGCAATAAATGATTGAATACATGAATTTTACATCAGGTTAAGATTGGGTTTTTGTTGTGTCTATACTGTATGAATTATGAAATGGAGTCCATTTTTTTCTGTAATTATTAAGTATGCTCAAACGAGCTGCGGGTCGTCTGCTCTTATACGTACCTACACCTCTGCCTATAGTTTTGGATATTATGATGGAATTAAATACTATTTCAACAATACAAAATAATATAGTGAAGCATTTCGAAAGTATCTATTTAATAGTTTAGTGTGGCCGGCTTACCTTTAGGTATTTTTTTTATACCTCTTATCTAAATTACTAGGTCCGAGGAACTCATCTACCATATCCATAGCAATTTACATGATAATTATGTTAAATAACCCGTAATTGCAGGAAAATCATAAGAATTATTTTACATTTTATGGCAATGACCTACCTAATGATAGTTCCATCGACGTCCGAGCTGCGAGCGATTATTTTTTATTGCTGCTAAGTTATTCGCAATACTAACATTAATTACCATAACTTTAAACAGGTACAAATTACAATGCAGTAAAAAAAACTGGCCAAGTGTATGTCGGACCAATGAAGGCTTCCGTAGTTGGGATGAATTTATCACAAGAACAAACTTAGCTTTGTAGTTAAAAAACATGTTGTCCATGAAGATTATGTTTTTGCAACCGCAAATGTAGTTGGTCGGTTATTACTCGTTAACTTGTACATCCTACTTAGCTGTGATAGTTTTCCTTTTAATTTCTAACAAAAAATTTGCACTTTAAAGCTTAATATTTTGCAAACGAATACCTGAATCCAAAAATGGTTTCCACAAACTAACAATATTTTAGAGGATACAGCCTAAAAAAGTTTTTATCGTGATTTTATTTTACCACTTTGTCGGCGCGGTTAATATTCAAATTCAAAAAGTCATTTATTCAAACTAGGCTGAGAATCAGAACTTTTCGAACGTCAAAATTACATATGACAGTCCCACAAAAACGCCCGCCCTTCACCACTTCCTAGTACTTTCGCTGGGAAGAAGAAGTGGCCCAACAAACTCCCCAGCAGCACAGCTGTCTATTCAGTTAGAAAAAACTTGATTCTGTACAATAGTATTTATGCAAAATAATTTACATTACGCAACGCAAAACATTAAATTAAATTATTTGCTATATGTGAGGTAGCACACGCCAATACACCAACAAAAATCATTGAAATGTATACTCAAGCGAAAATAAAAAGTAAACCCGAATAATATGTATACTCATGCCAAATTAAAGCTTTCTAGTACAAAAAGTCTCTGAGCTAAGCCGCGGACCGACAGACAGACAGACATGGCGAAACTATAAGGGTTTCTTGTTTACTATGGAACCTTAAAAGAACTGGTTTAGTCAAATAGCAGCAACAAAATAAAAACGGACGTTACATGTTTTGTTCTACAATTTTAGAATCAGATAATTAACAAATTAACTTTTCATTAAAATACTGTGTGAATTTGTCTTAAGAATGGTCATTCATGAAAGCGTGAGAAGCAGTTTAACTATAGTTATTAGCTGAAGGTCAATTCCCGTATTTAAAAACATTCAAAAACTAGTTGCCATCTCATCTCAGCGACAACCTCTGTGAAAAACTTATCGAAAATGTAGGTAAACTATAATAGGTATTTTAGACTGAATGAGATTAGAACGCGAAGGTTCTTCAAAATACAGGAAGTGCCCCTCTGATCTGGACATCAAACTTTACTGGAAGAAATCTCAGAACGCGAAGAGCCGAAGAGATGGCCCTTCGTTTGTTTCAAATACATTTTCTATTCTCGGTGCACTTTTAATGAAGTAATCGTCAGTTAGGAAAAACCACTTAGCATCGCCATGTTGGTGTGTCCTTAAAAGATGTAGGTACTGTACTGACCGAAAAAATATATAATACCCATAAATAAAAATTAATCCTTTGTTGCAAAAAAAACAACTAATTGACGTATGCACTTATAAGTACATCGATCTTGGGTCACCTTAAAATTCGGTACAAGGTCGCTCACACAAGATTAAGGATAACACTATATTAGGAAGTATAAACTTGAAATCGATGGCAAACATGTTTACCTACATAAACCAAGAAACTTGTTTTGCTGTTGTAAGTTAATCAATATTTCCGTAAGTATGGCGGTTTTAAATAAATGACTTATATATCTACTTAAATCTGTCAGATTTAGAACATAAATGGACTTTGAATCATTGATTAAGAGGGCTATTACATTTTAACCCTGATTTTTGCGTAAATGGACAACTTTGGCGTTCTCATTCTTAGAAACTGAAAGACTTCGACAAGTATGAGTTATTGAGTGGTGGAGAATAGTTATTATTGTAGTACATAGCGGCCTCGCTTTTTGATTTTTTTTCTTATCTACTTAAATAAAGCCAAAATTCCGAAACAAGTTTTTCATAAAATGCGCGACGGCACTTTTTCGAGCTCGTGGATTGAACTATTGCATATAAGCAAATGAATTAAAAAAATATAATAATATCTCTTAAATAGTGGTCTAGTTCATAGCGGCCTCGGAATTTTGAAATATGTATGGAATAACTGTAAAAAAAATCAAATTCAAAAACATAAAACTACTAAAAACGCTCAGAATTAACAGTGAATTTCTCCTTACTACATTAAGATTACTACGTAAAATTTATACCAGAATATACGTTAGTTCATAAGAAATTAAAATATCATAATTAAAAAAAAATAAAAAATATATATAATTCAAAATAAACGTAATTACAACCTGCCAAATCGCTTTATAATACGATGTGTGGACTTCTGGCATTCAGTACTGCGCGAGCGCTCGTTGAGGTTGGACCTGTGCCGAAATTTTTCGCGCCAAATGATCCAGCAAAAAGCGTATAGTGCGACTAACTATTTTGATCATGAAAGTATTCTTTGTAAGTCTTGTTATATTGAACAATTATTTTATACTTACTAGCTGCCCGCCCCGGCTTTGCACGGGTAGCACTAAGTACTTCTCTACGGCGCACCTACCTATCTACCTACCTACCTACATACCTACATACATACCTACCTACCTACACCTACCTACATACATACATACCTACCTACCTACCCTACCTACTTACCTACCTACCTGCCTACCTGCCTACCTACCTACATACATACATACGTACCTACCTACATACCTACATACCTACCTATGTACCTACCAACCTACCGTGCCTACCTACCTACCTACCTTCTTACATACCTACCTATCTACCTACCTATCCTACCTACATATCTACCTACCTACTTGCATACCTACCCTAACTTCACCTACCTATCCTAAGAACCTTCTCCTTACAATAACAAACTACCCTACCTACCTATCTACCTACCTGTCCTACCTACATACCTACCTACCTACCTATCCTACCTACATACCTACCTATCCTACCTACCTACCCTACCTTCACCTTCCTATCCTAAGAACCTTCTTCTTACAATAACAAACACAACAAAAAAAGAATTAGCGAAAATGGTCCAGCCGTTAACGCGTGATGCCGTGACCAAGTAAATAGGGATTCATTTTTATATGTATACTAGCTGCCCGCCCCAGCTTCGCACGGGTAGCACTAAGTACTTATCTATGGCGCACCTACCTACCTACCTACATATCTACCTACTTCCCTAAACCTACCTAAATACATACCTACCTACCCTAACTACCCTTCCTGCCTACCTACCTACCTACCTACCCTACCTACATACATACTTACCTCCTTGCAAACCTACCTACCTACATACATACCTACCTCCTTGCATACCTACCTACCCTACCTTCACCTACCTATCCTAAGAACCTTCTCCTTACTATAACAAACATAACAAAAAAAGAATGAGCGAAATTGATCCAGCCGCTCACGCGTGATGCCGTGACCAAGGAAATAGGGGTTAATTTTTATATATATAGATATACATGTATATAGGATAAAAGATAGATGGAAAAGTTTATTGTTGACTCGTTATAGGTAATTTTTTTTTAAATACTAATTGTTCTTTCACTATAATATTATATGGCCGAAGAAGCCTTACGAACACTTCCCCTCTGGGTATGAACAACAACAAAATGTTCGTGTACGTTCATAAAAACTACTTTCAAAACGATTCTAACGCACTTCGTTAATCGTTATAAGGGCGCGCGGAGCTCCATGCAAATGTCTAGCTGTGCTGTTAAATTCTGTAAAAAGCGTTCAAAAACGTCAAACTTACGTACCTACAGAACCTTCCACATGTTAATATATTTTTTATAATATTTACTCATGTTTTTATTGAAATTAAAAATCCTAACCTCATAATACTTACATATCGATTTTTCATTCGATCCAACCATGATTCAACATAAAACTCAATTCATAATCGAGTATTTTCCTCACATTGCTTCTGTGACGTTACAGTCTTGGTACATCTCGTTTTATGTTATAGCGAGACTACCTTGTGTGATTAATGCCAGCCACACACGTAACGATTTGCTTGCGCAAATTTAGGCTTGCGCAAGCAAATCGTTACGAGTGTGGGACGAAATTTGCGCAATCTGTTTTGAAAACACAGTAAGATTTGCGCAAGCCTAAGTTTGCGCAAGCAAATCGTTGCGTGTGTGGCTGGAGATTTATGCAACCCTAAGTTTGCGCAAGCAAATCGTTACGTGTGTGGCTGCAGTTACAATTTTCGATTCTACGCTTGTGCAAATTTGAGTTTGCGCGCTTGAGCGTGTGTGGGGCATGTGATCAAATTTCAGTAGTTTTTTTTTAATCAACAATAATAGTACTAATTTGAAGTAAACTTTGTCCTCCCGCTGCGAATGTCTATCTGCCTAAATGCGATAAACTCAAAAACTATCGAACAGATTTTCATACGATTTTCACCAATGGACGAAGTGATTCATGAGGAATGTTTATGTGTATAATTCATTAAGGTTTTGTATAAATTGGCTGAAATATGACGATGAAGGAAGACAATTGAAGATGTCGGAAAAAATCTTGCCGACTGGGAGCTTTATCGGCGTATGCCAAGAACAATTCCGTAGCTGACTACATGCGGCAACTGCACTGACTGGCTGGTTTCTATGGATTTCTATGAAGGCGACGGCCGATTCGCCGATTCGCTAGATTCGGAAGGCAATTCGCGAAATTAGCAAACATTTATTTTACGTATTTTCTTTTTTTTGTAGCGATTATTAGGCCAACTATTGCCAAAGCGTCATCAATGGATGCCATTACCGCGTAACACAACACACCTGGACTAGAAATACTATCGACTAAACAGAAATGATATCGTTACAAGCAAATTTGAGCCGTGTGTGGTCAATACCGGTGTCAAGCAAATTTGCGCAAGCCTAAGTTTGCGCAAGCAAATCGTTACGTGTGTGGCTGGCATTAGTCTTCTCTAGCTTCTAGGAAATAGAACAATAGCTGATCGCCCGGGCGAGAACCTATCGTTTTTTTGTTACCTCGTCCCCCGCCAAAATAGACAGACTTTTTTGTTCGGAATACTGTGCATAATGCCAACCACACACGTAACGATTTTCTTGCGCAAACTTAGGCTTGCACAAATCTAAATTGACGGGTTTTCAAAGAAATTTGCGCAAATTTCTTCCCACACACGTAACGATTTGCTTGCGCAAAACTAAATTTGCGCAAGTAAATCGCGGAAACACATACGGATGGCTTTCATGCCATTATGCGTTAGAAAGCAGCATTCTTACTACAACGTTTACGTAACAGTCGGAATGGCATCCTGAAAATGATTGTTGCGAAACCAGACTGTCTCATTCAGAGGCACCTGGTGGAGGTGGCTTTAGGTTTAACAAGTTAATTAAAGAAACTCACTAACATTACTAACATAGCAGGTAAGCACAAATTGTTACTAACTAATTACTAACAATCTATGGACTGTAACGTCTGAAATAAATAATTTTTATTTTATTAAATCGTTACGTATGTGGCTGGCATAATGCCAGCCAAAAAGGTAACGATTTGCTTACGCAAAAGTAGGCTTGCGCAAACCTAAATTGACGGGTTTTCAAAGAAATTTGCGCCACTTTTGCGAACTTTGCGCAAAGTTTCCACACACGTAACGATTAGCTTGCGCAAGCCTAAATTTGCGCAAGCAAATCGTTACGTGTGTGGCTAGCATAAGGAATTGTTACTTACTGACTGTTATGTTTATTTCTAGCATGGGTCGAAAAGGTCGGCGAAAACGGGTACGAATCTATTGATTTTTGTGATACCTACCAGTTTTAGTCCCTCATCTGATTATTCAATTACTTTTCATTATTAACAGTATTTTAAATTAGATTATCACTGGAGAAGCCTTATGCGCAATATTCCGAACAAAAATGTCTGTCACTTTTGGCGGGGGACGAGGTAACTTCTACGAAAAAAAACAATATTTGCTCGCCTGGGCGATCAGCTATTGTTCTATTTCCTAGAAGCTAGAGAAGACTAAAAGGCGTTCATACCATTTTTTTTATCGATATCGATATTCATTTGGTATTCTGCTTGAATCCATGAAATAAAACAGCTGCATAAAATAGAAAAATTTTAACAAGAAGAGAAAATAACTACAATTAAATAAAAGTAACTAAATTGTAATAATCTCAATAATAAAATAGGACAAGTAAAAAAAAAATGCTAAACCATTTCAATGGACATACATAAAACACAAAACAATCAGGAAAAATTAAAAAAACAATTATCAAAAATATTTACTAAGTAATTCATTATAATGAATGAGCCACACACGTAATGATTTGCTTGCGCAAATTTAGGCTTGCGCAAGCAAATCGTTACGTGTGTGGGAAGAAATTAGCGCAGATTTCTTTGAAAACACGTTAAGTTAGATTTGCGCAAGCCTAAGTTTGCGCAAGCAAATCGTTACGTGTGTGGCTGGCATAAGGAATTATCGACATGTCAATTTAGGTTTCAAACATGACCTCAACTCTACGGTAGTCTCGCTATCATTTTTACTAAAGGACATAATCGCATGTCAATCGTAAGTAAATTTTGTTGATTTAGCGTATATTTTCGTAATGCAAAATGAAAGTATTTTGATCTTTATGAACATAAAATCGAGATGTACCAAGACTTGTTGACGTCACAGAAGCAATGTGAGGAAAATACTCGATTATGAATCGATTTTTATGTTCAATCATAGTTGGATCGAACGAAGAATCTAAATGTATTATGAGGTTAGGATTTTTAATTTCAATAAAAACATGAGTAAATATTATAAAAAAATATTGACTTAATTAAGGAAGGTTATTCGGTTCTTTACGTAAGTATAAAGTTTTTGAACGTTTTTTACAGAATTTAATAGCACAGCTAGGCATTTACACGGAGCTCCGCGCGCCCATATAACGATTAACAAAATGCGTTAGAATCGATTTGAAAGTAGTTTTTATGAACGTACACGAACATTTTGTTGTTGGTCATATACAAAGGGGAAGTGTTCGTAAGGCTTCTCCAGTCATTATATACTCAAAGTATTTTAAGTAATATATATAGTAAGTAATAAACAATAAGAAAAATAATAACAAATAACTCAATAATAAAAAAGTATCAAAGTCGTTTATTCGTAGCTACAATACAGTTTAGTGAACATGTGACACCGAGCGAGTCGTCGCCGTGCTTCAATATACCTAATCTGTGAGAACGCAATTTTGTTATAGGGCTCTTAAGTGATAAAATATCAAAACAATATCATTTCGAAAAATACCTACTACAAACGAAATATTAACCAACTAGAATTTCGGATCATTGATTAAATTCCAATGTTATCAATCCTTCACTATCATAACAATTATATATTTTTTTAAATCTCGTTCTACAAAATATATGGACTACAAGTAAGTGAGGGAATTACAAATAATTTTACATTTAGTGGAGCTACTTGTGAAAGGTTTGTGGAAATATAATATTTTCTGCATTGCTGTGCCTTGTGCCTTTAAGGCTAAGAACTCACGGCGCGGTTTTCACCCGCGCCCGCCGCGGTCGTGGATCTGCGGTTTTATTTCAAAACTCACGAGACCGCTGATTTTCGCGGGCAGGCTAAGGTTAATTTTCAACCGCGCCCGCCGCGGTCATAAACCGCGTCGTGAAAATTAATATCTAAATTTCCATGTATTACGTGTTCGTACGAGTATTTGCGGTGCCGCCACTGAAAATCGCTCCATGAGTTCTTAGCCTCAGGATGGCAACGCATCGGCAATCCTTTGTACTTATTACAAAAGACTAAAGGCGACGGTAAACGCTTTCCATCCAGTGGACCTCGGGTGTGTCAGGCCATATTTGCCAAACTATTACGCAATAAAAAAAAACGTGTCAGTTATACCAACAGCCAATAATGTGAAAGTGACGCATACTTTCACAGTTCGCACTTTCAGGTCAGGGCTGTTAAAACTCGTTGCTGTTTTGAAGCGTGTACGCACAAGGGAACAAAACATGGTGAACCCAGGGTTCGTGCGAAGTAAACCCAGTTTGGTCAATTTTGTTACCTAATTGTGAGAAAGAAAAAATAATTGATCTGTGTGATTATAAAAGTACATATAGTTTTTGTGGAGCAAAACTTGGCGTCTGCGCATACTCCGCATCCCCAACTATCGGAAAATGCAGGCGCTTTGTGAGGTTACAATTTTGTGTCAGGCTGACTGAGTTAACGCGTATATAGATTTTGTGTCAGGCTGACCCAGTGGTTAGGTCTCTCTTTCAATCTTTCCATGAGGCGAGATCAAGGTCAAGAGCAGGACCATTCAGCAATAAAAAAAAGAAGAATCAATGTGACTTTATCAATTCATATGTACTTTCTACATTTATCGTGGTCATCACTGACATCGTTGAGGGAAAGCATCGTGAGGAAACATAAACTTATAATAATTAATATCTGGTCAAGCCGAGCTCTGCTCAGGTGAAAATATAAACATATCGTCCAGGTACACCAACGTTTTATCACATTCCCGAGGCTGTGAAAATAGAGAAAATGACTTTTCCCAGATATGAGACCTAGATCGATTTTACACCCCCGTAAACCACTAAACTGCAACTTTCATCGAAATCGTTGGAGCTGTTTCCGAGATTCAAATTATACAATGTGGAGACTACCATACAACAAAAAATTTAAATACTGGCACTACTAATGCTTAAGAGTATTTTGGAACTGTCAAATAAATCCTAGCTTCGAAATAAAAAAATGAGTTTTTCAAAAAGTTAAATGTAATGTATGCCGGGATCCACCCTAAGTGCTTGTTTACGGAGACGCGGGGCGTTGAGCGTGGCGTGCAGCGTGGCGTTCGGCGGTGCGTCGGACGTTTTTTCTGTTTACAGAGAGGCGGGGCGTGCAGCGGCCCGCGTCATCACACGCGCAAACACAAACATATGGCGATGTACGATGTTGTTTATGGAAGCGCGGGGCGTGCGGCGGGGCGTGCGGCGTGGCGTGAAATGTAGCGGTGCCCGCGGCGTTGCACGCGGCGGTGAACGCGGCGGTGCACGCGGCGTGCATCGGGAGCGGAAGGCGGGAGCTGATATTCAAGCGCGACCGAAATATTTAATAATAAATAAAGAAATACATAGGATGCATAACATCACGCCTACATTCTCCGAAAAGTTGGGCAGAGGTGTTCCTATAGTACCTACACCCACATTTCGCCAGTTATGTTTAAGTCCCATGTAATAGGGGCGAGCCTAATGCCATCAACCGGCCACAAATCCAGACTCCGGGCTATTACTGAGAAATACCAGATGGAAAATACCAATAATATTTTGCCCGACCCGGGTATCGAACCCGGAACTTATGCTCAGCAGTAGTGCTTGCGACCACTAGACCAACGAGGCATTAAAAAACCAGCCAAGCGCGTGTCGGTCCACGCACAATGAAGGTTTCCGTGGTTGGGATGAATAAAATTTATCCCAAGAACAAACTTAATTTAGTAGTTTACAAACATGTTCTCTCATACATCGATATACGTCACGGTCAATTCTCCAACTGCAAATGTAAGTTTGTAATCACATTTTTTTTTGTGATTAAACGAATAATTAAAAAAGTTCGGACTTTTTCCTTTACTAGTGCTGTAAGATCTTGCTTCCTGCCAAATTTCATGATTCTAGGTCAACGGAAAGTAGGTACCCGGTAGGTTTTGATTCATGTGCGAGTATCAAAATATTTCACATAAATGGCCATATTTTTCGTTCATTCGTTCACTTAGAAGCTTTAAATTAATTGTTTAGAGCTCCAACAGAACATAGATTTACTTATTTGATGTTATATGTGGATATCGCCGATGTTCGTAGTTCGTAGGTATTGAGCGTACATATGACGCGGCGGGCCCCGCCGCGTGCCCCGCGGCGTTGCCCGCCGCGTGCCCCGCCGCGGGCAACGCTGCGTGCGACGCGGCGTGCAACGCCGCGGGCACCGCCTGGATTTCAAGCAAACGCCTATAAAAACGCTTCTCCGTAAACACTCTCATACAACGCCATATGTTTGAATTTTGTGCGGGCCGCCCCGCCGCACGCCCCGCCCAACGCCCCGCGTGTCCGTAAACAAGCACTAAGCCTATAAATTCCATTTATCCAACTAAGCCTTGGGTGAATTCTCGGGCATACATTTCCGAATATCCACCTTAGGGTGGATTTTTGGGGTGGATAAACGGATTAGCCCGAGCCGACTATGGGTTTTGCCGAGCTATAATGACTATTCTATTGAATATATTCAATTGAATTTTTATATACAGAATGGGGAACGTCATCATGGACACGCCGTTTAATTTTTTGTTGTATTGTCGTCTCCACCTTGTATATATTATATATATATATATATACATATATACAAGAATTGGTTGTTTAACACGTTTAGTGCCGGGATCCCTCCTGGAGGGTTCACCTAGTCGCATATGGGATGCCGGGAGCCCTCCCGGAGGGCTCATTTTAGATGTAGGTTTTTCTTAGCGAATTCAGCATTATAAACCGTGAAAATAAAATGAGATGTATATTTTAACAAGATTTATTAGCATATGCGTTGGTATCAAATGTCTAACTTTGTATTAGGCACCTATTACTGACTATAAGACCAACACTGTACCAATACTTATTGCAAATAAATGATTATGATTATGATTATCCAAATCAAAGACTTAGATTTTTTTTTAATTTTTTGTTCACGGTTACAAATATTCACAAAACATTTAAAAGGTTAGACACTACGTATAGCGACAAGACCCCAAAACAACACTATTTCACTTCGTTTTACAGTGTTTTATAACACGGTTTTAAACCTAATGCCGTTGAAAGAAAGAAAGAAAGAAAATATGTTTATTTGCGGTGAACATGACTGTTGGTTGACTATCCGCGATGGTTAACTTTAGCGCAAACATAATGAAGGGGACCCTCCCAGAGGGTCCACTTGCAATATGTATAGCGGCATGGCGTATGAGCTCGACGAAATTGGGTGGAGTCGAAAGTGTTAAAAGTATTAGATACTCGTAAGTGTGAAATCGCCACTCGGCCTTGAGCAAGCGTGGTGATAAAATGCTCATGCCTTCTCTATATGAGAAGAGGGTCTTGCCCTGCGGTGGGACATTAATATGCTGGTATTGTTATGTAAATATTTACCCCTAGCCCGCTGAACGCCGGTATGAAGTAAACTCCGTCGGTGTCTGGCACTGAGTTCGCGATGTCGGCCGTATCCTCGGGGTTGTCGAATAGCCCTAGAAACAGGTGAAGTTTTGTATTGTTATTGTGTGTAATTGATAGAAGAGAGTTTTGCTTATAAATGCTTATGTTATGCTTTATAGAGCATGGATAGGATTCCAACAAAAATCTTAAATCCACTGACAGACTAAATAAACCATTGACTAATGAACTTTTGCACTATAGTTCCTTTTAATAAAGAAGGTGAGCATTAGCAAGGATTTTTGAAAATTCATCCCCTAAGGTGGATAAATAGTTGATTAAAGGTTGTATGGAAATTGGTTATTCTTGTCGATGGGAAATACCATCCACACGGCTTGAATTTTAGAAATATTTTTTTTTTGTTTGGGATTTTTTTTTTTAAGATTGGCCATACCTGTAACCAATCAAAACACTTTACAACGAGTTTTAAGTACTTAATGTTTGAGTTTTGAGTGAGGTTTACAGAACCTCACACAAAACTCAAGCATTACTGCTACACAAGCATACGGGCCTTAGATTCGACAACACTCAAATCATGGCTAACATAAAAAAAGGAATATTTACATCATTTATTTTACTATTCACTTTAAATATCGAAAATGTAACAAATATTGATAATTCATTCTCTTAATTTATGAAACTGACTGTTTTTCGCACGCAATGCATAAATATGCATGAAGTCATTTCATTAGTACATAGTACTTCATTACAAAACACAATGCAACATGCACAATGCATATTTCATGCTTCACGTAGATATCGGTCGCGGAAAAAACACAACAAAAACAATTTTAGCTTGTTATGCTCGTGTTGGCAACAGAATCGGGACTGGCGAATCCATTATTAGAACTATTTTATAGGTCATCATCATCTGCCTAGCCTTTTCCCAACTATGGGAATGATTGGGATGTTCGGGTCGGTTTCCAGTCTAACCGGATGCAGCTGCATACCAGTATTTTACATGGAGTGACTGTACTCCGCAAGCCAGTTAGTTACTCAAAACACGATATCCCACTGGTTGTCAGACTCGAGCTTCTGACGACCCGTAAGAACTGTCATAAATCTACTAATGACAGCCGGGACCAACGTCTTAACGTGCTTTCCGAGGCACAGAGGGGTCTTGTATGTAAAGATGGTCACTCATCCACGGACCAACCGTGGCAAGCATAGCTTAATCTGATCGATCGACCCGTATGGCTGTTATTAATTAGCCACAAGCCCCATAATTCGAATTTGAACTCTTTTTTAGGTATCAGCATGGAAATACCTCTAAATATATAACGCATAACTCATCGTAATCCTTCCATTTAGCTCAAGCAATATATTGGACCACCCACCCACATTAAAAACCTCCATTAACAACAGTTAGGCCCACAAAAAAAAACATAAAAATCTAACGGAAGAAAGTAAAAATAATAATCACCTAAATTCTGCGCCCACTTGATAATCGAAGCGGTGTCGTTATTCGCGCCTTCGGCTGAGAACACCAGTTCTTCTCCGAGCCTCCAGCCGACTATGGGGTAGAGGCCCGAGACACTGGCATGGGGCTCCCTGCCCGTGTTGATGTTGAAGAATGTTCCTGTACCCATCGTCAGTTTCACGTCGCCAATGTCGAAGCAACATGACCCCCACATTGAGGCTGTTTGGTCCGCCATCTGTAGGTTAGCGTACATGTTAGTTAAAGAGTTAAGTTCATCAATCAATCAGCCTAGCCTTTTTCCCAACTATGTTGGGGTCAGCTTCCAGTCTAACCGGATGCAGCTGAATACCAGTATTTTACATGGAGCGACTACCTGTCTAACCCTCACAAGCGAACTGGGTAATCGATACTGCTTGTTATGACTGGTTGTCTGGATTTCGGGATTCTGACGACCCGTAACGACTGTCAAAGATCCACGAATGAGAGCCGGGACCAACGGCTTAACGTGCTTTCCGAGGCACGGAGGAGTCTCGGTATATAAAGATGGTCAACCATCCACGGACCAACCCCGGCAAGCGTAGCTTAACCTGATGGATCGACCCGTGCGGCTGTTATTACATAGCCACAAGACAGAAGCAGAATAGCCTTCATGAGTAGCGTCATTACATTTCCAAGGCACCCCTTAAAATATTGTTATTGGCAACATACAGATCCAAGATACAGACTAGGTAACTGTCTCGTTTCAATAGACGACGTATATTTAGTAACCTAATCCGCTTAACTATTCATAAAGAGTCATAAAGAACCCTGTAAGAAATCGAAAGTTTCACCTCTCAACGAGACATCCTCAGGATGACGATTGACTTACTAGATATACGTCGTCTATTGTATTTTATAATGGATTTCCGCAAAGACAAGCCTGAGTCAATTAACTGTCTGGTATGGGGCTCACTAGCAATATTAATTGTTACTAAGTGTTAACTAACTATAATAATGTTATTCATCACGATGTCAAACAGTAGATTAATTACCCCACAACGTTTGTATGGAAATACTGCCCATTAGTGCAGCCTTATAAGAAGGAAAACCAAGAAGACGTTTACCTTAAAATTCCATATATTGTTTATTTTCTACTGGCTTCTGCCCGCGACTTCGTTCGCGTGGAAGTTGTAAGACACCACAATATACAAAAAAACAGTTATCACTACAATAATATAACAACAGTAGATTGTGAACAGAAGGGATTTTTCAACAACAGTTACCTAACCATAGATTAGATATGTCGCAGTAAGATAATATAGAAGTAATAGCCGCGATATAGCTATATCCCTAGGGATACAGCTATATACCGTAAGTTATATCCCTAGGGATATAACTATATCACAGCTATATCCATCTTTCTGTAACAGATACATATTTTTAATTTAACCATAGATGAAAGAAGAGGATAAAGTACACAAAAAAACAAACACGAAGTTTACTTCGTGTTTGTTTTTTTGTGTACTTTAAACGAACTATCATAGTTATAATAGTATACTGGCAATGTAAAAAAAAGAAGCACGACAAATATAAATTGTTGGGAATCGAACTTAAGTTTGCAAAGTAGTCGTCGAACCGCTAAGCTATTTGCTTTGTTGACTAAAAAAGACGTACTTATGCGGCTAGTTTTAGTTGTCATGATTATCTGCTTAGCTCTATAAAAGTATAGCGGGATGATATACATTTAAAAGGTTAAATCTGTAACTATCTGCTATATTCGTTCCCTATTCACCCCAGTGGAGTAATGAAATAATTCGACTATTTTCATACACTGATATATTGTGTTCTTGCTCATCTCAGTTTCATTTCCTACGAAATGTATGGGAAAAGCTTTTTGCGATTTCTGACCGTTTTTGTACTCAAACCTCAGTTGGTCCAATTGAATTTTTTGATCCTTATAAGACACAGATCGATTGGAATCAAAAAGAGTTTGTGAAAACTACCAATTTTCTTGCTGACTATACATTTATTTTAAAATTAGTGAATGCTTTTTAAAATATTTCAAAAAGTTAAGGACAGTCTCCTAAGACCATTTTCTTGTAGCTACAACCAGTGCCGGATTAACCACGTAGCAAGAGTAGCAATTGCTACGGGCCCCGCGCAATTGGGGGCCCCGCGTGTCTAAACCCTGACCTCCGCCTGACTGTAATTCTTTGAGTGAAACTGAGTAAGACGTGGTAGGTTTATTGAATTTACCTGATGTGACAATAACGTGAAACGTTACACGGACAGAAGTCCCAATGAAATATTATGTAAGAACGGTCAAAACAAATTCCTAAACGAATTTCCTGATTTTAATTCTAATTTCTGCCTTTGATATCTTTAAAATTTAACACTAAATCCAGTAATTGGTTTTCTTTTTTAAACAACCCGCGAAGCGGCGTGGCGCCGCCGCCGACAATTTTTTGGGCGGCGCCCACCCAACTTTTTGGTGGGTCTACCCTATGCACCGTTCTTTGATAGGGGGGCCCCTAGGTAGAATTTGCTACAGGCCCCGCGCTGGGTTAATCCGGCACTGGCTACAACGGTTAAGATACCTGCCCTTAATGCCCCATCTCAAATCCGCCCAGTACCTATATTTCATGATTGTCCATAAAGGTATAGCGTGATGATAATCATTCAAAAGGTTAAATGTAACTATCTGCAATATTCTAACCTTTTGGCTCGTCTTTTTACAATTTGAGGTAAACTAAAGAAGAATACGAACATAATGCAATATTGTTCATCCCCCATAGCAAATAGCGTGATAATTTGTGGCCTACAGACTGACCAGACTTATAGACAATATCTATGCAAAATTTGAACAAATAATCTATTCGGTAGAACCTATTTCCGTGATGCTGGAACATAGTAATTTCATTCAGACAAACAGATTTACAGGAAAAAATTCTAAAACTATATTTTCGGCATTAGAATCGTTCCCAGACCTCGTAGCAATTACTTCTATAAAAAAAAATCTATTTACAGATTGGACTTCGCTACGATTTTATAATATGTATATAGATTGTTTAATTACAATTCAAGCATATATTAAAATAAAATTAACTTTAACGGATGCCGCGATCGTGGTGGCCATTGACCATTGAAGATACAAAACTTGATAATTTTCAATGAATATACATTCCACATAAATATATTCAGAACGCAGATAAGTAAAACAGACTGGCCTTTGTTTTATTTATTTGTGGTTATAAATAAATCTACACGGCTAACTAGCATAGCTAATAAAACGAGAAATTGTATTGTGTTTAATTCTTGATCAAGTACTTTTAGGAATCTCAAACGGACATTCATTACTAATGCTAAATCGCAAATCAAGTATTATATGAAAGAAAATACGTTTATTTGCGGGAAACATGACGCAAACATAGAACACAAATCACAAAAAAAAAAGATTGGGGGACAATATGCGTCACATCCACGCAAAACGGCCTACGCTCAGCATAATGCCTGCGACCCTATGCGAGACAGAGCCCCAGCGGTGATTTTCAGTAACAGCCCGCACCCTGTTTAGGTACCTTGATGTTTCAGAGGCACCCGAGTACCTACCTACCTAAACCGTTACGTAAATACGTTCTCTTTTCAAGAAAAAAAAAACACAAAACCATACTCACACAACTAACAATACGTATCGGATGTCCCCATATCGAAGGCACCGTACTGGTGAAGTGGTCTCCCGCCGTATCGACAACTTCGGGCAACGCTGCCTGAGGTATCTTCAACATAGTCATGGCCCATCCTGCCCACTGCATGGTGAACGGGTCATAGAAACCAGTGGCCGATGCTGATGACACGTCCGTCATGTGAACCTTACCACCTGTGCAGATAATCGATAGTTTTACGCTATGCGGCATTGCAATTAACACATTATGAATTGCATGTGCAAGTCCATTTGCAAAGTAGATCGCGACGAGTGCAGTGCTGTGCAACAGTGGAAAGTAATTTCGAAACGTTTTCGAAAGTAAGTTCGCAACATTGTCGCAAGTCGTCTCGAGGGACATTGCAATAATTATCACTGAGATGGATTCGTGATAGCAGCATGATGTTACTAATATTAATTGTCGAAGCTACCATTCTTTACACTTGGACAGTTTTACGACAGTCGAAACAAATTGGGTAGCAAATTAGCCGGCAATCACGGACACGACCGCAATAAAAAGTTTAGCCTTTGTTTTTCTATTTACAAAATCTGTCTAGGAGGATATCATTACCTGTCAATTTATATAATAGCCACGTGTCCAAGGTTCCGAAGAGAGCATCGTCATCTTGTATGGCAGTCTTAAATGCAGGCACGTTTTGGACCGCCCAGTATAATCTCAAGCATGTCTGAAAACAACACTCCATGTTAAAAATAGCTTTACTTACGCCTGAATGGCTAACCTACAGAATGGCAATATTGCCACATAGGACGCATGTTCTATTCCCGCATTGGGTCAAACGTTTGTTTTGTCACATATCCCGTATTTATTTCGAGTTTATAACGCGTGATTTCTAACGTTTACGGTATAGCACACTTAGCCTAGCCCTTCTGGCAAACATTGGCTAGTAGACCCTGGCATGGTAAATACAGGAATTGCTACTCGCAATGGCTATGGTCATAAAAAACAAAAAAATATATACTGCGTCAAACGAGGATATAAAAATATATAGGAAGTTCAGCCGACGCCACACTTCCTGTAAAAAAATAATAGGCAATATTTTGTGGAAAAAAGTAATATTATTCTGATTTGTATTCGACTCTTAATATAGAATTGATGAGACCATACTCTTTCGTCATTAGCGCCTTCGGCATTTTAGAGCGCCGGCTTCCGGGAGTTAGTGACTGTCGCATGTCGCAGTCTCGCAGTGAAAAGGTCAAAGATCCAATACCTACATCAGATTTTCTGATAATAAAGCACAAAATTGCTTGGTTAAATTATACATACGATATGTTGATAGAAGTATGAACTTATGACTAACTTGTAGGCAGGTAAGTAGCTTGGTAGCGTGGGTGGTTGTGGCTTGTAGGTTGTAATTGCATTACTAACTGCCCGTCCCAGCTTCGCACGGGTAGCACTAAGTACTTATCTACGGCTACCTACCCTACCTATAAACCTTCCCTGGACTACGACAAATATTTCAAGACCAAAATCAGCCAAATCGGCCCAGCCCTTCTCGAGTTATAAAATTACAACGAAAAGTGGCATTGATTTTTATATATATATTTAGATTTAAGTATACACCTACTGCAAAAAAAATTAAGTATACGTATTATTATACTGTTTGTGTGTTAGTGTTTTCGTGTTTTTAGAAAACCATATCAAATGATCTAATGTCCTTACATATTATCAAACAAAGTCCCCCGCCGCGTCTGTCTGTCTGTCTGTCTGTCTGTCTGTCTCTCTGAACGCGATAAACTCAAAAACTACCGAACGGATTTTCACCAATGGACGGAGTGATTCTTGCGGAGGGTTTTAGTATATTATTCATTAAGGTTTTGTGTAAACTGGCTGAAATATAACGATTATTGTTGAAGATGTCGGAAAAAATCATGCCGACTGGGAGCTGTACTGGCGTGCGCCGCGTAAACCGTAAAAGATACATAAAAATTATGTGTTACAGAACGGTACAACTGAAAAAGTTCAACAAAAAATTCCGCGATGGCATATGTCTATCTTCTAAGGATGATCCACAGTAACCATTAGTATCTTTCAGAATTTGATAAAAATTTCATTGTTATATCCGAAGCTATTTTGACCGGTATTATAATATTAGTTCTTAGCCAATAAAATATGGTATTTAAATTGGGCATTTAATTTAAATTCAAATATGCCTGGACATCATGTCATTTAAATGAATAGTTTAAAAGATATCACAGATTCAAAATTACGCGTAACAAAATAATTATGGTTGACGGTTCCGCGGGCGCAGCGGTAAGAGTCAATGACGTTTTGAAATCCCGGTATTACGTTCCCGTGGGATATTTCGGGACATCCACGCGGGCGAAGCCGCGGGCAAAAGCTAGTGTTATAATAAAGGAGACGATGGAAGTCATCCTCGCCCTTGCCGCCCGGCCGGTTTTTTTTATATTATCAATTATTTACTAGCGACCCACCCTAGCTTTGACCGGTTTTTACGACTTGACAAAACATCGAAATTTCTTTAATATATTTAAGATTAAAATTATAAACCTTCCGAAATTGCATCAAATTCCATTGTGCAGTTTAGAAGATAGCGATCGATTACACAGACATACAAAAAAACCTAATTTGTTTTGTACTACGTATAGATTTACTATTGTCTATAAATATAAATTAAAGAAAGCAACATCAACAATGTAGCGGGACGCTTCCGGCAAGAATGTGTCTAATTTTAGAACGGCGATAATTAATGGCGTTAAATTAAATGGCGTAGATTATGACAAGACATTTTGTGTGTTATTTCTTTTGAGTAGCGTGTCAAGAGTTTATTTCTGACGTACCACGATGAGGGCCTTAGGGTCAAATGTTCCGTCTATCTAACGACTGAATAACGTTAAACGTCAATCAATCTGCCTAGGCCATTCCCAACTATGTTGGGGTCGGTTTCCAGTCCAACCGGATGCAGCTGAATACTGCATTTTACATGGAGCGACTGTCTATCTGACCTCTGCAACCCAGTAACTGGGTAATACGATACCCCTTGGTAAGACTGGTTGTCAGACTTTCGGGCTTCTAACGACCCGTAACGACTGTCAAAAAAATCCACGAATGACAGCAGGGACCAACTGCTTAACGTGCATTCCGAGGCACGGAGGAGTCTCGGTATGGTCAACCATCTACAGACCAAACCCGACCAGCGTAGCTTAACCTGATGGATCGAACCGTGCGGCAGCCACGAGCTCCTCACACATTTCGGATGTTAAACTATTTAAATTTTTGAGCTTCAATGTAAGTTGGCAAACAAAGGTTGGGCAACATTGTAATAGCCGGGCAACAAAATATATTTTCGATTTTGCCGCCCGGCTGCGCCAAATCATGAACGGGCCAAACAGGTGTGTGCATCCGAATCATGTTTTAAGCTGCTGAAATCATTTTGCCCATAGTATCCACTGCGCACGCAGTATTTATTGTTTACCGTAAATAAAAGGCTTTATTTACATATACGGCACACAAAGAGGACTGCATGCAATTGAACTTAACAGAGGATTTATAACAATTGGAATCCATTAACATCATTTCACCCTTCTTGTATTTTGTGCAAGTGCTGTTAGGTATGGTACACAACACGTACGTATCTAAGTGTATTTTTATTTAATACTAGCGACCCGCCCCTATTTCACAGTATATACGATTTATTTATTTAGGATCTCCAACGAAAGATATACCCAACATCGACTTGAAAAAAGATCGAAATTTTGTATTATACACAATGAACCTTACACACCCTTACACAGAAAATTGATTCAAAGGTTCATTGTGTAGGTGAAAACTGCATCAAAATCTTTTGCGTAGTTTAGAACAATAACGCGGTCACACAGATAGACACGGAAAGCGACTTTAATTTATAACATGTATAGGTTTAAACAAAATATACGGGTAATACATACATTGTGTGTATTAATGTTTTTACATAAGTAATGTGTATGTGCCTTCTTTTAACATTACTGTATCCTTTTTGTAGAGTTCAATGTCAGGTAACCTTTGGTTTAAACGTCAAAACAATGAATAATCAATTTAATTATGAGTTATCTTCGAACACAAAAGTTCTTTGTTTTATTTAATACTACCTGCGCCCCGCGGTTTCCCCCGCAGTCTCGATCCCGTGGGAATATCGGAATAAAAGGTACCCTATTTCCTTCTACAAGTCATGTTCCCAAATTTGATGAAAATTCGTTCAGCTGTTTTAGCGTGAAAGCGTAACCAACAAACAAATCAACTCACTTCCGCATTTATAATATAAGTTAGGATTATATTTATAATGATTATAATGATTTTAAATTTTTCCAACCAGGGTCTGGTTTCACTTTAATAATATTATAATTATAGGCGCATAGAATTTTTCGCGCGGTTTACATATTCTACTTTTAATCATTTTCATATTGGCGCCACTAGAGTTTTATTGGTGGTTTTAATTCAGTAATTATTTGTTATGATCGTGAATCATATTTTGATCAACATACAGGTGTGAAACAATTTTTTGACACAACTTTGACTGCATTGTTTAAACTGGTTCAGTTTTGGGACTGCGTGTTCGCCCGCCCCGGCAAACGAAGACATGTAGCATGCCGTTGAATAGGGTAACTTTTTTAAATAATGCTAAGTTCTAAATAGCATTTGGTTTTTTTTTATGAATTGAGAATCTGCCATTTTTTATAGTAATTTTTTACATACGGTTGCATAAAATAATAAGAATACATTGCAGAATACAATAAAAGTAATTTCGTGCTATTACAACCATAAACAAAAATGTTAAGACGATTTAAAGGCGTAAGAAAAAAACATAATCTCAAAAAACGTAACACTTGGGATTTTTGGGTGAAACCCTCAACCCCCCAAAAAATTATGTCGGTTCATGCGCCAAACACCCTATATAACGTGATATTTGAAATTCTCATGATTACCTTGCGCTTTCGCCTTAAGAGTCCTATTACGTTACATTATTTTACAGAAATTCATGATTTTCGACGCTGTAATATTCAGCAGCAGTAAGATATTTTAATTATTTGCTTATAATAACGATGGTGCCATTTTCTTTCTTGTAAGTTGGAGTTACACATTATTTTCATGTAATTTGCTGAATTGATGCGGAATGTATGGTCCTTCATTTTATTTATTGTAATTTTGTCTTATTATATTGAGAAACGAAAACTAATGAAACGTATTCATTGTAGATAGAAGTTTTATATCATATTAGTTTATTTGATAAAATTGTGTTTACTTGGAATATAAAGGACGCTGAATCAAGACATTTATAGCTTTTCTTTACGATTTTTTTCGTGATAGGTCAGGGAATTTAAAGAAATTCTAGAACTCTAATAAACAAGTTAAACATTTAATTTATCTTTTAGTATGTTTAGCTTTTATTAGAACCGAATGAAACAATGTGAATTTGAGCGTCCAACTTCCATCGCCTACAGTTCTTCTTGTAAACTAAGTTCGTAAAATATTTATTATAGTAAATTACACGAAAAGAGAAATCAAAATGTGTAACCTCAACTTTAAATAGCACTATCGGTATTCATTATCAAATAATTAAAATATCTTACTGGTGCCGAAAATTACATTGTCAAAAATCATGAATTTGCGTTAAAAACGTAATAGGACTCTTAATGATTCAGTTTTAAAGCGTTTTATCAATGAATACTTGTTTCATAAAGAAAAAATATTTATGTCCAATATACCAAAAAAAAAAGCTACTGATTTAAGTGTGGAAATCATTACAATTCCAAAATATTCTCCATGAACGAGATTGCTATTATAATTCAATAAGGAAGTAACATGCAAAATTTTACTTCCTTATTGATTTATTTTTTTATTAATTTAATTAATGCATTTTATTAGCTCACCTGAGTGTTCATAAATTTAAATACACTTCCTGCTTTAAATCTTTTGCTCCTTAGAATAAGATACAGAATGTAGGCACTTGCTTTAAATAACTGGAAAAAAATTAAATAATAATAAGTCAATAACGCTTTCAAGGACACCGAACAAGACACAATAGCAGTTTTATTGTTATGATAGGCAGGACCATATTTTTTAATTCCTTGAAAGTGTTAAGTTTAAAACTACAGTAATTAAATTATCAACTCTGGTGGATATTTGCCTAAAATGTACCTTCCATGTGTATGAAGCATTCCATTGTTTGACTAGTTTATCAGCCCTCAGATCCTTCCATGTAATAAACTTGTGGAATGGTTTGCCAGTCTTGCGAGACCAGTTGATGAATGTGCCTCTTTGTGTGGATATGCCCATGGCTGTCATCTGTCCAGCTGTTAGATTGGAGTCTAGAAACAAGAGTTTAAGATTTATTAATTGATGAATTAATTCTTGAAATATCAGAGCAAAGTTGGAAAGGCCTTATGTAGGCGTTATGCCTTGTAAGAAATCTTATAATCATGTATTAATAATAAGTAAACTTAACAAATAATTTATTTGTCAATCAGATCATAATATTCAATTGTGATATTCTGTATTATGAGATTTATTTAATGATCCATTAAACAAATAATCTTCTGACTGGAAAAAAAACTATTCTTATTAGAAGAGTTTCTTATTAGAATTAATTTGTAGTAAAAACATGGCTTCATGTAATAAAATTATATCCTCATACCATACATACTTTGCCACAGTTCTATGCAATTGTTTTGGACTAACTGGATTGGACAGATTTGGCAGGGAAAAAATTATTGACTGCCTAATTTGTGTGTAACTCGGTTTGCTATATTGTCTTGCAGCTATTTTGATGACTCTGCTCTGATAAGATCTGCTTTTTCTTTTTTAAATATTATTTTATGAATTCCTTTTAAAGTAATGACTAAGTATATTGAGGAATAATAGATTAGTTACATGTACCTACTTTATTATTTTATAAATAGTAAACAAGTTAAAACAACAGATTATATTCAACAAGTTTTGCCACTTTTACTGTTCTCATTACAATGAACTAATTGATAAATTATCTAATCACAATTTTAAGACACCAGTCTAATCAGCACAAGTGTGTATGTATAATTATTTGCCACAGTTATTAGATGTTTCACTTTTTGTTTTTGTTCTAAAATTATAATAATATTCGGATTATAAAATACAAGCATTTTCTAAAAATTATTGTTTAATTCAGTTGATACTCACCTCTCAATGCCTTCTGTACCACACTGACTACAGAGGTCCATAGTTCATCTGGATCAATTTCAACAAAACCAGGGTGCGGATAATGTAGTACCACCTAAATGATCAAATAAAATGTTTTAAATTATGATCAGTTTTTCGTTTATTTGAATGTCCCTGGTTCAAAAAATATTTCAACAAACATAAACTAATTACGTATCAATTGCTACTAAAATGTTATAGTAAATAATAATATTTAGGAGATTTTCTTTAAATTTTAATACCTGGTCAACTGCTTTTCCAACAGTTTCGGCTCTGGAATTATAAATAAAAGAGCGAATAGTGCTAGTGCCTATATCTAGAGTTAAAATATATTTTTCTTCCATGGTTTTTCTCAACACTCAATCTTCCACACAACTAATTTACTCAGGAACGCTTAAATGAATAATAACGTTAGCTTATTGTATTCGTCCGCACTCATTTCTTCTCTTTAGTACTGAGCGTTTTTTTCTGAAACACTTTTAGGAAACACTTATTCTCTATGAAACGAACGAACGCTTTCTTCCCCATCCAAAAAACAGTTTTATGAAAAACGGACGGCAAGGGAGCGAGAAAGCCCCTCGCGATGCAGCATCGACGATGCGAGTGAAAGAGAAGCAAAACGTTGGGTTACCTCCGTCCGTTTTTGGCACGTCATTCATTCATTCCATAAAGATACGGAATTACATAACTTAAACTTTATGACCATGAATTTATGATTCAAATTCTACTCAAGCTATTAAAAAACAGTTTCTTGAAAAAGTAGTTTGATTATAGACCATAATAAGCTAATAACAATAGTGATATTGCTTCAAATTGGTAACTGGTAAATGAGAAAAACAGGTTTCAGTTCCAGTTCCAGTTCCAGTCCTAAGCCTGGACAAAGAACGAAGGGAAGTTCGTTTTATACCCAAAACCAAACCTAAACTTAGTAAAATAAGCGTTTTTTTAAGAACTGTTTCTGGGAACTGTTTTTTTTTAAATTGAAACTGTTTCGTTTCGTTTTTCGCAAAAGCCGTTACGACCCAGCACTACTTCTCTTTGATATTTTAGTGGTGGTACAATACAAATTGACT
The DNA here is from genome assembly GCA_948150665.1 of Conistra vaccinii. NCBI lineage: Eukaryota > Metazoa > Arthropoda > Insecta > Lepidoptera > Noctuidae > Conistra > Conistra vaccinii. The sequence goes on along the minus strand of OX411327.1, from coordinate 12,328,703 downwards.
TCACAAAGTCGGTCAACACTCGAATGTCAATGTCAGTCAACTTTGAACGACTTTGAACAGCAGGTGTAATGTCAAATTAAAAGTGCCAAAACTGCCAAATCTTGCATAATTTCACCAATGGAATTAGTATGTACTTTATGATAAATAATTCGAAGTGTATAGAGTGCCGCGAGTTTCTTGTGGCACTCTAGAGTCACTGCCTCGGCCCGGCTAGGGTGCCGTGAGCGTTGCATTGTCACTGTCACTTGTTATTTAGGTTAGGTTAGGTTAAAACTGTGACCACACAACGCACGAGCCGAGCGAGCGTAGGTAGCGAGCGGTGCCGCGGTAGCGGCCGGCGAAGTGCCAGGGTCCGTTTAGGCACAAGAGAATGTAATGTTTAGGGAATGTGGTGTTTTACAGCGATCTAACCTCGACAATCAAACAAAATACCAAGTGACGTGACTTAGTGACAGTGACAATGACAATCCAATGCTTGCGGCACTTTAGCCGGACCGAGGCGGTGTTACTAGGGTGCCCGTAGTGGCACTTTATCCGATAGGGATAGAGTGCCACTGGTGGCACTCTATACACTGCCTAAATAATTTGTTACGGGTATGGAAACATGTGGAAATAAAAATTCTGAAAGTGGGCAACGTCGCAAATAGGTGTCTTAAACGGGTGATAGACGTGCGAGCAAGTAAGCGATCTTATGGCTCGGCCACCTTACTCACCCGTGTGTCAGCCTAAGTACGCACTTTAAAACTGCTGAGTAAGATCGCCGGCGATCCAACAGGTTTGAAATTTTGCTCGTAGCCCGCCTTGGTTCGTAGTTTTGTACCGTACCGGTACGAAACTACGAACCAAGGCGGGCTGTCAACGCCACGAGTCGTGAGCTAGCATTTTGTTTCGCCATTTGTGTAACTTTTGGTTCAGAAAAATCGAAAACATCGGGAGACACACGAGAAATCTTCACGTGTGTCTCCGACGGCGAGCCAATTAATTTGGCGAGCTTAAAAACCGCGGTCTTTAAGTACGCCTGTCTATCACCCACTTTATATTTCGCTATTTTGATTATTACTGTACAGTAGGTATTGAAATGAAATGTGTGGCTAACTAGCGAACTAGAATACCCCCTAGCATCGAACGTACCCGCGCGCACATACCATTAAGTACCGGAGACTGCCCGCGGCGCGTCGAAGATAAGAGCGCGCTAACATAAACAAAATCTGAGAGCTTTTTGTTACGTAAATAGTCTTATCGTTAACGGTTTTGGGTACCTGATTAGACAAAGGATTTTTTATAATACTTAGAATCTTTGTAAGCGAACGCTAGTATTAATAAATAAACATTCTTATCAGAAATTCCTTTGTCCATTGTTTTGATGATTTATAATAAAACTACTGGTTCGATTCACATGAAATTTCGCAGGATACATTATGAATACATATACTATCGGTCAAAACCATTTTTTACGGATAAACACAATAAATAAAAACACAAATAATTAAAAAAAGTTCAATAAATAGGTATCCGTATCATTACGTAACATTATTTATTGGAAAAAAAATATTGAACTCTTTTTTTTTCTGTAATATGCATTTTTATTATACAATAACTAATATAGAATATAAAATAAATGACTTACCAGCGATTACATACACAAAACTCAAAATTACACAACAACACGTTTTTTCATTACCGAGTTTGTTTACATTTTTTGATGGGTCCGTAATAGGTAATTACGATGTTATTTAGTGCAAATATTATCTATATACGATGACGACACTACTTAATCATTTAAAAAACAACATTTCCCGTCAATTAATTGCATTTGATATTGTAACCGTTTTAGATGTAAAGAAGGCATTAGGAGAGTTCCCAAATACTTTTTTTACATCTAAAACAAAATATTCGGTTAAACGATACCGATGGCGCCAAATCGCTACTCGCCGTGTAACAAGTCGTCCATACCCGTCAAGCCCCGGTGACGCACCTGGTGTAACACCCTCTCGCGCGGCACTTTTTTCTATTTTTACTGCCAAATAAAGGCTAGTCTCCAATAAGGATGGTTTTACTCTATGGTCGGATAAATATTCTACTCGATTATATCATTCAAAAATAAAAATATACGGAACGCAACATTAAAAAAAAAAAGTCAAACTGACATTACTCATACTTCAGAAAACGATCGGCGCAGTGCGGGTGACGGTGTCTGTTTTGTGTTGTTTTGTGCAATAAAGTGTGATAATTAAAAGGTAAGTGGCTATATTATCATTTATTAGTAGTTATTACACCGTTGTAGATAATAGTTTCACGAAATAGCATCATAAAATCACATTTTTGAGCAAAGTAATTTTACGCGCCAAAACCGTTGTGACGCGTTATCATTCTATGATGAATTTCGACTTTTTTGTGTGTAATTGACAGCAAATAGATGAATATTCATTTAGAAGTACATAATGCATCGTTGTAGATAATATTATCACGAAATACCATCATAAAATTTTATTTTTGAACAAAGAAATGTTCCCCGTAAAACAAAAGACAAAGTCGGCACCGCGCGCTATGAAGTTTCAGTTTCAATAATATGAAAATATTACGTAGGACTATCAAACAAATGCTTTTGTTAGATTACATAACTATTCATAATGTAATTTGCAAAATTTCTTGTAAATTGATACAGTAGTTTTATCAGAAATAGACATGAAACCGGAATAAACACGTTTTTTCCCCCGTATCTGATAATTACATTTTGTTTATAAATACGATTCTCGTCTTACGAGCATTGTTTATACATAACATGATGCTCTGTGTATTCAAGAACACAACAAAGTATTCATATTGTGCCGAGAGCCACTTCAAACAGCGGGAGAGCGTTTTTTGTTATCAAGGTCATTAACATCTGGCGCGCTCGGAATGCGCTTCGGGGCTTAAGCGTTTTTGACGTCATCGGCGGACGGCGTGCAATCGGTTAATCCAGAAAAAAAAACCACTAAAACTTATAATCAATTGCTTAGTAATTGATTAAAATTTAAGAGGCGTTTATAAATAAGACTGTTACTGTATACTTCTAAAGGAATGAAAGGTATTCTTTTTCTCTTTATGGTACACAGTTACCAAAACAATGTTACAATATTTTATGGACAGCTTAGAAATAAATGAGTTCATAACAGTTATGGATGCTATTTCTTCTAAATTCGAGGTTCGAGGAGGAGGAAAGTTATGTGCCAGACGTTATCTACTCCGTGGCTATTCTTCGTGGTCTGTTTATTTCGAACTTGAGGAAGGCTAGGTAGGAAATGCCTTTCCTCAAAAATAAACTTAAGTTTAGTCGGCTAATGTTAAAAACGCTTATCCTAAACGTTGGCAACATCGCAAATAGCTGTCAAATATTTAAGGGGGATGCGCCAAGGTAGCCCGCAAAATTCAAATTTTCTTACGTTTTTTGCAATTTGCAGGTCAGTATCAGGTTGTATGTTGATCTAAATATAATTCGCGGTCGTATCAAATGTTTATTTATAGAATTATAATTATAAAAGTCATCAATACAACTCTCTAAGTTCATGAAAGTGTATTGAATGACTATTTCATTAAATCATGACATTTGACACTTTTGCTAACTTATGAAGTTGTATTGCTAATTCTATAATTGACTGACTATAATTCTGTAAAGCCATATTTGTTACGTTCGCGAATCATATTTTAATCAACATACAACCTGACACTGGGCTGCAAATTGCAAAAAACGTAAGAAAATTTTAATTTCGCGGGCTACCTTGGCGCATCCCCCTTAACTGTTTTGATTAATTTCGCAATATTACTGTATGGAAATAAGAATTTTGGCTAACTAGTGAACTAAAATATTGATCATGAAAAGCAATCATAATATCATCATCATCACTTCAGCCAAAAGACGTCCACTGCTGAACATATGCCTCCCCCAAGCACCGCCATTAACAAAGAATTAAGAATGACAGCATGTTTACTACACCTTGGAAAACAGAATTGAATATCGAACACGGAAAAGGACACGAAACGAAAAAGGACGCATTTCTGAAAGTCATCTGCCGCGACTTTATAGTGACAATTTTATTAGCTATCAAGTTCTTTTTAGGCGGGCATTATTAGCGAGATCTGAAATGAGAATGTTTAGTTCAGTTCAGTTTTTATCCTCACTAATAGGTGTTTTTGGTTCCACTGATGTCAGATTGATCGAACACAAGGTTGACACAAAATATCCATACTACATCCACACACTTCGATTTGGCTCAGTCACTGTGCGTTTGCACTGGAGAAACATCACAACAAAACATATTATTGAAATCTCTAGTTCGTGTCAAAATTTTTAATGAACATTGACAAAACCTATGGATTTCAATTATGGAAGTGAAAACTTCTTTAGCGGCGTTGTGCACTTTTTTGGGATGGGTTAAAAATGTTAAAACTCGCGTCAGGACACGTGACCTGATCGAAAATTCGTAAGACGGAGGGAGAGTAGAAATGTTGTTGACAGCGCACACTGTTTTATTTTTTTGGAATTTCTTGATGGAGCTACAGCTTTCGTTCTTGTACTGACAGCAAGCCACATAAATTCCTGACATTTTTGTTAGATGGCGTTACGTTGTATCAAAAAGTTCCTTAGTTTTCACTGCTATCGGCAGTCTCCAAACACTGCCCGATGTTTTTTTGGTGTCGTCACGCCACGCGTCATATCAAACGCACAGTGAGACTGACCCGTCACCCGATTGATCAGATACCAGATTGATCGTCTAAGGTCCCATTATAATGTTTTGTTTCATTCGATTAGATAAATCGACTAAAGAAAACACACGCACGTCATTTGTGCCGTGTACACTATGGTTTTTCAAAATGGCAACACAAATCTGTGGCTGACAGTCAAGCGCGTTTTGGATCTTTGAACGCTAAAAATTGTGATGTAAAAACGAGAAAAATAAATGTTTACTGGCCATCATGGCGAATCCAAGAAAATTTAGTGAAAAAATTGCCCTCCATCATCAAAAACAGGCCGAGGAAACAGCTGCTTTTGAACAGATTATGCGTGAAGTTTCCGACGCAACCCAAAGGGTATGTCGCCTATTTACTCAGGCAGTCGCTTCCTGGCCGTCAAATGTGCCCGCCGACGTAAACAATAATCCATTACATTATAGGTACTTATTGCGCCCAAATAACAAAGTGAACATATTTTTTCATTTATATCAATAGCAAAATACCATTCAGTTCTGTGTGTATAGTTACAATTGTCATTGTCGAAATGAATTGTAAGTCTATTTGGTATCCTACACAATAGCTAGTTAGAATATTATGAGTGTTACATCTCCTAATGAAACGAAGGAAATATAAAGTCTTATTCCTCAATCATAACTGATAACAATAGTTACTTGTCAGTTAATTTATTAGTATCATACATCTAGATTCAGACATACTGCGAATCTAGACATACTAACAATGATTTTGATAATAACAAGGTTCATGATAAGTTATAATTCCAATTCTATTTGAAAAAACGGATTTTATCATCTTTTTTCATCAAGAATAATAATGACAATAGTGAGAGTACAGTCAAGAGATGTTCAGGCATCATGATTACAGGTTAATTCAAGTAAAGTAGCCAGAGACAAACCGCCCCCCGAGCCTAGTGATAATGTTGAGTCGACACTCCGGCCCGCACAGCAAGGCTTGGGCACATTCCGCAGTGGCTCCCTGCCAAATGTGGCTGCACCACAAGCTACCGCCAATGAGCTGGAAACAATTAAGGTTCCTTTGTTTTGGAATCTGATCATTAAAATCCCTAATAGCATAAATCTATCAGTTTATGATCTTGCGGGTAGTAAAAACCTTAGGGAATTCCATTGCAATTCTATTTACATTTTCTAACCAAGAAATTACTTTTCAAAAATAATTTTAGACATGCTCGAGCAATTACCTGCAAGATCTTGATGGACTATGTGATTTATGGTAGAATTTGCTATACCTGTTTTTGTTCGGTAGTGGTGCAGTTGTAGCTGGCTGAAATGATTTTATATTCTTTCTACAAGTTATGTTCTTTAATTTCTGATGCTGTTTTTGTTTTTTTATGCCTTATTGAAAAATTTTAAATGCTGATGACAGTATTTAAAATAAAATAACAATTTCATTGACTATAAGGGTGCTTATTGCTCTGTCACCTTGTAAAAACTTACTTGAATGTTGCGAAATAGAATCAAATGCCTGTAATAATAAACTTAGCATGTAGTAATTATTGTTAACAGAAAACTATGTCGAACTCATATTTACATTATAACATGTGTTCTAATAATTTTTCTTGTTCACCAAATAACTCCGTCATCTGTTCACTCACACATATACACAGGTTTCACTATGAATGTCTTATTACAGTGTGCTATTCTTGTTTTATCTATTATAAAAAGCAAATTATTTTTTTATTTGCTTTCCTGCATTTTTGCCTTAAAAATATGGGTTTATAGAAAACTTTTGTTTCTTTATCATTTTATTTGTTGAATTGCAACAGAAACTATAAATCTCCAGTGAAATGGCATGTTGCATCCTTGTAAATATCGCAATTTATTTTAGAACATTCTTAGTGGATTTTTATACATGAAATATTCCCTGCACTTATAGAAGTAGTAAAAATGACCTTAATTGACGTGCTATATCACCATGTAAGAATGAATAGATTAATAATATTTTAGTGTTGTTGTTTGACCCCTACAGTACGAGGTGCAAAAATATGTATGTTTTATACACATCAAAATTAATGATTTTAATTAATGTTACCAACATTCCTTGATTGTACTATTTGTATACATATTTTTGCATACTATGACAGTATAGCTGCATAAAGTACGATTTGTTTAGACACTTCATTTATCTAAATACAGTTAGATTTAAGTACCTATTTAACAAAATAGTGATGTGTACAGGAAAAAATATGAGAAAAAACAGCATTATTTGTTTTGGTATTTCCCGCCAAACTAGCCGAACCGGAATGATGGGGCGCGGCGTTTCGAAAATGAATTGAAGCCTAGCAGAACCGGTATTTAGACGGCCTTAGCATGGCGGGAAATGCTAGTCATTTCAGAAAAAATGCTGTCGTTTTAGTATCCTTCGTAAAGTCTTACATTCTTAAATAAAAAATGTGTATTTGTTGTTAAGGTGTTGTTGTTTGTTTGTCCTAGCCCGAAGAATTACCGCTAGCGAACCAGTATGCTATGGCCGGGGGCCGGAGCGGCGGCACGTCGCCGTCGCGCTCCCCGGGAGCGGCGGGGCAGCGCGGCCGCGCCTCCTCATCAGGCGGCCCGATGCGCCGCCCCGCCGATCGCCGGCACGATACCAGCCCCTATGGCAGCACTGTCTACTTGAGGTGACCTTGTTATCATCCATAATATTAAGAAAACTCTAATGAAGCATGAAACTTATAGCCAGTTCACTAAGCAGGGCCTTTTCCCGCCAATTTACAAAACGAAAGACGATGTTCCAGATCTGTTCTCCATTTTTCCTGAGACTGTTAGAACACCTAGTTTAGGGGAACTAAAAATGGTACGCACAAATCCAGTCGCACTCGGGCATTTTTAGCAACTCGTAGTAAAAAAACAAAACTCAACACATATCGAACTTGCTTTAATTAGTTATTTCCAGCACTGTTAGGTATGTTCTTTTGTTGTGACTGATGTGCGGAAGAGAATGGCGAACGGCAGAACAATAAAAAATATCACTTTACGTTACAAATAATTCAATCAACGTAGCTGCACTTTCAAGCCCTCGAAGTTACGATAATTAAATCAGTCGCTAAACTATATTCCTTACGTCACTTTTCTAATCATGGTAGTCATGCTGAACTATTATCTAAAATACCAAGTCGCAAGAAAACTACGAACTAACAATTTATTGTAATTCCAACACTATAGGAACGTGTTGATAATTATTAATTACTAAGTTCATGAGGTAAAATATTTTTATGAGTCATTTACATGTCATGTTAATTCAAGTTTCATTGTACGTCGTACTAAGAAACCTCATTCATATTTAATAATAATTGTTTTAAACAACGCAATGTGTCAACAAACAGGTACAGCCGTACAGGAAACAACACACTGTACTTTACTATGCCATGAGGACATAACTTGTAATAAGTAGGTAGAAAACAGAATTAATGAAATTCTTGGACATACTTAAATCAGTTTTCAGATCACTTAGCGCAGTACATATTATATTTTATAGAACAACAATGTTACCTCCAAAACCAGCAATGAAACAGGTCAGGTTTCGCCTTTCTACGAAGCGCTTCAGATTGGCGTATAAATTATAGAACTTGTATGAATTTAATTTATTCAGTCGACTAAGCTTATCATGATCTCAATCTTAAGGAGAGTTTGCTGTCTGCATGTTTTACGACTGCATTCACATTTGTTAAAGGATCTGCATTTAGTAGGTAGGTAGTGGTACTGACATAATGATACATAAATTATCAAAATCATGAATAAAAAATGCCGTGAGGCTATATAGTAATCAATTGTTTAAGTAAGTAGGTACCTTAATAACTAAACTGTTTTCCTGCTCATCTCTTGAGAATTTTTGTTTGCGAGATTTTACATATTACGTCACTTCAGGAAATTACAATTCAATTAAAATGCGTAATATCCAACTGTGTAAGGAAACTTGTTACGCAGGTTTTCAAATCACTACATAGTATAAAACAAAGTCGCATCCCGCTGTCTGTCCCTATATATGCTTAGATCTTTAAAACTACGCATCGGATTTTGATGCGGTTTTTTTAAATCGATAGAGTGATTCAAGAGGAAGGTTTATATGTATAATACATACATATTATAGTACAGAAAAGAGTCCACGCGGGCGAAGCCGCTGGCAGCAGCTAGTATGTAATAATAATTATGTGAAAAATGTTATGTTGATCAGATTAGTTATGGTTAGTGATAGGAATGTTGTCCTGGGAATATCAGAATAATTGGGAATTTTACTAGTAAATGTTACGTAACTAAAGTAATTTTTCATTTTGTAGCTAAGTCTACGATTAGAATACTTTACTGCACTAGCCTGCAGTAGTTCTTAAGGACAATCCATACTAACGCTGCCACTGGGAAAATCTTAAAAGTGCGGCTGCGCGAGAGGAATTGTAATTATATGATTCATGCAACAGTAATTTCCTTAACTGATATAAAAACGTATATCGTTTTTGGAAATAGGCAGTGAATTTTAAGCCACGATACTTCTAATGATACGACCGTGACTGGTGTGCGAATGGTCGTGATTTCGAGCCCCACCTGTTGCATGTTGACACAACTAGCATATTTTATTTAGCTTGAAAGAACTTATTTCTACATCTAAAGAATAATATTATAATTTTTCTTTTACTATCGTCAAGTTTTAATTAGTGTCCGACCGAAACAGAAATTTCTACCCAAACCGAAAACGAATCTTCGGAATCTGTCTCAGTTTCGGCCAAAACCGAAACCGAAACCGAAACTTTACTAATCATGTTAAAAATCTATTATTTACTGAAATTTGGCTTATTTATTACACATAAACAGACAGTTAACACGTGTTAAATGAAAAAAAAAAAACAAATGAAGCATGTGACAAAGCAATTTTTTTTTCGGAAATCTGTAGCCTGCGTAACGTACGTCGAAAAATACGTAAAACTTTAAAAAAAGCATTCTGTGAGGTTCATATTTTTTTTTAAGAAAAAGGCATTCTGTGAAAAATACTCAAATATTCGTAAGTCATTTCATCAGATTTATCCACGGCCTGCGCATGCACGCATGCAGTTTTTTACCCGTCACCCCTTGGGGGATCAAAAATTTGTGAGTAACTAAAAGCTGATTAGCTGATGATGGCGGGTGACACACGATCCACGAACTCACCCGAAGCCAGCCGAACGACACGCGATAATTCACGAACACAAAGTTTTGATTCGGCCGAAGGTTCGGCAGATTTTCTGCCGAAACCGTAACTGATGCCGAAACCAGATTTTCTTGCTGAAACTTGCCGAAACCGAAACCGAACCTTCGGTCGGTCACTAGTTTTAATTTAACTTCGTTTTCTACCAGTCAATCACGGAACTGTTTTACATGGAGAGAAGGTGGAAATAAGCCTTTGTCCTTTGTCCTCTACCTACGCCATTGTACCTGTGTTACCCACCTGGCGACTTTTTATCGCGGCTATTTTTTTAGTGCGCCCTGTACTTTCAACGCACTGCATAGCGCCGACAGTTGAAAATCCAACAGTGTGTTTTATTGACGAGCTGGAATGTACACACGGCTACACATCAAGCTATACATTTCCAGTATAAGCTGACTTGGATTCTCAATACTCTACTTAACACCGGAAATTTAAAATCCAGTGTGCGTAAAAATCGTCGCGTATAAAAATCGCCCGTGCGTACCTGGGCTAAGTGTGTTTTGTTTGCAGTCCGCCGCCGGACAGTAACTGGCGGCGTACGAACTCGGACTCGGCGCTCCACCAGTCGTGTGGTGTGGAACAGCAGGCGGTGACGCAGCCGCTGTCGCCGCACCGCAGCATGCACTCGCACGCGCACCCGCATCTACACCCGCACCAGAACCACCACCGGAGAGGTGAGCCACGACCCCACAAGTTATAATAATAATACAATTTTTTTTTAAACCATTATTGTCCCGCTACTGGGCAAACTACCTACTCTTATTCCACAATAAACATAAATTTTGAGATAATTTTCGTATTCAGGCAATTTACTTTATAGGGGCTAACATACATAATTATAAAAGCAACATAATTGGAAACACTGGGAGCTTTCTTTGGTCGTGCTTCCCTGTAACCCCCCCCTATTCCCTGTTATGGCGGACTGACACTTCAATCAAATCAAACAGCAAACAAAGTAATCACACACACAATCAAATACACACAAATCAATCACATACACACACACCAATTCAAATCTATACAATGCAAATTGCATCAGCAAACTATGCATTTGCTATGCATTAAATGTAATATACCTGTTATTGACTACTCAAATGCTACCTTTATACCGCCCAAATCAATATTTTCCATTAGGAACCTAAATCAATAAATTCGGAACAATAACTGAATATTTTTCTATTTATTTCAGGTGACATCCATTTAGATGTGTTAGCGCCAATGAACCCCGCAAATCGGCCGAGATCGTCATGTGAAATACCCAGGATACCTAACAATAATAAGTAAGTATCTACTACATAATTATGTTATTCAAGACGGAAAAAACGTGCAGTTTTATCCTTCTTAAGCTCGCAACTTGAATGGCTTTTCCATACAAGTTACGATGTTATGTATGTATAATAGTAAACACCTTTTATAAGTGATTCATCTCAAACGGGGATATTTGTGCACAACTTCGTTTCAGTGTCTAAAATTAATACTGAGCCAATAACAATGAAAATGACTAATCAAGCCAAAAAAATAATGACGTAAAGAGATCTTACTAACTATTATATAGGTGACTGTAATTTTGTCTTAATTCGCCATAATGGTTGGTAACAATAATTATATTAATTTTTATTTAATTGCTGGAACTCATATAAATAACATACTCTCATACGTGTTATAATCTCGTTCTAGGATAAGGGAGTCTCGACTTTTATTTACTGTAGGCACAGTTTTTTTTTAAATTGATGACCCAGTAGGTTTAACTTGGTTAGGCCCAATTGCGCGTTAACAGCTAACTCAAGAGTTAACGGCTAACCCAGGGTAGATCCAATAATTTTGCTGAGTTAGCTGTTAACTCCGAGTTATTTAGCTAATCCATGGACGCGCAAGTGGGCCTTAAGTGTGCCCAAATATATGATTCGTTACGTTCATGTTCGTGAACGTACGCCCTCAGTTGAGACTGTTCAACTCTTAACTGTTAGGGTTTAACTTAAATTTTATAGTATTTTGAATTGTTTTTTGTACATTGTTTTCACATAAAGCAATATAAAATAAAAATAATGTACCTAGGATTTAGTTATAAATATCTTGATTTAAAGAGTGTCTTTGTTCTTCTCCAAACAGATCTACGCTTTGGAATGGGCAACTAGCTTCAACTTTCTGATTAACTGACCGACTCCTTGACAATTCTAAAGTGCCTGTTAATAAAATTGTTTTTGTTTGAGATTGTTAAAAAGCAGTAATACGTTTTCTGTTTAGCACGTATGACTGTTTCGACAGCGTGTACGCGGGCGGGGAGGGCGGCGGCGGGCTGGGCGGCGCGCTGGGCTGCGAGCTGGCCGTGCCGGGCGGCTCGCTGCCCGACCTCACGTCCGTGCACTTCCCGCCGCCGCACTACGCGCCGCACGCGCAGCACGCGCCGCACGCGCAGCACCCGCCGCACTCGGCGCACCACGACGACTACCAGCCGCGATACGTACGTGTCCATACCCCTCGCCCGCAACTAACACGAGCCCACCGCCGCTCATTCACCACATCTCGCTGTGTGACGTCCGCAAGGGTTGTACCGTCTATTTGTGTTCTAATAAAATCCAACTGATCGCCGATCCGTCGCGGTCCGTCGAGCGCACTGATAAGACCCTCGACTGAATCTCACGTGTTTCGCACTGCACACTCGCGTGATACTAGTAATGGGTTTAAGTGAAAGTGACACTAACGTGCGCGTGCGCAACACGTGCGATTAAGCTAAAGGCCTCATTACTGTCGATCTCATAAGTAAATAATCTCCAATTGCCAAGAAATGAAAATTACTTATTAAATGTATGAGAGTGACATTTATGTGGCATGTCGTGTCAGTCTGATATGTTTAGTTATAATTTCTTTTGGCGGCTGTGGTGCTTAAAGGGGATAGGGCGACAGTCATGGGGTTCGTGCATAAGACGGTAGGGTTTTCGTTAACACGGTATAAGAAAGAAGGAAGAGAGAGTGCAACAGTATCTCCCGCGTCGACGGCTAATCTCCGTTGAGACATTCGGCCTAGCCGTCGGCGCGCTGAGCTGTGGCTGCTTGCAGTCGCCGGTGTCTGCGGGCGCGGCGTCGCCGGGCGGCGGCAGCGTGTCGCCGGCCACGGGCGGCCTGTCGCCGGCGTCCGGCTCGCCCGTGGGCGCCACGGTGCCGCCGCCGCTCCAGCGGGACCACGCGCCGCTCTACGACGCACAGGTCGGTCACCCCACCATACGCCTGTCGAAGCATTCCGACTCTACGAATGTCCGATCGGGTTTAGTTTAAAACTGTATCGACCGCGATTTCTGGTCCTGAGGACGCTTATTTTTGCATTAGAAACTAGTTGCCATTCCATTCTAGTGTTATTAGCATTTATAGATTAAATAGTGGCAGTAAAATTTCAGATGCAGATTTGCATGTTCAAATAAAAATATTTTTATTTAGTAATACTAATAACTATAAATCGCGTTAAGTAAATTCGATAAAGAAACTTATATTTTGAATCGCATATTGACTTTTCCTATATTATTACGTCTGACCGTATGACTCACAATCTACGTTCACGTCGCGAAAATCACACAATAATCAATTTCCATTACTCTATTAAAAAACTATTACAGTATCGATTGATCGGACATTAATATGCAAGAATTTATGCGTCGGTCTAACGAACCAGTATTGTATGTCAAAAATGGCGTGCCCTTACTCGAATGGAAGTAGCGATGCATAATGTAGATGGCTACTGGATAAGTAATGAACTTATAGTACCTGAATCATTATTTGTAATCAACTAGTTGGTAGACGTACAGAGTACAGTAGCTCTAACACTGGCTTGGAGAACGTATACATGTGCCTCACCATTGAGCACTCACTTCCGATAGGAACTTTAACATTTTTGTTGTTTTTGTTATGTTTGTGTTTATTTGCTTTCTACACAAATCATTTTTTGTTTATTTCAGAATCACTTATCTGTACCAAACACAAATAATTATCTTCATCATAATAAGGTTCGTTTTCTTTTTTAACCTCCTCTTAAATTTTACTCCCGCTCATTCTTTACAGGCGGTTGCTTGAATGCTTTGAAACGCTGTCTGTTGTTGGTGCCAATATTTTTGATTATCTACTGCGTATATCAGAAATGTGTGGTCGTATTTGTGGATAATGAGGAAAATTAATAAAATATTTAATACGTAAGGACTCAAATCAAGGTTTTTTATTTTTAATATAGATAAATGGAAATATAGATTTTTCTTTTTATCGCCAAAAACATCTATATCTAGTCTAAGCGATGCTACGAACCACCCTTAAACCATACTGCTGATCTGTATGTTGAACACTCATTCTGTCTCGCTTACTTAGGCCAAGTGAGTGAGATCTTTCCTTTTTCGCGCCCACTTAATTATGTCTCAATTCTACAAACTTCTCTTTTCTGCTTTCTTAATTCAAATAGTTTCTTACTAAAAACAAAATACTTTCAATAAATAAATGCCAAAGATTATGTACAGAAAATTAGGATATCGATTGAGCATCTCTCACTATTCTCTGTAGGTAGGTAAAAAAAGGTTCTTGAGTCAGTGATTACACACTTTTGTTTCGATCTTTAAATTATCGATATGACTTTTGCAGCAAAACAAAACTTATAGTCTGTTTTGATGTGGGCGTCTGTGTATAGACTGTCTATCAGTTATAGAACATCACCCATAGATATGACTATTTCGCATTTCTGATATAGGCTGTATAACAGAGCTGGGTCTCGCTAATATCCTACATTATATCTATGTCTTTGACATTCATTCTATATTTCGTCTTTTTCATTCATCACATTGGTGCTTCGTGCATGAATCGACGTTATTAACTGGTTTTCAGCTAACCATGCTTGTACACTAACTACATTTTCGAAGCAATATATTGCTTATTTCGGCACCTCCGCACTAAACGACACCCATTCACTTCGTATCCTCTTATCGAAATATATATTTCTGATGCATTTATAGGTACATATTTTTTATTGGTATCTTTATTTATAGGACGACTCAAGATTTTAATCATCTTATTTATTTAAATGGTTCTTAAAACTTGTTTATGTATTGAGTAAAATAAAGACACACCCGTGCGATTCGCGTTTTAAAAGTGAATAGCGGAATAGTTAAACATAAATAAATATTTTATATACAAATAAAAGTCGTCACTATGTCACTGGTACTTCAGCTCGCATGAGGTCAAATACAGAGGTAATAAGTCGAGGCTACCACGTGTAATAGCAGCTAAAGTTCCATTGACATAAATTTTTGCAAAACGACAAATTAGTGACAATCCTAACTTATATTATTTGCTTCAACCAATTATTTATTTTAAGTGCATGACATAATCCTTATTTTTCTAGAACATTTTAACAGTTATGACTAATTTCCTAAATAACGTTTGAATTATGACGTGCAGCATAACTAACATTTGATTTATTAATCACCGTAAAAAGCACAAGACACAAGCTATAATATTTTACGTAAGCTTGCAAATACAAAATTTTAAACATACTATCAAAAGTGGCATGATTACTTGTATATATTTTACAGCAGTTATTATAATAGTTTTCTAAGATTATTATCTGATTTATTTCCAAAAAAAATGTGGTTCTTTCTTTAAATTGACGAGGACAGGATACCACTAGGATTTTTTTTATTTTGTATATAATATATCTCATTTAAAGAATCAACCACGTGCTGCTGGAAGTTCATTTTGACAAATCTACATGAAGGTTCACTTCATAATTAAAGGGGTTTGAAGATTTTTGCCCTCAAATCAGCCACCATTTTGATTTTTACTCGAAATCGAGGTGCACAATAAATGTCATATATTTGGATAGGGAACACTTATACAAACATAAAACTTGATATAACATAACATCATAAAGCGTTACGTTTCTGAAATATTCAAAGATAAAAATAAAATTTTTCAGAAGGAACTTATTTCTTTATGTTGTGGTTACTTCATGTTGATTAAATTAACTGTTAATTTGAATCAGATATTGAACGAAAACAAATATTATTTATAATACTAATCATATATTTTGTTCATTAAAATCTTTTTTAATACATTCGGAACATTAGAATATGAGATAAGTGTGTTGAATTACATTGATATTTTTGTAGGTAAACATGAGTTAATTAAATACACCTAGTGGATAAAACATAAGATTTCTTAATCATATTCGGTATAAATAATATCATCCAAGAAGGCAGCGGCAGGTTGAATAGGATGTTCTTCGTGGCCCATGCCATGCACCAATTATAATTCATATAACACACGTCCTCATTCGGCGGAGGGTATACATAATTATGTATATTTTTGACTCTTTCGTTCTTAACTAAAATATTGCCTATACATGATGCAATTGTTGTCATAGTTCAGTATACTTACCTGAAGGAAAATAAAAACAAAATTATCCTTGTTTCAGGCTTCTGTTTTCGACTTATATTTCGGTGATTAACTCCGAAACCTAAGGATATTATGTTATGTGACTTTTTTTTGTTTGTATAAGTGTCCTCTATCTAAATATATAACTTTAGTTTTGCAACGCGATTCTGAAAAAAAAAACAAAATGGCGGCTTCACGTTAGGGTCACCTTCCTTCAAATCTTCAAACCCCTTTATATTAGCTTCTACCATAGACATAGAGAATGGACTGAGCGTTAGCCTCATAAAAGTGACCACACAGTGACTCTCTAGAAAAAGACAAAGCGAATGTGCGGGGTTATTCCACTAATCCCCACCCCATTGATATACCCCATCAATTGGGATTTATGAACTTTTCTTCAACAAATCCCTTTTGACGTCTCATAGACTTTGTTATGGGAATTTGTGGAAAAAATGTTCACAAATTCCCATCATTAAAAGATAAAATATACAAACAACGTACGTATTAATATACAGGATGGCAGAACTTCGACGCGAACACTGTTACTGTCACTGTTACTATGGATTCAGTACATGATTCTGAACCCCCCTGAGTTGCAATTTTTCGAAGGTTATTTAAAAACAATGTTAAAAAACTCACAGACCTATTAGTTTTTTTTTTTTTTCTGATAGGTCTCTGAGTAGGTGTAGTTTTCTTTAATTGATAATAATATCTCAGTTTAATAGTCAACTCAACTCAGTTAATGAGTTTCATTTTAGTTTTTTACTTCTTGTTGTTTTGTTATAAAAGAACTGTTTTATTATTTGATATTAGAGGAGAACACTGGTTGTTTATTTCATTTCTTATTTGTTTAGATACGTCAAAGTTTACTACTTCAAAGTTTATTAAAAAAAAAATATATAGTTAGGTCAAACAATGTTAAATACAAAAAAGTTTATTTAATAAATTCGTAAAAATGTTTTATTTTTATAACCGACGAATAACTTCAACGCGTGGGGGGGGGTTCATCATGTACTGAATGCATGGTATCAGTTTTCGCGTCGTTGTCCCTGCGACTCTGTATAATAATCAGTCTTTATTTCTTACGGAGGTAAGGACTCTGAGAATTTTTATAATAAAAAAAATTGAAGTAATGGCTAAATTAATAGATGATGATGATTGATGTAAAATATTTTAGCTAAAAGAATTAAATCACAGTTTAAACTTTACTACAAATAATCATTTTCTTTACAAGAAAAATTGAAACAAGTTAAATTAAGAATAATGAAAAAAACAAAAATGTTATACCTACCTATTAATAATAGTTTTTTTTTTCTTTTCTTTTTTGTGGCAAACTAAATCTTGATAGCTTTATTTGATAAAGGATAGTGGGCAAAAATATATGGGAGCTGGTCCCACTACCGCCACAGTTAAACCACTGTAGTTTTGAAGACATTACTTCTCCCTTTACTCAGGCCAAGGCGCATCATAATCTGTCCCAGGGTTATTCAGTTCTGACAATGTTAGGTTAGGTTAGATGTAACGGGGCGAGTTTCAAGAGCTGGTCCCACTACCACCACAGTTAAAACCATTGTAGTTTTGAAGACATGACTTCTCCCTTTACTCAGGCCAAGGCGCATCAAAATCTGTCCCAGGGTTATTCAGTTCTAACAATGTTAGGTAAGGTTTTTTATTGTTAATTCATTCGATAAAAAACCGGCCAAGTGCTTGTCGGACCACGCACAATGAAGGGTTTCGTAGTTGGGATGAATTTATCTCAAGAACAAACATAACATTGTAGTTCTCCCAGACGGAATGAAAGGGAGAACATGTTTTGCAACTGCAAATGTAAGTTAGTCGATTATAACTCGTTAACTTTTAAAGCGTACTTAGCAGTGATAGTTTTCCTTTTAAGGCCATTATATACAGGATGGAATGGTAAACACCGTTGTCACTCAAACTATGGGTAGTTGGCTTAAATATAAACATAAAAAACCGAGTAAAAAAAAATTACGTTATTTTATTTAACAAATATTAAAAAGGTTATTGTCCGACACCGTCCGCAAATTCATGGATATGCGCCCGCCCGAGTGACGTAATCGATCGCCGCTCGTCCTACCTACCTACACAACACATGAATAAATACAATACAACCTTTTCCTGGCTTAAGACAGACAAAAATACCTACCTTAGGAATTGCGTGACGATTCTAAATGTACATCTTTAAAAAAAAAAGTTGTGATTTTCCATTGAATTTATGTTCTATAAACGAAACCAAACCACTGGTTTGAAGGATAACGGTGTTTACCCTAACACCCTGTATACTACTGCCGTGAATTTTTCCACATATCCAAAACCAACCATTTAGCTGGCAGGGGACATTTGACTCTACTTTCGCACTTTAAAGCTTAATATTTCGCAAACGGTTAACTGAATTCAAAAATGGGTTTGACATACTCAAAATATTTTTAAAACACCTTTCCAACAACATCCCACACCCACACCAGAGATAGATGCGAAAAAACAATCCCAGCTTTACAGTACCGTAAAAAAAAATTGTCTTGATTTTGTTTTACCATTTTGTCGGCACAATGAATGCACAACACCGATGCCAAATTACAACTTTCTAGTACTAAGAGTCTCTGAGATAAGCCGCAGATAGAGAAAAATACTTTAGATACACGTAGCTCGGTTCCTCTCGGATATATTTTGATGGTAACATAATAAAAAAAAAACAGTGTTATTTGCTCTTTTAAATCATTCACAATTACTGGCTGGTGGAACTGGGACCACTATCGCCCACCATCCTATCAAGGATTATATTGATATTTTACAAGCAGTAAAGTAAATACATTATCAAAAAGTATAATGCATTCAAGTCAAAACATCATTAGACTAATGATAGCCCAGTAGTGTGACCGTCTGGCTGCCAAGTCATAGCTCTCGAGTTCGAACCCAAGGCACGCACCGCTGACTTTTCGGTTTCATGTGCGTATTGTATACTTATCACTTGCTTCAAAAACGGTGAAGGAAAACATCGTGAGGAAACCGGCATGCCTGAGAGATATTTCTCGACGGCATGTGAAGCCAAGTCAGAGGCCTATGGGCGGATTTAAAACTCTGACACCAGGTTAGTCGCTAACCACACGAAAAGAAGATTAGACCAATCAGATTTCTAGAAAGAGACAACTAGTGGCCGCACATTCGCTTTATCTGTCTCATATGTTTCGGTCAGTACCTATTCACTGCACTACTGAATACGGAACGCTGAGTCCATTCTCTATGACTATGGTTTCTACCGTTAATTCGGATATAACTGCATGTACAAATTGGCTTCTGGCTAAAAGCAGAGTGATGCTGTTTCATTTATAAAATTATTGCAAACGACGTAGTGGCAGTGGATGGTATCAATAAAAATAGGACAAGGTATTGATCATTGAACCTGATCGATTAAATTTCTTGAATCATTAATAATTTAGAATACAGGTTCTTATTATTAAGAAATCGCAGTCATTAAGAGATCGAAACGGGATATAGTTAGTCTAGAATTTTGTTTTGATGAAAGTTTAATGGAATGTGTAGCCTAATTTATAAAACATAAAGTATGTTAATAAATAGCAGCATTCGATTTTTTTTAGTTTTACATTATTTCGAAACTAGAAATCGAAGAGAAAATATTTAAAGTTGATACCAATCTGCCAATACAGATATTCTGGCTGGATTTTTAGGATGAGGCAGTAAGGGCAAGTACCTTAACCATTGTAGCTACAGGAAAATGTTCTTAGAAGATTGTCCTTAACTTTTGGAGTCATGGCTAACTGTATTCATAGATTTTGGAAAAATTGTTGGTACAGTTAGCTAGAAACACGTCAAATCTCACGTTATATTTTTATGATGCCAATCGATGCAGTTTCGTATTATAATTAAACCGACCGAAGTTAGAGTACTGTAAAAGCCACAAATAAAAAAAATGCCACAAAACATTTGGGGCTTTGTTTATTAGTTATACTTACCATAAATGAATATAAATAAATAAATAATTTCCCATACTTTTCAATATCATCTTATCCACGATCTTTTACAACTTATGTTATTAGTTTATTACTTATGAGAAGAAAATTATCTTTTTGACAAATTATTGTGAAATTACTATTATTAATTTTGTTTTTGCTATTTTTGGCGTCTAGTACTAGAGTACTAGGAAAGCCAAAAATCGCAAAAATTTCAGTTAGTCCAGGAGTACAGTGTCTTTTAATCTTTATACGAAACTGCAACGATTGGCAGCATAAAAATAAAACGTGATGATAAACGGCGACGTTTTTCTAGCTGACTGGGATATTTTTCCGAAATCTGTGAACGCAATTAGCAATCACTCCAAAAGTTAAGGACAGTGTCCTAAGAACGTTTTCCTGTAGCTACAACGGTTAAGGTACCAGCCCTTACAGCCCAATCTCAAAATCCACCCTGTATGCAATTTAAAGGAGCATTGTAAAGTTGCTTTAACTACTAATTCTTAACACTGGTCACACTGTTTTTTATCAAGACTCGTCACTAAGGGTTAAGATGAGCGCACGACTAGATTTTGTCCCTGTAATGTCTCGCGCCGAAACGAGACATGACGTATGTTTACACCTAGTTGTGTCTCTTTTCGGCGCGAGATAATGCGAAGATAAAACTTTGTCGCGCGTAAATGTTAGCCTGAATTGTGGAATGACGTCACGTGTAACGTTCTTTTTTCGACTGGTTGCAGAACATGTCGCCTTTGGACCACGGCTGGATACCCTCCGGCTACCAGACGCACTGTAGTCCGCCCTCGCAATATTCCTCAACGTCAAACATTAACATACCTTCACCTACGGTACGAAACAACTACTTATTTATATTTAATAGTCTCATGAATAACTTTAAATTGAAATTGATAAAATCTTCTTTAATCTTGATTTAAAAAAAAAACTTGTCATTCTCAGTTTTTAGTTGTAGGGGTGAATGAACCTACGGTTTTAAAACTAGTTTAAATTCTTTACGCCCACGTTTCTGAGTTACCGCCAGTTCAACTTTAAAGTCGGTATAAATAAAACATCCTGGCAAATCTTAAGATTACTGTTATGATTTTTCAAAAGATTCGACAACAGTCTTCAAAAAACCGGTCCTTTGTTCTTGTTACTGTCGTTCCTGATATCGATGTGCAATAATTTCAGATGGTGCACAGTCCAGGAAGTCCGGTGGAATCACCACAAACAGACTACAACAACCTACATCAAGCGCTTTTACAACCCTTCGAGCAAATCACAATGGTAAGCTAAATACACAAACAAAAATATATGTTTATTCTTAGACAAATGTTGAACGTAAATCAAACTAGTTTCCGTCCATACATGACGTATTGAATATTAATGTTCAAGGACATACTTGAACAGTTAAGTTATACTTATGAATAAGTCAATCATTTAGCGCTGGCTACTATTAATTCCATTATAAGTTATATGCGTGACATGCCTCGCGGTACGATAATCTGTCGACCTTGACCGCAGCTGCTGTTTTATAAGTACAAAGGAAATGTAGCTGTGAATGAAAACAAAGGATTCCCTTGTTCACTCCTACCCTAAATATAATAATAAAATATAAAATTAATAAAATATTCGTACTTCCAATTACTAAAATAAAAACATAACAAAATATAGTTTCACCAAAATTACAGTCACTAAATTACTAAAATTTCAAAGTTATTATGATTTTAATTCATCATTTAAAATTGTCTATGGGGCCTCTGCGAGTTAGATTTGGCCCGTCGTACGCTTTCTGAAGGTCCAGGACCCCAGGGTCCCGAGATATGTCAGACATTTTAAAAATAATTTTAAGCGCAGCAATTTTATTTCACTTTTTCTTTTGTTTTTTTTTTTTCATCTAATCATAACTGTTTGTAAAAAAAGCAAGTAAATATACAGTTGCATGCCAAAAAAAGTAATAAAACAAGACTCAATAAAATATTGAAAAGACAAGCCATGAAGTCAATTCTTTATTATATCAGATGACACCTTTGTAAGTAACTTATTTGTTTTGTAACTAAAAAGAAAAACGTTTTACAATAACCACATTTTAAGAATATTATACTAAACAGTTTATTTACTGAAACATTATATAGGTAATAGACTTGCGTCATTCGCAAATTATTTCGGGTGCATATTTAAATGATATGAATACAGATTATTCTAAATAACGTTACTCGATAGTAAAACTGGTTGTAACTCGTCCTTGTTACGTTAACAACGTAACTTTTAAAATAACAATAATATTAATTTATTTATACTTATGCTTCAATGGAACAGCAAGGAATTGTAAGTAATAAAAGAATAATCAATTGAAATGTAATGTTTAAACACACTGGTATTATATCTATTATCATCAAAAATGTACCTCAAAGTAGTTAAAGATAATAATTACAAAAAGGTGAATTGAGACTAGATACTAATTTTGGCACATATTGAAAAGGAATAAAGTATTTAAAACGCACATTATGATAAAGCTGCACATCATCCGACATCAAGTTAAAGCCAGCACATAGAGAATATACCTAATACAATATATTTTATATACTGAAATACGTATACAGGTATGTGAGACTGGTTTTATATGAGAATATACATAATTATTTACTGCACAGAGAAACTAGTCCCATGTACTTGACCTGTCGCTGTGATAACAATAGCAACGGTAAAGTTACTGTCTGTCAAATGTTAATGTAATTATATCATTATCTTTTATGCATACAAAAGTATACAGCCGCCATGTTGTGAGACTTCCGTCTGCAGTTATATTCTTGTTTATTTATATAATAGAAGTAAATATTAAAACTGGATTATCTAGTATATTCCAAGGAAGAAACCTAAAAGTCAGATACAATTTATGATGTCTGCAAGCAAATATTGATTGTAGTTATTTAAAGGTATATGATATTAGGTTAATATATATACTTATATATTTTCTTATGTATAAAAAAAACTAATGTCGAATGCGTTCCATGACGCATCATTAAGACTGGTTTTATTTACGTCACGAGGCAAATGTATGTTATGTTTTTTTGCTAAACAAACTATCAAAATTGACTGGTCCATAAGTTGTATCACTTTTAGGTACGATACAATTTGATCAATCATGAATACAGAAACTTAAAGAAATATAACCTTTAATCACGTATACATTAAATTTGTTTCGGAATGAATATGTATTATCGGAAACTGAATTGAAAATGTATTCTAGGTCTCTTGTTTATGTATATTTGACAGACTTTAACTAAACATAAGTGTGCTAGTGTGTAATATGTGTAATATTGGTGGATGTTGGCCAAGGATTGGGCGCAGCTGGTGCAGAGCCTCGTGGAGTCAGGCTGGACCGCGCACGTCCAAGTGGCGGAAAATGTACGACACTCCCCCCTCACGCATTTATAGTGACGTTACTTTGTGATGGGTGCGCGATTGCACCGCAGATTACATACAAGTGTAATACATTTTTTATAGTAATAGTGTCTCGTTTTAGTTTCCCGTTAAAACAAATTTTCAAAGAAAACTTTCTTTTGTATCACTAAATACAGCGATCATGCGGTCATTTTGCCCTTAGCGTCAGTATTAATAACGCATTTCTTGAGCCTTATAAATACATTTCGAGTGATGTGAAAAGCGGTGAAATCGTCCACCTCTCACAGATTCAATATTGAGTTATTATTAAGTGTCGTAACACTAATTTCCACAGATATTATTATTATTAGCGCACGTACCTTTACGAGTTAGCCTTTACAATAAGCGCTGGAGCTCTTTTCACGTTTCATTTTATTATCGCGACGTCCTTTCTAGGGGAAATGAACAATAAAGTATTTTTTTTATAAACAGCTCTTGTCATTGTGACTTTAAAGTTCAGTTTGGCTTGTTAAACTTATCATATTTTTCGTAATAATGTTATGAACTTATGAATCATGAAAAAGTGTTCATTTCCTGTAGCGAAGTCTTAAATAGTACTACTCTATGTCATTTATTATTTATATTGTTAAAAGTATTTTGAAACAACCCAAAGGGTTAAAAAAGTAGTACTATTGAGACATTTACCTTTAATTTGCATAATTTTTTTCCAAAGAGTAACGATGTATCAACTTAGGCATGCTCGGCAATTTAATATTTTGCAAGTAAACAGTAGAATATTGTAAGAAAGGAACCTAGTCTATTACTGGTATTTTCTTTTGATAGTCTTAGTTAAACTTGGTTGCGTACAGTAATGTAACAATATTATTATTAATTCAGAAGATACAAATCATTACGTATTGTCATGAGCATGATTATCGCACTCTTTAGTCGGGCCAGATACATTCATAAGCATAATGCTGTGCCTATGAAAATGAGTTTTAAAAACAACCAAATGAGTTGGCTAAGAAACTTATATTGTGCTTAAATTCATAAATCATAACCATTATGCTTGTGATTGCATTAGTAAGTACATAATTTTAACTAGTTATTATTTTGACAGTCCTTATTTGTAATACAGTCAGTGTTTTATTTTCAAATGTTGTTCAGTGGCTGTATCGCTTCCGTTTTTACAACCTCATTAGACATTGTACCTAACGTTACCATGACTCTGATATTGCGGTAGTGTTAGTGACGTCATGTGTTTTTATTTTCAGAATTTGCTGCGTTTTCTCGTTGTTTTCTCTCGCTTGCCAGTCGTTGCGTTGTCTTTGGGATAGAATAGTGATGTGTTTACTTGTGTCGACAGCTGGACAACCCGGTGTCGAGTTACAACACAACGTATCTCAACCACGGGTCACCGCACTCACCGCAGACGACGAATAATTCGTCATTATCATATCCCCAGGTCTGTTGCCCATTTTTACCTTTTTATGGAATTGTTGACTTGTAATTTTTAAGTTTTATTACATTATTATAGAACCAAATATTTCGTACTTTTTCATACTCATAGGCCAGCCATACTTAACCTTTTTTTTCATAAGGGCCACAAACACGTTTCAGTTAAGGTGTAGAGGGCCGCAAACAAAAATTATTTAGGTCTTATCATCATCATCATCATCATCAGCCTATTAATGTTCCCACTGCTGGGACACAGGCCTCCTCTCTGTGAGAGGGAGTGGGCTGTAATCTACCACGCGGGCCCAGTGCGGGTTGGTAGATGTCACATGTCTTCGAATTTTTTGGTTCTAAAACATGCCGGTTTTCTCACGATGTTTTCCTTCACCGTTTTGAGAGCAATGGTGATGAAATTATTTACACAAAGTAAAGCGCCTGCTTGGGTTCGAACCCACGACCTACAACTCTTAAGTCGGGACCGTTACCACTGAGCCACCACTGCTCTCAATTTAGGTCTTAATTAAAACGTAATTCCAAGTTAACGACTTTATTAATAAAAATAAAAAAAACAACCGACTACCAAAAAACAAACACTATAAGAATTGAAAAATAACTTAAATATCGAAAGTCGGTGTCTTTCGTTTTGAAGTTTGTTTCTGTAAATGTTCTTTGTGTATTTCATTTTTGAAAAAGACTGTGCGATGTGTGTCAAAGAATGTAAATAGGATTTGGGCACATCTTTGGACGCTTTTATATTTTTGGGGAACAATATTTAAAAATTGCACATATTCAATTCTCTGATGGGCGCGAAATTTAAAATGGTTTACAATAAATTTGTAACTTCAGATGGGCCAATAACAAAGGCCCGTCGGGCCGCAAGTTGAGTATAACTGTCATAGGCCAATATATAAATGCCTATAACTTCCCGTAATTTTAAGAACGTTCTCAGTCTTGACAAGTTTTTGAAATTGATTACCGCTGTGAAGCGTTTGTGACTAGATTTTGAACGTTTTCAATTACGGGAATTGGCCTTTTGTAATGCTATGAGTATGCGTGTATATTTTGTGCAGTCGACGCAAACGAGTTGCGGGAGCGGGAGCGGAGTGAGCGGTATGAACTGCGGGCGACGGAATGCGCGCGACCCCGTCGCGGGCGGCGGCGGGTTCGCGGCGCTGCAGCCGCTCGCCTCGCCCTCCGCGCCGCCCACGCCCGCCACGCCCGCCAGCATACCCGACATCGTGCTCACAGGTACACGTACCGTAACGTTACAGGTACACGGTAGGTTCGCGGCGCTGCAGCCGCTCGCCTCGCCCTCCGCGCCGCCCACGCCCGCCACGCCCGCCAGCATACCCGACATCGTGCTCACAGGTACACGTACCGTAACGTTACAGGTACACGGTAGGTTCGCGGCGCTGCAGCCGCTCGCCTCGCCCTCCGCGCCGCCCACGCCCGCCACGCCCGCCAGCATACCCGACATCGTGCTCACAGGTACACGTACCGTAACGTTACAGGTACACGGTAGGTTCGCGGCGCTGCAGCCGCTCGCCTCGCCCTCCGCGCCGCCCACGCCCGCCACGCCCGCCAGCATACCCGACATCGTGCTCACAGGTACACGTACCGTAACGTTACAGGTACACGGTAGGTTCGCGGCGCTGCAGCCGCTCGCCTCGCCCTCCGCGCCGCCCACGCCCGCCACGCCCGCCAGAATACCCGACATCGTGCTCACAGGTACACGTACCGTAACGTTACAGGTACACGGTAGGTTCGCGGCGCTGCAGCCGCTCGCCTCGCCCTCCGCGCCGCCCACGCCCGCCACGCCCGCCAGCATACCCGACATCGTGCTCACAGGTACACGTACCGTAACGTTACAGGTACACGGTAGGTTCGCGGCGCTGCAGCCGCTCGCCTCGCCCTCCGCGCCGCCCACGCCCGCCACGCCCGCCAGCATACCCGACATCGTGCTCACAGGTACACGTACCGTAACGTTACAGGTACACGGTAGGTTCGCGGCGCTGCAGCCGCTCGCCTCGCCCTCCGCGCCGCCCACGCCCGCCACGCCCGCCAGCATACCCGACATCGTGCTCACAGGTACACGTACCGTAACGTTACAGGTACACGGTAGGTTCGCGGCGCTGCAGCCGCTCGCCTCGCCCTCCGCGCCGCCCACGCCCGCCACGCCCGCCAGCATACCCGACATCGTGCTCACAGGTACACGTACCGTAACGTTACAGGTACACGGTAGGTTCGCGGCGCTGCTGCCGCTCGCCTCGCCCTCCGCGCCGCCCACGCCCGCCACGCCCGCCAGCATACCCGACATCGTGCTCACAGGTACACGTACCGTAACGTTACAGGTACACGGTAGGTTCGCGGCGCTGCAGCCGCTCGCCTCGCCCTCCGCGCCGTCCACGCCCGCCACGCCCGCCAGCATACCCGACATCGTGCTCACAGGTACACGTACCGTAACGTTACAGGTACACGGTAGGTTCGCGGCGCTGCAGCCGCTCGCCTCGCCCTCCGCGCCGCCCACGCCCGCCACGCCCGCCAGCATACCCGACATCGTGCTCACAGGTACACGTACCGTAACGTTACAGGTACACGGTAGGTTCGCGGCGCTGCAGCCGCTCGCCTCGCCCTCCGCGCCGCCCACGCCCGCCACGCCCGCCAGCATACCCGACATCGTGCTCACAGGTACACGTACCGTAACGTTACAGGTACACGGTAGGTTCGCGGCGCTGCAGCCGCTCGCCTCGCCCTCCGCGCCGCTCACGCCCGCCACGCCCGCCAGCATACCCGACATCGTGCTCACAGGTACACGTACCGTAACGTTACAGGTACACGGTAGGTTCGCGGCGCTGCAGCCGCTCGCCTCGCCCTCCGCGCCGCCCACGCCCGCCACGCCCGCCAGCATACCCGACATCGTGCTCACAGGTACACGTACCGTAACGTTACAGGTACACGGTAGGTTCGCGGCGCTGCAGCCGCTCGCCTCGCCCTCCGCGCCGCCCACGCCCGCCACGCCCGCCAGCATACCCGACATCGTGCTCACAGGTACACGTACCGTAACGTTACAGGTACACGGTAGGTTCGCGGCGCTGCAGCCGCTCGCCTCGCCCTCCGCGCCGCCCACGCCCGCCACGCCCGCCAGCATACCCGACATCGTGCTCACAGGTACACGTACCGTAACGTTACAGGTACACGGTAGGTTCGCGGCGCTGCAGCCGCTCGCCTCGCCCTCCGCGCCGCCCACGCCCGCCACGCCCGCCAGCATACCCGACATCGTGCTCACAGGTACACGTACCGTAACGTTACAGGTACACGGTAGGTTCGCGGCGCTGCAGCCGCTCGCCTCGCCCTCCGCGCCGCCCACGCCCGCCACGCCCGCCAGCATACCCGACATCGTGCTCACAGGTACACGTACCGTAACGTTACAGGTACACGGTAGGTTCGCGGCGCTGCAGCCGCTCGCCTCGCCCTCCGCGCCGCCCACGCCCGCCACGCCCGCCAGCATACCCGACATCGTGCTCACAGGTACACGTACCGTAACGTTACAGGTACACGGTAGGTTCGCGGCGCTGCAGCCGCTCGCCTCGCCCTCCGCGCCGCCCACGCCCGCCACGCCCGCCAGCATACCCGACATCGTGCTCACAGGTACACGTACCGTAACGTTACAGGTACACGGTAGGTTCGCGGCGCTGCAGCCGCTCGCCTCGCCCTCCGCGCCGCCCACGCCCGCCACGCCCGCCAGCATACCCGACATCGTGCTCACAGGTACACGTACCGTAACGTTACAGGTACACGGTAGGTTCGCGGCGCTGCAGCCGCTCGCCTCGCCCTCCGCGCCGCCCACGCCCGCCACGCCCGCCAGCATACCCGACATCGTGCTCACAGGTACACGTACCGTAACGTTACAGGTACACGGTAGGTTCGCGGCGCTGCAGCCGCTCGCCTTGCCCTCCGCGCCGCGTGCGTCTAAAATTGTAAATAGTAAGTGGATATTACAAATTATACTAATATTAGCTGCCCGCCCCGGCTTCGCACGGGTAAGCACTTATCTACGGCGCACCGACCTTTTTTTTTTCCGGGTAGAAATCCTCATGGATGTCCTTCGCCCTGGGGCGGGCGAAGGGGTCTGTCAGACTCTTACTGACTAAAACCACCCCGGTGTTCCCTTCTCACACTCGCGTCGGGGGGCTGCGGGTGCAATTGCGACTTCCGCTGCCCCGGACTGGTGACGGCCCGCACTCTGCGGGCCCCGTCCCGTAGGGGGAGTGAGGTTTTGGAACTCCCCCCGTTACGTCTTAGAGTGGCGCGTGGAACACTACGCGCCGCCATCTCGGGACCTGTGTGATGGGGGGCGACGGATGTCCCCGAATCCATCGGCCCTGGACCCATTTAGGGGGGCTGGAAAAGGGCGTTATCCGCCCTCCGCCGACGCCCGGTGCGCCTGCTGCGGGCCGGGTGAGTGGACGAGATCTCCCTCTCCCTTTCCGCAGCCTCCTTCTGCGAGATGACAGTGTCGCAGAAGGAAACCACCGCGTCCCACGACTCGGCATTCCCGACGATCGAACGAACGACAGCCGGCAGTGACAAGTCGGCTCCCAACTTCTGAAACGAAGGCACGACGCTGCTCCTCTCACGCGGCACACTCTGCCAATGTATGCCGCGCCGTGTCCTCCCGACAACGGACGCAGTGGTGACACCGAGCGTCCGGCTCTCCCTGTTTATGCGACACCGGTACTTCCCGAAGCAGCCATGCACCGAGAGCACCTGCGTCACCCGAAACGACAGGGAGCCGTGCCTCCTCCCGAGCCGGTCCTCGAGTACCGGCCGGACCGCCTTGATGGTGTCGAGGCCGGCGATGGGGCGTGAAAGCCTTTCCCGCCATTCCGCCACCAGGACCTCGCGAAGTTGAGACCGACGCAGCTCCATGTGTCGCTGCATCGGTCGCACGCCCCGCGCTGTGGCTTCCTCACGCCACCGATGAAGTGACACGAGCACCGTCGCCACCAGGTCCCAGGGCGGGGATCCGGCCAGTACACAAGCCGCCTCGTAGGAGATCGTGCGATAACCCCCTGATGACTCTGACGGCCATCGTCCTCTGCGGTTTACGCAATACTGCGATGCTACCGGCCATCAGGATCGCCGGCCAGATTGGGGCCCCGTAAAATGCCATCGACCGCACGATCCCCACGTAGAGCCGCCTACAAGCGGTGCTCGGGCCCCCCAGTTTGGGAAACAGCGTTGACAGCGCCCCAGCAGCGCCCAGCAACTTGGGCGCCAACCGTCGGAAGTGGGGCCCGGAGTCCCACCGGCTGTCGAGCAAAAATCCTAGGTACTTCATGGTAGACTCAACAGCGATCCGAGTCCCCCCGACCACGATATGTGAGCCGGGTGGCGGCGCCCGCCGGGGGCCATGGAACACCATGGCCTCCGACTTACTAATGCCACCTCCAGGCCTAGGCGACGTATGCGGCTCACCACCTTTGAGACCGCAGCCGTCGCGCGCAACGCTGCCTCCCTGTGCGAGCTCCCCCGGGCAGTGACCAGCGTATCCGCATAACACGTCAGGTCTACCCCCGGTCCAAGCTCGCCCCTCAGCACCCAGTCGTACCCGATGTTCTACAGGAGCGGGCCTACAACCGAACCCTGTGGAACACCGCACAACATGCGGCGCTGGTTTCCGCCATTGCGTCCCATGTAGGTGACACACCTCTCTGACAAACAAGCCCCAACGATGTGGCGGTGGTAGGGAGGCACCCCATGATACTGCAGTGCCTCCCGAATACAACTCCAGGGCAGGGTGTTGAAGGCGTTGGAGATGTCCAAGGACACCGCCAACATCACCCCGCCCCGGGACACCGCATCCTCCGCCAGGGCTCTAACCCGCGACACAGCGTGGATCGTGGAGCGCCCATGCTGAAACCCGAACTGGCTGTCGTCCAGCTCCGGCCCCTCTCTACACAAGTGGCCGACGAGGCGGGCTGCGATTATCCGCTCGAACAACTTGCCCACCTCGTCAAGCAGCACTATGGGCCGGTACGCGGACGGCGAGTCCGCAGGGCGCCCCTCCTTCCTGAGCAGGACCAGACGACCAGACTTCCACAGAGTGGGAAACTGGCCCCGCTCAAGGCACGCCGTGTAGAGTCCTCTCAGTTGGGGCTCAAGCTCTTTCAGAGCGAGGGCTAACACGCAGCCGTGGATCCCGTCGGGCCCCAGAGCCACGTTCTTGGCCCGGAGCCGCATCACGGCTGCCCTCATGTCTGCCTGTGTCACCTCTGGGACGCTTCTCTCCTCCTCCGCAGACTCTGCGGCTGTGGGCAAAGCCATCGGCGGCGGAGTATGCTCCGCTGTTGCCGGGAAGACGGCTGCGACCACCTCCTCCAGCAGCTCGGGTTGGAGACTCTCCGTAAGTGGGGGCGCCGCGGCTCGAAGTTTCCCTCGGACCGCGCGATAAGGGCGCCCCGACGGATCCCCATCTAGAGTCTCCAACATCTCCCTGGCTCGCGTCCTCGACTCGCCGATGGCCAGCCACAGAGTCTCCTTAGCCGCGCGGTATACCTCATACAGCGCGGCCTCTTAGTCAGGGTCCCGGCGACGTCTCCTCCGGTATCGGGTGTACGGGCGTCTGACCGCCACGCACGCGACGCGCAGCTGCGCGATCTCGGCAGTCCACCAGTACACCTGGCGCCTAGCGGACTGTGCGTGGACCCGGGGCATGGACGCGTCGCAGATTTGCGTCATCGCCCCGCATCGATCACAGGGGATCCCCACGCCGCAGACTTGGCGTTGAGATCCCCCAGCAACAGCACCGGGCGAGGGTGGAGCCGGCCCACGACGGCACCCAACTCGACAAGGAATTTACAGGAAAGGAGGTTGATGTTCGCCTGGAGGAAATGGAATTGTGCCATCACTAGCATTCCATTACCTCGGCATCACCTCCTTCCGTGGGTCGGGAGTCGACCGGCTGGGTGTTAGTCTGTAAGGGGGGTGTTGTTCCCCCGACAGCCTTAGTCCACCTTTGGCTGCGCTTTTTGGGCGCGCCACAGGCTTTCCCACCTATTTTGTGCACAGCGGACTTCCCTGCAGCTGCACAAAGACCGCAATTTGGTTCCGCCGAGCACTGGACCGCCTTATGGCCAGGCTGACTGCAGTGATAGCAGAGCCCACATTGTGCTTTGACATGCCCCTTTTCCATGCAACGGTAGCACTGCATGACCCTAGGTGGCAGGAGCCTTGCGCTCGCTGACACCCATCCTACCAGTAGGCGTCTCCCGTTGGTGACCCGCTTCGCTACCGCTACTGGTCAACGCACCCAAATCGTGCCCAGCCCGTCAGCGCCAAAGCTAATTCCACCCGCCTTCACATTTTCGGACAGGCACCCGCCGCTTTGGGCAATGGCTGTCACTACCTCCTCTGAGGTAACCAAGTCGTCCAGCCCACTAACGCCCAATTCAGCCGTTTTAATGGGCCTTGCTACCCGGGCTACCTCCGGATCGAATACCTCCCGCAGCTTGGCGGCGAGAGCGTCTGCCCTCTCGTCATGTGCCCGACAGTTCATACATTTTGGCACCCGTGGCTGCCGTTTTACGGCACACCTACCTACACTAACTACCTACTTACCTACACTAACTACCTACTTACGTACACCTACCTACATACATACATACCTACCTACCTACCTACCCACCACTAACTACCTACTTACGTACACCTACCTACATACATACATACCTACCTACCTACCTACCCACCCTACCCTACCTACTTACCTACCTACCTACCTACTTACCTACCTACCTACTTACGTACCTACCTACTTACCTACATACATACATACATACCTACATACCCACTTTGCCAACATACATACCTACCTACCTACCCTACCTTCACCTATCTATTCTAAGAACCATCTCCTTACTATAACTAACACAACAAAAAAAGAATTAGCGAAATTGGTCCAGCCGTTCACGCGTGATCCCGTGACCAAGGAAATAGGGATTCATTTTTATACGGGTTTGCAGGGACATCGACGCGAAGCCTGATACAATGGATTCAGTACATGATTCTGAACCCCCCTGCGTTGAAATTTTTCATCGGTTATTTAAAAAAAATCTGCTGTTCCATACATTTTGACCGCGTAGGTATTGCACTTTTCTATGAAACAGCAGATTTTTTTTTTATAACCGACGAAGAATTTCAGCGCATGGGGTTTCAGAATCATGTACTGAATCCATGGTATCAGGCTTCGCGTCGATGTCCCTGCCACCCTGTATACAGTGTGTCCGGACATGGACTAGCGATATTCTAAATACTTAAAAATAAACAATTTTAAAGTACAATTACACCCTAGGCTTGGGTCCAATACACTTCCCCGCGAGATATATTTGTCTCGTTTACTCTTACTACTGGACCTAATAAGTGTTTCCTTGACTTATTATTATTATTTAGTGATTTGTCTATTGCTTATAGTCTGTCTACTAGTATAGGATCCCGCCATAGAACGACCTTCACCGAGCTGGTTAATGCATGAAAAGTATTTAATATTCAATTAAATATGTCAATAAATATACTGCAAATGGGTTGTCTAAAAAATTCCAGTCCAGTATATGATTATTTTAGCAAAGTCGCTTCCCGCTGTCTGTCCCTATGTATGCTTAGATCTTTAAAACTACGCAACGGATTTGATGCGGTTTTTTTAATAGATATACTGATTCAAGATGAAGGTTTATAAGTATAATACATGCATAGTAGAGAAACACTGATCATTTTAGAGGTTTCTAATGTGATGTGAAACACATTTTTTTGCGCTTACATTGCAAACGCTGGCTGAACCCTACGAGATAGATCAAAATAATGTACTATACCTTAAAAAGTTTAACAAAAAAGTCCGCGATAGCTTATGTCTATCTTCTAAGGACTCTCTTTCTTTCAATGGACGAACTACACGCTGTGTACTCTTCTATCGCATGGGATGGTTCGCTGGGACGCTGTCGCACGTATTTACTCGCAGCAATATTTCACTTTTTTAAACTCGACAACCTGAATTCTGGACTGATTTTTCGCAGACAACCCTATACCACCGTGTTCGTAATGAAATAATCTTTATTTTAATTTAACTTTAATTCATTAACCAGACCGGTGCAAGTTACTATATCGATTGACCTGTTTATATCTGCCTACCCAAGGAGTTGTGACGGGAAAAAAATTGTCAACCTAACGTTTGCATATTCTTCGGGCTTCATACTTTCGATTGGTATGGAATTTATCTATTAACCAAACCGGTGAAATAATATATAAAAAAAAAATAAAAAAATATCATATACTGGACTGGAATTTTTTAGACAACCCATTTGCAGTATATTTATTGACATATTTAATTGAATATAAAATACTTTTCATCCATTAACCAGCTCGGTGAAGGTCGTTCTATGGGGGGATCTTAGACTATACGTCACGCACAGAAGAATAACTTGTGCCCATTGTCGCCAGACTACTCGGGCGAGCTGGACGCGGGCATGTTCGGCGGCGAGGAGGCGCAGCTGCGCGCGGGGCTGGACCTGGACGACCTGAACCTGCTGGAGGACCCCACGGCGCTGGTGCCCGACTCGGCCGTGGAGCACGAGTTCCGGCTCGACCGCTTGTAGTACAGCCGGCTACACGGCGCTGGTACCCGACTCGGCCGTGGAGCACGAGTTCCGGCTCGACCGCTTGTAGTACAGCCGGCTACACGCAAGCTTGTGCACATTCCGCCAAGGATCCAAGTGTTCATTGTGGTTAAGCGTTTTACTCATGTTTCAATTTCGAAGGGGTAGGTAAGTAGTTAGTGACGATCGCGATCGATTTGACGATTCCTGTGCGGCCCGACGTGATTATTCTAATTAGTATTGTGAATATTCTCTATAACTCGAATATCATTAGAAGATTGATTCGCATCTAATCGAGTTTTTTATTATAACTGTTCATGTCAAATTCTTGACAGTGATTTCTTTGTACATAAAAACTAAAAGTGTTCACTTCGATGAAATTGCATTTAAATCGCTAATGTTGCATGCTAGTATAACTACGAGTCCTTGGTTGCGTCGTTTAACGAATTGTTAACTTACTGGTTTTTAAACTTGTACTTCAAAGCACCGTATAATTCTCTTAGACATAATATTGTCATTCAGCGATTGCTCAAGCATTGACTGAATTTTAAACTTACTCTGCGGATGAGCAGATGATTGACATTTCTCGTTCCACAAATAAAGTGTATACATTGTGTATGCATGAGCTTTTCTACGTTATGTAGCATGTGTACATTGTGTCTCAATGTCCCAATTCCTTTCTGGATATAGTTGTTTAGTGTAACACTCTAGGCCATTGTAAATAAGAGGGATGCTGTTTATGAGGTTTTAAATAAGCTTTTGTCGCAAACATATCTATGTATGTGCGTATGTATGGTTGCGCGGCTCGAATTGTATACATCGATTATGTAAGTTCAATTTTTTATTTTTTTAAGTAAACTTTGATCTAAATGTGTATAGGCAAAGGGTAGCGGCTCTCACAATATCTACCTGAAGAGGAAACATTGCTAATTTACAACGGTATTTTCTCTTTTGATCTACATCACTTTCTAAATGACTCGTTTAAAAGGAGAAAGTTAGACATTCTAGACAATAAACCGTTGTGAAGAAACTATTTTATTCTTCCTCTTCATTCGATATTTGGGAGGAAGCTAGTCTTTACGTATAAACTTGTTTCTACTATGACATATCGCTGGCGGTCATAAAGACAACATTTAAACCGAGGTAATGTAAATAGCCCGCAGTTGAACTAGCCAGCGACTTCCTGTGACTGCTCGTTACATTTCGTTTGCGATACTACAGATTAGTACAGATGGTTCAGTCCGCATTTTAGGTATGAAGGTAGTTTGCGGCGGGCTCGACTTGTTGGACCAATAGGGATGCTGCCTAAAAAAATGTTTTGTGTCCGTCATGTAGATGTAGATTATGAAAAAATAACGTAAACGTATTTTTTCTTTTCTTACGTTATCAAAAAGATTACGGCGATACATTGAGTTTAAATGTGCCATGACGTTACGAGTATGTAGATTTTATACTTACTTGTGACGTAGCGACCCCCACTCCCCAACTTTAATGCCTTTTTTCCTAGTCATGTTTTATTGATATGATAAAGAAAAAAATACGAGTCTAATATTTTTGTTTATCTGACTGACGGACTAAATAGAATTTCTTTTTTTTTACCAAGGCATCATCCCTATTTGGTAAGTATAGCGTAGTCAAAAGATCTAAGAGTTTCGTGATAGAAAGAGAGGCAACTTCTAGGCGAATATAACTGTAGGTAATTAGCGCTGTGCGACCTGAATTGCACTTTGTTGTGTCGTAGCAAGAGTCGCTTTTTATTTAAACGACTTGGCGGAGTGAACCATCTGTATTTATCTGTGCGATACTTAGATTGTTTCCGACAGATACTCGATGCTAGATCATTATCCTTGTTCTCTGTTCTAGAACAGTAACTATCTGAAGTTAAACTTTAAATAGTTATTAAGTTTGATATATTTAGTTGTTAAAAATATACATTGCACTCGTAGTATTAACCTTGTGTATGTTTTCTCTCTTGTAATGTTATGTGAATTTATAATTCTATAGTTTTTGTAATAAATGTATGACATAGAAATTATTTTTAATACGACCGTGCGGTTAATATTACGAGTGCACTGACATACAAGTAGACATTTGTGTTTTTCTGTTTTGTAAATGCTCATTATATTATGTTTTAAGAGTCTAGTCAACAAATTATGTTCAGGAAGTTTTAACAGATTTCATACAATTCAACTGATTATAAATGTACAGATTTCATTCCATTACAATTATGAGGCAATTTGAATACAATGATTTATTATAATGTAGAAAGGACCGAAGTGGGGCCGTGTGGGGTTCCCGTGGCTATTTGATATCTGCTCGTTTACAAAAGTCATATCTATTGCAACATATATTGTATATCTTTGTGTTGTGTACAGTGTACGCAGAATTACGACTGTTCGTGTTGTTATGGTTTTAAAGTTTTATTTAAAATTCCGCCATAGGGGTATGTACTGTATGACAGATGATATACTTGTACTGTATAAATAGTTAATGTACGATAATTGTGATAAAGTAAAAAAGCACAACATAATTCATTGTGAAGCCTAATCTGACGTTAAAGTAAGTTTCTTTTTTCTTATTAAAGTTTAAATAGTGTTTTCTAAATTTAGATCATTATGTACATGTTATATAAGCTAGTGTCTGCCAAATGCAGAAGATTAACGAATATCGGTCGGGTTTGATTTTGAGTCTGAGTCAGGTGCAATATGTTGTATGTGTTGGAATGTTTCGACCACGTCATGACACTGTTATTTGAATACTATTATGTTCATATTGTTTTATTATCAATTCGAAAGTACAAAGTCAAAATTGTGAATGTTCTGTTGCGACTGTGCGTGATGATGTGACGTGTGCAGCTCGCGAGGGCGGGGCCGCTCGCGTCTGCTCACACGTCGCATTTGAAAAGTACTCATAGTTATAAAACCTGTTGGATTTTTTTACCTTTTGCATTTTGGAGTTAAGTTATAAATAGTAATAGGATAATGTATGTGCAGTTATGAGAAAGCTTTCGATGCCCTTGAAAGCAACGAGACACCAATCTGTGTGATCGAGTATTTCTACAATTCTTAAATCTATGAATTCATACGACATTTAATTATAGGACATTATGTTTTTTCTCAAATATGCACAAACTTAATGAAGATTTTGCGGTAAAATGTTTCAAAGGTTTGTTTTATTTAAACCAAATGTACATAAGTGTGATAGAGATGAAACGGTCTCATTTAAAAAATAAAGTTGTTGTAAGGATTTGTTTATTTTTCATGGCTACCTCACCGAATTTGTATAATTGACTTCCAATAATTATTACTACTTGTTTTTCAAGACTGATAGTAATTGTCTGTCTGAGACAGACTTAACCTTAGTGTAGCGGCACACCTGCGGAACGTTCGGCGCGGAACGTTCCGTCGCGTCATGTGACGCTTGCTCATGAACCGATGTAACGTTCGGCTGATGTGTCATAGGTAACTTGAAAAACTTAGGAGCGTATTCAACCGAACGTTCGGCAGGTGTGGCGCGACCCTTATAACGACCCACTGACTAGGGGTCACAAAATCGGTTTCACCGAAATCGAAAAAACCGGTTAAACCGGGTTTCACGTAATTTTTAGAAAACCGGTTTTAGTTTAGTGATAGCCGAGTTTTCGATTTTATCGGTTTATTTTTCTATTAAGTACTCGGAAATAACATTTCAGGATAGAGACTTTGAGATACTAACGGATGTAAGCAAATGTTTGTAAATAGCTAAGATGACAGTCGAAGCTCTTTGTCGCTGCGACGCAAATCTCATTACTGCAGATATAGCTATGAATTTCATGCTCACAAAGTTAAAGGAAGACCAGGGGCGTTTTAGTGCTAGCTGAACGAATTACCTATCGCACTAAACAGCGATGCACTAATTTGACCTCTGTTCTGAAATATTTGCAGAACGCATCAGACTATTTTCGTATGAAAGATGAAAGTGCTACTTTTCCTAGTCTTGATGGCCAACAATTAGCTGATGTCACTATGTGATGTGAGATATAAAAAATCAGGCAATCCCAGAGTCTGACAATACCGCCCAGCAGTCAAAGCAGCTCAAGTGACGACAATGACTTCGTATTAGCTTCTAGAGCTTCTAGAACAGTAGCTGGAATGAATGAAGAATTGCAAGCAGCAATTGAAAAGTCCATGTCTGTGTCTCAACCTAACAGGACGTTCTCCGCTATAGATACGGAATTTGAGAATGATTTACACTTTAGACACTTTAGACATTCGTTCAATTTTACGCTATTATCGCATTACCAATGCATCAAAAATAAGAACGGAGTATAATTTATCGTTGCTTTAAGCCAGATGTTTTGTTGATTCTCACTTTTTCAGATGTTATAATTGTTGTTTTTTTTTTTCGTTTATTCAATCAAGGAGTTTTTCATTTTATTCTAGTGTTCACTGATTTAGCTCTAAAACGAATTATAAATACTGATTAATAAAGAGTTTAGAATCATAGAAAAGGCTTTATTTAAAAAAATCGAAATAATCGAATAAACCGGAAAACCGGTTTTTGTGATGAAATAAGAATCGTCTAACCGGTTTTCTAATATACCTGCGGTTTTGTGACCCCTACCACTGACTGACAGTTTTTCACAACTGACATTTTCGAGTGCGTTTCATCAAATAGTTTCTATGCCGTAATGTTGGCTCCACTGATGTAAGACCAAGACCAAACGGCGCGAGCGATACCTAATAGGTCCGTTTTTTTTTTAAATTTAACATTGGAACCAATATTACGGCAAAGGAACTATTTGAAACGCACTATAGCAAAGATTTTATTTTCATTGATTTTTAATTACCGTCAAGATGGTCTGGATGGACTTGGTCCAAGTCTTGGATCTCAAATCAGCTTACATAAAAGTTTAATACTGTAATGCCCGTTTTCACCATCGTTCCCTCAAACACTTCATTACTAAGGATCTCTTAACCTAAGAGACTCTTTAAATGACCTAAGTTTTTTTTTCACCAGATTAAGGGATACCTACTTAAGGGCCACTTACCTAAGTGACAGTTTTTTTTTAAATCAAGGTGTGCGGAAATCGTACTTATACGAATAAATTACCGATTTTGTATTCCATCGATAAATCATGTAGATTAATGTAAAATAATATGACAAAATAGAAAGAAAACATAAAATAAACATGATTACATTTAAAAATAGATAAAATATCATTCAAAATGCCTTATTAAAAACAAGAAAAAATGAAGAAGAAAATTATGTATTAAAATAGTGACATCTTGACAGATGACCTTCCATTTCGCAGCAAATATTCACCTTCAACAACAAATGAACTGGGGTGGCGTCACACCTGCCGAACGTTCCGTCGCGGAAGGTTCGGCGACGGAACTATCGGTCGTAGATTCGGTTGGCATGACACACTATACGCGCCGAACGGTCGGCGGCGTTTAGTTCGGCGCATTACGCGACGGAAAATTACGTTCCGTCGTCGTCACAGTGTTTCCACTTTTTGGGATTTCTCCCTTTTTTAGGGAAAAATGCCAATAATAAGCATGGTTTAGGGATATTTTATTTAAAAAAATTGAACTTGAGTTGGTAGCCCTTTGTTTATAGTAGGTAGCACCCAATGTACTTACTACTCAAGCGTGTGGCACCACCGATTGATTAAAGGGGATTCCCTAAAACTCGTAAAGTCGTAATGAATGTAATTCGTCTAATTATAGTTTACATTTGGTGCCGATTCTCTTGTCAAAAATGCCGCTAAACTAGACTAAAAATAACCAAAATTTAGTTTAGTCCTGTCAAACGAGGATTTCCCATTCTGAAATAGACTAAAGTGACACAACGGGGATGCGCCAAGGTAGCCCGCGAAATTCAATTTGCAGGTCAGTGGTGCCGATTCTCTTGTACACCGAACTAAACTATCACTAAAATTTCTTACTTTTTGTCTATGAGAATCTAAAAGCTATTCTGCGGAAAAATATCTCTAAATTTAAAAAAAAAATTGACACATCTAAAATCGAATTTGACAATCGCGTCGCGACACCACATGGTACTTGTTTGCTCTACTCCGTGAATTTTTATAGAGCCAGAGGCGCGCTGGGGGGCAGCCTTGACGTGTTTTGTATGGAATTTTTAACATTTTGTACGGAAAATATAAAAAAATATTACCTATGTGTAGAGGTACAGACGCCAGCACATCAAGTTACTACAATCTGTCAAATTTCTTTAATAGATTTTCAACTCTATCGCTCAAGAATAAGGTTCAATGTTGATTGGGAAAATTTGACAGATTGGAGTAGGTTGATGTGCTGGCGTCTGTACATAGAATTACTGGATGCAAAGGGGGTCGAAAGGGGTTTGAAGATTTTGGCCCTAAAATCAGCCACCATTTTGTTTTTTTTTTAAATCGAGGTGCTCAATAAATGTCATATATTTGGATAGGGGACACTTATACAAACATAAAACTTCATATAACATAACATCATAAAGCGTCACGTTTCTGAGATATTCAAAGATAAAAATAACAATTATTATAACGAATTTATTTATTTATGTTGTAGTTACTTCATGTTGATTAAGTTATTTACACATTGATTAATTGACTACACCTAGTGGATAAGACAAAGGATTTTTTAATCATATTCGGAATAAATAA
The DNA here is from genome assembly GCA_948150665.1 of Conistra vaccinii. NCBI lineage: Eukaryota > Metazoa > Arthropoda > Insecta > Lepidoptera > Noctuidae > Conistra > Conistra vaccinii. The sequence continues at coordinate 12,287,265 of OX411327.1, read as the reverse complement.
TATCATCCAAGAAGGCAGCGGGAGGCTGAATAGAATTTTCTTGGGTGTCGAGCCCATGCCATGCACCATATAAGACATATACCATATAACACACGTCCTCATTCGACGGAGGGTATACATATATTTTTGTCTCTTTCGCTCTTAACAAAAATATTACCTATACATGATGCAATTATGTTTTCATAATTCAATATACTTACCTGAAGGGAAAAAAAACAAAAAATCCTTGTTTCAGGGTTCAGTTTTCGACATATATTTCGGTGAATAACTCCGAAACCTGACGCTTTAGGATATTTTGTCATATGACATTTTTTGTTTGTATAAGTGTCCTCTATCTAAAAATCGAACTTTCGAGTTTCACTGCGATTCTCAAAAAAAGTCAAAATGGCGGCATCATGTTAGGGCCACCCTCCATACAAAAATCTTCTAACCCCTTTCCATTGTTTTTGCGCTAGGACGCACCGTTTTCGAGATTTAAGCAAAATAAAAAAAGTACTGTTTTTGCAGCTGAAGTGTGTGAATTTTAGTTCATGCCAACTAATTTTATTCCACTCCTTTTTAATCGCGTTAGCGCGCAGAGCCAAGGGCCGGCGGCGCCGGGCAGGCAGGTAGGCAGGAACGCGATGTTGCCGCTCTTCTCTTGCCACGCCGCGCCGCGCCGCCGCCGAGATTAGTGTCTCCACTTAAGTTTTTAATTTTTCCCCAGTTACTTAATGAATTATCCCTCAAATTCCCAAAAAAAAATGGTTTAAGGATTTTTTTCAATTTTATAGCACTAAACACCTACAAAACTTCCATTAATTGACGAGATTACAAAATATTCATTAATTTCCGATGTCGTTTTTAGCCACGGTAAAAGTACAATTAACGATGACATGGTAAACTAAAATTAGACGAATTACATTCATTACGAGTTTGAGGGAATCCCCTTTAATCAATCGGTGAAGCCATAGAGTTAAGTAGTAGGTATATTGGTTGCTACTATAAACAAAGGGCTATAAACTCAAGTTCAATTTTTCCCCAAAATTCCCAAAATCCCTGTCAAAATAAAATATCCCTAAACCATATTTATTGTTTGCAATTTTTTTCTAAAAATGGGTCAAAATTCCTTTATAGTGGAAACACTGGCCGACATCCACCGACCGAACGTTCCACTACGCCCGCGGAACTTTCCGTCACCGAACTTTCGGTCGCGTTCCGTCGCGTCTTGTGACGCTTGCTCATGAACCGACGGAACGTTCGGCAAGTGTGCCCCGACCCGAAAAACATTATCAACCGAACGTTCCGCCGCGGAACGTTCGGCAAGTGTGCCCCGACCCAAGATGCCGAATAACGGGCCCCTATATTTAAAGGATCCCTTAGCAGAAACCAACACTTAAAATGTCTGAGCCTCCCTAAATTTAAGGAATGATGGTGAAAAAGGGCATAAATCTACTATTTGCTACCTATGCACAAATTTTAGGTACCTCAATGTATACGTATACATTCAGGGACTTACCTAAAATGGAGGGACCAAGGGATTTTGACATAGTTATTTAACAAAATCCTTGGTCTCTCCTTTTTGACGTCAAGATGGAGGGACCAAATGGATACGCTGGTCGGAGGAGTATGCTACCTGTACAGTAATTCAATACCTTAATAATTCTACTTCAGAAATATGAAATTTGATTGGCCTTAACACGAGTCGTTTCAGAAATATCGACCATAAATGTTGGTCCCTCCATAATGACGATTTAACAATTTGGTCAGGCATGTTAATGGATAGTTTTTTTTTACTTGTTGAAGTATTCATATTTAATAGTACCTACTACGTATCAGACGAAACTGAGTAGTAAAAGCTGATTTACCTACATTGATCCAGTATTTCAACCAACCGCTGCGCGCTCTTTCAAATCAAGTGACATGCATGAATATTGGACCAATATAAACACTTCGATCTAGTCAAGCATCCAGTTTCCAGCGCTGACGGCAATGGACAACCTTATAAGCTCATTGCGTAGTCCATGATTAAAAGCCATGCAGTTCTTGATCTCTGCACACTAAAGAGATTCGTTTCTCCTAAATCGCCTCTAAGGGAGTACTCACACTTGTTCAGCTTATGCCCATAGAAAACAACGGTTTTATATGGAGAAGCGTACGCATCCGTTCAGTTTTCCGCTTTCGCGGCAAACAAGTATAAAATGAGGATATAATGTGTTATTTATTATCATGCGAGTGCTGCGCTGTTACTGTTCTGTGCTGTACGCGGCTGATAGAAGCAGCTGTATAAGTTTGACCAAAATCGTTCAGCGAAACGCGAATGGAGCTGAATAAGTGTGAGTAGTCCCTTAGCATTTGACCAGCGCGCGATAACGTTTGCTGTTGCTATTCTATGGACACCGCTGGAATTCTGGCGCTCGAATGACGTTGGCAGGGGGCGCTGTTGGTAATTTATTTATTTAGTTGGTTTAAAGTCACAAACACGCAAACGCACACACACAAACACACACTAGTCGCCAACGCGCCGGAAGCAAGGCGACGGCTAGTCGTCAACACGCCGTCAGCAAGGCGACCGCTCGCTGCCGCACGCCACCGGCGAGGTAACAGTTTATTGTTTATTCACAAGCAAGGCGTCACCGTGCGGCCGGTGAGGTGTCACCCCGCGGACGGTGAGGCGCCGGCGAGCGGGCTCCTCGCTTGAAGCGAGCTGTCGGCCCGACGGGTGACGGCTCGGCAGCTCGCTGCCGACGAGCCGTCCACTATTTTGTTTAGCCATTGTAAAATAGACTTTAATACATTTGACTTAAAGTCCTAACTTGATTGACAATTTATTTGCCGTGTCGAAGGCGTGCTGCTATAATGAGCGATGACCTTAAGAAGATCCGGGTGCCCCTAGGGTTTCTGTGCTAATCTGGGTGAATGTAAAGCCAGGTCTACTAACGCACTATGCGGTTAGCCGGAACGCGGTCAACCGGACGGATCGCTGTTGTTTGGCCAGCAGCCGCATCACAGTGCATTTTCTCGTAAATATTTTTTCATCACACCTATTCGAAAAACGACAATTGCCTATAGAGGATAGCGGGAGCAAAATTCAACTTTGCTCCCTAAGGAGTTTGAGGTTTTTCTCTTCTGATTGGTCCACTCCGTGCTTTTGATAGCGTACTGATTTGCGTAGTTACGTTGGAGGCGCTCGCGTGAAGGTTTAATGTAAAAAAAAATATCGAGTAGAAATATTTTTCTCATAGGTAGTGATGAAAAATTGTGTGTATTACTCGGGGACAAAATATTTTGTTCTCGGGCGGCGTATATTGAATCCTTCGCTTACCTCTGAATTCAATATAACGCCCTAGAACAAAATATTACTTTGTCCCCTTAGAATAATAACGCATAGAAACCTAGTACGAGTGCAAAAAGTGAGGCAACTAAAACTTAGCCATAGTGGCTAACTTCTCTCGGCGAGCCGTCAGTACTCAAGGTCACGTTCCGTCGAACACAGCTCGCGAATAAATAATTTAAAATAATTGAAAATGACAGTTTGTAGCGTGAAGAGATGTCATAGCACTAGGATAACAAGACAAAATGTGATCAAATTACATTTCATAGGTAAATACTTACATTTTATACATTCTTTTTACGTAAATCGATCATCAAACAAAAATTCTAATAACCTACTTTATCACAATACAGTGTTGCTATTTGTGAGGAAAAAAATACCCACATTGCTTTCAATTTTGTTCTTATTTTGGTTTTTGATGTAGGTACCTTACTACCTACCTTATGGAATACGATAAAACATTTTGCCAGTTTCGAGAAACTAACTTGTCATTAGGTATTTTATATTAGTCTTTGTAAATAGGATACTGGTGGCGATTTAAACTATTTACAGCCTCTGCATTTTGATCGTCACACTGCTACTTAGTGTTTTTAAACTTTTTAATTTTTTGTAATTTTCTTAGGCATCCTCCTATCCATACTAATATTATAAATTCGAAAGTAACTCTGTCTGTCTGTCTGTCTGTCTGTCTGTCTGTCTGTATGTTACCTTTTCACGGCTAAACCACTGAACGGATTTCGATGAAATTTGGCAAGGAGATAGATGGCATCCTAGAGAAGGACATAGGGTACTTTTTGTCTCAAAAATAACCCCCAAGGGGGTGATATAAGGGATGAAAGTTTGTATGGGAAACTCAATATTTCTAAGTTGGGGATATGGAAATTCAAATTTATGCTTTTGGTAAGAAATAAAGAATTACGCTTTTCAGCGTTTTTGTAAAATCATCCCCTAAAGGGGTAAAATAGGGGTTGATTTTAAAATTCACATGTATTATTGATTATTTTTGTTGTCTCTTATTTTTAAGAGATTTAAGGTGTGGTTCCAGTGAGTCGGAACCGGATGCGGCACAGTTCACGGTGAGTCGGAACTGTCTGCGGTGATTGTCGCGATTGTGGTGATTGTGGTTCCAGTGAGTCGGAACCGAGTGCCGCACAGTTCACAGTGAGTTGGAACTGTCTGCAGTGATTGCGGCGATTGTGGTGATTGTGTTGATTGTGGTGATTGCGGTGATTGAGCTGATTGAGGTGATTGCGGTGATTGAGCTGATTGAGGTGATTGTGGTGATTTCGGTGTTTTCGGTGATTGAGGTGATTGCGGTGATTTCGGTGATATCGGTGATTATTTTTGTTGTCTCTTATTTTTAAGAGATTTAAGGTGTGGTTCCAGTGAGTCGGAACCGGGTGCGGCACAGTTCACGGTGAGTCGGAACTGTCTGCGGTGATTGCGGCGATTTTGGTGATTGTGGTGATTGCGGTGATTGAGCTGATTGAGGTGATTGCGGTGATTGAGGTGATTTCGGTGATTGCGGTGATTTCGGTGTTTTCGGTGATTGAGGTGATTGCGATGATTTCGGTGATTATTTTTGTTGTCTCTTATTTTTAAGAGATTTAAGGTGTGGTTCCAGTGAGTCGGAACCGGGTGCGGCACAGTTCACGGTGAGTCGGAACTGTCTGCGGTGATTGTGGCGATTGTGGTGATTGTGCTACCAGTGAGTCGGAACCGGGTGCCGCACAGTTCACAGTGAGTTGGAACTGTCTGCGGTGATTGAGGTGATTGCGGTGATTGAGGTGATTTCGGTGATTCCCCAGTGAGTCGGGGTGATGAGTCTAAGGGTGTTGACCAGGAATGCGCGTTCGCTGCATGCTGGTGGTCAGGATACCCGCTGAGCCGTGGATGCTGGCTGTGTAACTCGCCTCACGAAAGCTTGCGGGATTGATGATGATGACGTCACGCTGAAGTAGTTGCACGAAGGCTGCGTTGACGTTCAGTCTCAGGGTCACCAATTTAGTGGTATGAGGAACAGGGTGTAAAGTTCACTCATCCACCATAGAAAAGGGAGGATCCTCCGACAAGACGGGTGTTATGTCGGGCGGGCAACTGCTCATAAGTTGATTTCGGATAGTCTTATCTATGTCGTTCGCGTGGTAAATTCTAACTGCGCGATGCAGGATTTGTGTGACATCATGTCTTTCATGCGTAGTTCGTATGTGGCGGTGTAACCGCTACAAACATTACCTCCTTACTAATAAACGTTGTATAGCGTCTGTATAGTTAAACATATAGTATAGTTACAAAGCTTTGTCTTCTTCTTTCGAATGTCAAATTACTGACGACTGAAAGAGATCATTTTTTCATTTTGAGGTACGCAACCCTAAAATGTGCCTGTTACTTTTTCATGCCGTAAGGGCTGAACGGATTTAGTTGAAAGGCGTATGGTCTTTTGACTAAATCCGTATAGGCCATGATCTGGGTTAGGATAGAGGATAATCTGAATCCCGGTAGTACGGTCCTGTGGGATATTTTCCGACCTTTACGCGGGCGAAGCCGCGGGTAAAAGCTAGTTTTATAATATTTTCATTGTTATTTCCGAAGCTATTTTGACCGGTATCATGTTAATCCTTATCCTATAAAATATGTTATTTAAATTGGGCATTCAATTTCGATTAAAATATGCCTTCACATCACATCATTTAAATGAATAGTTTAAGAGATATCACAGTTTGAAAATTACGCGTAACAAGCCTCGGGTAAAAGCTAGTTTAAAATAAAAGGAAATAAATGAACCGTTAATCGCAAGACAATGATTAGTTCAATGCGTTTAGAATGTGTGATGGGTTTTTAATATTAACATGTATTAATTGCTTACATGTAAAAAATCGGATATGATATCAAATAATAGTAAGTGTTGTAAGTTTCCAAATACTTATTTATATTTAAACTAGCTTTTACCCGCGGCTTCGCCCGCGTAAAGGTCGGAAAATATCCCACAGGACCGTACTACCGGGATTCAGATTATCCTCTATCCTAACCCAGATCATGGCCTATACGGATTTAGTCAAAAGACCATACGCCTTTCAACTAAATCCGTTCAGCCCTTACGGCATGAAAAAGTAACAGGCACATTTTAGGGTTGCGTACCTCAAAATGAAAAAATGATCTCTTTCAGTCGTCAGTAATTTGACATTCGAAAGAAGAAGACAAAGCTTTGTAACTATACTATATGTTTAACTATACAGACGCTATACAACGTTTATTAGTAAGGAGGTAATGTTTGTAGCGGTTACACCGCCACATACGAACTACGCATGAAAGACATGATGTCACACAAATCCTGCATCGCGCAGTTAGAATTTACCACGCGAACGACATAGATAAGACTATCCGAAATCAACTTATGAGCAGTTGCCCGCCCGACATAACACCCGTCTTGTCGGAGGATCCTCCCTTTTCTATGGTGGATGAGTGAACTTTACACCCTGTTCCTCATACCACTAAATTGGTGACCCTGAGACTGAACGTCAACGCAGCCTTCGTGCAACTACTTCAGCGTGACGTCATCATCATCAATCCCGCAAGCTTTCGTGAGGCGAGTTACACAGCCAGCATCCACGGCTCAGCGGGTATCCTGACCACCAGCATGCAGCGAACGCGCATTCCTGGTCAACACCCTTAGACTCATCACCCCGACTCACTGGGGAATCACCGAAATCACCTCAATCACCGCAATCACCTCAATCACCGCAGACAGTTCCAACTCACTGTGAACTGTGCGGCACCCGGTTCCGACTCACTGGTAGCACAATCACCACAATCGCCACAATCACCGCAGACAGTTCCGACTCACCGTGAACTGTGCCGCACCCGGTTCCGAGTCACTGGAACCACACCTTAAATCTCTTAAAAATAAGAGACAACAAAAATAATCACCGAAATCATCGCAATCACCTCAATCACCGAAAACACCGAAATCACCGCAATCACCGAAATCACCTCAATCACCGCAATCACCTCAATCAGCTCAATCACCGCAATCACCACAATCACCAAAATCGCCGCAATCACCGCAGACAGTTCCGACTCACCGTGAACTGTGCCGCACCCGGTTCCGACTCACTGGAACCACACCTTAAATCTCTTAAAAATAAGAGACAACAAAAATAATCACCGATATCACCGAAATCACCGCAATCACCTCAATCACCGAAAACACCGAAATCACCACAATCACCTCAATCAGCTCAATCACCGCAATCACCTCAATCAGCTCAATCACCGCAATCACCACAATCAACACAATCACCACAATCGCTGCAATCACTGCAGACAGTTCCAACTCACTGTGAACTGTGCGGCACTCGGTTCCGACTCACTGGAACCACAATCACCACAATCGCGACAATCACCGCAGACAGTTCCGACTCACCGTGAACTGTGCCGCATCCGGTTCCGACTCACTGGAACCACACCTTAAATCTCTTAAAAATAAGAGACAACAAAAATAATCAATAATACATGTGAATTTTAAAATCAACCCCTATTTTACCCCTTTAGGGGATGATTTTACAAAAACGCTGAAAAGCGTAATTCTTTATTTCTTACCAAAAGCATAAATTTGAATTTCCATATCCCCAACTTAGAAATATTGAGTTTCCCATACAAACTTTCATCCCTTATATCACCCCCTTGGGGGTTATTTTTGAGACAAAAAGTACCCTATGTCCTTCTCTAGGATGCCATCTATCTCCTTGCCAAATTTCATCGAAATCCGTTCAGTGGTTTAGCCGTGAAAAGGTAACATACAGACAGACAGACAGACAGACAGACAGACAGACAGACAGACAGAGTTACTTTCGAATTTATAATATTAGTATGGATTTTAAGGGATAAAATGGTTACTGTGGGTCATCCTTAGAAGATAGATATATGCCATCGCGGACTTTTTTGTTGATGTTTTTAAGGTATACAATACTCAAGAACATACATTTGATTTATCTCTCACGGCTTACGCGGCGCACGCCAGTAAAGCTCCCAGTCGACATGATTTTTTCCGACATCTTCAATAATAATTGTTATATTTCAGCTGATTTACACAAAACCTTAATAAATTATATACTTCGTCCAATGGTGAAAACCGTTTGAAAATCTGTTCAGTAGTTTTTGAGTTTATCGCGTTCAGACAGACAGACGCGGCGGGGGACTTTGTTTTATAATATGTAAGGATAAATGGAATTTTACCTTCCGGAAAAATAATGAAGTTCCAGTTCCTGATATCATAAAATACTTGTCTTGGTTTGGTCCTTTTCCCATATTTTTGTGGGTAAAGGCCTGGTAATGGTATCACTGAAAGCTATATTTGTGTGCGTTTGCGGAACGTAGACACATTCGGCTCACGCACACAAACAAAATGAACTGGACACACGATATCGCTCGTGTTTTGTACTAGACGCGGCTTCTATGCGTTATTATTCTAAGTTTGTCCCCTTGTAACACAAATAACTATTGATTGCGGTCAAACGGACGGCTGACCGCGTTCCGGCTAACCGTATAGTGCGTACCTACCCTTAGTGTTATAATATAATAACATGAAACATCAAAGTATCAAACTTGAACCAATCAACGCCCCCAAATCGGTTCAAGTTTGATGTTTCATGTTAATAAAACACAAAAACGTGGCGCAGTGGACCCGGCTTAAGAATACATGCACATCGGTTTCCTCAGCCTCCATGCAAGCCTTGCACAGAGGACTGTGCGTTATGCCCAATGTGAAAAAGTGTTTGTTTAGCGAGCAGTGTCCCGTGATGGTCCCCGACACCAGACGCAGGCCGTTCCTGTTCAAGCGTAATAACGCCTGGTGAGCCTACTGTCTAAAGATAGGCTCCAATGTCGAGGTCCACCAGCTCTCTGCTTGTGTGTGGGTGAATTCCTGTAGCCACCGCGCGAACTAATCGTACACATGAACACATCCCCTTCAACCAGCTGTTGAAGGGGATGTGTACGATTAGTTCGGGTCCACAGACTGACTTGCTGGATGCTCTCCTAGCTAGTTCGCCGCAGCAGCAGCAGCAGTTAGCTAGTGATAGCGTATAATAATAGTTCTACTTTGCTAAATGTACGTACGTGTCATTGCCGCATAGACACACTCCACATTAATTCAACCTCATTCTCCTCAGTTTAATTCTATTACAGGCTGGAAAAAATCAAACGTCAATCATTCCAATTCAGTATTCAAATTTTGCGGTCTTGTGTCACTTTTTCCAAGTGATTTTTGTGTGATTTTGCAAACATGCGTTCTTGGTTTGTATTGATCTTATTTGGGAGTCTACTAGTGCAGATCATCAGCAGACCGCAACAGGCAGCAGAGTATAATAATGATAGGTAACATTCTAACGTTCTTTTTTATATGTAGACCTTAGACCAATGAGGTATAACCTCATTGCCTTAGACTAACATTTTCGTAGCGACGTTGAATTTATGAACAAACGTAAGCTCATTCCGTTATCCAAAAGCAATGGATTCGTTGACCTGAAGTATGTGGGTATATTTAACATAATACAACTAAAAGTTCAAATAAAATTGTAGGTAGTCTCAAGTGATTTAGATCATGCCTGTGGATTAAAAACCTATTCTCAGTAGGTTTTTAGCGGCCCGAAACTGTGCTCATAACGAGGCAATGAATCGGCTGGTTTCGTTCATTACTAATCATGTCGACAGCTTCAACTCTATCGAGTAAGTATAATATATAACTCTCATCGCAACTAACATTTTAATAGTTTTGATATCACATGATTGTAGCCAGTCGGGCTATGATTTTACCGCTCGGGGCGGCCAAGAGCGGTAAAATGGTGGCCTCCTTAGCGTCAGCAGTCGGCAAACAATATTTTGTCAATGACCATTTTATCGTTACAGTGATCTTGAGGAGGCAGAAGAAGATGAAGAGAATGAACAGGTGGCAGAAGAGTTCTTGACTGACGATGACGAAACGCGCCTGGCCGAGCAAGTAAGTTCGATGACCTCATAGTTAGGCTGACACCCAAACTTTTCTGCGCAACATTCATAAATCATAAGAAACCGGTAATTTTTACTGCGTTCCGCCTCGGTGGAGTGTAAGTCTGATAAGGACAAAACAATTGTGTACCTACCGCCTACCGCGGCCAAGAACACGCCGCTGCAGCGGGTCATTCCCACATGGGATTTGACTATACTTAGCGAAATGTGGCTGTACTAGACACTTTCTTCTACCTAACCCTACGGGGAATATAGGCGTGTTATGTTTTTATTTTCGCAATGCTCTAGTATTTTTACCCGACTGCCCCAGAAGGAGAATAATGTTTTATTTAAATTAATTTCAGGATCCTGCTGTTCAAGAAGAAGACGTACCGCAAAATAGGCACATGCTGGACATAACTGAAAGCAGATATTTGCAGCGCAACTCGGCTGATGACCGCCTCACTCGGACTAAAACAGAAAATGTAAATAATTTCGAAAATCATCTTAGTGAAACCTTTCTTGGTAAAAGTTGACGATGTTAAAATTGACTAATTCATTTTGACAGCTTTCAGATTTTAAAACCTTACTGGATCGAGATACACGAGACCATAATCCCGTAGTAGAACAGGTTCAATCTTTTCCTTCTTCAAGACTTCGCGAGTCAAATAAATATACTGAATCCAACGACGATCAACAAGAAGCAACAGAACAATTGAGCAATCGTGATGTTTACAAATCCAATCGTATGATACATGGCCAAGGTGAAAATCAAATCAATAAAGGAACTGTTGAATTTGAAGGCCAGTCAAACGAAGAAGGCGATGTGTTGTTTGAAAAAAATGCGGACCAAGTAAGCAAAGTAAATAAAAATGAAAATAATAATAATGAAGCTTCTGATACCAATGAACAATCTCGATATTATAAGCAATATTATAACACAATGCAAGCTGAGAATAAAGATATAAATGAGGAGAAAAGTAATGATGGTGGTGCACATTTCAACTTAAGAGATAAACGCTTAAGAGATAGACGTGATGTAAAAGAACCTAGCTCAGCTGTAACTCCAACTGTGTCTAATGGCCAAAGTACTAAGGAGAGCAACGACAAAACAGACAGTGAAGATGAAGAATCTGCAATCAAAAGGCACATTAAAAAACTTTCTGAAAATGAATTAAATCAGCTATTAAATTCACTCACCGATGACAGACGAGAGCTTCTAAAAAAAATAATCGATGACGTCGATGCGAGTGACAATGGGTTTATTAATAAACGAGAAATAACTAAGAAAGCGGGCGCTGTAGAAGAAAATAATTTTATTGAAAACTGTCAATCAGATCTGAGTAAAGTTCAAGGTGGTAGTCCAATTGTTGTATTAAATACCGAAGCTGCACCTTCACCAAACACGGAGACCACAGATATCAGTAAGCAACCAGAAGCGGCAACTGAGATTAATGAACTATCCAGTCAAAAAAGTGCGGAAACAACTATGGGCTCTGTAAATAAAATGGAACTGACAAACCATAACGATGAAAGTATTGAGAAAACTGCTGATAGTTTGAACACGTTCGAATTAAATCTGGATCCAAAAAATCTAGACAAAGTTGTTCCAAATCCACAAGTTTCATCTAAAACTGAAATAAAGAGAGAAACAAATTTAGAAGATATCGATGATATGTCCGTTGATGACTCTAAAACGATAGACAACGATATGAATTTTCAAAATGGACAATATTATGGTAATGACCAAGGATACTTCTATTCTCAGGGCGGAAGTCCATCAAAATTATTGAACGATGATCAACAATTTCATGAAGATGGGAAAGAGTACAAACGAGAGACAGATTTAGAAAAGCAATCTGAATTATCTGATTCTATGAAATCATTAGAAGAATCTTTTCCAAATTCAAATGCTTATGACGATTCGGTGCCTTACTCGGGTCCATTAGTAAGAGTAAAGCGAAAAAATTCTGACCAAGTAATTAAAAAAAGATCAGCTGGTCTTTTCCCTGATGCCAAAGTTGGATACTTCCCGTACAAAGCAGAAAACGAGGATGAAGATAACGAAGAGGGTAATGAGTTCGACGATGAAGGATTTTATGATCGTACTTCTAACTTTGCAAATAGTAACAAAGGCTTAGAAGAGGAAACTGCCAATGTTGATCAATCAGTACAAGCTATGAACTCAAATGTTGATAAGTCTAAAGAAGCACCACATGAAAACCTGGAAGGTGAAGACTCAATGAGTCTCGGATCAGATACTGATGGTGTTCTATCTGGTGTGGAAGGCGTCGATGATAATCTTATGTACGGTAGTGACGCGAGGAAAAGACGCACTGCTGAAGACAACTCCAGGGACACCGCGAAAGACGAACCAGAGCGGTCTACGATATTGCTTGAAAATGAAAAGAAATCTGCAGGTGAAAATTTCTTCAATGCCCCACATTACCAAGAAAATGATGCGTTTGGACCACTCCCTCGAAACTATGACGGAGATCTAAACAGGTATAAAAGAATACGACGAGTGAAACAATCGCGTAATAATCAATGACCAACTTCTTCTGATGGTAAGAAAAGGTATACTATGATAATGATTAATTAATTTTTAAGTATTTTAAACAACGTTTGCGTTAAAATACATTAGTTTCTACTTAACTTTAATTTACATTATTTTTATTATTTTTTTATTTATAAGTATTCAAATACGAGGTAATTTAAAATTAGTTTTGGTTCAGTCTTGCAGTATTGTAGTATTGTTCATGTACAATGTCATAATTTTAGCCGAAAGACGTCCACTGCTGGACATAGGCCTCCCCCCAGCATCACCACTTCGATCGGGTCTGTTCCTCCCGTATCCTGCGGCCTTCGCAAGGTCTTTGGTCCACCTAATGTGGACGTGGTGGTGGGAGGCCTTCTAATGTTATGTCTTCCGGTACGCAGTCGCCAGTCAGCCAGATCAGTAATGTGCCCTGCCCACTGCCACTTAAGTTTCGCAATTATTCGAGCTATGTCAGTTAACTTGGTTCTCCTGCGGATCAGATCTCTTCATTTCTGATTCGATCTCGTAGGGAAACTCCAAGCATATCTCTCTCCATTGCCCTTTGGCAAACTTTTAGCCTTCTAATAAGGTCCATTGTGGGCGACCACGTTTCAGTACCATAGGTCATCACTGGCAACACGCACTGGTCAAAGACTTTCGTCTTGACACACTGCGGTATGTGGGACGAGAAGATATTGGATAGCTTCCCGAAGGCTGCCCAGCTTAATCAGATTCGACGATTTACCTCTTTCTCGAAGTTGAACCTACATAACTGGACAGTTTGTCCTAGTTAAACATACTCGTCCACAACTTCGAATGCAGTGTCTCTGATCTTCATGAGAGTGAGTGTTACATGGGCATTTGACATGACCTTTGTCTTGTCCATGTTCATTTTAAGACCCAGTCTTTCGGAAGCTCTACTGAGGTCATTGAGCATTGTACTGAGGTCCTCCATAGTCTCAGCCATGACAACTATATCGTCGGCAAACCGAAGGTGAGTGATGTACTCGCCATTGATGTTATTCTCGCCCTTCTTAAAGAAAAGTATCACTACACCTCTGTTCCATGCCTGTAGCATTTTGCTCGCGGGGAAGACGGAATCAAACAGCTTCTGGACGGCCTTAAGAACGGGTTTTCCGCCTTTAGGAGTTCGGCCATAATTCCGTCATCAAAGCCTTGTTGTTTTGAGCTGCTCCAGAGCCATCCTAATCTCGTACAAGCTGACGTCCGGGATGTATTCGGTGTACAATGTACATGTTATGTAACTTATAGATGTAAGGCAGTCTATCCGTTTACACTCAAATAATATTATCCCTTAATTTTAGAGAACTAACTTCTATGAAATACTTACTTCTAACGAAACTTAATATATAACTAATTTTAAAGAACCATGTATAATTTTTAGGTATTGTTATGTAAACATTTATAAATAAATAACCAAAACATGATCCCATGTTTTTTATTCTGACCCTTAACATCCGATTGTAGTAGACAAAACACTGCTATAATATTTCGTAATCATAGCCTTTGACAAGCGTAAAAAAAATAGGTTTGAACAGCGCACTTCTACTAAAGACATCTCATATAACAGGGTTATTTGTAAAATACCAGGCACCTCTTAAGGGGTCATTATACTCATCATTATGAACAACTTTTGCTATGGGACCAAACCTGAATACGCGAAAAAAAAACAGCTGTTCCTTACATTTTGACAAGATACGAAAACATAAATGAAGGGAACACCAGATTTTTTTTTCGCGATTTCAACTTTGGTCCCATAGTGAAAGTTGTTGTATTGTATGATGAATACAATGACCCCTTAAGAGGTTGCTGGTGTTTTACAAAAACACCAGCTGCTGGTTTTTTTCAAGGATCTTATGGTTGGTGGCTGTTAGTGTAGTACAGTGTGGTGTGTGGTATCACACGACTTCCACGTGAACGAAGTGCCGGGCAGAAGCTAGTAGAAAATAATATGAGCAACATCAATGTCTCTCCGCCGTGTGACAAAAAAATATCATATTACTGTTAGCCTGTATCATCCCACTGCTGAGCAAAGGCCTCTAGCCATGGCTTCCAGTGCTTGCTTCCCCGTAGAAGATGACGGGACGATCTGTACAGGACGACTAGTTGTTTACATTTGCACTGGATTAATGTGTTTTCAAATATAATAATCATCCAGAATTAATTATGGAAGGTAAATAAAAAACAAGTTTTTAATTATATAAAAGTTTATTGCATGGCAATGTTTGACAAAACAAAATATAAACTTGTTAAATTAACAAATTAAGAATTACATTATGCATATTATACATATAGGTAAGGCATGTTAATCGTATATTAAGACTAGTAGTTAGCATGCGTTTATAATAGGTAAATAACATTAACAGGATTACAATATAAGCTCCATATAGGTTATAACTTTATAAGGAATGAAATATTTTTAGCCTTTTCTCGGCTCAAGAGACAACAAAAATGTTTATTGTTGCTGTGTTATTTTTGTCGCGTAAAACTTATGTTCCCGAGAATCGCGCGTGTGTTTGAAAGGAGTGCGTCCAGAATCGATCAATGTAGCTGGACAAGTTCCGTGGACATGAGAAGTAAATTCCCGCTTGTAGCTAGTGCTGCCGTCACCCAGGACAAATTGCGAAGCATTTCCGTGCCGTGTGACCCGCTCCACACGTTCGGAACGGTCAGTTTTCTGTGCATGTTCGGAGCGCGAAAAACTTCCATAACGAGCTTCTGATTGCCCATAAAAGTCACCACCGACTCTAAGATTATCTCTAACAACTCGTGCTGGCTGACGTTCACCCGCTAGCGTAGACTGCCCATCTCTTCTTGTTTGATTACGGCGAGAATCCGAACTTTCGTGCTGAGAAATAACACCCATGTTGTCTCTTGTAGATCTATGCATGGAACTTATGCTTTTTCTATCCGTGCTGTGCGTAGAGTTACTAATGTATTCACCTCGTTCAGAGAGATTACCGATGCTCTTTCTCTGGGCAGCTGCTGTAGAGCTAATCGAATGTTGAGCTTCTGTGTTCGAATGAACACCTTTACGATGTAAAATTGAATTCGATGACGAGGAATCAGAAACCAAATCTGATGTGCGTTTATGATGACCACTACGTGAGGAGCTATCGATAGCGGTGGCCGGTGGATCATTACCCCCGCCGCCGTGCATCGCTCTTTGGAATTCGATGCTGGTCTTAGTTACACTGTCACTCAACTGGTTTCTGTTCGTCGAGTGTTGAGTTGATCTTGATATATGTTGCTCTGAGTGGCTTCCTTGATGTACTTGGGTTGATGAGCTAACATTTCTTTGATTGTGGCTTTCTGTTACTTGACCGTGATTTGATTGTCTGCCAGAGTAATCGGACGACACAATTCTTTGAGTAGAATCACCACCCCTGATTACATGACCGTCAGTAGTTGATTGTTGGGTAGCTTTTGTAACATTTTGACCGACGTGATCCCGGGATATGTTTAAACCACCGGTATTTCTTTGTGTATGTTGCTGATTGGAACTTAAATTTTGACTCGAGGACGAAGATGTAATGGATTGTTGAGACGAATGTATTCTTTGAGTATTGTCAATATATTGTTGGTTTGATCGAGAATGTTGTTGATCAACAAATGTAATTCCTTTTGATCCCTGTGTTGTATGATTAGATTGATTCGTAGAAGATGTTACATGATCGGATGCCAATGTCCTTTGTGTTGTGTCTCCCCCGATTTGTCGCGTGCGGTTTGTACGATCGTCTAATTCTCTCTTAGGAGTAGACTGCTGTGGAGTGAATTTTCCCGTATCATCACTTACATCCACTTCAACATTTCGTGTTACAGTCACCCACTTACCTCCTCGAAGCTTCTTTTCTGATATTTGTTTAATGGTTTTTGTTGTGGTTGTAGTGATGGTCTTCATATTTTTGATGTCACTTTTGTTTACTATTGTCTTGTCTGTGCTACTTCGAGACACAGAACGATCTGTAACCCCCACCGTCTTTTTTCTGTCAGTAACACTGTCTTGTGATGCAACCCTTTCAATATGTTTCTGTGACCCACTGCTATCAATAACATCCTGTGAAGTAACATGTTTGCCATGTGTTCCAGTTTGGATATGTTTTGAAGTAGTATGGTCCGTAGTGGTGTGGGAGTGCTTCACGTGCGTCTCCGTGTGAGATGTATGCGACTGATTATCGTGATGAACTTGGGCGTCGTGACGTGTAATTGTTTGAGATTTAATGTCACGATCATCATGTCCAGTGACAGACTTCGATTCTACGGTCCTCCTTGACGTCTCACTTGTTTGTGTTTTGCTAGTATCATGTTTTGTTATATCCCCGTTCGTATAAAGGTTGTCTTTTGGTCTTATAGGGCCTGATTTTTCTGCGGGACTCCACGTTTGAGGCCCTGGTCGTTCAAAGTCACCTTCAGGTTTTAAGTTATCTTTTGGACGAACCTGCCCAGGTGTTTCTCCTGGTGCCCATTTTGTGGGACTACGTGAATCCATATTACCTTCAGGATGCAAATTATCCCTTGGTTTTACTGGGCTTCGTCTATCTCCAGTTTCCCATTTTGGTCTTGACGGGTAGTTAACATCGCCTTCCGTTTTTAAATTATCTTTCGGACGAACTTGAGATGGTGTTTCTCCTGGAGCCCATTTAGTTGGCGTCCGTGATACCATATCACCCTCCGGATGTAAATTGTCTCTAGGCCGAACTTGATTTGGTGTTTCACCCGGTTGCCACTGAGTCTTAGGCCTGTCAGTAAATTCACCTTCAGGTCGTAGGTTGTCCTTCGGCCTTACTTGTTCAGGTCTGTCGGCAGAAGTCCACTTTGGTTTTGAAGGTCGATCAAAATCACCCTCTGGTTTCAAGTTGTCTCTAGGTCGGACTTGTGCTGGTGTTTCACCTGGAGCCCATCTTGATGGGGTACGTGATTCCATATCACCTTCAGGTTTGAGGTTGTCCTTCGGGCGTACTTGACTAGGTGTATCTCCAGGTTGCCAATGAGTCTTGGGTTTATCTGTGAAGTCGCCTTCGGGACGTAAGTTGTCCTTCGGTCTTACCTGTTCACGCCTGTCTGCGGATGTCCACGTCGATTTTGAAGGTCTATCGAAATCACCCTCTGATTTCAAGTTATCTTTTGGCCGAACTTGTGCAGGTGTTTCACCTGGAGCCCATTTTTTCGGAGTGCGTGAGTCCATGTCACCTTCAGGTTTTAAGTTATCCTTAGGGCGAACTTGACTTGGAGTTTCTCCAGGTTGCCATTGAGTCTTAGGCCTATCTGTAAATTCACCTTCAGGACGTAAGTTGTCCTTAGGTCTTACTTGTTCGGGTCTTTCCGATGTTTCCCACTTTGACCTGGAGGGTCTATCAAAATCGCCTTCAGGTTTCAAATTATCCTTAGGACGAACTTGTTCTGGTGTCTCTCCTCGCTGCCACTGAGTTTTAGGACGGCTTGGAAATTCACCTTCAGGACGTAGGTTATCCTGGTGTTTGATTAAGTCCGGCCGTTCTGAAGTTTCCCATTTTGGTCTAGAAGGTCTGTCAAAATCACCTTCGGGTCTCAAATTATCTGGTTGTTTAAGTGGTGTTCGTTTTTCACCAGGTTCATGCTCTTCCCTTGGCCTTTTTTCTAAGTCTCCTTCTGGTTTCAAATTATCCCGGTGATATACTATAGCCGATCTTTCACCTTTAGTTATCTTATAATCATCTCTACGAGTATGGTCTTCGAATACTCCCTCAATTTTTAGATTATCTTCTCTGCGGGTTAATTTGACTCTTTGGCCTTTAACAAGACGATATGTGTCAGATGATCGGATATTTTCCATTGTTCCTTCCATTTTTAGATTATCCTCATGTTTTACAATAGCAGCCCGTTCACCAGTGACTTTCGTATAATCTGTTTTTTGATTCATGTCTATAAATTCACCTTCAATTTTTAGATTATCTTCCCTTCTAATGATATCAAGGCGTTCAATCTTTTGTCTCTGTCGTAGATCTATGTCCCTTTCAATAGTAATATTATCAACCTGTTTAAATGGTTTGCGTTTTTCGGCTGGCTGAGAAGGAACAACCTCAGGTCTATAAAATTTGCCATCAGGTTTCAAATTATCTTGTGGTCTCACAACAGGCGCCCTTTCACCTTTAGTAGCACTGTAGTCGTTTCGGACTGTAAGATCTATAAACTCACCTTCAGTTCTTAAGTTATCTTCATGCCTCTGAATTACAACTTTTTCAGTTTTCTCAATACGCTTATAATCGTCTCTTGAACGATGAATGTCTATAGTTCCTTCCATTCTAAGATGATCTTCATGCTTAACAACATCTACGCGATCTCCTCGAGTTGCAGTGTAATCAGTTCTCCTAAGAACTTCCATATCTCCTTCTGGTTTCAAGTTATCCTCTGGCTTCTTCTGAACGGGTCTTTCGCCGGCAACATGTTTTGGTTTTTCAGGCCGTTCAAACTGACCCTCTGGCTTAAGATTATCTTGTGGCTTTTTGGGTGTTTGTCTTTCAGCTGGTTGCCATTTATCCTGCTTCGGTTTTTCGAATTCCCCTTCCGGCTTAAGGTTATCTTTAGGTTTCTTTTGTGTGACACGTTCAGCGGGGCGCCATTCATCATGTTTGGGGGTCTCAAATTCACCCTCAGGCCGCAAGTTATCTTTTGGTTTTGTAGGTGTTTGTCTCTCAGCTGGGCGCCATTTATCATGTTTAGGTTGTTCGAAGTCCCCTTCGGGCTTAAGATTATCTTGAGGTTTCTTTTGAACCGGTCTTTCAGCCGGGCGCCATTCTTCATGCTTGGGCTGTTCAAATTCACCTTCAGGTTTAAGGTTATCCTTAGGTTTATTTTGGGTAACCCGCTCTGCTGGACGCCACTTGTCTTGTTTTGGCTGCTCGAAGTCGCCTTCTGGTTTTAAGTTATCTTTAGGCTTTGTAGGCGTCTGTCTTTCAGCAGGACGCCATTCGTCGTGCTTCGGTTGTTCAAATTCTCCCTCTGGCTTAAGATTGTCCTTAGGTTTCTTTTGAGTAACTCGTTCAGCAGGACGCCATTCATCGTGTTTTGGCTGTTCAAATTCGCCTTCTGGCTTAAGGTTATCTTTAGGTTTCTTTTGCGTAACTCGTTCAGCGGGGCGCCATTCATCATGTTTGGGAGTCTCAAATTCACCCTCAGGCCGCAAGTTATCTTTTGGTTTTGTAGGTGTTTGTCTCTCAGCTGGGCGCCATTTATCATGTTTAGGTTGTTCGAAGTCCCCTTCGGGCTTAAGGTTATCTTGAGGTTTCTTTTGGACTGGTCTTTCAGCTGGACGCCATTCTTCATGCTTAGGCTGTTCAAATTCACCTTCAGGTTTTAGGTTATCCTTGGGTTTCTTTTGGGTAACTCGCTCTGCTGGACGCCACTTATCATGTTTTGGCTGCTCGAAGTCGCCTTCTGGTTTTAAGTTATCTTTAGGTTTTGTAGGCGTTTGTCTTTCAGCAGGACGCCATTCGTCGTGCTTCGGTTGTTCAAAATCTCCCTCTGGTTTAAGATTATCCTTAGGTTTCTTTTGAGTAACACGTTCGGCTGGCCGCCATTCGTCGTGTTTTGGCTGTTCAAAGTCACCTTCTGGTTTGAGGTTATCTTTTGGTTTGGTTGGTGTTTGTCTTTCAGCCGGACGCCATTTGTCGTGCTTCGGTTGCTCAAATTCTCCTTCAGGTTTAAGATTATCTTTAGGTCTCGTCTGAGTAACGCGCTCTGCAGGACGCCATTCATCGTGTTTTGGCTGTTCAAAATCACCTTCTGGTTTCAAGTTATCCTTTGGTTTCTTTTGAGTAACACGCTCGGCCGGACGCCATTCATCGTGTTTTGGCTGTTCAAAATCACCTTCTGGTTTCAAGTTATCCTTTGGTTTCTTTTGAGTAACACGCTCGGCCGGACGCCATTCATCGTGTTTTGGCTGTTCAAAATCACCTTCTGGTTTCAAGTTATCCTTTGGTTTCTTTTGAGTAACACGCTCGGCCGGACGCCATTCATCATGTTTGGGCTGCTCAAAATCGCCTTCCGGTTTAAGGTTGTCTTTTGGTTTTGTAGGCGTCTGTCTTTCAGCAGGACGCCATTCGTCGTGCTTCGGTTGTTCAAATTCACCTTCAGGTTTAAGGTTATCTTTTGGTTTCTTCTGGGTGACACGTTCTGCAGGACGCCATTCGTCATGCTTCGGTTGTTCAAAGTCTCCTTCCGGTTTGAGGTTATCTTTAGGTTTCTTTTGAGTAACACGCTCGGCCGGACGCCATTCATCATGTTTAGGCTGTTCAAAATCGCCTTCAGGTTTAAGATTGTCTTTTGGTTTAGTCGGTGTCTGTCTTTCAGCCGGACGCCATTTGTCGTGCTTCGGTTGCTCAAAGTCGCCTTCAGGCTTGAGATTATCTTTAGGTCTCGTCTGAGTAACGCGCTCTGCAGGACGCCATTCATCGTGTTTTGGCTGTTCAAAATCACCTTCTGGTTTCAAGTTATCCTTTGGTTTCTTTTGAGTAACACGCTCGGCCGGGCGCCACTCATCATGTTTGGGCTGTTCAAAATCGCCTTCGGGCTTAAGATTATCTTTCGGTTTGGTCGGTGTTTGTCTTTCAGCCGGACGCCATTCATCGTGCTTCGGTTGCTCAAATTCGCCTTCTGGTTTAAGATTATCCTTGGGTTTCTTCTGAGTAACTCGTTCCGCGGGACGCCATTCATCGTGCTTTGGCTGTTCAAATTCTCCTTCCGGTTTAAGGTTATCTTTCGGTTTCTTTTGAGTAACACGCTCAGCTGGACGCCATTCGTCGTGTTTTGGCTGTTCAAAGTCACCTTCTGGTTTAAGGTTATCTTTTGGTTTTGTCGGTGTTTGTCTTTCAGCCGGACGCCATTTGTCGTGCTTCGGTTGCTCAAATTCTCCTTCAGGTTTAAGATTATCTTTAGGTCTCGTCTGAGTAACGCGCTCTGCAGGACGCCATTCATCGTGTTTTGGATGTTCAAAATCGCCTTCTGGTTTCAAGTTATCCTTTGGTTTCTTTTGAGTAACGCGCTCTGCGGGACGCCATTCGTCATGTTTTGGCTGTTCAAAATCACCTTCTGGTTTCAAGTTATCCTTTGGTTTCTTTTGAGTTACACGCTCTGCGGGACGCCATTCATCATGTTTAGGCTGCTCAAAATCGCCTTCCGGTTTAAGATTGTCTTTTGGTTTTGTCGGAGTTTGTCTTTCAGCTGGACGCCATTCATCGTGCTTCGGTTGTTCAAATTCACCTTCTGGTTTTAGATTATCCTTGGGTTTCTTTTGTGTGACGCGTTCTGCAGGGCGCCATTCGTCGTGCTTTGGCTGTTCAAATTCTCCTTCTGGTTTGAGATTGTCTTTTGGTTTGGTTGGTGTTTGTCTTTCAGCCGGACGCCATTTGTCGTGCTTCGGTTGCTCAAATTCTCCTTCAGGTTTAAGATTATCTTTGGGTCTGGTCTGAGTGACACGCTCTGCAGGACGCCATTCGTCATGTTTTGGCTGTTCAAAGTCACCTTCTGGTTTCAAGTTGTCTTTCGGTTTCGTTGGTGTTTGTCTTTCAGCAGGGCGCCATTCTTCGTGTTTCGGTTGCTCAAATTCTCCCTCAGGTTTGAGATTATCTTTAGGCCTCTTCTGGGTGACTCGCTCTGCCGGACGCCATTCATCTTGCTTTGGCTGTTGGAAATCACCTTCAGGTTTGAGATTGTCTTGTGGCCGTTTCTGGGTGACTCGCTCTGCCGGACGCCATTCATCCTGCTTTGGCTGTTGGAAATCACCTTCCGGTTTGAGATTGTCTTGTGGCCTTTTTTGTGTGACGCGCTCTGCGGGACGCCATTCATCATGTTTTGGCTGCTCAAAGTCTCCCTCAGGTTTCAGGTTGTCAATTGGTTTCTTTTGTATAGGTCTTTCAGAATGTTTTGGCCCGTAAGTGTCATGAGACACGGTATGACTATCAAAAATACCTTCCATATGTAGATTATCCTTTCTTATGATTCTCTGTTGTCTAACATCGATTTCTTCATATGTTTTGTACTCCTCCTGCGAAGTAGTAATTTTTTCGAGTTCTTCCGTAGAATAAAACTTTTCAAAGTCTTCCTTTGTCCACGTGCGTCGTCTCTTGGGTCGTTCAACAGGCGTTACTTTTTCTGGATAGTCTTTCTGATTGGAAGTTACGAATTCAATTTCACCTTCTCGTATTAAATTATCAGTTCTCTTCGCGACCAATGTTGTCCTCTCTACAGTGTCAGTGTAATCAACAAATTCTGACTGAGACGTCGTTTCTGTAGTCATGTCTCCTTCCAACTTAGTCCAAGTATTGCGACGAACTGGTTTTGGTCTTTCCACTGGTTTCACAGTATACTCCGAACGTGAAGTTGTAGTATCTAAAAATTTAAATATCAATTGTTTAGTTTGAAATTGACGCAACAGTGTTATGAATGACAAGAATATCATCCTAGACTTTATATTGGGGTTGTCTTACAGGGTGTAACCAAGAGAACTACAGAATGCGACCAGGAGAGACTGCAATCATATTTAAGATATTTGTGGGTTAGCCAAATCTAGTTCATTGGTTTATATTATATGTAATAATGTATTTTAATTACAGAAATTGTTAACGAAAAGTATAAAAATATGAGATACAACAGCTAAAATGAAATCGATAATTACCTGTGAACTCGCCTTCTGTGATAATATTATCTGTTCGGCGAATGATTTCAGCTCTCTCCCCTATAACCACTTTGTAATCATCGGTTATAGTCCGTCTTGTAAAATCACCTTCCGGCCGCAAGTTATCCTCAGGCTTTTTCACAACAGCCTTTTCTGCGGGAACAAACTCATCAGGCTGTCGCTTAGCGAATTCACCTTCTGGCTTCAAATTGTCAGTAGGTTTCTTCTGTTGGGGTCTTTCTGCGGGTTTCCATTCATCCTTCTTAGGTGTAGTAAATTCACCTTCTGGTTTAAGGTTATCTTGGGGCCGTTTCTGGGTGACTCGTTCTGCTGGGCGCCAATCATCTTGTTTTGGCTGTTGGAAATCACCTTCCGGTTTAAGATTGTCTTGGGGCCGTTTCTGGGTGACACGCTCTGCCGGGCGCCATTCATCTTGCTTTGGCTGTTGGAAATCACCTTCCGGTTTAAGATTGTCTTGTGGCCTCTTTTGGGTGACACGCTCTGCGGGACGCCATTCGTCGTGTTTTGGCTGTTCAAAGTCACCTTCGGGTTTTAAGTTATCTTTCGGTTTTGTAGGTGATTGTTTTTCTGCGGGGCGCCACTCATCGTGTTTAGGCTGCTCAAATTCCCCTTCTGGCTTGAGATTATCCTTAGGTTTTTTCTGGGTAACGCGCTCTGCTGGACGCCACTCATCGTGTTTTGGTTGTTCAAATTGTCCCTCTGGTTTAAGATTATCTTGGGGCTTCTTCTGAGTAACACGCTCTGCAGGACGCCACTCATCATGTTTCGGTTGCTCGAATTCCCCTTCTGGTTTTAGATTATCTTGGGGTTTTTTCTGTGTGACGCGCTCTGCTGGACGCCACTTATCGTGTTTTGGTTGCTCAAATTCACCTTCTGGTTTAAGGTTATCTTGGGGCTTCTTCTGAGTGACACGTTCTGCTGGGCGCCATTCATCGTGTTTTGGCTGTTCAAAATCACCCTCTGGTCTTAAGTTGTCTTTCGGTTTTGTTGCTGTTTGTCTTTCAGCCGGACGCCATTCGTCTTGCTTGGGTTGCTCAAAGACACCTTCAGTTCTAAGGTTATCTTTGGGTCTCTTCTGGGTGACGCGCTCTGCTGGACGCCACTCATCTTGTTTTGGCTGTTCAAAATCGCCTTCTGGTTTTAGATTATCTTCTGGTTTTTTTTGTTTGGGACGTTCCGCTGGTTGCCAACGCTCTTTTTCCGGTGTTGTAAAATCACCCTCGGGTCTTAAGTTATCTTCCGGACGTTTAACAGGAGCTCTGTCTCCTGGACGCCACTCCTCAGGTCTACGTTTTTCGAAGTCACCTTCAGGTCTCAGATTATCCTCCGGACGTTTTACTGGAGCCCTTTCACCAGGTCGCCAGTCGTCGGGTTTGCGTCTCTCGAAGTCACCTTCCGGTTTTAAGTTATCCTCTGGCTTTTTAGGTCTTGCCTTCTCAGCAGGTCTCCATGGCTCTTTTTCGGGAGTGGTGAATTCTCCTTCTGGTCTTAAATTATCTTGGGGCCTACGGACAGGTGCACGATCGCCGGGACGCCACTCCTCTGGTTTATGCCTGTCAAAATCGCCCTCAGGTCTTAAATTATCTTGAGGTTTTCTTACGGGAGCCCTTTCGCCAGGACGCCATTCTTCAGGCTGCCTTCTCTCAAAATCACCCTCGGGTTTAAGATTATCTTCGGGCTTTCTTTGTTTGGGTCGCTCGGCAGGTTGCCACTGAGGACGGTCTGGTTCTTGGAAGTCACCTTCAAGACGAAGGTGATCCTCGTGATGAACAGCGGTGGTGCGGCTCACGTGTTTCTCGTCGTAGTCGCGCTGGTACGCGGAGACCACGCTCGTCGTGTGCTCCACATCGAACAATGGCTCCGGGACATCGTTGTGTGGGCAGCGATGACGCCTGTAAACATCCACACAGCATGTCAATTATAAGCACACAATAAAATCACTTCGCCCAACACGAAGTGAATTTTTTGTGTGAAAAAAATTATGTGATCAAAAAAGTAACAAAAAAAACTAACTTCGCTAATATCTAAGCATAAATCCGTTATTCAAAATAAATAACATTGTTATAGTTTCATATTAATAGGTAACTAGTTAAAATCACACCTTTTGACACGATAAGGATGAAGAGACAATGGGAATCTCCTGGGCAGCGGCAGAGGTGGCAGCGTCAGTGAATTGGCCATCACACGCGTCCATCGCGCTCACCTCCCCTGCCTCCCGTTACAGAGACACAAGACAATGGTGCTATATGCACTTCACAGCTGTTCTCTTTGTAACTGATACCGTGTCGCTGTTATCCATAAAAACTTTCTCCGATACATGTCCTAGGCTTATAATAGCTAAGTACTTTAGAACGGGATAAGATTAAATAAAAACGCACAAAATACAGGTAACTATAATTATAACGACTTAGAAAGCTTGGCACAGAGAATACGGTTTAACATAAATTGAAAAACAAACGCTCAAGTCTACGTTAATTAGAATTAATTGAGCTTCTGTGAAAGCCTTTCGCGGTTCAATCAAAACGTTAATTGCTGCCAAAAGACACTTTGGAAAGCATGCGGAATTTCTTAACTTTTATTTCATCAACTTGGGTAATTATTTAGCATGAATTGTAAAGTAGGACAAGGAACCATTTGTGTAGGGAATGAAACCAGCGGCTTCGAGCTCGCAACGCGCACTGCCGCACCGGCTCATGAAACTGAATCGGCTTCTCATATCAACAAGTAAGTAGGTATAACCCAACAATTAGTTGATGTCTGTACATTAAAATTAAAACTAGAAAGAGACGCTATAAAGAACGGCTTACCTACTTACCTACATATACTGTATTATAGATTATTTATGACATTGATTTTGTAGACGAAGACTGACCTAATATTTTTAGAACAAACATAAATAGTTGTTGAATTGTTTTTAATAGGCAATATTTTTATAGGGTAATTATTTCTTGTGTACCTACAGGTACCTTCAACGTTCATCAATGTTGTGACATCTTTCATGAAACGTGTGATACAATCGAAAGGACCGAGTGACCGCGTTACTGTTTCCACGCAGCAACGGCGACTGAAACCTTTCATGAAACTCGGGCACAGGCGATTTTAGTAACAAAAAGACTAACAACCAGCCCCTCCTTCGCACGGTTTTTATTACAAGTTGCTAAAATATCGATATTACTTTATTAGGTATAGGTAAGTTTATAATAATCACATAAATAAACCTTCTGGAATACATTCTGATAAAGGTAAAAAAACGAATCAAAATCCCTTGAGTAGTTTTGATGAGCAGTGCGGTCACAAAGACAGTCACGAAAATTAACTTTAATTTATAATTTTAGGTATATAGTTATAGGCACCTAAGCAGTACCACCTGTTTTTTATGTGATATATGATGATCAGTCAAATCACGTAATATTTTTATGACTTTTCTTTTTCCAGGCTTTTATTTCAGTTAGCTCTATTAGGTAGGTACTAGTCTCGTCTAGGTACAAATCTTAAAATGCTTCGTTTATTCGAATTTATAGTGTCCACTCTAGGAACGTTTTTTAAATCCTTATAAAGTCCCCCCAGTCAAAAATAAGTACCACTATAAAAAAAAAAAACAAGATTAACATTCCAATCACACTCATTCATTTCACTGTTCTTTCATTGCAATCACTAAATTAAGCGTTGACGTCAACGACTACTTAAAGTCAATTAAAGCGATCTTCGTATTGAAGCAGCTTCTTTAAAGGAGTATAAATCAAAAGTAATGATAAATTAATTTGAAACAGGCAGGCCTACAGAGTGCATGCGAGGAGTAGGCGGCTGCAATTCGCAAGAGGCCAGCCAGATATAGCCATGAGTCAGACTCAGACTCAATGCAACGACTCGAACAGTGCGACTCTCTCTACTTGCAAGGAGAGCTACGTAACCTCTTCAGAGGTAAGATAAGTCATGATACTATACGAGCCTTTGTTTATTTAAAAGAAGCTATTTTTATTGCCATTATACACGAATAAAACTGAATTGAGTTCTTTTTTTAATGGTTTGTAGTTGTAAGTACGATGGGTCGCACAGTGCGCTGGATTGGAGGGTGGAAAGTCGTCATGATAGGTGCTATCACAGTGAAGAGGTACCATGGTGAAAGTAAATAAAATACAACCTACCTATATTCCATTATCTAAGGTAGCGAATATGTAGTGTCTCAATCTCAACTGATATCTGCTGACTTCTCTAGTCTGTATAGGACCGTTAAAAGTATTCAGCAATCCTCTCAGATACACTCGAACAAAACCTTTTTACAAAATCATAGCCTATGGATCTTACTACGGGCGCTTGGCCCAGAAACAACGCGTGTCTCAAAGTTTAAACCTTTGCATAAGTAGGTAAATCAAGTTTCCGTTTTTTTTGTACTAAGTTCTATACGTTTCCATAAAAATTAAGGGTTCGTATGAATGACAATTCTTTACAATTTAATAGGTTTGCTCTAGTTTGTAGTCGCCTAGCGATGGGGAGCAAACATGTCCTAATCCCTGACGCGTCTATTCCGATCAATATGCTGTCCTGCAAAGGTCAGTTCCATGTGACCCCACACTAAGTTCCATGACACAAATATCAATCACATTTATACCTTGCTATGTTCACTTCATTCTCATAACATCTCATTTTAACCCGACTATCCGTAGGTACCTAATATTGTACTTTCGTAAAAATAAGTGTTATGCAGTTCTTAGCTGTTGTTATTCATCTGATGCATCATACATGTTCTGTACAGCTATCCATACGATTTCTGTGTCCATGCAGCCCCGGATTTACGCCTAGGCACACAAGGCACTGGCCTAGGGTCCCAGCCATCCTAATAGGGGGGATCCACCCAGCTACCCCGATGTTATCTGTCACTGTCACTTTTTAGCTGAACATTAAGCAATGCAATAACCATGGCTCGTATTTTAGAAGAGCGATGGTGCCATGTTTTGCGCCTCTTGTAAGATATTTCCAAAATCAGGGCGGCTCGCTATGAAGGGTGAATGGGGAAAAGAATCAAGGAAAAATGGCTTCGGAATGGGGGCCTCAAATGTGGAGGTGCCTAGGGGATCTGGTTTAAAAATTCGTCCATACAGTGTTGAAACATAATTGTGTACTTACCTACTATTTTAAAACGCTGTCGTCTGATTTATTTTAATCTAAGTAGTAGAAACCACAAGATTATTTTGTTTTGTCTTATCTAACGATATCGCAACCTATTTAGTTTTATTTGCTTCTAGGTGTGGGCGAAAATTGCCGGCACTGGGATTGTCTTTGCAAACTATGGTGCGACCACGGTAATAAATATATGAAACAATCAGGATGTTGACAAAATTAGTAAGTAGACACTAAATTCGTTTTTTTACAGGTCTTTGTTTATTAAATACTGGAGTACGGTTAATAAGATTACGATTTTCAGTAAATTTTCTACTAATACCTTAATCAAATAAATCAAGCTATACCTCAAAACCATGGTTGCAAATCACAAAATTCCAAGACTTCAAAGATCACATTATATGTTCGTATCACGAAACTATAGAGAGCGACTACTGAATACTAAATACCGCTTACTATGCGTCAGTATTAGTTATTACATAGATAACAATTGGCTTTTTGTTTTACACATTGATAATTTGCGACCGCCAGCTGAGCGTGTCGACTCGACAACCCTTATCAGCTTAGTTTTCACACTTTCCCTCAATGGATTATCGCGTTCAGTAATTAAATAGTGTACTTGCAGCCTACGTAGTGCAACTAATTATTCGTCTCACTTGTATTGTTCAATAGCTCCATTGCAACAAAAACATCGAGAGGGCTGTAGATCTATCTGAAATCGCCAACCAGCCTTGATCAAGCATGGTGCCTCTGTATCAGAAGAGGCCTTGGCCCTGCCCTGCAGTGGGAATAGGATGATATTATTTTACTTTCATTGTGATGTAAGAATATATATGCAAGTTTTGCATCTTATAGGTACCTATCTCCTTGAAAGTTATGAGAAATTGATGACAGAGAATCCCTAGTGACCCTAGTAATACCCTAGAAATTATCCTTGTCCTCAATTACCTATCTTCCTATCACTAGGTATTCAATTCAACTCTGAGTGTAAAAAATTTCAAAGACGCCGAAATAGTTTTCTAAATAGTGACTAGAGAAGGCAGTTATTTTATTCATACCAGTCATAGATAATTATATTAAATATCTAATTGAAGTAAGTAAGTAATCATGAAGTGGATATTTGATCACGTCATATTCACCTTCAATGTAGGTAAGTAATTGTTTCGTTCTTAAAAGAGCATCCACTTTGTTTATCAAATTGATTTTAAGGTTAAGGTAATTCTTATAGGATGATAAATAATGTGGTTATAAATAACTTATTTTATTAACATTGAGATCATGCGAAATGCCTACGCGAACCGCAATGAATGAGATTTCGTGAATCAGTGGCAATGAGGGATACGAAGAAACAGGCCCTGACACAAGTGCATAAAAATATTTATGACTTCACCACTCCTTGAGTAAACATGTTGTCGAAGCTATAAATGGTTGTTCTGCGAACATACTATACAGTATACATCAAGTAAATACTTTTTGCAGTTTTTAACTTTTAGGTACCAACTTCAATGCAAATGATCACCTACTTATGCCATTAGCCATCAGACCGTATAAGCAGAATGAGGTAGGTTGTACTAATACTAATCATTAGCCATCAGACCGTATAAGCAGAATGAGGTAGGTTGTACTAATACTAATCATTAGCCATCAGACCGTATAAGCAGAATGAGGTAGGTTGTACTAATACTAATCATTAGCCATCAGACCGTATAAGCAGAATGAGGTAGGTTGTACTAATACTAATCATTAGCCATCAGACCGTATAAGCAGAATGAGGTAGGTTGTACTAATACTAATCATTAGCCATCAGACCGTATAAGCAGAATGAGGTAGGTTGTACTAATACTAATCAAACATTATTCTGAGGCCAAAAACGTTCAACCTTCTTTAATTTTGAAAGAGTACCTATGACCTAACAAACCAGCACCCTAATTACGAAACGCAAACTCAATTTTAAATTGAAACCAATTGAAAAAGATTGTCAGTCCATTGCTTCATAAGTTCGACAAAAAGAATCTGCTTAATTTTTTTTGTCGAACTTTAGAAGCAATGGACTGGCAATCTTTTTCAATTGGTTTCAATTTAAAATTGAGTTTGCGTTTCGTAATTAGGGTGCAGGATTTGCCAGTAGCCCCGAAAGCCTGCTGGCAATTGATATTATGTAACACGGAGCTAAAGTGAAAGCGCTTAGGCAAAGCACGTATAGCTTGTACCTATCTATCGAATATTTAAGCAACAGTATAATATCATCATATTGTTATTCAAACAACGAAAGGACTTAGTTGTTAGGTTACCATTTCGCGAATAGCAAAAAAAAAGCTGGTTGAAAAATCAACGCACGTTTGAGCCCGATTGTTAAGAATTTAGTTGGAATCCGAAGTCACGAAGGTCAGTGACCTAAGTAATCTTAAATCTAGTAGACGAGAAGAACGACGGGAAGAATCACTAATAGAATGTGAGACAATATCTGAAGATGAACCTGCAAAAAATCTGAATTTTTGGTAGGTATAGATAGGAATGGGAAAGATCCTGCATGTCTGTTGCTAGGTTCAGTAGGGTCAGACAACTCTCGCGAATGCAAGTAGCATAAAACTAAATAGCCACTCGTCACCTCATCGTTAATTTGCTATTCAAGCTGCACATGCACATGTTTAAATCCTGAGTCACAGTGAGAGCATCAGATGACGGGGTTGATGGCGTCTTGCTATATCGGGACGGTTACTCAACGCCATTTCAAATGTGCTCAATACTACTTTGTGTTACGGAAGCTCGCCCTAAGCTTTGAGCTCTTCTGACTAACGAGATTGTTTTGAAATACTCCAACCTCCAACACTACAATTAGCCGTTGCAACATTTGGAAGGAATTAAAGAACAGATTATTGTGCAATATTACTGAAGCAAGATTTTAAAGCTAAGTTTTGTCGACATTACTCAATATTTCCCCCTGAATATTGTATATATGGGGCAACTTAAAGATTATTATCTAGTACGGTCAGAAACGCTCAAATGTTTTATAATTACATCAAACTGCAATTAGTAGCACCACCTGCCAAACAAAATTATGTCACTATCTCCCCCAAGATCGGTCGTATAGTGGCGGGTTTATAGGGAAAGTTCAATGTCCAGTCCAGTGCAACAAACTGGACGCTAAATGGAGAAGGATCTAATAAAGAACTAAGAAAGCTAATGGGAGAGTAAAAAAGGTTGACTACAGTTGAGATGAAACTTGTGAAGCAGGAAAAGAGATGAGTACGTTTATGGGCGCTAACTCTTTTGATGTCCGAATAAATTAGTATAAACGTGCAAACTGGTCTGTAGCGACTCCGAATATCTTTGCAAGTTTGATGATGCTGTAAGTATACTATTTTCACATGACGTATGTTCTTATAAAAAGAAGAAATAACTCAAATACGTACCCACCATCAACAGTGCCTATTGTATAGACAGTTTTGGTAGAAAATCAAGTAATTCTTACCATACGGTTATGGTGGTTGACAAAAAAGTCGACCCCAATGCGCAGGAGTTGGAAAGTTGCCTTTAGAAGCTACCCAAAAGCGGCTTGATACCAAACTTGTAAGTAATTTACAACGCAGCTATAAATGGTCGTCGCCCGTCTTAAACTGAAGAGATATAAATCCCAGAACTACCATTTAAAACCAGAATTGAAATGAAGTACTTCATTTCAATTCTGGTTTTAAATGGCCTGAAAAACCTGATATGAGAATAAATTCTGAAGAACCTAGTGGTAAATGCCTTATACCGCCATTTTCCAAATAACAAAGAAGCAAGAGCAACAACTGTCTGGATGTTACTATGTAAAGAAATGTAAACTGTAAAGAAAAAAGAAAAAGACGACTAATTTAAGACAGCGCTGTTTATATTATGACTGTTTAGAATACAAAAGGTCGTTGATATTTTAAAAACTTTTATAGATAAGATAGCAAATCTTGCTGCTACATAATATACCTACGCAGATATGGTTTTAAAATATGAAGTGATATTTTACAAAAACAGGTGTGAAGAATCGGAAATTATTTGTGTGTAGGTGCTGGAACAGCTCGCCTGTCACCGCCGCCAGTGCTAA
Organism: Conistra vaccinii; assembly: GCA_948150665.1. Classification (NCBI taxonomy): domain Eukaryota; kingdom Metazoa; phylum Arthropoda; class Insecta; order Lepidoptera; family Noctuidae; genus Conistra; species Conistra vaccinii. The sequence continues at coordinate 12,254,537 of OX411327.1, read as the reverse complement.
GCAAGGTCGTCGACCATATGGCCTACCTGTCTGTACACAAAACAGGCTAGCACGCAATGTAATTCTCAAAATTACGCAACACAGACTGTGCTCCAATCATGATCTCTTTTAGTAATATGATCAATCACATTCACACAACATCAAACCGAGTTTTGGCCTCGACAAATCTAAATAGCGCTTGTGGTTACAATAGCTTATTAATGGTCTCGAAAACTGACTAGTTTCCTGTGGTTAATGATTTTGCACTTGAAATCCGCCATTGGTTGGCTACCTCGACAACTTCCTAAGCACCACAAAAAATATACACTTCATCTTAACATAATAGCGCTCAACAATTTAATCATAAAAACAGCTTCGTGCCGGAATAGCCGAGTTAATATTCAAATCTTTAAAGCAAGGGCAAAAAAAAACCAACCGAATAGAGAAATACTGTAGCAGAAAATAGAATCCCGGCTAACCATAGAGCCGCGCTCGCCAGACGACAAGATTGGTAAGTTAAATAAGGATGTAAGGCATTTTGTGGCAATAAAAGTCAAAACATAGTGTAAGCATGACGTAAACCACGTCTGACTTGATACTGAACGTCCTGTGTTCGAAAACGTTAAGTTCTTACATCGACACGAGTAAACAACAAACGAGTTTGAGCGAGGCGAGGACGTGGGCCCGAGCCGGTGAGATCATCGCCGCGAATACCGCCGCCTGAGGTCACAGCCTGCACCACTTTACACGTCACGTATCTTTCTAATTGGCGTGCCGATTTTGTATACAATACCCGGCTTTTTACATCACTCTCACGCTGTAATAAAATACATGAGAATGCTATATATCCCGAGAAGAAAGCAACACAAAGCAGCCCATCCTAACACATACAAACGATACCACTCTACAGCCAGAAGAAGCTGAACTAATTCGTTTCGATCTGTTAAATTAAAAAAACAATATTCGGAAACAACCTTGGTTCGTGTTGCAGGATGTATAGGGACTATACCATTAGCACAGCTTGCCAAATTTGGTTACAGACTAGTGACTACAAGCGCACATTGATATCGTATTAGAAGACAGCTCTTCCTATACCGAGACGAGATGTAGGACGTCTAAGGTCAATTTAGCGACGAGGAATATTTTTCAATTGAGGATCTAGTGACGAGTGGGCGCCTAATGTACGACGGAGCACTTTACTTGTTATTCTCGTTAGCTTGATGCGAGTCTATCGTCTCTATCACTCAATCACCATCTCACCAGACGACAGGTGGACTTCATCATGCAATTTGAAATTGAGGTTTATCGCCGTTTTGTGAAGGTGATACTATTGTCTGTGGTGCAAAGTACATCATTACTGGCTTTATCTTAAGCCGTGAATTCTTAGCATATCGGAACATGACATCATAGCAAAAATGAAAAAAATTGCAGAATTATATATCATTTGATAAAATCTCAGTAACAGCTCAAAATATAACTACAAGTAGGTAGGAACCTAGTCACGACTGAAATTAGCTTTATAACGAATTGTCGTGTTATGTTGTTTTGCAATGTCCTACGGCACGCAGCCTTATAGGCAGCACCCCAGATTTTATGGATGTCACTCATGTAGTCATGTGTGGCGTGGCCTGCCTGCCTGCGGTATATGCTCCCACCTGGGATTTGCATACAATACTAGCTCACGTACAGACAGCTAGGAACGAGTTTGTGCATTCATGATGGTAATGTCTTTCGACATAAAGCATTCGCACACGTAGAAATTCACATCTAAATTCAAAACAAAATTATTAATGTATGCAAATAATACGAATACAATGTTGTGGAATAAAAGGAAAATCAAGTCAAAATCAACCATGCTTACATGAAATTATTTTTAAAGATTACGCATTCCTACTAATGTTGTGCTTACCTATGTAGAACGCCTTGAGCGTTAATGATAACATACCAATTTTGTTAGGTAAAAGAACCCATTCGTCTCATTTAAATTCTGTTGCTATACAGTAATACAGATACAAAAGAAACAGGTTCTAACAAACTTTTTACATTGCTTCGACTTCACAAAAAACAAAACCCAAATTGCTTCATCCCAGACATTCTGAAGGTTAGACTTAGCTATAAGAAGGACCACGCGCACGTAATTATCTTTGAGCCGTGGTTTCCTTTGCCGTTTTTCAACCTACATTGTAGAATTAGATACCTGTTAAGGCTATCCTGCTTGTCAACCCATCTTGTGCTCTAGACGTGTCCTGAATGCTGAGGACGAGTCCACTTATCGCGCGGGCGCCACTCGAGTCACGTTCGATGGTAGATGTAATAAGCTTTGTACCGCTAATTATTATTGTGTTATTAATATTCGTAATGGTGCTATTAATCATTCATACACTGTGAATTAGTACTGCTTTACATATTTTACTTCTCTATTTTCTTTTGCGTGATCACAGGGTGCTGCACTACGTATATCGCCTAAATTACCTATTTAAATGGAAGAACCAGATGTTTAGCAACATATAAGAAACAAACACTAATCAATTATAACAGCAAAGCAAGAAAAACGTCAGCAGTTCAGCATTGCCTACTTTAATTAAACGACTTTATTTACCCGTTAGCAATATCAAAACAAGAATTAATCATACCTACTGATTCTTCAGAAACAACAGTAAGCTCCAATGTAATTACAATTCCCGTACAAATAAGTAGAAGCACGCAACCTAATATTGATGCCATCGTGAGCTCAACCACAAATGACATCAGACGATCGGACAACGTGATCAGAAACGTGACGAACAAGAGGACACCAAACAAAATCACAATATACCTAAAGCACAGCAACCTACAAAGTCGGCGGAAACAGAGATCACAGGACGTACGTCTAATCATTCGGTTTTCCTATATCCTTATATGTATGCAAAATAAAATATTGTATGCGTTTTGCTCAGCCAATATGCAATGGCTGAGCAAAACGAAATAGTTATTTCCATGTTGAGGAAAAAGGCAACTGTAATTCCAGCTAGGCTAACAAAAAAAACCATTCATCATCAATGATTCAACCTCGTTGTTATTAGTTTTATTAAACCTTGACATAAATCAACGGACCCAAAACCCTGAGTGTTAGAGCTTTAACTTACATAGACTAGACCACCTAATGCACGTAGATTTGCTTTGGGCAAGGCTCATTACAAACAAAGCGGAAAATGAACAATCAGAGTACGATGAACCAGTAGCACCACATAAAGCCCTTTCTGGTAGTTCAGACAGTAGCCAATAACAGCGTGTTGCAAGCCATAACAAAACTCTCTCGGTCACGGTGGTCGCGCACGTAAGCCTCACGTGTCACACAGACTCGCACACTGTCGAGTATCCTGCGCCAGCGCTCGCCGAATCTACGATCTACGAACGAACTCTGTTACATCGGCTTCATCGTCCGCTTTCACAGACCAACCATGACTGTCAGCCAGCCGAGCAGTAAATCGCTGACTCTGCTAATTAAATCCGTATTTATGAACGGCAATTAATTGATTTAATTGAAGCTAGAACTTGCTGGCTTTGATAAACACCAGCAGTTACATTAGAAGTCACATAATTGATGTGATCTGTAATGAAAGTCCCAGGAGAAGGCCATTTTGTGTTTCCTTAGGTAGATTGCTATGATGATCGATTAAATGAAAGCTATTAAGTTATTTTAAGTAGAATTTTCCATCCTCCATTTTCATCTTTACCTTCCCCTATTGGTAATTCCCGAAACTTTTCTATGGAATACGTATAGTTTTTGACTTCGCGTCTGTCAAAAAATGACTCTCCTCTTTCTCTATCTACTGTGTCACTAGGCTATTATCGAAATCACTGTCATATGGTCTAGTTAAAGCTAAATTAAACTTCTACTGAGTAGAGATAGACGTGGGACATATTGTTCAGCTATTGACGCAGATATTCAAATTAGATAACTCGTCATGATAATTCACAGACTGGAAGTTAAATCACAGCTACACGACTATGATACAACCTAACCTACCCATGTATACGGCAATATAACACGGAATTGATCGACCTATTTAACACGCTACCATTATTGTGTGTCTTACCGCCAACGCTATTTTCATTATTGAAAAGTTAGCTTAATCAATAAAATACGGAACGTTGTTTTATTGTATGAAGGTTATGTTATAGTCATGACTAAGCGAATGATCTATTCTCAATAAGGCTAAAAGTTGTGAAATGTATAAACTGTTAAACATTTCGAAGAATCACTTCCATCATTGAAATTAATGTATTTATTTAAATAGACACGTAGTCAACTATACACGACTAACAGCGAGTGACGACATTTTTCTCTCATTGTAAACACTACTAAAAATAGCTAACGCTAGAATTGGTATGCTGAGCTGGTTCTAGGAAATGACTGCTGAGTATTTCAATATAATTAACTGAAGACTAGCACGACATCTTTAGCTAACAAACTGCTAATTCACTTATTACTTTTGAATGATCATCATTCTCCTGCCCTTGTGCTTGTCTGAATTTAAATTCTCATCTCATACTAGGTAGGACTTCTATATCAGCCGCCTTCTCAGTATTCACTTCCTTCCTAATCATATCATCTTTCACACAACCCATAAATCTTTTCTTAGGTCCGCCTGTTTTATTTTATTTATTGTTTATGAACACACAGTAAAAAATATATAGAGATACGACATACCTAATTATAATTTGAGTACAAAGGGCAGTCCTTTCTACCTTACCCTTCTTATTTCAAGAAAGATATTAATGAGAATTATCTACTTTCATATGTAACACTTTGCCTGTAACATGCTGAGACTTTTCAATAATTTACAAATAGGTCATTTTTGCTACATTAACATTTGAAGTAAAGTAACGTCAGATACAGAATAATATATTTTATTTAAAAATATGCACGTATGTTTAGTCTAGAAGACCCAATTATAACACTATCTGTTATATTTAGATAAATTACATTAACATAGAATGCGAAAACACGTTGTATTGTCAGGGCTTATCTCAGCTTGAACTGACATCAGTCGTGCACTCCGACAAGGACAGGTGACGTGACGCAAGGCAAAACGGGACGAATGATCTCTCTTTGTTTTATGAGCGAATAAACCTATAATAGCTTATATTCTACTTATTAGTGACCCGCGCAATTTACTTATGCAGATATGTGGCGTCATGTGAAACCATCGAGATTTCTGTGCTATAAGTATATCTAAGTTAAATATTAATGTAGGTATACATAAACCTTTCGGAATAAATTCTCTAAATGATGCTGATGGTGAAAACCGCATCAAAAGCACGATAATACTATGTACTTTAGATGAACTAAGCAGTTACACACGAAAACCGACTTTGCCATGTTGTGTACTAAGTAGAGATATTTGTTATGTACCTATATTATGTCGTAGACTTAGTTCACGGCTAATTAGATAGAATCACTACTTCGGCAAAAAAGTAAATCATTAGTAATCATTAGTATTCTACATTAGGTAGGTAATTCTTAAAATGATTTAGTTCGTACTGTTTTTAACCATAACCGCAACTGCAATTTTGTTAAATGTAGATCACAGGAACAGAAACTGAAAATGTCAGAGTAGAAAATGTTATACATATTTAATTAATGAAAGACACTTTATTAAAATAACAGCAATACTTGCATCAATAGTGAATAATGCACTTGTATATCTGAGACATAAAGGTCAGCAGAAGGCCGCGCCTGGCGCAACTAATAATAGAGGCCTACGTAATACTTTAGTGCTTAATCATTCAAATATTCATTAGTTATTGTGATGTTTTTCCATACACGTATGCAATTATTAAACTATTCACTTTTATCTGATTTACCTACCTACTGCTATCGTGCATACTTTGTTAATGTTAACGTTGCTATTGCTACAATTGACACGAAAAAAGAAGAACATTGTTACAAATTTTAAGTAGTGCTAGCTTAGACCTTTCCAACTAAGAATCAATGATATCTACGTAACTGTTTTCAGGTATGGGTTAATTAAATAATTAAGACAAAAGACTGAACCAAGTCGGCCAAATCGGGGCTAAATCCATAAAGCTAGCTTCGTGGATATTATTTACCTAGTCATGTCAAGGTAACATGAAAACTATAGCACGGACAATCGCTAATGCGTTTTAAAGTCGCACTTTTCCGTCACTATCCATTTATATCCAAGTAATTTCATTGCTAATCTGAGGGGATTGTGTGATAAAGAATAAATCCGAAACTGGCAAAGTAACGTAGCGTTTTTTACTCGAATACCGTCGAAAAAGGAAGGTCGCAAGATAATTCTACTTACAATACAACTGCAAGGACTAGTAAAAATTCAAACACATGTATTACATACATAACATGACTATCTTAATATCGCAGATTAAATAACAGTTGCAATAATGATAAAAATTTACAAGCATTCTGTAACAATCTTATCTGACTGCATAATTTTATATTTGGAAAATTAAGAGATTAGCAGGCTATCATAATCATATCGTTTCAAGCAACAACAGTTTTGCAATCAAACTGCAAGTACTTTTAAGCGAACTTTATGTTCAAAGAATGCCCATTGCAAACTGTTTTAAGTTCTTACAATTTTAAAGGCCGTTAAAATACAGACTCACTTAAACCTATAGCAATGGAATGGAAATAATAGTACCTATTTTGCAATATATTGGCTAGTTGACAATTGTAAAATGTCAATAGTTTATACTAGGAAAGTAGAAACTAACCGCTTTCTCAAGAGTGTTATCGCGAAACTTGTTCTGATTTCATTCAAGCCTCCCGTTAGAGACTTGTCAATAAAAACTGGATTTATGAGCAAAACATTGCTGATTATTTGCCTCATGTAGGTTTACAGATTAATCATTAATAAAATATCAAAACTTTAATTTATTACTCGTCAAAATGCGTGTTCCAGACCAGCTAAATTATAATAATGACTACAAAGCAGATGCGGAGCCAACCGACGGATGGGAAAATGTTTTAAGATTCCAAGATGTCGATAAATTAATAATGAGAAGAGAAAGCTTCCGTGTTTTCATTGTGTGAGGCGACGTGCTTATCAACTTATCTGAAATCTAAATTAGTAGAGCAGAAGCTAGAGAGGACAACGTTCTGGTTGAAGAAATTATTGGCTGGCGAAGATTTCTTAAAATTTAAATAAATTGGAATATAATAATCCTATTGACAATTGGATTTTCTAAATTAGAAGTCTTGTAAGAACTGTATATAAAAACTCTATTTTTCAAAAAATCTTTAAGAGGAATATCATCCGACACATGATTGATTATGGAAGATCAAAATGACGCCAATAAATTTTACGACTACTAGACTCAATCAACGTTAATTTATAATTTTATACGTCTGATAGAAATGAATTAGTCGAATCATCTGTCTTATAATGAAGATACGTAGATCGTAGATAGTTGAAGCTAGATAGAGGTGCCTGGCGCGGCACGGTACCACAACTAGGTATGTTCCTCAACCTGAATAGGAAAATATTTTGCAACAGCTAGTTAGAATTATTTACTAAAGTTTAAATGTTCCTTTAAATAGAAAATATATCTTAATTGAAAGTGCTTTGGGACGAGATTCCTATGACACTGTGAAATACATTAATGTCAGGTGCTTTATGTTTGGCTTTAATTTTAAAACTGTCCTTCGTGCTCGCTCACTGCGAACAAAACACACGCTATATCGTGATGTAATGCCATAGTGGGCAGCCAACGAGACACATGTCATTTTGTCCAACTATTTCAAAACTAACAATTTATTGCTGTAATCCTTTAATAGGTCGGTATTCGATACTGATCCGCCAACGTTTCAGACTAGGTACTAAACTACTCAATTTAATCTTTAGGCGTTGGTTTATTACGAAACTTGAAGCTAACCAGGATTCTCGACTCTGAATGATGGGATACCCATTTAACGTGCCTTGAATAAGCCCTACGAACTGTATGAAGTCATACACTGCAAGAAAGATGGTGTTCGTATGTCCTGCTGTTCTGTTATCCTCGATATAATGGCCTTATTTCTACCATTCTGAAAGACAAAATCGTTTAAATGTTGCAACAGTTAACCAAAAATGCGTCATAGGTAAATTCCTACCTACGTAAATTCTCTAAACAGTTCAACCTACAAAAATGTCGATGGCGTTCCAACTATTATATTTATCATTGTTTAATCAGATGTGAGAATGTTGACTCCAGCACCTATTATCGTAACCGAGGAAGAACGATGCGCTCGAGTAGACTCGCGACCTACGAACGCACTTGCTCCACAGACATTCATAAAACCGCTTATGTTTGTCTACCTGTGTCATCTCTGTTCCTACGTGCCACCTACGTGTATCATTGCTACTTTGGACTTTTTGTCTACCGGAACCATCATCTATTTCCCGGCTGACGTCATGAGCTAATATCATCTCACTTATATAATACTTATTCGTTTTTTCTCAGAACCTGCTATCTATGGTGTTATCAATATCGTTTACAACAATATCTAGGATTTCTAAATACTAAATATAATTCGGATTTATTTGTCGTTTGTATATGAAAGATTATATTTTTTTATTGACAGTGGAATTGTGTGTGGAACATTATACAAGCTTTTATCGTTTTCAATGCTGTATTATGTAATTGTATTAATCGAACGACTGTTAAATAAGAAGCGGTAGATAACGACATGATACCTTATCTATTTTTTATTCACAACTGTTAGTAAATATCTAATCCTATTTATTTGGTCTACCGATATTGTTCCGTAGTGATACGTATCTATATTTCGATTGACACGAATTTCAGACCGAAAGAGCTATTTAGAGCGTTCAATTAAAAGTAATTGGCAGTAATTGTTATCATTGCACGTTATAACAGGCGACACAACTATCTACAAAATTTATTTAAACATAAACTCACGCTATTTCCCCATGGGGGTAGGCAGAAACTAAAGAATGCCACTTGCTACTATCTTTACATACTCCTAAAATAATATGCGAATTATAAAACAAAACAAGTTGGTAAAAAATAAAAATATAATCTCGACACAGGGTAATGACATGGAAGAGTTATCTCTAAATGAGGCACTGAATTAGTGATGGACGCAACAGCATCAGAATGTGAATGACTTTCTAATGACAGGAAAAATCAGTCAGGATACCGAGGATAAGATAAGAAAATTGCTAAGGATAAAATGAATAAACGAGTTTCAGATCGAGGGCGATACTAATTGCATTATTCGAAATAAAGCCCACACTTGAATGAGTGAGGCAAGCAATAAAAGGCTGTTGCTAAACCGCGAGTCGAGCCATGACTCATGTTCTACCCAATATTACTTCTCGCTAAGTTGAGAAATGATTTGTTTCAATAGAGTTCACATCGGGCGGAGTCATATGGCCACATAGCCGTGACATTGGGGATACACACGCGATAACAAAAATATTTACTTCGACTAGGCACTCTGCCAGATGCGAGTACGATGAAAATCAAAGCATTTCATAGAGACAATGACTGTAGAACATGTGTGTATTGTATTGCTGTTATATGCAGGCAGACTAGATTCGTCAAGCTATAAGAATCTGGATGGGGTCAAACACATGTCAGGCAGGACAACGGACTATGAGTCTATGACTTAACGCGTATTTACTATTCATTGACTATATTGTATACCCACGCAAAATAATTAATTAGGTAGACGCATAAATTAAAAGCATTAAACGGTATTTTGATTTCTAAATAAATTGCTTGCTTTGCTAAACCGTCACGCAAAGACTTCCATTTTCACTTCTAGGGGTTTATCTTGGATTGAATTCAGAATAATGCTTCTGTTAGGACCTGGATTGAACCCACTAGCCTTCTAAACGATCACACTAAAGCAAACTATCGTAGATCATGAAAAACAAATTGAAACATTAGCCACTAGTCATTTCTCAATAGCTCCACAATCTACATTGAACATGAAAATGTCTTCATGGTAACGATCAATAACTCAACAGCGTTCAACATGAATCAAGCTGGCAATGTGTTACACGAACAAGGCATTACTGTGCCGATGACTCGCCCGAGTCGCCCGAGACATTCGGTTAGAGGTACTTAGCTGTACGAAGGGATTGCGTAAGTAACACCTCATTAGGCAGATCGTCATGTCACAGATCATCGTGCCGCACAATTGGAGACCATAACGAGATTCCACGAATACGTCTCCTATTTTGTAGATTGTTATAGCAATCTACAGGTATTAGAATATAGTCACATCAATGACGATACATAATTTACCGACTTAATAATGATAAAATGTGTGGTTTTGTCCCTGTTCCGGTCAGAAATATAAATGCAATGACAGTCTACTAATATTTCAAAAGTATTTTCATAAAATATCAGATGGATCATGGAAAACACCCGTTAATAAATTGAATCATTGTAACACACACACACACTCCGTCCGTACCTATTCATTGACTTTCAATGTAGGTAACAAAAAACAAAGGTGCTACACAGATGATTTTTCACGGTCACCGTGGAGCTTACTCACACATACAAAGGTGATAAACACAGCGTAGTCAACCACGTTATTACAAAGAAATTATTACCAAAATACATCGTTACGTCATGTCTAGTAACAAACTACGTAATGTAACGTCACGTCTATTTTACTTTTCTAACATTCCAACAAATCTGTGAACTGTAACATGATTCGACATTATTTAATTGAAGTAACTTGGAAATCAATACAAAGTTTTCTTAAATGTAGAGATGCAAAAGTAATACCAACATAATTATAGTAATTTTGGTACTAATGTTTCTTTTACGTCAATATCGCTGAAATTGCTTTTAACATAATTATGATGCATGAAAGTGTTTTCAAAACCAGGCGTTATCGTTTGTAGGTAATTATATCTCACATTAAAACAATGCTCGTTGCGTCTTTCTTTATAACATAAAATATGACCTATATTATCAGATAGACATTATCAACGTAAAGCCTACAAAATTTTATCTCAATATCAGTGGCGCACCTGACGACATTATCTTGTGTGTATGCAATAACATCGTGACGGAGGATTATCGTTACAGTGCCGAATTAATGCATTCCCAAGAACGCAAACACGATAATATTGTTGCCGATAAGTACTTAGTACAACTCGAATTCTAAGATCACTTGTTTGTACAAATCTTTTATGATGTCGATGAATGATTGATCTAGCGGAAGTAACCGATTATTTATCTCCAAAAATAAATATAAAGACTTGTTAGTTTTAACCATATCTAATATGCATATTCGTAACACTACAAACTGCATAGGTCATATAACATTTTCGTACTAAACACGTACGGAAACTAACAATAATACACCATACGAAGCCACGATTCGATTCTAACTTTATCGCAAAAATAACGCTAATAGCTGTGGTGGGCATCATCAATCTAACTGCAGTCAGAATGACAATTACCTAGCTAGGCTCTATCTAGCATCATTTTAGGTATATTATGTGTTTACTAAAGGATGCCCTGGTAGTTTAGCGACAGTCAACATTTGGCACAGTTGTTTATAATGCACGTAATAGTACGATTAGTACATCATTTCCGATGTTATCATGTCAAAAGGTGTAATTAGAAAAATAGTATTAAGAGGAAATCACTCACCCACAAGTGCAGATTTCACAGATACACTGTTCCTTATGGACAGTCTTCTCCGGCTTCTTGGGGCCGCCTCTTGGCCGGGTCTCATCGATGATGACGGTCTCCTCGACCGTGGTCCTGTCGTCTCGCATTGTTCTCCTATCGTCGATGATCTTCTCATCGTAGACGGTGCTGACGGTGGTATCCTTCCTCGTGGTGTCCGTGATAGCACGGTCCACCACGTCGTATTCTCGAATAACGTCTTCGGTCGTTTGGACATCGCGCTGAAATGGATGTAAAGTTTTATCTCCAGCACTTCTAGATTATCAAAGCTTTTCTCCGTGCTGATAAAACAGTAATATTAGACTATCATTTCGTGCATTATTGTGGCGCAATTTATTTTACAAAATAACTTATCTGGTGTAATTTTAAAATAAGTTGCTTCTAAAACAGTTACAGAAACTGCCTAATCTTAAAATAATAAAAATTGTTTCTTACCAAGTTTTTGAAGTCTAACGCGCTCTTGTCGACGTAGACGTCCGTTCTGATCTTGTCGTCTTCTTTAGCATCTTCATACGTTGTTATTTTTCTCGTAATTCCATTCTCAGTGATGTAACGAGTGACTTCAATTTGACTTCTATTCTTTTCCACTTCGAAACCCTTCCTAGAAGTATCACCTGTAGTGGTAGTCAATACAGTAGTTTCTTCTGTATCAAGCCCTTCATAAAGATCTTTCACATCTTCATTAATTTTTGTTCCGAATGTTACTTTTTCAATCCTCTTAAATGGATACTTCTTAACAGTTTCGATTATCTCCTTCAGGATACGGTCGTCAATGTTCCTGTTGATCACAATGTTTTTGTTGCTTACTCGTACATCTTTGTTAAACTTTGAGGTCTCAATGATCTTCCGCAAGTCACTAATGGATGTAAAATCTTTAATGTCTCTTGATGACAGTATTATGTTTTCTTCTGTATCTTGTCGCTTTAAGTGGTGTCTTGGCTGTTCAGGTCTGCCGAACGGTGACATCTCCTTAGGTCTTTTAGGTCTGTCATCATCTTTTTCATAAACAAACTTTCCATTCCATGTCCCGGTGCTCCTTTCATATGTGGTCAAATTATCTTTAGTTTGAGAAGTGGTGGAGGATGTTGACTCTTTTGTTAAGTTTTCTTTTTCCGTGGTCACGAAATCTGTAGTTTCTTTCACATCCCTTACATCTTTTATATGAGACTGAGTATCAGAAGACGTTGTCTTGTGTGTTGTAGTATGAACATTTTGATCAGTCGTATCATGAATGCGTTTATTATGCACATCGTCTCTATCAGTGACGTATTCAGTTATTGCTTTCTTCTTCGTAAAATCACCTCCGTATCGGTTGCTAGTAGATGCAATTTCTTTCCCATTCTTGTACAATGCTGATTCCTCCGATACTTCAAGAGAACTTTTTGGTATTCCGTCTTTACCAGTGTCATAATGAGATTCCTTATCCAGTACATGTCGTGAATATTCGTGTTCAGGTTTCATACCTGTACCACTGACATTGTGACTTTTCTCGTAAGTAGAATGTTCCTTATTATCTCCCCATTCTCTGTGAGAAGTGTCTACGATTCGTTCTTTGCCATCAACAATTTCAACTACGTAAGAAGAGGTTGAGGCTTGCTGAGCACTGCTTGTGTTACTCTTCATTATTTTTGTAGAAAAGTTAATATTTTCTGTATTAGGCACCTGCAATATATTGCCTACTTTTCTCAGTTCGTTTTGAATGGTGGCATCGTAACCATAAAAGTTGGATGAATCAGTTTGATTCATATTGCGGCGTCGGTTATTATCTCTTTCTTGATTGGTTGTGATATTTTCAACAATATCTTTACGGTTTTTATTTGTGTTGTTAGAAACGTTTTTCGACTGGTATTGATCATCTTTTACTGATGATATTTGTTGGTCAGACGTTATATGTTCACGAGTTGTGTATTGTTGATCCGTTGAAGTATGGTCACGTTTTGTGTGCTGTTGATCAGAACTCAAATGTTGACTAGTTGTGTATTGTTGATCCGTTGTAGTATGGTCACGACTTGTGTGCTGTTGATCAGAACTCAAATGTTGACGAGTTGTGTTTTGTTGTTGATCAGATGTCAAATGTTGACGAGTTGTATTTTGCTGTTGATCAGGTGTCAAATGTTGACGTATTGTGTTTTGCTGTTGATCCGATGTTAAATATTGACGAGTTGTATTTTGCTGTTGATTAGTGGTCAAATTATCACGATTCATAATGTACTGTTGATCAGTTGTCATTTGATCACGGTTTGTTATGAACTGTTGATCAGCTGTTAAATGATCGCGGTTTGTTATGTACTGTTGATGTTTAGCAATGTTATCTTTCTCTGTAGTAATACTGGAATGTGACGTCATTTGATTTCCATCCTTGATGAATTTAGAGTCTTCTTTAACAATCATTTCACTCTTAGGTTTCTTTCCATCTTTGCCTGTGTCGTAATTTGATTTCATATCATAGTTTTGGATATTGTGAGCAGATTGCGGCTTCATACCAGTTCCACTAACGCTTGCATATGCTTCCTTTGATGCATGCTCTTGGGCATCGCCCCACTCCCTGTTCGAACTATCTATGATACGCTCTTTACCGTCAACAATTTCAACAACATACGAGGATGATGAAGACTTTGTGACATTGCTACTTTTGGACTCATTTGTTTGGGAAGTGCTACTATATTCTTTAGTGTTACCTCGTTTATCCAAGCTGCCTTCACCTCCGTAAAAATTCTTAGAATCAGATCGAACAGTCTGGGTCCTCTGCGATGGTTCAGGAGAGTTGCGATAAGTTACTCTGTCGCTTTGTTTCAAGTCTTGCTGATCCTTGGATGTAGATGTCGACGTTTGATTCACTAAACTTTGTCGCTCCGATTGAAGAAAAGAATTGGCAGCGTTTGCATTTTGAGATCGTTTCAAATATGTGTTTGAGTTCGAGACATTAGCCGAAGAGTTATCAATGAAACCTGTATTGTGAGTTTGATTGGGAGCAGAAGAATCTGCAGTTCTGTCAAAGGATTGGGTGTGACTAGAACCGGCCTGCTGAACAGAAGTCGATGAAGTCTGGAATGTTTCCGTTTTGGAGTTCTGTTGATGGGTCGAGGAAGACTCCTGTAGCATCGAACTAGAGACATAATCGCCCGAAGTAGACTGTGCCATGTCACTTACGTTATGTTCCAGTGCTCTTGTTTGAGACAAGTCGCTGATAGACGGAGCCTCCGTGATGATGTAGTGCGGGTGGCTGTTGTAATGCTCCGATATGGTGGAGCCGGCTATCGAAGAATGGTCGGAAATGTCGGTTATCATAAGCGGGTCATCTTCCTCGACCTTTACCTCGATATAGCGGACCTTCTTACCAGACGAGCTGACCTTCTGCAGTGTGTTACTACTGCTCTGCACCGACGTGGATGAGCTTGTCTTCTGAACACTAGTCGATGCACTTCCAGAAGATGTCACTGCGGACGCTTTTGATTGCTTAGTCTTTTTATTTTTTATCGTCATTTTGGTCCCACAAAATAAATTACTTTATCATAAAACTTTATATCTATTTGATATAGGAGATTCTTAAATTACCACGTTTAAATATTTTTAAATAAAAACTAATCACATAATATAAATATCGTCAAACAATTGCCATATAAAAAGTAAATATTGGTCGCGAGAGTCGTTCGTGTCGTGTGTCGCTGAGTGCGCGCGCGCTCCTCGCAACTGACTCGCGGATTGTGTGTCTGCGCCGGCGCCCCTCACACCTTGACGCCGCAGATCGCGCCCACCAGACCTTTGCGACACGTAAGCGCTTACATCTCACTGTTGGACTCATACCAAAAATGGTGTAAAAGCTGCTAAACTCACTGCTTACTTAATCACGAACCTTAGTCACTAACTCTGCGATGTTTGTGTACTTAACAGAACAATTAATATTTAAATCACTAAAACACTGTTTTGTAGAACTGTGTCACATAAAAACCATAAATAAAATAGATTCGTAGTTGATGTTTTAAATAGTTAAGTACGTAGCGTAGCTATCGACCACAAAAAAGTCACTACGAAGATTACCTAACACAACTTAAAGGTTTTTCAATCGTCAACACAATGTCATTAAAACGCCTTTTTCACAGAACATCACGTACCGGTATGTTGTTCTGTAGCTGCAGAGAGACTCATGATTGTGGAATCTCTGAATATACTAGACTTTACATGGCTTCAGACGTGTATCGACGGTAATCCTATGAAAAGCGAGCGCGAAGTGGGTAACTCAGGTGAAAATGACCTAGTTTTACCTATACATTTGTGTTTATTCATGAAAATCACAGCAATTAGGAACACAGGGTCATGTTTTGTTTGATGTACCTACTTAGGAATATTTTACGAAGTATTATTACTTACGCACCTATTTTTCAATGTCATTTACAGCAGCTGTGAGTACCTAAACAACTTGGGCTCGTCCATCTCCTCCTGTGGTGGTCAAAATTCTAGTGTAGATTTTTCGGTCGATGGAGCATTTACCTTGAGAAATGTTCTATTCTCCACCACTGTTGACTACTATACTATAGGTATACACTGCTGGCACAAAGTTTGTCTTGCAGTCGAGGCGGGATTGCAGCAGAAACAACATTATATTGTATAATGCTCACGTCGTTTTTCAACCAATCAAGTGCGTGTCGGACTACGCATAATGAAGGGTTCCGTAGTTGGGATGAATCATTCCTACTGCAAAAGTAAGGTTGTACGTACATTATTGAGATTTACCATGTTATTCTAAGACCATAGACATCATATAGGTTTTCCTGTAATCTATGAGTAAACCATTCTCTGTTTTTTTTATATTTTAAGCTCAGTAGTTTCGGAGATAACGGGAGGACTAAACAATTTTATTTTAAAATGAGAAAAAACAATATTTGAAGCCCTTTCATTTGATATGCCACTCGGTACAGTTTGCAAAACTTTTTTTTTTTTTTTTTTTTTTTTAATTGCCCTCCAAGAGTTACCCCCAGATTCATAACTCATTTATTTACGTTACACGTCCATGTTTGACTCACAGAAATACATGCAAATTATCTGTGACAGACGGACGGACAGACACACGAGTGATCCTAAGGGTCGTTTTTTCCATTTGAGATACAGAACCCTAAAAATTTTGTAACAATATAAATTTTGTGGAAAATGGCATGCCTTTTCTTTTCCTGCACTGAACCTTGACATATTGAAGGACAGTCGCTCTGACTGACTCTACGCCGTCATAAAGTGTTGCACAAGCAAGCGTGTTGAAAAGATATTATTTGAAAAGATAAGAAAAGATATCTAAGAAAATCACAATCCACCTAAACATGTAAGGGATGAAAACATAAAAGGAACTAACTATAAGAACCGAGGTAGCTCCTACTTCTTCTTAATCACATAAATAAGCACAGCCCACGCTATTCAACTAAATAAAACGATTCAAGTGAACTGATCTCAGGGTAGGCACGAGTTGGATATGTGACACAGATATTTGCATAATATTTTGGTGCAGTGCAACTTCCAGATTCAGCTGAGCCGGCCCGCCATCGTTGCAGTGCG
The DNA here is from genome assembly GCA_948150665.1 of Conistra vaccinii. Lineage (NCBI taxonomy): Eukaryota > Metazoa > Arthropoda > Insecta > Lepidoptera > Noctuidae > Conistra > Conistra vaccinii. Next base: position 12,237,326 of record OX411327.1, on the reverse strand, counting down.
CTTCGATCGGTGCCTACTGCATTCGAATGACCTGGATTTTTTCCGAACATATAGGTAGTAGGTACCCACCTATAATATACAGCATGTTAATTATCAGAGGGCGTTCCCGTTAACCCGATAGTGTAGCATTCATACGTGCAAAAAATATAAGTAATTAACATTTTTTTTGTTTTAGTTTTTTTTTTATTATTATTATTACGAACTTATAAATTTTTTTTTGTGAATGATTAATTAAAAAATTTAAAAAACTTCTTTTTTAGGGTTCCGTACCCGAAGGGTGACAAACGGAACCCTATTCATAAGCCTCCGCTGTCCGTCTGTCTGTCAGCGAGCTCTATCTCATGAACCGTAATAGGTAGGCAGTTGAAAATTTCACAGATTGAGCATTTCTATTGCCGCAAGAGCAACAAATAATAAAATTAAAAAATAAAGGGGGGTCGCCATACAATAAAATTAAATTTTGAAAAAAAAATTATCTGACCCTGGCATGTGGGGTATCATTTTCTAGATGAGAATCTCTCTAATTCTAGAGAATAAATAAAATTTTTATTTGTTTTTATCTTCAAAAATGATGAATTAGGGGGCCGTAGAAGTTGTCTGTTTTAGACCATTTTTGTACGAGCTCTATCTCAACAACTAAACAAATTAGGAATTTGAAACTTGTGTGTATCATGTAACGTATACTGTTTATAATCAACAAATACTAAAAACGTCGATTCATAACGTATTTTATATAATATGGGCGATTTTCTGCAACTTAAAGTAATAATTTTGTATTTCATGCTAATATTATGCGATATAAATTCCACAGATAACTATTTAATAGTCGGAGTAATGACATGGAATTAGTAAGTACCTACTATCATGGCAGCATATTATACTATTTCGATCATTTAAATTTCGATCATCCAAAAAGGTCTACAAAATAAACTTTCTTCACAAGATTTTAAAACCGGCCAGTATTTTTTGAGTTTAAGAACTTTATCGACTTTTTTCAAAGTATCCCTAGACGGTGTTGATGTGCGTACCTCATGTTAATACTACACTCCAATAGACAATATATTCAGTAACATTGAAATGAATACTGGCACATACAGTGTACTATTTAGTTACCTAGCTTAAACCGTTGTGGATACAATTTCATATTGAGAAAAATTATTGGTGTAAAAATATTCGGTCATGGCGGCCAATCTCAACGGAGACTGGCCTTCGGCGCGGGAGATATTATAGTGCACAAGTGTGTGCGCAGACACGAGTGCACTCTCTCTTCCCTCACTCTCATAGTCCGATGGGATGTGTAAAAATAATAAGTAAGAAATAATAGATTTCTGTATGACTATCAAAAATAACGTAAATAAATACCTGTATTGACCCGTGCGTTTGCACTGGCGAAACATCACGACAAAACATGTTGAAATCTCTAGTTCCTGTCAAACATTGTATGAAAAATTGACAGAAAATAGAGATTCCAACATGTTTTGTTGTGACTGTTTCGCCAGTGCAAACGCACAGTTATAATTAAAATTTGGCGTACTACTTACATTCTATTTTGTACAATATAGTCTGATGTAGCAAGAGAAATCCTTTTATTTATAAGAAACTAGCTTTACCCGGCCTGGCTTCGCACGGTTAGCACTAAGTACTTATCTACGGCGCATCTACCTTTCCTAATTACCTATTTCTACCTAATTACCTACCCTACCTACCTACCCTACCCTTCTTACCAGGGTAGGTAGGTACCTAGCCTACCCTACCTACCCTACATATCTACCTGCTTACCTACCATATATACCTATTTATACCTACTAATACTATGTTAGTAGCAAATAAATAACTTTGACTTTAGTTAATGCATGTTACTGGATAAAGTTAACTTAATATTTTTCTCTTAAAATAAATGAAATATACTCCTACACCTATATTTTAACACAACAACATTTTCTCATTAAAATTAGACAATTTCTTTACAAATCTTTGTTTTTTTATAGCGCCTCTGTTGTTACCTTTACGAAAGTATTACAAAAATTCATAGTGTTAAATCTTGTACGACATGGTATGGAACCCTTCGTGTGCGAGTCCGACTCGCACTTGACAGATTTTATTTTTCGTTTACTTATTCTTTTTTTTAGCATGAACTAACGCCCTCTGTTAGTTCAGATACTGTATATTTCTGTGCATACTGAACCACTGAACAGAAAGATTTCTTACATAAATTCAAAGTTAACATAATAAGTTGACTTGACGGATTTGTTTACCCATGTTATAGAATGAGCAAAGGTTTATTTTGGTTTGATTGAAACATACTTACATACCTCTAGGTAGATACAAACTTCTCGTAAGACCTCGAATGTCCAGTCAGAGATATTCTGAGGAAAAGTGTAAATGGGTCGAGCTGATGTGAATAATGTGAATCATTCTTACGCAAATTAATACCTACATCTGTATTCTGTACGGCTGTATTAGTAATGAAGCTGATTAACGCTAGGTCAGAGGTAAGTAGGTACGATAGCAATCAAATAAACATACGCTTGTGTTACTTAGTTATAAAAGGAACATAAAACAATTGTATAAAAGTATCTACTTACGAATAATTAAAATTATACAGGGTGGCAGGGACATCGACGCGAAGCCTGTTACCATGGATTCAGTACATGATTCTGAAACCCCAGCCACGCACAATGGTCCACTTGAAGGACTAAGTGCGGAAACCAAACCCTTTAACATAGAACATAGATAGAACCCCAGTGGCGTTGAAATTTTTCATCGGTTATTACGGCTTTGCGTCGATGTCCCTGCCACCCTGTATAGGTAAGTATGGCAATGCAGAATACCAATTTTTCAGGAAGAGGTAGATAGGTATAGTATTATTATAGCTAACTACACCCTATTATAATAAGAAAATATTCAGTTCCAGGCTTCCATTTCGACTCTACGACTCTACCATTTGCTACGCAGGCGCTACGGTGAGCGGTATTCCAAATTGTTATTACAATGTATAAGAATCACCTTTAAAAGTTATTAGTGCTATTTTATTTATTACACTTTACCTTCTTATTAACTTCTTATTACTGAAACTGAAATATAAATACTGGGTAGATACATAATATATCTTTTCATCCCACCATCTCGGAAAGAGTATTTTTAATCTTCAATATCTGAGTGGAAAAGCCGTTTTTATTCGCTAGAGGATAAAGTAAATTGAATTTAGAACATCGTGTGCACTAAGTTTGTGAATTAAAAAAAACATTAAACCTATTTACTGCTACCTCTATGGTGCCGAATATATCATACAACTTTTTTTTAATTTTTTTAAAAACTCAGACTCGGAACCTTCTTGGTGTTCTTTTTTCAATTTGCTTTGTACGCGGTTCTTTACGCGGCATTTTTTCACGTCATTGTTAAACCTTTTATTAAAAACAAGAAACTTGAAAACAAGTGAAAAAACTAAAATGAGTGATTCTAGCGACGAGGAAGTTTGCTTGACGCCAACAGAATTGACTGAAACTGTTAATAATGCGCAAATGAGCTTTCTCCCTCAACAATCACGCGAGAAGTATTTAAAACAGTACGATATGTTCAACACGTGGCGACTAGCAAAAGGAGCCAAAACTTTCTCAGAAAACGTTTTGCTGGCATATTTTATAGAATTATCCGAGAACAAGAAAGCAAGCACTCTATGGAGTACGTATTCGATGCTAAAAGCAACAATAAAGATGAAAAAAGACAAACATATCGATACCTATCCTAAATTAGTGGCATTTTTAAAAAGAGCCTCATCTGGTCATCAACCAAAAAAATCGAAGGTTTTCACAGTATCTGATATTGAAAAGTTTCTTAACGAAGCACCCGATTCCGTATATTTGGCGGCAAAAGTAAGTCAGTTGCACATTCAGTATCTACTTAAGTATATTAATCTCAATTAAATAGTATACTTAGTAGATGTTGATAGGCATAATTATGCGTTCATATCAATTTTATTCATTTATCTACTACAATACTCTTTACGTTACAGGTTGTTCTTATTATTGGAATAAACGGAGCATGTCGAACTAATGAACTAACACAACTTAATGTCAAAAACATTGAGAAACATTCAGATGACTTACTATTAATTAATTTACCTAATACAAAGACAAAAAGAGACCGCAACTTCGTCATTCGCAAGGAATACGTAACGATTGTTGAGAAATATCAAGCCTTACGCCCGCCTAACACTCCAATCAATCGATTTTTTCTACAGTATCGCAATGGAAAGTGTGTTAGACAGCCTATGGGTACTAATAAAATTGGCAGTATCCCACGAGAAATAGCAACATTTCTTGAACTTCCAGAACCCCTGTTGTACACGGGTCATTGTTTCCGACGAACTTCAGCCACACTTTTGGCTGATTCCGGAGCTGATCTCCTGTCCCTTAAGCGCCACGGAGGCTGGAAGTCCAATGCAGTTGTAGAGGGATACATAGAGGATTCCATCCAAAATAAGTCTAAAATATGTGAAGGCATCGTAGGAGCCATTACACTGAAAGAGCCTCAATCGGATCCTTGGACTGGCCCTTCTACATCAAAAATAAGCCGTTATGAAACACCTAACCATCTCCCTCTCTCTCCAACATTCACGCCAAGGGAATCCGATGAATCGGTACAACTATTAAGTATGACAGATAGTTTACCGAAAAACAGTACACAAGTGACTAACACCAATATTACAGTACCAAACAAAAATATTACACTCAATTTAAATAACTGTAGCAACGTTACTTAAAAATTTTCTTAATTATACCTTAGTATTATTTTGTTATAATTTAAAGATTATTCTGTAATACTTACCTGTTATAATGTAGTAATTAATACCTAAACTGAAATAAAAGTGTACCTATCTTGTGATTGTAAACGTTTTTTTTTTTTGCATTTAGTCATTTCCTCGCTGAGGTGGAATGAAAAGTTACGTGTTGCACTCGAGTGCAAAGATTTTTCACCTCGTGCTCTTTTGATTCCCTCGCTAACGCTCAGGCTTCTAATTTTGAATCACTCGCTGCGCTCGTGATTCAATTTTAGAATCCTTCGCTTGCTCGGTCATCAAAATTGAACACGCGGTTAAAAAGCAACTTTGCACTCTTGTATAACAAATAACTATTACATTGTGTATAAAAATCTTTTTTCACGTTTTATTTAGTTTAAATTTTTTTTACGTTAAAATGATCATCGGCAGGCAACTTCCTCGTGATCAAGTTAATACTTCGTACCTAATCGTAAACCTACTGGTTTCGTTTACAATACCTACGTTATAATATGAATGTATGGTCTCGTTACTGGTTTCATTTATAATTTGGTTATAGATGGCCTGCAACTAGAATCGTCTTCACACGATGAAACTTTGTAACGGTTGGTCTACCTACTCGTAAGAGATTGGATATCAAAACGTGACTAAGCGTTTTTAATTTTTATTTCAATAAAGTTTTTTACCTACTTGCAATGATAATAATAGATCTTCCCCCATAAAAAAAAAAATAATCAGTCCATAATATTTCCACTGCTAGGACACAGCCCTCTTCTCGGTGAGAGGGAGTGGGCCGTAATCACACGGGTCCAGTGCGGGTTGGTAGAAATCAAATGTCTTCGAAGTTTGGTTCTAGGACATGCCGGTTTCCTCAAGATGTTTCTCTTCACCGTTATGACAGCAGTGATGATGAAATAATTTACACAAAGTAAACCGCCTGTCTAGGTTCGAACCTACGACCGAACACAGCGGCAACTCGTAAGTCGCGGCTGTTACCACTGGGCCATCACTGCTCTGAACTGTATTATAATAATGTATGTAACTATCTACTTTTTTGACGCTAAAAAGTACTGATTTTCAGGCTGATTTCTTTCATAATTACTTGCGATTTTTGATTTTACTTATTTCATAAATTTCACTTTACTTAAATACCTAATTAGATCCAACAATAACTTGATTTTCCTCATTATACAGCAGCAGCTAGGAGCGATAATTACCTAGATTTAGGTACCTAACTACTTCATTTTGAATTTTCAAAGAAATAGGTAAGTATTTTGCCAAAACAATCATTACCGAATTATCGATGCCCAAACCCGATCAGTTAAAGACATACCCGTGGCAGACGTGGGTTGCGCAAGGCCCCGTTGCCTTTGCCTATACATGGCAGTGGGTGGGTGACTTGTCTTTGAATCACGCGCCCACGGACCAATTGTCTTGTCTGAATGGCGAATGCAACTGGCTCACAAATAAGTGCTTACTTAATCTCTGCTCTACACCGTTACTTCATGACATTTGATTAATAACAGTTAGTTTAACTTTGTGACATTCTTTTTTTGTATCATTTCATGGTATTTTAGCCTACGTTTAGCCTGCGAGAGCGACAATGGAGAACCCGGTGAAAGGAGGAGGATTCATAATTATAATCACAATTTTTTATTTAAGTATCTCAACATCGTATCAAAAAATCGTCATAAAAAATCCTCTCGCCGACTGAGGCTCTCGGCCGGTTTATTGTACAGAGTACAGACCTCTGGGCCTGAGTACGAACTGACTGCACCACTTTGAACCTTAGCACCTAGTTACGCCACTGCTGCTGAAGATATAGTAGCCTACTTATTCAGCGTTCATCATTGAAGAAATGTCTCAATGTCTTTCAGGCCAGTCCATTCAGACGATTCGATTTTATTTTATTTAAACCGTTTGCCCCTGTGCGCCCCCCGCTGGATCCGCCCTTGAGCCAGCAGTCCTTCTTCATAGCCAATTAAAAAGAGTTTCCATCTTCGTTGTACAAGTAACCTGTACTAATCTAGCCATCATAACAACTGGAAGTAGGAATTGGCATACTTACCTATTATCCGTAAGAAATACAGACTTGCTTCTTCATAAGGGGGTTGAAGTTGGAGGGTGGTAGTTATATGTTACTTAAGTACTTCATTTTTTTGTTGTTTGTGTGCAAATCCTAGCGCCCATAGCAAACGGCTCTCTAGAAGTTAGAACTTTGGGAAGTCCTAGAGGTTTTATTTTATATAGGTAGGTACAGCCCTGCACTCCCCATTCCGGGGGTTGGTTGGAGGGTGGAGTTTTGATGAGTGAGTCAGTGAATCAGTGATGAAATCGACGTATTGAAAATATTGAAATCCAAAGTAGAAAAGGCAGGTAATATATAGTATAGCTAGACAAATGAATAAATCTGCTAACGACCTACATCATAATTTTTTTAGAGAATTTGAGCTCTCTAGCATTATCCAGGCCAAACTATGAGGGTTTGAAAATAAGACGAAACGTTTCGAGAAAATGTAGGTATAGTGCCATCTGGAGAGGAGAGGAGAGGAGCGGAGATGTACCTATATTAACCAATAGAATCTAAACTCCGCTCCAGAGGTGCGATTCTATTGGTTAATATTGGCACATCTCCGCTCCTCTCCTCTCCTCTCCGCTTCAGTGGACAGGCAGCCTTAGTGCCCGGCCTACTTTTTGTTTTTGCCTCGCTCGTCTTGGCGTATAAGTCTCAGTGTTAGTGCGACAGCCGAATGCATAAACACCTACCTACCTTATCGACTACCCCAATAGGCTATCTGTAGATCGTTAACCAACACTTAAACACGTAAAAAAATGAGGTCTGCCAGAGCCTCCAGCCGATCCTGCCGGGTCATTGAAATAATCGATATTTTTTACGTATTTTTTTAGTGAAACCTACCTCATAAGATACCCGAATCAAAGTGTTGGCAACAGTTTACCACTGGTTAATTATGTAAAAAAAAGTTGGTCTGCCATTGCGCACCCTGCCGGAAGTACTTGGCAGACCCCTAAAATATACCCCTTTCGACACCCTAAACCTACCTCATCGAGTACCTGGATGGATCCTACGCCAAATAATAACCAAGATGCCCCTGATAATTTAATGGATCAAAAGGTCTGCCAGGTCTAAGCTTGTCTATGTAGGTATATCTTGTCAAAAAAAACTTGTGTGAATCGTAGGTGAATAGTGTACCTACTGCCATCTGCAATCAACAGTGAAAAAAATGGAGCTTAGAAAATAACGTAGATGGCGTTAGCATCGCAAACTAGTGGTGTGCTGCCATCTTACTAAACACAGACCAATCATCACGACGATTGCTTTAAAGCGTTGGAGGGTTAAATGAAGCAAGTCCGACAGGGGGCAACACTAGTCGCAACGTCGATAAATGGCCGCGTGCGTCACACCACTGCGCAATCAAGCACGGAAATAAAATAACAGCTGTTCTACAATATTCGCTCGGGCAACTCAGGCAGCAGCTGTACCACGCAGCCGTTTTCCTTGGGATCGCGATTGTTTGGACGTTGCTTTCTCATTGTTGTAATAATCACCGTGTAGTTTGGACTATTCTTTCGTCCATTTTTCAACGTATATTACTGTGGAAGTAATTACAGTATTGGCGTTTGAAGTGTGTGAATCATAAATCCGTAAGCTATGCTGGTGCTATGTTTACCAAAATTCATCGTTCGTTGTTATTGTGACTCAAGTTGAAATGCCTCGTGAATACGTGGACCACAAGGAGAGTTCCGCAGTGTTATGTTAATAGAATCTCTTTTAGATAGTGATTTTAGGAAAATTAGTTCTTGACAATGTCTAACTCGGTTCCGACGAGTTCTGCACTGAGGGCTTTGGCCTTAGAGTATAAGAGTCTGCAAGAGGAACCCGTGGAAGGGTTCCGAGTGAAACTTTTAGGAGAGGACAATTTATTTGAGTGGGAAGTTGCAATTTTCGGTCCTCCAGACACGTTATATCAAGGTGGATATTTCAAGGTAAGCACATTAGAATAAGTATCTGCATTAGCAATGACCTGTCAGCAACAATCAGCATCACAAACATCAAACATGTCTTTGCAGTTTAGCAGTTCAAATTCTTTTACAATCATTCTTATGAACATAATTGACAAAATAGATTGAATTTGTGTGGGTATTTGTGGTTTCGCCATTTCATAACTTACTTAGTCTGGGAGTTTCATGGAAAAATTCCATTCTATTTTTCGCCCAAATACTTGTTGGTTACATTATTTTGCTTTGTTTTTATCATTATATTACTTATTTAGCAAATGTGCAATTAAGGCAACTTGTGCAATGTTAGAATTATCTTGAACTGTCAATCTCTCTTCGCTGATTGGACAGGCAGTATTGTAAAAAACAATGTTGTTATTTTCACAAAAAAATAAAATCAATATCTAATTTTTATGTGCTCTTCTCTGTCATTGTAATTAGTACAGTACTTCTAGTACCCAATTAATGCTTTCCACAAAAAAAAAATGAAGTGTACTTAAAAACTTTCATGTGTTAATTTCTTACACCGTTGAACCCTAAAATAACTAAAACTTTAAATACCTTTTATAATAACAACAGTAAATACTTAATACTTCTATGACTGGGTATCTGCAAAGATAGATTTTGTATTCAACTTGTTTTTCTTGACTTAAATGTTAAATTAGTTGGATTTTCTTTGTTTCTTTGGATGGGGTGTAATCAACTATGCTAGTCATTTTTATCATCAGTTTCAAAATCTGTTTGTACTACTTAAATGTCAGTAGTATCAATTAAGCATTGTTAACAACTCCTTGATAACACCAACATGTAATCAAGTTGGTTATCACTCCTTAGAGCATTTATATATCATGGCGGTGGGCAATTATCCCACAGAACGTTCCACAAACTCAGACCATATAAAAAACCAAGACATAGCGTTGTAGTTTGATTGTAAATGTGTAGTTTTGGCATGCTTCACTGTCTTGTTTGCAGCGCTATGTGTTGGTTTTTTATTTGATCTGACATCACAAGGATAAAAATAAAAAATAACCTAAGCCAGGTCATGGTCTACCTGTGTGCAAAATTTGATTATTATCCGTTCAGCCATTAATGAATGAAAATGCTACAGACAGACATTGTTACATTCGCATTTATAACACAACATAAAGGAATATCACTCCTTGTTTCTCCAAAGGGCAGAGATGTACTGTTAGTAGGTACACCCTCATTTATGTATAATATTATCATAATAATATATATTATATAATAATATATAAAGATTAATCAACATTATGCACCAATAAATTAAAAAAAAATACAATAAAAATAAGTTAGTTCAATATTTCGTAATAATCAAATTGTTGAGATGCTCAATGAGGCTCTTAAGGGACTTTTTTTTATCCACTGCTGGCCAAAAGTCTCCCACATAGCTTTCCGATCTACCCTTGGTGTTGTCTTTTCCGGGCAATCGCCCATAAACACCTCGGTAAGTCATCACGCCAGTGTTTTCAAAGCCTCCCTAGGCGACAACACCCATTTTCTAGCACCCACTGTGTTACAACTCTCAGGCCCATCTTTCCTATGCATTCTGCACACAGTCATGGCCTGCCAAATCCCACTGCACTTTAGCAAACTTATTGCCCACATCTAAGGGACTATTCTTTGCTAAATGTGCCGACAACAAATTATTTCATAATGAAATAAATTATTAAGTATGTATTATAAAAGGGTTTTTTTTATATTAAAATAATTGCAGACACACTTATATGATCTATATATTTATCTGTTAGTAAATGAGTTAAACTACATAAAGTAATAAACTGAAGAAATATCTTAGATGTTATCAGAAGATCATAAACAGCTCAGTCCCGATTTAATTATAAAACAAATAAGATCTTCACAAGATCATGTGTTTACCTCGTGCCCAAATTCTTGTAATCCTAACTTGAAACCAGTACTTACTAATGTATTATAGTAGTTATTATTTTATTTAGAACCAGCCTGCAAACTTTTAATAATTTTTATTTAAATTAAATATAAGTACAGATGCCAGCACATCAAGTTACTACAATCTGAAAAATTTCTTTAATAGATTTTCAATTTTATTACTAAAGAATAAGGTTCAATGTTGATTGGGAAAATTTGACAGATTGGAGTAGGTTGATGTGCTGGCGTCTGTACATTCACCAATAGGGATAATGACTAAAAATATATTTTTTGTCCGTCTCATAGATTCTTAATAAATATTGGACACATATTTTTTCTTTTTTTACGTACTTAATCAAAAGATTTCGGTGATACATTGAGTTAAAAATATGTGCTATGACGTCACGAGTTTGTAGATTTTATAATTACCTGTGTCGTAGCGACCCCCACTCCCCAACTTTAATGCGTTTTATCAAGTCATTTTTAATTAATATGATAAAACAAAAAATACGTGTCTAATATTTTTTTATTATCTGAGTGACGGACTAAATAAAATTTCTTGTTTTTTTACCTAGGCATCCCTATTCCTATTATTGGATTTTTGAGATGGGGCAGTGAGGACAGCCTTAGCCGTTGTAGCTACAAGAAAACGGTCTTAGGAGACTGTCCTTAATTTTTTTAAACATTTTGTTCTGCATTCTGCATGCATTTTGATTTTTTGATCCATTTTTTTTTTAAAGCTGTGAAAGCTTTAAAAAAAAAATTGGATCTAAAAAATCCTATTAAAAACCAACTGTAACTGTAAACTTAAGTTGTTCCAAATAAACTTAACTTTGGTTTGAGTACTAGAAAAGTAAGAAATCGCATAAAAGTTTTCCCATACATTTCGTAGGAAATGAGACACCAGCCAACTTTTTACGATGGATAGACTGGCCAAAAATAAAGAAAAAAAGTGGTATAATGGTATTCAAAGGATGATCGGCAAAAATGTATGGAAGCTGGTCCAAGCACCAATAACAACCACACATATTATTATGTCTTTAGATAGGCATTTTAATATAGAGCAACAACTTATGGCGGCTCATTTCAAATCGCTGTGTGAAAAAAGTTGTGGCGATGTTTCGCAGGCCTGGCCAGGTGCCATATTATTGTATTATCATCGCCGGGCATACATTTGAAAATATTCAAACTAGACCACTACAAGTGATTAATATTTAAGTGTTCCGTTATCTACCGTCCTGGTCAGGACTGCGAAACATCGCCACAAATTTTTTCACACAGCGATTTCAAATGAGCCGCCATATTAGTTGTTGCTCTTTAAAATGCCTATCTAATGACATAATTGTGGTTGTTATTGGTCGTGGGGACCATTTTGTCCAGTCCTCCTTTAAAATGAAAAAATATTAAAATATGCGTTACAATTTTATTTGATTTGATAATAAAATTTGTTGCTTTTGAATAAACTTTTTCTATAAAAAAACTTTTTTGTTTTCTGACTTTTGTAATGGACAGTCTTTTTTAACGTTTAGCATAGAAGTCGAAAAGTTTAAAATTATTATTTGAGGATTTTTTTTTGAGACATTATAATGTCTCTAAAAGTTAAGGACAGTCTCCTAAGACCGTTTTCCTGTAGCTATAACGGTTAAGGTAGCTGCTCTTACTGCTCCATCTCAAAAATCCACCCTGTAGATGCGTTTGCAACCACCAAGGCAGTCAAATAACATACAGGGCAATTTTTGAATTAGGTATTCGGGAACTATGACAAATATAGCATAGTGGTTGAAAGAACTGAGCTTTGGAGAAATGTCAATATACCACCTAGAATTATTTTAACTTTGCATGAAAAATAAAAGAATATTGCACAAGTGTAGATATTTCCTTTGATGAGAGAATACTTTGCAGGATGTGATGCTTTACTAGCAACACCATCGCGATCGCTGGGTAACCAATATAGTTGTCTGGGCAAAAAATATACCTATTAGGTATATTTTTTTCAATAAATATTGGTACTCAATCCTGGCAAACTTAGCTTAAAAAAAAACAGTTTTTAGTTAAGTAACTCCTTAATATATCCTATACTTATTTTTACCCTTGGCTTCAATTATTAATTATTATAGTTTTATTTTTTCACTCTGATTTAAGTTTCATCTAGATCTCTAAAATGAATTCTGTTTTCTTTATGAATTCAAATAATATTTTCCAATATCAGGACAAAATTAAAGTAAATTCATGCATATTATTGGCTCGACTGACTCACGCCAATACAACCCAAAAACCCAGGCAATTAAGTGAAAGTAATAAATAACACTCTTGCACATCACACTAACATCATCAGATCACTCATTTTTATTTTGTAAATGTTGTGTTAATTGCTACTGAATAATAATTTTCAGGTCCTTTGAGATAGCAGGAGAACATAATATCTACCCTTATATTTCATGAATCCTCAAAATTCCACTAGCACCAAACATTAATTGTTTTAGTAGACATTTGTGTATACTTATCTTCTGTCAGCCCTTGTTTCTACTACTGACAATGGGTCTCCTAACTTTTAATGGCAACTAGGGGATATTTCCATTAATTTCCAACTCAATAGGAATAGAATGTAAGAATAGGAGGATGCCGCCATAGCACAAAGTCCTCCATCCATCCAGAAGTTTAAAAATAATACAGCCACTAATTTATTTATTTTTTGTTTCAGGCACATATGAAATTCCCACCAGACTATCCATACTCACCACCTTCCATTAGATTTTTAACAAAAGTATGGCATCCAAATGTGTATGAGGTAAGTTAAAAAGTATCCATAGATATTTAAAGTAACCAATATTATCCTTATTGTGTGCTCGAATATTTGCACACCAAGTTTGCCTGTAAACTAAATAATGCCATGTTCGGGTTTTACAATATCATTATTAAATTATACACATTTACACATATCTTATCTATCTACAAGGTGTTTTTTTTATATCCTATAACTCTAGGTTAAGAATGAGACCATATCAAAGAATCAACTGGCGTATTTTTTTTATTCAATTAATTCGACAATTCGCGATTATTTATGTAAAACGCCCCTAGGTGAAATATTACTTAATTCAAACTATTTTTGTTCATAAAAAGAAAATAAATGTCAACGTCGCATTTTCTTAGCTTTTAATATGAATAATTGGTTTGAATGAAAATGATTTACTCGTACTTTATCAATGAAACTTAGATACACACATCGAGAGTCTAGTGGTAAATTATCAATAAAACCAAAAAAAATAATATGCTAGTTGATTCTTTGACATGGTCTCATTATACCCTATAATAGAGCTATGGGATATAAAAAAACACCTTGTATATTTGCATAGGTACCTACAATCAACATGATTGTGTAGGTATATCGGAAAAGCGTGTACATTATAAAAAATCTGCGGTCATATTTGAGGTCAGGGCAAATCTAATAAATATTCATTTTTTTAACTCTAAACACTCATTCTGACTCTCTCACTTGGCCTTTATAATTATGTCTCCCTTCTACAAACTCCTCTCTTCTACTTTCATCATTTGAATGGTTCCGTATTAAAACCAAAATAACTTTCGAAATCAAGATAAAAACCTAAAAAAATCACTATTCGAATACTCGAATAGTAAAATTAAGCGAATATTCCATGCCCTAACTGCAAATTGCAAAAACGTAAAAACAAATTAATATCGAGGCCTACCTTAGCGCACCCTCCTTAGATTTTAGAAACGTAGGTAATAATAATGTGTAGCAATAGGTGCAGTGCCGGATTAACCACGTAGCAAGTGTAGCAATTGCTACGGGCCCCGCGTGTCTAAACCCTGAACTCCGCCTGACTGTAATTTTTAAGTGAAACTGAGTAAGATGTTGAGGTTTATTGAATTTACTTGATGTGACAATAACATGAAACGTTTGGACAGAAGTTCCAATGAAATATTATGTAAGAACGGTCAAAACAAATCGAACCTCCAAGTCGCGGCGGTATGCAAACATTTTTCGAGCTCGCCCACTACAGCTTTTCTGCATAGTCAACAAAGCAACTCCTATATATGTATGACTATGTATTGTCAAAAAAACCTCTCAGAGTTGAGGTGCTAAAAAATTTCCAGCAAGTTTCTCTTCATTCATAGTTTTTTTAATAAGCTATTTCAATATAAATAATCAGTAGATACTAACCTAACCTAACCAGATCCGAGGTTCAAATAGTTTGGAAAATCCAAAAGTGCACGCCTCATAAGTTCATAACTCTCATTCATAAACGAAAAAGAAATTTAAAACATACTTTCTAACAAAAAATAACAATTTATCACTTTTCATGAAGTATGTTTTGACTGCTTTTTTACCCATCAATATGGGTAAAATTTCTAAACTCGCATCGATATCAATCTCTCTCGTAGCGGTTACACCACCACATACGAGCTACGCAGCAAAGACATGACGTCACACAGATCCTGCATCGGGCAGTTAGAGTTTACCACGCGACCGACATAGATAAAACTATCCGAAATCAACTTACGGGCAGTTGCCCGCCAGACACAAACACCCGTCTGGCCGGAGGATCCTCCCTTTTCAAATGAGGATGAGTGAACTTTACACCCTGTTCCTCATACCTCTAAAGTTTTAAACTGAAATATGAACAAAATATTTTACGGCGCCATTCGCCATAGACTAAAACATTCAGAAGTGAAGTGTAGGTACAAATAGCTGCCGTTTGTTTTTATGGCGGATTTTTTTTATATTAAGTATCTAATATTTTGAACGCTGATATTAATGTTTGTTTTATTATATTATGGTTTATGGTTATTTGTCATCAAATAATTATTACAATTTGTGGCATTTTTCCCTTTAAGATTTCCACGTCCGAGCTCTAGGAAACAAGGGAAAAATGGATAACATTTGTGCAAATAAATCGTAATGAGCAAACGCGGTTGCCAAGTGAACCATCTCACATAATGTTCATCATTAATACAATGGAAATTAGAATAATGTTCTGCAGTTAAAACTGTGTTAGGTATCAAGTAGGCAGAAGAAGCAGACTGTGCCGCATCTGCGGGTGCATTACTCTATGAGAATCTCCTCGCAACGCGCATGCACCGCAGTAGTCAAACGTCAAAGCATCCAAGGGACACATTTTTTGTTCGCGGTGTCTTCTTTGATAGTATATTTTAGTTAGTATTTTATTAATTATAATTAAACTACTTTGAATAAAAGAGCCATTTTCAATAGGGTTCCTTCTATGGATGAAACGAATGTATAAAAAAAACATTGACTCAATTAATTGATTTTATCGCAAGCTACAATGTTTTCAGGGTTCATAAATTGACGGACAGGAAATTTTTTTCAACTTTTTTGATGCTTTTTCCATTTCTGCTGCATTAAATCAATTATTAAAAAGTACAGTATTAATCTCCATTTAATCATCTATATAATGGTATATAAATTAAGTAGGTTCTGTGTACTAGCAGGAGTGTAACAATAAAAACAGTTGCAGAAATGGGGCAAAAAATATTTTTCGATCGTAGAGCACACTCTAATGCTTCGCATTATGAGTCGTGCAATAATAAATCGACATCGCATCGCTCGCTCTTGCATCTTAGTTTCTCTTCCTTCATAAACTTTTCTACATTAGTCGACAAAGTATCAATAGGTCAATTTCTAAGCCTAGACTATCCGAGGTGCAAAAATATATCGAGCTCGCTACGCTCGCTCTTGCAATGAAGGGTCTCTTATTAGAAATACAATTAAATGACTGCCAGCATCAGATATTCTAGAAATGAACCTACTTAGAGGATTTTAAAAAGTAGGTCCTGCTTCAGTTTGCATTGTTTGTCTCGAAAAATTCATTTGACTAGTTTATCTCATAAACTTTAGAACTTAAAATAAAACAAGTTCTACCCTATGCACTGTTCTTTGATAGGGGGCCCCTATGTAGAATTTGCTACAGGCCCCGCGCTGGCTTAATCCGGCACTGAATAGGTGCTTGTATATTAGTCTGCCTTTATTAATTAAGTTTTTTGCTATTGAGCCAGAAGCTCAAGCTTTTGATAATGCTACAGCCAGACGGGGCCTCGCCTCAGATCCTTATACTGTAAACCACTTTCGGATGTTAGGTAGTTGTTACAAATGCATTGTTTTATAAACGGCATGATTTATTTATATACAGCAATAGAAACTGAGATACATTGTCTCGAATACATTTCTCTCACTCGAATCGAATGTCTGCTGCTGCAGAATACGTTTTATATGAAAAACAAACGCGCCCTGGACTGGACGTCATACGCAATCGATAGCATTTGACTAATGCCCATTGCCCATAGCTGGATAACTCAGTTTCCCAAAACAATAATGGGTACGAATTTGAAATTTAAACTCTACCTAGATATATATTTATTATTTATAACGGTGATTATAAATATTTATAACGGCTATAACTCATCATCATTATCCACAGTCCGACTTCACCTATTGCTGGGCATACATAGGCCTCTCTTTTCGTGTGGCGATTATTGGCCCACGTTCCTCACCGCAGGACGACCGACACCTCGTCTTCCAGTCCAACAACAGTAACTGCTAACAGGAAACAAATGATGCTACAATACAAAAAAGCAAACAGCACCCTAATTGCGTAACACACGATCAATAACAATCTTTTTAATTTTGACAGTTCACGTCAACAACATTCATTCGGTTATTTCCGTTGTTGAGCAAACAAATTTTTCGAACATACATAATGAAGGCTCTATAAGTACAATGTGGAGACTACAATACAACAATAAATGAAAATACTGGCACTAATAATGCAGAGTATTTTTGGAACTGTCAAATAAATCCTAGCTTCGAAAAAAAAAAAAGTTTTTCAAACAAATTAAATGTAGTGTATCGGATCTACCCTAAGGCTAAGCGTATAAATTCCGTTAATCAAACTATGCCTTGGGTGAATTCTCTGGCATACGTTTCCGAATATCCACCTTAGGGTGGATTTTTGTGGTGGATACTGGATAAACGGAATAACCCGAGCCGACTATGGATTTTGCCGAGCTACATTGACTAATCTATTGAATTTTTGTATGCACAATGGGGACGTCATTAGGAACACGCCGTTAAATTTTTTGTTGTAATGTCGTCTCCACCTTGTAGATTAAATGGATGGAATGGAGCTTGTGTGGCTAAGTAATAACAGCCGCACGGGTAACTCCATCAGGTTAAGCTACGCTTGCTAGGGTTGGTCCGTGGATGGGTGACCATTTTTACATACCGAGACACCTCCGTGCCTCGGAAAGCATGTTATTGTTAAGCCGTTGGTCCTGGCTGAGCTCTTGGGTCTTTGCAAGTCGTTACGGGTCGTCAAAAGCCCGAAAGTCTGACAACCAGTCTTACCATGCCAGGGCTATCGTAGTTATTACCCAGTTACTGGGTTGTGGAGGTCAGATAGGCAGTCGCTCCATGTAAAATACTGGTATTCAGCTGCATCCGGTTAGACTGGAAGCCGACCCCTACATAGTTAGGAATAGGCTAGGCCGATTGATATGAAGCAATGAATTAGCAATATTCTTTAAAATAATTCATTCATTCATGATTGTGATTGATCGTGTGTTACGCAATTAGGGTGCTGGTAAAATAGAAATTAAGTTCAATTTTAAATGTTCCTTTCTTTACAAAAGACAACATAACAAATGACGTCACTTGACAAGGTTGATAAATGTATGACCGTCGCACATGGCACCTGTCTTCATTGAAAATCATACCAGCTAAGTGTAAAGTGCCTGCTACACGGTTGTCAACCGCATCACCGACAGACGTGACCTTTTTTTTTGGGTTGGAAAACATCAAATCACTTCTCCCGCTCTGGACGGAGCGGAAGGACGTGTCACACTCTTACTGACTAAAACCCACCCGTGTTACCCTTGCCTGTGCTAGGGGCCACGGTTTCCTCTTAGGACTTCCCGCAACCCGACAGAGGTGACCTTGGTTGTAAACCACCACGGTTGCATCTATATCAATCTACACGGTTGTAAACCACCAAGGTCACCTCTGTCGGGACGCGGTTGGCGATCGTGTAGCAGGCGTTTTAGCAACTTTGGTAACTTTGGTACTTGGTACCAATAATGTTGATTAAAGATTTTAATTTAAGCTTCACTTACTAAAATTCTTAAGTACTTGAAGTAAGTACTATTTGGATGGCGACAGTCACTAATTCACAATAGCTTTAAACTCCAATAGTTACGAGAAAATCATTGAACAATGGCAATTGTTGAAGCAAGACTAAAGAAAAACGTATTAACCTACCTATTTCCATTATTGATGAAACATATTTTAATACTTATCTAAAAAGTACCAGTCTCCGATTTTTTATG
Organism: Conistra vaccinii; assembly: GCA_948150665.1. Lineage (NCBI taxonomy): Eukaryota > Metazoa > Arthropoda > Insecta > Lepidoptera > Noctuidae > Conistra > Conistra vaccinii. The sequence goes on along the minus strand of OX411327.1, from coordinate 12,218,266 downwards.
TGACGTCGCCAATGACTAAAACTAAAACGGCTTTCCTTTAAAACTTTATCCAATAGACCTGATTAGACTATTAGACCCGATGGAAATATGGGATGATGGCTTACTCCACCCACAACTTAACCGTCAAATAATATGTCACCAAAATCGTGCACTATTAAAAATATATTAGATACCAATCACGAAATCACGAAATATCAAACCCAGTTCATTAATTTAGTCAATATAATTATATTTGTTACGTAAACCGATAAGAGATGGTACCGTTGAAACATGTATTCTATGCCAATTAATTTAAAACCACTTCACATAGATTTGCTACCCATTTAGATAAGATTAATCTCATGAACCTTCATGGACTAGTCAAGGTTTCCGATACTAATATGAAAACCACTTGATCATGACGACGGTGTTGGTGATAAAGTAGTTCCATATATCCGGATGTAGATTGCAACCGAAATCCGAGTCAAGAGGATTACCCAAATGCTTCATACACATGGAGTTATGAATCAGTAAATTATGAAAGGGATTGGAGAAGATAGAGCCTTTAATATACTAGAAATAGATCAATGAATGGAATGATCTGATGAAAACTTATATATCTTATAGATGGTTTATTCCAAGAATATGTGGAAATATATATCATTATTGTAGCTGACATCTACTTTATAAACCACGTACAAAAATATGTCCAATTATATTATGCTTAGCCAATCGTATACCTTTCCAAGTACCTATACCGATGACGCACACTTTTCATGTATAAATTGAAATGAGAAAATTGTTTATTTCTTTTGTGAAGTTTCCTTACTACATCACAGGAGTCTATGCAGTGAGTTCAGTGATGCAATTGTAGCCAATGATACGCTGATTGATTACGGTCATATTCTTAGTTACAATGTATATTGTAGTAATCCCGGAAGACGTTATCTTGATCCAATATTCGTTACTTGTATTCCTTGGAATCTTGTTGTTTCTATGTAGAACGTATACACAGGACTTTGTTGAACGTAAAAGCATGTTTTCGTAGAATATTGGTAAGATGTTATATGAATACTGGCGTTAAATATAAAAATAATAAACTGTAGCTGGCTCTAGCCACTTGCTAGCTCCACTCAATCCTAACCGGAGACAACAGGGCCAATCTTGTAACTATTTCCTCATTTATCTCAAGACAAATAAGAAGAGTGTGTTTGTTAAAGGTTATGAGTTGCATTTGATTTGGTATTCTTAGTTAAGTAGCCCAAAAAATCTGCATTCCAGGAAGGTCAACCAAAAGTTGAATACATATTGGAGCATCCGCTGCAAATAAACTGTTGAAACCAATATTTGGGTCTCCAAAATCCACTTCTCTTTGGAACAAAACTTGAGTTACAAAACCAGTTGTATAATAACTGTAAGGAGTACTTACCTAAAAACGCCCCTAGCACCTAGTTGGTACTACAGCTAAAAGTTTACAAAGAAAAAAGGACTCGCTGTGGGGGCAAACTCCCAACGACTTCTTTCTGAGAATCCGGAATTGCCAGTTTCCGCGGAATAAACGCCCATGGTCGACATTATCGACAATATCATGAATCATTTTGTTAGCATATTTACAAATTTAAAATAAATTGAAAAAGCAGCCATCATGTCCAAAAAATAGTACGTACTTACATTGGAGAAGAATTAATATTATACAGCGATGGTGTGACTGCTGCATCCATACAAGTATAGGCCATGTAGACAATTCAACAACTATCTTAGCGCTCATAGACATCTAGTTGCGACTTGCGACACAGACACACTCTTGGCGTCTTTGACCCCGGGACTGCGAAACGTTTCACACTGTATCACACTTTGACCTACTTTGTGTGAATTAGATTTTAGTATTTAAGTAATTTAATACTACGTCTTCTTGCTATTGTGTTCCCAATCTGCACTTAAGGTGCAACTAGTCGCGGGCTCGAACTCAATGGTGGGCCTGGCCAAAAACCACACTGTCTCACCTGGCATCGTGTCCGACAGAGATAGTATCAGTGATGAGCAGTTAGAAGCTGATCTACATGGACAACGTATAGTTCGCACGCACGGAAACACCGTACCGACCAATTTTAGTAAAACGAGCGCGTCAAAAATTACGAAAAGGCCTTTGGAAAAAAGGTTTTTCTGAAATAACCACTGCATAAATCAATTACAAATAAAATTTATTGAAATCTTCGTTAATTTTTCTGTGTCGGTACGGATTTTGTTTTCGAGATTTCACACTTCTTGTATTACTTATTTACGCCCAAAGTTGCGTTAAAATTAGCAAGAAAAACTAATCTTTGTTGGCTCATAACTTTTTAATGGCTTTTTATTTTACTATTCTGCTTCCGTACAGACAATTTTAATAATGAGACCTAACGATATCATGTTTAACTTTGAATGTACGATGTCAAATAGTGGAGTAAAACCCCTCCGAAGTTTGTATGGAAAAAATATCAAATTGTTTCACCTTAAGTTCCACCCACTAGCTTATTAGTTGTCTCTTACTTTACTTCATCATCATCAGCCTATTAAGTTCCCACTGCTGTGATACAGGCCTCCTCTTTGTGAGAAGGAGTGGGCCATAATCCACCACGCGGGCCCAGTGCGGGCTGCTTACTTTACTTGGTTTTCGTAATTTCTCATAAGTCTTTGGTTAGTTTATAGGCTGTCATGCTCACGTATCTTGGGTTTGTCACACCATCTCACAGTTCTCACTCCCTGCTCATGTCCTATCATTTCTTCATGAATCATCATTTGAATGATCAGTTTCGTAGATTGACTTGTACGTTGACAATTAATAATGACAATACTATTTTGTGTTGCGGTAAATCAATATTTGTAACTGGGACACAACATGCAATCTGTTTTCGACACGATCCTGTGGCTTTCGTGTCCGGGTGTAGCATAGAGTTCTTGCTTCTGTCAGCTAATCCAGAATATATCCATCAAATTGCTTTGCTATGCCACCTGCTTGTGGATACGATTGTTTACTGATGGTCTTATTTCCAAATATCAAGAAACAAGTTTTTTTAACCCTGGTTTGATTTTTGTCCGGTTGATGACAATAGACTCGTGTCAAATGTGGGTGTACCTACCTACCTACTATAGGTAAATGCACCTCTGCCTATCCCTTCGGGGATTACAGAGGTGATGTTATGTTGTCTTACGTTATGTATGTAAGTTTTTTTTAACTTAGTTATTGTATAAAGTTGTAGTGCGTTTCATTCCGTAAAACTCAACTCACAGCCGGTTGTACAGTTTTCGCGTCGCCTGCGCGTTACCGTTAGCTTTTAGAAGAGTCAACTGTGAGTCGTCGGTACAAAATAATGTGGTATAGTAGTGAAGCAGCGGGGTCATCAGTCCGATTGGCTGGATCATACTGTGACGCATCCAGCGCCCTGCCTACCTTATTTTTATTAAGATTCTACCAAACGATACTAAATTTGATCCAAGTGTTGCATTCTCTGTAATACTTGATTTATATTTAAATGTATGCATTGTAATAATTAAATGTAGCACAGAATCGTACATTGTTAATGACAGTAAAGTTTTAGTAAACCAGTTCCATACTCTACTTTCACGATTCGTTCTCATAAGCTAAACAAACACGACAGACATGTCTTGAATGAGCTACCCTAAATTGAGGAGAATATTTATAGCTCTGACGTAGACTGAAATAAGTTTTTTTAAAGGCATGGTTATTTTTAAATGTTTGGTAAGGCTCTTGCAATATGTATGTTTTTCACAATATTGTGTAAAACATAGCCCACGAAAAGATCTACATTAAACAGGATGTAGTACAAGTTGAACGACCTTTTGCATGAAGTGAAGCCACCGGCGATGGTAACCAACCAACATATTTAATTTAAACGCCTGTGAATCACTTTGTAGTCAACTAGCTTTTGCCGACAGCTTCGTTCATGTTGTACATATTTTATGCTTACTCACGCAAATCATGTGTACCAACATCCCGCGTTCATGAACAATTTTATAGTCAAACAAGCACTCTACTTCTACCCTATTGGTAATTTCCTTTTTCAATCGAAATATTCGTTTAGTTAGATAGAAGTGCTCGTCGCGTGTCCTTCTGATCGTGTCGTATCTTCTACTAATATTTGTCATGACACTCATTGCACAGTCGTTTTTCCTTTTAGGAAGTCAAATACTTGGGCTCAAAACAATGTTGTTAACAGGATGTTTTAATAGTAGATTTACCTCAATAAAAACATTTATAACAATGAGCTGTGTATCCGTATTATTCGAGTAGCATCTCTTTAAACAAGTAGAAATGGCGTCATATCAGCCTCTGATGACGACGCGACGTTTACTAACTGTTGTTCAACGGTACCGCTGAGCGTGATAAACTAATGCTATAAAAAAGATTTTATAAACAAGTCTATTTGGCACAATGTCAAGGAGAATTAATTTGTTTTTATTTCCCCGTAGAAAAGTGTTTCCCTTGAGGATCATCCCGGCCGATGTTGGCACTCCCCGGCCTTGGGGTAATTAACCTTATTCCCGATCCCGTCGACCTGCGTCGCGGTGGCCGCTTTGAACTTGTGCTACATTCACAGATTGTTCACAGTATTCACACGCGGTTCTTTAAATAACGCCCCCTGAGACGCGATCGTCCCAACTCCCAACAGTGGAGGCAAGTGCCAACATCTCAATCAGACTCTTTTAATACTTGCCACGTGGTTCCCTGCACCGGCACACGCGCCGTACTCAACGCCCCATAATGAATATGAATCTCTCAATATTTGCCGAGGGAGCAATAGTCGATATTCTTGCAACAAAGTGTGCAATTATCGAAGACTATTCACTCAAACTCTTCAAGTCAAGACCCGTATACTACCTTTATGTTGCGCAGTCGCAGTTAATAATATCAATAATTTTTCAGTAAAAAAACTTAATTATATGTATGTTTGGGGTCTATTCCTTCGCTTCAGAGAACCCCAGATTCTGTTCCAGTGAAATACGGGAACACCCGTTGCATTGTTTATTTTGGTCATTTCTGGTACAATACGGCTGTTTTTGTAGAACATTAGTAGTAAGATAAAACAGGAGGTGAGCTTGTAATAAGGCGGGGGCGCTTCCGTGCCCAGTCACGTGCGTCACCGGGCCTTCAACCCACCCGCGGCCGAGTCACCAAGGTCTTCGCCTCACGACTACTCTCGGACCAGACTAGCCACTTACTCTTCATAAAATATTCTGCTAAGTTAGTCAATGCTGGAAATTGTTTCCGCTCATGAATTTCAAAACGGATATTTTAGAAGTTGACTGTTGAGTAACGCAGTACATATTCACCGATATTAACATTATATTTGTATATTATTTATACTTGTAAGGTTTCCTGTCGAGAATTTAAAAATTCTTAAAAGTTTTTCATTCTTCCGCCAAACAGTGACTCTTCAGGGAAAATATAGCAAAGTATCCAGTAAGATTTTCTTTGAGGAAAAATCTGATTTGATTGAATTTAAACATTGACATCCGGAAGAGCTTCACAAGCCAACAATTTATAATAAAGATTTTAACCTCAAAATTGAATTCTCAATATTCCTTCGACATGCGAACTCGTGATTGGTGTTCCACTCTGTTAACTTATTCTTGACCATGTACCTTGACATGATTCAGAATAATTTAATATTGTAGACTAAGTACTCTATCTGGATGTCTGCGAGTGATGTGGTAAATAAGCATTGTGTATATTTTTCAAGTGTTTCCGATTTGGAGGTCAGAGCACACGCATTTTCTTTGTGAGGAAGCGCGCAGTGAACCGGTGGCATATTTTTAGCCGAGGGCGACGCTCCACGCCATCGTCGTAATGTCCGCGCCTTTATGCTCTATCATCATGACTTCTCTTATAAAAAAATGTACTTGTTCTAAGAAGTAGTTTAGATCTTCTTTTGTTACACCAACTTAAAAAAATAACTAGGTACTAGAGTACTACTTAATTCAAATACTCTACATTTTACATTTCCATCTACTTAAACATAATGTCTTGTTTACTGATAAATTGATAATGTTTTCAAGAACATGAATTTCATATTGCTTGATTCCGGATCATTCGATACCAACTCATAAATAAAATACTACGCTGTTAGCATTCAAATCCTTGTGCGCAAAAGCTCACCGCAGACCGTTCAGAGTACGTCAGAGAGCACCGTTAGAAAGAAACACTTTCACTGTGCCATTACTGCCATTGTGCTTTGCTTAGTAACAACAATTTATACTATCAATTTTGAGGTTTCCAACTTTCCAAACATTTTAGAACTATGCAATCGATAAAGCAATGAAGCCAAATCACTTGACGTAACATTCGTCACAACATCGACTCATAAATAACTTAGAACTAGAACCCTCCAGCCCGACCCTAATCATATTAACTAACTTGCACGATAATTGGAATCGATTTCCTTTGAAGTTTTCTTCAATGCCTCATATTTTAATATAACCGAATATCTAACCTACCTATACGGTCACCATTGAGGTTAAATGACAAGGCTGAACATATTGCATTGTCATGTAACTTGAATTGATGTTTCACGGTATGATTCGGCTCATTACCCTAGCACGCTCTTATTGACCATTGACGACTTTTAGCTAATCAACAACTTCAAGAATCATTTTCGTAAATTGGAGTTTAAAAATATTTTACAGATATGACTTAAAAAGATACTCGTTAATTATTATACTGTGAAGTAGGTAGTTATCGCGATTGACTAAATGTATCTGGGTCATGCGAATACTAGAGTAGGCCACTACTGGTTAGAATTGAACGATTCGAGTCACTACTTAAATTATTATCTGTTATAATGATTATAGAGTTGGGCGATCTTTCAATTTAGTTGCTCTTACAACATAAAAGTTTATTCGATAAATCGGATAAAAGTATAAAACAACCTTCACGAATCGTTGAGCAGATTACAATGTAAATGGGGTGGGTCGTCGATATGCTCCTTTACCGAGATCGTCAAGGGCAAATTGCGGAGGTAAGCCTCTTGCCCGTTCCGTCTCGTTTACCTCCTTCCGCTATCTCCTTAGAAAGACATGAAGCTAAGCTAGATATTGTGTGTAATACATATGAGTATGAGTATAATGACCTTGTCGATGAGAACGGTGTGAATTGATGAGTATTATCATAGCGGTTATTAACAGGTGAAGGGTAATCATGACCTTAACATTCATACCAATCGTTTATTCCATGTTTTTTTTTTTATATTACTTATCGTATCGTTTATTGTTTTGCAATAACATAGTGCGTTGGAATAAGTTCGAATGTAGGGCAAGAACAAATAAATAAAATTACTGCCAAATCTTGCAATAAAAATGCTCGCTGGCAACACAAAACAAGTCGCTATTTCCGCATCAGTCAATGCAGTCAAACGGTCTTGGCTGTTGAGTTTGCTTGATAGAGTAAAATATTCTTATTCAACAAAGTAGGGCCTAAAACACTGAAACAAAAATTTGGACTGTAAGAGGAAATAGGGGATGAGAATTTGAATGACAATCATTTACTTTTTCAGGAAAAACAGTGAAAATGAGTACCTATTTCTTCTTTTGGTTAAAAACGATGACACACCGTGACACACGTGAATCAGAATTTGCTGAAATTCTACCTTTAAAGGGGGAATATAGGGCATGAAAGTTTGTATGAGAATCCGTAGTTTTTTAAATTAAATCAATGATAATTTATGTTTAGGCTTTTAGTTAAATTTGATGAAACACGTGTATCAGGATTTGCAAAAATGCTCGCTGAGATGACATCGTCAACCTATGCAACATCATTGCGCAAACTAAAATCCCCGCCAAACTTTGACAACTGCATTAAAAGAAAAGTTGTATTTTATTACATAACAAAAACGGGGACTTGCTTCCTACAAAAGTACAAAACTACGCTAAAATTTAGGCAGTGAATAGAGTGCCGTTAACGGCACTCTGTCTCCGCAGTTTATTAAGTGCCGTTAACGTAACTCTATCTCAGCAGTGTATTAAGTGCCGTCAGTTTGCGACATACTAGTGACGTGAACTGAATGTTTTTTTTAAATAAGGTACATTATTATAGAAAACGCGACGGGTAATATAGTACGGTACGACAGGAAACCACCCTAAAACATGTTTAAAACCACACCATGCATGCAAGCAAGCATGCAACATGTAGCAAGTAAGCAAAGCATGCAACATATTATACCATGTAAGCAAGCATGCAGCATGTAAGCGAGCATGCAACATGCAGCAGGCATGGTTTCTGTCACGGCTCCGGCGCTGCGGGGTTCCGGCGGTCCCACGCGAGCCTATCGTCGCAGATGGTTGAAAGCTCAGCTTCGTCTTGCTGGCTGGCTTCGCCGGCCAGCCTCAGCCGCGGCGACGAGCGTTATAACCACCTGCTCCTCAACTCGCGGGCCGCCTCGCCCCTCCGCGCCTACGCAATTCTAAATTACACTCTAGGGGTAGGGCAGACAAGACTGCGTGGAGTCGGATTTACAGCGATTCGTTTCTGTCACTAAAACCAAATTTTTAGCAAATTTTTTAGGACTAACAATTTAATTATAAATGAACATTCGGAATAATACACGTTATATGTATAAAACAATACTTAGGACATTATGACTTTATTTAATAAAAAAATAGGAGATTTAATTATTATAGCACTCGTTATTACGACAGAATAGTTTTAGAAGTAAAGATAAATAATGACTAAAAACAAAATTTCGAATTTTCGAACATTATGGTTACTGAAGTTTATAGCAAACGTGGACTAACCTCAACAATCAAACAAAATGACAGTGACAAGACAATACAATGCTTACGGCACTTTAGCCGGCTACTGCGGATAAAGCGCCGTTAACGGCACTCTATACACTTCGTTAAATAGACCATCAGCTAGATTCAGATTTATTTATTTGCAAAAACGTGTAGATAATATATCTGTATATATATGTGGGAGCTCGTGGCTAAGTAATAACAAGCCGCACTGGTCGATCCATCAGGTTAAGCTACGCTTGCCGGGGTTGGTCAGTGGATGGGTGACCATCTTTACATACCGAGACTCCTCCGTGCCTCGGAAAGCACGATAAGCCGTTGGTCCCGGCTGTCATTCGTGGATCCTTGACAGTCGTTACGAGTCGTCAGAAGCCCGAAAGTCTGACACCAGTCTTACCAAGGGGTATCGTATTACCCAGATATTGGGTTGTGGAGGTCAGATAGGCAGTCGCTCCATGTAAAATACTGGTATTCAGCTGCATCCGGTTAGACTGGAAGCCGACCCCAAAATAGTTGGGAAAAGGCTAGGCAGATTGATTTTTGTGTAGATAATATATGATGCTTATTATAGGTGTTACAAAGGTGGGTTAGGTGTTGCTAGTGCGACATAGCATTTTTCTTTCCTTTCAACTTGCAGTAGCAAGTGATATAATTAATATGAATTCATAAGAACAGGAAACTAGTGTGATTAACGATATAATGATACACACCAGTAACTAAGTAACTTCCAGGTACAAACGGTTGATTCCATAACCATGTGTAACTCTTGTTTCTACATAATTATTATATGATCTAGTAGCTTATCGTACCTAAAAAGTATGTACGTAGCTTCTACTCATGTTTGTTCAACAATTCTGCGACGACAGGTGCTTCAATTTTCATGATTAATTATTTATATTATATCCATATCATTGTCTTTGTCCATGTTTTATTTCAATAGAAAGATTAAAGCTAAAGTTTTCATGGATGAAATATTGGCTGAATATACAATATTAGAATTGTGATGATTCTGTATCCCGCTAAGCTCAAAAAACAAAATTAAAGACGTAAAGATTTATTCCATGTTTAAGAAATCGTTGTTTAGATTCGTTTATCATTAAGTTATTCATTGCGAAAACATTATTTTATTCAGATTATATGGAAGTAGGTATATTATTTATGTATGGTTTACGATAACCTCCATTTTGAAGGGTATGTTTACAAACCACATAACCCAACGATATGAGGATAAAGGCGGAAAGTAATTAATATTTTTGCAGACGATTGTATCTAATTATGAATTGCAAAATATCATGGCAACGTCTATTACTTTTACTTTATCCTAAGTACATACCTTACTTACCAACGGTCCCTCACCGGGAGCATTCGCCTGTAAACGTACTGTAACTGTAACGTTTAAAGTTGAGCATTACATCAGTGAGGGAGTAGGAGAACCGAGCATTACATACAGTGCGCAATGTCTGTAATAATATTTAATCTGTAATGTTACATTACAGGTGAATGCTCGTCAGTCAGAGAGGCAGTATTGTAACGTAATGCTCAAAATCGAATCTCAAATGTTACATTTACATTACAAGCGAATGCTCGTTAGTCAGGGAGGCAGTATTGTCAAATTCGAATCTGTAACGTTACATTACAGGCGAATGCTCACGGTGAGGGACCACCTTTAGCGAAAATTTAACAATTCTCTCGTCTGTGTTGTTCTTTAATCTGTCACTAGTTCGCCCCTTACTACAATCCAACAGTCAAAACATCTCCTAAATCTGCAATTTCCAAATGGTGTGCAGGGTGTGCTAAATCTATATCTTCTATACAGAGTGTCAGGGACATCGACGCGAAGCCTGTTACCATGGATTCAGTACATGATTACGCAGGGGGGGGGCATTATTCTTGATGACGCAGGGGGTGCGTTGAAATTTTTCGACGGTTATTTAAAAAAGTCTCTGCTGTTTCATATATTTTGACCGCGCTTTTCTATGAAAACCTGTTTTTTAGGGTTCCGTACCCGAAGGGTGACAAACGGAACCCTATTCATAAGCCTCCGCTGTCCGTCTGTCTGTCAGCGAGCTCTATCTCATGAACCGTAATAGGTAGGCAGTTGAAAATTTCACAGATTGAGCATTTCTATTGCCGCAAGAGCAACAAATAATAAAATTAAAAAATAAAGGGGGGTCGCCATACAATAAAATTAAATTTTGAAAAAAAAATTATCTGACCCTGGCATGTGGGGTATCATTTTCTAGAGCTCATCGAGTAAAGAATAAATATAATTTTTATTTGTTTTTATCTTCAAAAATGATGAATTAGGTTGCCGTAGAAGTTGTCTGTTTTAGACCATTTTTGTACGAGCTCTATCTCAACAACTAAACAAATTAGGAATTTGAAACTTGTGTGTATCATGTAACATATACTGTTTATAATCAACAAATACTAAAAACGCCGATTAATAACGTATTTTATATAATATGGGCGATTTTCTGCAACTTAAAGTAATAATTTTGTATTTCATGCTAATATTATGCGATATAAATTCCACAGATAACTATTTAATAGTCGGAGTAATGACATGGAATTAGTAAGTACCTACTATCATGGCAGCATATACTATTTCGATCATTTAAATTTCGATCATCCAAAAAGGTCAACAAAATAAACTTTCTTCACAAGATTTTAAAACCGGCCAGTATTTTTTGAGTTTAAGAACTTTATCGACTTTTTTCAAAGTATCCCTAGACGGTGTTGATGTGTGTACCTCGTGTTAAAACTACACTCCAATAGACAATATATTCAGTAACATTGAATTACGATTAGTATAACGTAAAGTAATGATTAATTAGTAAAACGCGGGAGATATTATAGTGCACAAGTGTGTGCGCAGACACGAGTGCACTCTCTCTTCCCTCACTCTCATAGTCCGATGGGATGTGTAAAAATAATAAGTAAGAAATATTAGATTTCTGTATGACTATCAAAAATAACGTAAATAAATACCTGTATTGACCCGTGCGTTTGCACTGGCGAAACATCACGACAAAACATGTTGAAATCTCTAGTTCCTGTCAAACATTGTATGAAAAATTGACAGAAAATAGAGATTCCAACATGTTTTGTTGTGAATGTTTCGCCAGTGCAAACGCACAGTTATAATTAAAATTTGGCGTACTACTTACATTCTATTTTGTACAATATACCTAGTCTGATGTAGCAAGAGAAATGCTTTTATTTATAAGTAACTAGCTTTACCCGGCCTGGCTTCACACGGTTAGCACTAAGTACTTATCTACGGCGCATCTACCTTTCCTAATTACCTATTTCTACCTAATTACCTACCCTACCTACCTACCCTACCCTTCTTACCAGGGTAGGTACCGGGTTAGGTACCTACTACCTAACCTTACCTACCCTACATATCTACCTGCTTACCTACCATATATACCTATTTATACCTACTAGTTAGTAGCAAATAAATAACTTTGAGTTTAGTTAATGCATGTTACTGGATAAAGTTAACTTAATATTTTTCTCTTAAAATAAATGAAATATACTCCTACACCTATATTTTAACACAACAACATTTTCTCATTAAAATTAGACAATTTCTTTACAAATCTTTGTTTTTTTATAGCGCCTCTGTTGTTACGTTTACGAAAGTATTACAAAAATTCATAGTGTTAAATCTTGTACGACATGGTATGGAACCCTTCGTGTGCGAGTCCGACTCGCACTTGACAGATTTTATTTTTAAATAACTGACGAATTATTTCAACGCAGGGGGGTTCAGAATCATGTTCTGAATCCATGGTAACACGCTTCGCATCGATGTCCCTGCCACCCTGTATAATAAAAATCAATTGCCGTACATTAAGTACTCGAAAATGACTCGACAGATTTGAATAATATTTTTTTTTTGTTCGCCTCAATACAGGGTACTTAATATGAAAAACCCAAAGGAACAAATACCCTAATTATTTATTATTATTATTTCATTTATTTTCAGACACAGTCCCTAACATTACATTTCATTAAAGGAGAATGCTCATGGATGTATGGAATCCCGTACCATGTTGCATCAAATTCAAACTTGGTTTTTTATGGACTACACTGATCATATTAACTCCTACAAAAGTTCATTTTGAAAAAGAAACCCGGGTTGTGGAATTATTTTAGAAAAACGAAAATAACCTAAAAACTAAGTCTATTTTTTTTACGCTACCAACGACTTATTTTTATAGACTTGTTAAACATCGACGAAAAAAATTACAAAATACAAACAAGTTCTACTTCTCAACACACAATTCAATCATTTACTATACTAGGTATCTCAACTTTCAAAAACACAGAATGTCGTTTTCGATAGCGCAAAAGTTAGTACAATACAAATGTCAGATGCGCAGATAACTATAAACTAGTCAGGATTTAGGGATGTAATCGATAAATCAAAATCTTTAGGGTAAGAAAATAGATTTGTGTCAATTAGCAATAAACCAAACTAAATCCATTTGGTGTAGGTACTGATTTTGGTGCTGTTATTTAAAGAAAGCAAAGCAAATACATATAATTCGTTAAATGCAAACGTTATAGTTATATATGTATAATAAACAGAAGAAATTATTACTGGTTAGTCGATTCATCAAAAATCGATAAAGTCCGCTTGACATGCAAGTCAGTTGACGTTGTTCAAGTGAAACGGAACGTCATATAAAAGGAGTAAAATAAAACAATAGCCATACTTTAAAACTCAAAAGTAAATTCCCTGTTCAAAAATCAAAACCCCGACGCATAGTGTCGTAAAAAATTATGAAATGAATTACTATAACATTTTGGTCTTGATGCGCGAGACTTTTTGGTACCACTTTTGGTCATTCTCTTTTAAATATAAAGCACAATATACATAATAAAATCGAAATTGAAAATTTTACAGGGCACCGCCTGACGGTTCAGCTAGTCGTTGATAAAAAAAAAGAAGACGGCTAGAGTTTAGACTCGACTTGTCGGTTACGCTTACTAGAATTTAGAAATCGATCGTGGCATGCACTATTTTTTGTAGAAACCCCAGTACGTTCAATATCCCAGTTTCTCCTGACGCGTGAACTGAACACGTAAGAATTGTTACGAAGGTTGCTGGTAATCCGCGAGTCGGGGGAGCGAGGCAACAATAGCCTTTATGTAACACTTGTATTACGCGCGCTCTAACGCAACGAAAACGAAATCTGTCTTCCTAACCATGAAGCATTAAATCGTATCAAGATTTAATAACTCCGGCCTTCGCGGCTTATTGTGTAAACTTCAATTCGCTGATAGACAGATAGCATAGACTAAACGTCTACGATCTGGCGCTCGTAGCTCCGTACCTACGTATCAAGTTGTGTTTGGTACAATTATTTGGCAAAGACATCTCTACTCACAAAACTGATCGCAACAATAGTGAAAATCCTAGGACAAATGAGTGTATACAAATTTAAATGATTGTATAATATTTCATAGGAATCTTCCCAAGCTGTCTTCTAAAGAAACTCGAGTTGACCATGAGGTTTTTTTTTGTGGGATGTATTGTACTTTGTACTACACCCTGTGGTTTACTTGTTCTCTTTAGTCACACACAGGGTAATCAAAGTACGGCGCTATAGTTTTATTTTGTAAACAATCTCCTGTCACCACAGAAAAAAGAAATTGCTTATTATATCTGATTTAATAAGAGAGAGTTAGGGAAAGCAGCTAAATTTAACGAAAACCAGTTAACAAACAACTTTACTGTACTTATTAACTTATTGTCCACTGACTAACTAGCTGCGCCTCGCGGTTTCACCCGCATTAAGTCTTGATCCCTTGGGAATATCGGGATAAAAAGTTTCCTACGTTACCCAGGTCATGTTCTACCCATGTGCCAAATTTCATCCAAATCCGTTTTGCCGTTTTAGCGTGAAAGCGTAACAAACTCAGTTTCGCATTTAGTTAGGATTTTGTCTTGCATTTTCTGACAACTCGTCAATAAATAGGCATAGCTAGTGCAATAAAAATATGGATTTGGTCTCGGATCTCAGTTGGTACGGAGCCCCAGAGGGTTTTTCAGCAAGCATATATTTTTATTATAGCGGATAGCGGACAGACACTTCCCTATGTTTATTATTCTAGCGTATGGCACTCGTGGGTTGCAGCTGAAAATCAGCGTCAGGTGCTACACTTTGTGCAGCCATCTGACATTATGCTGAGCTGAGGCCCTTTTGGCATTACAATAATTTGTTTTCTGTTTTTTATGCTTTTAAGGTGTATTTTTTGTAATGCCAATAAACGCATTTTTCTTTCTTTCGCGACTTTCGCGGTCGTATCGTGACGTGACGTGAGTGTGTGTTTTGACCCTAACCTGACGATAAATTGAAGACATTTCTAGCGAATAGACCAAAACGACGTGTGATATGTCCCCATTTCTATTACTCAATATATTTATTGAGTTATAGAAATTCTTCATACAATGTGAACTTAGGTGGTTTACAAAGACATGATCATTGTCGACCCTATCGGACACAGCAAAGTAGGAGAGAGGAAGAGGGCTTTAGTTTGAAATCTTAGCTTAAGAAACGATACATTCTTCACACAAAAACTAAGCATTTCCTTTCAAAATGTTCCAGAACGGTGACCTCTGCATATCGATTCTGCACCCGCCGGTGGACGACCCGCAGTCGGGCGAGCTGCCGTGCGAGCGCTGGAACCCGACGCAGTCTGTGCGCACCGTCCTGCTGTCGGTGATCTCGCTGCTCAACGAGCCCAACACGTTCAGCCCAGCGAACGTCGACGCCAGCGTCATGTACCGCCGCTGGCGCGACTCCAAAGGCAAAGATAAGGAATACGAGAATATTATCAGGTGAGTCGCTGACCTTAAACAATAAGACAAGCTGAATTTTAATATCTTTGATGTTACCTTATGCTTCTTCGGCCACTGCTGGGTCTCATTTAGGGATTCCCATTTTAAACTAATCGCAGATTTTTCTTCTACCAACGTTCATGCACCGATGGGCTCTGCTAAGCCACCTCTTGAAACCGAAACCTTCCTAGTTTTAAACATGGGTCAATAATGATTGGCACCACTTAAGTATGCTTTATGGCTATATTGACATGTTTTGAAATGAATAACGATGCACATGTGTGTGGTCTTATTTAAAAACATAACATCAGGCTCCAACCTCTGTCTCTCCATGCATTAATTTAATTACTTAATAATATTTAATAAATGTAATTTAATTAATACTATCTAATAAATAATTTAATTAATAAAAAGCATTAATATTATTATTGAGCTTGGGTTTATTTCTGTTTCTGCCCTCATTAATAAATACTAGGTACTATTGGATATGCAACTGATGAAAGTATTTAAATTCACATTATGAATAGACTGAATATGAATAAACTATTGCCAGTAAGTTGCGTAAAAGAAACGAACAATTGTTAGTAATTGTAAGTAGGTTCTACATAAAACTGATCTTAAACGACTCAGTAACAGTTATGATATTAAATGAAAGTTGAATCTGAATGGTACTGTCTTGTGTCCATTCAAAGCTTGTGGCTGGGTGCTGCATACCCTGGGCTACTGGCCTCATTCAGCCTGCGTCATACCAGTTAGCAGTGTTTCCCAGCGGCAAAAGCCTCCCTCCACTTGCCTCCGGTTGTTTCGATTCAGGGTTAATCTAGACCATTGTTAGTTGGTTTTGTTCAGCTCGTCCCGCCATCCAAGCTGCCGAAAATTCCAAACCTCACTCATCCAATTCGATTGTTGCCATGTGACAAAACACAGTTCCGTCGTTCGGTGAAAGTAATACCTATAACACAATGAGTTTATTCGGTCGCGTCCTCGTTTCGCTGAATCTGTAACTAAGTCGGTCCAAATTTTGAGGTGGTGAAGGTGACGTGTATAATTACAAACATGTTGCCATATTTAGGTTTGAGTGGATTGACTTAGTTGGGAAAGTACTCATAATTATATCAGTTGGAGGTAGTAGTAAACAGGGACCATGGGTATGCCCTTATTACTTCAATATAATATGACCATATTGGCTAAATAAATAGTGCTTTATTAGTGATTGATGTGGTGATCGCAGAGTTTTGCTGTAGGTACTTATATGAGAAGGAAAAGACTAAACTGGCAGTGTTGATGACTAGTGCATGCATACCTGTTAAGCTGTATAAAAACTATGAAATGACCGCCTTTGTTACAAATAATTGCAGATAATGTAAAGTGTGGTCACGAGTACTTCAGCTGTTATCGTTCGCTGCAACGTTATCTCGTGTTGTTAGAGAAACATGTTCTTAGTTGTGTGCTTTGTTTTACAGAAAGCAAGCCCAAGTGGCGCGCACGGACGCGGAGAAGGAAGGCATCGTAGTACCCCTTACGTTAGAAGATTATTGCATTAAAACACAAGTCAAGTCGACGACGCAAGAGCCACAGGTTTGTTCACATTCTATAACAATGACTTTTTAGGGTTCCGTAGCCAAATGGCAAAAAACGGAACCCTTATGGATTCGTCATGTCTGTCTGGTCTGTCTGTCCGTCCGTATGTCACAGCCACTTTTTTCCGAAACTATAAGAACTATACTGTTGAAACTTGGTAAGTCGATGTATTCTGTGAACCGCATTAAGATTTTCACACAAAAATTAAAAAAAAAAACAATACATTTTGGGAGTTCCCCATACTTACTTAGAACTGAATATCAAAAAAAAAAAAACATCAATATAATACGTGTGGGGGTATCTATGGATAGGTCTTCAAAAATGATATATGATGAGGTTTCTAATATTTTTTTTTTCTAAACTGAATAGTTTGCGCGAGAGACACTTCCAGAGTGGTAAAATGTGTGTCCCCCCCTGTATCTTCTAAAATAAGAGAATGATAAAACTAAAAAAAATATATGATGTATATTACCATGTAAACTTCCACCGAAAATTCGTTTGAATGAGATCTAGTAAGTAGTTTTTTTTTTAATACGTCATAAATCGTAAACCGCAATTTATCGATAACGAACTACGAGAACTTTTCTATTATTATTATGTTACTTGCTGCTACGGAACCCTTCATGGGCGAGTCCGACTCGCACTTGGCCGCTTTTTTAAATTCTTTATTGTAAAGGTTAACAAGCATACGATCCATTTAAGCTGATTAGTGATAGCCAAGAGAAGTATTTCATGACTGCGGATAACTTTATCAGCTATAATAACCTAATATTATATATACATTTAAAATTAACCTCTTGATTTACTGGACGTCATCAAAATTATTCGGTGGCAGTATATTAGCAGGGGCTGCAAAAAATTATGTTTAGAAGAACTCAAAGGTGTATCACAATGCTAATCTTGTGGACATCATCAAATTATTTTAAACAGATAAAAGAATGTCCACTTTTAAATGCATTGAAACCGAATATCATGCAGTTATCAAGAATAACGAGTAGCTCGTTAGGAAACAAGTCGAATGCATTGAAACGTCACAAACCAGTTCTGTAGCGGTTCAACTTGAAAACGACGTTGATATTTTTTTTATTTTTTTCAGTTGGATATGACAGACTTCTACGACGACGATTATGACGACCTCGACACAGACTCTGACGAGGAAGTGGACGGCGGCGAAGGGGACGGGGACGACAGCGGCAACGGCGAGTCGTGAGGCCGCGCCCCGCGCCCCGCCCCGCACCCCGCCAGCCCCGCACGCCCCCCGCGGACGGACCAGCCCGGTAACACCCCCAACACACGGATACGACCCGCTACCGGCCTGCAACACCCTGTAACTACTCATAACTATGTAGAAACTCCCTATTCTTACTTTCTTGATAGTTTCGGAGCTTCATTTCAACCATCATCGCCTCCTCCTCCGCAATTATAAAAAAAAGTTAGTTCTCTTTATGAAATTGACTGAAAACCAATCAGTATTGAATCACGTCGTTTCTTTTTTCCTGACATGCGTACTTTTTCCTATAATATGCTAAATTGGCGAATTTCAGTTTCCTTGCACTTACATATTGCCAAGGCTTTATGCTGCATAGTCGTGAGTTGTTACTTCATTTAACGACTGACTGCCCATGCGTGCTACAACCCACTTCCGTAGTTATACAGTCGGGTTATACAACCGATATTACATGCTTTTACAGTGTTAAAATACCTACGCATTAAATTTTAATTAAGTCCAATTAATTTATCAACTACTTGAAGAAAATGCTGGCAATTTAAGAGTTATTTACTGTTCTTCCCACTCTCAACTTTGTTTTACATTGTTTTGCCAAAAACAATCGTTATTCCCAAAATGTTTAACTTATATTTAAAGTGAAGATATTTTACCATGCAAATATTATCACTTTTAAAACCCTTGCAGTGTATAAAAACAACAGCAATTCGAATAATAGTCTCAAAAACGACGTTATTCAATGATAAGTTTTTACTTAAATTGTTTACATTCTCAAACTATTGGTCTGAGTTTACATCATACTCGATTTAAAATCAATGGATAATACAGTGTGATTGATTACTGTTTACCAACAATTCAACGACAAAAATGACATTTCTGTAAATTGGTTTTAACAAACACTTTTACACGTCAAATACTTATTAGAATATTTTAAAACTATGCAGGTGAGGTCGGATGAATAATTAGAAAGCGTTTTAAAATAAATAGTGCATTGGGGAAATCCCGAATTGTAGACGAATATCCTACAGAACTTAAGTTTCCGCTAAGCTCTTCGAGATTTTGATACGGGCAACACCTATGTCTTAATAAAGACGCCATCTTTATTAGCCAATAGCCTAGCATCTTGGTCGATTTGGCTATATTACAAAGCCGCTGAATTTAGGAGGAAATTCGGATGATCGTAATTATTTTCCTTTAACCTATTTCAAGATTACCCCAATGCAGAGGAATCATTTACTAAGAAATTGAGATTTGAACTCAGAAAAAAAATATTAGAGGACATTATAATATGAATAATAATAATAAAATAATCTGTATAACGGAAAATATGTAAAGATTCCTCTGGATCTATTAAAACTTGAATAATGAATATTAAGAAATATTGTGTATCTAAACAGTAGAATATTAATCTATTTTTGAAAATCGTATATTAATTATAAATTGTAAACAATTGCATAATTTTATGTGACTATTTAATGCTTTTGAATAGTTATTTACATTTATTATTTTCAGTTGTCCGTACCGCTTGCCTGAACTGGATAGATAATATTAATTTTATTATAATAACAGAACAGTGAATGAGTCATTCTTGTTTCTATTATAATATTATATCTTTATGGCTTATGTGGCCATTGTGTAAATGTTAGAATATTTCTGAAATAGACAATTATATTATTAGTTTTGTTTATATTATGTGTAACAATACTTCTGTGATTGTAAAACATTATTATTGCCTGAATATTCGTTTGTCTTTATGTTAGTTTTATTAATTATTGATTATTAGAATCATTAAAAGGTAATAACAATAATTTCTGGCTTTTTAATTTCTGAAACACAGTCATATTATTATTTATCTCATAGTGGTTACAATTTGTGTCGTATTGGAGCTATAAAGAACTGGCAAGTCAATGTAGCTATTAACATTTTGTGGTCTTATTTAAATTAATAACGGTGAACATACACATTAGAGCATTCACTTGATGATCTGAACATAGAGGACAACATTCGATATTTTGTTAAAACGTGTTTTTTTTTAAATACCGAACTAAATCGAGTAGCCTATCATTGAGCAAAGCCAAGAGTGCGAGCAAAACGTACCACGGAGAATGGCATGCTAAATAGATTTTACAAGCAAATCCTCCTAATATGCGCATTGCGTCGAACGCAGCGTGGAGCTATCGCAGGCTTGTGACATTAAAATTATACGCTTTTTTAAAATGCATAACGTGTTAGTGCTCTAGTGTGTACTCATCTTTATAGTTTCCATGCTTCATTCAGTCTTTAGATCCTGAAAAATTCAGTGTGTACAGAGATGCTATAGCTCAGAGTTTTCAATGATTCTGGAGTATGCTCAAATCATATTATGATAATACTAAAGAATTATGCAGTACATTAATAAGAATGTTTAGTAATTCATGAACGAAATTATTTGTAATGTATATTAAGAAAAAATGAATTTTAATGGTTAGTGTGCACCAAGTTAAATTTATATAGATTTGTAATGTACTACTTATATGATTTTTAATTTTAAGAGTTAGACTACCTGCGACTTTGGCTTCTAAATTCATATTAAAGCTATTATGTAACATGTTATCTCCGATCGCGACGCTATTTCGTGTTTCTACACACGGACCACTCGCAACAACCACAAGTGGTCAGTGCCAGCCACCTATTAGGGAGCTGATTCCCGTATTTTTAAGAACGTTCCCATCCCACAAAATACCTCTAATTATTAATTTTGAGAGGATTTGTCGATGAGATGAGAGATTTTAAACGAATTAGTTACAGGAACTGGCCTTCAGGCGTTTAGCTAGGCTAGCTACATGGCTGCCGCGCTGACCACTAGTCGCACTCACGAGTGGACCGTGTGCGGGCACAACCTTAATGCGTTATAGATCCTACCTAATCTTTTGTCAGTCAGAACATAATACTTTCAAAATCCTGCTAAAATCGTCCAAAAGTTATTCATTAGTTAGATGTAAGATAGAGTAAGCGGTTTGGAAAATTATCGTAGGAAAACTCACGATGAGAATGTTAATTACGTATTATAATAAACAAAATGTGTTTGGATGAGAAAAGCCATTTTTTTATTATACTCCCTATTCAGAACTGGAAAAACTCGCACTTCTTGCCTTTGAAACTTAATTGAAAAGATCAATGCACTTAAATTTTAACACCGCTAAGAAGAAATAGACATTTTAAAAAAATCTTTCAATTAATTACAAAGTGCATTTAGATACATGATTTGGGAGAATTGCTTGTTAGGAAACCCCACTCTTCCACTTAGCTTAGAAATCGAATTAAACATGAAACAACAGTTTACGGTAAGTGGATAAAATTATATGATACTAGAGCTTCTGCCCGCGACTTCGTCCGCGTGGAATAGTTACTTTGGGCTAACGCTAAAAAAAAACGATTTTGAAACATTCTTCATTGGTACTCTGCTCCTATTGGTCTTAGCGTGATGATATATAGCCTATAGCCTTACTCGATAAATGGGCTCTCTAACACTGAAATAATTCTTCAAATCGGACCAGTCGTTTCGGAGCCTATTCGGTACAAACAAACAAAAATACTTTCCTCTTTATAATATTAGTATAGATAGGTACTACCTATGTGCATGATTGGCGGTAATCGGCGGTATGTAGAAGTGATGAGATGAAACGCCGTCACGATGACTATTCAAATCTGGCAGACTGAAAGATAAACAAAACTAACCGACCCGTGCCCCCATGGTCTACGCAGTTGGATTAGGTTTTCTTTTGTTGGAAGACCACTACTGCGACATCAACGTTATCTCACAGTCCTATAACGTCATCAGGAGGTAAGGAATCCATCATCACGTTCAAAGACTCTTCGACACCAAAGACATTGTTAGCTAGAGTTTCCTAGAAGAGCGGTGACCACCACATGCCTAGCGTCTGCGATTAACCGGGGAATGACGTCACTGAAACTTAAATGACAGTAATTGTGTTAACCTCATTGAGATTAGGTTTATAAGTACCTAGTAAAGTCAAACCCCCGCTGCACTGCTGCCATCATTTTCATGACTGCATCACTATGGCCTCCACTTTTCTAGAAAACCGCAGCTTTATTCAGACCCTGGGGCCCTGAATAGGCTATACGTACTATTGCACAACAAGCATAATAGCCCATGACTGGAGCCTTCCTTGGGTGAGTTAGGCGGTAGGTCGCAGATAATATAATACTGGTTACTTCTAAGCTAATCATGTAATCTGCTTGATATTTTATACCACACTAGCTGCCCGCCGCGGCTTCGCACAGGTAGCACTAAGTACTTATTTAGGACGCACCTACCAATCTACCCTACTAACTACCTACCTACACCCACGTACATACATATCTACCTTCACTACCTACCTACCTGCCCTATGTGCCTACATACCTACATATCTACCCTACCTACCTAGCTATCCGGTAGGATAGGTAGGGTAGTATGTAAGTAGGTAGGTATACCTACCTGCCTATCCTAAGAACCTTCTCCTTACAATAACAAACACAACAAAAAAAGAATTAGCGAAATTGGTCCAGCCGTTCTCGCGTGATGCCGTGACCAAGGGAAATATAATTGTATTTTTTTTTCGTAATATCTTTTGAATGGAATTTCCGATTTCAGTGACCCCGCCTAGGGTACCTCCGTACTCTACTACAGATTATTGTAATATAGGTATTTCGCAAACTTTATAATCTACAAAAGCTGACTTTGTTTTGATTGACTTCCAGCAACTTCAGCATTCTCTTAGAGAGTCTAACCTATTCCAGGCGGGGTGCTAACATTTTTGAGCTCGTTTCGCTCGCTCCTGCATCCTACATTCTCAAACTTTTCTGCATAAATCTGATAATTCGATAAAACTATTTCTATAAGAATGGTCAAAGATAATGAAAACCTAACTTATTAGAAGCAGGATGCAAAATATTTCTAGCTCGCTCTTGCATACTACATTATATTCTCTTAAAGTGACCTTCCCTGTTTTTGGTCATGATTGCAAAGTGGCGGGAGGAGAGAAACAGGACTTTATTTATTGAAATTGATAGTAATTAATTATAAGCTCTTCATCAATTTGAATTAGCTAAGTTTTAGATCATTGCTTTTTTTATGATCTTCCTCAAAGAGAACTGGAAATGCTGTTTAAAAAAAAACGATAAATAGTACTTTTTTATTAATAAAGTACCTACTCTATATTTACCGTCTCTAAAATCAGAAATACTTACATTCTTCTAAAAAAAGTTTGGTTTTTATTATATACTAGCTTTTACCCGCGGCTTCGCCCGCGTAAAGGTCGGAAAATATCCCACAGGACCGTACTACCGGGATTCATTTTTCGCATTTTTCTTTCTTTTTCTTTTCTTTCTTTCTTTCTTTATTCAGATTATCCTCTATCCTAACCCAGATCATGGCCTATACGGATTTAGTTAAAAGACCATACGCCTTTCAACTAAATCCGTTCAGCCCTTACGGCATGAAAAAGTAACAGGCACATTTTAGGGTTGCGTACCTCAAAATGAAAAAATGATCTCTTTCAGTCGTCAGTAATTTGACATTCGAAAGAAGAAGACAAAGCTTTGTAACTATACTATATGTTTAACTATACAGACGCTATACAACGTTTATTAGTAAGGAGGTAATGTTTGTAGCGGTTACACCGCCACATACGAACTACGCATGAAAGACATGATGTCACAAATCCTGCATCGCGCAGTTAGAATTTACCACGCGAACGACATAGATAAGACTATCCGAAATCAACTTATGAGCAGTTGCCCGCCCGACATAACACCCGTCTTGTCGGAGGATCCTCCCTTTTCTATGGTGGATGAGTGAACTTTACACCCTGTTCCTCATACCACTAAATTGGTGACCCTGAGACTGAACGTCAACGCAGCCTTCGTGCAACTACTTCAGCGTGACGTCATCATCATCAATCCCGCAAGCTTTCGTGAGGCGAGTTACACAGCCAGCCAGCACCCACGGCTCAGCGGGTATCCTGACCACCAGCATGCAGCGAACGCGCATTCCTGGTCAACACCCTTAGACTCATCACCCCGACTCACTGGGGAATCACCGAAATCACCTCAATCACCGCAATCACCTCAATCACCGCAGACAGTTCCAACTCACTGTGAACTGTGCGGCACCCGGTTCCGACTCACTGGTAGCACAATCACCACAATCGCCACAATCACCGCAGACAGTTCCGACTCACCGTGAACTGTGCCGCACCCGGTTCCGACTCACTGGAACCACACCTTAAATCTCTTAAAAATAAGAGACAACAAAAATAATCACCGAAATCATCGCAATCACCTCAATCACCGAAAACACCGAAATCACCGCAATCACTGAAATCACCTCAATCACCGCAATCACCGCAATCACCTCAATCAGCTCAATCACCGAAAACACCGAAATCACCACAATCACCTCAATCACCACAATCAGCTCAATCACCGCAATCACCTCAATCAGCTCAATCACCGCAATCACCACAATCAACACAATCACCACAATCGCCGCAATCACTGCAGACAGTTCCAACTCACTGTGAACTGTGCGGCACTCGGTTCCGACTCACTGGAACCACAATCACCACAATCGCCACAATCACCGCAGACAGTTCCGACTCACCGTGAACTGTGCCGCATCCGGTTCCGACTCACTGGAACCACACCTTAAATCTCTTAAAAATAAGAGACAACAAAAATAATCAATAATACATGTGAATTTTAAAATCAACCCCTATTTTACCCCTTTGGGGGATGATTTTACAAAAACGTTGAAAAGCGTAATTCTTTATTTCTTACCAAAAGCATAAATTTGAATTTCCATATCCCCAACTTAGAAATATTGAGTTTCCCATACAAACTTTCATCCCTTATATCACCCCCTTGGGGGTTATTTTTGAGACAAAAAGTACCCTATGTCCTTCTCTAGGATGCCATCTATCTCCTTGCCAAATTTCATCGAAATCCGTTCAGTGGTTTAGCCGTGAAAAGGTAACATACAGACAGACAGACAGACAGACAGACAGACAGAGTTACTTTCGAATTTATAATATTAGTATGGATACACTAGCTGCCCACCCCGGCTTCGCACGGGTAGCAGTAAGTACTTATCTACGACGCACCTACCTACTCTGCCCTACCTCCCTACCCTACCCTGCCCTACCTCCCTACCCTACCCTGCCCGAACTACCTACCCACCCTACCTACCCACCCTACCTACCTACCTATCTAGCCTACCTACCTATTCCTACCTTAGGTCGGGCAGTGTAGGGTAGCCTACACTGCCCGACCTACCTACCTACCTATCTACCTACCTTCCCCTATCTTCCTATCTACCTACCCTGCCCTACCTACCTACCTACCCTACCTACCTAAATACCTACCTACCTTACACCCTACTTTCACCTACCTATCCTAAGAACCTTCTCCTTACAATAACGAAAAAAGAATTGGTGAAATCGGTCCAGCCGTTCACGCGTGTTCAAATAGGGATTCATTTTAGGCCCAAAACTTTAGTAAGTGAGACAGAGAAAGCTTATTGTGAGAGAACGACAGGAGACCGGCTTCGTTCTCATCCTTACTCTGTGCTGTTTACGGGATGAGAAGTGACACTGGTAGACGCCTGACGGGAATAACTGATCGAGTGGTAACCACAGGTGGTAACTGATCAGTTATCGACCGCCAAGAGTAGAAAATTATTAAAGTACTAATATCGCTATTCAAAAATAGGGGTTGGTGGTAGAAGGGTAAAAATTTAGGGTTGTATGTATTTTTTAATGCCAAATCATACAAAAATTACAATAAAAAAAATTGTCCAAAAAAAGAAAAAAAAAACTTGGGGTGGACCAACCTTATCACTTAGGGGGGTACGAAAAATAGTTTACATCCTATTCTCATACCTACCTAATATACACAAAAAATTTCATAAAAATCGCGGAGGAGTTTGGCAACAAACACCGTGACACGAGAATTTTATATATTAGACGAGAATTTTATATATTAGACTAGCTTTTACCCGCGGCTTCGCCCGCGTGGATGTCGCAAAATATCCCACGGGAACGTTCTACCGGGAATACATACCTAATAGCCAAGAAAAAGATCATTGACTAACTTTCAGCGGACGCAGTGGTAGGCTACTACAGCTCCCGCGTGGTCAACCATAATTATTTTGTTACGCGTAATTTTGAAACTGTGATATCTCTTAAACTATTCATTTAAATGATGTGATGTAAAGGCATATTTTAATCGAAATTGAATGCCCAATTTAAATAACCTATTTAATTGGATAAGGATTAATAAGATACCGGTCAAAATAGCTTCGGAAATAACAATGAAAATTTTATACAATTTTGAAAGATAAAAATGGTTATTGTGGGTCACCCTTAAAAGATAGACATATGCCATCGCGGACTTTTTTGTTGCAATTTTTAAGATATACAATACTCTAGAACATAAATTTGATTTATCTCTCACGACTTACGCAGCGCACGCCAGTAAAGCTCCCAGTCGGCATGATTTTTTCCGACATCTTCAACAATAATCGTCATATTTCAGCCAATTTACACAAAACCTTAATGAATTATACACTAAAACCTTCCACATGAATCACTCCGTCCAATGGTGAAAACCGTTTGAAAATCCGTTCGGCAGTTTTTGAGTTTATCGCGTTCAGACAGACAGACAGACGCGGCGGGCGACTTTGTTTTATAATATGTAAGGATATAATAAAATCGTAGCGAAGTCAAAACTGTACAATTGTCAACTAATATAATCAGTAGTAGCCCTGTAGCCGCTCCAGTTTGACTCTTGAATTTGATCGTTTATCCAGAGGAAGAGGAGTCCCGCAAAAAATGCGCGGAAAAATCCCTAGAGTACCGCTACGCGCGGCTTATCGCGATATAATTTGACCCACGCTAAAAGGAAGCGCACGGAAACCGGCACTATTTAGTGTCTGCAGGACTTGACTGGAGCCCAGCCATACTACCAATCGACTATTGTACAATATAAATCGACTACTGTACTATTTGATTAATTGATTATATTGATCAAACTGTCTCTGCTTGGAATGGAATGGAGTACACTGCAAAACGTCAAATTATGAAACGTCATTTATATACGAAGTTTCAGCGATAAAATACAATACAACATTCCAAAATTGTTTTCCAACACTTGAATGTTCCTTAAAAGATTTGACCTTTATTTTTATGCAAAGCAATAGAAAATAACAATGAGTTGCATCAGTGAATTGTCACAGTCTAATGAGTATCTCAGCTTTAGAAGCAGCATTCCCCTGAGGAAAATAGTGGTTGACTCAGACGGATCCAAGGTAAACAAACTTTCAAAAACGCTATCAATTTTGTTTAATGAGGGTAAGTTTTCTGACCCACTTTTTAAATGGGCTGTGGCTTCTTATCTTCTTAAATTTCTTTAAGTTAAATGATAATTAAACTGAAATCTCATTGTTTACAACTTTCTCAGGCTTGGAGAATTTTCGACAGTGGGCCAAAATCTGTAAGCTGTCCCTTGATATGTCTGCCGCCAGTGTCCGGCACCGCCGACGTGTTTTTCCAGCAAGTCTTGGGACTTGCCACGAGGGGGGTCAGAGTTATTGCTGCTGAACCTCCACCATACTGGAACATGAAGGAATGGTGCGATGGCTTTAAAAGACTCATTGACTACCTAGAGCTTGACAAAGTTCATGTTTTTGGAGCTTCCTTAGGTTGGTTTTTTCTATATTATTCTACAGATAGGAAGTTAGTTTCTGTTGTTTTTAAGTAAAAGTACAGCCCGATTCAAACTTTGTGGCGGTGCGGAACATGAGGCGAGTAACAAATTCATGGGTCGGCGAGGAATGGGTGGGTGAAGGGTGGGGTACTGTGCTGAGCAGCTAACTTCCGACCCACCATTAACTTTGAATTGAACTACCTCTACAAAGTTTATCAATAGAAAGTATACATTAAGGAGCAGTATGTCCCATTACAGTAATTTCCATAATGAGTGAAGTAAATTCCAATCAATACTAATGATAGAGACATTACAATAACTACAAGTTTACTGTTTATACAGTGAAGCAAAATGACAAACAATAGATAAGTTATCAGTGGCTTTTATATTCATTCTTAAACAATAGACAAAAACATATTTTAATTACTTATTTCATAGTCAACCTGCTATCAACCTCTGATTTTAATGCACAATACATTTTTAGGTGGATTTATAGCACAAAAGTTTGCAGAATTAACAAGTAACTGTCCCCGTGTTGCATCTCTTGTTCTTTGCAACACATTCACAGACACATCAGTGTTTGAATACCATGACTCCTCAGCCCTCTTCTGGCTTCTACCTTCATTAGTGCTGAAAAGAATGCTCATGGGCAATTTCACAACAGATAAAGTTGACAAAAGGATGGCTGAATCTATTGACTTCATGGTTGAAAGAGTAAGTAAGATTAGGATTAGGATTACACGACAAAAAACTATATTTGCAGCTTTGGAAATAATTTCTTCATGCTCTACTGAGCAATATGTAACTTTATACAACAAATATGTCAACATTAGCTTGTAACATGATATGATAGTGTTGTCCTCTTAACATAATTCCTGGGAGCCAAGTCTACTAATTTACAAACGTCACAATGGTCTCTCGGTGATGAGTTTTTGACAGATTCTGTCAAAAACTAACAATGGAGACACCATTGTGACATTTGTAAATTAGTAGACTTGGCCCCCTGTTCTTACATTAAGTTAGCAACAACCAGAATCATAGATTGTTATCTAAATTGTTATTTGAATGTTACTTGATTTTATATTTTGATTCTTATCTTCAAAAATCTTAATTTTTTTTAAGTGGAATCTCTAAACCAGTCAGAGTTAAGCCTTTTATTCATTAGGAAACAAATGTTTCGCAACACGTTGGTCTAGAGTTGTCGGGCGAAGTTGAACTTCGATAGGCGTCGAGCAATGAGGTTATACTCATTGGCGTCGAGTGACGACCGCACAGCATTTCTGGCGACGGCAACTCCCGACTTCTCCAGCGACACGCGTCGCGGGACATTTGTCCCCTAGTGGTTAACTCAAGGAATAAGATGTTTCATACAAACGAAATCCCAACTTTTCTCCCCCGGTGGAGTTTTCAAAAACCCTTAAGTGCTCTTCTAGATTATAAAAAAACAACCGACTTCCTAAAAAAACACTACAAAGTGAAAAATAATTTTAATTTCGGAAGTCGGTGTCTTTGGTTTTGATTTTCGTTTTTTTGCCACCGACTTCCGAAATTAAAATTATTTTTCACTTTGTAGTGTTTTTTTTGGAAGTCGGTTGTTTTTTTTTTGTTAAAAGTTTTTATTTTTCACTTTTTAGTTTTGGTACCTACCCCACACAAGTTCGAATAACACTACCAGCAACACAATTAACAGTGACAAGAAGTTATCATCTTATCATCCTTAAAATGAATTAAGTCCGAACACATGGTAGCTACTGTAAAACGTTGAGGAGTTCCCTTGACTGTCCTTCGTCTTCATCATCAAACCCCTAATGACGGTCACAACCCATCTAGGTGTAAAGTTCTCATCAATATAAATTAATCAAACCCAAACACCAGGTAATTGCTGTAAATCGTTGAGGAGTTCCCTTAACTATCTTTCGGCTCCATCACCAGATCGACTCCAGACCTTCATTAAATAGTAGTGCTTTAAAATGCTTAATGAAAAAAAATTACAAACGCACTAGTCGGCACTACGATTTTGGAAGGTTCCCCTCGATTTGTCATGATGTCATCAACAGATCCTGGTTTCCTTATAATTTTTTTTGAAGATTTCCCGCAATTCGTCATGAATTTCATCATCAGTACTGAATTTTGATCAAAATAGGACCAATCTGAAAGTATACCTTTCAGATAAGAAAATAATTTTCTAAATCGGTTCATAAATGACGCCACCCGTGAAATACTTATCATTGAGAAGTTCCGGTGGCCATCTGTGGACTTCTTCATCAGTTCCACTTCACCAAATGATACTTTCTGAATGCAAATGCTTAACTGGTTGCTGAAAATACCGAAATCGCTATGTGTATGCCTATAATATTTGAGGAGTTCCCTCAATTTGTCATGGATTCCATCATCAGAACTAAATTTTCATAAAAATGGGACCAATCGGGAAGTATATCCTTTCAAATAAAAAAAGAATTTTCCAAATCGGTTCATAAATGACGGAGATATGAGGTAACACACATTAAAAAAAAAAAAAAAAATACAACCGAATTGAGAACCTCCTCCTTTTGGGGAAGTCGGTTAAAAAGGAAGCTGTGTGCACAATTTCACGTTCCTAGTCCCAGTAGTTTCGGCTCTGCGTTGTTATGTCAGTCAGTCAGTCAGTTTCTCCTTTTATACATCATATGTAAGTAAAGATAGATAACCAACTATGAGTATTTTTTTTACGACTGTACCATCGATCACTAATAAAAAACTAGATACACAATCAGCGGCAAAAAACGTCCTCACCGAATGAGCACCCACTTGAACATTTGGGCGCTCTTTTGATTTAGTAGCATTCGAACGCTCCGACGGTAAACACGTGACATAGTATCGGTCGTAAAAATTTATTGCTTTTTAAACATATCTTTGTGAAATAAACGTCAAGCATTTCGTTTAAGGTTGAATTTACATTAATTTATATTTATTTCAACTATTATTACTTAAACACAATTTGGTGCCAGTTTTAAGAGAACTTTTGTTTGGGATTATGTATCTAGTTCTTTATTAGTGATCGATGGACTGTACAAATAAAAATGGTTAGTAGACGTGGCGGTAATAAAATTGACTTTTTCAACGATTCGACGTGGCGGGAATAAAAGCGAGAGTTTTCAGAGTAGACGTGGCGGGACTCGACATCAAGGGAATAAATCCTCTTTTACACCAAAAGATGTCCATCGCTATACCGCACCGTCTCGCGATGGCCAGCACTGCCTCGCGATATCACGCGCTGCCCGGCCAGCCGTGTCTTGCGCGCTGCCCGGCCAGCCGTGTCTCGCGCGCGAGTATAGTATGCAGCGATGTCTCGTGATGGTCGGCGCGTGCCAGTGCGAGACATTGCCAGTTTTATAAATTAAATACACTATTCTTACAGCAATAAAATTAAATATTGTACTAACTAATATTTTAATTCTCGCCTCGCACATCTATCTAGATCTTTTAAACCAAAAATCGGCAAGGTTCGGATAGAAAGTTTGCTATACAAATTTCAACTCTCGCCCATCTGATCCACGCCTTGCCTCGCCGGTGTAAAACCACCTTTAGACTAGCTTGGAACCGAAATGTTGTTTGCATGTTACCTGTTCTCATTCTTATCTTTAATAACTTATTATTTTTAGCTGGAATCTCTAAACCAGTCAGAATTAGCATCAAGACTAACTTTGAACTGCACACCTTGTTACATAAAACCACAAGAACTGGTTAACTTGCCCATCACAGTAATGGATGTGTGGGACGAATGTGCCTTAAGTTCTCGAGTTCGCGAGGACCTGTATAAGTCATATCCTCAAGCAAAACTAGCGCATTTGAAAAGCGGCGGTAACTTCCCTTACTTGAGCAGAAGTGATGAAGTCAACCTGCATTTATTAGTGAGTATTTTGGTGATGTTGGTTTTACAATGTTATTTAAATTACCAGCTATTTATTATTCGATGTTTGTTCAACTTGTAGATGTTAATTCGCTTTTGTATTTTTAATTCCAAACACTTCATAATTTTTTGTGGTTTCATTGGAACATAAAGCGAAAGGTTTTTGTGCGCTGAACGTTAACGGTATTTTTGTGCTTGTTTTAGATTCATTTGCGACAATTCGACGGCACAGATCTCTCAGCATCGTATCTTAGTCTGCACAAAATGCCAGCATCTACAAATCTTACCCAGCCGGACGAAGGCACTGTCAGCTACTTCAACCAGAGAGAAAAAATCGTGAAAATATCTTAAAAACATCTTACATCCATATTACAAAAATACAGGTTTTACTTGTTTTGTTTCTCTAAATCCACATAATATTTAAAAAATTGATAATATTATTATAATCCATTATGTAAATACCAGTATCAGTAATCTAAATTTTGTTACGTAATGAGTTATTTTATTTATATCCAGACAAATGTTAATGAAATATGTTTTTTAATAAAATATAGCAGTGTTTTTCAACCTGTGGGTCGCGACCCCCCGGGGGTGTCGCGAGGGCTCAGTAAAAGAAAATATTATATATATAAAAATATATATATTTTAAGCTGTAGCTCAGTAGCTCCATTAAAAAAAAATCCAAAATAATAGAACAGAGTGCGCTGTCAACAAAAACTTGAACATCTTACGAATTTTCGATCAGGTCACGTGTCCTGACGCGAGTTTAAAATTTATTACCCATCCCAAAAAAAGTGCACAACGCCGCTAAAGAAGTTTTCACTTCAAAGGAAGCTGATTTTAAGAATATTGTTATAACTGTTATAAGTTATTTGAGTTAAATGCAAATTTAAAGTTTTGATGATTTCTCAGTAGCAGCCCGGAGTCTGGATTTGTGCCCGCTTGATGGCAATAGGCTCGCCCCCTATTACATGGGACTTAAAACATAACTGGCGAAATGTGGGTGTACCTGCTACAGATACACCTCTGCCCAACCGTTCGGGGAAACAAGGCGTGATGTTATGTTAATGTTTTGATGCTAATGAAGTTATAGCGAGAGTCTGTTAATATTATCTGTTAATTATGAAATTACCCTATAAATGACATTATAAAAAATAATAAAATTTTGTACGTATTTATATAATTATTATTTATAATTGTTTGCATTAAGTATAACAAAATACAGATTATAAACAGTGGGATAGAGGGTCGCGAAGAAAAATTTCATACTAAGGGGGTCGCGTCACGAAAAAGGTTGAAAAACACTGAAATATAGGATAGGATACGTCTATTGTTTCATTTTATATGAGTTTTAAAGATTGTCAACAATTGGTTGTAGATGCTTTATTCCATTATATGGTATAATAGAAAATGGTGACGATGAATGTAATATTAGATATTTTTTATAGTTGTATCTACTTTGAACTGAAGGAATGAAGTGTGCCTACAGGAAATTTAGTAATTACACAAAAAGCAGTTTCGTAGAGAACAATTTATATTCATGGATTTAATAGCCATGGAAAGTCAACATTCCAACAAGTAACTTGATATTTATGATATATACCTGATGTATTTTTACATATACATTAGGTAGCAATTTAGAGTTTAATCCTATGGAAGCTTATGAAACCTATTTTTATTTTATCTCGATTTTGGCGATTGTTGTAGTTATGAAAATAAATATTTTTATATGATATATTAAAGTTTTATTTTCTCCAGAGTTATTTCATAATAAATAACTAAAGATGACAACTAATGACATAAATGATTTACTTTAAAAATATTGCATATCTGTACATTAAGATTTAATACACTTGGAACTGGCTGTATTGCAGTATTGTACAATATATGAAAATAAATGCATTTTATTGCAACTGTCTAATTTTCATTCAGAACTAGTCCCTAATGCACCAAGTTACACAACAAAGTTTCATAGCTACATTTGAAATGCAGACACAATCTTAACTTTTTTTTAATAGGTTCAGGTAACATCTATGTGTCTTTTTCTATTTTTTCTAGCTTATTTAACTGTTGCGTGTGATAGTCTTTCTTCTCTTTGTGAGACCTCAATGCCTTTTCTCTTTCTTCATCGTCTGAGAAGTATTCTGCTAAGGAGTCATCAATGTTGGCTATGGCTGGGCCTGCCAAGGTGGAACCTTTTTCTGTTAATGAGTTTACTTTGACTAGAGGCTCCGCATAATCGTCGATATATGGCAGATTTTTGGCCTGTGTGTTGTGTGCCGTCACTGTAGAATATATTGACATAGCCTGGAAAGAGAAGTCATGTTAATATAGCACCAACAAACATACATACAATAAAGAAGTAATATAATAAGCTAATAACAGCAATAGTATTGAATTTCCCCGGACCACCCGAACACGCGAAAGTTTTCGATGACGCCCGAACTAACGTAGTTCCTAAGTAAATAGAGCGCACTTTTATATAAAAGCGTGGACAACCGTCAAACGCGATAGCAACTTAAAAATTCGTGGTCAAATAAACGCGCACTCATTCTTACCATGGTGGCTGTCGAAAAGAAGGGGTGAGCGATTTTAAGCATTATGTCATTCTGATCTGTACTCTAATTGCGTAACGCACTTTCAATCAATCCCAACCCAACGCAACTGTAGAGCCCGCAGACATACAATTTAGTCGTTGGCCGACTAAATCGCAGAATATACGAATAGGTATAGCGACATA
Organism: Conistra vaccinii; assembly: GCA_948150665.1. Classification (NCBI taxonomy): domain Eukaryota; kingdom Metazoa; phylum Arthropoda; class Insecta; order Lepidoptera; family Noctuidae; genus Conistra; species Conistra vaccinii. The sequence continues at coordinate 12,183,459 of OX411327.1, read as the reverse complement.
TGCTAGCCCGCACATGTTGTCCAACTAAATCGTCCAATTAAATAATTGGACACCGATCGTATCAGAATCGAGATTACGCACAGTTAAAAAGTTGTCCAACTATCGGCCAACTGCTCGTTAGCACGGCTCGCGGACTATCCAATCCAACTTTGTTGGTCAGTCGCAAGGCAAGATGCAAGACGACCAGACGCGCGCGCGTGATTTCCCTAGAAATTATAATTATACTTCCATATTTACCTTTTAATTTTTTTAGAAATTGTATTGTTCGAGTCGCGTCGCGCTAGGCTGCACGACGCTTTATTTACGTCGTTGAGCAAAAAATTTTTCGAACTTATGAAGCAATGGATTACCAATCTGTGTCAAAACGATTCAGATTCTGTTTAATCGTGTATTATGAATTTATGACGCATTAGGCTCCGTCGAATATTTCGTTTTCCAAAAGGGTTCCGTCATCAAAAAAGTTTGAGAACCGCTGCTAGCAGGTACTTACCGGAGAGTTAATCCAAGCCTCTCTTCAACGGTGACAGCGAGTCGGAAAGTTGTGTCCTGTTTGATTATCGCTGGCCTGATTAGATATACGAGCTCATCAAAAGACGAAATACTCATACTATAGTATGAAACAAATTTTTCTGGTTTACATCTGAGTTTAGAGTGCAAGGTATGGTGTTTCCCATATTTTAATCTGTCACTTAATATAAGATGCACCCAAAATGTTCTTTTTTGTTTTCGTCTTCTTTTTATTAATAAAGCAATTAGAGCGTTTTATTCCGCATGTTCACGCACACGCACCGCGCTAGCAACACTGTCACCGACTAAATCGAATAAGTCTGCGGCTGACAAACAATAAACAAACTTGGACGATTAAATTGTAGAAGTACAGAATTTAGTCCTTCGATAGTTGGCCAACGACTAAATTGTATGTCTGCGGGCTCCCTAACGCAATGAATATTGTTGAACTGCTAAAATGAATGGCATTACCATTTTAAATGTGTTAACCAATTACCCCGCAGAGTTCACAATCTTCTTGAACTTGACACACATGTTATAATGCATAAAGTACCTGAGCCACCAAGTTGGACACATCTCCTGCGTTCGCCGGCAAGATGAGAGTGTTGTTCGTCCTCGCCAGCTTGTTGAACGCCGATACATACTGCTCAGCCAGCGTCAGTGATGCGGCATGCTTGCTATCCTGTGAACAGAGGTTTCATTCGGGAACAAGCTATTGAAACTGTTTAATTGCGGGTGTAAAAAGACGCTAACGAAGCGAGAGTCGCTTTAATACTCCCTGGCATTGTGATGTTTTTTACTGGAACATATCTGGGATCCTACTGGCTATGGAGATATTGAAGGACAAAGTTACAACTGTAATACCCCCACAACTCCAGTACTGGTGTATGCACCCATTGCACAATGTTTAGATTTTTTATTTTGATTAATTTGGTAAAACACACACACACATACATAAATCTTAACGTACACACGTAATTCTGTGACAAATACACCTACTTTTCTTTCTTTCTCATTTATATAATTATACCCACAAAAATATAAAAAAGTTTTTCATCCCGTCATTATTGTAGAGATTGAACAAGAAATAATAAACCAGACTGCTTTGGATTAATCTAACTGCCGCACTCATGGTCGTTATTTTATTTCTCATGTACGTGTTAATTGAGGACTACAAAAAATACTTGGATAAATTCCAATAAAGATAAATCCAACTGACCCGTAGGGCGAGCGCACTGCCAACGACCTTGAGTCCCTTTGCGCGCGCCTCCGCTACAGCGAGCATCGCCTGCGCTTCACCAGACGCCTTGTTTATCTGCTCTTGTTTTTCAGCCTCTGAAAGTTTTTCAACAATAATTTCAAGAAAATTTTCAGGTACGTAAGTAATCCAATAACTCCTGGACACTGACCAAGCATGATGCCAATTTTGTAGCTTATAAATTAAATGCAAATAATCAATTTCGGCAACTAAATGGGTCTATTTGACGCAGGCGTGAGCCATACAATACTGTTATTACTAAGTTTTTTTTTGTGTTTATATTGTATTTACATTCCAACTGTAAATGTAAGTTTGTACGCAGAATATTGAAAGATTCTACCATGTTACTGTAAGGCAATAGACTTCTCTAGATCTATAAGTATCAATAGAACTTCTGTATGGTTTTTTCAATAATTTTTGTGTCTGTAGTTTCGGTGATAACCGGGGGTGGGTGGTACATTTTCATATATTTTCGTAAATAACTTAAAACTAAGTCCCATTTAAATGTATCACACAGTAAAAATTGTAAAACTTTTTTTGAATAATTTTATTTGTCCCCCAAAAGTGACCCCCTTATTAAAAATTTTAAATAACGTTACACATTCGTGTTTGGGTCACAGAAATTCAAATGTATGCCAAATTTCAACTTAATCAGTCCACTAGATTCGGAGCAAATTGGCTGTGACATACAGACAGACAGACACAAGTGATCCTATAAGGGTTCCGTAAAAACATGACTGATAATGAATGAGCCATAAGATAAGTGAGACATGGTCAAATAAATATATTTTCTTTCTTCTTATTGTTACAATTACCTGACCCCAATATTCTAGCTTGACGCTTGCCCTCAGCGACGTTAATATCGGCGGCTCGCACTCCCTCGGACTCCAAGATGGCTGCTCTTTTCCGCCGTTCCGCTTCCACTTGCATTTGCATAGCCTCGTGCACTCGCGTCGGTAGTTTAATATCCCCTGTAAATATTAATTTAATAGTATGGGGAGGGAACAAATGGTTGTTGTTTAAACTACGATCATATTCACAGAATTGTGGAATAGCTCAGCTCCTTGCTTACACTGGAAAAAATGGCACTGAATGTAAAATACCAAAAACAAATGTAAAAAAACCGGACCGAACCGAAAGGTTCTGGAGTGGCAACCGCGTACAGGAAGACGAAGCGTTGGAAGGCCTCCCACAAGGTGGAGGAATCCGCTGGATGCGAGAATCACAGAACCAGTTGAAGTGGCGATGTTTGGGGGAGGCCTATGTCCAAGTATTCCAGGTGAAATGATGATGATGAAGAGGTAGCTAGGTTGTTTTTAGTTTAAAACAATAATTTAATGCTCGTAATATTTTAAGTCAAAATAAGAGTTTTTGTATTTTCAAACTTAAATAGCAGCGGAAGGGTTAATTGTATACTGCAATTGTAATTAAAAAAATGTTGAGGGTGTTATTTTCTTTGAATAGAAAAAAAAAAACAAGGCTGAAAGCGGTGTTTGTTTTTTTTTTGGCCAGCACTCTAGTTTTTGGGTACAAAATGTTGGAAACTTGAATGATTTCCTTTTAAGTTTCAATTTTAAGGCACCTCGAAGTGGGTTAGGTTCTTAATGAGTGAGTCAGTGATAAGAATAGTGATTTTTGGACGTCAATATATCCAGAACTGTAAAAGTTGCATTTCGGAAATTTTGTAGTTTTGGTAATTAGGGAAACCTTTAGTGACCCCTACACACAGTGCCGGCGGCATGGCCGCCGGCTTTCACCGCGCGGCACGTGCCTCCGGCTTCTGCGCCTTCATTTTGTTTGTGTTTCTTTCTGCGGCTTTGTGCGGCATGGCCGCCGGCACTGTGTGTAGCAGTCATTACAGGCACGCAAAATGCAACTTTGTAGGTCTAATAGACATAAATTTTGATGTTGGGGATGGTCGAAAGTAGATTGAAATGGCTTGTGAAAACACATCAACATGACACCTAGCAGTTTCTTCACTGAACTTGGCTTGTCATGCTCAAGCTAATAATTAAGAGCGTCCCAAACAGGGCCAAACCTCATGAAGAATTAAATTTAAATATTACTCAATGCTTACTTAATTTTAGGATTTGACAGTTCTCATTCTCTTCATTTAGTTAATTAAACACACTTACGAATTTCATATCGCAGACATGTGATGCCCCAAGCTTCGCTAGCCTTGTTGATAGATTCCACAATGCCCGTATTCAGAGATTCTCTCTCCCTGAACACTTTATCAAGAGAAATTTGACCAAGTTCTGAACGCATAGTTGTTTGAGCAAGCTGTGTGATAGCAAACTCAGGATCTTCAACACCATATGATGCTGAAATAAAAATAAAACTTGAACTAAACTAGAGAAGTTTGCAAGTTCTTATTTGTTATGCACAATGGCCCATAATTTAAAAAAAACATTGTGATAGAGCTACTTCAGTAGTTGATTGTAATATTCAATAAACAAAATATGTGATAAACATAAAAGAGCAATGTATTTATTTTAAGGAATCCTAACTAATATTTTATTAACACAACAATTAATATTTAAATTAATAATCTTACCTAAATAAGGGTCAATAATTCGAAGATAAAGCACTCCATCAATGCTCAGTGTAACATTATCAGATGTAATGGCACTCTGTTTAGGAACATCTATAGCTATCTCCTTCAAGCTCTGCACATACTTTATCTTATCCACTATGGGCCACAGCAGATTCAGCCCAGGCTCTAATATCCTGTGAAATTTACCCATACGCTCCACAATCCATGCCTGAAAATATTCAAATAGGTACTTAGATTTCATAAGATTTTCTAGTCTGAAATAATAATACTCACACAAGTAAGATATATCAACATGTTAGTTATCCCACATACTGAAAAATTCAGCTGATAATTTTAGTATTGATCAGTTTTACAACAATCTGTTACCTATTAACAATAAAATTATGATTAAATACCTCTTGTTGGGGGACGAACATAACAATAGTATTGAGCGGAGTAGTAGACCGACTTCTTGTGGCTGTTAAGCTGTATAAAAATCGGCCATTGTTTTGATATTCCACGTTAAAAACATTCTGAAAACAATTCATCATTTGTAAGGTTATGTACGTCAATACTTATTTGGGAATTATTATGTAAATAAATATCTATCGAACAATACTGACCCGTAATGGAAGAGTCCTGGTGAAAAAGAATTTCGAACGACTGAACATTTTTATATATTTCAAGAATATTCCCTTGAAATTCCACTTTCCATTCCACAAATTCTCTTTCCAACCAAAATTCGGCTTCAGGTTCAGTCAGTCAGAGAACAGATTACAGAAACCACAGGCTAACTAAGTACTGAAAGTCAGAAACCAATACCACATATTACCATATGTCTCACTCCACGTACTTACGCGCGATAACTACCTACCGGCCGCCGGTTCCCGCGAGACCCATTTCTCAGTGGGCTGCCGACAGCCGTGAGCGCGTACGTACTTAAATATTTCGGTCGATTGACGTGTTATTAGTTTAAAATTCTTAAGATATGGATGGTTCTGGTGTATTATGTGCAGTTGATGAATGTAGATCCAGCAAATGAAGAGATAAAAACTTATCTTTCTTCAGTTTACCTGCTGATACAGAAATGTAAGGATCTAATTTGTTTTATTATCGTTTTTAAATAGTTAGGTACTTAAATTGTTTAAAGTTGCATGTTTTGTGTTTTATATTTTATTGGTAGATACGTAATTACTTCTACGACGTAATTTGTACTTCTATTATTGCGTCTGAGATAAGAATAGAAAGGTCAATGACTTCCATTTGTCAACTGTCATTTGAAAATTACTTTTAGCAAAAATAAAAAATATAATCTTGTTAATGTTACTTTCATACGGTTATTGTATATTTAAAAGCGTGCAAGGGTTAGAAAAGCGTGTATAATGTCACAATAAGGCTGTTTACACGTCACGTCGTCGTTTGTATGTCACAAGAGCCCAGGTTTATTCATAGTGTAGAAGCATAGTAGTTACCTATTAAAACTTTTTGTTCGATTCCAAATACTCTCTACGTTAAAGTTCAACAATCGTGAATTTCGACAAGGGAAAAAAATAATTAATCATTAAGTATATAAAAATAAAACACCTGTAAGATTTTTTTATTTCCTTTATTTCAGACGTATTTTTAACAAACATGCTAAAACATTATAGTTTAAAGCATTTTATTTTATTTCATAAAGTGTGACAAATACCTACTGACATCTTTATCGAAAGAAGCAGCCCTAGCAATTCACAATACCTACGCGGCGACGCGCGGCGGCGCGCAGCTACAAAGCAAAACTCACTTCACATTTGTAAGATTAGGTACATTTTCGTTCGCAGCGTCTAGCGAGTTGAAGGTGTAGGCTATTATAGCAGTAGGTATTGAAAATTTTGTATGGAGTGCGACATATGGTAATATGTGCCAATACTCAGAACACAGAGTACTTTATAACCACAGACTACATAGTATAACCTAATGAAAAAATGAAAACTCAGAATTTTACGGAATTTTAGCATGACGAAATGAAATGTCATGTCAAATTTTTTTTTTGGAAATCGAGTGTTTAATATTATAAAAAGACTTTCACAAAATGTAGTCCATTCTAGATCGATTTAATTTAAAATTCAAAATCATTTATTTGTAAATATGGGTATACAATATGTAGATGTTTTACATTCAAGTAACAATAGTATAGTAATCTTTGTATCACCATATTTTATCTTTCGGCATGCAATGTACATACATACAGCATACCTAACATAACACAAAAAAATTGAAAAATAAACAGAAAAAATGCACTGAGGAAAACTAGTTTGAAATAAAGTATAAACTTATAGATTTATCCTGAAAATACTCAGTACTGTAGCTTTAAATAACAAAATAGAATTTTGTTTATGTAGTCTGGCAATGATGCTGAATTGCTGACTGATCCTGAGCCCTCGTTCCCACGGACGTAATAAAATCGCGGCGGGATAAAATCGCCCAGCGCGATTTTTCCCCGCCTTCAACAGAGTGTTCGAACGAGCGTGAAAAAATCACTTGGAATTAACTCTGCGAGCAGTGCGGACGTACGATGGGTTCCGCAAAATAATTAAGCGAGAGCTACTTGTGAGGCCAGGAGCTTTTTGAATGCACCCCTTGAATCATCATCATCATCAATTCAGCCGAAAGACGTCCACTGCTGGACATAGGCCTCCCCCAAGCACCGGCACTTCGACCAATTCTGTGCTTCCCGTATCTAGTGGTTTCCTGCGGCCTTTACAAGGTCATCGGTCCAGCCGTTGAATAATGAACTATATTTAAAAGGCCATTTTTTTAAGCCATACAATTATTTGGAAATAATATCGTGAAAATTATAATAAATAGCATGTTTCTTCTACTGTTTTTTATCAAATTAAACCCGTACTTACTTTCTTTATGATAAACTCCACCTAAATACCTACTTATGCCCAGAACTGACTGATTATATTCCAATGTTTTAATACGGCCTTGAGCATGCAACATGTCCGCACTCTACGAGCCGGCGTGCCGTACTGACCAACGCGCGCGATTTTTACGCGTCCGTGGGAACAGAAGTACAGAACTTCGTATGTCGCATTCATTCAACGCTCAACGCCGAGCGTTGAAAATCGAACACTGCGCGATTTAAAATCTCGGCGTGGAAAAATCGCGGCCGTGTGAACAGATGTACCGCTTTGCATTTGTTCCATTCCAAGCGCGCCACGCGATTTTATCACGCGCGTGGTTTCCGCGTCCGTGGGAACGAGGGCTGACCGTGAACTCACGTCGTTGCAATGACTTGTCCCGCTTGTCCCCCTGCTTTATTTATTACTCTGAGGTCCCCCTTGTCCGTACCCTTGTCCCTTCGCTATTAGTATCTGATCTAATCTGTGGTTCCTTCCTTTGTCATCCCTTGTCATAAGCTTATATAATCTATGCTTGTATAATCTATGGTCATGCGTTGTCAAGCCCGTATTTATGTTTATTATCTATGGTCAAGCCGGGGTAAATTCAAATGATTGAAAGTTTGATCAATATTAGGAATATTAGAAATCAGCTATATTCTAAACCAAAACAAAGCGTTTAAGAAATATAAAAATGGATTTAACCTCTACAAAGTCCGGTAGTTCGTCTGATATTACAGAAACCTCTAGTCTGTCTGCTAAAATGAAACGATTGCAAATTGAAGAAAGTCTTCTCCTTCAGAGTATAAATAAATGTGTACCAGAAGCGCAACAAACAGATGAAGGTTTTGATGCAACAAGTTTCTTATCAATTTCAAAGTTCAAAGCTTTTTCAGGAAAGACTAAAAATTCGTATAGAGAAATAAATTTACTTTTTAAAGATATAAAGACTAGTACATCATCCAAAGAATTGCTGAAAACACTTGGTACGTATGAGTATTTTCTAACAAATATCTAAATAAACGCAATTACGCACTTGTTGTTTGATATGGAAAATGAACATAGAGTTTCTGATTATTTAGGTTTGCTATTCAATAGCGTTGTTCAACGTTTTCATTGTTTATTATAGAAAAGAAAATATAGGGAACATTTTCTTTACTGCAGAGGTACAGCTGATGCTTATAACAGAACGTCCTCAATCCTCGTATATTAAGTAGGTATAAAGATGCGCATGTAGCTTAATTGTTAATTTTGTTTCTTTCCTTTATTTCTATTTCAGACATAGATGATGTAAAAAAAAGTACGCTCGAATTGGAAAACCGTATCAAAACATTCAAGTTATATTTACAAACAGAATTAACTGGTCTTAAATCCACTGAGCAACAATTGCATCAAACTGTGAGTATTTAATGTAGCTGTAGGAACCAAAACCGTTCTTCACTTTATCTAAACTAATATTATACCTAAAGAGAAAAGATTTGATGTTTTGTATGTTTATAAGTTTGTATGTTTGTTTGTTACACTTTCACGCTAAAACGACTGAACGGATTTAAATGAAATTTGGCACAGGGGAGACCATGAGATGGGTTAGGATTAGGACCTAAGATACTTTTTATGGGCTTGTAAGTACAGACGCCAGCACATCAAGCTACCCGAAACTGTAAAATTTTCCCAATCCACTTTGAACCTTATGCTTTAGTAATAAAGTTGAAAATCTATTAAAGAAATTTGACAGATTATGTGCTGGCGTCTGTACACAAAACTGCGAATCGGTGCGATGCGAATTCGCTTCGGAACAAAATCTCTAGAGAGCCGTCGCTGCGGCGCGCGGCGGCGCATCGCAGTTTTGTATAGGCACAAGCCCTAACTCGCAGCTCATACATATATGACATCATAATGTTCATTGGACTGAATATCTTTTTAGATGAATGAAAGTCCAGTTTTAAATAGTAAGTTGAAAAGACAGCCAAGAATTCAAACAGCAAAATACAACGAGATTGTGCCAAGTCCCGTAAAAACGATGATGACGTCTCCATTCAAGAGTTTAGTAAGTAATAATCTAATAAAAACTGTTCCTCCTTTTCCTCTTCTTGATAAATTATTATTTGAAACCAAGTACCTATTGACTTTTAGGAAGTTCAACAGTTTCAAGAATTCATGACGAACAGTGCAAACCGATATGGAGGATGGGATGAATATCACCATAATATATTTGTAAACCACTGGCAAAAACATTTTGGATCTCAAATTGATGCTTATTTCGTTGGAATGGATAATACCGTGGAAACTTTTCCAGCATTTCATTTGTTTCTGTATGAACTTCTTCCGAAATTACAAGGTGATGCTCACAGTCTAAGGGTCGGGCCACACCTGCCGAACGTTCCGCGGCGGAACGCTCCGTCGTCGTGTCATATTTCTATGGACGTAACGTTCGGCTGATGTGTCATAGGTAAGTTGAAAAACATTAGGAGCTTATTCAACCGAACGTTCCGCCGAGGATCGTTCGGCAGGTGTGGCCCGCGACCCTAAACAGCATGACATACTACAGCGTCCGACGAAGACACACGAAGACGTCTAGACAGAGCAATCGTGCGGGGCGAGTCGGGCATAGACGGGTCCCGAACTGCTTACGCTGCGGGGCGTGAGGGGTGAGACGGGGGAAACGCTTTCTCGAACTGCTAGCGGTCGCGACAATGCCTACACGTTGTCGGCATTTACAACGAGATCAAAGGCGATGTCCTACTGTAGGTTTTTATACTGTGGCCGATGATGCTTAAAAGCTACAACTTCTTCAGACGAAGCCTTTTTACCCGACTGCCCCAGAAGGAGGGTAATGTTTTTCGAGAGTATGTATGTATGTATGTATGTATGTATGTCTATTTCTTTGGCACGCTCTGTAGCCTAAACGGCTTGATGGATTTTAAAATAATATGAGGTGTCGTTAGGTTCGTCTTAATCGTAGAAGTGACATAGGCTATATAATATTTATGTATTGCATCTGCAAATACAAAAAAAGGGAGGTGAAGGTTTTTCTAAAAATAAATTACAACAATATTGGTATCAAATAAAAGCTGGTAATGAGTCAATTCCAAATTAAGATATAGGTATTAATAAAACTAAAAAACTTGAAATAAAGAAAATTATTCAAAAAACAAAAAACCCGACTGCAAAAACACTTAGGTAATTGAAAAGAGAAAAACAAGCATTATAATCTATAGAATTTTGGTATCGCAGGCCCCCGGACAATAATAATTTAACAATAATAACCGGAAATATGGTGTAACTTTTGTTTGTCCCCGCCTGCGATACCAAAATTCTATACTTAGATTATAATGCTTGTTTTTCTCTTTTCAGTTAAGTGTTTTGCAGTCGGGTTTTTTGTTTTTTGAATAATTTTCTTTATTTTCTAAAATTCTAACTCGTATCATTTGTATTTTTATCATCAATCATCACTATTTTACGAAAGCGGCCCACCAAGGCACGAATATAGCAGGCGCGGTCGCAGCCTAAGATTTTGGGGGGGGTCACCATGAATTATTAGGGAAATATTTAATTGATACTCTAAAAACTTTTTAACTTTCATAATGATGCACACTTTATAAATAACTGAACCTCTTTTTAACTTTCTGATCTTATCGCACAGTTGGTCGCAGTAACCATGCTAGGGTACCCCGACCAAACGGGTTAGGTCAGGTTAAAACAGTGATAAACAGCACGCGAGCCGAGCGAGCGAAACGAGCGGTACCGCGGTAGTGGCCGCCGCTATAGCTTGCATTCTTACATCCAATTTGGTCGCAAATAGTTGGTTATTTAGTATTTTAAGGACCCCAAAATATGAATTATTTGGGGTTCGATTAAATTGTCAATACATGTCATATTTTTAGAATTCAGATTGACATTACTTATGCTGTTCAGACACGCAGCAATATTTTTTAACGGGGGATTAAAAAATGTATTTATGAAGCTGCCAAATTGGTCGCCAGCTTTTTAACAAATAAATTAATAATAAGTAGGTAGGTATTAGGAATTTAGGACAGTAGATTATGTAGAGTGAGAAGAGTGAGCGAAGCTAACTCGATAATTTTAATACCCCGTCTCGGAGAGGATTATGCAGGAAAGGCCAAACAACTATGAAAATGTAGAATAGGAGAACGAGCGAAACAAGCTCAAAATCTTTGCACTCTCTCGGATAAGTTACATGTTCTTTTGATCATTTCAATAGCACCAAGAAGGACTTGCTTTGTCGACTTTGAAGAAAAGGTCAAGAATCAAGACAAGCGAGCGAAGCGAGCCTCGAAATTTTAGCACTGCGCCTTGAAAAGGTTGTTTTGTTAGGATTTCATTTACACTTTGAAAAAGAAATAGGAGTTACACTGTCGACTTATGCAGGAAAGGCCAGGTAACTATGAAAATGTAGAATAAAAGAGCGAGCGAAGCGAGCTCAAAAAATTTGCACACTTTACGTTCGTATTTCTTTTGATCATACAAAAAGAACTAAGAATTCCTTGCTTTGTCGACTTATTAAGAAAAGCTCATGAATCAAGACAAGCCAGCCTGCCTTGAATATGTTTTGTTTTCTTTTGACCATTATACAGGAAGATCTCGATAACTTTGTCGAGAAGAAAAGCTTAAACTCTTTTCACAGCAGTTTAGGTTTTCAAATGTGGCCTTACCCTGAGCGTAGTGGTGCCCAAATTCCCGAGTTTGCCTAACAGGCTTTTAGTAAGATACGTAATATTCAAGCTGTCGACAGCTTGAATGGTTTTGGGGGGGGTCACGACCCCCAGGACCCCCCCCCTCGGACCGCGCCTGGAATATAGGATATTTTAATCCACTTACGTTCAGTTTGAGTTTATCTTGATTGGATTGGTTTGGTTTGGTTTGTTTTTGTAAAATGTTAAGTAAGTATTTTAAAAATCCCCAGATATCCGTGAAGAAGAAATTATATCGCACATCAAATGGTATTCAAAGTACATCTACCTGAAGGAGCGGCAACAGAAAGCTATAGATAAATGGCGATACAATAGAAAAATTATGAAATCAGCTAAGGTAGGTAGTTTCGTGTTTAATTTTTCAATACGACATCATTTATACTGGTATCGCTTGTCCACTCTGAAATGACGCGCCCCACTACCGCATTTACGCACACGGTAATGCGGATTTCTAGTAAGGGTAAAGGCGGAGCCCAACCGCTGCGCACGAACACGCTACACACGAATACAAGATGAATGACGTCATTGCTACTACACGCGTGGCTTGCTCGAATAAGGTGCCCCACGCAGCTCAACGCTGTCAACGCTATGCACGTGGTACACGAAAGCGTGCGTCTTCGTAGCTTCACTACGGGGAGGTGGGACGTGGTGACATAGGTAGTCGTGGGTAAATATTCGTGTACTTATAGTGTGTGCTGCAGTGGAAACGTAGACCCACGTTGTCAAACAAACGAACACACGCAGCTAAAATGTGCCGCGTGCCCGTGGACAGCGTGCGCCGCGGTGTGACAGCGCCTTCATGCGGTAGTGGGGCGCGTCATTTCAGAGTGGACAAGCTATACTGATTTTTTTTTAAATCCCTGGTAAAATTTTCCCATTAAATTATTTCTATTTAATACAGGCAGAGCCGGAATTAAAGAAGGATAGTAGCATAAGAAACAAGAGTAAGGGAAGGAAAACTGTTCATAATTATAATATTGACTTAAGTAGTACCGGTAAGACTAAGAATATTAGGGTGACTAATCAACATTTATGCTATGTTGCGCTGTGCGAACACAGCATGGCATTTAGCTTATTCAGTCGGTTTACAGATTATAACGAATTAACGACTACGAGGATATACGAGTAATCTTCTGCACTTCGTGTAGCTATGCTTTATTAAACGTACTAAACCAAAGCAGAGATCACCCGATACAACTTGCTGACGCGCACTTCAACTTCCGTTGACTGCACGTTACTATCTATAAGTAGACTGTGCTGCATGTGATGAGAGCCACCGAACAGTAATATACCCAAAAAGACGTGAGCTAATAATAATTTGCACTGACCCAGTCGTAAACTACACCTCGCGCAGCTCAAAGACCATAAAACGGGACGGTTAGCATAGCTACGCACAGCACAACGCAGAGCTTAAGTTGATTAGTCATCCTTACAACACTCATTTACGTTATTAAAGTAGGTAGTTTGCAGCAACCTTTTTATCGATTTAGCTATCATTATTCACTACATTTATTTGATGTATTATATACTTTCAGAAGAGTTGGATGTAATAAAAGATTTTGTTCCACAATCCCCAAATCAAGATGATGTTCGGTAAGATTACAAAATTATATTTTTACTGTTTTATGAGGTTTTAACATTCAAGTCTAGGTACAATAGTCCTTTCACAGTTATATTACCTCTATATATTCTACTGTCAAACTTTTTGTATAACTGATACACAGTGATATGTGTTCCTTGTTGCTGTTGGGTTGCTGCTGTCAACTGTAAAATAACTACTTAACTAAAAGCTTCTTTTCAGTTTTACAAGAAAATGTTGCGGAGAAAACGTTCAACGAGGAACTTATATGAGTGATGATTTCTACAGTAATATTTTAAGTAATGTAGAAAATCTGGCAGTAAAAGACCGTGAAGGCTCTGGCGACCATGGATTGCTGCATTTTCAAAAACCCACAAAACAGTGGTGTTTTAAGATAAACCGTACAGAGACAGACAATAAGATTGAAACAAATAACAATAATCTTGAAAATATCAAGAAACTGTAAGATAGTATAGATCTCACATTCTATTGTAAATGTACCTAGTATCTATATTTTGAAGCTTACGTTGTCTATCGTTTCAGAGGTGTTCCGGCGTGGAGAGTCGGATTATGATTTACCTACGCAATTATAAACTCTCCATCTTCACTCACTTCATGGTATAAACTCACCCTGTACCTACATAATAATAAAGCCTTTAATTTAAAAACATTTTTTTATTATGTTGTTTTAGTTTATCTGTAATGAATGATATAAGCACCAGCAGTCTTCATCTAAATCCGTTCAGCCGTTTTAGCGTGAAAAGCTTTGTCATCGTCTCAGTGTTAACGTTATCTTCCTGTACTTCTTTTTGAACTGTCTATCAGCTCTAGACCACTTATTGCTCTTATCTCGGAGCTTATGACATTTTCTTTTGGAGGATATTGGGCATTTTTCATTGCCTCTTTGATAGTGACCAGTAGGTACGTATTCCATGTGCTGGCTATGCATCTTTTATTTCTTGTTCCATTTGCCTGTTGACCGAAATCAGTTGTCTAAGGTAGAGATACGAGTTCACATACTCTATACCTCCTCCGTGTATACTGATGGTCTCTTGAATGCTGTTTGTCATTAACTTTGTTTTCTCCTTGTTCATTGAGAGTCCCATTTGAATGCTTCCTTCTGCAAGCTCTTGCAAATTCTTTTGTAGTGTGCCAATGCTAACCATCGATCAGAACCAAGACTACAAACCGTAGGTGGTTTAGTTATATTCTTTAGATAACTTCCATATTGATGCTGTATTTCTGCCAGTTCATGCTTCTAAATACCTCTTCCAAGATTTCTCCTCTAAGAATCGGAAATTCTTCTCCTAAGGTTTTAAGTTTTATCTGAGTTGTAGAATCTGTGTACCTACTCAAATACTTTTAATGAATGATTCGCATATACTTCTGTTCAATCCGTTGGTTTAAGGCTTTCCAAATGCTATTGCGGTCTAATGAATCAAAGGCTTTATTATAGGTAGTCTTCAAAATAAATGTATAAATAGATTTGTTATATTCTTGTGTCCGTCTGTCACAGTCAATTTGCTCCGAATCTAATGGGCCGTTTAAGTTAAAATTTCGTACACTGTATTTCTGTGACCCAAACAGGGATGTGTTACGTAAAAAAAAATTTTTCAATTTCCATTGCTCCCCAAAACCGAACCGCGAACTGTGACGTGTGATATCGAATGAAAGGCCTGATTTCGAGGATCTCAAATAATATTTATCATTTTAAGATTTCCAATCCTCCCACTCTATGTATTTCGGTTGTGACTTGACTACACTCTTGAGATGGCTTGCAAAAAATTATATCCCAAATTGTCGTATATGTACTTTTGCATTTGTAAAAGAAGATGGCAGTCGCAATTTTTTTTTTTTGACGCTAATGGGGAAAAAACCCCCTTCCCGCGAGTTTACATTAAAATTAACAATTTGATATGAAAAAAAACATTGGGCTATCCATTTTTATTGTGTTAGCTTATTTTATATCGATTCCAACGACATAAGTTTTATAAACAGCTCCCATACAAAACTTTAGAGATACGTCGTTTTAATCTCAAGTGGTCACGCTTCTGGGTGGTCCGGAAATCGCTTCTGTATGCGATGTGCAGTCGCGCTAAAATTCGCGCAGATGGCGTGGATGGCGGAGGGGGTAAATTCTCTTCCCCTTTTTCTTTTCCGGTAGTTAATCTGTCAGTAGTTAAGGTATTTTCGTACCCTTTCATTCATACTAATACTAAATTACCACAGTATAAAAACCTACAGTAGGAAATCGCCTTTGCCGACAACGTCGCGACATATAGCAGTTCGGGAACGCATCTCGCACCTCACGCCCTGAAACGTAAGCAGTGCGGCTGTGCGGTACCTGTCTCGCCCCGCACCATTGCTCTGTCTAGACGTCTTCGTGAAACGACTGTTATGATGTTTAGACTGTGACATTACTGTGTTTTAATATCAAGTGCTAATCTTTATAATATATAGGTATATCTTTATATATATAATTCTTCGGTACATCTGTTTGTCACTTAACTCCTCCTAAACGGCTGGACCGATTCGGATGAAATTTTGTGTGTTTGAGTCTGGATGGTTTGAAAATACAATTGGACCCGTTAGGTGGCACTGTTCAGGCAGGGGGTCTGCCAGGCCCGCTAGTAGTTTAGAAATACTTACCATTTGTTCCGTACAACTAGTAATAACTATCTGTGAACTGTGAAAAATAATTAAGTACATACCAATTTGATAACTATCATCTTTCATTGTGATCGCACACCAAATCAAACCTTGTTTCCAACAGTTTCATTTCTTTTCAATCTCAAAACTCTTCATTTTGTTTTGAAGTTCTACCATAACGTTTTCTTTATTCAATGGTTCCAGTCTCTCATCAATGGGGATGTTTACTGCCATTTTATCACGATAGGTGGCGCATCGTCGACATGGCCATTGAAAACTGTCAATTCCATACATTTTATAACCTATCATTTAGTATATTCAAATTTTCTCCAAATATGCATAAGTGTGCTGTACCACGATGTACTAAAATACTTACTCCGGTGTTCATTTAGTTCCCAAAGATACTACGCAAATAGAAAGTGGGAAACTAAAAGAGTAAAACTAAAAGTAACTTTGAGTATGTTGATTGGTAATTTTCGGCAATATGGTAGAGCTTTGGTGGAGCTATTAACGTCTTAGTAAAGTTCTACAGCAGGAACGTCAATTGCTTGGCTTTCGGAAGCTTGAGGGCTTTGATTGCTGAATTATAAATTTCGGTCATAGATAACCTAAAAAATAAAGAATATCATTTATTATTAAAGTAAATGATCTCTCATTTTTCGTAAATTTTCCTACCATGAGTCAAGTAAGAATTAACACGTTACAACTAAAAAAATAACCAAATCTAGAGCCTAGCACTAATGAAAAATAAACCTAACCTAAACAATAAAGAATACCATTTATTATTAAAGTACGGTTCTCTCAATTTTCGTAAATTTTCCTACCATGAACCAAGTAATAATTAACATGTTACAACAAAAAAATTATCCAAATCTAGACCCTAGCACTGATTAAAAATATTTTACTAAAGATAGAAGTCTACCTCGCAATAATGTCTCATTTCTTTCCAGTAATCCTTGCTCCTGGTTTGTTTAGGTCGTCTTTCAATTCTATAAGCTTCCAGGAACAATACATGTTAGCAATAACCATGGTGGATCGGTTTCAACATAAAAAATAGCAAAAACCACTAATGTAAACAATGCGAAAATTATTTGACAGCGGCCATCCCGCCGCTGGCGACATCTACGCTGAGCTTTGCGCGTGCATCCCCATTATTTCAAGGATTACCGAGTTTGTTATAATAAAATGAGTGATAGACGTGCGAGCAAGTACGCGGTCTTATGGCTCGGCGTCGGCGACCTTACTCGCCCATGTGTCACCCTAAGTACGCGCACTTTAAAACCACAGAGATCACCGGCGATCCAACACTCCAACAGGTTAGAAATTTTGCTCGTAGCCCACCTTGGTTCGTAGAATCGTACGTCTTTTATCGCCACGAGTCGCGAGCCGGCATTTTGTTTCGTCATTTGTGTAATTTTTGTTTAGTTTGGTTCAGAAAAGTCGAAAACATCGCGATACAGTGTGATGCTACGGCTATATTGTCGCGCAAAAACTATAAAGTTCGTGTTCACTCTACGACGAACTATACTGACTGGCCACATTACATTGTCGCGATAAAGCGAAGATTGTTTTTGATTTCGTGTTGTCGCGACACATCTAGACAAGCAGTTCTTCACATCGCAAATCATTCTGCGAACTCGAAAGCTGGGGCTACATTTGTCGCGTTATCGCGAACTAAATTTCGCCCGGTCTCTCTCGCACGCCGCTCGACGTGATATATTTATTCACGTGTGTCACCCGACGGCGAGCCAAGTAAGTTGGCGAGCCGCGGTCTTTAAGTACGCCTGTCTATCACCCACTTTACGGTTCGTTTTACTATCTCGACTTTAAGTTTTTCGATGTTTTCCATAATTTGACTTCCTTCCATATTGCGAGAAACGACTTTCTTTTTTTTTTCCTTTTCAACCGTGGGTTTTGTTTGGCTGCACTAGTCTTTATCAGGCAACACTTGCAACACTGTCTTTCCATTATGATTTAGGATTTATTATATTGGTGACAATGGTTCTCCTAATCTTCTTTGTCTTTGCTAGTAGAAACTCTGCACTATAACTATTTCGGTCAGCTGTCAAAAGATTTGTAAACAAACAATTCCGTTGGTATACAAGTGAGGTAATAATTCGTGGATTTGGGGATCATGGAATTCACGACTACGTTTTGGATAATTTGTTGCGGTATCTATCTTTCCTAGCCTAACAGCAGTAGAAATGTAGAATAAAACTTCAATAGGAGGCAGGTAATCACCAAAGAGTTGTGGTCTAAATTGGGGGTAATCATATCATTGGGGTTTGATTGGGGTAATCACTTTGATACAACCTGACACTCCTGCAAATTGCAAAAAACGGAAGCAAATTTGAATTTCGCGGGCTACCTTGGTGCATCCCCCTTAGTGAAAATGAAGCACAGGACGAGAAATATTTTTAGAAACCTAAATTCACTCATTTCCGATATTTGATTCGATCTATCTGGCTGGTTATCTCGATTCATCATCATCATATCAGCCCAAAAGACGTGCACTGCTGGACATAGACCTCCCCCAAGCACCACCACTTCGACCGATTCGGTGCTTCCCGCATCCAGCGGATTCCTGCGGCCTATATAAGGTCATCGGTCCATCTTGTGGGAGGCCTTCCAACGCTACGTCTTCCGGTACGTGGTCGCCACTCCAGAACCTTTCGGCCTCATCGGCCATCTGTCTGTTCTGCGAGCAATGTGTCCTGCTGTTTGGCAATTCTTCGATTCGATTTCGATTCTTCGATTATCTCGATTAGAAACAAAAATTAAAATGCTGTATAATCTATGGACGTATTGGACGTTCAACATGACGTGGTCTGTCATCTGACAGCCTTGAGTTGAGTTTGACACTGATTTGACACTATCGGATCGGCAGCGAGTGACGACCACACGGAATCAAATCGTTTCGTTTTTGTTGCGTGTTCGTTCACCGGCGAAGAAGCACTAGATTTGGGTCCGTCCAAATAAATTTAAATAAAAATTACTCGTCATCCTACCAGTTAGGGTCAATTCGTAAAAATATTAAGAAGAAAGATAAAACTTATTTTAATCATGAGCGCTTTCGCAGCAGCTCTTGGTCTTCTCCTTATAATCGCCGCGGCTCAATCAGAAGATGCTCCCAAAGGACCCAAAGTAACCCACAAGGTGAGTATTGTTGTCTACTTGTCTAGCTATTGTCATTCAATAAAGTACCCGTGTAACATTTTGTCGGTGCGCAAACAGTTTTCGTAAAGTTCGTGATTGTCATTGCCGATGATCGGTCGGTGACCTTTTGTGATGACGCTACAACTTTTTGCTGACCAAAGTTAAATTAGCGTTTTGCTATTCAATGCACGTGGGTATTCAATTTATTTTTATAGTTCTTGCATCCTGCCTAGAATAATTATGCAATTTATTCAAGTGAGCAACGGTCTCTGTGACTACTTCATCTCACAAAACTTATACAATACTTATTCAAACTTTTATGATATTTTTTATTGAAATCAATCAACCAATGAAAGTACAGACCTATGTAGGTCTTTTCTTTTGTTTTATTTTAACGATGATGCCATGTGGCATTGTTTATGATGTGTAGTGCTGTGATTGGCCAATGCAATTGGGACAATAAATTGATAGGATGGTGTTCAATGTTTTGTATAATGAATAGGAACTGTATATTTATAATAGTACCTACGGTAATTAAATCATTTGAGATAAGAGGAAAACTCAACTCTGACCTTCAAGTCTATCTACAAAAGGATGTGGCAGATAAAAATAACATTGAGCGTTGCCAACTTGTCCCAGCTTATATCCCTTTGTCTCTTAAAACCAACCATTTTTAGGGTTCCTTATGTCTGAATGAAAAATGGAACCCTTATAGGATCACTCGTGTGTCAGTCTATATGCCTGTCTGTCTGAGCCAATTTGCTCCAAATCTAATGGACCGATAACGTTGATATTTGGTACACATAATTATCAATTTCTGTAACCCAAACACGTAAATATGAGGGTCACTTTAGGGAGAGAATCAATAAGAAAAAAAAAGTTTTGCACTCTGTACAGTCTGACATATTATTATCAGATGAAAGAGCTTACTGTGAGGGTCTCGATATTTTTTTTAATAATTTTAAAGTTATTTATGAAAATACATCGAAATTGACCATGGACTCCCCCCCCCCCCCCGATCTTCGAAAGTACTAAGCCTAAACTTTGAAAAAAAAAAAAATACAGAAAATAGTTATGAACTTACTTAGTTTATAGATTACAGGAAAACCTTCAAAAAGTCTATGGTCTTAAAATATCATAGTAAATCTCCCAATATTGTGCATACAAGTTGTAGTTGTAGTAGGAATGTATGGGCGAATATGTTTTTCAACTACAATGTTAAGTTTGTTCACCCTAACTACGGAACCCTTCATTGTGCGTGGTCTAAGTGTCTAACACGCACTTGGCCGGTTTTTTTATGTTCAAACTCCCTGCCGACGATGGCCTTGAATCTGAAGATCACTACATCCTGTTGTTTATTATAATTCAAAATGCGAAGCGTCTGTCTGTTGTTACCTTTTTGCGCTGAACATTTGGATGAAATTGGCACACAGGTAGATCATGACCTGGGTGAAGACATAGGATTTTTTATCCCCGAATTAAGTTACCGTGCAATAACATCGCTTTTCAGTCATCCAGAGGCGGACCGCCCTAGGCCGTTCAGTAGTAGACGCCCGCCTGCCCCTTTCTGCTGATTTTGCAGCATAAACCAGCGTTTATAGTTATATTATATGGGCGCCGCCGGCAGGTTTATTTTAAGGGGGTTGCATCTTCAGCTCCACGAATCGAGCGATTTTTTTTTGTAGGTATAGAACTTGTCATTACAACTTTTTTTTTTTTAATATGATGTAAAAGATAAATTAAATAAAACAGTAGAATACTTGCTTTATACATTGGTGTAAACGGGGTGTAAAAATGTAAAGGCATTGCTTTCAATTCAACTTAGTGCTCTCGCGCTCTAGGCAGCTAAGTAGCAATAGCTAGGCTGAGGCAGTCGGCGCCTATTGAGACCCTCCGGCGGCTCCAATTAGACATTATAATATGTTGGACTGGCTGCCGTCATCTCATAGCTCTATAATTTACTGAGCTGAAATATTGCCAGCCGCCCGGGCCTCTTTGGCCTTAAGAAGAATCCGCCACTGGAGTCATCTATATCGTCATCATCATCATTTCAGCCAAAAGACGTTCACTGCTAGACATAGGTCTCTCCCAAGCATCGCTGTTTCGACTGGTTCGGTGCTTCTCGCTTCACATACTCGTACCGCGTTGTTGTTGCATGGAACTCGCGTCATCGTCACCGAAGGCGTGTTAAGCACTTTTTTGTTGACAGCGCACTCTGTTTTATTTATTAGGAACTTTTTTAATAGAGCTACAGCTTTCGTTCTTGTACTGACAGCAAGGCAAACCACATAAATTCCTGAAATTTTAGTTAGATGGTACGACGTTGTATCAAAAGTTACTTAATTTTCATTTCTATCTCGGCAGTCCCCAAAGACAGCCCGATTTTCTGGACGGTTTATGTCCCCCCCCCCCCCCCCCGCTGTCAAGGCTTCTGGACATATCTATAAACGTAATTTCATTTCTAGAAGTAATTAATATTAAGGCTATATAAACCCTTTTATTTATATCGTCCCGGTACCGTATTAGTGTCTACAGTACTTACCTACATATAAAAAGCGGCCAAGTGCGAGTCGGACTCGCCCATGAAGGGTTCCCTAGCAGCAAGTAACATAATATAAAAGTTCTTGTAGTTCGTTAAAGGTAAATTGCGGTTTACGATTTATGACGTATTAAAAAAAACGAAGTGTATAGAGTGCCGCGAGTTTCTTTTGGCACTCTAGTGTCGCTGCCTCGGTCCGGCTAGAGTGCCGTGAGCGTTGCATTGTCACTTGTTATTTAGGTTAGGTTAGAACTGTGACCACACAACGCACGAGCCGAGCGAGCGTAGCGAGCGGTGCCGCGGTAGCGGCCGGCGAAGTGCCAGGGTCCGTTTAGGCACAAGAGAATGTTATGTTTTGGGAATGTGGTGTTTTACAGCGATCTAACCTCGACAATCAAACAAAATACCAAGTGACGTGACTTAGTGACAGTGACAATGACAATCCAATGCTTGCGGCACTCTAGCCGGACCGAGGCGGTATTACTAGGGTGCCTGTAGTGGCACTTTATCCGATAGGGATAGAGTGCCAATGGTGGCACTCTATACACTGCCTAAAAAAAAACTACTTACTAGATCTCGTTCAAACCAATTTTCGGTGGTGGTTTACATGGTAAAGTACATCATATATTTTTTTAGTTTTATCATTCTCTTATTTTAGAAGTTACAGGGGGGGGGGGACACATTTTACCACTTTGGAAGTGTCTCTCGCGCAAACTATTCAGTTTAGAAAAAAAATGATATTAGAAACCTCAATATCATTTTTGAAGACCTATCCATAGATACCCCCGTACGCATGGGTTTGATGAAAAAAAATGTTTGAGTTTCAATTCTAAGTATGGGGAACCCCCAAAAATAGTTTCTTTTTCTATTTTTGTGTGAACATCCTAATGCGGTTCACAGAATACTTACATCTACTTACCAAGTTACAACAGTATAGTTCTTATAGTTTCGGAAAAAAGTGGCTGTGACATACGGACGGACAGACAGACATGACGAATCCATAAGGGTTCCGTTATTTGCCATTTGGCTACGGAACCCTAAAAAGAAATCTCGATGTTTTGTCAAATCGTAAAACCCGTTCGTAGCAGAGCAGGGACACAGGCAGGGACGGGACGCTAGTCTATCTATACATAGCAACTAGCTGCCCGTCCCAGCTTCGCATGGGTAGCCCTAATTTGCAATAAATTAAAATTGCGACTATAATTTGAGATTTAATTTAAACTATCCTATCTCTCAAGTTGGATCGAACTGCACATGGTGTGCGAATTTTATTATAATCGGTTAAGTGGTTTAGGAGTCCATTGAGGACAAACATTGTGACACGAGATTTATATATAAGTACTAGCTGCCCGTCCCAGCTTCGCATGGGTAGCCCTAATTAGCAATAAATTAAAATTGCGGCTATAAATTGAGATTTAAACTATCCTATCTCTCAAGTTGGATCGAACTGCACATGGTGTGCGAATTTTATTATAATCGGTTAAGTGGTTTAGGAGTCCATTGAGGACAAACATTGTGACACGAGATTTATATATATTAAGACTAGCTGCCCGTCCCAGCTTCGCATGGGTAGCCCTAATTAGCAATAAATTAAAATTGCGGCTATAAATTGAGATTTAAACTATCCTATCTCTCAAGTTGGATCGAACTGCACATGGTGTGCGAATTTTATTATAATCGGTTAAGTGGTTTAGGAGTCCATTGAGGACAAACATTGTGACACGAGATTTATATATATTAAGATTAAGATAAATAAAATTGAAGTGTCTTTTTGTAATGTTTCCTCCGAAACGGTTGGACCGATATTAACAGGAACTCACTGGCAAACAGCAAATGTTATTACGTTATTAGGAGCAACTTATGCTACTATTATTTTAGAAACATAATTAGATTCCACGCGGGCGGAGCGGCTAGCAGCAGCAGCAGCTAGTTTTTTTACTAATAAAAATGTTAAATCGTACAGATTACTTGTGACTCCCTCCTTTGCCTTTGCTGAAGACAGGTATTATACTGTACTTATATTTGTTATTCTCGTTACTCATCATGTATGTAATAAGCAAGATTCTTTTTTACCACATTGTCACACTAGAGTACCTAACTACCTACTACCAAAGATGCTCGAAACATGAGAGCATTGTTTCAATATAATTATCTTAAATTCTGTTTTAATATTTATCATTAGGTCAGCTTTGTGATGAAACTGGGTGAAGAAGATATTGGCACCATTGTCATTGGATTATTTGGAAAGACTGTCCCCAAGACTGCCGAAAACTTCTTCCAGTTGGCACAGAAAAATGTCGGTGAAGGCTATAAGGGCAGCAAGTTCCACAGAGTTATTGAGAACTTCATGATCCAAGGAGGAGACTTTACTAAAGGCGATGGCACTGGTGGTAAGTAACACGGTAGGGTAATACCCTTTACAATTATACAAAGTGTTAGCCATTGTACAGTAGGTACAAGTCATGTGTTATGTAGCCAATGTCCATAAAAATTGAATTGATAAACTTCCAATTAGTTTTCTGTTCTCCTTTCTAATTGGCAGTTACAGTTTATGGTAGCAAATTAAACACTCAAGAAAGTTACATGCTTTACAGGTATATACCTACTTAGAAAAATGATAACACTAGAAAATCATAATATATACGTCATTCTCAAGTTATTTGTATCTGTTAAGAGACTACTTGTATGGTGTACCCTTATCTTTATCTGTCCCAGAATTTATCTTGTTCAAACAGATACATGATGCATAATAATAATATACATAAATATGTTCTGCCCCTTGCTTAGTAACAATTTTGTTACTGAATAACTAATTGAACGTAATTTTAAACACAGGACGCAGCATCTACGGCGAACGCTTCGAAGACGAGAACTTCAAGCTCCGCCACTATGGCGCTGGCTGGCTGTCCATGGCCAACGCTGGCAAAGACACCAATGGCTCCCAGTTCTTTATCACCACCACCAAGACTCCCTGGCTCGACGGCAGACACGTAGTCTTTGGAAAAATCTTGGAAGGCATGGTAAGAATGCATACCAACGAATTAATAAACCACATTTCATTATCATGAACAATAAATACATAATCTACTTATACTCACAACAATAAATATTATTCCTTATTATGAGATACTAATTACTAGGTACCTTATTTTTGTGCAGCCTTTTAAACACAGATGGCACAGATAAATATCATATCCATTGAGATATTATATTTAATGCAAACATAAACAAAATTTACGTAGTATTTAATAATCTTGTTATAAAATTATTTATGAACATGAACACTGTTGGTCAACCCTTTGTATAAAAACGAAAATTAACAGATCATGTATTTGTATTATTATTTATTTTAACTCCAGTTCCTTTTTATTTATCATTCTTGGTATTATGCTGTCAGTAGGCTGTCAGCATTGATTTTGTAATCAGAACCAAACAAAGAATGGTAAACACAGCTGTGTTGATAATTCTTTGGAATTCAATTCTAGGAAAAGTTCTTTTCTAAGCCTGTTTGTATTATTAATGGCAATGATGTTTGTTCACAGGATGTTGTTCGTAAGATTGAAAAAACTGTTACTGCAGCCAATGACCGCCCTGTTAAAGACGTGCTTATTGCAGACACCAAAACAGAAGTTGTGTCGGAACCTTTCAGTGTCACAAAAGAAAGTGCTGTATAAATAGAATAGTATTAGGTATACATTATATACTTTGTAACAATTTCATGTTTGCAATGTATGACCTCAAGTAAAAAAAAACTGTATTAGTTTTGTGCCACAAATTTTTTGCCACAGGGTGTGGACATATTGAGATTTATTACTTTAGTTCACTTTATCTTCTTTATACATTAATATCATAAGTAAAACATGCCAACACTATTTTTCTTAAATAAAAGATTGTCTATATAAGGTTGTTTATTTGATTGATACATGACTCAGCTTCTTGTTTGACTTCCTGATTTTTTGACATTACTCCTAGTTTCCAAGCATGACCACAAGACTTTCTTGCCTGATCAAATAGTTTTGATTTCAGGTAGGCCCTCCCCAGATTCACATACATGGTTCCTAAGTCCTCCATCTCCAGAGAATTTGCCATTCCAATAGCTTCATTGAAATAGCTTATACTCTCCTCTGTCTGACCAAGGCGATCACACACAGTGCCTATATCATTCAACTGAACTACTAAATGTTCTTTTTCTATGTCTGGCACTTCTTTCATCCTGTCTAAGGAATTCTTCAAGAGCTTTAGGCCCTCTTCACATCTATCAACATCTAGAAGCAGCCTTCCATACCAGTCTTCAGCCATGGCTAAGAGTTGTTTTACATTATCTGATGGATCTCTTTCTAATAATTTCTGTAATTTTTCTAAACACCAGTCAAATCCTATCTGTGCAGTAGTGTAGTCCTTTTGCAGGTGGCAGACTCTAGCTAATTTAACACTGAGATGTACCACTTTCGGATCATCTTCTACAACACCATCTGCCATAATCCTTTGTGTTACTGCAACAAATAAATTCTTCGCTTTGTCTAACTGTTCCCTCTGAAGTGCTAAATTTGCCATGACGTCATAAATGTAAGTAATACCAAGTTGATGATGAATTTGCTGAGCTTGTCTCAATGCTACATGAAGTAGCTGTTCTGCCTTTTCAAATTCATTATTTTGGATAAATAATACGCAATGCTTTATGGTGTGAATAAGTTCATCTTCTGCACTCAATTTTTTATCGAACCCGAGCCAAGTAAATAGGGTAAATCCTAGTAAATATGGTTTGGTCGTCTTACGAATGTTAGAAACATGATCCGACATATTTTGCATGGTTCTAAAACTTCTGGATACTCGAGAAATTTGGCTCCAGATAAATCTGTATGTATTCGACATTTTCTTGTCTAAAATATATTCTGTTTTAAATCACAAGGCGTATTACATAAACACCTGGAAGTTTTAACAGAAACGTTGCAGTCAGTATAAACTCCAACAGACTTATTATTATTTTTATTATTGTATAAATTATAATTCTTCGATCACGGACTGATTTTAATAACTTACTGGAAACTGACTGGAAAATTAGTGTTAATTTTTATTACAGAAAGAGAGAAACATTTTTCAACATTTTGATTTGTGTTTGACATTTGACACACAAAAGTAGTGACACTGACTTATTTATGACCTATCAGACAGCTCACTCACACAGCACAACGGGCAGACAAGAGAACAGTGCTGCCAACTACAAAAGTTTAAATTATCGAATTTCCACGTCGATATTCTCGCTATGACGTCAAAATTATCGTATACTTATAGTATTATTCACGTCGATGTCCCTGCCACCCTGTATACCAATCCTGTGGCAACAGCAGCACAAACTGTATTTTTTTTTTCTCATAGCTTTGAGTAGTGAGTATTTTGTTATGTTTTGTGTCTGTAATCGACAACAGACAACAGTAATCGGTGCATTACCGTCCATTCAAAGTTATTTTACCTCTGGCAGCAGTAACCCAATAGCAACCTTATTGTAACGACACTAAAAATCAATATAGTTTTCACAGATTTGTCAATAGCAGCAACCCAACAGCAACCTTATTGTAACGACAATAAAGATTACTGTGATTTTGACAGTGACGTTAAATCAGAGGTAAAATAACTGTGAACGGACTGTACCATGGTGCATGTCACGACTACTCACTCTCGTCACGAGTTCAAAATAGGCTTGTAGAAAAAATATCAATATATCGATATTTATTTTCGATAAATCGACATTTTTATGCGATTTTTATTTTATAGATATAAAATATCAAAGAAAATGTATCAAATACCTTTGTCGCCACTACTAAAGGTCATCGCTCATTATAGCAGCACGCCTTCGACACGCCAAATAACTTGTCAATCAAGTTAGGACTTTAAGTCAAATGTATTAAAGTCTATTTTACGATGGCTAAACAAAATAGTGGACGGCTCGCCGGCAGCGAGCGGCCCGCGAGCCGTCACCCGTCGGGCCGACAGCGCGCTTCAAGCGAGGAGCCCGCTCGCCGGCCGCAAGGTGACGCCTTGCTTGTGAATAAAGAATAAACTGTTACCTCGCCGGTGGCGTGCCGGCAGCGAGCGGTCGCCTTGCTGACGGCGCGTTGACGACTAGCCGTCGCCTTGCTTCCGGCGCGTTGGCGACTAGCCGTCGTCTGGCTTACGGCGTGTTGACGACTAGATTTTTCGAGGCGCTACCGTGCTGGAGCGGTGCTGTTATAATGGGCGATGACCTTAATACTGCTGAAATTCAGAGCCGTAAAAAGTAGGATATTTTTATTCCTAGATTGGTCTATATAATTATGAATAAAAAACAAAACAGTTGAACTTCATAAAGCACAATATTTTTTTTAAAGTTACCCCTGTATAACCATTTTTTTTTTCAATATATCGAAACCTTCGTTTTTTATATATCTTAATATATATAAATCTCGTGTCACAATGTTTGTCCTCAATGGACTCCTAAACCACTTAACCGATTATAATAAAATTCACACACCATGTGCAGTTCGATCCAACTTGAGAGATAGGATAGTTTAAATCTCAATTTATAGCCGCAATTTTAATTTATTGCTAATTAGGGCTACCCATGCGAAGCTGGGACGGGCAGCTAGTTAGAATATAAAAAAAACTTAGAATATAAACTAAGCTACTCCACGCTAAGGGCACTCTCTGTGGGGTACGGACGGGGCTCGGCTTAGGGCGTCGTCGCTGGGGGAGGGTAAAGACAAAAACAAAGGCAGACATTCTGGGGCTGTACTATGACGTGTTAAAGCCATCATTGTTCCAGTGCACAGACATAATATGTCTGTGTTCCAGTGTGAGAGAAAGACAGCGGAACAATAATGGAATAAACACGTCACAGTACAGGGATCGGATATTTTTTTTTTTTTTTTGGCTAGGGCATCTCGCAGGTTACCACTAAGGTATTCACTGCTTAACCGGACTTTCCTGTGGCTGCCTTAAGCTCCTAAAAGAACTCAAAGCCTCCAGTGTTCCAGTGTGAGAGAAAGACAGCGGAACAATAATGGAATAAACACGTCACAGTACAGGGATCGGATATTTTTTTTTTTTTTTTTGGCTAGGGCATCTCGCAGGTTACCACTAAGGTATTCACTGCTTAACCGGACTTTCCTGTGGCTGCCTTAAGCTCCTAAAAGAACTCAAAGCCTCCAGCCAGGGGCATACAAACTAAGCTAATTAAAACTAGGCGAACGCTCGCTAAGGGCACCCCCTGTGGGGTACGAACCTCGGCTTAGGGCGTTCGCTGGGGGGAGGACAGCAAGAGGGACAGGCTGGATCAAGGATAGATCATTATTATTATCAGGGGAGTTTAAAGCTACAGGCTCAGCATAAACGCGGGCTGGCGCATCGTTATCGAGCAAGGGTCGGGGGGGTAGTGATCGGATATCGGTCGGCCCGTCTAAATAGTATTCTGTGTTGAGAGCACAGCTCTAGCAGGATGACACAGTGTTTCAACTTTATGGGATTTCTCCCTTTTTCAGGGAAAAATTACCAATACGGTTTAGGGATATTTTATTTTGACAGGGATTTATGGGAATTTTAGGGAAAATATGAATTGTATTACTTTACTCTATTGCAAAACTGAACCCAAACTCGTATTGAATGCAATTCATCTAATTTTAGTTTACCATGTTAATTGTGCCATTACCCTGAATAAAGACGATATCGAAACTAAGTTGCATTATTATACCTAAAGTTGGTTTGGTTTGATTTTCATTCTGCATCGCGAACATGTCGCGAAATAATAGCCATGAAATATTTTTAAGTAATCAGTGCTTTAGTAAATGCAGCGAAATAATGTAAAAGTAATGCTTCGGGTTATCTGATCTTGTAAATTTATAAATGTTTTCTGTTTTTAAATATTATCTGGAAATAAGTGATATTCTTATTATTTAAAATCATGCTCCCTGCAAGGTGAAGATTTTTTAGGGATAATTCATTAATATACCTGGGGAAAAAACAAAAACGTAAGTGGAAACACTGGGATGACATGACGGTTCTGTCAATAGTGTCAATTGAATGAGAATGTCAGAAAAGTCAATTGTCAATGACTGTCAAGCTAAAGCGAAGAAGCGAAGCGAATGAATGAAAAAAAGAATAAATTATTTCAAATAAATATATATATCTCGTGGTGTAATCATTTTATTAGTGTCGTCATTGCAAATTGAAATAGAAAGCTAGAGAACTACTAGTGCAGAATCAAAGCGTGTATGTTATAATGATAGGACTAAGTTGACGTAACGGTGGCCTATTCCAATAACTTGATTATTGGAGCAATGCTGCCACGGGCTCAAGACGCTTTCGTAACAAACTAAATGGCAAAACAGTAGATACTATGAAGATGAACGGTACAGATTTACCTCCCGTTACGGAGGACACCTTTTGTAAATATGTTTTATACTACGAGATAAATAATTCAAGGTACGTAAATGTTCTACGTCCTTGGTATTTTTTGCGTATGTTTTTGTGCTCACTTTGTTGTTCTTTCGCAGGGTCCGTATTTGGGATTTAATTATTTTGATACCAAACGCATTGTTTGTGCTTTTCTTAGTGGTAAGATTTAACAAGGCTCAGTTGAAATTACGCGCTACAAGCAGTCCTATATTCTTGACGTTCTACACATTGGTATGGGGTAATGTGATCATAAGCCTGGTGCGATGTGCTGTGTCCATGACAGTGAATGCGGCAATGCCGCTTGGTGGATTGGTGGACAAGGTGTTATGGGTCATGGTCAGATTTTTCCTGCTAGCCACAGAGATGAGTGTTGTCATATTTGGCTTGGCTTTTGGTAAGTTGTGACCTTCATATTTTTTGCTTAAATGACAAATCTTGTTCTAATTTCCATCACCGTTAGTCGCCGTTAGACCATTGTCATGACAGACATTAGCTGTCAACAGTAGCCACTTGACTGTATCATTAATGAGACACAATAAAATTTTAATTGTTATCAAGCTGCATCTGTCTTTCGGAAATTTGAGGTCATTAGGATTCCAAAGGTACTTGTTGTGAAACTTCAAATACATTTTTAAATGCTTTTAATAGGTAGAGTGTCTAAATAACCCAATAATAAATGACTTAATTAAATGTTTTATATTGTTGTACTTATATTCCAGGTCATTTGGACAGTCGCAGCAGTATTAGATATGTGTTATTGGCAACGTCACTCTTATCCCTTGCTTTCACCGTCACGCAAGGCACCCTTGAGATAGTCATGCCAGATGACATGTTTCATGTTGACACCAGAGATTATGATCTTTTTGGACACGGAGGGATGCTGTTTTGGTTTACATCTTCTTTAGTCTTCGCTCTCATTTACTTCTTAATATTACTATTGCCCTGGATTCCATTGAGGGAATATCTTGCTTTACCAAGTAAGTATTTTATATTATTTAAAAACTTATATCCTTTTGGTATCATTAATTCATCACAGTCAAATTAATTACTTATTTAATGAATGAATAACACAACAAACAATCATTTAGACTAATAGTAATGAGTGTTTTTTTTTATTGTAATTTAACAATATGGTAGGAATAACTCATTACAAACATTAGAGAATAACAATCTTATCAATCATAATTACTTCTTAAGATGTACTTAATTGTTTTATTCCTGTATCAAATTGCTTGTAAGTACACATAGCTTTTTGATAGCAGGGTAATAATGAGAATTATTTCCTCTTTCTGTTATCATTATTTATTGGTTTATAAACAATAAATTATGACAGTAATTTATAGTTAATATTGAGAATATTGAGACCATATAGTATTGTTTATTATTGGATATGTATCTGAAATGTCTTAGTAACCAATTCAAATTATACACTACATTATTTTTTGTTGTTGTTATTTTGACAACTATAATTAATTGTACTCAGAAATGGCGCACATTGATTTTGTATAGTACTTATTATTATCCTTAAAATCTACTGAAATCTACCGGTTTTTTAATAATGCACATAAAATGGGCATTATAGTATAATAGCATGAACAAATTATTTATATTTTGGACCACAACCCTAAAATTGGCTGTTATTGCTTTGTAGTTTAGAGTGTGCATTCTAAAAGTTGGCAATGTTGTAAGTAGCTGTCAAATATTGACCTGTTTTGATTAATTTGGAAATAATACTGTATGAAAATAAGAAATGTGGCTAACTAATTATCTAACTAGAATATTAATAATGAATTGCAATTATAACATTGAATTTGATGTTGAACCCGTTTTAGGTGTAAAAAAGGCATTTGGACAGTTTCCTAATAACTTTTTTTACATCTAAAACTAAATATTTGGTGTTACGATATTAATTATTGCAATTCATTCCCCTCTCAAGTATTACCATGCATATGACAATTATTGTGGATTGAAGGCCAATCAATTTGTAATTCTATATAAATGCAAAATGCTGTTTGTTGGTAAGTGCATCACTTTATAACGGCTGGATTGATTTGGCACTTTTTGTTTTAAAATGTTCGTAATAGTCTGAACTAAGACTGTTAAGAACATTGTAAAACAAAAAATTGTCAAATCGATCCAGATATTCATTAGGTTTTTAGGGAAATGAAAATTGTTAAAGTACACCCAGAGAATTAAAAAATTCGGAAAAAAAATTATGTGCTTTTTTCTACAAGACTAGGAATTATTTATGAAATTTCGACAGGATATCTGTTGGGTCAGCTAGTAAAAAAGTACTGGAAGAATATTAGTAACACTGATCAATTCAACCATTGTTATTGGTTGTCTGACCAAGCAAACCTGATCCCATGCTCAATGATTTTGATATTATGTTACACATTTAATCCAGACGTATCTGAAACTGTCGAAAACTGTAGATAGACTCATTATAACATTTTGGTACTTATTACAAAAAAAAAAATTGTTAGCACATTCAGATAGTATTAATTTAAACCCGCCGTTATTAAATTTATGCACTTTTTAACTCTGTGCGTGATTTATGTATGGCTTCGAACGCTAATAACGTGTCTTGCAGTGTAAGGGACCAAAGAACCTTAAAAGATACTGTATTAATTTATGGAAAAAATTACCAGAGAATTTTCTTTGGCTACTGGGTACTGGCCGTACTGGGTAATACACTACCCCTTTGTAAGACTGGTTGTCAGACTTGGGCTTCTACCTACCTTTTACCAATTCAATATACTTGTATAATCTTGTAAAAACCATTTAAAATCAGTAAATGTGCTGCATAGGTACTTAAATAAAATTATACATTTTCCTCGTATTTCTAGTTATGTTTTATTCTAAAGCTAGCTTCCCACAGCGCGTAATATCTCAAGTCGCACCGCACATGTCCGCGCCTACGCGTCGTGGAAATGGCGCCGAAAAACAATCTCGCTCTATCCTGATCAAGTGCTAGGGTGGGAAGAGTGTAAATCGAGGAGTCGAGGCGCGGTAGCGGCGGTCGAGTTAGTGAGAACTTTACCGCGTGCTCGCACGTACAAATTGACTTGGTGCCGCGTGACTTGTGATATCATACGTCGTGGGAAGCGACCTTATACTACTAGCCAGGACCAGTACCACCAAAACTAAACAAGCCAAACCTGTTTCGTTTCAGCTAAACTATCGTTTTACCTATACGTGTTGCTACTGGCACTTTTGGACACGACGCAGGCCGTCGGTGCAGGGCTCTTGGCCTGGGGCAACATGCAGTCCGGCCTGTGTGTCGTTGACGTCACTACTTGGCTCTACTTCTCACTTTACACTCCCCTCGTCTATCACACATTCCTAAGCGAATTTTTCAGGTGAGTACTATTTTGTCTTAGAAAGGGAGTATAAAAACGCACTATTGTTATTACTATTCAAGATTGAAGCTGGTGGAATCCTGTCGCGCAATTAGCCAACAGCCAACTCCTTCGGGACATATGATTATGATATGCCCAGACTCGCAGAAAGGTGATGTCAGCAGCAATTTATTGGAGGCACTTCAGATTGCAGGTTCGAATCCCGCAAAAAAATTGTGTAGGTACATGAGATGTGTATGTAAATGCGAGTGCGTTTGAAATGAATGAGGAATAACTAGAATGGAGTGGAAAAAAAATACTTATGCCAAAATCAATAACTTGTTCAAAATATTAATTACATGAGACTCAGTCTTGTTTTGAAAATGGAGTCTAGTGTCTACTATCAGTTTGTCCTACATGCAGCACTAAGGTACCTATGAGATGACGCATTTAATACTTACTTAGTTTACGTCATTTTTCATAAATATAGAAACAGCTTGTTTACTTTATTCCACTTTAATCATGAAACTTGTAACTTATTGTGAGTACAGTCAACCGCACGTCCTTGGTAATAGGTATATAACATTTTTTTTTAATTTTGCTTCACGCTAGGATTTCCTCCTGTATTGTGGGTGCGTTACTGCGTTTACAAACATTTAAACTCACACAAACAGCCAGAGCCGGAACAACTAGTTGTAGGTCATACAAATATTTGTTCCGTGCGGGAATCGGACCAGCGACACGCAGCGCAGCAGTCAATCGCTTAACCACTGCGCCAACCGTGCCGTCTAACAATTTGTCCTTGACAGCGCCTTTATTTCGTAGCAGTAAGGGTGATTGTCGTTCAAGTGTTAATACTCACGTGAGTATTAACAAGAAGTACAAAATTACACATTTTCAAATATTGTGGTTTCAGTGTATCTCAACCAAGCATCATGTTCTCGTACAAGGCTCAAATGGACGAGCCAATGGACGAAGATCAGGTTTCCTTACCGCACCAGCAGAGCTTCAGCTCACTGAAAACAGATTCTGATTACATTTATCAGGTAATATTAATATTTATATCCAAAGGTTATTCCTTTCTTCGTTGTGCGTTTCGCACATACACATTCATTTGTGAGTAAAAGAAGCTAGTGAAGCCGTCACCACTTTACATATACTATACTACTAATAATACTCTTAAAAAAAATGGATTTTTCACTCTTTATTCATCTTTAAAAATAATCAAGTTGTTACTCCCAACTTCCAAGAGTAATCATAATCACAACAATCCTTTGGCTGTATGCTATATCGCTAGGGGTGAGCCTACCGGCGATTAGGGGCTGAGGGACTGATTGTGATACTTCAAATATCTTTTTCTCTATGATCTCTTCCTAAAAAAAATATCCAATTTCTAGTTGAACCTCAAATGTTTGTATTTTCCAGCAGAGCAACAGTGTATACGACAGCACATTGTTCGAGGCCGGTGGGACTACTCCCATGAACCCAGTGTACAGCGCATCGCTGCAGAGCCCCGACTCGATAGCGTCCGGTCAGTCTATAGAGATCGGCGCTCCAAACTCCGGCTTTCAGAGCCAAAACATGCCCTCAACATAACAACAATCACGACACTATAAAAAGCTCGTCATTGTGTTATCCAATTCCACACATCCAAAGAAAAAACATTAACTATATGATTAGAGTCGCGTTACGATAGAAACTAAAGAGAGGTTTAATAACATAGTCGATATTATTTTCTATTTTAAAGAATCTCATAGGTAACTCTTTTATATTTACCAACACATCTATGTCTGCGTACCATTAATTTTGTGATAACTAAAGCCAGTGATCAAATCGAATTAATTGAGACTGCATTTCATCCCATTTCCGCTAACTATATTATCTAATTCATTGTGTAATGGCTCCATCCATAAGATTTTGACAGTAGATTATATGATAGTGGTTAAATGTAGATTTATTATAAAAGTTACTGTGACAGTAGTGACTTGTCTTGTGATTTTATATTTAGTTGCCTTGTTCAGTTTTTAGATATTGCAAGAAAAGAACTTAAAAAGTTGTATATGGCAGCTTGGCAAAGGTTTATTCAGAAATCCTCCAATATGATTAAGACTAAATCATTCTGTAGCACTTGTGATTGTACATTATTGGTTATGACTACATCAAAATGGAATATATTGCATGAGAAGTATTTAATCGACTGATTGGTTTAAGTTGAGAATGTAGGCAAAACCAATTTTAGTTTCATTTGACCATATCGTTTATTATTATTATAGTAAGTATAACTCATTAAACTGAACATATCTGAAATAAAATAAATAATTTATCAGTATAAAGCAATCATTATTGAAATCTAGTGTTCATTTATTAATTTCAGTGTTTGGCTGTACTTAGTTTTAAATGAACTGCACTTAATTAGGCCATTACTCATTGGTACAGTATTCATACTACAAGTATTAGGGAACTATTGATAATTATATCTCTTTTATTCTGTAAATGTGCTACAGATGCTTTACTGTAAGAGATAAGTTGTTCTATAAGTGTGATTGTTATGGTACGGGCAAAGTCTGTAAGTTAAGGATTATTTGGTATAAAATTGTCAATGAATCAGTTACCCTTTCAATTCAAAATAATTATAGTTTGTAATAACGGGTGTTTTAAAATACATCACAAAGCTGAGTTACATTATTATTCGTCATTTGTGTTTATTTGTACCATACCTGGGAACCGACTGGTTATGGAGATAATCAATGTTAAGGGTCGTCGCACAGTTATCTTCTCGGCACCGGATTGGCATCGCGTAAATTTTGGCTTGGTGATGGGTCTTTTTACACCCTGTGTATCAAATCTAAGGGACTAGTTATAACAAGCGTACGAGGCGCGCGCCCCGGGCGCTGCGTTGCGCGCGCACAAGAAAACTAGTTGCATATGACAAGCGCCCGAAACACAGCGCACTAGTATAGGGTCAGCACCCTAAGGGTCAGTTTTTCGAACGAAATTTATCCCTAAATTCTGTCTACGCCTAAATTAATGTGACAACAAATTGTCAAGCGCACGAACTGCTGCGATTGGCTGTTGATAATCATTCAACCAAACGCAGCAGTTACGCGAGCTTGACAATTGGTCACATAAATTTTGCCAATAGTAAAAAATTACTCAAAATACAGACTACATTCTTCATGCGAATGCCGAACTTTTCACAAAGGGTCAAGACAGTCAAACTCACGGTCGACTGCAGTTGCACTCACTGCAGACTTTGTCAGTAACAGATACAAATTGGTTTGTTTATAGGTTATTGTACTGTGATGCATTGTATTATCTACTTACTTTTGTTATATTTTATTTTTATTGAGGAGTAGAGTACCTAACAAAATTGAGAAAAATGGAAAGTAAGCAATGTTTTTTTATAGTTTTAAAGAAGGCTCTATTGTAATTTATAAGTACCTATGTCTAAGTGGTGATCCAATTGATATTTTTAACTTTATGTTCATTTGTAACAATCATCTAGCATACATTTTTGACTACATAAATATGTAAGTACCTACTATTTGCCAACTCCAACTTCGTTACCAACATTATTTACGTTTCCCACCTCTAAATCAATTTTATTATATTTAAAAATACTATGCAACACTTGGACTGAAGAAAAAGAGAAAGTTAATACAGATCATTTTCATACAGAAGCACTTCAATAAAATGCTGTATATAGTAAGCCTATTTACTTATTTGAAATCAAATTGATATTATCTGATCTATGTACTCATTTTGGTTTTGATATTATAAAATACTCTCGGAATAAGCAGAGGTCTGAAGTGGTCATGTCAATTCACTACAGCAGATTTATTGCCATTGATGACCAAGTCAATTTTTCCTTTTAAATTGTGATAGTCCATATTTATATAAAACCTTAAGTGATATTTTGGTTGATGGCATATATTTTTGTTGTTTTCGTCTCTTAGAAGTTAATAAAGTAAATACTTTTATTGAAAAATTGTTTTTATTAAACTTTTATCTTATTGTAACAAAATAAACAGCTTTATTATTTTTTACTTGCATCTTTCTCTAATTCCTCTAAAATGAAAGAATGCCTTAAGCAATCAGTCACCGAAACTCTTTGACTAGAATCTAGCATCGTCATCTTATCAAGCAAGTCTTTGAGTTGTGCAACTTTTCTTTCTTCATTCACAAATACATTCTTATACGATTTTTTGAGTTCATAAAGTAAATCTCGACTAATATTAATGTTGCTCATTTCAACAACTTTTTCTCTGCCAGTAAATTCATCTTTTTTATGAAGAAGGAAGTTATTAATGTAATTAAAATGCTGATCTTTGAATTTACCGCGTCGTACTAGCTTGCTAGAGAATTTTCCTTTTAAATCCATAAAACATTTTAACATCTTATTATTGGAACTTCCCGTAAACATAATTTTCCCAGTAGCCATTTCAAAAATGGTACATGCTGCTGACCATACATCGACACCATGTTTGTATGGCACGCCAAGAATGATTTCGGGTGCTCTGTAAAACCTTGAAACTAGATAAGGGGTAGGCTCATTATCATCACTTTTTGCTGCTGAGCCAAAATCACACAACTTTAAGACATTTTTCTTTTCATTCACCAAAATATTATCAGGTTTTATATCAGCATGAATAATTCCAAGTTTCTTGAGAAGCCTTAATGCCAGAAGTAACTGTCTGCTATAACTCATCAATGCTTTTATGTTGATACCATGATTTTTGCCATACTTCTTAATGACACCTCTTAAATCCATGTGCAGAGATTCTAGTAAAAGACAAAGGTGTCCTTTGTGCATAAATTGGCCAAAGAACTGAACACAATGGTATTTGTTGTCAGGGTCAGCTTGCCTTATTTCTTTTAAAATGGCTATCTCCTTGAGACTTGTTTTATACATTAATTCATTGTTTCTAATTATTTTAATGGCCACATAATCATTTCCCTCTGTGTTATCTTGAGCTCTAACAACATTAGCAAACACTCCTTGTCCTAAAATACTTTTAATGGTGTATCTATTGTTGATAACATCTCCAATACGTATATTGTAGTATCCATCTGGATCATCCCAATTATCTGTTAAATTTAAATTAGCTTCGTTGTTGTTATGAGTTACATTATTCGATGTACTTTTGTTAGAATCAAACTCGTCTTTTTCTGAAAACATGTCTGTCATTTGTTTTGAAATATTTTGATCAACCTGGTTATCTTTAACATTGTTGTTGCTTTTAGATTCAGAACAAGTATTCTTATTGCTTGATTCATTGCTTCCACTGCTTTTATCATGAGAAACCTTGAACTTTTCTAGAAGTTTTTTACGTTGTTGCCTTCTTAGCTCAATAATACTTTCCTCATCTTCTGAATCTGCTTGTGTATGGTCTAGTTCTGGTGAAGATTCATGAATAGATTTTCTTATAGAATTTATTTTAGGCTTAGTCTCATTCTCCTTGTAGCTTTTTTTATTACTAATTATTTCATAAGCATAGTCTTCTTTGGAATGCCTACGTTTTTTACTTTCTTTAGTTGCTGAAGAGTCAGAATGTTTTACAATGTTTTTTAGTTCCAGTTTAAGAGATTCCCTTTTTTGTAACAATTCTTCCAATGTGGAGGTATTTCTAGTGGGTAATGGAGGTGTTTTTGACTCCACATGGTGATATTTATGATCAGAATATTTAGATCTCCTAGATTTTGATTTCATCACAATGTCTTTGTCTTTTTGTTGATATCTTGTTGATTTGTTTTGAGAATGTCTGCTGTAACTGTCAGCCATTTCAACTCCTAATAATTTAATGAGCACTTTATTAATTCTGTAACAACAGCACCACTTATCTGTAAAGATACAATATCATTATTAATCTCAACAAATTTTATTAGAACTACTGAAGCCAACATTCAATAAAAAGGGTTTGAAGTAGATTGGATATATAAAAAATACATGTGTGTTTAAAAGCATGAGCTTTGTGTCACTTTCATGAAAGTTGTTCAAAGACCCTGAGTATTGTTATCATAAAGAGTGTAAGAAGGACATTTCACAACCCTCATGAAGTTGACTGCTTGCGCATCTAGACATAAGTATTGTTAACTATATCTTTGATTACATTTCCACCCTGCCACTATCATCAGGTCCAACATTACTCAGTCGTCAATACTTTTCATGTTGATTGTTGACCTCTCATCTCATTTTATATTGTCCATCATATTATATTGTCCAGTCACAAGTCCTGTGATCAATGTGTCACTTAACACTTCCGTCCATGACTATTTACTTGTTATGGACTTCAAATCATAATGTCTATGTGCTAGCTAGAAAAAATTGTGCTAATTAGTGAAATACACAATTATTACACCAATACAATTTTTACAAGTTTTTTGAAATACACAATAGAAGCCTGCGGTTACTTTTGATTCTTAATATAAACATGTTTGTTTTAGCAAACATGTAGATATTAAGAATAATTGGTTTATTAAATAAAACAGTATTCATAGCATGAAATACAAATTTGCAAAATAATATCAGGTCAACATAGAACACTATCGCATTCGCATGTCTGGTGTTGGTAACGTAACAAGGAAACTTATTTTTTATGCTAATGCTAACTTAAATTATTACAGAATATAAGAATTTCGAAATCTGCCCCTAAGGCGACCCACCGACCGAATTTCGTTTATTAATTTAATGCTTACATTCTGTCCATAAATATATAAACTATTAAATTAAATTCTACGTAGTAAAAAAATGAAATTCATGATACGAATACTGTAACTTGTAAGGCAAGATGAGTTGTGTAACACAGGAAACCGGTCGGTATTCATTGTAATGTGGTTTCTTGCGTTACACAATTTATTTATAACTTTCACAATTTCTTGAATCGTACAATAACTGTTTAATTCTCAAAGATGATTCATGAAAAATCAATAAATTCATTGTTACATTTCGTGTCACACTAAAATAATATCTCCCAAATTATTTCACACAAATCTTCAGTTTTAGAAATTCTATAACTTGAAAGTTTCTCACTATGATGATGCCAATTTTAATTGAAGTTACGCTAACAATCAAACAAATTGAAAGAAATTAAATTGAAAAATCAAAAATTTGCATTTTCACGTAAACACCTCCATTTGTATTGTTACGTCACTTTTTGTTTTTTCTCTATGCTCTATTTTGCTTTCACGTACATTCTCGTTGGTCTCTTCGACAGTTTCTATCATCTGTGGTTTCTATACAAACAAGGCTTGCTTGGACCAGCTTGGACCCCCATGGTTGGACCCCATTTATTACAGAATATACGAATTTCAAACGTATTGTTATTGGGTGATAGACGTGCGAGCGAGCAAGTACGCGGTCATATCATATGGCTCAGCGATCTTAGATCTTACTCGCCCGTGTGTTACCCTTAGTACGCGCCAAAGAGATTTAAGATACTATAGAGAGGCTATCAGAAGAAATGTCATAGAAAAACTGTGATCCGATGTTTCAGTAACGCCATCTACCATATTATAGCAAAATGACTTAATTTACTAGTTTGACATGATACGCTTTTACCGACGTCAACATTTGATTACCAACCGTCAGATAGTTTGACATAACTGAGAAAATTATTTACTTTACTTAAATAATCTATAAATGACAAAATAGGTAGGTACAAACGAAAATAAACCGTGGTTACGTCTAGTAATTTTTTCAGTATGAGATTAGCAATACCTTATTGCACAATTCTGCATAAATAGTTCGAAAATAATTTTCTTTTGGTGGACATGAATGCGTCTTGACATGCAGGCGTACCACACTAGACCACGGTAGACGGTAGGCCAACTTCATAGAAACGGACGAAGCGCGAGCTATACCTACGCGCCTCGATCGAGGTATGCGCGAGGTACGCAGACAGTCGCGTCTGTGCCGCAGTGACGAACGAACGGTGTGTTGTTTTTTTAACAATAACCGCGCGATTTTTACACTAAAAATAAATTCAAGTACATATTTAATATGACGAGTAGGATATATTGTTGCTGTTTTTGGTTGCATGAATTTGGCAATAACGCATCCAGAGATAACTTTTTTTAGATTACCTGTAAACTTTGAAAGGTATTATTATTAACAAACAACAACAACAAAATTATTTTATAGTCTTACTATAAAATAATTTTACTTACTGGTAGGTAGGTACATATTGTGTGTATTTTTAATGGATAAGTATTTCCTTTTATCTCCCGAAAAAAAGATGTCTGGATTAATAAATAAAGTGAATAGAGTAAAGGAAAGTGATAACACGAGTGAAATAGGTAGTTATAGGAGGTTCATGAATTAATACGGTAGGTACGCTTGTTTTAAAACCTCGGGCATTTGTGTTTTGTTTTGTTATTCAATTCACAAAGTATTTTATTTATTTGTGTAGATAAAAAAGTATATTTACAATCACAAAACTAAATAGTAGGCAAATGTAATTAAAATACTGGAGGCGGGCAGCCCTATCGCATGTTTACGTACCGCGCGGCTGTAGGCACTTATTTCTAAGATATGGCTTAGTTATTCTACCGTCTACCGTGACTAGACTAAGCGACTTTTGTCCACTAGGACAAATGTATCGGATTACGATTTTGTACGCTATGTCCCGTCTATTGATACAAATAATTTAATGTCTTTGGTACGCGCACTTTATGACACAGCGGTGGGACACAGCTAGGATCTTATTGTAGTATAACTCCTTCTGTATGTACCGTGTTCACGAAATAAACGAATTTGAATTTAAAACCACCGAGTTCGCCGGTGATCCAACAGGTTTGAAATTTTGCTCGTAGCCCGCCTTCGCAGTCGTTTCGTACGTTTGTCATCGCCGCGAGTGGCTAGCCAGCATTTTGTTTCGTCATTTGTATAATGTATGTTTAGTTTGGTTTAGAAAAGTCGAAAACATCTCGTTAATCGCGGGGCGTTTGGAATTTAATCAATAGCAATAGGTTGCCGCTCGCTCACTTTTGCGCGTCTACGGCAGATTTCCGTATATTCGTGAAGAAATTATTTAAACCTGGTATCATTTTAGAGCTGGAAAGCCGCGAAGAAAAATTCTAGTATTCTTCGTGGCTTTTTACAATGTTACTTTAGGGGTATGAGGAACAGGGTGTAAAGTTCACTCATCCCCCATAGAAAAGGGAGGATCCTCCGACCAGACGGGTTGTTATGTCTGGCGGGCAACTGCCCATATGTTGATTTCGGATAGTCTTATCTATGTTATTCGCTCAGTAAACTCTAACTGCGAGATGTAGGAATTGTGTGACGTCATGTCTTTTTGTTTCGTAGTTTTTGTATGTGGCGGTCTAACCGCTACATCACTCCCCTCCGGAGACCGGAGGTCGATAGTGGGCTGAGTCTTGGATCTTGCGATGCTTCACAGTGCCAGCTGTGGTTCCAGTGAGTCGGAACCGGGTGCCGCATAGTTCACGGTGAGTCGGAACTGTCTGCGGTGATTCCCCAGTGAGTCGGGGAGGCGCTGCGTCGTCATCCAGTGAGTCGGATGTGGTACAGCGCCGGGTTTTTTGGCTGACTGCTTGCGTCGACCAGGAGAGGGTAGAATAGGCTCTGCTTGTGAGACCGGCCGGAAGTGCAGGTGCTGTGCCAAGGTTGCTGATGAGGCTGAGGGTGATGACCAGGAATGCGCGTTCGCTGCATGCTGGTGGTCAGGAT
Source organism: Conistra vaccinii (assembly GCA_948150665.1). Classification (NCBI taxonomy): domain Eukaryota; kingdom Metazoa; phylum Arthropoda; class Insecta; order Lepidoptera; family Noctuidae; genus Conistra; species Conistra vaccinii. The sequence goes on along the minus strand of OX411327.1, from coordinate 12,140,179 downwards.
ACCCGTTGAAGCCGTGGGTGCTGGCTGGCTGTGTGACTCGCCTCACGAAAGCTTGCGGGAGTGATGATGATGACGTCACGCTGAAGTAGTTGCACGAAGGCTGCGTTGACGTTCATCACGTCGGGGTCACCAATTTAGGGGTATGAGGAACAGGGTGTAAAGTTCACTCATCCCCCATAGAAAAGGGAGGATCCTCCGACCAGACGGGTTGTTATGTCTGGCGGGCAACTGCCCATATGTTGATTTCGGATAGTCTTATCTATGTTATTCGCTCAGTAAACTCTAACTGCGAGATGTAGGAATTGTGTGACGTCATGTCTTTTTGTTTCGTAGTTTTTGTATGTGGCGGTCTAACCGCTACATTACTTTGACAATTTTGGTTCAGCCTAAAACATCTTCTAATCATTAAAATATTAATAATAATTGTAAAATACTTTATTTACTCCCCCCCCCCCGATCTCTTAACCGGAGAATTTTGCCTGAAAGAAACACTGGTGAGAAATCTTCACGAGTGTCACCGACGGCGAGCCCAGTAAGTTGGCGAGCTTAAAAACCGCGGTCTTTTAAGTACGCATGCCTATCACCACTGGCGGATCCAGGATTGTCGTTTGGAGGGGGCTTCACCCCGCTGAAGGCAGGTAGGTTTTAGCAAAGTAAACATAACACAACCACACAACGTTATGTTAACGGATAATACAGGGTGGCAGGGACATCGACGCGAAGCCGGTTACCATGGATTCAGTACATGATTCTGAAATTCTGTTTCATAGAAAAGTGCAATACCTACGCGGTCAAAATGTATGAAACAGCTGATTTAAAAAAAAAAAAAAAAAAAAAAAAAAAATTTCAACGTATGCCTCAGTGGAAATGAACTTATTCTTAGGGATTTTTTTAATGAGAATTATGCAATTTCAACCTAACAATGTTAAAAAAAATATTCTGTCATACCAACTAGAGAAGCTACTTGGTATTTGTTCATTAAAAAAACCCAAAGAATAGGTTTTGTTTGTTCACAGCATCGCGTTTAGGGCTTGGGCCACATTTACTGCCGTTGCCGCATGCCGGTGAGTTCTGGTTCCATTCCATGTCCACCCTTAGACCTTGTCCAGAAAGGGCAAATTCGCCGCGATTCTCTCGTGCGTATCACGCGCGACCGTTTCGCCCAGAAAGAGCGTACCTACGCGCGAGCATTTCGAGCGAGCAGCAATTCCGTATCAAAATTTCGGCGCTCCATTTCCCTGGATACGTGCATTCGCTCTGGAGTTCGCGCGTCAACTGGACGCGACAAGGAGTCTCTAGTATCTCGACTCGCGCGCAATACGCGCGAATCAAGCGCGAGTCGAGAGTCTGGCGAACTGCACGCGATTTACGCGCGTATTTTGAACTCGCGCGATGCTTGTGGACGCAATGTACTGGCGCCTAGAATGAATTCAGAAAAGGTAACATACAGACAGACAGAGTTACTTTCGAATTTATAATAATATTGTGTTTATAGTATATAATATGGAAGTTCATACTTCCATAAAAATATACTGATAGTCGTAATATTTCGCTGTCAGTGTCAACAGCTGTAAAAATAAAAAACTTTTTCACAAAAGTTATTTTTCTCGCTTTTTAGTGGGTCAGTTTGTAATTTATCTTAGTTACAATAACCTAATGTCAACTGCTCATCACCTTTTACTAAATATTGCTTTTCCCGATGCCGGGACGTTCATTGTTGAGGAATTCTTCTGGTACTTCTGTACTTCGCCATCAGATCCTCTTCACCCTATGCATTGTGACGGGCATAAATCGATTGGCAACCATATTAAAGTAATCGAATCGCAAGTTCGCAACCCGTGAAATAAGTATTATTGAGTAGTTCCGGTGGCCATCTGTGGTCTTCATCATCAGTTCCATTTCACAAAAAATGGTGATTTCCGAGAGCAAATTCAAGAGTTACTCTAAAAAATACCTAAATCGCTATTGGTGTGCCTATAATATTTCAAGAGTTCCCTCGACTTCTCCAGGATTGCATCATCCAATCCCGACTTGATGACAATGGGGCCAACTAGAAAGTATACCCTTTCAAATAAAAAAAGAATTTTCCAAATCGGTCCAGCCACAGACTACAATGGGTCCAGCCGTCTTCGAGTAATCGGGGAACACACATAAAAAAAAAAAAAAAACATTCCGACGAATTGAGAACCTCCTCCTTTTTTTGAAGTCGGTCAACAGTCCTCACTGTCCCAATACTCCCAATCATGGTATATGAAAACATGTTTTCTTATACCATGCTCCCAATTAGAATACTCTGTCTACGCTCCCAATGATCATGGACACAGACTACAATTATATCACAGACTACAATTTGATCATGGATGAAATATGCCATGCCAATGATATGTATGTCTATGCAACGCCGTCGTTGCAACGGTCCCCAGTCCCCCACTCTCTTATATCCACAGATTACAATTTTCTATAGTCTGTATCCTAACCTAAAAAATTCAAATCTTCAAATTACATTTCATCGGGTTTTTTCTAATAAAATTAAAATGTCTTTAATAGCGAATTCCCTTGCGAGAACTAGTTTCTATTCAAATGTACGTTTAATAGCACCGTATAGAGGCGGTTACGTGACTCAAGGTTTGTGGTTTTATTTTATTTTTTTGAAGATTCGTTTTCCTGATCTTTATTTTTCTGAGACAATATATAATTTTCCCGCATGTGTATTCAAAGGTGCCAAGAATATAAACCAACACTAATTTTATTGTGGTGTTACTGAAGCTTTTATCTTTAATATTTTCAGTTAAAAACCTCTATTCACCTGCCGCGTTAGGAATCGATGGCTTCTTACTAACGAGAAAAAGAGCCAAGGAGCAATTCACCAGTTATTCCGACAAGTTCAGAACCAAGATGAATGAATTTGCGGCATCCCAAGAAAATATGATATTTACAGAAGACTTGAAAAATATGGTGCACTTAGCAGAGCCTACTGACTTGAAACTTATTTTGAGTATGATCCAAAAGTAAGAAACATTTATTATTATGGGATGCACAACAGATTTTAATAATTTGATAACGGTAAAATAAAAAGATATTATTGGACTTACTTTTCTGTCACTAAAATTCTTTTTAATTACTGTGTTTTGTGTCATCCATTATTTTAAATTGGATAAACAAACAACTACCTACCTACTATGTATCCATTGAATTTTTCTTGGTTCCCAGAATAAGATTAACCAGTTTTTATATACCACTAGTAAAGGCCGCAGGAATTCGCTGGATGCGGGAAGCACAGAATCGGTCGAAGTGGCGGTGCTTGGGGGAGGCCTATGTCCAGCAGTGGACGTCTTTCGGCTGATATGATGATGATGATATACCAATAAGTACTAATCTAGAAAATATTAAAAAATATCTTGAAAACCATATCAACACATTCCAGGACACTGTATGCCTACAGGCTTAATAAAAACGAAACTTCTATTAAGAGGGTTTATTCTGAAAGTTGGCAATGTCGCAAATAGATGTCAAATATTTCGCTGTTTTGAATATAATATGGATGGAAATAAAAAATGTGGCTAACTAGCGAACTAGAATATTTATTATGAAATGCAACAATTAATATCGTAACACCAAATAGTTAGTTTTAGATGTAAAAAAAGTATTTAGAAACTTTCCAAATGCCTTTTTTACACCTAAACCGGGTACAACTTCAAATTCAATGTCATAATTGCAATTCATTATTAATATTCTAGTTAGTTAGTTAGCCACATTTCTTATTTCCATACAGTATTATTTCCAAATTAATCAAAACAGGTAACTATTTGACAGGTAACTATTTGACAGCTATTTAAGACAATGTTGCCAACTTTTAGGATGCACCCTCTTAAGTCTCATTGTGTCGGGATCAAAGTCTGAAACTAACTGCTCTCAAATTGTATTTTCCAGGTTCAATTCACAGAACACAGAACTAAGATTTGGGTCCTATGTCTTTGGACCAGTTGTAATGAGAATGTTCCATTTCTTGGATGCACCAAAAGAAGCACTAGAGGTAAAAGAAATAGATTTATAAAAATTGTTATTTCTTAAAACTGTCCATGGCATTTTAAGTTAAGATTCACATAAACATTGCAAAAATAAAAAAAATTGTTTAACCTTTATAAAAATTTATTCCAGTGCTTCTATGATTCAAAGAACGATGGTTTCTTTGACCAGCATGTGTCATACCACATTCTACTTGACCTATTGTATAGTCACGAGATGTATGATGAGATGTACAAAATATTTGACAGGTTACAACAGAAACAAATTAACATGAGCAAGTTCCCAAAATACTCTGTGGTAATGGTACTGGCAGCATGCTATAAACAAGTGAGTATCTTATAAACATTAAAAATAAAATAAAATTTGTGTGATTCTCTATGCAACAAGTCTATTGCATAAATATTAATGATAAAATATCACTTTGGGCGGCCATACACGGGCAGCTGATCCTGACTGCTTCAAGCTGCGACTTCATAGTGTACTACAGTCTTCTATTTACATACATAGCTGAAACCGCTCGAGCAGTTGCAACTGCTCCGGGAGGTCAGCAGCACTGTGAAATTTCATTGTGCTATCAAGCAGTTGCCAGGCATACACTAACTTCTCGAGCTGTCGACTGATCTCGTGTAGTTATACTCTCCGCCCACGCTCTTCGCCCCACCTCTGCGCCGCGCGGATCGAATCCCTCGCCGTCAATTAAATTGTGACTGATCTGGCAGTTGAAACCAACTGCTGTAGCAGTTATCAATGGCAGCTTCAAGCTGTTGACTATGACTGCACAAGCAGTCCCTGTATTTTGATCACTGGCTCGAGCTGCCAGTGCAACTGTGCCTACTCTATGTTTTTTGAAAGTGTGATGCAAAACTCTATTGTAATCCATGCCACAAGCTCTTGCAAGCACACGGAGAGTTTCTTAATTGAACTGACAATCAGTCCTATTTAACGTCAGTTCAAAAAGGATCTGATGAAAGTGTAAACAAACCCTGTGCAGGCTAAATTGTAATGCACTACATCTAGGTATCAGATTCATATTTATTAAGAAGGTTCAACTTTCTATCTCACCATAATATATTTTCTTACATTGATTGTTTGAATAACATGATTTAATTGTAAGAACATAAAAAATAAAGCATTCACAAGAATTTGGTACATATACAGTAGATATAGTATTTATTTATTCTTAACTTAATGAAACTGATACTCAAACCACAGATAATATAATACTACGCCCAAACTAAGCCAGGGCTTGTATTCTGGGAACCTCAATATTGTCAAATAATAAAGTTTTAATGATTTAAAATTAGAAATTTGACTTTTACGTATAGAAATAATCAAATCAAAGCACTCAATTTGTAAGTCGCATTACAAATTCACATCAACAGGTAAATTTTCAGATCCATTTGTTTACATTTTCATCACATACTTTTAGAACAGACCATATTAATAATTCTTGTCTGTTATGTACAGACTTGGGTAGAAGTCGAAGTCGCGCACAGAAGCTAGTCTGTAATATTATAGAGACTATTTGAGTGTTTCTCAAAACAAATGTACGTAACGAAAAAGTTGTTACGAAATATTGTTACGAAATAGTCCTAGATGTAACTAAATAGTAAACATAAGGCTTGTTACACATACATTGGAGAATTATAATTTATTTAATATGTATATTCGTAATTTTTATGCATTGTTCTCTTAATTATTTATTGTAATAAGTACCTACTTGTATTTGATAGGACCATGTTATGGGATTTAAAATAAATCAAGGGAATATTCTTTTACATAATTATTAAATATTAAAGAAAAAGTCAAAAATTATTAAAATAAAAAAAAACAAGAAAAATAATTATGAAAGTGTGCGTATGTGTGTGTATTTGGGTGTGTATGTGTGTGTGTTAATGATATTAAAAAAAGTAAACCAAATTTAAAAAACACAAATAACATAATAAAACAAAATTGTAACTTAATCACTATCCAGTAACGATTTATAAATTTCTTCATTATTTTTACACAAATTTAAATAAATTTTTGGCAAATAGGTTAAAAGTATACACTCAGCTTTACACTGTACTTTTTCGTAACGTAACGAAATTCATAAGAAACGTCACGAAAAAGTAATAAAAATTGTACTAAATTGGGTCTTAAGAAATCAATGGTTTGATAAAACCTGAAACTGCAAATAATATAATACGCTTAAATGTTCTTACGACACGTATTACAGTAATTTAAGTAAATCAAGACTTACCTTAATGTGAAAAAATGCTATAGTATTTCTTGTAACGAAAAAGTAATCTCACATAAACAACACGTTCAAAACTGATTTTCACATAAAAAATTAAGGCGGAGACGTCAGACCAACAGCCAATCAGAATTAATCTAGTGTTGCCCGTGTTAAAAGGTAACGGATGCGTTCAGAAATTACGTGGAAGTAGGAATAAAACGTAACTAAAGAGTAAGTTACTAAAAAGTAAATGAACAAGACTCATTTTGTTTTTCGCATTTTTTAAATCTTTTTATTATGAAACCCCATAGAAAATCACAATTATACAGAAACTCAATTTAATCAAGAGCCGTAATACACAAAAATGCATAATATTAACGCGACCTAACGTATTTTATGAAGTGTTACAGGTATGAGGTCGTAGGGTGGCAATTTGATTTTTGTATGAAACGCAAAAAACATCGTTTTGAAAAAGCTTTCTAAAATTAGGTAGATATTATGATTATAATATTTATTCTTCACAACTTTAAAGTTTAATAGTTTTTATTCACAATTACGTTATTTTTTGTACGTATGGTTAAATAAAAACATCGTAATTTTGTTACTATTTCGAGGCACACTTTTTTTTCAACGGATGTACATTTATTTTGAGAAATACTCATTTACTGCGCGCGCGCAGTAAATAGTCTCTTCGCGTGAAATTTCTTGTTTTATCCTATAGCTGTGTTACTTCGTTTTCTTTCACTTTTGCACTTTTTCTTTTACCTCGGCACCTAAGGGTCGTAGCTTGATGTTAAATAGCTTCTAACTTTCCTCATGAATTGGGGTATTAAATGCAAAAATTTCTCATAATTTCAAATTCTCCATCCTACTCGTAGAGAGATTAGCGCATCCAAACAAACCAAAAAACAAAGTCTTCATCTTTATTATATTAGTTTACTAGCTGTTCGCGCCCGGCGTCGCCCGGGTATATTTCCTACATTTCCGGTGGATTTTCCATAATTTCTTTAATGCAAACCTTGTCTCTAGCCAATTTCGAAAAGAACAAAAAAAAACTGCTAAATCGGTCGAGGCATTCTCTAGTGATTATCTTTCATACGCGGCAATAGATTTTTATAACTATTTTTGCGCCAAACTACACACATCAAAAGTGTCTAGGGATCAAGCATTTTTATGCGGATTTCTTGAGATTGAGATGTGGCTTTGTAATAAATTTATGATTTTATAAATTTATATGGATCCTTTTTGGTGCATTTCATAATTTGAATCAGGAACTGTGAATCAAATTCGAGTAAAAGATGAAAATCAGCTGTCAATATTTTCCCTATAAAAACATACAACGCATTGAAGACATTATTAGTGCTACTGTTTCCCTACTACTGATTAAAACCAACGTTATTATGGAGCAGCGACGTCATTTAAGCAGGGAAGAAATGCTCAGAGCCGTGGGAATGATAGAAGCTGGTTCCCGGCAACGTACTGTGGCTTTAGCTCTGAATACAAGTCAGAGTGTTATCAGTCGACTTTGGACACGTTACCGAAGCACTGGTACCGTGGCTGAGCGCCATGGAGGACGGTATCGCTGCACCACACGGAGACAAGACCGATACATTCAAATCTTAGCTCGAAGAGCTCCAACAATAACCGCCATGATGTTAGCCGTGAGGCTTCATCACTCTTCAGGGAACTTAATTAGCGACCAAACAGTCAGAAACCGCTTGCATGAAGTGAACCTTCATTCCCGAAGACCGCTACGGGTACCACCTATAGCAATGCACAATCGTAGGATTCGATATCAATGGGCTCTTGAACACAGAAATTGGGCAGAAGAACAATGGCGTTTCGTGTGCTTTTCTGATGAGTCTCGTTTTGGTATGAGACCGGATACAAGACGTATACGACACTGGAGAACCCCTGGACGCCAACAGCGATTAAAATCCTGCCAGGAAGTCCATCCTTATAGTGGTGGAACCATCATGGTATGGGCGGGTATTTGGATCGGCGGAAGAACTGAGTTGATTTGGATCAGAGGCAACCTCAACGCTCAAATTTATGCTGAGACGATTGTATCAGACGTCATCGTTCCTCTACAAGTGCAAATCGGTCCCTTATTTCAGTTAATGCATGATAATGCACGACCGCACACCGCAAGAGTTGTAAGACAGACTCTCGCCGCAGCTAACATCAATGTCCTGCCCTGGCCTGCTCAGTCGCCAGACTTGAACCCGATTGAGCATGCATGGGATATGCTACAGAGAAGAGCTCTGCCGAATATGGAGGGTATCCAGTCGCAAGAAGACCTTTTTTTGTTGTTGCAACGAACATGGGCGGCCATTCCACAGCGTGATTTGGATGAACTCATTTTGAGTATGCCAAACCGATGTTCTTGTGTTGTTAGTGTTCGCGGTAGAAACACGGATTATTAATTGTTTAAGTTACCCAATAAAATTTTAAAGAAAACTGTTATTTCAGTCTTTTTTTCGAACTTTAATGTTAGTGGTTCAAATGTCAAAAATCCCTTTATTAGGAAAATGGCAAATTTCTTTATTAATGCAAAGGTGACTTGGTTTATCGTTACTGTGACAAACGAAAACACTTTATTTGATGAATCCTTAAAGAAAATTTTAATTAATATCAATCAGGAGAAAAGTTATTGCAAAAATATATGTTGATCCCTAGACACTTTTGATGTGTGTACTTCATCCAATCCAAATCCTATTATTGGCTGATTGTACCTAATACTATCTTGCAGTGGCGAAGGGTGCCGTAATAGAAAAGGTAAGCCGGAGCCAAAACAAAAGGAAAAAAAAAAAAAAAAAAAAAAAAAAAAAAAAAAAAAAAAAAAATTAACCAGGGGCTGCAGCCGTGCGTGAAGTCCAGTTACTTAAAATTTGTGGCTAGCTTTCTGGCTCTTCAGTCTTGTACAGGCAGATGTTACTATTTACTATATGATAAGATGATACTATTTACGTGTCCAAAAAACGTTTTAATTTCCTGAATATTTTCAAGGGAACGGCTCAGTACTAAATTTAATATATGAGCGTAACATGGGACAAACATTGCCATATGGACATGCATCACGAATTTTCGCTTGTACTCCACCGTGGCTCGCCAGACATAACTGCCGCGCCGTCGTAAGATTGACCAACTAACTTATTTCTACAACGATACTGGTCAAGTATTTCTAACAACTGTTTGGATAAAACTTCAGCAGTTCGACTTTCGCTAACATCGTAAAAACCCAGGAATCGTTCTTCAATTCCAGTTTCTGATAAATATCGAAAAATTACAGTTAATTGCTCCCTATGACTGACATCTGGAGTTTCGTCAATCATTACAGACAGAAATTGAGCTTTATCTATCTCTAATCTAATGTGGTCTCGTAAAACGGATGCAATACAATGTATTAAATCATTTTGAATATCACTAGAGAGACCAGAAAACACGGGGTTCTGAACTGAAGATCATAGTTCTAAATGCGAGTTCATTACGGATCATATTTCCTCAGATATAACAAAGTTTTGATATAGTTACCGCGGTTATTGGAATTCAGACCTTCATCGTGGCCGCGAAAAGCTACTTCTTGTGTATCTTACAAAATAATGGTGTCAATAAACCGTTTCTTAAATTCCTATTTCGATTTACTTTTCTAATAGGAGCTTCATACGAATTAGCGAAAAATAATCAAGTTGTTCTGTGATTCGTTTAACGACATCTGTCGGCGAGTAGAAATACTATTTTGAGATTTGTGAAGCTAGTTTGGCGTTTCAACACAAGATGACAGCACATCTGATTTTACTCTAAGAGTGAAATCAAATGTAATTATAATACAAAAAGTATTTTTAATTAAGGAATTTGTTTCATAATGTAGGTATTAATAAAGAATTCAGTATTAATTATGTGTTTCTTATTTTCAAACCTTGAAAAGCATGTTTCCTCACAAAGTAAATAATTCGTCAAGCAACAATCAAAACTATTTGCCGCCATCCTAATCCTACTGATAGTACTAATCATTTTTCAAATCTACTCTAATGATGTAAGTTCAACTTATTAAACTTTCTACTTACCCCAAATACCTAATTACAACGTAGTTCAATCAACGTACGTTTCTTTCACTAAACTCATAACACAAACACTATCTTAATCACTTTTCTATACCTGAAAACAAATATTACTCGTACTAGTAATGATAAACTAATGAATACAATGAATACAAAATGCAAATTAACTACTGTAAACAAATTATATGGTTGCGATTACGACAAAAACCAACACATTGTCAATCGAATGATGAAATAATGTTTTGATGTCCGAACACCGAGCCGAACGCATTACGATACTCAACGACAACAACCGAATATCAAATGCGAGAACGAGTGAGTAATAGCAATACATAGTTCTTTCTCGTTCACACGAGCGCGTTTTCGCCTACTGTCCCTATAGTAACTCGTTGCAAACCGGCTTACTCGGCTGCTAAGAAAGGGCGGTGTCACGTGACCGAGTGACGTCAAGACGGACTATATTTTCTATAGAAATTAAATTCACGATAACCCGTACGCGCCTACGAGTTATTTTAGAGCGAAATGTTTTGTTGTTGGGATATAAAGACAAAAATTTTTATGTAGGCGTTTTGTAATGTTTTAATTGTATTCAAATACTTATAGTGTGATTATTCAATGACGATAGAGTGGTTGTGTTCCGAATTACCGAAGGGAAGCCGATAGGAATCGGCTTGTACGGAGTCTACGCCCCTGCTATCTTGAATTCATGCAAGCCTGGTACTTTTTGTTAGGTACTCTCATAAATTGTGCATACCTATCATGAACAGAATACCGTCTTGTATGACGATAACTTTTTTTTTGCGACATCCGATTTTAATGAAACAAAGCGTATATTCTCTTCCAAATTAATCTCTATCTATCTGTGAAAACTACATGAACATCCGTTCAGGAATGCCGGAGATGTGCGCGAACAAACAAACAAACAAACAGACAGACAGACAGACATTTTACTGTTTTATTATAAGTATAGATAGATATAACACAAATTACATAAATGTATTTATTAATTACTAGCGACCCGCCCCGGCTTCGCACGGGTGCAATGCTGATACTAAATACACTACAGAAAAACTGTGAACGTTGTATATAAAAACATAGCGGCCCGCTCTGGCTTCGCACGGGTATAATCACATTAGAAACCTCAAAAATAGCAGTACTTCTCCACTATTTAATGGATGTTATTATACATATAAACCTTCCTCTTGAATCACTCTATCTATTAAAAAAAACCGCATCAAAATCCGTTGCGTAGTTTCAAAGATTTAAGCATACAAAGGGACATAGGGACAGAGAAAGCGACTTTGTTTTATACTATGTAGTGAAGATGACAAAATGATTTATATAGTATTGTTACAACTTCTTACGACTACCATGTGCCTATAGTAGTACCATACATAATAATCATGACATTTTCGATTTCAGAACACACCAAAGAGTTTAGAGTATGCATCAAAACTATGGTCTGATATGGCCAGCGCTGGGAGCGTGCCAGTCAGAAGAGCATGTACATTTTTTGCTGGTTTGTACATTTTAACCATATCAATCTTTAAATTATGTAATATGTTAGTATAGGTATTATAATTTATTTTTTCATTTATAGCTTTGGCTTTGAAACAAGGAGCTCCACACATTGCCATGGAATCAATATCATCGCAAAAACAGCATTATGTTACTATTAGGAATATAAAGGTATGTGCTCACATGAATATATGTGCATCATTCATTAGTAATTTATTTACATTCCTCTATAGATATTTTAGGATGATTTTATGTTCAACAGGCTATGGCATTAGCAGATATGGGAAGAGTGGAAGATACATTGCCAATACTGAGGACAGTCTTGGACATTGAAAGCCCTTTGCAAAAGGATAAACACACATTCTTTGAAGAAACTGTATGTTATTTTTTACTTATTTTTATATAAATCTAAAGTTGAACCCTAAAATGAGATAAATCTTTTTTTTTTCTCAGGTTATAAGAGTACGACAAGCTGTAGAAAAAAATAAAAACAAAGATGTGCAAAAAGAATTTGAGGACATCGAGAAAGCTTTGAAAGATAGAGGGCTTATTGATAGTAATAATGTAAGCATCAATCTGAAATGTAGTTTTTCCATTTTCTAATAAGAAGCTAAATAGCTAATATTTCAATTATAATCAGCCTATTAATGTTCCCACTGCTGGCACACAGGCGTCCCCTCTGTGAGAGGGAGCTAATATTTACTGTAAAAAATATTCCTATTATTAATATAATTTAATATTTATTGTAATAAAATATATTATTTTCCTTTCGTTTTTAGTCCCTGGATCAGCTACTCAATTCTGAGATACAAAAACAAAAACCTCTGGACCAATCACAGCAATCACGGGGTCCTTTCCAGTTCAAGAGACCACAAATGGGACCACGTCAGAAGAAAAAAATTGTATAGTATCGTTTTTGTACCTACTACCGAAGTACTTACTTAGTACAAAGGCATTTGACACAAAAACATTAAAAAGTAGCTTGTTATTAGATTATTGGTTTGTAAATAGTTGTTTTGTGATTGTGTGAATAAAATACAATCATTTTATGAAAGAATCAACTCTCATAGTATTTACCCGTTATTTTGAAGGGGAATAGGGAGGCATAATCCAGTGCTGTCTGCTATTGTTGAATTGTCAAAATAAAACTCATGGCGTGTTACGCAATTAGGTTGCAGGAGTCCTAATATAAACTTTTCGTTTTTGTTTAAAAATTATATAAAAATGTCGAGCTGTTTCTAATTGACAGGACAGTTAATTAGAAGCGCTCATTGGTAATGTAGAGTTCATGATAAGACTCCTAAATTAAATAAAAATAAAATGTATTGATTTGATACAAAGTATAGGTTTTTATTTATATTTTGTTAACCTGACTGTATGTTGAGTCCATAGTAAAGGAAATAAATGATGAAAAGTTGATAAAATAAGTTTTCGTTTCGTTTTTCCCTAGCATCATAATAATTTGCATAGGTGTAAGCTTCCATAACATTTTTTTGATGTAATTTATAGATAGAACTATGCGTTTTTGTTCTTGGTGAATTAATTACTCCTAGAGTAACTATATTTTTTGGCAATAGTAGACACATTGACTGTACCATTTTTCAATAGCGGTAGAGTCGCTGATGCGAACCGGTAGGAATCGTGAGGTACTTTCGCCACTGATAAGTATTATGTTTTCAAGTTAAATTATTTCTCTATGATGTTTTGTTTACGTTTTTGAACCCACGCGCCACTCATTCTGCCAGTTACGCTTCCTCCACCGCAAGCCTATTGCAAGTGTAAATTTTAGTGCTTTTTTAAGGTTCCGTAGTCAACAAGGAACCCGTATAGTTTCGCTATGTCCATCCATCTGTCTGTCTGTATATGCTTAGCTCAGAGACACTTAATCTCTGCACTTAGTACTAGAAAGGTGTATATTGGCAAGGATATAAATACATATTAATCACGCTGACAAACTAGTAAAATAAATTATGAAAAAAATTTTTTAGGGTACCTACACGTAAATTGTTAATGTTTTTCTCTCAAGAATGTTGTTGAGTTTGATGTAGGGTGTCGTTGGAAACGTCGCCGCGTCGTTCAAAAATATTGTGAGTGTGCGGAAACCATTTTTGGATTCAGGGATCCGTTTGTGCAATATTAAGCTTTAAAGTGCAAATTTTTGATAGAGTAAAGTCCCCCTGCCCGGCCCTGCTAGCTAAATGATTGGTTTTGATATGTAAAAAAATAACATACTTACCTAATTAGAATATAGTAGGTATATTCTAATTAGCTATAGCGAAATTAAAAGGAAAACTATCACGGCTAAGTAGGCTCTACAAGTTAACGAGTAATAATCGAATAGCTGGTCGCCAGCTTTCTTATAACTACCTATCCGGGAACAATATTATAAACTATCACTTTTCTAAAAAAAATCCTTCGGCAAGAGAACGGTTGTAGATTTTGGCTAAAGGCGAAGCCAGCACTTTTTACACACCATAAGCACACCGTTTAAAAAAATAAGGATAATCGAATCTAAAGTCCTGGGTCTTTGTAAGTAGGTAGGTAGGTACACACGGCTACACATCAAGCCATACATTTCCAGTTTAGGCTGACCTCGCATTGTACGGAAATTGTTTACAATGCTGGATCCTCAGACCAATAAAGAAGTATTGGTCTGAGGCTGGATCACCATAAACTGGAAATGTGTAACTTGATGTGTAGCCGTGCGTACCTACCTAATCTACCTAACTAGGAATTAATCAGCTTCATAAGCTGATTAATTCCCTTTCAGTAGGTAGGTATAATGCAAGATAAAGATTCGTTAAAGGCTTAGGAATCTTCAATGGTCTATAGGTACCTACGTACAGGGAGAAAGTGAAAAGCAAATACTTAGGTTAGCAATGTTGGTAGGTATCACTTTCATCAACTTTCCGTTAAGATGCATATGTTCAGGATGATGAGGAGTATTTGTTGAATAGGGATCTATATTAATCTGGAATTCAATCCTATTCAAGAGCATAATACATAGGTATAAATCCTATTATCAGACCTACTCGACGCTGCGGGCTGGATTAAACTAAATTATACCAACAGATCTAGGTACTACGGTTAGCTGAACACAGCCAGCCAATGCTAACAATAGATCAATCAGCGGTCTAGCTGGACAATGCGATTAAATGCCAACCAATATTCTGTCGGCTCTCCTAATCAACCAGTTAAGCTGCTTGATTGAAATCAATCATAACTACCTACTATTACTACGCAATCAAAATATGAATGGAAAGGTCTTGATCGAATTCTCTCCTACCACCCTGTCGCTTAAAGATCAACTGATTATATACAAATTTACCAGGGCCGCCAACTTTTAAAGCCTCCGAGCACCCTAAGAGTTGGCGCCCCTGAATCTTAGGACCTGACATCTAGTTTCAGTTTTGCCTCATATTGAAGTATAAAAAACTGGCTACCAGGACAATAAAAAAAAAACCGGCCAAGTACGTGTCGGACCACGCACAATGAAGGGTTCCGTAGTTGGAATGAATTCATCCCAAGAACAACATTAACATTGTAGTTGAAGAACATGTGTTTCCATACATTCTAACTGCAAATGTAAGTTTGTACGCACAATATTGAGTGATTTACCCTGTTATTAAGACCATTATAGACTTCTTATAGGTTTTCCTGTAATCTATACCTAACCATAGAACTATTCTCTGTATTTTCTTTTTAATTTTAGGGTCAGTAATTTCGGAAATAAGGGGGGGAGTGGTCTATTTTCTTAAATATCTTTAAAATCATTTATATTAAAATTATTTAAGATCTTATAGCGATCGCTATCTATGTCGAGACTGCAGCCCCTGGTTGCCAGTTTAAAACTGCTAAAAAGACTCGTTCGTCATGTGCAAGTGCACCAGGCACCCAGGTTTATTGGGCAGTTTGACCTCTTTCTCCACATGCACTTACCTAAAGACAAGCTTTCGACTATTCTATTCTATAATCTATTCTATCGATGACTCTGAAGTTAGGGCCGATGCTTCATTTGACTAAAATAGCAAGAAAGAAAACCCACGAACAAGTGTGAAAAACTTGCCAAATATTCTGGACCTGCGACAGGATGGCAGAAGAATCATACGACGAATTCTTACGATTTTCTGTGTTGCATAAACCTTCCTACCTATTATACTTAGTTTTATGATCGCGTAGGTATGATCGTCCGCAATTCGTGTATTTAGAACTCTAAAATGGACGCCGTGTAGGTAAAAAGCATCAAGTTTGTTTGTCTAGGGGATCAACGTGTAAGCTTGACGAAGCCGTTACGAGTACTTACGAGCGTGCTCGTTTTATTTTTGACGATTTTTTCGCATAGTTCCCAATTTACGGACATGTAGGGTAGTGGCACCAATAAATGAACGATTAAGCTTTTTTGTCAACTTTGAATAGCTGTAACTCAGTTATTTCATGATATTCATGCATTTTTGGTTTTTTTAAATTAGGCCATAATCCTCAGGATGTGACTGATTAAAAAAAGAACCGTCTAGATCTACAATTTATTTTTATAAGTTGCTTTTTGTATAAAAAAATGTGATTTACCCCAATAGTTGAACACTGAGCCCTAATTATGAACATTTTGAACCCATTACTTGAACTAGCATTTTAATATTACCGACATCGGTCCACCTTGTGGGGGCGGGCTTCCAACGCTATGTCTTCCAGTATGCGGTCGCAAATCCAGAACCTTTCGACCCCATTGGCCATCTATTCAGCGAGCAATGTGCCCTGCCCACTGCTGCTTAAGTTTGGCAATTCTTCAGGCTATGTCGGTTACCTTGGTTCTCCTACAGATCTTTTCATTTCTGATTCGATCACATAAACATAGCCCTCTCCATTGCCCTTTGGGTGACTTTCAGCCTGCTTATGAGACCCATTGTGAGCGACTACATTTCAGTGCCATAATAGGTCTTCACTGGCAACACGCGAAAACTTTCGTCTTGAGATATTGTAGTAAGTATATGATATGAGAAGCAGATTCTCGAACGCCGCCCGGCCGGGCGGCGTTCGGGAATCTGCTCGAATCGAATCCGACTCGGCTGAGTCGGATTCGACGATTGACCTCTTTCTCGAAGTTGGACCGACCTAGCTGAACAGTTTGCCCTAGGTAAACATAATCGTCCACAACTTGTGAAAGTGTAGAGTCTCCGATTTCTATGAGGGTACTACAATGGGCTTGTGAGGATTCGTGATGACTCTTGAAAGCAGCTTGTAGTCAACAACTTCTGGAGGGCCTTAAGAATGGGTTTTCTATCGGCCTTCAGGAGTTCGGCCGTAATTCCGTCATCACCTGGCGCCTTGTTCTTAAGCTGCTTCAGAGACATCCTAATCTCGTACTAGCTGACGTCCGGGATGTCTTCGGTATAGAACCTCTCGATCTCTCTCAGTAGTTCAGGTTGACGGATAGGATTCTGACATCTTCGGTCTTCTGTTTTGCAAACTGGCTCTGCCCAATAGACAGGTCTTTGCCACTCGCTGCAGGTCTTGATAAGTGACCTTCGCGGTTCGCCACAATACAGACTGTGTTAAGGAATAAGGTCCGTCTATTTAGCTGAAGGTATTTGAGTGCATCATCTGAAGATGATTAACAACAATTCAATTCGTTCATTTTTTGGATTAGGTAAAGAACCACAAAATGAACGAATAAAATCACTTCAGCGTTCAGCATAAGGCACGAAACCCAAAATTTGAACGAATAAAATATGAACATATTCCTTGGTTCAAATTTTGGGTATGAATCCTAAAGATGAACAGTACAAGATTTCATACTAAAATAAAGCCTTAAAAATAATCAAAAACACTAAAATAATGTGTTCAACTTTTGGTAACTAAGTTCATACATTTATTAAAATTCATTAGAGTTGATTTGTTTTGGTCTATAAGCGTGAGTTTATAAGTAATGATAGCTGTAAAAATATGCCTTTACTCCATTACCTGAACGCCGTTCATCTATTGGATCAAGCAAACAAAATTGAATCCATTACTTGAACACTAAATTTCTCTAAAAATACGGTAAATAATGTTTAAAACTATCAATATAATCAAAGCCAGATATAACAAGATTTTATTCTAACCAAATCCATTGAAATCTATAATTAATTCTTTCTTTAAGCTAACAAAATCCTTAAATTAGGAGGGCACTTTCCTTAAGTAGGTTTCCATATAAAACTGATTTTTGGTGGGAAGCGCTCACACAATAGCAGATTACGAGCGCGTCTGAGTGGTCACTGTTAAAGTTGTTATGATATCGGGAAGAAAATATGTTACCCTAACTTGAAAAAAATATTGCAGACATGTATCTAGCGGAGTTTTTTATATATTTTAATTTTTCGGTCAATCGTTCATCTATTGGGGGTCGTTCATCTTTTGGTGCCACTACCCTACCTTTGGTTGAACAAAAAGATTAAGCAAGTTAACGACTTAACATCAAATAGAAATCCTTAACAATAAATCTATTACCCACAACAGTTCACAACACTACAACAGCTGTGCTATTCTGTAAAAATCTCACCGTGAAAACTTAGGCGAAGTGATGGTGGAGTGAGCTGTCAATGTCTTCTCACTGGTGCTAGGGATGACCAAGCATTACAACAACATTACAAATTACTAACCTGTGTCGACACCCTCGCGCCATCCCATCTTCTCCACGCCACAATTGCGGCGATAAGTCCCCTCTTTGAGGAGTGGCTACTTGGCTAGAGAGGCGCCACGGCGCCCTCACCTACCGCCTGACGCAGGTCCTCACCGGACACGGTAGTTTCGGGAGGTTCCTGTTTCAGATCAGGCAGGAGGAAACGCCCGGGTGTCACCACTGCGTGGATCGCCCGGAGGACACGGTGGAGCATACGGTGGAGGTCTGCCCGGCTTGGGTGGAGCACCGCCGTGTCCTCGTGCAGGCGATCGGCGGCAGTGACCTCTCACGTCCGGCCCTGGTCCAGGCCATGGTGCGGAGCGAGAGGGCATGGCAGGCTGTCACCTCCTTCTGCGAAGCAGTAATGCTCGTGAAGGAGGAGGTGGGGCGCGAGAGGCAGAGACTAAGGTCGCTCCCTCGAGCCCCTAGCCGCCGCGGTAGTAGACGCCCCGGGCGTCGGGAATCCATCGCGGATTTCCGGCCACCGTAGGCGCGGGCTTGCGGACGGAGAGTGATGGGTAGCTCTCCGTCCGATCAGGACCAAGCCCGGGTCGACGGCGCGTAGTGTTCCACGCGCGCCTCAAAGAGTCGTCAGCGAAGCTGAAGGGGTCCGTTTGGGCCGATGCCTACCACTGGGGTTGCGGATAAGTCCTTAGGGGAAACCGTGGCCCTGGTCTAGGCAAGGGAAGGAACACGGGTGGGTTTTAGTCAGTAAAAGTCTGACACGCCCTTCCGCTCCGCCCAGAGCGGGAGAAGTCATTTGATGATTTCCCACCCAAAAAAAAAAAAAAAAAATCCCATCTTCTCAGCACGGCGGGCTGTGCTGGGGCGGCTGCTGCAGGTGCAGAAAGCCTCACGGCGCAAATATAATAACCTTATTGGTGGCTATATGTTTGAGCCGTTTGGGGTTGAAACATTAGGGACGTGGGGTACTCCGAATGCTTATCGAGTAGTTCAGGACATCGCCAAGCGGTTGGTCGACTGTTGCCTTTTGGGCACTTTTCACGTTGACAGCGATGCGGACGAATTTTTTGATGCCGTATGATCGTTTCCCCCACTTTTTTATATACTTGTACTGTATATTATTATTATTTTATTGCTGTTAGTTTTTAAATAAAGTAAATACGCGTGTACGTACCTACAAATAAAAAATCCTTAGCCCTACCTTAGAAAATTTTTGTTGAAAACAAAATGTAGGCAATAAACTGACTTTTTAATCATTTATAAGCGTTTGTAGAAATAGATACTAATTATGTCTTAATTATGTTTCGTTCGTATTTGTTTTGATTCTAATTATTATCTGTGAATACGAATGGTCATAATATGGACATGGCCCCCGATGATGGGAAAAAAACCTTAGTGTGATATCTATGCAGCGCCTGGCGCGCAAGCGCGCTGAAGATATCAGAGCAAGTGAACTGAGTGAATTGCGTGATCTTTATCATGCGTACCGGAGTAGGTACGCTTGACGTGAACTTTCTCACGCCGCGCATGCGCGCTGAAAATATCAGAGCAAGTGAAGTGAGTGAATCGCGTGATCTTTATCACGCGTACCGGAGTACGCGTGACGTGAACTTTCTCACGCCACGCATGCGCGCTGAAAATATCAGAGCTAGTGAAGTGAGTGAATTGCGTGATCTTTATCACGCGTACCGGAGTACGCGTGACGTGAACTTTCTCACGCCGCGCATGCGCGCTGAAGATATCAGAGCAAGTGAAGTGAGTGAATCGCGTTATCACGCGTACTAGGTAGTAGGTACCTATGTTTTATTTTATTTATTGT
Organism: Conistra vaccinii; assembly: GCA_948150665.1. NCBI lineage: Eukaryota > Metazoa > Arthropoda > Insecta > Lepidoptera > Noctuidae > Conistra > Conistra vaccinii. The sequence continues at coordinate 12,119,918 of OX411327.1, read as the reverse complement.
AGGCACCTGTGCCTCAGAATATTTATATTATGGACTAGTCTAGGAACAAAATAGAATAAAATAAAATTGAGTTTCTGACTGAATATCTGTTTTGCTAGTATTTTATTTAAAACCCCCTAAATAGTAATGTTTAGACACTTAAATACTAGCTTTGAAATAATATAAAATGATCAATTGAATTAGCATAAAAAAATGTTATTAAAATCTCGATTATGATTGTAAATGTAATGCTTGGTCATCCCTAGCACCAGTGAGATGACATTGACAGCTCACTCCACGTTCACTTCGCCTAAAAGCCAACTCCCACGGTGCGCCATATCGCGGACGCGCACCAGCCCGCACGAGGACGCACCGCCACGCACGCGTTCAACGCGCGTCTGCGCTACCACGCACGCTAGGTTTCCCACGGTGCGTCGTGCGCGTGCGTCCGCGATATGGCGCACGGTGGGAGTTGAGCTTAAGTTTTCACGGTGAGATTTTTGGTACAGAATCGACTTGCAGGAATGCTCACCTCATTAATACGGCAAACGTAGGTAGGTACCTATTTCACATCAGGCCACAATACATAGTAACGGGTAACGGTTGCAGGAGTAATTACCTCTCTCGATTCATTCCATTACCTACCGCTCGTTCCCGAACGGAAATTAAAGCCTTTTCTACAGAAACTAGACACGCCGTGGAGTAGAACTTCTTTATACAAAATTGGTTTTTATTCTTTTTGTGGATGTGATAAATGAAGACGGATTTCCTTTCACCGGTACTTACTTAGAACGAATGAACAATATTTTTGAAGGACTAATTATGGCTCGAGTGTTGATTTGGTGGCGAATAATAATGAGGTAGGTAACACCGTCACCAAAGTTATAAATTACTAGCGGTCAGCCCCAGCTTCGCATGGGTCATGGGTGTAATGTAGACGTCATGTCAAAACGTCGAGTTTTCTGTGATAATTAGCGGTCACAAAGACATTTACGACAAGCCACTTTGTTTTATGTATAATTATGAATCAAACGAGCTTACCTACCTGTTAAGCGAAGTCTTGATTCCATTGTTATCACATCAGTCATAGTTTTTGCTAAGTATAAGTAATGGAGGTAGCCAGTCCGAGATATTTTTGGGACATCTGGATCAAATGGTCCCTTAGTTTAGAGGAGTCTGTGAGCACAGCTTCTACCTCCGGGTTAAGTAGGGGAGCATCAAGTAATGTGCACTTGTCTGGCACAGCATGCTTTTTAGTTGTAATTTCCCTTTCCTCCTTTGTTAGGTTTTTTGTTAGGATATGGTTGAGTCTTATGTCCTTGTGTCGAATGTATGGCTGTGGCTCCTCATAGTCCATACCTAGTGCCTCTTTGTATGGGATGATTGTCTCCGTTTCTGTTATAACTAAAAAAGTAAGTTTAAAAACTAAAACCCGACTACTGAAAAATCACGCTCTAAAAATTATGAAACAAGAAAATATTTCGGACAGAAATCAAGACAGGTACAAAAATGGTCAAAGTAAAGCCGTAGTCGCATGCCTGTCGGCTACAAAATTATAATTTTTTTTTCGTTCGTCACTTTATGTCCTCTAGAGGGCGCCATATTTAATTTAATGTAACGTCACATAGCCTATAATCAGCGGACAATCAGGACGCTTCCAACGATACCTCATTTGTCAAATTATGATCGGTGGTTTAGAAGTTATGAGGTTACAGATGAACATACATACATACATACATACCGGTCAAAATCATAACCCTCCTTTTTGCTTCGCCGTAGTCGGGAAAAAAGCAAAGAATCATCATCTGCCTAGCCTTTTCCCAACTGTGTTGTGGTCAGCTTCCAGTCTAACCGGATGCAGCTGAATACCAGTATTTTACACGGAGCGACTGCCTATCTGACCTCCACAACCTAGTTACTAGGTAACACGATGCCCCCTTTTTTTTTTTTTTTTTCGGTTGGGAAATCACTTCTCCCGCCCTGGGCGGAGCGGAAGGGCGTGTCAGACTCTTACTGACTAAAACCCACCCGTGTTCCTTCCCTTGCCTAGACGGGGGCCACGGTTTCCCCTTAGGACTATCCGCAACCCTGGTGGTAGGCATCGGCCCTAACGGACCCCTTCAGCTTCGCTGACAACTCTTTGAGGCGCGCGTGGAACACTACGCGCCGTCGACCCGGGCTTGGTCCTGATCGGACGGAGAGCTACCCATCACTCTCCGTCCGCAAGCCCGCGCCTACGGTGGCCGGAAATCGGCGATCGATTCCCGACGCCCGGGGCGTCTACTACCGCGGCGGCTAGGGGCTCGAGGGAGCGACCTTAGTCTCTGCCTCACGCGCCCCGACTCCTCCTTCACGAGCATTACTGCTTCGCAGAAGGAGGTGACAGCCTGCCATGCCCTCTCGCTCCGCACCATGGCCTGGACCAGGGCCGGACGTGAGAGGTCACTGCCGCCGATCGCCTGCACGAGGACACGGCGGTGCTCCGCCCAAGCCGGGCAGACCTCCACCGTATGCTCCACCGTGTCCTCCGGGCGATCCACGCAGTGGTGACACCCGGTCGTTTCCTCCTGACACGATACCCCCTGGTAACACTGGTTGTCAAACTTTTGGGCTTCTAACTACCCGTAACGACTGTCAAGATCTACAAATGACAGCCGGGACCAACGGCTTAACGTGCTTTCCGAGGTACGGAGGGGTCTTGGTATGTAAAGATGGTCACCCATCCACGGACCAACCGCGGCAAGCGTAGCTTAACCTGATCGATTGACCCGTGAGGCTGTTATTACTTAGCCACTAGCCACAAGCCCCTCTAAAAAGCAAAGAATAGTAATCGCATGCTAACATAATGCTGTGTTGCAATGGCTGAAACCAAATGCTTCATCATTTGGTTTCAGCCATTGCAACACAGCATTATGTTAGCATAAGTATCTCGTACTTTGTGTCAAGAAAGTTGGATCACCTAGTGCTTACGAGTATCTCGTACTCAGTGATCTGTTAGAAGCATGCTCACGCCCCAGGGCAAATGCGTACCAGCTAACAACATGGAGTTAATGTTGTTAAAAGTATCTCATACTTCTGGTAGCCTACCGTTTAGCAATTCCACAGGCTAGGTAAAATAAAAAGGTTTTGGCCACAACATGCAGGGCCGTCCCGAGGCTTTTATTTCCATAGACGTTCCATGAATCAAAGGCACACCGAAACCACGTTTTTCCAATTTCCTAACCTAAATCATAAAAGCGGAACTTACCTACCTGTACCCTAATTACGTAATGCACGATCAATAATAAATTGAAATGAATTGAAATAGATTGCTAGTCCATTGCTTCATAACTTCGAAAAAAAAAATTAAGCAGTTTTTTTTTCCGAACTTATGAAGCAATATACTAGCAATCTGTCGGTGGAGTTTCTTGCCCATTCTTCTCCATACGAAAACTACCTTTTGGAAGGGGCGACTAGAATCCATACTATATTTTGTAAATTTTGACGTTCAAAAGTGCCTTACAAGGGCCTATTTGAAATACCTAAATGATTTGACTTTGACTTGTGACTTTGAATTTAGTCTAAATACCTCGTACGGGAATTGATTTCTTTCGACCCTTGTATAACAATCTACTATTTCCATGACCGACCTAGTTGTCTAATTTTCATGGTGTAGTTGTAGGTAGGTAACACATCCAGACGGCATTACAACTATCGGCATTAACAAAACTAGCCTATTGTCTCAACAAACCCTGCTATTACCGAATTATACCTCTACCTGACCCCAATGTATGTGGAGCAAGCACTTCGTTAAATTGAGTGATTAATTTAGACACCGCACCCACCACCCAGGGCAGAGGTAACAAATGTACTGCAGAATCAATCACATGTTGTACAGTACGACACAACTTAGATGTAGCATAGATTTGATAATTTTCATTCATTCATTTCAATTTTACCAATGTATTTGGCTATAAGACTTAACAAGTTATTGCGTTTTCGAAAGATCATTTTCACCTGAAGCAGTAATGAAGATTGGTGATTTTGAAGGCGCACTCAGTTCGGATGGTGATCGGTTTTACGAATTTTGCCGATGCTACATCTAAGTTGTGTCGTACTGTACCCATTTAGGAAATGAATGCCAAATAGAGCCATGCTTCGGGGAAGCATATGTTTCATGGTAAAGGTGTATTTACCGAGTTTTTTGGTTCTGTGCTGGTGATAGATGAGAAGAGAGGATATAAGGTTTTCAGTTATATTGTCACACGAATTGTCGATTACTACGAACACGGGTATTTTCTTATTTTATTATCACCGATGTTGGAAGGTCATTTTCAGCCATTTCACGAAGTTTTCTAAACAAATTATACTAACGCGTTTAATTTGTACGCTTTAGTGCAAGTCGTATTATTGGTTACAATTATAGTTCTTCTGCTTTGTGTCGAAATTAAAATCAAAAGTCCCCCAAAACGCTCTTCACCACTTCCTAGTGCTATAGGTGGGAAGAAGTGGCGCAACAAACTCCATACAGCTGCCTAGAAGAATTTGATTGTATACAATAATATGCAAAGTAATTAACATTACAAAACAATGAAACACAAAACAATTAGCCAAATTAATTGCCATTTGCAACAAAAACATTGAAAACTATACTCAAGCAGAAATAAAAACGTAAACAGAACTTAATAAGTACCACCTAAATAAAAGCCTCCAGGAATAAAGAGCGTGCACCACAAGTAGCGCACCCGTTCACGGCACACAGTCTGACACTTGTCTTGTAACCGCCAGCATTACGTCACCCCTCGCGCGCGTGAACTATGGGACTGGCACCAGCGAAAAAGTAGCCCTATATTTTTATGTCACTAATTTCGTAATGTAATTTTGGCTTGACGCATAGATCAGCCATTACCCTCTCTCGCCATATTTGAGGAAAGGAGGTTACCTCCTTTCCGTTTCCGAACGTTGCAATACAACTCATTAAAAAAAATTGTAATGAGTAGATTTTGTCAGTAAATGAAATCAAATATTGGCAATAGTCTAATAAATAAACAATTATATGAACTCGTATAACCTGTGAGAGTAGTGGTGGCCCAGTGGTATCGGCCCTGACTTACGAGTTGTAGATCGTGTGTTCGAACCCAAGCAGGCACTTTACTTTGTGTAAATAATTTCATCACCACTGCTGTCAAAACGGTGAAGGAAAACATCGTGAGGAAACCGGCATGTCTTATGGCTACTATACACCGCCGGCCTGGCCGCCGGGAAAGCCGCACAAAGAAACGCAAAGGAAATGAAGACGCAAAAGCCGGAGATACGTGCCGCGCGGCAAAAGAAGGCGGCCATGCCGCCGGCACTGTTTGGAGAAGCCATTAGAACCAAAAAATCGAAGACATGTGACATCTACTAACCCGCACTGGGCCCGCGTGGTAGATTACGGCCCACTCCCTCTCACAGAGAGGAGGCCTGTGTCCCAGCAGCGGGAAGTCATTAATAGGCTGATTATGTTATGTATGTATGTATAACCTGTCAGTAGGCAAGCTAATTCCAGAGAAAGAACATAAACCAACATAAACAACACGAACAAGCCAACCGGATGTTTATTCATTTCGGCACAAATCCAGACTCCGGGCTGCTACTGAACAATTCTAGATGGAAAAAACTCAATACTCTTTGCCGTCATGCACAACGGTAGCACTTGCTACCACTAGACCGATGGTCTACAATTGCATTATTGGTTTTGCATTATTATTCTCTAGCAATTTAATACTCTTAATATGCTAAGATTGACTTGTTGTCAATTGGGGACCCGTTATTACAACAACAATTGATTGACATAATTTTAACAATTGTCTAAAATACCGTAATAACAGAATATATCGATATTAAAATAATACCGAGAGCAATTTAGAAAATTATATTTACAAAAATTGAGCCAAATGGTTTTCCCTAATTGAGTGTTAATTGGAGGTAAAAACACTATAGAGTTTAGTTTTATTCACAGTACGGTTTCGACTATTGTAACAATGAACGTTCTAAAAGATAGAATACGAAGACATTTGGAGAGAATTTCCTATGTGGAGAATCCCATTGAGGCTGCGAAAGGGATGATCAGCTCTATCCAAAAATTCGTTGGAATTCGTAACGTTTTTGGCGATAATAAACGTAGTAAGGTTTTTATTTATCCGTCTGCTGTCGATTTATTGCAGTAATTTTTTATGGAGTCGATTACTTATCTGAAATGATCTGTTGAACAAAAATTAAACTGAAAAGTTAATGTGCTGCAGCTTTGCTACATAGTTAAAATGCTCTAAAGTCGTCTTATCCTTGCCATATTTTTTTGTTTGAATTCGTATTTTCCTGTAGCAGGTGCGACCTCTTTTTTGTTGAAAATATTCAGAAGATGCCATTAGATTTTTCTTTCTTTTTTTCTTCTTCTGAGACTAATGGCAAATGGCATCGTTGGAGCCTAGGTTGGAGCATATCTTTTTTTCTGGAGTAAAACAGCCAGTAAGAACAAAATATTTTGTAGTGCGACCTTTTTACTTATTAAATTTTTTTAAGTGCCTGTGCACATAGAATAGGTACATTGTTCCCGGGAGAGAAATTATACATTCTTCGGTAAAAAATTTTTTTTCACTTTAATCTTGTATTTCAGGTATAACAGTTTTTTCGGTGATCGCTACATTGTTATACGCTGGATCGTTTATATACGTGGGACAGTTGAGTCAACTCATCTACCTGGTCCAGGTGTTCCCTGATAAGATCGAGACCTTCAAAGCTATAAACTGTATCAGCGCGTCTTCTGTGCCTCTGACTAAATTCTTTTTCATGTGGAGTGCGAGGTACCTACCTACCTATATAAATTGGAATGTCATGTTAGTCTAGATTAATTTAATAATATTATAAATTAAATTAATTTGTGTTGCTGATTAAATTACCTATTTCTTTTATTTTCAAAGGGCTCGTTTAAGGACAGTGTTTGAGCTGAGCCGCCACGGATTGGATTCAATACCAGATGGAACAGCATCAAAGAAGAAAATGCTGAGTACCTTACAGCGAGCGCGCTACTTCTCCTGGCTGGTGGTCGCGAACCAAGCTATCACTCATGTTACCTACTTGTTGATGCCTTTCCTCTTCACTGTTTTTGGGAATGATAGGTATTTGCCTACTACGCCTGGTGAAACGTATGGTAAGGAAAGTGGTTTTAAGGGTTTATAAAAAGACCTTTTTCAGATGCTATTTCACCTTACTGTACAATAACGCACATTTAAAATTACGTATTCACTCGTAACGACCTTAACAGATATAAATTAGACATAGTTTGTTTAAAAATTATAAAAAAGATTGAAATTTTGCAGCTATGTTTTTGATACAAGATAAATTGTAGCAGTAACTAAGAATAATGTAACCAGTGTCACAATAAATCAAAGTAACAACATTCCCGTCCTTTACAGGTTTAAGTCCAAAATACGAAACACCATTTTTCGAAATAACATTTGTCCTGACGTGTGTCGCGACCGCGTTCTCCGCCATTAATCAGACCGGCTACATTGTACTCTTCGTCACCCTCATCTGCCACGAACTGGGGCACTTCCATGCTATCACAGAAGCTCTCGACGAGGTACATACAATCTTGATCAAGAACGAACAATCGCAGAACAATTCTGAAGATACAGAAAACGAATCCATCAATGAATTATTAATATTTAGCTTGAAGCACCACCAGTTTCTGATGCATTACCACGGCAAGATACGAGAGTTGTATAAAGTAATATTCGGGGCTCACTTCCTCAGTATGACGATAGTCCTGGTGACGACTCTGCAGACAATGAACGTGTGGGATGTGAGGAACACGATACTGACGGGAGTGACGGGTATCATGCCATTGTTTTTGTACTGCTTCGGAGGGGAGATGCTCATATCCGCGGGGCTGCAAATGTCTGCATCTGTTTACGGCTGTGGTTGGGAGCTAATGGAGGCAAAACAAGCGAAGGTCGTCCTCCTGATGCTCTGTCTATCACAGCGCCCCCTGTGTTTAACTGCGGCTGATGTTTTCGTTATGAACAGGGAGACTTTCGGCGACGTGGCGCAGGTTGTTTACAAAATATACGCGGTTTTCAATTAAGTTTGGTTGGATTCACGCACGTTCGGGAAAGGTAAACAATGTTATGCTGGTATCATGCAAATGTAGTTTCTGTTTCACTTGACTTTGGCCGAATAAAAATACTGTAGACAAGGTTTTTTTTTTATTTCATTCCGACTTTATACAGGGTGTTTAAGTAATTGCGTGCCATAGCTTAGGGGTAGGTTCAGTATCGATAAAGGAAACAAGGAAAAATAAAAAATAAATCCAGAAAATAAGTGGCTTATCTTTGTGGTTTATCTTTTATTCACGTCTTGTAAATGATGAACATAGTTATAAAAAAAAATAAAAAAAAAATAAAATACGTTTATTTCAAGCAACTTTAGCTCATATACGGAGTACACACAAATACAGAACACACAACAAAAATAATAATAAAAATGAGAGCAAGACATACTAACACACTTAATATCTACCCGACCCTGCTGACGGCAGCATGCCTATCACAGCAGTGCCGTATGTATGAGCAGTCCATCCGGTCCGCGATCATCGCCAGGACGGAATTGGTGCTGCCCCACACCCTACGCACCAAGGACGCGCCCCGCTTGCGCATGGTCGCGTGAAAGCAGTCGGTACGCGCTTCAGCGAACATACCTGAGGCACTGCAGTAGCGAGGCAGCCCCAATACAGCCCTGAACGCGTTGTTGAACTGGACGCGGAGGGCTCCGTAAGATGCACACGTGTACCTCGCCCACAGACTGCACGTATAGAGAGACGTGCAGTACGCCCTAAAGAGCGTTATCTTCACCTCCCTCGAACAACGCGCAAACCTGCGTGCGAGCATGTTCGCCCGCACCGACAAAGCCCTCCGTTCCCGCTCCATGTCAGCATTGTCCTTGAGGTCAGTCGTAACTAAAGTCGTCGTTATGAACGGTATCGTTATGCAGAATGGAAGTATGAGGTTTTTCAGCTTTAAATTAGATACCGGTCCAACTGTCACTTTTTTATACCTTGGTCATTAAATTTTTAAGCTACTTGAACAATAATAAAAATTTACTTCATGCGCAAGCCTAAATTTGCGCAAGCAAATCGTTACGTGTGTGGCTGGCATTAGTTTGAACTTTTATTGATATATATTTGAAATCGTCTCGTCTTTCTTAATTTGATACCCCACATGGTCATGATACAATTTTTGACGTTTAAAATCCGCCATTTTATTTTATAAAAACAAAACCTAGCCTCTATCCTGTCGATAGTCACCTCGTATAGAAAATTCCATCCAGCCGTTAGAATACTTCTTTATGCTTTGAGGGTATAAAACTACATGCAAAGATACAAAAATGGAAATCCGAGGTAAAAAAAAATTGCTTTGAAAGGGCTGTATGTTACCTTACCTACACCTCATCTGTTGACGTTTATGCATCAAGAAAACAGAATTTATTCATATTATTCTTCTTTGTTCACAATGCGTCTTCAAGTTGACAGCAATTTCGCCCGCGACGATGGTAATTTCTTACCCGCTTTAATTTTAGCTCAATTTATGACTAGGCGTTTGTCAAGCTCACAGGATCTTGTAATTCTGAGATATACGGCAATCTCGGAAATATGAGTGTTCTGATTTGGAGTTTGATAAATATACAGTAATTTGCCTGTATACCTATTTAATGAGGTTTTTTTTGTTTCAATTTAAATGTTGTATTAGGTACTTTGAGAATATTTCGATATTATTTATTACAGAAGAGTAGGTAGGTATCTACCTTACCTACTATCTTTGACTTATTTATCATTATCATACACGTATAATACTTAATCTGGGCATATATACCGAGAATAGGTAGATGTGTATAAAATCATCGATATAAGACAAAATACACAGTATCTTTCTTTATTAAGGCGTTGCAAATAACCTCTCACGATCTGCCAATCTATCCTGTGAAAATCTCACCGAAAGCTCACTACAAGCTCACTTCACCTAAGATAAAAAGCCGGCGGATCTAAATTCTGTAAAAATCTCATCGTGAAAATTTACTTTAAGTGAGCTGTCATTCCACCTGATACAAAGGGATTGACACTAATGACTGCTCACTTCAAGTTGAGCAGTAAGCTTGAAGAGAGCTGTCATTACCCTAATGCAATTGATTGACACAAATGACAGCTCTCTTCAAGCTCACTTCACGTTGAGAAGTAAGCTTGTAGAGAGCTGTCATTACCCTGATGCAAGGGATTGACAATAATAACAGCTCACTTCGCGCTCACTTCACCTTGAGAAGTAAGCTTAAAGAGAGCTGTCATAACCCTGATGCAAGGGATTGACACTAATGACAGCTCACTTCAAGCTCACTTGTCCTTGAGAAGTAAGCTTGAAGAGAGCTGTCATTACCCTGAAGCAAGGGATTGACAATAATGACAGCTCACTTCGCGCTCACTTCACCTTGAGAAGTAAGCTTAAAGAGAGCTGTCCTAACCCCGATGCAAGGGTTTGACACTAATGACAGCTCACTTCACCTTGAGAAGTAAGCTTAAAGAGAGCTGTCATAACCCTGATGCAAAGGATTGACACTAATGACAGTAATGACAGCTCACTTCAAGCTCACTTGTCCCTGAGAAGTAAGCTTGAAGAGAGCTGTCATTACCCTGATGTAAGGGATTGACCCTACGGGTGGAGACTGACCTCTCAAATCCCCGCGCCCGCGCTGTGCGCACCCCCGCTAAGTACCGAGAAGTACTTAAAGAAAGCTGTCATTACCCTGAAGCAAGGGATTGACAATAATGACAGCTCACTTCGCGCTCACTTCACCTTGAGAAGTAAGCTTAAAGAGAGCTGTCATAACCCCGATGCAAGGGTTTGACACTAATGACAGCTCACTTCACCTTGAGAAGTAAGCTTAAAGAGAGCTGTCATAACCCTGATGCAAGGGATTGACACTAATGACAGTAATGACAGCTCACTTCAAGCTCACTTGTCCCTGAGAAGTAAGCTTGAAGAGAGCTGTCATTACCCTGATGTAAGGGATTGACCCTACGGGTGGGGACTGACCTCTCAAATCCCCGCGCCCGCGCTGTGCGCACCCCCGCTAAGTACCGAGAAGTACTTAAAGAAAGCTGTCATTACCCTGATGTCAAACGAGACTCACTAATTGACTACAGTCTGCAGGATGGCAAGTCACGGTTACATCTACTAAATACGCTTTGTGATCTGTTAAATTAAGGTGTAATCATAAGGTGTATCAATGATAAACTTTAATTTAAACTCATTAAACCGCTATACAATGTTCACAATCAACTTATTTGCATTTCAAAAACAAAATAAACATTTTCCAATTGTTTCTGAATATTAATAGCTTTTGTTGTTCACCCAATGTTTTTAAAATAAAGTCGAGTATTCATCGGTGCGCCTTAATGAAAGTAAATAAAAATAAACATGGCAAACATCAACTACGTGAGTAAAGACAACGGAGCGAAACACGAACCGAACAACATTAATTGAGCTGTAGATATACGGTACACGAGTAAAGAATAAATTGCAAAAAAAAAACAGTCTAAATACTAAATTACGTTTGCATTAGTATTGAAATTTAACGTGTTCGCAATACACAAAGAAGGTTCAGCGGAACACTTTACGTTACAATTTAAAGACAAAATGAATCGGTATTTGTAACTCAAAACCGTTCCTTTGAAAGGTTAAAGTAATAAATCGTCGAATGCAGCCGTACGACAAAAGTGCTCCGTCGAGTTGCACATCCGATATAAACGCTTAGGTACAGATACAAAATTTTCTTTGTGGAACAATTCCGTTTGTGGAGTATAAAGGCTCGTGCAGATCAGTGTGACGCGACGGCGCGATGCGACACGAACAATACAATTTCTAAGAAAACTTCACGGTACAATACCGGTGTCGCGTCGCGCTAGTTTGCACGAAGCTTAAAGAAGCACTTAAGGCCCTCGCCCACGGCGACTTTTTGTAGCGATGCTGTCGCGCGTTTTGTAAACGCGCTTCTGCATCGCTACTATCACGCAGGATTCTTCATACATAATTACAGCATCGCGGCTGTATCGATACACATGCGCGACAGCATCCCTACTGCATCGCTACAAAAAGTCGCCGTGGGCGAGGGCAGTCTCGCTATTGAAATTCTTTATCGCGATAAAACCTAAGTTGAATAAGTTAAGTTACTTAAGTAAGAATTGCAATTTAATCATATTTATAATTATAGCACTGTCAGATTTTCAACTCTATGCGCAAAGCCGAACATTGAAAATTTAACAGTGCGCTTTGGTCGGTGGGTCGCCTTTGGGGGCTTTTATTAGCCATTCATGCGATGTGAGTAAATGTCAAAGAATAAAATTAGTGGACCAGACACTATCAGTAATAATGACATTACATTCATGTATTGGAACGTAAAAAAAAAAAATGGTATGTCGGTCGTTACTAGTGTTACTACTGACAGTGTGGTGGTTGGCGTGATGATATGATTTGTTTTAAATACTCTATTCTATTGCACGATTCATAATGCGAAGCATTAGAGTGTGCACTACGATCGAAAAAAAATATTTTGCCCCATTTTTGCAACTGTTTTTATTAACTTAATTTATACACCATTGTATAGATGATTAAATGGATATTAATTAATACTGTATTTTAACAATTGATTTATTGCAGCAGAAATGAAAAAAGCATCAAAATAGTTGAAAAAAAATTCTGTCCGTCAAACGTCAATGTATGAAACCTGAAAACATTGTGTGATCGTTCGTTTCAGCCCTAGAAGGAACCCACCGCCCCCTGCGAAAATGGCTCTTTTATTCAAAGTAGTTTAATTATAATTAATAAAATACTAACTAAAGGTATGCTGGAAGAGATTTCTTTAGAAATAAGCATCACCTTTGTACGTATTTTTCTGTTCTTTTCTTCTTGTCTGTTGTTAAATGTGTGTACATAAATGGTTAAATAAATAATAAATAAATAAAATATAATATCTTTATCTAAATATTTCCAACCTTGACTTGACGTCCGTTGCGTTGCTTAGCAACCGTCAAACTAAATATCTAAATAAATAGTCTTTGACATTACGTAAGGATTGCGAGGTTGGAAATGTTACCCATATTGATGTGTAAATAAATAAAATTATTAAAATAACAAAAAACCCGACTGCAAAAACACATAACTGAAAAGAGAAAAACAAGCATTTTTAGAATTTTGGTATCGCAGGCCCCCACAAACAAAAGTTACACCATATTTCCGGTTATTATTGTTAAATTATTATTGTCCCGCCTGCGATACCAAAATTCTATAGATTATAATGCTTGTTTTTCTCTTTTCAGTAATGTGTTTTTGCAGTCGGGTTTTTTGTTTTTTGAATAATTTTATTTATTTCAAGTTTTTTAGTTTTATTAATATATCTTTGGAATTGACTCATTACCAGCTTTTATTTTATACCAATATTGTTGTAATTTATTTTTAAAAAAACCTTCCCCTCCCTTTTTTTGTATTTGCAGATGCAATACATAAATATTATATAGCCTATGTCACTTCTACGATTAAGACGAATCTAACGACACCTCATGTTAAAATCCATCAAGCCGTTTAGGCTACAGAGCGTGCCAAAGAAATAGACAGACATACATACATACATACAAACATACATACATACTCTCGAAAACATTAGGTACCCTCCTTCTGGGGCAGTCGGGTTAAAACAATAACTGAAGACACGAGTGATACAGTTGAAGATAATGTAGATGTAGAATGTCTTGTTGGGTTAGTACGGGACAAAAACAAAATAAAAAAAATGTTAGAACATAAAATATACACATACCACACAGACAGAATAATTTATTAAATAATTTTATGTTATTGTGACGGATGAAAGTCATCAGCGCCACGAGCAGTTCAGGAGAAGAATGTGTTAGCAAGAACAGGTAGTTGGATGAGGGATGATAATATGATCTAAATATTTTAATCGTTTTACGTCAATATTGGAAGGAATAACAGTTGTATTAATGTCATTATTACTGATAGTGTCTGCTCCGCTGGCGGCTCCATTGTGTGAGGTAAAATATCAAGTTATTTTTATGAGTGGGTGTTTCTTGAAATTTTGGTAGCTCACTCACAAAGAGCAGGCAGCTGTCAATTGAGTAACGGCTCGTTCTAACTAAACAGTGGGCGTTTTTGTTTCGAAAATGGATGCATTGTTTGACGCAAAATTTATTATTAACTCAAACTTAAAGCATTTATTTCAATTAAACCAATTACAGGCAGATTTGAATTGTCAAGGAGTCGGTCAGTCAGAAAGATGCAGTTACCCATTCCAAAGCGTAGTAGGTTCGTATGGAGAAGAAATGGCAAGAAAATCCTTGGACACTTATTGTTACAAAATATTGGTTACATCATAATCCTGCATATGTAGCTATTTCTTTGATTTTCTTACTACATAATGAATACAATAAGTAATAGAAATATTATTGCAGAAACCGAAGTTTGAATGTGCAGTTGATTGTCAATGCGAACTGGTGCATTTTTCGTACGTTTCAAATCGTTTAAGTGATTTCAGGTATACTTCAGTCTATTTGTTTATAGCTTTTTCATAATACGCTCACGTTCCACTAGGGATCCAGACATATGTATATAAAACGTTCCAAATATGGCTGAAAGCCGTGATGCAGGTGTGTAATGAACATTCCGATCGTTGTCAAAGGCCTGAACTGTTCACCGTTCACGCACTTTTGATTAATGGATAGAACATGCTGGACTGGACATGCCGATATATTTCTTCCATTACTGAAAATGGGCTACGACTAAAATTATATTAAGTATAGGGTGAGGTTATTAATGTATCTCGATTCATATGGTGCGCATTAACTTGTGATACGTTTATAATTGCGAGATAAAAAAGTACATCGCCATATTCTTGGAAGTCGTATGGTGGGTGGGAGACGGTCACGGTAGCTATTGCTGTTTTTATTGTTCGTGTGGTTTCCTAGAAATTTTGTTATCAGTTAAACGGGTATTACACTACACTGAATCAGGGGAGCACTAAGTGAGCACAACCTAGTTAGGGACCTCTACTTTTATGACACCTCTCTTTGTAAGAGTTTAGTGATCCTGATTCAGTGTAGTGTATTACCTACCCGGATTACCTACCGTTTTCTAGTTATTTTTTTCGAGTTATGCGAAATTGCATTTAACTTATATTTTAACAAGAGAAAGCGCGGCTCACATTTCCATTTATTTTGTTACGTGACACTGCATAATCCGATTAAGTATTCGGTAAGTTTTAGTTCTAATATTTTAACGCAGTATCTCGTATGCAGCTCCTATTTGCCTACAATTATCTCAAGTGATGTTACTTTTTCCAGCTCCACAAGGGCGCATAAATTAATTGATAAACATTCGAAAATATTGTTGGAGCTGCTGAAGATTGTAAAACACATTGTAATATATTGTATAAATTCAATCTATTAGTATTATATAATTGCATAGTACAAATGTGAGCACTATGTACCTACTTAAAGCTACCATTTATTAGGTAGGTATGTCTTTCATTGACTTGAATGTACCCTGGCGGCTGAGAGTACCTATGTCATGCTCACTCAAGTGTCTCGCTGGTGGTGGCGTGTGTGTTGGATCATTAAGTTCCCTTCAAAATGGTTGAGCTAAATGGTGCTGATCCATGCGTCATGTTCGTGAACGGGCGCCGTCAGTGGGGACTGGTCATCTCTTAGCTGCCACGGCTTATTTTAATTTTAGAATTGTTTTCGTTTTGTATTTTTATTACGGACGCTTTTGTCGTGCACGTCTTTCTACATTGTTCTCACATGTCTAATTTGAACATGAATGATGTAACCAATATTTTTGTAACAATATTCTGATTTAAAAGAGTGTCCGTGGAGTTTCTTGCCCGTTCTTCTCCATAGGAACCTACTACGCTTTGGAATGGGCAACTAGCTTCATCTTTCTGACTGACTGACCCCTTGACAATTCAAAAGTACCTGTAATTGGTTTATTTGAAATAAATGCTTTGAGTTCTGTGTATATTATATAACAAAAAAAATTGATGAATATAAAGCTATCCATCACTCCCTTATTTAATTATGTAAGTAGATGATTGTCTCTGAGAATGACTGATCGTGTGATGATCTTGAGGATGATCTATAACCCGAAAAAAAAAACTTGTCAGATTGGGTTAGCCGTGATTGGCAATGAGTCAATGACAGATAGCCATAAATGCGTAAAATAAATATTATTTGATTGAATAATTATGTTTGTAATTTTTTGTAGAGCCATCGTACTGACTCTTTTTAAATGTGAATAAGTTTGTAGGTTTGTTACTCAATTACGCAAAAACATCTGAACGGATATGGATGAAATTTGACACACAGATAGTTTATAACTTGGATTAATAAGATATTTCTGGACCCAATTCTGAAGTCCACGAAGGCTAAGTCGCGTTCAGAAGCTAGTTTCTAACATGCATCAACTTGTTACTGTGTTTTTTTTACCTCTCCGGTCACCGTATTTGTCTTTGGTTAACTTTTAGTACAATATGAATGAATTTAATTGAAAGTAAAGGATTACATGTGAAAAAGAAAAGTAATCTATTTGGGGCAAAAATTCAAGAGTTAAATCTTTTTATCTCCAGCAAGAAAAACACACAATTATAAGGTAAGTAGAGAACATCACGTAACAGCTTGCACGTTCTATAAAGAGAAAAGGAATCTGATTCTATTTTTCTGATGGCTTCGACTCGAGCCAGCCATTTCCTGCGCTTTGCATAGCCGCCCGCACTTTCCGTCCTTTTGAAACCTTTCCAGTTTTCGATTCCGCTCAACGACGACCTTTAGCTGCAAATGCCTTTGATTGTACTCATTGTACTTAAGTTTTTAAAGGAATTCGGTTTTGCTATTATCGTTTTATGCGGTTTTAAACAACTTGAATGAAGGGTATTATGTTTTATTATACAGTTTTCGTAGCTTTGTATTGAAGTAATGCGGGGTTTTAAACTCTTTTTCATGAAATAGTGATGAAAGAAAACTGTTTGTGATATTTCAAACTAAGACGATTTTCACATTCAGTCGTAGCCGTAGGTTACTAGCAAGTTGGTACAAAAATTATCAATGCATTGTACAGGTAAAATTTCAACAATTTATTTTACGTTATATTATAATTGGTATTGTAAATGGACAGCGTATCTGACAAATCCTTCGAATAGTATCGTAAATCTTCAGAGCCGTGACGCAGAAACTGACTGAATCGAACTTTATAGCCCGGCCTCATGCAAAAAACGTGAGAGTGCGTCCACTACTTTAACCCCAGTAGCACACAGGACCTCCGCCGCGAAACGGTAGCAGCGAAACTGCATTAGTTCAGTTCAACTGACTTGCGCTACTCGAATTTCGCGTAGCGGAACATGACGCGAGCCAGTTGAATTGAACTACTGCGGTTTCGCGGCGGAGGTGTCCTACTGGCGTGATCCACATCGTCTGATGACATCCAATAACAAAGTGAAGGTACGCACTCACTTTCTTTTATATTGGTTCGATCGGCCGAGTTCGCCTGACGACGTACGAGCGTTGTTCGGCCGATGACGGATTAGGTGTCCGCCTCGCGTTATTGTTTCAATTTAGACTAACCCGATTTTTTTTCAATGTTTCGGGTAGCGGCTGGTTTAGTTCAATCATTAAGTGTGTATTTTCGTTAGTGGCTTTAAGTCTTTTCTCAAACGAATTCGACAATCGGACGCGATTTTTCGATGATGAGTGAAAACCATAGAGAATCATCGATATGTTTGCACATCTCTCCATCGAGAGTCGCTATACCTATATTTTACACTCGTTGTAGACACACCTTTTTACCCCACTCGTCTATCTATACACGTGCGCATTATGTGGATAGGTTTAGCAATTACGATAGTGAGAATGTCCAGAATGAGTAATTTGAGTTCGACGTTAATGTTCAATGTTAGGGCTTTTTCAGCAAAATTTCCATCAGTGTCGAAAACAAATGACTGACCAAAGAGCACATTTAACATGCACATGGATATAAAAAACTCTTCAGTTTTCTGGCAAACAATGGTGATTAACGATTTAATGTCCGTTTTACAGCACATCTGTCCTTGTGTAAGAACATAACTCAAAAAGTTAGTACCTAGTGCTCTTCATTTTAAGTACATTAGTTATTAAAAAACTTTCTACGCAACTCGTTAAATCTTATAATGAAACATTGATGTATCAGTCAAAGATAATAAAGATCAATGTTGCAAGCATTAATTTAAATTGGTTTTTGTCTCAATTTTGTTTTTGTCGTGCCTTTTATCTTGTTTTTAAGTACTTATAAGTAATAATAACGTAAAAGGACGGCGCGCGTTTTTATTATTTAACCTTCGATATGTCAATGAATCAAGCTAAGTTTTATTTCACGTTGCCTACGCGGTGGCTACGAGCTACGACTTGCTACGAAAAAAATGTTTCCGTAGCACTTCTTTTTAAACTAATAAATTATAAACAAGCGTCTAGTAATTATTAAGTACGACCATTTTGGGTCTGATGAGTTAATTCTCATGTATGGTTATTCATGTCGAATTAAAACTGCCCCTTTTTAATCTAGTAGGTAAGTACGTGTTCTTTTGTATTTATTTCAGTGGGTAATTAAAATCGCTCATAAGAGGCTGACACTGAAAGTTTTTAGAACTGGCCACTTGTAAACCTACCTAATAAAAAAATATGTTCAAATTTTGAAAAGAATATTGGCAAACAGTTCCACTCTTTGCCTCAGTCATATTATTATTGTGTATGTATTTTATTAATTTGTCATTTGTTTACGATTTGGCGGCAAATTTAAAATTCTGTGTCACGTCAGCATGAATTTAACCTCTCTGCTCGACAAGATTTTGACACGTGACACATCAGCTGGCTCGACGGGGTGTTGCGAATTACGTCATGAAATTCAGGAATTTACATCAATTTTCAGCATTCGATTTTATTGAGAAAAATATGTTACCGCGTCTATTTTATACCATAAGTTTGTGGCAAATATCTTTAATTATATGTTGAGGTCAGTCAAACCGCGTCAGTACACTGCGAAAGTTGTATAGAATAGGTATTACTACACCTATCCAAAAGGTAGACTATTTAAATTCACTGAAAATAATGTACCTAAACAACTTTCTCTCTTGCTGAAAATATGAAAAAGGAAAAATAAATATATTAGCATTCTCTCTACATTCTTACTTTTACCACATTTCATACATAAACTACATAAAAAACACGATCAAAACTTGATAAAAAATACAAAAAATTATGTTGCAACGTGACACTTCTTAGTGCTGACCGTCTACCCAATTTTCTTATTTCGATTCAAAAGTTGCATTCAGCTTAATCGATACTCGCAATAAAATCGAACATGAAAAAAGTGGTAGAAACTGAATAAAAACTCTTTGGTATATTTCCGATGAACAATTATTTACTTTTGATATTATAATTTTATTAGTACCTACTTAAGGACATACACGTACAGTGTGGATAGAGGAGTAACTTTTTAGGGTACCGTACGTACGACTGAAACAATCGAACTTATAGTATCACTCGTGTGTCGGACTGTCGGTCGGTCACAGCCACTTTGCTCTGAATCTACTGGACCGATTAAGTTGAAATTTGGTACATATATTAATTTTGGTGACCCAAACACGGAAGTGTAACGTAAATAAATGAATTATTTTGAATATGGGGTCACTTTTGGGGGCAAATAAAAAAATTTTAAAATAAAAAGTTTGGCTGACTATACCGTGTGACATATCAAATGAAGGGGCTTGATGTGAGGGTCTCAAAAATTTATTTTTAATTATTCTATACCTATTATTTTTGGAACGAAGTTCTCTAACGCGGCTTGCGCGGTAGGGGTAGGTAAAGTGGCAGAATTTGTCACGCGAAAAAGTGTTCATACTTGCCACTGTTTTCTTCTAATTTGATAGAGAGAGAGAGAGAAAGTGTGATTTGGTCAAAATGTAAAACTAAGATGGCGGCTGCGATTTTTTTTTAATTTTTCATCGTTTGCTTCGTTTTCCCGGTTTTCGAAGCTGGAAGAACCGATAGTGTCGTTAAAATGTAAATCCATTATCACGGCTTCGAAAATTATAATTTCGTCATTGGTATCGTTTTCATAGTTTTCAAGGGTGCTAAAGTCGATAGTGAGGTCAAAATGCAAATCCAAGATGGCGGCTGCGAAAACTTTGTTTTTGTTTTAAATCATACGTGAGAAGGAATTTCGTTCCTGACCCCCCGATCGGGGTCGTCAGGACCGTCCCCTGACCGCACACGTTTATTTTTTTTATGTGTAGAAGAAAAGAGACCATTCCCCCCACTTAGCTCCGAATCAATTGAAACCAAAAATTTTGAAAAAATAGAGAAAATAGTTACTTGATTCCTGGAATATATAATTATGAACAACATGTTTTTCAAGTAAAATGCTAAGTTTGATTTTGGGATAAATTATTGGTATAAAACATGATAAATTTATGATGAGAACCCTCTCCACGCGAGTTCAACTCGCACTTGTTCGTTGTTTTAATAAGTTCATAGTGGAATTATTTAATTATTTTTAAACAACTTCAAAAAGTAGGAGGTTCGTAATTCATTTCATACAGCCTCTGCCAAATATGAACGGAATTGATGTTTTTAGGGACTCCGTAGTCGTAAAGGATTCCTTATAACTTCGTCATTCCCGTCTGTCTATGTGCTTGTCGGTCTGCCATGTCTAAATCTAGATTTTAACCAATTTGCACGGTCCAGTCTTCCTTACACTGGGACAACGCCGGCGTTTTCGCAGGGCGTTCGTGCAGAACTCGATTGCGGGACGAAGTAGGCACTGTTTAGGTCCCAAGTTGCCGCTCTGCAGTTTGGAATATAATTTTAATACGGGTGTGATACGGATAATATTCGTATACAACCGCAGAATTAACTTTGTTTTTCATAGCTTTTTCGAGAAATACAAACTTATTTTTGCAGTCGATAAAATTGATGCTGTGCAATGTGCTTAAATATTCATCCCAACTATGGAACCCTTCACTGTGCGTGGTCCGACATACACTAAACCAGTTTTTTACGTTGGTAAACTAGCTTCAACTAACGAAAAATATTAACGTCATTAATTAGAAGTGTTTGCGGAATACCTTCCCATCATATACCTACAATTAATTTATCATCATTCCCAAACAAAATTTTGTTAAGCCTAAAAAATGTATACTGGGCATTCTGTAGCAAACTATCAGAAAATATCAAAAATAAAATCCACATCCAATAAATTAAAATAATTTTAAGCAGCGAGTGCATTCTGAATTCAAATTAAGAAACAATTCGGCGCGAAATAAAAAAATGACGTAAGTACCTATTCCGGTCATTTAGTGTCCTGCCTGTTGACTCGGTTTCAATATTATAATGTACGAAAAACGATTAAAATGACATTAGAAAAGTATTAATCATTATTTTTAGCAATGTTTTTTGTATTTAATACTTAAAACAATTTTATTTCAATTTTCATGTATCGATTTCTGACATTCGACATATATTAATATCGAGTCGATCGAAAAAAATCGTTTGGCATAATCGCTATCGCACATCATTACAATAAAAAAAACATTATTAGTCGGAGATTTTTAACACAAATTTGAGTAGTGGTAATGAATATTACGTGTTATTAGACCTGTGTTCGTATATTACGTTAAGATCTAGGCATTTTCTAGTTGTTTATAATATTTAAAATAATATTTGTCACATTTTATATCGTATAGTACATGTTTAAGTGTGATATTTGTGAAAAGTAAAAATGTTAACACGCACGATTGGCGCGAAACTTCGACTTTGGATATCAAAAATCTTCATTACCACTACTTATTTAACGTGAACAATGGATGAATTCGTCAAATAATTAAATGACGTATTATTCACTGCCCCTGTGGTGGAGTTTGAATGTTCGAAATCCCCAATTTTCATGTTTTTTAGCCTCGACTACCACTGTCATCAAAATGGCGATTATCACATTTACGGGCTTACATTTTATTAAGGTAAATTAATTAACTTGCACGTTAAATATGAATGATGATATGGCGTTGTCATATAAGTTTTTTATCCAACTCTCTTAATTAATGCACATTCATAAGATTAGATGGGTAGCATAATAAATATTTTCATTATTAAATTAGGATGTCGTATGTCATCATGTTGGGGTCCAATTGGATCCGCTACCGAGCCGGCGGAGGTCTTCGTGTTCGGGTCCAATTGGGGGCGCTTCCGAACTATACGGTTAAGGCGAGGATTTGTTATCACTTTCGATGTCATTTAAGTCAACAAGAAAGTTATGATAGACTTCGATTGGCCTTTCACGATGAAGCCCCATCTCCTGCCACTGTTTACAACTGGTTTAATGAGAACGTGGTCGTATATATACTAATCTCACCGATGATCTGCGTGAGGGACGGCCTTCTACGGCGACGACTGAACATAACATCAGTGTTGTGCGGTGTATGATAGAGACTGACAAAAGAGTGACTTATCAGCAGATTCGGACAAGCTTAGGCATCGATATGAGTCAAGTGCACAAAATCCTCCATGAACATTTAGCGGTCAGGAAGCTTTGTGCTCGGTGGATACCTCATAATTAGACAGAGGCCCAAAAACTCCGTCATGTTGATTGGTGTCGTGAAATGCTTCAAAGATTTAACGGAGGTGACTCAAATGCTGTGTTCGACATACTTACAGGTGACGAAAGCTGGTTTTGATGTTATGATCCTGAAACTAAGAGACAGTCTGCTGTCTGGGTGTTTCCTTTCGAGGAGTTGCCAACTAAAGAGAGGTCGACGCGTGGGAAAAAGATGGTGGCCTCGTTCTTCGGAAGGACAGGTCATTACGCAACAATTATTTTAGAGGTTCGAAAAACAGTTACTGCAGAGTGGTACACTAACAATTGTTTACCACTTGAAAAAGTTCGGGAGAAACGACCTCGCAGAAGGTATTTTATTTATTTATTTATTAGACCAGAAAAAGTAAACATGTCACACAATTTGTCGTAGCTACTTAAAATTATGCTTAAAAGTAATTTAGTTACAATTGTGTCTTATTATTAGCATCTGCTGCCGAACTAGGTGTATAGCCTGTGTTTCAGCATGCAGCGCCTCAAGCCCTCGGACTGAGTATGCGAGTATGAGCTTATGATCAAAAGGAAACAGGTTTATTTTAAAATATGAACTTAATTAGTTAAAAAGAAAGAAAGGGTTGCTGTCCTCTGGGTGTGTAAAATGAAGGAAGTGAGTGTATGAGTGTGAGAGGGTGTGTACAGAATTAAATAGATTTAGCTAGTAGATTCTTACAGAGTGTCTATAGATTTAAAAAGCCGACAATAAGTTGTACCTATCACTACTTTAAGATGGTAAGTAAATTTTCAGTTTGATCGTATGTTAACTTCCAAAGCCACAGAGATACCGATTTCTTCATCGCTGAAATATTCTCAGAGTACATTTCAAGAATCTTATTAATCTTGTCATATAAAAAGGGGCCCAAAAAGGGGTAAAATCTACGAATAAAAGCCGTCTTTAAGTGTGGTAACCTCTTGCATACAGGTAAACCTTTCCGCCTTATTAGGTTTGGATTGTACTCTAAGATAGTATGCTGTTTAGAAACGATGCTTAATACAAACAGTTGGCGCACAGTCAGTACCTCACAGTATTCATAAAGAAGTGTGGTAGAGTATCGGAAAGGCTTAAAAGTACATAGTTTCAGTATGGTTCTTTGTGAAACCTCTAGTTGCTTTATCGTAGTTTTCGGTGCACCGCCCCAAGATGATATGCAATATGTAACCAGTGACTGACAAAGCGCATAATAGATTTGTTTTAGGATTATAGGGGTGACTACATGTCTCAATGTTTTAAAAATGTAGGTAAGCTTACGAATCCTTTTACTCAGCAGTTGAATGTGTGCTTTGAAACTAAAATTTTCATCAATTATGACGCCCAAATATTTAATTGTCTTTGTCCGTTCCAAAAGATTGCATGAGTATTTAAAATAACCCAAGGCGTCACGAGAGCAATTATGTGCGATAATATTTAGACTCGTTTGTGAAGAAGTACGAATCGAAAAGGTCATGTACTTCGTTTTCTCAACGTTTAGGGTAAGTACATTATCATAAAGCCACCTCTTTACCAAATCAAAACCCTTTTGGGCTAGCTGGTAGGTCTCATTCCATGTTTTCATCCTCCTTCACCACGAAAACGCCTCGTCGCACACCGCCAAGCAGACAATCGACTACTTGGCGACGTCAGACGTGGAATTACTGGGTCACCCGCCCTATAGCCCCGACCTCGCACCTAGCGATTTTTATTTATTTCCGATAATAAAAGAAAAACTTGGAGGAAAACGTTTTATGGACGCCGAGGAAGCAGTGGCTGTGTTTCAAAATGCCGTCGAAGAGACCCCTAAGGACGAGTGGGCAAAGTGCTTTTCTCAGTGGTTCCATCGGATGCAGCGATGTATTGATGTAAATGGACACTATTTTGAAAAGATATAATAAAACTAATAACTTGCTAGTTTGTTCAGTTTTTGATTTTTTAAGAACTTTCAGTGTCACCCTCTTAATGTATTTTTTCCCATTTTTCATTTACTGGGTAATATAGATATAGAAGACTATAATGGATTCTTGTATTCTCCCGAGCCTAACCTACGCTAGCCAGACTTGGGTCTTCACTGATAAAGTAAAGAACAAAATTGCATCATGTCAACATGCAATGGAACGAAGTATACTTAAACTACGAAAAATACATAAAACGAGAAACACAGTCATTCGCATGAAAACAAAATTAACTGATGCACTTCATTATAGTTTGAAACAAAAGTGGAACTGGGCAGGACACTTGTCCAGATATAAGGATCAGAGATGGACTTATCGAACCACTAAATGGCTGGGCCCAAAAGGCAAACGAAGTGTGGGGAGACAGAAGAAAAGATGGGTCGATGATATAACAAAGACTGCTGGAACAAGTTGGATGCATTTGGCCAAGGACAGGGAAAGGTGGAAAAGGATGGATGAGGCACAAGGACCCAAGAAGATACATAACAAAGAAAAAGAAGAAACACATAGTTTATAATCTGATATATATCTGTATTGTTAAGTGGAAAAATAAAGCTATAATAATAATAGATATAGAGCAACCAGTTTATATGTTAATAAATCTTTTTGAGAAACATTTTTACACGTGGAACCCAATTCAAATAAATCCACTTACATCGTTAATTGTACTCGAGAGCTTATCTACGACTATGTACGTACTTGAAACACCATAAAACCATGGGATTAAGCCAAAGTAAACATAGTCCCTTTTAATGACTTTAGGAGGCAATAAAGTTAATCTTTTAATCTTACTTTAGATGTCAGTCCTGTTTTTTTTTTAAACTTTTATGTTTTCAATTTGTAGTTGAAAATAATTGGAGCCATTTCGGTTTTTATTGTATCATTTGTTTTGTGATTTATATTTCTATTTTCTAAGGCTTTGTTTTCAATAATTTCTTTCGAAAGCTAATCTTTAAATCTATCTTAAACGTACATCATAGTCTTTATTTTTTTTCTTAGGTTTTTACTTTAACTTATCTATCTCGTGTAAGATAAGAATTGTATGAGAATAGATGTCGTGGAAACAAGATTAGTCAGACAGCAAGATTGGTAGTCGTGTCGACTGCTCAGTGTGGTCTGGTTCAATTACATTTATGTTGCCAATCCTACTATCCTTATAAAAATGTGAAAGTTTGTATGTTTGGATCTTTGTTACTCAATCACGCAAAAACGGCTGTGCAGATTGGGATGAAATTTGGCACACAGATAGTTTATAACTTAAATTAACACAGGATAGTTTTGATCCCGGTAGTACGTTCCCGTGGGATAATTTCCGTACTACACGCGGGCAAAGCCGAAACGAAAGCTAGGGTTACATAAATCCTCAACAATTACGTTCACTCCATTGCATTGCCAAATTGTTGCCAAACTATTGTGTTAACTTGAACTATAGTTACGTAGGGCTTTGTAAATGAATCTGTCAGGCCCAAACCGTCTAAATAAGGAGTGGTCCGTTAATTGCCACATGAGAGGTGATTAATACCGGCGAGCCTTCACCCCATGTCCTTTCGAGGGCGAGCAGTGATACATTATTCAACTCTGTGACTGATTGAAGTAGCCACTTGACACTTCATTTATCTATGTTGAGTCTGGAGGTGCTCAAGTATATTACGGTTTTTTGGTCAATTTATTTATTTATTTCACATCAAGTTAATGTTGTTTAATTCATTTGTGTGATGGAATAAAATACCTAAATATGAAGCGATGGGTAAACAATTTTCAGCAAATTGGAACTGCATTTTATATTACTGAAAGCGAGACACTATTCAAGTGAGAGACTTTGCTCTTTAGAATTTTTTAGAGATTTCGTAACTTGCCGTATAAAATTATGAAATAAAATATATATTTTATTGACATAAAAGTGTGTTACATTTTTATATGGAAACCCTGACTCCTGCGCTAGGTTGTAACCTGTGTTACAGGAATAAGTGTCTTCTCCCAGTAGTTTTACACAGATATTATGCAATACCATTTAAACAATTTTAAATTAAAACAATACCTGCTTGTGGTGTGTGTGAGGTTGGGTGTGTATGCATGTTTGTATATGTGTGAGCGTGAGTGAGTGTGTGTGAGTGAGTGAATGAGTGTCTGTGTGTGTGTGAGAATGCGTGGCGTGAACGTACGTGTGAGTGAATATCATGGTATATATGTCGCAGGCATATTGTATGATTCGTGTCAGTTCCTTAAACGAATGTCCAAGCGGTACTTTGACTCCGCAGTCAAACATAGGAATCCCCTAATAGTCAAAGCAGCTTGCTATGTCCCGTCCAATAACCAAGTTAGTAAGGCCCGTCGCCCTAGGCATGTCCTCTCAGACCCAGATGACCCCATAACTCTCCTCCAGGAGAGCAGTAGGGCCACAAGTACAGTATACAAAAAGACACACCGACACAACTTCAGACCTCGCCGTAGAGGTCCGCGACCGCGACCCACCCGAGTAAATGATACTCCCCCCCGACCCTTGCTCGATAACGATGCGCCAGCCCGCGTTTTTGCTGAGCCTGTAGCTTTAAATTCCCCTGATAATAATAATGATCCATCCTTGATCCAGCCTGTCCCTCTTGCTGTCCTCCCCCCAGCGAACGCCCTAAGCCGAGGTTCGTACCCCACAGGGGGTGCCCTTAGCGAGCGTTCGCCTAGTTTTAATTAGCTTAGTTTATATGCCCCTGGCTGGAGGCTTTGAGTTTCTTTTAGGAGCTTAAGGCAGCCACAGGAAAGTCCGGTTAAGCAGCGAATACCTCAGTGGTAACCTGCGAGATGCCCTAAGCAAAAAAAAAAAAAAAAATGTATGATTCGTCATTTTACAAACGGCGCCGTCCGTTTACAAACGCTTGCGGTTTTGCAAAATGCCTAAGGCAAATTGGCAACTCGTTCAATTGTTATAATTCGGACATTCATTGTTATTGTAGGGAACTGACCATCACAAAAACACAGCTTGGACAAAACAGATATTATTCGAGCAATCAGGTACCTACAATAACTACATATGAAGACTTACGTAAGAGTAAATTATAATATGTGCTTGATAATTTAGAGGTATGAGGAACAGGGTGTAAAGTTCACTCATCCACCATAGAAATGGGAGGATCCTCCGACCAGGCGGGTGTTGTGTCTGCCGGGCAACTGCCCGAAAGTTGATGTCGGATATTCTTATATATGTCGTTCGCGCGGTAAACTCTAATTGCGCGATGTACGATTTGTACGATTTGACGTCATATCTTTGATGGGTCGTTCGTATGTGGCGGTGTAACCTCTACAGGTATTTGTAAAGTATTTAAGTAACAAAAATACTTTCATACTGTTTGT
Organism: Conistra vaccinii; assembly: GCA_948150665.1. Classification (NCBI taxonomy): domain Eukaryota; kingdom Metazoa; phylum Arthropoda; class Insecta; order Lepidoptera; family Noctuidae; genus Conistra; species Conistra vaccinii. The sequence goes on along the minus strand of OX411327.1, from coordinate 12,091,926 downwards.
ACCAATTCTATTCCGCATTAGTCCAGCGAGCACCAGATTCCATGGACACCTGTGTGGCTACCATGAGTTTCATTTTACCATCTCGATCAAACGCATCGAGCGCGTTCGGCGTTCCGATTGGCCCTTCACCGGTGAAGGCTGGCCGGCTGCCAATCGGAGTGCCAAACGCGGTCGATGCGTTTGATCGAGATGGTAAAATGAAACTCATGGTAGCCACACTGAGCGTTTTTTACGTGCCGGATAACCTCAAAAACTTCGTCATACTTTCACGGCATTTTCCACTGTTCCCGTTTGTGAATCGTATATTTTTCTTAATAAATGTTCTTAAAATATATTTTTTTTTTGTGGAAAGTCCTTTGCACACGTAGAATTGCACTGTTTTCAATATTATTTACTGTCACAAAACCACTGCTCGACGCCATTTTTCTTGTTTTGATTAGCAGCGACGCGCGTGGTAAAAAATAGAACTAAATTCTTCAATTTGCCGCGGCATTTTGTAAACAGCGTTTGAATTGTCCATCAAATGTTGCGGCATATTGTATAGTGACTAGGCAATTTACATTTTGTCTTAGGCATTTTGCAAAACCCCAAGCGTTTGTAAACGGACGGCGCCGTTTGTAAAATGACGAATCATACAATATGCCTGCGACATATATACAATGTCGCCCATGCGCATGTGACCACCCGTAATTTTCTGAATTCATGAAAAAATATCGAAAATAAACTTCAAAAGGGGGGTCTATCTATAACATTTTTCACTAGTTTTTTTAAAATAAATACACAATTTTTTACCGAAAAAATTACTTCGATTCCGTTTTTTTTTTCGTAGTCGATAATTTTTTGTAAAAATTTTAATTAACCTGTTAAAATAACTCATAAGCTTTTGGAAATAATAAACAGAATCCAAATCGACCCATAAACTTCGGAGATGTGTCAAAAAACAGAAAGCAAATCTTTAAAAAATTAAAAATTGAATAACATGAAAAATGTTATAGATAGACCCCCCCTTTTGATATTTTTTCATGAATATTCAGAAAATTATGGGCGGTCACATGCGCATGGGCGACATTGTATATTTATCGTACATATTTATAATGGGACCTGGCAATTGCAAGGTTTATGTTATTAATTTTTCAGTCTGTATGTAGCCAGTCAATGTTTGTAGCCAGGTGTTTATTTTCGTTTTAATTTCATTTTTAGAGAATGGGTTAATTCGTAGTGCCTTGTTGATCTTATTATAGATATGCGTAGCAAGAAAAAGATGTTGCCGTCTAGCTGAGGCAGTCTTACCTACATTTGACGTATTTACAAACAATAGTGATTGTGCGTTTACTTTTGTAACTGTTGTTTATAGGTGTTATTAGGTGTTGCTTCAATGTGATATTGAGAAGATATAGCTGTCTCACTGTGAGCACTTTACAATTATACTAAAGACAGGGAACGTCGGGTCCTTTCCGCGCATCCATTGCTTTTAAAATGGTTACCTATTCGTCTGCCAGCGCAGAGAGTGACGGCTCTGTCTACCTACGTTGTTTACCCATTTCTCCTTCTTACTTAGTCAAGTACGGAACGAAGTTTTTTACTATGGGCAAAGCATAAGTATTGAACATAGGAAGTCTCCTATGTTCAATACTTATGCTTTGCCCATAGTAAAAAACTTCGTTCCACCAAAAATCGTCTTCTACGATATCCTTCTCACCGCTCTGGTTTCATTCACTCTTCTTTCTTCGTCCAGACTCGCACGCAGACTCGACGTCGCAGGCTGCGTGGCAGTCCCAACACTATCCTGCAATCAATAGCCTCTCGGGCAGACAGCCCGCTAGTGTGGGCGCTTGCAAACCGGACCCGTTCTGTTTTAGCCCTATGGGGCTGCCATCACCTAAATTACGAACCCCGCTAAAAACTTCAATTACCCCGGACTTTGGGTGAAATGAAGATTTTTCCCGGGACGCCCTCGGATTTTTTTTGCAATAAATAAATCCATCGTTAAGTATCATATTATTTTTTTTATTAATAGGAAATTAACTTAAGCCTCAATCAACAATACAAATAAAAAGCTTAGAGCTAGTTTCACCATACTCTGTTAGTTAGTTTTAACGTCCCATTACGTAGATAACTGCCCGTTAGGCGTAGTGAGTGTTTCACCACGTACTAACGAATGGTTAATTCTCTTAACATGGCGTTAAACTTAATCACTGCTCCAATGGTCTGCTAATTCTTGTAACAGGCCGTCAACTGGTTGTGAGTTGTTGGTGATAATTTTATTTTTTAACATGAATTAGGTGATATAAAAAAAAAATAGAACTTGTAATATTATTCGACGTCCTAAAACATACAAAGAGCGACGACGTCACTATTTTGAAGAATATGACGATGTAGATTTCAGGACAAGGTTTCATGTATCGATAGATTTTTGTAGCTATGGATGTTTTGCGATGAATGATTGAAGATAAACTTGAATATTCATCAAATCGGTGTGTACCTTAAATGGTCTTACGATGTGAATTGTAATAAAAATATGCCTGTTTTGCTATTTAGTACAACTTCTTTCGTAAGGTGTTAGGTACTTAATGTAAATATTTGGATGCTAATTTGTAACCTTGTTTGTAATGTGTTATTGGGTTTTTCATCTGGAAATTCTTAGTAGCAGCCTGGAGTCTGGATTTGTGCCCAGTCGATGGCAATAGGCTCGCCCTCTATTACATGGGCCTTAAAAAACATAACTGGCGAAACGTGGGTGTACTGTAGGTACACCTCTGCCTAACCCATCGGGGAATACGGGCGTGATGTTATGTAGGTAGGTATATATGTGTAATTTGTAACCTAGTTTAAAAGCTCACACATTAGTTCCCACTAGTAAAAGGACCACCCCATCATCTACCGTGAATGTTACACAAAGCGTCTACGAGATGTCGTATAAGATGGGCATGGATGAAGCAAACCTGAAATTTTGTTTGCTTACAGAAACAAGTCGATTTTGCTAATAAACCAACTTCTATTTAGTTGGTATATCAGTCATTGAAACTGCTCAGGGAGTTATATTCTTCTGTGAGCATCTTTCAACCCTCTTTTTTTCATGAGCAATGATCACTGCAATATTCTTATGTTTTGTAATGAGTCTTATTGAAATTTCTTTTTCACTGCGCAGAAATTGGGACCGCGATTTCTTTTCGACATATTACAACACACAAAATTTTAAAGATTACAAAGTTATAATCACTGACTCGTTGGTCTAGTGGTCGCAAGCGCTACTGCTGAGCATGAGGTCCTGGTTTCGATTCCCAGGTCATGCGTGTTATTGGGTTTTTCCACCAGGAATATCTCAGTAGCAGCCCGGAGTCAAGATTCGTGCCCGGTTGATGGCAATAGGCTCGCCCCCTATTAAATGGAACTTAAACATAACTGGCGAAATGTGGATGTACTAAAGGTACATCTTTGCCCAACCCTTCGGGGAACCAAGGTGAAATGTTATTAAAAATCACCACAATTCAAATTCCACAAGCGCGACACCGAAAACATAAAACATATGGTATTACAGTATATTATATAATATGCGTATGACGTTTAAACCGACAAATAAAGAATTACACAGACGCTCTTTCGATTTTAACACAAATTATGACATTTCAATTCAGTGGCATTACATTATTATACGGCTAGTTCCAATGAGGTATGTTTAGATAATTATTTGTTTAGACGCCTTGACATTTTGTTTTGGTTGCTTATAAACGTGGTACGAGAGCCCATGACCAAAATGTATGATTCATCGTTTTACGAACAAAAACGTATAAAATCGATAGATTTGGTTATTCTGAATTCAACAAATCCTAATTTCCTCAATTTTCCGCATCACGTCTGACCTGACCGCATTTTAAAAAAAAAAAAACCAAACTGTTTCATAGCGATCTGTCTGATTTTCAGAATGTAGTTGAACGATAGATCTAAAGTGGGTGATAGACATGCGTACTTGGCCCGACGTCATCGGTGACATACGTGAAACATGCTTTCTCACAATGTATCGCGATGTTTTAGAATTTTCTGAACCAAACTAAACATACATTACACAAATGACGAAACAAAATGCTGGCTCGCGACTCTGACACGCGGTTATGACAAACGTATGAAACTACGAACCAAGGCGGGCTACGAGCAAAATTTCAAACCTGTTTTATCGCCGGCGAACTTACTCGGTGGTTTACACACGGGCGAGTAAGGTCGCCGAGCCATAAGTCGGAGACCGTGTGCTTGCTCACACGTCTATCACCCCTTTTAGATACCTACAGAAAACACAATTTTCAGAAACATTTTATGCGCATGATGTCTAAAAACAAACTTTGTCGTAATAAAATTACGCAACCTATGTACATTTTTAATATCAGACAGTGATGAAACTGTCTGCCTATTTTTATTTGACATAGCAGAAATGGATTCCCATAACTGTGTCGTTTCTGTCCGGTACTGCCCACCGAGTCGGGTTCAGAATCATCTTAACTAACGATTTTATACGGTTTTGGCCGTAAAACTATGTGGTTATGGTTTTGGTCGTGGGCTCTCCTACTAACGAGAGTGAATGACAAGTCAGACCGGTCATATTTGTTCAATCAATGACAGATACCACAGAGTACTTTATAACATGCTGACAGATACTTCTACTTGATGTTTGATTTAGCAACGCCTTGTTATGATCCCTCCGTAGAACGTAAACCTTTTTGACGTCTTCGTCAATTTTAACAGAACATTTCATAATGGCGCATTAAGACCTAATTTCACCAAACTATTCTTAATGAGCAATTATGAAATGTTCTGTTAAAATTGACGATTCGGGCGTGTGACCCGAAAGTGGAGGAGGATACGCCCCCGTGGTCTCAAGAAACCATATACTTATCGTCGGAAGACGAGGCGTGTTCGTCGTCAGTATAGGCGTCAGTGTGGTCCTCCTCTTAGAAGTGTTATGTCGGTTCCTGGGCGGGTTATGAAGTACATTTATGCTGGAAGTGCTATTCAGCAGGCAGCTTGGAAGTTCGGTGTTAAGAATTATGATATAGACTATTCTTCTTGTCCTTTTTTTACTTTATTTGCTATGGGGAATAAGAATGTTGGGTTATATTTACAGAATCAGTATGGTATGATGATTTTGAATAAGATTAAGTATGTAATATCTAATATTGAATTGAATAGATATTTTGATATTGGTAAGATTGAAGTTGTAGATAAGCATATGTCTGATTTGCGAATCGATCCTTTGTTTTCTCAAGATTCTTTTGATAAATGTACTTATTTTGTAGCTAATCATGGATCGTTCGGAACGCCTCAGTTATCTGGTTCTTATGAAAATTTAAAGCGTACCCCTTTAAAGAGGGGTGCATCTATTAAGTGGACTTATTATCCTAGATGTAAAAAGCGTGTAGAAACTAGTTATTTGAATGCGAAGACTCGTATAAATGAGTTGTGTGTGTTAATGGGTTCTCCCGATGTTGTAAATAGTGCTCATGCTGCGAGAGCTTATATTGGTTTCGATGCTTTGGGTTTACCGTCTAAGACGGATGAACATTATTATTATGAATATTCTTTACGTTATACTATTACTTATAAATGTCATTTTACTTTTACTACTTTGAATATAGATAATTTTAAATATTAATTGTAGTTTTTTTAATGCCCCGCATAGGTGACACTTACCGCAACGCATGGGTAACGTGACAATTTCTATTTTTTTTTTAAGTCCGACTTGCGGACACCCGAGCGTAGGCCGAAGGCCGGCGGAGCGAGGGCGACATTTATGACGGAAGATAGGGCGGCAGCTTTTTTTTTTATTGCGAGCGTAGCGAGTGCTGTAAAAAGTGCCCATATGTGTATTTCTATTTTTAGAACATGACGTCATCCGCATCGCGCGCCGGTCTAAAACACCCTACCGGCGCGTCCGCTGAGAACGCAGCAGGGGGTCCTTTGGCTGTACTAAGTCCTGGTGTTGATACATGTGGTGTAAGTGCACAGTTGCAGTGTGGTACTGCTAAGAAGCGCAAGTGTCTCAAACCTAGTTGTCTTTTTTTTTTGACTTTCGATTTATTTGAGTTTACTGAAGATTGTCGTCAGTGTTTACTTGATTATTTTCAAGATATTGTTACTTTTGTGATTGGATTGGAGCAATCTCATACTTCTACACGAGTAAGCCATCATTTACATGCTTTTTTAGAGTTTAATGAATCTATTTTATTACAAGGCGTTTCATAACAAGGCGTTGCTAAATAAAATATCAAGTAGAAGTATCTGTCAGTATGTTATAAAGTACTCTGTGGTATTTGTCATCGATTGAACAAATATGAGCGGTCTGACTTGTCATTCACTCTCGTTAGTAAGAGAGCCCACGACCACATCCATACCACATCGTTTTACGGCCAAAACCGTATAAAATCGTTAGTTTAGATGATTCTGAACCCGACTCGGTGGGCAGTAACGGTCAGAAACGACACAGTTATGGGAACCCATTTCTGCTATGTCAAAAAAAATAGGCAGACAGTTTCATCACTGTCTGATATTAAAAATGTACATAGGTTTCGTAATTTTATTACGAAAAAGTTTGTTTTTAGACATCATGCGCATAAAATGTTTCTGAAAATTGTGTTTTCTGTAGCTATCTAAAAGGGGTGATAGACGTGCGAGCAAGCACACGGTCTCCGACTTATGGCTCGGCGACCTTACTCGCCCGTGTGTAAACCGCCGAGTGAGTTCGCCGGCGATCCAACAGGTTTGAAATTTTGCTCGTAGCCCGCCTTGGTTTGTAGTTTCATACGTCTGTCATAGCCGCGAGTCGCGAGCCGGCATTTTGTTTCGTCATTTGTGTAATGTATGTTTAGTTTGGTTCAGAAAATTCTAAAACATCGCGATACCGTGTGAGAAAGCGTGTTTCACGTGTGTCACCAACGACGTCGGGCCAAGAACGTATGTCTATCACCCACTTTAGATCTATCGTTGAACTACATTCTAAAAATCAGACAGATTGCTATAAAACAGTTTGTTTTTTTTTTACATAATATTTAAAAATGCGGTCAGGTCAGACGTGATGCGGAAAATTGAGGAAATTAGGATTTGTTGAATTCAGAATAACCAAATCTATCGATTTTATACGTTTTTGTTCGTAAAACGATGAATCATAAATTTTGGTCATGGGCTCTCGTACCATGTTTATAAGCAACCAAAACAAAATGTCATGGCGTCTAAACAAATAATTATCTAAACATACCTCATTGGAACTAGCCGTATAATAATGTTATGCCACTGAATTGAAATGTCATAATTTGTGTTAAAATCGAAAGAGCGTCTGTGTAATTCTTTATTTGTCGGTTTAAACGTCATACGCATATTATATAATGTACTGTCATACCATATGTTTTATGTTTTCGGTGTCGCGCTTGTGGAATTTGAATTGTGGTGGTTTTTAATAACATTTCACCTTGGTTCCCCGAAGGGTTGGGCAAAGATGTACATTTAGTACATCCACATTTCGCCAGTTATGTAAACTAGACCAACGAGTCAGTGATTATAACTTTGTAATTTTTAAAATTTTGTGTGTTGTAATATGTCGAAAAGAAATCGCGGTCCCAATTTCTGCGCAGTGAAAAAGAAATTTCAATATAACTCATTACAAAACATAAGAATATTGCAGTGATGATTGCTCATGAAAAAAGAGGGTTGAAAGATGCTCACAGAAGAATTCAACTCCCTGAGCAGTTTCAATGTCCGATATACCAACTAAATAGAAGTTGGTTTATTAGCGAAGTCGACTTGTTTCTGTAAGCAAACAAAATTTCAGGTTTGCTTCATCCATGCCCATCTTATACGACATCTCGTAGACGCTTTGTGTAACATTCACGGTAGATGATGGGGTGGTCCTATTACTAGTGGGAACTAATGTGTGAGCTTTTAAACTAGGTTACAAATTACACATATATACCTACCTACATAACATCACGCCCGTATTCCCCGATGGGTTAGGCAGAGGTGTACCTACAGTACACCCACGTTTCGCTAGTTATGTTTTTAAGGCCCATGTAATAGAGGGCGAGCCTATTGCCATCGACTGGGCACAAATCCAGACTCCAGGCTGCTACTAAGAAATTCCAGATGGAAAAACCCATTACAAACAAGGTTACAAATTAGCATCCAAATATTTACATTAAGTACCTAACACCTTACGAAAGAAGTTGTACTAAATAGCAAAACAGGCATATTTTTATTACAATTCACATCGTAAGACCATTGGTACAGTACACCGATTTGATGAATATTCAAGTTTATCTTCAATCATTCATCGCAAAACATCCATAGCTACAAAAATCTATCGATAAATGAAACCTTGTCCTGAAATCTACATCGTCATATTCTTCAAAATAGTGACGTCGTCGCTCTTTGTATGTTTTAGGACGTCGAATAATATTACAAGTTCTATTTTCTTTTTATATCACCTAATTCGTGTTAAAAAATAAAATTATCACCAACTCACAACCAGTTGACGACCCGTTACAAGCATTAGCAGACCATTGGAGCAGTGATTAAGTTTAACGCCATGTTAAGAGAATTAACCATTCGTTAGTACGTGGTGAAACACTCACTACGCCTAACGGGCAGTTATCTACCTAATGGGACGTTAAAACGAACTAACAGAGTATGGTGAAACTAGCTCTAAGAATAGTTTGGTGATATCAGGTCTTATTAATTTACTAATCAATTGTACCTACTTACACTATTCTCTATCTGAGGTATTAAGGTAACAAAAATTAAATCTAGGAACGCTCGTCTTTTTGGCATCTAATAAAATCGCGCGGTGTGGGCGCCTAGGGGGGGGTCACGAGCGCATGGGTATATTTGCCGCGTGGCGCGACGCACACCGAAATTAAACTATGATAATGCTTTAATTTATTGCAAATAATTCAATTAATCTGATTTCCACGGATTTGACACAAATAGTATTGAACTATTTAAAAACCCCGCCCGGACACTTCCTGGACAAATCCAGGGACGGATGGCAGCCAGCGTTGTCAGAATTTTTTCTTGCCAAGTCGGGATTCTGAAACTTTTTGAGTGAAAAAAGCGGGATTTTTTCGTCGCAAGCGGGACATACTTAGCTAAAAAACGTACCTATATTAATCAGAAGTTTTTAAATATTTATCTTTTTATTTGAGTTTTAAGTTACCTTTACGTGACAATAGATAGCAAGAATAGCCATACAAAATGTATTTTAATAAAAATATGATAATTCAATCAGATTTACCCTATCGTTAGGTAGTTGAGTCTTCGACCTAATTTCACCAAACTATTCTTAATGAGCCATTATGAAATGTTCTGTTAAAATTGACGAAGACGTCAAAAAGGTTTACGTTCTACGGAGGGATTTTACCAAGGCGTTGCTAAATCAAACATCAAGTAGAAGTATCTGTCAGTATGTTATAAAGTACTCTGTGGTATCTGTCATCGATTGAACAAATATGACCGGTATGACTTGTCATTCACTCTCGTTAGTACGAGAGCCCACGACCAAAATCATACCACATCATTGTACGACCAAAACCGTATAAAATCGTTAGTTTAAATGATTCTGAACCCGACTCGGTGGGCAGTACCGGTCAGAAACGACACAGTTATGGGAACCCATTTCTGCTATGTCAAAAAAAATAGGCCGATGGTTTCATCACTGTCTGATATTAAAAATGTACATAGGTTTCGTAATTTTATTACGACAAAGTTTGTTTTAGACCATTGCGCATAAAATGTTATTGTGTTTTCTGTGGGTATCTAAAAGGGGTGATAGACGTGCGACCAACCACGTGGTCTCCGTCTTATGACTCGGCGACCTTACTCGCCCGTGTGTCACACTAAGTACGCGCACTTTAAAACCGCCGAGTAAGTTCGCCGGCGATCCAACAGGTTTGAAATTTTGCTCGTAGCACGCCTTGGTTCGTAGTTTCATACATCTGTCATAGCTGCGAGTCGCGAGCCAGCATTTAGTTTCGTCATTTGTGTAATGTATGTTTAGTTTGGTTCAGAAAATTCTAAAACATCGCAAACATGGTGTGAGAAAGCGTATTTCACGTGTGTCACCGACGGCGGGCCAAGTACGTGTTAGAAAATACGGTGGGCACTATAAGTATATGTATAGATATTACCCAAATAGCAACATTTGAATGTCAGAATGACTACTGATTATTAATTACTTATGAATGTTCTTATGAATAAGTTGTGTAGGGAATGGTTTTCATAAAATAAAGCACAGAAAGACAAGACTAGATATTTATTCAATTAGACTTGTCAGTATTTAATCAGAAAGCTAGTTGTCCGTTCCAAATCTAGGTCTTCACGGAGAAGAAGGACAAGAAACTCCATGGAAACAATATTACAGTATTCTATCAACACAATTCTTATATTTCCATAAATTATCGTTTATTGTTAACAGTTTATTCTATTTCTTGGATTCAGAATAATAGCAACATTATAAATATAGCAATACTGGCAATAATACACCAACATAATCATAATAAGCTATAATTACAGTATAATATCAAATTACTTAACTTACGTGACATCTTATCGGTATATTCCACACACTAACAGCACTATAACCAACCAACTGAACATTTACTGAGTAACTGACTATTCCATCACTTGATTCGGTCCGCACAGCTCAAAAGCCAAATAGCAACTGACTCCCCACCGAAAGCGGGTCTTTTATAACATCGATTCTTGTAAACAAGGTCACCCCACCTTGTTTGAAACGTAACAATCGTTTGAAACAGTTTGTTATATTAAAATAACAATATAAAATCTAAGATATACTAAATGTCTCATTAAATATTACTCGGTAATTAATAGACATAATATCTAAATGAATTTTACAAGATAAGTTCATTTTTAGGTAAACACAATACGTAGTCAAATGAGCTACTTCTACATTGGTCTCAAGCTTCGTAAGTGTGACAGATGTCACTATACAACAACCAATATTTTAATATTATAATAACCTCAAAATAAACTATCTAACATACGCATGTCTATCACCCACTTTAGATCTATCGTTCAGCTACATTCTGAAAATCAGACAGATTGCTATGAAACAGTGCGGTCAGGTCAGAGTGATGCGGAAAAGTTAGGAAATTAGAATTTGTTGAATTCAGAATAACCAAATCTATCGATTGTATACGTTTTTGTTCGTAAAACGATGAAACATAAATTTTGGTCATGGGCTCTCGTACCACGTTTATAAGCAACCAAAACAAAATGTCATGGCGTCTAAACAAATAATTATCTAAACATACCTCATTGGAACTAGCCGTATAATAATGTAATGCCACTGAATTGAAATGTCATAATTTGTGTTAAAATCGAAAGAGCGTCTGTGTAATTCTTTATTTGTCGGTTTAAACGTCATACGCATATTATATAATATACTGTAATACCATATGTTTTATGTTTTCGGTGTCGCGCTTGTGGAATTTGAATTGTGGTGATTTTTAATAACATTTCACCTTGGTTCCCCGAAGGGTTGGGCAAAGATGTACCTTTAGTACATCCACATTTCGCCAGTTATGTTTAAGTTCCATTTAATAGGGGGCGAGCCTATTGCCATCAACCGGGCACGAATCTTGACTCCGGGCTGCTACTGAGATATTCCTGGTGGAAAAACCCAATAACACGCATGACCTGGGAATCGAAACCAGGACCTCATGCTCAGCAGTAGCGCTTGCGACCACTAGACCAACGAGTCAGTGATTATAACTTTGTAATCTTTAAAATTTTGTGTGTTGTAATATGTCGAAAAGAAATCGCGGTCCCAATTTCTGCGCAGTGAAAAAGAAATTTCAATAAGACTCATTACAAAACATAAGAATATTGCAGTGATCATTGCTCATGAAAAAAAGAGGGTTGAAAGATGCTCACAGAAGAATATAACTCCCTGAGCAGTTTCAATGACTGATATACCAACTAAATAGAAGTTGGTTTATTAGCAAAATCGACTTGTTTCTGTAAGCAAACAAAATTTCAGGTTTGCTTCATCCATGCCCATCTTATACGACATCTCGTAGACGCTTTGTGTAACATTCACGGTAGATGATGGGGTGGTCCTTTTACTAGTGGGAACTAATGTGTGAGCTTTTAAACTAGGTTACAAATTAGCATCCAAATATTTATATTAAGTACCTAACACCTTACGTAAGAACGGTAAGAAGTTGTACTAAATAACAGAACAGGCATATTTTTATTACAATTGACATCGTAAGGCAATGGTTAAGGTACACACCGATTTGATGAATATTCAAGTTTATCTTCAATCATTCATCGCAAAACATCCATAGCTACAAAAATCTATCGATAAATGAAACCTTGTCCTGAAATCTACATCATCATATTCTTCAAAATAGTGACGTCGTCGCTCTTTGTATGTTTTAGGACGTCGAATAATATTACAAGTTCTATTTTTTTTTATATCACCTAATTCGTGGTAGAAAATAAAATTATCACCAACTCACAACCAGTTGACGGCCCGTTACAAGCATTAGCAGACCATTGGAGCAGTGATTAAGTTTAACGCCATGTTAAGAGAAATAACCATTTGTTAGTACGTGGTGAAACACTCACTAGTTCACTACGCCTAACGGGCCGTTATCTACGTAATGGGACGTTAAAACTAACTAACAGAGTATGGTGAAACTAGCTCTTCTGAATAAAAAAAATTAAAAAGCAAAAATCAAAGTCGAAAAAAGTATTACTAATTACTTACCGGTCAACCTATTTATTAAAATAAAATATTAGTAAAAATCTTTTTAAAACAAGCTTTTATTGAACTAAAAAGTACAAAATAAACCTTACGTAAACAGATAACTTTAATGTTTTCTTAAAAGCTTGAGGCTTGTCTTTATGTTTAAGAAGAACGTTCACGCCTCAAGCTTTTAAGAAAACATTAAAGTTATCTGTTTACGTAAGGTTTATTTTGTACTTTTTAGTTCAATAAAAGCTTGTTTTAAAAAGATTTTTACTAATATTTTATTTTGTGTTTTTTAGCATTAGTATTTTGATAAAATATCTGTTCTGTTACTTTCACTTGTCTAAACAAATCCAACGAGTTCAACACAACAGGGCTACCTTGTAAAGTTGAGGTTTTCCTGTGGCTACCTTCCGGCACTATCATCACACCCTAGACTACACCTCGGGAAATAGTTTTTGACAAAAGATCTTATTTAATTGAGGATTTTCTATGACCACTTTCTATGTGTCATCTCTTTTCAGCTCTAACATCAGACCCTGGATACTAATTTGGGCTATAGTTCTAGTCAAGACAAAACCAACCAGTTCAAACCCGATGGTAGTCTAGTTTTTTTTTGAAGTTCCTATGTTAAATCTGAATTCCATTGAAGTATAATAGCACAATACATATCCATGTATAAAATGTCGTGTTTATCCGGTTGATTATTGAGGAATCTCGTCGTTTGGAGCCAATCTCGGGTGCAGCAGTCAGGTCATAATGGACTCTAGAACGGACCATCATAATTCAAGCGTATATTAAATTTCGTGTCTGTACTGTTGACCGTTCAGGACTTTCCTCGTCTGAAGTCAATCCTGGGTGCAGCAGTCAGATCATGGTGGATTTTAGAACGGTCTATCATAATTAAAGCGTATGTAATATTTCGTGTCTCTACTGTTGCCCGTTGAGGAGTTCCTTCGTCTGAAGTCAGTCCTGGGTGCAGCAGCCAGATCATGCTGTAATTTAGAACGGACTGTAATAATTAAAGCGTATATAAAATTTCCTGTTTGTACTGTTGACCGTTGCAGAGTTCCTTCGTCTGGAGCCAATCCTGGGTGCAGCAGTCAGATCATGGTGGACTTTAGAACAGTCTATCATAATTAAAGCGTATATAATATTTCGTGTCTGTACTATTGGCCGTTGAGGAGTTCCCTCGTCTGAAGCCAGTCCTGGGTGCAGCAGCCAGATCATGGTGTTATTTAGAACGGACTATCATAATTGAAGGATATATAAAATTTCGTGTCTGCGCTGTTGATCGTTGAGGAGTTCCCTCGCCTGAAGCCAATCCTGGGTGCAACAGCGAAATCATGGTGGAATTCAGATCGGATCGTCATAATTAAAGCCTATATAAAATTTTCTGTTTGTACTGTTAACCGTTGAGGAGTTCCCTCGTCTGGAGTCAATCATGGGAGCAGCAAACAGACCATGGTTGAATTTAGAACGGATTATCATAATTAACACGTTTATAAAATTTCGTGTTTGTACTGTTGACCGTTGAGCAGTTCCCTCGTTTGAAGCCAGACCTGAGTGCAGCAGTCACATCATGGTAGACTTTAAAACGGACTATCATAATTAAAGCGTATATAAAATTTCGAGTTTGTACTGTTGACCGTTGAGCAGTTCCCTCGTCTGAAGCCAATCCTAGGTGCAGCAGTCAGATCATGGTGGCAATAAAAACGGACTATCATAATTAAAGCGTATGTAACATTTCGTGTCTGTAATGTTGGCCGTTGAGGAGTTCCTTCGTCTGAAGCCAATCCTGGGTGCAGCAGCCAGATCATGGTGTAATTTAGAACGGACTATCATAATTGAAGGATATATAAAATTTCGTGTCTGCGCTGTTGATCGCCGAGGAGTTCCCTCGCCTGAAGCCAATCCTGGGTGCAACAGCCAAATCATAGTGGAATTTAGATCGGACGAATATAAAATTTCCTGTTTGTACTGTTAACCGTTGAGGAGTTCCCTCGTCTGGAGTCAATCCTGGGTGCAGCAGCCAGGTCATAATGGAATTTAGAACAAACCATTATAATTAAAGCTTATATAAAATTTCGTGTCTGTACTGTTGGCCGTTGAGGAGTTCCCTCGTCTGGAGCCAATCCTGGATAGCCAATCAGGTCATGTTTATCATAAAAATGTATTGTCATCGGAATCGAACCAACATGTAAAATATCAACTCCGTGGCGTTAGAGGAAGTGGTCTTAATTCAGCTTGCAAGAATCCACCTAAACAAACATACTAACTTACATACAAACAAACAAACAAACAAACATTGCAAGTTGAATAAAAGCTTTTAAAAAATGTGGTGTTTCAAATAATACAATCTAATAAGGAGTGAGTTTTACAAATTATAACTTAGGTACAATAAAATAAAATAATTATTTATAAGAATTCATGATATTTCTGTGAAGATTTAACTTCTTTTAAAGTTTCTTTTATCTCTCGACCGCGCTGCCTCAGCATACTGCACGCACGGGCGAGTTATTCCCGAAAAGCGGGACTGAGCCTGTCCCACACAGGACCTTTAATTTTGATTAATAAATCGAGACGTCCCGCCAAAAGCGGGACGTCTGGCAACGCTGATGGCAGCCCTATCTATGCATAATTTGGTGGAATAAGAAAGCTTTTGAATTGAATGCAGAAATAGTTATTTATGCTACAAGTGCGGAAAGTAGGTGATTTCCGACGAGTGTATAATTCGACACGGGTCGGAAATCATCTGACGCACGTGTATCATACAACGTTTTACTATGCATTGTGCGAGGAAACAAAAAAACTAGCGACCTTTACAGTAGTCGCATAAGTTTAACATCTAACATATTGGCTGACATTTGATATAAATGATATAGAGAGACTTGACTTTGACTTTGAGTTTGACTTTGAGTTTGAGTTTGACTTTGACTTTGACTTTGACTTTGACTTTGACTTTGACTTTGACTTTGACTTCGACTTCGACTTCAACGTCTTCGACTTCGACTGCCATCACCATCGTCATCGCCATCGCCAGCATTATCTTCACCACCAACATTATTACATCGCCATCGTCATCGTCATCAACATCATCATCATCATTTAATTTTCTCAAATAATGAAAACTCTTTGCGTCGCCTCGGGCAGACGACGGATTCATAAATTAAAAAAAAACTGAAAAGTAAAAAGCCCTAGTCAAAAAAAGTGACACTTTCCGCACAAATTGACTGCTTGGAAAAGGCCCTTTTCGAGCAAATGCATAATAAAATATTTTTGTAATTATGGTTGCTAAAATGTACTCTAGTTCAGCTTAGTGCGGAAAAAATAAATAGTTGGACATTATTGACATCGGTGAAGGAAAAACATCGTGAGGAAACCTGGACTTATATAAGTCTGAAATCGCCAACCTGTCAAGTTGAGCAAGCGTGGTGATCAATTCTCGTGCCTTCTCTGTCTGAGAAGAGGCCTTTGCCCTGCAGTGGGTCAATAATAGGCTAGAATTTTTAAAATTATTATTATTGTATGTAATTCACATTCTAAAAACCTAAGCAGTCTTTATTTTCAGGTTTATTTATTGGTTATTGCTATCGTGTACCCGAGATTAGGCACTTTGTGGTAATGTGACCCTAAGTATCTACATTATATGGATAATTTCGAAGATTATTGTTTCGGCCACTCCTAATGGATCCATTACTTACCTGTAATTCAAGTAATATTCCATGTATCTTTTTGAGTAATGTAAAGATGAAAGGGACGTTATATCAAACTTCAAGCTTAGAGCGACAATTTTTATGGTCTGTCTGTTTTTATGAAGGATTCCATTAATTAACGACAAGCTAATTTAGAACTTAATTATGTTTTTGTAAAACCTTATATTCTTGGTTTTTTTTTGTTAATATTAAAGGTCGCTAAATATAAAACCTACAGAAAAAATCGAGTCTTCCATAGTAAAGAACTAGTTAGACAGAAATGTCGCAATTTTGTAAGAAAATGGAGGTTACTCTGCAGTTTACAAGCAGAAGGAAAAGGGAAGGGCATTTAATTAACAAAATCACAGGAAAAAGTAACCTGGTTAAGTAAATAGGTTATAAAACGTAACCCAACCTTTGTTTATTACTTTTTTAAATGCCTTCTTTTTCGGCCCTTGCCTGGATATTGACGCATGTTTTCCCCCAACTTGTTCTTTTTGTTTTAATTTGTGTCATATTCTATCGCAAATAAACGTTTTTCCTTTCTTTAAAATAAATCTAACAATTCCTTAGAAAATCTGACAAATAATATTTTCTGTGGGCGGTCGTGTCATGGTTGTTATGTGCCTACACTATAACGACAGTGATTCTGACGTGAATGGGAGTCTCATCTCCTTCTCTATTTTTTATTAAGGGCCATTCAAAGATCGCCGAAGTGTTTTTTCAATTTCCGTAGCTTGTGTTAATAAATCAAATGTGTGTCATCAGAATTCGTTTGTGAATGACCTTCTTTTATTTATGAATGACCATCGTTTTTACTTACTTGCGTATTTGAATTTAGAACATTAATTATACCTACATCTAGCTAGACTATGCCCAGCAAGTCTATTGCAAATAAAGAGATTTTTAATGAAGAAATTACTAATTAGTCAATAAACAAAAATATAATTCCTATTCTAAACGTTTAAAAACAATTATCAATACAAATATCAATTTTGCTATGCTTTACACAATTTGAATAAGGTTGCAAATCGTAATACTGTCCTTACTGCATATCATGCATATGTCTCCACAACTCTTCGTTACGGCATTATATTTTGAGGCAACTCAACCAATAGAGAAATGGCATTTAAGGCCCAAAAACAATGTCTTCGAGCCATATGTTTGTTAAAAACCACCGAAAGTTGCAAACTATTTTTCGTTAGTTTAAAAATACTTACGGTTCCATCCCTCTATACTTATTTATGAAATTTCAATATTTGTTAAGGAGAATCTGTCTAAATTTGAAAAACTTAATAGTAGACGTCACCAATGCACACTAAAATAAAAAAAAAACACAATACTGCACTTTTCTCAAAGAGTTGTCTCGGCATGGGTCCAAAGATTTACAATAAACTAAAATTCTTGATTGAAAAGGCTTACTACTCTATCAATGAGTTTTTAGATAATAGAAGCATAAAATAAAAAATGTCAGATCTACTTGTTATTCCGTCTTGTTTACGACGTTACTTGTTTGAAACAGTTTTATTTAGTTTGTAGTTTTTTTTACACCTAATTTGTACGCCTTGCAAGACAAAACATAGTGATTCAACGCAAATTTTATACCATGTACCATATTTATTACCTATGTTCAACAAATAAAATACTTTGACTTTGACTTTACTCTGCAAATACCTACCTACTCCACATCTGCTCATAGTTGACTGGCTGATTGCAGATCAAAAAAGAAAAAAAAAGGACATTAGGAGCCACGGCGGACCACGATGCAACAATGTGATCCTCCTGTAGTGTGCGATGGCTTACATAATGTACGAAAGTGATGAAGGAGGATTCTTGCAATGCGTTGCGATGCGGCGCGGTCCGCCCAAATGTGGACCTATACTAGGTACCTACTACAAATTGTTTAGCACGATTCTCCGTTATATCGAAAATACTGCTGCATTCATTTTGAAATAAATATAATATGTTAAAGTTGAGGATTAAGCTTTGTGCAGACCAGTGCGACGCGACACCGGTTATTATTATACAGTGAAGTTTTCTTAGGAAATTGTGTTGTTCGTGTCGCGTCGCGCGTCAAGTCGCGCTGGTCTGCAAAAACCTTTAATGTGAACTCCTACTATGTTTGAAGAAAACAAGATTCCATCTAATTTTCTCTATAGAAAAAAATCGAAATTTACCTCCAAACCGAACAATAAACCGCTGGTACTGAAAAATACTTCAAATTAGATCATGAAACTTTGCATAAAAACTGAACTATTTGATCTATAAAGCAGATACGATGTTATATTTTTTAATTACCTTTATTTTCGCCGTAATAAGAAACCAACCTAAACTATTGGAGTCTTGGAACCGCGAGCTCTCCACTTCGTCTCGCCCTCACTCAGTCCGCGAGTAGTATGGTGCAAGCGAGATAAAAAGTGAATTAGAGCTGAGGTACTATAATAATGATCATTATTTGTTCAGGCCAGTTAGCGGTTAGCCGCAAGGCATGTTGTGTACCGGCCGTTAGGCGGGTTTGTTACTATGATATTTTAAGAGTATTGTTAATTAGCAGTGTTATTCTGCAAAGTTTGCTTCCAGTTCCAACCTCCCAACATGATTATACAGTGAACTTATTTGTTGTTCTTAAAATCAATTGGGGGTCGAGGATTGGTCGAGGGGGCGAGAGTGGACTAAACGATCGAATACACAATACACATACCTCGACACCGAGCGAATTTCTATACTTAATTACGATTTTTAGAGAATAACAATAATACAGTTTTGGTAAAAGAAGAAGGGCTCCTGGCTAAATAATAATAGCCGCACGGGTATGTCGAAGGTTAAGCTACACTTGCCGAGGTCGGTCCGTTGATGGGTGACCATTCATAACATACCGAGACTCCTCCGTACCTCGGAAAGCACGTTAAGCTGTTGGTCCCATGGTGTCATTCGTAGATCTTTGACAGTCTTTACGGGTAGTCAGAAGCCCGAAAGTCTGATAACCAGTCTTATCAAGGGGTATCGTGTAACAGTAACTTGGTTGTGGAGGTCAGATAGGCAGTCACTTCACGTAAAATACTGGTATTCAGCTGCATCCGGTTAGACTAGAAGCCGAACTTAACATGGTACAGTTAGGAAAAGGCTAGACAGATTGATAGTTTTGGTTAAAGATAGAGCTCATCTAGAAGCAGCAGTTTTGCAGCACAGTAGGTACGGTCAGCAACACTCAACACTCAACTCATAAAAAATTACATAAAATTTATAAACTCTTAGTAACATGAAGTGCTGAAATAGTACGTATCGAATCATTATCGAATCATTATGTTACAACTTAAAATGATTTGTAAAGAATAGTCCGGACTGCTGCGCTGTGAATCGTTACTCCAGATATCGGGTGAAATAGGTACCTACTGAATCAATGATTATTTATTTGAATATAATTATCATTAAATTACATCACATAGTTATAAGTATGTATTGTAACTAATACTATGAGTATTTGATTTTTTTACTAGGTACCCTACTTCCCACGGGTTTTTCTGACTCTTCTGTAGAATCCTGTTGATTCCATACTCAAGCAGTTACTCATTATGATATATTTTGATATGATTATTATATCGCTCATCAACACACCAACCCACTTCGTAGTCCTCGTATCGAAAATATGCTCAAATTGCAAATGATTTAGGACTTTAGGTATTACGTTTGTATGGACAATTCAAGGGTCGCCGCGGTCATATATTATACATATACAGGATGGACCAAAAATACGTCATAAAAAAAATTAAGATTTCTCATGTCCAGGGGTATTCGAAAATAAATTAGATATCATCATCATTGTCAGCTTATTAATGTTCCCACTGCTGGGACACAGGCCTCCTCTCTGTGAGAGGGAGTGGGCCGTAATCTACCACGGTCCACGCGGGCCCAGTGCGAATTTTTTTTGGTTCTAAGACATGCCGGTTTCCTCACGATGTTTTCCTTCACCGTTTTGACAGCAGTGGTGATGAAATTATTTACACAAAGTAAAGCGCCTGCTTGGGTTCAAACCCACGACCTACAACTCGTAAGTCGGGGCCGTTACCACTGGGCCACGACTGCTCCGTATTGTATTGTATTAGATATATTAGAATAGTATATCTCACTACTTGAGTTTATTAGATAGTATTTACATATCTATAAAAATATACATTGCACTATCTATATCTAACTCTATTTAATTCAAAACTCATAACAGATAATCCAGTTTACGAAGCAACATTTACACATTACGTTTTCAATATCAATTAAACACGGTGGTATTAACTTGTGACGGTCGAGACACTGACTCCCAACTTCCGTATTTGAGTGGATCAAGTGCTTTAAACTCATTACCGAACTGTAAGCTAGTTGATCTCGCATCTTGAGTGATAGCCGTAACTATGAAGTGATAGTTAAGTGGATTAGATAGTGAGCAAAACGACACGGAGTGAGCAAAACTCCGAATCAAACGGTTGGAAGGGACAGTCAAGAGAGTATTTTAGAAGTCACAAGTAGCAAAAAGTGTCGATATACATATAATTGATATTTTTTTAACACGTTCAGTGTCGGGAACCCTCCTGGTTCACTCAAGTCGTATATGGGATGCCGGGAGCCCTCCGGAGGCCTCAGTTTAAAAGCAGGTTTTTCATAGCGAATTCGGCAATATAAATCAGTTGTGTTTTTAACCAGATTTCAATCCTAATGCCGATGATATTCCTCGAGGGTTAACTTTAGCGCAAACGTAATGCCGGTGGCCTGGCGTGGAGTCAACTTGCAATAGGTATGTATGGCGGCACGGCTATGAAAATGGGTGGAATTGAAAGTTTCATTTTTGATGTTCCGGAAAAATAACGATATATTGGCAAACGTAAGAGCAGTAGCGTTTTACCAACTTCTAAAAATGAAGAAGTACTTATTTCAATTAAACCATTTACAGGCACTTTTGAATTGTCAAAGTGTCGGAGAGTTAGTCAGAAATTTGAATTTGGAGAAGAACGGGCAAGAAACTTCCAGTACACTCTTATAAATAAAGAGAATTATTACAAAATCCTGGGTACATTATTCTTGTTGCTTCTATATGTGAGAACAATATGAAAAAAAAAAAACAGAATCAATTAAAAATATAAGATTAAAAATAAGCCTTGGCAGAAAAGTGATGACCAGTTTCAACTGACGGCGTCCGTTCACGAACATGACGTGTGTACTCAATTAACCAAGTCGACTCAACTGTCAAAGACAAGTTTGACGTCGGACGCGTGCGGTGCGGCCTGTACTTTTTTTTACAGATGTGAATCACTTTTTGAAATGTCGTTTTTGATGATTCCGATACTCGTTATTGGATATCGAAACATATTTTTCGGCAAGCTAAGAGTATAATCACCACGTATTGACAGGTAAAGGTCATCGCCCATTATAACAGCACCGCTCCAGCACGGTAGCGCCCCGGCACTGCACCGCCTCCAAAAATCTAGTCGTCAACGCGCCGTAAGCCAGACGACGGCTAGTCGCCAACGCGCCGGAAGCAAGGCGACGGCTAGTCGTCAACGCGCCGTAAGCAAGGCGACCGCTCGCTGCCGGTACGCCACCGGCGAGGTAACAGTTTATTGTTTATTCACTAGCAAGGCGTCACCGTGCGGCCGGCGAGGTGTCACCGCGCTTACGGCGAGGTGTCACCCCGCGGACGGTGAGGCGCCGGCGAGCGGGCTCCTCGCTTGAAGCGCGCTGTCGGCCCGACGGGTGACGGCTCGCGGGCCGCTCGCTGCCGGCGAGCCGTCCACTATTTTGTTTAGCCATCGTAAGATAGACTTTAATACATTTGACTTAAAGCACAGATTAATACTTAAAGTCCTAACTTGATTGACAAGTCATTTGCCGTGTCGTCGGGGGCGTGCTGCTATAATGAGCGATGACCTTAAGAGTGTTGATAGCAGTTTATTTGGTGGTAAGATTACCTTGCGGTAATTTTTGAGGTCTCAAGCTAATGGTTAGATCACGGATTGCGGTTCTTTGCCGTGAACGATACAGAATGACGAAATAATATTCGGAACATGTAATAACTGGTGAATTACTTACCATTTTTAGGGTTCTGTAGCCAAATGGCAAAAAACGGAACCGTTATGGATTCGTTATGTCTGTTTGTCTGTCCGTCTGTATGTCACAGCCACTTTTTTCCGAAACTATAAGAACTATACTGTTGAAACTTGGTAAGTAGATGTATTCTGTGAACCGCATTAAGATTTTCACACAAAAATAGAAAAAAAAAAAACAATAAATTTTGGGGGTTCCCCATATTTAGAACTGAAATTCAATTTTTTTTTCATCATACCCATACGTACGGTGTCTATGGATAGGTCTTCTTAATGATGTTGAGGTTTCTAATATATTTTTTTTCTAAACTGAATAGTTTGCGCGAGAGACACTTCCAAAATGGTAAAATGTGTCCCCCCCCCCTGTAACTTCTAAAATAACAGAATGATAAACCAAAAAAAAATATATGATGTACATTACCATGTAAACTTCCACCGAAAATTGGTTTGAACGAGATCTAGTAAGTAGTTTTTATTTTAATACGTCATAAATCGTAAACCGCAATTTACCTTTAACGTACTTTTATATTATTATTATTTATATGTTACTTGCTGCTACGGAACCCTTCATGGGCGAGTCCGACTCGCACTTGGCCGCTTTTTTTTTTCTTAACTTGTTATTGTATTTCCAGACTTTCAGAGATTAAATAACAAACACGACACAACGGGTATGTGTCAAAAGGCATTTGTTTCGGTCTGGTACTCCTGTAAGACGATCTAGTTTCAAGGAAAATATATGGTCTCCTTGACCAGATACTACGGGTACTCACCGTATTTGCTGCGTAATAAATCTACATAAATCCGTAGTAATCCCTGTCGTGCCGCAAATTGCTTTTCGCTAGACAGCTGTCGCGTCGCTTCGCGATGTTATCTCTGTCTACTATAAGGACAAATTTTTCGCAATCTCTGGGTATTCTACTCTAGAAATGGTTGCCTAAAAACAGTTTTAGTAGATTGTACAGTAATAATGGTACTGGTACTATCTAGATTTTCTCAATAGCAGCCCGGAGTCTGGATTTGTGTCCGGTTGATGGCAATAGGCTCGCCTCCTTTTACATGGGACTTAAACATAACTGGCGAAATGTGTGTGAGTATAGACCGGTCTGCCTAACCCTTCGGAGAAACTGGCATGATGTTACGTTATGTTATGTGGTTCAGAAATACTCATGTTTTAGAGGTCATCGTACCAGCAGGTTCGCAATGTTCGGTTAAATTATCAGAAAAATAAAGAACACGTTGTTATCCATACAGATAGTAAGCATGCTACTGCACATCTTTTTTTACAGGGTTTTCCAATAGGGATGGGTCGATGTTGACAGTCGTGGCGGCCATGTTGTTTTGACGGGATCTGTCAAATCTGTTGTTTATTATTTAGTCACTGCGTCACTGGTACTAAATCATTATGGCAAGTTACACGAACGAGGCACACATCGTAATGATAAAACTTTATAACTAAATGCATCGAGTTAAATGTACTTAACATTTAACTCAATGTCTAAATGAGTGTTCGTTAGTCCAAACGAACGCCACGACATTCTACATGAACGATTTGAGGGTATGGAGATCTCTCGTAGAGGTGTGAATTGGCCACCAAGATCGTGTGTATTATTTGACCCCTCTACACTTTTTCTTGTGGAATTTTAACGCGTTGTCCGATTAACTCGAAACTCAGTATTAATACTTACGACGAGGAATAAAGAATTTGGAAGACGCGGGCGAAATGCTAGTCCCTTAGGGCGCGTCCTAACCTAAACCGAACGTCGTACTAGTACGCGATCGTCACGCTCTTTTTAACCGACTTCCAAAAAGGAGGAGGTTATGTTCGTCGCGTATTTTTTTTTTTCTGTCCACCGATTTCTCCGTCAATTAAGGACCGATTTTGAAAATTGATTTTGTGTTGGAAAGGGTATGCTCCTGAAGTGGTTCCATATAAATTTTATTAACTTTGCTTGGATAGTTTTTGAGTTAGCTTCAAGATAACGTATTTTTCCCACTTAGTTTATATGGATGATATAATTATAACTTCCTGTCACTGTTATTTGCATGCAGGTACCTACTTGTATTCGAATTTGTGTGGGATAGGTACCACAACTAAAAAGTATTTATTATAAAATATGACATAGTCACGCGGTCAACCAAGTCATGTATGTACGTCAAATTTCATACACGCTCACTTCGTTCGCGTATTCGCGCCACGATCGCTTTTGGTTAGGACGTGGGGTTATAATTCTTAATCGATACTTTACGCCCTTTTGCTAACACTTACCTTAAACAATGGTTTTCTAGCATCCAGCTACCGCAAAACTTGCTGCCAGTAGGTAATGAAACGTCACATCACATTATGTGATGATGGTATGGATGGATGGTATTGATGATCAATAATAATTGCATGTTGATAAAAAATGCTATGCAATAGCTTTACCGCGGCAATCCCCGAGTGCCACACGTCTTTTTTTAATTGTATTTTAGATAACGTTTATAGCATTAGTTATATAACATCCAATGAATACTTAATTGAGAACAAGCAAAGAACAAACCAATTCCATTCGTAATAAGTCAAGAGGATGGAAACCAACACACGCCTCTACAAATAGCAATAATAAGATTACATTCGTCCGAAGTTCCCTGAGCAACCAGCTCCGCTACTTTGCTTTTGACTAATAAGTATTCTGACCACATAAAGAAATAAAGAATGAAAATGCGTTTGTTGGTATAAATACGTATAAATAACACAACTTTACGGTTATAAAAGTTATGCCAAAAGTGTGGACCGACCCGCTCTGGGCGGAGCGAGAGTGCGCGACAGACTCTTACTGACGAAAACCCACCCGTGTTCCTTCAGTTGCCTGTACGTTGCCAGCAGGTGCCACGGTAACCCTTTAGGACTTTCCCGCAACCCCGGCAGGCATCGGCCCTAGCGAAACAAATGTGCTGACATCTCTTTAAAGCGCGCGTGGAACACAACGCGCCGTCGACCCGAGCCTGGTCCTTATCGGACGGCGAGCTACCCATTGCTCTCCGTCCGTAACTGGGTTGTGCAAGTCAGTAAGTTAGTCGATCCATGAAAAATACTGGTATTCAGCTGCACCTGGTTTGACTGGCTAAAAAGCTTACCCCAACATAGTTGAGGAAAGGCTATGCAGCTAGATTTGTATTACCTCGTTTAAAGCAAATAAACGGCTTTCGACTTAACGTAGCTCTAATGCAGCAGAACATTATTCACAACTACCTACAATTAAGCTGAATGCTCCTATTAGCTAGGCAGTTATCAACACGACGTAATAACGTGCGGAGGTATTCATACCTCCCTAATAGGTTGTTTCACGAAAACATGATATTATACTAAACGTCTTCGTTCTATTCATTCTAACTGGATCATTATGCGTTGATTGCACTCGTTTAGGAATAAACAATGGAAATTCTTTTATAGTCTGTTCAGAAAGTATCGGACGAAAGTGTAAACAAACCTTGTTCAGGATTCATTCTTGCACGATTACTCACTAAAGGGAATTAGAAACACGTTCATCTGTATTTAGAAGGTTTCAACTTTAAGTATATCTCACAAGTTTTTTGAAGTGAAAACTTCTTTAGCCGCGTTGAGCATTTTTGGGTGAACAAAAATCATGGAACTCGCGTCATCGTCACCGAAGGCGCGTTGAACACTTTTTTGTTGACAGCGCACTCTGTTTAATTTTTTTGAAACACAGCACAACTACAGCTTTCGTTCTTCTACTGGCAGCGAGCCACATAAATTCCTGACATTTTCGTTAGATAGCGTTACTTAGTTTTTACTTCTATCGGCAGCCCCAAAGACTGCTCCGCCTGTTTTTTATTTAGTAGCAGCTCGCCCCTGGAGTCTGAAAGTGTTGCCCAATTGATGGGGGCCCAATAGGCTCACCCCCTATTACATAGGACTTAAACATAACTGGAGATATGTAGGTTTACTATAGGTACATACTTCTGCCTAATATAACCAATGTATAATTTTTGATGTGTAAGAGCAATGAGGTTATACAATGCTAGAGGAGCAGTGGACGGCACATAAGCGTCACCACCACTTAGGTGTCCGCAGGCATATCTGAATTCAGTTTCAGTTGTCAGCTTGACGTCAAGTGAGCAATTGCTTAGCGATAAAAAATAAAAAATGGTGGAATTTGCGGTTAAAATTAGTATATCACGGTCTGAAAGGATTAATAAAGCAAGTGGTGTTTCATTTCACAATCAAGTTTGCTAAATTTTCTTCAGATTATCCAAAAAAACATTACAAAACGAAATAAGCAAACATTGTTTTTGCGATCAATGTTACCAGGATAAACGATGTTGATTTTGCCAGACTGTTGGGAGTTTAGTGAATGACGACATGTAAAAATATTTCGTACTCTTTTAACTTTTATCATTTATTTAGTAGGGATAGATGTAGTAGTGTGTATAAAACTGCACATAACTAGGTATTAAAACGCTATTGTTTTAATACCCCTCCAAAAGTTTCATAAACTACTACTAACTATTTTTAATTGATGTTATTGTTCTAAGAAATTTGAACTGGAGGAGGAGCTCGTGGCTAAGTAATAACAGCCGCACGGGTCGATCCGTCAGGTTAAGCTACGCTTGCCGGGATTGGTCTGTGGATGGGTGACCATCTTTAAATACCGAGACTAATCCGTGCCTCGAAACCAGCTGTCATTCGTGGATCTTGTGACAGTCGTTACCTACGGGTCGTCAGAAGCTCGAAAGTCTGACAACCAGTTTTACAGGTATAGGTCTGATAAGCAGTTGCTCCATGTAAAATACTGGTATTCAGCTGCATCCGGTTAGACTGGAAGCCGATCCCAACATAGTTGGGAAAAGGCTAGACAGATTGATTTAGATTATTCTAAAAAAAGTGAATGTCGCTGGTTAGTGCGTAACATCACTTTAATTAATTTAATCGATTGTCATGAATATAGAAATTATATTCCATTATTATGAACAATATTATTTGTCACAAATCTTAAAACTTTTGAAATATTTTTTTTTTGCCTATGTTTTGTAAGTATACCGCAATCCTTGTCAATTTTTTTAAATCTTTTATCTACACCCATGCTATAAATCCTCTATAAAAGTTCCTGATTCCTGAAACAGTTAGCTTATTGCCAAAATTAAAACAGCCAGAGTCATAGTAACCCTAATGACATCGAAACGGGTGTTATAATGTTGTACTAAATATAATGCAACTCGTTTTTTACTCATCGTACAGCCACATTCTCGTGGTATGTTTATGAATTTCAAAAAAAGAACATTGTCATGCACGCGCGTTTCACAATAAATTTAGAAGAGGTTGGGTAGGTTCTTCGAATTCACGTCGTATCCCGCCATTTTTGTTAGTTAGATATTAGTATTGCAAATATTTATTACTTTGTTGTTTATAGAGGATTCATATCATGGGTGTAGATAAAGTCTTGAATGCAACTGTTATAATTAGGTATTAAAACACTCATGTGATACTATTTTTTACAAACCCACATTCGTGTTTTAATACCCCTTATTATACAACAGTTGCATAAGTAACTATTATCTATTGAAAGTTCCATAACACAACCTTTCATAGTACCTACCTAATTGATTCAATAACACCTTCATTAATTCTGCGCAAATTATGTTGATAATTGGCAACTCTGGTCGTTTTTCCGATAGCAATGTCTTGTCTCATTCCAACGTCATTAGTTTGACGGTAGAAGAAATGAGACAAACATAGATTATTTTGACAGATTGACATTTTATGTATCCGTTTCAAAGCTACGTCCTTAAACTCGTTAGTGGTGACGTTTTTCAGAAATTGTTTGTAGGAAGCTGCTCCTCTAGTATTGTATAACCTCATTGTGTAAGAGCTTTCCTCTGGCCTCGCTTTCCAGCAAATCTTTCCTCTCGCGTTCCTGCAATCTGTGGGAGTGATTTCCTGAAAAGGGACGGAAGTGTGTAACAGGAAGCCGGGGAAGCACGCACTAGGTGATTTGACTAATGAGCGCGGGTGTTACTTGATTTGGTCGACAGACCTATTTTCCGAGAGGTTGTAAACAAGATGATGATGATGACGATGAATATTGTTTTTATCATATACGACAGCATTTTTAGCAACATTTTTATGCGAGCGGACTTTAGCTCGCTCGAATAAAATAAAAAATTGGTTGTCTGTACGAGTCTCGTAAAGTCGGTTTACGGACGATAGTTTAACGTGACTTGACGTCATAACAAAACGACTAAGACAAAATGATGAATGACAAAATGATTGCATACTTTTATGAATAAAATTGAATCATTTTTATTGAATTACCTATCAAGCAGCAAGCCGGACGCTCAAACCGATCGTGCCTTTCGCTCGCTCGTGTAGCGCTCTCGCTCCGATCGTAACGTTACAATGAGCGTAACGGGACAATGAGTCATCATTTTTCGTGCGTGCAGCCAGTGTTCATCGATTTATTAGACGTTGTCACGTCAAAAAACTTTGTATTCTAGCAGTGTCCTGTAATAGTTAGTTCCTAACCGACTACACATTTTAATCAGCATCTAGTCGGTTGAATAATTAAATCTCAATTGTACTAGCACGAAATAAGTATGAAATCTTCGACCAGTGAGCTCTGATAAACCATTTTCAATCAACATAAAAATAGTACATAGTGGACACAGTAGTACAGATGACTCTCGTTGTTCTAGTGGTCGCAAGCGCTACGTAACTGCTGAGCAGGGTTCTGGGTTCCAGGTTGGACGGTGTTATTGAGTTTTTCCGCCCAGGGCGTCTCCTGCGGCGGCTAGGGGCGTGAGGGCGCGAAATTTGCCGCTCCCTCACGAGCTCCGTGTCCTCCTTCGTGAGCATTACTGCTTCGCAGGAGGTGATGGCTTCCCATGCCCTCTCGCTCCGTACCATGACCTGGACCAGAGTCGTTTTTCTAGTCTATTGCTGGTTAGTGGTTTAATATTGAGAGGTGAAAATTAAAAACCGACACTGACGATCACAAATTTTATTACAGATAAATGTACAAACATTAAATTACCTTTGAATTTACATGTACATAAGATATCATACATTTGTTAAGTTGTTCATCGAATACTCATACAGAGATATACATCTAGTACACAATACTTAGCTAGCTTTATTTAATTCTGAATCTTATAACATCTAATATGTAATAATAAATTGGTAGTAATGTTACACTCATAAGTTTCACATAGATGACACATAATGTATAGTAATTACACAGAAAATAACGTCTTTGTATGTAAAATTTACGATATGCTATAAAATTTATGATACAAATAGCGCATTGTTTCCCAATTTCTTCCTTACAACTAGATACTTAAATAATATAATAATTATTTTATTTTATCTATAATTCTCTATAAGCCGTAATAGCTTTGGCAACACTTTATAGACTGGCTTACATTACGTGAGATACGTACAAAAAGTTATTATTTCTGACTTGTTATAAAATCGCATAGTTACAAATAAATTATATAAAATTTAAAATTTCTATATTACTAAAGAAAACTCAGCTTTCTATATTACATTTTACTAATTATATTAATTTTAAAATAGATATATGTAATATTAACTTGAGGAATTATCTGTGAATTAATATTCTATTTTTATTTATTTATTAAGTAATAATTATAATGCTAATAAATGTATTTCATACGTTATGAGTATGACTGAGTCCGTTCATGCATCACATAATAAATATTCGCTATAATAATTATTATTTTACAATAGTTACAGGAACGTTAAATGCGTACAGTTTAATATTCAAAATATTTTGTGTTCGGGCTTGAATGCGAAGAGTTGGGAGTGGTGGCATTGGATACTGTATCTAGTCTGTTGGTGAGTGAGAAGGGTCCATTAGCTGATGACTTGTCGTTAGGACTGAGGGGGTCTGTTTTCTGGTACCCGTTGTGGTAGTTAGAGTTGGGTAGGATTGAGATGGTGGTAGAAGCATTGACGAGCCAATGTTGGTTGTCGGTGGGGCAGAGCGGCGACGAAGAGGCGGGAGAGGCGGGGGCGGCGGGGGCGGACGGGCCGGCGGCGGGTGGTGCGTCCTCCTCAAGCAGGGTGCGCAGGCGCGGCAGCCTCCCCCGCCCCCCACCTCACACTGGAGACTGGTCACCGCTCGCGCTGCCGCTGGTGATGTAATCCTGCGCAGTTACATGCTATTTGCTATTTTCGTATTTACAGGAGTGTAAAATCTGGGACTAGCCAGTTTTCGAGAGATGGAAATTCTGGATGAGCAGTATCTATCCCAAAATTCAATTAGCGGGCTAGACAGCTTCCTGCTTCCAGCCAGGATGTCAAGCCTTATTTGTGATTGGCGTAATGAGTCACCGACGATTGACTAATAATTGGATAGCTAGGTATTCTCCTTTCCAAATAGTGTTGTACACCACCAAATGAAACATGAATTGGAATTTTTAAAATGGGCAATAAAGCGATGTTTCACAATTTCGTTCAGTAATATAATAATATTGATTAATCAAAATCGCGAAATATTTGACAACTATTTGCGACGTTGCCAACTTTCAAAATGCACCTTCTTTCAACTGTCATTAACGAGACAATAGAATTTTTAATTGTTATGGCCTGTTATGGCCTTCTAACGGCCAATCGACAGATGATCGGTTTGGCAGGCAGCAAAGTAGTATATTTTTTGTTTTCATTGCCAACCTGAATAAACATATAATGACGGACATTTTTTTATTTTGATTTTATTTCAATGTAGCTTTTAAAATTTTACGATATAATATTATTGCTATGTAGGACATACTTACAGCATGAAGGTGCCTGCCATCAAGAGGAGGCAACAGTGATGTTCTTGGCACCAGCAGTGTAGTAGTAGTAGTCTCCGAAGCTGCCGACTCTCGTTTAGATGGGTGGCTGTACAACCTGCCCCACAGGCTTCTTGTTAACATCCGTATTCAAACACTCTCTGTGCATATACGCTAATATTTAAGTAACTCTTACAATAGTTCACCTAGAACATTCCATGGATTTTATAAGACAACAAAGTAAAGAAATAACAATTTTACAAAAAGAGAAAATGAAATCTATAGGTATTCTTTAGAGCAAGAAAACAAGGAAGAAATAGTTAAGGCAAGGGAACAAAAAAATTCAGATATTGTCTCAAAGTTAAACTAGAACTACATACGTAATAATCATCTCCATTGTGTCAATGCTCTAAAAACTACCCTTTCCAGAATGGTCAAGTGATAGGGCAAAAACAGGGCTTCAGAAATGAACAAGCTTTTCATGCATTGTAGAGATCACCTGCTTTATTTCTCAAACCAGCGACAAAGATAAATCTGCCCTTATATAATTACTCATTACAACTTTACAACAAGCTCATTTCCACAAATATACTTGTATACGAAGAGCTTGGGTAAAGAGCATTTACTTGAAATTTTCTTCGTAATATTGATGTAAGTTAACCAACGGCAGTCATGTAACGATTCTTGTTAGAATTCTGACTTATTTACTGAAGTGACAAATCTTTCAGAATCTCTTATTTGCTTTCAATAAATGACACATGATACATGATGTGTTTTACTCCTGCTTTACTCTATAGAGGTTTTACTTATAAGTTGATTATTTGCCTTGTCATAATAAACTTTCAGCTGTTTTGAAACTTCAAAGCGAGGTTCGAATTGCAATGTTTGGACAATATTGCACAAGTTTGACTGTGTTTGTCAGCATACGCCACTTTGAAATTCAACTTTGTTGTGTATTGTTTTCTCAAAGTTAAACCAATATTTGTCGAAAGCGATTGTCTGGAAACTGGCGAAAATATAAAATTTTATTGTACTTTATTTTGTCTGCTGGTTTCAGTTTTCGTACGAATGGAGTGAAAGAACCGGTAATAAATGCTCTTATTAAGTTCTCGAATGGATTCATCAATAGCAAGTACCTACTCGAAGTTATTTGCCAAAGGTATACCAAGATTTATTCTACTTTCCTTCCGTTCGTTCGCACTTTGTTGTCAATAGGTATGGAAATTGACCCTTTTAGGTAAGCCCTTTTGAAGTCTACCCCTTTAGAAACGATATCAATGTAAATTCGAAAGGTATCTTGGGAAATAAAATATATTATCACCTTCTAAAATTAGTTTAGAGGATAGGGAAATAGTACATTTTGATACAAGTGGGCAAAGTTTGTCATTGCACTCGAAGTGAGGCGATAGCGTAATGGAGCCAAGAGTGAAATGACAAATGCTCACACGTATCAAACGACGGATTTCAACAAACTTGTGAGGTAAAATCCCAAAGGTGACTGGTTTACAACATCAAGGCAAGCATTTATAATAGCGTCCAGGTTACAAATTATGCAATGCAAAATTATTTTAAAATTAATGATGTAGGTGTGAATAATGAGGAGCCAAAATTAATAATGTTGTCCACAAAATTTGAAGTAAAATAGAATATGAAGGGGTAGGTATTAAAATTAATAAGAAGAATAAATAAAGCTGATTAAACATTGATTTATTGTAAAATTAATAAAATATACGTTACAAAAATAAAAGAATAAAAATTTCATCCAAATCCACATTATATCTTAGAACATCTTCTTAAATGCATAAAGTCCATTCCAGTAAGTAAATTCGTTGAATGTCTATCCAGATTGGAATCCGTGGGCCTCTTCATACTGTGAGTCTATTGGGAAATAAAAATATCTGATCAAATATGGATTTGGAAAACTGTTATTGGAAGCATATAATTTTATGCGAGGACAAGCGTGCAGTAAGGCGCTTCGTAAACACAACTTTGTGAATTTTATAGAGCCGTATGTCCAAACCACCATTGGATAAGGATACTCGGATATTCTTTCTCAAATATTCATATATTGCTCCTCTTCCAGCAAATTGTAATTTAAGGGAATAACCGCAAGAGCTTTGACTACAGATAATAACATCGAACATTCCATTTTGAGCAGTAACTTCTGTAACGTACAGTGAACATTTTATCTTTAATAATAATATTATGTCTACTATCAAACCGACATTGTAAAAAGATCACTGAATTGGTCTCACAGCAGTTACCTATTTTATATTGTTTTGTTATTCGAGTGATGGATGCTTCGAGCACGGCACTAGAGATTTCTTCTGCAATTTATTCCTTCATAAATTCTTTAAAGTGCCACTTGTAGTGAATCGTGACTTTCGTTCGGTTTAGAAATGAAGCTACAACGTATTCTGCAAGTCAGAATTTCATTATCAGACTACAATGATACTTCGTTTTCTTGCAAGGGTACGGTAACAACTTCAAACTTGGAAAATATCGAGGAATTTGGTGAAACATCTACCTTAATAGAGAGTGGCATTACCGTAGGTTTGTTTAGTCACTAACGACTTGGAAATGTAATGTTTTTATTTTAATTCGTTTTGTCGTCGTTCGGTTACTATCACACAATAAAAGAGATATTGTCAATCCCGAACGCAAAAGGTATGTAATATTATTTTACAACGTTGGTGCTTGTAAAAATATCATATTCGCAAGTTCGCAACAGATGTTATGCGACATCTTTCAAGAGCTCAAATTGGTTAGAGTGACATCCGACGTATTCAACTTATCGATTTATTTGTTATTTGGAAACTAAAATGGATATTCCATACATTGTGTTACACTGTATACAGAAATATTATTTGAAGAAAATAAAAAAGGACAACTAAAGAGGATATAGGTACTTATTGTTTTTGAGACATAACTATACTGCATTTGAAATAAGATTAGACATTATAATCTAATCCTTTTTTACAGTCTGCTCAACCGATTTTGACGTCTATTGCGTTGTTGGCATGCGAAATGGCAGCTGCAGAAAACAGTTGGTATTGTAACAACTTTTTTGCTTTTAATGCCATCTTTATGCCTACGGTATAGAAGTCAGAATCGGTGGAACGGACTGCAAAAAAGGTTTGTTTAAATGTCTCATCTTATTTCAAATGACATTTGAGTTCAGAACATTTTCTTTACGGAACCATGATAATTTAACTGGCCGGTATAGGTACATTAGGTACCTACAACGTATTAATTTCAATTACCTTGAATAAATATGCTTCACTTGCTTAGCAATTGATCCGTGTATCAAGCGTAAAGTGCGAATGGCCTTCTTGGAAAAGTTACGCTAATTTGATTTAAAAGTTGGTGTCCCATGAAATAAATGAAATGGTGGCCAATAAAACCCTTTGTGTCTATGTTTGATGAAAGTTTAATTTATCCCAGATTTTAAATTAGTATTTTTGTTTGTGTTTAAGTTATTGCGTGCACTAAGACCTTCATTGTGTGTTTATTACTAGCCACATGCATCGGAGATATTGTTGTAAGTTCTTACCGTATGCTCTCTGTCCGTGATCGTGGGGACCAGTCTTTGGAGTAGGAGGCCCCCCTCCGCCTACCCCCTCCGATGGTCCTTCCCGTCTTCCACCTTTCCACGTGGTATCTGATCGCGTGCCGTACTTCAGTGTTCATGAAGCAGTAGAACAAAGCCACTGTGAAACCCTGGAAAAGAAAGATTTTTTTCTCTTTCGAATATTCCAATACTTTCTAAAAAGAAGCAACCGCGCCACTAATGGACCATTTAAATTCGCGGCCATTTTACCGTTCTTTCAATATTTTTGATCTGAAATTGGCAATTATTACCGTAATTGAAATACTTTGAAGTTGGAATCGAATTATTTTTATCAGCAATGAACTGTAGGGTAGATATATTTTAATATTTTGTAAAAGTGGAATGAATCTATGATTGAAAATGTAAATAGTTTTTATACTGATTCTACTATATTTTGTCATATCTTTTAAAAATATGTTACAATAAGGAATGCTGGGGATGGGGAGAAAACAAATATATAAAAAATTGGCGCGTGCAGCACGAGTTTGTTTTAACGTTTTAATTTGAACGAGATGTTTTGAGAGTAACTATACTCCATTTAAAATAAAATAAGACATGGGTTTATTCTGAAAGTTGGCAACGTCGCAAATAGATGTCAAATATTTCGCTGTTTTGATTAATTTGATAATATTTCTGTATGGAAATAAAAAATGTGGCTAACTAGCGAACTAGAATATTGATTATGAAATGCAATTATAATATTGATTTTGATGTTGTACCCGTTTTAGGTGTAAAAAATTCAATTGGAAAGTTTCCAAATACTTTTTTTACATCTAAAACGAAATATTCGGTGTTACGATATTAATTATTGCAATTCATTATTAATATTCTAGATAGTTAGTTAGCCACATTTCTTATTTCCATACAGTATTATTTCCAAATTAATCAAAACAGGTGAATATTTGACAGCTATTTACAACGTTGCCAACTTTTAGGATGCACCCTCTTAAACAAACTTTTTTTTCAGTCAGTTCAACCGATTCTGACTTCAATACCGTAGGTATAAGGATGGCATTAAAAGCAAAAAAGTGGTTACAGCAGCTGCCATTTATCATGCCACAAACGCAATTGAAATCAAAATCGGTTGAACGGACTGTAAAAAGGCTTAGTTAAATGTCTAATCTTATTTCAAATGGATTATAGTTGTACGCGAATTCTAAATGCCCCTTCGAAGTTCAAAGTCAAAGTCAAAGATCTTTATTGTGAGACAGTGGTTGCAGAGTTATAATTGAATAATTTTGGTGTGCGTTAGCACTGCTCCACCATGTTAGGCAGACAATAGTTTGAACAATTAATTTATCTTAGATCTTAGATCTAAGTTTCAAGAACATTACTTCTAACAACATTGCTTCTTTACATTACCTTAGAAGCTACTAACGATCAACTACATGCAAAGCCCCACACAACGTATACAGTAGATACCATACCGCGTCTAAAGTTTACTTCAGCATTAATCCATCGCAGTTCGAAAGGTAAGCATGACTCGGCGCGAAGGGGCGAACATACAGACATGCCCACTAGTTCGAAACTTCATTACGCCACTGAACTTGCTACAACTTGAGGCTTACGTTTGATTGTTCGTGAAGAGGCTCCATGTTTCGAAGTCAAAGGGAAACAATTCGAAAACAAACAGAAACATGAAACTTTGAATATAAGCAGCTTGAAGTGATCTTGCGGTTTCTAAAGACGATTTACAACGCCAACAGTTTTGCGGGAGCTGAGTGTTACTGCCAGACTAGATATACGATATATACAGTGTGTCCGGACATGGACTAGCGATATTCTAAATACTTAAATATAAACTATTTTAAACTACAATAACACTCTTTTTTTTTTTTTTTTTTTGCGTGCGTTCTGAAAGTGGGCAACGTCGAAAATAGCTGCCAAATATTTCGTTGTTTTGATCAATTTGGCAATATTACTGTATGGATATATGAAATATCACTATTATATAGTGAACTAAATATTGATTATGAAATGCAATAATTAATATCGTACCTCCTATATTTCGATTTACATGTAAAAAAAGTATTTGGGAATTTTCTAAATGCCCTTTTTACACCTAAAACGGTAACAAAATCAAATTCAGTGTTATAATTGCAATTAATTATTAAATGTTTTAGTGCACTATAGAGAGATATTTCTTATTTCCATACAGTAATAATAACAAATGAATAAAAACTGGTCATTATTTGACAGCTATTTACGACGTTGCCAACTTTTAGAATGCACGACCAATGACCGTGTCATCTGGAATAATGGGTTTTATAATTGAAAGAAACTAAGTACAAGTCTAATAAAAATAGATTTTGTGATCGTCAGTAGCTATAAACTGATAGTGGAGATCAATCTTCAGAATGTATTAAAAAAGTATATTCCGCAGTACTTATCCGCTTAGTTCACTTGTCACTTCTTTTATTTGATTTAAATGCTATCGTATTTCAATTTAGGCAGTGTTTAACTGATTTGGTTTTACAGTTGTTTAAGTGCCAAAATATAACCTTAAAAGTTAAAAATCACAAACCTAAATTCATCCAGAATAAGTTAACAAGTTGTTTTTGTTGATGTTGTTGTTGACCCGGCGGCGTCCTAACCAAAACCAACTGCCGCGCGAATACGCGATAACACGATTGTTTACCTGAATAATAATGACGTACATACGCGATCTGATTGCTAGCGCGAGTATGTCATAATTATACAACTTTAGTTTTTGTTTTTACTAAACCTCTTAAGGGGTCACGCTGAAATCGCGAAAAGTTGCCCCAATGACCCCTTCATTGGGGCAACTTTTCGCGATTTCAGCGTTGGCCCATAGAGAAAGATGTTAATAATGATGAGTACAATGACCCCTTAAGAGGTTTAGTATAAACAAAAACTTAGGTTGTATACTCCAATGCTAAAGAGGTATTTGTTTGTTTGTTTGTAAGTAGGGGGTAATCTCCGAAACTAATACATAATCAGCCTATTAATGTTCCCACTGCTGGGACACAGGCCTCCTCTTTGTAAGAGGGAATGGGCTGTAATCCATCACGCAGGCCCAGTGCGGGTTGGTAGATGTCACATGTCTTCGAATTTTTGGTTCTAAGACATGCCGGTTTCCTCACGATGTTTTCCTTCACCGTTTTGAGAGCAGTGGTGATGAAATTATTTGCACAAAGTAAAACGCCTGCTTGGGTTTGAACCCACGACCTACAACTCGTAAGTCGGGGTCGATACCACTGGGCCACCACTGCTCTCAAACTAACTGCTCTCCGAAACTAATAGTCGAGCTTAAAAAAAACTTTTTGCGTTGGATAGCCCAATTCTTGAGGAAGTTTATAGGGTCGCGGACTAAGTCGCGGGCTGAAGCTAGTATCATATAAACGTGCGTGACGGTTGCTTTTGGTCAGGACGCGGCCTAATTTGACAGACTGTCGTCTGTTTTTGTACGTAGGTAGATGTTTATTTTTCTCCTTCCTCCTAACATTTTTGTCGCTTACCTGTGTCGACAACATTAGCGCCCTTGTGTAGTCGAAGGCATGCGCGAACCAGGAGTCATCACTGGGCCCACAAAGCACCAGCAGGTTTGTGATGCCCAGCAGTGGGATCAGGACTAGAAGCGCTTTGGTTGCTTTCCGATACTGCTCCGTTTCCAACGTGTTCGCTGACCGAAGTTTTGTGATTAATACCTGGTAAAATTAGATAAAGTTAGTTAAAACATGGCGA
Organism: Conistra vaccinii; assembly: GCA_948150665.1. NCBI lineage: Eukaryota > Metazoa > Arthropoda > Insecta > Lepidoptera > Noctuidae > Conistra > Conistra vaccinii. The sequence continues at coordinate 12,053,286 of OX411327.1, read as the reverse complement.
ATAGCGAAGCTTAACTACTTATACTGTATTATATATGCTGATGTTATACCCATGGTATAATAGTAAACTGCGCCAGTTATAGCACCCCGAGACACAGTGGTCACGTAGGTGACACAAGTCTACGTCATCACATCGGTGTTACCAGTAGTTTGTAATGAAGTGCACTGACGACTAGAGCGGAAGACCGGAAGCAGGGACAACCGCGGACAATGTTGGTTTTTCACCCTTATGCCTATGCATAGTAATAAGGTTGAAAAGTGGTCCACCGCCAATGACCGCGATGATGGTACGTGGTCGAACGCATTCTCGTTCTAAAAACTGTAACTGGTGAGGCCTGTCTTAGACAGTTTTATGTTTCAATAAAAACGGTTTTCGTTTTTTCGAAAATTCCATCAATTTGTAGGAAAAAGGAAAGAAAATTGATGTTGGCAATTTATTTCAATTATGTCCCGATTGGTGCTTAATGCGCTATTCTTATTTCCCGAGGGACGTTTCACTTGTACCGGGGTCGTTTTTCAAATTAATTTAACCCGACTGCAAAAAATATTGGTGGACTGATTTGAAAGGGGTCAATTGTTTAGTGAAGTGTATTGAAAATCGGCAGTGTATAGAGTGCCACTATCGGCACTCTATCCCTATTGGATAGTTGTTTAATTGTTGAGGTTAGATCGCAGTAAAACACCACATTCCCAAAACATTACATTCTCTTGTGCCTAAACGGACCCTGGCACTCGCCGGACGCTGCCGCGGCACCGCTCGCTACGCTCGCTCGGCTTTTGCGCTGTGTGGTTACAGTTCTAAACTAACCTAACCTACCTTTCAGCCATTTTCATTTGCTAAGCCAAGGGATTATTGCACTTAAGTTTAGCCGGCTATAGATGAAAACAAAATAACGGCACTTTAGCCGGGCCAAGGCAGCGCCACTAGTATGCCGCAAATATTCTAGCGGCACTCTATACACTTTCTTGACAATATAAGATGGCGGCGTTAATTCCATCCATCTACGGACCAACCGCGGCAAGCGTAGCATAACCTGATCGATAGACCCGCGGGGCAGTTATTACTTAACTATAACTTAGTTATAAGACACAAGTTTTTAATATTTATATTTTTGTAACCTACTCACCCACATAATCCTAATAAGGAAGAATAGATTAAGGGCGAGCCCTGCAAGCGCTGGAGCTTTATGTATCCAGTCAACTTGGTGTTCGTGCATCCAGATGCACATCTTGGTTTCCCCCGCGATGGCCAGCTGCAAACAGAAACCGATCATCATCATTATTTGCATTTTACACATAGGTAGTAACTAAGTACTTCAATTTGCCACGGCCCTACTCATAGGTGGCTACTCACCATAACATTTCTTTTTGTAATAAAGAGTATAGTTTATACTGTATACGTAAAGTAGTCGTCAAGTCGTTGAGCTCCTAAAGTTCTTAGTTGAGCTCCAGGATTACTGACCAATGCGTGCACTGACTGGACATGTCCACTCTAATCTGTGTCGTACTTTCCTCAAAAGACCATCTCAGATACTAATCTGAATGGTCCTCATAGTGGTGATGAAAATCAGTAAAATACTTCGGTAAAGTAATTGTTGGTATAATTCAAATCTTTTACGTAATTTTTAGTAAAGTGTTTTTTTTCTTTTTGGTGGTGGTGATGATGGGTGGTAATTTACAGATATAAATAAATAACATTTATCAAAAGTGTACCTCAAAGAAACCATATAACGCCTCGCAAGCGGGCATCACCACATACTTTATGAAAATGAGCAATGCGATGCTACAATCGGATATTAAAAAAATACTTATGCAAAAATGGAGCAAAACTTTGCGTTTTGCATATTGCATTTCCACCCTTACTGTGCTAAAATTAGAATGGCTAGCTATCAAATCAACCAATTTTGGTTGGCCTTTTCAGTTTCCTCCTGAGCCTGATGGCGTAATTGACTTTGGATAGCGCTGAAATGAAGGTTTTCCAATATTCGTTGATAGCATCGTTATAACACAACGGTTGAGTATAACCAGGATAAATATAAATCATTGTAAGAGGCAAAGACTTAATATAGAGCGTATAGGGCGAACTCCACAAACAAAACTGAACGCGATCAGCACATCTAAACCGAGTATAAGAGCTGTCAGTGTCAATACCTATTCCAAAGAAAATAATGACACTGACAGTTGCTCGTAAACGTGGTCTAAGTGCTGATCACGTTTAGTTTTATTGGTGAAATTCGCCATGTGGTATAATAAATTAGGTAACACTAAAACTTCGCCATGTGTATTGTGTAATAATTAATATAATAAATTGGTATAATTACAGTGCTGCTCACCCCGTCCGTGCCGTTGGAAGGCACGACGTTGACGAAGCAGCGCGATATCACCCATACTATTAGGAACACCGCGGGCGCACCTGGGGACAAGAATAAATGTAAGAATTTCTTTTGAAAGAGCCATTTGTGCCCGATGGGATTTCCCATCGGAAAAAAATACGAACTTCCCTACAAAGTTTTATCTCTTATTTAACCCGATTAGGGCCGTAGGGTCCGAGTGCTCATTGAGTATTTCGGGACATCGCCAAGCGGGTGGTCGACTCTTGACGTGACCAGAGGGCTGGCCAATATTTAGGTCAAAGAATCAGCATTGCCATCCAACGTGGCAACGCTGCCTTTGGGCACTTTTCCCACTGACAGCGATGTGGATGAATTTTTTTATGCCCAATGGAGTGAGCATTGGGCATCAAAAAATTAGTGCGCATCCCTTTTTTATTTTATTTTTTCTTTGATAATTGTACTTAAGGTATCATATTTTAGTGTTAGATTATACAAGGTCCCATTAAAATAGATGGACATAACACAGCGTTCAGTACGTCTAACCAAAGATATCCAAGCAAAAAAGTGATTTTATTTTGACCAAAAATAATAAATGGCATTGGGTAACCAACATTTTTAGTGTATTTTCGTTAGCTAATTTATTTTTCTTGTAAGTATCTAATGCGTTTTTCTATTTTTGTTTTACCATTGTCCTTATTTTGGTGGTCCGAATGATTACTAAAAGTTTTTCCATCTATTTGAATGGGACCTTATATTATTATATTTAAGATTTGTCAACAAAAGTTCCCATCCCCATTAGGGGATGAATAAAAAAAAATCCTGCTTTAGTATAAAATAAACTCTTGTGCAAAATTTCATGTTTTTTGACCCAGAGCGCAGCGGCTGTGCGTTTTTTCATTAAGTGGATGTTTGCTACGTAAACATTTTCCTTACTTATTTAATATCGTTGCTTTCTTTTATAACCGGATACTTTAGGGGCGAATTTAATAATGTCTCATTTTACGACGATAAATACTACAAGTAGAAATATAAGATATCAAGTTTGTATTTTTGTAATATTTAAGTACCTAAATAGTAGATACTCTCCGAAATTGTGACTTTCATTATTAGTCTGATGGGCAAGCCAGTTGTCAATGACCATAAATTTGAATGATCATTCATCACTAGGTTTATAAAAGTTATTAAGAAAGTGTACTGAAAATATAGCTGTTATCGTTTACTTACTTTAAGGCTGGTCCACTCTGAAATGACGCGCATTTTAAGCACACGGCAGTGGGGCTCGTCATTTCAGAGTGAACAAACTCCACACCTTTCTGATACATACCATACATAATATACTCGTATATGTCCTTATATATGACAAAACATAACAAAAATTTGTACAACTCACCCCATCCAATGGTGGTGTACACCTTCAGCTTAATATTCTCAGCGGTGAATGTTTCCACCACCAGCATGTACAGGTACAGGCCTGCAAGGATTTACTCATTAGTAAATAAACACTGATGAGCTGCGTGGAAGTTATTTATATACTCTTACATAATGTTTAATTATGTAAGTATTGTCATTGAATTCCAATTGTGATGCTGCCTTTAATGTTGAAGTGAAATGATGAATGATTATCATTATTCTAATGCCCGTTTTCACCTTCACTAAGTGACACGTAAATTAATCCATGAATAAAAGTGCACCGTTGTTGGATTTTTAAGTTTCAGCGCTGAACCTAGAGTTGAAAATCCAAGAGTGCACTTATATTTAGGGATTCATTTAGGTGACACTTAGTGAAGGCATTAATCCCTTTTAATGTTATTCTTATTTCATTTAAATTCTTTCTATGTAGTTATTATTCTTTGAATTTGATCGGCATGGAAGCATAGTTTAAATCAATCGTTTTACCAGAACATTTCTAGACATTTTTTTTAAATCACCTTGAAAACTTAAGTGAAGTGACCTGTCAATAGTGTTATAGAGGTATGAGGAACAGGGTGTAAAGTTCACTCATCCTCTATAGAAAAGGGAGGATCCTCCGACCAGACGGGTGTCGTGTGTGGCGGGCAAGGTGCCGCCACAGTATTTTTTTTCTTTTTAAGTATTGGCGACAAGAATTTAATATTTTTTGTGATAAAAAACCTTTCCTTCTTACCTTCTACAAGCATCCAGAAGAAATTAGTGAGGTAAAAGTAGTGCATACATATGACCAGAATCATACACGATGTTTGATCTTGTTGGGCCTCGTCAGACCAATTCTGAAACAAAACACATCGAGTTGTATTTTATGTCTATTTAAACAAAATGTGCGCTTGTTTGTGCAAATAAACAATTTTTTTTCTATGATTTGTTCTTACTCATCATCATAGTCACAGCCCGACTTTACCCACTGCTGGGCTCGTGCCGATACCCACGCTCCTGTGCTATAGTTGGCGCGTTTTAGTATGACAATTGCGGTCATTGACCTTGCATTTTCTAGAATTTTTTATTTCCTTATTTCAAAACCTGAATTAAAATCCGTTAACGTCCTGAATCAATATATGTATAACGTGTTCTTCAACATGTTCCAATTACGAAAAACCATACGTTGTTTGGGTTCCTTCGGAGAAATAAGGGAAAGGGCAACGACCGCTATTGCCATGCTAAAACGCGACGATGCAAATAGAACACTGAATTTGATGTCGAACCGTTTTAGGTGTAAAAAAGCATTTCCAAACACTTTTTTTTACATCTAAAACTAAATATTCGGTGTTAAGATATTAACTATTGCATTTCATAATCAATATTGTAGTACGCTAGTGAGCCACATTTTCTTATTTCCATACGGTAATATTGCAATATTAATAAAAAAAAGGGAAATATTTGACAGCTATTTGCCACGTAGTCCACTTTCAAAATAAACGCTAGAGAGTTTTACCTATTGTTGGGTATAGGTCTCCCCAAGTAGCTCGTATAATCCTCAATATTACTCAATTCAATTATATTTTTAATTAACATGATAATAATACGTTTTATGTTAAAAGGCATTAACAAGTGTGTCAGCCGTGTTCATGTTCACCCTTGTCTCGTAAAATGTCGATACATTTAAATATTTACATTACCTTTTACGAGTTGGGAACTTGGGACAGGACAAATTCGGTAGATACATTTAGTTTTATGAAGCCCATATAAAGTTCTGATTGAATATATATCGAAGGGTCTCATTATCAAGAGTCTATCCGAATTACGCCATCCACCTAATATCCACGGTATTTTATCATTCGTATGAATAAAAACAAAATTAAATATCATACATAGCAAAAGTGAATCATCATCATCATCATCATCATCATATCACCCGAAAGACGTCCACTGCTGGACATGGGCCTCCCCCAAGCACCGCCACTTCGACCGATTCTGTGCTTCCCGCATCCAGCGGATTCCTGCTGCCTTTACAAGGTCATCGGTCCATCTTGTGGGAGGCCTTCCAACGCTACGTCTTCCGGTACGTGGTCGCCACTCCAGATCCTTTCGGCCCCATCGGCCATCTGTTCTGCGAGCAATGTATCCTGCCCATTGCCACTTAAGTTTGGCAATTCTTCGGGCTATGTCGGTTGCCTTGGTTCTCCTGCGGATCTCTTCATTTCTGATTCGATCACGTAGGGAAACTCCCTCTCCATTGCTCTTTGGGTGACTTTTAGCCTTCTGATAAGGCCCATTGTGAGCGACCACGTTTCAGAGCCATAAGTCATCACTGGCAACACGCACAAAGTGAATAACATAGACTAATCTACACGAACAACACCGTTTTGTAGAACAGAATAAAACTCAAAAGCTCTAGATAACGTCACTCAAAATAAAAGTCAAAAGCTCTAGACAACGTCACTCAAAAGTATCGAAAACAAGTATTTTGAAACATGAACCTTGTAGATGTACTCCGGCAGTATTTAAGCACATTTATGTGAGATTTAAACGGGCCATTATTCGCTTTAAGTGTCCTATTAATTACCGGCAGTTAACTGCAGCTTCCCGGTAACAAAAAGTAGTGTGTAATTCCCTAGGGCGACTCAATTTTCCGAGATAAAAGCTGCCTGTAGTGGTATTTTCAGGGAAGTAAAACACGTTAGTGCGCGAAATCTGGGAGCTATCCAACTGGAACTAAATGTATTAATAAATTACTATAGCGACCCGCCCCTGCTTGGCAAGGCATGACTTGGCAAAACATCGAGAATTCTTTATTATTTATGTAAATATTAATAATTAATTTAAAAATTATAAAGAGCTAAATTAAAAATAGGTATGTTTGGATATAAAAATTAATCTAATAAATTCTCTTAATGATGGTGAAAACCGCAGCAATATCCGTTGCGTAGTTTAAAAGAACAGCTTCTTTAATTTATAATTATGTATGTAGGTATAGATGGCAAATTGTTACTGCACTGAAGAATAGTGGGGTTGTTCCACATAAAATATGCAGAAATATTGTCTGATATGTCCCTACTGTATTTTTATCTGCTTATCCACATGTAGAGTACCTTCAGTCGTCGACTTCGACCTCTTTGACATTTAAGATGAAGCCAATATTTTTTCTTTGCAAATATTTGTCGAACCACGGAAGATTTGGCGGGACGACATATGTGTTTTCCTAAGAGTTGGCGAGAACTGGCAAAAATATCGAGAAAAGGGTCTCCACTTTACTCTAGTGCCCAAGATTGGGACAAAAAAACAATATTTTTTCAAACTTTAACGCCTGTATACTTCTTTAGTACCGCTCACCTTAAAGAAGAGGTCCATTTTGTTAGATGATTCTATCCATTAATGGATACCTATTGATATATATCCAAGCTCCATTCTACACAAAGGCCTTCAGGAAACAAACAGAGGCTTACACATGTTTTTATCTCCGGTGTGTAGGCTGTAGGCTGTTATGGATTCAATTACGCTGTGGGAGATGAAAAGCCAGTTGTCAACGCGGAGGGCACTCTTCTAGATTAATTAATAGCATTATCACGACCCTTGTCCACGCATGATGCCTTATTACTGAGGAACTTTTGTTTCATGAGCATTTATTTGATTTAGGATTTAATTAGAGAGTTTTTTATTAATTTGTTGGTTATGTTTTTATGCCTGAAGTGGATTAGGGTAAACGGATCTAAAGACAGGTCGAGTTGGCACAATTCTCGAAAAAAATACCAGAACAAAGAGCGAATCGTCTCCTTTTCGGTAGACAAGAAACGACTCGACATTCTGACCTTTTTCTCTAGTTGGTACGCACCTACATATTGGAGAAAACTTTCAATAACTTTATTTGGGGAACGAATGTCAGCGGGAAATATAAGTAACCTTACTTAGGAAATCCTCGTATCCTAATGTTACGTCATTTATTAGAATTTGAACCGTGACGTCAAACATATGAAGATATTTGCGAAGCGGCCCGATGAAATTGGATCGTTCGGGTAATAAAATATTCCAGAAAAAGATCTGTGTGATTGATAGATTTAGTTCTAGAAAACATATTTAATGGATAACGGATAGCTGGAAGAGTACCACATTAGAGATGTTTTGACACGAAATGAATTTTAAACCCAGGTTTTTATTCATACATAAGCAGTTTTATGGCATGTTTACTGACAGGTACACAGGAATGTGGAATTTTCTATTCGGTACGTTTTAAATCTACAAATATTTTGATCAGATATAATTTTATCGTAAATAAAAATCTTGCGTGATTTCTTTGTTATTTTAAAAACATTTTCATCGCATATTTTCTTTACAATTTTAGATCTAGATAAACTGAACGAAATAACTCGCGTGCATTTTATAGATCGCGATTGAACTTTAGATAATAAAAGTAAGTTCAAAGACTTGCTTGAGACGTGAATGAAATCCTTCATGGCAGTAAATTCTAAATTAACGACGGCGACGTCTAAACTTGTAGCTCCATAATCAAAGCTCTAACTTCAGAATCTCTTTTATCCGTGGCACGTATTTTTTATTCACGACTGGTTCATTAGCCGCCAAAGGGATAGCAATTCATTTTCAAATACTTCCTTCGCGTACCTACTAGAATATTCTATACAATGTTGGCTATGTTGGTAACCAACTTCCTTGAACCAACTCTGGTTTATAGTTCTTTTATAAATTGTTGATGCATACAAATTAGGTACATAATCGTGCCAAGCATTATGTTTTACCACTACTCTCAAATGAGTAAATTTACATATTTACGCAGTTGTTGGCAGAATAATTAACTTTATATTGCGAAACTTGGAAAGTACACCAATAATGTTTGTTACGAAAATGTGTGGAAGCTTTACCATTGAAATACAGCCTGTGTGTATGTTGGGAAACAGGGAAGTTTTCAACGAGATGAGATAAATTCGCGGAATTGTCAGTCATAGCTTAGAAGTTCCTTTCACTGTTGAGAGTTGATGTGAATTCTGTGGAGCGGAAACCGCATCTGCTTGAGAGGAACTTCAAGCAACTTTATATAATATCCTATCTCCGTATGCTGATATACTTGATAGATCGGGAGTCGAGGGAGCCAACTTTCTAATCCCGAGCCCGCATGCGGTGGACGGTTTGTGAATAGAAAGCAGTCGAGACCTCTCTCGACTGCTTTTAAATCGCAGCTGAAGTGCACACTAGAAGATGCGCCTGGCGAAAACCGAATCGTGAAAAATACAGGGTAGCAGGGACATCGACGCGAAAACTAATATAGAATACATAGAAAAGTGCAATACCTACGCGGTCAAAATGTATGGAAAAGCAGTTTTTTTTTTAATAACCGAAGAAAAATTTCAACGCCGGGGGTTCAGAATCATGTACTGAATCCATGGTATCAGTTTTCGCGTCGATGTCACTGCTATATTGAATTTGCCAGAATTTTTGGAACGAAGTTCTTTAACGCGGCTTGCGGTAGGAGTAAACTAGTAGAAATTGTCACGTAACGAAAAAACGTTATGCCCCCTCCATGCGACTTTCTCTCTTTCTCGAGAGAGAGAAACTATGAATTTCATCAAAAAGAAAAACCAAGATGACGGCTGTGAAAATTTTCAAATTTTTTTATGGTTTTCGAGGGTGTTGTATAAAGCTGATAGTGATGTTTTCAGATTTTTCCAGAGTGTCTTTATCATGGTTTTCGAGGACGTAAAAGCCGATAGTGACGTTAAAATGTGAATCTAAGATTGTGCCTGTGAAAATTAAAAAAAAACTCATCATGACTGTTGTTTTCATGGTTTTCGAAGGTGCTATGGTCGATAGTGAAGTCAAAATGCAAGGTGACGGTTGCGAAAATTTTGTTTTTTTTCTGAATCATACGTTAGAAGAACTCTCGTTCCTGACAGCGCGGCGGCGGCGGTGCGACCGCACACCGAGCTAATAAGTGTAAATAAACGCGTTGTGGGTTTGTGCCCTTCAAGAGTAGATTGAAGTGATTTAATTTAAAGTACCTTTGAGGTATTAAGTACTAGTTACAACTTATTCATTGCAGTTAATCAACTCTGTTTTGTCTTTGACAACTGCTTAAATTCTAGTCTATTTGGTTTATATTCAAACAAAAGTTGTCGAATAAACAGCTTGTAGAGTAGTTAAATATTCCCAGTTGAAAAGTTGAGTTATACTTAGAAAATAGAAATGATGTATTTGCTAATAATGTAGGTATACAGATAAGCTGTAATTCTTATTAATGGCCCCGATGCATTTTACCTTACAGTATGCAAAATTTTGCAAATAATAGTAATTCTTTTCTAATTTGGTATTTAGTGGGTAACAGTGGGTTGGGTAAGTGAATCTACACATGACATAATCTAACACAAAACGCAAAAACAGGTATAAAGAATATTATTATAAATTATGGAAAATATTATAAAAATAAAATACTTAACATAAACATAATCATCATAATCATCTATCGCATAAAACAACGAACTAAAGGAGTTTAATAGATATAGTCCAACGATGTTTATTGATTGCAGCTCTCATGTTGAATTTTATAGTGCATAGCTAGTCAAAATGTTTATGACTCGATAATATCTTCTAAAATTTAGTATTATGGCAAGTTGTTGAGGAAAATTACGATTTAATGCAATGTTTACTAAGTAATAGTTTTGTATTGAAAACTATCCCCTTTATTTATTAACTTTAAATGTCAAATAATCCCTAATCATTACTTAACTTTAAGCAACAATAAATAAAACCCATTCCTCTTCTATAGTGAAGTTTGCTATCAAATGCAAACTAAACAACCGAGTAATGAGAAAATTCAAAACTACTGTTACGTGAACAAAACAAAACCAAAACGAGAGTGACTTGTTGCACGGAAAATGCTACCCAATGGGTATGAGCTATAGGTATCATTTTCCGTAGAAAAACTTATTTCTGGAGCGTTAGATGCTACCGTGTAAAATATCGTATGCCGGTCACCAGTCTTTCATTTCAAAGATATTTATATTGCGCAACCATCCTCAAATGTACGAAATTGATCCTCAAATGTGCTTACTGATCTTTTATTGTGCAAATTGAGATTTAGCAGGTAGTTTTGTTTGAAAATAGCAATTTTCGCTGTTCTACAAGTAGGTGCTTATATTTTATTAGTGTACCTAACATACAGATTGTAGCCATAGAAAAACGAAAATAAACGAAATTGATTAATAATTTGAAATGAGTTCAATGTTGAAAAAATCTGAAATGTTCGTAAGTATTTTGTTATAATAGTTTTGGATTCACAAAAAAAACCCACTGTGTATTCTTAATTCTAGTCCATTGACTTCTGAATTTCTAAAATGTTTTAATGTGAAAACTTGTTTGACATCTTGTCGTTTTAGCATTTTTGATAAATTACTTTGTGGTCAATGTTACTAATGCATGTTGACTGAAAACTTTGTGATGAAAATGATAAGTACACCTACCTACTGTGTATCTAAGGTAAATGAATTACAGAAATATAATGTTTTTATTTAGTTTATCAACATCAAAGTAATAGAGTAGGTACGAGTATCTTATATTTAGTTTATATTATTCAAAAGTCTTAAAATAATCTCTTAGTCTCTCGTCTTAATTATTGAAAAGTAAGTTAGTTTATAGTCCTCCAGACCCTATTTCGGTCATGGTGGCCAATCTCAGCGGAGACTAGCCTTCGGCGCGGGAGATATTATAGTGCACAAGTGTGACAGACACAGGTGCACTCTCTTCCGTCACTCTCATAGTCTTATGGGACGGCAATCCGACACGACCGGAGAGAGATCTAACGCAGGACCCACAGGGGTATAAACTCCAACTTCCAAACTCCGGGCTGTTACTAAGATATTCCTAATGGAAAAAATCCAATAACACATTGTCCGACATGGGAATCGAACGCAGTACCCCACGCTCAGCAGTAGCGCTTGCGACCACGAGACCAAAACGGGGCAAGCAAAGATAAGTAGTTTTACAAAAGGCAGGAGGCCTATACTCCGCAGTGGGTGGAACAAGGCTGCCAATGATGATGATGATGATGAACTAAGTTTAAATAAATATCTATCCAAATCAGAACACCACAGCTACACTGTATAGCTTGTCCACTCTGAAATGACGCGCCCTATTACCGCATTATTTACGTACACGGTGCCGCGGTTTGAACGTAAAATGCGGCAGAAGGGCGCGTCACGCGTCATTTCAGAGTGGATAAACTTAGATACAAATTGAATTTCCCCACTACATGACGTCGTATAAATCAAAGTTCAACCTAATTCTCATTCCTTCGTTAAGCCAATGTTTACATCCACTATCTACAGATAATGTCTATTAGATAACTAGTTAGATAATAAACTAGTACTTACTTGTAAAGCTAAGTTTAACACCCAACTGCAAGCAGACAGTATATACGTAGACATGAGGTTGGTATGTATCGTGTTCCTTAGACATCGCAGATCCCTGAAAATGAGAAAATAATATTAGTACAGGCAAGGCAAGATGGAAGATACATACGTCTTTTGAGTTAATATCTCACGTAATTATAATTGCTAAAGGACGGCTTTGTTCCCTTTATAAGATGAGTAAAAGTTGAGTTAAGACCCGCATAATTCGCAAATGTTTTTGAAGTAAGGAGGTTTATTAAAGTAGACATTTACAAGGCTTGCTTGCACGACCACTCGCTAAATACTATTACTGAGAGCTAAATTCTAGCATAGATGGGTTTCGGTCAATTTCATGAAATAGATATAAAGACATCTTCAATCTACTTGCTTGAAAACTGGCTCTTATTACATCGCTTTTAGATTCACAATGCAATGTATTTTACACGTTCGCCGTTTACTTTGCATTCTTGCACAAGTGCACCACAGAAAGTTATATACTAGTCAGAGATGTGCGTTATTTTTAAATCTCAGTATTCTTTATCTTATATAAATCTCCTTAAAGAAGAATGGGCGGTTCCGTCCCAAGTGTTGTAACACTTTTCTACCTATATCATATGAAAGATCTCAATGAGTATATTTTTTTTTTGTATGGTCATAATTCTGTACCTCGTGCAGGGAAAGTGCTGTAATGGTTTCATTTATACATATAATAAATAAAATATTAAATACAACTTAATTAATTGGCAACGACAATGTCTTAATTGGCAGATGATTCTATTCATCTGTTAAATATGACATAAAATGTTGACTGACAGGCCTTATTAAAATATTTAACTGTAACTACACTATGAAGTAACTGACTGACTGTGTTGTACTGTAACTGTGAAGTCCTGGGTTCGATTCCCGGGTCGGGCAAAGTGTTATGATGATGAAATTTTTCAGTAGCAGCCCGGAGTCTGAGTTTGTGCCCGGTTACAATAGGCCCCCCCCTATTACATGGGACTTAAACATAACTGGCGAAATGTGGATGTACCTGCTACAGGTACACCTCTGCCCAACCCTTCGGGGAAACAAGGCGTGATGATAATATATGTTATTTTTAACTTTGTAAATAAATAAAATTATATTTAATTTCATTCTATTATTATTTATATTTGTCAACTCAGTTTTTTATATTTTTAGTATTAGGTTGCCTCTCCTTCAAAAACGACGAGCGCCTGACTCGAGTGTATGACCAACTTTGGCCGTATCAAAATGTACAAATCTGACAAACATATATCTACTATATGTATACGGTGTTAAAATATTAACTTTAGAAACTTTAAGAGGTGCTTTAGACCATGAAACTTAATAACTTTTACCATGTAACCAATATTGAAATCACGAAAAAAAAAACAGCTGTCCCATACATTTAGAGCAGTAGCTATTAAATTTACTATGGAACAGCTGATTTATTTTTCGCAATTTCAATGTTGGTCCCATAGTAAAAGTTATTCAGTTTGATGGTCTAAAGCACCTCTGAAAGTTTTTAAGTAAACTTTTTAACACCTTATATATAAAATATTTATTTGCGAAGAAAGTAGGTACAAAAATCTGTTGTTACAGAAAGTTTTGAATCATTATTTATAGAACAATTTGTAACTCAATTTCAAGTCCCCATTTTAAGTCTCATGCTGTCCCTGTCACTTTTACATTTATTGTAACCACAGAAACTTTTAAGAGCACCTTAAAGTTTATTGTCGTTTCATTACTCAGGGGTTAGCGACTTCATGTTAGCTAGAGCCAACCTTAACTATGAATGAATAGAGAATGAGCGGTCACATCTGACGTCACTATAATGACACCTCAGCACTAACATTAGGCCTACACAATTTTGGCTTCACCAAATTGGTTCTAAGTAGCCCCCTGGGGCTCTAGTACTAATTGTTGCTCTGCTTAACGCGTTAGAGAATTTCAGTGTATTTTACCCTCATTTGTGCCAAAAGGCCCTAATTAGTCCTTTGCAAGAGGTACTAATAGAGAGGTAGAGCAGTGGTAGCCCAGTGGTGTCGGCCCCGACTTACGAGTCGTGGGTTCGAACCACGGTTCGAACCCAAGCAGGCGCTTTACTTTGTGTAAATAATTTCATCACCACTGCTCTCAAAACGGTGAAGGAAAACATCGTGAGGAAACCGGCATGTCTTAGAACCAAAAATTCGAAGACATGTGACATCTACCAACCCACACTGGGCCCGCGTGGTAGATTACAGCACACTCCCTCTCACAGAGAGGAGGCCTGTGTCCCAGCAGTGGGAACATTAATAGGCTGATTATGAAGAGGTACTACAGTTACTAAAGCCTTTTACTTATGCTGGCAGACGTGAGTTACACAGTCTGTTTTATCTATGATCTTTTCGAATCTGTCGTGTGTAAACCGACACGACTGTCGACACGACAGACGCGTGCTAGATAACAAATATGCAACTTTAGATTCAGCGTCTGTGCCGTGCCGACACGTGTCTGCCACGTTCTGTGTCTGTACATTATGTAAAAGAGCTTTAGCAATAGTGGATTTTCATGTTGAAATTTTATAGTGCAATTTTATAGTGATGCTACAAGTCTTCTATGAAAATTATTAGGGTTTTTTTAAAAACAATACTTTGACTGATTATTTTGTGAAGCATACATTTTAGACATTAGATTGTATAGGTCTAAACATTTTTTTCAGCACCTCATTGCGCATGCACCGATTTGGATGATCACAACTCTGAACCGTCAAAAATGACAAAATAAGAGCATGTAGCATCAACGTTTATTTTAAATGTTCTTTGCGTTTTAACAATGAATTTAAACTCTTTACTGCAAGAGCTCTTCAAACAAAGTAAAGGGACATAACCACTATATTTGAGCTTAATTGATGGCTATGCAGTAAAGATAAAAAGTAACGACTGTGCTTGCCTCAAAGTTATAATGAAGTATTGGACGCGTTTTCATACGAATTTCACTCGTGCGCAAACGTACGAACACGCACGAACGATCCCGACCTTCCAAGTACAAAGGGAGCGCGCAGACTGAATGTAGTCGTACGTATAGTTCCGACGTCCGAAAACAACCCGAACTTGTTGGGATTTTTCGTGTGTTCAATGCGATATCACCGGAATATTACCTATTTGACGGAGGAAAACGTATTCAGTGTGCGCACTCAATTCGTACGACCACGATCGTACGTTTACGTACGATATAGGTACTTATATTCGTATCCAAAGTGCGCGCGGCCTTTGTTACAAGTTGTGACAAATTGCAGACAGGCAGAACTACCCACTACTTAGTTCGTAGCTTATATTACTTAAGAAGAATGATTTTATAACAGTTTCTTTACAAGCGGTGAAATGTGTGAGCATTATTTTTATCTATAAATTGAGACTGACGGGAATAATTTTGAGAAATAAACGAATAAGTTCAGACTGACGTAAGGGTTAACGCGAACACTAGTGATGTGTAACTGACATTATCGATATATGTTTTTACAAATAAAACATAATAACCTATTGATATTAAATTACTGACAAATTACAGCTTTGTAAGTATTAATAGTAAGTGAAAGAATTGATACCGCAAATCAATAACTGTTAACTTTAACAATAAAATGGAACACACAGATTCTGAAACTATTTTGGCACTAAGCACTAATGGATGCAGTTTCGTCCGTCCATAACAGACATTTCCCGTACGATGTTATTATGCTTTGATCGTATCGTTCAAATGTATGATGTTAGTTAAAGGCCTGAATATCTCGTTCGCTTGCCAAAAGTGATATTCACCATTCTCCATATTATCGCTATTATGTCAAGGGTAATGTCACCGCTTTGACAGTGGGCTGTGGCACTCATACACAATGGTCTGTTTAGTGTAATGACTATCGGTAAAGCTTAGTTGCACACTAAGCATTCTGCATTGTTTTTATTGAATGTACTTCAATTACAAAGAATAAGAAAGAAAGAAAATATAGTATATACTGAGACTCGCACCCAACCAACCCAATATAATAATATGATAATCATTTTATTTCGGAATAAAAACATCCATAATTTGTTAGTGTTAGTAAACATGCAGTTTGGACAAATAATGGACGAGCGGGCAATGAAATTTCCCCGCAATGACATTCAGGAGACTGTTGGAGCTGCCCCGGACCCTCTGCAGCAGCGACGCGGTACGCTTACGTCTGAATACCTGTTATATAACTGTTACCATGGATTCAGTACGCGATTTTGAACGCATCCTGAGTTGAAAATTTTCGTCATTTTTTTTTAATCTGTTGTTCCATACATTTTGACCGCGTAGGTATTGCACTTTTCTATGAAACATCACGACTAAAAAGTTCAACGCGGGGTGGTTTCTAATTCAGAATCATGTACTGAACCCATGGTAAAAGTTTTATATCACATATCCTATACATAAATTATCTTAGAACATCCCCATAATAAACAGTTGCTATACATATAATAATTATTTACCTACATGATTCTTTAAATTAAAAACATATCTTTGTTTAAAGATGTTTTAAATCCCAAAATACTGTCAATAATAATCCTATTTGTTGATGTTTTGATACACTGATGGATAGATCGTAAACTTTATTTTATTATACATACGATATTTTAGCGGCAATAATATCTTGGCACGGTACTGACTCTTCACAAATGGAAGTATAAATTTTAGATGGCTATTAAATTGACACTGGATGCTGCAGTAACTGTTCCATACAGATTTGGAGAATAAACAGAATGTGGAAATGATTTATAAATACAACAAAGAGAATTTAAGGACAATATATTTCAGCTTAAATGTGGTTCTGAAATGTATTTTTGAAACGCCTTATATGCTTGTCTCATACACGACCAAAATATGATTTAGTCGTTTTCCTTGCTTTTGAAATAAGTAGGAAATTATTTCGGAATGACTATGCCTCTGGCTCGATTTGCGCAGTATGTGAAATAAAATGAATGGTTTTCAGATTGAGGAAATGCATTTGTTAATGCTTTTTAAGGCAACTTACGGCCGTAATTGCGTATTATAGGTAGTCTAGATGCCGAAAGGCATCCAGTACCTAACCCAGAAAAAAGCCGATTACTGTACCAAAATTTCTCTTTCAACTAAAATATTTTTGTTTTATAACCAAATTAAGAATGTGATTTTAGCATAGTAAAGAAAAAATATGAAAATAAATATTTTTATGAAAATAATTGATACAAAAACTTTTTCATTTTCCCAGATAGAGATAAAAGACAGTGTAATAAATAGAAGGAACAACCACATTAGAGTTTCTCGAGAACTTTATCTTAGTTGTTATTGTTAAGGAAAATGAAGCAGTTTTTTTTATTCGTAACAGTGTCCTTATTTGTGTATCCGATTGTACTTGTAATGAGCAGAGATAGTTGGTCGTTATTATCTCATATTACGACTCTTTACTCACATAACGTTACGTAAATATTGTAGTAAGACAGTAGACAGGAGACTACAATACCAAAATAAATGAAAATACTGGCACTACTAATGCATAATAGTATTTTGGAACTATCAAATAAAACCTAGCATCGAAATTAGAAAAAATAGTTTTTCAAACAAATTAAATGGTACTGTATATCCACCCTAAACCTAATAAATTCCGTTTATTCAACTAGGTCTAGGATGGATTCTCGGACATAACGTTTCCGAATATCCCCCTTAGGGTGGATTTTTAGGGGTGGATAAACGTGTTCCGTTTATCCCGAGCCGACTATGAATTTGGCCGATCTTCTACTAGCTATACGGGGTGTCCGGGACATCGACGCGAAGCCTGATACCATGGATTCAGTACATGATTCTGAACCCCCCTGCGTTGAAATATTTCGTGGGTTATTAAAAAAAAAATCAGCTGCTCCATACATTTTCACCGCGTAGGTATTGCACTTTTCTATGAAACAGCTGTTTTTTTTTTAATAACCGACGAAAAATTTCAACGCAGGGGGGTTCAGAATCATGTACTGAATCCATGGTAACCGGCTTCGCGTCGATGTCCCTGCCACCCTGTATTGAGTAAACTATTGAATATATTCGATTGAATTTTTGTATGCAGTATGGGAACCTCATTAGAGACACGACGTTTAATTTATTGTTGTATTGTCGCCTCCACCTTGTATGAACTTCTATATCTACGCTGTAATTTTAACTGCCTCGTTGTTCTAGTGATCTCAAGCGCTACTGCTGAGTATGAGGTCCTGGGTTCGTCTCCGAGGTCGAGCAAAGTGTTGTTAGGTTTTTCTATCAGGAATTTCTCAGTAGAAGCCCGGAGTCAGGATTTGTGCCCGGTTGATGACAATCGCCCCCTAATATATGGGATTTAAATATAACTGGCGAATGGTGGGTTTACTATAAGTACACCTCTGCCTAACCCTTTGGGGCTTACAGGCGTGATGTTATTTTAAATTTGAAAAGGTTTCTGAACTGTAAAATGTGTAGTCTACCAATTTCCTTCGCTTGTCGTGCCCAAATTATTCGCTCGATTAATCATAATATCCACAAATATTTAACGATACAAGGCTTTAAAGATTCTCGTAAATATAATCATAGATATTATTAGAAGTAAAGGTGCGTGTAACAAAATAGCTGGGCAATTAATTAAATATATATTTTTACTTTTAAAATATGGTTAGAACATTTTTTCGCTGGAATATTGCCAATTTTCAGTTACTCAGTCGTATTTTTTTAAATGAATATTTAAGTAGTTTGTGTTAGGAGAAAATAGGCACCAACCTACCCAACTACCCAAGCTATTTAAATTAACACTAGTGCACTTTGATCTCACTAGTTTTTTTTTCCTCACTCACTTTCATCTCACTAGTAATATACATTATTAATAATTTAATTAAAAAAATATTTTTTGAAACATGATGAAAAGAATCTTGAAATAATTTTTTAAACAAAAGCACTCCAATGATTACTACATCAGTATTAATAATTGGAGTGTTTTTGTTTAAAATTTCATTTTAAGATATTTTTGCATGCTGAAATAAGTTAGCAAAATATGATAAACTATTTATATTTAAACCATTGTACATGTATTATGCAAAATAAAGATATTATATTTTATTCTATTTTACGATATGGCCATTATTTTGCTACGTTTTTTCACCTCTTCACCTGCACAAAAGAACCTCTTTTCAAGCAATGAAATGGAAAAAAGAAATTTCTTTTAAAAAGATAACCCTAAAAAGGTTATTTGAGAAAAAAAAGAATAAAACGAAATTCATTGACGGTTCATTTGAAATTCAATTTGTGAAATTGTAAGAGGTAGGTACGCGATTCGTTGTTGGTTAGGCGCAAAATTGATATCATTACGAACCACAGTTTGTGCCAACAAATTACATAGAAGTGACAACACCAGCTGTTTGGAATGTGACGTTCAATTGTTTTCATAATCAGTGAAATGTGTTGAGTTTATGAGATTCGAAATGGTTGATATAATAAATAGATTATTGTCAATTATAAATTGTACGCTGGATGTGAACGAAGTGACGATGCTTGGGGGGGCCTGTGTTCAGCAGTGGATGGTCTTTTGGCTGAAATGATGATGATACATTTTAGACGCCTGTATTGATGCACTATTTTTTTAATAGTTATGTAGGTGAAACGAAATACATATACAGTATGTTAACTAACAGAGGGCGTTCCCGTTAACCCGCAATAGTATAGCGTCCATGCATGCTAGAAAAAATATTGAAAGTGAAAAAAAAAAGTTTTTTTAAATAATATTTTCATTTTTTTTTTAAATTCATACGTTAATGTAACACTCTGTACACGCTCACTTGTCTTTCAACTTGGAAAGATAAGTGCGACAAGTACGCGTGTACAGAGTGTTTGTTTTACGTATGAAATTAATATTTTTCGTGAATATTTTATGATAAAAAAATAAAAAATAAAATTTTTTTCTATTTTTTCTAGCATGTATGGACGCTATACTATCGCGGGTTAACGGGAACGCCCTCTGTTAGTTAACATACTGTATGTATATTCAAACGTTTGAGTCTGGCACCCTTGATTTCCCTTCAAATGTGCCTTACCTCCGCTGACCCTCGGTAATGACTAGCATTTATTCAAAGCCCAGAATAATGAGAAGGGCATTGTACAAATAGATATACGTATTACTGTTACAAACTATTGTATTAACCTTATTCAAAGGTGCTGACTCAGTAAATAGGTGGAGAACTCATTTACTAAGGTAATGTACTGAAAGAGGAGACTTAAACGCCATTTACATTCAGATATATAGTTGACTAGGTAGCCAAAGTAAATATTGCTGAAGAGATGATTAGGTACTATTAGACATATTTTGAGGAGTATTTTGCCTCATTGATATACAAAATAATCTAAAAGAAAGTCTTGTGCTTCCATTAAGTTTTTCTGGAAGTAATAATGTACAATTAGATTTGTAAAATTACAGCATCTGTCTGGCATTAATGCCGAAATGAATCTTTTTGGTGTTGTTAATTATTTTCACTTTTTCATTTTGTTATTTGTATTTTGTGTTTCACGAACTGTGTCCAAATAAACGTTATTCTTTTTTTCTAATTTTATCTACACTAATATGTATTAAGTATAAAGAAAAAGATTTTTATTTTTGTTTGTAATTAATAAACTCAAAAACGACTGCACCGATTTTAATCATTCTTACAACATTAGAATGCTATAAATAAGTACCTGAGTAGGTGGTAGGTGGTAGGTATATAATTTAAAAAAGATATCACGTAAGCGAAGCCGCTGGCGGAAGCCAAGTATGGATTATTTTTTAAGTGTGTTTTTAAACGCTACATTTAATTACCCTGCGATAAACTGGCAGAAAATGCCTGAAAATGTCCGCCTTTCAAAATCTTAAATTTAATTGTGTATAAAGTTTTATTAAATATTAATATTATAATGTCTGAACGGCGATTTTGTGTAAGTATTTTCAGTTGATTTTATGCTTAACTTAATTTTTTTAAATATTAATTTGTATTTTGGATTTGTGGCCGATTGCTGGCTGAAGAATGATAATGGAATAGGCGCTCCCCCTATTACATGGGACTTTGACAAAACTGGCGAAATGTGAGTGTAGGTACTATAGGTAAATACACCTCTGCCTAACCCTTCGGGGATTAGAGGCGTGATATTATGATATGTTGTCTCCAGCACTTTTTCTATACAGTTCAATTTATTTGACACGTTTTTTTACAAAGAACTATCTCTGTCTTAATTCCATGTTTGAAACATGCTTCTCTTTCGACCGATTTCTATTTTATTATATGTCTAAAGGTTGAATGAAAATTGATAAATCGAATCTATCGTAAATTGTTCAAAATTGACGTTATTGATTTATTAAATTAAACGTACCTAATTGCTGTGAAATTGGTATTTTATCTATCGTGACTTATATTTAAGTTATTGATAAATAATAACAATGGCTGTCTGATAATTATCATCAAAATAATTTAATAGTAATTTATATGAAGTACCCATCTATAAACAAATATTTTTGTTACTGAATACCAACATAAAACATCAATAATAGAATACTGTTTTCCCATTATAATAAAATAAAATAGATAAATAAATAATATTTTTGAAAAGAGTAAATTAAGTAGGTATAAATTAATGGTAAGTGTTATAATAATAAATATGTGTTTTGTTTTATTTAAGTACATACTTATTTTAGGGCACAAAAGGTAAAGCCCATCACAGACCTAGTTAGCTATAATATATATTATATTTTAGCTACAATAATTATATATATTTCTATGACGTCACCGTTAACAGAACTTTATTTAATATATTAACTTGAAATTAAATTCTTGAGCATGCAGAACGGTAAAAGAAAAATATATCGTATCTTTATCTTAACCTTATCACAGGGTAAAAGATAAAATCAAAGTGAAACAGAAATCATGCCCGTTACCGTATCTAATGCAAACACGGGTTCCTTATCGGAATCGATTCCATAACCTTATTTAAAGAAGCAACATCAAATGACGTCAATTTTATCTTAAGGATTTTGGAGATGAAAGTAAGATACATAAAGTATTTATTGGAACTCGCACAGGAAGATCTTATATAATTAAACACACTCATAGAATTATAAAAAAAAAAAAAAAATTAAAATGTAAATAAAAACAGAAAGTCCTTTACGACGCCAGAAGGCTCTTATCTAAGCATGATGCTGCGACTTTTAAAAATAAGTGTCGCAGCGCTGGTATTCTGATAGGGCCCGAGATCTGGGCCTTAAATCCGGGATTAGCCTTTCTGTACACTTTGTTCCCATTAAGGCCCAGGATCTTTGTAATGATATCGTTTGGCCACACTACTTAGAAGATAAACATACGTGGCCCTAGGGTTGGTTTTCAATGTAAATAAGTGCGGCTGAATTTATCCGTTTAGTGAGCGTCGTATGCGAGCCTTCGACGATGTAAACTGTACTTTATTTGACTATCATCTGGTTTGTCTGAGAGTTAGGAAATCAGGCGTCAGTTTATGTGTAGTTTGATATGCCTTGAATTAAAACGACTTATTAATTGTCATTACTTTTCTTTTTATGCAGTGTACGCCCAAGTATCGAACTTAATTAAACAAAACTTTTTGCAAAAAAAAAAAGAACGCTACAAAGTAAAATAATTTTTCACTTTGTAGTGTTTCTTTGGAAGTATCCAGGTTTTTTTTCATAATCAGTTATAATCGGTCCATATTGACGAAAATATCGATGAAAAACAATGAAAAAAAAAATGGTACGTAGATCCTCCTCCTTTTTGGTAGTCGGTTAAATAAAGGCTGTGAAAGATGTGTAGATAGACGTACGGGATACATAGATATGAAATATGTAAGCCTATTATGGTTTTATATACGTTTTGTGACCGCATATGAGATGTGTAGGTACTACAAGAGCTCAGCGCTCTTGCGGTAACACACGATCAATCACAATCTGTTTCATTTTGACAGTTCAACAACATTCATTGCGTTATTTACGTTGTTGAGCAGACAAATTTTTCGAACATATATTACGAAGCAATAGATTATCAATATCCTTCAAAATGATTCAGATCGTGATTGATCGTGTGTTACCCAATTAGGGTGCGAGTCAATAAAACCCATATTTTAATCTATAGGTTTGGATTATTATTCCTGTAAGTAAAACAACTACCTTTTTTCAAGACGGGGCTGTCCGAGCTGAACCTCTCCTCTTTTTCTATTCTTAATACGAAATAGTGTTTATTTCTCAAGTATGCCATTAAGTTTTAGGGGTATGAAGAACAGTGTGTAAAGTTCACTCATCCACTATAGAAAAGGGAGGATCCTGCAACCAGACGGATGTTGTGTCTGGCGGGCAACTGCCCCATATGTTGATTTCGGATAGTCTTATCTATGTTTTTCGCTTGGTAAACTCTAACTGAACGATGTAGGAATTGTGTGACGTCATGTCTTTGCTGCGTAGTTCGTATGTGGCGGAGTAACCGCTACAAAGTTAACAAATATTCATGGAGGTTGGATGAGAAAGCTATCCAGGTTAAAGTCTATATTAAACATAACATCACGCCTGTATTCCCCAAAAGGTTAGGCAGAGGTGTACTTATAGAAAAAAAAATTGGTTAAAGGCTTTTGCAGACCAGCGCGACTTGTCGCGCGACGAGACACGAACAATATAATTTCTAAGAAAACTTCACGGTATAACAATAAACGATGTCACGTCGCGCGACAAGTCGCGCTGGTCTGCACAAAGCTTTATTTCTCACAAAAACACGTGCGTACAAAAATACGAGTAGGTAATCAGAAAACAAAATAGATCTAAGTAGGTACATGAAAATATGAGTATAAAACAAACATATTCGGTAACTGCAGGTAACGGTGACAAGAATTAAGCTTCCACTCAGCATAATGCTGTGCTATGGGGGACCCACAGCACAGCGCTAATTTTCAGTGGTCACCCGAAAAAGATGTACCTACGGACATCAAGTCAGTACACCCACATTATGCCAGTTACGTTTAAGTCCCATGTAATATAGGGGGCGAGCCTATTGCCATCAATAGGGCACATTTCCAGTCTCCAGGATGCTGAGAAATTATAAAGAAAAGAAAAAAGAAGAAAGTCTATATACCCTACTATAAAAGACATGTGAGTCAAACAACATAATATATTAGTATAACAGCTAACATAACATCACGCTTTGTTTCCCCGGAGGGTTGGGCAGAGGTATTTACAGTACAGTCACGAGCACCAATATGTATCCACTTAGCAAAATTCAAAAGCGATTTTCTCATGGAATATTGACTACAACTTTGAGTTATGGCCTATGTCATATTAAAATGGGTTCTGAAATACTATATTCGTAAGAACATAAAATAGCAATCAATACAGTAGCAGCGTTACACTTTTAAGAGTTGATAAGTGTATACATATTGGTGCTCGTGACCACCAAATCCAGACTCCGGGCTGCTACTGAGAAATACCAGACAGAAACATGAAAAGTTGGCAGAATCTTTGCAGCGCTGATTTGCTGGATTTGTTTTCCCCTCTACCTATCGTTATTTATCCTGACAAAGTTTATTCGGTTTATATGTATGTCGGTATGTATGTATTCATTTTCAAGTTATCTATCCCAGTTGCTCCTGCCATGTTTTGTCTCTGCATCAATCTAAAGTTGACTGGTAGAAAATGCCTTTCACCTGCCATTTTCGCTACAAAAGCGGACTTAGTCCGCTTTTGTAGCGCAACAGTAGCGATTTCGACCACTAGATCAACAGCCGCAGCCACGTCGTAATCTATCTTTAATATATAGGTATATATAAATATACAGGAGCGTCATAAAACAGAGAAATTATTCATGAGCAGCCACCGGTGATTTACATTAATGTCCAGACATTTTGCAGAGTCAGCTTCGAGTCTAACGATATCGAATGTAGCATATTTTGAGCTTTTGTAGTAGGATTCATGACTGAGCGTTTTAGTTTTAGTGTTTTGGTTCAGTTCAGAGGTTAGTTAAGCACGTAATACCTACATAACTAAACTAAACTTATGTAAACACAGATTTACAGATTGCCCTTCATATCGAGTTTCAAAGAGTTTTAAGTTTTGAGGCTACATAATAGTCCAAGCATGGTCCAAGCTTTTTGTGTTTACATTGTAAACTATCAGTTAGTTTACAGACAGACGTAATTTCAGTCTTTAGAAAAAAGCACTTAGTTTTTCTCGAATTATCTAATTATGCAGACAACATTAAAAAAATATTTCCATAAAAACGTATTTCGGACTATTACAAAGTTTTTAAAACAATTAATAGCCAAACCAGTCCAGGCGTTCTCAAGTGATGCGTTTACCATCGAACAGCATTTTTAATTTTTATTTATTCCTACTAAAATATTGGCCGATTTATGCGCTAAATAGCTGTAAATATGTTTTAAGGGATTGAGTCAGAAGACTAAATTAAAGAACTTTGTACAAATAGATGAACAACTTAGTGACAAACACCCTTCAAAAGTCCAATTTATTTACATTTTAATGTCCCTACGAACCCTAAAACATCGACCTCATCTAGTTTTTAAATGACATGTAAAAGTATTTGTATAAACCTTCTTACATAAATAAATATCATTTATCATTTGACAAGTATGATTGATCTGCAAATGTACCGATTTATATCGGTATTAAAGTAATATCTCACGGTTCAATCTCAGTTCAGTAGCCTACTTACCATGTCTTTCTATATGCAGTGCAGATAATTCGCAAATTCATACTAAAACTACTTAGGTATACTTTTCAAAGACTGTCATTGCAATGATTTGCGAATTATCTACACTGCCCGCTGTAGATACAGCGTGTATTGAAAATGTGTGGTTTATCCCGAGTTTTATAATTGTGCAACTGTCATTGTCAAAATTTTACAGTATAAGTGGTTTAGATAGTAACATTATCAAATTAAACTGTGCAGACATAACCGACAGTGTGATATTTTTCTTTTCTTTCTTTCTTTCTTTCTTTCAGATGAAACGAGTTATGAAAGTGGGCAACGTCGTAAATAGTCGTCATATTTAACTGTTTTGATTAACTTGGCAATATTACTGTATGAACATTTGAAATAATAATATGAATAAAAATTTAAAAGAATTGATGATGAAGATCACTAATTAAATTATCTTTAAAATGGTGAAGGCTTCAGAAAAAACGCTTCCTAGATTTTGCGTGATTCTCGGTTTTTTATGCGCGTTAGACATAACTTTACAAATTAATTTCACTGTGTAATGTAAACATAATCTAAAATATTCATATATTAAGTTATTAATAAAATGCTCTAACTTAACATATATTTTTTCCAAATATAAACATTACTTGTTTAGACGTGATCTTCAGTACAAAATCACTTAAAGTCGGTTATCGTCGCCTTAAATATCTACAGCGGGTGGTGCAGACCATCAAATGGAACAAACTCGAATTCCCGAAAAAATGCTTCAATACCTACTCGACCCAAATGTTTGGGACAGGTGATTTTTTTTTCGCGATTTCGATGTTGTTCGCATGGTTGTCCATGCGACAACAACTTTCTAGTTGATGGTTAGTATAGTACCATACCCTTAATTATGACCACGCATATGAGATACACTCTGTATATAGAAGAAATAATATTGTCTGTAAGTATTCCATAAATATGTAAAGTTAATAAATACTAATACATAGTTTCTTACTCAGCTTGATAATATAGAATTTACATAGGCTGTGTACACATTGGTGACTGACAGTTGACGTAAAATGCAAGTTCCGTAGATGAATATCATTTTACGATATTTACTACGGTATAGTACGCGACACAACTTAGATGTAGCATAGATTTGAAAATTTTCATTCATTCATTTCAATTTCACGAATGTATTTGGCTATAAGACTTTACAAGTTATTGCGTTTTCGAAAGATCATTTTCACCTAAAGCAGTAATAAAGATTGGTGATTTTGAAGGCGCACTCAGTTCGAATGGTGATCGGTTTTACGAATTTTGCCGATGCTACATCTAAGTTGTGTCGTACTGTACTTATTACTTCAAAAATGAAAAGATGAATACAAAACACTAATACCACAAAGTAGTTTTCGTCCTATTTTCGTTTTCGTATATTTGTATATGTATTTCTATTAGGTAAGTAAAAATAACACGAATTTCAGAAAATATTTGATACGTTAATATCTTTTTGTGTTTTGTTTTTGTTGAGAAAAACCTTTGTAACTATTGTGTCTCGCCCTAGTGTCTCTCAAATTTATTAATGTCAAATGAACTGTCTGGCGCATTTTCTTAAATATAAGTGTCGCAATTTGTTTCTTGGAAAACAAAAGTCCTACGAAAATATAATAATTCTCTGCTAGTTTTTCACAATTGAGATTAGAAGAGACTGTACAAAACGTTTAAAATATGTAATAAGACTGAAACGTTAATGTTTTTTTTTTTCGTAAATAAAAATGTTATTTTTCTTGGCCCTGGTCGCTGAGAAAAAGTACCTAGTCTTAGGGTTTACGTCGTACGGCATTTCATACAAACTTTCAAGCCCTTGTTTTTCGAAATGACTGAACCGATTTTAATGAAACTTCATGCGCATATGCAGCATAACTTTTTAAACCTTTGTATCTTGCTTATGCGTATGAAGTTTCATTAAAATCGGTTCGGTCATTTTGAAAAACAAGGGATTGAAAGTTTGTATGAAATGCCGTACGACGTAAACCCTCTTAATATAACCTGAGTCACAGATAATATAAATACTACGTCCTGAGTCGATAAATCTGCTGGCTTACTCCCGATATTTATCAATTAGAGTCTTTTTGTACTTTGCAGCTCGTAGGATTATTTACGATTTGGATTTAAGATATCTTACGTGCTGTTATATTTTGCACAAGTACATACCTACTCTGTAAATCGACGACGCGTTAGCGATGCTTTACAAGTACATACACTTACTTGAAGTAAAGGAACACGAACACGGCGAGCGACAGCACGGCGAGGCTGAGCGAGTAGCCGGCGAGGTAGATGAGGCTCGTGACGTCAGTCGGCGACACGTTGGCGATGCGCTCCGTGCAGTTCGCGTAGTTTGAGTAGTTCCGCCATACGCCGCCGTCCATACAAAATCGAGATGCGTTTTCTGTGTCATAAATAAAGTTATGTTAGAATTTTGCACTGTTTCAAAGTAAAAGAGCTAATGGAATAATTAAGCTGAACTTTGTTGTACGATCTCCTCCGCTAGAACAATAATCGTCAGTTGGATAAATTCATATTGAACTACAATGCAATGATCTTTTGCCGCTCGAATGATTTTGACAGGGGGCGTTGTTGGTAAATATTTGTGCATTTGATTTGTGAAATGAATTGAAAAAACAAGATGGCGTTGTTAGTTCCACATTTTGCCACGCGCCAAAGGATCCTACCTACCCACCTACCTATCCTCCTTGTTCAACTATAACGGTCCCTGACCTTTGGTTTTGCGAATATTATCCGATTTCTTGTCAGTGTTGAAAAAGGTCACTAATAATAGCTGGAAGATAATACCAGCAAAACAATTGAAATTCTAGTTACATAAATGAGGTCTCAACTGTATCAGCAAGGTTAATGACTTTATCAGAAACTCAATTGGTAACATTAAAGGTAGATCCTCCTTTTTCACGTTCTTGATTACAGTTTTCGTAAGATTTAGAACAGAAAAAGGAAACTAATTTCTTTACATGAAGAGGAATGAGAAACCACAGTTAACTTAATTATTATTTGCATAAAGAATGCAATGATATTACAAAGCAATGTCAGCTCAGTTATATAAAAATATATCTGCGAAACGAATCCCTCAGACCTTTGGAACATTTGCCTTATAATTATAATTGTTACTTATCAATAAAAAGTGGCTTTAATTCCAAAGATTACATAAATCTTGACAATAATATTATAAATGTGAAAATGAGTTTGTTTGTTTGTTACGCTTTCACGCTAAAACGGCTGAACGGAATTGGATGAAATTTGGCACATGAGTAGACCATGACCCAGGTCATGGTCTATTAGGACATAGGATACTTTTTATCCCGATATTCCCACGGGGTCGAGACTTACGCAGGTCAAACTGCGGGGCGCGTTTTATTTAGGTACCTACAGATAATATAGGTATCTTACGTAATATTATGCATCCAAGGAAAAAATTTAGCCTTGATGCATTCGCGCAGAAAATACATATTTCAGCGATTACAAAGCGGATTTTCTCACGCCTTGTTTGTACAATATTATTCAGAAAACGCGATGGAGGGATTTTCTGCGAGGTTACACTTTTTAATATAACAGATGCTTTTTATCTTTCCTTTCTGTTGTAGATTGAGCAGTTTTTAAGTGTTTTCATATTTTGTCTTTGGATAATATCAAGAGGATGCGGTGTCCCCCCGCAGTATGTCTACATTGACAATAATCATTCAGACCATTCTGTAAAAATCTCACCATGAAAACTTAGGTAAAGTGAGCATGACGTGATCGTAAAGTGAGCATGAAGTGAGCATGAAGTGAGCGTGAAGTGAGCATGAAGTGAGCAAGAATAGAGCATTAAGTGACCATAAAGTGAGCATGAAGTGAGCAAGAATAGAGCATGAAGTGAGCATGAAGTGATCGTAAAATGAGCATTAAGTGACCGTAAAGTGAGCATGAAGTGAGCTGTAATTCCACCTGATGGAAGCTGTTACCTGGATTGACAGTATTGACAGCTAACTTCAAGGTCACTTCACCTAAGTTTTCACGGTGAGATTTTTACGTTTTTGCGTGCAAAAACTATTAATTAATTTATTGTCATTCAAGATTTTCAAGTATTTGTAGGTTTCAAAGTTCAACTAGGACTGACTTAGGATTATTTCTAAAAGCCTTCATAATCTGGACACATGACTTATGTCTAGAGACGGACTAGTCTAGCTTAATAGTACATGTAATCTAAGTCAGTTGAATCAACTGCATAGAAGTGCTAAGAAGTCTAACTAAGCGATTTGGTTTTGTTTGTCATAAATTAAATCTACAAAAGATTGTGAAACGAAATAAAATTATCCGGAATCAATCAATGCCTACCCGCCTAAACTTTTCCCAACTACATATGTTGCCATCGACTTTCAGTCTAACCGGATGCAGTTGAATACCAGTATTTTACATGGAGCAACTGCTGACTTCCACAACCCAGTTACTGGGTAACACGATACCCGTTGATAAGACTGGTTGACAGACTTTTGGGCTTTTGACTCCCGTAAGGACTGTCAAAGATCTATGAATGACTGCTGGGACCAGCGGCTGAACGTTCTTCGATATAGGTATAGTTAAATATTAGATTAGTAATAGGTGAAGTATAATTTGTATTGAAATTGAATAACTCAAAGAACCTGATAGATTCCCCAAGGTATCCCTTAAAGGCTCCCGCAGACAGACGTGACCCAACATCGCAAGGCGACTCTATATAGTAGAATAATTTCTGTGAACCTTCATGGCAATTGTTCTAGCTGAATCACGTCGCACTGATTCGTCGCACCTGTCTTCGCGAGACCTTATACCACTTGCCCTATAAGCCTTGCTTTCCCATCAAATAACCTAACACACTTTCCACTTTGTTTTCATATTACAAACCGATATGGGAACTGCTCTATTTATAGATTTTTGTGTGGTGTTACCTGATATTAAAATGGATAATAATTTAACAGAGTTCCGGTTTTAGGAAAACCAATATATGCATTAGTGGTTTATGGAAATAATACCGGTTAAATAGTGAACAACTAATATAGAGAAGGAGAACGAATTGTTTAACTAAAACTCGTTTTTGGGTTTCTTTTGTATAGATTGACGCCTTAATTTATTAGTTATTTAATGATTTTATCTACATCAAAGTCTTGACAATTTTTAGATATTAAACTAATATTTGTTTCATCAGAGGATTATCAATTGAAATGAGCAGATCGTTCAAACTTATTGCACTCCTTTTTTTGTGTTGAAAATTAAAAGCAAAGGAAAGTCCTAGAGAAAAATTTGTATAAAAAGAATACTAGATACTTAGGGCGGATTTCAACAATAAAACTGAATACGATCAGCACACCTAAACCCCGTTCAAGAGCTGTCAGTGTCATCATTGTTATGGAATATTGACATTGACAGCTCTTGAACGCAGCTTAGATGTGTTGATCCCGTTCAGTTTCATTGGTGAAATTGACACTTAGTCATTGGTACATAGATTTAAAAAAGTAAAACAAAAAAAACATTATAATCAGCCTATTAACGTTCCTACTGCTGGGACACAGGCCTCCTCTCTTTGAGAGGGAGTGGGCCGTAATCTACCACGCGATCCCAGTGCGGGTTGGTAGATGTCACATGACTTCGAATTTTTGGTTCTAAGACATGCCGGTTTCCTCAAGATGTTTTCCTTCACCGTTTTGAGAGCAGTGGTGATGAAATTATTTACACAAAGTAAAGCGCCTGCTTGGGTTCGAACCCATGAACTACAACTCGTAAGTCGGGGCTGTTACCACTGGACAACCACTGCTCGCAACCAAAAAAACAAATCACAATACTATTCCTACTACAAAAACACTTGTTTATTTCGTTTGCTACACAAAACTAAGTACGGCTCAAAGAAATTTCAGTGCGTTCGAGAGTAAACTCGTATGAAGATAAAACGTATAGAGCTGCACTCAGACGCGGTAGTTATTATCGTTGCATTTAACACTTCAGTCGCTGCAACAGTTCTATCTGTTTTCACAACAAAAGTAACGATGCTGGAACAGTTGTTATTTGTATCGCTTTTGTTTTCAAGATATTTAAGACTGAGTACGACGAAAATCTCTTTGAAAACGTTTTGTACATTGTTTTGTTGTTGTTTTGTTGTTGAAGAATGTTGGGAAACGGAGCGGTTATTTTTTTTATGTCAGATTCTAGTTTGGATATTTAATATTGGTTGTTGGTGGATCGGTACCTACATGGCACAATTATGTATGCGGCTCTTTTGAGTGACAGGTAAAGTCACGTGATTACTGCTACGTCAAAGGCACATATTTACTATGAACCAATACTCTGTTATGGTAGTATAATATTAGAAAATAATACTTATGATAGTTCCTGTAAACATAACCACGTCACAGTCTTTTGTTTTATCTTTTTTGGTCTTTTTTTTCTAACGTTTAATTCATGTATGTTGTGGGTCTTGGTAGTTTACAACTAATCTCTTAGTGGTGAATAGTATTTTTCGGAATTAGGTAAGATGAAATTTCGATTAGACTTGCATTAACATGATAAACAAAACTAAATCACATTCGAAAAATATCAGTCTGTTAAAATATCAGTACTCACCGAAGTGGTAAAAAATTGGAATAAAAATTGAGAAGGAAACAGAAAACGTAATCTTGTTTGAGGATTATAATGTATAGTTTCAAAAATATTCGTGGAAACAACATCGACTGTGCAAAAACAAAAAACTGAGGTTATGAATGAAATGTCAAAAGATCAAGAAAATACAACAACAAACTATGGAAACATCACGTAATTTTCCTTTCAATCACATTTCAAGCATAGCTGGCATTTTCACGCCGAAAACTTTGAGAGATTTTATACGAAATCCTTCAACAGATCCGCCAACACCACGTGATCGCATTGTTTACATTCATTAAGAGCGGCGTAATACAGGATTAGAGATTAACTTACGTGTGTCGTCGTACTGCACGCCGTGGAACTCGCTGAAGCAGCGCTGCACCGCCAGCGTGTTCCAGGGCGTGGGGTCCCAGCACAGCAGCCCGTCGTAGTACGCGGGGCAGAGCCCCTGCTGCACCAGATGCTCATTCTTCGCCGCGCACTCCTCACTGACATTCTCTACTATCTCGTCAAACGTCGTTAGGTCCTCCAGCTTGACGACGTGAAATCTCTCTCGACTAGGAATTTGAGCTAATTAGCTTTGGTTTGTTCTTTGGTTGGCTATTTACACTAACATTAACACTTAGTCACATCAATAGTCACTGTCACAGGTCTATCTGTGTTGAACTTCCATCGCGCCATCCGTTGGTGTGGAGCACTGGCTCGAGCCTCAGGTGTCTCGTTCGGCGCGCCGGAGCCGAGCGGAGTCTGTGCAGCGCCTCCCAGTCCCCGGTAAGAACGTTACCATGATAACGTTGTTTGCTCTCGGCTTGTGTTCTAACTTATCAAGTGATAACGTTCCGAGAGCAAACATCGGCAGTCTGTGCGAGTATTTGCGTATCGTGCAAGGAACTTTAGTTTTTAATTTAATTTCCTTCGTCCCATTTAAGCCTTGTTGTCCGTGCAACCTGCAAAGAGACACCTTTGGTCATGTTATCTTGTAGATAAGTTGTGTACACACTTATATGAGTTATTATTTGATACAGTCGTAATGTGGTCTCAGTGTTCAAGGAGCGTGCTACAGATAACAAATACGTGGTGCTATCACCGTTTCATCTAACATAACATTCATAAATATTAAATAGGAATGGTGGTGTTTTGATTGCAGTAATTCAGTGCCTTATCTATATAGAGATATTTAATTAAATAATTGAACCAACGGAAGCATTTTTGGTTAGCGGTAGCGAATGCCGCCGTGGTATTTAGGTCAGGGGTTCGATCGTCAGGTCGTCCAAAAAAGTAATTAGGTTATCCTGGCGAGTTCTGTCTCTATTTAGGTTAACTACGGGTCTATACGGTTGTTATGCCTAACATAGGTTCGTATGAATGTTTAAAAACAAATAATAATATGTAATTCTTAATAAAAATAAATTATAATATATATTTATTATGGAGGAATGTGGAATCCACACATGATACGGTCAATTAATTATGATCAGCAGGTAAACAGTACTTATTAAATCTCATCCTAGACGCTGAAACGTTTACTCACGTAAACAAAGACCTACAGCTCCCCAAATAGAGAGTGATGGTCTTAGAAACTATGTACAGTACAACTATTTTCATAATGTCCCTCGTCTAGTGTTGCCCAAATGCAAGACCAAGACGAGACTTAGCTAGTCTTGGTCTTGGTCTTGCGTCAATACACCTGGTCTTGGTCTTGGTATTGCGCTCTCAGTCTTGGTCTTGGTCTTGGTCTTGCAGCAAGAGTCTCGCAAGTCTTGCAATTACCTATTAGCCTATTTCTATTTATTAAAGATCTTCAAGGTCATTTCATTCTATCCTACTGTGCCAACCCTACCAAAATAGGTAACCATTTTGTATGCCTCTGTCCGTACTCTGTGACGGGCGGCGCGCGGTGGCAATCAAACAGTGTCAAATGCTGTGATACACTTGTCGCAGTCTTTGATTAAGCAGCGTCTTTGTCGGTAAAATATCAAATAAGTAGGTACATAAACACTGACCGACCATTGGTTTATTCGCGTAACGTAATTTAGAGATAGACCATACCATAATACCTCGTTAACATTCAGCCATTGCCATTTGTGTTGCCGGAAATATTTCCCTAAATATTGATGTGGCAACTTCAAGGGAAATGTATGTTTACATTGCCGCTTCACATGTCTTTCAAAGATTCAACACAAACACTCATTCCCATTCGCGTTACCGGCTCTTTGATGTCCGCCAAAAAACCGCCAATTTGGACCCGCCCAAATCTCAGTTTGGCTTAACTGCGAGACGCAAGAGTCTCGCAGGCTTAGTCTTGTTCTTGCTTAAATCTTGCAGGGTCAGTCTTGGTCTTGGTCTTGCTAAAATAAGTCGGTCTTGGTCTTGGTCTTGGTCTTGCGAAAATGCAAGAACAAGACCAAGACTGCAAGACCAAGACCGATTTTGGGCAACACTACCCTCGTCAAACTTCGTCTTTCGTCAGTCCGTCAGTCGTCGGATTTCTATCAGTTGCCCTTTGCATTTGGTGCTTGTACGTATTGACTCCTACAGCTGCACCGCGTTGCCATCAACCATAATAACCAAGTGCAAAGGGCAACGGATAGAAATCCGACGATTGACGAAACACGAAGTTTGCCGAGGGACATCAAGAAAATAGTTGTATTGTACATAGTCGAACACGGAACAGGATTAGTTCACCGTTCTTTCAGTTCTTTTGCTGTCGTATGTAATGTTTTAGCGATCCTTTTCCCACCTATTTCTGTCTCATATCTGTTGTTTAGTGATGGTCAAATGATAAATGATTTTATTTCTTTAAGTAGGTTTGTACAAACACTTTTACATGTCAAACATATTTTTTAAATCTGACGACTGACAAGAAATGCCGAAATAAACTCAGAGGTCACAGTCTCTTTTAAAGTCCAGACATAATCTTGGTCAGATTATGTGAAGACTATGTAGATTGGTGTCTGAAATGGTCTTTTGAGGACAGAACTATACAGATTGAGTGGATCTGTCCAGTCAGTGCACGCATTTGTCAGTTATTGTGGAGCTCAACGATTATGAGGGCAAGGGTATTATGGATAGGCAGCATAAAGTACTCAAGCTGCAAGATCATAATTAAAACTACACCTCAACCTCACAATCGCAATAGTTAAAAGAAATATAATACTTTATATTCATGTCACTGACATCATTATATTTCTCCTGCCCTTATCCCAATTTACTCGAGGTCATCTTTTTCTTCCATACTTTCCCTACTCGTAGCCGTAGACATTCATACTCAAAACATCTATTAAACTTATATTCATATCATTGTATGCCTATATAAAATGGACTATAGAAAAAAATATTGTTTGCAAAAATCAACATTGGAGCAGGTCAATCCCAAGCTCTCCTTCCTCATGACTTACCAATAGATGAGGATGAGGTAAGCTAAGAAAAAATGGGACCACGTTGTAAAAAGTTATGCTTGGCCAAACATAAAAAAAAAAATAAGTACACAATATACAGGGCGCCCTGTATAAGAGTCGACTTGAGAACCTAATCCTTTTCTTTCGTCGGTTTAAAAGTTGTGTGCGATTGTGCCGTTTTGGAGATCCTTAGTTGGTCAGTTAACATATTTATCTACTCCTTTCTATTACTTATCATATCATTGAGAACAACACTAAAAGTTCATACGATATTTATAGTTAATGTATTAGGGATGCATCCGATACCGATACCGATATCTTTATGGCCAATTCAACGATACTTTTCAAATGTCGCGTTTTAAAAATGTAATGTTAACACGCGTGTTGTCTCGTGTATTTCGTTGCAAACGAAGCATGAACTAACAATGCTCGGGGAAATCCCGCGCTTTATTCAGTGTCTTGTTTCGCCCGCCCACTTTGGCCTCGCACTCGCTTAACTATCCCATTTCGCTAGGTTGACTGTTGTGCGTCTAATCTCAACCTGTCTATAGTTTTAAACGGTTTTATTTAGTTTGTCCTGTTATTTGTTATTTTTATATTCATTAAAAAATAACCTGACTTGTGTTTTATTTGGAATTCAATAAGCGTATAGGTATCGGTATCGCCGATATTTTTATAAGAGCATCGGTATCGGTATCGTATCGGCAAAAATGCGTATCGAGGCATCCCTAGTATAATACTTGATAATAATATGTGATTATCGCTATGCAAATGTCGACGTATATCGGTTAGTTAATCCGCTTTAACTAAATGCAAATAAGTGTGCTGCTCATTAACTGACAGATGATATCAGCGTGAACAGGCAGCATGTAATTAATTATATTGTGTTATTGGATCCTGATTGAGGCTTGTTTAGTAATTCGAGTATGTAATTATGTAGTTTATTGTAGGATCGCAGGTGGCTTTATTAGGCACTAGCTTCTGCCCGTGACTTCGTCCACGTCTATAACCTTCCTCAAGAATTTGGCTATCTAATGCAAAAAAAAATTTTTTTAATCCGACTGGTAGTTGCGGATATTACCCCCGACATACAAACCAAACAAACATATTTTACCTCTTTATAATATTGTTGATATATTATTAGTATATTAGTATAGATACAGATACCTATGATGAGTTTAGTTACTAAACTCGTTACTTAAAGTTGGTATGGGTTTGTTTCACTCACTTACTACTAAAGGTGAACGGCAGATTTCGTACCGCATACTTTTTTTGTTGTTCTGTTATAGAATTTGTACCACTTATTAAGGCAACTAAGACATTTATTTTCATGTAAGCGTACTATTTTTAGAACTTCGGAATAATTAATAATATCAATAAAAAGATGTTAAGAAATAAACGTAATAAAATCGTAAACTAAACGCAGTTATGTTTTAGAAGTTGCCATAATGTAAAATAACACAAATATTGAAATGATAATTAATTATTTAGAAATAGAAATAAATATTAAATATAATTAAACACTTTTATATTACACCTATGAATGCATAAAATCATTATAGTTAACGATTTAATGATAGGAATGTTTTTCGTCATCAATATTTTTATTGTTCATATGGATATACGATCCTCATCCTAGTAAAACACTACAAAGATAGCGAGAAGCGATCTAGAACATTTACTTTATCACCAAAACAATGTTTAACCTCTAAGTCCGGGCCGTCGAAAATTAGGGACAATAATTGCCAATACCGTCAAGCCGGGCTGTCGACGATTAGCGACAGTACGTTCACGCTGATTCAAACTGTATTTGTACTATGCATAGGGGCTAATATGGTCTACAGTTAATTTTATTCTATGGATTTGGTAATATACTTGTCAAATACATCGACTAAAACGTCAAAATATGCAGAAACAATTCTAGAAAAAAGTAAAAATTGAACATTTTGGCACGGCAAAATGGCGACCGCGCATGCGTTCAGCGCGCTGCACTACGCGTCGTATTTATTTGTTTTCTATTGTTTTTTAAGTGTAAATCGACGGGAAATGGTGATAATTCAATAATTAAGTAGTGTCGTCATCGTATATAGTTAATACTTGCACTAAATAACATCGTAATTACCTATTACGGACCCATCAAAAAATGTAAACAAACTCGTTTGTGAAAAAACGTGTTGATGTGATATTTGTTGTTTTGTGTGTGTTTTGTGCAAATTATGAAGGTGACAGCCGGAGGACTTAAAGAAAACCGAAGTTATTTTAATAAAGGTTTAATTAAGATAAAAATTACAATATAAACTTAAGCTAATTCCTAAGTCTAGATTCGGACGATGCTAGTACCGAAGTGTCTAAAATTAATTATCTTAAAGATTACAATGCTACCGATTCCTAAACGTGGATCAGCAGATTCTAAAGTAGGTGAGCGTTCGGCGATTCGGCGACACGAGGCGCCGATTCGTTGATTCAGCAAAATGATAAACTGCGATTTTATGTGGAAACATCCGATTGACGTAATTAGGTTATCATTTCGCTATTCGGATGATTTGGTGTAGGCAGGGCACGTAACACCTTCCCCCTCAGAACAGCAACTATTTGAGAACTTTGAGCGAAAATGTTGCTGGTATCTGTTTCTTGGTCCTGGGTGATTCTGCATCTTCATGTTGATGGTTTTCGAGTCTTTCATCTGATGTCTGTGGTTTTCTAACCTTTGTGCAAATGTTATACCGTCGTATGGTGATAGTAACGGTCAGTACAATTACACCGAATAGTACTACGTATAGTGGGATCGTCGTATGGTACAGCGAATATTCCATATTTGCGTGATCTATCTGTACTGGATGCTGCATTAGGATCTTATCTTCGATTTCGTGTAGGCTTTTCAGGTGCAGTGAGTTTAGTTTCAGATGTGGGATGGATTCTTCAACAATGTTCAGGTTCATAGGTATTTCAGTGATTTTTAGCGGCTGCCCTTTGATATGGTCATTAATGTTGGTAATCGTGAATCGATCGGTGCGTAATAGGCATTTTTGCGGGATAGTGGCGAGATAACTTCCGTGCAGAGAGATGAATTCTTGACGTTCGCATTGTAGCTCTGTGCGGGTCGGTTCTGGAAAGGTAAGTGTGTATCGTCTGTCGTCCAGTTGTTCCATTGCTGCTTTAGTCAGTGTGAGCTTCGTAGGTAGGCATGATTTCTCCAAAGATTGGTTGTAGATGAGACCTTGGATACAATCTAGATGACCTCTCGTTGCTTGATGGTTGATTCCTTCTTCGCAGAGATGATATAGGTCGAACTTCGGGCATTCAGCCTCCATGTACTTGAAAGCTTTCCCGTTGGTTGCAATGAAGGGATAAGGAGGAATGTAGGTGTACATGGATTTATTGGGAACTATTGCTAATCTGTATAATTCAAATTTATCAGGAGAGATTATTGGAACTTTAAATATGATAACTATTTTTTTATTTGTGTAATAATAACCAGGTTTTATGACTGTATAGTACTCTCTTAAATCTGCATCTAGTAACTGATCCTGGCCGTATATAGATTTTAATCGCTTAGTCATATTACTTAAACTATCTATGCTTAACATACTATGATGGGTGCTCGATGCACGTATAAAAGCTAACGTATCTTCAATTCTAATTATCTCTGAAAGTAAATCTTCCGCATTATCGCTAATTATGGTCAATAGCTGAGCAAACTTTGCAAATCTTATAAGATCATTCTTAGCAGCAGCTTTCTCGTCTAAGAGTAATACTAATGTACTATTGATCCTCTCTTGATTGCTTACAATTTTTGAGAGTATGTCACTATATCGGGCCATCCAATTTTTGTTAAGACTGATATGCTCATTTAACTCTGATACTATTTTGTCGTTGTTATTTTCTAAAATGTTAATGGCATTATTATACTTTTGGGCATCCGTATGATCTAAGTTTCCGGTAATGCTCTTTATTACGGACCCTAATCCGTCTACGAGACCTCTCTTGCTACGACCGGGTTCTAGCGTTTTTAACTGAGAACTAACTTGACTTAATTTATTAGTTAAATGATTGATTTGTAGTTCATATAAGAGAACGGACTGGTTATCTAGTTTAGTCTGGAAATAATCGAGTTGGGACATTACGGAATTGAGTCTATGTTCAATGTCAGTTAAGTCAATGTATTGTAGGAAAGTGTGGTAATGTGTGATGAGCCTTGTTTGTCCAAGGTTGAAAGGTAGGAGTCCGGGTCCATCGTCTAAGCTTTCAAGTTTTATCTCGAGCGCCGGTATTGGTTGAACGATCAGCGCCAGTAGTATTCTGTAACAATTTTGAACTCTTAGGGGTACGTTTGAGTCGAGACTTAGCTACAGGGCCTTTCTTTTTGGAGGTGTATATATGAATCGGAAGGTCAGCTAAAACAGTGTCATGTGTGTAACGTGGTGCTAATTTTTGTCGGCAGGCTTCCGGGTTAGAGATGAATATTTGTTGCTCCGGTTGATATTCTATTTCGGGCTCTCTGTCCTTGTTCCTATTTTGTATAATATCTGTACGGTCGGTAAGCGTTAAGTTGTTGATAAGGTCATATACAGTTTTCATCTGGTCTCGGTGTGTTAAGATATATTGTTGCATGAGGTGTTCGGTCATGTTAACGTCAAGGGGATCTCTTGGGTCAAGATGTCCTCTAATTATGTCATGTGGTCTACACTTGGTGAAGCTGTGAACTGAACTATTATATGCTAATATGGCATAAGGCATGATATTGATTACAGATTCGTCTTTCTGTCGTAGTCGTAAAATACGTAAGTGTTCTAGTAACGTAGAGTGAAATCGTTCTACGATCCCGTTATCGTTAGGGGAGTGTGGTAATGTTCTATGGTGGTTAATTTTGTGTAGTCTTGTGAATTCGGAGAATAGCTGGTTTGTGAATTCTGTGCCGTTATCGGTCACTATGGTCAACGGTAAACCATGATGTGTACAATAATTTAAAACTGCCTGAAGTACGCTTATTGCTGTACCATCTCTCAAATGGTACGCTTGTCCGTACTTTGAGAAAACATCTACCATTGTTAAATACTTTTCGTTTTGAGCTGTGAAGAGGTCCATATGTACTAATTCGAAAGGTTTAGTTGCTGGGGGTACTACATTAAATTGTGGTCTGATCGGGTTCCTATCATATTTCGTTTGTCCGCAAATGGTACACTCATTAATATACTTAGTTATTTCCTCCCTCATCTTAGGCCAATAATATTTCCGAGAAAGGGCAAGATGACACTCGTTTATTCCTCTGTGATTAGTTTTTCCTTCATGATACTGTTTTATAATGTCTTGCTGTCTTAAATATTCTTTGACGTCCTCTAATTCTGTTTTTGCTAATACTAAGTTAATAGCTGAGCTTTTAAAATGATTCTGAATAATAGGTATAATTGAATACATTCCTAAAGGTGGAGTTATTTTTATAGCGGTTTTAACTTTGGGGTTGACATATTCTTTTATGGCATACACTACGTCTTGCTCTAAGTTCGATTCTGAAACCTGAATAAATGTACGGGTGTGTGTATCAAAAGGTTTAGTGGCGGTTGTACGTCGTTTAATATCTCCTACTATAGTTATGCATAACTGTCGGTGAAATTTATTCAAAGGTTCATCAGTAATAGGGATTTCTAAAATAGGGTTTTCAGTGCTGGTATGTGCAGTGAGAGTCGTAGAACTTGTTCGCGAAGGTGGTCGCTCTGAAGGGTTAACTATCATTGACTCTGTCTCCTCATTGTTAATTTCTACTCGGGATAAGGCGTCGGCATTGGTGTTATATTTTCCCTTTTTATAAACTATAGTGTAGTCGTATTCACTTAGTTTAAGTCGCCATCTAGTTAGTCTTGAGTTAGGTTCCTTAAGGTTCATTATCCACTGTAGTGGCTTGTGGTCGGTGTATATTTTGAATTTGCGACCAAATAAGTAAGGCCTAAAATACTTTGTAGCCCATACTATAGCTAAAAGCTCCTTTTCGATAGTACTGTAATTGATTTCACTATCGTTTAAGGTTCTTGAGGCGTAGCAGATGGGTTTATCTGAACCGATGGTGCCTTGTGAGAGTACAGCGCCTATAGCTACGTTAGAGGCGTCAGTGGTTAGGATAAACTCTTTGGTGAAGTCGGGGTATTGTAAGATTGGGTCGTTTGTGAGTAAAGTCTTACATTTGTTGAAACAGTCAATGTAGTCAGGATCA
The DNA here is from genome assembly GCA_948150665.1 of Conistra vaccinii. NCBI lineage: Eukaryota > Metazoa > Arthropoda > Insecta > Lepidoptera > Noctuidae > Conistra > Conistra vaccinii. The sequence continues at coordinate 12,011,185 of OX411327.1, read as the reverse complement.
AAAGTTATTTTATTAGTCTTTTTAAGGCATTTTGTCATAGGCTTGGTGATGCGGGCAAAATCAGGGGTGAATTTTCTATAATAGCCTAATAATCCGAGGAACTGTTTTATTTCTTTCGGAGTTTTTGGTAATGGGTATTTTTCTATGGCTGCAATTTTATCAGGATTAGGCTTAACACCTTCTCCACTGATTACATGACCTAAAAAAACCGTTTCTAACTTTAAAAATTCGGACTTATCCATCTGAATCTTAAAGTTAGATTCTTGCAATCTCTTAAATACTTTTTCTAAATTAGTCATGTGTTCTTGCAATGACGTACTAAAGATGATGACGTCATCCAAGTACACGAGGCAGATGTCATTTTGTAGGCCTCTAAGCACATTATCCATCACCCTTTGGAAGGTGGATGGAGAGTTCTTTAAACCCATGGGCATGCGCAAGAATTCAAAGTGCCCATGTTCTACATTAAAGGCTGTCTTCGGAATGTCATCAGGGTGCATCTCACATTGATAAAATCCAGATGCCAGGTCTAGAGTAGTGAAATACTGGCATTTACCAAGCTTGTCAAGTATGTCATTTATGTTAGGAATTGGGTATTTGTCGTCTATGGTCTTGTCATTCAGTTTACGAAAGTCTACTACGATTCTCCACTTCTGTTTGCCTGATGCGTCGGCCTTCTTAGGAACTACCCAAATAGGTGAACTCCAAGCTGATTCAGAAGGTCTTATGATACCTTGGTCCAGCATCTTAGTGATCTGGTCTCTAACTTCTTGTCGGTGAACAAAAGGGTAGCGATAACTCTTCGTGTATACTGGAAGTTCGTCAGTCGTTCTAATACGGTGTTTTATTTTATTTGTAAAAGTCAAAGGTTCTCCCTCTACATAGAATACATCAGCAAAACGGGCACATAAAGTTTCTAAATTCATTTTTTCCTCGATGTTTAAATGGTCTGTACGCAATCGCGATAAAACCTCTTTAACGCGCTTAGAATCTTGTTTAGTGCTAATGCACTCGTTATTAAATATCACGGCTTGTAAAGGGCGTTCAAATGTTACAATTAGGTCATAATCGGTCGGGTTTTCAATTTCTACGATACCAGTACAGTCGGTAACGCGAGTAATGCATTCATGAATAATGCAATTACAATGTATTTGCTGAGCTATGGAAACGTCACCGTCTGGACTAAAGATAGGAATATTTAATAATTTTGATGACTTCGCGGGAACGGTTTCTTGATAATTGGACTTTTTACGTTGATAAAAATGAATAGGAATGGTTGTAAACTCCGTAATTAAATTATTATTTTTAAGATCAATCTGTGCTCCGTCGAGTAAGTCTAGGCCTAACAGACCGTCAAAGTAATTATGGAACTTATAGATGAAAAACTTAACATTCGTAGGGTTATTAAATTCAGAAAAGTTCGGAATAGTAATAGAATGTTCATGCGTGCTGGTAACACGGGCATTTGTTACTTCAAAGGGGTCAAAGTTTAAAGGTATATGTGAAAAGTATTGTTCGATTGCCTCGGGACTAATAAAAGACTGGTTAGCCCCGGTATCTACTAATAACTTAAGTGGCGGATTTGATATCTGAATGTAACGTAATTCTTTTTTAGATTGTATATTTAATTCTATTTTAACCCTTTTTGATCCTTCTCCTTGTGAAAATCCGGATTAGCATTAGGGGTAGGCTGTGGTGCTTCTAAGCATTTCGCGTTATTAGAACCTTGAGATGATGTGTTGTCTTGTACATATGAATGATAGTCGGGCTCGGTCTGGTTGAGATAATAAAAGTCGGGATAGTCATAGTAACTGGAATAGTCAGGTTGTTCATAGTAATAGTCGGGATAGTCATAGGCGTTTTCAAAGTCGGTCATTTCGTTATAATTCATTTCACGCGTCCTAAAGTAATTACTAGGTGGTGGGTTTCCCGATCTACGCCAATCGTGTCCTGGTGACCCAAGTGGTCTTGATACGAAGTGGCTAACACCGCTCATTGGTTTCGGACCTGAATTGTGTGCTGGGGAACTTGCGTTTGGTAATTTAAACACGTTACTCTGGGGGTGGTAGTTTGGCGGGGGTGCACGAAACATTTGCTGGGTACGACTAAACATGTTAGGGGCACGATGAGGTACCTGATTCTGCTGGAAGGGTGGCCTCCAGTGTTGCTGCTGCGGCTGCATGGGCATAGGCTTATGCCAGCTCGCGCCTGCACTCGGATAGCTAAAAGATTTGGGTGTGGTCATAAGGACCGCGGGTGGCATTCTATGGGTTGAATGCACTTGCTGTGTCGGGTTACGTCGCTCGGGGATGCTTTCGTTACGTTGCTGTAGGTACATGACATTCAATTCCTGCTGTACAAATTCCAGAGCCTTTTCTATAGTTTCGGGTCTCATACATCGGATACGGGACCCTAAAGGTTCTTTAAGACCTCTAACATAAGATTGTAACGTTAGTTTTTTATAAAGATCGCGTTTTGCTTCGATAGTAGTAGCTATGTTTTCGTGAAGGGTGACATAAGTCATTATAGTGCTAAAAAGAGTCTGGCATTTGTCGTAATATTCCTGCGGGGTGCTATTTCCTTGCGTGAGTAAGGACATGTCATTATATAAGGCGGTCTCGTCCCTCTGATCGGAAAAGTTGTTAATTAATGCGTCACGAATCCCTTGCCAATTTCCCGGTATACCGTTGGAATTTATAGTTGTAGCTGCAGATCCCGTGATTTTATTCAAAATACCGTTTATTACGCACAAATTAGTTAGCTCACAGTTCGGGTCATTTCTGACGTATTGTATTACGAGCTGATCGCATATTTTAATAAAACGAGTTAGAACATTCGGATTGCCATCAAAGTCTGGTACTGGGCGCAAAGCCTTAAAGATAGTATCGGGGTTCAATTCCATTTCGTCACTATCAAATAATATATCTATTCCTAAATTATCTAAATCTATAACCCTATTTAAATCTACTTCCCTGGTCCTATTTATCTGTCTGGAAGAGACAGATGTTCTCCTAATTTCCCTTGGATGAAAAATTTTGAATTAAAATTATATAAAGGGGTGAAAAGGAAGGACTAGGAAGCAACACTTCAAAGAAAGTTTCAAGTACTTACATATACATGGTTTCCTCGGTGTATCGATGGCTGGATACGTCCTCAGCTGCGTCTTCTTAAGTTCGGATATTCGACGAGGTACTTGGAAATACCGACAGCGACTATCGGAGTCAGCAGATTAACGATTTTTGGAAATCTATACCGCGCCGCGTGCTGCCTCGAATATCCTACCGACTGCGCCAATTATGAAGGTGACAGCCGGAGGACTTAAAGAAAACCGAAGTTATTTTAATAAAGGTTTAATTAAGATAAAAATTACAATATAAACTTAAGCTAATTCCTAAGTCTAGATTCGGACGATGCTAGTACCGAAGTGTCTAAAATTAATTATCTTAAAGATTACAATGCTACCGATTCCTAAACGTGGATCAGCAGATTCTAAAGTAGGTGAGCGTTCGGCGATTCGGCGACACGAGGCGCCGATTCGTTGATTCAGCAAAATGATAAACTGCGATTTTATGTGGAAACATCCGATTGACGTAATTAGGTTATCATTTCGCTATTCGGATGATTTGGTGTAGGCAGGGCACGTAACATGCATGTAATCGCTGGTAAGTCATTTATTTTATATTCTTGAATAACTAATTAATAATAAAAATGCATAATACAGACAAAAAAAGAGTTCAATATTTTTTTGTCAACTAAATAATGTTACGTAATGATACGGTTATCTATTTATTGAACTTTTTTGATTATATGTGTTTTTATTTATTGTGTTTATGCGTAAATAATGGTTTTGACCGATAGTATATGTATTCATAATGTATCCTGCGAAATTTCATGTGAATCGAACCAGTAGTTTTATTATAAATAATCAAAACAATGAACAACGAAATTTCTTATAAGAATCTTATAAGAATGTTTATTTATCAATACTAGCGTTCGCTTACAAAGATTCTAAGTATTATAAAAAATCCTTTGTCTAATCAGGAACCCAAAACCATTAACGATAAGACTATTTACGTAACAAAAAGCTCTCAGTTTTTGTTTATGTTAGCGAGCTCTTATCTCTGACGCGCCGCGGGCGTGTCGCGCGGCTTGACGGGTTGTCGCGAAATCGCGAATCGCGCGGCTTTAGAGGTTAAGTACCTATAAGTAACAATCTACATTGGTACACTAGTACATAACCTTAAAAAATAAAACTGCTTATAACTTTTATCTCCCAAGTTCTAAAAATCTAAGAATTTAAATAGAAACCCTATTTAAATTCTTAGATTTTTTTTTTAGATTTAAATTCTTAGATTTCTTTCTGTATCATTTTAACTACCAATTAAAACGAAAAATATCCCAAAACACGAAATTTTATTAGCGGTACGAAGTTCCCATACAAGCCTGCCGTTCGCCTTTAGTAGTAAGTGAGTGAAACAAACCCATACTAACTTTTACAACTTCAACAACAACAGATTCGCATCGGGGGTCATTCCACCTGATGCGAAGGATTGACACTAGGTATCGACAGCTCACTTCAGCTAAGTTTTCCCTGTGAGATTGTAACAGAATAGCTCGGCCACAGTATAAATAAGTAACAGTATTATGTCTTCATAAAAACGGCCGAAACGACGCGCTTAGAAATCTCGGCGTAGGTATATCAGTACGCAACAGTCTCGAGTGCGCGACAGTTACACAAGGATGCGGAAGGTTTATCAACCCGAGCGGCCGTACATACTGCTACTTTATTATACTGTGGTTCGGATATTGTCAATATCACTAGTGAACTAGATCGAAAGTTCACATGGTGACCGATAGAATTACACTGCTGTCGCCAAAGCGAATTTAAGCATCTATCATCACGCTTGAGATAACCTCAACAATTATCTAAATCACTGAACCAGGCATCCTTCACATTTCGGGGAATAAACCCGAAATAAGGCACCCGCAGACAGACGCGACATTGGTAGAACAATTTTCGTGAAGTTTTCATAGAAATTGTTCCACCAGAGTCGCGTCTCGTCTGTGTGTGCCTACGTTCCAAAGGACCGGTGATAAAATAATTTCAAAATTGATTCAAGTCGCATAAATTGTGATAGATATCGCATAGTTGACCAATAGACATAGAGCTTTATGTTGATTTATTTGTATAAGACTGATTTGTAGGTAGGTATTGTAAGATTTCTTATTGTTTAAAAGTAAATTATTTAAATTATTCTCGAAATTTTGATTAAAAATACATAATTAAGTACATGTATTTTTGATTTGTTTCTTTAAAATAAGGCTGAATTTTACTAAATATTATCGTTTAATTGTAATTTTTTTATATTGTTTTGATTTGTATCTTTAAAATGATTTTTACTTACGAACTTTTTAACTTTTGCCCCCGAATAATGTACTTCATGTAGTTTATAACATTGAATTTGTTTGCAAATTTTTATCACTGGTCCTTTGGAAAGCAGACGATTTTTGTTTATGGTCGAATGGCCCGCGGTCCATTCGCTTTGGGCCTTTCAGACTAAATACCCGTTTCAGAACCTCTAAAACCAAAATTCAGAAAAAAAAAAACTTTTGAGATTTTCGTTTTTAAACCATTTATTCATGTAGTTTTCTGCTCTACACGTTGTACTCGTAAATGTCAGTAGATAGCTTGATAGTATCACTTTTATGTTGAACGTAAAATTTATGCGTAGGTAAATAACGTCCATTTTTGTTCGCCGAGCAAACTAAGTTAGTGCATCACTGCCGTAGAATTTTCACTTTATATTCTAAAACCCTATATTTCATGAATAATCATATTAAGCTTTTATTCCTCTACAGTCCGCAGTTAATGGACGGTAAAAGTTAAACAAGGTTAAAAGCATTTCGGGTTTAATTTGGCTAGTGCTGCCAATGCCGTCGCGTTGGACAGGAAGAGGTATACCGGACAGAGGGAAGCGATAGGTACAGTCACCTGCATAAATGCCTTACAGTTACGCAAGATTCAAAAGCAATTTTCTCCTATAGTATTGACAGATATTTTATCGTGTTATGACCACGGTAAGAATACCAACAGACGGACCACGAACACATAACGAACAGACCTACTTTATAATAGACTATTATGAAATAGGCTAATTATGAAATAAATTATGAATTATACACTATTATGAAATAGGTCTGTTCTCAAAGTTGCAATATTTTTTTCACGAGAAAAACGTTTTTGATTGTTGCGTAACGGTAAGGTTTTATGCTCGTGACTGTACCTTATTGCTTACTGTGATTTAATTTATACGCACCTTGGAAGACAATTAAAAATTTTATCGAAATTTTCTGATTTGATTTCATTTGAGTCTGTTTTTCGACTAAAAAGCGACATGTTTTAATTAGCTACCTAAATGAAAAATATCCTGGTGTTCAGTAGTAGTCAAACATAATTAGTTAGGTAAGCATACTGATGTGAATTATGTAAGCGAATGAATAATTCGCAAATAGTTCTTTGAACGAATAAATTGTGAGAATAACTATTTGCCTTTGTAGATCGTATGTGGATTTATACTATTAAACACACAGGTGCACATTCAAACTAATTCCAAAATGCAGATAACATCACGCAGTGACTCCCCGAAGGGTTAGGCAGAGGTGCACCCATATTTTCACCATATCGTCAGTTATGTTTAAGTCTCAAGTACCTAATAGGGGGCGAGCCTATTGCCGAAAATCCAATAACACTTTACCCGACCCGAGAACATGGTCGACTTTTTTGGCTGACTGTACATAAGTACATTTTTGAGTTTATAATGTCCCGTTTAAGAACGTCCTTCTTAAAGATTAGTTTAAGTATAAAACTTAGTGAAAACAATACATTTTAAAGTATTTAAGAATGGTTTTGCATTTCTCTGGATGGCGTTTTCCATCTGTCTAACCAGATGCAGCTGAATTACATGGAGCTACTGCCTATCTGACCTCTACAACACATTTACTAGCTAACACGATACCCTTTGTTAAGACGGGCTGTCAGACTATTGGGCTTATGATTACCCATAACGACTGTCAAATATCAACAAATGACATCATCTCCGAGGCATGGAGGGGTCTCGATATGTAATGGAATGTCACCGTGGCAAGCGTAGCTTAACCTTCGATCGACCCGTCGACGCGTGCGGCTGTTATTATGCCACGAGTTCTGAATCTGTTTGTACGATTATATATATATGTATATTATATACGACATTGAACTCTAAAATAAAGACCTACTCATATCTACAGATGACATTATGTAGGTTATGAGTAGGTCTTTTTTTTAGAGTTCAATGACATATTCATGATTAAGTTTTAATTCTGGCAAGTGATACCAGCTGATTGATTTATAAGTTTTTATTTACGTATGATAACAACGTATCGTGAAACTGAACATAAATCACTGAGTCTATAAAGAGTTAAATGAGTGTGTATAACTTTGTTTGTTTTAGTTTGATGTGAATATACACTGCACCTTGTGGGGTTTCCATGGTGTTCAGATTTAGGAAAACTTGCATTATCTGTTGTGTATTGTATTGCTTGAGAAGTTAAGACTTTGTCGAATTTGTCAAATATTTATTTAAGATTTTGTCGAATTTATCGACTATTTCGAGCGTCCGGGTCGATGTCAGTTTGTTGCAAAATATGTCATTAGACAGTATACTAAATACATACTTACCTACGAAGCGAATCTGTAATTATTGTAATTAATCATTTAGCCTGTTTATTTAAGAAAACTGCACTCAGAAAAAGGTTTGAATCATGTAGCCAAATAGCAGCATTTTTCTGTTCTGTCATTCTACAAAGTTTTTGATATTATTTAAAATCTGTATTTGTAATTATTATAACAAGAAAATGGCGCATAGTTCATCATGAATTAATGTTCAGGCATTGCCAATTACAAGAGTCTTTGATAGCACCAGATTGCTGTTTGTATAATTATAAAAGTAAACCATCATGGATTGGTAAGTCTGCTTTAAATTGAGGGCCGGGAATATTTACCTACTCAAATTAAAGTACTCTGTAGAGAAGTATATTTCTGATTCACATTTTACGTATAAAATAAATGGAAGAAATTGAGGAATTAAAATATTTAAAAATAATTAAAAAGCAATTTTTAAAGCCGAAACGGTTTCTGGTTTTTCACAGGCAGTGTTTTTTAATTAAATCAAGGATGCGGTTTCATGATCTTTTACTAATTGGAAACTGTAATAGGTACTAAGTTATTGCAAAATCCGAAAAAATATCCGTTCGTTAATATAAACCTGTTGCCATCTCTTTCTATAGCAGTTATTTTAACAAGAAAAGTTTCAGTTTCATGAACAAATAACTAAATAGCAATCCCCAACGGACTGTTTTAATTTTGGAAAAAGTTACATCGGACAGCTTTTTTAAATAAAAATACGCACGCCATCGGATACCAGTTAAAATCAACATTTCGTTTTAACCAGCAGAATGATGCCCTCGGGACGACGAAAAAAATCCGTTTAACTTACTACCGACCTTTTTCCAATAATTTTTTGAAGGCCTACAGGGAAATAAAAATTTTCGTGAGTGAAATTAGTTTTTCTCCTTCAGAAACTCGCATTAGCTGAGTATTTTGTCTTTTTTTAATGATACCTACATTGTTTTGAAAAGTACGTCTTTTTTTAAAGTACGTCTTTTATGAAAGAAAAGTACGTCTTTTTTAAAAGTACGTCTAAGTAGTCTGCCACTTAGACGTACTTTTAAAAAAAGACGTACTTTCAGTAGCAGACTACTTAGACGTACTTTTCAAAATAATGTAGGTATTACACAGCTATGAGTCAGAACTCATAGCCACAGTAGATCCATATAATATATTGTGTCATAGCTGTGTAATATAATCAAGAAGGTAAACCTTTCATTTGATGTTTTCTTTGTGACATAAAGGCAGGCAAGACACGAAAAAACCGTCGTAAAACACAATAATTTGGTGCAATTTAATGTAACCACTAATCGTAAAAGAAAATAACAGATAAACAAAGTAAGTAATAGGAGAGGAATAAAATAGTTGTTATGTTTATGTATTTATACAGCCTTTGTAAACGTAATTTTCAGGAGCCTTTGTAGCGCTCGATTTAATTTCACATTAATATTAGGCAGTGTATAGAGTGCCACCATTGGCACTCTATCCCTATCGGATAAAGTGCCACTACAGGCACCCTAGTAACACCGCCTCGGCCCGGCTCAAGTGCCGCAAGCATTGGATTGTCATTGTCACACTAAGTCACGTCACTTGGTATTTTGTTTGATTGGCGAGGTTAGATCGCTGTAAAACACCACATTCCCAAAACATTACATTCTCTTGTGCCTAAACGGACCCTGGCACTTCGCCGGCCGCTACCGCGGCACCGCTCGCTACGCTCGCTCGGCTCGTGCGTTGTGTGGTCACAGTTCTAACCTAACCTAACCTAAATAACAAATGACAGTGACAATGCAACGCTCACGGCACCCTAGCCGGGCCGAGACAGTGACACTAGAGTGCCACAAGAAACTCGCGGCACTATATGGTATTTTGTTTGATTGGCGAGGTTAAATCGCTGTAAAACACCACATTCCCAAAACATTACATTCTCTTGTGCCTAAACGGACCCTGGCACTTCGCCGGCCGCTACCGCGGCACCGCTCGCTACGCTCGGTCGGCTCGTGCGTTGTGTGGTCACAGTTCTAACCTAACCTAACCTAAATAACAAATGACAGTGACAATGCAACGCTCACGGCACCCTAGCCGGGCCGAGACAGTGACACTAGAGTGCCACAAGAAACTCGCGGCACTCTATACACTTCGTTAATATTATAGACCGGCTCATGATTGCCAATCGTACAGATCAAATCACATAAGCATAAAACAGAAAGAATCAAATAGTTCCATATCCCGTCACTATATCTTTGTACTAAAAATATAATATAAACGAGATAAAAGAACGTTATTAGATCGTCGGCGAAGCACTGAGGCTGACGTAAGTAAAACTACGCAAAACGATCAAATATTAAAAAGATTTCATTTCTCGAGAGACAATTTGTTGGCACGGTTCGCAACAAAGGGAATAGCCGATATAAAGCCAACAATAACTAATTCACAGAGGAGACGTGAATTTCGTCTTGTTTCCATCAATTTATAAGGAAATTGCCGTTCGCAAGTCGGCAAACAATGGAAATATTCCCACTTTTATTGGTTTTATTTTTATTTGACACTCCTTGACAAAAAAACAAATACTTGTAGGTCACGACTGTACATCCAGTATCTTGTTTGATGTTGATATGATTTGATTTATCACACGTCTGTACAGTTAAGTAGACTGATCGCGATTTGTCTCGAGTGGCTGCGCGTGTACTCGACTGTACATCGCAGACAATCTTGGGAGTAATAAAACCTTAATACAATATAAATTACTGGCGATAAACTAAATTGCCTTTGAAACCGAATTCCACAGCCCTCAAAGTCTCGATGCTTCGATGTAAATACATTTTATTGTATTTCTTGAGTTCCCCGCCAATTCTTACATGGGCGGGGCACAAATATTCTTTAAAATTGACTTTTCCTACCATAAACTATGTTTATGTTTAGAATTATGATACTAATCGAGAAAAGAGGATCTTTCTTTCTTTATTATTATTTATTGATGCCGCTAATTTCCTATTCTTTAGTAATATCTCGGCCTAGTACCAGGGGCTCTTAATAATCCTACTTATTTATACTTAAGTACCTACCTACAAAACTGAGGTTTCGAGATGATAAATTAACAATTTGTTCATGCATAAACGAGATTTCCTAGAGATAAATACAAGCGTGGAAGATGAATCTAGGGTTCGGATAATTCAATTAAGTTTATAAAGAATTAATCTAGAGAATTGGTTCACTTGAATCTAACAAACTAATTTTATTTTAAATATTAGCGGAAGTAGAATTTACTCGTTATAATATTGTTTAATAACCACTTTGTATAGTCTCAGAGAGAGAATCTTTGAGAGCAGTGATAGCCTAGTGGTGTCCGTGTGACAGTCAGACTAAGTCATAGGCGGTAGAATCAATACTACTCGTATATTTTGTAAATTTCGACGTTCAAAAGTGCCTTCAAGGGCCTATTTGAAATAAATGCTTTGACTTTGACTTTGACTTAGGTCTCGAGTTCGAACTCAAGGCACGCACTTCTGACTTTTCGGATTCATGTGCGTATTGTATAATCACTTGCTTCAAAAACGGTCAAGGAAAACATCGTGAGGAACCCCGGCATGCCTGAGAAATATTTCTCGACGGCATCTGAAACCACGTCAGAGGACCATGGGCGACTTTAAAACTCTGACACCAGGTTAGGCATTAACCACACGAAAAGAAGAAGATAGTCTCAGAGGGTCTGCTTCTAATATGGCTGTTATGTCCGTCATTAGCATTCTCGCCCTGTTTATGAAAATGGACAAACAAAAGTAAACAAAAACAAAAACACGCATCACTTCCACCATTACAATAGGACTGAAAACGACCGCAAAATGTAAAATTGGCGGTGAGAACAATAGATATATGAAATGGAAAGTCGTTTAGCGCGTGTTCAAGCGTAATCGTTCCGTTTCGTGACGTTTGTTTCGTTTTGACAATCGTCCGATTCCGAGCGGTTTCAGAACGCGCAGCGGCTAACGTTCTGCTCGTGAATATTCATGGTGCAAGGGTGTATTCATGTAGAACGTGGTAACTATTGAAAAATTTATAACTTTTCCGATATGTTCCGGGGTGTGTTCATCTAAAATGCCTTTAAGCGAATAAGCGCCGACAAGTCCCTACCTGGTAAGTCGGCGCCGGTTCGCACTGATTTGGCAAAAGGTATGAAAACACCCAGCGTCGACCAGCGTTAACAACCAGCACGTGTCGACGACGCCGACGACGAGAAACGCTGGCATATCGGCGCCAGTTATCAGCGTTTTACATGAATACACCCTAAGTACCTATTGAATCGCATACGAACGGAAAGTATCGGAAAGGTAATTTATTTTCCAATAATTACGAATCTACAGCTTTTTCATTTGCGACGGATTTGCATACTTAATTACTTAGCTGGTGCCTTATGCCAATAGGAAGACAGTTTAATCTTATTGTGTTGTGTGACTTTTATAGAATTTCTCATGACTTATAGAATACTAGCTTGCACCAGCGGCTTCGCCCGGTTGGAGGTCGGAATTTATCCCCCGGGAACGTACTACCAGGATAAAAAGTATCCTATGTTATAAACTAATGTTAATCCAGGATATAAACTATCTGTGTCACTGTGTCAAACACACAAACTTTCACATTTATAGTTGGATTGTAGGATCAAAAATCAATAATACCAATAAGGATCGAAACACATTTTTTTTCATAGATATTTATTAATATGAACTATTTAATTCGTAATCTGTCTAATAAAAAATAGGAAAATGAAGAGAAAACTAATAAAATACAATAGACCAAGTATATTTAGTAACTTAATCTGTTTAACTGTTCTTAAAGAGTCAAATGTGTGTGCATTTTGCGTTCGGCTCTTGTCGTGGCAACACGTCATGTCCGAGTTCGCAACAAGTCAATCGTCATTCTGAGGATGCCTCGTTGAGAGGCGAAACACGTATCGATTTCTTACAGGATTCTCTAAGACTCTTTAATAACAGTTAAGCGGATTAAGTTACTAAATATACATCGTCTATTGTATTTTATAATAGATTTCCGCAAAGTCACGCCTGAGTCAAATAACTAGAAAACTAATAGGGTAAGACGTAATGGGAAATGTCTACCCCACTGTACGATACACAATCCATAACGCTTACCCCCCATTACCGTCTTACCGATAAAGCATAAACGTTACCATCACCCAGTAAACGATAAACGATAAAGATTAATATGCCAAACAAACAACAACACAAAACTGTGTGCATCAGGGATTTCAACACAGTTATAAATGATCCGAGGGCCAGCCAACCACTGCTCATAATGGTGTTTCTGAAAACCCGTTTCAGTTTATAACGTTATTAAAGTTAACTAATAATAACTGTCTTGTTTAGACATAACGTGGCACCCGGATAGCGCATTAAGTTAGTACCTATTAAAGCTATCTAGCTGCATTCAGCAATATAGAAGTTATAAACTTTTGGCTTCGGGGACTGGATCACGTAATGGATAGTGTTTGAAAGAGCTTGCAACGCTCACAAAATGTTGTCGACGTCTGCAAATGTTATGATATGAACGTTTTGTTTTTTAGGGTAATTATTATTACTAAGCCTCCAGTGTCCGTCCGTCCGTCTGTCTGTCAGCGGGCTGTATCTCATGAACTGTAATACATAGTAAGTTGAAATTTTCACAGATTGTGTATTACTATTGCCGATATAACAACCAATAATAAAAAACAGTGGGATGCACTCCGGGAGTGCCGGCAGAAGTGAAAACTTGAACATTAACGTTGTGGATTTTTAAATATTTTGGAATGGTTAGGGAATAATTTCGCACGAATTGCTTTATTTATCAGTATAAAAGTACTATATTTTTTGTGGTTAAATACAATATTCATTAGTAGTAGTAGTACTTATATTTATTTATTTTCAAAATATATACTAACATAAATAAACAATTTATTTAAACACTTTTCATGAAGTATGTTTTGACTGCTTTTTTTTACCCATCAATATGGGTAAAATTTCTTACCGTAATCTTTACGTAATTTCAAAGACTATTTATTTTGATATTTATTTTGTCAGTTGCTAGGCAACTGATCTTACGGTCACGTCCTGACGTGAGTTTAAAATGTTTTACCCATCTATAAATGCACAACGCCGCTAAAGAAGCTTTCACTTCAAAATAAATAAAGTAAAAAAATTGAGGGGTCGCATACAAGAGGCGTGTTTTTTTAACTAAAGTAAAAATCGTAGTGTTAAATATTGTGCGTTGGTACAGAACATTTCGTGTGCCAGTCCGACTCGCACTTGGCCAATTTCTGATATTTATAGTCATAGTCTATGTAGAGGCCTCTGTGCGACACCCTGGGGCCAATTAAAGAAAATATCACACGTATATCAACTCGGAAAGAGATTGTCTTTGTATGAAACGCCCTACTGCAACGCACACTAATCGGAATCTCCTCGCCTCGGGACAAACTCGTCACGAACCGCAGCGATACGGTGACGATCCCTTTCCGAGTTGATAAATGTGTGCTATGACCATAGATCTGTTATTTATATTTCTATGGCTATGACCGGCGACGGGTGACCAGCGACAATCTGAAAATTAGATATTTTAACAAAAAAAATTTGCTTTATAAAACAGCAGCATTTTTGACAAATATGTCCCATGGTCAGTTATATAAAATAAGGCCCTAGGTTTCGTTATCATCGACTACAGTTATTGCCTTGCAAGCTGTATTTTAAAGCACAAATATTGAAAATCCTGAACAACAACAACAAGAATCAAGCAACACTTTAGGTAAGAAACTAAGCTATTTTAACTTACTGCCATTGAGAATAGAGTGGTTTTGTAACTTGTCTATGAAAGCTATCGAGGTAGCAACGGCAGACTTTAATTTATTCCCTTATGTCAAGGTTTACGGCATTTCCTGCAAAGATGCTACGTATTCTTAAGAAAATGATTTTAGGTCAACGGGAAGTACCTAGCTTTTGATTTATTTATGAGTATCAAAATATGTCGCATAAATAGCCGTATTTTTTATTGCGTTGACTAAAAAGCTAGTTTTTTGAAGTGAAAACTTCTTTAGCAGCGTTGTGCACTGTTTTTGGGATGGGTAAAAAATTTTGAACTCGCATCAGGACGTGACCGTAAGATTCGTTGCCTAGCAACCGACAAAATAAATATCAAAATAATTAGTCTGTAGTTTATATAAGTAGTTTGACATTACGTAAAGATTGCGAGGTAAGAAATTTTACCCATATTTATGGGTAAAAAAAAGCAGTCAAAACATACTTCAAGTTTTTACTTCTGCCGGCACTCCCGGAGTGCAACACGTTGTTTTTTTTTAAGCTTCAAGGGACCGTAGACTTACGTATTAGATATTAATTTTAACTTGATATCTTCACGCGTTCCTGAGAAAAATGGACAACGAAGTGATCCTTTATGGGTTCCGGTTTTTCCTTTTGAGGTACGGAACTCTAAAAAGGAAGGAACTGTTTGTTTTTGGGTAACAATTCTGAACAGAAAAGCCTTCAGGGTTCAAGGTATATTAGGAATAATTAGGATCTACAATCTGACCAATATTTTTTACGTGATCCGAGTGTCATTTGGGAAGAATATAATACTAGAATTATTTGATACAGGTAAAGAAAACCATGATGGTTTTGTTTATGAAGAATATATTTCTTTCTTCATAACTTGATCTAGGAGCCACAATTAACATTCTCCTCTTTGCTGATGAAAAAATAGATAGAATACTCTTTATATGTACACCATAAAAATTATTAGAAATGTTGACACAATGGGCGGTATCATCGCTAATAGCGATCTTTTACAGACAACCTTTGTAAAAAATTCAAACAAAGAAAATACAGCAAGTATTTTTTAGTTAATAACTAAAGAGTGGACTTTTATAATTACACTGAATTTTCTTTAAAACTAATTAGACGCGGTTTCCAGCTGCTTCAAAGTAAATTACGCCATATATAATAATTCTCATATTTATATTTTGTTTTTAGCGTTCCTTACCCAAAGGGAGAATTGGAACCCTATTACTAAGCCTCCGCTGTCCGTCTGTCAGTCAGCGGGCTGCATCTCATGAACCGTAATATGTAGACAGTTGAAATTTTCACAGATTGTGTATTTCTATTGCCGCTATAACAACAAATAATAAAAATAAAATAAACTTAGAAATTAAAGGGGTTACAATAAATACAAGAACCGTGTTTCTTTCGGCGTTTTTTTTTATAAATATTGTACTTTAGAGGTATGAGGAACAGGGTGTAAAGTTGACTCACCCTCTTCAGAAAAGGGAGGATTCTCCGACCAGACGGGCGTCGTGTCTGGCAGACAGCTGCCCAACGGTTGAAGTCGGGATCTTGTATTCAAAATTCATAAAAGTCATTTATTCAAACTAGGCTGAGAATCAGCAATTGTCGAACGTCAAAATTATACAATGTCGCCCATGCGCATGTGACCGCCCGTAATTTTCTGAATATTCATGAAAAAATATCGAAAATAAACTTCAAAAGGGGGGGTCTATCTATAACATTTTTCACTAGTTTTTTTAAAATAAATACACAATTTTTTACCGAAAAAATGACTTCGATTCCGTTTTTTTTTCGTAGTCGATAATTTTTTGTAAAATTTTTAATTAACCTGTTAAAATAACTCATAAGCTTTTGGAAATAATAAACAGAATCCAAATCGGAGATGTGTCAAAAAACAGAAAACAAATCTTTAAAAAATTTAAAATTGAATAACATGAAAAATGTTATAGATAGACCCCCCTTTTGAAGTTTATTTTCGATATTTTTTCATGAATATTCAGAAAATTACGGGCGGTCACATGCGCATGGGCGACATTGTATAAGAGTCCCCAAAACGCCCGCCCTTCACCACTTCCTAGTACTTTAGCTGGGAAGAAGAAGTGCCGCAACAAACTCCCCAGCAGCACAGCTGTCTGTTAAGTTAGAAAAAAAATGATTTTATATAATAGTATGCAAAATAATTTACATTACGCAACACAAAACATAATTTAAATTGATAGCCATATGTCAGCTAGCACACGCCAATACACCAACCAAAAACATCGAGAACTATACTCAGGCAGAAATAAAAAATAAAAACTAAACATTAACAATATCAAACAACAGCCTCCAGGCATTGAAGGCGTGTATATAATTATGTCGATCGCGCGGTAAACTCTGCGCGATGCAGGATTTGTTTGACGTCTGGATTTTGTGTGACGTCAGGTCTTTGAAGCGTAGTTCGCATGTGGCAATGTAGATGCCGCCACAGTACGATGATACGGAACCCTTCGTGTACGAGTCCGACTCGCACTTGTTATAATAATTATGTTTACTAGTGACCTGCCCCTGCTTCGCAACTGATGTGGTGACATTTTTCTAAATGATGGTGAAAATCGAAGAAGAACGGGCACACAGACAGACACGAAAAGCGACTTCATATTTTTATAATATGTATAGATCTATTGATATAAAAGAAGACGGTGCTACTGAATTAATTCTTTGTAATCTCACCCTAAGCCTCAAGTGCGTAGACTTCTGTATCATTTGTTAAGATCAATATCAACTGAGTCAAACTCAAGTGGCTGATAACGACTGAGATTATTATATTTGTCATGATCACTAATACTCTCTTCCTTATCTGACAGATATCTATTATTATACTAACTTGCTGTTAACACATTGTTTTAAGGACCAAAACGTATATAATACCAAATCACGTACCTATGCCATTTTTAAAGCACACATTAACATTGGGAAAAAAAAATTTTGTTATTCTGTCAAACAATTTCACTTTTAATTATTGACGCAGATATTTTTGTTAAAGATATCCTATATATTTATGAGCAATATTTGTGCTTGTAATAAGGTTCTCGAAAACGACTCTAACGATATCGATGAAAGTTGCAATATAGGGGTCTACGGGGGTGAAAAATCGATCTAGCTAAGTTTCATATCTGGAAAAAATCGTTTTCTCTATTTTCACAGCCTCGGGAATGTGATACAACGTTGGTATACCTAAAGCCGGGTCTGCTGCGCCATGTTTTAGTGTTTTACTAACATGAAACACCCAAATTTTACCGATTTGGGGGCGTGGTTCAACATAAAACATGCAACATGAAACATAGCCAGGTCTGGTGCGCCATGTTTTAATGTTTTATTATCATGAAACATCAAAATTGAACCGATTTGGGGGCGTGGTTTAACATGAAACTTGATAAAACATGAAACATTAACGTGTTTGCCGCGACGAACGGATAACATCACCCGCGTTCGGTAAAAACAACAAAAAAACAAATGATGTTACATCC
The DNA here is from genome assembly GCA_948150665.1 of Conistra vaccinii. Taxonomy (NCBI): domain Eukaryota; kingdom Metazoa; phylum Arthropoda; class Insecta; order Lepidoptera; family Noctuidae; genus Conistra; species Conistra vaccinii. The sequence goes on along the minus strand of OX411327.1, from coordinate 11,993,150 downwards.
ACTGATTCTTCTGATCTGCCAGATTCACAAAGAGTGATTATATTACAAAATGAAACCATAGTAAGCCCTGCTGCAACTACATTTACTCAAATTTAAACCACACATGACACTGATGCAGAAAAAAAACAAGCTTTTCAATACCTGCAAATTTTTTATAACTAACGTGTACACACGGCTACACATCAAGCTATACATTTCCAGTTTATGCTGATCTCGCATTGTACAGGATTTCCGAACAATGCGAGGTCAGCTTATACTGGAAATGTATAGCTTGATGTGTAGCCATGTGTACGTATACTGTGATGATTATTTTTAATTAATAACATGAATAATGCACAAATTGTTAAAAAAACTTTTTTTTTTTCTTTATTTCAAGTTGTTTAGTTTTAAATATAATTTGGAATTTAAATCCAATATTGTTTTAATTTATTTTACAAAAAACCTTCCCTCCTTTTTTTGTTAGAGCGTGCCAAAGAAATAGACGTACATACGTCATACTCTTTCGACGATTTTTGAAATGAGCGATTTGTGGGCGTGGCCTTAATATTAAACACAAACATTTAACATAACATGTCGCAGCGGACTGGCTGTTTACTAAACACGTTTATTTAACATGTTTTACTAACGTGTTTTGTTAAGAACATTGGCGCAGCAGACCCGGCTTTAGGGTTGCCATTCCCATATTTTTTAAACCAGGGTTAGAATGTGAAAATACCAGGACATTTCGGATTAAAAACAGGACGCAGAATAAGGGCATAGCAACACGCAATGAAAACAGGTTCAACAAAAGTCAACTTTCGCGTGCTAGATCTCTCTATTTAACCGTTAGATAGAGAGAGCTCTAATGCACTGACTAAATAGTAGTGAGAAAGAGACAACAAGCAAAGCGCACGATAACGGTTGAAGGCGAGAAATTTATAAAAAAAATAGGACTTTGCCAGGATACTTTAAAAACCCAGGACGTTACTTTAAAACTATCCAGGACACCCCAGGACAGCCCGGGCTGTCCTGGGGTGGATAGTTTTAAAGTAACCGTCCTGTTTTCCCAGGAAATGTCCTGCTTTTAGAAGCAGGACATGTCCTGGGAAAACAGGACGGTTGGCAACCCTAGTATACCTAGACGACAAGTTTATTAATTTTCACCCGAGCAGAGCTCGGTCGACCAGGTATTTGAAAAAGAACTAAGTAATTTTAATGAAAATCAACGTTCATTTCATTTTAAAGTATGTTGAGCAACAGCTCACGTTAAAAATACATTAGACAGCCCTAATAATTACACCATAAAGTATCACAACGTTACATTTTATTTATTTATTCATTTATTTTTATTGTAGATTATAAAAAGAAAATGTTGTACACTACAAAATAAACAATGGGCGGCCATATTGCTTATTGCGATCTCTTCCAGGCAACCTTGGAATGGACAATAATTAATATTCTAGACATAAAATAGGGTTGACTTTGGTTAATTTAAAGTATTATGCCCACCATTTTTATGCTGACTACGCTTCCAAGTCCAATCACAAATAATTTCAATTTCTGATTGAATTGCAATCAGGAAACAATTAAAATTATAACCGAGGTACGAGCCATTGCACAGAATTTGAAATTGTCTTTCAACAAGTTACTGAATCCCCATTCATAGTCAAATTGGAGACGAACTGGAATTGATTCATTTGATAACTGTTTGTAAACCTTGGGGTCGAATATTATACAAGTATTATTGGGCCCATCTGTGCAGACCTCGGAGTCCCGAAATATGTCTGAATACAGAATAGGGTTCAGGGTTCGTCGAAATTTGTGGGTTGTTGCACGTCCTACCGTTGGTTTAAGACAATCCCTGTTTCGGGTAAGATTTACGAATATTTATTACGGTATTTCTTTTCCGCTCATATTTTTTTAAAGAAATCTGGAGAAGTGTCTACGGATTTCTGTAGAACAAATAAACTGTCCCTAGATTCCTAGTCTGTTATTTTTTTGGCTGTACAGTACAGCTGCCTACTTTTGTGGTTTTCAATAATTTATGAACTTAGGTATTTAGGCTTTATTCTGGAATATTTTATATCTTTATTAAGGTCTCCGAAGTATTTTCCAGACATTTTGGATGTTTTCTTTCCCCGAGGCCAACAGAGCACCGGATTAAACGGTAACAAGAAAAGTTTCATCTGAAATTTTAATGAGAAACTGAACGGGTTATTTTTACATTCAAAACCTGTTTAGTTACACAAAGAGAACTGTTTGGTCTATAATGACTGAAACAAAAGGTGCTATGCTATTACATGGGACTTAAACATAACTGGCGAAATGTGGGTGTACTATAGGTAGGTACACCTCTGGCTAAGCCTTCGGGGAATACAGTCGTGATGTTATGTTATGTAAAATGTAATTATTAAAAAAAAAATTATATAAGTAATAGAGTTACGATTCAAGTAATAATGACAGTCAAATTGTAAACGCTTTTGATGATCATTATCGTATTTTCAGAATTTTCAGTGACAGTGGTTCATGTATCTAAGTCGTTGGGAATCCAAAGGAACGGTACTACTTCTTATGAAAGAAAAATAAAATATATTTGACACAGAAATACGTGTGTGGCCGCATCTCCATTGCCACATGCGAATTACGCATCAAAGACGTCACACAAAAATCCTGACGTCACACAAATCCTGCATCGCGCAATTAGAGTTTACCGCGCGAACGACATATCCGACATCAACCATTGGGCAGTTGCCCGCCAGACACGACACCCGTCTTGTCGGAGGATCATCCCTTTTCTATAAAGGAACTAGATAAAAAAATAGATAATCACGGGCACAGAACAGGAAGAGTCGGCAGCTGCATTTCGTGACTTTGACAAGAAGGTTTCCACTCAGTATGATGCTGTGCTACGTGGGACCCACAGTACAGCGCTGATTTTCAGTGGTCACCCGAAAATTACGTACCTACGGAAGTCAATTAAGGTATTATTTTAGTTATTGAAAATAACAACTGTAATGTTTTGATTATCGACGCAAGAAGTTGTGACTTTAATAAAACAGAGGGGTCACAAGTGTAAAATCATTTGACGAATCTATACCAACTTTTTACTACGATACAGTACTACATTTTACGTGAAACACTAAAAATCCTTTAGTACTGAATGAATGTCATGAAATGCACTAAAGTGAGGTTATCGACATTAAAACGTGACGTGCCGGTATCTTCTCCGTGCAGTGACGGCGGTGAAGTTACTGCAGTATTTATGAAATCGTTAAAACTATATCTTATGAAGAGGTGACATATCGGTCGATATTATCAAATGTCTGAGGTAAGTTTATCTTGACTTAGTATGGTATTGAAATGTAGTGTGCTTCAGTACTTACTTCTGAAAGTCTTTGTTCTTAAGGGCGCGTTTTCTTAGCTTCAGCGGTTAAACATGTTATTCTGGTTGGTTACGCATATGTCACCACGTTGTTCCTCTAAACTACGTAACGTATTTTGGTGTGGTTTTCACCATCATTTAGAGAATTAATTCCGATAGCTTTATGTTTATAGCATAATCAGCCTATAATGTTCCCACTGCTGGGACATATTCAACACGCGGGCCCAGTGCGGGTTAGTATAAGATGTCACATATCTTTGAATTTTTGGTTCTATGACATGCCGGTTTCCTCACGATGTTTTCCTTTATCCAGCAGCTCTCGCCCGCGGTCGGTAATACTCTCGACAAATACAATAATGAAGAAACTAACGAGGATTTTGAATGATATCAAAAGAAGACGTTACCTGATCCAATAATTCCAATGTCTTTCAATCAAAGGATGCGCTAGGAGACGCATTGATTAAAACACCGGTTTTGGTAAATGAACTTGTCCCTGTATATAATCATAATATTTATACTAACATAACATAACATCACGCGTTGTTTGCCCGAAGGGTTGGGCAGAGGTGTACCTACCTATAGCAGGTACACCCACATTTCGCCAGTTATGTTTAACTCCCATGTACCTAAATAGTGCAAAAGCGCAATAATACAATGATTTATTTATTGTTTATAGGCAGTGGCAATATTTATAGTAACTGTTATTAATTTACGATAACGTCTACATACCCTCCTCACACTGTTACTCTTCTTGGTATGACTTAGTTGTCACTGTACATAGTCCCCCACATAATATGGTTACAAAGTCTACGGGAAGTAATGTACGACCTACGTACGCTACGACAGTTTCGTTTCGTAGCAATCAGCTACGCGACGTCTACGCCGTAGGCGAATGATACTTTCAGTAAAATCAATTCGATCTTTCATCAACGATTTTGGACCAAGTGTCAGTGACATTTGTCATATTACACGTAGCATATAAAATACTAAATATATTATGAATAAAGATTAGATTTTAATGGGCACACAAGTTAACTGTGACCTACATTAATATGCCTAAGTATAAGATATTTTTTATCTGACATATCGTAGTAGTTTCAGTAGGGTGCGACTAAAAACATGGACATTAGCTAGACTATGATATATGGAAATTTCTTGTCACGTTAACAGTAGTGTGCTGGGCTGTTAGGTAGTAAAATGAAACAATAATACACACACGGGATACAATGGAACATTATGTACAAAGCTCCCTTTAAACGTGTTTAACAACAGCAGTGTCTGACATACGTAACCACATTTATAGTGTGGGGTAATTACACGGTTTTGAGCGATGCAGCAAATAACGATTATTCATCGAATCCGGAATGATTTAAATGCAAAGTAAGCATACATGTGGTCAGTATTGACGCTTGGTACTGTTCTAACACTGAAGCGTATTAATTAATCATTTATAGATATAATTAAAATTGTTTGTCATTTTGGCGTGCTTTGTGAAGATTTTTCAGAGTAGTTTTGTTTCACTTTGTAGGTAACTGCTAAAATGTAAACCTATATTGTCTTAGAAGGTGTGATAGGTGCGTAGTACGCAAGTTGCATTTTTGACCAGATGTATGAGCGTATACGAATCAAAAATAGTATGTAAGGATAGTAGCTGGTGGCGTTCTGTAGTGTCAGCCTACCCCAATGGGCAGAATTCATGAGTTTTATGTTATGTAAGTCGGAAATGCGTTACTTAGTGGACTGATCGGGATGCCAGCGCCGCCTAGCGGCGTCCGACAGAGTCTACAACATAATGCTCAACCGGCAATGAGCAGAGTTTGTCACAGGCTGTCGAAAAGCGAGCACTCTCGCGCGTTCCGTAAACTTGTGTCGTGTACCAAAACAGTGTGTGAATATTGCTAGTGTGATTAATTTGATCGTAAATTATAATTGGATCTGAACTGTAAACCATTTTATTATTGCGCATTAACCAACAAACACTACCCATAAGTACGCCCACAGTAATTAAAACATGACTGATATTAACGAAAGGGACACCTACCCTCTCCGTTATGTACCTACGTTTTAATGTTAGTTTTTTAATTGAGATAAAAGTGGTCCAGTAGATCAAAATGAACATGAGGTAACGAACATACATCAGAACGTGTAGTATAAAAAACATTTGACAGTTCAGTTGTATATTTTTTTACCTTCGTAACGGGTATCTACAAAAAACTTCAACAAAACATTTGTCATATTCGCTCGCCTATTTTTGTCCTTTGTGAACACAAATGGCACACGCGTGAGTCTGACAGATTATGTAACTTATTGTGTAGACCGAGCTCAATGTTTGATATGTTAATGAAAAGCTAGGATGGCTCATGGTGCTCACGTATATCCTACTATCCGTTATTTTCTTTTTTTTTGTTGGGAAATTATCAAATAACTGCTCCCGCTCTGTGCGCAGCGGGAGGGCGTGTCAGACTCTTACTAACTAAAACCCACCCGTGTTCCTTCAGTTGCCTGTGTGTTGCCAGGGGCAACGGTATCGCTTTCGGACTTTCCCGCAACCCAGGCAGGCATCGGCCCTAGCGGATCCCATCAGTTGTGCTGACATATCTTTGAGGCGCGCGTGGAACACAACGCGCCGTTGACCCGGGCCTAGTCCTTATCGGACGAATCGGACTGGGATTCGACGCCTCCTCCTTCGCGAGCATTACTGCTTTGCAGAAGGAGGTGACGGCTTCCCATGCCCTCTCGATCCGTACCATGGCCTGGACTAGGGCCGGACGCGAGAGGTCACCGTCGCCGATTGCCTCCGAGGACACGGCGGTCCTCCGCCCAAGCCGGGCAGACCTCCACATACACGTGAACGTACTACCGGGACAAAAATATCCTTTGTGTTTATCCAGGTTTTAAGAGATCTGTGTGTAATTTCATCCAAATCCGTTCAGCCGTTTTTGCGTGATTGAGTAACAAACATTCAAACATACAAACTTCACATTTAAAATATTAGTAGGATTGTCAAGGTACAGGTTTCCAAAATTCATAAACTTATTTAGTTATTTACTTATTAGTTTTTTATTTTACGAGGTATCAAATAAAAAGGTAAGGAGGAGAAAAAAAATTGTTGTACCTAATAAAGTGTTTGTTTGCTCCTGAAATATTCTTGTAAATATAACCGTCCATATTCAATTTGAAACTGAAAAATTGGAAACGAAGTGAATGAAAAATAAAAAGCGAAACAAGAGGAACTCTAATTGCTTACAGTTAAATACAATCAGTTTTTAATCAAATATACACGGAATGAATACATGCTGGTGAGAATCCAATCAATACCTACTCTATAATTACTTTATGTTAAACTACCCGCGATTTCACCCGCATAAGTCTCGATCCCGCGGGAATATCGGGATAAAAAGTATTCTATGTTCTAATCCAGGTCATGGTCTATCCATGTGCCAATTTTCATCCAAATCTGTTCAGCCGTTTTAGCGTGAAAGCGTAACAAACTAACTCACTTCGCATTTATAATATTAGGATTACTTATCTGTTTTAATCAAACAGACATTATTTTATCTAATTTCTCATTATGTTCAATACTTTACTGCGTAAACTTAAATAGTTTGGAAAATCCAAAAGTGCACGCCTCATACATATTACTCATTCATAAACGAAAAAGAAATTCAAAACATAGTTTTTAACAAAAATGAACAATTTATCACTTTTCATGAAGTCGTAATGTCAAAGACTGACAAAGATATTTACGTTGGCAGTTGCTAGGCAACGGCACCGGATCAAGGTTGAAAATATTTAGATATTGATATTATATTTTAGTTAGTATTTTATTAATTATAATTAAACTACTATGAATAAAAGAGCCATTTTCAATAGGGTTCCTTCTACAGCTGAAACGAATGTATAAAAAAAAAATTGACTCAATTAATTGATTTTATCGCAAGCTACAATGTTTTCAGGGATCATAAATTGACGGACAGGAAATTTTTTTCAACTATTTTGATGCTTTTTCCATTTCTGCTGAATTAAATCAATTGTTAAAAAGTACAGTATTAATCTCCATTTAATCATCTATACAATGGTATATAAATTAAGTAGGTTCTGTGTACTAGCAGGAGTGTAACAATAAAAACAGTTGCAGAAATGGGGCAAAAAATATTTTTCGATCGTAGAGCACACTCTAATGCTTCGCATTAAGAGTCGTGCAAAATTCAAGAATGAAATAAGCATTGCCGTACAACGTGGCAATGCTGCCAGCCTTTTGGGCACTTTTCCTGTTGAGAGCGTTGCGGACGAATTTTTTGATGCCCTATGATTGTTCCCGCCCCCCCTCTTTTATACCTATACTTGTACATATTATTATTATTTATTTAAGTCTGTTAGGTTTTAAATCATATAAATACATAATATATATATATAAAAAATAATTTACCATAGAAAATGTATTTTAATAAAAATATGATATTTTAAATCAGATTTACCCTATCGTTAGGTAGTTGAGTCTTCTTAGTCTTCTGATAAAAAAAAATAAAAAGCAAAAATCTAAGTCAAAAAAAAAGAATGAAAGAAAATACTTTTATTTGGCTCAATAAACGGATAAAAGAAAACTTAACTACTTTTCGTTATTTTTTAAAGTTACTTTACTTACAAAAATCGGCCAAATGTGTGTCGGACCACGCACAATGAAGGGTTTCGTAGTTGGGATGAATTTATTCCAAGGACAAACTTAACATTGCAGTTAGTTGAAAAACATGTTCTCCCATACATTCTAAATTCAAATGCAAGTTTGTACGCACAATATTGTGAGGTTTACCATATTATTTTAAGACCATATATCTACGAGTACTTGTTAAGGTTTTTCTATAATCTATAAGTACAGAACTGTTTTTTGTATTTAAAAAAATGTATATTTTTCAAAAACTGAAACAAGTGCACTATGGGAGTAGCACAAGGTTTTCAGGGTTGCAAACCTGGGTATAAACTACTCTCAGGGGACCTAAAAACATAAAAAATCGTAGCTACATAGCGCGTTTGCGATGTTTGCCTTTTTTGTGTCGATACTGACTGGGCTAAATGTTGTTCAGGATTTGCTGCATTATGCAATGACAGATTATTTTGAATTAAGTACCGATAATAATACAGTATTAATACGTTATAAAATGAATGAAGCCTTATAATAATAACCCCACCGCCGTATCTCTACGTTGACGTCGTGGTGGGGCTTGCGCGCTCCAAACTCTGGGGCTGTGCCGGTAGGATGAGGAGCCAGACCAAGAGAGATACAAAAACCCGCAGGGCAGCATGTGGTGAGCTGTTGGGCAGTAGCGACACCACGGACCCTATCACCCGGTACAAGTCTTGTTCCTCATTCCTGGCTTGCCTTTATTGACCGACTGGAGTGAACACTGAAGAGGAACAGACCTCCCACCTCATTCTTGCCTTTATTGGCCGGCTTGAGTGGAGGTTCGCAAGAGCAAACGTGCTCGGAGGAAGGTAGTATTCCAGTAAGTGCTCGTAGGGATCTTGACCATCTTCCGGGTTCTGGGATTGTTCTGAAACCCCTGGAATACCACTCCTCAAGCACCTCAGGAAATGTTGCCTCCTTGTCGCTACGTTAATTTGTGCTAGCGACAGTTGTCTGGGGCCCATTATTGAGTGTGTAAGTCACCCCCTGCCATTTTATTCGTGTACATATAAAACATCGATCAGGCAGGGGCCACTTCCATAGTTCCAGGTCACCAGTTCCAGGTTTCCATATCATGCAATAGTCTTACACCAACCGGGGGTTGTCCTTGGATGCACTTGCATAGTGCATACAGGGATAATCGTCGGTTGGTGCCTCATTTCATTAAAAACGTCTAACGGGCCTCTGCGAGTTGGCTTCGGCCCCTCGTATGCCTTCCACAGGTCCGGGACCCCAGGGTCCCGAAAATAGATAGTTAGTAATAGTTTAGTTTTTAGTTTCTGAAACAACGACAACGACATTGCAACCTGACATAGACAATTTTATAACTATAAACTTATTGAATTTTAAAACTTTTTATTTGTTTCCAATTTAATACTGGGCTTGGCTTTAGTATGTAGGTAATGTGCGTCTTATTTTTGTAGAATAAACAATTTTTTTTTCTTACTATTCAAAGTTTTAAAGTCTCTTTTTTAAATGTTACATGCCCTGAAAATGCTTACTTTCTCTTTGGGCGCTCGTAAAATAATACATCGATGAGTTTTGCTGTTCTAGGCTTGGATATTTTATAGAGGCGCATATTAAGCAGGCATGTGGGTGGCAGACTGCCCGCAGAGTCATGCCGGTCATGCGGCGTCCAGCCTGTTCCATTATTAATATCGGCAAGACTGGATAATAGGCAAACATGATTGTGTCTGATAAGCTTTTGGGGGTTTTAGAACCTTGAACCTTTTGGGAAAGGTTTAATTACCTTAGCCGCTTGTTTGTTTGAAGTCCGGAATGGAATAGACATAATATTCAACATCCTTTTCCCCATGGACCCTATAGTTCCCAGAAATTTAGTTCAGTGGTTTGTCAGATAATAAAAAGTAAAAAAGCTGCTAAACGATGCAAAAGAAATCTCCCAGTCTGCCACATAAGCCTTTAGTCTAAGTACTCTTCAAATAAATCATTCTTCTGACACAGCTTTTAAAACTTTTTAACAAAGGACGATCGTAAGTCTGACACAAAAACTGGAATCCTAAGATTGTGCTAATAGTCTTCTCTTTAGTCGGCTCCTTGAAAGTTTAAATTATGCAAAATACTCGTTGTACCTACGTCGTCAAGTGTAGCAGTCAAGGATATACGACTAAGCTTGCGAGATGCCTGACCTCTTAAGTTCGAACAAGTCAACCCTGGCACATGCAGGGTGTCAACCCTAGTGTCTAGTTCCCTTGACAGGGCTTGCACGCAGTCAATCTATTTTGGTGATGGGCGTGATGGCAAAATAAAGGAAAGTAATTTGTTTTCAAGTTAATTAATTTTGTCTTTGGTAGGTACATTTCGTTTGATATTTTTCTGGCAATTTTAGTTTGTAGTAATTAAGAAACTCTCTTTTCTTGAAATGTGTCGACGATAGGACCTAGGAGAACAAATCACGCTGGTTGGTAAAGATTTTTCAGTAGCAGTAAATAGATGAAAATTGAGTGCGTCTTTGCATTTTCGTTCTTCTAAAGTGTTTCTAATTCAACTTGTTAAACAGAAATAATAATTTCCTGAAGTAATGGCATGACTCATATTTATAACATCTGCATCGTTGGTATAGTTGTTGCAAGCGCTACTGCTGAGCATTTCTAGGTTCGATTCCTGGGTCAGGCAAATTGGATTGATGGCATTAGGTTCACCCCCTATTACAAGGGACTTATTTATTTATTTAGGTCAGCCAACAATTGTTTTACACAATACATTTAAAATAAATTCATAAATTTGTGCGTTAATAACACAACATGCACCATTTATGGTTTTACTATTAAATAAAAAGCCAAAAAAGAAATTTACAATTAAAGTTATTTAATAGTTTTTGGTAAATCATGTGTCAACAAAAATTGCATTCTAAATATAAAAAAGTAATAAAACAGATTGATAACAATAACGTTAACTAATTCAAATAATAAGTAATAAAAGTAATAAAAAAAATCTCTTAAAATTTAATTTAAAAGAATTTTAAAATATAATTTACAATTAAAATTACTGACTGAAACATAACTGGCGAAATGTGGGTGTACTATAGGTGCACCTGTACCTAACTCTTTGGGGAATACAAAACATTACTATACAGATTCGCCACCCCTATGATACACATCCATCGTGTCCCCTACTAGAGCACGTCACATCACAACGCAGTGAATTTAATTACGTCGATCAATAGATTGATAAAGTTTGCGCGGTATTAATGAAATTGATTGAATTTCGTCTCACTTAGCATCATACTACCTTACGTTATTAATTCTTGTTTTAACTATGTTTGCATATTAAATTAACTAAGACGTCGTTTGTTGGCAAGAAAATGGAAGTTTATTAGTAACTACAAGTGCAGAGTATTCCAGCTTGATTAAAACTCTTGGAAGTGGTAAAGGCTGGGTGAATTAAAGTTAAGTATTTTATATCATGTCTTTCAAAAGCATTAACAAGTCTATTTTGAGAAAAGATAGACAAAGGGAGAGTAGTACTTTAATCTGTATTTTTATACCTATTTACTGCAATGAAATGAAATTGTTTATTCTGTAAATAAGTGATACTGACTCGTTGGTCTAATGGTCGTAAGTGCTGCTGCTGAGCATGAGGTCCTGGCTTCAATTCCCGGGTCGGGCAAAGTGTTATTGGGTTTTACTATCTGGAATTTCTCAGTAGCAACCCGGAGTCTAGCTTGTGCCCGGTTGATGGCAATAAGCTCGCCCCCTATTTACATGGGACTTAAACATAACTGGCGAAATGTGGGTGTATCTGCTACAGGTGCACTTCTGCCCAGTCCTTCAGGGAAATAAGGTGTGATGATGTTTTATGTTACCTAGATGAACTTGACATTTCTTATCTGAGTACCCCAGAGAAGAAATGGCGAACTTTGACTTAGGGACAAAGTCTCTTTTAAAGTCCAGACATAATCTTGGTCAGATCACTGCATATGAGTCTGCCAAAATAAAATAAATAAATAATAACTTTATTTCCAATTTTACAATTTATATAGCAGGTTTTAATATTATGACAATATTGTATTCAAATTGCATGAATCACTGAGTATCTCCACTGGCACCCAAGCTAAGATAAAACTTGTGTTATGGGTGCCAGAGCTCTCTTTATTAATACATTTTCCAATGTATACAAGCTAGTATGGAGTTACATTACGTAAGTGCCTATCGTTGAGTACAAATAAGAAAATAAAGTTAATGAAAAAAGAAAAGAAAACAATACTTTTAATTTAAAAATGTACAACCTGTGTCTACTGTGAATTTGGTAAGTGTACATGTGTCGTGTGTGTGTGGGGTAGGTTTGAGTTGTCTGTGTGCGGTGTATGTTTGAGTTGCCTGAAAAAGCAGGAACTGTTAAAAAAGCTGTCCAAGGAACTTTTCAATCTCCTCGTGGGTAAGAGTCGTGAGCCATTGACATTAAAATAAAAATGGGTTGACCGCTTGACCGTTACAGTGGACATCAGGTGGGCATAACAATCAAAATTCTATTGTGTCTCGTTAATGACAGTACCTATTCTGTTATGGATTTAATCAATTATTTTTGAGTAACTATATAGTGAGTAGGTACATACAACAAAAAACAATGAATTATTTGATGAATTTCAGTCAGAATAACATAGTGGGGCAGACCTTTGAAACATTTCTAGACTTCAAATATTTGAACAAGCTGTACCAGATTTTACAGCCTCGTTGAAAGTTTAACCTCTTTGTAATAAGTACGCTCTCTGGTAAAACTTTCAATCGCATGTGCTTATTACGTCATGCTTTTAATATTAATTCGTGTTTTAATATTAATTCAATCTTTTTTTTTCGCAAGGCTATAATGTAAAGCCTGATACTGGTTCAATTGCCTGCGGCATGCTATAAGTTGTCATCATCATCATATCAGCCGAAAGACGTCCACTGCTGGACATAGGCCTCCCCCAAGCACAGCCACCTCGACCGATTCTGTGTTTCCCGCATCCAGCGAATTCCTGCGGCTTTTACTAGGTCATCGGTGCATCTTGTGGGAGGCCTTCCAACGCTACGTCTTCCGGTACGCGGTCGCCATTCCAGAACCTTTCGGCCCCATCGGCCATCTGTTCTGCGAGCAATGTGTCCTGCCCATTGCCACTTAAGTGTATAACCTGCCGCAGCGTATGTATGTGGTCCACGGTGCTAAAGCCTTTACGGAATCCGGCTTGTTCGGGAGGCTGGAAGTCGTCAAACCTGCGCGCGAGACGGTTCGTGATGACTCTTGAAAACAGCTTGTAGATATGGGTCAGAAGTGTGATGGGCCTATAGTTCTTAAGCAGGGCATTGAGTTGATAAGTTGTAGCAACAATAAAAGTAGAACCATCTGAAGTGTCATTTGTAGCTTCAATTTTATGGTATGCCACACAGGCAAGAAACTTGCATGGTGTAAATGCGGCTTTGGAACTCAACTGACACGTGTTAAAAATCAGCAGTCGCCAAGGTTCTAGCGAGGCAGTGCCGGAAGTATATTTTTGTATCCATAAAAAACACCATGCTACCACCACTTGTGATAGCTTTTATTTCATAAGTCCGCTTGACTGTTACTAATGAGACGCAATACAATTTTAATTGCTATTGAACTGCTACAGTTTTTCGAACGGTTGTGCTCATAAACATAATCAGCCTATAATGTTCCCACTGCTGGGACACAGGCGTCTTCGCAGTGAGAGGTGTGACCCGTAATTCACCACACGGGCTCAGTGCGGGTTGGTAGATGTCACATGTCTTCGTAATTTTACCCTACTACGGCAAAGCCAAAAGGAAGGGTTTTTAGTTTTAGTACAATTATTTTTCGCTGTCCCACTCCTGGGCAAAGAACCTCAGTCTTCTCCTTCCATCGTTTGCGAGCCCGCGCGTCCTCCATTCAGTTTTCACGGAACCTATCCAGCTTGTCCCGCCATCTCTTACGTGGTCCACCGCGACCCAACCTCACTGTCTCAGGGCACCAGTTCTGTGCTATTTGGGCTCACAGTTTGTCCGGCATGCGGAAGACATGTCCTGCCCAGTCCCATTTAAGTTGAGCAGCCTTTTGAGCCACGTCAGCTATTTTCGTTTTGGAGCGCAGTATTGTGTTTCGAACACATACTGCGCTCCATTGCTCATTTGCAGACTTTGAGTTTGGACTTCTGGATGTTAGTCAAAGACCAAATCTGTGCACCATAGGTTAAGACTTACTTAAAAATAAAATTACTTATTCAATTTCATCAAAGACTCTGTGATACAGCTTTAATATTATGCACCTATATATAGGTACAGTATATAATGTGCCTCGTTCTAAAACTCGAAGACGGCAGCTGTTGACGCTCATTCGCTCACAAATTCAATTAATATGTTTGACGAGAGACCAAGTTGAACGAGATTGATTAAACTCGTTTGAACCTAATGAACTTTTACGCTTTTCCTAAGGTCGCTCCGAAGTTTTAAGTGTGGTTACCAATGTATGAAGAGTTTCAAATATAAATGTATTTCCGATCCCGGCAATAAATCCTTAGACCACCTGGCACCCTTTTGCTACTCGTCTACTTATGAGGGTTGTAAAAGGTAGGGATCAAATAATTCTCCTATAAGCTGATAGCCGAGTATGTTTACAGAGATCACCAATCGTATTTGGTTTTCTATCTATACAGTATGTATTAGAAAGGACTAGTCATATTTAGGATACGTACAGATCGCGGCACGTAAGTTGAACCAAAATGGCGGTCGTCCGCGTGGGTACCATTATGGTTATATTTCGATGGAGACCCGAAAATGTGTTACAAGATCGCGGCACGTAAGTTGAACTATGACCTTAAATGCGCAGAAAAACATTTTCGAGTCTCAAAATCTATAATCATAGTTTTACCTGCGTGGACGACCGCCATTTTGGTTCAACTCACGTGCCGCGATCTATACACAAATGTATGGCTGATTATTTATGTACGTTTGCCCCGCACGGCCCCCCAACATTTGAGTATAAGGTGTGCACCAATGCAATGAACTCGCCTCTAGGAGTATATGTACTTACCGGTTTCTTTTTCAATGTACCTCTGTAGTTTTGAAGAAAATGCAAAAACGGGGGCCGTGCGGAAAACGTTTGGCTGGCACGGCCCCCGTTTTTGCATATTTCTTATACATAATATGCTGTATATACGTTAGCCTGTGGAAGGATAAGTTTTTAGGATGATTTGATATAAAAACCATGTTAGTTTTCTAAATTATTTACCACTAGCTTCTGCAATCCTATAATATCCAGGACATGATGAACATAAATGGCCTGCTAGTAACCGCAACAATTGAAAATACCGACTGAATTATCACAAACACCACGTGAAGGACCATTTACAAATCAGCCAGATAAGTTAGGAAGAAAAAGTCCATTAAAATATGAAACACTAGCTTCTGCCCGCGACTTCATCCACGAGCCTATAACCTTCCTCAAGAATTTATAGCGCTATCCAATGCCAAAAGATTTTATCAAATTCGGCTGGTAGTTCCGGAGATTACCCACTACAAACCCTTTCACCCAATAACATCCAAATTCAAAAAAAGTTACCTTTTTTTGTTTGATGCAGCATAATATTAAACCAATGACAAAAGCTCATCGCCCCAAGTCAACAGGGAGTCCCAGCAATTACGTGTTAGTACTTATAATGGATAGGGATACTGCTGCAATCACCACTATGGATCGACTTATGAGATATTGATCAAGTGGAATTGAAACAAAGCTTCTTCTTCTTTTTGTGTGGTTAATGACTAACCTGGTGTCAGAGTTTTAAAGCCGCCCATGGGCCTCTGACTTGGCTTCAGATACCGTCGAGATATATCTCTCAGGCATGCCGGTTTCCTCATGATGTTTCCTTCACCGTTTTTGAAGCAAGTGGTAATTACAATACGCACATGAATCTGAAAAGTCAGAGGTGCGTGTCATGGGTTCGAATTCGAGACCTATGACTTTGCAGTCTGACGGTCACTAGCTAGGAAACGAAGATTGTAACATAATATCACAGGGGCTTTTTTTAAATTGAAAGACAAATAATTGTCAAGCAGATCACGGTTCTAAAATCACAGCAGCACATTCTTGAACAAGTAGGTATAATAAACTCAAAAAGTTTAGTGATTATAACTCAGTGTGAAACTTCGATATTATTCTCCTCGTCAATAACATCCAAAATCAACATTTTAACTTAAAAATACCACCCATGTATTTGATATCTGATTTACATTCAAATGCTTTCAGTCCGTGACTTATCTATGAAGCTAGCTTCATTTACTGGCAGATGCTCTACGTGACAGGCAATCTGTCCATCTATTCAGACACGATGGACTGCTGTAGCAAAGTACCTACGGCTCGTTATATTGCACTACTTTTTCAATCTGCTAGCAGCGACCGCGTCTCCCGAAGCTTTTATGCTCTGCTAGTAATCTATTGCTCTGGGGATATTAGATATATTTTTAATATCTAGGAATGGTTTTATTGTCTTTTTCATAAGATAGATAGATTCAGATAATAGTTATCTATACTAATGTCCTTTTGTTTTTGTATTTATTTGTACAGTTAGTTAAGTAATTTAACTTAGTCGTAGTCTAAATAGTTAGTTGTGTTTGTAAAATTTAAAAAAATATATCACAAATAATTTCATTAAGCTGTTACAACATTTAGTCGTTACTAATATTATAAATAAAGACTCATATTTTATTCCAGATGGATATAGGCTGCTATACGGGGTGTCAGGGACATCGAAGCGAAGCCGCTTACCATGGATTCAGTACATAGTTCTGAACCCCCAGGGGCGTTGAAATTTTTCGTCGGTTATTAAAAAAAAAAACAGCTGTTCCATACATTTTGCCCTCGTAGGTATTGCACTTTTCTATGAAACAGCTGATTTTTTTTTTAATAAGCGACGAAAAATTTCAACGCCGGGGGGTTCAGAACCATGTACTGAATCCATGGTAACCGGCTTCGCGTCGATGTCCCTGCCACCCTGTATATTATGTAACGAATAGAAAAAGGAGAACTTAATAATTCTAATGAAATAATATCTAGTTTTTTTTTTTTAATAATTTAAGGTTATTACTTTTTGTTAGGTTACTGCTCAGAACAGAATAAGGTTGTGAACAGAATTCGGACTTTACAGGTAATGCACACGCACGAAGCCGGGGCGGGTCGCTATTAATAAGAGATGTCTTTACGGACTCGACTTTTAAATAATTGATCACCTGATTTATTTATTACCCTCTTTCAATCTATACTGATATTATAAAGAGGTAAAATTTGTTTGTTTGTTTGTAGGGGGTAATCTCCGGAACTACCAGTCGGATTTGAAAAATTCTTTTGGCATTGGATAGTCCTATAAATTCTTGAGGACGGTTATAGGCTCGTGGACGAAGTCGCGGGCAGAGGCTAGTCTTTTATATTTTAATAGTCTTTTTCTTCCTAACTTATCTGGCTAATTTGTAAATGATCCATCACGTGGTGTTTGTGATAGTTCAGTCGGTATTTTCAATTATAGCGGTTACTAGCAGGCCATTTATGTTCATCATGTCCTGGATATTATAGCATTGACATAAAGTACGTTTAAAAAAACAGATGGGCGGCTTTTCTCATAATCTGAAGGATTTTCTGCGAGGGAGGGAGTAGGTAATCTGGATTACTTAAAGTAAGTCCATCCAGTAAATAAGTACCTTATAATATGGTTCTTTGTTTACAAAGAGGTATTTTTAACGTTCTTTACAAATGGATTTGAGAATAGAAAAGCCTTTGATCAAGAGTAAACAGAAATAAAGTCTGATTAAAGTTACCTTTTTTGTTTGATGCAGCATTATATTGAACCAATGACAAAAGCTCATCGCCCCAAGTCAACAGGGAGTTCCAGCAATAACATGTTAGTACTTATAATGGAGCAGTTGTGGCCCAGTGGTAACGGCCCCGACTTACGATTTGTAGGTCGTGAGTTTGAACCCAAGCAGGCGCTTTACTTTGTGTAAATAATTTCATCACCACTGCTTACAAAACGGCGAAGGAAAACATCGTGAGAAAACCGGCATGTCTTAGAACCAAAAAATTCGAAGACATGTGACATCTATCAACCTGCACTGGGGCCGCGTGGTAGATTACGGCCTACTTCCTCTCAGAGAGAGGAAGCCTGTGTACCAGCAGTGGGAACATTAATAGGCTGATGATGATGATGATGACTTATAATGGATAGGGATACTGCTGCAATCACCACTATGGATCGACTTATGAGATATTGATCAAGTATTATTGAAACAAAGCTTCTTATTCTTTTTGTGCGGTTAGTGACTAACCTGGTGTCAGAGTTTTAAAGCCGCCCATGGGCCTCTGACTTGGCTTCAGATGCCGTCGAGAAATATCTCTCAGGCATGCCGGTTTCCTCATGATGTTTCCTTCACCGTTTTTGAAGCAAGTGATAATTATACAATACGCACATGAATCCGCAAAGTCAGAAGTGCGTGCCTTGGGATCGAATTCGAGACCTATGACTTTACAGTCTGACGGTCACTAGCTAGGAAACGAAGCTAAGATTATGACATAATATCACAGGGGCTTGAAAGACAAATAATTGTCAAGCAGTTCACGGTTCTAAAATCACAGCAGCACATTCTTGAACAAGTAGGTATAATAAACTCAAGAAGTTTAGTGATTATAACTCAGTGCGAAACTTCGATATTATTCTCTTCGATGCAAACTCGAAGTCACGCTCAATTCTCTTAAAACTTTATTTACTACTTTCGCCGTAACGCTGCGACGGTCATTATGAACAATCTCCGGCGTAGGTGGTCCATTGATTGTTATAGACGCTTTTAATTTAAAGACGTTATCTGAGATCGTAAAAGCTCTTAAGTTAATTTAAGTGATATTTTATTAGCTACTGTATTTGTTTCACTGCTCAGATTCTTTGATATTTATTTTTTGTCCGTTTCACTCTTACCTTATAACAATATATAACATAGACACCTGGCATTGCCAATGCGTTGTTAACTTAACCAACAATGTTGAGGAATATAATTTCAGCGGCACTCAAACCTCCAATGCTCGGTAAACAAAAATTGCCGTTGTATTTCCCCAGATGAGTCCCAAATTTTTTTTTTTGTTATCATCATATTCCTTATCACCATCATCGTCAGCCTAGAACAGTCCATTGCCGGACATGGGCCCCTCTAATAGCACTGTGGCGGCAACTAGATCGCCACATGCGAATTACGCATCAAAGACCTGACGTCACAAAAAAATCCTTACGTCACACAAATCCTGCATCGTGCAATTTGAGTTTACCGCGTGAACGACATATAATAAGACTATCCGACATCAATCGTTGGGCAGTTGCCCGCCAGACACGACACTCGTCTGGTCGGAGGATCCTCCCTTTTCTAAAGAGGATGAGTGAGCTTTACACCCTGTTCCTCTAAAGCACGCCATTTATCTCGATTCTCGGCATCTCTCATCCAGCTTTTACCAGACACCCTACAAAAATCTTCGCTCCACCTCACCTGTGGGCGTCCTACCTTACATTTGCCAATTCGCGGTCTCCACTCTAGAGCACATCTACCCCAACGGTCTTGGTTCTATGGCTAATATGGCTGACCCATTCCGAATTCAGCTTGATTAATCTATGTGTATACCCAATCTGGTAGTCATGAATTGACCACGTTCACAAGTTGTTTCTTCCACGTGGAAGCATTGAAAAGTCACTCGAACAAGAAACGGTCGCTTACGTAAACAACGGAACTCAAACACCCCCCATACAAATGGTCTATATACCTGTATATACCTGTATATACTTGTATATACCTGTATATACCTGTATATATACACTACTATATATATATACCTGTATATAATACACTATTGATAAGTTTTCTAACTTTGATCCCATCTAAGTTCGCCCCACATCGTGTTACTTTGAAATTAAACACTACTAACTTTGGTATTTTTAATTACAGGTCAACCTTAACATCGGAAAAATAAATTACAGCTGAAAAAGTTTTTTATGTTGGTGTCATAACTGTTCTGTTTAGTTTTAAAGAGTTGATTTTTTCGAAAGAAGAACAGGACATTTTGTTTGGTAAATGATCCACCTTCTTCTATTTCATGTAAACCATAAATTCATTCACCCAAAAATTTTGCAACGTCGCAAATCGTCAGGTCCCGAACCCAGTATATACTCCATCTCTCACAAAGGTTTGATTCTGCCTGTAACCTACATACCATGTACCAAATGCTAAACCACCACCTACCATGTGCTAAATGTGTATTAAAAGCATTATTAAATAGCTGTCAAATATTTACATGTTTTGATTAAATTGGCAATATAATGGAATAAGAATTATGGCTAACTAGCGAACTAGAATATTAATAATGAATTGCATTGTAACATTGAATTTGATGTTTTAAGGTGTAAAAAAAACATTTGGAAACTATTCAGTTTTTTATTTTTATTAACCAAAACAGCGAAAAATTTGACAGCTCTTGTGATGTTGCCCACTTTTTGTGTGTGGTCTTAAAACCGCTGTGTCAAGAAGCATGTTTGCACAAAAGTTCCTTATGACTGTATCGAAGGAAAAACTTTTGAAATTAAGCGTAGTTTCTGTATAGATGAGTAATAATTTTCATTGAATTGGTCGCTTAGGATTTGCAGTTTTAAAAAGGTAAACTGTTACCGCGACGAGGGACTCTTTGTTTGAAAATTGCTCGGTCTATTTATATACCTTTGATACATTTTCACCCATTGAATACAGCAAAGCCAAAGTAAAAAACACGTATTATTATTTTGACACAGTTGCTCTAAATTATCTCCCATTTTTTCGGAAAAAACAAACAGATTTAGATTTTTTTTCATCCTCCTTACGCACGAACTGAAAGCATAAATTGCGATGAAATTATTAGATTTACGAGAAAAATGGATGAATTATTACATACGTTTATGTTGTGAGCGCTTTAGAAACATTTATGTCGGGCACATTTCACGTGGCGAGTTAGTACGATGTTATTTACGGCCGTAAGGAGGCACTGTACAATATATTACCTTGTATATGTTCAGTGTCGCACAGTTGAGCGCAAGACCAGGAATTAGGATGTACTTAGGTTCCTTTGCTTTATACAGGGTTTCCCTCGTAACCTGTACCAGCGGAGGTCTGTGATCAGGGGACACCAATACCCATCGATTGAACCCCCATGTATGTTCCGCGATATTTTGTAGTTTTCGAGTAATGATTTTTTTTGTAATATTTTCCGATTTTCTTACATTGTAGGCGTTTTTCTTTCTAACTTTTTCCGGGTGGTGTTTCTTTGATTTTTTTTTGTCAGTACTATGGCTTGAATATGTGTTCACCTGTTATAAAAGAAAAACCCAAATTCTAACTACTTTTTTTTTTTTTTTTTGGGTGGGAAATCATCCAATGACTTCTTCCGCTCTGGGCGGAGCGGAAGGGCGTGTCAGACTTTTACTGACTAAAACCCACCCGTGTTCCTTCCCTTGCCATGCCAGGGGCCACGGTTTCCCCTTGGGACTACCCGCAACCCCGGCAGGCATCGGCCCTAACGGACCCCGTCAGTTTTGCTGACATCTCTTTGAGGCACTCTTTGGAACACGACGCGCCGTCGACCCGGGCCTGGTCCTTATCGGACGGCGAGCTGCCCTCTGCTCTCCGTCCGCAGGCCCGCGCCTACGGTGGCCGGAAATCGGCTATCAATTCCCGACGCCCGGGAAGTCTCCTACGGCGGCGGCGGCTAGGGCTGGTAGGGCGCGGCCTCTGCCACTCCCTCACGCGCTCCGCCTCCTCCTTCGCGAGCAATACTGCTTCGCAGAAGGAGGTGACGGCTTGCCATGCCCTCTCGCTCCGCACCATGGCCTGGACCAGGGCCGGACGCGAGAGGTCACTGCCGCCGATCGCCTCCACGAGGACACGGCGGTGGTCCACCCAAGCCGGGCAAACCTCCACCGTATGCTCCACCGTGTCCTCCGGACGATCCACACAATGGTGACACCCGGGCGTTTCCTCCCGCCTTATGCGAAACAGGTACCTCCCGAAACAACCGTGTCCGGTGAGGACCTGCGTCAGGCGGAAGGTGAGGACGCCGTGGCGCCTCTCAAGCCACTCCTCAAAGAGGGGACTTATCGCCGTAATTGTGGCGTGCCCAAATCTGGGTTGCGACAATCGCACACTCCAAGCCGCCATGAGATCCCGCCGGAGCTCTGTCCGCTGTACCGTGATTTCTCGCGGCAGCGGAGTTACACCCCGGCGCTTCATCTCCTCGCGCCACTCCCAAATGTGGGCGAGGACCTTCGCCTCCAGATCCCATGGCGGCGTTCCGGCAAGGAGGCTCGCCGTCTCGCCGGAGACCGTACGGTATCCCCGGACCATCCGGATAGCCATGACCCTTTGGGCTGCATGCAACCGGCGGGCTGGCCGCAACCTTAAGGTTCGCGCCCACACCGGTGCCCCGTAAAGGGCCATGGACCGCACGACCCCCGCCTAGAGCCTCCGGCAGGAGGCGTTCGGACCCCCTAGATTGGGCAGAAGCCGCTTCAAGGCAGCCCCGGCCCGCTCCAGTTTGGGAGCCAAACGTCGGAAATGCTCCACGAAGTTCCACCGGCTGTCGAGGACGAGTCCCAGGTACTTCATCGTCACCTCGACGCCGACGTGAACCCCTCCTACCGTTATTTGGGAACCCGACGGTGGCGCGTTCCGAGGGCCATGAAAGCACATGACCTCGGACTTGTGCAGGGCCACCTCGAGTCCCAAAAATTCTAACTACTGGAAGCTCAAAATTTGTTCACAAGATTAAAGTCTATGTTCGAGACACATTTTCACTTGACTTCAACTTGACCAAAAAAAAAATACTTACACCTGTCTGAATGACATGAAAATAATTTTAAAAACTTTATGAGTTTCTTAGCTCTCAAAATAACATAAAAAAGTTGGTACTTCATACGACATTATTACGCGAAAACGGAGTTCAAAGTTGATACAGTCAAAAATGATTAAATTTATTTCAAGCATTTGAAATGACTTCTCACATTTTTGGGATTGATATGAAGAATAATTATGAATATTTGGTAAAATAGCTTAAGTAACTTAAAAATTTTCTCACAAGTACAATTTTTTTTTACCAAAGTCTAACATAACACAATTTATGTGAATGAAATAGGGTTTCAGAGGCCGGTAAGTGGATAGGGTGCAGGGAGCTGGTAGTGTAGAAAAGAGACAACATAGTACCTATAGTAGGTGTCGTCGGTGTCAAGTACACAAGTAGTACAAGTAACAAGTCGGTGAATTTGGTTTTGAACTTTCTTTTTTTGCCTCCGAAATTAAAGTATTTTTTTTAGTTTATAGTGTATTTTTTGGAAGTCGGTTGTTTTTTTTTTTCGTGTTATAAATTGTGTTATTTTGAGAAAAGAGACAACATAAAAAGTTTAAAGAAAAAAAAAATGACGTGTGGCACTCGGGGACTGCCCCGGCGAAGCTATTCAAATTCAAATTCAAAAATCATTTATTTCGATCCATATAAAGATCATATTACGACATTGTACATTTGAATAAAATAAAATATAATTCCAATCATAATCAATATACACAAAAATAATTAATTAGATAATATAAATAACATTAAAATTATAAAATTAAATTCAATTAAAATCTTAAAACAATAAATAAAAATGAAAAAATTAAAATGTTTAAAAGTACGCCTGCCTCATTTGTTTGTTTGTCATTACATTAATCATAAAACAATGGTTAATGTACTGACAATCAAACCTGTCCGCAAATACGCTCAGGATGGAGTTGGAGGTGGCCCGGACCCTGCGCCCCAGCGATGCGCACCGCTTTCGCATCGTCGTGTAGAAACAGTCGACACGTGCGTCGGCGAACATCCCCGACGCGCTGCAATGCCGGGGCAGCCCCAACAACACCCTGAACGCATTATTATACTGAACACGGAGAGCGTTGTACTGCTTCTGGGTATATGACACCCACAGGCTGGCTGTGTACAGGGACGTACAAAATGCTCTGAAAAGAGTTATTTTGACGGCCCCCGAACAACGAACAAACCTGCGGGCGATCATATTGGCCCTCACAGACAACGCCCTCCGCTCCCTATCGATGTCCGCATCGTCCCTCAGGTCAGAGGTCACGATATGCCCGAGATATTTAAACTGCTGAACTCTTTTTAACGTGACACCGTTCAATCGTATAGGAGGAACAGAATCCGGGCAGCTCCGACCCCTGGCCTGAAAGACCATGCATTCACTCTTCTTTGCGTTATAGAGCAAACGTAATGGGAACATCAAACTAATAAAAAGGTTTTAATTTAACTATTAATAGTCAAGGATCATTCGTCTAAGTAAATTTGAACTTTATTGTCAAACAGTTAAACATAATTTTCAATACAACACTCTCGTATCATTCGTCTAAGTAAATTTGAACTTTGTTGTCAAACAGTTAAACATAATTTTCAATACAACACTCTCGTATCATTCGTTTAAGTAAATTTGAACTTTGTTCTCAAGCAGTTAAACATAATTTTCAATACAAAAAAACACTCTTTCTTAGGTAGTATTTTCGTTACGAAATTTCTGGATTAGGTCTCCACGCTCAAGGCCCGCGATAGAAGCTATGCAATAGCTTAAAAACAACCGACTTCCAAAAAAGACACTACGAAGTAAAAAAATAACTTTAATTTCAAAAGGCGGCGGTGGTCGGTTAGTCTTTGGTAAAAAACAAATTGTACTTGCGAGTAAAATTTTAAGTTGATACGCTATTTTACCTAATATTCATAATTATTCTTCATATAATTAATAATTAATTTGACGTTTGAACAGTGCTGATTCTCAGCCTAGTTTGAATAAATGACTTTTGAATTTTGATTTTTTTTTAATTTAATGTACTATTTTCCGGTTTCACTATAGCCTTTGGTATGGCTAAATCCTCCTAGATTTAATAAGTCTTATTTAACAAAAAAATAAACTACATGAGAAAGTTTCTCGCTTGCTTTCCATTTTATTATTATAGTTTAATTACGTTATGAGATGTTGTATTATGAGCCTGGTTATAGTAAAATTGGGTTAACAAGCGAAGCAGCTTGTGATAACTGGACTGCCCTATACATAGTACGTTTGCATGTATCCAATGGATAGCTGTATGTATGTTCGTGTTTTAATTAGGCCTGTGGTTTAATGGTCACGGCGATCGATCTGCTGAGTAAAGTGATGGTGCGACGGTCAAGCGTTGGATGGCGAATTTACATTAAGGTGTATAGTAGGCTCACTGACCTTGTGCATGTGGGCGGAGCTAAACGCCCTACTCTCCAATACGTAAAACGTGCAACGGTGGCGCACTACACTAAAACGACGATCAAAGACTAGACAAAGGCGCAGACATGCGCACGTATGTCGCATTTTTTGCCTAAGATTCCTAGTCCTAAGAGAAGGAATCGTAGGCAAATCTGAAATTGTACGCCAACTACCATATTTTGACCCGCATATTATTTTAAATACTTTGTTTGTTTTTTAAGAACATTCCTGGCAATAAATAAAATATCGGTGTGCGTGTGTTTGTAATTCTTCTTATGCTAAATGGCTTGACTGATTTAGATGTTTTTTTTTCAATTCTTTTTGTGTCACTTGGATGGTTCTTAGCTATAGTTGGACGCGCTGTTGGGAGGCGCTGTTGTCGCATGACAACGTCTGCCTACCGGGTCTGCTAGTTATATTTTGGTGCCGATTCTCTTGTCACAAATGCCTCTAAACTAGACTAAAAATAGATTGCACTGAGTTATTAGTTTAGTGAAAATGGCAATTTTGCTATTCTGAGTTTGACGTTTTTCACCTAAAAATTTGGTGTATCCAACTAAATCTGACTATTTTTAAACGCGATTAAAAACGTGTGGAATAAAGTAAGTTGGCATGAACTAAAACCCCAACACTTCGACCTCAGTCCAAAAACAGTATTGTATTTTTTTTTCTTTTGCTTATATCTCGAAAATGGTGTGTCCTATCGCAAAAATAATGAAATTTTCGACCCCCTTTAGGAAACACTTAAACCCCTATATCCCAACATGTTGGTAATAATTTTTCATATTTTCCATACAAAAAGTGAAAAATTCCATATAAAACACGTCGAGGCTGCCAACCCCTGCGCGCCTCCGGCTCTAAAAAAATTCACGGGGTAGAGCAAACAAGTACTACGTGGAGTCGTCACGCGATTGTCAAATTCGATTTTAGATGTGTCAAAATATTTTTTTCATTTAGAGATTTTTTTTGTCAGAATGGCTTTAAGATTCTCATAGCCAAAAGTAAGGAATTTTAGTGATTGTAGTTAGTTTAGTTCGGTGTACAAGAGAATCGGCCTTTGACTGTAGAAATTTTTTGTAGGTATCATAGTTTTTTTTTTTAGGAAAAACTTCTTTAAGCGCGTTGAGTGATATTTGGTAGGGGCAGCCCCGGATCTAGAACGGAACGGATCTTTCGAGGCGGGGCAAAACCTATCGCCTGACCCCGAATCGTTTTTTTTTTCTTAAAAAAAAACCGATAAATATACTAGTACGTGTCAGACATTTATTTTGATTAGCCTTATTCACTCTGCCTGAGATAAGTTGGATTTTTGCTTTAGGAGTTACTTTACTAGGTTGCAAGAGCGAGCGAAGCGAGCTCGAAAATTTAGGCATAATAAACATATTAATCAAAAATCGATCGAAAATGAGCCAATCCAACAGGGGCGCCAAAACTGTGGTAAAAGTTAAAGTAAGTCGTGTCACAGGCGTCGTCGGCGTTGAAGCAAGACGCCCGGCACCGCAAAACTTAAAAAATAGACCACAGAAACGCTCATCGAGTTCCTGGTAGAATACAACTGCGCCCGCTCACAAGTACTCCAACCCGCTCAGACCGTTTGACGACCTAAACCTACGCTAATCAGTAATTTCCTCAGTGCACCACCCTCAGAGAAAGATTATAATTGTTGCGCGTCTCATTTGTTGCAAAGTTGCGGTGCGCTGGGACCACCCAGCGCACCGCAACTTTGAGCTGCACTTGTCTGTCATGCTCGAATTTGGCGCCCCCTAACGGTGTCGCCCGGGGCACGTGCCCCGTACCCTAATTACGTAATACACAATCAATCAATTGATAACACGAAAATAACTAAAAAAATACAAGAATAAATTATAATTAATAAATACATATTATACATAATAAACAGAATAAACTTTGTCAGGAGACATAACGATCGGTAGAGGAGAAATAACGATCAGAAGAGGAGAAAACGAAACATGCAGAATGCAGTTATTAAGAAGGCGGTCTAGTTATTGAGAAGATCTGCATTCAGGTCATAGTAACACACATCATCATAGTCAATTATGGGAAATATTAGGGACTGTACAAGCATTGCCTTTATGTGTGATGGGAGAAGGTTTTTCTTATCGCAAAATGGTGCGTCCTATCGCAAAAATAATGTGAATTTCGTCCCCCTTTATGAAATCCATAAACCCCTATAACTTAGCATATCATCATTATCATCATCATATCAGCCGAAAGACGCCCACTGCTGGACATAGGCCTCCCTCAAGCACCGCCACATCGACCGATTCTGTGCTTCCCGCATCCAGCGAATTCCTGCGGCCTTTACTAGGTCATCGGTCCATCTTGTGGGAGGCCTTCCAACGCTACGTCTTTCGGTACGTGGTCGCCACTCCAGAACCTTTCGGCCCCATCGGCCATCTGTTCTGCGAGCAATATGTCCTGCCCATTGCCACTTAAGTTTGGCAATTGTTCGGGCTATGTCGGTTACCTTGGTTCTCCTGCGGATCTCTTCATTTCTGATTCGATCACGTAGGGAAACTCCAAGCATAGCCCTCTCCATTGCTCTTTGGGTGACTTTTAGCCTTCTGATAAGACCCATTGTGAGCGACCACGTTTCAACACGCACTGGTCAAAGACTTTCGTCTTGAAACACTGTGGTATGTGGGACGAGAAGATATTGCATAGTTTCCCGAACGCTCCCAGCCGAGTCGGATTCGACGATTGACCTCTTTCTCGAAGTTGGACCTACCTAGCTGGACAGTTTGTCCTAGGTAAACATACTCGTCTACAACTTCGAGCGTAGCGTCACCGATCTTTATGAGGGCGGGTGTTACATGGGCATTTGACATGACCTTTGTCTTGTCCATGTTCATTTTAAGACCCACTCTTTTGGAGGCTCTACTGCGGTCATCGAGCATTATACTGAGGTCCTCCATGGTCTCAGCCATGATAACTATATCGTCGGCAAACCGAAGGTTAGTGATATACTCGCCATTGATGTTGATGCCTAGCCCTTTCCAGTCCAGTCGCAGTCAATTCCCGACGCCCGGGACGTCTCCTACGGCGGCGGCGGCTAGGGCTGGTAGGGCGCGGCCTTTGCCACTCCCTCGCGCACTCCGCCTCCTCTTTCGCGAGCATTACTGCTTCGCAGAAGGAGGTGACGGCTTGCCATGCCCTCTCGCTCCGCACCATGGCCTGGACCAGGGCCGGACGCGAGAGGTCACTGCCACCGAAGTTTGACAGCACTAAGATTGCAATGAGTTATTAACTTAGTAGTTTAGTGAAACAGGGAATTTTGTTATTCTGAATTTGACGATTTTCACCTAAAAATTTTGATTATTCAAACTAAATTTGACTATATTTTTTTTACGCGATTAAAAAGGAATGGAATATAAAAATTAGTTGTCATGAACTAAACTTCACACCAACACTTCAGGTGCAAAAACAGTACTGTATTTTTTTTTTTATTTTGCTTATAACTCGAAAACGGTGCGTCCTATCGCAAAAATAATGAAAATTTCGACCCCCTTTAGGAAACCCCGAAACCCCTTTACCCCAACACAAAGGTAACAAATTTTCGTATTTTCCATACAAAAAGTTAAAAATTCCATACAAAACACGTCGACGCTGCCTCTGGACCTAAAAAAATTCACAGAGTAGAGCAAACAAGTACCACGTGGAGTCGCGAGTTCGCGACGCAAATTCGATTTTAGATGTGTCAAAGTTATTTTTTAATTTAGAGATATTTTTTTGCAGAATCTCAGATTCTCATAGCCAAAAGCAAGTAATTTTAGTTAGTTTAGTTCGGTGCACAAGAGAATCGGCACCAATCAAGATTTATTTCTTAACCTTCTTACCTACGTAACTTAAGAAAATATTTGGTGCCGATTCTCTTGTACACTATTCTGCGGAAAAATATCTCTAAATTAAAAAATAATTTTGACACATCTAAAATTGAATTTGACAGTCACGTCGCGACCGACGTGGTACTTGTTTGCTCTACCCCGTGAATTTTTTTAGAGACAGAGGCGCGCGGGGGGGGGCAGCCTTGACGTGTTTTGTATGGAATTTTAAACTTTTTGTATACAAAATATGATTAAATATTACCTATGAGTAGGGGCATATGGGTTTACGGGTGGCAGAGGGGGTCGAAATTTCCATTATTTTTGCGCTAGGACCTAGGACGCACCGTTTTCGAGATATAAGCAAAATAAAAAAAAAGATACAGTTTTTGCAGCTGAAGTGTGTGAAGTGTGTGTACATGCCAACTAATTTTATTCCACTCCTTTTTAATCGCGTTTAAAAATAGACTGATTTAGTTGGTTGATCTAAATTTTTAGGTGAAAAACGTCAAATTCAGAATAGCAAAATTGCCATTTTCACTAAACTAATAACTCAGTGCAATTTTAGTGCAAAAAAGCAATTTTAGTCAAACTAAAATATAGTTAAGTTGTGTCATCTTAGTCTATTTCAGAATGGGAAATGCTCGTTTGACAGGACTAAACAAATTTTTGTGATTTAAAAAAAATTAACTTTAGAAACTTTAAGAGGTGCTTTAGACCATCAAACTGAATAACTTTTACTTTAACTTTGAAATCGCGAAAAAAAAAAACAGCTGTCCCATACAGTTTAGAACAGTAGGTAAGTATTAAACTTTACTATGGAACAACAGATTTTTTTTTTCGCGATATCAATGTATGTCCCAAAGTAAAAGTTATTCAGTTCGATGGTCTAAAACACCTCTTAAAGTTTCTAAAGCAAATTTTTTAACACCTTACATAGGTACACCTCTGCCTAACCCTTCGGGGAATACAGTCGTGATGTTATGTTATATTTTACATTTACATTTTTTTAGTTTATATTGTAAATTGTTAATTTGTATGTAATTGTCAATGTAAAAAAGTATTAATAATTGTACATCAAAGAACAACTCAACAATAAAGCGCCTACGCGCACAATCGATTTGGACTCTCTGCAGCAAGCTCGTCTATAAACGCACACTAATACAATAAGTTCATAAATATTCGCACTAACACATACGTATGCGCATACTCGGTCGATAGCCGGAGCGGACCAGCGAGCGACACAGCCACCCCGTCTCAATGCTCACGGGCGACTGCCGCCCGCGTCCCGCGCAGAGCCCCTCTGAACCTCTATCTCTAAATGGGGACATTTTGTTTAACAAATATTGATTGATTTACAAATGCAGTTTCGAATTTGTAGTACCTTTAATCAACAATTTTTCAGTGTAATTTTTTTTCCAATCGTCAAAGCCGTTTAGAAGTAGTTACGAATATTAGCCAAAAATAGCGTTATGGTAAATATTTTTTTAAGGCAAAAGTATTAGTCATACGAAAAAACCCGGTTTCAGATATGTTGTAGATGAATCTATAGCAAACATATATTTTTTTCAAATCATTTAACTAAGCCGTTAAGGAGAAGATAGCTTTTTAAAGTGACCGTTTTACGGTACTAAACGAGACGTAGGCCCTTAAGTAAACATAATATCACGCCTATATTCCCCGAAGGGTTTGGCAGAGGTGTAAACTTACCTAAGTACACCCAAATTTCGCCAGTTATTTTAAAGTCTCATGTAATACGGGGCGACACTATTAATAGTAATTGTAATTTATTTCCAAACTTCAGTACTCGTTACATTATCGAGGTCTCGACCTCTGAACTAGGACATCCTGTATGACAGGGGTCGAGGTTTCTCCAGTTACATGGATCAACATGAGAAGGCAACACACAATTTATACTATTGCCATCAACCGGGCACAAATCCAGACTCCGGGCTGCTACCGAGAAATTTTCGATGGCAAAACAAAATAACACTACTCGACCAGGGAATTGAGCCCAGGACTTCATGCTCAGCAGAAGCGCTTGCGACCACTAGACCAACATGGAGTTACATATACATTAATTGAAAGTTCAAACTCTACGAGCATACACACTTCTTTGTCAATGAACTTTACCGCATCTGGCCATACTAAAGGTCATCACATCGGCCATTAAAACAGCACCGCTCCAGCACAGTAACGCCCCGGCACCGCCTCGAAATATCGAATCTAGTCGTCAACGCACCGTAAGCAAGGCGACCGCTAGTTGCCAACGCACCGTAAGCAAGGCGATCGCTAATCGCCAACGCGCCGTCAGCAACACAAGCACAAGCGAGGCGTCACCGCGCGGCTGGCGAGACGTCACCGCGCGGACTGCGAGGCGTCACGGCGAGCGGGCTCCTCGCTTGAAGCGTGCTGTCGGCGCGCCGTGTGACGGCTCGCGGGCCGGTCACTGTCGGCGAGCCGTTCACTATTTTGTATAGCCATCGTAAAATAGACTTTAATGCATTTGACTTAAAATCCTAATTTGATTGACACGTTATTTGCCGTGTCGGAGCCGTGCTGCTATAATGAGCGATGACCTTAAAACCTAACACAAAGATTCTATACATACATACCTACATAAGCCTCAAGCCTTCTTCCCATGGGAGTAGGCAGACACTACAGAACGCCACCTGCTACGATCCTTACATACTCCTTTACATACATACTTCTACACGCACGCCAGTTGCAAATACTACGCACCTGACCTTTCTAAACAACATCACTGTCTCAAGACAAATATAATATTACATAACTTGGGACATCAACAAAGCTATTATAATATCTATTTTCCATTCTGAAAGTGAAATGAAAGTTAAAACTAGAGCTTAACATGGCTGGACCCGAGCCAGCCTCCATTACCGAAGAAATCTTTACGACTGGCTTGCTTCAGTGAAGATGTTGCAAATGGAGATATTAAGTTACAAATCCACGTTATTTACGAGGGCTCAATGTAGTGAATATTTAAAAAGCTTGTATGTTTGTTTCATTTAGATAAGAATTATTGCATGATTAGTTTAGCGTAGGTACCTATAGGTGAAAAAGTGTAATAACTAATAACTATTTTAAGTGGTAAAACAGGAGCTACGTCTGCCAACAAACTGCTGTGCAGTTTGGCGGAAGTAATTATGTTATATAAAAAACTGTATCTGCGAATAAACACTTTTTAATTTTTTAATTTTCTTTTTTTTTACTAGTCAGTTACTGACCAATATTACGTGGTACACAAGATGACATATCAAGCTATACATTTGAAGTTTTAGCTGACCTCGCATTGTTGCTTTTCGTACCACGAGACGCTTGTACCGGAAATGTATAGCTTGATAATAATATGTCGTCATGCGTACGATACAAATAATTGGGGTGAAGCTTTGTGTCTCTGTAAACCGTAGTTATACTGTAAAAAAGATTAAAGAAAGAAAAGAAATAAAGAACAATGTTTATTTGGCACGGTAGGTACCTTATGCAGGGAGCACATTTAAATGTGCCTCACGGCCGCGCCAAATAGGTTCGTTTCGACAATAATGCCCAACAGATGCTGTCTGGCGCTGCTGATTTTGAAATTAACCTTTACGGACGATTTCATTTCGACCTTCCATTTTTTTTTGTTTTTCTATATATTTATTTCGGTACTTTATTCTGTCTCTTACAGGGGTTCGATTTGTTGAAAGTTACAGTCGTTTATTCTGTTCGATGTAAAATAATAATGCGGTTGACGTTTTTCCGTGTGTAGCAGTGGTGGCCCAGTGGTAACGGCCCCGACTTACGAGTTGTAGGTCGTGGGTTCGAACCCAAGCAGGCGCTTTACTTTGTGTAAATAATTTCATCACCACTGCTATTAAAACGGTGAAGGAAAACATCGCGAGGAAACCGGCATGTCTTAGAACCAAAAATTCGAAGACATGTGACATCTACCAACCCGCACTGGGCCCGCGTGGTAGATTACGGCCCACTCCCTCTCACAAAGAGGAGGCCTGTGTCCCAGCAGTGGGAACATTAATAGTCTGATGATGATGACGTTTTTCCAAGAAGAGCTGCAGCCTCCACATAGTGTCTGCAATTTACCGGCGAATGAGGTTACGGAAACGTTATTTATGATATTAACGAAAGTAAGTTAAACCATAAATTTATGAAACCAGAAGTTTATGAAACCATAATTTCAAACCCCGCTGCCATCATTTTTATGATAGCTGTCACTGTGGCGGATATGGCGGCCACCGCTCTTCCTTAAAACCGGATAGCACGCGTACAGTTAAACTTAACTAATATAACTTGTACAAAACCAGCCAAAAGACAAGGGTGCGGTAAAGGAAACTAATATAGATACATCCAAAGGTTGACTGGTTGAAAATGCCTATGTCATTAAGTCCGCCTCTGTACATTTGTGTGCATAAAGTATCAAATAAATATTGAAAGAAAGAATAACATTTATTTGGAAACAGTACGTGAAATACAAAATAAAATAGAAAAAAAAAGTTATAACAACAACACAGTGTGTGCCTCACGGCTGCGCCAAAAAGGTCTATTCAGCATTAATGTCAGACAGATGCTGACGGGTTTTCTAATGAACCTTTTGCAAGGGATATAAGTTTTTTATAAACAAGCGTTCTTATACTGTCTCTTCGCGTATTCGACAATAGGTATTGTAATTTTCTGTTGGTGTGAATTTATTCAGTAAAATCCATAAGTTTTTTTTACGATACCTACTGAAAGTGGTGGTATATTCTTGGCTGAGGTCCAAATGACTGAAGTTATATTTCATTTTCTTTTTACCTATATTTTTATTCATATATTCAGAGGCAACGAAAAATCGGTTATCAGAAATAAGGTTTTCAAACATTGCATTTAGAGTTTGTTAAACCATCGTTATTTTACAAATTACAAAAGACGTACGATTGGATAGTTTTGTGAAAAACAGTTAAGTTGTCACTCACACGAGCGTTGCGGCTACGCTGCATCGTCGCAACGCAATGATTTCAACGCAGTTAATGACACATGAGCGTTGCGTCGACGCTGCGCTGTCACCTTCGATATACTATTAAATACTGCGCTGCAGCTCCGTCGTTTCAACGCAGCTCCCTTCCCCACCTCGTCTACCTCCTATCCTTGTGCGTTCCGTCGCCGTCCGTCATTTTAATGCAACATATAAATCTGAACGATATGCCTCACGATTCGTGAGGCATATCGTTCAGATTTATATGTACTCGTAGAACGACGGAGCGTCACCGCTCTGTCAATGCAGAGTTAACGCAACGCACAGACAACGCCCGTGTGGCACCGCCCGTCCGCCCTTAAGTATTACTATTAGTTAAGAAATGACTGCCTACTGCTTTTAATTTAAAGGTGAATAAAAACGCTATGATACCCCAGAGATGGCAAAAGGAACAGGGGAAGACAATATAAAAGATGGGAAGACAAATTAAAGACCACAGCGGGTCCAAATTGGAGAAAAGTTGCGAGAGATAGGAATCAGTGGAAGTTGTTAGAGGAGGCCTGAACTCTGAACTAAGAGACATTCTGTAAACTAATACTGAAAATACCACAACGCCAAGTGTTCAGAATGGAAGGGCTTATGTTATTAAAAACATAGAAGAAATGATATTTCTTGTAACAACTTAAATTAACAAGTCACAGATTAAGATATCTTTTTTTTTTCTTCTCTAGCAAGTTGGTAACTTTTTTTAAATAATAAGAAGAACACGACGCTTTTTTGACGTTCACCGAAACGCTTTTAACTTCTTTTTCTTTAATTTGGCTCCAAAAGAAATTAATCTAGTTGTCATTGGATACCGAATTAATCTTTTTTTTGGGGGAAAAGTTTTATAAACTTTGCTTTTGATTTCGTTTTTCGTATCATTCGTGTTACAGACACACTTAAGTGGTAACTCAAAACTTGTGAAGGATTTACTGAGCACGTTGTTTTACATTTTCAGTGTTAGGTCTCACGGAGAATGTTTCAAAAGTTTCAAATGATTCTTGAGTAGACATTGTCTTTTGATAAGGTAAGGTCGCGTTCACGGCGACGATGCGACTTGCGACACGACTTGAAGCGAAACGCGCGCGCGTCATTTGTTTCCGTCCGTCGCTCCGCAAATCGGGTCGCGGTGACTCGTGCAGTCGAGGCATTCTCTAAGCAACTTCTTTCATTTGTTTTCGCCGCATTCGCTGTCGCAAGACGCGTGTCGCTTGAACGTGTCGCTCGTGGCCACGGAGTTAGGGTACCTACGCACTATGCGGTTAGCCGTAACGCGGTTTACCGGACGATGCGTCCGGTAAATTTGGTTGGCCTGCAGCCGCATCGCAGTGCGTATAAAAACTATTATATTTTGATTGCGGTCAACCGGACGGCTGACCACGTTCCGGCTAACCGCTAACCCTTAGAGTTTCTTAGTTGATTTGAACGGATGCTTCCGATATATTTGGTTAAAATAAAATAAGATGCAATCGACACATACCGATATATACATAGGCTTGATGATGCACACATTGTGGGAAATGATTGGCTCATTGGATTAGGCAATATTTTACTTTGATCATTTATTTGTCACTAGGTTCTTACAGAGTCCTTTAATTTAAACGAATTCTTATAAATCCACTACTAAATGTGATAATCTCATGATTGCCATTTTGTTCGTTAAACGAAAAGTTGTATCATTTTAAAGGTATGAGGAACAGGGTGTAAAGTTGACTTACACTCTATAGAAAAGGGAGGATCCTTCGATCAGACGAGTGTTATGTTTGGCGGGCAACTGCCCGTAAGTTGATTTCGGGAGTTTGTATATATGTCGATTTTGTCGATCGCGCGGTAAATTCTAACTGCGCGATGCAGGATTTGTGTGACGTCATGTCTTTGATGCGTAGTTCGTATGTGGCGGTGTAACCGCTACATCACTCCCCTCCGGAACCGCTACAACATGATAAATAGCTGAGCATAGAGCCTAGGTACATAATTTTAGAGAATAAAACAACAAAGAAATTACAATGAGGTTATATGGTGAATAGTTATCCATTATTATAACGAGCGAACATCAGTGACCGATCCCGCCGTCCTTTAAACAAAAGTGGAGGAGAAAAATGTGTTTGAAATAATACAGGTTGTTCCTAAAAGTGTGTTTTTATAGTATAATACTATGAATAGTACTTTAACAATGTTATTACAGTGGTAGGACTGTTTTACTCCGCAAAATATTAAATTTATTTAAATAAACCAAAAAAATTCTCTTTTTTTTGCTCGCCTGTTTCTTTGTAATTCTGACTCAGGCCTTGTTTTAAACTTTTTGCTTTACCTCGAGAAAAAAAAAGGCGAGTTTGTCACTTTTGAAATTTTTCATTTGAGTTTTTTCGTTAATTTGACCTGATTTGCATAAAGATACAACTAGATAGGTGTCCACTATCATCCGCTGTGTTCTCTATCATCCGCCCTTTTTGTACTCAATAATATTAGTCTCTTATTTGCACTTAAAGGCTCCCGCAGACACGGTACGACGCGAATCTGGTGGAACAAATTCTAAGAAAACTTCACGGAAATTGTTCTACCGGTTTCGCGTTGCGCCTCTCTGCGGGAGCATTCAAGTGCAAATAAAAGACTTATTATTCAGTACAAAGTTGAATAAAGCCTAGTAATTATGATTTTAATTCCCGTTTGTACGGCATACACAAGTAGTACGTGGATCTGGGAAATATTAATCAGGTACTTACTTGTTAATATTGTTATTCGTGGTAAAACGGATAGTAGAACCTACTGGTTACAGTCGTAGTATTAGTACCTACTATTAGTACTTCTCTTTGTAAAGTTTATACATAGGTGGATGGATATACTCGTATTAAGACCGTTTTAATAGACTTTGATATTACAAATCCCTAGAGACTTTGATGTTATTAATACTTAATGAATGTACCGTATAACAGACACGCCTACTTATTCTCCTAACAATCTACCAGTTTAGATATAATCATCATAATGTTATTCTTGGAATTTAGCACTTTGTACTATCCATACTTAATAAATATTAAAGTTGCTTTCCGTGTCGGTCTGTGTGTCACCGCGCTGTTCTTCTAAACTACGCAACGGATTTTAATGCGGTTCTCTTCATTATTTAAAGTTTATTCTGGAAGGTTTATGTGTAGCACTAATACTAGACTCACATACCTGTTATAATATAAAAACTCAAAATCTCGCAGGGGCGCGTCGTCAGTCCAAGATAAATAAACTATTTATTTACCTTTTTTTTTTGCATGACTCATATGTGCGCCGCTCTACGATCGGAAAAAAATTTTTGCCCCATTTCTGCAACTGTTTTTATTGTTACACTCCTGCTAGTACACAGAACCTACTTAATTTATATACCATATGTATAGATGATTAAATGGAGATTAATACTGTACTTTTTAACGATTGATTTAATGCAGCAGAAATGGAAAGAGCATCAAAATAGTTGAAAAAAAATTCCTGTCCGTCAATTTATGAACCCTGAAAACATTGTAGCTTGCGATAAAATCAATTAATTGAGTCAATTTTTTTTTATACAATCGTTTCAGCCATAGAAGGAACCCTATTGAAAATGGCTCTTCTATTCAAAGTAGTTTAATTATAATTAATAAAATACTAACTAAGATATAATATCTATAACTAAATATTTCCAACCTTGGACTTGACGTCCGTAAGTTGCCTAGCAACCGCCAAGTAAATATCTTTGTAAATAGTCTTTGACATTACAGTCAAAACATACTTCATGAAATTGATAAATTGTTAATTTTTGTTAGAAACTATGTTTTGAATTTCTTTTGCGTTTATGAATGAGTGTTATGAGGCGTGCACTTTTGGATTTTCCAAACTATTATTTTTAAGCTATTGCATAGCTTCTATCGCGGGCCTTGAGCGTGGAGACCTAATCCAGAAATTTCGTAACGAAAATACATAAGAAACAAAACAGTCTTTGTGTTTTGTATTGAAAATTATGTTTTACTGTTTGACAACAAAGTTCAAATTTACTTAGACGAATGATCAACGAGAGTGTTGTATTGAAAATTATGTTTTACTGTTTGACAACAAAGTTCAAATTTACTTAGACGAATGATACGAGAATGTTGTATTGAAAATTATGTTTAACTGTTTGATAATAAAGTTCAAATTTACTTAGACGAATGATCCTTGACTATTAATAGTTAAATTAAAACCTTTTTATTAGTTTGATGTTCCCGGCCATTACGTTGTGGCAAGTTTTAAAAACTATAAATGTGAATAACAGTTCCTATACAAATATCAATGTCACCATTGATATTTGTATTCGGGTTAATATTTTACAATGCCGAGAAATTAAAATCATATTAAAATCGATGAATCTTTTTTTACCGGCAATGAACGTACTTCGCAATTGAATATGGATGAAATAAGTGAACATGTGCCAATTGAAGACAATTTAGTTGCGCAGCAGCAAACTCTTTTGTGGAATGATGATTATTTTTTGAGTCTAGCACCCGGTGAATATAACAGGCCAGTCAGTATTTTAATGGATGAATATGCGGAAGAACTATCTTTTCCGACAATCTACGGCGGTCATTTTCGAATATACAGAGATGGTGTTATTGTTACTCCATTTATGCTACCAGCGAACTTCGGCGTACTGATAGACGTGCTACTGAAAACAACTTTTATACATCGCTGCTAAAATTATGAGGTTGCGAGTTAGTAAATGTGTCAACGTTGCGTTTAAGCATGTTGGACAAGGTACTTCAATCAAATAAATATTGCACACGTTAGCGATGTTAATGTTAGGAGCTCATTTGTTGGAGATATTTGTGCGTGCTTATGCAAACTTAGAAATGGCCAACACATAGTCATGGTAGCAATTTACATTTCACCGAATCCAAAATTAGACGAGGTAGAGCATTTTATTCATCGCACTTTACTGGAGTACACTAAAGAAGGGTCGAAAATACTTGGTACAAATGGTAATAAATTTCCACTTATCTTGGCTGGCGATTTCAACATCAACTTCGCTGATAAAAAATCAGAGCGGTTGACAACTTTTCTTTCGAAAATATTGAATTTGAAAATGAATAATGATCCACAAGAATCCACAACAAAATATGGGACCACCATTGACGCGGTATTTTCCAGATATTTTTAGAAGATATCAAGTTTCTTATTTCAGTTACCATAAACCTATAGTTTCAATGATAAATATTCCTGAATAACCTACATCTATTGTAAGATAATAAAAATATTTTGAACAATATTAACTTCTCATTTATTTAATAAAAGAAAAAAAAATGTTTTCTTATCGGTCACCACGCTCAAAAAGTGTAACTTGAATTAATATCAAAGAAAAAAAAACAAAGGAAAAAAAATACTGCACAAATAAATAAATAATTATAATTGCATACCTAATAAATAATTATAATTGCATAAGTTGATAAAAAATGCTATGCAATAGCTTTACCGCGGCAGTCCCCGAGTGCCACACGTCTTTTTTTTCTACATTTATATCTGTACTTTTTATGGTGTACATAATAAAGAATATTCTATCTATCTTCTATCTATTTGTAGTTGAGATGACTATTCCAGTCGTTAAAGAATTACTCATTAATTTATATTGACTTACTCTTAAGTAAAATTGATCAAAATTAATCAATGTGCACGAAATCGACTGATTTTGATCAATTTTGTTCATTCGTTGTGAGAAAAAGAGTTTAAACAAAATTATTTGTAACTTGAAAAGTCGAGTTCTTTGTCTTGCATTTGGCTGAAAGGAATTTTTCAAATAAATTAAGTATTTATGGAAAATCACTAATATTCGCAACAATTTTCCGAAAAATGACGCGCGACTGACGTTTGATCGTTTTGTTACAAGAAACTACTTAAGATTTTGAAATTCAAAAAATATCATCAACATTCGTTATATGGTCTACTTGCATGAGGCTGAACCACTTTTTTAAACCTCCATACAAAATATAGCAGAAAAAAAATCGTTCATCCAAAAAGTTGGGAACGTCGCAAATAGCTGTCAAATATTTACCGGCAGGGCTATTACCTATCTTGCAGAAGCAATGCGATAGCGATCATTTGTTTCATTTTGACAGTTCAACAACATTCAATGCGATAATTACGTTGCAGAGCAGAATTAAATTTCGAACTTATCAAGCAATGGATTAGTAATCTGTTTCAAAACGAATTGATTGTGTATTCCGTAATTAGGGTACCGTTTTGATTAATTTGACAATATTAATGTATGGAAATAAGAAATATGGCTAACAAGTAGACGTAATTTTTATTAATGATTGGAGTTCTGGCATAATTCGTGTATTTGTTACCTGTAGCAGAGTCGATAACATCAGAATTTATGATTTACCTGAAACAAAACATTAAAAGTTAGTTATTTATTTGAAAAAGTTACCTAGAAGAAAAGCGATGAAGGGATAATTTAAACTTCATTGTATTAAGATATCAGGACAGGAAGAGCTCGTGGCTAAGTTATAACAGCCGCACGATTCGATCCATCAGGTTAAGCTACGCTTGCCAGGGCTGGTCTGTGGATGGGTGACCATCTTAACATACCGAGACTCCTCCGTGCCTCGGAAAGCACGTTCAGCCGTTGGTCCTGGCTGTCATTCGTGGATCTTTGACAGTCGTTACGGATCGTTAGAAGTCCGAAAGTCTGACAACCAGTCTTACCAAGGGGTATTGTATTACCCAGATACGGTTGTGGTGGTTAGATAGGCAGTCGCTCCATGTAAAATACGGTATACAGCTGCTTTTGGTTAGACATAGTTGGGAAAAGGCAAGGCAGATTGTTGTATTAAGATAATAATAGTTATGAATTAATTACTACTCATAATTTAAAAGAACCTTTGGGTAGGACGGTCAAAGGAACTTAGTACACTGTAAAGTCGTGTATTTCAGTGAGTATATAACTGACTTTACTGAAACTTAAATATGTAAATGCCCAAAACTTGCCGCTATGGAATTTGGAATTAATAATAGGTTTACCTAGGTAGTTCTTGTATTTATTATGCGAATAAACTAGCTAGTACGTATTATAGTTGAACTAAACTCACAAGATCAGTAATTCTTGAATACTAACGCAAAATTCGTCTGTAAATTCTTTTATTTTGCAGCGACGATTTACTTATGTTGGATTTGATATTTGTGCTTCGATTCTTTTTCCAAGGTAAATCATTTTGTGTGATGTAGTCACATCTTCCCTCTCGTTTCGAAAATCGAAATCTAAATAAAAATTTAAAAAAATATTTATAATCAAATCTGTGGGAGTGATTTCGTGAAAAGGGACGGAAGTGTGTAACAGGAAGCCCCAAGCGCGCGCGGTGCTAAAGTTGGTTGCTTATTACTTTTTTAATATTCATGCATCCTTTGCACATATCTCACAAAGTTTGTTATAGTAAAGGAGCCACTTACGGTTTTATTCAAATTTTATACCATCACGCAAAATAAGAATTCTAACTGCGTTTTCCCAACTATGTTGGGGTCGGCTTCCAGTCAAATACCAGTGTACCAGCTGAATACCAGTGTTTTACATGGAGCGACTGCTTATCTGACGTCCACAACCCGGTTCTGGGTAACTCACACCATGTATTTTATTTACCTCCGGTACACGATGCCTACGGTATACGATGTAAAATGTAAAGGTATTCAAATAGGTTTCGAAGGGATATCTGTGGTTGTTAAGGTGTATCCGACGCAAACACTGTATAATATTAAATTCCAGTTAAGGCTTAGGGAAGGTTGCCTTCTGAAGGTTGCCTGCTGATAAAATTACAAGAACTTCGGATTCAGAAAACAA
This sequence comes from Conistra vaccinii, assembly GCA_948150665.1. Classification (NCBI taxonomy): domain Eukaryota; kingdom Metazoa; phylum Arthropoda; class Insecta; order Lepidoptera; family Noctuidae; genus Conistra; species Conistra vaccinii. The sequence goes on along the minus strand of OX411327.1, from coordinate 11,951,119 downwards.
TACTTAAATACAAATAAATTGTGTCGCTAGTAGGTTTGTGTTTATAAATGAATAAATGCAAGGCTTTTAAGAAAACTACTGCCTACTAAAAGAAAAAACCGGCCATGTGCGTGTCGGACCATGCACAATGAAGGATTCCGTAGTAGGGTCATCCCAACTACGGAACCCTCGAATTCCAAGAACAAACTTAACTTCCGAGTTGAAAATAATTGTTTTCCAACTGCAAACGTAAGTTTGTAATCGCATTTTTTTTAGGTTAATCTGTAAATTACCGATTTTCGAACTTTTTCCTTTACTTGTGTTGTAAGACTTGCTTCCTGCCAAATGTCATGATTCTAGGTCAACGTGAAATACCCGATTCGAGTGTCAACATTTGTCACATAAATGGCTCTTTTTACACGACTGCTTTATTGCGTTAACTTCGAAGCTTGATTTTAGAGCTCGATGGGACCGTAGACCTACGTCACATCGTATTAGATATTAATTTGAACGTGACACCTTCACGCGTTCCTGAGAAAATATATCTTGACAGACAAATAGATAGACAACAAAGTGATCGTATAAGGGTATCGTTTTTTGCCTTTTGAGGAAAAGTAATGATATGTTTTTTTTTAAATATGATTCAGAAACTTCAGTAAAAAATGAGAAAATTGGAACAATTGGCTGGAAAAGTTAAAAATTCGGGAATAACGAATTCGGGAGTATTTTTTCTATAGAATTTTGATATGAATAATTACTAAAACGTCGTACTTCGGACAGGACGACGTCTGTCGGGACAGTTTCATAATAAGATAAATCCAGGAATTTGTGAACAGCTTTCATTAACGATGGCTAAAAATGTGATACATTAGGTAATGGAGGTAGGATTAATTGAATAATAACAAAATGAACAACACAACAAAAATTTCTTCATTTCTCTTTCCTACTCATTCACTAGACCCTATTCACCTATCTATCCTATCTATAACCTATTCATCGAGACCATTCCAATGAGCCCAAACACGATACCTTGCTGTAAGTTGGTAAGGGAGTTGGGTGTCCAGGCGGTGCTGCAGCATTGGTTCAATGTTACTATATTCTTCTTTATGTGTCTTTTCTTTATGTTATCCTGCATGCACATTTTTATTATTGTATGTATACACATGTTTTGCAAATAAATATATCTTGAATCTTCTTCTAATATCATTGAAGTAACAGAATACCAAATTTCAAATCGATCAGACCTGTGGAAGATGTTCACATCCATTCATCAATTAGAAAAGAGCTGATAATGTTCAAACGGCTGATCCGATTTTCTCGAATCATAGCTAAGAACTCTTTCGATCAAGTCACCTTTCAAACTTAAAAACTAAAATTTAATCGGTTCAGCCGTTTGGGATTTACGATGACTCAGAGAGACACACAGATACACAAATACAAACGAAAAAAACGTATAATTTATAACACCTCTCTTTTTCTGTCGGGGGTTAAAAATAAACTAATTGAATTGCTTTTACTATCTATCAGAACTTCCTCCACTAAAAGACTGACTAATAAATTACCTAGTTTGTGAAGTGTCAAGTTAACTAAGAACAAGTGCCTCATAAAAAAGCAGTAAAATCGCTTAGCGCAATTTAATCAAGCAATAGTTTCAGCCGCTTTAATATGGATACAAGGCTAAATCAAGCGTAAAGCTTTACGTCATCATGTGTGTAATTGGCATTAAATTGAGCTAATATAATGCCTATTATACCTACTGCATTAGTGAGCGCTAAGCTTTATTGGGACTAAACCAAAAACAGACTGTTGTAATGGTTTTCGGATAGTCTGTGTACTTGAAAATATGATAATGATATGAGATAAGTAAAATATGATTTTATTTCAGTAGGTAGGTTTGTACATACACTGGCGGCACGGTACGGCAGGTGATTTTTATGCGACGAATAGGAATATAACTTAAGGTGACGGTAACCGACTTTTAATAGTTTTTTACTGAAGATCACGTCTAATATTAAAAACAAAAAAAAAAACAAATCATAAGAAAATGCTCTAATTCAGTGTTTTTCAATCTTTTTCATGACGCGACCCCCTTAGTATGAAATTTTTTTCGCGACCCCTATCATCCACTGTTTATAATCTGTATTTTGTTATAATACAAATAATAGTTAAATACGTACAACATTTTTTTTTTATTGACGTATAGGCTAATTTCATAATTAACAGACTCGCTATAACTTTTTTTTATTTAACTCAAATAAGTAAGACAATATTCTTAAAATCAGCTTCCGTTTTTGAAGTGAAAACCTATTTAGAGGGGTTGTGCACTATTTTGGGATGGGTAAAAAATGTAAAACTCGCGTCAGGACACGTGACCTGATCGAAAATTCGTAAGACGTTCAAGTTTTTGTTGACAGCGCACTCTGTTTTATTTTTTTGGATTTTTCTTAATGGAGCTACAGCTTTCGTTCTTGTACTGATAGCAAGCCACATATACTCCTGACATTTTCCTTAGATTTTTTCTTAGTTTTACGAGCTTTACTTAGTTTTCACAACTATTTGTTTTAAGAATCTTATTGTATCGCCCTAACATGTAACAATTTTTTTCCCTAATAAATAAAATAAAATGTTACATCGCCAAACGCCTCAACGGAAAAGCGATATGATGGATTTATGGGGACAGCGTATCCGACTCGCCTCCTATTATATCCTAAGTATATTTTAAGTAAATTTAATGTCGTATAATTGATGGATTTATGAGGTTCATTCATGGCTACGAGGGATTTCCTAGAAGAGTAATTATGTTTTTATAGCAGCTATATAGATGATTTAGATGAGGCAACTTTGGGAACCAACCTAAAAGAAAATCTGCTATAATTATCTAAACAATCTAAAGCAACAAAACAGTTGAAAAATATTTCTTTTTTTTTACTGAGCCCTCGCGACCCCCTTGTATAGGCTTCGCGACCCCCAGGGGGGTCGTTTCGACCCACAGGTTGAAAAACACTGCTCTAATTTATTAGAGCATTTTCTTAATAACGTTGATATTTTTAGATAATGATTATATTACATAGTGAAATTAATATGTTTTATATCTGACGCGGATATAAAACTGAGAATCAAGCAAAATCTATCAAGCGTATTTTTCGGAAACCTTCACCATTTTAAACATAATTTAATTAGTGATCTTTTTGTGTACGTGTTGTATCAAAATACCTTTTGTTTTATTATGTATAATAAATTAACAATGGGTCCAATGTGGGACAGCGCTCCCTGATCCTACTACAGGCTATCCGTACGACGCGTTGCGTGAGCTCAGTACAGAACACGCCAGCTAACCACTCAACTTCACTGGCGTATATCTGCGTCTTAAATAGTATGATAATAAAATTGAAATTCCAATGATTAATTATCGTAGGTACAAAAACAATTAAAGCTGTGGTATGCCAAGATGCCTTACCATACGCAGCGTGTATGTATACAGCGTTCGGATGCCTTGGCATCCCTCGAAATGCTTAGGTTTCGCTCGGGATGCTTCGGCTGACTGTTCTGATAAGAGTTAGGATAGTGGTGAAAAGGAGAGCGAGAGCGATGCCGCATCGGTACCAGCCGTGCTGTGCCGCCAGTGGGCGCAGGCCATTACACAAAAATAAATTATGTTTTAAAACTAAAAGAGTTCGGTGTTTCCTATCCGACAACTCTGAGAAGAAAGACCGAAACTCACTCAAAGGTCACAGTCCCTTTTAAAGTCCAGATATAACCTTGGTCATGTGAGGGCCATGTAGATTAGGGTCCGAAATAATCTTTTGAGGAGAGAACCACACAGGACCTGTCCAGTCAGTGCACGCAATCGTGTAGCTCAATTCAGAACTTAAGTACAACAAACCTTTGCAGTATGTAAAAGGTTGACCTCAAAAGGGAACCTAGAAAAATGATTCTGCTTGCATTCGATCACAAGCGAATTTAGAGTCAGTTTCAAAATTGTACAGAAGCGTTTGTTTTTTGAGCTCTTTTAGTAACGCATTTTTTTAAACAATTTTCATTTCTGTATCTTAATATTTTATTAAGGACGCTACGCCCCCTGTCGAACTTTTCTGGAAAACGGGTAACCTTACTGAAGCGAACGAAAAAGCATTTTCAATGGCAAAACAATATCTTCTAGGCACATAAAAGTGAACACATGCTCTTGAAATAAATAGCTCAAATTAAGTATTGCTTTATATTTAGCAGCAAATCAGCAATGCCCACTCTATTCTAAGGCTAGCAATAGTGAGAGAGAATAAATTACATTTTATTATTATATTCTGGTACCAGGGCTTATACGAGCTCTACAATACAGTGTAGTGTGTAGGAATTTTTGGCAAAATCTGGATTACATTAGAACCTTTTAGATACATATTAAATCCATTCAGAGAAAGATATTATGTTTTTTGAGATATCAGATGAAATGTTCATCTTTTCCCGCTTTTATTTCTAGGAAATAGCATGTGAAAATCTCTCAGTCAATGAACAATCAACCCGCTAAAGTTCAAAGACCCATTCATATGAAGGATAAGGGTAGGTACGCACTAAGCGGTTAGCCGGAACGCGGTCAACCGGACGGATAGCTGTTGGTTGGCCAGGGCCACCTTGCCACCTTGGTTGGTAGTGGTACCCTTAGTTACACAAATAGGTTTAAGGAATGATCTCAACTTGAAGGTAATTGGATCCTACTATTAGATCCACAGACATTGGATCCTGTACAAAGGCGTGTGATGTGTGATCTAACTTTCAAAAGGTTTCGATCTTGTAGAAGATTTAACCAATAATGTAGTCAGTATCTCGTCAATAAATACCAAAGTGTAACCTGACCCGACCGCTTTATTTTAATACTAGCTGCACCCCGCGTTTTCGCCCGCATAAGTCTCAAACTCGAGGGAATATCGGGTTAAAAAGTACCTTATATACTAATCCAGGTCATGGTCTACCCATGTGCCAAATTTCATCAAAATCCGTTCAGCCGTTTTAGCGTGAAAGCATAACAAACGAACAAATAAACAAACTCACTTTCGCATTTAACAATGGTTGGGATTTTATAAAAAAAGAGTACTTTTTTCATGACACTCTTTAGGTGCAGAAAGCATCTAAAGTTTCTAATTTACTACTTCAGTAATACTGTAGGAACAGTTGAAACTTTAAACTGTGTCTCATCGTTCTCAACAATGCTCAGTTGTTTTGAACTTTACCTTGAGCTATATCTAGGAGAAAAAATTTAAAAAAAATCATGTATGAATATTTCTATTTACTTTTATCATTGAATAGGGATGATGACTAAAAATTTTTTTTTTGTCCGGAATGTAGATTATGAAAAAATAAATAAGGTACTTACACGTATTTTTTCTTTTTTTACTTTATCTAAAGATATGTGCTATGACGTCACGAGTATGTAGATTTTATACTTGTGACGTATCGACCCCCACTCTCCAACTTCAATTGCGTTTTATCCAAGTCATTTTTTATTAATATGATAAAGCAAAAAATACGAACTAATATTTTTTTATTATCTAACTGACGGACTAAATAGATTTTTTTTTTGTCCAAGCATCATCTCTATTGGAGGAGTAAGGAAGGGAGGAGGTGGGTTATAAGGAGGTCAAATAAAGATATGTGGTCTGTATCTTCTAGTACGTTGCAAATTTTCAACCTTATTGTTGTTATTGGACTTTAAAGTATGGATCGTTGTCCTTACAAATAACATTCGGAACTAAGACCCGAGAGTGCCCGAGACCGAAGATCTCAGAGATAATAAACATGTAAACCACTATGCTTGAATAAACTGAGTTCCCATTCTCAGTACGAAATTTAACCAAAATACTAGTTAATTCGAGACCAATTTCTCTGGGAATTGTTAATATTATGTACCTACCAGGTTTCTACATAATATGTTTGGTCACCCAGAAGGTCCAAAACTTCTCCCGTTCTACGAAACTATTCAACTGTATTTAATTGAACTTACCTCCTGAAATATTATTTCCTGAAGTGAGATTAGAGGTGGACTGTCGTGCCAAACGATTTCTCGAAGGTGGTTGTCACTTGTCAGAGCCCAGTAAGAGTAGGAGTATCCAATGGGATGTGCATATGGAATAATGTCTAACTTTGCACTTTTATCAGTTTTATCTAGATTTGAGTATTATGACACTTTGCTTTTCAACGTTTAAAATTATTTGACGAATCTTTTTGAATCATATTAGGCATTTAAAGAAAATAATTATAAAGTTACAGAATAATAACTAAAATAATACATAATTTTAAATTAAATGAGAAAAAAATTAAAGGAAGAATACAATGACATGTATCTTAGCTAATATAGCAAAAATCTTATATCATACATACAGAACGATCACAGTAGGTACAGATACTTTTTGTTTTGAGTATGAGTGCGTGCGTGTGTGGGGTTTGTGTGTGTGTGTGTGTGTGTAAGTGGGTGTTAGTGTAGATGACAGAACTATGATGCGTGCTGCAAGATCGCCATTTTCGTAAAGATAGATTTGAAAAAGCTGGAATGGCCAGCTTTTTTCAATAAAAACACTTTACAACATAAAACCTATCTATGCAAATAACTGGAATAGCCTACGTTAAGACAGTTTTATTAGCATGCGAACATTTCATTACTTTTATTACTCCATTTCCTTAGGTTATAACTTATGATGTAAAGTTACCAAGTAAATGTGTTAGAAATAATAAAATATTGAAGTTCAAGGTAAAACTCTATGAAGGTCAAGTAAAAAAGTCAACCTTTCATCAACAGAATTAAATAATTCAAAAATCTAAGAAAGAGTCTTCAACAAGATCTGTGGTAGGTATTAAAATGTCTACTTTTCTATTATCTTGAACTACTTCCCAACCGTTTCCTGAATTTGGCAAAGATTTAAATCGTTAGATTCGCGTGACCGCGTTAAAAGATACTCGCGTTTCTTTTAAGTTTTGACACCCCTGACACACAATGACGCTATATAATAATGTGTGTGCTCACTCTTTTCAGACAAAGTAGATACGGTGAGGACAAATCTATCTATTTAAATCTTTGGAATTAGTTTCCTCCATTGTACCTAGGGTATCAGCTCTTATACTATGTATAACCTAGCTAAAATGGCATTCAATATCCGTATTTTACGCAAATTGACCTCCCGACCCCAATTACCGAGCAACATGGATGTCCTAAAGTTAAGATCTGATCTTCTTAGCCTTTCAAATAAGGGCTTTATATTTGAACAAAAATGGTCGGACCCTTTACACCGATTTGGTAATGTAAATAAGACCTTGTTCAACTTTTGTTTTCCTTTCTATTTTACTTTGAATCCTTTTTCTGAGAACATTTTAGCTGAGTCTTATTTAAAAAAAAATCCTGCCAATTGGCTCTGTAAAAATCTTATGCTGCGTCGCTAGAAAACTTGGCTTGACATGCGGCCGCGTGTCTAGACCGTGAAAACTTAGTTAAAGTGAATTGAAAGTGAGCTGTAAACCCTTAGATTCCCAAGCATCAGGTAGGATGTGTTCACTTCAAGCTCACTTCACCAAAATTTTCACGGTGAGATTTTTAAAAAATAGACCTGAGCAGGTCTATTATGTAAAAATCTCACTTCACCTGATGTATTAACACTATTGAGAGTTCACTTCAAGCTTACTTGATGACATTTTTAGAGAATTGCCTATTGATGCTAGGCATTGAGACTATTGACAGCTCACTTCACCTTTGACAGTTTTACAGAATAGACTGCGATAGACTGCCAGGTGTAGAAACAAAAAACAAAAGATAGTTGGCGACCTCAGATTATACGCAAATGATGATAATCTTCGATCACCATACAAATAACGAAGTAAACGTTAAATTCAAACAAAAAACTCGTATTGAACGTAATATTTATAACGTTTTGTGACATATTTCATTCATATTATCTATGGATTTGATTGGATTGCGCTTGTCACAAAAACTTAAACCAAAATGCAAGGATATTTAGTTGTATCTTCGACTTAAAACTCGTTTGTATTTATTTCAGTTCAAGTTCACGTCGGGTTTTGAAATAATTGTAAAGTAATCACAAAATTGGCTCAAACGAAAGTGTTCTACTAATGCAAACTTGTTAGGTAATAAAACTTCGTTCACTAGCGCGACGCAAAAGCGCGACACGACACCGGCTATTGTTATACCGTGAAGTTTTCTTAGAAATTGTATTGTTCGTGTCGCGTCGCACTGGTCTGCATGAGCCTTTATAGTAAAACTTTTAAAACGAATGGGATTTTAAATTCAGAAATTAAACAATATATCTTCCCTTTCAAAAAGAGGAAGAGAATAAAATGTTTAAATGTTTATCTCCATCTTCATTCCAAAATATTCATCGACTTTCGTGACTGTGCATACTAAACAGCTATAACATATCGAACGGGCGTATGTGGCAAAAAATATCCTTTTCTTATTATCTTCATTGCAGTCTTGTAAAAAGGTATTTAGTAAACTCGTATTTGTATGAAAATTCATGGGAAAACGTCTATGATTCATGAATCAAAGTAGCTAAAGATTATCCTTCCAGAATATTCCAAGCACGTTCTATTTCTTTGTAGTGGAAAAGATAACGCGGGTACTGTCAGATGTGCTGAAGATAACGTAATATAAGTAAATAGGAATGCAAAGAAAAAGTTCAGCGGGCTTTTGTAGAATACATGATAGGAGATAAAATATTGCGCGGTTATTACGAATGCAATTCTATTTTATGGGATAAAACTTAAACTTAACAGAAGATAAACTTAACTGATGATAAACTTAACTGATGATAAACTAACTGATGATTAACTTAGCTGATGGTAAACTTAATTGATGATAAACTTAACTGATGATAAACTTAACTGATGATAAACTTAACTGATGATAAACTTAATTGATGATAAACTTAACTGATGATAAACTTAACTGATGATAAACTTAACTGATGATAAACTTAATTGATGATAAACTTAACTGATGATAAACTTAACTGATGATAAACTTAACTGATGATAAACTTAATTGATGATAAACTTAACTGATGATAAACTTAACTGATGATAAACTTAACAGATTATAAAACTTAACTGATGATAAAGTAAATTGATGATAAAACGTAAACTTAACTGATTCACCAAAAGTATACATTATACATTTATAAAAGCTATTATTCTATAAATTGAACTATATAAATATCGTCACATTATCACGCCTTGTGTTCCCGAAGTGTTGGGCAGAAGTGTACCTATAGTACTCCCACATTTCGTCAGTTATGTTTAAGTCCCATGTAATAGGAGGCGAGCCTATATTGCCGGGCACAAATCCAGACAGACAAACCCAATAACAATTTGGCCGACCTGGGAATCGAACACAGGACCACATGCTCAGCAGTAGCGCTTGCGTCCACTAGACCAACAAGACAGTACTCTATAAATCTGCTTTATAATTTAAAATAGTCTTATGACTAGGGATTAAGGTGATCTTAAATTATTTAGGTGATCTTAAATTATTTAGGTGATCTTAAATTATTTAGGTGATCTTAAATTATTTAGGTGATCTTAAATTATTTAGGTGATCTTAAATTATTTAGGTGATCTTAAATTATTTAGGTGATCTTAAATTATTTAGGTGATCTTAAATTCGGCTTGGTCTTTCAAGCTTTTCCTTTTAGGTATTATAGAAGCTGGAAAGATAAGGTTCTTGGGACCTGTACCACTACTAGAGAAACGAATAGACCTAAAAACTAAAACTGAGTTGGCAGGCAATGAGCAGCGAGTGCGTGACAGCGAATACCGATTGCAAGTTTCACAATTTTTCCTGTTGCGGCCAATAATACATAATTGTCTTCGAACAAAACCGAACAATAATACGCTTTTCGCTAGCTAGGTACCGACATCGTTATGTCAAGGTTATGTTTCGTCTAACTTATGTTAGTCTTTAAAGCCGAGCGTGCAAAATAATTGATTTTGCACGTTCGACGCTCGGTGTAGAGATTTGCATCTGTCGCTTGTATCGTACGGTAAGCGATTTTTTTCGTTATTATTAATTAACGATCGGTAGTAGTTTGCGACAGCGTCGCTATCTATGTGGAGACTGCAGGCCAAGCAATTATTTTTGCACAATGTAACTTAATCTGATGTTCAGAATGTGTAGGTAGATGAAGGCTTCGTGATGGGTATTTTTCTATCTTGTATATTAACGTCTTGGACTAAAAAATCATAGAACCGTATAAGCATTTGATAGGTAGTTCAGGATATTTCTCATAAAGGTACGTAATTTATTTTTATTTTAGTTTGGTAGCTTACTTTGATAAGCTGTATTCTATCTTTGTAATAAATAAGTTAAATCCGACACCACTAGAGGCCCTGGCACGAACGCGCGACGTAAACGGAACGTAAATTTGAAAGATTTTCGAATCGAAAATAATGCAATTCAATTGCATTTTGGTTTAAAAAAATGGACGAATCCTCGCCTGGATCCGCTACTGGTGCTCAGATCTGCGATTCAGCTTTGTACAGTGGGCTCCAGAAAAACCTGACCCCGTTGCATTGTTTTTTACATTGCATGGGGGTGAGGTTTCTATGGAGCCCCCTCTAGTAACTAAATAAAACACTATCACAAAGTGTAACGTCAATAAAAACAACATCTTGTATAAATGGCTCTCTATAAATAGCAAAAACTCCATTTAGTGGCACTAACGTGGCCAGCACAGAGATTGCATCGAGTTTAGCCGTAAGCCTATCATCGAGAGCCGTAAGCATCGTCGTTGGTGAATGGCATGGAAAGATACGGACAGACACGTCCCACACACGAATGGCAAATAAAAATAGAAGTAAAGCCTGGGACCTGGGGTTTGTTTATACTTACTTGTGTAGACTAGACTGGGTTTGTTTCGGAGTTACGGAGGGAAACGTACGAGGGTACGGGAGGAAAGTTTTGATCCAGATGTGTTTAGAAATATGCTGCACAATTCGTCTACGTAAGTTTAGTATGAACTGTCTGAATTATTAACTTTGTGTTTGGAGTATATTTTATTTAGTATTAATTCTCTTTAAAATAGGAAAGGTTTCAGAAAAATACGCTTGATAGTTTTGCGAGATTCTTAGTTTGATAGATAGATAAGAAGTGCAATTTTGTGTAGTAAAATCTTCTTTAGTGGCGATGTGCACTTTTTTGGGATAGATAAAAAAATTTAAACTCTCGTCAGGACGTGACCGTCAGATCCGTTGCCTAGCACCGACAAAGTAAATATTAAAATAAATATTCTTTTACATTACGTAAAGATTGCGAGGTAAGAAATTTTACCCGTATTGATGGGTAAAAAAAAGCAGTCAAAACATACTTCATGAAAAGTGTTTAAATAAACTGTTTATTTATGTTAGACTATATTTTGAAAAAAAAAAAAAAATCTACTAATGGATATTGTATTTAACCACATAAATTATAGTACTTTTGTACTGATAAATAAAGCAATTCGTGCGAAATTATTCCCTAACCATTCCAAAATGTTCAAAAATGCACAACGTTAATGTTCAAGTTTTCACTTCTGCCGGCACTTCCGGAGTGCAACCCGTTTTTTTTATCTCTATTCCTTTGAGGTGCTAACTAATAAGTCCTTTAGCTGGCCTTACCTATTCATACTTGTATGTTCTATCTGTTATATGAAAGTTAAAAAAAACTAATAATGAAGTTTGTTACGATTAAGCCCGGCTTATCTACAAACGCATTAGCTGCCATCTTACGCCTCAGGGGACTAACTAGTACACTATGTTATTAAGGCAGACCTTACACATAAGCGTGTAAACAATTACAGGTTAGGTAAGTTGTTATTTTAATTACAAAACATAACATAACATCACCCCTGTAATTCCCAAAAGGGTAGACAGATGGATACCTATTGTACACCCACATTTCTGCTATACGGTTGCCAACCGCGTCCCGACAGAGGTGACTTGGTGGTTTACAATCGTGTAATGATAGTTTACCAAACGTTGAAACAACTTTGCCTGTCGACAACCAAAGGTCACCTCTGTCGGGGACGCGATTGGCAACCGTGTAGCAGGCGTTTTATGTTTTAATCCCATGGGGCGAGCCTATTCCAATCAATCGGGCAGAAATCCTGACTCCGGTTACTGAGAAATCTCTAATGGAAAAAAACCCAATATGGAAAACTGTGCCCGATCTGGAAGTCTAACCCAGGACCTCATGCTCAGTAGTAGTGCTTGTGACCACAAGGCCAACGAAGCAGTATTATAATTAGGTAGTATTTAGTTAACGTATGCATATAAAACTTAGGAGTACCGTGTTGCAGTCGTTCCATGTAGAATACTGGTATTAATAAAACTACTGGTAAAAAAATATAATAAGTATGATATTAATATGAATCACACAAACTGTCACAAACTGACAATTCATAATAGTATCTGCGTTCAATTCATATTACGCAATTCATCTGTTTGATAGTTTTATTATATAATGAAATAAAATTTGAACTGTAGAAATAAAAAATAAAAATCTCATTTGATTAATAAAAACTGTAACAAAAAATTATCCGGTAAAATTACGGTCTTAATTTATTCATGCGGCATTATTACCAAATCAGATTGTGATATGAATTGAATTAAGTAAATAATTATTCAGCTAAAATATGTGTCACCATAGAGGTATTGCTGGGAATTCAGAAAATGAATTGCATTTAGAGGAATGCTTAATGTGGCCGTTTTAGACCCCTGGGCCCTGGTTACTAAAAGCCGACCCCAACATAGTTTAGAAACGGCTGTGCAGATGATGATGATGATGATGTTTATAAAACTTCATAATAGCGGACAAGCTAGAACTACCTGAAAAGTGTCATCATCATAACTGAAGTTCTGAACAAAGTATAGTACGAATAATTAACTACAATTTGGGGGTTATACAAGCATAAGTCGAAATCGTTCCGTGTTACACGGAATACTCCATGAGAAAATGTTAATTTGCAAATTAACATTTTACGCAGAACATTATAATTTCACCGTGAAAGCGTAAAGTCAGGTGTTCCAAGAGGATTTAAAATGAAATTATTATGTACAAAATAATGAGGTACCTATTTTTGGGTATTAAAAATTTATAATGTCGTCCTCCTGCCAAAGAAGTAATAATAAAAATAAATTTTATAATATTTTTTGCCCCATTGGCCTACTAGAGTAGCGTCGTGCTATCGCGTTGCGCCTGTTGCGGGAGCCTTTAAGGGCATATAGGTACCTATCTATATATTTTTTTAAAAATAAGGCTTATCTTTACCTACAGGCATAATGAATATACAATGAAATAGAGGTTTGCGTTAATACCTTTTAATTTAGAGTGGTTTCGTTACGAGTGCCTAAACCAACTAATCCTGCGACCTTGACTAACCTGACAAAGGTAATTTTAAAGTAATTTAATTTTACTAAAGTTTTCGCCGACGGAATTTTGATATTTGACACTCTAAGGCCGTGTCTTAACCTGAGCGATCGTCACGCGAACATGCGATCATCGCGTTCATTGAATATTTCACTCATTTGTACCCCGCGTCTTAACAAAGAGCGTTCGGTCGCGCGAACACGTGATCGTGGCGTTCATATGTCACTCATTTGTTCGGAAAACCGGAAGGCCACGAGCTTGGGTTCGTCGAACAATATGAATGCGACGGTTGCTGCACGACGATCGTTTTGGTTGGGACCCGGGGTTAAAGTTGTTGTAACATTCAGACAAATTTTCACTGCTAAATCCATTCGTGTATTATTTGGTTTGTACTAAAGTAATAATACTCTTATTGAAATGAATTTCTATTCATTATATTTTAAAAGCCAACAGCTCTTGGATGATTTATTAACAACTAGCTACACCCCGCGGTTTTCCCGCATTTGTCTTGATCCCGTGGGAATATCGGGAGAAATTTTATGTTCTACTCCTAACCCAGGTCATGGTCTATCTATGTGCCAAATTTCATCCAAATGTGTTCAGCCGTTTTAGCGTGAAAGCGTAACAAACAAATAAACAAACTAATTCACTTTCGCATTTATAATATTAAAGTTAGGATTTGTTTTGAAACATTTATATTGAAGTTTTATTTATATCTGTATTTTTTAAGGATACTTCATCATTTTTGTGATGCTCTGAACTCTTTATGGTTATTTTTACAGATAGTTAGATAACACCTGTAACATATACCACGAGTATGTACCATTACGCACAGTACAGTTACGCCAAACCTTAACCTCGAAACATTATTTTAATCTGAAGATAAGATATCCAGAACATAAGAGGGTAAGTGTTCAAGTTTAGCGTTAAGGCAGAAAAGCGCGACGCGAAAGTGCGACGCGACTCTGGTCGAAAAATTTCCATGAAGTATTCGCTGTCGCGTTGCGTCTGTCTGCGGGTGCCTTTATCAAAATGTGGTCTTTACACCTAGCTTAGGATACCTTTTCGTATTTCAATGGTGCATAGGTACAGGTTCAATAGTTCCCGGGATATTTTTTATAAAATTAACTAACGACTCACGTGTCTCACGTATCTCATGATCAAACGAAACGCAACTAAATTCCTGAAATACTGAACTCAAATATTAGTATTCATTCATATAATATATTTAATTAGCACGTAATACTACAAACAACTGGGATTATTCCGTATCTCTCATAAGCAGCTTACGAATACGCTGGAAGGCTGGAATATTCCTGGATCTGATAAATTGGGTACCTACTTAGTACAAACACAGTTTATTAGCTTCGCGTAAATGAGAACAGTTTTTGGGTTTCATTCTGTCAATTATCTCATATTATTTGCTTTATTTCACTTTTAAAACATATCATTTTATTTTATTTTTTATAAAAAAATATTAAATAAATAATAATGTTACAATTTTCTCTTTAATGTTAATTTAATTTTTATTGTGAATATTATACGGAGAATCAGAATAACATGTAGAGGAGCTCGTGGCTAAGTAATAACAAGCCGCACGGGTCGATCCATCAGGTAAAGCTACGCTTGCCGGGGTTGGTCAGTGGATGGGTGACCATCTTTACATACCGAGACTCCTCCGTGCCTCGGAAAGCACTTTAAGCCGTTGGCCCCGGCTGTCATTTGTTGATCTTTGACAGTCGTTACGAGTCGACAGAAGACCGAAAGTCTGACACCAGTCTTACCAAGGGGTATCGGTATATAACTGGGTTGTGGAGGTCAGATAGGCAGTTGCTCCATGTAAAATACTGGTATTCAGCTGCATCCGGTTAGACTGGAAGCCGACCCCAAGATAGTTGGGAAAAGGCTAGGCAGATTGAATCAGAATAGCATATATTATGCTATTTTTTTATTTAGTATTCTATTTTTATGCTGTATATTTTATGCTTTATATATATTTTATGCTATATATATATTTTATTTATTTATACTTTATTTTTTTTTAGCCTTTGTTGTTAGTACCTAGTGTAAAAAATAGTTGTCTTACAGAAATAAAATATACCCTACACAAAATTTATATAGTCAGAACAAATTCTGAAACTGAAACTGTTTTTACCATCCGACTCATTTCATAAGTTCAGTGAGAGCAATTAAAGGAGGAGGTCGTGGCAAAGTGAGGAGCTCATGGCTAAGTATTACCAGCCGCACGGGTCGATCCATCAGGTTAAGCTACGCTTGCCGGGGTTGGTCCGTGGATGGGTGACCATCGTTACATACCGATACTCCTCCGTGCCTCGGAAAATATGTTAAGCCATTGGTCCCGGCTGTCATTCGTGGATCTTTGACAGTCGTTACGGGTCGTCAGAAGCCCGAAATTCTGACAACAAGTCTTACCAAGGGGTATCGTGTTACCCATGCAGTTACTGGGTTGTGGAGGTCAGATCACTTGATGAAAAATACTGGTATTCAGCTACATCCGGTTATACTGAAGCCGACCCCAACATAGTTGTGAAAAGGCTAGGGAGATTGATTGAATAAGAGCAATTAAACTTTCTATAGGTCAGAGTCCGTTGCTGAGTGAAAGAGTGGTTGGTACGGGTACGGCGGCCATAATTTTGAGATGGTCGATATTTATTGAGAATCCATGAATTTTTCATATATTTTTAAATAATAATAATAATATTTATTAATAAAAAATATATTTATTAAATATTTTTCGATAATAAGTTACGAAATTAAATAGCATTTTGCAAATAAATGGCCACAAATATTAGAAGCGGTTTCAAGTTCTAAACTAGCCACTTTTGCTCCTTTATACCATCCCTTATTCATATTTATTAAGGCTGTTGCTAGTCGTCCGGTAAACGGACGAATAACATTATAAATTAATCATCCGTTCAGATGTTTTAGCGGGAAATCATCCGTTTAGCGGACGACTAGACACTTCGATTTATTAGTTACCAGAATGAGTTTTCTTTCTTCATTTTTAACCAACTCACTGCCATCTTTCATTGTCCCAATTTTAATCATCCATAAACCAATTTCCACTCGAAATTGTTCACAAACAATATTTCATACGGTAACATGAGCGTAACAAACTGACACATGTAAATATTCGAAGAGCAGTTATTAAAGTTAGCTGCTCCCTGTGGCCCTATTGACATTCTCCGTGCATGTGGAAAGTTCCTGACCGCTGTCCGTGAAACTTCGAGCTGCTCACTGTATTGTAGTTAGCGTTTCATAATGTTCTACTGCACTTAGAATTGCGGTCAGTAATTTCGTATGGGTTAAACGAAATAAAAATGTGGTCGTGCCTTCCTTGTATCTTTTTAAGGTTCCGTACCTCAAAAGGAAAAAACGAAACCCTTATAGGATCAATCGTGTGTCTGTTTGTCTGTCCGTCTGTCACAGTCAATTTGCTCCGAATCTAATGGACCGATTAAGTTGAAATTTGGTACACATATGTATTTCTGTGATTCAAACAGGGACGTGTAACTTAAATAAATGAATTTTGTATAAGCGGGTCACTTTTGGGGGGCAAATAAAACAAATAAAAAAATACAACGGGTTGCACTCCGGCAGAAGTGAAAATTTGAACATTAATTTTGAAAGGGCTTATTGCGAGAATCTCAATTATTTTTTTAAGTTTTAAATACATTTATAAATATTTAAGAAAATACATGAAAACAGACCATTCACCCCCTTATCTCCGAAACTACAGAGCTAAAAATTTTGAAAAAAATGCAGATAATTATTCCTTACTCATAAGTCATAAATTACAGGAAAACCTATAACAAGTCTTTAGTCTTAAAATGACATGGCAAACCGGACCACACATTAAATGAATTATGCTCCGAAGAGTTAAATTCTAATTCTAATATGCTACAATCTCACGTCTTATTTTAAACCCTGTCCTGTCCTAACCTAATTAAAATAAATGTCCGACATACCCAGGTACGTAAAAAAAAAATAAGGCTTCATAGAGAAACTTAAAGGTACAGGATTGGCGGGGAGCGTCAGACGGCAGTTTTTGCCCCGCCTCGAAAAACTTCTAGATCCTGGGCTGACATTACTAATCTGGTTCCCTTTGCAGAACTTTTAATTGGGGCTGTTGATGCTATTCATTAGGCTGACGTCGTTTATACTGACTTCAGCAAGGCCTTTGATAAAACTTCCCCACAAAATCCATATTCCATAATCCAGCCATATTTAAACATCTTTCTGTCGCTTTCATCCTCAAACAATTGTCAGAAACAGAACGATGTTCTAACGCATTCAAGGACATTGAACGAGACGCAATAGAAGTTTTATTGGTATACCGCCTATCGGAGTGTCTCTCAGTGTTAAATTCGTTTAACCACCTCTGTGGTCTAGTGTTTAGCCCACCTTTCTCAGACCCAGAGGGACCAAGTTCGATTCCTAGTGGGGGCAAAATTTTCTGCTCGGCTCACGGCTTGTTCTAAGTCCGCCTGGCTAGCTACAGCCATCTTATCTAAGTCTGTCGCCATAGCAACAATGTAATGTAAACGGCATTGTTGTGTTTCGGATTGTGATTGAGGATTCTGGGTGAAGTTCGCTTCCACCTTCGGCCTGATCATCACTTACCATCAGGTGAGATGCAGGCTAAGAACTTTACCGTTGTGGTTAGAGAAAAAACAAAACGCTAGATGTATTATAAAATTTTACCAACCTGCAATGGCTGCTACACACAGTGCCGGCGGCATGGAAACGCAAAGAAAATGAAAGCAAAAGCCGAAGGCCATGCCGCCGGCACTGTGTGTAGCAAGCAGCCATAAGATATGGAAACTGATATTGCCTTTATTCAAGAGCTATGGCGACTGAGGTTTCTGTCATAGTGTCAAAATACCAACACTTTGATGATGATCATGTAATACTAGTCTTTACCAAGACGGCCCTAAACTAAACCAAAATCACATAAGAACTAAGAGCTATCCTAGAAATTAGTTCGCAATGTGGTTGTAACCTACATTGTCGGTAAACCAGCAAACGACATATTGAGGTTACAGGGACCAGGAAAACAGGAGATTGGTACAAGATATGGGACAAATGAATGAAGTTTGAATAGGAAGTGAAGTTGTTCAACTTCATAAAGATCAAAGAAGATACTAACTTTATGAGAACAGACAACTTGCTAATAACTGAGCTGGCTTATCTTGCGTTCATTGTTTTCAATTTTCTTAATAGGGTTTTAACATGGGATCGTTAGAAATTATTTGCTAGGTAGAATACTAAGAAACGGTCTTGTATTTGTTAATAGGAGGAAGACAGCGTTGTAGAGGAATTCCTTAGTTTTCAAAAAAGGAGGAGGTTTCTCAATTCGACCGTATTTTTTTTTTATGTTTCTTCACGGATAACTTCGTTGTTTATGAACCGATTTTGATTATTCTTTTTTTGTTTGAAAGGTTAAGTTCGAGGGAAAATTTATATGGGACCACCATATAAATTTTATTAACTTTGCTTGCATAGTTTTTGAGTTAACTTCAATAATACATATTTTTCCCACTTAGTTTATATGGATGATATGATGATAACTTCCTGTCACTGATATTTGCATAGCAAGTAGTGGTACTTATTCGAATTTGTGTGGGGTAGGTACCACAACTAAAAAGTGAAGAATATAGACTTTTTATAAAAAAAATAAAAACCGACTTCCAAAAAAAACACTACAAAGTGAAAAATAACTTTAATTTCGGATGTCGGTGGCAAAAAACGAAAATTCAAGACACCGATTTCCGAAATTAAAGTAATTTTTCACTTTGTAGTGTTTTTTTTGGAAGTCGGTTTTGTAATAAATACTTGACTGCTTCTTTGGTCTAGTTTTCGCAAGCGCTACTGGTGATCATGAGGCCTTGGGTTCGAATTCCAGGTCAGGCAAAGTGTTATGGACTTTTTCCATCAAGAATTCCTCAGTTGCAGCCCGGAATCGAAATGTCTGCCCAGTTGGTGGGAATAGGGTCGCCCCCTATCACATGGGAATTATGTAAATATGATTGGCATAATGTGGGTGTACTGGTACACCTCTGCCTAACCCTTCGGGGAAAAGAGGCGTGATGTTATGTTGTAAATTCTTTTTCTTGTGTTGTTTTTATTCATTTAAATAATGAAGGCGTGAGAGATTAATCTAAACGGAGCAATCCAGTTAATTCACACAGCAAAATACACGATAGTTAACGAACAAGTTAATAACCGATTGATCAGATCAATCTTGATATCTGATTGATATGATTGCATAATATTACAACTAAAGACGGGTCAGTTATCAATCATTATTTGATCGATTGATTACGGGGCAAGGAGCATTCAAGTAACAGATGTTGATCAATTATGAACTGATTGTTCAGAATTAGTTGGCTTCTTACTATTTACATTATATAAACTTACTTAAGCTATAGTTACAGTACCTGGTCGACCGAGCTCTGGTCGGGTGAAAATAGAATTTATGCTCTATACCTACTAATATAAGGTCCCATTAAAATGGATGGACAAATTTTAACACAGTGTTCAGTACGCCTAACCAAAGATATCCACGCAAAAGAAAGTGATTTTATTTTGACCAATAATATAATAAATGGCATTGGGTAACCAACATTTGTAGTGTATTTTCGTTAGCTGATTTATTTTTCTTGTAAGTATCTAATGCATTTTTCTTATTTATTTTTTTACCATCGTCCTTATTTTGATAGACTGAATGATTTCTAAAAGTTTGTCTACTATTTTAATGGGACCTTATAAAATAAAGTTCATATTAATTCCATGCTTCCATGATAGTACATACTAATTCCATACTGCTATGATAGTAGGTACTTACTAATTCCATGCTGCCATGACATTATTCTAAGGTAGCCATCTTGTTATTCTTGTTATAAACTTTGGGCGACCGAGTTTTGCTCGGGTGAAAATACGGAGAAAACGAATTTTCCCAGATATGAGACCTGGCTTGGTCGATTTTTCGCCCCCGTAAACCCCAATATTGCAACTTTAATCGAAATCGTCGTTTTCGAGAACGTGATTATATTATAACAAATAGTGCTCGTTTAATAATATAGGATTAAGACCCCTGTCATACAGGATGTTCTAGTTCAGGGGTTCAGGGGGTTCATTGATGTATTGTGTACTGAAGTTTGGAAATACAAATATAATTACTAGTAGGTACCATTCATTACTATAACAAAATTTTTGATAGTTGCAGGTTCCGTCTAAACTGGAAGTAGGACGCGCGGGCTCACGAAGGGTGAAAGGGGTGGAGAGAGAGAGGCAGACACAGGGCATCACACGTTCGTATAGGGGTGGGACAGCGCAGACAGTTTTAGAAGCGAAAACTTCTTTAGCGGCACTGTGCACTTTTTTTGGGATGGGTAAATGACGTGATCTCGTGACCGTAAGATCCGTTGCCTAGCAACCGACTATTTAAATATCAAAATAAATAGTCTTTGACGTTACGTAAAGATTGCGATTAGTATACTCAACATAAAATTAAAAGACAAGGTACGATTAACAACAATAAGGAAAAAAACTAAAGTTATAGATGTAAAACACCAAATTAAACAATTAAAATGGAAATGGGCAGGCCATTTAATAAGAAGTAAGACAGAGAAATGGGCCAAAGAAGTGACGGAATGGTGTCCTAAATATAAAATAAGAAGGAAAGGCAGACAGTATCGTAGATGGGAAGATGACATAAAAGAGACGGCAGGGACGAATTGGACGAGGAAAGCAAGAGATCGATTCTTGTGGAGAACTCTTGGGGAGGCCTATGCTGAAAAGCAAGACAATCAAGGAACCGGTGTCGAATAAGGAAATATATAGATACATTATAATCAAAAAATCCTATAGTATTACATAAGTAGAAATAAGAGGAACTTGTAAGATTGTTAATAAAGGCTATTATTATTATTTTGGTTTTTAAATTTAATTTTCTCAGGTTAGTCCCTGGTATTTTCAGAATCTCACGGGTGTGAACCAAGGTGAGATTCTAGTTATTATTCTGAGAAGGTAAATTGCTCTGTACTGCAGTGAAATTATTATCTAAGTATTATTATATCTCTATGTCTACATATCTCGGGACCCTGGGGTCCCGGACCTTTGGAAGGCGTACGAGGGGCCAAAGCCAACTCGCAGAGGCCCGTTAGACGTGCTTAATGAAATGAGGCACCAACCGGCGATTATCCCTGTATGCACTATGCAAGTGCACCCAAGGACAACCCCCGGTTGGTGTAGGACTATTGCAGGAAATGGAAACAAATTTAATGGACTATGGGTTTGGGTGGCTAAAGTTGACTGGTGACCTGGAACTATGGAAGGACTATGGCCCCTGCCTCATCAATGTTTTATATATACACGGATAAAATGGCAGGGGGTGACTTGCACACTCAATAATGGGCCCCCGAAAACGGTCGCTTGCACAAAGTGTCGTAGCGACAAGGGGGCAACATGTCCTGAGGTGCTTATGAGGAGTGGAGCGGTATTCCACGGCTATCAGGACAATCCCGGAAGTACGGTCAAGATCCCTACCAGCATCTTACTGGAATACTTCCTTCCTCCGAGCACATTTGCTCTTGCGAATCTCCACTCAAGCCGGCCAATTAAGGCAAGAATGAGGTGGGAGCTCTGTTCCTCGTCAGTGTTCACTCCAGCCGGCCAATAAAGGCAAGCCAGAGATGAGGAACAAGATTTCTCCCGGGAGATAGGGTCCGTGGCGTCGCTACTGCCCAACAGCTCGCCACATGCTGCCCTGCGGTTTTCTGTATCTCTCTTGGTCTGGCTCCTCATTCTAGACTTGTTCCGGCAAAGTAAACTCACCGGGACAGACCTAGAGTTTGGAGCGCGCAAGCCCCACCACGGCGTCAACGTAGAGATACGGCGGTGGGGTTATTATTATTATTATTATTATAAAGATTGCGAGGTAAGAAATTTTACCCATATTGCTGGGTAAAAAAGAAGCTGTCAAAACATACTTCATGAAAAGTGTTTAAATAAATTGTTTATTTTTGTTAGACTATATTTTGAAAATAAATTAATATACTCGTAGGTACTACTACTAATGAATGATGTTATAGTTATAGTACTTTATATACTGATAAATAAAGCAATTCGTGCGAAATTATTCCCTAACCATTCCAAAATATTCAAAAATGCACAACGTTAATGTTCAATTTTTGACTTCTGCCGGCACTCCCGGAGTGCAACCAACCCGTTGTTTTTTTTTTGCATGCTTTTATGTGATGGACGAAACGAGTCCGAGATCCATGGATTTTAAAAGCACATTGATGTCCAATACAGAACATGGCCATAAATTATAGTCAAGCGACTAAATGGGTCATAATATAAATTAATGGTTTTCTGAAGTCGTAAATAACGTTTTCCATAAATATTTTTTCAGTGGCCATTTGCTGTTAATGTTGGAAATGAGTCTGACAGATGACTTTTGGTGACGATTTTTTTCTGTTTTTCATTATTTAATTATAAGAAAATGATTACACTTAATTATTGTCCTCCGGAGTTCAGAAATAGAGAGGATCTTGGCAATATTTTGTCGGTAATACCTAATGACTGTCTCTGTGGTAAATTGCTTTGTCACTCCTGAAAATAATTGGATAATTTTGTAGACAATAATGAACTTAAGTAAAACCTAAATATCTATCACAATAGACCATTATGTTTCAAAGACACATTTTACAAAGACAAAGACCATAATTAATCTTACTTTTACCAAATCTGGTTTATTTAGTTAAAATTATTTTGGCGTGAAGAAATAACTACGGTGTCCTCTGTGAAAATATCAAGTGACACGACAAACTCAATAACTATCAACTATTTTCTATTTCGCATACAAACAAATTGCCGTAAATAGCTCAGCAACAATGTTTACAAACCCGCTGCGAAACCCTTTAAGCCGTAATTGAAGAAGGTAAATGAAAGTAGAGAAACTGTTAGGGAGTAAATAAACTTGAACACGTGCAGTTCTGTGGTACTAAACTACCAGGTACTAGGGCCCAGGTTCGTACGGGCGATTTTTTTTCGCGCACTGGATTTTCAACGTCCTGCTCAGCGCCGAGAGTTGAAAATCCAACAGTGTGTTTTATGATACGCTTGGATGCTGTCTGTTGGATTCTCAATGCTGGGCTTAACACCGAGAGTTGAAAACCCAGTGCAGGATAAAATCCCGCCGCGACATTTTGACGCCCGTGGGAAGAGAGGCTTCATAATCAGCCAATTAATGTTCCCACTGCTGGGACACAGGCCTCCTCTCTGAGAGAGGGAGTGGGCCATAATCTACCACGCGGGCCCAGTGCGGGTACCGACCCACGTGGTGGATGTCACATGTCTTCGAATTTTTGGTTCTAAGACATGCCGGTTTCCTCACGATGTTTTCCTTCACCGGTTTGAGAGCTGTGGTGATGAAATTATTTACACAAAGTAAAGCGCTTGTGTTCGAACCCACGACCTACAACTCGTAAGTCGGGGCGGTTACCACTGGGCCACAACTGCTCTCATACAGAGGCTTATTGTTTCTTAATATTTTCACAGAACTATAGAAATATACTAGGTTTCCAGTAGCCCAGTAAGTGTTTGAGTCAGTCAAAGGGAGTTTACTTAACTTGTATACTGTTATTGGTGCATTTCTAGACCGATACGTTATCGCGTTAGTATAAAACGTCAGATCAAACGGTAACAAACCGGTCCATGTTTGTTTTTCTTGTTGCTCTGTTTACTCGGCAAGGTAAAAGACTTTGCGTAGGTAGGAACGTGTGTTACTGTAAATGTGGGTGTCTTTGTGGATTTAAAGATATACGAGTGAATGCTATCGATCTTCCCACGTTGTGATGGTCATCTTTTCATCAACACATTTGATAATAAATGGTGATGTATTTGATAGTATAAGGCTGACTATCCAATGGAGCGGAGTGGAGAGGAGCGGAGAGGAGAGGAGCGGAGAGGAGAGGAGCGGAGTGGAGCTATGCCAATATACCTAACTAATGGAGTAGCATAAAATCTCCGCTCCGCTTCAGTGGACAGGGATTTGGGACCTAGTTTAAAAATTCCTACAAAACCGGCAGGCAGAGCGAGGAGGCTGATCTCCCGCCCGCTCAAATTGCCAGTGAACTCGGCCTAGCTCCTAAACAGTCCGCAACTCTGCTCTACCTCGCTTTGCATCAATGCACAGACACAGTCCGCAACTCCGCTCCATAGTACTCCCTCGCTCAGCACCACACACACAGCCAGCCTTAACCTGTCATCCGCAAGTTGTCATCAGCATAATTATGATTAAAATCACGTTATTGAGTACATTTAATGAGGGACACGTTACGTAGTGCTAGGAGTGCTTAGATAGAATGGTAGAAACAGAAAATCAAAATTGTCTTCGCATAATTATGGTCTATCCTAATTTATTCCTATATGTAAGCTTGATATTACACCCTTTTTATCATCCAGTATTTCCGCAATTAATTATAATATTGTACCCTTAATATAGCCTTGTTTCGCCGAAGGGTTGGGCAGCGATGCACCTATAGTACACCTACATTTCGCCAGTTATGTTTAAGTCCCATGTAAGAAATAGGGGCGAGCCTATTGCCATCAACCGGGCATAAATCTAGATTCCGGGCTGCTACTGAGAAATTCCAGATGTAAAAACTCAATACCACTTTGCCCGACCTTGGAATCGAACCCAAGACCTCATGCTCAGCCGTAGCGCTTGCGACCACTTAGACCAACGAGGTAGTAAAATTATATATTGTAGCTTCCCAAGGTTCTCTTTTTAGAGAGTTTCTTTCATAGACCCCAGTGTTTTCTAATAAACTTCTATTCGTATCTTCCCCAGTACTAAGGAAAGACGAGAGACACCTGTTGCTCGTTCGCGTTCACTGAAGCGACTAACTTCAAGAAACGTTGCTAGCAGTTAGCGGTAATGTTGGTACTACCTGAACGGACTCCGCGCAAATCCGATTATGGTTGGCGGCCCTGCATAGAAAGATGGCTCGCGTAAATAGATTGGAATAAGGGGGAAATAAAGCAATAAAAGTGTTTTATTGGGAAGTTAGACTTAAAGAAGTTATGTAGTATTTTATTACTGCAAATTCTCATGTTTCCTTTTATTTTCTGCTAAAGAATTTATTTATGCGTTGAGTAAATAATGTGGAAATTGACTTTTGAAAAACTCAGCGCAGATAAATTGCATCTAGACGACGCACGGGACCGGTCCACTTAAAGCTGTGTGGTTCTTTGCCTCAAAATACCACCTTAGACACTAATCTACATGGTCCTTATATGGCCTGACCAAGATTACCTATGTCTGAACTTTAAAGTAAAGGAGACTGTGACCTCTGAATTTGTTTCGGTCGGTCTTTCCAGAGAGGTTGGATAGAAAACCCCGACATAATCTAGTTTAAAAAAATAATTTATTTTTGACGTGTTGGGGCATGCTTGGTTTGGTTGGTGGTAGGGCTTGCTCTTGTCCGCCTGGCTAGTTACCACCAGCGTATCTAAGTCTGTCACCATAACAATGAAGTTAACAGCTTGTTGTGTTTCGGTAGTTCCTCTGTGGTTGAGGATTCCGGGTGGAGCTCGCTTCCACCTTCGGCCTGATCATCACTTACCATCAGGTGAGATGCAGGACAAAAACTTCCCCGTTGTGGATAAAAAATAAAAGATTTTTTGAGCCAATTTACAGAAATAAATATCATCATCACCATACGATTAGACTACAATCAAACTGCAGTGACCGCTATCTGATTGTCTTTCGCACTTCGGTTACAAAATTACAGGAAAATTTTCAAATTTTCGGCTGCGAGCATAATTTTATTTAAATTCCGCGAGGGGTAAAGTACCGTAAGTACGTGAGTCTATAAAGTACGTGCCGCGGTAACTTCGGGGCTCATTAGTTCACATAATCAAACTTTTGGCGACGCAGTGCCGATGACTGCGACGTTTCTTGGAAATTTTTAAGGAACTGTCTCGAACTTTTAGGTACAAGGAACTTGCAATTTACAGGTTACGGTGCGGGTGGCCGAAATAGAAAAACTTCGTATACGGTTAACTACATTACAATTTAGAGAGTTTTGTGTAGCTGTCGTGATGGGTCAGTGGAAGGGGTCCGCTAGGGCCGATGCCTGCTGGGGTTGCGGGAAGTCCTAAGGGGAAACCGTGGCCCCTGGCACAGGCACAGGCAAAGGGAAGGAGCACGGGTGGGTTTTAGTCAGTAAGAGTCTGACACGCCCTTCCGCTCCACCCAGAGCGGGAGAAGTCATTTGATGATTTCCCACGCAAAAAAAAAAGGCCTCGCCTCTTATGCAAGAGGTTGTGTGTTTAAATCCGGGCAAGTACCAATGTGATTTTTTCAATTCATATGTCCATTCTGAGTTTATCTTGGACATTACTGACATCGGTGAAGGAAAACATCGTGAGGAAACCTGGACTTATACTTACTATGATCAAGCGTGGTGATCAATGCTCGTGCCTTCGCTGTATGAGAAGAGGCCTTTTGCCTTGTAGTGGGACAGAAAGAATTTGGTATTTCGCCCACGGCTTCGCTGGCGTAGAGGTCAGAAATTATTCCACGGGAACGAACTACCGGTATAAAATATATTCTTTGTCCTAACCCAGATTGTGGTCTACCTGTATGCCAAATTTCATTGAAATCCATTCAGCCGTTAATGCGTGAGAGGGTACTTAACAGACAGACAGAGTAACTTTCGCAATTATATATTTTTTATTTAATATATACACATATTTTTGTTTTTAAAGGTAGTAGGAACCTAATACAAAAAATGTAGTCACATTTTCCACACTCAGAGACGTCAATATTATTTAGGATCTGCAGTCGGCCTGTAGTCGTTCATGGTAAAGCCTTTTTTTTTTCTCCCGCTTTTGGGCGGAGCGGAAGGGCGTGTCAGACTCTTACTGACTAAAACCCATCCGTGTTCCTTCACTTGCCTGTACGTTGCCAGGGGCCACATATGAAGTAACCTTTTTAGCAATTTCTGACCATATAATTGTTTCATCGACGTGTTTCTCTTGACTTTAAGTCAGGAATGTGATAGTAGATATCATATCGAACAAATGTAACCATTCACGGAAAACCAATGAAATCTGTCATCATCTTGCGACGTAGGTACCTATTCTAGATATTTGCCAGTGCAAAATTCTTTTGCCACGTAGGTTCTATGTCTTGTGGAAACTAATTACAAATTACCATAGGGTCATCGATAGCACTGTATTCCTACAACCACATTTCCCTGCTGGTTCCGAAGATACGATTATACCTCCCCGGCTTAGAGTAAACCGGAAAGCCGACATAAATAATTAAGTGAAATTGGTTTGCGCTAGCTAACTATCGAGCGGAACCCTGCCTTGGAACAAAGCTAAGCTTCGCATAGGCGTGGAAATGTTGAGGTCGGTTTACATTTCAGAATATTGTGTCACATAAATATTGTGTCAGCAATGTTAACAGCATTGTTGTGTTTCGGTAGTTAGAGATAAGATATCCAGTTCCTCTGTGGTTGAGGATTCCGGCTGAAGCTCGCCTGATCATCACTTACCATCAGGTGAGATGCAGGCCAAGGGGAAGCTCTTGGCGTTGAAGAATAAATAAAAAAATTGGTTGCGGTGTACCTAAGTACTGTAGAGGTGTAAGTAAACTATGATATCGTCTAACCTCCTCGAATGTTTGATAGTTATTAACATATTTATATATATGTCGTGGCCATATCTTAGAATTGATCATTTCATGAAGTGTTCGGCCATTTCATGAAATGGTTGCATTTCATGAAATAGAACATCGACCGCTGATCACATCATGATGTGATCTGGCCAGATCATTGAATACTCAACGTTTGACGATATGAACAGTTAAACGCACGAATACTTCATGATGTGGCCAAAAATTATTGATCATATCGTTAAATAGTTAGATTATCCACCGGTAGAGGCGTTGATGTCGCTTTATTTTTGTTGTGCATCATGGCGGCGGCATACAACAAATCAAACAAAGTAGGATGACTACGCAAGAAAACTCGATAGACATTTTATTGGATTTCCAAATGTGATATTATGGAAAGCGACCAACTTGGAAGTTACTAACCTAACCCATGTCGGGGTACCACAACCGGTGTGGTGAGCAACATAGCACTTATGTAAAATAAAAAATTCACGCCGCTTATGGCAGCCCGAGTTCCCGACGAAATGTGTTAATCTAGGTTAGAACTGTGACAAACCGCGCGCGAGCCGAGCGAGTGAAGCGAGCGGTGCCGCGGCAGCGGCTGGCGAGCGCTACTTCCAATTTTGTCGCAGTTAGCAATTTTTACTACACCATAAACCATGGACACCCTACATTAATGATATGGCCAAACGTCGACTTACAGATCATTAAACGTTGACGTTTAAACGGTATGGCCAATTTTAGCTGGCCATTTCATGAAACACAACCATTTCATGAAATGGTCGAACACTTCATGAAATGATCAATTCTAAGATCGGGCCACGACATATACAATTTATGTTCATATTAAACTATAGATATCACTCACATTCATACCCCTTCACTTTTCACCTTTCATGGTAACATTTTATATATGTATATTTTTATTATGCTAATATTCATAATTGTATTTTATGTTTTCATAAGTTTTTTCTATTTTATTACGATGTTGTTTTGTGGTGAATGCTGTGTATACCTACTGGTACTGGTATGTATACCTATATTACCGTATAGGTATACATACCAGTACTTTTATTATGTTATATTGTTCTATTTTTTTTTTTGTACTGCTGTTGGTGAACCAAATAAATAAATGAAGAACATAACATAACCGAGGAATACAGGCGTGAGCCTGTGTGTGTTAAAAAAAAAATGTTTTTAGTAGTCATTAGATACACGAATGGGCTGCTTTTGTAAGACGACTAAAATATCACGGTGAATAGATTTGATTCCGTAGCTTAAGACACGGCGATTCCGGGTAGACTTTTCAAGTCTCCCATAGTACCTAAAAAAGAAGTGCGGGGTACAGGATTGTCTTTTGTCATTTATATCCAAAGAGATTAAATATACCTACTAACAGGCTATCAGAAAAAAAAACAATGAAAGACTGTGTCTCAGTGACACCACCTAGCATAATAATAGCAAAATTTTATAACAGCCAAGTTTGACACGATATAGGTACTTCTACCGACGCCAACTTTTGATACCAACCGTCAGATAGTTTAATATTTTTTTTTTAATTATCTAAATACTCGGTAAATAATAAAATACTAACGAAAAAATAAATTTTTACCTTATTTTAATAATAAAAATAAGACCTTGTTCCGGATGCCGATGGGTGACTATTTTTTATATTTTTAATTCTTTTTTTATATCTGTTTTTTAAGAAATTTTAAAAAATGTAAATAATATGTATTTAAATGAAATAAAAAATATAAGAAAACTAACGAAAGTAAACCGTAGTTAAATAAGCCGTCGTCGGCAGATTTTCTTCGAAAATAATTTTCTTTTGCACACACTGCGACCATGTCGGCAAATGTGAAAATAAGAAAGCTCTGCACCTGTATGTTTAATTCCGTCAGTGTCACAGAATACTCTGGGTAATAAGTAGTAATGACATATTATGATACGAGCCATCAACCCTATAAAAGAAGATTTTTTTCACACATTGGTAATATTTATTTAAACACTATCATTACGTATCTGAGGTTCAAATCATCCGTTGCGGGAGAGTCCAAAAGGAATACCGTGGCCCCTGGCGACGTACAGGCAACTGAAGGAAAACGGGTGGGTTTTACTCAGTAATAGTCTGACACGCAGAGCGGGAGAAGTTATTTGATGATTTCCCATCCAAAAAAAAAGGTTCAATTAATCTAGATTCGTAATTAACGTTTTTTATTTAAATGATAATTCCATGTAAGCTTTTAGAAATAAAGGCGTATCCGAAAAGTTTGTAAATAAATAAATGTTCACGGCCTATTTACAATTTAATTAGTACAAAGTAAAACTGTAACAAGAACATTAAGCTAAGCGCACGAAGCACTAGTTACGATCAGTGCTTTGCTAATCACTTGCAATAATGAAGTGGGAGCCGGCCCTTTACATAAAAAGTGTTTTATAACTTACTAGAAGAAAAAAAGCTTATTTGTTGTAGTAGGTAACAACAAATATTAGCCCCATGTTCCTTATTGAATATTTTTAGACGGATATGTGAGATGATCCTAAAATGTTTGTCCTCGTATGGGGACGTTGTTTGTCCGCGTATGGGGGCGTTATTTGACCACTACTGCTAATTATGTCCTTGATTCAACTCATTATCCGGCTGCGTGGGATCGGTCGCTACGAAATTGATAATGCGCACAGGATTTGCACTAGAACTAGATATACCTCATATTTTAGTTGCAAAGTAATAAATTATGTGCACGATTTTGGTGGTAATTAGATTTTCAGTTGGATCGAGTTTTCCAAACAATCTACATAGCCTTTTCCTAACCGGATGCGGATGAATACCAGTATTTAACATGAAGCAACTGACTATCTGACCTCAACAACCTAGTTACTGGGTAACATGATATCCCTTGGTAAGGCTGCCTGTCCACTGAAGCGGAGAGGAGAGGAGCGGAGCGGAGATGTGCCAATATTAACCAATAGAATCGCACCTCTGGAGCGGAGTTTTGATTCTATTGGTTAATATTGACACATCTCCGCTCCTCTCCTCTCTCCGCTCCGGTGGACAGGCAGCCTAAGATTGGTTGTCAAACTTACGGGCTTCTGACGACCCGTAACGACTGTCATAGATCCACGAATGACAGCCGGGAGTAACGGCTTTACGCGTGTGCTTTTCGAGGCCACGGAAGAGTCTCGTTATGTAAAGATGGTCTTTCGGGTTGGTCCGTGGATGGGTCCACGCACCAACCCGAAAGACCATCTTTACAAAATTAGTCTTGTTGTAAGAACTTCTGCTACAATATCTAACGTAGTATAGAGATGATACATTTAGATTTATAAAGTTCAACTGGCCTTTGTTGCCAGGTACTGACGATCCACTTCTTTTCAAACCTTTTCATCTAATTCGATAGAGGTAAAGAGAAAGTGTCAATTTGGTCAAAATGGAAATCTAAGATGGCGGTTGCGAAAATTTTCTCATTTTTCGACATGGGTGTCGTTTTCGTAGTTTTCGATCGTTCTAAAGCCGATAGTGAGGTCAAAATGGAATTCCTAGATGGCGGCTCCGAAAATTTTCTCATTTTTCGTCATGGGTGTCGTTTACGTAGTTTTCGATGGTTCTAAAGCCGTAAGTGATGTGAAAATGGTAATCCAAGATGGCGGCTGTATAATTTTCTCATATTTCTTCATGGGTGTCGTTTTCGTAGGTTTCGATGGTTCTAAAGCCGATAGTGATGTCAACATGTAAATCCAAGATGGCGGCTACGAAAATTTTCTCATTTTTCATCATTCAGACAGTCGCAAGTATGAAGCCGCGTTAAAGAACTTCGTTCTAAAAACCTGTTTACTTTGTCACACTATTAAGTCGCAATAAGAAAGACAGCCTTGATAGTATTTACTAATTCCATACTGGCATGTGATTACTCCGACTAGTAATATATCTATGGCGCACATTACCGCACTAGTGCGATTATGTAAAATAAAAAGCACGTGGGTGCAAGCAAACCTAAAAACGGTTCAATAAGAGCCGACTACGAGCTTACGAGCAAGTGTGTTGAAAAATAAATAATGAAACAAGGGTATTGGTAGTAGTTGGCGAGCAATACCTCGGTTAAGTTTAACATTATTATTAAACTGGATCCGCTTTAATTAAAATAAAACTTTTACACTGATTTCGTGTCTAAACGTTAACTTAAGCAAAGTAAATTAGCGTAAATTCATATTTATGATGTTATGATCTTTCCTCTCGCTTTCCTGTAATCTGTGGGAGTGATTTCGTGAAAAGGGACGGAAGTGTGTAACAGGAAGCCGGGGAAGCGCGCGCTATTTGATTCGACCAATGAGCGGGCGCGGTGCTAGACTTGGCCGTCAGATCGTACGTAGCCAAGTTGTCAAATGTTACACATCATTGCTACTACTGTAATTGTGTTCTACATAAGACTCAAGTTTATTTTATCTTTTTTTAAATCACAATCGACTTTGAAATCGTACTATAAGTATTAACGTCCTCACAACGTTCGGCCCTATTGGCTTACAGACTCCTCCGTTTTTTTACTCACTCAATTCTTCCCTTACATTCCATTCATTCTATTCCTTCTGGTATTCATTCCCACATTTATAAACAAGAAAAGAAAGAATATGTATTCCCCAAGTAATTTATCACACATGTACGAGCTAAGTGTTTCCAACACTTAAGCACAGATACGGGCTTTATTTATTCGAAATATACAGTTGAAGTGCTTAAATCCGATTATTTTTCCGAGAGAAACGTTTTATTGTGCTCAATTAATTTTAATCATGGCTGGAATGAGAACTCTAAGGAAAATCTTATTTGTTCGGCGTATTTTGTTCCCAGCGTCAAGTTATGTATATTTAATTTGCATTGTCCAAGTTCTCTTCTTTGTTTCGAATAATTAACAAAGTGACTAACGTTAACAATTCTTTAATTAGTTGCGTTCAGACGTTTACGAATAATAATTTTGTTTGGCCTAAACTTGTTTCAGAGTTCGAAACCTGTTGCTTGGCGGTTCTCATATAAATTGTTTCATGAATTTTCCGGTTTTTGTATCTTCTATTTTTCATTAGAATTTAAAGGACATGGTGAACTATTGTTGGCTCTATACTAAATTATTTTCCAGACTTTTCAGAGCTAAAATACTGGTTAGTTACTCTGACTCCGTCTCAACTGCATTTCCATAATTGGACTCTACTCTGACTGAGAACAGGTTAATTAGAGCTTCAGGAGAAATTAGCTCTCACTATGCATACTTTTAAACTTCAAGAAATACCCCTCGTATTCTTCTCTATAAAGTAAGCTCATTTGTTCCATGTCACTTTGCATACCAATGCAAACACGACGCAGCAAGTAGCAATAACTGTTCGAGTAATAACCATTGACTCTGCTGTGTTCACTGTGCTGTTTGCACAGAAAATATCGCGAGCAGTGACTCGTGCGCAAACATAGCATTTGTTTTTATATCACCAGCTGTATTTACATTTGCATGACTTATAAATCGACAAGGGTAAGGTTAGACTTACCCTTATTATAGTGGCGTGTTTACAAATGCTTCTTCATTTATTGTGTTATGTTAAAGAAGCACACTTATCTCGCACTAACTTCTGCCCGCGACTTCATCCACGAGCTTATAACCTTCTTCAAGAATTGGGCTATCCAATGCAAAAATAATTTTTCAAATCCGACTGGTAGTTCCGGATATTACCTCCTACTTACAAACATACAAACAAACAAACAAATTTTATCTCATTATAATATTAAGTATACAATTATGTCTGCCCAAAAACTTTTTTAGGGCAACACCGGTGCAAGTACAGTCATTAAGAAGGATTTGGATCATAGTGTACGTAAACAGAAAGCATTTCCTTCTTCACCTCAACACAGCTCATGTGTTGTGTTAAAGAAGCATATGTACCTAATTCGTTTTTACAAGTTGTCTACTCAAAAGCTTCTTTAGCACATCTCCATAAAAGCGATGGCATGAAGTAGCATTTGTAAACACGCGTCATAGTATCGCCGAAAAATGATGTGCTTATGGAAATGGTGCTTAAAGTTTTAAGTACACCATTTTAAAATTACTTACTTTAATAATTTATGAATAAAATAACATTTCTATTGTGAATTGTACGAGCAATTTACTTTCATGTGTAAAACTTTACACTGCCATAAAACTTTTTTAAAGCTTATTAACAAATAATAAAACGTGAAACTTTTTATGTTACTTTGAGAAATATGTGTACCAACTTTACAAAACATTATTAGTTTAGAGTCTAGTTGTTATTGACCGTTCTCGTGTCGTTGAACAAGACTCATCTAGACGACTACACATTAAAAACAAACAGTTTAATAAAATCCACTCCATTGAGTTTGTCAGTCATTAAAATCGATGTAGCATGCAATATTAAGAGCCCATGCACAGGGCGTTTCTTTTAAAATACGTCTATAACTCACCAACATTAGGCTGGAGTCGCAACTAGAGCTGCTTTTTTAAGTTTAGCAACCTTAGGCGCGGGACATAAACAAGTGGCGAGTGGCGCGGCCGTTGTGTGTATGTTCGCACTCGCCACACCGTCGCCGTCGCCGCGTCGCCACGCCTGCGCCACTCGCCACTTGATGTCCCGCGCCTTAGTACGGATTAACCCCAGTAGCACACCTCCGCCGCGAAACCGTAGCAGTGAAACCTCAGTAGTTCAATTCAACTGGCTCGCGTCATGTTCCGCTACTCGAATTTCGCGAGCGGAACATGACGCGAGCTAGTTGAATTGAACTACTGCGGTTTTGTGCTACTGGCGTCAACCAATGAAACTGAAGCGTTCAAGAGCTGTCAATGTCAATATTCCATAACAATTTTGACACTGACTGCTGTTGAAGGCGGTTGAGATGTGCTGTACCGTGTACGCGTTCAGTTTCATATGTGAAATTCGCCCTTAGTTAGTAACGTCAAAAATGCGCCGTCGAAACAAAAAATTACCGTCATGTGCATAGGCCCTTAGTGGAGTATTTTTAAAATGAAAGCTAACGGTCTCCTTGCAGATCACAAAATTCAAATTCAAAATTCAAATTCAAATTCAAAATATTTTATTTCACATAAACCTACATGGGCACTTATGAATTGTCAGAAGCTACGCACGGTTCCAATTGGTCGTTTCCTATGGAGAAGAGCCGGCAAGAAACTCCACGGTTACTCTTTTAAAAATAATTGGGTTTTACAATATTTACAAAAAAAAAAAAAAAAAATACAGTATTATTAGGTATGCGAGGACAGTGTAGGTCTTTCAACAAGTACCAAGTATGTACTTAACAAAATAGAAGATGGTCAACAAGTGTACAGTCCACTAAGCCTACAGCG
Organism: Conistra vaccinii; assembly: GCA_948150665.1. Taxonomy (NCBI): domain Eukaryota; kingdom Metazoa; phylum Arthropoda; class Insecta; order Lepidoptera; family Noctuidae; genus Conistra; species Conistra vaccinii. Next base: position 11,915,679 of record OX411327.1, on the reverse strand, counting down.
TTCTCACATTCACAAAATAGAAAAGAATCTATATAAAAGATAAATAAATTAATAAAAATAAAAACTATTTTAAACGAAATGACATGATTGCTATTACAACTGTAACAAATCTGAATAATTAACATGTCCACAAAAGTCACTAATAAAGAGTTGAAAATTAAATAGTAGGTATATAATGTCAAATAAAATTATGATTATGTCAAGGAAGAATAAAACAAAAATATAAACATGGTAATTTGAGAGCAGTTAAAAGAATCTTACATATTTTGCCGTTAATGAGGTACCAGGGAAGCCACATGTGCAGAGGGAATTATTGCCAAACTTCTTTGTCTTCAACGTAGTCTTTAATTTTATAATATGCTTTCTTGATAAGGACACGTTTGATGTTGGTTTTGAACTTCCCATCGCTAAGTTCTGTAACCGACTTTGGCAACTTGTTATAAAATCGGATACTGTTTATAAGAAATCACAATCAGGATACTCTCCGTATAACAGCATAGATGACGCGCGTGGTAGACATCATAAAAAGAAATCAAAGCCATTGTGCGTTTTATTGGCCCTAAATTTATTTTAGTGCAGATTCGAGTCGAAGGCGATTCACGCTCACACAAACGGTTCAGCCAATCTATTCGGTAAATATTCCACCTGATGCTAGCATAGGCAGCCTATAAAATGTTCCCACTGCTGGGACACAAGCCTCTTCTCGGTGAGAGGGAGTGGGCCAACTTCCACCACGCGGGCCCAGAGCGGGTTGGTAGTGTCATATGTCTTCGAATAGATGCTTCTATAGGACTTTCCGGTTTCTTCACGATGTTTTTCTTCACAAATTTGAGAGCAATAATGATGAAATAATTTACACAACGTTAAGTGCCTGTCGGGACTCGAAGCTACGACCAATAACTCGTAAGTCACGGCCGTTACCACTGCTCTGATGATATACTCCATTTGAAATAAGATGAGACATTTAAACAAACCTTTTTTACAGTTCGTTCAACCGATTTCGACTTCTATCCGTAAGCATAAGGATGGCATTAAAAGCAAAAAAAGTGGTTACAATACCAACTGTTTACTGCAGCTGCCATTTGTCACGCCACCAACGCTATAGAAGTCAAAATCGGTTGAACGGACTGTAAAAAAGAATAAAATTATTTAAATGTCTAATCTTATTTCAAATCGAATTATAGAGATTGACACAATAATTGACAGCTCACTTCACTAAAACTTTCACGTTGAAAGGGGTTCCAACATTTTTGTATGGGACCTGGCATACCTAACCGTCCGCCATTTGGAAAAAAACTGGTTTTGGCGGCCAGTGATGAAACAAGTGTCAATCGATAGAGTAAGTAATTGCAAACAAAAAATATTTAGTGATGAATATCGTAAGTGATATACTTCCTGAGATATTTGAGTTAAAACATGAGAAAAAAAATAAAGCAGTAATATTTTTTTTAAATATCTCAGGAAGTATATCACTTACGATATTCATCACTAAATATTTTTTGTTTGCAATTACTTACTCTATCGATTGACACTTGTTTCATCACTGGCCGCCAAAACCAGTTTTTTTCATAATGGCGGTCGGTATAGGTATGCCAACGAAGTCGGATGTTCTTTTTACAGAATCGATCGGTTGTTAATTAACTAATTAAATTAAATTTTCATAAGCCTAATACGGAGAGAAACATTTACAATGTATTACTATATGTAACTAGTATCCTTAAGGTTTAGACTAGTACAATATGCTCACTTTTGTGAAACTGCAGACACCCGAACTAGGATGAGTCCTGTATCTCAGGTGTCAGCGTTCCCTCCTACCGGCCAGGCACATTGTGAAACTAAACTTATTTATATTATTATTGTTATTAGCTTTGTAGCGGTTACACCGGCACATACGATCTATGCATCAAAGACATGACGTCACTCAAATCCTGCATCGCGCAGTTAGAGTTTACCGCGCGAACGACATATATAAGACTATCCGAAATCAACTTACAGGCAGTTGCCCGCCAGATATAACTACCGTCTGGCCGGAGGATCCTCCCTTTTCTATGGTGGATGAGTGAACTTTATACCCTGTTCCTCATACCATTAAAGCTTCACAAACCTAACAGGATAAAAAACCAAGTTAAACTTGTTGAAAGAAGCGCTAAAATTGTTATGATAACAGGGGGCAGTCTAATTTGATGATTCTGACTTCAAAGTTAAAGTTATTTCGAGTGCCAACTCAAAATAAATCAGATTGCCAAGTTTGATTTATTTAAAAAGTTAACTTGTTCGACGGAACTTTTTAAGATCATCATGGGCTGACGAGCACAGTAAAAGTTTACTAATCCATATGACGTTAAATCATTAATCTTTAGATTTTACCTATTGCGCGTTTATGTTCATGGAAAATTTCTGTCATTCGCCTACATAAGAGTTTGCGAATTTATGCAGACAGAACAGACGTTGTCCTGCCCGAACAGCGTCACCTACCGGGTCCAATTGTCTTTTCAAACCATCCAGGGGCCCACTCAAATATACATACAAAATTTCATCCAAATTGGTCCACCCGTTACAGTCGTTAAGAATTACAATATAAAGATAGGAGCTGAAAGTCTTAAAAACAATATATAATAGTATATATTATGTACATAAAAAGGAGCATAAGGAGCTCGTGGCTAAGTAATAACAGCCGCATGGTTCGATCCATCATGTTAAGATACGGTTGCCGGGGTTGGTCTGTGGATGGGTGACCATCTTAACATACCAAGACTCCTCCGTGCCTCGGAAAGCACGTTAAATGAAATGAAATGAAATGAAATGAAATGAAATGAAATGAAATTGTTTATTCTGTAAATAGGATATTGGAATCACTTTTACACGTCATATTAAAATGTATGTTAAAAATTAGCTAGATGAGTTCGGCGTTTCCTATCTGACTACTCTGAGAAGAAAGGCCGAAACAAACTCAGAGGTCACAGTCTCTTTTAAAGTCCAGACATAATCTTGGTCAGGCCATATGAGGACCATGTAGACTAATGTCTGAAATGGTCTTTTGAGGAAAGAACCATACAGCTTTGAGTGGACCTGTCCAGTCAGTGCAAGCATTTGTCAGTAATCGCGGAGCTCAACTCTGAACTTAAGGAGCTCAACTCGACGAACAGTACCAAAGAAAGGACATTTGGGTAGGCCGCATAAACTACTCAAACTGCCAGACCATCATTAAATTAAAACTAACTGAGAAAGAAAAGAAAATAGAGAAGAAAAAAAAATATCCACATAGTCCTCACATTCACAATAATTAAAATAATATAATACTTTACAAGGTAATCATGTCATTTTGTATGTAATATTCAACAATGTCAATGTTTATATAAAACTGGTATAATTTGATGATTTTACTGAATAATTATAATGTCAATTTTCAAGGTTTTATTACAAGGTTTAGCAGAGCGAGCAACTCAATCCCATGCTTTTTTATCTTCTAAATAATCGGAAATTCTATAATACCCTTTTTTACAAAGTTTGGTTTTAATGAAGTTTTTAAATCGTTTAATGGGTAAGTTTCGAATGTCAATGGGAAGTTTGTTGTAAAAGCGTATACATTGACCCATGAACGAGTTGCTTACTCTGTGGAGACGAGTGTGATGTACAGCAAGGTTGTGTTTATTCCTGGTATTTAAACTATGAATATCGGACATTTTCTTAAAATTTGATATATTTTTCTGTACATACAATAGGATTTCTAATATATATTGAGAAGCTACAGTCAGAATGCCTATTTCTTTGAATTTTTCTCGAAGGGAATCTCTCGGACCTAGGTTGTAAATGGCTCGAACAGCCCTTTTCTGTAGAACAAAGATAGTATTAATGTCCGAACAGGTTCCCCAGAGAAGAATCCCATATGACATAAGACTATGAAAATAACTAAAATAAACAATTCTGGCTGTATCTACGTCCGTTATCTGTCTAATTTTTTTAACAGCATAGGCGGCCGAACTTAGCCTTCCTGACAATTTTTCTATGTGTGGGCCCCATTGCAATTTACCGTCAATAGTGATTCCAAGAAAAACTGTCGACTCAACAGGGTTCAGTTCTATTCCATTAACTTGAACCTTGGTAGTTAGCTGCCTGACATTTGGCGTTGAAAATTTAATGAGTTTAGTCTTTTTTTCATTCAGGAGAAGATTATTTACATTAAACCAATGCACCACTTTAGAGAGTACATCGTTAACTTATCGTTATCGTACGATCAGTCAGATGTACCTACTCCGTCAGGGCGGTAAATTCGTGATAAATCTATACTCTCATGCATCTCTCAACTTGCTCAAAGTTGACTAACTGACGTTTGATTTTAAAAATAAGGGAAGTGTCATCTGCAAATAATACGATCTTGTGATTATCCCTTATATGGTAAGGTAAGTCGTTTATATAAATCAAAAATAAGAAAGGACCTAGAATTGAACCCTGCGGAACGCCCATGGTGACCGCGGATCCTGAAGATCTCTTGCCATTAACATCGACCCTTTGAATTCTATTGTTCAGATAAGAAGTCAAAAGGTCGAGAGCCTTGTCCCTCATACCATAGTGGTACAGTTTCCTGATGAGTGTATCATGATGTACGCAATCGAAGGCCTTGGACAAGTCACAGAAAATGCCAAGAGCATCTTGCGATTCCTCCCAAGCCTCGAATATGCTCTTCAGTAACTCCACGCCCGCGTCTGTAGTTGAACGACCCTTTGTAAAACCAAACTGTTTCAGATGTAGTAAATTAAGTGCATTGAAATGTCCTAACATTTGTTTCAAAATTAATTTTTCAAAGATTTTACTTAAAGTAGGTAATATCGAAATAGGCCGAAAATTTGTGGGATCAGTTGTGCTGCCAGATTTGAACAATGGAATCACTTTGCTAAGTTTCATCAGATCAGGAAATACACCAGATGCAATACAAGAGTTAAAAACAATTGCTAAAAAGGGTGAAATAACATCAATTATTGAAGACATGGTATGTACTGATAACCCCCAAAGGTCAGCAGTTTTTTTCACATCAAGATCCTTAAAAGATTCTATAATGTCTTTAGCAGTAACAATTTTGAATTCAAAAAGTTTTTCACGTTCTGGTACACATTCTTTTAGTATTGAGTAAGCAGAAGTGGAGGATGACGATGACAGAGTTTTGGTTGTTAAAATGGGAATATTAGTGAAGAAATTTTCAAACTCAGTTGCCACCTCTACGTCTGCCTTAATATCTACATCATTAATTTTTAGATGGAAGTCACGATTCCGTACTGTCGTTCTTCCCGTTTCTGAATTAATAATATTCCAAGTTGTTTTAATTTTATTTCCAGAAGATATTATTTTATTTTTAATGTGAATGGCTTTTGCTGAGGAACAGGCTCTTTTAAAAGTTTTAGAATATTTCTTAACATATTCTTTAAAAGTTTCATCGTGGTTGTATGTTTTTTCATGATACAAGTCAAATAACCTTTGCCTACTTTTGTAAATACCTGGTGTTGCCCAATCACTAAATATAACGCGATCACAAACAGGCAATGTTTTTGGGGTGAAAACCTTCCTAAACTCACAATTGATGAGGTTAAATAATAAAGTATAAGCTTTATCCGGGTCGTCGTGATAAGGCAAACCTGGTAGTTTTTCCATTAAATTATTTTTAAATTGTCCTAATCGACTTTTATTTACAGGAACAAAACTCACAAGTTTTCTTTGAGCTCTGACTGCTTTCTGAGGGAAAGTGACTAACTGGCTACAGTGATCAGAGTCCAACTCATTTATAATTAAATGGCTAGAAGGTTTTAAGTTTGTAAAAATATTGTCAATGTAGGTAGCACTAGTGGCAGTTATTCTAGTCGGCTCGAAGAAAATATTGTACAAATTATATGACTTTAATAAAGTTATGAATTTATTTACTACAGCAGATTTTTCCAGTATATTCATGTTGAAATCTCCACAGACAACAACTGTTTTATTACTGTTACAAGTCTTTAATAATACTTCTTCCATATATTTCTCAAAAATATCATATGAAGCACATGGGGGCCTGTACACACTCAATACAATGAACTGCTCAAGCTCAATGCAAGCTATTTCAATTACTCGCTCAACAGAGAGGCTCACAATATCTTTACGTTCTTTAAATTTCATATTTTTACGAACAATTATTAGAGAGCCACCACGTATCATATTAACTCTGCTGAATGAGCTGGCTACCTCGTGGTTGTTAAAGCTGAACATGAACTGATGGACTTTTAACCAATGTTCAGTTACACATAGGATATCAATATAGCTACAGTTCATGAACAGCTCCAATTCTAATTCCTTACCGATCACACCCTGTATATTTTGATGAACAATTTTTAGAATATTATTATTATATTTATTTAGGTTACTGCAATTTTGCCAAGTTAAGCCGTTGGTCCCGGCTGTCATTCGTGGATCTTTGACAGTCGTAACGGGTCGTCAGAAGCCCGAAATTCTGACAACCAGTCTTACCAAGGGGTATCGTATTACCCAGTTACTGGGTTGTGGAGAACAGATAGGCAAGCGCTCCATGAAAAATACGGTATTCAGCTACATCCGGTTATATTGGAAGCCGACCCCAAGATAGTTGGGAAAAGGCAAGGCAGATTGATATTATGTACTTACATAAAAAAGAGGGGAAAAATCATAAGTTATCAAAAAAATCTTTCGCATCGCTATCAATAGGAACAGTGCCCAAAAGACTGGCAGCATTGCCATTTTGTATAGCAATGCTGATTGGCCAAAAAATTAAATTTAAGTGACAAGATAGCTGGTTTAACGCGATATTGGGTGGACCGAAACTTACATTAATTGTAGGCAAACCGTTGAACAAACTTCTGCGTAAAACTGCTGTTATGGTACCCGAGAAAACTTCAAATTAATCCGTCCACTGAAAAGACCGTGTACAATGTTACTACTAGTGCCTGCGGCTTTAGCTCCACTCGCTTCAAAAGTTCTTGTAAAGTAGTTCGCAGTCGAATATATTCCACCTTTGTGTGGATTTTATTCGATTCCGTACAGTTGTTGCTGCGAAATAGAGTGACAAAAATTTTAAGTTTTTATTTATGTTTTCCGCTCAATTTGTGGAATTTAATTTTCTTCGCAGCTTTTCTCAATTTGTGACTAATAACGATGGTAAATACGAAAAAATATACGCTTTCAAAATGGCTGTGTCCCTAGTCAAGAAAATTTTTTTCTCTGGATATACATAATAATATAAATTTAATTTAGTATAGTAGGTACATACTATATGTATTACTTTACTTAGAATAAAATTAGTATGTACTGTACTGTATGCATATTTTATATACATATTTTATTCAAAGTAGGTAAAGTTAATTTAAAGCTGGCACTTTCCGAGAAGTCTGTAATGAATTATACCATGTTTTGTAAGCTAACTAGACATTTTGTTTTAACCTGGGGATCCAACAACACTGAATTATAAAATCAGTAACAGAATTTACATAAATTAATTAAATTCTACACGACTATGTATTCTACCAGATGTATGAACGTAAACGAGGTAAAAGAAGTATGTAAGGATCGTAGCAGGTGGCTTTCTGTAGTTACTGCGTACCCTCATGGGAAGAAGGCGTGAGTTTATGGTAAAGAAAGAAAGAAGAAAGAAAGAAAGAAAGAAGAAAGTAATTTAGCACAGACTAGAAGAGATGAGAGAGAGAGAGATGACAGATGAAATGTTAAATGTTATGTCTACACGAGTAAGACACCTGGGAACGCGCAGTAATGACAGGAGGAGTCATGCAGTGACCGAGTGGCGTCCTAGGAATAAAGATGAAGTGTCGGACACCCGGCGGCGAGATGGGCGGACGATATTGTTACCATCGCGGGCAGAACCTGGACGAGGCTGGCATAGGAGCGTTAATCTTGTGATTACTAGAAGTAAAATCCTGTATACATTCATCATTATCCACAGCCCGACTTCGCCTATTGCTGAACATAGGCCTCTCTCTTCTTAAAAAAGGGGGTAACTACTGAGATGACGACCAATAGAGAAGTATGGAAAAAAGGGATATGTTGCGCCGACCCCAAATAATATTGGGATAAGGGCAGGAGAATGATGAGGCCTCTCTCTTCTTGTGCCAATCCCCGGAACTTAGTTCAACAATTATTAAAAGAACGAAATCACTTATGACCAAAAATTTTACTTTTTTGATATCATACTTTGATTTACTTTGATCTCAAGCTTATGCAAACTTATGTGGTCCATCGTTTGTTTGTTCGACGGAAACTTGCATATTTTATGAACACATAGTGCTGTTTAACATAACCTCTTTGACCAGCTCCAGCCTTTCAGTTTGTCCGGTTAATCAGATGTAGCTTGTCAAACCGCACTGCGAGAAACCATCCGAAAAGACTCGTGCATTATTTATGTACAGCCATAAAAGTAAAGTTAAGCGTCCATTACAGCCTCGCGGCGAGCCGCAATGCGCCGCATTGCAAAAATGCGTCAACGCAAATTAGAAGCCGCGGTGGGCTGCACCGCATCGCAGTGGTTGTTCCAAACATTTTCAAATTTCGAATTTGAATTTGAACTGTTTCCACTCCAGTGTAATAAGGGTCACCGCTCTCCAGGATGGAGGATTTTAGCAATGCGTTGCAATACTTGCAATGCGTGCGGCCCGACCAAATGTGCGCGAGCCTCAATACACGACGTACATTTTCATTGTTAAAAATACGGGGCCACTCAAACCAACTTGTTGATATTAAGCCGCGGAAAAATAATGCCCAGTTCTTTTGTTTTGCTCCCATTGTGCCCGTTTTGCGTTCAAAGTGTTCCTGAAATCTATGGGCCAACGGCAACCAGAAAATTGCCATAATTTTCACGAGTGAAATACATTTGGCATTCTTTTTTCTTGTTTATGTTTGCTTTTTTTGACGTTGGAGTTTTGCTTACAGAAGAAATTGTTGGATTCAAAAGTAAAATAAAATGAAAAGTAATTTGTAAGCCTACCTAAAACAAGAAAAATACAAAATTATTATGTTCCAAATTCTATATTTGAATCACGATGTTATAAAAAAGGCCAGTTTAAAAAGGTGACTGGGACAGACTGGATGTGGAAGGCGGAGGACAGGGTGTTGTGACGCGGCGTGGTAGCTTATGTCCAGCAACGGACTGCGATAGAAACACAAAAAAAAAATCCTAATCAAAATCCTAAATCAAATCCAAATCATAATTCAAATTTATTCTTTCTTCAAACACAAATAATTTTTCAAGTACAAAAACTAAAATCCAGCCAGTAATAGAAAAAAGATACGACCCAATTAAAATAAAATGTACCATAAACTTTCAGCTATCAATACAGCTATTATCTCCAACTGAGCATGTAACGATAACTCTGTAAGTAAGTTAAAAATAGGAGCGTGTTTCCGAAGGGCGTTTATTCGGGCGGAACATTCACGATTCGCCACAACAATGTCGGCCATTTGCATTAGTGGTACCTGTCTCCTGTCGGACAAATAACTGCCTACGTATTATGTACCCCTGGTACCTGTTGCTACGCCATTGTCTACGGAGCTACGGGGTTTTGCAGGGAAAATAATTTATCGATTTTAAAGTCGTAATTTGAAACTGGGGGTAAATAATTTGCAGTAAACGTTTAGTAAAAAACTTTTTGCACCGACACAGCTGGAAAATTCATTTGTCATCAAAATTGGTGTCTGAGAGCTCTCAGACGCAGACTTAAGCCACCTGGAATTCTAATTTTAAAGAAACCATTTGAAGAAACTTTTTACATTCGCAATTTATGACTTTTTTCATAATGAAACCAAATTGAATATTTCATTAATATTGTTTCATAACGAATTAAGACATGCATGAAAATGTTTTTCAATTCAGATGATAAGTGATATTCCGTAAGCCAATATCATTTGTGGGTAGCTAATTAATTAATGACGCTCCAGTTTTCCGAGCGCATGTTTTATATAGTCAACAACAGTACTGAATAAATGAATGTATCCATGACAACCCATGACATACAATATTTGTATCATGTTCTTTTAATTAAAATTCCAACCGTTAGCAAATATTTACACAAGCCAGTGCGGTTTCGTAGATCATTCGGGACGTTAACAATTTTGAAGTCAACACGTCAGTCTGTAGGGCGGCCGTAAAAAAAGACAGTTACACAAATACCGTTGGGCGAGTTGTTTGGAAACAAATCCCCTTTGAATATTTAACTTCAATCAGAAATTCTAGGTTCGAATTGTAACGATAAGCTATTTGGTTGCACGCAAGCCAGCGCGAGCCAACGCGAGCCAATTAGTTTTGCTCGACCGTTTGATCCTTTGCTTTAGAATTATTTGTGGATAGAAAATGAAACTCACTTAAATTCAAATTCAAAATATCTTTATTGTGGGCATAATTATGTCAATTATGGGTCTTACTCATAAATTAAAGTTTCACTATGTCCTGCCTAATAGGCATACAATAATTACGTATTATCATTAAATTTAATATTATTTTACATGTCAAATTTAGTTATTATAAATGTCAAAATATCAAAATACACTGAAATAATACTTGGTCAACAATTAAATCAATAAGTCAAGAAATCTTGGATCGTATAATATGCTTTATCAATTAAAAAGTTTCGTAATTTATTTTTAAATACTGGAAGTTCCTTAGTGCTCAGAATGTCAATAGGTATTTTGTTGTATATTTTTGATGCCATGCCAAAGAAGCTTTCGCAAGCTTTCTAAAACTATCGCAGTCGATGTAATAGATGTAATAGAAATCGTGAGACTATATTTTATTAACGAAACGAAGATTAATAAGTAATAAATGTTATGGTCTGAACACAATGTTAATTCAACTTGACCATAAATGTGGTAGAGGCAATATGGCGCTCTCTGTCGGCTTCTGCAAAGAAAGTAGACGGTCGTCTCAAAATCATATTATTCTTTTCTTCTTGTTCTCACATACGATTGTCTACATTTCTCCTATCGCAGGTCTGCTGGAAAAAAATTCTTAAGAATCAAGCGAACCTTACCTTTGTACTCAATACATAAATGTCTTATCTGAATCTATTTTACGGTGTGTATGTACATAAGTAATAAAATAAATAGAATAAAGTATTTACTTGGAACAATCGACATAAATAATGTTCGTAGACTATAGACGAACCCCGCGGGAAATCAAAGTACCCGCTAAAACCATTAAAAAAAATGACGGTAATTAATTTAATCGCTCTTATAATAATATTAGTTCTCCAACAAAAAAGAAAGCCAATATTACCTCCTTTAAGATTAGAATGAGATTCTTAGGGAAAATAAAAACCATAATATTATATCTAATACTAGCTGCTCACCCCGGCTTCGCACGGGTAGCACTAAGTACTTATCTACAGTGCACCTACCTACCTACCTACCCTGCCCTACCTACCTACCTACAGTACCTACTCTTCTATCCTCTACATACCTACCCTGCCTACCGTCTACATACCTACCCTGCCTACCGTCTACATACCTACCCTGCCCTACCTACCTACCTGCAGTACCTACTCTTCTATCCTCTACATACCTACCCTGCCTACCGTCTACATACCTACCCTGCCCTACCTACCTAACCCTTCCTACCTACCCTTCCTATCTACCTACCTACCCTTCCTATCCACCTACCTACCTACCCTTCCTATCTACCTACCCTACCTACCTACCTACCTATCCTACCCTACCTACCTACCTACCTACCTACCTACCCTACCTACCTACCCTTCCTATCTACCTACCCATCCTACCCTACCTACCTACCTACCTACCCTACCTACCTACCCTTCCTATCTACCTACCCTACCTACCTACCTATCTATCTACCCTACCTACCTACCTACTTACATATCGTGAATTCATGCAAGCCTAGTACTTTTTGTTAGGTTACTGCTCAGAACGGACTTTTCCAGTGATCGATCGATCTTCCTAGCCTTTTTCCCAACTATCTTGGGGTCGGCTTCCAGTCTTACCGGTTGCAGCTGAATACCAGTATTTAACAAACACTGTGACACGAGAATTTTATATATTAGATATAAAATTCTCGTGTCACGGTGTTTGTTGCCAAACTCCTCCGAAACGGCTTGACCGATTATTATGATTTTTTTTGTGTATATTCGGTAGGTCTGAGAATAGGACGTAAACTATTTTTCATACCCCTAAGTAATAATATAAGTAGGTAGGGTAGGTAGATAGGTCGTGTTTTTAGTTTTGCACTTATGATATCCCGGTATAAATGCCTGAAATTTTAACAAAAAGTACTAGGCTTACATGAATTCACGACAGTATTAAAATTTTTGGAAAATCCACTGGAAAAGTCCGTTCTGAGCAGTAACCTAACAAAGAGTACTAGGCTTGCATGAATTCACGATATATTATGTAAGTAGGTAGGTAGGGTAGGTAGGTAGGGTAGATAGGTAGGTAGGTAGGGTAGGTAGATGGGAAGGGTAGGTAGGTAGGTAGATAGGAAGGGTAGGTAGGGTAGATAGGTAGGTAGGCAGGGTAGGTATGTAGAGGGTAAAAGGGTACGTAGGTAGGTAGGGCAGGGTAGGTATGTAGAGGGTAAAAGGGTACGTAGGTAGGTAGGGCAGGGTAGGTAGGTAGGTAGGTGCGCCGTAGATAAGAACTTAGTGCTACCCGTGCGAAGCCGGGGTGAGCAGCTAGTGTTTCTGTATAAAGATGATCTGTGGTTCCATGGTTTATTTTCCTGGGCGGTGAACCTAGTGATGTTTAATTTTTTCAATCTTACCTTTTTATTGTGATCTAGTCAACGAAAGGCCGAGTTATCGTAGCGTAGGACCTTATCTAGAAGTAAATTAGAGTTCAAACACGCAATTTCGTGTAGCATGAAAAGTTTTTATTAAAATTGATAAACGATACAACCAATATGAGTATGATCACAAGATAAATAACGCAATTTTATCATCAATATCCAATTAACAAATTGCACTGAGTCTGAAAGGCAATTTAAAATAATGAACCAATTAACTTGCCAACTCATTTTTGGTCTGCAAAGCAAAGTTTTAATTTTGGTCGACATTTTGTACAATTTTGCGACGTTTTAATATGGAATGGTTTGCGTCAGTCCAGTTATCAGTACGGCTGGGTGCACACAAAAGCTATGAAATCCCTCGTTAGCATTAACCATGTTGGAACTCAGCCACTGACGCACTGCAGTGCTAAAGGCAGCATGTGCAGCCTAACTTTATAAGTTAGTTCTAGTACCTAATGGATAGAACAGAACGGTTCTATCCATTACTAGAACTAACTTATAAAGTTAGTCAATTATCAATGTAGGTAGGAATGCTTTTGAATTCAGTTACTTATTATGCTCGTCATTTTGCAGCACAAGAAAAGTGTGCGGTAGAGTTATCTTCGTCATTTTAATTAAATATTTTCCAACCGACTTCTTTCTCTGGAACATTTTCAAGCCAGTTATTTTTCAATTTCATTGTTTGTCTGCGTAATTTTCCAAATCATTTTGAGAAAAACAATCTTAAACCTTTTCAACATCAACATCCGACATCGTGTTTGTACAATATCATAATAACGGTACAAGATGTATTTTTGTTTGTACACATTACGAGAGATTACTTTCAGAACAGAAATCAGCATTTTGTTTAATCTTTTTAATAAACTGACAAGCGGTTTGAAATGTACGCGTACAAAATACCGTGCCACAGTTTATTAAAGTAGGAAAACAACGAAGCAGTTAAAAGTAGATAAACTAAACCAAACCTTATATAAAACGGACCGAAGGCATGCATGAGTTTTATTTTAAATAAACAAAAAAAGTATGTTTTGTGGACAGGTCACAAATAAAATATTTTCAGCGAGCTCTCGGAAAAATGAAATATGCTACCGTTTTTTTTTAAGTTCAGGCAGATGAAATTGATATCTAGGTATTCCTGGCCTTTCCTATTTTTGAGTGATGTTTTGTTTCTTTGTGCGTTATAGTTTCGATACTAAATGGGAAAAATCCCATTGAACCATGCCGAAAAACTGAAAAGTTAAAAAAAATCTTTTGAGTTTTTCAGCATTTCTTTGAGTTTCGTAAAGTTGTTTGGAAGCTTGAAACAATCAAAGGAAATTCCTGAACACAGTTCCGGTATTTCGTGGCTAGAGGACCGATGCCATCAACTTGTGTGATTGCGATACATGTATGTACCCTTTGAGTTGTGACTGATGTTTCCACAACGCCTACGCACTGTGTACCCTGACTTAGCATCGGTATTACCTAATGGATAGCCGCACGGGTACAATGGTCGGATGCAAGCACTACGCCAGCGATTAATTGAAGAATCTTTGATATCTTTATGATATCGATATATTAAGTACCTACGGGTTAGTTAGACAGTCGGGGTCTGCCTTAAACCAATACCCGTTTTTCTAACAAATTAATTTCGGGTAAGAACACCGTCTCTCTGTCTATAGGTACAGGGTGGACCAAAAATACACGTCATAAAAAAAAAATTTGATCCCTGATGTCCAGGAATATCCGAAAATACCCCATGTATGTTCCGCGATTTTTTTGTAGTTTTCGAGTTATAATTTTTTTTGTATTTTTTCTTGAGTATTCTGCCGTTGGAGTTTTAAAAATTCGTATCTATTTTTATAGTAAGTGTTTTTTTTTTAGATATTTTTTTTGCCATCATATCGTCTTGAATGTTACTTTCATACATAAAATAATAAACGTGCTAACATGCCTGCAAGTTACTCAAAAAAGTATCGATAGCAAGAATTTAAGTTTTAAGTGGTAAGACTGAAATTTTCAACTTCAATTTAAAAATATAAAAATGAAGTTCCATAGATTCTAGCTGACTTTAAAAACTATGCAGGTCCCTTAGCTACCCAGAACAAAAAAGAAAAGTTAGTACTTAACATTCTAGTATTCGCTGTAATCGGCCTTCGAAAGTGGATAGGCTTACAATACTTTTAAGCTTTAAAATAGGTGGTACAGCTTGGACCAAAAATACACATCATAAAAAAAAATTTGATTCGTCATGCCCAGGGGTATTTTTGAAACTACACCGGCAGTAAACTAAAAAAAAATACAAAAAAAATTATAACTCGAAAACTACAAAAAATCGCGGAACATACATGGGGTATTTTCGGATACCCCTGGACATGAGGAATGTAATTTTTTTTTATGATGTGTATTTTTGGTCCACCCTGTATATAACTATATATATTAACATTTATATATAACTATGAACGAACAATGTTCGTCAATAGCCGTGTGATATATGATACAACGTCAGTACTTACACGATGGTCCGCAACTCGCAAGCCACTAGAACAAAGACGCACATGTCTTGAGATCTGACACGGCAGACGTATATTATGTATATGATGATATGTCTGACATGACCCAGAGTGTATTATACATAGTAGGTTTATTTTAGGGATGCATCCGATACCGATACCGACACAGATATAAATCTAACTAGATAACGCAAGTCCCTCCATCTGTATGAAAACTAAGCGTGCCACTTTTCGCACACACATTAAAAACAAATTTACTTACCAATGAAAGAAAACATTTCCAATGCTTCGGCCAACTTTTTCTATACAGTCTTTACAGCTCAATATGGCATAAAAAGGCATTTTTCTAGATTTCGGTGGATTTCCGGTGCCGATAATGCTAAATGAAAAACTCAGCTTACGATCATTGATCGTAAGTTTAGGTACTCCGATTTTTGACACGCGAAGTACATAATTACAATCGCGTCATCTAGTTAGATTTATATCTGTGGATAGCGATATATCGGCGATACTCGAAGTTTGCCGATATATCTGCTCGTGGAAAACCCGCGCTTTATTCAGTGTCTTGTTTCGCCCGCCCACTTTGGCCTCGCACTTGCCTTACTATCCCATTTCGCTAGGTTGACTGATATCGTGCGTCTAATCTCAACCTTTCTATAATTTTAAACGGTTTTATTTAGTTTGTCCTGTAATTTGTTCTTTTTATATTAATTAAAAAAATAAACTGACTTGTGTTTTATTTATTTTAATTTTTTTATTCAATAAGCATATCGGTATCGCCGATATTTTTATAAGAGCATCGGTATCGGTATCGTATCGGCAAAAAGGCGTATCGAGGCATCCCTAGTTTATTTACATGTAGGCCGCGGTACCAATATGGTTAGGGTTGGTATTTTCCGAATTCGGAAAGGGATAAGCGACATGGCAGTTACTATATTTCGGCGCATTTGGTTAGAGTGAAAGATGACCGCAAAATATTTGGGGGATGCTAGGATACGATGCTCTCGAGTTTCAGTAAGCAGTAGATCAATAGATATGTTACTGAATATCTGACATGGCTGCAATATTTTGCTAGCGGATAAATAAAGCCTTTTGATTGATTAAATTAATTTGTCAGGCTTGTTTAACGTGACCCAGTTAAAAGGCTATTTGATGTATAAATCTGTGTGTTGTGTTTCTGAAAGTTTGATCAATTCTTTAGGAAAATTGTTGTCGGTCTCGATGATTGCTATTGTTTGGTTTTGCTGGACAATTAATTGTAACCAAATCATAATGGGTACATTACCAGTCGACAGCGATATGCGGACGAATTTTTCGAGGCCATTGTTAATAGTTTTAGTTGGGTTAGGATGTTATATTTCTATTTTATTAATGTATATTATAGCAAAATTTACAGAAATTAATCATAATCCCAACACCATTCTTAGAGCGTTGGTTGATAGGTGGAACTCTCCGATCTTAGGGCGGTGGATACGACTGCACGCAGTCAAGTAGGCATTCCTCGGGATCGGCGTGCCTCTCACAGCTATACAACGTGTTTTTTTTTATATCCCATAACTCTATGATATGAATGAGACCATATCAAAGTATCAAATGACGTATTTTCTTTTGTTTTTGAAAAACAAATGTTTTTTTTTTATAATTAAAAAAATTTTTTTTTTTGAATTGTCGAATTAATTGAATAATTAATTCGACAATTCACGATTATTTATGTAAAAAACCATTATTATTTATATGAAATCTTACTTAATTCAGATTATTTTTGTTCATAAAAAGAAAATATGTCAACGTTCCATTTTCTGAGCTTTAAATATAAATAATTGGTTTGAATGAAAATGATTTACGCGTACTTATCAATGAAACTTAAATACACAAAAATCGAGAGTCTAGTGGTAAATTAGGATTTAAAAAAAAAAATACGCTAGATGATTCTTTGACATGGTTTCATTAATACCCTAGAGTTATGGGATATCAAAAAAAACACGTTGTATATTAACACTAGTTTCTAACAAATATGGAAGTGTTTTCAGAAATAATAGTTTTATTTATTTATAATGTGCAGAGACTTAAGTTTAAGTTACAACAAATAATATTAGATAATTATAGTTAAATCAGTAACAAATCGTAAAGTTAACAAACTTCTATTCAAAATTATATTTGCAATGTACGTAGCAGTATTTTTGAATAAAATTCAATGTTGACCGACACATGTTTACATGAAGGCTGTTCAGGTCACATGTTACCTACTGGCATGGTACCTATACGCTTGGTGAGCTAACCGCCTTGCTACCAGAATTACCTCCAAATATTTCGTCGGGAATTTTCAGAGCATTCCTGGTAGGTACAGCTTTCATATTAAAATATTTCCAACCGCAACATTGTGCAGGTATACATAACGTTCGTTATAGTGGTTAGGTTTTCAACTCCTAATATTATTTCCGGATATTCCTCAGGTATCAAAATTAAATGAGATAATAGGTTGGGAAGACCAATGCCTGCTGCAGCTGTTCCTACAAAATGAAGGAAAAAATTGAGTAGGAAGCTTTATACTTTCTTTGTTGGCTTTAGTTTATTTTTGACTATGCGCCCCGCGATTTTACCCGCGTAAGTCATGATCCCGTGAGAATATCGGGATAAAAAGTATCCTATGTCCTAATTTAGTTCATGGTATACCCATGTGCCAAATTTCATCTAAAACTGTTCAGCCGTTTTAGCGTGAAAGTGTAACAAACAAATAAACTCACTTTCGCATTTATAATATTAGTTAGGATTAGGATTTAAGAATATTTGGAAAACTAGTTTTTGTTTTTTTTTTTGTCAGGATTATGAGTTAAGTCGATTGTGTTTTTTACCTTGCTTTATATTTAAAAATAGTTTAAAGTTTTGTGCCGAATTTTATTTGCCCTACCATCCTCACATAGATTTCTCTCAAAGATGCTAGGAGCTTTATCGATCTACAAAGTTAAACCATGCAGACACGGTAGTTTTGGTTGACTGGTCAACTGCCTATATAGCGGCTTCTATTGAGGTAGTAAAATATGTATTAGATGCGTCATTTATTATTTTATCTTAACCTTATTTTTAGACTAGAAACATCACTATATTTACAACATTATGGTCGTAAATCCAACGCTTTATCCCATTCCTGAGTGTTTTCTGACGTAACAAGGAAACTGTTATAAATTCAATTCATTTTACTTTTAAAAGAAAACGATCGTAAAAGATAAGTAATTTTATATTCTATAATAAAGAAAAAAAGTAGGCAATTCAAGGAACCATAAAGATGATCTTGGTAATTGCGAGTAGCCATATAATTTGATTTAGGAACATTTTTTATCTGTGGTTCTGAGGGAATGGAATTATTTGTTCTTCCTTTTTTTTATTACGAGGGACGGTTTAATGACAATTTAAGGTTACACCGCTTGCTTTTGTAACCCAAACAATTTCAGTTCAGGCTTTTCATTCATTCTTTCGTTTGAATGTTTGAATACTCGCCTAAAGTATTACCTACATTATTTTTTTTTATCAATGGGCTCATTTCACGTCAGGTTTATGGTTCTTATACATATCTTTATAATTTACTAGCTGTTGCTCGCGACTTCGTCTGCGATTCAGGATGAAAAGTAGTCTATGTCTTTCTCCAAGTCATGGTCTACCCATGTCCTAATTTTATCCATTTGGATAAAATTAGGACAAGGGTAGACCATGACTTCAGCCGTTCAGCCGTTTTAGCGTAAAAGCGTAACAAAAAAAAAACAAATAAACAAACTCACTTTCGCATTTATAATACTAGTCAGGATGACGGTCCATACGATCTTCGGGTTCGTATACCTAAGGGCCTTATCATACTAGCGGTTTGCGAGCGGAGCGGGCGCGCAAAGAACACGCGGCGCAATGCGACATAGCGGTTTGCGAGCGGAGCGGGCGCGCAGCGAATGCGTCGCGATACACTGACACACTGACACCACACTCACACTGTCTCGCTGTTGCTAGTGTGATAAAGCTCTAACGTGGTTTGTTCCATTAAAATTGTGCCCTTGACAACGTTACATACAACATAACTTTTTGATGGAAGTAACCTATAATTTAATTACGTAGAATCAAAGTAAGTTTGTCTTTTCTAAATCATGGAGAGGAACATAAAATTTAAATGAAGGAAATCTATACTAATATAATAAAGCTAAAAAGTTTGTTTTTTTGTTTCAACGCTGGTTTCAACCCTGGAACTAGTCGAACTTGTTTTTTTTTTGCATTTGATAGCCCATTTCTTGAGGAAGGTTATAGGCCCAGGCTACAACCGAGGAGGAGCTGAGCGGATACAAAAAAAGAACAGAAAGGACGCTAAGCGAAAAAGAAGTAATAGCTCGGGTGAGCGACGTTACGTGACGCGCTGGGTCGAGGGCCAAAGGAGTTGAACTATAAAAATGTGTATCTTACAACGTCCCCGCGAACGAAGTCACGGGCAGAAGCTAGTCATTTCATCCTCATCATCATCATCACATCAGCCGAAAGACGTCCACTGCTGGACTTAGGCCTCCCCCAAGCACCGCCACTTCGACCGATTCTGTGCATCTTCCCGCATTCAGCGGATTCCTGCGGCCTTTACAAGGTCATCGGTCCATCTTGTAGGAGGCCTTCCAATGCTACGTCTTCCGGTACGTGGCCGCCACTCCAGAACCTTATCCAGAAACATTTCATAAATTAGTTTATTCTAGAGTTGTGCAAATAAATTTTTTTTTTTTTTTTTTTTCAATTTAAACATAACATCTCAGTTACCCTAAAAACATTCCAGGTATAATTGAATCAAATTGAATTGAAATACAAATATTTCTTCAATAAATTCTATTATCTGGTACCGTGCTGGATCGGCCAAAGAAAATCAATTTTGAATGAAATTGAACAAACTCTTTAAAGAAATACCATGTATTTTCTTTAATAAAAGAGTGAAGTAGTCTGTCTTCAAGTACTTCAGTCCTAAAAATAATTGAAACATCTGCCAGTGGCTTAACTTACCTCGATACCTCGAACCTTGGAATCTTGATTAAGAAAATGTATGTGGGCTTCAGATACCTAAAATAATATGAAGAAAGGTCATTTTAATATTAAAATGACATTTAATCATTTTCATAAAACCCTACATGTCCCGGTTATATTTACTTAACATGATGAATTATGTTATAAGGGGCGTAAAATGACAAGAAAGATGAACGGGCCAATTTTGAGTTGAGTGAATTTCTTCGTACTTAGGTGGGAGTTAGCCGGAGTTAAATTTAAAACCATGTCACACGAGGTCAACTTTGACGTCAAGTCATGTATATACCTATTTTAGTTACAGCCGCATGTTAGCTAAAATTATATTGAAAATTACCATTATAATATCGTATTAATACCAGTATAATATCATATAATAACCAACCAAACCACCATATAAAGCTGCGTCCAGATATGTTGTTTTGTCCGTACCATAGAAATTTTCTTATATCTTGTATCAGCGTCGCTATCCAAGAACGATAGTTTGGACGCCCGTTCGGTACAGTACGGTAGTACGGCGTCTCGATACGGATACGGTACGCTCCGATCCATCGCGAGTTGGTTTTTTGCCAAGTTCAAAGGCGATATGTGTATTTACGGGTTCGTCCTATTCGTTTAAAATAGGCAAATATAGGCGAATAGAGTAACTTAAAATCGTCGTATTTGAACAAATAAGATGAAGTGCCACCATAAGAGTTGATTTTCATAAAGTCGAGTAGTAAGACTTTATGATGATGCCAATCCTAACTATATCGTAACTAATATTATAAATGCGAAAGTCAGTTTGTTTGTTTATTTGTTACGTTATCACGCTGAAATTATTGGATGAAAAAGGACATAGGCTACTTTTCATCTTGGATTGCAGATGACGTCACGGTCAACAGCTAGTTTCAGATAAATTGGAATCATAGTAAAACATTTTAAATGTAGGGTTGGATTCATGTGCGTAAGTATTGTATTTATCATTTGCTTCAAAAACGTGAAAGAAAACATCGTGAGGAAACCGGCATGCCTGAAAGATATTTGTCGACGGCATGTGACGCCAAGTCAGAAAAAGAAAGAAGGTAGATGATAAACTGATGTGGCGAAACTGTTAGTTTGCTCCAGCTATGAGAACAAAATAAAATAAAATTTAATATAATCTAAAAGAGATTTGCTCTTTGCTCTAAAACTAATTTAAAATTGTTAACTTGGAAACGCGAAGGAAAGGCAAGTATAGTTACAAGTTAATAATAGATTGTAAACTTGTACAATGTTCTGGGACGGGCGATAGGGAGCGGTATATACATCGTTAACTTTGAACAACCGTTGAACTGGGAAGTTTTATACCCCTTTGAATGGTAGGTAAGGAACACTGAAGGTATAATCTATGTTAACGTTACGTGTTCATGATTGTCAGGGTTAATTGAAGATTTCTGAGAGGAAATTAAGTTACTTCTAAAAAGCGACTAAAGAACAACCGAGGTTCTTTCAGACTGGAGACATAGCCCACCTTTAACCTTTAACCATAGTACATTTTTCTTTGCTTTAATTTAAGGAGAAAAAGTACCTAAATCGAATAAAAAAAATCAATTCAAGAGATATTTAATTATTTATTTTATTTTATTAGGTACTACAAAGATTGAGGGTTAATGTGTATTATGTATTTAGTTGGTAAGTTTTTATGTTTAAATGTAAACTATTAGAAAATTCTACTCTGGAATCCCTCGCTACGCTCGTGACACTACTCTAGAATCCTTCATATCTAATTATTTATATGTACAGAAAATTTTTATATACTTAACTATGTTTAGAAAGGGGTTTGAAGATTTTGGCCCTAAAATCAGCCACCATTTTGATTTTTTTTCAAAATCTAGGTGAACAATAAATGTCATATATTTGGATAGGGGACACTTATACAAACATAAAACTTCATATAACATAATATCATAAAGCGTCACGTTTCTGAGATATTCAAAGATAAAAATAACAATTATTATAATGAATTTATTTATTTATGTTGTAGTTACTTCATGTTGATTAAGTTATTTACACATTAATTAATTGACTACACTTAGTGGATAAAACATAAGATTTTTAAATCATATTCGGTATAAATAATATCATCCAAGAAGGCAGCAGGAGGCTGAATAGGATTTTCTTGGGTGTCGCGCCCATGCCATGCACCATATAAGACATATACTATATAACACACGTCCTCATTCGGCGGAGGGTATAGGTACATATATTTTTGTCTCTTTCGCTCTTAACTAAAATATTACCCATACATGATGCAATTATGTTTTCATAGTTCAATATACTTACCTGAAGGTAAAAAAACAAAAAAATCCTTGTTTCAAGGTTCAGTTTTCGACTTATATTTCGGTGAATAACTCCGAAACCTGACGCTTTAGCATATTATGTTATGTGACATTTTTTGTTTGTTTATGTGTCCTCTATCTAAGTATATAACTTTTGATGTTCACCGCGATTCTGAAAAAAAATCAAAATGGCGGCATCATGTTAGGGCCACCCTCCATACAAAAATCTTCTAACCCCTTTACTTCAATATACAATATATAACACAACTAACTTTTTACACTAGGTACTCAATGAATGACTAACTATTCAAATAAATACAAAAACAAAAGGAATTTAGCTCTAAATATTGTGAATCCAGAAATATAAATAAAACTGCATTGGGCTAGTCAATCCCGTGTAAAATGATATAAGAAAATCCATCTATGACAATAGTAAAAGCTCATTTCCATTATGAATAACAGAAAATTATAAATTTAAATTAAGTTCATAGGCTGCAAAAATAACTTTTAAGGATACAGTAATTATTAGTTTGATATTATAGAGCGGTTGAAAATATTTACGTTTGAATTTCGTAAAATCATAATTTGAATAATGTGACGTGCTCACTGAATGAATTTACAAAGATTTCTTAGAGAATTTTTTATCTAAGAAAGAAATAATAAAACTAGAAACAAATTGGAATTGAATAAAGATGAAGTAAAAACCAGGAAAAAGAAGTCCTGCCAAAAAAGTGTTAGTGAAAAAGTGTTTTAAAGAATTTCACTTTAATTATTTTTTTGGATTTCGGGTTTTATGAACTGTTGTCTACACAATCTACATACAATATTAAAGGTAATATTTGTTTGTTTGGTAGTTTTATGTTTGTTTGTTTGTAAGTTTGTACCTATATAGGGGGTAATCTCCGGAATTACCAGTCGGATTTGCAAAATTCTTTTTGCATTGGATATCCCGATTCTTGGCGAAGGTTATAGGCTCGTAGACGAAGCATGTAATTCGAAATGCGAAGAATGTAATTCTTTTTGATACAAGGGTGCTTCACATTCATGCTGCAGTGATTTCAACGGCTAGATTTACTGACATGTGAACCTCTCATAAAAACAATCCAGAAAACGCACAGCTACCTTACTAACAATTCATATTCTATACTGCCTCTGTATATAGTAGCTCATATTCCTACATTTCACCCTCTTCACTCCGTCATACATTATAAATAGCGTATTAATAAATCACCTGTACAATATGCCCCATAAATTCTGAGCTAGGAATTTCCTAACCGGCACCTCATAATGCTCATAGATTTAATTTCAGGCATTATTCCCTAATGTATCTATTAATTAATATTCTCTTATAACACATTCCAAGGTAACCGACATAGCCCGCAGAATTGCCAAACTTAAGTGCCAGTGGGCAGGCCACGTTGCTCGCAGAACAGATGGCTGATGGCGCCGAAAGTTTCTGAACTAGCGACCGCCTTCCGGAAGACGTAGCGTTGGAAGGGCTGGGAACAAGGTGGACCGATGACGTAGTGAAGGTCGCAGGAATCCGCTGGATGCGAGAAGCAAAGACCTAGTCAAAGTGGCTATGCTTGGGGGAGACCTTTGTTCACTTGTCCAACAGTGGACGTTTTTGAGTGATGATGATGGCACATTCCTCTTAATGCTTTCTCTATTATATGTATTGATAAGATTATCACAACCAAATTATGGCAAATATAAACTTGTCAGTTTTTGTTTTTCCGTATTGGTAACTGACACGACGCTTAGGCATGGTGTCTCGACGAGTAAAGGATGGTCACCCATCCACGGCCTGACCGCGGCAGGTACAGCCTGACCTAGCAGATAAATTAATCGATACACACGGTGACTGTGGAGCCCGTTAAAAGTTTAAAACTTGTCTTCTAGACAAGTTAAATTCATCTTTTGTCTTTTGACGTTGTATGTGCACAAAATTACCAAACGGGAAATGGAGCACCATTTAATAATGTTGTCTTATTTTTTTTGTCTATACCTTCCTCTATTTGTTTCTTTCGTGTTTCCTCTGCTTAATTGAGTTTTTAGAATGTTATCGTATTGAAACAAATGTGATGGATGTGTGTCGTAATGATAAAGAAAATGCCTTCATTTCATGTCTATACTGACCTTGAACTGGGGCAAGGTGAAACGAACGTAACCAAGTGTAATATGCGTCACAGAAAATAAGTCACCAAAATTCCATAAAATTGTTTTGTGCCACACTCGACGCAGCGGTGAATCCTCGCAAAATTCGGTCAATCGTAAATTATTGGGCTTATTTTGAGCTAGGGAAATAACGCTTACCTGACCCTTCCCTAAGTCTTTCTGTAGATAACATAAACCTTTTTTAAATTCCATGTTTACATAGTAGGCTTCAGAAAAACGTGTAATTTGTCGCTCACTATATGTAAATTCGGTAGCGCTGGGACATTTTAACATAATTTTATCATTTCAGATAAACTTTTGTTTTCAAAAAATAAGTCGCTGTAATTGCATACAATAATCATGGTTTGTGCCTCACTCGATGTAGAGATGAATCCTCGCAGAATACGGTCCATCGTAAATCATTGGGCTTATTTTGAGTGACGGAAATTACTTTTGCCTGGCACTTCCCTAAAGTCTTTCTGCAGATAACATAAATCTTTTTTAAATTCCGTGTTTACATAGTAGGTTCCTGAAAAACCTTTAATTTGTCTCCCACTATAAATTCCGTAGCGCTGGGACATTTTAACATAATTTTAACATTTCAGTTAAACTTTTATTCTGTATCTGCTTTGTCCTCATGTGAAATGGAACGACATTCTGCGGTAAGTTTACTGTGTATTTTGTTTGTGTGCTACAGCTTACGGAATTAATTTTACAGTTTTCCGGCTTTAGTAAAGTCAGCTTAACAAAGAGGCGGGTAGTTTTTGTGTACAATATAATATTGTGAGAGTTTACGGTTTACGAGGGGATCTGAATGTAAAAGGGTAGACCATTTTTATGACAGCGAAGGATACATTTTGATGGGCTGAAATAAGAAAATTCTGAATAAATACAAGCTTCATTATTTTAAGGATAGATACATATTTTTTTTCTTGGCCGTTTAGTTTTTTTTTTAACTGTGTTGGGATCGGATATCAGTTTATCCAGATGCAACAGAATACCAGTATTTTACATGGAGCAGTGATGGCCTAATGGTAACTGCCCCAACTTACGAGTTGTAGATCATGGGTTCGAACCCAAGCCGGCGCTTTACTTTGTGTAAATAATTTCATCACCACTGCTCTCAAAACGGTGAAGGAAAACATCGTGAGGAAACCGGCATGTCTTAGAACCAAACATTCGAAGACATGTGATATCTACAAACCCGCATTGGGCCCGCGTGGTAGGGACAGCCCACTCTCTCTCACAGAGAGGAGGCCTGTGTCCCAGCAGTGGGAACATTAATAGGCTGATTATGTACATGGAGCGATGACCTATTTTATCTTCCAGTTTCTGGGTATCACGATACCCCTTGGTAAGACTGGCTGTCACACTTTTGGTCTTCTGACTTCCCGTAAGGACGGTCTAACCTCTAAAACATTTACGAATGTCAGCCGGGACCAACGGCTCAACGTGATTTCAGCGGCACGGAGGGTCTCACTATGTAATTAATTATGGATGGTAACCCATCCACCAACCGACCGCGGCAAGCGTAGCATAATCTTCAATCGAATTGTGCGGCTGTGATTATTTTTCCACGGGCCCCTTCTTTAAAACTTAATATTTTGTCAAATCTAACTTAATATTATAATACGAAAGTGAGTTTCTTTGTAACGATTTCATGCTAAAACGGCTGAACGGATTTGGATGAAATTTGGCTCATGGGTAGAACATGACCTGGGTTATGACATAGGATACTTTTTTATCTTGATATTCCCACGCGGACTAGAAGACTTATGCGGGTGAAACCGCGAGGCGCATCTAGTGTATAATAATAAGTTCAAAACTTACGGTACGGTGCGGTGGTTCACGGAAAGATGTGCTGTGGTAGTAGGTACATGTCGGAGAACTTACCTGAAACAACAATCAGATTAATCAATAACATTATAAGGAATGCTGAACTTAGCTACATGATTTTTAAAGCAAAAGTTCTTGTGGGTACTTCCTAAAACTGAAAGCTCCGTGAGGATTGACACTTAAAAAGTCTACCTAATATTTCACGGTGAAATGTGGAGGTACTTCTGTATGGCTCTTCAGGGAAATACAGGCGTAAGTAATTTGTATTATTTATCAACAATAACTTATTTTTACTTCCAACTGAGAACAAAAAGAACCCACCAAGTGCGTGTCGGACCACGCACAAAGAAGGGTTCCGTAATTGGTATGAATTTATCCCAAAAACTAACTTAATTTTGTAGTTAAAAGACAGAGACAGACGGACAACGAAGTGATTCTATAAGTAGGGTTCCGTTTTTTGCCTTTTGAGGTACGGAACCCTAAAAATGAACTACAACGTTTCCTGACCCATTAAAAAACATTCTATCAATCCTGGAACTTTTTAAACTAACAATGAAATTCCAACTTCAAAGTTTTGCGAATGACAGTTGTTAGACATTGTATTAATTAAAACCTAATTCCGTTACGGAACACAGACGTGCTAAGCCTAACGAGAGAAATGATAAAATAAGTTTTTAGAGGGATGAAGAACAGGGTGTAAAGTTCTCCTCTATAGAAAAGGGAGGATCCGCCGACCAGACGGGTGTTGCGTCTGGCAGGCAACTGCCCGACGGTTGATGTCGGATAGTCTGGTAATTAGTGACGGACACTTAAACACGTGACTTTACTCATCATTATGAACAACTTTTACTATGGGATCAAACTGAAATCGCGAAAAAAAAATCTGCTGTTCCATACATTTTGAAGAGTTATGCGGACATAAATGTAGGGAACAGCAGATTATTTTTTTGCGGTTTCAGTTTTGGTCCCATAGTAAAAGTTATTGATAATGATGAATAAAGTCACCTGTTTAAGTATCGTTCACTAATTCCATTCACCCTATACAGTGTGGCAACATCGACGCGAAAACTGATACCATGGATTCAGTACATGATTCTAAAACCTCCTGCGTTGAAAATTTTATAAATGAATAGAAAAGTGCAATAGTAAGCGGTCAAAATGTATGGAACTGATTTTTTTTTAAATAATTGACGAAATTTTCGCGTCGATGTCCCTGCCACCCTGTATATGTCGTTTGCGCGGTAAACTCTAATTATTGCGCGATGCAGGATTTGTGTGACGTCAGGTCTTTGATGCGTAGTTCGCATGTGGCGATGTAGAGGCCGCCACAAGTTTAATAAGAGATAGGCATATATTCTTGTAGTTAGGGAGGCCTGTTCTGGTTCATTATTCCGGTCGAAAATTAATAACGTAATAGATGAAGGTACTGTTCATAGAGTGGTGGCCCAGTGGTAACGGTCCTGACTTACGAGTTGTAGGTCGTGGGTTTGAACTCAGGCAGGTACTTTACTTTGTGTAAATAATTTCATCACCACTACTTTGTGTGTGTAAATTATAATTTAGTTACAAGATAAAGACATTGTACCACCATTAATACTTACACCAACGAAACAATGAAATTACGAAAAAAATCTGCTGTTCCCTACAAAATTCAAAAGTCATTTATTCAAATTAGGCTGAGAATTAGCACTTTTCGGAAACGCCCGCCCTTCACCACTTCCTAGTGCTTTAGCTGGGAAGAAAAGGTGGTGCAACAAACTCCCCAGCAGCACTGCTGTCTGTTCAGTTAGAAAAAAAAATTCTATAAATTTTTTCTAGTTATGCGAACATAATTGTGTGGGGCAGCTGATGTATTTCGTGATTTCATTTTTAGTTCCATAATATTACTTGTTCAAAATGATGATTGTATGTTTTGCTAGTAAAGCCTGACAATTCATATGAGACCTCTCAAATACAGGAAGTTATTTTATTTTGATGATTTATTGAATTGACCAAAATAATAATGGTGTAAACTACTTATATCGACTTTGACTTGACGCTCTTTAGAGCATTTTGTACCACCTTCTACACATGCAGCCTGTGGGAGAAGTATTCGCGAGCATCGTATGGAGCCCTTCGTGTCCAATTTAATAACGCGTTTAGAAAACTGATGGGGTTGCCATGGCGCTGTAGTGCGTCAGGGATGTTTGCGGCGGCGCGTGTAGATTGTTTTTATACTATAATGCGCAAGCGCGCAGCATCCATGGTGGCACGAGTCATGGCCAGCCCCAACAGGGTTCTGAAAATGATAGCGGACAGAGTGGACTGTCCTTATATAATTCACTGTTGCCAGTTACATATGTCACCGTATTGTGTTGTTTACTAACACGTAGTTTTAAGAACATTGTTACTAACCCTTTATGAGTCTTGGCTCGAAATAAAGTTTTTGAATTTGAATTTGAAAAATTAATTATACAACTACTGCCTCGTTGGTCTACTGGTCGCAAGCGCTACTGATGAGCATGAGGTTGATTCCCAGGTCAGGCAAAGAGTTATTGGGCTTTTCCATTAAGAATTTTTCAATAGCAGTCTGGATTTGTGCCCGGTTGATGGCATTAATAAGCTCGCCCCCCCTTAAACATAACTGGCGAAATGCGGATGTACCTACTATAGGTACACCTCTGCTCTTTGGAGAAAGAAGTCATGATGTTAACTTGTGTGTTGTGGTACTAACTATTTATACAGATTATATCAAAAACAACCCGCGGGGCAGCCAACGGTCTTCACACGGTGGCTGCCTGGTTATGGACACGGCGCCCAGGAATAGGTGGCGAGAAAACCTTGACGAATACCACAGGGGTTGGATCCAGGAGGACAAAAATGCCTGAAAGGATTTGAGGGGAAGCCTAAGCTCTACAGTGGGACAGTGTAAAAAAAGGGCTAATAAATAAAATTAGATCATCTTGTTCTCTCTCTGTCTTACTACCCAAGGTTCAGTTAAAAGCTATTCGAAATCCGCCAGGCTCTGTATCGAATTATCGATGCTCAAGTGTGCCAACAGTAAAAGTTAATGTCACCCATATAACAAGAGTGACAAACAGTTGTAAACATTGAGACAATAAAATAAAGTAGGTTAATAGATTAACCTGAATGAGATGCAGGATTAATCTTCTACACGAGGAAGAGTATATAGGTAAAGTTGAAGAAGTGTAATATAATTACCTTATAAGATATATTATTTACATACATACACTCACGCCGTCTTAGGGTAGGCATCCTTGTGTAATTAAAACTTTATAAAAATCGCCGGAAATAAGTTACCTCATTACCCGTTAAGCCTCGTAGGTTGACCAGCGACATGCCAAAAACCAAAAAACAGGAAGAGAAAAAAACTTAATTTTAACTGACTTAAAAAAAAGAGGAGGTTATTTAGTCTTTCGACGCATATTTTTAAAATTTGAAGAATAATATAAAAAAAATTGTACCATTCTTTTGGCTCTAAAATATTAAAAAAATAAACAAAAACAACAACGTAGAGTACCATCGACAGGAAAAGAAGAAGAATAAATTGTGCTAAGATTAATATTAAAGTACTTTCTCCAGAGCGTTCAGCGGAAAGTACATACAAGATTGTGTATTCAGTTTTGCTATAAATTCAAAAGTCGCCTACATGGATACCAGAATCTGGTATCCATGTAGGCCACTTTTGAATTTACAGATTATTATTATTATTTACTCCGCCAAAAGATTTGAAGAGCCACATTTACGTACTAAACAAACTGAGCAAGTCTTACAGAAATAATGAGCAAGTTTTTTTCCCCGTAAGTATTTCTTGTATACTACCAGGGTATTGCAAACAACCACTACACTACACGTGCCTCGTTAGTTCAGCGTCAGTTAATACAAGAAAGAAGAATGTTGAAAATGATTTTTCCTACTTATATTCTCAACGGAAATGCTTGAGGAAATACGGTAAGCTTTAGATAAGGGACACTGGCCACTTTTTAGGTCAGTCCACAGGGATACGGATGAAATATATCTTCTTTGTTACACGAACCAACTCGCCAGGGAAGAAGAAAATTCGAAATTAATATAAGATCTTATATCTAACGAGGGAATGTCGTGAGAATTAAAGTTTTAGTAAAGTTCAATGAACGATGGTTTTAAGAGTATAGGGGATGATAAATCAGCAGTTCTTGTCAAAAAATCTTACGATGATAATTCAAATTCAAATTCTTTATTTCAGACATTGAGTCCATAGTGTTAGTGTACAATGTGATGAGTAATTTAAGATTGAGCGGATATGTAAACTGGCACGCCCTTTATGCCTGGAGGCTTTCATTCAGGTATTAAGTTCTGTTTATTTTTTAGTATTTATTTTTGCTTGATTCGATGTTTTTTTTTGTTGGTAAATTGGCTGACATAGCAAATAACATTTAATTTAATGTTTCGTGTTGCGTTAAATTATTTTGTATAGAATCAAGTTTTTCTAACTGAACAGACAGCTGCGCTGTTGGGGAGTTTGTTGCGCCACTTCTTCTTCCCAGCTAAAGCACTAGGAAGTGTTGAAGGGCGTGCGTTTTTGGGGGACTGGTAATGTAATTTTGACGTTCGCAAAGTGCTGATTTTCTGCCTAGTTTGAATAAATAACTTTTGCATTTCTGATAGTAGGTAGGTTTCAGTAAAAGGATATTTCGGGCAAAAACATTCCTTCTAGCCAAGAATATCCTTCATTCATCCGTCTCAAACGCTTGAGGTAATTTATCTGTAAAAAAATACAGAATTTCATAATTAGGCACCAAGGCTTTTCTCCTAGTGTGTCTCATAATTAACTTTGTAGGTTTTAGCGTAAGCAAGTAGGTACCTGCCTATCATAGGATGGGATGACCATCCTATTTCCAACCCATCCTATGGGTTGGCATATCGTTGTATTCGTCAAAACGGACCTTCAATACTCTAACGTCTCTAATGTTTAAAACTTTCCGGTTTTAGGAATGAGACGATTATGTCTGTAAACCTTATGACGTAGGTCGTTAACGTCAACGTTAACGTTACCTCTGTTACGAGTAACTTTTCAATTACATGACGTGATGCATTCTTTGCTTGGTAAAAACAAATTCTATTCTCATAATATTGTGCATGTAATGCGGAGCAGTGAGGAAAATATATATAGTATAATATAATCTTTATTTATATAAAACAGATTGTAGTACATGTTATCACAAAGTAGGTAGTATAAAATTTCTGGCAATCATGTGGGTGACGTGCTGATCTCCTTGCTAGGCTATGAAATAGCCTGTAAAATGAAATGAAATAAAAAATGTCGTGAGGAAAGTTTTGAGTAGGTATGAGAATGGCTATAAGAGAGGAAGACCAAAGAAACGATGGGTGGACCGTGTGAAAGATAATATGGCTAGTATGTGACTACCGAGATGATGACTAATAGAGAAGCATGGAAGAAAAGGACATGTTGCGCCGACCTCAAGTAAATTGGGATAGGGACAGGGGAATTTTGACGATGATGATCAATCATGGTAACTATTATTTCAACCATGTGAATGGAATCAGAAATTAGAAACATACAAAATGGAGTTCTATTACATAGAACTGTCGCTAGCAAATTAAGTGGTAGCTGTTATAGTGGTACTTATTAAATACTCACACAGGAAGGCCCGTATTACATAAGCTCATTCAAGACTCAAGCCATACTTAAAACTAGTTTCAACCAATCAAAAGGCTTTAAGCAAGTTTAAAGTAATGCTTGAGTTTTGAGTGAGGTTCATACGGGCTTATTGAGAGCAGTGGTGGCCCAGTGGTAACGGCCGAAATTCTAAATGAAAGCAGTGCGGTATCGTAACGCTTACCGACCAATGAGGAAACAAAATCAGCGCGGTATCGATTCGGTAAAGTATGCTCGGTATACCGCACCGACCAATGAGTAAATGTCCTAACAAAACGACAGTGTTACACATTCTATTAATAAAAACTTATTCCGTTAAGGAAGACAGACGTGGTAAGCTGCTAACGAGAGAAATGATAAAATAATTTTATTAAGAGATAGGCAGCATTCTTGTTCCGTTTGTGGGTAGTTAGGGAGTCCCTAGTTCTGGTTCGTTGTTCTGGTCGAAAACTAATAACATAATAGATGAAGGCACTGTTTCTAGACCAGTGGTGGCCCAGTAGAAACGGTCGCGATTTACGAGTTGTAAGTCGTGGGTTCGAACCAAACAGCCACTTTGTGTAAATTATTTCATCATCACTGCTCTCACAACGGTGAAGGAAAACATTGTGAGGAAACCGGCATGACCTAGAACTAAAAATTCAAAAACCTGTGACATCCGCCAACCTGCACTGGGACCGCGTGGATTATGGAATATTAGCTAGCCATACACGCATAGATGTGGCCGGCAGATGAGACCTGAACGGGTACCTGACGGATATATCTGTGTGTCTATGTCGAAAAAAGGCACGGATGTGTCTGCCTGTCGCCTGCTCGCTGCCCGTGCTCAAAACGAACGGATCGGGCACGGGGCGGTCCAATCCGAGCTTTTAACGAAGTCGTGATTACAACTGATGCCCGACACGAGACCGTGTGTGGCGAAGTAACGGATCAGATCCAAGAGGCGGCCGCCGGGCACATCTGTGCGTGTATGGCTAGCTTTTCCCTCTCACAGAGGAGAGGAGGTCTGTGTCCCAGTAGTGGTAACATTATAGGCTGATTAATGATTATGCTTGTGCTATGCTAACTTTATTAGATGGATAGAACTCTCATAACTGCAAATAGAACAAAGAGAATGTTATAGGTATTAGAAAGGCACATTAAATAAGTTAGTAAAAGAAGTAAATTCTGTCATTTCGCGAGAAGAAAATAAGTGACAACGAGATGGAGTTTTTTCTATTGACTGAAGCTTCGATAAAGAATACTGTCATGACTTGACTAGACTTAACACAAAACAAAAAATGTGCCAGCCTTACTAAAATTAAGGACAAAGTACACTACCCTTTTTTACTTTACGTCATTTAGTTCGTGAGCTCTTTTTATAAGTATTCTGTGAGTTTAATTTCAACTTTGGACAGAGGCAATTTTGTCTCAAAAATATTTATTTTTATTTTGCCCCTGTTTATTGCTGTTGAAGTAGGTATTTACTAAGGGATCTCGCGGTCTAGACGGCCAGGAACACGACCAGTGGTCGCAGCGATCAGGTAAACTATAGAAACCGATACGAATCGCGAACTTGGTCGCAACGGCCAA
Source organism: Conistra vaccinii (assembly GCA_948150665.1). Lineage (NCBI taxonomy): Eukaryota > Metazoa > Arthropoda > Insecta > Lepidoptera > Noctuidae > Conistra > Conistra vaccinii. The sequence continues at coordinate 11,881,833 of OX411327.1, read as the reverse complement.
CTAGCCGCAGACCATACCGTGGCCGTCTAGCGCGCTAGATCCCTTAAGGTGCGTCCGGATATGTTTTTTTATCCGTACTGTGTATCCGTACCGTATCGCCTTTAAACTTGGCGAAAAACCTATTCGCAATGGATCGGAGCGTACCTAGATCCGGATCCGTATCGAGACGCGCGCCGTACCACAGTACCGTACCGAACTGGCGTCGAAACTAGAGTTCTTGGATCGCGACGTTGATACGAAACGGAGGTACAGTACGGAAAAAAGCTAATTTTTAACTTAACATTGCCTGGTAAAAGTAATAAAGAAACCTGATTTCAGTGAGTATATTTTGTAAGATATAATGTTTGATAACAAAAGAATTAGTAATATGAATGAAATTATACCTACGTAGTGTAATTATAGTGAGTTATGTTAAATATTGAATATCAGAAGTTTAATGTATAAAATTTAATTCCTACTCTATAATACATTATATTGACCTGCACAGTGCACAGTCATGCATGTTGCCCTAATTAGTTACTCTTCTGTCACCGCCTTTAATATGCATATCTTTATAGCCGGTGACGTCACGGCTTGCATTAGCTTTGAGCCGCATCGATGCATAATGCCATACTGATATCACTAAGCTTTTGATCTAGTGATGAAGTGTGAACATGGAAATGAGAATGCCGTGATCATCACGAATAAATACATAGAATGCAATTTCAGCGAGAATAGAGAAAAAAAGATCAGCTCTCTAATTACGCAACACATTTTCGTAAACGATTCGGACTAATCTGTTTCATTTTGACAGTTCAACAACATTCATTGCGTTATTTACATTGTTGAGCAGTTTTTTTTTGGAACTTATGAAGCAATGATGAATAATATGAAGCAATGATGAATAATATGATGAATAATACTAATAAGTTGTATCAGCCCAAGACGAATCTCACACTTACATCCAACAACAGCTATAATATGTGCATCAAATTGTATAATAGAATTCCAAATACATTAAAGACACTTCCATTTTTAAAATTTAAGCGTATTTTAACAAAAATACTCATTGATAAATGCTTCTATAGTGTACTTGAGTTTTTGGATTATAAGTTATGAATTTTGTAGCTTGTAGTATAATGTCATTTAATTAATTTAATATAATTTACTAATCGCATGCATTATTCAAGTAATTTAATTCATTTATTAAAATAATTAATGTAGTATCTAAATATATTATGTAAAAATTTGCACGCCGAAATTAAAGGCATAATAAGAGATCGTTAATTTATCATAAGAACTTTCTGTACCTTATTTATGCAAATAAATGATTTTGAATTTGAATTTGAATGGATTAGCAATCTGTTTCAAAACGATTCAAATTCGGATTGATCGCGTATTACGTAATAAGGGTACAGAAAGATCTCGGTAAGTTACATTTATATTTTTTATGTTTTAAAATAGTTCGTTTACTTTAGGTATTCTGAAAAAATATTTTTATTCTTGAGAATTAAGTAGATAACTTTGTAACTGACAATCCTTCACAATTCACATTTGTACTCATTAGATACAGTTTACGGGCACTGGCCTAAAAATATGTATAACATAACATCACGCCACTAATCCCCGAAAGGTTAGACAGAGGTGTACCTATAGTACACTCACATTTCGTCAGTTATGTTTAAGTCCTATGTAATAGAGAGCGAACCTATTGCCATCAACCGGGCACAAATCCAGACTCCAGGCTACCACTGACAAATTCCTGATAGAAAACCCAATAAAACTTTGCCCGACCTAGGAATCAAACACAAGACCTCATGCTCAGTAGTAGCGCTTTTGAACACTAGACCAACGAGGCTGAAAATAAATATATATCCACTATTAATCAAATTAATCTGCCTAGATTTTTCGCAAGTATCCTGGGGTCGGCTGCCAGTCTAAACGAATGCAGCTCAATACCAGTATTTGATATGGAGCGACTGCCCATCTGACCTCCACAACCCAGTAACTAGGTAATACGACACCCCTTGGTAAGACTGGTTATAATACTTTCGGGCTTCTGACCGACCCTTAACGACTGTCAGCCGGAACCAATTCCGAGGCATGAAGGAGTCTCGGATTGTAAAGATGGTCACTCATCCACGGACCAACCCCGGAAAGCGTAGCTTAACCTAATGGATCGACCCGTGCGGCTGTTATTACTTAGCCACGAGCTCCTCTAAGATACAATGAAATATATCCACTATAATACAATGCAGAATTCTCCTGAAGAACTTATCCAATACCCAAGTTCCGCGCATAGTTCACGGTACCAAGACATTCTTTGAGTTTTTCAATATAGACGGATGCACTTTTGATTTGACAAGTTTACTACTTCTAAGTTTTGTTCGGAATTATTTTCTGTATCCAAGACTATTCAAAGACCTAAGAATTATAATTTTACCTGCGGACAAGAAACTTTGTTTCGTCGAAAATGCAGAATACGCATCGTTTTAAATATCCACTGAAAAACAATATAAAAAAACCACTAACTTATCATGAAATATTTCCGAAACCACACAAGGTAGTTTCTTGAAGTAAAAAGCAACATTGAAGTGTATTTAATAGCGCATAAAAAACACATTCCATAGTTCTCTATTAGTCGTCATCTCATTCTCTAATCACCCCAAGATAGCCATATCATTTTTCACACAGTTCATCCCTCGTTTCTTTAGGGTTTATAATTTTAATAGTAGGTATCTTAATTTTGGCAAGTATTATAAATATACATTTTTAGAGATGTATCAAGATATTATATTTAATTAAGAAATATTATTATTTATATGTATTATCCACGATAACGATATAGCGTGCACGTATTTCCATACCTACTTTTTAATGGACTTGGACGTCCATGATAATTATCATGACGTTAGAAATTATAATAGCACACAAGTACTATAACAACTAGGTTAACACCACTGATGAACTCAATAATTAATATTTGATTACTCTCTAATAATGTCAAATGCATTGGATTCTGCCCATAAATAATTAAGTTATCTTAACACATCACACTCCGATTGCTTTTAGCAAGGACATGACACTGTCATGATTAATTTGTTATTAGATTGTCACATTGACATTTCAGTTTATAGTAGGGTCACAGATTAGTACAGATGGGACACTCCACAAAATCATTTAAATAAAAAGCGACTCTTGCTGCGACATAATAAAGTGGAATTCAGGTCGCACAACGCTAATTATTCGACGTTCCAACAGTTATAGTCACCTAGAAGTTGCCACTCTTTCTATCGCGTAACTCTTATGACTTCTGACAACAACGTTACGTCCACTGAATTCGACAAGTCGAGCCCATCGTGTGCATTTGTATTTATCTGTGGTAGAGTTGATTAAAGGCAGATAGGCTTGTATCTAAACGTAGTCTATACCCAAACATGACCTCACATGGAAGTACTTTGATCGTTTTGTGATACATACTAATAATCGCCTGTTGTACCTAATGGCGTGCCTAATACATTTATCTCAATGATCTTCATCCAAATCTGCACCCATAGTTTTCATGGGTACCAGAATTGTTTTTTTAGGGTTCCGTACCTCAAAAGGCAAAAACGGAACCCTTATTGGATCACTCGTGTGTCTGTCTGTCCGTCGGTCACAGCCAATTTGCTCCGAATCTAATGGGCCGATTAACTTGGAATTTAATACACATATGTATTTCTGTGACCCAAATACGGATGTGAAACGAAAATAAATGATTTTTTAATATGGGGGTCACTTTTGGGGGGCAAAGAAGAAAATATTAAAAAAACAGTTTTGCAAATTGTACCGTGTGACATATCAAATGAAAGGAATTGTTACAAGAATCTCAAATATTATTTTAAAATAATTTTTAAACAAATATTTTTTGAGATATTTATGAAAATAGATGAAAATTGACCATTCCCCCCCCCCCTATCTCCGAAACTATTGAGCCTAAAATTATGAAAAAAATTCAGAGAATGGTTCCTTACTCATAGATTATAGGAAAACCTATAAGAAGTCTATGGTCTTAAAATAATATGGTAAATCTCTCAATATTGTGCTGACAAACTTACATTTGCGGTTGGAATGTATGGGAAAATAGGTTTTTCAACTACAATGTTAAGTTAGTTCTTGGGATAATTTATGGCTACTGCTAGTTTGACTAAAGCCCTCAGTACACGTTCAACGGGCTCGCCCAACGTGTACTAAGGCGAGGCATCCGTCACTACCTACCGCGAAGCATTCTGTTTGCCGATTTCATAGTACTATGCCGGCATTATCAGCAAGCACTGCTAACACATTAGCTTTAATTATAACAGTCTGTTCTAAATTCTACCACGATTTGGCTACTACATCCAGGATTGTCTTCAGACGAGGGAACTCCTCAACGGTCAACAGTACAAACAGCAAATTTTATATACGCTTTAATTATCATAGTCCGTTCTAAATTCCATCATTTATGGCTGTTGCACCCAGGATTGGCTTCAGGCGAGGGAACTCCTCAACGATCAACAGTGCGGGCACGAAATTTTATGTACCCTTTAATTATGATAGTCTATTCTAAAGTCCACCATGATCTGACTGCTGCACGCAAGATTCGCTTCAGATGAGGGAACTCCTGAACGGTACACAGTACAAACTCGAAATATAATGTACGCTTTAATTGTGGTAGACCATTCTAAATTCAGCCATAATCTGGCTGCTGCCCCCAGGATTGGCTTCAGATGAGGGAACTCCTCAACGGCCAACAGCACAAACAAGAAATTTAATATATGGTTGAATTATCATAGTCCGTTCTAAAGTTCACAATGACCTTGCTGCTGCACCCAGGATTGACTTGAGACGAGGGAACTCATGAACGGTACACAGGACAGACACGTTTTATATATGCATTTAATTATGATATTCTTTTCTAAATTCCACCATGATCCGGCTGCTGCACCCAGGATTGGCTCCAGACGAGGAAACTCCTCAACGGCCAACATTACAGACACGAAATATTATATATGCTTTAATTGTGATAGAATATTCTAAAGTCCACCATGATCTGACTGCTGCATCCAGGATTGGCTTCAGAAGAGAGAAATCCTGAATGGTTCACAGTACAGACACGAAATTGTATATGGATATGTATTGTGCTAATAAACTAAATGGGACTAGAGTCTGATGATAGAGCCGGAAGATGACCATAGGAACTTCTAAAATAAACGAGACAGTACCATCGAAATTGGACCGGTTCGTTTTGTCCTGACAAGAACTATAGCCCAAAGTAGCATCTAGGGTCTGATAATAGAGCTGAAAAGTGATCAAAGAAACTTCTCAACCAAACATAATAGTATCATTGTGTTTGCGGTCGTTGGTTTTGTCTTACAAAGTACTGTAGCCTAAGGTGTAGTCTAGGCCCTCATGAGAGATCTGGAAGGTCACCATACGAACTCCTTAACTAGACAAGATAGCCCCGTTGTGTTTCGGCCATTTGGATTTGTTTTGTTTCAAAAGCTTGAGGCGTGAACGGTTTTCTTAAACAAAGATAAGCCTCAATCTTTTAAGAAAACATTAAACTTATCTGTTTACGTAAGTCTTATTTTGTTCTTTATAGTTTAACCGGTATCGTCCTACTGGCACTATATAGTGCCACTTTCCTATACAATATTAATACTTTAATAAAAGCTTGTTTAAAAAATATTTTTACTTATATTTTATTCAGCCTAATACAGGACGTAATCCGATGGCAGTTTTAACTCATACACCATTGTGGGAACCATTTAGCCTGTTTCTAATGAATAAAATAATGCGTCAGAGGGATGATCCATTTGACATTTTATTATTTTATTGTTTATTACTGCAAAATTGTTGACATTTTTATATTAATTTGACATTGACTGTAATTCAAACGATTAGACATTACGTATAATTATGTATTGTTATAAATTGTTATTTAAAATTATAATGTCTTTAAATTTTAAATTAAACATGATTTGCATGCCTTTGTGACGGTAGAACAGAGACTACAATATAATCGAAAAATGAAACATCGGAATACCTTCTATCACTCGGCCTTAGTCCACGTATTCAAGAATATACGACAAGACAGAATTCAACACTATTGTTGAATTCTATCTTGTCTATACAATAATATTCAGAAATTTCCCTCTACAATCCGGTACCATACATAGTTATTTTAGTTACTACAAACAACGGGACAGATAAAAAAAAAAAACATGGTACAGGCGGCCCGCGAGCTGTGGAGCAGGTGGTTTTAACGCTCACCACCGCAGCTTCGGCTTGCCGGCCGGCGGCGGTACATATTCATCGTACGGAACCCTCTCCACGCGAGTTCAACTCGCACTTGACCGTTTTTTTTTTAATTTCCGCTTGGACGTTTGAGCGCGGCATACCTGTAAGTTTGACGTTGGAAAGTTTATCAAGTTATGAATTAGTCTTCATATAATTTATAGACAAAATTAAACTTATTTTCTAATTGCAATGATAGTTTTCAGTTTTGGCCCGGTTAGGGATATGATCGTCAAATACAGGTAAATATGTAGCTAAGTAATAACAGCCGCTCGAGTCGATTGAAGGTTAATCTATTTACGCTTGCCGAGGTCTGTCGGAAGATGGGTCACCATCTTTTACATATCGAAACCGTTCCATGACTCGGAAAGCTAGTTAAGCCGTTGGTCCCGGCTGTCATTTGTAGACCTTTGACAATCGTTAAGGCGAGTCAGTATCCCGAAAGAAAGACAACCACGGCAGTCTTAGGTAACAAGGGGTATCGTATTACCCAATAACAGGTTGGTGAGAGAGCACAGAGCAGAGTAGAGCAGTGGTGGCCCAGCGGTAACGGCCCCGACTGACGAGTCGTATAGGTCGTGGATTCGAACCCAAGCAGGCGCTTTACTTTATGTAAATAATTTCATCACCACTGCTCTCAAAACGGTGAAGGAAAACATTGTGAGGAAGTTATAGGCTGATTAAGATGAGTGTTGGTGACGTCAGATAGGCAGTTCCACATAATAAAATACTGGTATTCAGTGCATCCGGTTAGACTGAAAGCCGACAACATAGTTGAGAAAAGGCTAGGCAGACGCTGAGGGAGTTAGGATATCTCAGACCAAATAAAAAAACCAAGACAACGCTGTCAACAGTGTCGTGAGGCCCGTTTCGTAAGCATATGTGCACTTAGTGAGGTGTAGTTTGATTGTAAATGTGTGTGTGTGAGCGTGTATGCACAGAGCGGAGGTGTAGTTTTGGCATGCTTCGCTGTATTGTTCGCAGCGCTATGTCTTGGTTTTTTATTTGGTCTGAGAAGGATATGTAAAAGTTATAGAATCTGTGTGAAAGCCAAATGTTATAGGTACATTGATGAGTTATAAGCTTGATTATTCAGAAGAGCCTGTTAAATCCATTTTTAATTTTTTAAACTTAATAATACTAGTATTTGGAATTACTTTACTTAATACTAATGGTATTTGGAATTCTAGAATTACTTCGCCTTCATTCGCATAATATTTAAATGAAAAGTTTTATTAATTTACATTTCAAAGGATTGCCGAGGCTAACGATTAAGAAGAAATGCCTTTGTTTTACAATTCATATTTTTTCCTCTCAGTTGCGTGAATAAGTGTACTTAAGTGTATTTTGCAAGCTTGCTAAATGCTAAATAAATACACTACGTGGACATATTAAGAATAAAACTTGATCAATGTTAGAAAAAAAATGTACATACAAGTTAAATTATATTTAAATTTTAAAAACCCCCGACACAAACATTTCCTCATTTCTCTTTCCTATTCAATCACCAGACCCTGTTCATCATCTATCCTATATATTGAGACTATTCCAATGAGCCCAAACACGATACTTGTGCTGTAAGTTGGTAAGGGAGTTGGGTATCCTGCACATTCCAGGTGATGCTGCAGCATCAGTTCAGGGTTACTATGTTCTTCTAATACCATTGAAGTAACAGAATACCAAATTTCCAAACGATCAGACCTGTGGAACATGCTCACATCCATTGTTCAACTAAAAAAGAGCTGATAATCTTCAAATGGCTGAATAGATTTTGATAAAACATATCTAAGAACTATTGCTACAAAACCTGCTTTCAAATTGAAAAAAAAAACGTATTCAAATTGTCCTGTCAGCTTAATAAGCTTTTCACACATTACCCACAAAATAATGTGAAACGCGTTACCTCCTAGATGTAAATTAACAGGGTCAAGTTAACGCACTAATCCCGGAGGTCAGGAGAAAATCATATAAATGCTGTAAACCGCTGAATAAAATATTCACACCGGTCCGGGCTTCAACGACCTTTTTATAGTATTCACACCCTTATGTCAAAGTAAGAACGGTCATAACGGCTTAAAAAGCTCGATAAAGTATGTAGGTACAAACGCATGTAATCTTTCGGAGGCGGTCGTCGTAGTACGTATAGACAAAGGGATCGCTTTATTAAACTTTCATAAGAGCAACACTTAATCGGAAGGTTCTGCTTGAAGCGGTGTTTTTGCTGTATACAGCTGAATCAGGCGCTTGAAGGGCAGCTCTTAACCTCGAGAGCCCGAGGGCTGGCAAGAGAGCAAAATGTTAAAATCTCGCGTTCCATTTCTGAATAACACCATTCATTTTTGCAAGTCTGCTGATTGGAGCGTCACAAACGAGCGTGCAATGCGCCACTTGGGAGTCATTCGTATCTCGCTGAGAATTTTATTTCATTTTTTAAATATCTACAGCACGTATGTTTATGCCCACATAAACAAAAGATCACGCCTGTATTCCCCGAAGGGTTAGGCAGAGGTGTGTTTATACCTACTACACCCTTCATTTCGTTAGTTATGTTTAAGGCCCATGTAATAGGGGGCGAGCCTATTGCAATCAACCGGGCACAAATCCAGACTCCGGGCTACTACTGATAATTTCTAGATGGTGAAACCCGATTATATTTTGCCCGACCCGGAATCAAACCTGACCTCATTCTCAGCAGTATCGCTTGCGACCACTAGAACAACGAGGCAACGAATTACACAAAATTATAAAATTATATATTTAGAGTTTGACAAGTTGTTCAATAGAAACAAACGTCAATTTTGTTTGCGTTTCGGAAACACAGATCGAGGCATCACAGTGATTAACATAACCGTAGCAGGTATTTGAACCTGGAGCACTTAAATGATCTCTGTGAAGTTACCTTTTAAAATATCTGCATCATTAAACATCTTTTGCACGACTCTTAATGCGAAGCATTAGAGTGTGCTCTACGATCGAAAAATATTTTTTGCCCCATTTCTGTAACTGTTTTTATTGTTACACTCCTGGTAGTACACAGAACCTACTTAATTTATATACCATTGTATAGATGATTAAATGGAGATTAATACTGTACTTTTTAACAATTGATTTAATGCAGCAGAAATGGAAAAAGCATCAAAATAGTTGAAAAAAAATTCCTGTCCGTCAATTTATGAACCCTGAAAACATTGTAGCTTGCGATAAAATCAATTAATTGAGTCAATTTTTTTTTTATACATTCGTTTCAGCCGTAGAAGGAACCCTATTGAAAATGGCTCTTTTATTCAAAGTAGTTTAATTATAATTAATAAAATACTAACTAAAATATAATATCTTTATCTAAATATTTCCAACCATTGACTTGATGTTGCCTAGCAACCGCCAAGTAAATATCTTTGTCAGTCTTTGACATTACGACTTCATGAAAAGTGATAAATTGTTCATTTTTGTTAAAAACTATGTTTTGAATTTCTTTTTCGTATAAGAATGAGTGCTATGTATGAGGCGTGCACTTTTGGATTTTCCAAACTATTTATAATTATTATGTGATGAATTCATCTAGGTACATATATTTTTCTTGGTTTATAAGGAGAAACTGACTGACTGACTGACATATCAACGCACAGGCGAAACTACTGGGACTAGGAACGTGAAATTTTGGACATGGCTTCCTTATATAATGTAGTGGAGCACTAAGGAGTTTATGGAAATTCGATTTTTAAGGGGGTGAAAAAAGGGGAATTTGTATGTAGGAATAATATTATTCCTTGAGTTAATAAACTTGAATCTTTGCACAACCTAGCAAAAAGTACTAGGCTTGCATGAATTCACGATAGAATTCAATCATTATGTTATGCTACTCATATGATTTGGTTGAGCCAGACAGATAGTTTATAACCTGGATTAACACATAGGATACATTTTATCCCGGCACTACGTTTCCATAAGATAATTCCCGACATCCACGCGAGCGAAGCCACCAGAAAAAGCTAGTCTTGCATAAATGTTTAACATTTCAAATTGTTATTCAAGGCACGAAGGGGGATTTTCAGGATTGATAGCAGCAAGAATTTTTCTTTTTATATGAAATATCTAATAAATGTCAAAGATTCAAGGAAGATGGACCTGAATAAAGCTTTAATTACTTAATAAAAAAAGGGGAATTTGTCATTTTGTACCTTCATTAAGAAGGTGGTCTTCATTTATCGCTCGACTTTTTTCCAGGATCGCTAAATTGAATTAAAGGGAATATCCTACCTAAATATTTATTCGCCTTTGTTCTATTATGAAAGGGTATTATAATAACTAATTATAAAGGTATGCGAAGCAAAAGAAGTATGTAAGGATCATCGTAGAAGGGTCTATAGTTTCTGCCTATCCCCGCGTAAGTTAATGTATGTGTATGTGTATTATTCCGGATCGTTAAAGTCGGAATCGGATCAATCCGCCTTCCAGTCTAACCGGATGCAGCTGAATACCGTACTTTACATGGAGCGACTGCGTATCTGATCTCCACAGCTCAGTAACTGAGTAATACGATACCCCTTGGTAAGACTGGTTGTCAGACTTTCGGGCTTCTGATGACCCGTAACGACCGTCAAAGATCCACGAATGTCAGCCTAACGTGCTTTCCGAGGCACGGAGCTATCTCGGAATATTAAGATGGTCACCCGTCCACAGATTGGCAAGCGTAGCTTAATCGAATGGATCGAACCGTGCTGCAGTTGTTACTTAGCCACATCTTACAGTCCTATATTCGGAATCGGATACGAAGATATAATGGTTTTGGGGTCACTGTGAAGTAATCCGGAGCTTAGGTGTTTGCATGTGTTAGGTACGTACACTAGGCCGTACGTCAGTGGTAAAAAAACTAGTGTAGCTATGCTAGGCTAGCTCAAGGTCATGTGTTATAGGTGTGCAGTCGAGTGTTACTGATGGGCAGTCGCGTGCATCACTTTTACGCTCTCGAAAATATGGTATATTAGCTTTCGCTCGCGGCTTCCCCCACGTGGTCGGAAATTATCCTACGGGAATGTACTACCGGGATAAAAAGAATCCTATATGTTTATCCAGGTTATAAACTATGTGTGCCAAATCTAATCAAATCTGTTCAACCGTTTTTGCGTGATTGAGTAACAAACAACCAAACATACAAACTTTCAGATTTATAATATTAGTAGGATTTCGCCTTTGATTTACTCAGCGAAGATATTGTATACTCATAAAATAAAAATTTGATTTTATCTCAAGGATAGCTGAAAAATACTGTCAGATTTTTTAATTTCTTTATAAGGTTTGCTAAATAATAGGAAAAATACATTAATGACAGGGTTTCAAAATAAAGGTTTATTCAACATTATTTTTCTGCTTTATTTTGTATGGAAGTTGAAAAAAGTGGTTCAACTAAATGCAAGTAGACCATGTTGAAGATATTTTTTAATTTTCAAAATCAAAGGCAGTTTCTTGTAACAAAATGATCAAACGTCAGTCTCGCGTAATTTTAATTAAAGAAGTCAGTAATACCTGGGGCTGCAGTCTCGACATAGATAGCGATTACTTTACGACCGAATTCGGACGCAAAGTCCTAATGGCGTCCCTAGACCGTCAAATTGCTTGACAAGCACGAAAAAATCACGTGCATGTCAAGTACGTGTGCGTGTTCATAATAAGGACTTTGCGACCAAATTCGGTCGTAAAGCGATCGGTATCTATATAATAATATTTTATAGAATGAAAATAACTGAAGCTTTACTCCGGAATACTAAGGGTGCGTATCCACCAGAGATGAGCGAGGGTGCTTGCTTAGCGAGGAATACAAAAATAGTTTATTGTGCCAAAAGAAAATTACATTACATAAAAAAATGTGTTTGGAGCCTCCTTATGCCTGTAGGTATTAGAAGCCTCCGCTCTTTCACATCATTGTCGTACACTTATACTAACCAAGTTAATATAGTGTACTGTGAGTCTGTGACCTTAAGGGTTAGTATGCAATGTCAAGGAATATCCGTAAAACTTACCAATAACAACCATTGCCATGCCTGCCATGTTTTGTCTCTGCATCACCCTAAGGTTGACTGGTAGAAAATGCCCCAGGCATTAAATCCGCCTTTGTACAGTATTTTGTTTTACTTGTGCATAAAGTTTTAATAAATAAATAAACAACGCTAACTTTGACAGTGAAGTGATGTTATTGGTTAGTTTCACACACATCCCTCGCTACGCATGCTCGCTCATCAAAGGGGGAAACACAGCCTAAATGCCGTCACTCATTAGTTAGTACAGGAATATCAAATGATGCCATATCCGATTACAGATGAAGCCCGATCGATTTGCAAACAGAATATGATTGATTGTACGCACGTTTGATCAAACGAAACCATTGATGTTACAAATAGGTAGGTAGGTACCTACTTCAAATCAATTTGCATTTACAGGGGAATCTATTAAAATATCAAATATTTTAAGCATAATTAAGTACATTTTAGTAGGAACCAGATACTCTGTCATCCAAAATGGATTGAATATACTTATATTTTCATGGTAAAGGCCAGATTCTCGAACGAAAATTATCGCATAATTTATGTGACAAATTGTCAAGCGCGCGTAAACTGCTGCTATTGCCTATTTACGCGCGCTTGACAATTTGTCACATTTATGTTGCATAATTTTCGTTCGAGAAACTGACCGTAAATTTCGTAAAGAAATTGCGTTATTAGCCGGTGTCTTAATTGCGTTCCGCTAAAAAATTACATGTTAAGGACATAAAGAAAAAAAAAGAAAGAAAAACCACACACATACACACCACCATCATACACCTGCATATTATTATTTACTACACTTTTAAAATGAGAATGTTTTAAAATGAGAAATTGAATATTATTAAAACTAATATGAGCATTTCCAGTTCGAAGTACTTAATGAGAAGGAAAAAATGCAACATTATGAAAGCAAACCTTTGAACAATACGAAACTCAAGGTGATCAAATAGCGACTCATGCTGGATTCTGGAACAAAGCTTGTTAAGAACAAAAACTTAATAATTTGTTGTTTTCAAGCTGCGGGTCTTAAGTCAATGGCGACGAGCTCAGCGGGCTATTGTTTTCATGTTGTCAAAGTTAATTACGAAATTTCTTAACAAGCAAGGTAATCTCCAAAATAAAATTGAACTGAACTTGGCTTTCTTAAAAAAAAACACCGCAACGGAAAGTTTATCAGAATAAGCTTTGGAAATATTTTGATATTATTCACCAGATTGTGCTGAGACTGAATTTGCTAGACAAAATGAGACGATTAAAATGCATTCTCCTCAAATGAATTTCAGTGAAAATATTTGAGATAGAACCAAGGACAGACGACTCAAGCAAAATTTCTTTTCACTCAGCTAGTTTTAGAGAAAGACAAATCTAGAAAAAAGGGACACTTTCTATTCATACACAATCGACCCGTAGATTTTAGAGCCCGCAGTTTTAGACCCTGTGATAACTAAGGCGTAAAGATAAACCTTTCGTAAGGGAATCAAACCTTGAATCTACAATGTAGGGGCTGTGAGCATGAAAGGGATCAGTGGGGTGAAAAACGGGTTATACCGGCCCGCGGTCAAGCGGTCAGCTAAGGTGAAAAATGTTATAAAATACAAGGGTTCCGGAAACTTTGACGTTATTTCAGCACTCGAGATTAAACGTATAGGGTTTTTGTTTTTGAGCACAGTTTCGGAATGCTACGTTCTACGTACGTAATGAAAATTCTGATTAATTACCAGCGTTTAGAGAGTGTTTTCCGGTATTTCTTTGTTATCCCTGATTAATTTTTGCTACTTTTTTAAATATCAAAATCCAAATCGACATTCGAACCCTCATTTTTCTTTTAACATTTACTAGGAAAATGTAGGTATTATTTAGTAATTCTAGATAATAATTTACAAACGTCACAATGGTCTGGTATGGCAAATCTGTCAAAAACTAACAATGGAGAGACCATTGTGACGTTTGTAAATTTGTAGACTTGGTCCCCTGGTTCTACGCACAGAGCGCATTCAACGCGTATCCCAGCGCGTCAAGAAAACACACGGTTGGATATTCAACTCTCGGCGCTAAACAGAGTGGAGGCCATCGCATACGCGGAAAAAAATCGCGACGATTTTTTTTTGCTTACTATGTTCGCGGACAAATGGAAGACAATCGGGCATGTCAGTATGTCTAAAGTTCTGTGACGAGTATATAAATGTTGCCTATTTTCTTTTCTATAACGAATGTAATTTTCTGATAGCCTTTAGGTGTTAAAGTGAAATAAATAAGTTTAATAAGTCAATTGTTGATAACATGAACCAAGAATATACTGCTGCCCGACCTCTTAGTTTTTGGCCAGCACCAATATTTAAACTAACTTCCGCCAGCGGCTTCGCTCACATGATACCTTCATAAATTAATAAAACTTATCTTACTCGGTGATAACTGATAATATAGCGTTTTATTGGCGAAATAAATTTTTAAATCGGTCCAGTAGTTTTTCAGTTTAATCATTACAAACAATTACATTAGGGTGGTATTACACTTATCAAATATCTTTGTCCAATTATGATGTTCAATATTTGATCAAATTTAGTTAAAGCTAAATAAAGCCAATGCATTTGATGAAGTCGTCCAATTTCTTTGATCAAATGTACATTGGACCAAGATATTTGATAAATGTAATACCACCCTTACACACATTACAAACAAAAATAAAAATCTTTTCTCTTTATCATAAAGCTGTTTTCAGACCAGCGCGATTTATCGCGCGACGCGACACGAACAATACAAAACTTCACGGTATAACAATAACCGGTGTCGCGTCGCGCGACAAATCGCGCTGGTCTGAAAACAGCTTTATAGGGTAATAGAAAGAAGCCATTGTTATCGAAATCGTTACACGGTATGATTTTCAGAATAACTTAGTAATTCAGTCATGTCGATGGTTATTTATATACTTAAGCTCACATTACCTATAACTACGTAACTTAGAACTAGCTTAACTTATTCGCTAGTACGTGAACTAACTTTTAATAGTTGGGTAAGTGAATAATAAGTTAGGTGGATCAACTTTAATGAGATGTGTGAACTTCTATAACTAGCGCTATAAATAATTCTCTTCTAGGCAAGACTAAGGCTGCCTGTCCACTGGAGCGGAGCGGAGAAAAGAGGAGCGGAGATGTGCCAATATTAACCATTAGAATCTTGACTCAGGATCACTGATCTAAACTCAGGAGCGGAGTCAAGATTCTATTGGTTAATATTGGCACATCTCCGCTCCTCTTTTCTCCTCTCCGCTCCAGTGGACAGGCAGCCTAAAGAGGAAAGCGATGAAGATAAGTAGAAATATACCTTGGTGCCTTTCTATGTATTTTTTGTCAAACCTAACTAATTTATAAATGCGAAAGTGTGTCTGTTTGTACGCTTTCATGCTAAAACGGCTGAACGGTTTCGGATGTTTGGTTGTTTTGGTGAACCATGATCTGGGTTAGGATATAGAAAGAATGAAAGAAAGAAAGAAGAAAGAAAAGTTAGTATTGAAATAAAACATTTAAAGGTGAAAGTCAAGATTTTTACTAAATCCTCATTTCGAGCAACATCGTCATAATTTTTTCATTCTTGAAGCGGCACACGTGAGAAGTCACGTACGACTACGTATAGTTAGTTTATTAGGAGAGCTATACTTTGTAAAGTAGGAGGCACTTCAAACTGCCAAGTCGATTTAATAACACACATGTGTGCAGCGTGCAGCAAGCGCACTGTGTTCTGCGACTTTCTCGGAAAACTCTCCCTTATGATTATTAAAACGTGCGTTTCGACATACCACCCGTGGTTACGGTTGAAATTATGTCAAGCTATTATTTTATCTAGTTTTAATAATGATTGATTAAAAAAAGAGTAGAGGAGAGAATATTACAGCATTATGTAAATTGCAGCATTCATAAATAGCTTTCATGCTTCTTTTGTTTAGATCTTCCCGTAGGGTTATTACGTATCTTGCAGAAGCAATGCGATAGCGATCATTTGTTTCATTTTGACAGTTCGACAACATTCAATGCGATAATTACGTTGCAGAGCAGAATTAAATTTCGAACTTATGAAACAATGGATTAGTAATCTGTTTCAAAACAAATTGATTGTGTATTACGTAATTAGGGTACCGGTATACTTCTACCTTTCGTGTGGTCAGAGACTAACAATTTAAAGCCGCCCATGGGCCTTTGACTAAGCTTCACATGCCGTCGAGAAATGTCTCTCAGGCATGCTGGTTTCCTCACAATGTTTTCTTTCACCGTTTTTGTAAAATTATAATTGTATAATACGCACATTGAATCTGAAAAGTCAGAGGTGCGTGCCTTGGGTTCGAACTCGAGCCCTATGACTTAGCAGTCTGACGGTCACACACACCACTAGGCTGTCACTGCTCACTATCTCGCCGGTTAGATGGGTTGATGACCTAAAGGAAGCTGTGCACAGGTTTCGATAGACAGGTTAAAGAAAAGTCCTGTCGTTGTACAGCTTGAAAGATGCTTACGTCAGGCAGTGGAGAACAAAGCTCCGGGAAAAAAAAAAAATATCCTGGTAAGTATTTGTGTTGTTCTAACAACTTTAAATAGACTTCAATGTTATTGTCGTACAGTTTAAAATACCATAGCAAGTTCCCCACAAAATATTAGCGAGCAATATTTTTCAGCACCATTGCTAAAAAAATAAATACCTGAATATGAAGGCCTGAGATGCGATGATGCCTGTCAGTGAGCAGAAAATATGTTCAGTATTTTTCAACAATTTCTGCATTTCATTTTTCTGTTAGTGTCATTACCAGGAGCCGTCTAAATTGACAGTCGGAAGTAAATTACTCCGACTACTGAAGGCTAATTTACCAGAGCCTCAGAGTCAGCATTTCAGTGTGAAAATATTCTGTACATTTGTCAAATAAACATTTTTCCTCTTCCTTAACCTTGACCTGGAAGGAAAGTGTTAAGATGAGAGTTTGAGATGGGGCTGCTGAGTAAATGCATAATTAGGTATACCTTTACACACGCATACCATCACACCTGTAAACCCTGAAGGGTTAGCCAGAGGTGTACCTATAGTTTCTACACCCACTTTTTCGTTTTTTCACCTAAGGTACTTTTTTTTGTTAAATCAGTTGGGGTAGTTAGTTAATGTTTGTTCAGTACAAAAATATCTGAACCGTGCTATTGCTCCGGTGAATAACGTTCTTGGTAAACTGATCTGTACCTTAATATGGAAATAAGAACAAATGGGCCATTTTGATCTTTTTCATATTGGCCATTTGAAATTGCCATTTTAGTTATTTTATTTTGTTTCTATCTAATTGAATAGATTTCTTGATTATACTCTAAATTTTCGTTTTCACCCTGAACAATTCAAAACTCACTATGAATAGAATAGGAAATCGAAAAAACCGACTTTATATGTCATTTCCTCTTTTTTGTTAACATTTCAATAGAACATATAACGAAAGGAAATACGTAGTTGTCTGTCGTCAGGTTTAATCAAAATCTTATCACACATCAAAAAGTGATAAAACAGGTCATGTTGACTTAAAGGGTTTCACTGACAATCATAAAATGTTACGATTTGATCCTGCCCTTGAAGCTGAATTCATAACGTATGTATTAGATCCCTATGAAATTCATATTTATAGATTAAGGCAACGATAACCAACTTTTAATGATTTTGTACTGAAAATCACGATTTGGAAAAAAAAAAAGTTAAATAAGAGCATATTTTTAATAACTTATTATATGGATATTTTAGATTATGATTATATTATGTAGTGAAATTAATTTATAAAGTTATGTCTAACGCGGATAAAAAACGGAGAATCACGCAAAAATTATCAAGCGTTTTTTTTCGGACACCTTCACTATTTTAAAGATAATTAATTATTGTTCTTTTAGTTAGTATATATTATTATGTGTTTTATTAAAACACTTTTTGTTTTATGTATAGTAAATTAAAAATGCTCATCAATATGTGACAGCGCTCCTGGATGGGCTATTACTGGTTGGTCGTACGACGCGTAGCCTGAGCTCATTACAGAACACGCAAGCTATCCACTCAAGGTTAATGGCATATATCTGCGTCTTAAAAACAGAGTTAGACCTCAAAATATTAAATATTCCTTAATATCGGTACCTTTACAGTAGGTAAGGTATATGTTATTCCTTTAAACAACCATTTTAATTTTTACTTAGAAGCTCAATGGCAAGCATGAAAATGTTAAAAGATCGACATTATAACAAGTGCAAGGCAAATCAGTGCCAGTTTTAACACTACCGGCGTCCCACGGGCGAGATTTTAGCGGCGCCCCTCGCTACTCTTGGAGAGCAGAGTGGCAAACATTTTTAGGTTTTGTTTCTTTCGATAGATATAGTTTAATTATATAGGAGATATTTTGTCAACGTATGCAGAAAAGGATAAATGCAGGATGCAAAAGCGAGCTCAATAATTTTTGACGCCTCCTCGGAATTCATACACAAGAACATACTGTGTCGATTCTTGCAGTAAAGTTTGATGAACTTGGAAAATGCAAGGATAAGGGAGCGAAGCGAGCTCGAAAATTTTAGCACTCCACCACGGAAAGCCTAGGTTTAATTTTGACCATTCATATTTAACTTATGCAAAAAAGTTTGATAATTCAATTCAGAGAACGTATGATGTGAAATCTCGTTATTAGCATTCCAGTGTTTCATACTGCTTGTTTGATCTCTGTTATTTTTATAATGCAAATATTAAAAGAATACTAACGCAATAAAATCTCGTTTTTCTTATGTAAATACTTCCAGAAATAAAAGTAATACTACCGTTTTGACGAGGGTTAAAACGAAAGCACGTAGGCATCTTGAACAGTCAAGACCTTCACGATGATGCAATCCTTACAATAATAATATTATATCATAACTATAAATAAATAGTGGAGGCACCCTTCTCCTTCGAATCAGAAGTTTTTCGCGTTCGGATGTCTGATCGTATAAAAGGCTTATTGTGTTATCAGGGTAGGGCCGACAGATGTATCATGGGAACCATTCCTATCCATAGGAAGGGATGATGAATAAAGTTCCGATGTGAACTAATCAGGGATTTTTATCACGTACGAAGTGATTTTCACCTAGCTTTGTATGACGGCTTATAAGCGATGTTTTGCCCTAAACATTAGGGTAAATTTTACTTTATACTGATCTTCGTGATACAGTCGTTTAATTTTTTTGTATCACTAAGGTCACAAATATAATATTGCTTTTACTATGTTCAGCAACTTAGCTAGTAAATATGTTAGAGAAGACACACATGACCATTATTACCTATTTGTAACCTTTGCGCAATATTTCTATTAAATGTGACGTCACCTATAACCAGCGAACGATCAAGATACCTCATTTGTCAAATTATGATAAAGATTATGATTGTTTAGAAGTTTTGAGGGAACAGATGAACATACATAAATACAAACATATCCCTCCTTTTTACTTCGCCGTAGTCGGATAAAATGAATCTGTTGCTCGGAAAGTGCATTATCTACATGATCGTCATTTATTTGCCAGCAAATGAATGGCTGCATAATTACTTTTACATTTTGACTTATAAACGTTAAACTGAATAGTTTATTACGTTAAAGATAAAAGTATTTTCTGAGAAAATATGGCGGAACGACGCGACATCCGTTTGAATAGCAGATAAAGCTAAATTAATCCCTAGTCAAAGTTTCCTAAATTTCAAATAAACTGTCGGAACTGCCATCCGACTGAACTCGGAAGTTAATACCGATCGCAATCATCCAATAAACGGTTCACAAACAAGATTAGATTTCATTATTCACCAATAAGATTCCGCTCCAAGATTTTATATTTAATTTAATTTTCAACACTTTCTTTATACATTTTTTAAATCTGTTTATCTGTAAGCCACGTGCCGCAAAAATGTAAAATACATAAAGATTGTAGGTATTATGAAGTATCTATCTACCAGCATAAAAAATGTTAGCGATGCGAAGGGATCAAAAGATTCCCTCGACTGTGCAAAACTCAGACGGTTAACGACGAGCATTAATCCGACCAGTTTAGCAAAACCCTTGATGTTGTCGGTTAATATATATTTAGTAGATCTGAATAAAGCGGCTGATTTACGAAGCTCATCGGACACGAAGCTGCTCTCAAGCACAATGCATCGTCGTTATTCTGTATCGAAGGCGCGCTTTGAAGGGAGGGAGCCACTTTAATGCTTATTAGATGTGTGAACTGCTTGCTGAGCTCTTTTGAATGTGTTCAGATTCTTTCTAAAGAGTTGAAGTATAGAACTTTCAGGAATAAATTCAAAAGTACATTGCGTTCATTATAATTGGACGTAACGCGATTGGTAGTAACTCACTGTTCTGTCAGTCGTCATTTTGAACTTTATTAGTACTGAAACTAAGCTTAAAAAGCAATGGTGCCCACTAGACGGTAAAGAACAAGTTACAGTGAATGGTCTGTACCTAAAACTCTAACTTTGTCTCCGACAAAATTAATTTCACAAGTCTTTCCAAGGTTAAGGTTTTGTCATTAAGTTTACAAAAACAGATATTAAAGTCCCGAGATCAAGGTTTCTGAAGTATGACAACAATATAATTGGTGAATTGCCTTGAACACGAACTAGGTATAGAAAATGAACTTTGGCTGTCTCGAGAGATAGACCCAGCAGTCCAATTGTAGCGAAGGAAATTAAAAATTACGCCTCGTAGATACAAAGGTTATGAACAAAGGACTTGATAGAGCCCTTTTACCTGACAATAATTTGATTGCCCCTGACAGACGAGTCTCGAACACAGCCTTTGATAAAGACTATGCATTTTAATTAGATTCTAATAAAAGCCAAGTTTTTGTCAAAGAAGGAAAAATTTTATAATTCAATTGTTCGTCCTGCTTATTGGCCTGTAATTTTCTTTGTGACTTTGAAAAATAAAAGGAGGTTTAGTATAAAAAGGAGGTTTAGTATAAAATTTTTTGCTTCTCCGAAAAGCGGTTACAAAATTAATATTAAATTTATGGAATAGAGACATGAATCTTACCTACTTAAATTATATTATCGTCGTAGAAATTGCTTAAAAAATTTTAAGCGACTGGTTTCAACAAGGATTTTGGAGGATAAAAATGAACAGAAGTTGGCCAGCAACTTTGGATAACTTACAATTGGCCTGTGTGCCTGGTAAAACTGCCTCAATGGTCTAGTGGTCGCAAGCGCTACTGCTGCGCATTAAGTCCTGGGTTCAGTTCCCGGGTCGGGCAAAGGGTTATTGGCTTCTTCCATCAGGAATTTCTCAGTAGTAGCTCGGTGTCTGGATTTGTGCCCGGTTGATGGCAATAGGCTCGCCCTCATTTTAAGGGACTTAAACATAACTGGAGAAATGTGGGTGTACTATAGGTACACTTCTGTCTAGCCCTTCGGGGGTTACAGGCGTGATGTTTTGTGTTTTCAAACATTTCGAAAAAAAATCTGATTAGGTACTACCTGCATAAGATTTAAAAAGAAACAGACGGATTGCCAACCAAAACTAATGAAAAACCAACGATGCAATGTGAAGAACGTAAAAACGAAACAAAAGGATAAATTCATGTTGAATTTCTAAAATTGAACCGTCAATAGATAGTAGAGTGGCCTTCGTTGTTCAAGAGAAGGGGATAGAGCTACTTAAGAGCTTATCCTGAAGAAAATAGCTGTTTACTTACCCCGTGGCCACGAGCTACAAGCTGAAGCGACAGCGACTACGGGAAAAACAAATGAAAGCACTTGTTTAGAACATTCCATGCGTCACCGTGACGCGACGGAAACAAGTGAAGCGCGCGTGTGTCACTCGATGCAAGCCACGTCGTAAGTCGCATAGCTCGAGGCCGTGAACGGGGCCTTAGCCACATTGCTATTCTGGATTCGGGTTCATGGACCACTTATATCTGTTACTCAAATTTGAATCCTAATTAGTGGGTAAATAGAAGGTTTAATTAGGATTCCAGCGGAGATAAGACAGTTTTGTAAAATACTCGTAGTGTAAGTGTTTAAGATTCAAACAGTAGCTATTTGATTTTAATTACGGATTTTAATTAATTTGTTTTATACGGGGTGGCAGGGACATCGACGCGAAGCCGATTACCATGGATTCAGTACATGATACTGAACCCCCCTGCGTTGAAATTTTTCGTCAGTTATTAAAAAAAAAACCAGCTGTTTCATAGAAAAATGCAATACCTACGCGGTCAAAATGTATGGAGCAGCTAATTTTTTTTTAAATAACCGACGAAAAATTTCAACGCAGGGGGGTTCAGAACAATGTACTGAATCCATGGTAACCGGCTTCGCGTCGATGTCCCTGCCACCCTGTATATCTTAAATTATAGAAAAGTATTATGCAGGTATGGATGTATGAATGTAAACGAGGCTAAAGGAGTATGTAAGGATCGTAGTAGGTGGCGTTCTGTAGTTTCTGCCTACCCCCATGGGAAGAATGCGTGAGTTTATGTATTTTGTAGGTGTGATGTTAATGTTAGGTTGTGTTGTCTCGATAGGTAGGTACGATAGAAATCCGACGACTGACGAAACACGAAGTTTGACGAGGGACATTAAGAAAATAGTTGTACTGTACGTAAGTACTGGGCCTTCACAGTGCAAATTCTATTCAAAATTTGACAGCAACATGAAAATGAGGACGATACAATAGTGTTCCGGTACCGATAGGTACCAGACCTATGTAAGTAGGTATGAAATATTGGCACATTAGCAACTTTGTACAGGAAATACCAAGTTTCCCTAATGGGTTTTCGAGACCCAGAGGCGAACTGTACTGATAAACTGAAAAACCATATTATGTTCTATAATTTTATGTAAACTATGAATAAAAAGCCAAACTGGAAAAAGCCAGAAAAATCTTCAATGAAAGCGAAATTGTGTTAAATTGCACCAGTTAACGTCATCACGTCAGCGCCGGCTGTCGCTGAAAACCAGAGCGCTGGGGCTCTGTCTGGTATGGCCGTTTTGCGTGTATGTAATGCATATTTTCCCCCAACTTGATCTTTTTTTGTATGTGTTCTTTCTTCGCGTCATGTTTAACGTGAACAAATGTATTTTCTTTCTTTCTTAAATTTAATAAAAATACAGTAATAATTAAAATTTTATTTACTTAAAAAGTATATCTTTTTATTCATTTATCCCGTAATATCCCACTGCAAACTGGTCAATGGCCTTTCAGTCCATTGAAAATGCGGACCAGTCCTTTCGGTAGGAGTCAAGTTCGTCCCTCTATGCTCTATCTTCATAAAAAATAACAGAATAGTTTTCTAAATATTTTTCCTGCTTTTTTATTAAAGTACAAAACTAATATAATTAATAATCTTTTTTATAGTCACAGTTACTGCGAAGGAAATTTTTATTGAGCTAAGAAATGTTCTCGGGAACTTTCTCACATAAAATTAAATTACTGGGCACCGTTCTCGTAATATCGTGCTAGTTGAATAAAATACCCATTATAAGGGTAGTAATTCTCTTTTGGCGTGTGAAATGGTTTAGAAGATTAGCCGGAGAAAAGATTTTTAAGCAAAATAAATGGACGCTAGATTTATGAGTAGTTATTTACGAATCAATTCTGGGGACGTACTTATACATAACTGAAATCGCCATCCGTCTTGAGTAAGCGTGGTAATCAATGCTTGTGCCCGTCGGGACATGTTTTTGTTTACATTGCATTTTTTCTATAATTGTTAACGTGCGAGCGGGCTTTTCTTGGTGTATTTATTTAAAAAAAGTTTAATTATGTATTTAACACAGTGTAATTATTATTTTATTAGTAGTGGACCTACCTTATTGAAATTGTTTGCGTCATGTCGAAGAAGAAATCACGCATTTGGACTTACTAATACTGGTAAAAAATGGGCCGACTAGTCGGTACATATTAAACTTACATAAAATAAAGAATCGTGCGAAGCAGGGGCGGGTAATATCTTCAAAAGCAATATTACACCAAATACATTACATTGACTGTTCTAATTAAGTGCGACTGTGCGACAAATTAATTGAGAAACAAGTACCTATTCAGAGCCAACTTTCATTATTACATTATTAGCTATTTACTTCTATTGTTCCCTTAGTATCATATTACACGAAACAATTAAATGACAGAGTCCTTTTCCAAGAATGGAAGGTAGATTCACAGTGATTGTTCTTGACATATTCGTGGGATGTCTGAAATCGAAATATGCGTGGATGGGCTTTATTTTTAGATTGTCCATTTCAACGTTTATTGTATTGGGACTAGTGTAGGTAAGAGTATTACTGTTATTTAATACTAGCTTTTAATGCGCAGTGGTTAAGGCATCGCCTCTCATGCATGAGGTTGTGGGTTGAAATTCGGGCAAGTACCAATGTACCTTTTTTCATTCATATGTACTTTCTGAGTTTATCTTGGACGTTACGGCTGTTTGGCGGTCGGATATTGTCTCACGGGAACGAACTACCGGGATAAAAAGTAGGTATTATGACCTAACCTAGGTCATAGGCTACCTGTGTACCAAAGTTTTTGAAATCCATTGAGCTGTTAAGGCGTGAAAAGGTAACAGACAGAGTAACTTTCGAATTTTAATTAGTATGGATGTATTTTGCAGAAGTGAAACAAGAAATTCAAAACTAAAAACAGAAAGAAATACGTGGTCCATCCCGCAGAAGATCGATCGAGGTAGGTTTGGCGACAAGTGGTTAATTAGAAACTTTTTTGATTGAAAATGAATCCAGGCAGGTACTTTTCTTTATGTAAATAATTTCTGCACCACTGCTCTCAAAACAGTAAAGGTAAACATCGTGAGGAAACAAATCGAATAATTCGAAGACATAATATGACATCTACCAACCTGCACTGGGCCCGCGTGGTAGATTACAGCCCACTCCCAGAAATGAAATGAAATAGTTTATTCTGTAAGTAGGATTTAAACACGGCTAAGAAAATTAAAATAAGCTGGATGGAGTCGACATGTTCCTGACTAACCCTGAGAAGAAATGGCGAAACTAACTCTGGGATCTCTTATAATTTCTGATATCATTTTGGTCAGGATGACCTGACCAAAACGTAACAAATTATAAAAAATATTAATATAATATGTTTCTATTACATAAATAAGATTTTAACACCAAGATCTCAACCCTTCAAAATTCCTATAGAAACCTATGGAAGTTGATTGTAGGTTAATTCATAAAACATTAAGGTACTTCATTTATCAAGTATTAATTACCCTCTTCCCCAACTGATTATGAATAGAAGGGGTATTGCGGCTTATTTAAAAAGTTTGAAAGGAAACGCTATATTTTATAAAGGAAATTATTTTTATAAATTCTTAAGTAACATTGAACTGAAGTTGAAAAACGCCGAGAGAGAAAAAAAAACGCAGCTATGTAAAATAAATCTATACTAATATTATAAAGAGGTAAAATTTGTTTGTTTTTGTGTTTGTTTGTAAGTTTGTATGTAAGTACGTAATCTCCAAAACTACTAGTCGGATTTGAAAAATTCTTTTTACATTGGATAGTCCAATTCTCGATAAAGGTTATAGCGGACGAAGTCGCGGGCAGTAGCTAGTATAATATAACTGCACCAAATGAATTTCTTCGCATCGATTTATTAAAAAAAAAACATGTAACTGGGTTACACGTGTAACTGGGTTACACGATACCCCTGGGTTTCAGATAGGCAGTCGCTCCTAGTAAAATACAGTATTCAGCTGCATGTGGTTAGACTGGAAGCCGACCTAGGCAGATTGATTCATTTAAATTAAATCAAAAATAATAAAGAAAACTGAAAGGGTATTAAAGGCCTAACCTTTATACCCTTTCAGTTTTCTAAATTATTTCTAGGTTAGACTGGAGGCCGACCTGGGCAGATTGATTGATTGATTTAAATTAAATGAAAAATATTATTGAAAATTAAAAGGGTATAAAGGCCTAACCTTTATACCCTGTCAGTTTTCTAAATTATTTCCGGGTTAGACTGGAAGCCAACCTAGAAAGATTGATTGATTCATTTAAATTAAATGAAAAATAATAAAGAAAACTGAAAGGGTATAAAGGCCTAACCTTTATACCCTTTCAGTTTTCTAAATTATTTCTAGGTTGGAAACCTAATACCTAACCTTTATGATTGAAAGACCCGAAATAACTATTTGAAATTGTTTGTTATCGTACCTTAGTGTTTCCACTACCTTAATGACATTGAATCTATCTTTATTTTGCAAAAGAGAGCTGTCAGAGCCATTTATGATCTCCGTCGTCGCGAATCTCTCAGGGAACTATTTAAAAGGATTAATATTATGACCGTTCCTTGCCAATTCATTTATGAAAATATTATGTATGTAAGGAAAAATCTACATCTTTTTAATAAAATAAGTGATAGACATAATTTTAATACTAGAAATAAAGATAAACTAGATCAACCATTTTTCAGATTATCTAAAGTACATACATCTTTTATGGGGTACTGTGTTAAATGTTACAACAAAATACCTTGTGATATATTACAATTAAATGAAAGAAAATTTAAAACTCATGTAAAAAGTACACTTTGTAAACAAGCATATTACAGATTAGAGGATTATATCCAAGATAAGAATGCTTGGAAACATGCTGGTCCTGCTCCATAGGACAATTTAGAGTCTAAACAAAATCAAACTGGTTGCTTACTTAATTGTATTTATTTTTCATTATATGACATTGATTTTACATCCTGTGATTAGTTCCTCACACACTGACTTATTAATTGTAAATTTTTAGTAGATTCGTCTATTTTTACAATGTTTGTGAATATGTGAACACCATGTATCTACCACATAATTAATTTATCTGTCGTTTGCTCCAATTTAAATTATTCTTACTGTATACAGTAATTTTATTCTAGGTGCATCGTCTTCACATATTATAATTATATAAATAATGTACTTATACAAAATATTGTAAAACATTTTAAAAGAGTAACGGTGGAGTTTCTTGCCCATTCTTCTCCATACGAAAACTACATTTTGGAAGGGGCGGTAGAATCAATAATATAATAACTATAATTTGTAAATTTTGACGTTCAAAAGTGCCTTCAAAGGCCTATTTGAAATAAATGCTTTGACTTTGACTTTGACTTTGACTTTGAATGAAAATAATAGCAGCCTATTAGGCTGCCTGTCCACTGGAGCGGAGAGGAGAAAAGAGGAGCGGAGATGTGCCAATATTAACCAATAGAATCTTGACTCCGCCCCTGAGTTTAGATCAGTGATCCTAAGTCAAGATTCTATTGGTTAATATTGGCACATCTCCGCTCCTCTTTTCTCCGCTCCGCTCCAGTGGACAGACAGCCTTACTGTCCCACTTCAAAGGCCTCTTCTTATACAGAGAAGGCACGAGCATTGATCACCACGCTTGCTCAAGACGGGTTGTTGATTTCAGACTAATTTTAACATAGCTCCAGGTTTCTTCAAGATGTTTTTCCACTACTTTGTTTAAGAAAATAAGTAGAAAACTTCCTTTGTGTAAACTGCCTTCTACGTATTCAATGTGCTCTCAAAATAGCTCTAAGATTACCTTTAAAATATTTAAAAGCAATGTTCGAGGTAAGTTCGTGGTACTCTGATTAAATTTTGCATAATCTTCCTACCTGGTTGAAAATGAATTTTTAAATGACTCTTAACCTTTTCAATAATTAGCCACAGTTTAGATCTAGTACAATACTTAGTGGTGAGCAGTGGTGGCCCAGTGGTAACGGCCTCGACTTTCGAACCCAGGCAGGCGCTTTACTTCTAATAACTTTATCACCACTGCTCTCAAAACGGTGAAGGAAAACACCGTGAGGAAACCGTCATATTCTAGAACCAAAAATTTGAAGACATGTGACATCTACCAACCCACACTGGGCCCGCGTGGTATATTATAGACCACTCCCTCTCCGAAGAGAGAAGTTCTATGTCCCAGCAGTGGGAATATTATAAGCTGATGATGCTTACAATATTTAGTGTAGGTAAAGTCGTGACTAAAGTACGAAGCTTTATTGATATATACTTATTTTGAAAAATAATGGAATGCTGCTTAATCAATTACGGAAATGAAAAAGTCGGAGAAGAAACTATAATTTTGATAACACAATATTTCCATTTAACAGCTCCCTACCCAATTTCTATTTTCACTGTTGTATTGTAAAATATGAGGATCAAAGGAATAATGTTTTTTTGACCGAAGGATGTTCAATTTAAGGTATTAATAATAAAGGGAAACCACCCTCGACTACCTTCCTACCTTCATCTGCTATGATTAATTCAGTGAAAACTTTGCTAGGAAATTTTCGTTATATTTTTTCCGAATGGATAACCGTGCCTTATATTTTTAGACTGCCATATTTAGCTTTAGCTTTACGAAAAATATTTATGGAATATTAATATTTGACCTATTGTATTCTTACTGAATTACTTAGTTCTCCCTTTGTTTAGCTGCCTCGATTATTTTATTTATTTTTACGAAAAATATTTATTGAATATTTATATTTGACCTATAAGTATTCCGAATGAATTATTTAGTTTTCTTTTGTTTAGCTGGCTCGATTATTTTATTTTTGTAACCTTTGATAAAACTTCTTTCAGAAATTAGAAATCGAGTAGCTAGTTGTTTAATATTCTAGATAGTTTTCGTCTCTTGGAAACTCCCTATGTAGGTTATAGGTTACCTACCTTGTCTTTTGTTTGATAAACTAAATTCAAAGTAAACTATTGTAGCAAACCGTTTGTAGTCCCTGCTGTTTGATAGTTTGCCTCTCAATATTGTTTTAGCTTTATTTACATTATAAGAGGTAGGCTTATCGATTACAAAGCATTGTTTAGGGAACAGAGAGAGTTTAGACTATCATTGCTTGTGTAATTCGAAAACATGACGGTGTCCTAAAAGTTATTATTCGAGATTTATGCGTGACAGTAACGTTCTAGAACGGAACGAGGTCCTTTGTGGGCTTTGGTTTTCTATTAAAATAATTTAATTAAACTAAGTTCCTTACGAAGAAAAATGCGCCAGATCAAATACAAAATCAATAATTAAATTTTTTTGGCCTTAGAATTAGCATTGTCATTTATGTATCTACAAAATATTATTATTATTTTGAGACTGTTAGTTTAATAAGCGTGTTACGTGCCCTGCCTACACCAAATCATCCGAATAGCGAAATGATAACCTAATTACGTCAATCGGATGTTTCCACATAAAATCGCAGTTTATCATTTTGCTGAATCAACGAATCGGCGCCTCGTGTCGCCGAATCGCCGAACGCTCACCTACTTTGAAATCTGCTGATCCACGTTTAGGAATCGGTAGAATTGTAATCTTTAAGATAATTAATTTTAGACACTTCGGTACTAGCATCGTCCGAATCTAGACTTAGGAATTAGCTTAAGTTTATATTGTAATTTTTATCTTAATTAAACCTTTATTAAAATAACTTCGGTTTTCTTTAAGTCCTCCGGCTGTCACCTTCATAATTGGCGCAGTCGGTAGGATATTCGAGGCAGCACGCGGCGCGGTATAGATTTCCAAAAATCGTTAATCTGCTGACTCCGATAGTCGCTGTCGGTATTTCCAAGTACCTCGTCGAATATCCGAACTTAAGAAGACGCAGCTGAGGACGTATCCAGCCATCGATACACCGAGAAAACCATGTATATGTAAGTACTTGAAACTTTCTTTGAAGTGTTGCTTCCTAGTCCTTCCTTTTCACCCCTTTATATAATATTATTTCAATATTTTTAATTCAAGGGAAATTAGGTGAACATCTTCTGTCTCTTCCAGACAGATAAATAGGACCAGGGAAATAGATTTAAATAGGTTTATAGACCCAGGTAATTTAGGGTTAGATATATTATAATATTAATATTATAATATTTTTTTATATTTTTTTATTTTTATATAATATTTTATTATATATAGTAATAGTGCCGAAATGGCATTGAACCCCGAATTCACAAGACTTCACAAAATTAATCACCATAGAACATTACCACACTTCCCTAACTATAACGGAATCGTAGAACGATTTCACTGTACGTCATTAGAACACTTACGTATTTTACGACTACGACAGAAAGACGAATCTTTAATCAAAATCATGCCTTATGCCATATTAGCTTGTAATAGTTCAGTTCACAACTTCACCAAGTGTAGACCACATGACATAATTAGAGGACATTTTGACCCAAGAGACCCCCTTGACGTTAACATGACCGAACACCTTATGCAGCAATATATCTTAACACAACGAGACCAGATGAAAGCTGTATATGACCTTATCAACAACTTCACGCTTACCGACCGTACAGATATTATACAAAATAGGAACAAGGACAGAGAGCCCGAAATAGAATATCAACCGGAGCAACAAATATGTATCTCTAACCCGAAAGCCTGCCGACAAAAATTTGCACCACGTTACTCACATGACACTCTTTTAGCTGACTTTCCGATTCTTATATACACCTCCAAAAAGAAAGGCCCTGTAGCTAAGTGTCGACTTAAACGTACCCCTAAGAGCTCAAAATTTAATTCAAAAGAGGTCTTGTAGACGGATTAGACTTCGTAACTAAAAAGCATTACCAGAAGTTTAGATTATATGGATGCCCAAAGGTATGATAATGCCATTAACCTTTTAGAAGATAGCAATGATAAAATAGTATCAGAGTTAAATTTAAATATACGTTATTTTTTAACGTGCATCGAGCACCTATTGTTAAGCACAGATAGTTTAAGTAATATTAAGAAGCGATTAAAATCTATATACGGTCAAGATCAGTTACCAGATGCAAATGCAAGAGAATACTATGCAGTCATAAAACCATACCTAAAAATAGTTATCATATTTAAAGTTCCAATAATCTGCCCTGTTTCCCCTGTTTTAATTATACAGACTAGCATAGTTCCCAATAAATCCATGTACACCTACATTCCTCCTTATCCCTTCACTGCAACCAACGGGAAAGCTTTCAAGTACATAGAGGCTGAATGCCCGAAGTTCGACCTATATCATCTCTGCGAAGAAGGAATCAACCATCAAGCAACGAGAGGTCATCTAGATTGTATCCAAGGTCTCATCTACAACCAATCTTTGGAGAAATCATGCCTACCTACGAAGCTCACATTGATAAAGCAGCCATGGAACAACTACACGACAGACGATACACACTTACCTTTCCAGAACCGACCCGCACAGAGCTACAATGCGAACGTCAAGAATTCATCTCTCTGCACGGAAGTTATCTCGCCACTATCCCGCAAAAATGCCTATTACGTACCGATCGATTCACGATTACCAACATTAACGACCATATCAAAGGGCAGCCGCTAAAAATCACTGAAATACCTATGAACCTGAACATTGTTGAAGAATCCATCCCACATCTGAAACTAAACTCACTGCACCTGAAAAGCCTACACGAAATCGAAGATAAGATCCTAATGCAGCATCCAGTACAAATAGATCACGCAAATATGGAATATTCACAGTACCATACGACGATCCCACTATACGTAGTAGGTACTATTCGGCGTAATTGTACTGATCGTTACTATCACTATACGACGGTATAACATTTGCACAAAGGTTAGAAAACCACAGACATCGGATGAAAAACTTGAAAACCATCAACATGAAGATACAGAATCACCCAGGACCAAGAAACAGATACCAGCAACATTTTCGCTCAAAGTTCTCAAATAGTTGCTGTTCTGAGGGGGAAGGTGTTACGTGCCCTGCCTACACCAAATCATCCGAATAGCGAAATGATAACCTAATTACGTCAATCGGATGTTTCCACATAAAATCGCAGTTTATCATTTTGCTGAATCAACGAATCGGCGCCTCGTGTCGCCGAATCGCCGAACGCTCACCTACTTTGAAATCTGCTGATCCACGTTTAGGAATCGGTAGAATTGTAATCTTTAAGATAATTAATTTTAGACACTTCGGTACTAGCATCGTCCGAATCTAGACTTAGGAATTAGCTTAAGTTTATATTGTAATTTTTATCTTAATTAAACCTTTATTAAAATAACTTCGGTTTTCTTTAAGTCCTCCGGCTGTCACCTTCATAATTAGCGTGTATATTTTTCACTGCAAAGAAAGAGGACATTAAACAATAAAACGACTAACGAAATAATTAATAATACGTCGTCTATTATATTTTAAATAATTACTTTTATTTTTTATTAAGAATATTTATTAGACTATTTATTAAGAATATAAATGACTAAACAAATAATAATTACTAACAAATAATTACTAACGAACTAATTAATAAAGATATTTATTGGATTATTAATTAAATAGATAAAATAGAAATCAGTACGCACTTGTTAGTTAGACAGCTAAAAGGTGGCGCGTCCACTCAAAGGGAGGCGAGAGGGTGTTAATTGGTAAAGAAGCCCTCTTTATATAATTATCAAGAGCTTTCCCTTTGGGCGCTATAATTCTTAATAAGCCCGTTTTATTACATTTGTTCATTTTGTACAAGATTAATTTGTAGCTGCTTGTTGATGTGCTGAAAGGCTTTTTATCGTTTTATACATCTTGCTTCAGTCCGCGACTTCGTCCGTGTGAAATTTCTTGTTGTGTCACTCGGCAATACGAGTGTTCTTTCCCATTAGTAAACGAATTTTCGGAATCGGACTAGTAGTTCCGAAGATTACCCTACATACAAACTCACAAAGGATAATGGCAAACTCCCAAGCAAATTTTTGTTGAGATTTTTTGTTGCGTCTGCCGAAGAAAAATATGTAAAACTACAGAGTTTAAATTCCTGAACAGTTTTGTGTTCAGTTATACGTTATAGGAAGTCAGGAATTAAAGATATTCTAGTTTGAAGTTCACTCGTCCTATGGTTACGTGTCTTGTCAACGACAGACCCAAATTTTTTATAATATTAGTTATGTTATCGCATAAAGGATGCCGTTGGAACTATCGAGATACTGTGGTGCATTTGGAATGTTTATGAAATCTCGGATTGATGGCTTCGGACATCGTGAGAGAGAGAGCGGCCTTCTTATTACATCGTATCCGAACTATCCGAACAACCTCCAACAGCATTCTGAAAGTAATAGCGGACAAGTTACACGGTCCATTTTTCATTGGCACTGGATCACACTCCACGTGTCAATTTGATTTCGTATGTCTCTTTTGTGGTTTACTAATATAGTTCTTAAGTACTTACTAACACAAAAATTAATGTAGGTACAATTGGTTTAGAAACCGGGTTTGTTAGCACTTAGTTCTAAAAATACATCTAAGCTTTTATCAAATAATTTTGGACCAGAAGATACAGTTACACATAGACTCACCAATGATTTCTGTAGCGATCGTTTCTGTAAGCGCCTTTAATAAACTGTTCCGCCGAACGGCACTGATCAAAATTTTGTTTCAGTGCGGTTAATGTAAGTGCTCAGGTGCTGTTCGGACAAGTGCTGTTGATATCAGTGCTCTGAGTGGAATACCTCCTTTTCCTGATACCTACGCACGTTTTGTATCTTAATAAAAAGAAAACATTAAAGAAGAGAGCCTAATCTTTGCCAATATCAGTTATAAGAAAAGGCGCGGATCTAGTGATTGTAAGCGCTACTGCTGAGCCTGCGTTCCTGTGTACGATTCCCGGGTCGGGAAAAGTGTTACTGAATTTTTGCATCAAAATTTTTAAGTAGCATTCCTATTCTGGAATTGCAGCCGGTTGATGGCAATAAGGGCGCCCTCTATTACATGGGACTTAAATATTACTGGCGAAATGTGGGTGTACCTTGGGTACGCCTCTGCCTAACCCTTCGGGGAATACAGGCGTTATAATACTAATGTTTATAGTCAGAGGACGACGCAATGCATCTGTTTGAGTAATAATTTAGTTATTTGTCATGGTCTTCAACTCATAATTGTTAATCAACAATGTTGCTTGTGGAATGATCAATATTATAAGCATTGTGCAAGCCACATTGTTGTCCTGTCATAAATTATTATGCAATAGACTATTACTTAGTTGTAGTAACTCACAGGAATCTTGGAAAAATACAAACTGAGTGCCCAACAAACTCTCCTATTTACACCCATTTAGTGAATTAATTTTTTTAAACCGTTTTAGGCCGTGCGTTATCTGTCAGTAAATTAATGAATTATGTATTTGTTAAGATATATTATTCTGTTAAATTCTAGTGATTGTTCAATGGGTCGCTATTTGAACCTATTGAAAGTGGAGCCACGGCTTTCGTTTGCGTACAGAAATGTTGAATTTATTCAGCCTTTTATATTCATTTAATTATTTCGTTCGACGAAAACTACTTATTTTTGTAAAGAGAGCACCATTAATACCTATAGTAATTGATCCTACACAACCTTTAAAAAAAAATTTAAAGCTTATTAAAATTGGAAGTAGGCGAAGTACTTGAGTATTTCAGTACTTCGCCTGCAAATTGGAATCCCAAGTAAAAGTATATATTCAAAATTTTCGTTAGGTTATACTTAGAAAGTATCAGAAATATAAAACATTTTCTATAGGTAATTTTATCCAATTGCTCTCAGCAGCATTTAATTTGTTAATTCCTCGAGTTCGTAAACGTGTAATATTGAACATTGTTGGTATTTGAACCGTATTTAGCAATGATGCTCGTTAATCTGTAATTATAACGATTGCGTGGAAGTCAATTTAATTGTTAGCGTCGGAAATAAAATAAATGCGTACATTTTGTTGGAACAGATAGATAGAATATTCTCTATTATGTACAGTTACACCATTAAAATTACAGATATAATGCATTGTTGTGTATTATTAATGTAGAAATTCTGCATAGGGGCGTTCTTAAAAGATTCGTGATTTCATGATACTTTCTAATCTAAGCCACGTTCAAATTAACTTAATAAACCAAAATCACCCCAGAGTCACCATCAGTACATGTGTCACCGTGTCCGTTTAACTACATTTAAATGATTACTCGTACCACCTGGGTAAAAAAATATCTGCTGTTCCCTCCATTTTGACGAGCTATGCCAACATAAATGTGGGGAACAGATGTATTTTTTTCACGATTTCTGGATTGGTTCCACATTGAAAGTTGTTCATAATGATGAGTCAATGACCCGGTAAGAGGATGCCCATGAATTCAATTTCACCCTGTAGACACTTAGCTGGATTTCAAGCAAAAGAAGTACAAGGAACGATCAACGAACGAACATACTTATTTTTTTTAATTCAGCTACGTAATGCCACAGCTGGAACTATTCTACAGAATCGCCACTACGAATTAGATGGCGATTCTGTAGTTTCATGCTACTCACATGGAAAGAAGGCGTTAGTTAATGTATGTGTAAGTATGTTAGCTGATTTTACAGAAGATTATTTTTTTTTACTTTATATCTCAAAGACTTCATTTGAATCAATACAATTTAAAACCTTAGATTCAGTCTAAGGTAAAACCCAAGAACTTTAGTTAAAGTCAAAGGTAAAAATCATGAAAAAAAAACCCACCCAGTTTATTTCTTATGAACCTTCTTTCTAATTGACCAGCGCGGGATTCTTTTTTAATGTTTATTGGAAGGCGCTACATAAAGAACTGTTCGTAATTGGTGCGGGCAGGCGATGTCAGAACGTCAGTAATTGCTTTTACTCGATTAATCGCTTCCGAGGCGGCTGCATCGAGGGACTATTCTGTGACCGAGGTATCTGTCTTCTTAGCTAACTTTTATATCTAGCTAGCATAATGCTATGCTATGTTATATCTAGCTATCATAATGAAATGCTATGTTTGGTAAAAACACGATAATTTTGAGAGAATTGTGATATTTTTATTGCATTGTAAAGCAGACATGTTCCGATTAAGTATAATGGAATAAAATATCCGGCAAATGGCTACCCACAGGTCTGATGACAGGCCATTGCCCTTTTCATGAAATTTTCGATGACTTTTTGACAATGACTTGTCTGGAAATCGTTGCTGCAATCAATCGAATGTTTCATGCGCGGTGTGGCCGGTGGCACCGTCCTGCTGAAACTACATATCGTCCAGATCCATGCCATCCAGTTGAGGCCACAAGAACTCCGTCATGATGTTTTGTAACGAATGCCGTTCATAGACTGGCCTCGTTTTGTCCATTTTTGTGATGGGTTTTCACAATGATAACGTGCGCTGCATTTATAATAATCGAAACTAACAAAGGTTGAGGAGCTCGTGGCTAAGTAATAATAAGCCGCACGGGTCGATCCATCAGGTTAAGCTACGCTTGCCGGGGTTGGTCAGTGGATGGGTGACCATCTTTACATACCGAGACTCCTCCGTGCCTCGGAAAGCACGTTAAGCCGTTGCTCCCGGCTGTTATTTGTGGATCTTTGACAGTCGTTACGAGTCGTCACAAGCCCGAAAGTCTGACACCAGTCTTACCAAGGGGTCTTACCCAGTTACTGGATTGTGGAGGTCAGATAGGCAGTCGCTCCATGTAAAATACTGGTATTCAGCTGCATCCGGTTAGACTGTAAGCCGACCCCAAGATAGTTGGGAAAAAGGCTAGGAAGTTAGACAGAACTAACAAAGGTTACAGCTGTCAAAGAGCAGATGTGCAGAGGAGCACACAAAAAAATGACACAAAATTTAAGAAGTGCACTCTTATTGAGACAACCTAGATAGCATTATGATAACGCTTGTAGTCTTGAAGTGATTTCTACTTGAATACATTTTCCGATTCGAATATATAAGGAAATCTTGCTTTGATTAGTTGCTGTTATTTCAAAATGAACTCTTTTAAATAGTGATAAAATCTAAATGACGTCGCTTTTACCATACCACCCATACCCCTATAAAACGGTATAAAAGAACTAATTGAATGTTTGTTTGAAGAGCAGGTATGAAAGTACCTGCCTGTAAAATTTAACGAGTTTCAGTTTTTTGTATACCTACAGGGTTAAAAAGTAACTTTCTATTCTTTATTATACCAGAGTTCGCTCAAAATGCGAGGAAATTAAAAATTAACAGGAGTCCGGGGGTGGTCTGAGTTATACGAAAATAGAAATGGTTCTATTTGCGTACTTTTAGATGCTTAACGAAGTGCACAAAGATACTTTTTATAGACTATGGAATGTTCTAAATAAAGACTGGAGTCAACAAATTACTGCCTGGTCAAGGTTTACTTGAAGTTTATAGGCATTTATAGACCTGCTAAGTTAAGTATCCAGCTGACATAGAGGCGAGGATAAATAAGTCCTGAAAATCATGGGGTTTTTGGTGTTGGTAACGTTCGTTACTTTTTTTAAGAGGACCATTTTCTTGATCTTAACTTTTCATAAAATTTGCCATAATTTGTATTATAACAAATATAAATAAAACTTATTATAACAACTTCTACGACTTGATAAAACATCTAGATTTCTTAAATATATTTAAGTATAAAAACAAACCTTCGGGAATAAATTTTCTAAATGATGGTGAAAACCGCAACAAAATCCGTTGCGTAGTTCAAAAAAACAACGCGGTTACACAGAGATACACGAAAAGCGACTTTAATTTCGCATTAAAGGTTAAGTCCGTTTTTGTACCTTTGTTGTGCACAAAAAATAATAAATTTTATAAGATGTATCAATTTAATTTCAATTTATATTTATTGCAATCCATAATGTACACTTATAGGTTGTCGTAAGAATAATTAAATAGACACAACTATGGACCTTGTCGGGCACAGCAAAATTTTAAATAAGTAAGTAGGAAGCTTTTAAACAGTGTATACTAATGTATGTTTCTTTGTGACAATAAACTATTACTATAAACTATTATTACTAAATATTTAAATTATTTCCTATAATCTATACAGGGTACGTATGTATACAGGGTGTAAAAAGACACTTCAGGAAGCCGTCATCCATCAGGGATCATGGGAGTATTTAAAGTTTACTTTTATCAATTAAAGCCTGTTTTTGTTAAAAAAAAAACATTATTGATGGGTAACATCTTTCCCCTCTTGCCTTCATGCAAATCTTTCCTCTCACTTTCCTGCAATATATGGGAGTGATTTCGTGAAAAGGGACGGAAGTGTGTAACAGGAAGCCGGGGAAGCGCGCACTAGGTGATTTGACCAACGAGCGCGCGCGGTGCTACAGTTGGCCGTCAGAAACGATCTTGACGGTACCCCGCCCCTTTAATGTTGCTTATTACCAAGGTGAGATGTCAGATGTTATACATCATTATGCGTCTACTGTAAGGCGTGCTCGTTTTTTGTTAAATTGGCACTTTGACCTTCAATTGCTCAGTAACCAGAAGGTATAATCCATCACAAAAAAAAAACATAATAACAGGAAGAAAAAATTATTCTCGGGTTCGTTAAGAGTATTTTTGCACCCGTTAGATACCTAAGTTCATACACAAAGCATAATCTATATCTACAATGTGGAGACTACCATACAACAAAAAATTAAAATACTGGCACTACTAATGCGTAGTTTGGAACTGTCAAATAAATCCTAGCTAAAAAAAACGAGTTTTTCAAACAAATTAAATGTAATGTAAGCCGGATCCACCCTAAGCCTATAAATTCCTTGTATCCAACTAGGCCTTGGGTGAATTCTCGGGCATACATTTCAGAATATCCACCTTAGGGTGGATTTTTGGGGTGGATAAACGAAATAGCCCGAGCCGACTATGGATTTTGCCGAGCTATAATGACTAAACTATTGAATATATTCAATTGAATTTTTGTATACAGAATGGGAACGTCATTATGGATACACCGTTTAATTTTTTGTTGTATTGTCGTCTCCACCTTGTATACTAATATTATAAAGAGGTAAAGTTTGTGAGGTTGTCGGGGGTAATCTTTAGATCTACAGAACCGATTTAGAAAATTCTTTTACCAATAGAAAGCCACGTTATTTGTGTCATAGGGTATATATTTCTGTTAACCACCCAACGAAATGGGCGTTAGTGTTTCGATATAACTCCCTGAGGAGTAAAAAAAGTACCGAGTAAGCGTCAAATCTCCTTAAAGGATAATATAATATCTAAGTAAAGAATCTCCACGATTACAAAGGTTGACAGGCACTCCATGCAATACTTTTTACAGGAAGAAAATGCATTTTACATTATAAAAGCTAAGGGATGATCCACCACACCGAACCGACTGCTCTCAGCTTCGGGGTAAATTAAATTTCCGTACTGCATTACTTACACTCAGCTCTATTATAAGAAATAATGAAATTCACCGCTCGCTTATTGCAGTAGAGTCTGACTTTAATTGAATTTTAAAATGTGTTGTTTGGGAAGCGTAAAATATTACCTACGTAGAAGAGAATTTAATGGTTTCATGACGTAAGCCATGACTGAGAACTATTTTGTTGCGGTATTGATTTAAAATACATAACATCACACCTGTATTTACCGAAGGGTCAGGCAGAGCTGTATCTATATAGTACGCCCACATTTCGCCAGTTATGTTGAAGTAAAAGGGGGCAAGCCTATTTCCATCAACAGAGCATAAATCCAGACTCAGGGCTACTAACGAGAAATTCCAGATGGAAAAACCCAATAACACTGCCCGACCCGGGAATCGAACCCAAGACATCAGTTGCCCAGCAATAGCGCTTGCGGCCACTAGATCAGGAAGCTTTTTATAGAGTACACTGTAAAATAGTTTAATCACTTTTACAATGAAAGATATTCCACATTTTATATCAAACTTTTGGACAAAAAATATTAAAATGGCAGATGCTCTGAGACACTTTTTGCCGTCATTCCCGACTCTCGAAGTCACTTCATGTCGCTAGGGTCGCGTAATTACAAAAACTGTTGGTCGGATCGTATTACTGAGCTGTCATTAGTTATGTGGAGTGTGAACGAATACGAGTTTCATTAGATGTCACTTCGGTGCGGTTTGAAGCGTTCTGATTGGCGGTGTGCGGTTGGGTTGAGTTTATACTGTCTCATTTATCGACTTGGTTATTTTGATTTCTGAGTTAACGCTGTGAATGTCGTGTACGACGGTAAATGAGTTTAATTATCAATTATTTTTTAGGTACCTTACCCATAGGTATGACGCACTCACTCTACATGAGGAACAGGGTGTAAAGTTCACTGTTCACCATACGGGTGTCGTGTCTGGCGGGCAACTGCCCAACGATTGATGTCGGGGAACATATATTATATGCTGTTCGCGCGGTAAACTCTAATTGCGCGATGCAGTATTTGTATGACGTCAGGATTTTTTGTGACGTCAAGTTTTTGATGCGTAGTTCGTATGTGGCGATGTAGATGCCGCTACAGGTATTTAAATTTATTTCCACAAACAAATCTTTATCCATCACTTTAACAAAGGATCCTAGGAGACATTTAACCATTGATATATTAAAAGGAGAAAGAAATGTTACGCGCTAACATCGCAATCAGTAAACCTGGGCTCGACGCACCACTACATGCACGAAAACTCACACATCTGTGATCATTGTGATCACAGTCTACTCACACAGGCTGTACTTACGAGTGGTTAGTAATCCCGTGTCTTATTTTTCTTCCTTGTATTATTAAAACACTGTTTAGCTGCACAAGAAGTCATTTTGATGAGTATTTATCACAAAAAAACGGTAATTATGGAGCTGTTTGATCAACGATATTCCGTGCACGACTGAGTGCCGACTACGGGCAATCACGTAGTTTGATAGGACCAAGCGCTGCTACTAAGTCCCGTATCTACCGCTTTTAATACATCAATGCATTTAACGATTTATTTGTTTTACAACTGTAGTGACTTTAGTTGCTAAGTCTCGACCGATACTGTTCAGAAAATAGTATTAAAATTATACTCAACTTTGCATTGTCAATCAAACTGTTGAATCGATTAATTTTAATCTGGGCGGTGAGAAAATCTCAAGATTTATTATAATTCTGAGCCTACAGGGAGTTATAATCTGTCGGCGTCATAATAACTTAAGTCTTTCTTTGAAATTCAGTGACTTTTAGCTTTTAGTGCAACGGACTTGTGACTTTTGAAGAAGGCAAAGGTTAATTGAGATTAAAAGAAAAAAACGGCACCCATATAGGATCACTTCTTTGTCTGTCTGTCTGTCAGATTGTCACGACCCTTTTTCAAAGTTCGAAGGAACGCGTGGAGCTATCAAGTTGAAATTAATATCAAATACGTAGCTCTACGATCCCTAGGAGGTCTAAAAAAATCAAGCTGCTAAGTCAATGAAATAAAAAATTACGGCCATTTATGCAACCTATTTTAATACTCGCAAATAAGTTAGTCAAAGCTTGGGTACTTTCCATTGACCTAGAATCATTCAATTAGGCAAAAAGCAAGGTCTCACAGCATAAGTAAAGAAAAAGTCAGAAAATTGATAATTTTTAGATTACAAACTTACATTTGCAGTTAAAAAATTGACCGTGACGTATATCGATGTGTGGGAGAACATTTTTTTCAACTACAGTGTTAATTTTTTTTTTAATATAATTTCATCTCAACAAGGGAACCCTTTATTTGACGTGGTTTGACACGTACTTGGCCGGTTTTTTTAATTTATAAACCGCTAACAAGGTGCTTTGTTTATCCATGAAAGACTATAAGAAACAGTATAATTGTACGAGTATACCTACTTCATATAGGTTGGTTAGTACCTACCAGATCCTTACGGAAGGCATGACATTCACGTAGGAACAATAGGTCCTTTTATTGGGTCAGTAATAAGATTTGACTGCCTCGTTGGTCAAGTGGTCGCAAACGCTACTACTGATCATGAGGTTCTGGGTTCGATTCCCGGGTCCGGCAAAGTGTTATTGGGTTTTTCTACCTGGAATTTCTCAGTAGCAGCATGGAGTCTAGATTTGTGCCCGGATGATGGCAATTGGCTCGCCCCCTATTACGTGGGACTTAAACATAACTGGTGAAATGTGGGTGTACTATAGGTACACCTCTACCTAACCCTTCGGGACATACAGGCGTGATGTTATGTAATAAGATTTAAAAAAAAAAAACAATAAAATAATTCAAATTTCGAATAAACATTTTCCGGGTCGCATGGTATTCAGATTCAGAACGTAATGCGAAGCCACACAACGCGAAATTTTATTATCATGAACGAAAATACACATTATGGCATTCCAAAATTATATCTGGCATGTTTTTATTTCCATTCGGCAATGGAATTCTGCGAACATTCAGCTTGAGCACAAAGACCTTACGACTGATACTGACACAGTTAAATTTATGGAATATTCGAGATTTTCCCAAAAAATACTGACAGATTTCCGGAACCCTTTAACAGGACCGGCGTTATTTTTTAATAATGTGAAATTGTTAATTTGATAATGGACATTGTCAGAGGCATGCGACGGATGTTTTACACAAAGAGAATTTGGTAATTTCGAGAATTACGATGTTTTCGCTGAAAAGTATTTGTTATGACTGTGTGCTATATCTTTGGTTTTTCGTTATAATTATTATATTATGTTCTGTTTTTTGTTAAAGAAATAAGAAAGAAACAAAATAAACCAAACTAATTTCACCCAGATTATGGCAAACAATACGTGAAGCGCGTCACGTCGCGTTTTATGTGAAG
This sequence comes from Conistra vaccinii, assembly GCA_948150665.1. NCBI lineage: Eukaryota > Metazoa > Arthropoda > Insecta > Lepidoptera > Noctuidae > Conistra > Conistra vaccinii. The sequence goes on along the minus strand of OX411327.1, from coordinate 11,838,923 downwards.
TTTTAGTAAATTCTAGCGGATGCATAATAAATGGCTATACGCAAGTATTTTCAAACAATGCATTACTATTATCGGCTTAAAACTAATAAATTATCTCTTTATAGTCCGACCGAAAACGGATAATGTTTTTGGCCGAAAACGAAAATTTAATTCGGACTAATTTGCATTTTCGGCAGAAAACCAAAACTTTCCTTTTGTTTTTCGATAATGTTGTTGTTTGGTAAAAATAAAATAAATACAATGTCAATCTTTTTATTATGAACTAACCGTTTAAACTTAAATCGCACTGAACATTTATTTTATACTTTTCTCATAGGCATAATTTGTAACAAACCTGATAAGCGAGAAAATCCAATTTTTTGCATTTTCTCAGTTATTGTGCAGTTGTTTACTGTAACGATGGATTTTCTCTGAAAAAATGAATTATTTCACCGCCGAAAAATCGTTTTTCGGACGAAAATTAAAATGCCTGTAAACGGATATTTCTGCCAAAAGTGGCCGAAAACAGAAATCGAGATTCGGTCGGAGTCTATCAGTGGTGCTAAGTAGGTACAGTGGACTTCAGAGAAATCTGGGTGCTTGCATTGTGTTTTACATTGCTAGGGGGTGAGTTTTCTCTTCAGCCCACTGTACTTACTTCAGATTAATATTTCTATAAGCAGTTGGTAGCTGCGTAATTCTATCCTCAATTTTCAATAATCATTTTAGTTTTTCCTGCAGTTGCTTATTATTCAACGATTACAAACAAAGAACTCGCCAAATTAATTAAAAAATATTTACTTTAGACCTCATAAATTATCCAAATGATTTTTGCATTAGCATAAAACAATCCTTGTAAATATTCGAACCCGCTGACAGGAAGAAAGTTCTTGTAACCTTTAAATATTAATTACTTAAGGTTATTATTGTTTGCCCTTTTCATGTAAGTTGGTTAACAAGGAACATAATGAACTGTTGATGGAGACTTAATTAATTTAATTTGATTCAATTTATTTAAAAGCGTGTATACCTAGGTTAGATGAGAAGTATTTATTGATACCTTTGAAGTGAAATCAAACGATGTAATATCAAAGTGATAGACATAAGGCACCGCAACATTTAATTTTAGCCGTGCCTAATGTGCCATGCATGGCTGGTTTCTATTAATATGCTTGATAATAATTATTTACATCTGGTTTTAATATAATATATCTTTACTATCGTCATTATTATTAAATGATGATAAATTATATTCATTTCTATAAATTAGTTTTTTCAACACAGTTGCTCGTAAAGTGGCTCTTATTTAACCGCTTTTAGGTTCATAATGCAGTGTATTATAGACACGTGCTTTTTTCTTTACATAATCGCACTAGTGCGGTAATGTGCGCCATAGATAACTATTTACTAGTCGGAGTAATGACATGGCAGTATGGAATTAGTAAGTACTATCAAGGCACGACATGTCTTTCATATTGCGACTTAATATAGTGTGACACAGTAAACAGGTTTTTGGAACGAAGTTCTTTAACGCGGCTTCATTCTTGTGTCTGTGTTTTTCTAATTCGATAGAGAGAGAAAGAAAAATCTAAAATGGCGACTGCGACAATTTTCTCATTTTTCGTCATGGGTATCGTTTTCGTAGTTTTCGATGGGTCTAAAGCCGACAGTGAGGTCAAAATGAAAATCCAAGATGGCGGCTCCGAAAATTTTCTCGTTTTTCGTCATGGGTGTCGTTTTCGTAGGTTTCGATGGTTCTAAAGCCGATAATGAGGTCAAAATGGAAATTCAAGATGGCGGCAGCGAAAATTTCCTCATATTTCATCATGGGTGTCGTTTTCGTAGTTTTCGATGGTTCTAAAGCCGAAAGTGAGGTCACAGTTGACACCCATGATGAAAAATGAGAAAATATTCGTAGCCGCCATCTTGGATTAACATTTTGACTAGGGATGCATCGATACGCCTTTTTGCCGATACGATACCGATACCGATACTGTTATAAAAATATCGGCGATACCGATACCGATACGCTTATTGAATTCAAAAATGAAAGTAAAATAAATAAAACACATGTCAGGTTATTTTTTTTATTAATATAAAAAGAACAAAAATAACAGGACTAACTAACTAAATAAAAAAGGTTAAAATTAATAAAAAAATTAAAAAAGGTGCGAGCACAAAGTGGGCGGGCGAAACAAGACACTGAATAAAGCGCGAGGTTTCCCCGAGCATAGTTAGTTCTTGTCTCGTTTGCAACGAAATAGACGAGACAACACGCGCGTTTACATTGCATTTTTAAAGCGCGAAATTTGAAAAGTATCGTTGAATCGGCCATAAAAATATCGCCGATACCGATATATCGGCAAACTTCGAGTATCGCCGATATATCTGTATCGGGTGTATCCCTAATTTTGACCTCATTATTGACTTTAACAAGGTCAGAAACTACAAAAACGACACCCATGAAGAAAAAAGAGAAATTTTTACAGCCGCCATCTTGGATTTACATTTTGACCTCACTGTTGGCTTTAGAACCATCAAAAACTACGAAAACGACACCCATGACGAAATATGAGAAAATTTTCGCAGCCGCCATCTTGGATTTAAATTTTGATCTCTCTATCGGCTTAGCACCATCGAAAACTACGAAAACGATACCCATGATGAAACATGACAAAACTTTCGCAGCCGCCATCTTGGATTTAGAACTATCAGCTTTAGAACTATCGAAAACTACGAAAACGAGACCAATGACGAAAATTTTCACAGCCGCCATCTTGGATTTACATTTTCACCTCACTATCGGTTTTAGCATGATCGAAAATTACGAAAACGACACAAATGACGAAAAATGAGAAAATTTTCACAGTCGCCATACTGGATTTTCCATTTGACCAAATTCGCAGTTTCTCTCTCGCTCTCTCTCGATAGAGAATATTTAGTAATAATTAGCAGCGGAATCTGGACTGGAAAGGGCTAGGCATCAACATCAATGGCGAGTATATCACTAACCTTCGGTTTGCCGACGATATAGTTATCATGGCTGAGACCATGGAGGACCTCAGTATAATGCTCGATGACCTCAGTAGAGCCTCCAAAAGAGTGGGTCTTAAAATGAACATGGACAAGACAAAAGTCATGTCAAATGCCCATGTAACACCCGCCCTCATAAAGATCGGAGACGCTACGCTCGAAGTTGTAGACGAGTATGTTTACCTAGGACAAACTGTCCAGCTAGGTAGGTCCAACTTCGAGAAAGAGGTCAATCGTCGAATCCGACTCGGCTGGGCAGCGTTCGGGAAGCTACGCAATATCTTCTCGTCCCACATACCACAGTGTCTCAAGACGAAAGTCTTTGACCAGTGCGTGTTGCCAGTGATGACTTATGGCACTGAAACGTGGTCGCTCACAATGGGCCTAATCAGAAGGCTAAAAGTCACCCAAAGAGCAATGGAGAGGGCTATGCTTGGAGTTTCCCTACGTGATCGAATCAGAAATGAAGAGATCCGCAGGAGAACCAAGGTAACCGACATAGCCCGAAGAATTGCCAAACTTAAGTGGCAATGGGCAGGACATATTGCTCGCAGAACAGATGGCCGATGGGGTCGAAAGGTTCTGGAGTGGCGACCACGTACCGGAAGACGTAGCGTTGGAAGGCCTCCCACAAGATGGACCGATGACCTAGTAAAGGCCGCAGGAATTCGCTGGATGCGGGAAGCACAGAATCGGTCGAAGTGGCGGTGCTTGGGGGAGGCCTATGTCCAGCAGTGGACGTCTTTCGGCTGATATGATGATGAAGCAGCGAAATCTAATTTTTTTAAAGTTTTAAATTTTTTCTCCACCTCCGACCGAACGTGATGGTAGGCTGTTCAGTGGTTTTGTCAGTGCCTTTACTGACATTGCGCGCGCATCGCTACCAGAAAAAAAATCCAGCGCGCCATTTTTCATAAATATTTGTTATCGTTTGTAGGTTGTGTGGTTACATCTTAAGAAAAATACGAAATTTAAATTATTGTTACCCAAAATACCAACCGACGTAAAAACGTATTTACAGGAAGTGGATAGTCAGTCCCTGGCAAGGAAGGTCAGTTGAACTTTATAAATCTAAATGTATCATTTCTCAAAAGTTACGTTATTGTAGCATAAGTTCTTACAACAAGACGGTTTCTTTCCTCGCAAATGTGTTGAAAAACGTCGTATGAAACGCGTGTGCTTTGATCATTACCCACTCGGCTACATTATCGCGCTCGCCTCTGGCTCGCGCGGATAATACCGCCTTGTGGGTAATGACCAATACAGCACACTCGTATCACAATGTACTATTTCAACACAGTTGCTCGTAAAGTGGCTCTTATTTAACCGCTTTTAGGTTCATAATGCAGTGTATTACAGACACGTGCTTTTTTCTTTACATAATCGCACTAGTGCGGTAATGTGCGCCATAGATAACTATTTACTAGTCGGAGTAATGACATGGCAGTCTGGCTGTATGGAATTAGTAAGTACTATCAAGGCACGACATGTCTTTCTTATTGCGACTTAATATAGTGTGACAAAGTAAACAGGTTTTTGGAACGAAGTTCTATAGCGCGGCTTCATTCTTGCGTTTGTCTTTTTCTAATTCGATAGAGAGAGAAAGACAAAGTGGGAATTTCGTCAAAATGGAAATCTAAGATGGCGGCTGCGAAAATTTTCTCATTTTTCGTCATGGGTATCGTTTTCGTAGTTTTCGATGGTTCTAAAGCCGATAGTGAGGTCAAAATGGAAATCCAAGATGGCGGCTCCGAAATTTTTCTCATTTTTCGTCATGGGTGTCGTTTTCGTAGGTTTCGATGGTTCTAAAGCCGATAGTGAGGTCAAAATGGAAATCCAAGATGGCGGCTCCGAAATTTTTCTCATTTTTCGTCATGGGTGTCGTTTTCGTAGGTTTCGATGGTTCTAAAGCCGATAGTGAGGTCAAAATGGAAATCCAAAATGGCGGCTGCAAAATTTTTCTCATTTTCGTCATGGGTGTCGTTTTCGTAGTTTTCGATGGTTCTAAAGCCGATAGTGGGGTCAAATGTAAATCCAAGATGGCGGCTGCAAAATTTTTTCTCATTTTTCGTCATGGGTGAGAAAAATGCGAAATAAGAAATTTTTACAGCCGCCATCTTGGATTTACATTTTGACCTCACTGTTGCCTTTAGAACCATCAAAAACTACGAAAACGAAACCCATGATGAAACATGACAAAACTTTCGCAGCCGCCATCTTAGATTTTGATTTTGACCTCACTATCAGCTTTAGAACCATCGGAAACTACGAAAACGAGACCAATGACGAAAATTTTCACAGCCGCCATCTTGGATTAACATTTTGACCTCATTATCGGTTTTAGCGTGATCGAAAATTACGAAAACGCCACCCATGACGAATAATGAGAAAATTTTCACAATCGCCATACTGTATTTTCCATTTGACCAAATTCGCACTTTCTCTCTCACACTCTCTCGATAGAGAATAATTAGTAATAATTAGCAGCGAAATCTAATTTTTTCAAGTTTCAAATTTTGTGTAGGCTGTTCAGCGGTTTTGTCAGTGCCTTGCGCGCGCATCGCCACCCGAAAAAAAATCCAGCGCGCCATTTTTCATAAATATTTGTTATCGTATATGTTGTGTGGTTACTGCAGGTTACATAATAAGAAAAATACGAACCGACGTAGAAACGTTTTTACAGGAAGTGAATAGTCAGTACCTGGCAACAAAGGTCAGTTGAACTTTATAAATCTAAATGTATCATTTCTCTAAAGTTACGTTATTGTAGCATAAGTTCTTACAACAAGACGGTTTCTTTCCTCGCAAATGTGTTGAAAAACGTCGTATGAAACGCGTGCGCATTGTTCATTACCCATGAGGCGGTATTATTCGCGCGAGCCAAAGGCGAGCGCGATAATTTAGCCGAGTGCCGACCAATACAGCACACTCGTATCATAATGTACTATTATGTACTGTTACCCGAGCTTTCAGCAAAGAGAAACGCCGCTCTACACCCTTCTGGTAAATTTAACCATTTATTATTATGATATACCCAGGTTTTCAACTGAGCGCAGTGCTCGTAGAACATAGTATTAACCTAAGCTAGCTCTTGCTAAAATAAATTCTCTGGAATCTCACAATTTCCTCATGGGTGAAACTGAAACCTCTGAAAATTTTCCGGTACTCCAAACTGGTTTATTATTTTTTAATTATTAACAGTTAGCTTCAGTTTGCCTCTTCGTGGTAATGTGGTAATCACAAGCACGTGTAAGAAGGCTCTTTGTTTATGAATAATTAATGTATAAGGGAGTATATTGAATCTTGAGGGTTGCATTTTACTATGTGAAGTGCGAAGTCTTAGAAATTAATATCTTGTTTCTTAATTTTTCTGTTCAATGTCACTTGGGGTACATTACTATCATCACAAGTATTTTATGGGCTATTATTGGAAACACATTACCCTTCTTCTGGGGCAGTAGGGTAAAAACGATTTTCAACATTGCGGGACCCATTTAGGAAGAGAAATGTGGTAGATATTTTTACCCGACTACGGCGAAGCAAAAAGGAGGGTTATGATTTTGACCAGTATGTATGTATTTTCATCTATAAATTCCCTCATAACTTATAAAGTGCTCATCATAATTTGACAAATGAGGTATTGTTGGAAACGTCTTGATTGTCCGGTGGTTATAGGCTAATAAGTCATCTAAAAAAGTATAAACAAGACATTACAGACAGACATATTAAAAATCCGGAGTCACACGTAATCTGTTCGATTTGGTTGGGTTTTTGTTTTTATAACTTTTATTTTTTTTACTTCATTATAATGAAAACGTTAAAATAATTTAGAAGCGTTATCATTCAATAGATTTAGTTTATCGTAATGTAGTCCACTACTGGAAACTATAACCTGACTGATAACGTTATCTGAACCAAATTGGTTTCAAGAGTGTCCTAATAAATTTTCGTATTGATAACATAATTATCTCACTTTGATACAGTGATAACTTTTACCTCAATAGCATCAATGACGCATTTCATATTATAATCATGGAAGATCAATGATAAAAATATAGTTTGGAAAATCCAAAAGTGCACGCCTCATACTTATCACTCATTCATAAACGAATGACAAAGATATTTACTTGGCGGTTGCTAGGCAACCTACGGACATCAAGTCAAAGGTTGGAAATATTTAGTTAAAGATATTATATTTTAGTTAGTATTTTATTAATTATAATTAAACTACTTTGAATAAAAGAGCCATTTTCAATAGGGTTCCTTCTACGGCTGAAACGAATGTATAAAAAAAAAATTGACTCAATTAATTGATTTTATCGCAAGCTACATGTTTTCAGGGTTCATAAATTGACGGACAGGATTTTTTTTTCAACTATTTTTATGCATTTTCCATTTCTGCTGCATTAAATCAATTGTTAGAAAGTACAGTATTAATCTCCATTTAATCATCTATACAATGGTATATAAATTAAGTAGGTTCTGTGTACTAGCAGGAGTGTAACAATAAAAACAGTTACAGAAATGGGGCAAAAAAAAAAAAAACGATCGCAGAGCACACTCTAATGCTTCGCATTACGAGTCGTGCAATAGTGCGTAAAATAAACATGAGACATTTTTTTGTATTAATAACTCCTTAAGGCGAAACGCCAGTGTAGGTATTAGCCCGCGAAATCCTGTTTTTTTTTCTACATGTATTCCAATTTTCAGGTCAGTATTAGGTTGTATGTTCATTAAAATATGATTCCCGTTCGTAACAAGTATGTATATTACAGAATAACAACCATGAAATCATCAATCATAACTATAACTTAAAATTACCCTCTTGTATGACTATTTCATGAAATCATGGCATTTGGGGCCAATGCTAACTTAGAGAGTTTTATTGATAATAATTCAAATGATTGTAATTATGTAAATACATATTTGTTACGGTCGCGAATCAAATTTTAATCAACAAACAAACTACATAACTACTTATAAAACTTAACGAATTTTGCGGCTTACCTTAGGGAGGATACGCTAAGGTAGGCCGCAAAATTCATTAACTCTTGCAACATTTTAAAATCTGGAGTTTTCTGTCGGCTTTCTTTTATGAATAAATTCCTAGAACTTATTGATGGTCTGTCTACATTGTATACCATCATTAAGTTAATTTGTATAGACTCTACAACATCTTGCCTGACTTTGAAAAATGGCCAATAATAAAGAGATATATTGGCCTGCATTAAAAAATGTTGATTGTTTTTATACGATTTGGAAAATTATAGGTATAGTGCGCTAGTTGGCCGCTCATCTCATCACAAATCATCTCGCTATTGCAATCTCATGTGCGTTTTGTCTAAACTAGCCGGAAATTTCACTTCGCGACGGCAACACGCGTTGAAAGTACTGGCTAGTTTAGACAAAACGCACATGAGATTGCAATAGCGAGATGATTTGTGGTGAGATGAGCGGAGAACTAGTTCCGCGTGCACTATAGTACACAGATTTTAAATTTCAATGAGTATTTTCCAGGAAAGTATTTTTTTAATTTTGCCGTATTTTCGAAGACGAAGCCATTATTACATGAGAATATTTTAGCTTTGGTACTGCTTATTCCAGCAGTCTTTGATGCCATTGCAATTACAGAGAGTCGTCTAGGTGCCTATTTACCACAATAATTACTAGTTAAATACGCACAAGTCTTGTCTTACATTATTAATGTGCGCAATTAATATCAAAGATCTCCCATCAGATAAATGCAAACGCTCTCGTTCCTAGCAAGAACTAATTATTGTTATCTGTACCAAGAAGCAGCGTAGTGTTTATGACCAGCACCCCCATTACATAACACACTTTCAATAACAATTAACGAATTTGAAGGCAATTCCTAATCCAATGATTCCTATGTTTGAGCAATCCAGCACTCGAATTACGTAACACACTTTCAATCACAATCCGAACGATTTGGAAGGAAATTCTTAATCCAATGCTTCATTATATTTGAACAATATGTCTGCTCAACAACGCAAATCACGCAATGAAAGTTGTTGAATTGTCACAATGTAAGACATTGCCATTGGTAGTGTGTTACGCAATTACCCCGTAGATTCCAGGAAGGCTTATGATATGTATTGCTAACATACTGGGCTTATGTGGTAATCTTCCAATTAATTTGTAGTTTGAATTGAAATACGTATAGTGTGTGGATTAGAGACATAATACCTACCACTAATTGATTTATTACTGTATTGATTTAAACTAAGAAAATTTTAAATGTAAAAGTAGACTGTTTGTTTTATACGAAAGCAAATAAATTATATTCTACTTGTTTTCGCCCACGTGGAGGTCGAAAATTACCCCACGGGGACGTACATCATACTACCGGGATAAAAAGTATTCTATGTGTTAATCAATTCAGCCGTTTTTGCGTAATTGAGTAACAATCATCCAAACATACAAACTTTCACATTTATAATATTAGTGGAATAGTAGGATTTTATTCTATTGATATTGCTATATGTAAAGGAGAACCTAGCAGTAGGAAGGTATAATGGTAGAATCCCAAAGAAAAAAGGTGGCTCGATGGCTATATTTTCTCAAGGAGTTAAGAGTCTTTGGATGTCTTATTTGCGTAATCGATAAACGTGTGATGGATTTCACTTTCTCTGGAATATTTAGATTAATTTAAAACAGCCTCATACCACCACTAGACCGGTCGTAAGCGCTCAAATTCAAATTCAAAATATGTTATTTCTCATAAACCTACACGGGCACTTATGATACGTCAGAAGTTGGTCGCTCCCTATGGAGAAGAGTCGGCAGAAACTGCACGGTGAGTAACTGTGGAGTTTCTTGCCGGCTCTTCTCAGTGAAATTAATTTGTAAAGATTATGTCTAATGCGGTCACAGATAATATAATGAAAAGAAATGACACCTCGGGATAGTCGGGCTATTGACTGGCTAAATGTGCTACAGTTATGACAAATTTAGTAAAACGCCATCTATTGCAAAGAGCTCTAAACAAAAAGGTTTTATCTTTTTTTTTTTTAAATACGAGATTTATGAGTTACAATAGATAAATCAGCATTAAACAAGGAAGTTTTGATTTTTACTAATCTTACTTCAGCCAAAATCTTCCGTTTATCGCTTTTTAGTGACTGTTACATAATTTCATAATTGTTACCTATGCTGCCATCTATGATCTTTTTTCAAGACTAATTATAATTTGTTCGAATTGAGACCCCATGACGCGGTTGAAAAATTACAAAACCTATCAAGCATATTTTTCTAAAATATTCACCATTTTAAAGATAATTTAATTATTGATCTTTTAGTCTACGTGTTTATTAAAATACCTTTTGTTTTATGTACCTATAATAAATGAATAATGTATCAAATTTGGGCCAGCGCTCCTTGATGCGCGAGTCCTATTACTATACTGGCTGGACGTACAACGCGTTGCGTGAGCTCAGTACAGAACACGGAAGCTAACAACTCAAGGTCACTGGCAGATATCTGTGTCTTAAGGCCCATGTAATAGGCGCCGAGCCTTAATTGCCATCAACTGGGCACAAACCCAGATTCAGGTTGCTACTGAGAAATTCCAGATGGATAAACTATCATAAATATCATAGGATCTCCATTACTGTCACAAGAAAACAATTGGCTGCAACGTCCAATAAAAATACATTCATTCAATTTAATAAAAGTGAACCCAGTTTATCTTGATACACGGCGAAATGAGGAACATAATGTTAATGTATTAATTTGACATTCCGTTGACGTTTATCTTTGCTACCAGGGCCGCGATGAGGGGTCAAGGTATAATGGCCGCTCCGAAAGTGTAATATTATCACTTTAAAGTGGTTATTCAATATCGGCGGTAAACCACTTACAGTATGAATGTACTTACGTTAATATACTCAATGCAGTCTGAGGGCACACTGACCTAGTGACCTTTAGATCGGTTCTCAGGGTTATTAAATTAGTGTTCCTAGCTTAGGCGTCGAGGAACTTTATCAATGTAGAACTGGGTTCATAGAGGTTCAGTTTACTGGACATTATAAGGTTTCATTTGTTTTGTACAAGACAGAAGATACAGATATGTATCAATGTATGTGTGTGTGTCTGTGTATGTGTGTGTGTATATATATTTGTGTGTATATGTGTGTGTGATGTGTGTGTGTATGTCTATGTTTTGGATTAACAGCGTGTCAACTCCGAATTTACCTACACTGCGAAGGGTTTCGTGACAGTGATAGAGAATGAATACTAGGAACCAGCAGATTTCGTCAATAATTTCATGTAAGCTTTATGAATGCTGATATAGATACAGACCATTAATCCTAGTTTAAGTTTGCCAAGAAACTGTAAAATAAACGCGGCTGCATTGGCGAACTCATGCCCTGTGGAGGTATTCTTTATAATGCTACAATAAGGTAAAAAATAAGCTAAACAATGCATTCTTAATGATGTGAAACATAACATACCTATGTTGCCATGTTTCAGGAGTAACTGCAATCCCGACGGTAACTGGAAAGAGAAACATTATAAATTAAAATAAGCTATGAAGAATGTAGGTACAAATAAATGAGCGAAGTCAGTTTTTCCTGCAATGTAATTTATTTAAGAGGACATTTTACTTAGAATATAGTTTTAATTTTTACACTGTTATAATTAGTGATCGGATATTCGGATGCATATTTACCTAAAGTTAAGTTTTGGCTAAGAAATTATGGAAGTGGCTATATATACATTTTTTTTCTTTACTTATATAATTCCCGGATTTGATTGATTTGCGGGATCAGATACATGGTATGGAAACAACTTATCGGCCCTCTTATGAAGGTTACTTTTGCGGTGTTAACATAAAAATTTATATACCTACTGTAAACATTTTTTAACGAAACTCAAGGCTCCAAATTGTTTGTGGCTATGTGCTATGCCGATTTAACAAACTACTTTACAGCATTAGCTAGCATTTCTATAATGAAAAAGTACTAAACAAATCAATTCCGGAATCGCGAGATTTTTGCGATCGATACAAAAAAGCATTCCATTTGGATACAAAAGTGCTTTCCATAATAGCCAACACCTCAACTTTAGGTAAATATGCATCCGAATATCCCATCTCTAGTTACGAGTATAATATAGAGCTGTCGCTTTGAGAGTTCAACGGACCAGTATATACTAATATTTTAAAGACGCATTTAAGAGTTTGTGTGTAGGGGTTAATCTTTAGAATCTGGTCTGATTCTGAAAATTATTTTACTAAGCTACAGGGAAGCTACAGGGAAGCTACAGTATTGCTGAGTACCATAGGATATAATGTTATGTTAAAACAAGAGAACAACCCACAAAATGTTTGAAAAAAGCCGTTCGGCCAATTTGGCAGAAATTTTGGTAGAATATCGCCTGTAACATGCTGAATGAAAGTCAATATGGGCGTAAAAAAGTAATGACCACTTCAGTTTTAGAGATATACACTTTTTAGGGTTCCGTACCCAAAGGGTGACAAACGGAACCCTATTCATAAGCCTCCGCTGTCTGTCTGTCTGTCAGCGAGCTCTATCTCATGAACCGTAATAGGTAGGCAGTTGAAAATTTCACAGATTGAGCATTTCTATTGCCGCAAGAGCAACAAATAATAAAATAAAAAATTAAAGGGGGGTCGCCACACAATAAAATTAAATTTTGAAAAAAATAATAATCTGACCCTAGCATGTGGGGTATCATTTTCTAGAGCTCATCGAGTAGAAAATAAATATAATTTTTATTTGTTTTTATCTTCAAAAATTATGAATAAGGGGGCCGTAGAAGTTGTCTGTTTTAGACCATTTTTGTACGAGCTCTATCTCAACAACTAAACAAATTAGGAATTTGAAACTCGTGTGTATCATGTAACATATACTGTTTATAATAAACAAATACTAAAAACGCCGATTCATAACGTATTTTATATAATATGGGCGATTTTCTGCAACTTATAGTAATAATTTTGTATTTCATGCTAATATTATGCGATATAAATTCCACAGATAACTATTTAATAGTCGGAGTAATGGCATGGAATTAGTAAGTACCATACTATCATGGCAGCATATACTATTTCGATCATTTAAATTTCGATCATCCAAAAAGTCTACAAAATAAACTTTCTTCACAAGATTTTAAAACCGGCCAGTATTTTTTGAGTTTAAGATTTTTATCGACTTTTTTCAAAGTATCCCTAGACGGTGTTGATGTGTGTACCTCATGTTAAAACTACACTCCAATAGACAATAATATTCAGTAACATTGAAATGAATGGTGGTACATACAGTGTACTATTCAGTTACCTTAAACGTTGTGGATACAATTTCATATTGAGAAAAATTATTGGTGTAAAAATATTCGGTCACGGCGGCCAATCTCAACGGAGACTGGCCTTCGGCGCGGGAGATATTATAGTGCACAAGTGTGTGCGCAGACACGAGTGCACTCTCTCTGCCCTCACTCTCATAGTCCGATGGGATGTGTAAAAATAATAAGTAAGAAATAATAGATTTCTGTATGACTATCAAAAATAACGTAAATAAATACCTGTATTGACCCGTGCGTTTGCACTGGCGAAACATCACGACAAAACATGTTGAAATCTCTAGTTCCTGTCAAACATTGTATGAAAAAATGACAGAAAATAGAGATTCCAACATGTTTTGTTGTGAATGTTTCGCCAGTGCAAACGCACAGTTATAATTAAAATTTGGCGTACTACTTACATTCTATTTTGTACAATATAGTCTGATGTACGAGTAGCAAGAGTTCCCTTTATTTATAAGTAACTAGCTTTACTCGGCCTGCAGGCGTAGCATGAGCACCGCTTTGTCGACGGAAGAGAAGACAAAAATGACGTTCCGTGTAGACAGTACGACGGCAGCAAAGTAGAAAGAGGCAACTGCACTTTTTACGAAATTCACTCTTTAATATAATTCGACTTAGAATTCTTTGTTTTGTCATAGGATGTTTTTACTGTTTGATTGTCAATTTTTACTGATATTAAGTCACGTTAAACACAACTACGTACAGCTTATTTTTTTCAGTGTGTCGAAGTACCGTGTTTTGGAACAAATAACATTACAGTAATATTGGCCTTAACCATTTCCTTGGTAATATTAACTAAATGATGTAAAATAGGAGAAGATAGCTTTCTTCTTCTATTAGTTATCACAGTTTTGCATTTAAAACGCTCTTCTGTAAAATTATAATTTTGCAGATAACCCTGTATACTTTGTGACCGTCGAGTAGAATATTTAACTACCATAGACAACTGTCAGTCGTCAGAGTGATTTTGACAATTTGGTACAGAAAACTTTCTTCTGAAATAGTCTACGTATAAAATGACCTAGACAAAGATAGTTAGAAACGAAAGACAAAGTGACAGATTGAAGAAAGATTTCTACGGTGCGATGTCAAAAATGAAGAAAGGAAATGTCACTTTGTATAGAAAGAGCTGTGTCTACTCTTCGTAGACATAGAAAGCGCATGCTACGCGTGCTGGCTTCGCACGGTTAGCACTAAGTACTTATCTACGGCGCATCTACCTATATTTTAACACAACAACATTTTTTCATTAAAATTAGACAATTTCTTTACAAATCTTTGTTTTTTTATAGCGCCTCTGTTGTTACCTTTACGAAATTATTACTAAAATTCATAGTGTTAAATCTTGTACGACATGGTATGGAACCCTTCGTGTGCGAGTCCGACTCGCACTTGACAGATTTTATTTATGTTGAAATCAGGAAGACGAAAAAAAAAAATTATAAATAAAAACCATTCACATCAATCACAACGTGTTTTAATTCATATTTTATGATTTAAAAACATATTATTTGCACATTTGTACACCCTGAAGGGGTAGGCAGAGATGTTTAAAACATATTTCGTATAGTGGCGGTCGAATTCGCGGGCAGTAGCTAGTTCATTATAAAAGTTGCTTAATTATACCTAATTCCTTTTATGTATCGATCTAGTTACATTGATTTTAAAATTCAAATAAAAATTAATAATTCCAACAATAGGTGCTATAATTTAGAAACTCCTAACGTACCTTCAATTTAGGTTTATTATTTAATAAATATTTGGTACACAGTTTATAACCTGAATTAACCTCTAGGTTATTTTTGAATCTTTTGTACGTTCCCGTTGGATATTTTTCAACATCCACACGGGCGAAGCCGCGGGAAAAAGCTAGTCATAATTGTAATAACAGCACAAGTCGCACAAGTCTTATTATGCGTGTCGTTCGCGCATGTGTGGCAAACACGTCCTACGCGGCAACTTCATACAAAGTATTTATTTGATAAAATGTATCAATGAGATTAGAAAAAATAACAGTGGTCGATCTGGATACAGCCCAGGGGGTCATGTCCTTGTTCTCAGCATAAGAACTGTTACCCATTTTCTTGATATTTAAACCCCAAGATACATGGCGAACAAATGGACTTACTAGCCTAATTTCTCGGGACCCATTCACTATAGCAAAGTATGCTCACGTTGTTCCAGAACGTAGTCTAACAAAGACAATTTATATAATAATACGTAGTTTTCAATAGATATAATATGAACGAGGCGACGCCACTGGATCTTTTGTTAAAAATTTAAACCGCGGACGGGATTCTATTCAGCGTGGTACACAATGTAAAGTTTTGAAGTAAAACTTGTGCAGATGGTATGATGCATTTTCTTTATGATATTGAAATGTCTATATGCTTTATTTATACAGAACAACTAATTAGCCTACATTGAAAAATAGCTTCAGGTTTTATAATGACAGAGATTACTTTATTAGTATTGTCTTTATTGAAAAAAACTACTGGCTTGACAACAGGTCAGTGACAGCTTGGCCCGAGCCAACTCAACCCGAATAATAATAACAGATACTACAACACCTTATTTGTAAGCTTTTCCTTCTGTCCAAAGTCCAGTCTCGTCGCAAACATAATTGATTTAAGGTTTTCCAAAACCCAGTTTAAATGACA
Source organism: Conistra vaccinii (assembly GCA_948150665.1). Lineage (NCBI taxonomy): Eukaryota > Metazoa > Arthropoda > Insecta > Lepidoptera > Noctuidae > Conistra > Conistra vaccinii. The sequence goes on along the minus strand of OX411327.1, from coordinate 11,822,904 downwards.
ACATATCCCTCTGGATATATAGTCATATCTGGGTTTATAATGTCTACAAAAGAGAGTCAGTGCGTCGTCATAGGTGCGAGAGAGATACTTAATCGAACCACTATTTGGATCATATTCATTGAATACTCTTCCTCCAAAACAAAGTTGAGATCATCGCATCCTCTTAAAATAACCCGATAATACCTGACTCAACGAAATCTATTGGATTACAATAAAACTATTTAATGTTGATGTACCTATTTTGAGGGATCTCCGGTACAATGGTGGGCTTGGCTCTCATCCAGGAATCCGACGAGATGTTTAGATAATTCCGACAGTCGGCTGCATATCTGATATTGTAAACTTGTAAACAGTTGCAGAATAATGTTTTGATAGATGTACTTACTGCTAATAATATGATACAGTATGGATTAATGAGATGACGGCTGAAATTTCTCTTGCCTTCGTCTTTTGAGGACTGTCACAACTTTAGAATGGGGAATATATAAACGCACTTTAAAAATAATATTTCACACTTTAAAATGTTTAGATTTAAAATAAATTGAATGAACTATAAAATAATGGTTTCCACTATAAATATGCTTAGCTTATTACTATGTCGTAGGATTGTCATATTATCTAGTCACAGGCAGTTTGTTAGATTCGTTATTTTGAACTGGGTGATATAGGTTAGGTTAGAAATGTGGGCCACTGTGCGCGAGCCAAGTGAGCGAAGCGAGCGGTGCTGCGGTGGCTGCCGGCCTGCGCTACTTCCGCTCGCAGAAATTTGGTTCATTAAAGTGATAATATGAAATTATAGATGTATTATTATTATAAAGTGCTGGTATACAATTTTATAGCTCATTTAATTAAATTTAAAGTGCTATTAAATACATCCACCTTAGACTCATGCGCAGTACTTTGCAGACGAAAGCTTTGACTTGAAAATTTACAAAGCTTGCATGTACTATATTAGTGCCTATAATGGCGAATATATCAAAAACCACTCTCCTTTTGGCGGCATAATCTATATTCTTTACTAATATAATAAATCTGAAGAGTATTTTTTTTCTTTTCTTAGATCGCGCTGTTCTCTGGAAATACCACTTGGATTTGAAAAATTATTGTTGCATTTGATAGCCCAATAGCTCGGGCAGGCGATTCGATGAATTGTGGGCTGAGAGAGTTTTATATAAATGTGAATGTTATTTTAATATAACCTACTAACTATGTATTTTATGATTTCCACGCGAATGAAGCAGTGGGCTTCGCTAGTGGGTTTAATAAATTAGAGAATAAGTAGCTTCCTTACCTATTCTTATTATCTTTGTTCATATATGGGAATACAATATTTTTACCATCTTTTGGATATTAATATTGCTAGCTACCTTTACCTTTCCAGCAGACCTTTCAAGGAATTTACGAGTATCTATCCGGAAATGGTCTGGGTATCCATTATTATCAATATCTATAAGTAATAGACACATTTTTTCCTTTACATTATTAGGATAATGTTTTGGTGTTGGTAATAAACTTACTTTATTATACAAAGTTTTCTTCGAAAATATAACACACATAACATCACGCCAGTAATTCCCAGAGAGTTAGGCAGAAAAGGAAAAGAAAAGTATTGAAAAGTTGAATAATAAGTTTTATTGGATTGCGAATTTCAAAAAGTAACTACATTACTTAGAGGGGCTTGTTTGTGGCTGTTAACAACAGCCACACGGATCGATCGATCAGGTTAAGCTCAGTTGCCACAGTTGGTCTTTGGATGGGTCTGGATCTTTACTAGGGATGCATCCGATACCGATACCGATACCGATATATCGGCGATACTCGAAGGTTGCCGATATACCGGCATCGGCGATATTTTTATGGCCGATACAACGATACTTTTCAAAATTCGCGCTTTTAAAAATGTAATGAAAACGCGCGTGTTGTCTCATCTATTTCGTTGCAAACGAAGCACGAACTAACTATGCTCGGGGAAACCCCGCGCTTTATTCAGTGTCTTGTTTCGCCCGCCCACTTTGGCCTCGCACTCGCTTAACAATGCCATTTCGCTAGGTTGACTGTTGCCGTGCGTGTAATCTCAACCTGTTTTCGGTTTTATTTAGTTTGTCCTGTTGTTTGTTCTTTTAACATTAATTAAAAAAATAACCTGATTTGTGTTTTATTTATTTTACCTTCATTTTTTATTTCAATAAGCGTATCGGTATCGGTATCGGTATCGCCGATATTTTTATAAAAGTATCGGTATCGGTATCGTATCGGCAAAAAGACGTATCGAAGCATCCCTAATCTTTACATACCCATCCCTTCGTGCTACGTGAATCTTCGACAGTCGTTACGGGTGTTGAGATTGGAGCCTTTTGGCCTCGCACAGGACTCTGCTTCTAATATAATTTTACTTTGTTTATTTTTATTGTTTTTTAATTATTTTTGAAGTGAATACTTCTTTAGCGGCGTTGTGCACTTTTTTTGGAATGGGTAAAAAATCTTAAACTCGCGTCAGGACGTTACCGTAAGATCCGTTGCCTAGCAACCGACAAAGTAAATATCAAAATAAATAGTCTTTGACTTTACGTAAAGATTGCGAGGTAAGAAATTTTACCCATATTGATGGGTAAAAAAAGCAGTTAAAACATACTTCATGAAAAGTGTTTAAATACCTAAATTGTTTATTTTTGTTAGACTATATTTTGAAAATTAATAAACTACTACTACTAATGAATATTGTATTCAACCACATAAATTATAGTTAGTAGTTTTTAAGTAAATTGTTACTAACAAGAATATGGACTTGGTCTGAAACATTTAGTCAGGGTAGTACTTTTATACTGATAAATAAAGCAATTCGTGCGAAATTATTCCCTAACCATTCCAAAATATTCAAAAATGCACTACGTTAATGTTCAAGTTTTCACTACTGCCGCACTCCCGGAGTGCAAGCCGTTGTTATTTTATTGATGTTTCAATGAGTGTGTCTTAGTTTAGTTTAGTTAGAGATCTCTTGTGCTGATCCCAATAAATACTTTTTCTTTCTTTTTCTTTACGAGTCGTCAGAATCCCGAAAGTCTGACAACCAGTCTTATTACCCTAAGGTATCGTATTCCCCAGTAACTGGGTTGTGGAGGACAGATAGGCAGTCGCTTCATGTAAAATACTGGTATTCAGCTATATCCGGTAAGACTGGAAGCCGACCCCAATATAGTTGGGAAAAGGCTGGGCAGATGATGATGAACTCTGTATATGTAACTTAACATCATGCTTGTAATCCCCGAACCCCGAAGGGTTTGGCAGACGTGTGCCCTATTGTTCACCCACATTTCGCCTGTAATGGCGAGTCTATTGCCAGCAACTGGGCACAAATCCAGACTCCGGGCTGCTACTAAGAAATTCCTGATGGGAAAATTCAATAAACCTCGGCGCGACCCGGGAATCGGACCCAAGACTACGAGATCAACAGTAGCGCTTACAAACAGCGACGCATCAAGAAGAACAAAAAAAATAACTCTGTGCAGTAGTAAATTATATACGTACACACGCACATAATAAAAAACTGCTGTTACTCCTAAAGTAAATAAAAACAACCGTAGTTTATCACGATAAACAACCTTTTTTGACTTGGTTGCTTTTTAATGGTTGCTGTTGGACAACATTAATGTCACAATCGACCTTGCGATAAAAAAGTTCTCAAAGTAGGGTCAAAACTTCACCCATTACGTGTTATTTTTTACACATAAAAATGTCAGTGTTTTGTTTTGTTTCCTGTTGATCTTATTTTGTTTTAGTCAATATGTTTTCAATTTAGGTACATACCTACTACCCGTCCCAATATCCACCATGTATCATCATCATCAGCCTATTAATGTTCCCATTGCTGGGACACAGGCCTCCTCTTTGTGAGAGGGAGTGGGCTGTAATCTACCACGCGGGCCCAGTGCGGGTTGGTAGATGTCACATGTCTTCGAATTTTTTGGTTCTAAGACATGCCGGTTTCCTCACGATGTTTTCCTTCACCGTATTGAGAGCAGTGGTGATGAAATTATTTACACAAAGTAGCGCCTGCTTGGGTTCGAACCCACGACCTACAACTCGTAAGTCGGGGCCGTTACCACTGGGCCACCACTGCTCTGCACCATGTATATTATTATACATTATTATAAAAGTATATTTCTCTCAAAATACTGCCTCGTTGGTCTAATAGTCACAAGCGCTACTGCTGATGAGGTCCTGGGTTAGATTCCCAGGTCGGACAAAGTTATATTGAGTTTTTCCGTTAGGAATTTCTCAGTAGCAGCCCGGAGTCTGGATTTGTGCTCGGTTGATGGCAATAGGCTCGACCCCTATTACATGAGACTTAGACATTACTGGCGAAATGTAGGGTCTACTGTTGAGTACACCTCTGCCTAATCTTCCGGGAATATAGAGGTGATATTAATGTAATGTGTTGTTTTTTTCTCAGAATATCCGGGTTAGTCTTTGTACAATGGTATAGATGATGATGATTTCATCACCACTGTTCTCAAAACGATCAAGAAAAACATCGTGAGAAATGCGGCATGTCCTAGAACCAAAAACTCGAAGAAATGTCACATCTACCAACTCGCACTGGGACCGCGTGGTGGATTATGGCCCATTCCCTCCCTCAGAGAGGAGGCCTGTGTCCCAGCAGTGGGAACATTATAGGAGATATAAATTATATGAGGAATTATTAATGGCTATAGATAAGGTATACTTTTTTTTTTTTTTTTAACTAGGGCATCTCGTAGCTGGCCTCTGAGGCCATGACTACTTAACCGGTCATTCCTGCGGCTGCCTTAAGCTCCTAAAAACTTAAAGCCTCCAGCCAGGGGCATAAGGTATACGGTTGATCTATTGGCTTTATATTAATTCCATTGAACTAAAAGCGGTGTTTTCATGTAAAACAAAACAACTTGGAACATTGCAAAATACTTTAGACATAAAGTTACACAAGTTCGTAAGTAAACAATTGTGTTAAACTGTTAATTTTCCGAGATGTTTGCGCGAACAACTGAAAGAAAGCTAAAGTTCGGGGAATATTTGCATAAAAAAATAAAATTATGAATTAGACTTGAGATTCTGTGGCTTGGGAATATTTCATGAATCAGGAATTATAATTAAGTACCCATGTGGAAGTGTTTTGTTTCTGAAGAAGTTCATAGACTGATGGTAAGCCTAGTTATATAGAATTACATTATTTATTAGCTCCTACCCGCCGTTTCAGCCGCTTGGATTCTATTATTTTTTCTTATAGGTACTATAATAAAACTAGAATAAGTTACTCCAGTGAAAGTCAAAATCGATGCAGTCGTTTTGGCCGGAAAAAACCGACTTTTTATTTTTTTATTATTAGTACCGTATATACTTTACTATGCATTTAGTAAAAAGCTGTTATTTTGACATTACAAACAGACACTTCAATTTTATTTATTTGTCTGTATAGATTATTCCTCTTAACACAGGTTTTCATAACCTAATTAGGAGAGCAGTGCTCACCCACGATTGTAGATACACTATAGTGCTTGTTATGTAAAGCTGTTTTATTAACATGTAGTAGGTACTACAATCCTTTGTTTGAGTAAATAAATATTATATCTATTATTATTGGTTTAGAAATTACCAACTTAGTTGTTTACTCCTTATTCTTTGATATTCAGAGGCGGAGCAACAAGATTTTTTTTTAATAGCAAAAAAAAAATTGGCTTTAGATGTTTTTTTTTTATGGAGACCCATAAAAAAAACATCTAAAGCCAATTTTTTTTTAACTTGATAAAAACAACAAAATAAACAATCAGAACTTATTGGCCATTACCTATTGGCATAACATAGTGCACTACCAATTTTCTTGTAATCTTTTTATGTACGTGTATTGTATACTACATTATGTATCACAAATAAATTATTGTATTCTTTTCTATTCTAACGAGGTTTTCCACTCAGAGCACTGATTTCAACAGTACTTATCCGAACAGCACCTGAGCACTTCGACTAACCGCACTGAACCAAAATTTTGATAAGTGCGGTTGGGTGGAACAGTTTATCAATATTATTTTCAGTGCCCAAACGGCACCTACCGACGTAAAATATGTTTTGTGTGAAAATAGTCACAATTACAATTCCATTTTCAAAATTCCTCAGTGACAGTTGCCTGTCACGATAATTTAATCGTCAATTTACGGCGCAGCAATGCCCTCACGAGTCGTTTACGATGTTTGCATTGCATTGGTTGCAGTACAAACGGTAAGTAGTATAACATGCAGTTTTACGGTCGACAGACATTGTATACAAGGTTTTAAAATCGGTTTCGTTTCAGGTGGTGTTTCACCATTTTGGTAAAAATACACGCAGAGAAAATGGTTACTAGTTGTTTGTAAAAATATTTTCAAAAGGCTGTTGGCTACAACGAGTCTGTCATTTCGTGTTCTTTGACAGTCGTTACGAGAAGTCAGAAGCCCGAAAGTTTGACAACCAGTCTCACCAAGGGGTATCGTCTTGTTACCCAGTAACTGCAGTTATTGAGGTCAAATAGGCAGTACCTCTATGCAAAGTACATGGTTTTAGTTGCATCCGATTAGACTGGAAGCCGACCCCAACGTAATAGGAAAAGGCAAGACACAATCTTTAGATAATTTATACATTTTACTTATTCAAAGTATCTCAGAAAGCAAAGCTTCTAGCACTTTGTAAACAAAACTTTCCTATTTACATAGCACGGAACATTAGACCGAACTCATTCCGTCTTAGGCGTAAACAAAACAATATAGCGAACTTCATTGAATTGAGCAATTGATGTTGTTTTGCTTTCACACTGTGTCGTTAAGCCCAAAGTTTTTGCTTCTTGACACCAAAACATCGATGTTACCATTTTATCGGCAACACATTTATTTCGAATTCAAATTTGAATTTCGTCGTTTAGCTGCATTCATTTCCTCTGCTATCGTGCAAATTGCCGAATGCAGTTTTGACCGCAAGCTTTAAAGTTGGAACGTAAAATGTTTATTCTTTTATTTTTTTGTGCAAATGACAGTGACAAATTAGTGTGTAAGTGCGGGGTGCTTTTAAGTGAATGTAGTTTTTAGTACAAATGGTTACTACAACCAGTTTGAAAGAGAGGGCCAAATTGCTGTCATTGCTGAGCTTTTAGCTAAATGTATGAATTTCACATTACAATTTTGTTCATTTATTTCTACCGAGAATGTCTGTTATAGTTTCTATTAATTCTAATGATTTTTATGATTGTGCCTGTTATAATAGGTACCTACGTAATATTATATTAAATATACCTATATTTTTTATTTGAAATTTCATCTTAGTATTTGGAGTATTTGGTATTTCTATTGGGTACCCAAGTATTTCACACTAATGTTATATTGGCATTAGAAACTGGTTATTTATATAAGGTATCTACATTATATCAAAAATAAATCCCTTTTCAACCAGCCAACTGTTAACTTACAACAAATGATTCACACCGGCACAGAGCAACAAGCGAACAATCGCTTCTCAGTAATCATTCAAATAAAATATACGAGTGGAGCTAACAACCTCCTTCCTGCACAAACTCGATTGAAAACATGTGAAGTACAGGAAAATGTTACTAGAGGCGAGAAATAAAATGTATCAAACGTTGCCGGTGCAGCGTTTAACTGGGATGACTCTAGTGCCACTGATGGAGAAAAGAAACGGTTCCTTATACTATTTTCAACCATTTATTGAACTTTTGACATATACCTACACGCTTATGAAGTTCCGTCACATCAAATATGATATTAATAAAAACCAAAGTGAAAAAATGCAATGCTTTATGGGCACTTCTTTTTTTTATCGAATTATGATTTCGATGTTAATTATAATATATTATTACTTCAATTATTTAATTTAAATTATTATGTAGTTTCGATTAAATTCATCATGAATTTCGAAATCGAGTCAGAAATGCAAGTTGGACATCTTTAGCTCTCAAAAGTTAAATAAATGGTCGTGGTCTCGTGAAATTAAACTATTTTAGATACAATTTAAAAAAAATTATGGGAGCAATCATTTCGATCAGTGTCGTAAAATGACAATAATTTAACCTACCTACTAGTTGAGGGGCTCGTGGCTAAGTAATAACAGCCGGACGGGTCGATCGATCTGGTAAATCTACTCTAGCCGCAGTCAGTCCGTGGATGGGTGACCATCTTAACATACCGAGACCCCCTCCATGCCTCGGAAAGCATGAATTCATGAAAGTTATTTACAAATTGTTCTATTGTATCAGGCCGCGCGCTGATCGATGTCAGTACAACAATTTCGATTTATCTCGAAGAAGGATGTCAAAATAATGTTCGAATTTCCAAGCATGTTTGAGAACAAACTTTTACAGGCTGCTATAATTATATCGTATCGAATAATATCGTTGAATAAATAACGAGTTTATTTTAATTAAAACACTATGTAATGAGCGCCGTGCATCGACGGTAAATGTTTTAATGAAAAATTCCATACGTGTTCGATGTATTTAATTGTATTTTGTATTTCACTTTCCGACATCGTACCTACTTTCGTGGTTTTTATTTACACAGCGTTTTGGATTTGTTTTAATGAACATTTATATCTACATTATATTATCTATCTTCTATCTTTAAATAAAAATGAAATCCTGTTCTTCGGTAAGCGCAGCATTTCAGAACGGCTGGACGGATCAGGCTATTTGTTGTTGTAAAATGTTTTAATAGTTCGAATCAGGTTCTTACGGAAATAAAAAACATAAAAGTTTCCCGGAAAATCTTCAAATTCAGGAAAAAAATTACTTTCTTTTTTGTTTGAAATATTGTTTGAACAGGAAAACGTCTGTAAAAGATAACGATCGAGAACAAAATGTACTTTTTCAAACTTCTTAACTAACTTCTAGTGGTGAGAGAGAGGATTTAGAATAAGCATGACTCGCTAGAACATTTTAATAGTACGAATCCAAATCTAGAGACAAAACTTCACAGTAAGTTCTTAAATTCTTGAAGAAAGTTGTGAAAGTATGTCTTTTTGCTTTGTCGAATACATTAGGAATTCAAAGTCAGAATGCAAGTATGTATAGTAGATGTAGAACCGGTTTGTGTCCTAAACTTCTATTGAACAATACGTAAAAGATCTGAATTGTATATTATTATATGAAATTCACTGCAGTTCTTAGCTGGAATACAATTGTATATCCGCAGGGCTATTACCTATCTTGCAGAAGCAATGCAGTAGCGATCATTTGTTTCATTTTGACAGTTCAACAACATTCAATGCGATAATTACGGTGCAGAGCAGAATTAAATTTCGAACTTATGAAGTAATGGATTTGATCGCGCGATGTCTACGCAATAATTGCTAATTGCTATTTTTAGGTAATCAGCCTGCCGAAAACCGATTTTCTTAAAAGTCGCATCGTCTACTTATTGAATTTATTAATAATCTTTAACTACTTAAGACCTGGACGACGTTCAATGGTTCACTGGTTCCACGTCCAATCTCATAATTTGTTCTTAAAGCTCTACCCGACGGTCGTATTAAACTAAGTCTCAGGAGAACTCTTCGCTTATATCAAAGTTACAGAAAGAAATGACTATATAAAATTGTTTTAGCACAAGTATCCGACCTTGGCTCTGCAATCAAAAGAAGGAAACACGTATCTCAATCCCCAAGGATTCATACACCGGTCCTAAGTCGCGTAAATGATAACTTATATACTCAATTATATGGCGCGTAAGTTATAGCCGACATAAAAGAGGATCATTACCATGAAACTCGATCACGTATTTCCAATTTAGACGACATGTGACCAGTTTACGAGAAAATAAAATCTCTTTCGTACGCCAGATTGCTTCGAAGATTGAAGCTGTGGTTTGAATGTGCGGACACAGACAATGTATCTAAAGGCGGTGGTCGACTGGATGGTTAGACCACACCTTAAGCCAACTATTCACTGGGACTGCGTGTGCTTATAAGATATAGCCCTAATTGGATGTGTTGACACTGTGTGTCCTGATTACTCGTTAATCTTCATGTCGCGTCTAATCACGTGGGCAGGTACCTTAAGCCTCTTATAGGTACATTAAGTGAGACTCCAAGCAATCAGGGTATTGTCACGTAGCTTTGCAGTATTAGTGTATGAGTAGGGACGCAATGACAGGTTGTTAACCCTACCGTGCAGGGTTAACTGACCCATTTACCTCTTCCGACTTTTATAACTCACGTGGGAAGAAGGACAGTGTTTTGTTTTTGTTTAACACGGTAAAGCTGTATGTTCGTTGACATTATAGTTTATGACTGTTTCGTCATTGTGAAGGGTTCAATTTGTATTCATAAAGTATGTAACAGTGAGTTGCGTCCGCTCTTTGTTGTACCTGTGATTGCAAGCGCAAAGGGGTAAATTGAAAATTACTGTAACCTACTGCTGTGTTGCTGTACTGTAATTGCTGTGTACTATGTGTATTATAAGAATCATTTTACCTATACTAACACAGTACTACGCATCATCTGGTTGCTCTAGAAAATGATTCTAAATAGTGTATTTTTCAGTAGGTACCTATTACCTAATGAAATAAGATCACGCTATACTAACCAGTAATCAATATTAAGAAAACCTTCAAATTCGGAACAGATAAAAGAACAAAACAAACTTAAAATAAAGCCATAAATAATCCTATAACTTAATGAAGTAAATAAGGCTCAGATTCCCAAACAAGATATCTGATACTTATCAAACTTCAGGCAGCTAAATGACAGTTTATCTTCAAGTTCAAACGTTCTAATCGGTTGCTGTTTGCCTCCCGAAAATCTCATTTGGGGCCGGAACTCGTCGGGTGTTCAATTTGCGCTAGCCTTTTGGGTTCGCTTTATTTCCGGCCCGAGTGCTGTTCTTAATTAGTGATACAACCATAGGGTCCCATGATATGGGGCTCTTGAGTATCTACGTCAAGGGATTTGGGAGGATTTATGGGACAACGTTAAACGATACGACCGATCTTCGACTTGGAGGTGTATCGGACAGTGGCCCCCTTGTTTAAAAACTTTTGAATACAAAAATGTCTAAACAGACGTTAATCATATTCATTCATTAACTTTGAGCAGTGGTGGCCCAGTGGTAACGGCCCCGACTTAAGAGTTGTAGGTCGTGAGCTCGAACCTAAGCAGGCGCTTTTACTTTGTGTAAATAATTTCATCACCACTGCTCTCAAAACGGTGAAGGAAAACATCGTGAGGAAACCGGCATGTCTTAGAACCAAAAATTCGAAGACATGTGACATCTACCAACCCGCACTGGGCCCGCGTGGTGTATTACATACAGCCCACTCCCTCTCACAGAGAGGAGGCCTGTGTCCCAGCTTATCTGCAATGGGAACATTAATAGGCTGATTATGATTATTATGAATATTAACATTAAACAAAAAAAAAAAATATGAAGATAGACAATTTTACGAAATATTAACTTCAAATCGGTTTTAAGTTAATAGATTGTTACTGCGAGTACATAAGTGAAATTATATTCAAATTTAAAAAACCCCCGACCAGTTTCCGTTCATCATCTATCTATAACCTATTCATTGAGACCATTTCAACGAGCCCAAATACGATACCTGTGCTGTAATTTAGTAAGGGAGTTGGGTATCCTGCTTTCAGGTGATGCTGCAGCATCAGTTCAAAGTTACTATGTTCTTCTAATATCATTGAAGTAACAGAATACCAACCAGACCTGTGGCAGACGCTCACATCCATTCATCAACTACAAAAGAGCTGATAATCTTCAAACGGCTGAATCGATTTTAACAAAACATGTCTAAGAATCATCGCTAGATAACCTGCTTTCAAATAAAATAAAATCACATTCAAATTCAAATTCAAAAGTCATTTATTCAAACTAGGCTGAGAATCAGCACTTTCCGAACGTCAAAATTACATAAGAAAGTCCCCCAAAAACGCCCGCCCTTCAGATTCAAATCGGTTCACCCGTTTAAGAGCTACGGTGCCACAGACAGACACACATACAAAACATTCAAACTTATAACACCCCTCTTTTTGCGTCGGGGGTTAAAAATACCAAACTCCATAGATATAAATATATTATACTAGCTGGCCGCCCCGGCTTCGCACAGATAAACACTTGTCTACGGCGCACCTACCTAACCCTAACTACCTACCTACCTACATACCTACCTACTCCTACCTACCTACATACATACCTACCTACCTACCCTACCCTACCTACTTACCTACCTACCCTACCCTCACCTACCTATCCTAAGAACCATCACCATACTATAACAAACACAACAAAAAAATAATTAGCGAAATTGGTCTACTCGTTCACGCGTGATGCCGTGACCAAGGAAATAGGGATTCATTTTTATATACTAATATAGATATAGATATAGACTAGATGAAAAAAGGTTATAATGTACTTAGGTAGGTGCCAACATTAAAATATTTTGTATGATATCCTTACATAAAAATCATTTGTATATTGTGGTATTGCGGTGTGACGTCCAGAGTATGTCATTATTTTGGTGACGTTTTGACTGAAATTGATTATTATAGAGTGTGACGCAATTAAGGCACGGGAAACACTTCTTCGCAGATTAACTACTTAATTAATTAATATATTTTCGGTATCATTTACTAAGTAGTCTCCTAATAAACCAATTAGCCGTATATCTGTTCAGTAAGCCGACTCTTGTTTGAAGGGAAGTATCACATAGTGTTTTACGAAGGTGAAGCATTTATTATACTAATGTGTTTATTTTGTGATAGTGTGTTGAGTGTGCGTTTACAAGCTTAGGCTCGTGTATGCGTTTTCATTAACGAGCCTAACACATGTGCGTTTATGTTAGCGAAATGAAATGAAATTATTTATTCTGTAAATAGGTTATTGGAATCACATTAACACGTCATATAAAAAATATAAAAAAATAAGCTACATGAGTTCGGCGTTTCCTATCTGCCTACTCTGAAAAGAAAGAAGAGGAGAAAGAGGTCGCAGTCTCTTTTAAGTCCAGACAAGACGAAACAGTAATTATGAGGACCATGTAGATTAAGTAATATAAAACATATTAACATGGAAAGAATCCAATTTTTCCTTACATTAATGCCCTTAGTCTGGAGATAACCTTTTTCCCCTATTTCAGGGCTGATCCCATAAAAGATAAAAGCTTTGAAATTTTCATTTACACCTTGTGTATTCTCGCAAAATTAATCTGACAAATTGTCAAGCGCGCGTAAACAGCTTCTATTGGCTGTTGGTAAATCATTCAACCAATCACAGCAGTTTAAGCGCTTGATCATTTGTCACATTAATTTTGCGATAATTTTTGTTCGACAAACTGGGAGTGTATGTCATTAGTTCGATCAACAGGTGTGCGACATGTCATAACCTCGACAAGTCGTTTGTTCGACAGGTCGCTTGTGCGACAGGTCGTTACTTCGACAAGCAATGTACGTTAAACAGATATGGCTTCTAGATAATACGGTGGTCGATACCGATGGCGCTACTACTTATTACTCGACTGCCCTGGGGGGCAGTCAAGAACAAGAGCGCCAAAGAAATAGACCCTACTTCTGTGGTATCAAATACAAACTACTGGCCCTAAATCTTTGACATCAAAATTATCGTCTTACTTGCTGCGCCCCGCGGTTTTACCCGCATGAGTCTCGATCCCATGGGAATGTCGGGATAAAAAGTATTTAATGTCTTAACCCAGGTCATGGTCTACCCATTTGCCAAATTTTGTCCAAATTCGTTTAGCCGTTTAAGCTTGACAGCGTATTAAACAAACAAACGAAGACAAAGGTACGGACTCTTACCTACATAAAATTTCTTTTAGTTGCTAATGTTTTGCTAGCTGAGTCATAAATGTGTATGTACGGTACAAACTGTATAAATTAAGACGGATACATTCCCAAGGAAGTAAAATAAATGAGCAAAATATTTCTCTGCACCTATCCCTTACATCTTTTATTAAGAATTGCGTCCAACCACCTGTTCGCTCATTTTCCTTTTAAAGCGACACTTATTTTTATTTTATGTAAAAGAAAACTTGATTCATAAATAAGGCAATTTTACACGTGAAAGTGATATGAATTTTTATGGTGACTTAACATTACATTACAAGTATATTTACAAACAAAACTATTAATATACCATTCGGGGCTCTTTAATCAATCTGACTAGACTTTTCCCAACTATGTGTATCTTAGGGTCTGTTTTGAGTATACCCGGACCCAGCAGAATACCAGTATTTTACACGGAACGACTGCCTATCTGACCTCCACAACCCAGTTACTGGGTAACACGATACTGCATCGTAAGACTGTTTGTCGGACTATTGGCCTTCTGACTATCCGTAACGACTGTCAAAGATCTACGAATGACAGGCCGGCTAACGGCTTAACGTGCTTTCCGAGACACGGAGGAGACTTAATATTTAATGGATGATCACCCATCCACGAACCGACTGCGGCAAGCGTAGCTTAACCTTCGATCGACCCTTGTGTCATTTAGCCACGAGCCCCCATTCTGCCATTCTGGCCACTTTTACCTACGTAAATGCACAGTATAAATATGGACAGTACAGAAACTACGTAGTAGACGTTCGAAACGACGTCAATAGGCGCGTCTGTGTGAGCACAGACGCGCTTATTGACGAGACCCCAAGCGACTGTCGCAGTGCTGTCAGTTGCGGGTGTCGTGTCGAGACGAATGCTCGCCGGGATCTTTTTAAAAATGGAGCGTAGGCAATTATTTCAACAAATAGGCCTAGTTTCCATACTGTCCATATTTATGTCGTGATAAATGCCTGAGTCAACACTCGGGCTATACCAGCGCACATAAGTTCATCGTAATTAATTATGCTATTGCAGCGTGCTCTTATCCTATTAGCAACGGATGCCGCATCACAGAGGTTTGAGGTTGGATTAGACCAATTACAAGACATACTAGACGTGAGTTTCACTTCGCTTGAGAGAACCCTGTTACCAAAGTACATTAACTACTTAAGTTTATAATACATGCATATCTTGCGTCCTCAGAGGGCCTATTGCGGTCTGAGCTGGGTATTTGAGGTTATATAAGTCGGAGATAGTTTAATAGTGTCTCATTTTATATGAATCGCTTTATGGGGTTCTTCAACTTAAGGCCACGTTCGCACGGACGGGTTTTTATCGCGGCAATTTTTTTTCGTACCCTGGATTTTCAACTCTCGGTATTGAGCCGAGAATTGAGATTCTAACAGAGATTATGCAGTACGTATCTCAGCGCGTCAAGAAAATACACTGTTGGATATTCAACTCTCGGCGCTAAGCGGAGCGTCGAAAATACAATACGCGAAAAAAAATCGCCGCGATAAAAACACGTCCGTGCGAACGTCGGCTAATAGTAACTTTAGATGTCATTCGAAGATCTTTGACAGTTGTTACGGGTAGTCAGAAGCCCGAAAGTCTGCCAACCTGTCTTACAAAGGGCTTTTTTTTTTTTTTGGGTGGCAAATCATCAAATGACTTCTTCCGCTCTGGGCGGAGCGGAAGGGCGTGTCAGACTCTTACTGACTAAAACCCACCCGTGTTCCTTCACTTGCCTAGACGGGGGCCACGGTTTCCCCTTATGGTAAGTCCCGGGGTTGCGGATAGTCCTAAGGGGTGTGTGTAGTGGGGGGGGGGGGGGGGGGGTAAGTGTTACCCAGTTACTGGGTCATGGAGGTCAGATGCCCCAGTTGCATGTAAAATATTGGTATTCAGCTGCATCAGGTTAGACTGTAAGAAAAAGACTAGACGGTTAATTTTTTAACTTAAGAGTATAGTTTCTGTTTCAGTCGTATTACTTGTATAAAATAGCGCTCGTTTTATGTTAGGTATTGTAAATGACAGTAACTTTGTAATGGTTTTCGCAGATAACTTTTAAAAGCTTTAAAATGGTATGACAGTTAAGATGGATGAAACTGGTAGGAAATGTGTCCGTCAGTGATATTAAACAACAGCTTTATGATACGGTCATGCGATACATAGCTCATAAAAGTTCTATACTACATAGGTTTAGTTATTTAAATATACGTAAACAAAAAAACCACTTGACGAGACAGCTGTCAAGCAACCGACTAAACGTAATTATCTGTCACTACAGTGGTCATGCTACGCCACAGTTGTACCCTTCAATAATTTAGCAACGTTATAAATCGTTGACGTTTAGAGCTTGGGATCTTTACAGGAAAAAAACAGGATTACAAAATATTATATTATTATTATAAATCTAACTAAAAAATTGTGCTGAAGCAGTTACATCTACGAATAAATGATTAAGTGTTTAACATACATTAATAAAAGAGGAAACTATTCTAAAAATCTAAAATAAATCATTTGGTTATATCGTATTTCTAAACAACAAAGTGTAATCTGAAAAAACCCTTTTTACGATTTGTTTTTTATTTAACTATCTAAACCTATGGAGTATAAGTGAGTCGAATAGGTGAGAATTAGAAGAATCTTCTTCTATTATTTAAAACCAATGTTTGTTTGTTCGTATTTTATCCGCTGCCATACCTACCGTTAATCCGATTGCGATAAAACTTTGTCAAGCTAGCACTTGCGCGAAGGTTATACCTAGCCATAAAAAAAAAAACACGCGGACGAAGTCGCAGGCAGAAACTAGTACTTAATATTACAAAGCGCAGGATAAACTGCAATGGGAATGAAGCTTAGTTCGTTTAGCCTCGCTCATGTAGCTACCGCGTATTTGCATAGTTCGGTTCACGCCGCGAACTATGAAACGACGCGGTAGCTCGCAGTGTTATTTTTTTTTGTAATGTGCGTTTAATTTGTGCAGAATAAACCATTTTTCTTTCTTTTTCTTTTCTTTCTAGCTACAAATGACCGAGGCTAAACAAACTTTGCTATGTAACGGGGTAAACTTCAGTAGGTACTATTGATCCAATTTTATAAATCATTTCCTTAATGGGAAGCTACAGTATTGCCCAGTGTCATAAGACATATTTTATATTAAAACAAAAAAAAAATACGCGAAAAAAGTCGCGGGCAGAAGCCAGTAAGAATAAAATGAGCTAAATTAAGATAAGACCTGTATTTTAGGAAACCAGGTCTCCACCCCTTTGGAAACAGTTACATTTAGTAGAGATTATGCACTCGTACATTACAACAATTATTCTTGAAATACGAATTTCCTTGACCTATTTTCATTCTATCCACGCAATGTCCAAACCTATTGTAAATGTGTCGTACGGAAGGTCTCGTTCTACATAAATCACTAAGCCATCAACCACGCCCACTTAAACAGCACGTAAACAGGAAAAGTCTAACATGTTTATTTACAAATCTCGATATCAGATTTCGGTTATTGGTCGAATATCGGATATCGGCTGTTTGTCGAATCATCTCGCCGTGTTGACTTGTAAACGAGATATAAAAAGGTCGTAATAACCTATGGTCCGAGGAATCTATTGTCCTTTTCACCCTCTGGTAACTTTCCGATAGCCTTTAATAAGTCTGAATCACTATGCCTATTATGATATAATATTGATCACTTTGATATATACGCGGCTCTTGAACTTTTCGGGTTGTATTTGTGGGACAAATGGTATTTCAATTTTTGTTACTTTACCACGTTGTCAGAAGCCCAAAAGTCTGACAACCAGTCTTACACATAACACATAATCAGCCTATTAATGTTCCCACTTCTAGGACACAGGCCTCCTCTCTGTGAGAGGGAGTGGGCTGTAATTCACCACGCGGGCCCAGTGCGATTTGATAGATTTCACATGTCTTCGATTTTTTGGTTCTAAGACATGGCGGTTTCCTCACGATGTTTTCCTTCACCGTTTTGAGAGCAGTGGTGATGAAATTATTTACGCTTTACTTTAAAGCGCCTGCTTGGGTTCCAACCCACGACCTGCAACTCGTAAGTCTGGGCCGTTACCACTGGGCCACCACTGCTCTACCAGTCTTATCAAAGGGATATTTTGTTACCTAGTAACTGGCTTGTGGAGGTCAGATAGGCAGTCGCCTTATGTAAAATGCATTCAGCATCTTGTCAGACTGAAATCCGACCACAACATAGTTATGAAAAGGCTAGGCAGACTGATTAAGTCCTGTTTTACTTCAGTGTCATTATTACTTGGGATAAAGATAACTAATGGCTTAGTACATGGTCTGCCTAAACAAGAATAACAAATTGGCCGTATCTACTTGCTCTGTCTTATTTTAAGTGGTTTAAAAACAGGACAAAAGAATTAAGAGGAGGTTCAACAGGGCCCATTATAAATGATGTAGTGAAAATAAATTAAAAACTGTGGTTTGTTTTCGAACCTTGTCCATGACCGAGTCTCAAAAGTCCAAACTCAAGGTTTGCTAAGACTATTGGGTATTAAGCTCAGTGACGGAATACGTAATACGACAATACGCTCCAAAACAGGAATCGCCGATGTGGGCAAAAAGTCTGGTATGCTGAAGTGGGATAGGGCGGGCCACGTATGTAGGATGTGGGACACAGTGGGAAGGAGAGAGCCTTAGGAAAATGCTGGCGTGATGACATAGAGGCGTTTTTGGGAGATCGACTGGAAAAGGTACACACAGGGAAGAGTGCAAAACTATGGGGAGACATTTGCACAGCAGTGAGACAAAAGACGAATGAAAAAAAAAAATTTAAAAATAAATATGCGGGGCAATCTTTGGAGACTGCCGATGGAAGTGAAAACTAAGTACATCTTGCAAAAATGTCAGGAATTAATGTGGCTTGCTGTCAGTACAAGAACGGAAGCTGTAGCTCCATTAAAACAATTCCGAAAAAATAAAACAGAGTGCGCTGTCAACAAATTCTACTCTCCCCGTCTTAGAAAGGTCACGTGTCCTTACGCCTGACGCCTGACGCGAGTTTAACATTTTTTACCCATCCCAAAAAGTGCTCAACGTGCCTAAAGAAGTTTTCACTTCAAAAAACCTTTTGTCCAACCAGCTGATACAACATTGTTTATTACCTAAAATTAGGGTATTGTGTCGATTATATATCTATTGTTAGCTACTCCCAAGCTTTCATTGTTTTGTATAACAACATTGTCTTGTATTGTTTTGTCTCTAATTATCTCTATTTATAGGCTTCACGCCGCTTATCGTCACGTTGTAGACCGCATTGATGGTAACGTGTTGCTTTGGTAACTTCCTGTCTGGCACAATCAGATGGAATGATAGTTATTTTTTGGTTTCGTTTCGCCGCTGTATCTATTTAATTAAGGTTTATTTTTACCCGACCGATACCTTTCAAAAAACAAAGTCCAATACTTATATAATAATGCTTGTTAGGGTTCCGTACCCGAAGGGTGACAAACGGAACCCTATTCATAAGCCTCTGCTGTCCGTCTGTCTGTCAGCGAGCTCTATCTCATGAACCGTAATAGGTAGGCAGTTGAAAATTTCACAGATTGAGCATTTCTATTGCTGCAAGAGCAACAAATAATAAAATTAAAGGGGGGTCGCCATACAATAAAATTAAATTTTGAAAAAAAAATAATCTGACCCTGGCATGTGGGGTATCATTGTCTAGAGCTCATCAAGTAGAAAATAAATATAATTTTTATTTGTTTTTATCTTCAAAAATGATGAATTAGGGGGCCGTAGAAGTTGTTTGTTTTAGACCATTTTTGTACGAGCTCTATCTCAACAACTAAACAAATTAGGAATTTGAAACTTGTGTGTATCATGTACCATATACTGTTTATAATCAACAAATACTAAAAACGCCGATTAATAACGTATTTTATATAATATGGGCGATTTACTGCAACTTAAAAATAATATTTTGTATTTCATGCTAATATTATGCGATATAAATTCCACAGATAACTATTTACTAGTCGGAGTAATGACATGGAATTAGTAAGTACCTACTATCATGGCAGCATATACTATTTCGATCATTTAAATTTCGATCATCCAAAAAGGTCTACAATATAAGTTCTCTTCAAAAGATTTTAAAACCGGCCAGTATTTTTTGAGTTTAAGAACTTTATCGACTTTTTTCAAAGTATCCCTAGACGATGTTGATATTGTGTGTACCTCATGTTAAAACTACACTCCAATAGACAATAATATTCAGTAACATTGAAATTAATGGTGGTACATACAGGGTACTATTCAGTTACCTTAAACCGTTGTGGATACAATTTCATATTGAGAAAACTTATTTGTGTAAAAATATTCAGCCACGGCGGCCAATCTCAATGGAGACTAGCCTTCGGCGTGGGAGATATTATAGTGCACAAGTGTATGCGCAGACACGAGTGCACTCTCTCTTCCCTCACTCTCATAGTCCGATGGGATGTGTAAAAATAATTTTTATTTTCGCTTGAGTTTAGATTTCGATATTTTTTTTTGTTGGCACATTGGCGTGTGCTAGCTGTCATTATGGCAAATATATTTTATATAATGTTTTGTGTTGAGTAATGTAAAATATTTGCATACTATTGTATAAAATCAAGTTTTTTTTCGTAACTGAACAGACAGCTGCGCTGCTGGGGAGTTTGTTGCGCCACTTCTTCTTTCCAGCAAAAGCACTAGGAAGTGGTGAAGGGCGGGCGTTTTCGGGGGACTGTCTTATGTAATTTTGACGTTCGAAAAGTGCTGATTCTCAGCCTAGTTTGAATAAATTACTTTTGAATTTGAATTATGACTATCAAAAATAACATAAATAAATACCTGTATTGACGGAATGTTGTAATTAAAATTTGGCGTACTACTTACATTCTATTTTGTACAATATAGTCTGATGTAGCAAGAGAAATCCTTTTATTTATAAGTAAGTAGCTTTACCCGGCCCGGCTTCGCACGGTTAGCACTGAGTACTTACTTACTCTACGGCGCACCTACCTTTCCTAATTACCTATTTCTACCTAATTACCTACCCTACCTACCTACCCTAACTGCTACCTAACCTAACCTACCTACCCTACATATCTACCTGCTTACCTACCACATATACCTATTTATACATACTAATACTATGTTAGTAGCAAATAAATAACTTTGACTTTAGTTAATGCATGTTACTAAAATAAATGAAATAAACTTCTACACCTATAATTTAACACAACAACATTTTTTCATTAAAATTAGAGAATTTCTTTACAAATTTTTATGTTTTTTTAAAGCGCCTCTGTTGTTACCTTTACGAAAGTATTACAAAAATGCATAGTGTTAAATCTTGTACGACATGGTATGGAACCCTTCGTGTGCGAGTCCGACTCGCACTTGACCGATTTCTTTTTCTCTTTTCAGTTATGTTTTTTTTCTGTAATAATTAACTTCAGCCTCAATTTTATTTAAGGTCTATTAATGCAGATTAATTCCGGTAAGTATAGTAAAGAGCTGTGTTGCAATATTATTGTTGTGTTTAAATGCATGTACGAGTATTTATTCAACTTCTATGCTGGTGATTCACTGGTACTTAGGCACTTAGTAAATGGTTACGATATAATGACACAAAGAAATCTTTTACCTTAGTTACTTTTAATTACAGATAGATTTTAAACACATAATAACATAATAAAATATGTAAGAAATCATTATTTGAAACATTTGTTGATCATACATTGCCAGTGGATAGTAGTGGAACACTATCCAGCTTCATTGACAAAGAATTGGTGTTAGAAAATAAGAAAGTCGTAATTTTTATGGCATGGGCGTGAAAAATACGGTTGAAAGTGTGCTGAAACTGCATATATTACTTAACAATACAGATTTTGTTGAAAAATTGAATTTGGATATAAGAGAATGGGAAGATCAAGAAACGATGAACTGTGTTATCAGTGTTATAGATGATAATGGGGTGACTACCGAGATAACGACTAATACATAGAGAAGTATTTATGAAAAAGACATATAGCGCTGACCTTCGAGTATAAAAAAAAAAAACTAAATTCCAAAGTCACATACTCAAACTAGGCTGAGAATCAGCACTTTTTGAACGTCAAAGTTACATAAGACAGTCCCCCAAAAACGCCCGCCCTTCACCACTTTTCCTAGTGCTTTAGCTGAGGAGAAGAAGTGGCGCAACGAACTCCCCAGCAGCAATGATGATGATGATGATGACTTGACAATACAGCTACTAAACAGTAATCCTTGTGTCTAGTTTATAATTGACTGATTAAAATTGAATAAATACTGTCTTGTTATCTGTAAATAAAAGTAAAACAAAGCGCAGATATCTACAGCTTATCAGCCCACGCGAGTACTTAGTGACAAGTGAGAGAAATGGATTCCTTACGTAAACTAGTCATGTCTAGTTAATCTAGTCGAGTGTTTTCCCGTACTTAGTAATGTCTATTTTGCTTGGAAAATACTACGTTACTTGATTCTTTCTCGATGTGATTATCATTTGTTTTGATATCTTTTTGTTTTTGTATCTTCTCAGACTCTTCATAAATTTTGCATCACAGTCAAGTGGAGGATCTTGTGGCGTCGAGCCATCAGGCTATGCTTGACGGGGTTAGTGCGTGGATGGGTCACCATCTTTACAAACCGAGACTCTTCCATGCCTCGGAAAACACGTTAAGCCGTTGGTCCTTGCTGTCATTCGTGAATCTTTTCAGTCGTTACGGGTCGACAGAAGCCCGAAATTCTTACAACCAGTCTTACCAAGGGGTATCGTATTACCCAGTTATGGATTGTGGAGGTCAGATAGACAGTCGCTCCATGTAAAATACTGATATTCAGCTGCATCTGGTTAGACTGGAAGCCGACCCCAAAATAGTTGGGAAAAGGCTAGGTCGATTGATTGAATTAAAATCACAGTTATCTTTATTCTCGTTTTTATAATCTTGGGTTGCTGTCAGAGGGTAAATAACTAAGAAAGGATTGTACAATTAATACCAGCCATTCATTCATTCTATTCGGCCTGTAGCCCACAATAGGCCTCATTAGAAGGCTGAAAGTCACCCAAAGGGAGGGGGTTATGCCTGCAGTTTCCCTACGTGATCGAACCAGAAATAAAGAGATCCGTAGGAGAACCACGACATAGCCCGAAGAATTATCAAACTTAAGTGGCAGTGGGCAGGGCACATTGCTCGCAGAACAGATGGTCGATGGGGCCGAAAGGTTCTGGAGTGGCGACCGCGTACCGGAAGACGTAGCGTTGGAAGGACTCCCACAAGGTGGACCGATGGTGAAGGCCGCAGAAATCCGCTAGATGCGAGGAGCACAGAACCGGTCGAAGTGGCGGTGCTTGGGGGAGGCCTATGTCCATTAGTGGACGTTTTTCGGCTGAAATGATGATGATGATGATCTATTCTGTAGTAATCTCACCATGAACACGTAGGTGAAGTAAGCTAGGTGTGAGATATAAACAGTCTCAATCCTTAGCATAATGTGGAATGACTCACTTCAAGCTTACTTCATCTAAGTTTTCACCGTGAGATGTTTACAGATTACCTGCAGGATCAGGTATCGAATGCACGAAAGAAAGAAAGAAAATAAATTTATTATACGAGTAAGTTACCTTAATCGTTCGAGAGACGAAAATGTAAGTATATTATGTTACCGGGTAACCATATAATTCAGGAATTGTATAGAATACCTAGTGATTTTATTTAATTGTATAACATATTTTATGTATCGTTCATCATTATTATATACTGCATTATTTTTGATAAATAAGTAATGCCTGCTACCGAACTCAAAGATGTTTAGGTAATACAACTGATCTTTTCTTCCTACCTATTGAAAATAAATGAAAAGCACAGCAACAACATACAAAATAAAAATGTTAATAAGAGTAATTCTCAGTCGTGTAATAAAAATAGTGAAAAACATAAACAGACAGTTCTCTGAGACTCATATTTTATTCGCATTGGAATAGGATTAAATAGCAGCGATGTGCAGTAATGCATTCAGAAAAACGGGGAAAGCTAGCGTCGGAAATTTGCATACTGCCGTAATAAATTTAAATGACATGACAGATATTTTTGAAATTTACGCCTTGGGACGTAGAGTTTTTTATTTATGTTTTTTTAGATTTTGAATTATATTAAGTTATGAAAATATTTTTGTTTGGGAAGACGATAGACTGTAGAGTAGACAAGAGACTATATGCTCGCATACTGTAGTAATTGAAAGTAATAAGTGGAAAGGACACAGACATTCCGTATCTAATATCGTTTTTAAATTTTGAGTCATATAATAGGAAGGAATGAAAATACTTTATTTTGATAAACCTGCACAGGACATCTGAGGCATCTGTCATATATAATCAATTTACCAGCATTTTTGACAAGTTTGGCAGATAGCGACTTGAATGTGTGGCCCTCAGTTCAAGTTTGGCTTTGTTGTTTAACTATTAGTAAATTTTGAATAAACATAATAAAGTATCATGAAACAGTACATAAATCTTAAAACCTTAGCACATTCGTGCAATCCAAGTCAATCTTAGTTGACCCTGACCTATAAAAAAGTAATAAACGAAAAGCATGTAAATCTATAAACACCTTCATATTTAGTCTACGTAAACAAATATATATTATTCCACACTTAACTGCATCCTCTGACGTCTGAAATAGAGCTATAACAATAAAGCAAAGCATCAAAATCGCATTACGCGCTATAAAGCGCTGGAGAATGCAAAGATGACTGTAGCCGAAACCGAAAGTGTCGGAATGCGCTCGTGACTGCCACGTTAGCACGTCAGACGAACGATCAGTAGCTTATTAACGAGCCGTTAGTCATTTTTAACATGTTTGTTTGTTTTGACTTGCTTACGTCCGGTCCACGACCTACTGAATTTCGGTAGTAAAAATAGACTAATAATTTTAGCCAGATTTGTTTCGCCTATTATCGACGACTGTCATGTCCAGCCCATTGTAAGAAATAGAACTGTTTAATATTTCGTATGATGTAAGTAGGTATGAGGTGTTGTAGCAAAATAATAACAGCCGCATGGGTTGCTCGAAGGTTAAGCTACGCTTATCGCGGTCGGTTCGTGGATGGGTGACCGTCTATTTATATCGAGACCCCTCCGTGCCTCGAAAAGCACGATAAACCGTTAGTCCCGGCTGTCAATCGTAGATCTTTGACAGTCGTAACGGGTAGTCATAAGCCCATAAGTCTGACATTCAGTTTTACCAAGGGGTATCGTGTTATGCCCAGTAACTGGGTTGTGGTGGTTAGATAGATGGTCCCTCGATGTAAAATACTGGTATTCAGCTGCATCCGGTTAGACTGGAAGCCGATCCTAATATAGTTGCGAAATGGCTAGGCAGATTGATTGTAAGTAGGTATGAATTCGTGAACTAGTCCACATAAAAAAAACCCAGTGTTAATTAAGTGTGTAAATTAATTAAGGACGGAGTAAATGAATACAAGTAACAAGTAAAAGTTTTGTAGCATCGTTATTCGTAAAGGATTTTTTAAAGTTTATCCATTTTATTTTAAGTTATTTATCTAATGTTAACAACGAGTTTGTTTTTCATGAATTTCGGTCTCTATGCTAACCGAATCTATTAACGCATCGTTAGCAACTCTTGTTAACATCCGCTAGAAACTATCGTCACGTGAGTAAAAGCAATTTCTAGTAGTCATGTGCTTTCGTTTAGCATTTTGTCACAGGATATCAAAATATGCTACTTTATCAGTAACAAACTGGCAAACCGACAAGCGATATCATTAAATTTATTATAGCTGTGGTTTGTGTGGTCTTCACTGTTACTTTCAGAACAATAGGTACTTATATGATTTTTGAAAACCTGAACCGCAAGTCATAAAATTCAACGGCTTTTCCATGAATAGTTGTTCAACGTGATAAAGTACATTATTGGTACGGCCTGCAACAAGGGCATTGATGGATGATCGTGAAAAAGTATCAATGCCTGGTTGCGGCCAAGGATGCTATGGATGTATTGTATGAAAATAAACGAAGCAAAAGTGTTATGTAAGGATCGTAGCAGGTGGCGTTCTGTAGTATCTGCCTACCAGCATGGGAAGACGGCGTGAGTTTATTGTGTGTATGTATGTAATATGTGTTTATTTTTGTCAATATGTGTATCAAAACGTCAAAAGTACTGACTAGTAACGCCCTCTATAGTACGATATGTGTATCTTCTTTTTAAATAAAGTAGTCTGTTGCGAACCAGTTAACGTGTTTTAATAGGTTATGGGCCATTCGCGATTTATCAGATATTTTATTGTGTAAAGTAGATAAATTGTGTACGTTGTTTCGCGGAAACATGACTTCGAACTATATTGCTAGTGTGCCGAAGTTAAAAGGCAGGGAGAATTACGATGAGTGGTGTTTTGCGGCTGAAAACTTGTTGGTGCTAGAAGGAATGGACAAGTACATCAAACCAACGGAAGATTTCGAAATAAAGCCAGTAGACGACGCAAAAACGAAGGCAAAGTTAATATTAACGATCGATCCAGCTTTGTACGTGCACATTAAGAACACCAAGAGCTCAGCAGAATTATGGAATAAGTTGAAGACCATGTTTGATGACTCTGGTTTCTCAAGAAAAATAACGTTGCTTCGACATTTGATATCCATAAGACTAGAAAGTTGTGACTCGATGTCTACCTATGTCACACAAATGATCGAAACTGCTCAACGGTTAAATGGCACGGGATTTACAATAACAGATGAATGGGTAGGGTCATTATTATTAGCAGGTTTGTCCGAACGTTATTCTCCAATGATAATGGCAATTGAGCATTCGGGTATTTCGATAACTGCAGATGTCATTAAGTCAAAATTACTCGACATGGAGGTATCCAGTGATTATGTTGGCGGTGGCACAGCATTTGCAGCGAAAAATAAATATTCCTCTAGAAACACTAAGCTTAAGAAACATGGCGGCGGCGGCGGTCCGTCAACAACAAATAAAAAAACGGTGACAGAAAATACACCAACAAAAACAATAACATGTTATAAATGTAAAGAGGATGGACATTATCGAACTCAGTGCCCATTGCTAAAAAGAAATGCAAGTAAATGCGTATTTAATGTTGTTTTCCTGAACGGAAAGTTTAACAAGAACGAATGGTACGTGGACTCCGGTGCAAGTGCACACATGACTGCGAATAAAACTTGGGTAAAGAACATGAATATGACACCGTGTTTACCAGAAATAGTTGTCGCCAATGAATCAAAAGTGCCAGTTGTTTGTTCCGGAGACGTAGACATTGTTTCGGATTTAGAATGTCACATAACAGTAAAAAATGTGCTATGTGTGCCTAGTTTAACAACCAACTTATTATCTGTGAGTGAGCTTATTAAGAACGGAAATAATGTCATATTTGAAGAGAAACACTGTTATATTCGAAACAATAACAATGTTTTGGTTGCAACTGCAGATTTGTCAGACGGTGTTTATAAGTTGAGGTTACAATCACAAAGTTGTTTGTTGGCTGCTCCAGCAGTTAGTGGAAAGTTATGGCACAGAAGATTAGCACACATAAACAGTCAGGATATGCATAAAATGAGAAACGGAATTGTGGATGGTTTATCATATGATAATAATTTTGACATAACCAAGTCTCAATGTATCACTTGTTGCGAGGGCAAACAAACGAGATTACCTTTTTCTCATGTGGGTGAGCGAAGCACAGAAACGCTGCACAGAATTCACAGTGATATTTGTGGCCCGATGGAAACAAAAACTTTAAATGGTGCTCGATATTTCCTGTTATTTATTGATGATTATAGTCGAATGACTTTCATATATTTTCTGAAGGAGAAGAGTGAAGCTTTCAACAGATTTAAAGAATTCAAATCAGTTGTTGAAAATCAACAAAGTAAGAAAATTAAGATATTGAGAACAGACAACGGACTAGAATTTTGCAATAACGATTTTGATAGTTACCTGAAACATAATGGTATAATACACCAAAAATCAAATTATTATACCCCAGAACAAAATGGACTTTGTGAAAGGGCTAACCGGACAGTGGTTGAGAAAGCTAAGTGTTTATTATATGATGCAAAGTTAGACAAGAAATTTTGGGCAGAGGCATCCAATACTGCTGTATATTTAAAAAATAGGTCTATTGCATCGGGATTGGATAAAACTCCATATGAATTGTGGTATGGATCAAAACCTGACTTGAGTCACCTACGTATGTTTGGTAGCAAAGTCATGGTGCATGTACCTAAACAGAAACGTTTAAAATGGGACAAGAAAGCCACACAACATATTTTAATTGGATATGGTGAAGATGTGAAAGGTTATCGTGTCTATAATCCTACCAAGAACACTGTTACCATCAGCAGAGATGTCATAGTGATGGAGGATGATACAGAGGTCAAGGAAACCAATGAAGAGTCAGCCATCTGGGTTCCTAATGAAGAGACTCCTGCAGACAGCCTGGTGGAAGAGAGTAGTGATTCAGTGGGGGAATCGTCTCAGAATATTCAAGAAAATGACAGCCCCTTTGATTGCTCTTCAGATTCTTCGGAGTATGTAGATGGTAATGACACATTAACTGAAATTCCAGCACAAGATGTTCCAGAACAGATAGTTCAGTCAACACCAACACCCGAGCAAGTCACAGAGGTGTTACATAGCAAGCGTCAGAGAAGGAAACCTGAGAGGTATGGTTTTAGCAACATATGTGTTCCCAGTACTGTTCCAGCATCTGAAGAGATTGTATTCTCAGAGGCTCTTGAGGGGCCTGAGAGGGAGCAGTGGGAGCGTGCAATGACTGAGGAGTTGCAGTCATTTGAAGACAATGAGGCGTGGGAGCTTGTTGACAATCCAGGTGATGTGACAATAGTGAAGTGCAGGTGGGTGCTTAATAAAAAACTTGATGTTGACAATAATGTGCGTTTTCGAGCTCGGCTTGTGGCAAAAGGTTTTTCGCAGAAACCTGGTGTTGACTATACAGACACATTTTCTCCAGTAGTGCGACATTCTACCCTAAGATTATTGTTTGCTCTTAGTGTAAAGATGAGAATGAGTATTACTCATTTAGATGTAACTACTGCATTTCTGAATGGTTTTTTGAAAGAAAATATATATATGTCATTACCTGAAGGTTTTGTAAACAAAAGTGGGGGAAAAGTATTAAAATTAAAAAAAGCCATTTATGGGTTAAAGCAGTCTTCCCTAGCATGGTATGAAAGAGTTAAAGAGGTTTTAAGTAAATTAGATTTCAAAAACAGTCAATATGAACCATGTTTGTTTACAAAAATGCATGGTAAAATTAAAATTGTAGTGGCACTGTATGTCGACGATTTTCTAATTTTTTCAAACAGTGACACTGAAACTAATAAATTAAAAAATGTATTAGGTTCAGAATTTAAGTTAAAAGACTTAGGGCCTGTAAGGCAATATCTAGGCATGAGAATAAATTTAGATAAAAATAAAAATGTTATTACTGTAGATCAACAACAATATATTGAATTGTTAGTTTCCAAATTTCAGATGTCTGATTGTAAAACACAAAGTACTCCAATTGAGCCTAAATTGAATTTAGATAAGTCAACTGATAAATATTTACCTGATGTCCCTTATCAAAAATTAATTGGAAGTTTAATGTACTTAGCAGTATTAACAAGACCAGACATTGCCTACTCTGTGAGCTATCTTAGCCAATTCAATAGTTGTTACAGTCATATACATTGGAACTATGCAAAACGTGTTTTGAGATATTTGCAATGTACTAAGAATTATTGTTTAAAATTTAGTAATGATCATAGTAATCTACAAGGATTTGTGGACAGTGATTGGGCAAGTGACGCCTTAGATAGGAAATCCTATACTGGGTTTTGCTTTATGCTGTCAGGGTCAGCTATATCTTGGCAAAGTAGAAAACAGAAAACTGTTTCACTGTCTAGTACAGAGGCAGAATACACTGCTCTGTCTGAAGCTTCTAGAGAAGCTGTCTACCTAAGAAACTTAATGCATGAAATTACAAATACACTTTATGTAATTGATTTATTTTGTGATAACCAAAGTGCATTGAAGTTAGCTTTAAGTAATCAGTGTCATAATAGATCAAAGCACATAGATGTACGTTGCCATTATATTAGAGATGTTGTAAAGTACAAATATGTTAAAATTCAATATATCCCTAGTGAGGAAATGCCTGCTGACATACTGACTAAAGGTCTATGTCATGTAAAACATTACAAGTTTTTGAATTTGCTTGGCATTGTTCCTATGTAGTATTCTGTGTATTTAGTTTATTTTGATAAGTGGGGGTGTCAATATGTGTATCAAAACGTCAAAAGTACTGACTAGTAACGCCCTCTATAGTACGATATGTGTATCTTCTTTTTAAATAAAGTAGTCTGTTGCGAACCAGTTAACGTGTTTTAATAATTTTTTTATAAATTCTAAACTGTTTGCTTTTGTTTCTCAATCAATGATCTCGTAGATATAACTTGATTTTTATAACTGTGCGCTTGGAGCTGTCAAAATCGCAGGTTATTAGTAATTCACCCGCCCGGTTCTCTCCTCAGTGCCCCGACGCCTCTTAATACCGTCTACACAACTCGTGTCGTCTCTCTTATTATTCGTTAATTTGTCATAACTGTAAAATACGTAGATAGGCGCACAGTTATAAAAGGGTTAAATTCAATATTTTAAATGTCAAAGCCGAAGGGAAAATAACGTATAAATTGAAAAATAAAATCTGTCAAGTGCGAGTCGGACTCGCACACGAAGGGTTCCATACCATGTCGTACAAGATTTAACACTATGAATTTTTGTAATACTTTCGTAAAGGTAACAACAGAGGCGCTATAAAAAAACAAAGATTTGTAAAGAAATTGTCTAATTTTAATGAGAAAATGTTGTTGTGTTAAAATATAGGTGTAGGAGTATATTTCATTTATTTTAAGAGAAAAATATTAAGTTAACTTTATCCAGTAACATGCATTAACTAAAGTCAAAGTTATTTATTTGCTACTAATATAGTATTGGTAGGTATAAATAGGTATACATGGTAGGTAAGCAGGTAGATATGTCCACTGGGGTTGCGGATAAGTCCTTAGGGGAAACCGTGGCTCCGGTCTAGGCAAGGGAAGTAACACGGGTGGGTGTCAGTAAAAGTCTGACACGCCCTTCCGCTCCGCCCAGAGCGGGAGAAGTCATTTGATGATTTCCCAACCAAAAAAAAAAAAAAAGCAGGTAGATATGTAGGGTAGGTAGGGTAGGTTAGGTACCTACCTACCCTGGTAAGAAGGGTAGGGTAGGTAGGTAGGGTAGGTAATTAGGTAGAAATAGGTAATTAGGAAAGGTAGACGCGCCGTAGATAAGTACTTAGTGCTAACCGTGCGAAGCCAGGCCGGGTAAAGCTAGTTACTTATAAATAAAAGGATTTCTCTTGCTACATCAGACTATATTGTACAAAATAGAATGTAAGTAGTACGCCAAATTTTAATTATAACTGTGCGTTTGCACTGGCGAAACATTCACAACAAAACATGTTGGAATCTCTATTTTCTGTCAATTTTTCATACAATGTTTGACAGGAACTAGAGATTTCAACATGTTTTGTCGTGATGTTTCGCCAGTGCAAACGCACGGGTCAATACAGGTATTTATTTACGTTATTTTTGATAGTCATACAGAAATCTATTATTTCTTACTTATTATTTTTACACATCCCATCGGACTATGAGAGTGAGGGAAGAGAGAGTGCACTCGTGTCTGCGCACACACTTGTGCACTATAATATCTCCCGCGCCGAAGGCCAGTCTCCGTTGAGATTGGCCGCCATGACCGAATATTTTTACACCAATAATTTTTCTCAATATGAAATTGTATCCACAACGGTTTAAGCTAGGTAACTGAATAGTACACTGTATGTGCCAGCATTCATTTCAATGTTACTGAATATATTGTCTATTGGAGTGTAGTTTTAACACGAGGTACACACATCAACACCGTCTAGGGATACTTTGAAAAAAGTCGATAAAGTTCTTAAACTCAAAAAATACTGGCCGGTTTTAAAATCTTGTGAAGAAAGTTTATTTTGTAGACCTTTTTGGATGATCGAAATTTAAATGATCGAAATAGTATATGCTGCCATGATAGTAGGTACTTACTAATTTCATGTCATTACTCCGACTATTAAATAGTTATCTGTGGAATTTATATCGCATAATATTAGCATGAAATACAAAATTATTACTTTAAGTTGCAGAAAATCGCCCATATTATATAAAATACGTTATGAATCGGCGTTTTTAGTATTTGTTGATTATAAACAGTATATGTTACATGATACACACAAGTTTCAAATTCCTAATTTGTTTAGTTGTTGAGATAGAGCTCGTATAAAAATGGTCTAAAACAGACAACTTCTACGGCCCCCTAATTCATCATTTTTGAAGATAAAAACAAATAAAAATTATATTTATTCTTTACTCGATGAGCTCTAGAAAATGATACCCCACATGCCAGGGTCAGATAATTTTTTTTTCAAAATTTAATTTTATTGTATGGCGACCCCCCTTTATTTTTTAATTTTATTATTTGTTGCTCTTACGGCAATAGAAATGCTCAATCTGTGAAATTTTCAACTGCCTACCTATTACGGTTCATGAGATAGAGCTCGCTGACAGACAGACGGACAGCGGAGGCTTATGAATAGGGTTCCGTTTGTCACCCTTCGGGTACGGAACCCTAAAAAGGAGGCCTAAAACTAGTTAAGAGTCTCTAGTACGCCGTTCACGTTCGACTTTAGCTTCAGTTCAAATAGTAAATGTCAAGAGACGAGTTAGTGGTGGAAAATGCTGTTGTTTTGGCACATTTGATGAGAAATAAACGACCTTGTGCTTTAATAAAATGAGAATTTAGGGAGGCATTAAGAGGACGTTCACAGTCCATACGATTATTTGCATAGGTAATTAGGTACCTACTTGTACTAACGTATAAAGGACCCTACAGACAGGCGCGACGAGACTCTAGTGGAACAATTTCTATGAAAACTTCTCGAAAATTGTTCTATCGGTGTCGCGTCGCATCTGCTTTCGGGAGCCTTAAACTTTAAGGCCAAGATTTTGAAGGAAAATGCTATCCATTGCTCTAAGGCTTAAAGCAATGGATTGCAATTTCCTTCAAAATCTTTCGTATTGTCATTCTACGTGTGTCACACAGTTATGGGGCTTATTAACTTTCTACAATTCTTTTCACCGTGGCCATTAGGTATGCTCGAATTTTTGTCGTATCTCTATAATTAATTTTACAAAAGTGTAAAAAGTGCGTTTGATTTCCTAAAATACCTACATTATAAATCAAATCAAAAATATTTGTTTGCCAGAATATGATACATAAGGTGTTACTGTACATTTGTTTCAGCATATCCTGCCACAACCTGGCGTGCAAATGTATCACAATATTAGCGATGTCAATCAATCTAACTTACAATTTACAGATTCTATTGTTCTGTCATCTAAATAGTCCTTAAAGGTATAATATCTTTTAATATAGAGAATTAAATCGTAGTTCGTTACGACATACGACAAAAATACCACATAAAACAATGACATAACATTTGTACACAATCCATTTACTTACTTTGAAACGTATTGTAGGTAAATAAACATTGACATGTGAAATCCATAAAGAGAGATCAATGTCATTCATATTAAGATGTCGAGAGGTGACTTAACGACCACCCTGTCGTACCGGAATAAGGGCGTTTGCGCACTTATCCGTTTCCGCTTCGTATTCGATTCGTGCTCGTTTCTAATCCGGTTTGGCCATCCTAGTAAGTATAAGTATACAGTTCGTATTCGGTTCGTGTTCGATTCGTAAAATCTTACTTCGACTCGTTTTTTGACGGATCAAAACCGAGTATATCAAACAAAACGAGTCATATACGTATAAGGGGGCAGGCGCTAGGACGTGAATTTCCCGTTCGTCTTTTTGACTTATCGAACACGAATCGAATACGAACTGAATACGGATAAGTGTACAAACGCCCTAAGCCGTCAAGTCAGGTTTTATGTCAATATTGCTTTAATGTTCCGAGATTCGGGAGCGTTTGAATAATAAATTGCTCGTCCTCTTTGTTTTTCTTTGGGAAATTCGTAACTTTCTTATTTTTTTCTTAGTTTCTTTGCTCGTTTGGTGCGGACAAATAACTTGCTATTTACTTTTTGGACAAGATTGTGTCATGGGAAATAAACATCTCTTGAATTGATTTTAAACATCACAAAAAAAAGGTAAACGTGTACGTGCGCCCCACCTATAGTACAACGACATTTAAGTACCATTTAAGTACCGAACGACATTTAAGTACCATTAAATAAATTGTTATTCTGAAGATATTATTAGTTTTTTTTATAATACATAGCTAGAACAAAAAAAAGGGATAATTAACCTTTTGTATTGAACATAAAATCTTTAAAATCCTAGTTATAAATATTCTGTTTTCCTTTTCTCGACTCACGGAGTTAGTATGTTACCTTATAACTGCACAATTTATTTGTATATATAACTCATAATGTTACGTTTTTTTTTAATCCTCAACAGTGAAGCTGAAGTGATCTGTTTGTGTTCTATTTGAAAATTAAATTCTTTAAACCGAATTCTAGAATATTTAATTAAACGAATAGACCTTAAAGCGCTAACTAATTATGACAGTAGTTTGACAGAAGCTTGACAGAAGTTTGACAGAAGCTTGACAAAAGCTTTCTTTACCAGTTTATATCTAAAACTGTACCGTCAATAATGATGAACAATGGGTAGCAATTTATTACTTGGAAACACCCATTAATATTGAAATCTGTAAAGCCAAGCTGTCGTTGATATATTTATGTGGTCATTGTTTATCGATCCGTCTCGTATCAGTTCTTGATGGCCGTTTCGGCTACAGCACCTACCTACCTATAAATGCAACAATGGACTACTTTAACTGCTGAAATAATTTGGATGTGGAGCATCTCTCCTCTCGCTTTTCTGCAATCTGTGGGAGTGATTTTGTGAAAAGGGACGGAAATGTGTAACAGGAAGCCGGGGAAGCGTGCGCTATTTGATTTGACCAATGAGCGGGCGCGGTGCTAGAGTTCACCATCAGATGGTACCAACCCATTTTCCGAGAGGTTGGTACTGTCCGCCAAGATGTCAGATGTTACACAGTATAATATGCGACTACTGTACTACTGAGGCTCGCTCGTTTTTTCATTTACTTAAATAAACGGATGAGGTTCTCATATCGACGTCGAGGTCGACTGTTCTTGAAGTCGAGTGAGTGAGAGTCGAGTTTTAATGTGTTTTGACTATTTTTATTAAGAACTAGCTGACCCAATAGTCATTATCCAGGCCAAACGATAATTCAAACAAAGATTCCATAAAAAAGTACTTAAATTTTTTCACGAATTTCTGGGTAACTTTTCCAATTTTTCATTCGGAACTTATTCGGTTTACTACGGTCAAAAATCAAATCAGTCAGCCGTCCTCCACTGATGTGCTTAATGCGCCAAAGAACCATTTATATTTATACTAGTTTCAGCCCTCGACTTCGTCTGCAAGCCACCTTCCTCAAGAATTGGTCTATTCAATGTAAAAAGTTTTTTTTAATCCGACTGGTATTTCCGGAGATTACCCTCTACATACAAACTTGCAAACAAACAAATTTTACCTCTTTTTTAATATAAAGATTAGATAAATAATATATAAATATTATTTGTCTAAGGTTATTTTGCCTCATCTAGGCCTCTGTGCACATAATTATAAAACACATTAGGTACTGAGTGACAGAAAACGCGCAGAAAAAGCCACTTTGAATAGATCCTCAAGGGATGTAGAGGAGCACTATAAAGAGGATTTCGACCTTTTCAACTAAGTAAGTAGATGTAAAGAGGGGTTAACATTTTTGGGCTAATGAAGTTGCTGATTACAGCTATAATGTGTGGGCAAACAACCCACACACAATGTTCAAGATACATATCAGTCATAATTATGATGAAAGCGAGTTCAAGAGACGCTACATGTTGTGTTTTGTCTATTTTTACCCGACTACGGCGAAGCAAATCGGAGGGTTATGATATCTAAAATAAAAAAAAAATAAAAAAAATGTACACTTAGAAAAACATACTTATGTACACAAGGATAATAGGAATAGTATACAATAAAGTCACATAATGGCTTATTGGTGACTCGCCCGAATTAACCCGAATTAACACGTACCAATCCAATATTGTTTGTTTGAGAGATCTTAAATCCGGACGAATCAACCATTTTAAGAAATATTAGTTTTTCTTGAGGTGATTCGTGCGAATTCAATTTATTTGTGGACGAATCAACAACTCCAGCAATACGTAGTAGAAAAATACACTGGTGCACAGAAGTGGTTAGGGTTATTATCAGTGATCGGAATAGGCTGACTATATTTGCCTAAACTTCGGAGAACAGAGACAGAAAGTGGAGAGATAGGTCGCAAAAAAAAAATACTGAAAAACATCGCGGAACATACCATCAGGTATTTTTATAAAAACTAAAACCCAACTACGACAAAAAAGTCGACAGACAAATTAAAAATCCGAAGTCACACGCTGGGAATAAATCGAACAGTTTACACGTGACTCTGGATTTTTTATTAGTCTGTCTATGATGTCTTGTTTATACCTTTTTAGGTGACTTTTTAACAATTGATTTCATCCAGTTCACATGTCCATTACATTTTTACAAAAATAAAACTTAAAATTTGGATTTTCTCTCTTCAGCTCTCTAGATATTATTCCAAGTACTTATAAATATATTAGCCAAAATTCAAAGAAATCCGACTCATATTAAAGTTTTAGTGACGAATTTAAAAACCCAGAAAATAACGATTTCTGAAAACTGCAGGTAGATACAGTGTATTTTCATTGCACGACAAAATTGGTCATGGTAATTAAAGGTTATGCTATCCCACGCGTGGACTATTCGACCGTAATGCCAAAGGGTGACTGGGTTCCGACTCAGAAGAAATGCGGTGAACCATAACCATACCTATTTTTGTCGTCAGGGAGAGCTACCGTGTTCCGGTTTGAAGTATTAGGGCCGGTGCACACTGGCGGCACGGCATGGCAAGGGATATCCCTTGCCGTGCCGTGCCGCCAGTATATAGGCGCCGACCCTTACAGGCAGGAAGAGAGGTCAGTAAAGGTACATATATGGGTGGGACGTTTTAGTTTAGTCTTTAGGAGGGTAAAGAAAACTGAGTGCAGTTCGCACCTCTGATGCTAGATTAACACTATGGACAGCTAACTTCACCTGAGCTTTCAAGGTTACATTTCACAGAATAGATCGTCTGGCCTAAAATAGAAAGAAGAAAAAGAAAGAAATAGTAGATTGTTATACAAGGGTCGAAAGGAATCAATTCCCATACGAGATATTTAGACGCCCGAGCGCAACGAGGGCGGCTATAGTCTGAGTAGGAATTGATGTCTTTCACCCGTGTTAAACACTCTACTTTTCATTTCGAATTATAAGGAAAGTAAAAAATAGTGTTTAAAATATTTATTAATATTAACATGAGTAGGTAGTACCTATTTAAAATGAACTGAGAAGTTAGAACAATTTGTGTTTTTTTTTAAATATGGAACGCACCGCGTCACCGCTGCGGGCCGTCCCGCGTATCGCGTATTAGGTATTTTTTTTAGTCATACTGGCTGTTTTATATAAACAGCCAGATTGAATTTAAAAAAAATCCTCACAAGACCGGAGGCCAGTGTTCCCACTTTTAGGGATTTCTCCCTTTTTTAGGGAAAAATGGCCAATAATAAGCATGGTTTAGGGATATTTTATTTTGGCAGGGATTTAGGGAATTTTAGGAAAAAAATTAACTTGAGTTGGTAGCCCTATTGTTTACACTAGGCAGCACCCGATGTACTACTTTACTCTATGGCACCACCGATTCAATAAAGGGGATTCCCTAAAACTTGTAATGATTGTAATTCCTCTAATTTTAGTTTACCATGTTATTGTTAATAGTACTATTTCCGTGGCTAAGGACGACATCGGAAATATGTCGCATTATACCTAGAGTTGGTTTGTCTCATCTCTCTCGATTAATAATGAAGTTTTCTAGGTATTTATGCGATAAAAATGAAAAATTCCCTGAACCAAGGAATTTTTATATTTTTTTAGGGATAATTCATTAGGAAACTGGGGAAAAACCAAAAACGTAAGCGGAAACACTGCCGCAGCTTTTTTGTTTTTATTCTCTTCGATATTTTTCATGCAAGAAGTTTCGTAGCCGACTACCTAACCAAAAGTTCTATTTTTTAAATTCATTCCCGCCCTAGGGTGGGAAGCAATTACCATGAGTCTTTCCCGCCCTAGCGAGAGAAGCAGCGTTTTCCACCCGCTACTTGGATCAAACAAACACTACTTTCCGAGCATGAGAAATGAAAAATTGTTTATTCTACATAAACAAAATGCCGATTGCAGAGCGGAAAAATAACTACTTTTGTAACAAGCAAACTTAACTACGCAAACAACAATAACAAGAACAATTAAGCTGTGCGTGGCTTTAGTGCAAAAATAGGTCATTTCTCAGCAAAGTGCTGTGACTTCGGACGAACCTATCGTCAACTGCGTCGTCAGCGCTGATATTCAGCAACAACCTCGCGAATGTCGTAATGACGTCCCCCTGTGTGACAATAATAAATCGGGTAAACAAAATTTCTTACAGAAATACGAATGATTATAACTAAATATAACATGTACTTAAAAACAAAAATATATATACTTATCTCTATTTATGCGTAACTTTAAAAAATAAAAGGGTACATAAACTGAGAGTTATATTATAATACTTACAATGGAAATAAAAATAAAATACAAAATAATTACTGTGGTGTGTTTTTCCTAAATATACTATTTTAGTCCCATTATAATTTCATGGATGATCCATGGGAATTGCGATGGCACGGCGGCCATTTGCAAGAGGCATGGCGTTAGCAAATGACAACCATGCCTTTTCAGTCAAAGCGGTAAATTAGGTATTTGGTAGAGCCTGTTATTGTTATTATACAATCTGAACAATAATTGGCTTAGCAGCTCAACATCCCAAGCATCTATTTTTTCTTTAAGTTCAGATCAGCAATCATTAATACTTATATGTTCGATGGATTATAGTGAAGATCAAATGTTTTATTTTAGCTTCATACTGCACTAAATTTCCTTCATTATACATTATTTTAATTTTATTGCTTATATTGTTAATGTTCAAAAAACGGGTGAAGGCTCTGACTCTCGTAACACAGGCACCACCTAGCTCAGGAGTCAGGGCTTCAAATTAAAATTCGATTAAAACCTTTTTCTCGTTTTTTTTTTAATTCTTTATAAGAAGTGGCCCAGTGCACCATTGAATCAAGAATATTATATCGATGACCTGAAAAAAATTCTCAACTGAACCTTGCAATGTAAACCATACCGTATGAAAGCGTAGGGTAAGCAGGGGGAATGGCGCTCACCGGGTAATGGCGCGCACCTCTATGTCTATGAAAATGGTGCATAACAACATGCCACCATACGTAAAACGGGGGAGGGGAAAGGCCTCTAACATGTAGCGACTCGCAGGCGCAGTCAGCTCGTGGCAAGCGACGGTGAAGTGCGTTTGATTGTATGCAGCTGCGCTGAACTAATGTTCGGCGCGATTTTTTTCGGTAAGTTCAGAATTTTGGTATAGATTAAATTGCTTTCCTAGGTAAGTACCTATAAATACCTATAAATTCAACAATTCAACAATTCAACATTTCAACAATTGATTTTCAATGTTTGTTTAATTTAAAGTAAAATTCAAAACGACCGTTTGGGGTTATCCCGCTCACATGAGTGCCATTACCCCTTAGTGACTTATTGATGCCATTTTATGATTATAGACTGTACTTTAATTGTATACTTTGATCTCATGCTTATTTGCTAATGATAATGGATCTTACTTGTTATATTGCAAAGAAACAGGTTTGGGCGTCATTACCAATTCGCATGAGCGGCATTACCCAATGACAGGGGCAATGACGCTAATTATTTTTTTTAATATTTACAACAGCTAATAAATCGAAGATAAATACGATCCTATTAAAAAGTTGATTATTTAATAGTTAAAGTTTATGTTAATGTTCAAAATTTTTAAATAAAACAAATAATTTAAAAAATGTAGTGTGTTTTCCTGAACGCCATTCCAACTGCTTACCCTACGTCCCAAAGTCCCAGCAATCATTTCCGTATTGTAAATTATATCTCCCTACATGATTTGACACAGAGCTCAAGGATTCAGCCTCTTATTATATTTTCTTTGAGCGAGTGAACACGACAAATTGGGGCCGTTCTTAAAAATATATATTTATTTTACTGTGAAATGTAATGGCGCGCCGTTACATTTCACAGTAAAATATAATAAGTTTGTTAGAATAGAAGATACAAGATGGACTTTAATGATGGACTGTAATGATGTGTGACCATATTTACATACCGAGACTCCTCCGTGCCTCAGAAAGCACGTTAAGCCGTTGGTCCCGGCTGTCATTCGTAGATATTTGATAGTCGTTACGGGAACTCAGAAACCCGAAAGTCTGACCACCAGTCTTACCAAGGGGTATCGTATTATCCAGTAACTGGGTTGTGGAGGTGCACAGATAGGAGGTCGCTCCATGTAAAATACTGGTTCAGTTGCTTTGGTTAGACTAGAAGCTGACCCCGACATAGTTGGGAAAAGGCTAGGCAGATGCTGAGGTTAGGCTGTGCGTATACTTGAGTCATTCGCTCTATGAAAATAAGACGGCGCGCAATTTAACAACAAAGCAGTGGCATAGTCAAAGATGTCAACTATTTCAAAAGTGTACTGAAGAAACTGTTCAGACACAAGAAAAAACAGTTCTGTCTTCGATAGACAAAATTGTTTTGACTCTGATAAGTGGACTGTCTTGTGAATGTAGGTAGGAAAATGTGAAAAACAGGGTGATTAATTTTTCATACGAAAATTTAATCATCCTAATCCTACTAATATTATGAATGCAAAAGTGAGTTTGTTTGTTTGTTACGCTTTCATGCTAAACGGCTGAACAGATTTGAATGAAATTTGACACATGGGTAGACTATGACCTGGATTAGGACATAGGATACTTTTTATCCCGATATTACAGACTTATGCGGGTGAAACCGCGGCGCGCAGCTAGTAGTAAAATATAAGCCCCCATGAAAAAAGCGTGATGTTATTTTATTATAAGACGAAAGGAAACCAACAGGTGCGTATGAAGACAAAATACTTTGAGAAAGAAATAATTATTTTGATGGATGAAGATTGATCATGTTTATTTTCTATAGATTCGATTACTTTGCCATGTACACAAACAGCGTTGTTGGATTTGGTGACGTGAATTTCGAAAACAATTTTTTTTGTTCTGTTTTATTGTTTCATGATATCAAAAATTTTACCTGTCTAATAAAACGATAAATGAAAGATAAACACATTTATTTAGCAACAGTTCATGAAACACGAAATACAAAATCAAAAGTTTTTACAAACATAGTGAGCGCCTCACTGACCGCTGCGCCAAAAAGGTTCATTTAACCATTGACACTTTGATAGCGTCCATCGATCACCTATTATTTTGATAACAAAAAAATCGAACGACAACAATTGGTAGCTGATTCTTTCATAAGCTTAAAACACCGAGGTTAAAAGGTTAAATTCATGAGCCGATTAACGATGCCATGCCGTACCAAAAATCTGCGTGACATTACTATGCAAATATATGCCTATTTTTGATGATAGAGCAAAAATC
Source organism: Conistra vaccinii (assembly GCA_948150665.1). Taxonomy (NCBI): domain Eukaryota; kingdom Metazoa; phylum Arthropoda; class Insecta; order Lepidoptera; family Noctuidae; genus Conistra; species Conistra vaccinii. The sequence continues at coordinate 11,781,173 of OX411327.1, read as the reverse complement.
TAATTTGTTTTAGATCGTGATTATATTTGAATATGTAAGTATGAAGCTAGTTAACATATAAATTAGGTTTACACCCATGCTATGAATAAGTCATGGTGGAAAGAATGGCTAGACTAGAAAAGTTGAGAACAATCTAGAATATTGTTTTTTTGAAGATTGATTCGTTTGAGACAAATAAATATGATTTGATCTGTTTGAGACCAATAAAATACATGAATTGTTCATATGAATTCGGGGACTAATCAATTGTGTGTTATTCGCCGAGCTGTGAAGGTCAATGGGGTACAATCTGTGACATCTAGTCGAACATTTGTTACCTTGTCGAAGTTTGTGTTAACAAAACTATGTTCGGGATTTTTAGCAGTATTACGGCAAACTAACAACAACTTGCGATTACTAATCCGAATGCCAACAAACGAAAATTCTGGCTATTTCCTTTGACTATGCATTGTACTTTAGCCTTTATGTGTGGCGATACTAAAATAGGTTTCCCTGTTCAGCGTACCCTGGGCAGTTAAGATCTTTTTCATCACACCTATTCGAAAAACGACAATTGCCTATAGAGGATAGCGGGAGCAAAATTCAACTTTGCTCCCTAGGGAGTTTGGGGTTTCTCTCTTCTGATTGGGCCACTCCGTGCTTTTGACAGCGGCAGCGTACTGATTTGTGTAGTTAGGTTGGAGGCGCTCGCGTGAAGGTTTAATGTAAAAAAAAATCGAGTACGTAGCTTTTAATTTTTCTCATAGGTAGTGATAAAATATTTTGTTCTCGGGCGGCGTATATTGAAATAACGCCCTGGAAGAACAAAATATTACTTTGTCCCCATGTCCTTGTTATATTTTTTTATAGAATTGTGTAACAATTATGTGTCATTTCTGTACTTATAATACTGTATTTTTTTTTTTTGTTTTCTATAATGTTTTTGCATGCAGTGTCTATCGCTTAATATTGTGCACTTGGCTTGTATTTTGGCTTGTGTTTGCAATTGTCTGAATAGTGTAACAATTGTAGATAGACCAATAAATAAATAAAAATAAATAACACAAATAACTATTATTCTGAAAGTGGGCAACGTAGCAAATAGATGTCAAATATTTCGCTGTTTAGATTAATTTGGCAATATATGTAGTAATATTGCCAAATTAATCAAAACAGCGAAATATTTTACATCTATTTCAACACAGCAACAAATTAATTATCTAACTAGCGAACTAGAATATTAATAATGAATTGCAATTATAGCACTGAATTTGCTGTTGTAACCGTTTTAGGTGAAAAGGCATTTGGAAAGTTTTCTAATTAAAAACGCTTTTTACATCTAAAACTAAATTTAATATTCGGTGTTGTTGCATTTCATAAACAGGTAGTAGGTACTGCTGGAACTAATAATATTTATCTCTTTTATAAGTTAAATATTTTTATAATTCCTTAGCTGTCATTAGGGTTGCCAACTCTACTATACAATATAGTAGCCTGCTATATTATAGGCTTAAATACTAGGTATATAAAATAAATAAAAAATTGTAGGCGAAACTACTATATTTTCATTTCAATACAAAATGGCGAGATGGCCGCGATACGGCCAGCATTCATCTCATAAAAACTAAATTAATGGTATTTTGTAATCTTAATTTAATGTGTGTTATGTTATGAGACATAAAAAAAAATTGAAACCTGTTACTAAAAGTGCAAAGTAGCAAAAAATATGTATTAAAAAAAACTAAGAAACATACTTAAGTACCTACCTACTATATTTTTAAGGCAATGGCTACGAAAATACTTTATCTATTTCATATAAAAAAAAGTTGGCAACTCTAGCTGTCACAGGCGCCATCATACAGAATCGCTGGTATAGTAAAGATTGAAAGTTTCAAAGTCATTTTTACTCTAGGGCTCATAAAGCTTCTCGCTCGAAGATACACCTCTATTTTTTCACACACGTTTATTCTGAACCATGCAAGCTTTAAGATGATATTTTCTTTGTGGCCCTAGATTGTCTGTAGTAAGCTAGATTAGAATTCTTTACGTAAGATGGAATCGAGTTTGCACATTTTCTTTCTAGATTTTTTATTTTTTTAGTCTGCCCTTCAGACTGTGAACAATATTCATTGATAGAAAGTTGCAGTACCATACAATTACATAATTATGTTAAGATACAGATCATGTTGCCATTTTGAGATGTTTTTTTTTTATATTTATCATCTTCAAATAAACTGTTACATAGATTATATTCTGTGAGAAGCTCATGGCTAAGTAATAACAGCCAAACGGGTCGATCCATCAGGTTTAACTACACTTACCGGGGTTGGTTTGTGGATGGGTGACCATCTTTACATACCGAGCCTCCTCCGTACTTCGGAAATCACGTCAAGCCGTCGTCAGAAGCCCGAAAGTGTGACAACCGGTCTTACCAAGGGGTATCGTATTTCCCAGTTACTGGGTTGTGAAAGTCAGATAGGCAGACGCTCCATGTAAGATACTGGTATTCAGCTGCATCAGGTTAGACTGGAAGCCGACCTCAAAATAGTTGGGAAAAGGCTAGATAGATTGATACATTATATTCTGTTACAAATTCTCAAAAACTCTACGTTTTATATAATTCTTTAAAGTATTTTTCCATAAACTAATCTCTGTCATTTAAAGATTCTGAAAAGCTACGCGTTATTTTCTCAGCACGTATTATACCTATATTCAGACAAGACTACGATGTGAATATAAATGATGGCGCTTAGATCTTTCGTGTGAAAAAGAAAATAACCGCAAACAATCAGAATCTATCCTGTAAAACTCAATTTAGAACCCTTTTCATGAAAAGTCTTAATGTGATCTTGGGATTAGTTTTTTAGTGTTGCACTTACGTAGAAAATTAAGTTAAAATGGGCTTTTGAAAGGATAATTGGACGGTTTCGCAATTTCAGCTTAAAGGTTCTACTTCATTCGAGTTTTTAAATTTGCCATGAAGTACTTAGTAATATTCCACTATTTTTCGATAGGTACTTCAATTAATATAATATGAAAATAAAAAGATAGTTTGGAAATTCCAAAAGTGCACGCCTCATACCACACATTCATAAACGAAAAAGAAATTCAAAACATAGTTTCTAACAAAAATTAACAATTTATCACTTTTCATGAAGTATGTTTTGACTGCTGTTTTAATCAATATGGGTAAATTTCTAACCTCGCAATCCTTACGTAATGTCAAAGACTATTTATTTAGATATTTACGTTGTGGGTTGCTAGGCAACACGATAAGTCAAGGTTGGAAATATTTAGATAAAGATATTATATTTTAGTTAGTATTTTATTAATTATAATTAAACTAATTTGAATAAAAGAGCCATTTTCAATAGGGTTCCTTCTATGGCCGAAACCAATGTATTAAAAAAAAAAGACGTGTGGCACTCGGGGACTGCCCCGGCGAAGCTATTGCATAGCATTTTTTATCAACTTACGCAATTGTAAAATATTAACCCGAATACAAGAAATAGCAATGATGACATTGACAGGAACTGTTATTCACATTTATAGTTTTTAAAACTTGACACAACGTAATGGGAACATCAAACTAATAAAAAGGTTTTAATTTAACTATTAATAGTCAAGGATCATTCGTCTAAGTAAATTTGAACTTTATTGTCAAACAGTTAAACATAATTTTCAATACAACACTCTCGTATCATTCGTCTAAGTAAATTTGAACTTTGTTGTCAAACAGTTAAACATAATTTTCAATACAACACTCTCGTATCATTCGTTTAAGTAAATTTGAACTTTGTTGTCAAGCAGTTAAACATAATTTTCAATACAACACTCTCGTATCATTCGTTTAAGTAAATTTGAACTTTGTTGTCAAGCAGTTAAACATAATTTTCAATACAAAACACTCTTTTCTTAGGTAGTATTTTCGTTACGAAATTTCTGGATTAGGTCTCCACGCTCAAGGCCCGCGATAGAAGCTATGCAATAGCTTAAAAATTACTCAATTAATTGATTTTATCGCAAGCTACAATGTTTTCAAGTTTCATAAATTGACGGACAGGATTTTTTTCCAATTATTTTGATGTTTTATTTTTCATTTCTGCTGCATTTAATCAATTTGTATAAAGTACAGTATTAATCGCCATTTAATCATCTATACAATGGTATATAAATTAAGTAGGTTCTGTGTACTAGCAGGAGTGTAACAATAATAACAGTTGCAGAAATGGGGCAAAAAATATTTTTCAATCGTAGAGCACACTCTAATGCTTCGCAGTATGAGTCGTGCAAAATCAGCATAGAAGCAGCTTTTCATTGAATTTAACACATTTCATTAATCATTGTCTCTTTTCTTATTTCAAAATAATAGATTTATAACTAGCAAGTTTTATTAATACACCATTGAAATATTGCACTGCACGATCATTTGAACCGAAAACAAAAGAATTATAATTTTACTTTTAAAATATACTTGCAGCTTTTCATTTTCTTTGCAACGGAAGTGGTAATTCATCGGTATTTTAGTTCCAACTCTTTTATAGTTTATGAAAAGCTCTGTTATTTTAGGAAAATATGTAAAAATCTAAAATATAAGCTGGCGAAGTCTCTAGTACTTTGTTCTACTTTGTAATAAATTCCTGTGTATTTAACGCCTCTTCACGCTTTTCAGATGATCTTGTTTCAACTGAAAGACATTATTTCAGTCGTTTAAATATTTCTTTGATCTTCCTATTCGATTTTGTATATATAGGTACTGTTAAATCTACCAGTGTGGTAGTAAGTATCTTGTCGAAATATTTGTAATAATTTTGAAGTATGTTAATTTTAAAATTTCGATTATTCATGGGCGTTGTCCAAAAAAATCCGGGATTTTTATGTGTAACATCTTTACTCTCACTTTCCTACAATTTGTGGCAGTGATTTCATGAAAAGGGACGGAAGTGTGTAACATGAAGCCGGGCCCCGGAAGCGCGCGCTATTTAATTTGACCAGTGAGCGCACACGGTTCTATAGTTGACTGTCAGATGGTACCAACCCCTTTTCCGAGAGTTTTCCGAGAGGTCGGTACCTACTGTCAGCCAAGATGTCAGGAAAGAGCACATATTATTATTTATTTATTTATTTATTTATTTAACCATTTATGTACACACATTTAACAACAGACAAGAAGAAAAGAACAGAAAAAATACGTACAAAGGTGGTGCTGGTGGTGGTGGTGATTATATTATTATCTGCTCCTCAACGAAGATATTCAGCAAATACAAATACATCAGTACATAAATAATTATTTACTAACTAAATACCTACCTACTAGTCAAATAATACGTAGTCAGAAAGCCCGAAAGTCTGCCAACCGATCGAGCATAAGGATATCGCTTTTACCAAGTAATTGGATCGAGGTTGTCAGATATCTGTTGTACCTACTCTTACTAAAATACGCCTAGCTTAACTGTTGCTAAATTAGATGTTTACCTACTCAGAATAACAGAATTGATTTTTAAGTTTATTATTTATTGAGCAAGGCACACCAACGATATATTTACAAGAATAAACAATAGCCTCCTTCCTAATAAGCGTTGTATAGCGTCTGTAGTGTTACACAACGCTTTGTCTTCTTCTTTCAAATGTCAAATTACTGACGACTGAAAGAGAGAAATTGGTGTGTAACTATACAGGCGTTGTACAACGTTTATTAGTAAGGGGGCTAGTAATCACAAATCTTCAATACTGTGTAAATAAGTACATCACTTATAGGCATGCACAACATTCTAAAAGTGAAGTTTTCACTTTAAGTAAGGGGTAAAGTCGAGATGGTTAAAAGAAACATACTAGGCCCTAGATCTCGACTTTACGCATCGGCCGCTAGGAATCACAGAGCCTGACAAGTTCTCAACTTCTCTTACCCCCTAAGGTCAGAGAGCCTAGTGACTAGGGCCTCTGACCTTTCTGAAGAACATCGCCAATAAAGTGTATATTTATGTCGTGGCCAGATCTTAGAATTGACCATTTCATGAAATGGCCAGCTAACATTGGCCATATCGTTTAAACGTCAACGTTTAATGATATTTCAGTCGACGTTTGGCCATATCATTAATGTAGGGTATCCATGGTTTAAGGTGTAGTAAAAATAGTTAAGTAATTGCGACCAACTTGGAAGTTGCGCTCGGCTCGCTCGCGGTTGGTCACAGTAACTTCTAATCTAACCTAAGCCATTTGGACGGGGTGCCACATAAACGCAGTATTTTTGTAAATTAAAAATAAGTACAAATTTTAAGTGCTATGTTTTATTTCACGCCGCTGCAGCGCCCGGCGAGCGCTACTTCCAACTTGATCGCTTTCCATGCTATGATATTTGGAAACCCAATGAAAGACTATCGACATTTTTTACATGGTCACCCTACTTTGTTTGATTTGTTGTATGTCGCCACCATGCTGCACAACAAAAAAAAGCGACATCAATGCCTTTACCGACAATCTAACTATTTTACAATATGATCACTAATTTTTGGCCACATCATGAAGTAGTCGTACGTTTAACTGTTCATATCGTTAAACGTTGACTATTCAATGATCTGGCCAGGCCACATCATGATGTTACCAGTGGTCGATGTTCATTTCATGAAATGATCAATTTTAAGATCTGGCCTCGACATAGATAACTAAACATTTTCACTAAGCATTTTCAGTTGCATATTATTTATGTGTCATTAATTTATGATGACCACAACTGAAAGGTGTTGTCTGTTTAAAAAGTTTTTTATTACCTAACTACTTCAATATGAATATTCCTCATATTTAATTTAATCCTTAATGATCAGCGTGGGAGTGTAAAATATAAAGCGAAACAGCAGAACAAACAACATAATGCTATGCAAATGCATTCATACTGAATTGTTGATGTAGGTAAATGAAAACTATGTAAAGTCGTAAAAGTTGACGTCGCGACTCGGTGCTAAGATGAAATAAATTTTAGTTTTAACACTGAATAAAAAAACTATAAAAAAATCTTTAAAATATTTTTTTTTTAAAAATAGTAATCGTTATACTTAATTCGATTGGCCTGGAAGTTGATCAAGTAAAGTGCAGTTTGATGTTTTGTCAGTTGAATGCTAAATATCTAGTGTGCATGCTGCATCAATACAGTCTTCAGAAGCCTTTCATTCAAATCGTTGGAAGTAAGGCTGTTTAAGTTTATAAAATAAAATGGGTGTTTGGTGAAAAAAAAACAGAAATTTTGGACGGAATTTTAAACAAAATTTTTTTATTAAAATTCCGTCCAGATACTAGTAAAATTCGAAAGGTTTAAATGAAACTAACACCTATCGACTAAGCTACTGAGAGAATAAATTGTTAGATCTGCGTTCAATTTAGGCTGACAGGACATTTTAGACTCCTATACACAGTGCCCGGCAGTAACGACCGCCGCCGCCGGCCGGATTTTGCCGGGCGGCACGGCACTCCTTTGTTCTCCTTTCAAGGCACTGTGTGTCTTGGAGTCTTTAAAATGTCTTGTCAGTCTAAATTGAATGCAGATCTAACAATTTATTCTGTAGATCCATAACTAATATAAAGACACCGCAGACTAAATCAGTTATCAATAATGAATCTTCTCTAAGACTGTTCAAGACAAGTATATTGATGATCTAAGTGCAGAGCGTTCGATCTGTTGATCTGAAATATAAAAGGCATTGTGGTACGCTCGATTGGTTTTTATTTCTCTCTCGGTCGTTTTATATACGGATGTAGGTTCTGGGGTATAAAATGCCTTCCTTCGGTTCTGTTAGGTATTTACGAGGCATTATTTATCTTAGGTTTTCTTGTTTGATCGTGAATGGACTGGACAAGGTCCGTTTTTCCGTGTAAATTGGAAAAGTAAATAAAATGAACTGGGTTCCGTACACATAGGCGCATAACCTTTCGGTGTTAAGTATATAGAATTACCATTTAGAATTACATACGTGATTTAAATAAAAGATTTAATATCGCAGATGGAAATCTGAATAAAAAACAAATATATGGCACTTATAAGGCACATGCGAATGTCATGTCAAAAGAAAGTATCGCTACAGGCTGTTCGATTTTCGTCCTTGAAAAAGTGAATTGTTACAGGGTGTCCGATATTCGTTCGACAGGAAATCGCGTATTGTTTGCCCGAAGCATAATCCAGCTTTTACATATAATGCTTTAGTACCTAAGTAAATAAAAAAATGTATGTTGGTACTTACATCTAAATAAATAAAAATGAAATGCTGTTTGTTGGCAACACTTGAGAACTGCTAGACCGATTTGGTAAATTGCACGCCTCATAACGCGAAGCGTTTGATGTAGTGCATTACTCTCAACTTGGCAAAAACAAGTGTGACTTGAACTTTGATTGCCTCTTATTTAAGCATATCGTACATAATACTTTAATATGAGTACACTGATAGGTAGAAAAACTATCATTTTAACACAATTAGTATAATAACAAATTAACATTCATTTCGTATTATTTTATTTTAATATGTTCGTATTAATCCGAATTTGGAAAAGTTGCCTGGGAAATTGGCAAATTCAGGAAAATCTGAATTTTCTTTTTTTTATGGAGTTTGGGATAGGACAACGTCTGTCGGGTGATTGAAAATTTTGCTCACGATGAATATTTTTTATTTATTTAACTAAAACACAATTCAACTTGTTTTTAAAAGAAAACTTTGAAAGTTTGTGAATTTTATGTTTAATAATTTTTAAAAGGTTTTGCAGCAGGAAACTTTCTTTTGAAACAAATTTTCCACGGAAAATATCTCTTAATTAAAATACACAACAGTTTTAAAACTGTATTAAACACTACTACTTAGTTTTAAAATGTAAGTTCGTGCAGAACTTAATCGAAACTTTCACTATCTAAGTGAATATTTTAATAAAATGTTAGAAAACTGACATCTGCAGACACGTCCATGTTTAAGTAAACAAAGTTAACATAGCTTGGTGAAGTCGTGGCTCTTAAATACTGTTTACTTCTCTTTACTTAATTTCATTTTAGTTTCTTTCATCTTGCTTCTGTTGGGGTTCGCCTGGCTTGTGTAGTTTGAATTGAATTAGTATTTTTTTTTTTTTTTTCCAATTGCTACAGTACGAAATAGGTGGGTTACTGTTATTTTAGTTGCAGTTTTTTTTTTAATATTTCCAAAATGTGACTGCCAGGTAGATTTTTTCTGGTTGTAGATTGTTTAGATCATGAATTCATGCTGCTAGATTTCAGTTTCCAGCGGAATAAAGTATATTTACCTATGTATTGTATTTTTTAGACTTACAGACTTACGGGTACCTATCGTGTTACCCAGTAACTGTGTTGTGGAGGTCAGATAGGCAGTCGCTCCATGTAAAATACTGGTACTCAGCTGCTGGTTAGACGGGAAGCCGACCCCAACATAAATAGTTGGGAAAAGGCCAGGCAGAATGATTGATTTCTTCGATTTACAGACTAGATGTCTGCAATTGCTTTTAATGATAAAGCAGAGGGTTTTAATCATCTGTTTACACAAATGCGGACCCCATAAGTTGGCCTTGACATATAATTATTTCAAGGGCCTATTTGAATATCTGTAACTCTAGTACCTACTCATTTATGCATTACTCTCCCCTCACAGATGACTCGCAATAAACAAGCACATTACTGAAGTAATAATACTTTAATAAAGTATTGGTACAATAAACCGAACGAGACTAGCAATTGATATTCCGGCGGTATCTAATGTACTTACAATAACAATAAGCTGGTCAATTGGCAGCAGTCATAAATACGTGCGTCGTGGAACACAGGAGTAGTTAATTCAACAGAGACTGAACTTCATACCCATCATTCATGGCGCGATGATGTGCGTGACATAAACGACGGGCGGTAACGCACAACGAGACGTCAGTGCTACTAACATTGTCCATTTGTAGACAACGTTGTCCACTGCGTTGTAGCACTGATTTTGGTTGCATGTTTCTCGATAACATGTCCAAACATTTAATAATACAGTAAGGTATTTGTTCAGTTTAAATATGCTTAATCATGACCGATTTTAATATATTTTTCTGGATGTGGATACAAAACCATTTCTTATGCTTGATGTTGCAGACACTGACAGTCGATTACTCGACTATAATGTTACAGTGCAGTTAATACCGCACTGAACAACTACCCAGGTTTATTAAACGGTTTAGTCTCTGTAAGATATCTTCTCCTGTGTTTCTAGTACCTACGTTCAATCATCAGCCGATCAATTACACTGGCAGACACATTGGGAATACGTTTCCCTTTACCATTCCGTGTTTAAGTGTGTTTCATGATCGCAAGACTTCCAACAGACGTTTGATAAACGCAGTTATCGTTTAAAATGTTATAATGTTGTTACAGTTTTAACTAGCATTATAGGCTAGCTAACGACCGGGCGACCGTCTAAGGCTGCCTGTCCACTGAAGCGGAGAGGAGAAAAGAGGAGCGGAGATATGCCAATATTAACCAATAGAATCTTGACTCAGGATCACTGATCTAAACTCAAGGGCGGAGTCAAGATTCTATTGGTTAATATTCACACATCTCCGCTCCTTTTTTAACCGACTTCCAAAAGGAGGAGGTTCTCAATTCGTCTGTATGTTTTTTTTTTTTTTTTTTTTTTTTTTTTTTTTTGTATGTTTGTTACGCGATTTCTCCGTCAATTATGGACCGATTTTGAAAATTGTTTTTTTGTTTGAAAGGGTATGCTCCCGAGGTGGTCCCATATTAATTTTTTTAACTTTACTTGGATAGTTTTTGAGTTAGCTTCAATAATACGTATTTTTCCCACTTAGTTTATATGGATGATATAATGATAACTTCCAATCACTGTTATTTTAGCAGGTTAGTGGTATTCGAATTTGTATGGGGTAGGTACCACAACTAAAAAGTGCAAAATAAAAACTTTTACAAAAAAAGAACAACCGACTTCCAAAAAAGACACTACAAAGTCAAAAATAACTTTAATTTCGGAAGTCGGTGGCAAAAAACGAAAGTTCAAAACCAAATACACCGACTTCCGAAATTAAAGTTATTTTTGACTTTGTAGTGTCTTTTTTGGAAGTCGGTTGTTCTTTTTTTGTAAAAGTTTTTTTCTCCTCTCCGCTCCAGTGGACAGGCAGCCTTAAATAATGTAAATTGAAGTATTGTATTGGTTTGTATTTCTTAAGCTTTTGCGGTACATATCCGTATAGTTTACATCTTTACGCTTTCTGTAAATGCTATCAAGTCAGCTGCAAATGTTCCAATCTCAGCGGTAATTAACTAATAAAATTAAAAAAAAAATCGCCTAACACTAAAACTATTCACAAACTAAAATATGGCATCGAAATCCGCATCCTTGACGAATGATAATGTACCCAAGAGACTGGCGTCATTGCCACGATGCGATGTATGGCAATGCTTTTAGCCACTGGACAAAAGCCCTTGAGTCACGGGAAGTGTCAGCCAGCCGTTTCAAGTTTTCATTAAAGAGTCCATGAACAGCCCACGGCCTGAGGGTTTCAACCCCAAATGGCTAGACAAGCCATTAGCCAAACCTCTTTGTTTAAAAATTTTCTGATGGATATCCCATCGATCATTGTTACATATTTTGGGCTCAAAAACCTGTCATTTTGTGGGTTTTTTAATTGATTGATGATGATGATTGGTTATTGATAAAAGTCACACAAGTTACCACTGAAGCAATAGTAAATAAACATGTGGAAATGTATAGTTGACCTTTACTTTATGTTATCATTAATTCGTTTTCAGTGTTCGTCATAGAATATAATTATAACAAAGAAAGTTATTGTTACAATACAGTACCTACAGGATTTACTTAGGTACCTATCTCATTCTCGGAGGAGCTTATACCCGTTCTTCTCCATAGGTACCTACTAGGATTTGGAATGGGCAACTATCTTCATCTTTCTGACTGAACGACCCCTTGACAATTCAAAAGTAACTCATGCTCAGCAGTAGCGCTTGCGACTTCTAGACCAACGACATAATCATGAAGTTTCTTCCCCATTCTTCTCCATACGTTACTACCATTTGAAAGGGCCTCCTAAATTAAATTCAATTATTAACCGACTTCTTAAAAAAGGATCGTCTGTATTTTTTTTTTCTTATATATTTTTACGTTCAAAAGAGCCTTAATAAAATTATTTGTCTTTGCATGAATTCTATGAAGGGTCAAAAGAATTACCCTGTCTGAACCGGGATGCTAAATGCTTTTGCAGACTCCGCGCTGGCTTAAGGTAATAGCAAACATATTAACTCGGAAAGAGATCTTCACCATATCGCTGCGGTTCGTGAGTTTGTCCCAAGGCGAGGCGATTACGTTACGATTCCGATTACTGTGCGTTGCAGTACGGAGTTTCATACAAAGAATACCGAATGGCTCGAGTTGATACGGTGACGATCCCGTTCAGAGTTGATATGTGTGCTATTTCCTTTAATTCAATGGTAACAAACAGATAAACAGACTTGACTGTTAACCACAAACAAGGATTGACAAACGTATTACTGTTACACATAACAAAAATAGAATGGGGATGTTTTTCGCCTTATGCCTTTAACACGGTCTATGTAAATCAAGGCGAATACTTTCCGTTGACGTCAGATTGTCTTGTTGACATTATGTCAAGGTCTATTGGGGTTCCGCAAATATTTGGCGTTTCAGTAATGGCCATGTTAGGTTGTGTGCATACCTATGAGATCGTTTTGAAATGTAAATGAGCATTAGAAATAAGTTTAATTGAACTTTGAAGGTGGGTTTGTGATATCAATGTGCTGTGATAATCCCTTTTTGTGTTAATATAAGCTTTTTGTAGAAATCGACCGATTTCAACAGAGTTGGGAAAAGGCTAGGCAGATTATGATAATTCTTCGGAAAGTAACGGCGTATCTTTAGCAATCAACTCAATCTTTCGCAGTCCATTGCTGGACATAAGGCTCTCTCAGGCTGCACCACAACACCCTGTCCTCCGCCTTCCGCATTCAGTCTGTCCCAGACACCTCCTCAAGGTCGTCGGTCCATCTAGATGGGGGGGCATCTAGCGAATCTTATCTTTAGCAATAGTGGTGAAATAAAACATCGGTACCTAAATAAAAACATTCTTTTACAAAAATGTTTGACTGGCAAAAACTATTTTTCTTTTTATGAAGTCATTGATTATGAAATGCAATAATTAATATCGTAACACCGAAAACTAATATTTATTAAAATGGTTGATTCGTCCGGATTCGAACGAGTTAATTCGGGCGAGTCACCAATAAGCCGAATATTTAGTTTTAGGTGTAAAAAAAGTATTTGGTAACTTTCCAAATGCCTTTTTAACACCTAAAACGGGTACAAATTCAATGTTACAATTATTGCAATTCCTTATTCATTTTCTATTTCGCTAGTTAGACACATTTCTTATTTCCATACAGTAATATTGCCAAATTAATCAAAACAGCGAAATATGTAGGTATTTGCAACGTTACCCACTTTCGGAATGCACGCTCTTAATAATTAATTTCCCTAACTGCAAATGCCACCACTTGACACCGTATCATCAGATGTGTACGCACCCTAATGAGCACGATTTACAGCTTACAGCTATTGTTATATAATTGGGGAAGCGACGAATTTCGAATGTTGCCATAATTAGAAAGTATAGTATCCTTGTTACTTGGGAAATTATAATGTGTTTTATTCAAGATGATTTGACTTTTTTTATCCTTAACGGGGAAGCTCTTGGTCTGCATCTCACTTAATGGTAAATGTTGATCAGGCCGAAGTTGGAAGCGAGCTTCACATTGTTGTTATTATTGTTAACATTGTTGTTATGGCGACAGAGTTAGATAAGATGGTGGCAGCTAGCCAGGCGGACTTAGAACAAGCCCTACCACTAACCAAACCGAGCAGAAAATTTTTCCCCCACTGAGAATCAAACCCAAGTTTACTGAATGCTTAGATAAGTAGATAGATAGAGGAGATACAGATTAATAAGGAGATTAAAATTCATTATCTAAAACTTTAAATGACTCGTAATTGGAGAGGTACCTAATTAAAATCTCATAACTATCGTAAGCCTTTTCAAATAACTAGGGTTTGTTTGCAATTCAGCAATCATTTATTATACCCACACTTTTTATTAATAGGTTTTTTAATATAATTTAAAAAACCTAATATTATTAATATTATTTAATTAATATTAATTTTATGATTGAATACTTTCCCCTTCGTTTGACAAGGGACATCTAAATAATTTAATAACTAGGTAGGTAGGGGAGACAGGGGCCACAATTAACAAAAAAAATACTTTTAGTTGTATCTTCGAAATGATTCAACATTTAGACTTGATTTTTTTATTAAATGATGCTTTAATTATTCAGGTATCATGTTATTAACATAAATGCAACATAAAAGAAATGATGTCTTAAATAGAACACTTTTTCTCCAAAAAGTCGGTTGTTAATTCTTACCTCATCTTCGGGGCTAGAATTAACAGCTCTGAGGTAAGTATTAACAGAAGGGGCAACAATATCTTATAACCAACCAACTGCCAACTGATATAGATGAAAACAAATATATGTATGAGCATATTTTTTGGTATTAATAAAAGTGAAATTAATACAGAATTGTATGGAACACATTTTCTTATTAATTTATAATACCTAGCAAATACAATTCAGGCAAATGTATGATGTGATGTTGCCTTTGATACACCTAGCTTAGGCCCAGTCATTGCAAGAGATAGGTATATTGAATCTAGTATATTGAATCTAGTCAGCACGATGTGTCTTTATTACAGGAGATGCCCTAAAAAATACAAAAATATTTATTGATGTATTTTATTATTTATGTATACACAGTAAAATATATACAGATACTACATTTTTCATGCGTTTATAAGTTTTTACTGAGCTCGTGCTAGAGCTTTTAGCAGAGGTCTTATGGTTTTGTACCAAGAAATCACTAACATCTTTCTGCATTTCTGATGATTCAGCTACCGGTTCATAAGATATTTGCGCTATCATCACATCTGGGGTAAGTATTAACACGTTAATACTGACCCCGTCGATTTGTTAATTATAACCCCAAAGGTACATTTTTAGTATTAAATAACATAACAAAATATTTGTAAATAATTACATCAATACAGCAATGTAGCATTATTAAGTATGAAATATGCTTCTAGGAAAACAAAAAACATAATCATTACACCGTATATTTCAAGAATAAATCAAAAAATTTAAAAGTTAAAAAAGTTCGTTACGTGCGTGACAATGTCGTCCGGTATATAACGCATTCCGATGATGCGCAGACCGCAGCTGACCAACCCCGAGCCATGCGGCGTGATCTGGTCGGCATATTGAAGCACGCGCTGTAGGTGTAGTGTTTATAGTTTTGGAGAAAATCACTTGTTAATACTTACCTCTGTTAATTGTAGCCCCGGTCTCCCCTACATAAAAAATTGCGAAATAAAATGAAGATTACTTAGTCTGTTAAAGTAAAATCTGGTAAAATAAAATTGCAACTTTATTCTACCAGACAAGAGGTAAGTAGATAAGGTAAGAAAATGTTCTGAAAACAATTTACGCGGTTAATTTTTTGCTATATTTTCTTGGAATAAAATAAAGTTCCTTTGAGCTATTTCTAGACCAAGTTTTATTTAAAGGAGGAAATAAGATAATACTTCTTGGAAAAATGCAAGAACTTTTCTTTATTCTTTCTATTATGTCCAACCAGTGTTTGGCTGTAGACTGCTGCTGGTCTAGGGGTCACAAGAGCTACTGCTGAGCTGATGTCTTGGGTTCGATTCCCAGGTCGGGCAAAGTGTTATTGGGTTTTTCTATCTGGAATTTCTCAGTAGCAGCCCCGAGTCTGGATTCCTATAATTATCCTATTACATGGGACTTAAACATAACTGGCGAAATGTGGGTGTACTATAGGTACACCTCTGCCTAAGGCTGCCTGTCCACTGGAGCGGAGAGGAGAAAAGAGGAGCGGAGATGTGCCAATATTAACCAATAGCATCTTGACTCAGGATCACTGATCTAAACTCAGGGTCGGAGTCAAGATTCTATTGGTTAATATTGACACATCTCCGCTCCTCTTTTCTCCTCTCCGCTCCAGTGGACAGGCAGCCTAACCCTTCGGGGAAACAAAGCGTGATGTTATATTTGGTTTAAGTCTGAGCTTCGTCACGATTTAGAAAAAGATGGCTTTTTGATGAATTAACTAAGAAAAATTCAGGAAATCATTTTTATCATTTCATCTCTGAATGATCTACATCAATTCACCTTTGGATAGATTGAAAAGAAGAGGTACAGAAAAGTGTTTCAGAAATTTTCAGGCATTATTCTGTTTGTTCTATATGGCTGAGGCTGATTTACATTTGCATTAGTAAAGTAGCGAGTTTAGTTCAAGTAGCAAGTCCAAATGTCAGTTCAAAAGTGACAGTTTTTCATTGCGAAGTGTCACGTGTGGCGTGGGGTGTCGCGTGTGGTGCGTGTGTGTGTGGCGCGGTGTCGTGTCGCGTGGGTATGGGTGGGCCAACCCAACAGCAACCATATTGTAACGGTCACTGTAATTTTGACAGTCTTGCAAACCAAGTTGGGCAGCAACGCAAAAGCAACCTTATTATAACGAGAATCAAAATCACTGTGATTTTTACAGTGATGCAAAATCAGAGTTATGGCTTATGGCATGTATAGCAAGTAACTGTCAAAGGATTACAAATCAGCCTTTAATTAAATACGTCATATAATGTTAGCCATATTCTATTTCCATAAAAGTTTAAAATAAAATTACCTAGCCAGTGGACAGCTTCAGCTCAGCATTGCAATATCTCTTCGTCTCTTTACCTTACATTTCGGTGAACACGACGAAAATATTCCTGAAGCAAACCGAATTTTGGGAATGATATTAAAACTTTTTGGAGCATACTTTTAATGTACTTTTTGTTTAAAAATACAGCGTGTATATATATTTTTTTTTTTTACATAAAACATGCAACGATAGATAGGGATAAGTGGCAGGATCCCGAGGCTTTTGCCCTGGAGTGGAACAAAAGGCTGGTATTAATATAATATAAAAAAATATATAATAAGAATAAACTAAAACTAGATAAGTTGAATGGAACACCTTAGATTCGAATGTTTTTGAACTTTGAAGCCAAGTCGAATTATTGCGTTATAATTTTTTTACAAAAGACAATACCTCCATTTTACCAAAGATTAAATTTTACTAGCTTCTGCCCGCGACTTCGTCAGTTTGTAACCTTGCTTAAGAATTGGGCAACCCACGGCAAAAAAAAATATATAATCCGACTGATAGTTCCGGAGATTACCTCTATAGAACAATAAGTATAGATAAATGACGCTAATGGATTTACACAAATAAAAAAAAAGACGTGTGGCACTCGGGGACTGCCGCGGCAAACTTATTGCATAGCATTTTTTATCAACTTATGCAATTGTAAAATATTAACCCGAATACAAGAAATAGCAATGATGACATTGACAGGAACTGTTATTCACATTTATAGTTTTTAAAACTTGACACAACGTAATGGGAACATCAAACTAATAAAAAGGTTTTAATTTAACTATTAATAGTCAAGGATCATTCGTCTAAGTAAATTTGAACTTTATTGTCAAACAGTTAAACATAATTTTCAATACAACACTCTCGTATCATTCGTCTAAGTAAATTTGAACTTTGTTGTCAAACAGTTAAACATAATTTTCAATACAACACTCTCGTATCATTCGTCTAAGTAAATTTGAACTTTGTTTTCAAGCAGTTAAACATAATTTTCAATACAAAACACTCTCCTTAGGTACTCGTATTGTCGTTACGGAATTTCTGGATTAGGTCTCCACGCTCAAGGCCCGCGATAGAAGCTATGCAATAGCTTAAAAGGTCCACAAAAATAGTTTATACAATTTTCGAATTGCCTATTTTCGTTTGAAGCTACTATTTGCTTTTGTAAACGGCAAAGAGAATGGCCAATGACGGCGCTGTCACTGTCACTATCATCGTTAATGAAAAGCCCCGTAAATGTTAAATGTGAACAAAAGATCTTTTGAAACAGTTCGTAAACGTCCATTTGTAATGTACATTTCTCACATAGACCGTAATATTAAACACATACGCACGCTTCACACCTACATAGACTGCTAGGTAGGTAGGTCCCTTTATCAAAGCAAAGACCGGCAGTAAGCGGATATTGCCACGATCGTTACGCATGTCAGATGAGTCGGTAATGTATGATCAGTCCGAAAAGTGTCTGATAAAAGTGTAAACAAAACCCTGTTCAGGTAAATTCTTACACAACCACTCGCTAAAGGGTATTAGTAACACATGCATCTGTATTAAGAAGGTTTCAACTTTATATCGCTTCACTTTTTCCAACAATTATTGTTTGAATTACATTATAATCGTCGACGGAATATGTTGGCTGCTTGCTGAGACCAAAACTATAAACGTACGTTTAAACAGGGTATTTTATAAAAATGTGGTTGTTGTTGTAGTATATTGAGGTATCTTACGACTTTCACGTCAACGAAGTCGCGGGCAGAAACTAGTTACATTATGAAATTGCAATTGAAAAGTCGTCAACGAAATGAAAAACATCTTTTACTAGAATTTAAAAAGATTTTAAATTAGAATTTCGGGTTTAAGTATTTAAATAATCAAATCAAAGTACACAATTAAGTGGCACTACAATTGGCATCCACAGTGCGCTTGATCCATTTGTTATCATTTTTATCAAATACTTTTGGAAAAGACTATTGTAGATACTGATGGTAGTAGGCAGGTAGTAAAGGTTTCACAATAAGTGCATTTTACTGTTAGAATCGTCTCCGTGATCTCCTGGGAGTCAATGACGTGACCAAAGTAGTTTTGTTTGTAGGTATATAATCTACCTATCCATGAAATACAAAAATGTATTGTAGAGTCAGCATCAAATTAGGTGTAACTAACTAGGTAAACTACTTATTTATATTGCATACTAGCTGTGCCCCGCGTTTTCACCCGCATAAGTCTCGATCCCGTGAGAATATTGAGATAAAAAGTATCCTATATCCTAACTCATGTCATGTTCTACCCATGTGCCAAATTTCATCCAAATCCGTTGAGCCGTTTTAGCGTGAAATCGTAACAAATAAACGTGTCATACTTTCTAGCGGTGACATGACTTTGTACGAACTTCTGTCTAATGTCAAAAATATGTACGAGACATGTACGAAATTGTACGCTAAATAAAAAAAAATGTACTATAAAGACTTCGCAGAAAACAATAATCAACGTGTCAACGCCATGAAGTATTCTTTCTAGCGTACATTTTTTTTTATTTGGCGTACAATTTCGCACATTTCTCGTACATATTTTTGACATTAGACAGAAGTTCGTACAAAGTCATGTCACCGCTAGAAAGTATGACACAAATAATACCAACAAACAAACTCACTTTCGCAATTTATAATATTAGTTAGGAGGATACAGTAGAGCCAACTTCATTTATTTAACAGTTTCTTTTTTCGCCCAAATTCTGCTCACTGCTGAATATAGGCTTTTTTCAGGCCTCGTCATGTTTTTTTGAACCAGTAACATAAAATTGTAGCACCCAAGCAAAACATAAGGAAATCCTTCCATTCGTTATAATATTTTCTTAAACGATTACGACTAACCTGTTTCATTTTGACAGTTTGACAACATTCATTACGTCGTTATTTTACGTTGTTGAGCAGAGTTTTTTTCGAACTTGCGAAGCAATGGATTAGCAATCTGTTTCAAAACGATTAAGATTCTGATTGATCGTGTTTTACGCAATTAGGGTACTGATTCTTCTGTTTTATTAAATATATATATTTAGACCGGCACATATAGTAGAACCAACTTGAAAATCTGTTTAAAAGTTTCTTTATTCAACCCAAATCTGCTGAATATGGCCTTTCTTTATCCCTTTTTATGACAGTTTTCCCCACCATTTTCAACCAATCAGTATGTAGCACCCAAGCAAAACATAAGGAAATCGAAAATCCGAATCGGAATCCTCGATACATAACCAGCAAAGTTTCACACAATAATGCCAAATCGATTGAATATTCCGTTCAGTAACAAATACCAAACATTTCAGCCGTTTCAATGTTAACCCCAGTTAAAACTTCAGGGCCTCAGGAACCGTTAACTACGTGTATGAATTGCTGACATAAATGGGTTTATTGCTAACAATCTCATTGTTAACGTGAACAGTTTATGTAACTTACCTAATAAATGTTTGTTGGAGAATGTAAGCATACTCTTCTCGTATGAATTTGAATTGGTTCAGGCTTTGTAAATGGTTATGTTATGTGCTTTAATTAACAGTACAAAAGATGAAGTAGTTAGTTCTCTTATGCGCATCTGTGTCTATCGTGACAAAGCAATGCGTGCCGAATCTTCGTATGCTTTGATCGCTAAAAAGTTATCGCGCTAATGTGGTGGTCACATTAGCGGCTTTGCCACGTTTAATTAGTACCGCGACCCGGGCGATAAGTGCTACGCAACCCGAACTATCGCGACGATAACCAATAATGGTTGGTCACATCTGCGTGTATCGTATCACTATGCGAAGCTTCGTCACGATAGACGAACGTCAGATGCGGCTGCAGCAATACCCTTATTCCAATCTATTTGTAGTCGGCGCAACATGTCCCTTTCTTCCATACTTCTCTATTAGTCGTCATCTCGGTAGTCACCCCCTTTGTATCCATTATCATCTTTCACATAGTTAACCCATCGTCTATTTGGACTTCCCCCAATGTTATGTTCAATGTTGTTCTTTCTTTGCGTGATGTTTACCGCAAATAAACGTATTTTCTTTCTTTGTTTTATCTTTCCATCCACATTCATACTCAAAACTTTTCTTACGACATTTTCTTCATTCTTCCGCATCACATGACAACCGATTTGTCGAGGTGCCACACAACTTTTTAGAAGTATGACGAATGTAATAGATTTATCCTAGTTATTAATACGTTAGTATTTAGTTACTACTTCGCGTGGGTGGAGGTCGGAAATTATCCCACCGGACCGTACTACCGGGATAAAACGCATGCTTTGTGTTAGTTCAGGTTATAAAGTATCTGTGTGCCAAATTTCATCCATGTTCGTTTAGCCGTTTTTGCGTGATTGAGTAACAAACATCCAAACACACAAACATACAACTTTCACATTTGTAATATTATTATATTACACCACATTATATTAAATTATGGGAATAGTAGGATAGAAAGATAAAAATCTTGGAAGCGTGTAGCAAACCCGTTACAATCTAGTCACTTCTTCTTTTGTTTCGGAACGAAGAAAATGTCTCATGGTTCATAAAATACTTGCCAGACAGCTAGAGCACTCCAACTCTAACCTTCGTGACTGACTTTTCACCCTGAGCTTCTCTTAATCTCATGGTTCATAAAATACTTGCCAGACAGCTAGAGCACTCCAACTCTAACCTTCGTGACTGACTTTTCACCCTGAGCTTCTCTTAAGCTCGTCTTGACGCGAAAGAATTCAGAAGTCCTCAACCCATTCAAACAGGACGATTACGTATATGTGTACGACATTCTTCAAACACAAAAGTACCTTTTTCAAGTCGCCTAAAAGCTATGCAGGGTCCGAAGTTGTCTCGGTCGATCGTATTGTGAAGAACTGAACACTTGGCACGAGACGAGAAGATATTTTACCAAGTAGGTAGGTATAGGATCATATTGGGAAGGTTATACTCAGGACTTGGCACTGAATATGAAGATTATAATGTGATGAAAATGTTGGTAGAGAGTTCATTTTGTTTTATTTGTAGTTCTTTTGTTTATTTTATTCTATATTTGTTTTGCTTGGTTGATTGTGCTTTGATGTTGCACAATGATGCAGTACGAAATCTATATCAATACTAATAAGAAAGAGAGCCAATTTTGTGAGTTTTTGTATACTGTGTAAAAAATACCGAGAAAGTTTTGCTGATACGAGTAGTTTTCTTCGATTATCGCGGTGTAGTACACTACGAATTTCTTCCAGAGGGACAAACGGTGAATAAAGGTTATTATTTACGCGTGCGTCATGAGAAGTTTGCTAGAGAACATCCGCCGCAAACGGCCAGATTTGTGGAACGACATGGATTTTGCACCATCGCATAGAGCCACCATTGTGCAAGAGTTTTTATGCAAAAACTCGACGAATATCATCGACCAAGCGCCGTACTCACCTGATATGGCTCCGTCTGAATTTTTCCTGTCCCCGAGGCTAAAATTACCGACTCCGTATCAAAGTTGCGACAAACAAATGCGCGACAAATGCTGGGGCGACAGTACGATAGGTCGACCATCAGCGGTGCGTCAGCATATCAGCTCGACGAACGTTAATGCGACAGATTGTTTTCACGACAAACGATGGGACGACAAAACTTTTGATCGACGAACGTTAGTGCGACAGATTGTTTTCACGACCATCGATGGGACGACGAAACTTTTGATCGACGAACGATAGCGCGACACAATTTCCGCTCGACAAACTAAAGCACGACAAACATTTCTATAATATTTTGTTGCTAATAGCAGATAAGAAAAAAATGTAAAGTACCAAGTACTTTCGTTTATAAATGTTTTTATTGGCAATATTCTTTATTGTCAATGTCAAATGCGACTGCAGTGCGCGAGTGCAGTTACGAGCAAGGTAGGTGAAAACCATGTATTAAAGAACCTAAAACTTTAATATTTTTCCTTATCTGCTATTAGCAACAAAATATTATAGAAATGTTTGTCGTGCTTTTGTTTGTCGAGCGAAAATTGTGTCGCGCTATCGTTCGTCGATCAAAAATTTCGTCGTCCCATCAATGGTCGTGAAAACAATCTGTCGCACTAACGTTCGTCGAGCTGATGTGCTGTCGCACCGCTGATGGTCGACCTATCGTACTGTCGCCCCAGCATTTGCCGCGCATTTGTTTGTCGCAACTTTGATACGGAGTCAAAATTACCACCGTTACTACCGTTTCGAGTCAATTGAAGCTATAAAAGAAAATTCGCTGAAGGAGTTGAAGACCTTACCTCAATCAGCTTACATGGAGGACTGGGTCAAGCGGTGGCTTAACTGTATTGCAAGCAAAGGACGGACTTTGAAGGGGACAAAATAATTTTGTCGAATAAATTATTTTTTTAGTTTTATTGAACAATTACCAGTACTTTTTACACATAATGTATGTTGAGGATAATCTTCGGAGCCACATCTCCTAATAAAAAAATGCTTTATTAGTATTTAATTATACTAATGAAATACTATCTTGAATTCATGCTAGCCTAGTACTTAATGTTAGGTTACTGCTCAGAACTTGTGCACCGACTATCTTCACATGGAATTTGCACCCGTACGAACCCGGGGCGATAAAAATACTGCTCCTAATTCAAGCAGTACGCCTGGGAAGGGTGTCGGAATGAAAGAAACTACTTGAGAAATTCTAGATTCTTTGCCCCAAGTTAGGTAATTACTTAGTGATATTTCGACTCATTTATAAAAAAAATTTTTAAATATTATTTTTTGCGTTATGTTAATTATTTTATATTTCACTAACTATTGTATAGAATCAAACAATAAAACTGAACCGACAGCTGTGATGGAGAGTTTGTTGCGCCACTTCTTCCCAGCTAAAGTACTAGGAAGTGTTGAACTGTTGAAGAGCGCCCCATTTTGGGGCACTGTCTTAAGTAATTTTGACATTTGAAAAGTACTAATTCTCAGCCTCGGTTGCAAAAATAACTTATTTGATTTTGGTTTAATCAAAAGCAATTGAGTAGTTTAACAATAAAAACAACATAAATAGCCTGACAGATTCACTTTAACAATATTACTGTGCGAAAATATAAACAACTGTATCAGTAACAATTTGCCCACGCTTGAGGTATGAAAAAGACAATATGTGTCAGCAACTTGTAACTGTTGTGGGTCAATGTTTCCCTTATGACAGTTTACAAACAATGTTTTCCCTGCACGCTGACACAGATATAAGGCGTCACTATAACGAATCAGACAGTAAATAAACACAGCAACCCTTCTTCCAGAAATGGGACTTTTTCTGTCCTTTAAGAGTCCATAATACCTTAGCTCAAATTCACTCCGTATCTCGCTCGCACAATACTGCTCGCGGACTGAGTGAGAGCGACACTGAGCAGCGGGGAGAAGGTTCCAAGCTAATCCAAGCTCCAAGTTAAGGTAATTTATTTTACGGCGAAAATAGTGGCAATTACTGAGAAAAAAACTTAGTATCTGCTTTAGTTGAGTTAATATGCAAAGTTACATGATCTAATTTGAAGATTGTTTTTAGTACCAGCGGTTTATTGTTCGGTTTGAAGGTAACTTTGGATTTTTTTTCTATCGAGACTATATGGAATCGTGTTGTCGTCAAACATGAATCGTCAACTTTACGATATATTTATTTCGACATTAATGCTGCAGTATTTGCGAAATAACGTAGGATCATGCTTAACAATTTGGGCCTCTTAAGACTACCGATTGTTGCCTTTTACAAAACTTAAAGAAACGATGATTATATGCGGTCAAAGTGTGTAAACAACGAAACGATAGCCATTAGAATGACTTATTAACCAGCAATTTTGGTTGACCTAAAAGCTCTGATGATGGCGTCGAATTACGAATTGCTAGCCGATTCATTCGATTCACCATGATGTATCGATACGTGTCGAAAAATAGACCAAATGAATATATATCGAAAAACAATCGAAAGTTGTTTTAGGTGTAATCAATCATATGGTCTAACTGCCTGACATATTGTGCTTGCGTCAGAGCTTTGCATGCGTGTACTATATTTTTATGGGGGTCGTCAAATTGTGGTCTAATGGACGTAGGTATTTGTTTGTTCTTAATTGTATATTTTTTTTATTTATTTTTTTGTTATATGACTTAGATTTTTACATTCTGTGATTACTTCCTCACACACTGACTGAAATTGTACAATTTTAAGTAAAATCGTCTACTTTAACAATGTTTGTAAATATGTGAGCACCATGTACCTATCTATCACATAATAAGTTTATCTGTCATTGCTTCATTTTTCATTGTTTTTACCAATTTTGGTATAGTAATTTTATTCTAGGTGCATCGTCTTCACATATAATTATATAATTAATGTATAATTATATAAATATTGTAAAACCATTTTAAAAAGAGTAACGGTGGAGTTTCTTGCCCATGCTTTTCCATACGAAGACTACCTTTTGGAAGGGGCGACTAGAATCAATTCTATCTATTTTTTTTTTGTATTTTTGAGGTTCAAAAGTGCCTTTTATGTGCCTAATTGAAATAAATTATTTGACTTTGACTTTGTTGAATATCACGGTAGCTCGCTTACAAAATGAGGTTGCTTGCTCAAAACCACGATGTTCAGTTTCACATCTGGCTTATTCAGTGTCTTTTGTAATTTTTTATTCTAGTCTCAATACCTACAAAAAGTATAGGAAAAGTTTATTGCGATTTCATTCTTGTACCTAACCTCAGTTGATAGAGTTTTTTCTTCTCAAAAAGTTAAGGACAGTCTCCTAAGACCCTGTAGCTAAAACCGTTAAGGTACCTGCCCTTACTGCCCCGCTTCAAAAATTCACTCTGAACATAAAAATGTGAAGGAAATCATCATGTGAAAATCTTGTATTGTATGTTATCAGGGAAAGCACTGTTTAAACTTCGGGGGTCAATCCGTAGTTTTTGCCGTATAGAGAGGTAATTACGGGCTAATATTATGGAGTTCCGTTTTATATACCTCAAGCATAGGGCTGCCATCACCTCAATTACGGACCCCGGACAAAATCTACAAATACCCCGGACATTTGGGTGAAATGAAGATTTTTCACCGGACGCCCTCGGTTTTTTTTACAATTAAAATAAAACTATCGTTAAGTATCTTTTTTTTTATTGAAGGCAACTTAAGCCTCAACAATACAAATAAAAGGCTTCATTTCATCAATTGTACTTACATTATTCACTATCTGAGGTATTATGGTAACAGAAATAAAATTTAGGAACGCTCGTCTTTTTTTGGCATCAATATATATATTTTTTTTAACTATGATAATGCTTTAATTTATTGCAAATAATTAAATTAATCGGATTTGCCCTAAAACAAATAGTGTCCGGGTATTACCCGCATACTATTTAAGAACCCCGCCCGGACGCTCCCCGGACGCCCCCTAAACTAGGGCAAATCCGGGGAAACCCGTACGGATGGCAGCCCTACTCAAGCACCATAGATGAGTAGGCGTTTTTACCCGCTACTCTACTCTAACCCTATCTCGTTACAGGAAGTAGGTTGTCATCGTTCCTGATTAATTTTGTTTCTTTCTTTCTTCCTCCTTTTTCCAAATGTTCAGTTTATGTCGCGCGTTCATACTAGGGCTCAAGTATGAACGCGCGACATAAACGTAACTTAAATGTCGCTGGTCCGCAATAAAAAATATGTACGAGAAAACAGTTTTTATCCGCACTGCGATGCGGCTGCTGGCCAACCAACAGTGATGCGTCCGGTTGCCCGCGTTCCGGCTAACCGCATAGTGCGTAGGTACTCTTAGTATACCTAGATATGAATAAAGTCTTACAACTACGTTAATATTGTATTTTAAACGAGTCTATTACTTCAAGCACACAAATGTACTGAGGCGGAGTTAATGCCAAAGACATTAATTTTTGGGTGATGCAGAAACAAATAGTATTAAAAAGTTTATACAACAATTTTAATATCGCCGAACCTAAGAGAGTAAGAGCGTTTTCACATTATTACGATATCGTTGTCAGATATACGATATCGGGGTAAGTAAAATGTATAATATATATTCATTACTTGCTCCGCTATCGTATCGGCAATCCGACATCGATATCGTATCGGACAATATGAAACCGCTCTTACGTCTGCTTCGCGCGTTCGTACTCGGCCCACAAGACGTAAATACCACCAGGAAATTAGAACCATTGCTTAAGGGTGACATGTGGGGGATTTAAGGACCCACAATTGGGCAATAGTATTCCAACAGCGCGTCAGATGGACACTTAGCCTAATTAAATGAAGTAGGTGGAAAGTTCGTTGGTGACGTCATAAGCTGTCTGTAAATCCTTCGGCAATATAGACAAAGGGATCCATTCGGCTTAGTTTGGAGATGACGTCACAATAATGAGAGGAAAACCTATCGTTGAGAGAAAAAAGGGTCTTGTAAGCAATGGCCTACTATTTAAATAAATAATTATTATGACAAATAATATTGATATTATGATGATATGACGATGATATTTGTCATAATAATAATTTTATAATAGTTTTAGAACAAAACTATTTTTTCCCAGTTACTAATCAGTAGGTAATTGAAACAAAGAAACTGCCATATTAGATGTTCATTATGTCCCATGACCATCGATCAAGTGATCGATGCCCGTGGCGTATACAATACCATATAGCGCTACACGGTTGTTTTATTACGTGGTTAAAATCGGAACTAACGCCGCCATTTTATTTTTTGAATACGTTTCAAGTGACATTTATCAAAATAATTGCACAAAAATGTTTACCAAACAGTGCATGCACTCAACGTCAACGTCATTCGAGTTTCAAAATATTCTTGTAAGTACAGTGCGTTCGCAACCCATGACCCGATTGGTAGCACTGTGAATTTTGCAGTCATGTGATTGGCTAGTGGTAATTTTGATCTTGATTCAAACTCAAGCTCAAACTCAAAGCATTTATTTCAAATAACAATTAGTTACAGGTAATTTTGATTTGTCAAGGGGTCGGTCAGTCAGAAAGATGAAGTTATTTGCCCATTCCAAAGCGTAGTAGGTTCCTATGGATAAGAACGGGCCAGAAACTCCACGGAAACTCTTTTAAATCAGAATATTGTTACAAAATATTGGTTACATCATTCATGTTGAAATTATACATGTGACAACAATGTAGAAAGACGTGCACGTTACAAGAGCCCGTAATAAAAGTATAAAAACAATTCTAAAATTAAAATAAGCCGTGGCAGCTAAGAGATGACCAGTCTCCACTGACGGCACCCGTTCACGAACATGACGCATGGATCAGCACCATTTAGCTAAACCATTTTGAAGGGAACTTAATGATCCAACACACACACTATTAATATTGAAACTAAGACTGCAAAAGTCAGTGCTACCAACCGCATCACGGGTCAAGTTCTAATGAACGCTCGGTAGTAGAATAGGTTATCACATGACAGCCAGAATCGTGGGCTTAACTCTTCCTCCTAGGCACACAACATTCAATATTGCGCAGCTACCAAGTTTAACCTTGGAGATCAAACCGTCATCGCGTTGGGCAATGGGCTTTAAGCTGCAAACCCTGTAACTATAGGACGGTATATCTATCAACTTAGCCAACTCTGCCAACTCAGCCTATCGCAGTCCACTGCTGGACATAGACCTCACCCAGGCTACGCCACAATATGTGTCCTGTCTATACCTACACATATTATGCATTTCGAGTTTGTTTGTGTGACCACAGTGTTCTTCTAGCTAGAAGTACGTGACGGATTTTGATGCAGTTTTCACGATCATCTAGTTCTAGAGAATTTATTCCTAAAGGTTTGTGTGTATAATACATTAATATTATGACAGTTACTTGACTGAGGCATGATTTTGCGGAAATCCATTAAAAAATACAATAGATGACGTCTATTTAGTAACCACATTCGCTTTACTGTTCTTATAGAATCCTTTAAGAAATCGATACGTGTTTCACCTCTCAACGAGGCATCCTCAGGATGACGATTGACTTGTTGTGAACCAGGACACAACGTGTTGCCCTGACAAGCGCTGAACGCAGAGGTTCTTACAGGGTTCTTTATGACTCTTTAAGAACAGTAAAGCGGATTAGGTTACTAAATATACGTCATCTTTTGTATTTTATTAATATTAGTGCTTACATGTAATAAGGAAATCTCGATGTTTTGTCGAGAAACCTGCAAAGCAGGGGCGAGTCGCTAGTTGTCTATATGTATAGGTATGTGTACTCTAAAAGCCCGTTGAAGTATTTTGAAGGTTTTTAAAGCGTCCGTTTGATCCTCAGCTAATGGGAAGCGGGCGGAAGTGCGGTACAGAAACGATGTAACAATGCCGTCCGGGGTCGTGGTGTTTTGTAATATGTATTATTCCACCGGCTTAATGTTGGACATGAGTGTTGATTCCTACCAGTTAATGAAAATGTTAACATTAGATTAATGGTAATTAATTATCTGCTGTTAATTTAATTTTTATTTAAATCCCGTAAACAGGCACAAAGCGAGACAAGCCGGACGCGCCTCTAATAAAAAAAAATCTTAGAATATTTCACGGTAGAACAATTACCGGTGTCGCAATAAACAGAATTACTCGGTCG
This sequence comes from Conistra vaccinii, assembly GCA_948150665.1. Lineage (NCBI taxonomy): Eukaryota > Metazoa > Arthropoda > Insecta > Lepidoptera > Noctuidae > Conistra > Conistra vaccinii. The sequence continues at coordinate 11,751,764 of OX411327.1, read as the reverse complement.
AGAGCAGTGGTGGCCCAGTGGTAAGTCGGGGCGACTTACGAGTTGTAGGTCGTGGGTTCGAACCCAAGCAGGCGCTTTACTTTGTGTAAATAATTTCATCAACACTGCTCTCAAAACGGTGAAGGATAACATCGTGAGGAAACCGGCATGTCTTAGAATTAAAAAAATTCGAAGACATGTGACATCCACCAACCCGCACTGGGCCCGCGTGGTGGATTACGGCCCACTCCCTCTCGCAGAGAGGAGGCCTGTGTCCCAGCAGTGGGAACATTAATAGGCTGATGATGATGACTCGGTCGACTAGCAAAGATCCATATTAGTTGCCTAAAATATGACATATGATTTCAACCATTCAACTTGATATTTTGAACGACTTCGTCTTTGTTGAGCAAAAAATGTTTAAAATTTTTCACAGTGGCAGATAATAGAAAAATAAGATTTCACACTTTTCATTTTCTTTAGAAAATAGTTCGTGGACATTTTCATATAATCCTGCTATAAAAAAATATAGATTTCTATTTTATCGCTCAAGCTCCAAAGAACAGACATGAATTTTCTTGACACTTTTACAGGTGTCATTTTTCACATTTTCATGATAAACGAACATCATTTTGGGCACGAACTCGATTATCCAGATTTATGAAAAGGATTTTCAGGGTTCGTGTGCAAACTCAGGTTCAGATGATTTAGACAGTGTAGGTATTATACCACGGCTCAATGTTTACAGTTTGCTTCAAGCAACAACATTGTATCAAACTGTTATGTTGTCTTAAAGAACATCTAGGCGAATAGCTATTATAGGGTTAAAATAATAACGTGGTATTTCGGTCGTATCTATTATTAAATTGTCTATTTAAATAAGCAAGATACTGTACTATGTAGTACGTCTGTAATGCAATTTGCAAATCCAATTGATAATTTGTGTGGCTGGCTACCAGCCAAGCCGAGGCGTTTTATAACCCTTGCTAACCCTGTAAATGAAGTATCTTCATCAATAGATACGTAGATTGAATACGTAGACCAAATGTGTCTGGTGTTTTGAAGCGAAGATATTTGCGTGATTTCAAATTTTCTATTCTGGTTTGCTGCTAGGGTTTCTAGATAATTGAAACTAATTTTTAATAAAGAGAATGATTCAAGGATCAACTCTGATAAAGATTATAATTATAAATAACATCACGTCTGTAATCCCTAAATTAATGGGTAGGGAGAGGTGTACCTGTAGTAGGTACACACATTTCACCAGTTATGTTTAAGTCCCATGTAATTAGGGGAGAGCGTATAATAGTCATGTTCGATTAAAACTCGTACAGTGACATAAAGTTCGTTTCGTATTCCATTTGAACAAACTACAAATTAATTTACAGCTATGTTTTACTTGGAGTAAACCCCTATGGTACTTTCCTTAGTTAAGTAGTCGTATGTTCATAAAATAATGTGCACACGTTGAAAAGTTTTACGCGATAACTTGATATTACACGAAGAAAAATCAATATGTAGAAAACTCTCATTAGCAACACGCTTAAGGTCATCGCTCATTATAGCAGCACGGCTCCGTCACGGCAAATACCGTGTCATTCAAGTTAGGATTCTAAGTCAAATCTATTAAAGTCTATTTTACGATGGCTATACAGAATAGTGGACGGCTAGCAGGCAGTGAGCGGCCCACGAGCCGTCACACGTCGGGCCGACAGCACGCTTCAAGCAAGGAGCCCGCGCGCCGCGGAGCGACGCCTCGCCGTAAGCGCGGTGACACCTCGCCGGCCGCACGGTGACGCCTTGCTTGTGAATAAACAATAAACTGTTACCTCGCCGGTGGCGTGCCGGCAGCGAGCGGTCGCCTTGCTGACGGCGCGTTGGCGACTAGCCGTCGTCGTCGCCTTGCTTCCGGCGCGTTGGCGACTAGCAGTCGCCTGGCTTACGGCACGTTGACGGCTAGATTTTTCGAGGCGGTGCCGGGGCGCTACCGTGCTGGAGCGGTGCTGTTATAGTGGGCGATGACCTTTAGCATAACTAAAATAGAAACGAGTTTTATCGACGGAAGAATAGACAAAATGACAGATAAACAATAACACTTTTTCTATTCTTCCGTCGACAAAACCCGTAGAAAACCCGTTTCTATGGTTGTTATGCCACGCGTGCAGTTTGAATAGGTTGACCGATTAATGGTGGTAAGTACGTCTTTTATACAGAAATGTTTGTGTTCATCAAATAATATAATTAAATATGATGGCGCAGCAAGTGGCGCCCTCTAGTTTTGTTACGAATTGGAATCAGATCAAAAAGGTCGGATAAGAGTGGACACTGGCTGGTGACAATCAATCTAACAGAGCGTCGCATCGATGGTTGCGTGGCGTTGTCTTCTGATGAGAGATGATGTCGCTGTTCTTCTTCTTTTCGTGTGGTTAGTGACTAACCTGGTGTCAGAGTTTTAGCCGCCCATTGGCCTCTGACTTGGCTTTACATGCCGTCGAGAAATATCTCTCAGGCATATCGGTTTCCTCACGATGTCAATGCCGCTGTTGTACCACGTATACGTACGTTTACGATTAACCGCTATATTCCAGGACAATCCTGATGTTATTCAAGGTTCTGAACTACTAATACGATGACCACTTTTTGTGAAACCTATCCTGTGCCGTTAAATAGATTAAGTTTACCACACGAGCATATACAAAACCTGTTAGGAAACGATTTGTCAGTGAGCCAGAGTTAGCTGGGCTGACCTCCAGTCAATGGCAGAGGGTATTAATTCAATACATAAAAAGGTAAAATATTAGGTTATACTTAATTATATCACAATAATTACTGTAAAACAAGTTTGAAATATTGGTTATGTCAAAATAATTGGTTAAATAATATATTTGAAATGTTAATTAATTAACATTATTTTACGACAAGTAACAGTTTTATGTCTAGCGTTAAATTTCTATTTTACTGTCGAGTGTTTATAAAGTAGGTTACTTTTGATAACAAATACGTAGTCGATTACAATACCTCTATAAGTAGTGTTTATGTAACTATGTAATGGTAATTAAGTGTTAATTGGTAACATCACAACACCAATACTACACACTGACACGGCACAAAATAATGCTCAGTGGAAAAGAAGGACAAGGAAGCCCGACCACAAGTGAATCACACGGTCTAGGAGAAAGGAGAAGAACAATATCACGACAACAATACTATGCTCCACACTTACACACAGATATTACCTAGGGTTCTGTAGTCAACAAGGACTAGTTTTGCTATATCCAGTAGGCCTAACATGCCACACGCGACAATGTTTATATCTCGCGCGAGTAATTGTCGTCTATTTTTGCACTTTTCTCGTTTTCTGACAGCGCTGCCATACAAAATAGTTGACTCGTTCTGTCAAACTTGATGTTTTTTCGACAAACCCTAACATGGCCTTACCTTATGACTATAGTTATCTCGATTTTTGACAATTCAACACGAGATATAAGCGATTTTTCTGTCATTTAGTCGTCCTCGATTTTGACGACGAGAAGAGTAGACAAAATAATTATAAGAAAAAAAAACTCCAAAATAGCATGGCAGTTTCATAAATAAAAAAATAAAATTAATTATTTTAAATCATAATCTTTTTTATACCCCCTAGCATCGAACGTACCCGCCCGCAAAAACCATTAAGTACCGGAGATCGCCCGCGGCGCGTCGGAGATAAGAGCGCGCTAACATAAACAAAATCTGAGAGCTTTTTGTTACGTAAATAGTCTTATCATTAATGGTTTTGGGTACCTGATTAGACAAAGGATTTTTTATTATACTTAGAATCTTTGTAAGCGAACGCTAGTATTGATAAATAAACATTCTTATCAGAAATTCCTTTGTCCATTGTTTTGATGATTTATAATAAAACTACTGGTTCGATTCACATGAAATTTCGCAGGATACATTATGAATACATATACTATCGGTCAAAACCATTTTTTACGGATAAACACAATAAATAAAAACACAAATAATTAAAAAAGTTCAATAAATAGGTATCCGTATCATTACGTAACATTATTTAGTTGAAAAAAAATATTGAACTCCTTTTTTTTCCTGTAATAAGCATTTTTATTATACAATAACTAATATAGAATATAAAATAAATGACTTACCAGCGATTACATACACAAAACACACACAAAACTCAAAATTACACAACAACACGTCTTTTCATTACCGAGTTTGTTTACATTTTTTGATGGGTCCGTAATAGGTAATTACGATGTTATTTAGTGCAAATATTATCTATATACGATGACGACACTACTTAATTATTTAAAAAACAACATTTCCCGTCGATGAACACTTAAATAACAATAGAAAACAAATAAATAGAACGCGGAGTGTAGTGCGCTGCACGCCTGCGCGGACGCCATTTTGTCGTGCCAAAATGTTCAATTTTTACTTTTTTTTAGAGTTGTTCCTGCATATTTTGATGTTTTAGTCGATTTATTTGACAAGTATATTACCAATTCCATAGAATAAAATTAACCACAGACCATATTAGCCCCTATCCATAGTACAAATAGAGCTTGAATCAGCATGCGCGGACTGCGTCTTTCGCAGCACAATGGGTGTTGACGGATTTCGCAAAATCCGCGTCTTTCGCATGACGTTGGGTGTTAGGGTGTGATTGACATGTGATTTCATTTATTTCTTTATTTAAATTATTTATTTTATTTGTTTTATTTATTTGTTTTATTTATTTATTTTATTTTATTTTATTTTATTTATTTTATTTATTTTATTTATTTTATTTATTTTATTTATTTTATTTATTTTATTTATTTTATTTATTTTATTTATTTTATTTACTTATTTTGTTTATTTATTTTATTTAAATACCTTGTTTTAAACTATTTTTAAACTATTTTTACTGGATCGACGTTTTTATATGGAATTTTTCACTTTTTGTATGGAAAATAAGAAAAATTATTACCTACATGTTGAGTGTTAGGGGTTTCCTAAAGGGGGTCGAATTTTTCATTATTTTTGCGATAGGGCACACCATTTTCGAGATATAAGCAAAAGAAAAATAAAAGTTTTGGTGATTTTTAGTCTAGTTTCAAGGCATTTGTGACAAGAGAATCGGCACCATGGAATGAATGAAACGGTATTTCAAACCAATGTTGTTATCATAAAAATGATTTGTTTTTAATAATTTGCAACATCGGTCTCTCGCGCGAGATATAGAAAATAATGTCAAAGTGCCTTTTTCGAGTTATCTCGTCGTTTACGGTCATGTTAGGGATTAGAATGACGTCAGAATCGTAGACAAACTACGACAAAACGACAAAAATAGCTATCTCGCGCTTGTCATGTTAGCCCTGCTGTATGTCTGTCCGCGGCTTAGCTCAGAGACTATTAGTACTAGAAAGCTGTAATTTGGAATGGGTTAATACCCATACCAAATTACAGCTTTCTATATATTTCAGATATTAATCACGCCGACAAAGTGGTAAAATTAAATCATGATTTTTTTAGGGTGGATTCCCTACACATTTATATAAACTACTGCCGTGATTTTTTTTTTTTTTGTTTTTTACTTTCTACGCGGAAGCTCTAACATTATATCCAAAACCAACCATTTAGTTTCACCTCTATCGGCAGTCCCCAAAGACTGTTTTAAATTGATTTAAGCTGCCAGTGGGAAATTAACTGATTTGTTTCAAACATAAAATATATAAATGCTTCAAGAAAAGTCATATTCACAAGCAATCGTATTTTAAATACATTGCTTTTATATTTTTTACGATTATAATCAGCCTGTAATGTTCCCACTGTTGCACGCGTAGCATGACCGTCACAGAAACGGGTTTCGTTGACGGGACACAGGCCTTCCTGTCTGTGAGGGAGGAGTGGGCCATAATCCACCACGCGGGCCCGGTGTCACACAATCACGACTAAGATAATTAATTAATGTAAAACATTAAAAATGGCGAAGCTAATCGATGAAGAATAACGCACATTCTGCTTGTTTACATAATATAGTTTCCAGGGCCAGTGTCAAAAATAATCAGCTCATGCATTAATTACATTAAAATTTTATTTTATATAACACGTTATCTCACTCCAAAGACTATTTATTTATCAAAACAAACAGTCCACAAAATAATAAAAATAAATATCGCAAATGTCAAGAGCGAGGAATATCTTCGGCCGGCGCAGTGATAAACTCTGCACTGATTGGATGATTTTATGACATAACATGATAGTGATATCTAAACAGACACTTCACTTATGTATTACGGTATAAAGTGTAGCGTTAGTATAAGCTGTAGTTTAATTAATTAAATGTTGTGAAGTGTGACGTTATGTGAAGCATTTTATGTTGTTATGAAAGTGTAAGTAGATTTTATTGGTCTAGGCATAAAATGGGCTGTAGGTTACTCGTTTTTAGAGGCCTATATCCGGCATCCATAGAAAAGAATAAAATCACCAACCTACAGAGTGTACCTTACATCTAGGTGAAACTGAAAATTTGATAGTGTCCGACTTTTAGTAAATGAAACGGCTTTCATTTACTCTCTCAGACATTTTGTTCGATGTACCTAATATTAATGATGACAGAATGGGCACACACGTAAAACAAGCTTAAAGTATCCCAAAAAGACGTGTGGCACTCGGAGACTGCCGCGGTAAAGCTATTGCATACTTATGCAATTATAATACAACCAATGCCACCTAGAGGCGAGTTGCTGATCTAAAGAGACAGGGGTGTTATGGTAGGTTATTTTCGTTACGGAATTTCTGGATTCGGTCTCCACGCTCAAGGCCCGCGATAGAAGCTATGCAATAGCTTAAAAAAAATCATTGCGATTGAAATATGTACGCTTGTAATAGCTAAATATTTCAATCGTCCAGTCAGCAATGAGTGGCACAAAATGGCGAATTTTATATCCCCAGTAAAAGCGCCCGGAATGTCAAACTTTGATCTATGGCATCGTCGAGTATGTTACTCATGTCCGGACTCATAAATCTAAAAGCTCAAGTTAATTTTGATATATCGTATGTGACTGTATCTGATTCTGATTTATGCCCAATAATCGGATACAATTTTTCCTTTTCCATAAATCTGTTCAAACCCAAAGATTTCAATCGTTAGATCCGCCCGCGTCAAAAGATGGTCACGTTTCTTTGACTAGTATTGTATTCCTCAGTCATACTGAGAATCGTATCTATCGTTCCATGCGGGATGCAGTTCACTTTTTTCAGAATGGCTACTTATTGCGTGACCTGTGTACGGTGAGGGCAAATCTAACGATGTAAATCTTTGTTCAAATTAGCGTTATTTGGGAGGGCAGTGCTATTTTCAGAGGTCGGTCTCAGATCCTAGCATGAAAATAGGACTATGGTGTTGTCATATTTCTTGTCATTCACTTGCACTTATAGAAATTCCAATATCATGGAAGGAAAAAAAAACGAGCGAAAGGAAAAAAAGAAGTGTAATTAATTTTTACTAACAGCCTTCTATTTAATTTAGTAAATGTAAAATCCCACTAACTACATTTACAAAAAGCTATTTCCAGTTTTAACATTTGTTGTCCTTACCTACCTAAATAAAATTTGTGTAAAAATTATCACCGGTTAGCCAGTATGTGCCATGTAAGTGAATTTTGAACCAATCACTTGTCCAGTGTACAAATATAAAATAAAGGTGAATAAAGGTGTATTCACCTCAATTCTTAAGTATGTAGCAGAACCTACATTAAATCTACCGTGATTAAATGTCGTGTACCTATTTGCGTAAAGTAGACTCCTGATTCCATTAGACGCACGAACCTTTGCCGTATAGGTATCTTACTTAGTATCGAGTTATTTTAAAGCTATTGACATCGATAATGGAGTTTCTGAAATGCAACCTAGAATAAATCATTCGTGCTTTTATTTTTTATACTACACAATCAAAAGAGAAAACGTAAAAGGTTTTATTTAGTTCCTACAACAATAGCCTCTGATTCTCGGCCATCCCTAAAAAAGCTGGAATTGGCACAATGCCTTTAATTCTAACTATAAATATAATCTGCAAGATACTTGTGTTACTTTAAAAGCGAAGTATCAAAGAGACACCTTTAAAGCTCATGCAGACTGGTGCAACTGGTTCAACTCAGGATGGATGAAATGGCGACAGGTCACACGAACAACTTGTGATCCACGGATGCCCCTCCGTGATAAGGCCTGTCGTACTTATGGATCGGAATGTTGGGCTGTAAAGAAGACGGATGAAAACAGATTGCATGTAGCGGAGATGAGAATGTTGAGATGGCTGTGTGGAGTGACGAAAATGGATAAAATAAGAAATGAGTATGTAAGGGGAACTTTAGGAGAGGAAGGCCAAAGAAAAGATGGATGGATTGTATGAGGAATGATATGACAGAGAAGGGAGTGATTGATAGCATGACGGTTGACAGCGGAGAGTGGAAAAGGAAAACGTGATGCGCCGACCACAAGTAACATGCGATGAGGGCAGGAAGATCATGAGACTGGTGCAACTTGTCTCACGACGCGACACCGGTAATTTATTGTTCTAGGTATCGTAAAGTTTTCTTCTTAGAAATTGTTTTATTGGTGTGGCGTCACGCCTGTTTGCGTGAGCCTCATTTTTCCATAAGTGTGTAACTATTCGGATGTTGTTATTATTTATTATTAGGTCTTGGGTGTTATTAAATTGTCCATTAGTAAGTGTACACATGAAACACGTTAAGATACTAGAATAATTTTATCAACCACTTACTTCGGCCGTGACTACGCGGAGTGGGCCGTAATCCACCACGCGGGCCCAGTGCGGGTTGGTGGGTGTCACATGTCTTCGAATTTGTGGTTCTAAGACATGCCGGTTTCCTCACGATGTTTTCCTTCACCGTTTTGAGAGCAGTGGTGATGAAATTATTTACACAAAGTAAAGCACCTGCTTGGGTTCGAACCCACTCGTAAGTCGGGGCCGTTACCACTGGGCCACCACTGCTCTCTGTAGCTTCTCATTAGTGAAAGAATTTTCGGAATCGAATTAGTACTTCCGAAGATTACCCACTTCAATCAAACACAACCTTCATAATATTAAGTATACAGGGCACTTTTTTTTTATCTAGGCTTATATTTTTAGAACGAAGTCTAGCTCGTTGGATAATGTTCCTCCAGTGACTTTGTAGCGGTTAGACCGCCACATACAAAAATTACGAAACAAAAAGACATGACGTCACACAATTCCTACATCTCGCAGTTAGAGTTTACTGAGCGAATAACATAGATAAGACTATCCGAAATCAACATATGGGCAGTTGCCCGCCAGACATAACAATCCGTCTGGTTGGAGGATCCTCCCTTTTCTATGGTGGATGAGTGAACTTTTCACCCTGTCCCTCATACCCCTAAAACTTTGAGCGGAAAGCTACTACAGAGAGTCACACAGTTTAGATACCTAGGGCATGTAGTCACGGAGGACTTATCTGACGATGCTGATATAGAGAGGGAGCGGAGGGCGTTGGTGGTTCGATGTAATATGGTAGCCCGCAGATTTGCGCGTTGTAGTAAGGATGTAAAAGTCTCACCTTTCAAGGCATAGGTACTGCCAAACCTTCTACACGTGCACCTTGTGGGTGAAGTATAGTCAGAGAGCCTACAACGTCCTTCGCGTACAATATAATAATGGATTTAGGATGTTGATGGGGCCTTGTTCACAAAAGCCCGTGTTGACGATTTTCATGCTATTCTAAGGAAGAGAACAGCGTCAATAATGGCTAGGTTGCGCGGAAGCTCCAACAGCATCCTAAATACATTATTAATAGACAAAGGTGACAGTCCCTTTATAAGGCACTGGGTACGGAGGCACGTGCCAACGTGTGTTGGGCCACGTCAATTTTAATTTGTTTTAGTTTGTAAAATTTTACTAACATAGTTTTTTAAGTCATTGTTACTAACACTATCTGGATTGTGTGTACTCGTATGTGTAGTCCGAAATAAAGAATATATTATTATCTATATTAATAATTTCGTCTAGGGGTACGGTAGACTCGATCGAAACCTTACCTGAATAATAAAACATAAAAAAATAAAGATTTCGAGTCGACAACATGTATCCGCAAAATTCGGATTGTCGAGTATTTTGTTAAATTCTAATGGTACTGACAGACAAATCGCAGTCGCCATATTGAAACGTCACTGACACCGGATGACATGCAATGCGTTCCGAGTTACACTGTAATCGATTTGAGCGCGCTAAAAGCCGTTCCGAAAACGCGTGAGCGCGATAACGATGTTCCGTGAATCGTCATCGATGACGTCATGACATGCGTCATCTTGCGATAACGCCGAGTCGCCGACCATACCTTTTACTAATATCACCGTGAGCGCTGTCAAAATTGACAGTTGTGCTGTTTTTGTTTTGAGTCGCATCATATCTTTAGACTAACGTGGCATATTCGAAATTGTGCTTCTGGCTATCGTTCGTCACCACTAACCCAAGAATAAGAAGAAAGTGAAAGATACACAAAGAAATATGATATGAAATTTTTGACATATCTTATTCGGAACGGCAATTATTGATGTCAGCGCTGTGAGTGATTATGTTCTAATTCGGAAAGCGGCCATGAGTAGTTAATAAACATACTAGAGCGCCACTAAACGCGCTACGTCGCGCCATTCATTATAAACAAAGTGTCCATTACAAAGAATTGTGACAATTTTTCATTCGTTTCGCAAAGGTATTGTTTTGGATGCTTTTTTATAAGATATACTCTGTGTTATGTGTTTTTTCTTAAAACCTAAGATTGGCCGATTGCCATAACATAACCATAGAAAAAAGAATACTAGGCCATAACCTTAAAAGTTGAAGTTGTTTTCGTAATAAAATTATAATGTACATTTTTCAGTATTCATTTAGTTTTGCTTTGTATATCTGAAAAGCTCCGACCAATTCCTATCGACAATTCACCCGAGCGAAGCCGGGTTTTCATCTAGTGTTAAAATATTCCCTAATAGAATAGGCAGACATGTAGGTTTACAGGTTCAAATTAACTAAAGACGGGATGGATATCGAAAAACAAAGACGACAAAACAAAAAAAAGACTTAATGTTCTGTTTTTGGGGTCAATGACGACTGGTGTAGTTACTTGAAGGGGAAATCAGTTTTTTTTTAAAGTGATTACGATATCCATCATGCATGTCTGTTAAGTTACACAAAAAAAATAAACAAACAAAAAAATACTGATATTTCCAGTAACTACACCAACTAATTACAATAATGATCACAAACAAAAAACATTTTTTTAAATGTTTATCATTTTTACCTTTTATTGGTTACACATCGCGTCTGCTGCCTTGTATTATAAAGTTTCGCTTAAATTTTAATAAAAAGTTAGAAAAGACAAGTAAGAATAAAATCTGAAGCGTCGCGGAGTACACTGAACTTAAATAGGAACATAATCTTGTACCTACACTATCAAGGCATCTTCTAGCCAGATTTGAATGCTATACGGCAAAAGTTATGTTCACAGGGTCGAATAATCCAATTTAAAATTTATTGAAAATAAAAAAAAAGCGAAATTAGCGAAATTTTCGGAACTGTTGAGAATATTCCAACTTTAATTTTTTTAATGATAGGTGGCCACCTCCGCTTGACCCCATTTGCCATTGGACCACTACGTTAGAGACAGCCTGTAGATTCTATGAACGAACAGAACTTACAGTTACAAAATATATCATACAAGAAAGTCATGATGTTTCGTTCTACTAATTTACAACGGACAGTAAGACGCATGTCAGCTAAGTGTATCTATTCAACTCGGATCAAAAGATATCCGGACTTCCAAACAATATGGAGCTGACACAACTAAACTTAGAGATCACAATATGTCTATGTTGCGCCTTGTTTACGTTGTAAATGTTGCTAGTATTATGTACGTATGTCTCTCTCTTCAAACGTTTCTCTGTCCGTTCATAAATGCGCTTATAACTCAAAGCTTCAGCTTAGGTACATGCTTGTCTACAGTAATACATATTATAAAGAGAAACGAATTGTGTTTCTTTTTCAAAAATACTAGTAATTCTTTCACCAGTAGAATCCTACATTATCACTGAGTAAATGAGTGTTTTGCCGAATTTGCCTTGAAAGGAGAAGTCTCAAAAATACCCCACGTCTGCCAGCAAAAAATAAATATCTCGAATTATCGCGCAAAAATTCGTAAAAGAAAATTACATACTTCCGATTTTAATCTTTTCTGGCTAACTTACGAAAAAAATTGCTCTGAATATTAATTCAGGGGTAGTATCTATTTGAGTAAAATCTGGACATTTTAGTTTTAGTAGCCTTACTTTCAAATTTTTAACCCCCCTCCCCCTGGCGATACGTGGTGAGGTTTTAGACTAACCCCTCCCCCCAAATTCACATAAATTTTTTGGTGTAAAGTATCTTAAACAATTGGGGGCCGCGTTTCGGTTTAGAAATGCGCGATAAACGAAAAATAAATACATCTGATATCTCACTACACTCCACCTCCCCTTGTGATATTTCGTAATTTTTTCCCAACCCCCTCCCCCCTTTTTGAGCCTCACGTGATTTATGGACGACCCCTAGGTACCTATTGCTATACATACACTAAGGTCCACTTGCATTATAAAACGTACTTATTTAAATACATTGTTCTGTTTCCGTCAATCGTTTGAAGATGACAGAGACAGAGTAAAGGCTCAAGCAGACAGGCGCGACGGGACACCGGAAAAACAATTTCCGTGAAGTTTTTATAGAAATTGTTCGAAATTGTTCCACCATAGTCCCGTCGCACCTGTCTGTGTAAAAAATTTAATTTAATAAATTTTATGAAAAAAAAATTTAATTAATTTTTTCATAAAATAAAATTATATTTTAAGGGATAAGCTTCAATTTAAATTTATATAAATATTTAATTTGATTTAATTTAGATTTTTATAATTTAGCCTTTATGTTTTAAATTCGTTAAGAGTTAAACGTATTTAATTTGTTGGGCAAGAGGACCTTGCGTTCATTATTTCATCCATATGCTTTTTGCCACACCACATTCATTCCCTACGATAGTTTTTCAAAGGTCAGACCAATATGCAATGGTGTAACGGTAAGTAATAGGGAAGCAACCTATTACGTCATGGAATAGTCTTTAACACTGCACTAGACTAGGAAATCCGAGCGAATTCATCTTGTTACAAAACTAAGCGTGAAGCTATAAAAATATTTTAATAAAAATATATAATTTTTAGCCCAACATTACTTTAAAAATACCAAAAGAATTAATAAATAGAACGTTTATTTTTACTCAATAAAATAAAACCTGATACAGTTATATTCCTAGGAACTAGGGTAGTGACTAGACGGCTAAAATTATAATTATGAACTCTGAATTCCAATCTAGGTTAAAATCTGTATCTTGGAAATAGGTGGTCTTCCGTGCTAAATTAGGTGTAAAAACGTACAAACCACATTAGATTCTAATTGAAATTATAAAGCATACAAAACATGTAACCCTTATGTTGCCTAATACCTTTTCCCTTTCTGGTCCCTGTCTGTATTACCGGGTTGCCAGGTATAATCAGGAGGTGTATGGAGCAGAAAAATGTAAGCAACCTACTTAGTATCGAGTTATTGGAAAACAATTGATATCTATAATCAAGTTTCTGGAAAGCAACCTTCCATACATCATCATCATCATCATTCTCCTGCCCTATACTGATTTTTTTGGGGTCGGAACAATAAGTCTCTTTCTCCCATATTTCTCTATTAGTCGTCATCTCAGTAGTCATCCTCTTTCTAGCCATATTATCTTTGAACAGTCCATCCATCGTTTCTTTTGTCTTCTTTAGCAACCTACCATTATATCTGCGTTTAAAAAAAATGCACTACCTATAATAGCCAGCAATATTACTCGTACATGTGTATCATTATTCTAAGTATCGATCCGGAAAGTTTGTCTCTTTCATCTAAAAAAGTTCAGCCGACTATGCGTTATTGATTAACTAACAATGAACCAAACATCTTCATTACCTATATAGATATTTTTACATTTTAGATGTGTCCGTTGCTACTTAACGAAACTAAGTATAACCTTTAACTAAAACCCAGCCATAGATATCTATTGATTTGAAAGAAAACGCGCAAATCGACTAAATGGTTCTCGTATAAGCGCGACAGACAGTCAGAGATATATTGCCTTTAAAGTGCTCCCTAACCAGGAGCATTAGCCTGTAATGTAAAGTTCAGAGTCAAGCATTACATCAGTGAGGGAGGAGAACCGAGCATTACAGTGCGCAATGTCTGTAATATTATAACGAATTGCTCACAATCTAATCTGAAATGTTAAATGACATACGAATGGTCGTCAGTCAAGGAAACAGTATTGTAATGTAATACTCCAATTCGAATCTGTAACGTTACATTACAAGCGAATGCTCGTTGAGGCAGAATTGTAACGTAATGCTCAAAATCGAATCTGTAACGTTACATTACAGGCGAATGCTCTGGGTTAGGGAGCACATTTAGAGTTCGTAGCACCCCAGAAAAAAAATTCACCCACGCGTTTTGCCCTCCTCATGCGGATGATGTAAGGATGAATCCAAACGGCTTAAATGAATATTGCATTGTAAGCAGTTGATAGGACAAGAATAGCCTACACACTACCGTAGACTACGACACTAAACAGATGATTCATTTCCTAGTTTCCATTCTCACATCTATCATAGTGCATAGTGATAATATAATCAGCTGTTGTTTATTTCTTCTCCGTTCACCCGAGTTGCATGTTCAACTCATTAAAATTGTTGCATTGATATGCAGTTATGTACTTAAGTTGGCGCTATGTCTATTTCGAAAGGTTTGTGTGTAAACATATGGGTATGATATTAACGTGTCTAGATCGATATTATAAATGAGATGCCACTCATCATCTGCCTAGCCTTTTTACAACTATGTTGGGGTTGGCTTCCAGTCTAACTGGATGCAGCTGAATGTATTTTACATAGAGCGACTGCCTATCTGACCTCCACAACCCAGGTATGGGTAACACGATACCCGTTGGTAAGACTGGTTGTCAGACTTTCGGGCTTCTGATGACCTGCCTGTAACAACAGTCAAATATCTACAAATAACAGCCAGTACCAACAGCTTAACATGCTTTCCGAGGCACAGTGGGGTCTTGATTTGTACAAATGGTTACCCATCCACGAACTAACAGCAGTAAGCGTAGCTTAATCTGATTGATCGACCCGTGCGGCTGTTATTACTTAGCCACAAGCTCCTCTCCAGATACCACTCGCTATCATCATAATTATTCCCTATCCTAATTTATTTGGGGTCGGCGTAACATGGCTACTTGTTCCATTCTTCTTTAGCTTTACTTCTCCATCAGCCATTTTATCCGTTCCAGCCAATGATATGGTTCCATATCATCTTTCACACATTCCATCCATCGTTTCTTTGGTGTTCCTTTCCTTCCACGTTCATACTTAAATGTTTCCTCGCGACTTGTTTTTCTCTTCCTAGCTGGAATACATAATAGGTACAAAATATACCAATCTTATTAATTATGCGAAATGTTTTTCCTCATCAAAATTTGTTATTTGAGGGTCATCAATTTGTCACTCAAAGGTTATTTTAAATTTTTCGCTTTTAATTTTTTTTTGTCGTCGGTTTAATATTTTGCAAAAAAAGTATTTATTTTTCGCTTTTGAGCTACTATTTATTGTTTGCCCTAACCTCTGACCATTGATGACAGTCAATGACAGTCATACCCCAGTTAGGTGTTAAGTTCTCATCAATGTGAATGAAATAAGCCCAAACACGAAGTAGCTGCTTCGTGTTTGTGTAATTACTCAGTAGCAGCCCGGAGTCTGGATTTGTGCCCGGTTGATGACAATAGGCTCGCCCCCTATTACATGGGACTTAAACATAACTGGCAAAATGTGGGTGTTAATATAGGTACACCTCTGCCTAACCCTTCGGGGAATACAGGCGTGATGTGATATTATGTTATCATAGTGCAACCTGATTAAAGAGACGACAATATGAAACGGACTGACTCCTTGACAACTCAAAAGTGCCTGTATATGGTTTAATTGAAATAAATGCTTTGAGTTTGAGTTTGAGTTTGAACCTATTCAATTACCTAAACAGATCGCTATTACCGTTAAACATAACATTTAAGTACTAATATCAATTTTCAATCCACTCCCTTGTATTAGCCACACCAGTGACCATCTGAGTAGGTAATAAAGCCGCGTCCCCACAAAGTGAGACAGTATAAAAGAAAGGTGTGGTTATTTCAATAAGTAACTTTATTGTATCGTCGGGAAGTACTTGGGTTAACGAGCTCTGGGCTGGCTTTATAGCCATTTTTACGGTGTAGCGTAGTCTACGCTTGCTTACTCATGCTGCTATCTTTAGTAGAACACACCAGGTTTTAATAGAATGATAGAGATTCCTAATAAAATTATTCGATTAGTGAAGTGGTTTGTAAACAATGTTGATATTACTAGTTAATATTAAGTGCAGTTGTGGAAATTGTGAATTCAGGCTGAAGTTTTGAAAGAAAGAAAAGAAAGAAAAATAGGTTTATTTATCACAGAAACACGTGCTTACAAAAAGACATGAGTAAACAAAATAGAGAACAGAAATAGTGCACGCATATCAATCGCAATCTTCCTAGCCTTTTCCCAACTATCTTGAGGTCAGCTTCCAGTCTAACCGGATGTAGCTGAATACCAGTATTTTACATGGAGCGACTGCCTATCTGACCTCCACAACCCAGTAACTGGGTAATACGATACCCCTTGGTAAGACTGGTGTCAGACTTTCGGGCTTCTGACGACTCGTAACGAGTGTCAAAGATCCACAAATGACAGCCGGGACCAACGGCTTAACGTGCTTTCCGAGGCACGGAGGGGTCTCGGTATTTGAAGACCACCCATCCACTGACCAACCCCGGCAAGCGTAGCTTAACCTGATGGATCGACCCGTACGGCTAGTTATTACTTAGCCATGAGCCCCTCCAAATATTGCATGCATATATCCATGCTAAATTGTATTGTATTTGTTAGAGATGGCTTGAACATTGAAGAAGGATATATTGGAAGTCGGGTTGGAATGAAGTGATGAAGTTTGTATGAGAATATGCGAAATCGACACGGATAAAGTCGCAATCAAAGCGCTAGTTCGTTATGTATTTTCATAATGTTGTAAATTTGAGAACACGTCACAACGCTCCCATCCAATGATTAGGTCGGTCATATAAATACTTCCGGAATTCCGTTTCGAAATATCGATTCTGAATTTCGAAGGCAGCAAATCCATACAAAAAGTAATTACCTCTACATATATAGACTTGCAGCATCCAGCACAGTGCTGATATTAAAGTATTGGACACTAAACATAATAAGGATGTTCCTACTGGAGTATCAATATGTCATTAGAACCTAATGTCTTCAGAAATAAACTATAAATCCGTACATTTACCCGCTTGCCCTTAAAAGGCCAAGTACTAGTATTATCAATACAAACATTAATTTTAACATCTTCATCTTCCCATATGCGACGACTGCTTATGGGCTTGTCAAATTATTCATGCAAGCTACAATGAACGGCCTTCGGTGGTTATTGTTATAATCACCAATTTTGGCAGAAATGGCAAACGCTTTGGGTTATAGACGTCACTCAGATGAGATGGCCTATTCTGAGCCGAAATAGACATGGCCTAGGTTGGCCACTTTATTATCACTACCCAAGTAAGGCATAAAAATATGCATCATTGTCAATTCAATGTTTGTTATATTCGCAAGGTAGTTTTAATATTTTTGTTACAGTCTTCTTTTTTGGGCAATGTTAGAATGATTCTGATCATTCCATTAAATAACCTACTTATCTCACAGCATAACTTTTTCATATAAAGTTTAGACTAAGTAGTTTTATCCTGTAAGTAAAAACAACTCTTCGATAAGTATCCCGCCAAGTTTGACTCAATTTACTAAAGTTTGTCTTATTTATTTGTGGTTAGATACTAATGTGCCATCAATATTGGTTCTGTCACTGTTCTTTCTTATCTACGATGTCTTATTACTATCTTATTTATAAACGCATATGTTCCGTAATTAGAAGTTGAATCAAAATAATGCGTAGCATTTGATGCGTACGTGCTAATTCGAGGAAAATTCTCATTGATGAATTCAGTCATAGATGATTTGCTCTGTCTCACTTCATACGATCATCAATTGTTACGATACATTGTTATCAAAATGATAATGCAAAATTTTATGAGTATGTAAGCAATCTAATTAGTTTTATTGTTTATCTGTACCTCTACCATGAGTTGCCATCGAAATTTACTCGCTAGCGCTAGCGTATTAACCCGTTCAGTGCCGGGAGGGTTCACCTAGTCGCATATGGAATACCGGGAGCCCTCGCGGTGGGCTCATTTTAAATGTTGTTTTTTCTTAGCGAATACAGCTGGCATTATAAACTGTGATAGTAAAATCTGATATTATAATTTATAATTTAATTACTCGTATCAATAAAAAAATTGCTCACTGTTACAAATATTCACACAAATTAACTTCGTTTTACAGTGGTTTATAATACGGTTTTAAACCTAATGCCGTAGACCGTCAGCGATGGTTAACTTTAGCGCAAACGAAATGCCGGTGACCCTCCCGGAGGGTTTACTTCCAATATGTATGACGGCATGACGTATGAGCTCTATGAAAAGCGGGTGGAGTTGGAAGTGTTGACGTAGATCAAACTGATTTCGATAATGCTCGCACCATGAGTTTTACGGAGTCTCATGCAGGCGCTAAGGTAAGCTCGATAGATCGTGTCACCTACAGTGTGACCATTTCATAAATGGCGAATCTGCCACAGACTGGGCAAAAAAACTGCCAAAATCTGCCACACTTGGCGCCAAAAATGCCAAAAATATGCCTTCATGGAAACGGAAAAAATAGACACAAATTCAATGAAATATCATTAATCAACAAAAATATTTAACAATTTTCTTATGCATTATTATACCTAATAATAATAAAAAAAGGAAAATTCTAATAAGGTTATGTGAATTTCCTTGAAGTCTTTTAAATCTGCCAAAATCTGCCACTTTTGTAAATCGTCAGCAGGATCTGCCACAGACCACATTTTGGAGCGAAATCTGCCAAAATGGTAGAAATCTTCCACACTGGTCGTCTAGCTAACTTCATTCTTATGTTTTGTTTCTATCTTTCTCAGTAATAAGAAGAGGGAACGGCTCATATGATCAAAACGTCACATAAGTAGTGATGTGTCGGGAGAATATTCTCACACGGAGAATATTCTCGGATCGAGAATGTTCTGCAATATTCTCGAATATTCTTTTCGACGGAGAATATACGAGAATTTAAAAATGGAAGTAAAATTGCTAAATTTTAATACAATAAGTTTCGATTTCAAGGTCTAAAGTAAACTTCTATTGTTGTTATTTATACTTTACTCGAAAAAACGTTACTGTATTATGTTTCGGACTGGAAATGGCGCCGATTCTCTTGTACACCGAACTAAACTATCACTAAACACTATGACACACTTGTGTCACTTTAGTCTATTTCAGAATGGGAAATCCTCGTTTGACAGGACTAAACTAAATTTTGGTAATTTTTAGTCTAGTTTAGAGGCATTTGTGACAAGAAAATCGGCACCAATAGCGACTCCACGTGGTACTTATTTGTCCTACCCCGTGATTTTTTTTAGAGTTGGAAGGGCGCTGGGGGGCACTCTCGACGTGTTTTATACGTAAGTTTTCACTTTTTGTATGGAAAATATGAAAAATGTTTGCTTACATGATGAGTTTTAAGGGTTTATGAGTTTCATAAAGGGGGTCGAAATTTCCATTATTCTGCGATAGGGCACACTTTTTTCGAAATATTAGCAAAAGAAAAGAAAAAAAAGACAGTACTGTTTTTGCATCCGAAGTCGAGGTGTTGATGTGATTTTTAAAACCCATAAACCCTTAAACTCAACATGCAGGTAATCATTTTTAAAATTTTCCTTGATATTTTTCATATTTTCCATACAAAAAGTGAAAAATTTCATATAAAACACATCGGAAAAAACCCCCAAAACTCAACATGTAGGTAATATTTTTTTATATTTTCCATACAAAAAGTGAAAAATTCCATATCAAAACACGTCGACGCTGCCCCCCTGCGCGCCTCCGGCTCTAAAAAAAATTCCCAAGGTAGGGCAAACAAGTACCACATGGAGTCGCGATTATCAAATTCGATTTTAGTTGCGTCAAAATTATTTTTGATTGTTATTTTGTTTTTAATTATTTGCACCATAAACCTTTCTTATAATGTTGTTTTCTTATTCATTTTATTAATGCTGATTATTTTAAACCCATAAAGTTCGTTTTAATACAGAAATCATACCTTAACATTACTACCTTAGGAAATTTAAGAGAATTTATGAGAATTTTCTCGAAAATATTCTCGGGAATGTTCTGGCTCAGGAGAATTTACTGAGAATTTAAGTTGAGGTGTAGTTTATTTTAAACTCAAACTTCGTAAAACGTTCAAATGCACTAAAAACTATTAGTCTAAAAAAAATACCGATTCAATACAGTCATCCAATTTTTAAATTCTCATAAGTTCCCTACCAAAAGAATGTTCTCGAGAATTTAACAGCAAAGTTCTCGCAAGGAGAATATTCTCGAGAATTGCCCATCACTACACATAAGGTATCGCTATGGTAACAATGTTATGACAGTCAATAAGTATAATGAAACAATCCGACTAAATAGAAAGGTTGGCAGTTAGTGCACCTTTTTATGGTATTTAGGGGTTGTTGAATTTTTATTCCTTATAGGTAATAATTATTTACCTCTATTCAATTTGTAATTTTGTTGACAATGTGTGATTCGCGGCGTTATTTATTTAAATTTAAAATGAACTATGTTTACAATAATAGTGTTGAGGACGGCAGAGGTACCTACAGTACCGCAGGCAACCTGGGACGATCTCCCACTGATATTTGATGTGCGCTCCCTGCTAACTGACCCTCGGTGAATCCGCTGGCTGCACAACCACCACGGACCCCTGAATACGTACCTAGGTTGGGTACCATAACCCACAGTGACCACGATGAGGACTATCTTGAGGCAGCGAAATAAAACACTGATTTACTATCTTGAATGATTCCGGAGAATTCGGCTTTTCTTGGTAATATGTTTCTTCTTTGGTGGCTGAGCTCCGTATTTAAGTGTATTATCTAGGGCTGAACTGCGACTGAATTGCCCACAAAATGGTACCTACGCCTTTTATAGTAAGTAAATCCGTTAGGATATTGTGGTGCAAGCCGAATTCTTGGAATTGTGCATTTATTTATTTCTTATTAGAATTTCTTACAATCTTTGTAGATTGTTCGTATAAAACACTATACAATTAATTAACTTATGTAGTTAAAACTTTTAGAACAAATCGGTCCCGTCGGCGTCGCCGGCAAATAGAATATTTTGTAAGAGAACTAAATAAGATAGTTTCTTGAAATTTACGTTCTTCCAGTTGTTGGCCTCCAAATTTTGGGGCCACTAACATATTCCATGCTAAATAATCTCTTCCAGACATTATTTTGCCTTTAATAGACCTAAAAACGTATATAATTTGAATGTAAACATGTTTCACACGTCAAAATGGTAGTGAGCAACGTAACTACTATCGCAAGCGTATTTTTCGATAGCGTCTGTCGATTTAGTGACTCATGGTGCCGTTTTGTATGGTGACAGCTGAAAAACGTTAGCGACTATCGAATAGATTACGTTAGGTTTCTTACCTATCGAAAACTATAGTGCTCTTGGAACAAATTTTAATTCTTTCTGTGACCGCTAGGGGTGCTGTACAATATCTTTTCATATAAATCATTTACGGGGACGCTAGCAAGTTTTGACATTATCGAAATGTATTTGATTAACGTTAATACGCTAGCGAGTTTAACGCTAGCGAGTAAATTTTCGATGGCAACTCATGGTAGAGCTACTGGCGCCTTACTACCGTGAGCACTTATAAACGCAATAACCCATTGTTTTAATACAATGCAGACTAAATAGTATTATCTACAAGTCTGTATAGATTAAACAAGTGATTAGAACTTAATATATACACAATTTTCGCACGTCCTAAAGTGATCTGGCTATAAATCGTGGTATTAACAAATTGAACAAACATGTAGTCGCCGGGGTCACTCGATAACAAGAGTGATTCGATTGTTGGATGCTTCATATAGTGATATATATCAGACAAAATTACATAAACAATTGTTACCTCAAGACGTTAAATCCTCGTCCAATTGGTTGTCAGGAAACTTCACAAGAACAATCACTGGCACTCACTATTCACCTTGTATTTATCGTTATATGTTTGTAATTATTTTATTATCTCGATAAGTTTACAAGTTTGCGAGGAGCGTGCGTGCGGCGGGAGCGAAGTGCGCGCGGCCGCGTCCCGTCAACGCTCGAATTGCACTGCGACGCTTCGACTCGTCTTCGTACGGGAAAATTCAGTGGTAGTTCGCCCTTTGGCTAGAAATTCACCTTTGTTTTATTTTAATTATACACGACCACATCTATACTGGATGGACTAGGCTGAATGCGAAAAATGTTCATTCTTTCAGTAAAAAAATTGGCTTTTTAGGGTTCCGTAGCCAAATTGCATATAGCCGTGTGGTGGTATGATGATTTAATTATCGATAAGAACCTGTGGTATAAAAAAAAGCCAATTTTTGTTTATTCCTCCCGAAATTAACACAGCGACCGCTTCTTAGAATTTTCCGCGCTTGGCGGGTTTTCAAGTGAGGGGAGTATCATTTGCGCCCCTCAATTTTTCCAGCGATTTTTCTTGCCATATATTTCCTAAATTTATGTTGCAAGAAAATATTACGTCATACCCCTCGAAGTGATCGGTAAAAATATGTCATACCTACTTTTCGAGATTTCCATAACTTTTTCTTTGATTTCTTCCATTTTATTCAGTTGATTTTCCATTTCGTAGATGACGCGAATGCGTGCAAAAACACTTTTCACTAAGGTACTCCATGTTGAAGGGAAAGTGTTTTGATGACGTATTTCCATAACCAAATAGGTAATAGTTGTATTATTATATTTCATATTATAAATTAAAAGCGCCTTTTGTGTCTGTCTGTGACCGCGTTGTTCTCCTAAACTACGCAACGTATTTTGATGCGGTTTTCACCACCATTTAGATAATTTATTCCGGAAGGTTTATGTGTATAATACGTTATCATTAAAATTACATATAATAAGGAAATTTCGATGTTTTGTCAACTCGTAATGACCGTGCTAAGCAGGGGTCGCTAATGAGTTGTTAAAAAGGGAATCATATATTATGTAATCTGCGTAGGTAGTAAAGTAAGTAATCGATAGTAAAGTTTAGTATGCAGCAGTACCAATATCGCATTAATTTGTATTTAAATATATGTATGTATGATTGAAATGTAGTTAATAACTTTATCCCTCTTTCTTTGGTGGTCGTGGAAAGGGGCAGGTTCACAATTATTCTTTTGTGTGATTTTTTCATAATGAACCTATAATAAGTAAGGGGAAAGTTTATATTTATATTTATTATTATATTATATATATATATATATATATATTATTATTTCATAGCAAAGCTCGACTACGAGACGGACCTACCTATCAATATAGGAAATTTTAAATTTTTCCTAACGATGAAAACCTATGGTATCAATCTCTATGGGTGCATTCCTTTCCTTTTAGGCATCTAAATCTGAATATATCTGTTAACCATATTTGTCTAGACATCTTTTTTAGATTACATCTAGGTACTTACATTATAGTTTTATACATGCTTTAATTTTGTTGTTTACCGTTTTATGTTCGTTGAAAATGTCGAAACCAAAGTAAATTTTCATGTATCGATATTGTGTCTATTCATAGGTCGATAGCCAGATCCTTACTAATTAAATGAACCCATCCCAGTCCGGAGCCACCGCCGGCCGGGAGCCTAACCCCAGTCCGGTTCCCGATTTCGGTTAACCTAGGCCATTTCGATGCGTTGCTGACCTTAGACCAAAGATTTAAATCATTAGCTTCGCCCTACCGCGACGAAAGATGGTCACGTTTCTGTTTCGTTTTGAAATCTTTGACACACAATGTCGCAGTCGCAATGAAAACGCCTTATACAGAATGTATGAGCTCACACTTCTCAGTGTGGACACTTTTTTCTCGACATAAGTATGGTGAGGGCTAATCTAACGATTAAAATCTTTTTGCCTTAGACATAGTTGAAACATTTCACTTGCCTGTAATTTCGCGTACATCCCCCTTCAAACCGAAACACAGCAACGATGGGACGGCGAAATACCCTCCAAATCATAAAATAGGTCGGCAAAACGTGTAAAGTATCAAACTTTACACTCTCCGAAGCTTATAACAAAGCGGACACTTATTCGCAAATTTTCACAAGAGCCGAGAGGACTCGCTCTCCTGACGACGTTATTATTGACACCGGGACTGCGGAAGTGACTCTCGAGAGATCAAGGCGGCCTGAAGGACCTCTTGTGAAACCCGAAGATGCTGGAATGATACCAAGAGGGTTTTGACAACACGTGCGCTACCGCAATGTTTATGGCAACACCGGATCATTAGGAAAAAGATACGAAAATATTTTTTGATTTTATATCGGGTGAAAAGATCGCAAGGGATGATTTCTTGAGAGATTTTTTTACGATGGGACATATTTTTCATATTTTTTGTAAGTGATTAATAATATTTATGTTAAACTTTGGACAGCCAAACGCACAAATGTTTCGATTCTTTCCCAACTCGATTGTCTACAGTTTGCCTACAGCGTATTTTGACTTATTTCGACCACATAATGCGATTCAGGGGAGATAGCTGCCTTGAAAAGCTGGTCATTGTTGGCAATACCGAACGAAAGAGAGCCCGAGGCCGGTCACCAACACGATCGCCATACCAAGTAAAAGAAGCTACGTCTTCAAGCTTAAAGCAGGTAGTGATGGCAACTTAGGACTGGAGTCAATGCTGGCAGATTGTCCGCTTAAAGGGGTCCAGTGATCCTCAGTAATGAGGGAACGATTGAAGAAGAGATGTTAAACTAAAATAGTGGGTAATATTTATTAAACAGGGTCAAATCCCCTTGTGGCTAAATAATAACGGCCGCACGGGTCGAACGGAGCTTAAGCTACCATTACATACTTATCGTGAGTCTCGGAGAGTACGTTAAGCCTTTGGTCCCGGCTGACATTCTTTCAGTTAAGCCTTTGAAAGTCTTTCAGGGTAGTCAGAAGCCCTAAACTCCGACAACCAGTGTCGGAGTTTAGGGCTTCTGACTACCCTGAAAGACTGTCAAAGGCTTAACTACTTACTTAAAAGAATGTCAGCCGGTATCGTGCTACCCAGTAACTGGGTTCTGTCGCTCCATGTAAAATATTGGTATTCAGCTGCATCAAGTTAGACTGGAAGCCGTAGAAGCCAACATAATCAATAGTTGTAGTGTGTAGTATAGTTGGGAATGAGGGAGAATATTTGCAATGGAGACATCGTAGAATCAATACTATATTTTGTAAATTTTGACGTTCAAAAGTGCCTTTTTTTTTCACTGGGGTCGTTTAGCGGGTGTCATAACTTATGACTCCTGTTCAAAATTCGCAATTTATTTATGGATTTGGGGTAATTTTGGTACTAAAATTTTTTTTTTTTTTTAAATAAATAGCAATAACCTATTTTTTTGATTTTTTAAATACTTTTAGGTAATTTTATTGCAGTAGGTACCCTTTCAGATCGGACAGGGTTTTTTTTACATATTGTATACATATAATAATATAATTTATTTAGGTACATAAGGGGTAGTACATAGGTTTTGTAGTACCTCCACGAGGGATTTACAAAGTATGCATTATTAATTTAATAATTACTGTAGGTACAATGAATTGTTTGGTGAATCGCTGCTCTCATAGCTAGATCACTGAGTAATCTGTGTTTAGGAGAGACAGACCGCCACCGCGCGGCGGGCGCTGGTAAAAACCGCTCCGTGAGTTTAAGCCTAAGGGCGGAGTAGGTATGTGAAAAAGTTCCCAGACAATAACTGGGCATCAGCTAGTATAAACAATTTCGACCGATCATCATCATCAGATATTAATGTTCCCACTGCTGGGACACAGGCCTCCACTCGGTGAGAGGGAGTGGGCCGTAATCCACCACGCAGGCCCAGTGCGGGTTGGTAGATGTCACATGTCTTCGAATTTTTGGTTTTAAGACATGCCGGTTTCCTCACGATGTTTTCCTTCACCGTTTTTGAGAGCAGTGGTGATGAAATTATTTACACAAAGTAAAGCGCCTGCTTGGATTCGAACCCACGACCTACAACTTGTTAGTCGGGGCCGATACCACTGGGCCACTACTGCTCTCTCTCTCTTTCGACCGATAGCTATAGAAATGAAATGAAATTGTTTATTCTGTAAATAGGCTATCGGAATCACTTTTACACGTCATATTGTATATAGAATATTATGCTTGCTTACTATATTTATAATTTAGTACCTATTTGCAGCTAATGGAACATCTAAATATGAAATGTAGCAAATTTTAGTAAGTGTGAATGACTTTTATTACCTACCTACTACTTCGAATTTGTGTTTTTGCGAAATTCAGTTTATTACCCGAAATTGAGGCTATGATGTCTTACTTTAGGATGATAGAGATGATAAAAGATTGTCGTTTCTCCATTGAAAAACAGGAACATTTTAGTTTATCGCAGGTAATTTAAGTAATAACCTAAATATTTACACTCTTAAAAATTTATAGGTCGCGCTTTTGTATCAGAAATAAAATTTGTCAAGTGCGAGTCGGACTCGCACACGAAGGGTTCCATACCATGTCGTACAAGATTTAACACTATGAATTTTTGTAATACTTTCGTAAAGCTAACAACAGAGGCGCTATAAAAAAACAAAGATTTGTAAATTGTCTAATTTTAATGAAAAAGGAAAATTATTCAAAAAACAAAAACCCGACTGCAAAAACACGTAACGGAAAAGAGAAAAACAAGCACTATAAATTAATCTATAGAATTTTGGTATCGCAGGCGGGGACAAACAAAACTTACACCATATATCCGGTTATTACATAGTTTGTCCCCGCCTGCGATACCAAAATTCTATAGATTAATTTATAATGCTTGACACGAACGCGCGCGCGACGCGTAGATCGCTCCTGTCAAAGCTCTGCTAGCCTACTAGCAGAGCTTTGACACGAGCGATCTACGCGTCAACTACCTACATCAAGAGATCGCTGGATGCCTTCCGCGTACTATATCATCAGGGGGCCTACCACCACCTCTAAAGCAGTATTATTTTACGATCTTAATATCAATATTTCAATATCTGACCAAGGCCTTGAAAAGAGTAATTTTTATTTGGTGAGATATTGAAATATTGATATTAAGGTCGGCTTCCAGTTAAACCTGAGGAAGCTAATTAACAGTATTTTACTACTACCTGGGCGACCTAGCTCTGCTCGGGTGAAAATACAGTCAACGAATGTTTCCAGATATGAGACCTAATTAGATGGATAGATCGATTTTTCACCCCGTAAA
This sequence comes from Conistra vaccinii, assembly GCA_948150665.1. Taxonomy (NCBI): domain Eukaryota; kingdom Metazoa; phylum Arthropoda; class Insecta; order Lepidoptera; family Noctuidae; genus Conistra; species Conistra vaccinii. Next base: position 11,724,122 of record OX411327.1, on the reverse strand, counting down.
CCCCTGTATTGCAACAACTTTCATCGAAATTTTTAGAACCGTTTTCGAGAACGTTATTATACATTTATAATATGCTAGCTTTCGCCCACGGCTTCACTCGCGTGGATGTCGGAAATTATACCTTGGGAACGCTCTATCGAGATAAAAAGTATCTTATATGTTAATCCAGATTATAAACTATTTGTGTGCCAAACATGTTCAGCCATTTTTGCGTGAAAACAACAAACTTTCGAACATACAAACTTTCACATTTAAAATATTAGTAATAGTAATATAATAAGTAATTTTAGTAGGATACATATACAAATATTGCTCATTTAATTACAGGATATTCTAAAATTTTGTGTGAATTGCATAATATTATCGACTTACTACGACCACCTCTCTGGGCTAACGCTTGTCACATACTCGTACATTCAAGGCACGGAGGTTATTTCAGGCATTTTCCTCAATACCTACTGTTAAGTAGATCGTATAATGCGAAGTGGACGCCACCTAAGATACAGTTAATACCTTTTGATCGTTGGCCGTGCGCGACTAGGGATTTGTGCGATTAATTAGATAATTATAATTGATTAAGACTGCGGTGAGTAGCTAATAGATATTAGATCTTAGTAGACAATGGTGGGCGAGCTACGCTTAATTGAAACATAACATAATATCACGCCTATATTCCTCGAAGGCCGAAGGGTTAGACAGAGGTGTATCTATAATACACCCATATTTCGCCAGTTATGTTTAAGTCCTATGAAATAGGGGGAGGGGCGAGCCTATTTCCATGAACATTTCGGGCACAAATCCGGACTCCGGGCTGTTACTGAGAAAATTCAAAATTCAAAATATTTTATTTCTCATAAACCTACACGGGCACTTATGAAACGTCAGAAGCCACGCACGGTTCCAATTGATAGGTGGTTTCCTATGGAGAAGAGCCGGCAAGAAACTCTACGGTTACTCTTTTAGAAATGATTGGGTTTAAAATATTAAAAAAAAAAAACAGTGTTATTAGGTATGCGAGGACAGTGTAGGTCTTTCAACAAGTACCAAATACCTAACAAAACAGAAGATGGTCAACAAGTCTACAGTCCACTAAGCCTACAGCGTTCTCAGTTCTCACATTCACAAAATTGAAAAGAATCTATACAAAAGATAAATCTATATTCAGATGGAAAAATCCAATAACACTTTACTTACTATATTAAACTCGCGAATCGAAACCAGGACCTCATACTCAGCAGTTGCGACCACTTACCCCAACGAGGCCGACGATATTTGCCGTAATTAAAAAAAACGGGACAAAAATGTGAACACGGTAATACGAGGTAAATAAATATGGGGCTGACGGGCGCTAACAGAATGTCTGTGGGTTGGGTAATGGCAAAACTTACTTTTTCTCAAACATGCTTAGAAGATTGAGCATTATTTTGACAACCTTCTTCGAGATTAATCGAAAATGCTGTACTGGTCGAATACATACGAGTTAGATCGGTAGATCGATTTTTTGCCCCTGTAAACCCCTTTATTGTAACTTTCATCGAAATCGTTAGAACCGTTTTCGAGAACGTAATTACAAATACATTATTATGTATTTGTAATTACGTTCTCGTCTTCATACGAGCGCCCGGCCGGCAGTAGTGTTTGTATGAAAATCCATAATTATCTATCGTGTTTAGCGGCCGAATAAATTACAATGAAAACTCCTACCTGTCGTGTTATTTAAAAATGGAACGAATTTTTACGTCAACACACTGCAACTAAGGAGGTAACTTATCAAAGATTTTATTTAAATTTCGATTAGATTTGCAAATAGTTTTGGAAGTACCTATAGAAGAAACAAATGAACATATTGACGCGTGATAATTATCGTTGTTCGTCATTGATTCTGGAATTTATAATTAACTAGAGCTTCTGCCCGCGACTTCGTCCGCGTGGAATAGTCACTTTGGGCTAACGCGAAAAAAAAACCCCGATTTTGAAACATTCCTCATTGGTACTCCGCTCGTATTAGTCTTAGCGTGATGATATATAGCCTATAGCCTTACTTGATAAATGGGCTATCTAAAACTGAAAAAATCTTCTAAATCGGACCAGTAGTTGCGGAGCCTATTCGGTACAAACAAACAAAAAAATCTTTCCTCTTTATAATATTAGTATAGATATAGATTTCTCGGTTTCATCGGTTCGTCATTGATTCTGGAATTTATAATTAGTTTTCTTAGTTTGAATTTCCCTGCATCACTCACATACATACATAAACTCACGCCTTCTTCCCATGGGGTTAGGCGGAAACTACAGAACGCCACTTGCTACGATCCTTACATACTTCTCGCATTATTTGAGAAAAGTAACAAGTGTACAAGCCTTGGCCGCAACCAGGCATTTATTTATTTAGAAAGGCACACCAACGACATAATTATTTACAAGGATAGTCACAATAGATAGGCATTGATAGACTCACGTAGGTCATATACCTCAGCTTCGCTTCGGCCCACATTTTCACGATCGTTCATCAATGCCCTTTTGCAGGCCGCGACAATAATGTACTATAACGTATTGTCTGCAACATTTTGCCTTGAATAAGATGGTGTAGGTACAGTACACTCCACAAGGCATTCCATTCTCAAGACGACGTTTGACGAATCTGATTAACATAGTATTGGTCATCTGATGTGATACCTAGCCACGCCTTAGGTCGCTTTTTTACATGCTTTAATATAGTCCTCCAAACCGTATTTCGGCCACGGCGGCCAATCTCAACGGAGAGTAGCCTTCAGCGCGGGAGATATTATAGTGCACAAGTGTGTGCGCAGACACAGGTGCACTCTCTCTTCCCTCACTCTCATTGTCCGATGGGACAGCAATCCGACGCGGAGAGAGATCAGGCGAGACATGCTTTAATACATATTAACCGGAATAAGGTACTTAAAAAAAAAAATATATAAGGTCGGGCGGGGCAATTTCGACTATGGGGTAATTTCAACTAATGCCAATAACTCTTATTCTACTGTATTTGTACCAAAACGCCATCTATATCCAGGTAGCTAAACAGATAATTTCCACAAAATTTCACAGATGGTGCTGCTTTATATTCAAGTATAAAGTATGACTATTTATTTATTTATTTATATTCAAATACAAGTAACAAGACTCAAATATGTTAGTTAACTTTCTTAACAACTATGTTAGTAACTTAACCTACACACTTATCGAGTCCCTGCTACACGCTTAACACAGATGTGGAAAGCTTGCAGCAGCGATTCACTCACAAACAGTCCAGTCTGCTCGCGATCCACTGCAGTATATTGTTGGGGCTGGTCCGCACCCGGCGCACCAGGGAAGCGCATTTCTTTCGCATCGTAGCGTAGAAACAATTAACACTATGATTTACATAAATTACAATCGAGGAAAATTTTATTCTAGCTGTAATGTAGACTTGCCTGATCTAGGTTTATGAAAATCTGTGTTTCAGGCCATTAATTTACTTTATTAATTTATTAGAAGTTAAATACAAAAAAGAAGACATTTTCAATGAATTAAAGAGTAACTATTTGAGTACCTACCTATATTACTTATTTTAAAACTAGATTATGTAAGAACATTATGACTTTAGAAAGTCTTAGTTGAGACTATAAGGTCGAGATCTATAAACGTTACTAAGCTCGTACTTTGGCTTAAGCGTTAGGCACATCACTAGTTTGTCGCACAACTATAAAACTACAAGTGCAACATAGGGACGCAAATATATCTCAGTCAAAACATGAGCCAAGTAACGTTTATAGATCTCGGTCTTAGCTTAGAGTCGCAACTCCTAGACTACTTTAGAAGGGTCGTTGACTTTTCAGACAACCAACATAGTGGTAAATGTAATTAAACCATGTTTAATTGTTGTGGTGAGTTATCTCGACATATTAGTTGAGGAATTAATAGGACTAGTTCCATTCCTATTATTATTACGTGATAAACATCTCAAGTTGTTTAGTATAGTTGTCGTGATTTAGTATAATAGCGGTCATTGACCCCTCTACATTTTCTAGCGTTTTTTATTTCAAATACTGAAATAATGTCCGTTAGTGCCCTGATTCACTATCGTGAATTTATGATCCTCGAAGAACAAGTCTTTAATATTCAGAGAACAGAATTGCTCTTTTCTCACTGCAAAACGAATAGGGATAAAACATTATATTCATAAACTCACGGCTTCTAAATGGGGGTAGCCAGAAACTACAGAACGCCACCTGCAGCTGCACCACCCTAAAAAATACTCCTTTTGCTTCGTTTATGTTCCTAGATCTGCACCCTAATTACGTAATGCACGATCAATTTTAAATTGAAACCAATTGAAAAAGATTGCCATTCCATTGCTTCATAAGTTCGACAAAAAAAATTGAGCAGATTTATTTTGTCGAACATATGAAGCAATGGACTGGCCATCTTTTTCAATTGGTTTCAATTTCAAATTGATCGTGCATTACGTAATTGGGGGACCGGTCATGCACGCGTGCCGGTTGCGGGTACCACCAACCTTAATCTTTCTGAAGAACATCACCAATACGGTCAATATAATATCCTTCTAGGTCGTCACTTCTGCCTTGTAACATCTTGTATTGGTTGCCATTCACTCATCCTCTCTACATGACCGTTACCATCTAATTACGATGCTAAAACCTCTCGTAAAATATACCGTGATTACGGTATTGACTTTTGCAATACCGGTATTGATACCGGTATTAAAAAAATCCAGTATTTGAAAGCCCTAATCGTGATCTTCAACATGTTCCAATAACGAAAAACCATACATAGTTCTTTGGGTTCCTACGGAGAGATATTAGGGAAAGGGCAATGACCTCTATTGCCATGCTAAAAACGCGTCAACTGTAGTCTATAGGACAGAACAAAAATAGTAATAGAACTATATCTCTATTTGAATTAAGATTAGACATTTAAACTAACCTTTTTTACAGCCCGTTCAACCGATTCTGACTTCTATACCGTAGGCAGAAGGATGGAAAGTGGTTACATACAATACGAATTTCCTGCAGCTGCCATTTATCATGCCACTTGCCACCAACGCAATAGAAGTCAAAATCGGTTGACAGGACTGTAAAAAAGGTTTAGTTCAATGTCTAATCTTATTACAAATGTAGTATAAGTTAGGTAGGACCACAGAAATAAGAAATGGTAGGACTCAGCTAGGCGGTAAGATAAGACTAATTGGACAAGGTCTGCGGTTTCTGAATCTGCTAAATTGTTTTAGTTATTTGATTGTTGGTTATTTTATGAGAAGGTATTTTTTTCAGAGCTGACCTATACTTAATTAAAATAAAAACCGTCGAAAAATAGATGCTGTAATAGGCGAAATTAAGGGGTGACGTCATCGTTAACGCAGCATTTTCTCGAGATAGGGGCCTTTTTGGCCTCGCACAGGTGGTTATGTTTTTAATTTTTTGTTCTTTTTTTAATGCTCCCTTATGTTTTTACTTTTTTAATTATTATGTTTTACTATTACTGTTAAACAGTACAATATTTTATTTGGGTCACGCACAGGAAATACAAACTTTGTATTTCCTGTGCGTGACCCAAATAAAATATTTTTCTTTCTTTCTTTCTTTCTTTGTTTAACTAATACCGCCAGTGCTTTTACCCTATTATTTATCGATTTGCACCTACATCCTATTTTACACTAATGGTGTAGGTCCTACTAACATAAAGCATAATTATTCTATACTTATATCAGTTTTATCCTAGCAGTATTTTTTCATCACCAATACTACAGTATAAATAAGTAACAGTATTATATCTTGATAGAAACCGGAAACGACGCGCTTCGAAATCTCAGCACGCAGTTACGCACGCACGGACGCGGAAGGTTTATCTACTTAGCGGCCGTAGGTAATTATATCAAGGTCACTGCCGATGTATAACACTGCTACTTTATTATACTGTGCCAATACACAGTTCGCTTTTAATGGCAGTCTATAAGATCGTCCATATTCAGTAGTGGACAATAACGGCTAGTGTGATAAATGATTACAATATTATTATTGTGTCCAGACATACATTATTTATTTGTCAATGGGCATAAAGCCGCTGTGTCCAGCCATTACACCTGCTGTGCAAATAAGTATATTATTTTGAGTGTCGCAGTGAACCAGAAGTCAGTTAAATATAAAGGTTTTTGCAGACCAGTGCGACTTGTTGCGCGACGCGACACGAACAATATAATTTCTTAGAAAACTTCACGGTATAACAATTACCGGTGTCGCGTCGCGCGACAAGTCGCGCTGGTCTGCACAAAGCTTAAAACTACAGGTCGCTGAATTTGAGTGCAGAAAGCCATCAGCGCTTAGCAACCTGTTAGTTCCGCTGACGAATGAAATCTCACTTATTTTGTTGTTTAAACCGTTTGTTAAAATTATTAGTTTTTTACAAAGAATGTGTGTTTTTGTACCTACAGGTCAGTGGTAAATAATAATTAATACTTCGTGCAGACTAGTGCGACGCGACACCGGCTATTGTTATGCTGTGAAGTTTTCTTAGAAATTGTATAGTTCGTGTCGCGTCGTGCCGTAGCGTTGCTTTGGTCTGTACGAACCTTAAAACTAAATCTTTTTTACAGTCTGTTCAACTGATTTTGACTCATTTGATTCCAACCCATTTTCTACATATACGAAAACTTACTTTTTGGAAGGGGCGACTAGAATAAATTCAATTTTTTTGTAAAAATTGACGTTGAAAAGTGGCTTTTATGTGCCTTATTGAAATAAAGTATTTGACTTTGACTTTAAAACTAATATCTACACTAGTTTTTGTCCGCGGCTTCACCCACGTGCTTGCTGGCAAGAAATTATTTCACGGGAACACCGGGATAAAATTATAAAAAGGTAACAGACAGACAAACAAACAGACAGAGTTACTTTCGCATTTAATAACATTAGCATGGAAGTATGGAACTATGAATTTTATTATTCTAGAAAAGAACATAATTTTTTGCAGATAATGAAGTCAGAGTCAGAAAGAGCCTGTTAGCCTCAAGCTATTTTCAGACCAGCGCGATAATTTGCGCGACGCGACACCAGTTATTGTTATACCGTAAAGTTTTGTATTGTTCGTGTCGCGTCGCGCGACAAATTGCGCTGGTCTGAAAACAGTTTTACCCTTCTTTTGGGCTTTGGCTTAGTCGGGTTATAAAACATAACTCCACTAACAGAAAGGAATTGTTACGTATACATATAGTAGTCAATCGAACAGGGTTAGGTACAATTCTTATTTTACTTTCTTAGTTTTATTTCTTAGCTTCAAAGGTCAAATAAAATTATTAGGGTACTAGCGCATAAGTATTAGCACAGATGAAAACAGATGGGTCACTCCACAGTTTAGGTATGAAGCTACAAGTACGCGGCGAGCCCATCTTGCTGGGCCAATTCAGTGAGTGCAACATAGTCAGAAGATCTAAGAGTCACGCGATAGAAAGAGAGGCAACTTCTAGGTGAATATAACTGTAGGTGATTGCGACCTGAATTGGCTGAATTGCACTTTATCGTGTCTTATATAGCAAGAGCCGCTTTTTGTTTAAATGTTTTTGCAGAATGTCCCATCTGTACAAATCAGTGGTATTGGCGAAAAGCCAACAGTCTTATGGAATAGGTACAGGCGCGACCGAAGTAGGTAAAACATCTAATTTATTATGATTGTAACTGATCTAGATTTTTTATTGTGTGTTAGGTAAATAAATTCGAATCTTTGTATAACATTATTTGTGTACCTTATACATAGAGTAGGTTGTATAAAATGTTTTTACTTTTTAATAATAACTCTTAGTTATTATTCTAGAATTCTAGATTTTAAACATCTCACATTATTATTAATGAATGCAATGTATCATCTCATCATCGTCATCATTTATTATTATCCATTTTAGATATGCTTGTTTAACCCTGCTAAGTACATAATTATTATCATAATTAGCCTCTTTTGTGCAATAGTCTATGCAAGTCTTATCCTGCAGCCTGACTCTGTAACACATCTACAATGGGCAATTTTGATAATTCAACAATATCATTGCGTTATTAACGTTGCGCGTTGTCCAGCAGAAGAATCTATGTATTTATTATACACCGTGAAATTTGAATCACAGTTGTTATACCGTCCAATATGTTATTAAAACAAACTAAACTAGGCGTCCTCAAATAAGTCTTATGTTGCTCAAACGTGTTCAAACATTAACCGTAACATCAAAGGACTCCTCGCGGTAGCAATATGGCATTCAAAAGAGTTATGAGGAGTCCACGTGGACTACAAGGATGTCCGGCCAATGCGGGCCAAAATGGAAATAAATAAATCAGTCTTTTTTGTGTTTTTTCAAATACCATTGACTTTTTTATTTTATTTAATGTTATAGAATGGTAGTAGACCATGGTCTGAACAACGTTTGTTCTAGCAAAACTGTGATTAAAATTTCACGGTGTATAGCATTTATCTATATATCTATTATATTATATTGTAATATTATACTTTTTATTTGCACCAAAGACAGCCCCATTTTATGTCCAGAATATCACTGTCCATTCCGAATTTGACTGGAAGAGATTGCAGTAAGCGATAAGGCCACCCATTGTATATTTTGTAGTATATTACTTTTTCTTCTTGTAATGTATTATCTGGTTTACAATAAAGTATATCCAAATAAATAAATAAGAATTTTTCAAACATAATTATTAAACAATGGATTATGAATTTCCTTCTAAATCACACACACCCCAATTTCGTAACGCACTAACATTGGGATATAGCCTAACCCACAGCACAGATGAATACAGATGGAACACTCCTCACCTCATTTTAAGTATGAAACTACAAGTAAGTGTGTATGCGGCGGGCTCGACTTGTCGAATCCAGTGGGCTTAACGTAGTCAGAAGATATAAGAGTTACGCTATAATATTTCTATCGCGTAACCACCTCTCTTTGAGAGGCAACTTCTAGGTGCATATAACACTGTAGGTAATTAGCGCTACGCGACCTACATTGCACTTTATTGTGTCGTAGCAAGAGTGGCTTTTTATTTAAAAGATTTTGCGGAGTGTCCCATCTGTACTTATACTGTGCGTATTATATAGTCCATTGTTAAAAAAAAGAGAGAGAAAGAGTATTCTATTAAATTTTATTGTAACTAATTGTAAGTACCATTAATTTTCAATCAAATTCCAGGGGTCAACTTTCAAGTCCGTCAACGAAAGTACGCGCCCATAGGATGTAATTATTTAGGACTATCGTATAATATATAATCTATGTACGGGCCCGCCCAGAAGTAGTTGATCCGTCAAAACAAGACGTGTCAAATTCATTTTTTTGCATGGAAATATACATATCGGGAGTAGGGGCACCTGTCAAATCGTGTTGTCATTTAATTTTAGCTCGGGCATATGTCCCTAAGGGTCAGTTCACATCGAGACGTGACGTGAAGCGACGCTGCGTGCACTTTTTAAAATAATGATTCAAAATATAACTTTATTACTCAATAAAATACACATATAATTGGAAAAACACTCGCGGCGTCGCGCTGAGGCTCGAAATGCCTCGCTGCGTAGCGCGATACATCACGAAGGCGAGGTGTGGGAGCTGCCAGCGACTTTACGATGCACATCGCGAGTCCGCGACGTCGCGCGTCGCGTTGCATCCCGCGGCGCCGCGCCGCGCGTTAGTGTGAGCTGACCCTAAGGGCCTAAACATAATTATAACCGCGTTGCGGCGTCGCAACGCAAAAATTAGCGACGGCACCCTAAAGATTTTCTTAGGAAATGGCCCGAAGCCTCTGCGTTGCGGCGCCGCAACGCAGTTACGAGTTTAGGCCCTAAGTGATACATGGTAGGAAACGCACGTATTTTCGGCCGAAACTAAGGATCTCGTGGTTAGCGAGTAGACCCCCAGTGCTTACCGTTTAGATAGAGTCAACCCTCAAACATAAAAAAAAAACATGTTCATCACATTTTTTTATGAAAATAATAAATGCTACAAACGAACCAAGTGGTAAACATTTTGGAACACAATACAGTGCAGCAAAGTCCACAGACAACGTTTTACATCAATTTGTTTATTTTTATCAAAATTACCTTCGTATCCTACTAATCCACATAATAAGGTAGTTATTACAAATACTATAATTGCTCGAAGAACGAATGTCCTACTTAATATTCTGTATAGTTGAATGGCAGGCATGTCGAATAATGTTCGGGCGCCACAAATAGAGTTTATCTGAAAAGGAAGAGAATGGTTTTATTAGTTTATGAGTAAATAAATTTAAAATGTTCTGGGCATCGTCCATGGTACAGTTCGATTGAAACTTAATAACGGGCCGGAAGTGCGCTACTAGCTGCGCAGTACGCCACCCCTCACCCCCATTAACCCATGAATTTGTTACTGCGCATTGACTCGCCTCATGTTCCGAGCCGCCATTAACACTTTGAACGACAGTCAATGAGACACAATAGAAGTTTATTGTTATGACGCCTATGGGCGTTTACTGTCCTTCAAAGCATTAAGTTTGAATCGGGGTGTACTACAGTATTTTTATCTCATGAAGCGACGCGCACTTTACTTGTGGTAACCATGTATACAAACCCACTGTGAATGTATGCGTAAAGACGAATAGCATCAGCAAATAACACACGCACACACACACCCCCACACACTACTGACTTCGCCATTGTCATAGATTATACAGATTGGACACTCCGCAAAATCATTTAAATAAAAAGCGACTCTTGCTATGACACAATAAAGTGCAATTCAGGACGCACAGCGCTAATTACCTACGAGTATAGTTATATTCACCTAGAAGTTGCCTCTCTTACTATCGCGTAACTCTTAGATCTTTTGATTACGTTACTCACTGAATTGGCCCAGCAAGACGGGCCCACCGCATACTTGTAGATTTATATCTAAACTGTGGAGAGTCCCCATCTGTATTAATCTGTGCCATAGTCTCGGACGGTACCGAAGAGGTCCTACGCTATACACACACATTCATAGCGTGTTTTTACTTTTGGTAACCAGAGAGCGCGCGTAGCTTTTTAGATAATAAAAATACTATAATACAAATATCTAACATAACATCACGCTTTGTTTCCGCGAAGGATTAGGCAGAGGTATACCTATAGGTACCTACTACACCCACATTTCGCCAGTTATGTTTAAGTCGCATGAAATCGGGGGCGGGTCACGACTCACGGTACTAGTTCAAAAGAAATAGTAATAGTATTTATGGTATAACGGATGAAAGGGACTTTGGCATTAATTTAATTAAAAAAAACAAGATCAAGCAATTTCAAACTACACATTAAATCACACAGTACCAGCTAACAATTTGCTTGACTCTTTAAAAAATCTAATGTTAAAATGGACTTAATACAAAAATCCTTACCTTTAATATCACGTACCAAGTAGGTATGCAACCACTTATGTAGGTACGCCTGCTGATGTTTTTCAAATTATGAAAAACGATAACCTGGCTGCTGTGCACGAAAACGATGCACAACTTCGTTGGATCCGCACCGCAGCTATTAAACCAGAAGGTCTGACTTGTCTGACTGTTTGACAGGATAGATGGACACCGATGTTACTGCACAAGTATAAAGATGGAAGTGAACTGAAGACAAAGACTTTCTGTTATTACTTAAATATCTCGGAATAACGAATTAATTATATTTTAGGGTTCCGTACTTAAAGTAATGTTAATTAGTAACACGAAGAAATCAAGTTTACAATTTTTGTTTACCCGATTTTATATCTGTTTTATAATTGAATCGTTAAAATAATAATTTTGCCACAAATCTTATACTTATATTGCAAAGAAACTGGTATCGATAACGCACGGCCAGCCACCAGCCGCCGATGCAGTGGAATTCGATAGTAGCAATTCTTTATTTTTTAATAGGTACGTGTTTTTGACATTTCATTTCTAGGTTTCATTCAATTTTAATTGTAATTTGTTTTTAAAATAAATTAAATATTAAAAACATTAATTTTTTTTCGGGTATCTAAAATAGATTTTAGATAGATTTTAGATACCCGAAAAAAATTTAATGTTTTTAATATTTAATTTATTCTACATTGAAACTGCGTAGACAGGTGGAGAATCCAGACTACGATTCACGGAGAAAAACCAGAGATGACATAAAAGTGAATACACTGAAATCTTTCTCGTGTTGCTTCCTCTAAATGTTATTTTTATATCCAAGAATTTTTATCGTGAGAGTTCTACCCCGGGAACCTGTACCACGATAGGCCCGCGGCTTTTATTTATATACTATAGATATAGTGAATTATATTTTAATTTGAACAGTTATTTGAACCAAAAGTGTCATACGAGCCTCGAGTACGACAGACGTTGTGTTTTGTCTTGACCTTTTGTTACGTACGTTGGAGTTGTCAACAAACTCTGTCACTCAGTAAAAATTCTAGCAAGCTTTGTTTTGTGTCCTGCAAAAGGACACCATTTTAAAAGTTTGTCAGCAAGGTCAGTTGTTAAGCAAAATATTGGGTAAGATAAGATAGTACTGCAAGGGACTTTAAAGAAAGCGTAAGTGTTACATGTGGTTTGTGTACGCACGGAACCATCGGAGCTAACGACCGACACAAACTTGACCGCCGCTTTATGAATAACTTAATGAGTAATGATAACCTAATGACTTTAAGAACAGTTAATCCTATTGTCTATTTGTGTTATCAATTATTAAAAAATAAAAGTCCAGATGTTTCGAAGAGCATGGACATTAACAACAATTATATTTCAGGGGATTCACCAAAACAGAGACACCACGAATCATAAACAACGTGCGATCTCATTATTATAGCCTGTTTATCTATTATTAGCCCATTATTATTTTAACTAGCTTTAGCCCGCGGCTTCGCCCGCGTGGATGGCAGAAAATATACCATGGGAACGTACTACCTGGATTAAAAGTATTAATCCAGGTTATAAACTATCTGTGCGCTGATGATGATTTGGTAATTTTTTTGGGATCAACCTCCGCTTGTAGTGATGTTACTTGAAGTAGAATTGAAAAAAGCTGTTTTTTTTTTGTTATATCGTGTTTGGATATCGAAACCCATAACGTCGGCGACGATATTGAAAAAAAATAATTGTGAAGTAAAAAAGTTATTGCTATGTAAGTATTTAAACTTTACTTTACGTTTTTGGTATCAAAATTACCCCTATTTCATTATAAATTAGCAAATTTTCTACAGAGCCGTCCGGCCGCACCCGCCCCCCGCCCCATGTAATAACCCTGTAAAATACCCCATTGAAAAAAAAATCGGCGATTGTTTTTTTCTGTAAATAGTTACATAATATAACTCTCACGGATCAGACAGGGTTTTCATTACACGCTGTATATAAAAGAGATATTTGGATTTTACAAACTTCAAATTCTGCCAGGATCGCGGAAAAGTCCGAATCGGTTACCGTGGCCCCTGGCAACACACAGGCAACTGATTAAGGAACACGGGTGGGTGTTAGTCAGTAAGAGTCTGACACGCCCTCCAGCTCCACCCAGAGCGGGAGAAACTATTTGATAGTACTTATATTTTTTTTTTTGTTAGTCTATATTGTGTCCCACTGCTGGGCAAAGGCCTCCCCTTTCTCCTTCCAAATCTCTCTGTTTTTTGCGATTTCAGGCCATGTTGGCCCCGCAAACATGATATAGTAGTAGTATCATACCTACAAAAAAAAACAAAATTGTCCGGACATAGGTTGAGACAAAATGAACTGAGACGGACCCATACTTTGTGCCTTCCATTTGGCTCATGATTTTTATTTCAGTAAACTTTGTTTCAAAGTAGATAAGTACACCATCTTGAAATTGATTTGTGTTTGTACACTCGAACAAGGGTCTGATTTTATTGGAACAACTTTTATCTGTATAAATATTAACTTCTACAGCTTGTCTTCTAATATAATCATCCCAGCGCTGATTTACTAGATTCGTTTTCTACTTTAACTACCGTTATTACTCCTGACAAAATTTATTTTGCTTAATTATAGTACAGTATGTTAACTAATAGAGGGCGTTTCCCTTAACCCGCAATAGTATAGCGTCCATAATGCCAGAAAAAATATTAACAATGAAAAAATATTAAGTTTTTTATATTGATTTTTTATAAAAATATCACATTTAAAAAAAATTTATACGTATATGTAACACTCTGTATAGTTCGATTCAAACTTAATGGCGGCTCGGAAGTTAGTTATTGGCTGCGCAGTACCTCACCCCTCACCCCCGCTGATCCATAAATTCGTTACTGCGCAGCGCCTCGCCTCTTGTTCCGAGCCGCCAGCGCACTTGTCTTGACAAGTGCGCGTGTACAGAGTGTTTGTTTTACGTATGAAATTAATATTTTTTGTGAATATTTAATGATAAAAAAATAAAAAAAGTATTTTTTTTTCGAATTTAATATTTTTTCTAGTAAGTATGGACGCTATACTATTGCGGGTTAGCGGAAACGCCCTCTGTTAGTTAACATACTGTATATACGTATGTGTGTATACATATTAGTATTTATTCTGAGGAGCTCGTGGCTAAGTAATAACAGCCTCACGGGTCGATCCATCAGGTTACGCTTGCCGGGATTGGTCAGTGGATGGGTGACCATCTTTACATACCGAGACTCCTCCGTGCCTCGGAAAGCACGATAAGCCGTTGGTCCCGGTTGTCATTCATGGATCTTTGACAGTCTTTACGAGTCGTCAGTAGCCCGAAAGTCTGACATCAGTCGACCCAAGGGGTATCGTATTATCTAGTTAGTGGGTTGTGGAGGTCAGATAGGCAGTCGCTCCATGTAAAATACTTGTATTCAGCTGCATCCGGTTAGACTGGAAGCCGACCCTAACATAGTTGGGAAAAGGCTAGGCAGATTGATATTAATAGGTATTAGTATTTATTATCTTTCGAGTTATCAATCCCATATATTGCACTTCCCATGTTTTGTCTCTGCATCACCTTAAGGTTGACTGGTAGAAAATGCCTCAGGCATTAAGTTCGCCTTTGTACAGTATTTTTTTACTTGTGCATAAAGTCTTAATAAATAAATAACAACTACTATCTGTGCCCCAGAGCAGTGGTGGCCCAGTGGTAACGGCCCCAACTTACGAGCTGTAGGTCGTGGGTTCGAACTCAAGCAGGCGCTTTACTTTGTGTAAATAATTTCATCACCACTGCTCTCAAAACGGTGAAGGAAAACATAGTGAGGAAACCGGCATGTCTTAGAACCAAAAATTCGAAGACATGTGACATCTACCAACCCGCACTGGGCCTGCGTGGTAGGTTACAGCTCACTCCCTCTCACGGAGAGGAGGCCTGTGTCCCAGCAGTGGGAACATTAATAGGCTGATTATGATCTTCGCCCCACGGTTTCACCAGCATCAGTCTCGATCCCAGATAAAACTACCTATCCTATGTCCTAACCAAGGTCATGGTTCACCCGTGTGCCAAATTTTATACAAATTCGTTCAGCCGTTTTAGCGTCAAAGTGACGCTTTCACGCTTAAAAGTCTGAACGGATTTGTATAAAATTTGGCAAAACCAACAAACAAACAAAGTCACTTTCGTATTTACAGTATTAGTTAGGATATATCTATATCTATATTATATAAAAATCGTGTCGCAATTGGTCTCGCAAAAACTTGAAAATGACTCGTTCGATTTGAATATTTATTTTTTTGTTTTGTTCACCACTTTACTAGGCTGGTTTAGGAAAATCCCAAAAAAACAATCACACAGCCGATAAAACGAACATTTCTCTCACGTTGTACGAAGTTCACCGAGTCATCTACAGGTACCTACTTGTACCAAATCCTAGTACATTTTCATTCATTAATCGCATTTATACTACAATACAAAAGCATGATAACTGAGTTAAATTCCCAAGTCCTACTAGTTTTTTAAAACTTTTATTGATCGTAATTTAAAGAATTAGTGTGTTGTGTAGCCATAAAGCAATTGGGGTCATTATAAAATATGCATAGGGGATTTATCTAAAATAATTATTAACCAAGTTACGATTCCAAGCGGCGCTCATTTGTTTTGAAATCGATTTATAAATTGTTACTTTCTAAATTGACATAAAAATACTGTGTGTAGTCAGGTTAATTGTTTATCAAAATATAACAATTTATTTGAATTGTCCGTATGGTCAAATAGCAATTTTCATTGTATGCCAGTCTATGGGGGATGTGCCAAGGTAGCCTGCGAAATTAATTTTTTTTTACGTATTTTGCGATTTGCAGCTCAGTGTCAGGTTGTCTCTTCTTGATTAAAATATTTGCGACCGTAACAAATATGGCTTTATAGATAATCATTGGAATCAGCAATACAACCTCATTTTTCCTACGTGCTCATGTAGGTTTATGTGACATAAAATATTTTGTTTTTTAAGCATTGCATAGCTTCTATCGCGGGCCTTGAGCGTTGAGACCTAATCCAGAAATTCCGTAACAAAAATACCTGAACCTAAGGAGAGTGTTTTGTATTGAAAATTATGTTTAACTGCTTGACAACAAAGTTCAAATTTACTTAGACGAATGATACGAGAGTGTTGTACTGAAAATTATGTTTAACTGTTTGACAACAAAGTTCAAATTTACTTAGACGAATTATACGAGAGTGTTGTATTGAAAATTATGTTTAACTGTTTGACAATAAAGTTCAAATTTACTTAGACGAATGATCCTTGACTATTAATAGTTAAATTAAAACCTTTTTATTAGTTTGATGTTCCCATTACGTTGTGTCAAGTTTTAAAAACTATAAATGTGAATAACAGTTCCTGTCAATGTCATCATTGCTATTTCTTGTATTCGGGTTAATATTTTACAATTGCATAAGTTGATAAAAAATGCTATGCAATAGCTTTGCCGCGGCAGTCCCCGAGTGCCACACGTCTTTTTTTTTAATGTCTGTAACTATAGTAAACTCGCTCTGTTCAAAATTCGATTTGAGTCAAATAGTTTCAAATACAAGTGACTATGACAGAAGGACACGCGGTAGTAACTCCATTAGTCGTTTTTCAAACCTTTTAAAATTAAGATGTGACTTCTAGGTGCAATAATAATAATAATAATAACCCCACCGCCGTATCTCTACGTTGCCGTCGTGGTGGGGCTTGCGCGCTCCAAACTCTAGGTCTGTGCCGGTAGAGTTTACTTTGCCGGAACGGGTCTAGAATGAGGAGCCAGACCAAGAGAGATACAGAAAACCGCAGGGCAGCATGTGGCGAGCTGTTGGGCAGTAGCGACCCCACGGACCCTATCTCCCGGGAGAAATCTTGTTCCTCTTCCTGGCTTGCCTTTATTGGCCGGCTGGAGTGAACACTGACGAGGAACAGAGCTCCCACCTCATTCTTGCCTTAATAGGCCGGCTTGAGTGGAGATTCGCAAGAGCAAATGTGCTCGGAGGAAGGAAGTATTCCAGTAAGATGCTGGTAGGGATCTTGACCGTACTTCCGGGATTGTCCTGATAGCCGTGGAATACCGCTCCACTCCTCATAAGCACCTCAGGACATGTTGCCCCCTTGTCGCTACGACACTTTGTGCAAGCGACCGTTTTCGGGGGCCCATTATTGAGTGTGCAAGTCACCCCCTGCCATTTTATCCGTGTATATATAAAACATTGATCAGGCAGGGGCCATAGTCCTTCCATAGTTCCAGGTCACCAGTCAAATTTAGCCACCCAAACCCATAGTCCATTAGTTTCCATTTCCTGCAATAGTCCTACACCAACCGGGGGTTGTCCTTGGGTGCACTTGCATAGTGCATACAGGGATAATCGCCGGTTCCTGCCTCATTTCATTAAGCACGTCTAACGGGCCTCTGCGAGTTGGCTTTGGCCCCTCGTACGCCTTCCAAAGGTCCGGGACCCCAGGGTCCCGAGATATGTAGACATATTACTAAAATAATAATAATAATACCATTTATTGCAGGCAACACAGGCCCATAGAAAAATACCTTAATCTAAACATAATATATATTTTAATATAAACAAAACTTGTGTTAATAAAATAAGGCTTATGACTATGTTAGTAGCACTTCACTTTGCACTAGCGCTTTGTGCTGTCCTGTGGTATAAGTCCGCGGAAGCGACGGAACACCACGTCTTGCGGCCAAAAGTCTTCATTCAAGACGAGAGGCAGATAACAGTTCGGTACACGCACGACAAACGCCTTAAAGTTGACGTTCCGGTGCGATTCCAGTAACTGCACCCTCGGCGTGTACTTCGCCTTTTGGCGCACGTACTCAACGATGTCCTCCGCCTTAGTGGTGTAGTGCAGGCGGGAGATGTACACCGGTGTGTTCGGCTTTGCGGCACGCAGACTCACTTCGGGCTCCGTAGGAGCTTTGCCACAGCGGTTCTTGTTCGTTCGCGATCGGCGCTTCCTCCTTTGCACCGTCACGAAACCGTCATCATTGTCAGCCCTTTTCGGCGCCTTTTCTGGCATGGGCTTGATACTAGGAGCGCCAGGGGCACTCGCGGTGACGCTAGCGAAATTCCTTTGTAGGGGTTTCGCCAAGGCTGCAGACACTGGCAGCGGGATGGGGCGCGGGGTTCGGGCGGCGCTGCGTGGAGGAGCCGCTATGACGAGCGCGGGGCTGCGGGGCGCGCCGGCGGGGCGCTCTGCAAGCTCAGCAATCAATGGATGCGCTGGCGACGAAACTGCTGACGCGGAATTCGACGACGATATATCGAGGCCGGCTCCGCGACAAGTGTTTACGTTAGACGCATCGACAGGTGACCTAATTACCGCCACACTGTTGCGCAAATCGCTCACTTCTTTACGCAAATCCACGATGGTGTTTTGGGATGCATCTAACTTCGTTAACACATCCGCGAGGCGGGCCTTCAGAAAAACAATATCCTTCAGAAGGCTTGTTACATCGACGTGGTCGAAGGTGACGGGAGGAAGCTTGTGTAGCTCCTTCGCCACAAACGTTGGCACGTCGTCAGGATCGGTCTCCTTGAACAGCGTGATAATATCCTGCAGGCTCTTCTTCGTCCCGTCACGCCGGCGGGACACCATCTGGTCGCGCTTGTTCAGCACACTGTACAACAACAGCTTGGCAGCAGCTATGTCTTCCTCGCTGAAGTTCGTTGCGCAGATCTGGACAGCGGACACCTCGTCCATCACATCCAGCTTTTGCTGCAGGAACGCCAGCAGCTCATTCGCCACTAGTTCACTACTCATGGCAAATTACGAGCGACAGCTTGCGCCGCGCTAATCAAAATAAAGAATAGGCAAACGCGTCCGCATCGGAACGCAGCACAAGCGAGACTGATGAAGTTTCACTAACATTATCTACATGAGTTTAATAATATGTGTGTAAGTATCTACTTCCACAAGGCAAAGCTCTACCTACAGAATCCTGTGACATAATTCAACGGATTCAACGGCTGTACTCAGGGTGGATTTACTTAGCTACAGGAAAACGGTCTTAGTATTCCAGTAAGATGCTATTAGTTCTTGACCATACTTCTGGTATATTGTGTCCGATGGCGTGGAATATCTCTCCACTCGTCATAAACACCTCAGGACATGTTGCCCTCTTGTCGCCGCTTTATGAGACCGGTTTTGGGGGCCCATTATTAAGTGTGCAAGTCACCCGCCGCCATTATATCTGTGTGTTTTGATACATTTGACAGCAAGAAATTGGGCATTTTCCGTAAAAACTTGTATTGATGCCAATCGATCCTGTTTCATAAAAGGATATAAGGATAAAACACTCTACCGGACCATTGAGGTTTGAGTACAAAAAAACAAATTGCAAGAACTTTTCCCTTACATTTCGTAGGAAATGTATACTGCCCCGTTTCAAAATCCTCATCGTCCAGTTGCATTATACGGAGCACTTGTTGATCAAGTAGCGAACAGCTAAGTGCTCTGGGGACATGCTTCGATAGTGAAGTTAGTAACTGTGATTGCCTGCAATTACGACGCGGCGGTATGTCGCTGTTGCAGGGTAAATAAAAGATTGTGTTAAAAGACTAGATATATAGGAAAATGTGGTGAGTAACTAAATAGACAAATACATGGATAAACTAGCCAATATATCAATCAATACCTTATTTGTTTTGATAATTATACTATTTCAAGTTCTGTGACCTGTGGGCCAAAATAACCACAATGTGGAGCCCCGACACATTAAGAAGGCGTCGCGACAGACCCCGTAGAAGATGGCGGCACTAGCTGGATAAAACAAAACCACTAGAGGTCCACATTGGCCCTGGATCGAGAGCTGGAAGTCATGGGAAGAGGCCTCTGCTCAGCAGTGGGATGATGCAGGCTAATATTAACAGTAACAGAGAAGTTCTGTGAACGAAATATTAGAATGTGTGATTGCTAAGGAAAAATATTTCCCTAAATTAAATGATTTAAAATTAATTTAGAAACGTATGCCATTCAAATAAGTTTATTTTATTTTATTGAAACAGAGAAGTTCTGTGAACGAAATATTAGAATATTTGATTGGTATCGAAAAATATTTCCCTAAATTAAATGGATTAAAATTAATTTTAAAATGCCTGCCATTCAAATAACATTTTTATTTTATTGTCCTAGTCATTTGAAATTATCGTGTTAGCAGCACAGTTTTTAGAGCCCCGTGTCTCGTACGAGGTTGTAGGTTCAAATCCGGGCAAGTACCAATTTGAGTTTTTCAATTCATATGTACTTTCTGAGTTTAACTTGGATACTACTGACAACGGTGAAGGAAACCATCGTGAGGAAACCTGGACTTATAGTTTTTATTATTTATTTGAAAAAGAAAATACCCGCATAGAGTGTTTTTCCGCAATCCAGTCAAAAACAAAAGCAAAAAATTGAATGTCTATCTATGTTTCCTCATTTTCAAACTTGACTAGTCTTTCGATCAAAAGTCTAATTATTATTTAGCTGCGGCATAGTAACGTAGTACGTGGTGGAACTCCCAGAGTGTAGCACAACCCTAATTTGTCACATTTGACCCAAATAAATCTAGTTCACGAAACAGGTTTTCCGATTTTTTTAAATTTTCTGCTCAAAAAACACCTTTGGCTATATTCCACAGTGGACTCCAAAGAAACCACCTCTCCTTGCATTGTTTTTTTATTGCTAGGGGGTGAGGTTTCTATGGATGGAGCCCACTGTACTACGTTAAGTTCCCGGTCTGTTCAGAACATCTAAGAAAGATCTGGGTAACCCGAAGGTTTGTGTTCTAATCTGGGTGACGCCTGTGCATTCAAAGTTTTTCAGTTTCCTCAGCCTCCATAGCTCCAGCAGCTCATCTTAGAACTGGTATCAATTGAGATAGACACAACGTCAACCAACATTGTGATGATTATGCCTCATCATTACTGATGATCAATTTTATTATATTTTTTGGAAAAAATATGAAAGAAAGAAAATACATTTATTTAGCACAGACAAAAAGGCACACAGCACAACATAATTATAACACAAGTAAAAAAAAAAGAGAAAATAAAAAGGAAACAAATAAAAGTGTAAAATAATAATTTAACAGGAATGTTTGGATATGCTTCAGAGCCTGCACCTGAATTGTGTAACACACAATCAATCAGAATCTGAATCATTTTGAAGGATATTGCCAATCCATTGCTTCATTATGTTCAAAAAATTCGTCTGCTCAACAACGTAAACAACAAAATGAATTTTTTTGAACTGTCAAAATTAAACAGATTGCGATTGATCGTGTGATATGCAATTAGGGTGCCGCTTGGACAACAAATCACATAGATGACGGCTAAACGAATTTAGAACGTCATTCTGTTTCCATCAATCACTTGAAGATGTCAGAGAAAGAGTTATGTTTTAAATAATTATGTATATGACTAAGCAAGTTTAGTGATTTGTGGCCCAAGAATTAGTAATATATAACATAACATCACGCCTGTATTTCCCGAAGGGTTAGGTAGAGGTGTACCTATAGAACACGACCACATTTTTCCAGATAATTATATTTGTCCTATGTAACAGGAAGAACTATGAATTAGCTTTGGCATAAACGTCGTGAACTGTTGTGGATAATAGTAGTGCTGGAATGCACATCATGTTAAAAGTATTACTGTGGTGGCATCTATATCACCATATGCGAACTACGCGTCAAAGAACTGACGTCATACGAAATCCTGCATCGCGCAATTAGAGTTTACCGCGCGAACAGCATATACGGGGTGGCAGGGATATCGACGCGAAAACTTTTACCATGGTTTCAGTATTAATTATGATTCTGAACCTGCGTTTAAAATAATTTAAATTAAAAAAAAAATGCGGTTTCATAGAAAAGTGCAATACCTACGCGATCAAATTTTTTTAATAACCGACGAAAAATGTCAACGCGTGGACGCTGAACGCAACGTACAATCATGTACAACCACGCAATCACGTACTGAATCCATGGTAACAGTTTTCGCATTGATGTCCCTGTCACCCTGTATATAGCATCGACACCAATCGTTGGGCAGTTGCCCGCCAGACACGATACCCGTCTGGTCGGAGGATCCTCCCTTTTCTATAGAGGATGAGTGAACTTTTCACCTTGTTCCTCATGTCTCTAAATTACTAATATTCATGGTATATCGATAATATGAGCGAAAAACATCTCAACTAATGAAAATCGACGTGGCCGAACCTTTCAAAAAAAAAAAAATCAAAATTGTAAAGTCATTAATTCAAACTAGGCTGAGAATCAGCAGTTTTCGAACGTCAAAATTACATAAGACAGTCCCCCAAAAACGCCCGCCCTTCACCACTTCCTAGTGCTTTTGCTGGAGAGAAGAAGTGGCGCAACAAACTCCCCAGCAGCACAGCTGTCGGTTCAGTTAGAAAAAAAAACTTGATTCTATACAATAGTATGCAAATAATTTACATTACTCAACACAAAACATTCAATAAAATATATTTGCCATAATGACAGCTAGCACACGCCAATGTACCAACAAAAAAATATCGAAATCTAAACTCAAGCAAAAATAAAAACTAAAAACGTAAACAGAACTTAATACCCGAATTACAAAGCCTCCAGGCATAAAGGGCGTGCCCGCTTACATATAGCTAATAAAGCTGTAACTCGAAGTCACATAATTATGATAAACTAGGACCATCGAAGTAAAAATAAATCAACAGTTAGGCAAGAATAATATAATGATCTACTGTCGAGGTCGCTAGCTAACCACAGATTGCAATACAACTCATTAAACAAAAACATTGTAATGAGTCGATTATGTCAATTATAAATGAAAATTAAATTAAAATAATTTGACTTATACAGTCAAATAAAATAAACAATTATATAACTCATATAACCTGTCAGTAGGTAAGCTAATTCTGGAGAAAGAACATAAACATTGTCGTGAGTTAATCACAGCGACCAACTATTTTTATTGTTTAAGTAGTCGTTGATAGAATAGTATGCCTTTGAACAAAGGTTGGATTTTACTTTAGCTGTAAACGCATTAAAAGGCAAGTTTAGCAGAGAAGTGGGTAGCTTGTTATAAAAGGTTATACCTACCAAGCCCAACAAATGAGTTATGAACCTTATGAAGCCGGTGAAAAGGAGCTCGTAATTTGTCCTTATTTCTGGTGTTAATATTGTGAATATCACTGTTTTTAGTGTATAAGTGTATATTTTGCCTAATATATAAGATATTGGCAAAGATGAATTTTATTGTGATGCCACTGTGAGAATACCAATATCCTTGAAAAAATCTCTTAGAGAAACTCTGGCACCTAGCTGGTAAATTGCTCGAACAGCTCGTTTTTGAAGAACAAATATATTTTGGATGTCAGCGGCTTTGCCATAGGACATAACGCTATGGAAATAACTAAAATTCGAGTTTTTGTCAGGTGTAAAAGAATTAAAAATAGGAGGATATGAAGATATCCCACAAAAACCTATGTGGATGAGGCTTGCTTCATGAATGTGGAATTTTCATACAAATCTGACTAACCAAAATATTGATGTGACGTGAATACTGAAACAGTCTGAAATCCAAAATTGTATCATGAAAGTTGTAAAAGTTTTTCATTATTATTTCAAAGGTTTAAAAAGGTTTAATAATTAAATTCAGCATTTTTGTTAAAATGTTTCGTGTTACCTAGGTATTTGTCAAAAATCAGACAGTCTTGCCACGTTTACTTATGTATATCCAGTTTTTTTCTGTTTTTGTTTCATATAAAGAAACTGCTTTGTTAAGGTTTATACAGGGTGACTTGTAATTTGACGTATTCTTTCCAGATAAGTTATGATAAGATAAGATAATTTATTTGCGTAAAACATGGTATACGTTTATAAAGGTGTTATTAAAGCTTAAGTCTTAAGAGATCATACATGTTTCGCTTAAAAATTAAAGCATGCAAACTTCAACGAATAAAAAACATTATAATTTATGATAAAAAAATCCTTAATACTATAGAAATTATTTTCATTCAGCCATTTATATAATTTAATTTAATTTTTAGGACGTTGTAGTGTCACCCATTGGCAACAATTTAAGCACTCCATAAAGCCTAGGCGGTATTTAGTGACAAATACTGATAAATTTTCAGAAATACTTAAAAGTTGCGTTTTCTTGAATCACCTAGGCCCCTATGGGGTGCTTAATTGTGCAAATGGGTCACTCTACCACGTCCTGAAAGGAATACGTCAAATTACAACTCGCCCTGAATACCGTTTAAAAATACTTACAGAGATCGATAACTAATAAAGGTATCTATTGACTTTCTCACTTTCACAGTTCATAGCCACTGGTAATCTTAATATTCCCGATATATCTGCATATCAAGAACTCGTCGCATCTCAATTTGCCGCCATTTTGGTTGACGGTCCGCGATCTACTTATGCGGTATCTGAAGGCAAAGCCGACCTAGATTTTTAATCAAGGCTGAAATAAATTTGAAAAGTCATCCATACATGAAAAGTGGGAAGACTTTCTTAGGATATTTTTTACGTTAGGAAGGTACTTACGTAGTTTAAGGTAGCCATCTACACTATACAGGGTGTTAAAGTAATTGCGTGCCATAGCTTAGGGGTAGGTTCAGTATCGATAAACGAAACTAGGAAAAATAAAAAATAAATCCAGAAAAATAATTTAATAAAAACATAAAAAAAAATTGTACCTACTAACTTAAAATGGCAATCAAATCAACTTAAAACATGAGTAAATAAGTTGATTTTTAATCTTTGTAAATACCTGATTCCAAACTAAATTAGGTTGACCTTGCAATTTTTTAATTTTTACTGGATTTATTTTTTAGTTTTCCTAGTTTCCTTTATCGATACTGAACCTACCCCTATGCTATGGCACGCAATTACTTTAACATCCTGTATAATAATGTTTGTTTGTAAGTTTGTATGTAGGGGTAATCTCCGTAACTATCAGTCGGATTTGAAAAAATATTTTTGCATTGGATATCCCAATTCTTAAGGAACCTTATAAGCGACGAATGGACGAAGTCACGGGCTAAAGCTAGTATCAAAATAAATATCATTCTCGTTCCCGTATCTCAATTTATTTGGGGACGGCGCTGCACGTTTTTCTCCCATACATCTCCATTAGTCGTCATCTCAGAATTCACTTCCTTCTTCGCCAAAAATCATTTTTCACACAATCCATACATGTTTGGTCACCGTCTTTCTCAAAATTTAATAATCGAAAGTATTTTCGGCAATTTTTTAGTTTGTCTTTTTTATATGTGCGTCTCACTGAATCAAATTACTCTGGTAAAGATGAAGTTATAACGAAAAAAATTTAAGGATTTACATAAGTAGAGGTTTGATGGAGATTTATGACAGTTTTTAAAATTCATCAATCACTGTCAGAAAGTCAGAAACATTTGGAAACATTTCACATTATGATTCAGTGAGACGCACGACGGCAACTTTATTATTTATACGAATGTGTCGGAGAATTATAAGTAATAAAATTTTATGATCCATTAGTAATGGCATAAATAAATATTTACATGGTTGGTATAGGTTTGTGCTCAGACTGCTTGATGAGCCATAAATGGACGACTACTTTACATATGTAGAGGCGAAGATAAATAAGTGAGTGCTTGAATAAAAAATTACGCTGAAATGTTATATGACGTATTTATATATATTTTACTGTGTTCATAAATAATAAAATAAATAAACATGGCAATTCCACACAATTATAGCATCTTAAGTTTTCCGTGTATTGAAATTACAACTGTCATTTGTTTTCATTCGCATGAAATAGCTATAACACGGCAAATTGACGTGTTTCAATTTTAAACAGTTAATTTCTCTGTTGGAAAGTTTTCATAAGTATACTTTTTTTTTACATCTAATACAAAATATTCGGTGTTAAGATATTAATTATTGCATTTCATAATCAATATTCTAGTTCACTAGTTAGCCAAATTTCTTATTTCCGTAGAGTAATAAAGCCAAATCAATCAAAACGTAAATAATTGATATCTATTTGCGACGAATAAACTCTCAGAATAAACGCTCTTGGTCGTGGCAAATTCGTCTATGCCTTCCAGTTTATTACCCGAAGTTTTCAATTCGAGATACCTACTTATTACTTATATGTTCGTTTTTCGAACCAATCATTTCTGCTTACACCCATGGGAAAACGGCGTGAGTTATGTATATATGTATGTAGTTATGTGTAATTTCCCACATCATTTAATTCAATTTCCTTCAGTTTTTCTCCATTGCGCCACGGCCAGCAATTGACCAGATCCTTCAAACAAGTGTTCGTTTGGGAGCCGATTCTCCCCATAAGGGTCAAGAGCGCCATAGTACAAACATTAACCCGTATTGGTTTCGCTACAAGCTATTTATTGGTTGGGGACTCTGCACGTAATTGACCTCAATTTTAAATCGTCTCCAACGAAAAAGACGTGAATAAGAAAGGTCAGAAGGCTCGGCACTAAAGAAAAAAATACATTGGACGTAAATATACCTATGTATTAATAATGAACTGTTTAAAACAAAAATGGCACCTGAAGATAAGTAAAACATATCTAATTTTATCTAATTAGATGATATAATTTCCTAATACCCGCCAGTGACCGATCAAAACCAAGCTTTCATTACTTGTTGGCAATTCACACATAAAGTGATCGCAATGGGTTTCATTTTGACAGTACACCTACAAGCACCCAAGAGCAGTGGTGGCCCAGTGGTAACGGCCCCGACTTACGAGTTGTAGGTCGTGAGTTCGAACCCAAGCAGGCGCTTTACTTTGTGTAAATAATTTCATCACCACTGCTCTCAAAACGGTGAAGGAAAACATCGTGAGGAAACCGGCATGTCTTAGAACCAAAAATTCGAAGACATGTGACATCTACCAACCCGCACTGGGCCCGCGTGGTAGATTACGGCCCACTCCCTCTCACAGAGAGGAGGCCTGTGTCCCAGCAGTGGGAACATTAATAGGCTGATGATGATATGTATTAAGTAACCTATTCCGCTTAACTATTCTTAAAGAGTCATAAAAACCCTGTAAGGAATCGACACGTGTTTCACCTATCAACGAAGCATCCTCAGAATAACGATTGACCTGTCGCGAACCCAATTACGGCATGTTGCCACGTCGAGCGCCGGAATAGGTAATTTAATACACCGTGACTTTTTAGTCGTCTTACAACAGCAGCCTATATCATGTATCTACTAAACATTGATAAAATAAAAAAATAGTTTGGAAAATCCAAAAGTGCACGCCTCATACATAACACTCATTCATAAACGAAAAAGAAATTCAAAACATAGTTTTTAACAAAAATGAACAATTTATCACTTTTCATGAAGTCGTAATGTCAAAGACTGACAAAGATATTTACTTGGCGGTTGCTAGGCAACTTGGTCAAAGGTTGGAAATATTTAGATAAAGATATTATATTTTAGTTAGTATTTTAATAATTATAATTAAACTACTTCGAATATAAGAGCAATTTTCAATAGGGTTCCTTCTAGGGCTGAAACGAATGTATAAAAAAAAAATTGACTCAATTAATTGATTTTATCGCAAGCTACAATGTTTTCAGGGTTCATAAATTGACGGACAGGAATTTTTTTTTCAACTATTTTGATGCTTTTTCCATTTCTGCTGCATTAAATCAATTGTTAAAAAGTACAGTATTAATCTCCATTTAATCATCTATACAATGGTATATAAATTAAGTAGGTTCTGTGTACTAGCAGGAGTGTAACAATAAAAACAGTTACAGAAATGGGGCAAAAAATTTTTTTCGATCGTAGAGCACACTCTAATGCTTCGCATTAAGAGTCGTGCAAAATCAATTGTAACAATTCTTTTATTTCTCCTAGAGGTATTTTATGTCAGGCACATGTAAGTGGCCCTTTACAAATTGACTAAAATGTGACGGTGTAAGTATATTTTTTTAAATGAATTTAGTAGTCATTGGATACATGACTACTAAACATTAATGATTAACACTTTGATGTGATTAATTCTTATTAATGTGATGTAATTATTAATATTTATTATCTATCTAGTGGCACTCATTATCATATTTTCTTTGTTAATATGCGGATAATGTAGTGGGCTGCAATATTGTTAATATTTTGTGCTATTGTTTCTCTGCTCCAACACTGAATAAATAAAATAAAATAAAACATTCATTAGGCTGCCTGTCCACTGAAGCGGAGAGGAGAGGAGAGGAGCGGAGATGTGCCATTATTAACCAATCAAATCTAAACTCAGGGGCGGAGTCAAGATTCTATTGGTTAATATTGACATTTCCGCTCCTCTTTTCTCCTCTCCGCTCCAGTGGACAGGCAGCCTAAGGCTGCTTTTGTAAGACAACTAAAATGTCACGGTGTATTAAGTAACCTATTCTTACGTCTATTGTATTTTATAATGGATTTCCGCAAGGTCACACCTGAATCAATTAACTAGGCTCGGTACTGTTAAAATAAGATAAAGGCGCCTAAATATTGATATCCCCAGATCAATCTAATCACCGCCCCGACCCTGCCCTCCTCCAGCGACGCTCTAAGCCGAGGTCCCTACCATAAAGAGTATACCCTTAGGCGGTTTACACACGGCACCGCGGCCCGCCGCGGCAGGCGGTGAAGCGGATCTCATGTCGCATTGGCCTCTAATAAATCCGTTGATGCCTAACACACGTACAGCGCCCGACCGCGCGGTCGAGCGGTGCTAAGCCCTTTGCCAAAACCGCCCTCCGCGGCGGAGCCCGGTGCCGTGTGTGAACCGCCTTAGCGTGTACTCGCTTACTTTATAAGTTTTATGCCCTGACTGAAGGTCGTAATTTATTCAGGCATCCACAGGATAGCCCGGTTCAGCAGCCGACACCCTCTTAGGTTGACCTACGAGATGGCATTTGGATAAAAAAAAATCTAATTAGGCAAAACGTCTGCATAGTTTTAACGATTTACTTCAAGGCTCACAGATCTTTTCTTATAGGCTTTAGCTACACATGGTACGGATTTTGTACGGTAATTCGTAATGTCTCGTCTTTGATATTTTTGGTTCGAGGACAAAGTGATGCGCGTAATCTTTTTTGCAATGTACCACTGCTAAACCTACCAGCGGGATAATTGCATAACAAACGGAACACCTGTAACACCTTTCATTTTTACGCGACTACGGCGAAGCAAAAAGGGGTTATGATTTTTACCAGTATGTATGTATGCATCTGTTCCCTTATTTCTAAACTACTCATCATAATTAGACAAATGAGGTATTGTTGGAAGCGTCTTGATCGTCTGCTGGATGTGGCGTCACATAAAAAAAACAATCAATCAAATTAAAAATCTGGAGTCACGCGTATTCTGTTCGTTTTATAAACACATGTGACTCCGGATTTTTAATTTGTCTGTCTGTGTTCTGTGTCTGTGTGTTTATACCTTTTTAGATGACTTTTTGTCATTTCACAATTCAACAGCATTTTCGCGTTATTTATGTTGTTGACCAAACGAATTTTTTAAACATATATGAAGCAATTGATTATCAATTTCTTTCAAAATGTTTTGTAACTGTATGTTACGCAATTAAGGTGCTGGCTTCGACTTTCGAACCCCTACGACCTAAAATGTTACAAATAGGCCACCACTGCTGGTAACATTTTAGGTCGTAGGTTCCACCAGTGCTCTGCCGGGGTTGCGGGAAATTCCAAAAGGGATACCGTGGCCCCTGACAACGAACAGGCAACTGAAGGAACACGGGTGGGTTTTAGTCAGTAAGAGTCTGACACGCCCTCTCGCTCCGCCCAAAGCGGAAGTTATTTGATTATTTCCCAGCAAAAAAAAACATCGAAGTGAAAACTAAGTAACTTTTTGATACAACGTAACGCCATCTAACTAAAATGTCAGGAATTTATGTGGCTTGCTGTCAGTACAAGAACGAAAGCACAGCTCAATCAAAAAATCCAAAAAAATGAAACAGAGTGCGCTGTCAACAACATTTCTACTCTCCCTCCGTCGTACGAATTTTCGATCAGGTCACGTGTCCTGACGCGAGTTTTTTACCCATCCAAAAAAAAGTGCACAATGCCGCAAAAGAAGGTTTCACTTCAAAAAAAAAAAACCTAGTAGGTTAGTGAACCTTCTGTCCTGTTCTGTTTTATAGACCACATAATATAGTGGAGGATCTTAGAGTGTCTGTCTAGGCGTCAATTTAACGCCGACTGGCAGCAACGTGATTATGTTGACTCTGTTGCAATAGAACTGAATAGTTGGAAATCTGTTCCTGTTTCAGAGGATTGTATAGTATTTTTGTAGCATTTGCAGTATGGTAAGAAGCTTTATATTTACAAATCAATTATATACCCAGGTGAAAATAAGGGTATTTAGTCTGAACGACCCAAAGCGAATGTCCCTCGGGCCATTCGACAGTAAACAAAAATCGTCTACGTTCCAAAGGACCTGACCTACAACTCATAAGTCGGGGCCGTTATCACTGGGCCACCACTCTGCTCTCCAAATAATACTTATCTTTTTAAATTGTTTGTGTAAAATAAGTTTAGTTGCCTAGTGCTGTCAACAGCATTGACCTAAGTCACAGATTAATAAGTGTAAGAGCGTTTTACTGAAACTAGGCAACGTCACCATACAGATATTGCCAAATTAATCAAAACAGCGAAATATTTTACAGCTATTTGCGACATTGCCAACTTTCTTTAAAAGCGCTCTTAGAGAGACCTTCATAATATTTCAATTTCAGAATTCTTTAAAGTTTCTTTTGTGCCTGGGTTTTATAAAGACCTCGTTTTTAGTATAGGTACCTTAGCTATCTACCTAAAGCCTAGGTTCCCACTTGAATACAATTATAGGCTGGCTATAACATTCTATACGACCGATTATTTAGACGGTCCATATTTCGAACATTTTATTAGCATGACAAAATTTTGGACTGTCTGGCTGAATATGGCTTTTTTTTTTTTTTTTTTTTTTTTTTTTTGGGTGGGAAATCATCAAATGACTTCTCCCGCTCTGGGCGGAGCGGAAGGGTGTGTCAGACTTTTACTGACTAAAACCCACCCGTGTTCCTTCCCTTACCTAGACCAGGGCCACGGTTTCCCCTTAGGACTTATCCGCAACCCCGGTGGTGGCTGAATATGGCTAGTATCATTGTTGAATTCATCATAAAACCTCTTCTTTACATAACATCATGCCTTGTAATAGACGAGGCAGAGGTGTACTTATCTATAGTATACCCACATTTCGCCAGTTTAAGTCCCATGTAATAGGGGGCGAGCCTATTGCCGTCACAAATCCAGAATCAGAATCGGTGCTGAGAAATTCCAGATGGAAAAACCCAATAACATTTTGCCCGACCTAGGAATTGGAACCTCACGCTCAGCGTTTGCGACCAATAGACTAACGAGGGAGTGGTTGGTCACTTATTCTTTAATATTGTGCAATACTGTAGTGTGTGTTCCATATGAACCATAAGGTCCAGAAGACCCATATTTTGTGAGTAAGAAGTGGGCCTTAAAGCTTGTGGCTTTAAGGCCCACTTCTTAGTCTTAGCCACACACCGTGGTATTGGTATTGGAAAGATGGGCTGGTGTCCATAACTCCTCGACAAACCGCGTTTTTTGCGCTTATTAATAACCTAAAGATATGATGCCGAACAACGCTGCACGTGGCAGTGCTACCGCAGCAGCGTTGCTGCGTCACTATTGGTGCCCATACATTTTCTATAGGTTTATTATGAGATTACATTCCGAGCACGGCAGCAATGCTGCGCGATAGGTATATTGCTTCGACGGCACTGTTGCGCGGCAGTATCGCCCTGCCGCCGCGGCAGACCACGTGAATGTTGACAACTGATAGGAAGTAAACCACGAACAGCAGGCCCCGTAGCGGTACTCGGATCATACCTTTATGCTGGTCCAATTTAGTAAATGCAGAATGTTCTGAGAGAGGAAAATCGACAACATATTGTAAAATATTGGTCATTATTTAAACGAACGGTCTCGCAATGTATTTGGCTCTGAAATTCTGAATTGAGAACTGCGTTTAATCTAGGTGATCGTTTTCCATTTTCTAAATAGGAAATTACTGGGATATGTGGATCGTATTTCTCTGTTTCGTGGAAATTATTATCTTTATCTGCATTTTGTTCGTGGTATTTTACGAGGAAATGTTATATTTTTCACCGAATAATATTGCAAATGATATTTTCAATCATATGCAATTCAAACTAGTTTTTTTTTGAAGAACCTTATGTACAATAATTAGGTTAAAAATGTACCAATTTTCTCTTCGATTGCAACGAGGAACCATATTCTAACAAGAATATAATATTGTTTGTCTAGAAAACAGCGCTTTTTATAAATAACATGACCAAAACACAACAAACCATTCTAGAATGAAGAAAAATCCAGAATGTTTTGTTGTGTTTTGGTTTACTTCACGAGGAACTCCAATGGCGGTTGCTCTGATAGATGTTACCTTTGGTTTCAACCTCACACTCATCACGATAGCGGGTGATTTATCTCTTCCTGACTAATTCACCTTCAGGGATACCGATGAAATTCCAACACTAACATAATGTAACAAACCGGGAAGGTATCTTAAGTTATTTCGGGCACAGCTTAACTAACTTACAGTCAGTCAACGGGAGTGTGTTCGGAGGGCAATCGTGCGAAGGGTCGGGAGGGTCAGTGTTAAGTAGGAGATAGTTGTGTCCTTATCTGCCATAGGTACTGTAGTTTGGAACGTAAGTATAACTTATTAAGGTTGTCAATAAACAAATAAAAATGTGCTGTCAGTTGTATGGGCGACAAACCCCTGCTGACAGCGGTACACCTTATAAGATAGTCTGGGACAGTCACTTGTAAACTGGTACTATCTAATAACATAACATCATGCCTTGTTTCCCCGAAGGGTTGGGCAGAGGTGTACCTATAGTACACCCACATTTCGCCAGCTCTGTTTAAGTCCCATGTAATAGAGGGCGAGCCTATTGCCATCAACCGGGCACAAATCCAGACTCCGGGCTGCTACTGACAAATTCCAGATAGAAAAACCCAATGAAACTTTACCTGGGAATCGAACCCAGGGCTCATGTTCAGCAGTAGCGCTTGCAACCACTAGACCGACGAGGTAGTCCACACACCACGGGGTACTATCTAATGTAGTCGGGAAATACTATCCAACGAAATCGTCCCGTGACAGCCATTTTGTTGTGCCTCAGCTGGGGTCAGACAAAAAGTTTGCAGCAAAGGAGATAGAGAAAACAATTATATTTTTGTCTCGTTTACTCTTACTGCTGGATCAAATAAATGTGTCCTTGTTATTATTTTTCAGTGACTTGTCTATTGTTATACTCTGTTTACGGTAAGAGTTGCACTGTGTTTTGGGTATCTTCGTGTGAATTCGGGCGCGATCGTGCGAAGTGTGGGTAATTGTATTTGACAGGGGACTGATAACGTACGTAATAGTAATGTTTATTAATGTTGGATTTCAGTAAATAAGGTTCTCGTGTGAAAATAAGACATCGGCGTTTCAGGAACGTTGCCTAGATGCGTCAAGGCGCGATTTGAAGAAAATTGCCCAGTTATGGCGCTGAAGCAGAATAAATATATAATAGAACCTACTTACTTGATACGAGTATATCATGTTCATTTACGCGACTGACATAATTATATTCCCCTCACTTCTACGCAGCTTTTTTTTTTTGGATGAAGTAGAACCCAAAAGTCGTCCTATAAGGTTTAGGAGTGGTATGTTTGTGATGCTGTAACTTTGCTGTAAATTCCCCCTTGGGTGCGGTGCTCTTTGACCGCAAAAATCGAGCCTTACATGAGTACTTTAAGCTTAAACGAAGTTACTGAGAAAAGCGAACAATCAAAATTAATTTAGAAAATAAATTCATCCGCATTTGCCTCTATGAGAGCAAGCATGCAATACGTGATAATTATTATGGAAGTTGAAATACCTAGAGCAATAAAAACCTTCCATGGATTTATTAGGAACTATTTGATTGCTCCCCAGACCACAATATATCCGCAAGAACATCTATTACAGTTCCGCCCAAGGGATAATCTGAGAAATAAAGATTTGGCGCCGCTACTCACAATCCCCATGAAATCCAGGGAAACCATTTAAATCTATTTGATTAAAATAAGGAAAGAAAGAAAATGATTGTGTTTTCCGACATTCTTGAAGGATTCTATTTTAGTAGCAACTCGATATTATTGGTACGAGTTCTTTTTTTAGTTTTTCACTTAGACAATTTAGCCGTGCGCTCAATTTGTGGAGCGCACCCACTGGACAGTAAGTGTTCCACTATTTAAAAAACTTAAAATACTGCCACTTCCAGCACTAAACAAATTTGTATCTTTGTACACCAAAACAGACATGAATTTGACTTGTTTAATGATGTTGTATCCAGACCCAGCCGCAAAGTGCATATGCTTAATGTTCCTATGCGTAGAATTAAATTATTTTCTAATAATGTATACTGGGGCCGTACCATGAACATTTTAATTACTTACCAAGTACAGGACAGGTCAACTTGGCATTTTAACCTGACAGGTATTCTATTTGTACCATGAACATTTCAGTCGGACCTGCAATGTATCAACTTCAGACCTGCTACGCTACCGTTGACCGGTATGTCATATTATAAACAAACGTTCGGAAATACTTTTTCGGAATGTTACCGGTTTTACGGTTAGATAAAATTAATTTGATAACAGTATAAAATGCTCAAAAAAAATTAAATAAAATATAAACTAAAATATAAATAAAACTATGTTTCGCTGCAAAAAATCTTATGTAACACGATTATGACGTGGAGGCCTTTTAGATGTAAAATAATAAATAAAGGTACCACCAACAACACCAACCTACTTGAATGAAAACTTACCAAAGCTATTGCTATTTTCGAACGACTATAGCGTGTCAAATAAATTGTCAACAAGACAAGAATATTTATTGATGACTTATAAAAATTGGAAATATAAAAATATTAGATTTTTTTAATACTTAATCACAAGCATTGCAATGGGGTACATAAAAAGGGCTCAAACTCGAGAAATGTCCCGCAGATTGTGGACGGAAGTGACGGAACATTGGAACATGATGTGAATTCTATTGTTGGTGGAGGCATGAGGAACAGGGTGTAAAGTTCACTCTTCTCATGAGAAATGGGAGGCTCCTCCGACCAGACGGGTGTTATGTCTGACGGGCAACTGCCCGAAAGTTGTTTTCGGATAATCTTATATATTTATAATGCAAGATTTTTGTAACGTCATGTCTTACTGCGTAGTTCGTATGTAACGGTGTAACCGCTACAGAGCTATCGATGATTCAAGAGGCTGGGTAGCTGTAATTTGTTTTTTTACTAAGACTACGAATATTGTTTTTACCCAAAACATCTATTAAACATTAAATTGGTTTTTATTTATGTGTATTGTGTTCTTTATTTCTATTTCTTTCACATCTACTCACTCATACCATTTCTACAACATAAGTAGACGACAAAGAGACGTGTTTTTTTGTGGTCTATAATTTTAAATAACGCCACAATAGTATTTTATTCACAAATTAACATATACTTACGTTTTTTATTTTAAATTAAAGAAAACTGTTCAATAAAAGTAAGTTTTACACGCCTGCTTAATATGACAGCAGGGCAGCTCAGTTTTCAAGGTTTTACATGTCAAAAATGACTTGATGGTAGAGCTATCGCAGGTCAGACCAGTGAAATGTTGTCACGTGACCACTGAGCGGCTTTAGTCACGTGATCGCTGGCTCGCCTGTTATTTGACGTGTTCATGGTACAATATAGCCAGACATTTTACTTTCCGTCGAAAATTGACCTGCTATAAGAGTGCATGGTAAGCCCCCCATTAGGTATCGTTTAGAACAAATTACCTGATGGCTTCAAAATTCTCAGCCTCAGAATATTTAAATGTAAATTGTTTAACTTTCTTTTAAGCAAATGTTATTACTCGACTGAAGATTTTATGAACGAAAAATTTACCATTATTGCCTATAAATCATATTTTATCTCCTTGACCTTATTGAATTCTGACTTATATAATTATTCTCTTTTACAACTATTTTTTAATTTATTATTATTTTTGTAATTCTAATTCTAATGATTAATAATTAAATTTTAATGTAATGATGACCCACAATTTAACAAACCATATTTGTACGCCGGAAACGGTAGAATATTATGATCGTAATACATAATGCACATAACAACTTTGTACAATATTCTGACAAATAAATACTTTCCATTTCTATTTCTTGGTTTTCAGTTACAATCTCCAAGCAAAGGACCTTCTCATACAGAGAAGGAGAAGGTATCTAAGCTATGCATAAGTCTTCTTCTTTTCGTGTGGTTAGTACCTAACCTGGTGTCAGAGTTTTAAAGCCGCCCATGGGCCTCTGACTTGGCTTCACATGCCGTCGAAAAATATCTCTCAGGCATGCCGGTTTCCTCACGATGTTTTCCTTCACCGTTTTTGAAGCGAGTGATAATTACGAGTATATAATACGCACATGAATCTGAAAAGTCAGAAGTGCGTGCCTTGGCTTCGAACTCGAGATCTATGACTTGGCAGTCTGACGATCACACCACTAGGCTATCACTGCTCGCATAATTCGTGCATGTATAAGTTATTGCTTATGCTGTTATTGTTATTGCTTAGGTTTCGGCAATTCATACCATTAAGTCCAAGGTTACACGCTGCATCCCTCCACTAAAAGTGAATAAAACATACATATAGACTTAAAAATCTCTCGCAACACTATACAAACAAGAGTAACAACGCAACATCTGCTGCTATGTCTGTGTGTTTACACACATAGACATAGCAAAAAGGAAGTGTTTCCCGGGTCCTACTAAAAAATTGATCAAGCGAAATGAAAGGCATGTTACCTTTGTTTGTCGTTTATTTTGAGCTCATGAAACTTGTAGGAGGTGTACCTTTGTGTTGCATAAATAAAGTCTCGTTTTTCATGGTTGTGCAACATTGTTGCAGCAACTTGTTTTTCCAGATGACTTATAAGCTGGCAGCCCATTTGATATCCTCTCTACCGTCAAGGCCCCCGCGGATACGGATAAGAAGAAAAAAGATATAAGGTTCATTACTGCCTAGGGAGATCTGCAATACCATCAAAGTTGGAATACGAAATGTTCGCACTTTGTATGCAGTATTTTTGTGATGCATGTTACTGTCAATACAAAATCAAGTTACTGCAACAACATTTCCCAGCTTTTGCTTATACTTTTTAGAAAAATAAACCGTAAAACACTATTTCTATGAATCCTCTTTGATTGGAACTAGAAAATATAGTTTTCTTCGTCTGAATGTGAGATTGGCTTCGTCTGTTGGTATGTGACGTAATATTATGTTGTGATTTGATTGGCAAGTCGCGTTTAAATCAAATAAAAAACAACGTGGTACGAAAGTGAAGAGCTACGTTTTATGAGATCTGATTTATCTTGTTTTACTATAACTGCACTACATCTAGCAGAACTGATTCCTTGTTCTACGTTGTAGCAAAATATTCATGATTTTTTTTATGTTCGCGGAAAAGTAGATAGGTGCATAAGGCTGCCTGTCCACTGGAGCGGAGAGGAGAGGAGAGGAGCGGAGAACAGATGTACCAAAATTAACCAATAGAATCGCACCTCTGGAGCGGAGTATTGATTCAATATTGACACATCTCCGCTCCGGTGGACAGGCAGCCTAACTAGATACTTACATCAAGCAAAGCCAGCAACGGTATTTTTTCTCTACGTAAGTAAAATTGTTTTTTTTTCTGTATGACAAACGCTCAAAATAATAATTATGGGGTATTTACGAGGCCTTGACAACTATGGTAGTGACAGGACACGTAAAAGTACCCTTCACGAAGCTGAACTCATACAGTTCCTATTAACAAGTAAAATTTTGCAAAAATAATTACTGGGAAACGAAACGATGCCGATGGTGTGTGTTGGATCATCCGTTTCCTTCAAAATAGTTGAGCTGGATGGTGCTGATCCACGAGTTATATTTGTGAACGCGCCAAAGGTTGCGTGTGTTTGAAATTTTGTATTTTGTATCACCAAATGCGTAATTTGATACTTAAAAAAAAATTGATATTACAAAAATTTGATAATGTTTGTTTGGAAGAAACACAAATAATACGATTTAGAAAGAAAACATTTTTTATAACTTTGGCCATCAATATCCACAGAACCAGTGGTTCCCAATTAATCCCAACGATGGTTAAAATATGTTTGTGGTTTTCATTAAGGGTCTTTGTAATTTAGATACCTACTTATATAATATAAGTAGGTATGAAAAGAAGAAGTGGCCCCATAAATAAGCATCGAACTCGAACACAGCACGGAGACTTCTCGTCCTTTGGCGGTCGCTGCTAGATGCGGCTCTGTCAAGACTTCCCACACAAACCAAAGGTGTTACGACACAAATTATAAACGAAACGGCGAATATGACAGAAGTTGTTCGTGTTGGCGCTCCTCGCACTTTCGGCGTCACGAATTTTATTAGTATAGCTTATATTATCTGTGGTATAGCTTATCTACTCTGAAATGACGCGCCACACTACTGCATTACCGTGTGCTTAAATGCGTTAGTGGGGTGCGTCATATTTTCAGAGTGGGCAAGCTTTACTTTACTACCGTCTCTAGGCGCTGCCAGCGCGCGGCGCGGCGATTTCGCTCACTGTCGCCTCTAACAACAACTGTTTTTCAGAAACCCTATCTATTTTTTCTACCTTACCCTCAGTATTTATCTCTCTGTAGCTTGTTACAGCAAAAAAATATCTAATAAGCCGTGAAAGGCGGAAAGCTCGCGCTTTCCCTGCGTTGTCATGGCGATCATTAATCATTGCTTGTTGTAGACAAATTATATATTGTGAGGGGTTGCAGCCCATCCCTTTCAATTCCTCTGTGTTATAATTCTGCAACAAAAATGTTATTTAATAATACGTACACATTATTTACAAAAGTATTACTTTAGTTTTCTAAATATTGTTTTCAAAGTAGGTAATAACAGAATAGCACAAAATAAAACTAAATTAAATATTTACTAAGTAAACTTAGTAAGAAATTTTTACCTTTCGTACTACGAAATGCTTAAAGATTAAAGGTTCGTGCAGACCAGTGCGACGCGACGGCGCGACGCGACGGCGCGACGAACAATACAATTTCTAAGAAAACTTCACGGTATAACAATAGCCGGTGTCGCGCTGTCGCGTCGCGTTAGTCTGTACATTCATTAACGATTTCCCAAATATCTATACATATAATAAAATTGTAGAAAAGTGGTGTCTGTACAATGGAAATATATGAAAAAAAATAGCAGGGGTTGTTATTATATCGATGCTGAACCCGAGATTGTAATTAATTTTTTTTTGTCTGTTTGTCTGTTTGTCTGTTTGTCTGTTTGTCGGTTTGTCTGTTTGTCTGTGTGTTTGTGCACGCTAATATCAGAAACGGCTTATTCGATTTAGATGCGGTTTTCACTAATATATTGTAGTAAGCTTCACTTAACATTTAGTGTTTATTTCATGTCAATATTGTCAATCGGTTCATAAATAAAAAAGTTATGTCAATTTAAAGAACCACATCGAACATTTGTTATAGGTTAGGCATTTCTTTCCTTGATTTTCGGTATACTTATCTTAATTTTTATTTAGGGTTTGTATATAAATATTATAAGTATTTGGTATAGGTTAGGCATTTCTTTTCTTGATTTTCTTTATTAAGTATAAGTTTATTAGCTCAGGTTAGTAATTAATTTTTCTAGCAATTCTTTTGTTTTATAAAGTTAGTACGTTTGGTTTACACGTCTTAACACTTATTACTTAAACTGTGACAATTTTAGACTGTATATAATAATCTGTAAATATTTATAATTTAATTGTTTACGATAGTACGTGTTTATTAAATAACTGTGTGTTAAATAGTAAGTACTATTTTATTGTAAGAATGCCTCGAAGAAGATCCAACCTCTCCCAATGTAGCAGAAATGCTAAAAGGATGAGATTAGTTCGATCACAGGAATCTGAGGAAGGTCGTGAGGCAAGGCTCTCTGCAACTCGGGAACATCAGGCTAGGTTTCGTGCTGCAGAAACTTCGACTCAGCGGGAATCTCGACTGAGTTCAAA
Organism: Conistra vaccinii; assembly: GCA_948150665.1. NCBI lineage: Eukaryota > Metazoa > Arthropoda > Insecta > Lepidoptera > Noctuidae > Conistra > Conistra vaccinii. The sequence goes on along the minus strand of OX411327.1, from coordinate 11,683,473 downwards.
TCGTTCTCGAATGGTCGAGGTCGCGAAAAATTTTTTTCATACTAATGGGGTCAAGTCATGAAAAAGGTTGAAAAACACTGCCCTACATTAATCCTACTAATATTATAAATGCGAAAGTTTGTGAGGATGGATGGATGGATGGATGGATGGATGTTTGTTACTCTTTCACACAAAACTACTGAACGGATTTTGATGAAACTTTACAATAATGTAGCTTATACATTAGAATAACACATAGGCTACAATTTATAAAGGTTTTATGTGATTTGGCCATAATGTAACGATAAGTATCAAGTAAGTCTTCCTGCCCTCTGAGATCTATCTTTGCGTGCGCTGCCTTTTTTTTTTTGGGCGGTTAGTCATCCAATGACTTCTCCCGCTCTGGGCGGAGCGGAAGGGCGTGTCAGACTCTTACTGACTAAAACCCACACGTGTTCCTTCGATCCTTGATATCTCTTTGAGGCGTGGAACACGATGCGCCGTCGACCCGGGCCTGGTCCTTATCGGACGGCGAGCTGCCCGTTGCTCTCCGTCCGCAGGCCCGCGCCTACGGTGGCCGGAAATCGGCTATCAATTCCCGACGCCCGGGACGTCTCCTACGGCGGCGGCGGCTAGGGCTGGTAGGGCGCGGCCTTTGCCACTCCCTCGCGCGCTCCACCTTCTCCTTCGCGAGCATTACTGCTTTGCAGAAGGAGGTGACGGCTTGCCATGCCCTCTCGCTCCGCACCATGGCCTGAACCAGGGCCGGACGCGAGAGGTCACCGCCGCCGATCGCCTCCACGAGGACACGGCGGTGGTCCACCCAAGCCGGGCAGACCTCCACCGTATGCTGCGTGCGCTGCCTAAACCGTTAGAGTTACATGAAGAAAATGTATTGTGGGATTGTTTGTCTTAAAGAGTTCTAAATAAAAGTCCGCGACAGCATATATCTACCTTTTATGTGGAAGCCTTTATAACCAAAATAGTGAGCAATAAATACAGTTAAATTGAATACTTTTTTTACATTGCATATTTTAGAGTATTTTGTTAATTCTTATCAAAATAAATACCTTCATCGCTTTTGGTATTTAATGTAGATAAAGTTTGTCTTTTACACTAAGTAATTTGGACAAATAGTTTAAAAGTTAGAACGATAAGAATGACCTGCGATATTGAGTCGACGGCGCACAAAACGAGGGTGGAGCGGGCCAGCCAGGGGATGACGCGCCAGAGCGCCAAGTAGAAGCTAATTATGTTCGAGAAATAACGTAAATAACGCAATTAATTGTTGAACTGTCAAAATGAAACCCATTGCTATTGTAAGTGCTACGCAATTACCCCGCTGATTTAGGACATGTTACACGTTCCTGTGGGATAATTTCCGACATCCACGCGGGCGAAGCCGCGGGCAGAAGCTAGTATTTAAATAAAAGGAGAAACTGATTCACTGACTGACATATCAACGCACAGCCGAAACTACTGGGACTAGGAACGTGAAATTTTCCACACAGCTTCCTTTAATAATGTAGGGGAGCACTAAGAAGGGGTTTTTGAAAATTCGACTTTTAAGGGGGTGAAAAGGGGGGATTTCGATTGTATGCAAAATCTTATTCCTTGAGTTAATAGACTTGAAACTTGGCACGAATACTTATCTAAGTAAATCATAAAGTTTGTCATTTTTAGTTTTTCTAAGCTACCCCCTAAACGGGGATTAGGGGGTGTCAAAGTTTGTATGAAAAAATTTTTACGCAAGGTCCGAATAACTCGAAACTCAGTATTTATACTTAAAATTGAAAATAAAGAATAATGCGTATCAAGGTTTTTCGGAAACAACCCCTAACGGGGTGAAAAGGGTTAAAATATTTTAATGACGGCTGAGATTTACTCATTTTTCGTCATGGGAGTAGTTTTTGTTGTTTTAGATAGTGCTAAAGCCGATAGTGAGCTCAAAAAAAAAATGTTAATCCAAGATGGCGGCTGCGAAAGTTTTCTTATTTTTCGTCATGGGAGTCGTTTTCATAGTTTTCGATGGTGCTAAAGCCGATAATGAGGTCAAAATGTAAATCCAAGATGGCGGCTGCGAATTCTTTTTTATTTTTCGTCATGGGTGTCGTTTTCGTAGTTTTGGATAGTGCTAAAGCCGATAGTGAGGTCAGAATGTAAATCCAAGATGGCGGCTGCGAATTCTTTTTTTATTTTTCGTCATTGGAGTCGTTTTCGTAGTTTTCAAGGGTGCTAAAGCCGATAGTGACGTCAAAAAGTAAATCCCAGATGGCGGATGTGAATATTAAAAAAAAAATCGACATGGGTGTCGTTTAAATAGTTTTCTAATGTGCTTAAGCCGAAAGGGAGGTCTAAATGTAAATCCAAGATGGCGGCTGCGAAAGTTTTCTTATTTTTCGTCATGGGAGTCGTTTTCGTAGTTTTCGATGGTGCTAAAGCCGATAATGAGGTCAAAATGTAAATCCAAGATGGCGGCTGCGAATTCTTTTTTATTTTTCGTCATTGGTGTCGTTTTCGTAGTTTTCAAGGGTGCTAAAGCCAATAGAGACATTAAAAACTAAATCCAAGATGGCGGCGGTGAATATTTTCAAATTTGTCGTCATGGGTGTCGTTTTCGTAGTTTTGGATAGTGCTAAAGCCGATAGTGAGGTCAGAATGTAAATCCAAGATGGCGGCTGCGAATTCTTTTTTTATTTTTCGTCATTGGTGTCGTTTTCGTAGTTTTCAAGGGTGCTAAAGCCGATAGTGACGTCAAAAAGTAAATCCAAGATGGCGGATGTGAATATTTAAAAAAAAATCGACATGGGTGTCGTTTAAATAGTTTTCTAATGTGCTTAAGCCGAAAGAGAGGTCTAAATGTAAATCCAAGATGGCGGCTGCGACAAATTTCTAATTTTTCGTCATGGGTGTCGCTTTCGTAGTTTTTGAGGGTGCTAAAGCCGATAGAGAGTACTTCGTACGAATACTTAATTATCTTAGTAATAAATGGGGATTGGGGGTGTGAAAGTTTGTATGAAAGATTTTTTATGCGAGGTCCGATTTACTCGAAATTCAGTATTTATACTTAAAACCGAAAACAAAGAATAACGTGTATCAATATTTTTCGGAAACAACCCCTATCGGGGTGAAAAGGGTTGAAATATTTTATTTGCATCGCACTGACCTATATCAAGATACACGCAACGACATCTATTTTTTGGAATTTGCTATTCACAATGGGCCCGATAGGTGACGCTGCAATCGAAGTTCAAGACGGTATTCTGTTCATGACACGTGCACAATTTCTGAGCAGTACCTAAACTAACCTAACAAAAAGTACTAGAGTTTCATGAATTCACGATATAGTATTTCAATTATTAAACAATCAATCTACCTAGCCTTTTCCCAATTATGTTAGGGTCGGCTTCCTGTGTAACCGGATGCAGCTGAATACCATTATTTAACATGGAGCGACTGCCTATCTGACCTCCACAACCGAGTTACTGGGTAATACGAAACCCTTTGGTAAGACTGGTTGTCAGACTTTCGGGCTTCTGACGACCCGTAACAACTGTCAAAGATCCATGAATGGCAGCCGGGACCAACGGCTTAACATGCTTTCCGAGGCATGGAGGAGTCTCGGTATGTCAAGATGGTCACCCATCCACAGACCATCCACGGCAACCGTAGCTTAACCTGATGGGTCGACCCGTGCGGCTGTTATTACTTAGTTTCAAGCTCCTCTACAATTCTTCTCTCAATTTCTATCAATTCATCAATTTCTATCATTAGACATCGTGCACTATTTCTGAACAGTAACCTAACAAAAAGTACAATCATTACGTTATGCTACTAATAGGATTTGTAGTAGGCGACAGATAGTTTATAACCTGGACAAAGGATACTTTTTATCCCGGTAGTACGTTTCCTTGGTTTTCCGACATCCACGCGAGCGAAGCCGCGGGAAAAAGCTAGTTAGTCAATAAAAATAAAGCAAATAATGAACATATCTAATTACTGATAAAAAATATAAATGCAAGTACAGCTAACAATAGCTATCTATCCATTCACACCCACACGGGCTACACGGCGCGTGGTTCCGCGTTCTTTTGTCAAACAGATATAGCGATATTTCAAACGAAATCTCGACTTGTCGTTGAATTGAGAGGCAGCAGTTCCCTACAAACTCGGTGTAAAAAACACAAAATATTTCCTTTTTCATAAATGTTTTATTACTAACTAGCTTTTACCCGCGGCTTCGCCCGCGTGGATGTCGCAAAATATCCCACGGGAACGTTCTACCGGGAATACATACCTAATAGCCGAGGAAAAGATCATTGACTAACTTTCAGCGGACGCAGTGGTAGGCTACAGCGCCCGCTTTGTCAACCATAATTATTTTGTTACGCGTAATTTTGAAACTGTGATATCTCTTAAACTATTCATTTAAATGTTGTGATGTAGGCATATTTTAATCGAAATTGAATGCCCAATTTAAATAACCTATTTAATTGGATAAGGATTAATAAGATACCGGTCAAAATAGCTTCGGAAATAACAATGAAAATTTTATACAATTTTGAAAGATAAAAATGGTTATTGTGGGTCACCCTTAGAAGATAGACATATGCCATCGCGGACTTTTTTGTTGCAATTTTTAATATATACAATACTCTAGAACATAAATTTGATTTATCTCTCACGGCTTACGCAGCGCACGCCAGTAAAGCTCCCAGTCGGCATGATTTTTTCCGACATCTTCAACAATAATCGTCATATTTCAGCCAATTTACAAAAAACCTTAATGAATTATACACTAAAACCTTCCGCATGAATCACTCCGTCCAATGGTGAAAACCGTTTGAAAATCTGTTCGGCAGTTTTTGAGTTTATCGCGTTCAGACAGACAGACAGACGCGGCGGGCGACTTTGTTTTATAATATGTAAGGATGACAACATAGTATTTTGAAATATAAAGTGAGAATCAAATTAAAATAATTAACCTCCCGTTTCTTTGAGAACCATACCTACTGAGAAAAATTTATTAAATTGATCAGGAAGATCGTGTTTCTGAAACAATTAATTTTGTCCAGTGTTTGACACAGAAAAATAATTGAAAAAAAAAACTTTTAGCTTTAAATAGTAACGAGAACCTCGTCTATTTCGATGTAATGTTATACCTTTAGAAAACATTATTGGGCCGCCATTTTAAGGCACCTGACCCGAGACTAGAGCGTTTACTTGTAACAAAACATCGAGCCGCTCTAAGGCAGGGTGCAAACGTGGACACTTTTGTATCTTGTGTCAGATACAAACTACCGATAAATAATTAATTTCTATAGAACCAGTATGAAATCATTTTTTTGTGTCCAGTTGCTTCCACTTAACACATACTCATGACGATCAAAAACTGTTCGGTGTCGGGAACTGGAAACTACGTTTGCGCAGCGCCTAATGTCACCCTTTCACGAACCAAACAATGAGCACGACGCGGGAAGCTTAACGCTTTGTTACAACTTGATTTTGCAAACAAACGAGCGAATTTATATAACATTTCATCGAGCAAGATAAACGCATCCCACACGACCTGAAGATCCGACAATTCAACAACGAGTCAACGCTAAATAGAAAGGAATGTTACTGGTAAATGCTCACTCGACGTGAGTATTATTTCGAACAACGTGTCAAGAATTCGGAGGAACATTGCATTACATGGAAATGCTCGAGAAAATGCTCTAGTGTATACTTACCTTTCTATGAAGCCAGTAGAGCTAGCAACTAAAAACAATTTGGACGAGTGCGTACGGCGATGAGCGATTACTCGTTGCTAGTATGTGTATGTACCAAGCGCGAGTCTCAGCGGGTGATCTCTTCTCTTTTACTTGCACGGGACATACCCTATTTTAAAATGCCGTCAGTTTGAAGTAACATTTCATACATTTTTCGAGCATTCTCGAGCGCATTTTATAAGTACTTTCTTCGAGAGAGAGAGAAGATCGATGATGTAGCTAAGTAGTCGCTCCCCCGTCGGTGGTGGGATAATTTAAGGTGCTTAATGAGCCTGGAATCTGCATTTTGCACATTAAGGACAAGCGCAATGACCTGTACCCTAATAACGTAATACACGATCAATCAGAATCTGAATCCATTGCTTCAAAAGTTCGAAAATAAATTCTACTCGGCTGCGTAAATAACGCAATGAATGTTGTTAAACTGTCAAAATGAAACAAATTAATCGGAATCGTTTACGAAAATGTGTTGCGTAAATAAGATAGCTGAGACAGTTTTCAGTAGGTACCTAGTTTACACAGGGAAACCGAGAATAATGATACCGCAATCACAAAATTGGAATCGCTCCGTATCGATTACAGCGAAAACTAAAAATTCGTTTGTGCTCGCAGATTTTTTGTAATAATTAGGATATTATTATCGCCCTTTAACGACTGAAATAACTCGAATGGATAATGACGGGATTCCGTCGTGAAACAAGAGTAAGAAACCCGGGATAGCGTAGTGAGGGGAATGCCGCGAGCGGGATCCGCGCGAACTTTCCGTTTGCTTTTAAAAAGTACTTACAAAATGCGCTCGAGAATGCTTTCAGAGATAAAAATATATGAAATTTTATTTCAAACTGACGGCGTTATGAATTATGGGACGTAAAACACTTAAGTGCTTGATATTCGGAATTTTTATTTGTACTGCTTTCGGGAAAATCTGCAGCCAAACGTGCCTTCTGAACAATGTTTGAACTGAAGAAGATTCGATCTCCCGGATATTATTTGAGTCTCGAGGAGCGTTGTTAGAATTCGAGATTTGCCTTTGATTTTATGAAAATCTCTTATTAAGTATTATGAAAATATTGAAATAACTCGTTTTGACTAAGTCTAACATCGTTAGGCTTGATTTTTGTAGCAATCACCAAATCTTAAAGTGATTTTAGCAGATTTTTCTCTCAAATTCTACTGCGATCAATCGGCCTACTCTTTTCCCAACTATGTGGGTTCAGCTTTCAGTCTAACCGGATACAGCAGAATGACTGCCTATCTGACCTCCACAACCCAGTAACTGGCCTAACCGACTTCGTTAAACCCCGGGAGCATCTGTCTGCTGAGAGAGTGATCTGCAGTGGCCAATATGAAAAGCCCTCAATCGAAAGCGTACCCGTAGGCCGCTGCAAACACAAGAGGGGGATCATTGACCCATCTAACACCCAGTGGGAGTGCGGGATAGGATAGCGGCCTAGGATAGACCTAGGATGCCCTATCCTAGGTGCAGGTCAACGGGTACCTACTTAAGATAATCCAGCAAGTAGGTTTGGTCGGATCAGAAGCACCGCACTCCCACTGGGTGTTAGATGGGTCAATGATACCCCTCTGAGTGAAACTGCCCTAAAGAATGCCACTAATGTTGCAATCAACGTGGCTACCTACTGGGCTCATATACCTAATATACAATAATATTTTAGGGGGTATGAGGAACAGGGTGTAAAGTTCACTCATCCCCCATAGAAAAGGGAGGATCCTCCAACCAGACGGTTGTTATGTCTGGCGGGCAACTGCCCATATGTTGATTTCGGATAGTCTTATCTATGTTATTCGCTCAGTAAACTCTAACTGCGAGATGTAGGAATTGTGTGACGTCATGTCTTTTTGTTTCGTAGTTTTTGTATGTGGCGGTCTAACCGCTACATCACTCCCCTCCGGAGACCGGAGGTCGATAGTGGGCTGAGTCTTGGATCTTGCGATGCTTCACAGTGCCAGCTGTGGTTCCAGTGAGTCGGAACCGGGTGCCGCATAGTTCACGGTGAGTCGGAACTGTCTGCGGTGATTCCCCAGTGAGTCGGGGTGGCGGTGCGTCGTCATCCAGTGAGTCGGATGTGGTACAGCGCCGGGTTGTGGTTGAGGGTGATGACCAGGAATGCGCGTTCGCTGCATGCTGGTGGTCAGGATACCCGTTAAAGCCGTGGGTGCTGGCTGGCTGTGTGACTCGCCTCACGAAAGCTTGCGGGAGTGATGATGATGACGTCACGCTGAAGTAGCTGCACGAAGGCTGCGTTGACGTTCATCACGTCGGGGTCACCAATTTAGGGGGTATGAGGAACAGGGTGTAAAGTTCACTCATCCCCCATAGAAAAGGGAGGATCCTCCAACCAGACGGTTGTTATGTCTGGCGGGCAACTGCCCATATGTTGATTTCGGATAGTCTTATCTATGTTATTCGCTTGGTAAACTCTAACTGCGAGATGTAGGAATTGTGTGACGTCATGTCTTTTTGTTTCGTAGTTTTTGTATGTGGCGGTCTAACCGCTACAATATATATAATTTTGTTTTATTTTATTTTATTCGAAATTTTTGTCTAGTGTTATGTAATTTATTCTCATTTTTTGACATTAAGTTTTACGTAATTTATTCTCATTTTTGACATTAAGTTTTATGTAATTTATTCTCATTTTTCGACCTTAATAAGTTTTATGTAATTTAATCTCATTTTCTTTATGTAAATGTAATTATTAATAGATATTGACCGATAACTTGTATGTGTGATGCAAACTGTTAGTATAAGTTGGTATTTAATAAATAAATAAATAAATAAATATAAAAAGTTATACAAAAACAACAACGAAGAAGAGTACCATCAACACAAAAAGAAAGAAGAATGAAAACATACGTATCTTTTTTCTACGGTACATCGTACCTCGATTAAAGCAATGAACAAGTAGGTAGTGTGTTATCGGCATATGAATAGCGTCTTCAGTAGAACACAATTAGATACGGTATGTAGTATATGAAGATTTCCAACTCAGTGAATTCAACTTGCTGCTTCAACAAATCCAAGTTTCATTTACTATCTAAGTTTTAAATCCAAGTTAGCATTTTTGTTATGTCATGTTTGCTGGTATATCTTGAAAATTAAATATGAAAGTTTCTTATTCTATGAAACTATTATTAAGTATACGAACGAACATAATTTCTTTCTCATATTATCTTTCTCGTAAATTGAAACAGTTCGTAGCAGAAGAAAATTGTGTCATAAGATTTTCTTCGCAAGATACATATGAGCTGGGAAAAGTTATGGCTATATGTTTAAAGTATAAAATATATTTATTTGACGTAAGAAGTACACATACAGGGTGACCATTTTGTTGCGGATACTGATTTTTTTAACATCCGCGGATGCGGATGCGAAAGCGGATTTTTGGTGGCTCACATCTGCGGATGCGGATCTCAAGTTTTGCTACGGGATCCGTCAAGGTGGCACTGCTAAATTCAAAATTTCTTACGTTTTTTGCAAATTGAAGCGCTGTTTCGTTGTATGTTGATCATAATTCAATTCACGGCAATTATAATAAACTAATTACCTACTATTATTATAATCATTTAAAAATCTAATAGCTCTCGAAATTTTATGAGTTTGATGGTTAAAAGACTATTTCGTGAAAATGTTACGATTTAGAGCTATATTGATGATTCGATTGATTATAATTTACATTTAGTTGATTATGATTTTATTTCCCTTTTCCACATCTGCGTCTGCATTAGCTCCACATTGATTAATGCGGAAGCTCCGCAATTGCGGATGCGGATGCGAATATCCGCAACAACCCTGATATGTAGGTACTACTTTTATATTTACCTACAAACTAAACATCTAGGTATATTATGTTGGTGTAAGTTCGGTGATAAGAACGTAAAAATAATCGCAATTTTATTAAAAAGTGGCTGAACACAATGTTTGAATTTAATTCGAACGGTCTTATCTTATCCTAGGGCCGAACTTACCCAAACCTACTCTACAAAATCTGAATCTGCTGTTCCATACATTTTGAACCAGCAGATAAAAAAAAAATAACCTACGAATAATATCAACGCGTGGGGGCTTCAGAATCATGTACTGAATCCCCGGTAACAGTTTTCGCGTCGATGTATATTATCAGGATTACCATGTATATTATCATCAAATATGATATAAAATGATTCGATAATAATTATGAATTTTAGCTTTTCATTTATGTAGTAGTTTAGATTTAATTATCTTAAAATTTTACTTTTTTTTTAACTAAACTTTTATTAGTATTGAAAACCGACGCCTCCACAGAAAGTTTAAGTTTCAACGCCAAACGTAAATGGATGGAAAGTTTAAAACAAAGTTTTTCAATATTAATTCTTCTCTTCAAGGAACTTATTACGGAATATTAATTGAAGTTGCCGCTTTTGAGTAAAACAATAATAATTAGTTGTAGTATTTCTGGCATGAATAAAAATGAATCTGTGTAACATTATAATATGTTTCGTTAGGTTTAACCAATCACTCAATTTGGACAACTTAGGGATCTCGCGCTCTAGACGGCTATGATTCCGGCCATTCGTGGCCATCTAGAGGTATTGTATGTTGTGCGGCTAGGTGGCCGTTGCGACCTAGTGTGTGATTCGTATCAGTTTCTATAGTTTACCTGGTTGCTGCGACCACTGTCCGCGAGCAATCATGGCCGTCAAGACCGCGAGATCCTTTAGTGGTAACATAACATAACATTACGCCTGTATTCCCCGAAGGGTTAGGCAGAGGTGTACTTATAGTACACCCATATTTTGCCAGTTATGTTGGAGCCCCATGTAAAAGGGGGCGAGCCTATTGCCATCAAACGGGCACAAATCCAGACTGCGGGCTGCTACTGAGAAATTCCAGATGGAAAGCCCAATAACACTTTGCCCAAAACCCAGGACTTCATGCTCAGCAGTAGCGTTTGCGACCACTAGACCAACGAGGTAGTGCCATAGTGTTGTTTGCACTTAAGGGGGATGCGCCAAGGCAGCCCGGATCTTAGGTTTTTTTGCAATTTGCAGGTCAGTGTCAGGTTGTATCTTGATTAAAATATGATTTGCGAGCGTAACCAATATGGTTTTACAGAATTATAATCATTAGAATCTGCAATACAACTCCTTTGGTTAGCATAATCCCCAAATGTCATGATTTCATGAAATAGTCATTCAACGGGATTACATGCATGAACTTATAGAGTTGACTTAGAGAGATTATAATTTTATAAATAAACATTTGATACGGTTGCAAATCATATTTAGATCAACATACAACCTGATACTGACCTGCAAATTGCAAAAAACGTAAGAAAATTTGCGGGCTACCCTGACGCTTTCACCTTAATATCGCGCTTAATAATATAACCTACAATATCGATTGTTGCGAGACCCCCGGGAGTCTAGTCGGTTCGTGGATTAATCGCTTTAGAAAATAAATAAGCTTATTTTGCCTACCGTAGTAAGCAGCGCTTACTCTCTTTACGATCGTAAATACCTACCAACAACATTTTATTCTCATGTAATAAGTGTTCATTCCGAAAAATGACAACAGGTTCATTGTCCACAGAACACACGTCGTCGGTCTGTAGAGAGTAGTTTCATACCAGTCCACAGACCGTATGTGGTCTGTTCGCCAGTACAATTTCTAAGCCATCTGACACTGTGGACGCGAGAAAAAAATCTCTTATTTAATGCGGACTTGGCAGGAAAAAAATACTTTTAATAAAAACATAACTGGACTTATGGACCATTCCCACTCTGGAGCTTGGACAGTGAACCTGTTAAAACTGAGCCACAAAATGCCTCCACATTCTCAGTTAATGTATATAAAAAGCGGGCACCCTAAGAAGCGGTAAATATGTAGCGTAGCGAATCGATACGATAACGAAGTTGGTGGTGGATATTGCATCTGTCGCGAGGCTGCGGAGGCGGACATCGAGCCACACTGCCGGAAAATTTATATTGCCTCGCAGAAAAGTTGTCTTCGTCTTCATTTCACTTGTGGCGTTTGTGTATTGAGAGTTGTATCTTTTTAAAGGAAATGTTTATCAAATAGTGTGTCAAAATATTCCAGAACAACCTGAATCTCGGAAAACTACGTTTTTTTTTGTAATTACATTCTCTGCTTTGAAAACGAGCCCTTAGATTAAAGTGCGTTAAGATTTTCATTTCACTTGTGGCGTTCGTTTATTGAGAGTTGCAGGAAATGTTGGTCAAATAGTGTGTCAAAATATTCCATAACAACCCGAATCCCGGAAAACTACGTTTTATTTTGTAATTACATTCACTGCTTGGAAAACGACCCCTTAACCCAACATTCACAACCAATCGACACGCTTCCGTGCCGAGTTGAACATCAAACTATGGTATCGAAGGAGTCCTCTAAACGCTTTTCACACATTCTAATCCAGTCGGTCAAAATCAAATCCTCAGTTTAAATCAAATAGAAGATTAATTCTTTCGACAGTTATTTGCTGTCAAGGCAAAAAAGGTATTAATTAATACATTTATAATTTTCGACACGACAGGCTGTCGAATAGTTACGAATAGCCGGAACCTCACATACAGAAACTCTGCTTTTATGAAATCCTTTTTAACGCACCATTAGGAGCTTAATTTACTTTTCACTCCTCTTGCTCAAAAAATCAATATTATGCGTAGTTTCTCCTTCTCCTCACTTTTTTATTTTGTACCTAATCAAGAATTACAAAAAAATCAACTATTATCATCATCACAAATCAATCGACCAATATTAAATTAAAATGACGTAGTGCAAACCGTCCCCGACAATAAAGTTAGGTCTTGAATTTTTCTGCAGAGTTAGAAATTATCTTTTGTGAAGGAGATAATGAACTTTACTCGGAAGTCTATTAGTTATGCTTTAACAAGTTTTCGATGTCTGCTAACGACATTCATTTATCTTACTTATATCCAACTTTATACTTAAGTAGTTCGGACGAGTTTTCAATATTGACGCGGGGATAGGAAGATGGTATTAAATAAGTAAGATAAGATAAGATTATTGAGTAGAGGCTATGGTTACGACATTTTTGATCAATACAAACATTTTTGATCTATAAATAAAATTGAAGTGTCTGTTTGTAATGTCAATACAACAGCTTTTTACTAAATGCATATGCATTTGTCGTGCAACCTGTGGGTCAGTCTGCTGTACTCAGCGGACACTCAATGCCCTTCGTGTACAATATAACTTTTAGAATGTGGTTGGGGCTGCCGAGATGCTGTCGTGCGTCCAGCATGTTTATGGAGGCCCAGATTGATGGCTTTCATGCCATCATGAGAAAGAGAGCGGCCTCCATACTGCATCGTATCCGAGCGAGCTCCAACAGTATTCTGAAAGTAGTAGCGGACCGGTTAGACGGTCCTTTACTTAGACACTGGGTCGCACTCCATGTGTGAATTTGATGCCGTTTGTTTTATTTTTGTGTTTTACTAACATTGTTCCTAAGTACTTACTAACACAAATATGGATGATCCTGTAATGGATAGTCTGAAATAAAGTTATTATATTTATATATTTAAAAAAAACATTTTTTTTTTGTTTTTCTGTTCGTCTGTTTTTTCCGCTAATCTCCGAAACGGCTGAACCGTTTTTCACGGGATTATCACTGGCTATCTAAAAGTCACTTTTATTGGAAGGCTACAGGGGCAAAACAAGAAATGTCACAAAAACAAAAAGTTAATAAAAAAAGTAAAAAAAATAAAAAAGTTAAGTAATTAACATTTTAATCATACACAGCCGCTCCAAATAAACACTCGACATAACCTCAAAGTTGACATAAGTATTTTGACAGCTTGGACATTCCTTCTTAAGTTCCGTTAAGGGACCTGTCCTGTTTTGTTCCTGTATACTGTTTTGAGACTTAAGTAATACATCTGACTATACATGTTTTAACGCTTTTTGTTTAATGCCAAATAAAAATACGCGGGAAAATGAAAATATTGCCATCAAAAATAAACTTTTTGCATTTTAGTGACATTCGTTTTTGTACCTGTACTCTTCATTTTAGAAAAAGAATAAAGATCTACGCGGGCAAAGCCGCAGCTAGTCTAACATAAATCCATACTATAAAAATGCGAAAGTATAACTCTGCCTTTCTGACTGTTATCTTTTCGCAGGTAGGTCGTCAGTTTTTTTATCCCGGTAGTAGTTTCCCGTGGGATAATTTCCGAGTACCACGCGGGCGAAGCCGCAGGTTAAAGCTATTATTGTATATTTATTAAATACCTATTATATTATTGGTGTGAACAATGTGTTTTTTTAACGCGATGCCGTGAATACACTACTCACTGAAAAATTTGAAAGAATATTAATCAATACTTATAGCAATGACTACATGACGGTTAACGACTTATTGCCATAGAATACGTTTTTGAACAACATTTTCTTTTTTTTTAAGAATTTTATTATGTACCCGAAGAATTGCCAAACTGAAGTGGCAGTGGGCAGGGCACATTACTCGCAGAACGAAGATGGCCGATGGGGCCGAAAGGTTCTAGAGTTGTGACCGCGTACCGGAGGACGTAGCGTTGGAAAGCCTCCCACAAGGCGGACCGATGACCTGGTGAATGCCGCCGGAATTCGCTGGATGCGGGAAGCACAGATCCGGTTGAAGTGGCGGTGCTTGGGGGACGCCTTTGTTCAGCTGTGGACGTCTTTCGGCTGAAATGATGATGATGATGAATTTTAAGCTATGACAATTTATTATATTATATTATATTAATTTATTGAAACTTTCAACTAAACTAACGTAAGTATTTGCGTTTGTAGCTAAAAGAGTTTTTAATAAATAGAGTTTAAATAAGAAAAAGAAGAAATAAGAAGAAGAGGAACATTAAATAGGAGTAAAACTCTATTTATTAAAAACTCTTTTAGTTACAAAGACTCGCAACTACATAGTAATAATATTCTGCAAGTTAACTATCTAAGCTATACCGAGGCATAGATTAAAACAGATGGTTCAATCCGCAAAATCATTAAAAGCGACTCTTGCTACGACACAATCAAGTGCAAATAAGGTCGCACAGCGCTTTACTACAGTTTTATTATAAATTTTTTTTATTACCCGCGTTATGTTCACTTATTAGTTGCATCTCTTTTTATCGCGTAACTCTTATATCTTTTGACTACGTCACACTCACTGAATTGGCCCAACAAGTACAACCCATGGCGTAGTTGTAGCTTCATACTTAAAATGCGGAGTGAACCATCTGATTCATCTGTGGCTAACATCGTTACACGACATGAAAGCTTCCTTAAAACACTTTTACCCTTTTCAAATAATTCCCTGCCCCCTATAAAACTTGATATCAAGTTATATACACCCATGGGCATAATACGCCATGAAACGATTACGTATCTACCATAAAATTTAACGTGACTGTTTGGTCTAGTGGTCGCAAGTAATACTGATGAGCATGATGTCCTCCTGGGTTCGATTCCCGGGTCGGGCAAAACTTTATTGGGTTTATTCATCTGGAATTTCTCAGTAACAGCCCGAAGTCTAGTTTTGTGCCCGGTTGATGGCAATAGGGTCGCCCCTATTACATGGGACTTAAACATAACTGGCCAAATTTGGGTGTACTATCGGTATGTAACCTCTGCTTATCTCTTCGGGTATAACAAGCATGATGTTATGTACAAAATTGAACATGAAGTTTCTGGCATAAACTTGGAAGTTTTCTCCTCTACAGGAGTTGAGTATTTGCTATGTGAAGTGAGCACACTTGAAACTAGTGAAGGATGTCTGTATGAGAGGACTTGAACTGTATTGCATTCGGAGAGTTAGGCTGCCATCAGACGGACTGCATTTCGACTGGACTGCGCAGTTGGTTAGAAGTTTCGTTGCAGTTATGCATCGAAAATAATAGGTATGCTTACAAGCATTCAAACTGCAATTTTTGCAGCTGGCGTGCAGTTCAAATGCAGTCCGTCTGTTGAGACCCTTACAGATCGATATTATCTAATAGTACTGCTTAATGTATTATTTGCTGTGTAGCGAATTTCGTATAAATTATTATATTATATAACTGCCTAAAATAATAAAGCTGAAGAGTTTGTTTAAACGAATATTAATCTCTGGAACTACTCATAATCATATTCAGCCTATTATTGTTCCCACTGCTGGGACACAGACCTCCTCTCTGCAGCCTGCGCTGGCCCAGTGCGGGTTGGTAGATGTCGCATGTCTTTGAATTTTTTGGTTCTAAGTTTTCCTTCACCGTTTTTGAGACCAGTGGTGATGAAATTATTTACACAAAGTAAAGCGCCTGCTTGGGTTCGAACCCACGACCTACAACTCGTAAGTCGGGGCCGTTACCACTGGGCCACCACTGCTCTCACTGGGCCACCACTGCTCTCAACTGGGCCACCACTGCTCTCACTGGGCCACCACTGCTCTCACTGGGCCACCACTGCTCTCTGGAACTACTAGTCGAAATTAAAAATTATTTTTGCACTTGTTAGCCCAATTCTTAAGGAAGGTTAAAGGTTATTTACAATCACAACCCTTAAGAGTTAAGCAAATAGAAAAAAGCCATAAACGCTAAGCGAAAATGAAATAACAGCGCGGGCTGGCGTTGCGATGCGACTTCATGCGACGCGGTGGGACTTACGATTACCACGTGACCAAAGTTGCGGGCAGACGCTAGTTTCAAAATATTTATAACTACTGAATTGTAACACGAGTTTCTCTATGTATTTTCCAATCCACTACAATTTTGACGTGTAATTTTCTGTTAATTTGTTGCAACTAAGTATTATAATTGTATCAAGTTCTTTCGTTTAGAGTTACCAATATCTTTTCGGGGTATTAATTAAATTGCAAATGTAGTCAAAGTATTAACCTGCAAATAAATAGCAGGAGTGTTTGCCTGAATACTCAAAAATACAGGAAAAAAAAACGAGGCACTCTGGGACTGCCGATTGAAGTGAAAACTAAGTAACGCTATCTAACGAAAATGTCAGGAATTTATGTCGCTTACTGTCAGTACAAGAACGAAAGCTGTAGCTCCATTAAAAAAAAAAAAAATTAAACAGAGTGCGCTGTCAACAAAAACTTCAACGTCTTACGAATTTTCGATCAGGTCACGCGAGTGACCAAGCGAGTTTAAAATTTTTTTCCCATCCCAAAAACGGTGCACAACGCCGCTAAAGAACTTTCAATTAAAAATTAAAAAAAAAATACATTACTAATTATAGTAATTATACAATATGATTGTTTGGTCTCGGACTGTACAAACTTAAAGGAAAGGTAGTTTGCTGTATTTTATCAATAAAATTCAGGTCGGAACCCAACCCCCCCCCTGAATGACAGCCATTTTTGTATTTTGATCGCATTGTATATGCCCATTTTCTTGCTGACTGTAATTTTTTTTCAAAATCTGTGAATGTAGATCAAAATGTCTCAAAAAGTTAAGGACAGTCTCTTAAGACCGTTTTCCTGTAGCTACAACGGTTAAGGTAGCTGTCCTTGCTGCCCCATCTCAAAATTCAACCCTGTATAGGTTGTAGCAGTTATGTATAGTCTACGGGGCAGTTAATATGGGTTGCGTAGGTAGGTATATTTGTATTTATGCATGCTATAAAAGAGGGTTCAAACTGCGGATGCCTACTCGAGGAAATAACATTATTTTCGCCAGATTTCCCTCGCGGAGGCATTCAGGTACGCTGACGCAAAGCAAAGGGTGCTAATGGACGAAATTGAACGGAAACGTAATTTCAAATCTCTTACGACCCCCGTCGAGCAGGCTCGTGCTCGAGCCCGTTCGATAACCCATCGTTGCAATAATGGATGACTACGAGTACTACGGTGTATTTGACGTGAGCTGGGATTGTGATCACATACCTAGTAATTATTAAAAACCCCTCGGTTGTGGAACAGAGTTCGTTCCCGAATTTGTGTTTACGATATTTTTCTTTATCAAGGTTATATAATATTAAAACTGATACTGATATATTTTAAAGATAAGCTCAATTTTAAACTCTCTTTGCAAGAGTGTATCGCTCTATTCGAATAAAACGCTTTTCAGTGAAAGAAAACAATTCTTTTACATTCTTCTAACTCTTTTGACAATTGACGTGAATAAACGCAGTGCAAAAGTTGTTTACTTTCACCAACTGAATAAATACTGCAAAGTAATTTAAAAATTAACACCAATTCAACGAAAGGGAACGATGCTCACCCATAAAATTCGATTTAAAACAGACAGCTTTTAAACTAATCTTGATTTAAATCTAATCTGATTCATTATCATCATCTGCCGAGCCCCTTTCCAACTATGTTGGGGTCAGCTTTCAACCAGGATGCAGCTAAAATACCAGTATTTTACATAAAGCGACTGCATCCCAGTTATTGGTACACGACACTCCTTGGAACAAAGTTACAAGACTCTCAAATCTAACCTGCCTCATCCTAGTCAAAAATTGACCTAAATATTTCTTACCATGCTTCATTAATTCGACAACAAGTACCAGATCTTTATTATGATCACAAATCAAAATACGTCATCGATCTACGCAATAAACTCGGCACACGGTATCCAGTATCTAGTAAATTATTCTATCAACTGTCGTTAAGCGCCTGTCAGCTCGAAATCGGGTCGCTGCGGTACTTATTGCTTGTCGAAACGGACTAGTGAACTGTCAAAATACAATTTAGTATCATCCATCCAGCTTAATGATCCGAAATCTGGCCTTGATGTATTGCTGTAATTAATAGTGAAGGTTTTTAGATGAGAAGATAGATGGTATGGTAGAGAGTTTGGCTGAAATCATTATGTCTGAAAAACATAGTTACAGTCGTGTAGAGGCATAGTCCTGTCAAAATTTGTTGGGGACCCTTTTTACCAGATTGTGGTGAACCTCAAAATGAGGGTACCGTTTAAAGCTGTTTTCAGACCAGCGCGATTTGTCGCGCGCCGCGACACCGGTTATTGTTATACCGTGAAGTTTTGTATTGTTCGTGTCGCGTCGCGCGACAAATCGCGCTGGTCTGAAAATAGCTTAAAACAAAAATACGTCCTGACTTGGAAGGTTAAATTGCTATTGTGATCTTACCAAGAGAGTGCAAGAACAAGCGAAGCGAGCTCGAAAATTGAGGCATCCTGACTCGAATAGGTTACATTTTCTAAAGTAAATCAATTCAAGAGCTTGAGAAATGAACTGCGCCTGTAGCTTGAAGCCTTAAACTAATAACGTAAATTTTCTTTTTCTTTTTCATAATTTGCGGGCTTTTCATCGATAGGGATTGGAGGTTGTGAATAACATTTTATGAAGATTCGTTCGGAGGTCCCTGTAGCCCGAGGGGCCCGAATCATTGATATACGGCTCACAGTAGCTACGCCCCTGGTTACAATGGTTAAGCAGTTGAGCTAGATAATTCGGAATAAACCAATTATTTGTACCTACTTAGTTTCCTTGAAGCAAACCTGTGCAAATTCCCGCTATTTCTATTCACCAGACATTATTCTGGTAAAGTATTTCGACTAACCCGATAATTCGTCGAAGCATCTGAGGTACATGTACCATGGACTCCATTTTTTCAACTTTTCAATCAACTTTATTTTCTCTCCACAATATACATATGATATTTTACATTAGTCAGATTCGACAATGATACACAATTCAGGTAAGTATATATTGTGGGAGACTGGTGCCTAAGCTAGGCTCGTGGCCTGTGTTTCAGGACACCAGGATCCCACCCCTTTACATTTTCATTTTATAAATTATGTACTAAGCGCGCTGACAGAATGTATTATAGCGAGATTAAAATCTAGGTTAAGTATGCGAGACGAATGTTAGTAGATGTGTAGTATGGGTGATAGTGTGGGTGTGTTAGTGTGTGGGTGTGTGAGAGCGTGTGATTGTGTGTTTAGGTCATTATAAGGATGTTTTCAGTATCTGTATAATTTAATTTTAGTAACCAGTCAGTTAGCTTCTTTTTGCATTTATTCTTTGTGAGACTAAAGATCTGTAATCCCTTATGTGTTTTGTTGTATGAATAGCCACCTAGATAGCAAAAGAAACGCCTTGCAAAATTTGTTTTGTGACGTAGATTCTACGGTAGATTTGAAATAAGATTAGACAAACCATTTTTACAGTCCGTTCAACCGATTCTGATTTCTATACCGTAGGTATAAGGGTGGCATTAAAAGCAAAAAAAGTGGTTACAATACCAACTGTTTACTGCAGCTGCCATTTGTCATGCCACCAACGCAATAGAAGTCAAAATTTGTTGCACGGATTGTATGGAGTACTAAATTATTCTAAAATTGAGCCTTGTGTCGGCTTTTCTGTTTGTATGTTTTTACAGCTAAATTAGCGAACTGATTTTGATTAAAGTATACTCTATACTTTCATAGTACAAAAAGTAGGTAACAGTGTTAGTTGCATATTTTTTTCTTTACCCAACTTCCCCTAGAAAGAGGATTAGTTTTATAAAGTTTATAATATGAAACCTAACTCTCTTGTGATCTAGTCATAAGTTTAATATCCAGGATTCCCTGATGCTTCGGCCTTAATAAATGTTATAAGGAAACTCATTTTTCATACCAACTAAGTAGATGGAAAGGGTTCTTTGATATGAAAGTAATGGAAATGAATTTGCGAAATGGATGCGAGGGTACCTACTCATATCAATCAATTTTTCAGATGTTATTATGAACGTTTTTGTTTGATCTTTGGAGGATTTATTTACTAATTCGTTTCAAAAACTAAATACATTAGTTATTGAAATTTAAAAATACTCATAGTGTTATCAATAGTAAAATATACGACATTTTATTCAATAAGCTATGTTAAATTAATTCTTATTTTAATACTAAAAGTATTGTTTTGACTATTGTAGTATCGACTGAGTTCGCGGATGGCACGACTAACCAATCACGGCGCATTACTTGGAACGGAGGTATAATGGGGGGGGAAAACGCCATCTTGTTTGTCGTGCCAGTCCGGCGAGCTCAGTCGTGGATAAGACGTCGAGATACGAGTACTAAGGCTCGAGCTGTGTTTTTAAAGATACCTAGTGTTGATTGTGAGGTATACCTGATTTTGTGTGTTGGATGGAGGAATACAATATGTAAGTACATGAACAAGTGCCTATTATTTCTGAAACCTTATTTTCAAAAGCCATGAACCTGAATGATAGTTAATTTTCATATTTAAACTATTACTAGACTCTCTGTAAGAATACGGAGTCTACATCTCAGAAGTGGGTAAAGATTCCTGTTTTGGCTAGTTAAATATTTTTCTACCCTTAATTATTTTTATGTGGGTTTATTTTATTTTTCCTCTTAACTTGTTATTATATATCTTCTACGTTATCAATTTGTTTTGGTTCTTGACTGTTCAAATCACATTGATATTCTTATTTAAAGTAAAAACAAAAATTAACGTTTTTTTATTGTATTGTAATGAAACACGACCTAGCTACGCTTTTTTAGAAATTTGCTTTACACTTTGAGGGACACTAAACGCCCCAGACCCCAGATGTAATAACAATAAAAATTCTATTGTCTCGTTCAGTGCCCTTCAACTGATTAATACAGACCTACATACAAATTTGATTTCTTTTAATATAACTTTATTGTTTTATGTAATAAAACATCGTGGATCGAGCCGGG
Organism: Conistra vaccinii; assembly: GCA_948150665.1. Classification (NCBI taxonomy): domain Eukaryota; kingdom Metazoa; phylum Arthropoda; class Insecta; order Lepidoptera; family Noctuidae; genus Conistra; species Conistra vaccinii. The sequence goes on along the minus strand of OX411327.1, from coordinate 11,662,054 downwards.
CGGACCGACGAGCATCGAGCCGGGCGGACCGCCGAGGATCGAGTCGGGCGGATCGCCGAGGATCGAGTCGGGCGGATCGCTGAGGATCGAGCCGGGCAGATCGCCGAGCATCGAGCCGGCTGGACCGCCGTGCATCGAGCCGGCTGGACCGCCGTGCATCGAGCCGGCTGGACCGCCGAGCATCGAGCCGGCTGGACCGCCGAGCATCGAGCCGGCTGGACCGCCGAGCATCGAGCCGGCTGGACCGCCGAGCCTCGAGCCGGCTGGACCGCCGAGCATCGAGCCGGCTGGACCGCCGAGCATCGAGCCGGCTGGACCGCCGAGCATCGAGCCGGCTGGACCGCCGAGCATCGAGCCGGCTGGACCGCCGAGCATCGAGCCGGCTGGACCGCCGAGCATCGAGCCGGCTGGACCGCCGAGCATCGAGCCGGCTGGACCGCCGAGCATCGAGTCGGCTGGACCGCCGAGCATTTAGCCGGCTGGACCGCCGAGCATCGAGCCGGCTGGACCGCCGAGTATCGAGCCGGCGGACCGCCGAGCATCAGGACAACTCTCTCCTAGCCATGCAAGCTGCAACTCACCAAGAAGCTGTAAGAGCTGCCGTTAGCGTAGCTCAATAAGGCAGCCGCAAGCTAGCGCGGTGAGAGACTTGCTAGCTGCAGACCACAGGTGAGTCGACTTCTCCATTTGGATTATCTATTTTTTCGGAAGTTGTCAATGTTTTAAAATCTATGGCTGATAATGGTGCCGACAAATTAGGTTCCCTGAACATCACGATTCCGGAATATGACCCAAGTAAACGGGAACAGACAATGACTATGTGGCTTCATAAAGTCAATGAGTGCGCAACCATTTATATGTGGTCGGAGAAGCAAGTAATACATTTTACATTACCAAAACTAAAGGGTATTGACCAAAGATGGTACAAGGGGCCTTCCGTCAGTCCTGTTTACTTGGGCTGAATGGCAGGAGAAACTTTTGGCTACTTTTCCATCACATGAAAATTATGGCCAAATGCTGAGTGATAAAATGTGTTGGCCAAGCGGGCTAAGTTCACGGACTCCTTAGAAGAGTATTATTATGACAAACCGTCCCTAATCAATAGATATGGTGTAATTGGGAAAAGGGCGGTCGAATGCATTTTACATGGCATCGACGACCGGTCGGTTAGATTAGCTGCTGAGGTAGCTCAATTTTTCGACCCTAAAAAAAAAAAACACCTTTCGTATTTACATAATGCTCGAAATACTAAATTCAACCACGAGCATAAACTATATAGCTACCGGTCAATCTTAAAAATACCAAAATAGCTCAAACCCTAGGCGGCCTACAAGTTGTTCAAATTGCAAAAAGGAGGGTGGATCATGTCACATTTTAGTGCACTCATCCCGTTAAGAAGTGTAGTCGATGCAATAGAATAGGTCATGAGGTAGAAGAGTAGGGGTTGATTCTTCAAAAATAACCACCCGGTGTCGAAACTCTGCTTTTGCATAACGTTTATAGATTTGGGAGTTAATGCTCAATACTAATGTTGTCAGCATTTCGAAATTAAGGTTCGAGTTATAGTGCCAATAACTTTCCGTTTGAGTTATATACTCGTAGTACTACACTAGCGAAACTACAACTTTCATTAGAGCCAATCAAACTTCAATCTTCTTAGCCTTTTCCCAACTGTCTTGGGGTCGGCTTCCGGTCTGGCCGGATGCGGCTGAGTGCCAGTGTTTTGCATGGAGAGACTGCCTATCTGACCTCCACAACCCAGTAACTGGATACTTAATACGATACCCCTTGGTAAGACTGGTGTTACCTCAAAATTAAAGTTATCTCTTTACTTTTCTTAAATTAACGCCATATATCTTAAGATCAAGTAGTAGACCCAAAGAGCTATCGCTATACCAACTAAATTATCAATGTGTTGCAGAAATAGAACTATAATAGGTATTTTCGGTCGTAGTTATGTTGCTGAAAAACAGTCTATTACAAATATTTAAATTCAAAAAGTATGTTATAAGTTGCTACTACACAAATGCAAAAGAACATAAAATTACAGTTAATTTATCTATCAACACGTTGACACAATAAAATATTTACAAATCTACAAAATTCAACAACACCTCATTCAATCTCATTCTCACCTACGCATTTTTCTCCCGATAACAATTTGCTCGAGAAATGCTCACCCCGCGCCGTAGGGAGTGCGGAAACCCCGATTGATCTGAAACACCATGCCAGTGGCATAGTGGCACTGTTGTCCTTTGAATTCTTATAAAAAAACAAAAAAACTATCGCGATTTAGGATAGACTATAGGTGTGCATTTTTGGGATGTTTTCTTATCTTATGAGGGATTTAATTCCTGAAAGAAGAATTAAACAAACCCAAGTAGAGTTAGCTGGTAGGAATAGGGCTGCATCAGAGTCATGATGTCGTTACCCAAGTAACAAAATTTGGTACTATAAAGGTCCTGACAACGTTTTAGAACGTGCTAATTAGTGTTCATGATTAGTACTGTAATGGTTTTGTAAAATTTTGCAGAACCCCAAAGCGGCCCTAGTTTTATCACTCATTTGTTCTATAAACATGACATAAAGGCCGTCACGGTGATAAATCAGCTCTATAGTTGAAATGTAAAAGTGTCGATAAACGCTTTTTGGTGCTAAGATGGTGCTGTCTGCGACGTTCGTGTCGCGAATTTGCATTATAAAAGTAAACAAAACATGGTTGTGGTGCTATTATGCGACATAAACGATGCCAGTGATCTTTTTATTATATTTGTAAGTGTCATAGAAAACAAAACGTATCGGGTAATTATTCGATATGACATTTGCCATTGTTCCTTAAAGGAAAATAAAACCGACATACTACAAAATATTCATGGGCCGTAACTCTGTCATAACTTGCACTTAAATAATTGTATCGATAAAATCAATATGCTAATTTCAAATTTGGCAATTCGCCCTTCTTAATTTTCGTGTTTTAATTAAAAGTAAATTAATAAAATAAGGACTTGTCCCGACTGGCTGCTATAGTACACATTGGCTCCAGCCATGGTGCTTATGTGCTATCATGGCAGAAAACAGCAGCCATATTTTCACTAAAAACGAAACAGGGTTTCATTGATTAAATATAAAATAGTGTACTCAAAATAAATTTATTCGTATAGTTGCATTAAATGCACCCTGGGGCATAATTTGCGATATGGTAAATACGTAACCTAATTAGTCCATTACTTATAAATTTTAGTGCTTTTGTGGTACGCTTTGGTCTTGTAACGGTGACACAAACTGACTGAATAGAGCTATTAACAATTTAATACTATGGTACTATTTAGTACTATAGAAGAGTTTTCATTACTTTTACAGAACTGGCCCCATAGCGATGTTGAGGGAGCTAAAAGGTTACGTAATGGTTGTGCAAGGTACTTTAGTAGTGCAGATTGATCCTGTAATTGTGTTTTCGATACCGTTACAATACTCGTGCTGTAGAAATTATTTTGACGCATTATTAATGCAAAATAGATGAGTACATAAAAGTGTCAGTAAGGCCGTGTAGAATTCTTAATGGTACCATAATCGCTTTTTGCATATCTATTACAGTGCAACACTCTAAAGATTCCTTTGTATGGTCCTGTAAGCGTTTTAAAAGCTTAATTTTGGATCTTAAAAGCTCGTTAATCTTTTAGGACCAAAACGCTCTGTTAAAACCCTTTATAGTGCAAGCAGTCACAATAGGTACTATTATGGGCGTACTATATCACTGTCTGGTGATTAAACGCGCAGTTTACAGCTCAAGGCGCAGATAGTGCGATTCAAAGAATAGTTAGAATTCTACATATCAACATAGAAACGACATTAACATTTATTGTTATTTCTACATTTATATCTGTGATCCGTATGGTTTACAGGTAAATAGTTTTCTATTCTAACCTAAAGGATCCTCGGTTTGATGACGTACTCAAATTATATGTTGAAGAATAATGAAGTGTGTTGGCTGCTTGAAATTAAAATGCAATGATCATCTAGCTGATGTTCAGTATGCATATTCTAGTAGCATAAATCGAACACCATAGAGGCTCTATTCGGCATTAGACTATCGGGTCCAAGTGACTATAAGTGTTTCCGACCTGTCAGACGACTTATCTGGTCTTTTAAACCTACTTTTACTTATAAGCTGTTAGAAGCTTATCAGTCAGGCTTATCACAAATTACAAATTTTACCCCATGTCAAATTGAGGATATTGCCCGAACATGAAAATCTAACTGGTCTTACTCGACAGTTTGTTTCAAGTGACAAAATTGAGGTGTGGTTCAATTTTAATACAACATATGACATTTCGTCTGGCAATAACAGCGAATAACCTAATTAGGTGTTCTTACAGCAAATGTCAATATTATTATTCAATTTGTGATTAAAAAACATTTACCTGTTTCAGTTTTACCTACAGGTTTACCTTTAAAGTTTCTGGGCCATGAAATAATGCCCGTATATACATATTTGTGATGAACGAACCTTTATCTGTTTCAGTTTTACTTACAAGTTTACCTTTCAAGTTTCTGGGACATGAAATAATGCCCGTATAATATATACATCGAGCTATGAAATAATGCTCGTGGGCCATGAAATTATGCCCGTATATGTACTTCGAGCCATGAAATAATGCTCGTTTCTAATTATAGTGGGCTTGAAATATTGCCCGTATATACATATTTGTGACTAGAGCTTCTGTTCGCGACTTCGTCCGCGTGGAATAGTTACTTTGGGCTAACGCTTAAAAAACCCCGATTTTGAAACGTCCTTCATTGGTACTCCGCTCCTATTGGTCTTAGCGTGATGATATATAGCCTTACTCGATAAATGAGCTATCTAACAGTGAAAAATTCTTCAAATCGGACCAGTAGTTTCGGAGCCTATTCGGTACAAACAAACAAAAAATCTTTCCTCTTTATAATAGAAGTATAGATTAACAAACTTTTATCTGTTTCAGTTTTACTTACAGGTTTACCCATCATGTTTCTGGGCCATGAAATAATGCCCGTATATGTACATCGAGCCATGAAATAATGCTCGTGGGCCATGAAATAATGCCCGTATATCTACATCGAGCCATGAAATAATGCTCGTGGGCCATGAAATAATGCCCGTATATATGTATGTACATCGAGCCGTGAAATAATGCTTGTTTCTAATTATAGTGGGCCATGAAATACTGCCCAAAATTGTGATTTGTAATTTGTAAATAAAATAATAATCAAATGTTTATAAAATAACAGTTGTACCTATAATAATTCGATCAGTTGTTTTCTTGGCACTTAATATAACAGTTGATATGCTGTATAATGTGATACGTGTGCGTAAAATAATTACCGTACTATTTTGATGTATTAATTTGGTCAATAATTAATTGTCGTCGATAATATTTTGGCTAGGTATATTGAAGTTGTTTGTGTTCACAAATACACGAGGACTTGTAATGTACCTTGGATGGCCGACTGTTATCAATAGTAAAATATACGACATTTTATTCAATAAGCTATGTTAAATTAATTCTTATTTTAATACTAAAAGTATTGTTTTGACTATTGTAGTATCGACTGAGTTCGCGGATGGCACGACTAACCAATCACGGCGCATTACTTGGAACGGAGGTATAATGGGGGGGGAAAACGCCATCTTGTTTGTCGTGCCAGTCCGGCGAGCTCAGTCGTGGATAAGACGTCGAGATACGAGTACTAAGGCTCGAGCTGTGTTTTTAAAGATACCTAGTGTTGATTACTAGACTCTCTGTAAGAATACGGAGTCTACAATAGGTACTTAACTTTTCTCACGAAGTAAAAAAATAAGAGCAGGTTATGCATTCGGCGAGTCTTTTTTTATTTTTGTTTCATTTATGTAGGTACTTACATCAATTTCTTTGTGATTACTAAGTCGATTTAAGTAATTCCTTTTTAGTTAGGTAGAAGAAGTTCGTGCGGTGGTCCCATATATACATTTTATTATCTTTGCTTGGGTATTTTGAAACACTATAAATTTATTAAGGCTGTGGCAAATAACTAACAAATACACCAACTTCTGGAATGAAATGAATTTTTCATAATGTACTAATTTTTATTTACCTCCTCGTGTTTGAGTGTACACACGGCTACACATCAAGCTATAAATTTCCAGCTTATGGTGATCTCGCATTGTAAACGATTTCCGTACAATGCGAGGTCAGCTTAAACTGGAAATGTATAGCTTGATGTGTAGCCGTGTGTACCTGTTATTAAATATGCTCAACCCTTCGGAGAATACAGGCGTGACATTATGCTGTCTATATAATAAATAAAAATAAATTAAATATATTATAAAATTTAATGTATCAAAACATTTTAATTGAAGCTTAAAAAATTCCATAGAATATTAGTACAGTTTATGTTGACATGGCCACATATTATATGCCATCTATATCTATACATATAATAAAATTGTAGAAAAGTGGTGTCTGTACAATGGAAATATATAAAAAAAAAGTAGCAGGGGTTGATATTATATCGATGCCAAACCCGAGATTGTAATAAAAATTTTTTTTGTCTGTTTGTCTGTTTGTCCGTTTGTCTGTTTGTCTGTTTGTCTGTGTGTTTGTGCACGCTAATATCAGAGACGGGTTATTCGATTTAGATGCGGTTTTCACTAATATATTGTAGTAAGCTTCACTGAACATTTAGTGTTTATTTCATGTCAATCGGTTAATAAATAAAAAAGTTATGTCAATTTAAAGAATCACGGCGAACATTTGTTAAGGTATTCTATCAGAGTACCTACGTACACGCCTCGCGCCTGCGCGTCCGTGGCTATATAAAGCGCGCTGAGAGCCGCGCCGCTACCAAGTCCGGTTAAGCAGCGAGGACCTTAGTGGTCACCTGTGAGATGCCCAAGCCAAAAAAAAAAAGAAAACCGCGCCGCTGCCATAAGGATTCAGTTATTCGTAGCGAACGCACGTATCCTGGAGAGTTTATGCGAATAGTTGCATTCGATTATTGCGATTCACTTGAATACTGACTGTTTGCATTTTCATTATTTTAGGGTTTGTAGGTTAGGTTCTTTTTCTTAGTTTTTGTAAATAAATATTGTAAGTATTTGGTATAGGTTAGGCGGTTCTTTCCTTGATTTTTGGGTATTGACTTATCTTAATTTTTATTTAGGGTTTGTAAATAAATATTGTAAGCATTTGTTGTAGGTTAGGCATTTCTTTCCTTGATTTTCAGTATACTTATCTTAATTTGTATTTAGGGTTTCTATATAAATATTATAAGTATTTGAGTATTTCAAGAAAAGAAATGCCTAACCTATACGTTAGGCATTTCTTTTCTTGAATTTCTTTTTTAAGTATAAGTTTATTAGCTCAGGTTAGTAACTACATGCTACCCAGTAGAATTTTTAGAATCCTGCTTTTTTATAATTGCTCCTGGACTACCAGCACATAAAATAAAATTAGAAGTATGCGTACCCATACTTAATGCTTCTTAGAAATTTAAGCCCCCTAAAACTTTGCAATGGCACCAGGTTAAAAGTGACCAATTTACAACGGAATCTGATAGAAGCAGAGATTTTAACATGGTGTGGAAAAGGAGAAAGTGTTTTCATTCCTCGGATTCCTCTCATTCCAAACAATTTTCTATTTAGTTTTAAACGAGTCCTGTTTCCAGTCCGCTTATGTTTTGCGATGACAATTAATAAAGCCCAAGGTCAGACGCTGAAAATTGTGGGTGTAGATCTAAGTATCAGCTGTTTCTCGCACGGTCAGTTGTATGTGGCTCTGTCACGGGTGAGCAAATAGCAATCCTAGGAGCCTGTATGCTTTAATCCCCGATGGCCATACGTCAAATATCGTATACAGAGAAGCATTACGCAACTGTAAACTAAATTTTTAGCTACCCAAACGACGGTATATGTAATTCAAAATATGCTGCCCGAAAAGTCAATATTCCACGCGGACGAAGTCGCGGGCACAGCTAGTCATACTATATAATTTCCTCGGGGGAGGCTGGATCGCTTCAACGCGAATGTATACGTACATCCGTGGTGGGGCGACCCGGACTGCCAGGCACTTCTTCTCATGCAACCGAGCGGGTGGGCAGGTTGCGGATAGCCCAACTCCGGCTGCGGGACCGACCACTAGCGGTCACACTGACTGTTAGTGGGCGATGCCGCACTCGGAGCATCTTCATCTAATGAGATCCCGGACAAGAGAAGTTCCCGAAAGCCAAATCCCAGGCGTAGGGTAACCTATACACCCCTTCCTATGAATCCATCACCTAACCAAACTACCCCACCCTCCCCGTATCCTGACATATCCCGTCGATCCTAAATCCCTAGGCCAACTCCCAGGCCTAGGGTGTCCCCCAAATAACCCACACCCTGTATCCACCAAATGCCTTCCCTCCTATCCTTTTACTCCCGTCGGTCCCAGAGGAAGGGTAACCTCGATTCCAAAAAAGCCCACCCCCACAACCATGAACATGCAGGAAGATAATAAATCTACCCAGGTGGGTCCCGGCCAAGCCGGGGAATCCCACACCGCTCCGGCGGTTAGCCCCCATCGTAATATGGGGGGGGCATCCAACTGCAGTATGGATTCTTTGATGCCGCGCTTCTTAGCACGGCCGGCAGCTGATTCAGCGCCCACTACCCAGGTAGCGACTTACGCGCCCACAAACCCGACCTCGGCAGCGACTCACGCGCCGATACCCACTTCACGGAGTATGCTTCCCACGAACCTCTGGCAACAGAGTGTTGTGCGGAGCAGCACGACTTACCCAGACAATGACCAAGACGAGCACAGACAGACCGATACGGGGAAGGATGTCGTACCTGGCAGCTCTGCCACTCTCCCGGTTGAAGTTGAAGTACGCCCGCTGGAACAGCGCGGAAAAATCTCAGGCCGGGAGAAGAGGGAAGTAGGCGACCGAGAGCGTTCGCACCGCGAAGGCAACTGCCAACGCGAAGCGCGATCGGACGCCGAAGAGATGGTACGCGACCGGTCACGAGTACGCGCAGGGGCAACCCAGCGCGCAAAGTTACCGGACGCGGAGCCACGCGACCAGCCGCCAGTACGCGAAGGGGCAACCCAGCGCGGAAAGCGGCCGGACGCGGAACCTAGCGGGCGGGGGCAGGTACACGAAGGGGCAACCCAGAGCGTAGCGCCTCCACTCGCGGCAGAGTCTTCCGGGGCCGCCAGCCGACCCCAACACACCGACAGTACCCACGACCGACCTCGACCTAGACGCACAAGGGGCAAGCGTTCTGGAGCCTCGCGCCGGGCGTCGCTGGCAACGACCATCCTGCCAAGCACCTCTGAGCCGCAGCCTGGACCGAGCGGTACAGGGCCGGCGAAGAGGGTGCGCCCTGACGACACGGCTTCACCGAGTACGCTTCAGGGGGACGCCAAGCGTGTGAGGGTCCACTCCGCTCAGGGGGGACAGAGAACCTACGCGCGGGCCACGAAGGATATTCCTGCGCGGCTAGCCTTAGCAATCTGCTTCCCTCACCCTGGCAGGGAGCTGTCTAGGGTAGAGGCTGAGCACATAAAGACCGACCTCGAGGACCTACTGATGGACACGGACTCGTCGTTACCACTCCCGGCCTTCCGCGGATACCCACGGGTAGCGGAAGGCACAGTGCAGATGTGGTGCGAAGACGACAACGCCCTGACCTGGCTGACCGAGAATGTGCCCAAGATTAAACTCCCAGACACCGACCAGACTCTGACAGTCGTTAAACAGACCGACGTGCCCACCCGTGTCCGAGCTTCGCTCTTCGTCCCTCGCTATAGAGGCGACGTGGCCAAGCTCCAGAATGTTCTGTCCCGGCAGAACACTTGGTATGACGTAACGAGGTGGTCACTGTACAGGGCAACTACCGTCGGTGGCGACCATTTTGGGACTTACCTGACCCTAGGGCTGCCACCGGAGGAAGCTGAAAAGGTCCTGGGACGGGAGCGGCGGATATCGTACCTGCTAGGGTCGATATACGTACGTTTCTGGCCCACGACCCGGCCCTCTGACACCCAGACCGACTGCACAGACGGGAAGGAAATACCACCGACGACGACACAGACGACTGACACGGACATTGCCCAACTGGAGGAGGACATGGCGCGAGCGGCAATGGCCGACGACATTGACACCATACCGCCCGCATCACCCGGCTGGAGCGAGCAACTTCTTGCCTCTTCGCCGGGCGACCGACACGATACGACCATTACAGAGGGGAGGAGACGGAGAATCTCTCTGATGGATCCATCTCCGACTAACTCCACTCACCCACCATCACCGCCCCTTTACATCATCCAAACCAACCTCCAACATAGCCAGACTGCTACGGCTAGCTTACGCAGGGCACTGGAGGTGAAGCCCCGAACTATCGCACTGATCCAAGAGCCGTGGATCAGGAACAACAGAATATGTGGCCTCGGTAACATCGGAGGTAAGATAATTCTCAACACCCAGACACCAGACAAACCAAGAACCTGTGTCTACATACCCAAAGAAATCCCTATCACACCACTCACCCAATTTTGTTCCAGAGACCTGACAGCCGTCAGGCTCCAGACTGAGGGTAGCGTTCCAGATATTGTACTGGCTTCGGTATACATGCCTGGCGAGGGCGCAGACTGCCCGCCAAAAGAGATGGCCGACCTGGTACAGCACTGCGAGCGCGCCAACCTGGACCTGATTATCTGCACCGACTCGAACGCCCATCACCCGCTCTGGGGCAGCGACGCACCGAACTCCAGAGGAGAGGTACTATCCACCTATTTATTCTCCACTAACCTTAACATCATTAACCGCGGCTCGGAACCCACTTGGGTCACGGTCCGAGGACAAACGATAATAGACCTAACACTTGCTACAGAAAATGCGACAAATCTTATTACAAACTGGCACGTATCGGACGAGCCCTCTTGCTCAGACCACAGAAGGATCCGCTTTACACTAATTACCAATACTAGAAAACCCGAACCGAGGCGAAACCCGAGACGCACCAATGTCCCCGGGTACAAACGCCTTCTGGCCTCCCTATTAACCAGACACCTAACACAAGTAAATATAAAAGACCAGGCACAACTAGAATACACCGTGACAAAACTATCCGAATACCTAACTGAAGCATACCACGCATGCTGCAAACTAAGAGCGCCACGAACCAAGAACGAAAGGAACCCTTGGTGGAATGCTGAACTTGGTAAACTCAGAGATGCGCTGCGTAAGCAATTTAACAGAGCTAAAAACACTAGACTCCCTGACGACTGGGAGGCGTACAAAGAGACCCAATATACATACAAAAAGCAGATCAGAACCGCCAGGAGGACAGCATGGCGTAAATTCTGCGAATCCATCGAGACAAACAATGAAGCCGCAAGGGTAAGGAAGATCCTATCAACCGACCAGGACCGAACTCTTGGCGCGCTAAAGAAACCCGATAACTCATACACATTAACTGACCATGAAACCAGTAAGGTCCTTCTCGAAACTCACTTCCCAGACTGTAGAGTCCTAGAGGACAGAACCTGGGATGCTGTACCAGAATGGACCCCAACGGATCAAGACTGGTCTAGAGCCCGCACCATAGTAACAGAAGACCGAGTAAGGTGGGCTATCAACACCTTTCAGCCATACAAGTCGGCAGGGCTGGATGGCATCTTCCCAGCCCTACTGCAGTGGGGGGTAGATTATCTAACACCATGGCTGGTGGAGATCTACCGATCCTGCATAGCACTTAGACACATACCTCTCGCATGGCGCGAGGTGAAAGTCATCTTCATACCCAAACCCGGCAAGACCGATTATACGCAACCAAAGGCCTATAGGCCCATCAGCCTTACATCTTTCCTTCTGAAAACCCTCGAGAGACTCTGTGATAGGCACATCCGAGACGGACCTCTCCGGGCAAAACCACTTCACAAACAACAGCATGCGTACTCCACAGGCAAGTCAACAGAATCAGCGCTGCACAGCGTGGTTTCTAAGATTGAATGCGCAGTGGACCACAAATGCTCAGCACTGGCCGTCTTCATTGACATTGAGGGCGCCTTTGACAAAACTACGTTCAGTAGCATAAACACGGCCCTGGACAGACACAACATAGACTCGACCCTGAGTGGCTGGATCACCAACATGCTCAAACTTAGAGCTGTACGAGTTACAGTCAATGAAACTACAAGGGCCATCGTTGCTAAGGGCTGCCCGCAAGGGGGCGTCCTCTCACCGCTTCTATGGAACCTAGTAGTGGACAGCCTCATCAAAACACTAAATGATAAAGGTTATTTCACTGTAGGCTACGCCGATGACATAACCATAATAATAAACGGGACCCACGAAAACACCCTATGCAACCTCATGCGTCAAGCCCTGAAAATAGTAGAGGAATGGTGCAACAACCACCAGCTTTCAGTGAACCCCACAAAAACCGAATTGATTCTCTTCACAAAAAAGAGAAAACTGACGACGCTACAACTACCACGATTCTTTGGAACAACCCTAAGCCTCTCAACTGAAACCAAATACCTGGGCGTCTTTTTGGATAAACAATTGAACTGGGCTAAACACACGAACTATATCACCACAAAAGCCAGCATATCCCTGTGGCAGTGCAAGCGACTGCTTGGCAGGAACTGGGGGATTAGCCCCAAGGTCACCCACTGGTTATACACCACAGTTATCCGACCAATCATTACATACGGCTCACTGGTCTGGTGGCCCAGGACAGACCTGAGTACAGCTCAAAGAGAACTCGAGAAACTGCAGCGATTCGCTTGTGTGGCAATCACTAGCAGTATGAGAACTGCACCCACTGCCGCCCTACAGGCAATGCTGGGACTGCCGCCTCTGCACCTCATCGTGCGGGAGGAGGCGAGCCTGGCTGCCTTTAGGCTCCACTTATCAGGAACCCTAAGCAAAGAATCCAGAGTTAAGCACACACGCATAAGGGAAGAAGCGATCAAACGACGACCAATGATGGCATCACCCTGTGATAAAGCCCCGAAAACGCACCACTTTCAAAGGCACTACAACATAATACTCACGGAAGAACAGTATGACTACTCAGGCCCGAAAGAGATGAGAGTATACACCGATGGATCGAAGACCAACTCCGGCACCGGAGCAGGAGTCTTCTCACACGACTTCAACATAAATATATCCAGCCCGCTGGGAATGTTCAACACCGTCTATCAGGCAGAGTGTGTGGGCATCATACAAGCGGTCCACGCCCTAAAAGCCAGGAGAGTTGCGGACACGCATATACGTATACTCTCCGATAGTGCCTCAGTTCTCCAATCCCTACAGAAAAAATGTATTACCTCAACGCTAACACTAGAATGTCACAATGAACTAGAACAATTAACGGTATCTAGCCGCAACACGGTGACACTACAATGGATAAAAGGACACAGTGGATCGCTAGGCAACGACGCAGCTGACGAACTGGCTAGACGAGGATCCAGCACGGCAGTCTGTGGACCCGAACCTATCGTTCCCATCCCCTTCAACCAAATACGCAGGTGGCTACAGGAGCTCACCCACACACAAGCGGAGACCTGGTGGAATTCGACACCAGGCTGCAGGCAGTCCAAGGAAGCTATGCCATTCTTGGATAGCAAGCTGACCAGGCGTTTATTACACCTGGACAGAAATGGCCTGCGCCTGGTGACGGGGACCATCACAGGACACTGCTCGCTAAACAAACATTTCCACACGATAGGCATAACGGACAGTCCTCTGTGCAGGGCTTGCATGGAGGCCGAGGAGACCGTCGCGCACGTGCTCTTTGAATGCACAGGCGTCACCCAGATTAGAACAGAAACCCTCGGGTCACCCAGATCTTACACTGATGTTCTAAACAAACCAGGAGCTTTAATTAACTTCTGGAGGGAGGTGGGCTGGATGGAATAACCCCCCCAAACGGCCGCCATGGCCCACGTACAATGGTCCATTTGACGGACTAAGTGCGGAAACCAAACCCTATAACATAGAACATAGAACATAGAACTATATAATTCAAGTCATATCTGCATGGTCTTCATTATTATAATAATAATTATCATATATTTAGGGACTTAAAGGTCTTGTAGTATCTACATGCAAGAGACTTACAAAATAATTATGCATTATTAGTTATACGCTGTTGAGGAAACTGCTTGAGTAAACCGCTGCTCTCCTAGCTAAATCACTGCATAATCTGTATTTCTTAGAGGTAACGGATTATATACGGTAGAGGATACCTATTACGATGGGTAATAGTGCTGCCAATAATATTGACCACTGCAGTCCAAACGACGCGTATCAATAAAAACTTGACACTTGTTCCGAACTGCACTCAAACTATAAAGCGGTTTTAATATTTTACGATTTTATCCAGATTTAAAGCTTTAGATAAACGGCATTATTGATGGCACTTTTTGGCTCCGAACGACATAGTAGGTAGTTCCAGGTTTTTATTACTTTGATTTCAAAGTTCAGCAAAATTTTTTGATATGCGTCTTCATCATTTCTAAAGTGGGTTTTTACACGGGTGACTAAAGCTTCACGATTATTGCCGCGCGGCGTAAATCGACCGTCTAAATCGCAATTCGGCTAGGTCACAAGTGACTGGCCGCGCGGCGACCGGCCGCATGCGACTGGTGACTAAAATCGACCGTGTAAACGATCAGTTGCAGGCGATCGCCCGCCGCATGAAGGAAATGTTTCAATGAAAATTTTCGACGGAAATGACCGAGCCGCATGCGATTTTAGTAACCTGTGTAAAGGGCTAGCGATGCGGCTTGGTGAGGCAATTTGTGAAGCGACTAGTCGCACGGTGAAAATCGACCCGTGTAAACCCACCTTAACGTGAAGATATTATAGTGGACGTCTACGTCCACGATTATAACATGTAATTGGAAATACGTGCACGTTTTAACGTTATCATGGACGGAAATTTTAAAGCATTTTCTTATATTTCCATACATTTTACTTCTCTGTCTTAACATTATCGTGGACGTCCACACGTCCACGATAATATTATTATCGTCAATATCGTCACGTTAGTAATTGAGGCCGCGAGAGCAAGAACGGCCTAAATAATTTTATAAAAAAAATAGTTAGTGGGCCGGCCTATCGGTGTTAAAAATATATTTTTTTAAAGCAAAATGGCCTAACATTCATTTTTCGAGCTACCAAGAGATGGCGTTTAGTACCAAATTTATTGCATATTCTTTTTTTTTTTCTTTCATTAACTCATATAGTTAAAATAGTAGTAGGCCGTTCTTGCTCTCGCGGCCTCTATTATAAAACCGCACAATGGGTACTATGGGTAATCAGTTCGTAACGAATCTAAAATTCCAGATAAGTACGCGAATCCTGCATGAATGTTTTTATTTCAAAAGTTCCAGTCTGACAAAAATATATACCTATCTACACTTACCCAGCCATACATTTATATTGCAGCAGTAATTTTCGTAGATCAAGTCCTAAAACCCACTGTAACTGGTTTTTAAATAACTTTACAAATACTAATAGATAATAAATTATGTACGCGATAGTCTGCGTCCAGCAGTACTAATTTTCGTTTTAAATGCTATCTATCGGAAAGATCTGTCCTCAAAGGAAATACTTGGAACGGAGATATAACAGAAATAGAATAAAATGAAATGACTTGGCAAAGGAAAATGTATGGATTTCCGGACAGACAATTTATTACTGTCTATATTATTATTTTTTCTAATAAGCACTCCTTGGTAAGTATTTATTTATGTACGTACTTACTTAATGATAGGAATATACCTAACTAGCACTGTCCCCGCGGCGTTGTCTGCGTGGATATCGGAAATTCTTCATGTGCGTGTGGTGTGAGGGCCCACTTTGTTAAAACTCTTTGAAAATGTGCTTAGGATTTAGTGAAGATTCCCAAAGAATTGTGAAAGTTGGAATCAGATTTTGTGAAAGTCAAATAACCGAGTTATGGTCTGTAAAGTTGGGCCCTCAGTTCTCACATAGAGGATTGAGGGCCCACCTGAACCTGATAAACTATGGACACTACAGAAAAAGTCTTTATGCCAAAAGCTAAGCTAATGCCAAACAAAATTTGTGAAAACAAGATATTATTGCAAAATACTGTCCTACTTTGTATATCTTCGTACAAAATGGGCCCTCAATTCTCATACACGTAAAAGTTTATTACGCAAATAAACTGAAATCATTAACTTACAGCTACTGTTTGAAATCCTATATGCTACTAAATAAATTGTGATAATTTGTGAAAGCAAGAACAGGAGGCCAATTCTCGCGTTTACGCTCGTTCTAGTCGAATTCGAACTGCCGCTCGTCTTCCTAAGTCGCATATAAAATGGTGACTTTCCGTATTCTAGTCATTCGTACAATAAACGAGTCGAAGGAAAAAATGTTGTCATTATACGTCGCGCGAAGCGATCCATTTCACAAAACGATGCTACTTTTCAAACGCAACCATAGATGTACTTCTTGAAGTATATTAAAAATGATAAGCGTATAAAAGGTTTTGGGCAACTTTTTATTACTTAGATAAACGTTTATGAATCCTACCATCATAATTCTGTACCCTCAGTGAAAAGTGATTTATCTCGACTTGTAGCAGTTTTGAGTTGTGTATACAATCTTGAAGCTTATTTTTTTTTCTATTTTTCTGTCTAATCGGTTTAACTCTATCTATTATAGAACGGGAAATAAGTTTCGTGCTGAATGATACATGTTGCATTCTAGATGAATTTTTATGATAATTTTTGTGTCTACTGATACGTCTTTAGTAATACTAAATTGAACTAAAGCTTAAACTTAAACAAGTACGTGTAAATAAGGCTATCTCGATTTGTAATACTTGACACATTTAATATTAATTACATGAGCTTTGTGCTTGTTAATACAATACAATTTATATTAAGTGACACAAAAAATACCATACAATTATCAATTGTGAATGATAATATAACTCAAATTATATCTCTTTAGTTTAAGCAGCATTAAATACCACCAACGTGTTAAGTGATACAACTCAACCTTTATCAAATTACACGTGAAACATTTTTAGTAACACGTTTAGTTCTTAATAATGTAAATTTATTTATATCGCTGTAGTATAGGATTTTTAGAAACCGATCAATAGTGATTATTGTGTAAAGTGATATATGCAGTTTCGTCTTCAAAATGTCTGTCTCTTTGTTTCACCAGCGTCTCCGCAGTGAGATAGTGAGAACGGCAATGATGGCGTGGGAGGTAATCGCGCTCAAACGGCAGTCGGCCAGTCCCGTTTTGGCGTGAGTGACCAGAGCACGCGTCCATATTTTACCAAAATTAGACGTATGGTGACCGATTTTGTGCTTCCCGCATCCAGCGGATTCCTGCGGCCTTCACAAGGTCATCGGCCCATCTTGTGGGAGGCCTTTCAATGCTTCATCTTCCGGTACGCGGTCGCCACTCCAGAACCTTTCGGCCCCATCGGCCATCCGTTCTACGAGCAATGCCCTGCCCATTGCCACTAAAGTTTGGCAATTCTTCGGGCTATGTTGGTTACCTTGGTTCTCCTGCGGATCTCTTCATTTCTGGTTCGATCACGTAGGGAAACTTCAAGCATAGCCCTCTCCATTGCATTTAGATGACTTTTTAGCTTCTGATAAGGCCAATTGTGGGCGACCACGCTTCAGTGCCATAGCACTGAAGCGTGGTCGCCCACAATTGGCCAGTGGCCAGTGCCTGTTGCCAGTGATGACCTATGGGTCATCACTGGCAACAGGCACTGGTCAAAGACTTTCGTCTTGAGACACTGCGGTATGTGGGACGAGAAGATATTGCGTAGCTTCCCGAAAACTGTCTTGTCAGATTCGACGATTGACCTCTTTCTCGAAGTTGGACGTACCTAGCTGGACAGATTGTCTCTAGGTAAACATACTTGTCCACAACTTCGAGAGTAGAGTCTCCGATCTACACGTGATTGGGTGTTACATGGGTATTTGTCATGATTGCCTTTGTCTTATCCATGTTCATTTTTAGACCCACTGTTTTGGAGGCTCTACTGAGTTCGTCAAGCATTGTACTGAGGTCGTCCATTGTCTCAGTCATAATAACTATGTCGTTGGCAAACCGAAGGTTAGTAATATACTCGCCAGTGATGTTGATGCCTAGATCTTGCCAGTTCAGAACCTTGAACATATCCTCCAGTGCGGCGGTGTACAGTTTTGGAGAGATAAAATCTCCTTGTCTCACACCTCACGGCAGAAAAATAGGTTTCATGGCCTGTTCCGGGAGTCAGACTGACATAGTGGCGTTTTCGTACAGACACTTTAGCACCTCAATGTACCGATAGTCGATCTGGCTACATTAAAGAGACTGCAGTACAGCCCATGTCTCAATCGAATAGAAGGCTTTCATGAGAAAGCCTTCTATTCGATTGAGACATGGGCTGTGACCCGCTTCACTGCTTAGCGTTTGTAGACTATGAAGTCTACAAACGCTAAGCAGTGAAGCGGGTTATACTCTTCGGTGTTCTGCATAACCTGCCGCAGCGTATGTATGTGATCTACGGTGCTGAAGCCTATACGGAATCGGGCTTGTTCACGAGGCTGGAAGTCGTCAATCCTGCGCGCGAGACGGTTTGTGATGACTCTTGAAAACAGCTTGGTCATGGCATGGTCCCCTTTTTAAAGAAGAGTACTACCACATCTCAGTTCCACGCATGTGGCGTTTGACCCTCAAGTATGACGGAATAGAACGGCTTCTGGAGGGCCTTAAGAACGAATGTAATTCCGTCATCACCCTTCGCCTTTTTGTTTTTAAGCTGCTTCAGAGCAATCCTAATCTCGTACAAGCTGACGGCCGGGATGTCTTCGGTCTAGTATTGAGCTAAATAGCTCTTGGGTCATTTTCTAGATTCGTAACGGGGTTACTGGTTGTCGTGATTAACTGTCCATAGAAACTCTCCATCTCTGTCTTTATATTTCAGGTTTGGCAGATACGATATCGGTCTTCAGTTTCGCGAGCTGGCTTTGCACAATAGACATTTAGTATGTTTCATCTAGGTGATCTCAGGAAAAATGATTGATTAATAAGTAACGTCTAAATCCTGACCATTAGGGTCAGGATTTAGACGTTACGCTAATGTTTTAAAACACTTAAGGACATAATGTAGTTGTTTACTATTATGGAACTTAGTTTTCAGTGTTTTTTTCTTAGACGGGCTTGTTGTTTTGTTATAGTGGTTAATGATTTAAGGAGTCATTTCCTTAAATCATTAACCACTGATATGACTGCTGATTATAACAAATTATAAAAATATACTTAAAGTACATATTCACACTTTTATTTACCCGGTTTTTAAATTAAAATAGACCCCGACAGTATCAATACACGTTACTAGGCCCCTACAAAAGAAATAAAATTGAACTTATATTACTTTACACCTTAAAAGGTTTGTAATTCCTTTGATATAAATAAAGATAAATCAAAATACACTTTATCGTTTATTGTATTTATTGTGTGTAAAGTGATATAAGTTTTATTTTATTACAGCACACTAAAAAGACACGGTACCAATGAAATCTTAATGTTTTCTAATCAAAATTAGTTTTAGTGTTTTTATTATTGTTGTCTTTATTGTTATCAAAAAGATGTTTAAAAATACTTGTAACATTCAACACCAGTGCATTATACAATGTGTTAAATGATATAATTTAAATTATAACATTATACACATAGGAACTTAATTGTGGCTCATGATATAAGTCTAGTTTTTTTTAATTATCTCAAATTCTAATTATTTTTTAACACAATCAAAGCATATCCGATATAAAAATAACAATTTTGCAGCGATAAAAGTAAAAACATCAAAAAAATACTCAGTAATAAAAAAGTTGTAGCCATTTAAAAAATGCAAAACTTTAAATTAAAATTTCTCAAAACTAGCATTTCTGACTTGTACCACTTTTCACTGAGGGTACAGAATTATTGATTTCGTAACTCCATTAATATTTTATTATTAACATTAAAATAAGTTCTCATGCAACGGAATGCATGGCTGATGTTTATTTGTCAATGTCAAAGATATTTGTCACGTCAAATTAAAGTTATAATTTCTGTTTGTTTACATTGGTAAACAAGTAATTAAATAGAAACAGGATAACTGCCAATAATATTATAAGTGATCTGAGGACTACCACAATAACATCAAGACTTATCAAGATGGAGAAAAAGAAGAGGAAGTATGGTCGTCGTAAAGAGTGCGGTACTGCAACAACTGGAGCGTCCTGCTGCTCTAACGACGCTGGTATAACTACGTGTCCCGGTTATATTACTTTAAAAAAGCCCAAAAAATAGTTGGGAAATTTTGTGAAAACAAATTTCGCGTCGTCACAACACGAATTCAAATTTCTTTGTGGTCAAAGTACCGCACAAACATCTTTCGAAATTCATGAAGACTGGGCGAGAGGGGAAATGGTCCGGCGATTCCTAAGCTCCTGGACAGCTGGCGATACAGGACGCTGAGTATTCGTGTAAACTTGTGATTATTATAATGTATTGTTTACGTATAGTATTTTTGTTAGATATATAACTTTTGCATTGAAAAAAATTAAATAAAAACATTAGAAATCTTATTGTTTGAAATGCTTTTGAAATACTGCATCATGTTAGTGGTACAATAATAATAGGGGCGTAGGTCATATCATTTCATTCTAGTGACAAAATAATCGACTCTGTAAATTCAGTATTGTATGCGCTGCTGAATGGGTTGCACCCACCTTGAATGATAGCTTGAAATGATAAGTCACGGATAGCCAAAGATGATGGTTTATTGAATATATTTAACTACCACGTAACTAATGCTATATGAATGAGTACAGCTGACTATGAATGCTGATCGTGTACTGTCACGTTACACTATAATTTGTGCAAAGTGACGGACATGTGCTGATGTATGTAGTACGTGCGTGCCTAGTACGATACATGACTCGTACAAGTATACACTCAAGTAAAACCACAAAAAAATCGGCACTGATTAGACCTTAGCTCTTTTTCTCTCGATGTCTGTGGATCCAACCGGGAAATGTACAGGAGCAAGGTGGGGGCACCGCGTTTGTTGCGGCTGCATCGGGTTCGACCTTTCTTGCCCTCAACCAAAGTAAAACCTTCCCGGTCCACATGATTGGTTAAGGAGTCGACAATCTTGAAAAATGATTTTTAAGTAAAAAAAAATTCGAGCACCACTTTATACGTATTTCATAAACATTTATCGAAAAATAATTCTTTATAGATTTCGTAACAAGTTGTGTTATACCTACTTAAAGTAAATAATGATATAATCATTTATATCTTGAACGTGTTTAGATGTGCTGAACACGTTCAATTTCATTAGTGAAATCCGCCCTATTACTGAATGTTTTCTTTGTTCTTGGCTCTTAAGGCGCGGGACATACACAAAGGGCGAGTGGCGCGAGCGTTGTGTCGGACTAGCGGGCGCCGCTGCGCGGGCATTGCACCGCCCGTTTCATCATCATCATCATATCAGTCGAAAGACGTCCACTGCTGGACATAGACCAAGCACCGCCACTTCGACCGATTCTGTGCTTCCCGCATCCAGCGGATTCCTGCGGTCTTTACAAGGTCATCGGTTCATCTTGTGGGAGGCCTTCCAACGCTACGTCTTCCGGTACGCGGTCGCCACTCCAGAACTTTTTACCCCATCAGCCATCTGTTCTGCGAGCAATGTGTCCTGCCCATTGCAAATTAAGTTTGGCAATTCTTCTTCTTTGGTTAGGTTAGGCGGATACGATCCTGCCATCATCGGTATTCAGTTTTGCAAGCTGACTCTGCCCAATAAACAGATCTCTAGCAAAGACCTTGGAGTCCTTATTCCGCTCTATCGCGTCCTTAGTGCGGTCTGCACTAAAACGGCGAATGTCACTTTTCAAGGACTTAGAGATCCGTCTACTGAGCTGCCGGGTACTTTAGCGCATTATCTGAAGACTGGAGGATCATCTCGCGCCTCTCCTTCATGAGCTGTATAGTAGGATCAGAGAGCTTCTTGTTTCTATTTGTACGACGGGTCTTAAAGATCTTGAACCCGACCGTATGGATAATTTCTAAAATCGTCCACGGTGCTCCCTAGGCACTTGAAACGATTCTGAAGTTTGAGCTGAAAGCTCTCGGGGTTTAGGACTTGGGTAGTTGCCGGGCGGAGCGTAGACTTCATCAGTCGAGATCTTTCCAACTTGACTTTTAAGTTCTATATGCCTCTTACTATGCGGTGATCACTTCCGGTTTTCACCGCATTGATCACAGAGACGTAATTGAATACTTGCTTTTTGTCGACATTATGGGGTCAATCTCATTTTTGTTGCACCATCAGGGTTCTGCCAGGTCCACTTTCTGTGCTGACGTTTTCTGAAGAAGGAGTTCATCATAAAGAGGCTTTCCTTCTCCATAAAACTGGCAAGTAGGTGACCCCGGTGGTTCCGACGTCCAACTCCAAATTGCACTCGCAGCTCATCAACGTTTCGTTTGCCCAGTTTCGCGTTGACGTCCCCCATGACAACGGTGAAGTGAGTTTTAGAGCCATGCATGACTCTAGAAATATCCTCATACATGGTCTCCACCTCATCGTCGGGTGTGACGAGGTCGGGGCGTTTTTGGTGCTTGTCAATTTTTAGGCGGTTTGCCATTATCGCCACGCTTGGCAGGCGGGTTGGCGATCGCAGTATTGTGTTGAAAATGCATAGAGAAGACTGCTGCCCATTCTCTAGTAAGCCTGTTTCATATTTCATACAAAATTTATAGGAACGACACACAACTGACACAACGCCTGCGCCGCACCGAGAATAAAATAAATAAAATAATAACTTTTTCATTCAGACTTATTAGAATATTTATATTTAATAAGCTCTCCTTTTTAATTGCTACAACAGAATGCAATGCTGATTTGTCTCATGATTTGTCAATGTCGTCATATAATAGCTATTAAATGTCAACGATTTTAGTCACTTCATAATTAAGTGTAGGTAATCAAATAATAAAAACAGATTTCCTACCAATGATTAAATTGAGTAAACTGATGAATACCGAAATAATATCAAAGCTTATGAAGATAGATAAGAGGAAGCGTGATTGCCGTAAAGACCGGACCGAATCACCGGCTCTCATAATACTCTCAGGATGGCTGCTGCGACCTACCATTCCAACGACGCAGCTGAGGGTCAAGCAGTAGAAGTCTCATTACAACACGATTTTTTTTTGTGGTGAAATCAAATTCTGGACAACGTTTGTCAAAATTCATGAAGACTGGGCAAGAGGTGGTGTAATGATCCGGCGATTCCCAAGCTGGCTACTAAACAGCGCGATACACATGACGCCGACTAATCGCGTAAACTCAAAGAGATTTAAGATACTAAATAATTTAATGTCTTTGTGTAAACTAGTGATTCTTATAATGCAAAGTTATAATGTAAAAGCATAGTATTTTTGTTAATTATAAGTTTGATATTGAAAAACAATTATACATGTTTGAAATCTTTATTGCTTTTTGAATGTTTTTGAAATTCTGCATCATGTTTTTGGACCTGTTGTAAAGTTGTAATACAATAATAATGGGTGCGTCTCATATCATATAAAGTTATTTGGTATATTTTCATTTCAATAACGTTCACAAGATATAATAAACGTGAGATATACCAACTGTTGATATAATTTCTTTACATATAACATTTATATACTCTAAAACTTATTTCGTATAACGTTATTGGATATAACGTTTATTTAATCGAAAATCATTAGGTCTATCGTTTAAATTATATATTGATACCATCATTATGGTTAACACCCCGATTCAAAGCCATCCAACTCGGATAGGTTAGGTTAGAAGGCTAAAGGCTTTTGCAGACCAGCGCGACACGACACGAACAATACAATTTCTAAGAAAACTTCACGGTATAACAATAACAGTGTCGGTCTGGCTGCACACAGCGGCTGGTCTGCATACACACACAAAACTTGCGTGAGCGGCCGCCGAGCGGTGGTGAACCATTTGGGTTAGGTTAGGTTAGAACAGTGACCATTAACGCGCGAAGGCGAGCGACCGAAGGGAGCGTGCCGCGGTAGCGGCCGCCGAGTGCCAGATCCCCCTTCTCTTGTTGGTGAACCATTTGGGTTAGGTTAGGTTAGAACAGTGACCATGAACGCGCGAAGGCGAGCGACCGAAGGGAGCGTGCCGCGGTAGCGGCCGCCGAGTGCCAGATCCCCCCTCTCTTGTTGGTGAACCATTTGGGTTAGGTTAGGTTAGAACAGTGACCATTAGCGCGCGAAGGCGAGCGACCGAAGGGAGCGTGCCGCGGTAGCGGCCGCCGAGTGCCAGATCCCCCCCCCCCCCTCTCTTGTTTGTGAACCATTGGGGTTAGGTTAGAACAGTGACTATTAACGCGCGAAGGCGAGCGAGCGTAGCGAGTGACCATCTTGGCAGGTGGTAATCAGTTAAGTATATCTACAGTATCTACTCAGGTTATTTACTGTGATAGAAATTACATATTAGACTAAATATGTTTTATGTCTTTTGAGTGGTATATCAAACGATATTATATTAAATGATTGTTATGATTTAAAATTATATCAATCGTTTATTATATTAACTGATGATTATATCAAATAAAATTATAGATTCAGTTGTTATATCTTGTAAATATTAATCATTTCGTAATTATACCATATATTACTTACCCAATAATAATAACAATATGTATAATAATTTGGGTGGCAAAAGACCCTTTACATAAATATATCACAGACTAATTAGACTTGGGTTTATATTACACCACAAACACAATTATTATCACACCACACTTGGGTTTGGTAATGCTTCCCTGTAACATCTACATGCAACTCTCGCCTGGTGAAATTCGGGTGTTTGTATGCCAGCCTTTTGCAACCCGGGAACCTCGATGATGAAGGACTTAAAATTTATAGTACAGCTTCATTCTCGTCAGCTTCAGCAAAGCCCTTAATTCGGCACTGATTAGACCATGGCTCCTCTCTCAATGTCTGTAAGTACAACCGGGAAATATGCATGACGATGGTGAGCACTAGCGATGCAGTTCAAAAATTGCTCCGTGATCGACTTTTCTTGCCGTCAACTATAGTAAAGCCATCGTCGTCCACTTGACTGGTTTTAGAAGTCTTCCGTTTCAGAATATATCTCAGATGTGTGTCTTATCAATCGACGCCACACAAGCAGTGGATAGTTGACAACTTTGGCGGACGCGTGAAGTATTTTTTCGTGTATTTTTCCTTGTTGTGGCGATCGCAAAGTTTTCTAAGATGTTTATGAACTCGTAACGCATTTTGTAAAAAAAAACATTTATTATTTTCTTCCGCATTGACTAATTGTGAATGACACAACAACTGTTTGACGTTGGTACGCCGTTCGAAATGACGTCATGAACGTTTCGACTGGTACCGACCACTCTTTGCAAGTCGCATGTAAACTATGCATTTTGCGTGGTTTTCCTGCGACAAATGCTCGAATCGATATGGCGAGAATAGCTGTACGAGTGAAAACATGATTTTTACGAGTGAAAACATGATTTTTACGAAGGAAAAGTACGAATCGAGCGACAATAACGAATGTAAGATGCGCGAGAATTGCCTTCCAGGTCACCACTTATTGTTGTTTGAAAGTTATGACCTTGAATAAAGTTCGGGCCCTCAGTCCTCCATTACTTTTGTTTTCGGTTTATTACGATTATCGTATGAAAGATAAGACAAGTACAAAATTGTCTC
Source organism: Conistra vaccinii (assembly GCA_948150665.1). Taxonomy (NCBI): domain Eukaryota; kingdom Metazoa; phylum Arthropoda; class Insecta; order Lepidoptera; family Noctuidae; genus Conistra; species Conistra vaccinii. The sequence continues at coordinate 11,636,254 of OX411327.1, read as the reverse complement.
TTTTTGTGAAAAAAATTGTGCAACAAATTGGTGTCATTTGTTACAAATAAGAATTATGATAAAACTACAAATCTTAATAGATACCGAAATCAACTATTTTTTGATTGTGTATGTGAGTAGGGTCAGTAGGGTGACAATAATTTATTTTTACCCTCATTTAATATACTTTGTTAGTGGCGATTTTGAGTGATGTTTTATTTAGTTCCTTCTGCTGTTGCAAAGTAATAATACCTAATATTTTAATAAAATTTCCTTTAAGTTGGACTGTAGCGCTGTGATTACTGTTCAAGAATAACTATTATATTTATATATTGTATCTAGCTGCCCGCCCCGGCTTCGCACGGGTAGCACTAAGTACTTATCTACGGCGCACCTACCTACCTACCTACCTATATACCTACCCTACCTACTTACCTAAATACATACATACATACCTACCTACCTACCTTCCTACCATACACCTACGTAGATACATACATACATACCTACCTACCTACCTACCCTACCTTCACCTACCTATCCTAAGAACCTTCTCCTTACTATAACAAACACAACAAAAAAAGAATTAGCGAAATTGGTCCAGCCGTTCACGCGTGATGCCGTGACCAAGGAAATTAGGATTAATTTTAATATACGTATATAGATTTATTCCATTTTAGTTATTAACATGAATGATCTACTAACGGTTGTCTACTTAAATAGTCACTCTAAGAATTGTTTAATTCAAAGAATTGACATGGCGTGTCATCTAACGCATACCCGTGATGATGTGGCACTCTCATTCTGCTAAGGTTATAACCGAGCATTTTTTTACATTAAATTGCAGCTTACTCTTCCTGCTCCACTCTGCCACACTATCTATATCACGCTGCAACCGTGCACAGTCACTCAAATCTTTAATTGCCATAAGCAACTTAAGATCATCCGCGAATAATAGACAAGTGGCAACCCTGACAACCTCAGGCAAGTCATTTATCATAATAATAAAGTTCAAGGGACCCAGATTGCTTCCCTGGCTTACTCCTGACCTCGTGTAATAAGGCTCGGATTTATAACCAGCATATTCTACAAACTGCCGTCGATCTCTCAAGTAGTTAGCAAAAAACTGCAGTAATTTGGGAGTAGGTATATAATATTATGACGGATGATCGAAAAATCAAAGAAAGTTTATTAAAACCTATGACACTACATTTACTAATCTTTACTGCAATCTAAAAGAAATTGTGGTCACCCTATTTCCTGATTCAGAGAATAAAAATAAAACTCGATTTTCTCATACAATAAAGGGTCTTTTAATTTCTTTCTGGAGCCAATTTGTTGCACAATTTTTTTCAAAAAAAGAGACAATTTTGTACTTGTCTTATCTTTCATACGATAAGCGTAATAAACTGAAAACAAAAGTAATGGAGGACTGAGGGCCCGAACTTTATTCAAGGTCATAACTTTCAAACAACAATAAGTGGTGACCTGTTCTTGCTTTCACAAATTTTCACAATTTATTTAGTAGCATATAGGATTTCAAACAGTAGCTGTAAGTTAATGATTTCAGTTTATTTGCGTAATAAACTTTTACGTGTATGAGAATTGAGGGCCCATTTTGTACGAAGATATACAAAGTAGGACAGTATTTTGGAATAATATCTTGTTTTCACAAATTTTGTTTGGCATTAGCTTAGCTTTTGGCATAAAGACTTTTTCTGTAGTGTCCATAGTTTATCAGGTTCAGGTGGGCCCTCAATCCTCTATGTGAGAACTGAGGGCCCAACTTCAATTCTGTGTACTTTGTCTAAGGTCTTTGAATCACTGGTGTACCCAGTATTGCACGACCACGTTAAACAATTAATATCCACTAATCAGCATGGTTTTATGGTTAAAAGATCTACAAACACAAATCTTGTTAATTATGTCACTGAACTAACATCCGCAGTAGATAAAGGTCTTCAAATTGATGCAGTGTACACAGACTTTTCGAAGGCCTTCGACAAAGTAAATCATGAATTGCTGCTAAATAAGCTCCAGTTGTTGGGTATAACCGGTATCACACTGAGCTGGTGTAGAACTTACCTCGAAAATAGGACTTCTTCAGTGGTTGTAGATTGTAATGAGTCAGATCCCTACATTGCAACATCCGGTGTACCCCAGGGGTCCAATCTAGGGCCGTTGTTTTTTAATGTGTTTATTAACGACATATCAGACATATTTAAATACTCCACACCATACCTTTTTGCTGATGACTTAAAACTGACCCGTGTAATTTTGAATAATGTTGATACACAGCTATTACAAATTGATTTGGATAGTCTGAGTCAATGGTGTACCAACAATAAAATGTACTTGAATTGTACTAAATGTTTTCATATAAAATTTACTAGAAAACACAACAAAGTCGAATCTATTTACAATATTCAGGGAAACACACTAACAGAAGTAACAGTTATTCGTGACTTAGGAGTATACTTGGATAGTAAACTTAATTTTATAAATCATATAGACCAAATGCTTAATTCAGCTTACCGAGCTCTTGGCTTTATTTTGAGATCTTCAAAAGAATTTAAAAAACCATCCACTACATTACTTTTATTCAACAGTTACGTACGAAGCCAACTTGAATATTGCAGCACGGTGTGGAATCCTTCGTACCAAGTCCACATAAGTCGCATTGAAAGGGTTCAAAAGAGACTTGTCCGTCATCTAGCGTTTAGGTTTAAAGTAAGAAATTGTAGATCTTACGAACATAGACTAAATCACTTCAAACTCAAAGATTTAAAATCTCGCCGCACTATCTCCGACATGTTGTTCCTGTATAAATTATTCAATAATGGCATTGACTGTCCAGATCTTCTTAGCAAATTACGCATTAACGTCCCTTCCCGTATTCCTCGCTATCCCGGCCCTTTACTGAAAGCCCCTCAACACAGAACAAATCTAGGTAAACACTCGCCGATTGTTAGGATGACCAATCAATACAACTCACTGTCATGTTCTTCCGACGATATAGACATTTTCTCCAACAGCCTAAGTAAATTTAAGTTGCTGTTACACGCAAAAGTTAATATTGAGTAGGAGTTGACCTTCATCCCTACTGTTCAACTCAATATATATAGTTTTTTTTTTTTATAATTTTGATTCTTGTTGTTTTTACTTTAAATTGTTTTATTTCCATATTAATAATTGATTGTTTGATATCTTAATGCAAGCTGTGGTCTCCTATAATTGAAGATGCACAAGGATTTGTATCTTTTTATGTTTTATTTTTAGCATGTAAGGTGTAATCTTTGTTGGAGATCCAAATAAATAAATAAATAAATAAATAAATAAATAAATAAATAAATAAATAAACTTTACAGACCATAACTCGGTTATTTGACTTTCACAAAATCTGATTCCAACTTTTACAATTCTTTGGGAATCTTCACTAAATCCTAAGCACATTTTCAAAGAGTTTTAACAAAGTGGGCCCTCACACCACACGCACATAATTCTTCCACGGGAACTTAATACCGGGATAAAAAGTATCCTATGTCCTAATCCAGCACCCTAATTACGTAATGCATTTTCAATTTTAAATTGAAACCAATTGAAAAAGATTGCCAGTCCATTGCTTCATAAGTTCGACAACAAAAATTGAGTAGATTTTTTTTGTTGATCGTATGAAGCAATGGACTGGCAATCTTTTTCAATTGGTTTCAATTTAAAATTGATCGTGCATTGCGTAATTGGGGGGCTGGTCTATCCGTGCGCCTATCCAAATCGTTCAGTCATTTTTTATGCAGAAGTCAGAGTTATTTTAATATTGGCATGGATGGCAATAATACACGGTCTGTTAATAAGTAAAAAGAAAGAAAAGAAAGAATATTCATAATAAAGATAATTAATATGTAAAGATAATGATTCATTTCTTTTTAAATGAGGACCCTGAGACTATTACAGTAACTAAATAGATTATAATATATAGTTCTCAGTAAGTCTGAAAGTTTCAAGTACTTTTTGTTCATCTTTAGTGCCAGCTACTCCACTTGTATGTCATCAACTGGGGTCTTCACAATTAAATCGAAATGGCAAACCTAGACATTTCTCAGGCCTCAAGTGGATTAGTTTATAAGTATATTTAGTAGGAAACTAGGGACGTGCTAGTGTTTGCAATCAATCACCACAAATTCGCGAGAGGATCCCTATTCCGGAGTGCGGTTGGATCGAGTTGTCTCTAGAGTACGGTGCGATCATTAATATTTGATGCGAGATGGGCCAAATTGTGATGATGAGCTACAAAACAAGGAAGTAGACTGAATACATACCTAGTTGGAATTTTGTCTACAAACAAGCAAAAATCAAATGATGTTTTCATTTGATTTGATCATAAAGACGAAAAAATGAAATTGACAAAAATTTAGTTTTTTCTATCGACAATCTTAGTGAGAAAAAAACTACGTAATTAAAAAAATTAAACAGTTTATATCGCAGTCCACTGCTGAACAGAGAGCCTCTCCCAGGCTGGGCCACAACACCCTGTCCTCCGCCTTCCACATTCAGTCTGTCCCAGACAACTTATTTAATACATTATTTTCTACAGGAAATCTTCCAGTAAATACATCTCGATGTTCTGGCTCGATTCTCTCGTATCCGAATGTCTTCACCAGACGCCGATATTGTAAAACTTTTCTGCCTATACACAAGTGTGTTCCTAAACTTAATTTAAAACGGCGAAATATTAGATTGGGCTGTCTGTCCACTTTATTGATGCCTACCGAACTTTATAGGCGTGAAGTTTTTACATTTATTGCGCCGTAAAAATAGAAACATAAAATATATCGCCCCTGTAAACATCACTCTCTTTGCACATCACTCAATAAAAATCTACGAACAAAGAAATAGAGGGGGAACACTTTGTAGACAAAAGAGAAAATTCAATTTTGTGAAGAAACATTCCTCCTGTATTATTCTGAAAAATTATTACATAATCAGCCTATTAATGTTCCCACTACTGGGACACAGGCCTCCTCTCTGTGAGAGGGAGTGGGCTGTAATCTACCACGCGGGCCCATTGCGGGTTGGTAGATGTCACATGTCTTCGAATTTTTGGTTCTAAGACATGCCGGTTTCCTCACGATGTTTTCCTTCACCGTTTTGAGAGCACTGGTGATGAAAATTTATTATTATTGTACTCGTATTATTCTGTTTTTGTTTTAATTAAAACAAAAAGTTAAGTAGGTACCTTAATTTTTCAGAATAATACAGGAGGAATGTTTCTTCACAAAAACATAACATCCTGGCTTCTTTCCCAGAAGGGTTGGGTAGAGGTGCACCTGTAATACACCACATTTTCGCCAGTTAAAAGGAGGTGAGCTATCAACCGGGTACAAAGCAAGACTCCGGGCTGCTACTGAGAAATTCCAGAAATAAACACTTAAATACACTTTGCCCGACCTGGGAATCGAAACCAGGAACCCAGGCTCTCATTTCTAAATACTCTCTCTGCAGGAATATTACTATGAGAAAATGATAACTTATGCCGGTAGTTATACCGCGATGTTATCTTTTTTTTAATTTATACTTACGCAGAAAGAGAGAACTTTGGAGCTGATTTGTTGTTCAGTTATTCAGTTATGACGGGGCTTTTACCTAGGTTATTCTGTAAATGTAAATAATTACCAAAGAATATTTTTTCTTTATTTTTCTGAGATGCCTGAGAAATTGAATACGTTCCAAGGTCAGAAACTACCATAAAGGTCGACTGGCTCTTCTGTATTTTCCTATTTGCTGGCTCTTATCATTTTCCCATAAACGTTGAGAATAAGTTAGTGACGTCATAAATAACTTTATCAGTTTGCGGCGTTATTACAAACGTTTGTATCAATATTAGTTAGGACGTGAAGAAATATAATTGAATACATTTGATTGAATCATCGAAACGTGGCCTTTTATAATATAATAACTAATTCCTAAACTGATTAAACGGTTAATTTATTGGTGATGATGTGGTAATTTTTCACTTCACCTAGACAGAGCGTAGAAAAATTTACCAGTTTGGATTCCCTTACGAATATTGACCGAAGAAGATCTGTTTATAATAAATGGATTATTTATTTCAAAATTGCTGCTGCATTTTCAATATATCGGAGGATCGTGCTAAGCAATTTAAAGTATTATAGACTCTTAAGCGTTTGCTTTTCTCAGACGATGAGTATCAATAGCGATGATGACTAAATTTTAAAACGTATTTTTTTATTTTTTACCTTGCTTGGTCGCAGAACAGATGGCCGATGGGGCTGAAAGGTTCTGGAGTGGCAACCACGTACCGGAAGACGTAGCGTTGGAAGGCCTCCCACAAGATGGACCGATGACCTAGTAAAGGCCGCAGGAATTCGCTGGATGCGGGAAGCACATAATCGGTCGAAGTGGCGGTGCTTGGGGGAGGCCTATGTCCAGCAGTGGACGTCTTTCGGCTGATATGATGATGATGATGATTTTTTAATTTTTTACGTAATCAAAAGATTACGGCGATACATTGAGTTGAAATGTGGCATGACGTCGCTTTTATGTAGATTTTATAATTACTAGTGACGTAGCAAGCCCCTAATCCCCAACTTTAATGCATTTTATCTAAGTAATTTCTTATTAATTTGACAAAGCAAAAAATACGTGTCAAATATATTTTTATTATCTGACTAACGGACTAAATAGAACTGATTTTTTTAACCCAGGTGTCAACCCTATTGGTTCCACGTGAACAAAAGGTATTTTATAGAGACTTCCTTCTATAAAAACTTTGATTTCTACGTGCGCCTTTTTGCTTTGTGTGTCAATCATTGATTGACACACAAAGCAAAAAGGCGCAAGTAACATTCGAGCCCAAAATCCTGCTTCCAACAAGAAATATTTAAGTACAATGTCATTCACATACATATAGACACATGTCCCAACGCCGGCGAGAAAACGAGATCAACGATTCTTTCGCTCAAGAAACGTACAAAAGATTGTAAAAAGTCTCTTGTAAGTAAAAGAGATACCTACATAATTTATATTAATAGTAGATCGCTGACTATTCACACTACCGCCCGCGCCGCCGCCGGCGATTACTCGTTAGTGGCAGCGACAAGAGCTATTAAAGAGACTACTCGCTCAGCGACGCTCGCTTGGCGAGTGGAACACTCACTGAGGGACTCACGCTTGGTACAGACGCCAGCACATCAAGTAACTACAATCTGTCAAATTTATTTAATAGATTTTCAACTTTATCGCTAAAGAATAAGGTTCAATGTAGATTGGGAAAATTTGACAGATTGGAGTAGGTTGATGTGCTGGCGTCTGTACATGTACGCTTTCGCTGCTTGTTGCCCGCCAACTGGTTTATAGTTGCTAGCTCTACTCGTTTTTCGTTAAGACGACGATAACCGACTTTTAATTATTGTATACTGAAGATCTAAACGAGTAGTGTTAATGATTTGGAAAAAAACAAGGTGGAGACGACAATACAACAAAAAAATTAACGGCGTGTCCCTAATGACGTCCCCATTCTGTATACTGTAGCTCGGCAAAATCCATAGTCGGCTCGGGTTATTTCGTTTATCCACCCAAAAAATCCATCCTAAGGTTGATATTCAGAAACGTTTGCCCGAGAATCCAAACTAGGCCTAGTTGGATAAGCGGAATTTATAGGCTTAGGATGGATCCGGATACATTACATTTAATTTGTTTGAAAATCTCATTTTTTTTTTTCGAAGCTAGGATTTTTTTGACAGTTCCAAAATACTCTCATGCATTAGTAGTGCCAGTATTTTCATTTATTGTTGTATTGTAGTCTCCAAATTGTATCTATATATTCCCTTAATATTAATATTTTAGATTATGTTTATATTACATAGTGAAATTAATTTGTAAAGTTATGACTAACGCGGATAAAAAACTGAGAATCACGCAAAATCTATCAAGAGTATTTTTCTGAAACTAATTTTAAAGATAATTTAATTATTGGTCTTTTAGTATACTTGTTTTATTAAAATACCTTTTGTTGTATGTATAATAAATTAATAATGCGTCTAATTTGGGACAGCGCTCCTGGATGGGCGAGTCCTATTACTAGCTGGACGTACGTCACATTGCCTGAGCTCAGTACAGAACACGTAAGCTAAACTCTGAAGGTCACTGGCATGTATCTGCGCTTTAAGGCGGCGACGCCGGCTGTGTGTTGGTGGGACAGGTCCCGAGCTGGGATGGAGGGACAAGAATAGTTCCTTGTGTAAAGATTTTATTATAAACTACAAGAATATTACTATCTAACGCGACGTTATCATTTTCTTTGATTCATAGAGAAAATATAGCGTTAGAGGACTTTGGCTTGGAGTTAGTTTATTGTTCGGTTATGATGTGGGTAGGCTTTATCTTATTCTGCTATTGTGAAGATGTTTTAGGTAGAAACTGTTATAGATGAGGAAGGTTTTGTCCACTTAGTTGTTTATTTTGGGCTTGAATGGGAAGACCAAAATTGATGTGTGTTCTTTTTGTTATTTGAAAAATATCTGTACACTGTTCCATAAAAGTGACGGATCAGAGTCTGGCCTAGCTTGGCTGACCATCTTTTGCATTTAATGAATAAAAACCCAATAATAACAATGTTCTTTACACTATTTCAATAGATAATGTGTTTGACTGATGTCGTCTCATAAGTGCGCATATAATATTACGTGAAATAAAATATTTTTATTTTGAATGTTCTTTTCAATATGCTACAAAGGGGAACTAAAAAAAATCAATATAAATAAACTACTTGTAGTCTGTCCTCAAGGCAACACTATGCATGCCATGGCGTCCTCACCTTCCGCCTGACGAAGGTCCTCACCGGACACGGTTGTTTCGGGAGGTTCCTGTTTCGCATATGGCAGGAGGAAACACCCGGGTGTCACCACTGTGTGGATCGCCCGGAGGACAAGGTGGAGCATACGGTGGACGTCTGCCCGGCTTGGGCGGAGCACCGCCGTGTCCTCGTGGAGGCGATCGGCGGCAGTGACCTCTCGCGTCTGGCCCTGGTTCAGGCCAAGCGAGAGGGCATGGCAAGCCGTCACCTCCTTCTGCGAAGCAGTAATGCTTGCGAAGGAGGAGGCGGAGGGCGTGAGGGAGAGACAAATGTTGCGCCCTTACGCCCCTAGCCGCCGCCGTAGGAGACGCCCCGGGCGTCGGGAATTGATAGTCGATTTCCGGCCACCGTAGGCGCGGGCTTGCGGACGAGGAGCAATGGGCAGCTTACGGTCCGATAAGGACCAGACCCGGGTCTACATTACGAGAGAGATGTCAGCAAAATTAACGGGGTCCACTAGGGCCGATGTTTGCCGCTGGGGTTGCGGAAAGTCCTAAGGGGAGACCGTGGCCCCTGGCAACGAACAGGCAAGGGAAGGTACACAGGTGGGTTTTAATCAGTAAGAGTCTGACACGCCCTTCCGCTCCGCCCAGAGCGGGAGCATACATTTGATGACTTCCCACCCAAAAAAAATAATGTCTATGAAGGCAGAGGGTCCGACATCTTAAATGAAAGTAAGGAATATAGCAGAAATCATCTTTTATTCCCATAGCTTATTAACACACTAATTCAAATTATATTTCCAACGATTTTATTCTAATTCAGACTACAATTAATTCAGTATCTAAACGCTACAACATGTGCACCGGGCCGAGCCTGCGACAAGAATGATCCCCTCCTCGCTGCGCGCTCGTTTATGTAGAGCGGCTCGAGTAGTAGGGAAAGTAGGTGAGGCCTTGTTTACGCATTCCACTGCGCAGCTGCGCCGCTCGGCCCGTTGCACGTGCTGTTTACAATAGCGACGCCGTCACGGCCATGCTGACGTGCGGACGTCCTCGTGCGCGGAGTCTCATCAAACAGTATCTAAAAGGACAGAACGATATTATTAATGTTCGTTCATCCTGACTAACAATATTCATTCCTTGAGAGTTTGCTTATAATTCTGGACCGCTCGTAATTGAGCCTTCATGACTTTAGCAATCTGGTCCGGTTCACCCCTTCAGAGTTTGCTACTAATACTGGACCGCTCGTAATTGAGCCTTCATGACTTTAGCAATCTGGTCCGGTTCACCCCTTCAGAGTTTGCTACTAATACTGGACCGCTCGTAATTGAGCCTTCATGACTTTAGCAATCTGGTCCGGTTCACCCCTTCAGAGTTTGCTACTAATACTGGTCCGCTCATTATTGAGCCTTCAGGATTTTAGCCATCTGGTCCGGTTTACCCCTTCAGAATGGGCTACTAATTCTGGACCGCTCGTTATTGAGCCTTCAGAACTTATCTCATCTTTTTATTTCTTTTTCATTTATCACTTAAAAACCCTGCAAAACTAATATCTCCTGACCAGTCATTACTGACTTTACAGGGTCACTTCTTTTGCCAATTATTGCGACTGCTTTAGTAACAATAGCATTTGAATCTGAGTTGAGAGACTGTCGATACAGAACGTGACTTAAGATGTTTCGTATTTTCACCGAGAGGTACGTGAGTCAGCAGACATTGTACCACTATTAATTGATATAGTATCACTATTCACAGGCGAAACTCACTATTTGCGAAAGTTACATTACTGTTAGGATTGTGTTTTTTTTATTTCTGATTTGGTATTATCTCGTGGCTTGTTTACCGAACATGGATATCATCATCATTTCTACCCGCCGTCACGTCATCATAATTTTTCACGATTATCTACCAGAACATTTGGACCATGAGGTACTTTACGTAATTTTATGTGAGAATATTTTATGAAGACCTTATTGTTCCATCAATATATCTCAATTCATTCCGGTAATTTTTTTAAATGGTGGTCTCGAATGAAATATAAAAAATCTTAAAAGCTGAATTATCATAAGAACTCCCGCGATTAGAAATTATTTATTTCGACCCACCAAACAAATGAACTGGATTTTAACTGTTTTTAGCAGAAATGAAATTTGTTCAGCGTTTGTAACCACCTGACTATTCTAACTTTAAGTTGCTAAGTCATTGACTTAAAGGAGATTTGAGCCTTGGCCTGGTCACACGTTGCCGTGGCCGTCTTAGAAAACTTTAATCAGTTTCAGCACTCAGGTCGGCTGCAGTAGAGACAGCTCAGGGTTTCTTGGATGGTTCCAATCCTCAATGTATAAGCGGCGTCTCCCCGCATACCATGGCCCACCTTTCATCTTGCGCCCCTTATATCTGCATCAGAGAATGGTGTTAGCATTGCGGAGTTCTCGACCAAACAGGAAATTTAAATTATATTTGCCATTGACACGCTAAGAAAAATATCGATTTTATCAAAGCAATTATAAGTATGATCACCCTTACGTTAGAAACGCGTTTACCTTAAACGGGCACAGCGTACTAACGCAACCACCAATATATATTAAGCCAACATGATCACCTGTGGTGCCAAGTAATAACGGTATCATTAGGTTTTTTTATTAACTGGGTCACAGATAATATAATACTACGTACAAATACCCAATCTCATACAAAGAAATGACACCTCTTCTAGTCGGGCTATTGACTGGCTATAGCGTAAATGTGGTACAGTTATGACAAATTGAGTAAAACGCCATCTATTGCAAAGAGCCGTAGAAACAAAAAGGTTTTATCTTTTTTTTTGTTGAAAATACGAGATTTATGAGTTACAAAAGATAAATCAGCATTAAACAAGGAAGTTTTGATTTTTACTAATCTTACTACAGCCAAAATCTTTCGTTTATCGCTTTTTAGTGACTGTTAATTTCATAATTCTTAACTATGCTGCCATCTATGATCTTTTTTTTTTTCAAGACTAATTATAATTTGTTCGAATTAAAACCCCATGACTGGGTATAAATTAACGAACGTATGTAGCTAAATCATTCAATTCTGTAACTTATAATTACTGACATTCCGTGTTCTAAAATATCACGACCAAATTCCAAATTCATCCGGGAATACAACGTCAATTATCTCAAGCACGTGGTTTTGTACCATGGTTGGACGTTTAAGTTGCAATGGGCACGCTTCTTTACTTGGTATAGTATGGTATTATTTATAGGTGTCAACTATACTCTTTAGTATCATTTAATTTTGTTCATGAAATTGCTAACCTTTAACGAGATTTCAATTTATTACTATGTTTTAAAAGCTACATTCTGATCCAGAGTCAAATATAATAAGCTAATCTGTATCACTTATCTGTCACACTTATATTCCACGAGATGCTTTGAAGTACAGTTTCACTTGCTTGGTGCTCGGTGCTGGCGCTCGGTGTGGAGTCCTTCCTTCATCCAGCACTCGGGGCAGGTGTTGGCCATTTATACCCTGCTCACTCACACGGAGCGACTGCCCATCCGATCTCCACAACAACCCTAGTAGTACGACAACCCTAGGTAAGACTGGTTGTCAGACCTTCGGGCTTCCGAAGACCGTCAAAGATCCACGAGTTTATCGGGACCAACAGCTTAACCTGCTTTCCGAGGCATGGAGGAGTAACGGCACGTAATGATGGTCATCCATCCACGGATCAATCCCAGCAAGCGCAGCCCAACGTGATGGCTCGACCCGTGCGCCCGTTATCACTTAGCCACGAGCTCCTACGTCACAATGAAGTCTACACCCTCTAATTTCTTTTTCTCAATAATCGATCTTGCCAGCAGAGAAAAACGAAAAGTTTTACATTAAATTACTGTTGCTATCATTAGTGGACGGTGAATCCGATCCCACTTCTGATGAAGGCAGAGGGTCCGACATCTTAAATGAAAGTAAGGAATATAGCAGAAATCATCTTTTATTCCCATAGCTTATTAACACACTAATTCAAATTATATTTCCAACGATTTTATTCTAATTCAGACTACAATTAATTCAGTATCTAAACGCTACAACATGTGCACCGGGCCGAGCCTGCGACAAGAATGATCCCCTCCTCGCTGCGCGCTCGTTTATGTAGAGCGGCTCGAGTAGTAGGGAAAGTAGGTGAGGCCTTGTTTACGCATTCCACTGCGCAGCTGCGCCGCTCGGCCCGTTGCACGTGCTGTTTACAATAGCGACGCCGTCATCTACAAGTTGCAAGTCAGGACAACTTTTTTTTTTTGAGCGTGATAAGTTGCAAATTACTAGCCTATCACAATTCTATCAGGCTAAAAGCGCGTAATAACATGTATCACCAATAAGATCCCACGTCAGTTGTAGGTTAAATATATTGTACCTACCCTCCTCCTGTAACATTAGAGACTTTTTACGACTGACTCAGTAAATAAAATTGAACGATATATGTTACTAAATGTCGCAAGTCATTATCAAGATTAAATTCAAGGTAAGTACATGTCGTTTTTCGTTCAGACTTTATGTCCGTGACGTACCTTAGGGAAGATAAGTTTAAATAAATGACTTTTCACCTTTCTTTTCGTGAGCTCTGCTTGGATAATCCCAGGATTCAAAGGTCGCATTTAACGTAACAAACGTTTTTCTTCTATTGAAGGGTTTCGATTTTCGAACATAGGTATGTAGGAACTTAGGTATTGTGGCATCTGCTGTGCAGAACCACAATTTTTGATCTACTTTTATGTTTTTTAAGCTACTATTCTAAACAATTCACCTTTTGATAACTTACCTATGAAATCCATCATCATTCATGTAAACTTCCTTGTATTTATTCTTAATCACACTATACCTGTAATAGCATACTTTTATATTCTTTGATTGTTTTAGCATCTAAATTCTATTTTAAATACTATTTATTGATTCCCTGTTGTAAAGATGACAGAATATTTTATATTAATTGAAAGCTGTCATCTGTCTTATTTACTTTTCTTAATCATAGACATAATGTGCTATAGACACTTTATATTCTGCTAAACCTATTATAAAGCAGGTGAATACACTGTATTGTTCGCAATAAGGACGTTTATAGACTATCGCTCTGTAAACCGTTTTTATCCGTTCTGGCCATCATTCAATTAAGAATTAACTTGATAGATGTTTGAAATGTTTTAAAATATGACACAGAACGATAAAAACGGCTTCTTTTCTTAACGAGTTGAAGTTTGGCTCTAGCCGTGTGATGTGCTACTTTTCACCTTGAATCTAATTTTACTACTTAAATCCTAGCCTGATTAATTCAGTGTAATTAACATAATACTGTGTATAACCTAAACTATTGTGTAATTTCAATCAATAAACTTTTGGTGTTCAGTGTCTACCCGGCTTATCATTCCACCGACTTTCTCACCTAGTCCTATAGAGGGCCCTACACCAGCCATCTGGCGGCGTGGCGCAAGACGCCACGCCTCAAACGTCACAACAACTGTTCGAATAAGAGAGGGCACCGACGTCGAGTGACGTGACGTCAGGAGCCGTGATCTTAGCCCTCACAGCACGACGTCACGAGTGACGCCGAAGCGTCCCTCCTGTTAGCGTGAGGTACCACAAAAATACCTCCGCCTCCTAGCTACCTCTCACACCTACCTCTCCGTTCAACAGGGTGAAGGAACCTCCTACTCAGCGTGCGGCGTGTGCGGCGGCTCCTCTGTACTCCCTGCCTGCCTGCCTTCCTGTCCGTCAGCCTACCTGCACCTCAGCTCGGTCCTGGCACAATATATATTGTGGTCAGTAGGATGTTATTGGGCACTCTAAGCCACCTTACGTTCCATCGGCTCACTTCGTTCGCCTCGTCACTTCAGGTGGCTTAGATTGCCCAATAACATATATGAAATCCATTCTAAGCCACCTTACGTTCCATCGGCTCACTTCATTCACCTCGTCACTTCAGGTGGCTTAGATTGCCCAATAACATATATGAAATCCATTCTAAGCCATCTTACGTTCCATCGGCTCACTTCATTCACCTCGTCACTTGAGGTGGCTTAGATTGCGCAATAACATATATGAAATCCATTCTAAGCCACCTTACGTTCCATCGGCTCACAGATTGCCCAATAACATATATGAAATCCATTCTATTCCACCTGATGAACGGAAGGTGGAGTACGAATTTTTGCATAGTGCAGTAAAACAGGTGGCTTAGATTGCCCAATAACATATATGAAATCCATTCTATTCCACCTGATGAACGGAAGGTGGAGTACGAATTTTTGCATAGTGCAGTAAAATAATGGTTCGGCGCCTATTCCACTATTTTAATATTTTTCAGTGCATGGTTTGAGCGCTACTCCACTTTTAGAATCTCGTTTTGATGCGAACGGAAAGTCGTCTAGAATGGCTAATAACATAAATGGATCTTCAAAGTTTATGGATCGACAAAGTTTGTGGTTTTGGTGTTACTCCACTTTTTGAATTTCATTTTGTTGCGAACGGAAAGTGGTTTAGAATCCCAATACTATAAATGGATTTACAAAGTTTGTGGTTTTAGCGATACTCCACTTTTAGAATCTCGTTTTGGTACGAACGGAAAGTCGTCTAGAATGCATAATAACATAAATGGATCTACAAAGTTTGTGGTTCGGGCGCTACTCCACTTTTACAATCTCGTTTTGGTGCGAACATAAATGGATCTACAAATTTTGTTGTTCGGGCGCTACTCCACTTTTAGAATCTCGTTTTGATGCGAACGGAAAGTCGTATAGAATGGTTAATAACATAAATGGATCTACAAAGTTTGTGGTTCGGGCGCTACTCCACTTTTAGAATCTCGTTTTGATGCGAACGGAAAGTCGTCTAGAATGCTTCATAACATAAATGAATCTAAAAAGTTTGCGGTTTGTGCGCTACTCTACTATTTGAACTTTATTACACGTTAACAAACAAGGGCGCTCGCTGTTTAAACCGCTATCCTAAAATTCAGGACAGATTGTCTCATGTCTCTTCACAAAGCAAGAAATAGGCTGCACCTACAGGCACATGCACATTCTATTTTGTGACCCAGATTGGACACCAAGGACATCTGAACTTTAGGCTACCGTAAACATTAAACTAAAATTAAAATTTGGATCAGATTGACTCATATCTCTTCACAGAACAAGAAATAGCGTACACCTGCAGGCACACGCTCATTCTATTTCTATGACCCCAGATTGGGTACCAAGGATATCCAAATTTATTCATACACTACTTTACACATTAACAAACAAGGGCGTTCGCTGTTTAAACCGCTATCCTAAAATTCAGGACAGATTGTCTCATGTCTCTTCACAAAGCAAAAAATAGGCTGCACCTACAGGCACATGCACATTCTATTTCTGTGACCCAGTTTGGGCACCAAGGACATCTGTACTCTAGGTTACCGTAAACATTAAACTAAAATTTGGATCAGATTAACTCATATCTCTTCACAGAGCAAGAAATAGCATGCACTTACAAGTACACGCTCATTCTATTTCCATGACCCCAGATTGGGCACCAAGGATATCCAGAAGGATTAGTCAGCCTAGACACTGCGTTATCGTGTCTAGCTGCTTCCAGGATGCGCAACGAGGAGGCTCCTTTCATGCACCCCGCTAACCTAAACTTCAGGACAGTTGGTCTCATGTCTCTCCACAAAATTAGAGATAGTGCATAATTACACATCACTCCGTTTTCTGTGACCAGATTGGCTCGAGGACATCTGAACGTTAGGCTATCGATTACAATAAACTAAAATTTAGGTCAGATTGACTCATATCTCTTCACAGAGCAAGAAATAGCGTGCACTTGCAGGCACACGCTCATTCTATTTCTATGACCCCAGATTGGGCACCAAGGACATCTGAACTTTAGTCTACCATAACCATTATACTAAAATTAAAATTTGGGTCAGATTGACTCATATCTCTTCACAGAGCAAGAAATAGCATGCACCTGCAGGCACACACTCATTCTATTTCTATGGCCCAGATTGGACACCAAGGATATCCAAATTTTAATTTAATTTATTCATACACTACTTTACACGTTAACAAACAAGGGTGCTCGCTGTTTAAACCGCTATCCTAAAATTCAGGACAGATTGTCTCATGTCTCTTCACAAAGCAAAAAATAGGCTGCACCTACAGGCACATGCACATTCTATTTCTGTGACCCAGATTGGGCACCAAGGACATCTGAACTCTAGGTTACCGTAAACATTAAACCAAATTTGGGTCAGATTGACTCATATCTCTTCACAGAGCAAGAAATAGCATGCACTTACAAGTACACGCTCATTCTATTTCCATGACCCCAGATTGGGCACCAAGGATATCCAGAAGGATTAGTCAGCCTAGACACTGCGTTATCGTGTCTAGCTGCTTCCAGGATGCGCCACGAGGAGGCTCCTTTCATGCACCCCGCTAACATAAACTTCAGGACAGTTGGTCTCATGTCTCTCCACAAAATTAGAGATAGTGCACAATTACACATCACTCCGTTTTCTGCGACCAGATTGGCTCGAGGACATCTGAACGTTAGGCTATCGATTACAATAAACTAAAATTTAGGTCAGATTGACTCATATCTCTTCACAGAGCAAGAAATAGCGTGCACTTGCAGGCACACGCTCATTCTATTTCTATGACCCCAGATTGGGCACCAAGGACATCTGAACTTTAGTCTACCATAACCATTAAACTAAAATTAAAATTTGGGTCAGATTGACTCATATCTCTTCACAGAGCAAGAAATAGCATGCACCTGCAGGCACACACTCATTCTATTTCTATGGCCCCAGATTGGGCACCAAGGATATCCAAATTTTTATTTAATTTATTCATACACTACTTTACACGTTAACAAACAAGGACACTCGCTGTTTAAACCGATATCCTAAAATTCAGGACAGATTGTCTCATGTTTCTTCACAAAGCAAGAAATAGGCTGCACCTACAGGCACATGCACATTCTATTTCTGTGACCCAGATTGGGCACCAAGAACATCTGAACTCTAGGTTACCGTAAACATTAAACTAAAATTTGGGTCAGATTGACTCATATCTCTTCATAGAGCAAGAAATAGCATGCACTTACAGGTACACGCTCATTCTATTTCCATGACCCAGATTGGGCACCAAGGATATCCAAATATTAATTTAATTTATTCATACAGCTAACACTACCTTACACGTTAACGTACAAATAATGTATTGAGTAGGTCTCTCACTCCCTTTTTATATATTGTGCTCATGTCCGAGCATTCTGCTGGTTTCGCATGTTTTTACACGTGGAAACATATCAGGTAGCTGTCATGTATGTATAATTGTTCATTTATAATATCAAAGACGGCAAAATTGCATTATAATGCATTAATTTGCTTATTCGAACTTTATTGTAATATAAGACGATCGTCGTACATGTTGTAGTCGATAATTAAAATTTGGATTTGAGGGATCTTCCTATAATCATCTTCATCAAACGAGGTGTTCAAGAACCATATCAATTCCGTTATCTTGTTATAAATGAGCGATTCTTTCCTTATCATAACTTACTAATTTTGTAATAATTTGGTTTTAGTCTAAGAATTCTTTAAAAAGACGATTTCTTAATGTCATTGTTGAATTTAGGAACCGACTTTCTGTATATGAAATACTTTATAAAGTTTGATAGTTTTAGTAGTTTTATGATTTTACACCAGCTTTGAGTTTAACTGCAGCAAATTGCATTATACATTAATTTGCTTATTCGAACTTTATTGTAATTTAAGACGATCGTCGTACATGTTGTAGTCGATAATTAAAATTTGAATTTGAAGGATCTGACTATAATCATCTTCATCAACTGGGGAGGTGTTCTTAAATAAGAACGATACCAATTCCGTAAATTTATTGTAAATTAATGATTTTTTCTATAACTTTAGGCATTTTCTGTGATACGATGGTTTTAGTCTAGGAATTCTTTCAAAAGGTGATCCATTAATGTCGTTGTTGAATTTAGAAACCGACTTCCTTTTTATGAATTGTTTTATAAAGTTTGTTAGTTTTAGTAGTTTGAGGATTTAACCCTAGCTTCGAGTTTAACTGCAACATAAAATTTGCTAAGTTTAAATGTGAATTTGTGCACGTGGATTATTCTGCATAAACATAAACACCTACACCTACTTTAAAAATAAAATATGTTTTGCAGTAATTCTAAACGACACGGTTAGGTATTGGTGCGGTTTTATTTGTCGGCGAGGGAAAAACGATAGTTTCATATTTCAATTCTCACGATAAAATTATTACATTAATTTGCTTATTCGAACTTTATAGTATTGTAAGACGATCGCCGCACATGTTGTAGACCGTAATTTAAATTTGAATTTGAAGGATCTGTCTATAATCATCTTCATCAAACTGGGGAGGTGTTCTTAAATAAGAACGATACCAATTCCGTAAATTTATTGTAAATTAGTGATTTTTTCTATAACTTTAGGCATTTTCTGTGATACGATGGTTTTAGTCTAGGAATTCTTTCAAAAGGTGATCCATTAATGTCGTTGTTGAATTTAGAAACCGACTTCCTTTTTATGAATTGTATTATAAAGTTTGTTAGTTTTAGTAGTTTGAGGATTTAACCCTAGCTTTGAGTTTAACTGCAACATAAAATTTGTTAAGTTTAAATGTGAATTTGTGCACGTGGATTATTCTGCATAAACATAAACACCCACACCTACTTTAAAAATAAAATATGTTTTGCAGTAATTCTAAACGACACGGTTAGGTATTGGTGCGGTTTTATTTGTCGGCGAGGGAAAAACGATAGTTTCATATTTCAATTCTCACGATAAAAAATGCAGTTTTGCAGTAACGGTATGCAATTATATGTGTGCCGACAAGCATGAACTTGTTTGGTTCAATAATTGTACCTTATCTTCATTCCATTACATAATTTATTCCTCTTTTACGTATTGATTAGAGTTGTTTTGCGACTTTCCTATCGATCAACCCAAAAATGGTTATAAACGGTTAAAAAAGTTATATTAATCGAGAACGATTTAAATTTTGTTCTTCTTCAAAACCGTTTTAACAACGTTCCTTCCGAACGTAATTGGAATAAATCGTATCTTAGGTTTTTCAGACGAAACCGTTTCAAAAATATATCGTTATCCGAGCCCTGCTTTTATAGAAATTAAAGTTTAAGAGCGAAGTTGTCTCCACTCCTAAAGAGGATCGGTGGAAGAATTCATTTGCACTTAAAGTGCAACTTAAGACGTAGATATGAGATAAGGTGTAGATGACACCTGTAACACAGGTTTTTTCCTAGCATAGGGTCTTTGATCAATATTTTGTACCAGGCTATTTCCACGTGTAATCAAGTGTCACCCTGTATGTATACATAAGTTCGTTTTACCCGTTGGATGATTTTATATCAATTTAAGTTTACTGTAACACATCTATGAACTAACTTTTTGAAACGGGTTCGTTTACATATTTTGTTCTGCAACAAATAAAAAAATGTTTTCAGGATATTTTACTTTCGGCTCATCTTAACATGTAGATTTTTTTATTATTTCAGATTGATTTATGTTGTCATGCAGAGTTTTATAATACGGTTTATTAAACAAACATACATTCATTATTATAATACCTATTGTATATATTATTATTATAAGTAACAGCCTGGTGTGTCGGTTTCGTCTTTGTCAGCGAGCATTAAGACGACGGCGACCGTTGAATTGTCCATACAAACGTAATACATAAATCATTTGCAATTTGAACATATTTCCATCATATTATGTTAATATTTGGATTTAGATAGTATTTATCTAGGCTTGTACATCTTTTTTTTTTTCCAAAAATCTTACCTAAAATGAAGTTTAAGCGAATTGAATTTCACACATTTTTACAGCGAATTCATACTGTTTTTTCTGTATTATAAACAACAATATTTGGATTATTGTTTCGGCAGGAGCATAGCTTATATTATCAAGTTACAAAGTATAGAAAAAATTATGAAAGAATATTAAGTTCTCATTCATCATTTTTGGTATTACGGAACACATTCTAATTTATCATAAATTCCGATAGCTAGTAACAACGCTAACAACATACAACACACATAACACACAACAACAACAACACAAAAACACAACAGAAGAGAGATAACAATATTCCACATGCATTTTCCACCCATCTCGACTTGCAGTTGCAAGCCGTGTTCGCCGAACCCTTAAAGCTGGTTTCGTATTTCGTTTTTCACGACTAAATTGCAATTTGACAGAAGGGTTTTCAATCACTACGGTTTAATTAGACGTAAGTAACATATATTAGTCATTCACCTGTGAGAACATGTAATTAAAGTTTAATTTTGTTAAGAGGTAAATATTGCTGAAATTGTATTTTTTATGTATAAAACTAATCAATTCTGATCATAAAATTACATTCGCTCCAGTATATCTGATATGTACTAAGTACTATTCTTGTAAATAAATTCAGGGTTGTTATCTTAAAAAGTGCCCACAACGTCGTGTTGCATACTTGAGTCGCGTTTAGTTGTGACTAGGGATTGCAATCGAATATTCGAATATTCGAATTATTCGAATATCTATTTGAAATTCGTATTCGAATAGTAAATTATAAAATTTTCGAACATTCGAATATTACCACTGCAATTAAGGTTACAACATTATTTTGTTGATTACGAACGCAACATCTAACGCGTAGTCGTTAAATCACGGAATAGATCGACACTGCTCGGATTGACTGCCATTCTACCAATCAACTCAACAGCGTGGTGAAATATATAGATTTTTATGAAAAATCAAAACATTGTAGCTATCTCAAATCCAACCGTACAGAAACAGAACCCTTTTTCTTTGTAGATATTACTACGCATAAGTACTACTAAATCCTACCAAATTTTCAAAAATATCCGTTAGCTAGTTTTCAAGTTCTAAGGTGGCTCCTCAATCCACACGTGTTAATTGAGGAGCCACCTTAAAAGTCATGTAGCTTTTGAAGGCTTTTACTACCAATTCCAGGATCGGGCCTACAAAATCGGCTAATTTACTACTAAATATTGGTAGTACCCGCGTTTAAATATGAGACTGGCTCCTCAAACCACACGGACACGTTCACACACACGCAGTAGCTCGGATCAGCCATAATTTCTGCTGCAGCAACGCGAATACACCCAGCAGATCTTCTCTAGTGTTGACTGGCTCAAAAATAACTTTTTGCTTCTTCCATCCCCACAGATGAAATGCCACCGCGTTGACCTGACTTAACGCCATTAAACTATCTTTACCTTTGGGCATATTCGAGTTGCTACAACAGAAATTATGGCTGATCCGAGCTACTGCATGCCTTCAAAATGATGGCGGCATTTTGAACCACGTGTCATTTTTTGTGTGTAAATTTTCTACTTATATAAATAATAAATATGAATACAAGTACGTTAATACTTGTTCTTTGTTTATCATTGATCATCACTGTAAATATCTACAGAAAAACCAAATCGTTATGAACTCTCTACCTACGCAAGCCTATGTTCCAATACCAATATCTCTTCAACCAATTGTCATAGAATCGAGTTTTTGGTGTCATTATTTAGGTAAACATCTGTTAGACGAGTAGATAAAATAGATAGTTTCCGGGGGTGAAATTTGTAATAACCTTGATAAACTATAATTTTAACGTGATATTGATCTTTTAGTATTTATTTCAATATGATGCAGCATTTATTGTCATTATTTGAGGTATTTAACCCACTGTTAACACTTTTCACTTAAAAAAGTTTTATGTTTAAATATTGGTTCTAATTGGGGTTAGGCCGCATAAAAATGTGACAAATTATATAAATACTTAATTTTTCTGAAATGTTCGAATATTATTCGAATAATTCGAATAAGGCTGAAAAAGCATTCGAATATTCGAATACAAAAATTGTCGAATATTTGCAATCCCTAGTTGTGACAACCACCGAAAAGCAGTCACTTTTGTTACATATAAAAAAATATTTAAGTATATTAAAATTATTAATTAAAGGTAAGTTTCCGTATAAAAACCGACAAAAAAGAATATTTATGTATTGTATTGTTTTTATATTGACTTTATAAACAAATACGTTTGTTTTTTTTTTCTGAATTATGGCTCGTTCACCATCATACAGCCCCACCATTCTGATCAATGATGATGAAGATCAAGATCAATCCATAATACGTGAGGTATGTAGTAATTATGCGTTATGTTACTGTTAATATATTTATATAACCCTGGGTTCGATCCCCGGGTCGGGTAGTGTTATTGGGTTTTTCTATCTAGAATTTCTCAGTAGCAGCCCGGAGTCTGGATTTGTGCCCGGTTGATGGCAATAGGCTCACCCCCTATTACATGGGACTTAACCGGTTAAGCCGCGCGACGCGATTTTGCGACACCCCTCAAGCCGCGCGACACGATCGCGGCGCGTCAGAGATAAGAGCTCGCTAATATAAACAAAAACTGAGAGCTTTTTGTTAAGTAAATAGTCTTATCGTTAATGGTTTTGGGTTCCTGATTAGACAAAGGATTTTTTATAATACTTAGAATCTTTGTAAGCGAACGCTAGTATTGATAAATAAACATTCTTATAAGATTCTTATAAGAAATTCCTTTGTTCATTGTTTTGATTATTTATAATAAAACTACTGGTTCGATTCACATGAAACTTCGCAGGATACATTATGAATACATATACTATCGGTCAAAACCATTATTTACGGACAATAATAATAAATAAAAACACATATAAATAAAAAAGTTCAATAAATCGTTAACCGTATCATTACGTAACATTATTTAGTTGACAAAAAAATATTGAACTCTTTTTCTTTCTGTATTATGCATTTTTATTATTTATTAGTTATTCAAGAATATAAAATAAATGACTTACCAGCGATTACATACACAAAACACACACAAAACTCAAAATTTCACATCAACACCTTTTTTCACTACCGAGTTTGTTTACATTTTTTGATGGGTCCGTAATAGGTAATTACGATGTTATTTTGTGCAAATTTTATCTATATACGATGACGACACTACTTAATTATTGAAATAACACCATTTCCCGTCGATTTACACTTAAAAAACAATAGAAAATGAATAAATAGAACGCGGAGTGCAGTGCACGGCACGCATGCGCGGACGCCATTTTGCCGTACCAAAAATGTTCAATTTTTACTTTTTTTTAGAGTTGTTTCTGCATATTTTGACGTTATGGTCGATTTATTCGACAGGTATATTATCCTACCATAAATCAAAACCAACCACAGACCATATCAGCCCGTATATTACATATAAATAGAGCTGCAATCTGCATGAACGTACCGTGTTCCCGGGGACACGACGAGGCTTGACGGTATTGGGAGTTTTCGTGCGCCTGGGGCTTCGGTCCGGCTTGACCGGTTAAAAACATAACTGGCGAAATGTGGGTGTGTACCTGCTACAGATACACCTCTGCCCAGCCCTTCGGGGAAACAAGGCGTGATGTTATGTTATGTTAATATATTAATTTTTTATCTGATTATTTTTCTTTTTATTAATTTTATTATTTATTCCTTTTCACAGTGGAACTCTGCGGGTCTCAATGATAACAATCAGGACACCCGGCCTTTCGTTTACTCCCAGGACGATTATAACTCCTATATTGAGAGCTTAGAAAAACAACGGCGTAGAAATGAAGAACTGCTCAATAATCCAACGAATCCTCAAGAACAAACTCAACCCCAGAAAAAAGTGTTAAGAAAGAGAAAGCGTTCATCAAGATTTTCGCCATCAACATCATACATTGCTCGTCGAGGTAAACCAAGTGATAGCAGAGGACGTTATTTAATTAAACTAAATATTTACGAACTCAACGATTGTGAGAGTGATAATAACTATTCTAGTGACAGTGACAATGCTTGTACAAGTGTACAATATGTGGTGCGCGAAACTTTTGATGACGTGATGGATACTGCAGAGGTTCTAATAAAAAAAATCTCTGAAAACTTGATAAGTTAGTGATAATAATTATGTAATAATAATGTAGTTATTTGTAAGTTATACATTTTATATTTTTAAAGTTAATAAGATTAATAATTTTTACGATATATTGTGTCGCGTAAACGCTCTTAAAACTAAATAAGTTCAAACATAATTTGCAACAAGTAATAAGATAATAATATCTATTTGGGGCACCAAGAACATACATGTTTTACAATTCAATTACGAGTACGTTACACATTACTTTTGTCTGGACCCTGCTATAAGTAATTGTCATTAGTAGATAGTAATGTATTTTTAACCGACTTCCAAAAGGTCAAGGTTATCAATTCGCAAATATATTTATGCAATGCATTACCAAAATTTTAAATGTAATTAGGAACCTACAGTAGTTATATGTTATAATTTTCTACATGTATTTTATTGACGTCCTAAATGGAAAGTTAGATAATCTCACAACCTACTTACAAACTTCCTATTATAAAATGTTTGTTACTCTTTTAAATGTGAAATATAATATTGCCGTGTAATGTAATTCAAATGGTATCGACTGAAGATGCTTCTGATCGGCTTTATTATGTATGTAATTTTAAATGTGTGTATTCTTGGTGTCCTTGTATTAGTTATAGAATTTATTAAGTACAAAATTAGTTTTATAAATAAAATACGACCTTTGATAATTACTGAGGTATTAGGTACATATATGTGTACTTTTATCTGAATGTATGTACATATACAAATAAATAATATTTTATATTCATACATCTGTTTCATTTCCATTCCCGATGACAAAGCGCATTGCGCTATTTGCGCTGACTGGTTTGTGCAATATAACACCGATCACGTCGCGCGCACGTCGCATCGCTTCATAACGCACATATTAGGTTGAACTTGTTGAAAAATGAAATAGATTCACAGCGCAAGGTTTTATGGAGTTTGCATTTCATAATAATATGATTAGTACATGCATCACATGGCAGTCAGCCGGACACATCACGTCGAATAAAACGAAACAAATTGTAAGTATTGTACAAGCGTATAAGTACTTGTAAAATTACTTCCTTATGCTGTTAGATATAATCAATAAATATAAATTTGTTTGTTTCAGATCATCAATACTGTGCGACTCTCCCGATTTAATCTTCTTCCAAAATGGTCAAGGTTTTCCCACTTCAAGTTTAAGCTGGAATGTTCGAGAGCAGCATAGACCTGAACCAACCAACAAAAAGTCTAGAGCAAGACGAGAGGGTCTAAAACGGAATACATCTGAGCATCCTTGCCATACATTATTAACAATGAAAAGAAAAAAAGGTTTACGACTGATCCAGATACAAGTGTTCAACATCAGTGAGCGACAAGAACCAAGTGTTGTAAGATCAAGTGATCATGAGAATGTGGTGGTGTTAAGTGCGCAATATGTAGTTAGTGAACCGGTGGACTACGATAGAGAAGAAACACAATAATTGATAAATAAAATTCCAAAGAAACTTTGTTGTGACGATTGTTATTAGTAAGTATGTATCTAGGTATGTACTTTGTAACTTATTGTATCAGTTTGTAGATTGCTTCTCGTTGTTGCAAGCGCGACTACTGAGCATGGTGTTCTGGGTTCGATCCCAGTCGGGTAAGGTTATTGGGTTTTTTCAATTACATGAGAGTCGATCCTAGGTAACATATCTTTAGTATATCATCATTATTGGGTTTTAGTTAATGTATAAGTTTAATGTTATAAGAGATATTAGCTTAATTTATTTATTATAAATTTATTTGTTAATCTCCTAGTATATTAAAATGTATGTACATAGGTCATCACAATTTTGTAAAGCCCATATAAATTAAAAATAAAATATTAAGGAAAATTTTGGACCTTAATTATGTTCTTAATACTTTTTAGTAAAGAATTTTAGTCATTATGTAAGTTTTGTATGTTTTTAATCTAGTCGTGTATTAAAATCAGCCTAAATACATCGTAGTTCATAGTAGTTACCTAAGTTTCATGTAAATAAATAAAATATTAAATAACATGAGGGGCAGTTAATATTAATAAGGGACAGATGTAATTAAAAATTAAAATTAAATAAAACTTTATTTCAGACTTACTTATAAGGTCCATATTTTGTTAGTATTTTGGTTTTAGTAACAATGGTGTTAGTAATTAGTTTGTAATTGTAAATAATGTGAAAACAAAATAAATTATAATTTAAATCATGTTGTATTGCTATTACATAAACATAGGTACTCACACTTTAAATTAGCTCTAATGAAATGATCTCATTACAGGTAAGGTATACGTTTTCAATATTTGTCAATGTCTCATAAATAGAAAAAAAAGAATAAAACGAGTTTAAAAATCTGAAGCAGATCGTAGAATAGGAGTCAACCGAACAATCCATTTATGTTATTGCCAACCAAACTAGATTCAAAAGGTGGAGTAGCGTCTGAAAGAATCACTGAAAAATATTCGAATGTACAATTAATTATAAGTTTAGTTATTCACCTTCCCTGCTAAAAGAGTTTAACCTTAAGGTTACATAACGGCTAATGGTAGGTTTGCAGGGATCAACCCAATCGCAACCAAACGAGATTCAAAAAGTGGAGTATCGTCAAAACCACAAACTTTGTAGATCCATTTATGTTATTGGGCATTCTAAATCACTTTCCGTTCGCAACAAAATGAAATTCAAATAGTATAGTAGCGCCCAAACCACAAACTTTGTAGATTCATTTATGTTATTAAGCATTCTAGATGACTTTCCGTTCGCATCAAAACGAGATTCTAAAAGTGGAGTAGCGCCCGAACCACAAACTTTGTAGATCCATTTATGTTATTATGCATTCTAGACGACTTTCCGTTCGTACCAAAACGAGATTCTAAAAGTGGAGTATTGCCAAAACCACAAAATTTGTAGATCTATTTATAGTATTGGGCATTCTAAACCACCTTCCGTTCGCAACAAAATGAAATTCAAATAGTGGAGTAACACCAAAACCACAAACTTTGTCGATCCACAAACTTTGAAGATCCATTTATGTTATTGGGCATTCTAGACCACTTTCTGTTCGCACCAAAACGAGATTGTAAAAGTGGAGTAGCGCCCGAACCACAAACTTTGTAGATCCATTTATGTTATTATGCATTCTAGACGACTTTCCGTTCGTACCAAAACGAGATTCTAAAAGTGGAGTATCGCTAAAACCACAAACTTTGTAAATCCATTTATAGTATTGGGATTCTAAACCACTTTCCGTTCGCAACAAAATGAAATTCAAAAAGTGGAGTAACACCAAAACCACAAACTTTGTCGATCCATAAACTTTGAAGATCCATTTATGTTATTAGCCATTCTAGACGACTTTCCGTTCGCATCAAAACGAGATTCTAAAAGTGGAGTAGCGCTCAAACCATGCACTGAAAAATATTAAAATAGTGGAATAGGCGCCGAACCATTATTTTACTGCACTATGCAAAAATTCGTACTCCACCTTCCGTTCATCAGGTGGAATAGAATGGATTTCATATATGTTATTGGGCAATCTAAGCCACCTGTTTTACTGCACTATGCAAAAATTCGTACTCCACCTTCCGTTCATCAGGTGGAATAGAATGGATTTTATATATGTTATTGGGCAATCTAAGCCACCTGAAGTGACGAGGCGAACGAAGTGAGCCGATGGAACGTAAGGTGGCTTAGAGTGCCCAATAACATCCTACTGTGGTCCTGGTCCCGCCTATCCTGTGCATCCCACGTCGTGTGAAGCCGGCCTCTTAACCTTTTTACACTTATAACCTAACTATACTCTAGACTCTAATTCTTAACCTTTAACCTTTCTTTATTTTAATTGTATCAACGCTTAGCTCCGAGGAGCTAAGCGTTACATTACAGTATAGGTATACCTAAGAGATAGCTGGGGTTCGTGGCTAAATGATAACAGGCGATCGCGTTTATTTATTTATTTAAACTTCTCGCACAATAACGTACAAAGGCGGACTTAGTGCCTTAGGCATTCTCTACCAGTCAACCAAGGGTGGTGAAGAGATAGGATGGCAGGAGCTCTGATTGACTACGTATTGAGTAGATAATAATAATTATAAAGTAATTAATAAAAACATAACATAATTGATTCGCGTTGATTTAACGTTAAGCTACGGTTGCCGCTGTCGGTTCATGGATGGGTGACCATTAATTACATAATAGAGACCACATCGTGCGTCGGAATGGTCCCAGCTGTCGTTCGTCATGTGCTGTTGTCAAGGGTAGTCACCCTTTACAACTATCAATGACCACAAGCCCAAAAGTCTGACAAATAGTCTTACCAAGTAGTTATAAAGAAAGAAAGAAAATAAGTTTTTTTTGCGTTTATCGTGTTATCCAATAATATGGTTGTGGAGGTCAGATGGGCAGACGCTCCATGAAAAATACTGGTATTTAACTGCATCCGGTTATACTGGAAGCCGACTCCAACATAGTTGAGAAAAGGTTAGCCAGATATATTTTTTTGACCTAGAGTTAGCTATTAATATTATGTAGTACTACGAGTATGTGAGAGTGTTCGTCTGGGGAAGCATTACGCCTTACTTATCTCTGCTGACAAGCACCGTTGTAGTGAACAGTACCGCTTTGAAGAGGAAGGTCTTTTTGGCTTCAGGGACCTGGTTGGTTTCAAGGATGACCGGCGCTCCTGCGATATCTCTGGTGATGCAGACGTCTGTAGGTATGATGAACACTTACCAGTATATAGCAGTGAGTTAGTGAGCAGTGATAGCTCATAGTGGTAATGGCCGCGTCTTACCTACGAGTTGTGACGCGCGTGAACCCAGGCAGGCGCTTTTTTTTTTATAAATTATTTCATCACCACTGCTCTCAAAACGGTGAAGGAAAACATCATGAGGAAGCCGGCATGTCTTACAAACAATAAATCGAAGACATTTGACATCCGCCAACCCGCACTGGGCTCGCGTGGTGGATTATGGTCCACTACCGCGCACCCAGAGGAAGCCTGTGAGCAGTGGGAACATTGTAGGCTGATTATATTATATGTTATGTAGATAGGGTCGCCTACCTAGGGTCGCCTGGTCACAACAAATCCATCAATTCAAGGGACGCCAGTAGCTATTCGTCAAGCTGTTCGAAATTTACGATCATTCACATGTAGGTACCTGACTCGTCAGAGCGGTTTAAAAAATTGCTTGATCCTCTAATAAAAATATACGGTTTTCCATGTTTTTATACTGTGTGTACCTACATAAATAGTAAAATAACATACCTGAAGATCAAAAACTGTGTAAATAATCTAATGACTTGTGGCTCAACGCACAGATTAATACAGATAATAAGACACTCCGCAAAATCATTTAAATAAAAAGCGAGTCTTGCTACAATTCAGATCGCACAGCGATAATCACCTACAATTATACTCACCTATAAGTTGCCTCTCATTCTATTGCGTAACTCGTAGATCTTCTGACTACGTTCACTTACTGAATTGGCCCAGCAAGACGGGCCCACCGCGTACTTGTAGCTTCATACCAAAACTGTGTGGTGTGTAGTGTCCCATCTGTATTAATCTGTGCTCAACGAAAATTCTTAAATTCACGGGTTTAGAATTAATGACTAAAGAATTTTCTTATCTAATTGTCTCGTGAGATAAAAGCATGAAAGTAATTTGAGCAAAATCTCATAAACAGCTGTAAAATAGTGACGTCATCAAACATTTTAATGATTACGTGTGCTATTCTTAAATCAGCATTTTACAAGATTCACAGTGACACTTAAGATACAGGATGCTTCCTAATAAGAGCGGTTTAATATGGGCACAATTATATTTCTATGGGCACAAATGTGTATTTTGGTACTGAAAATCATCACTGCAACACTTATATTGTGGAAAATTGGATCAAAGGGCCTACAGATTTTTTTACTCAACTCCTCTTTTTGGAACGAAGTACTCTTTCGCGCGTTGCGAAAGGGGGCTAGACGGAAAAAATTGGGACCAAAAGTTGTAACAACCCTTTTATTTTTTATTATAACGCCATCTGTGAGCAACCACAGGTACTAATTAGTGGCATGCCTTTGTGAGGTTCATTCCATAACTTCGTTCCATCCGGGTGTCCCATGAGACCTCTCAGCTTTTTTTTAAATAATAATTTACTAATAAATAATAATTTACTAATAAATAATAATTTACTAATAAATAATAATTTACTAATAAATAATAATTTACTAATAAATAATAATTTACTAATAAATTATAATTTACTAATAAATTATAATTTACTAATAAATTATTATAAAAAATAGAGGAGTCGGGAGTGACTGCCTCGTTGGTCCAGTGGTCGCAAGCACTACTGCTGAGCGTGAGGTCCTCGGTTCGATTGGGTATTGTAATTGGGTTTTTCAATCTGGAATTCCTCAGTAGCAGCCCGGAGTCTGAATCTGTGCCCGGTTGATGGCAATAGGCTCGCCCCCTATTACATGGGACTTGAACATAACTGGAGAGAAGTGGGTGTAGGTACTATAGGTACTCGTACACCTCTGCCTAACCCCTCGGGGAATACTGGCGTGATGTTATGTTATGTGATAAAATTTATAATCATTTATTTATTTTCACTTCAGGACACAAACAGCCTCGTAGCCCTGGCTCTAGGGGTTCCTGTATCACAAGTGCCAAATCTCTAAAAAACGGAAATGACTTTTCAAAATAAAGGATATGTGTACCTACATAAAAACTTGTACAAATACCTCTTCTAACCTAACCTAACCTTATCCTTAGGGTACACGAGTTTTTTTTTGTACCGAATAGAATAGTGAAAAACAGAAACACTTTTGCATGATGGTAGTAGGTACTACATAATATTTCATTATTATAATCAGCCTATTAATGTTCCCACTGCAGGAACACAGGCCTCCTCTCTGTGAGAGGGAGTGGGCCGTAATCTACCACGCGGGCCTAGTGCGGGTTGGTAGATGTCACATGTCTTCGAATTTTTGGTTCTAAGACATGCCGGTTTCCTGACGATGTTTTCCTTCAGCGTTTTGAGAGCAGTGGTGATGAAATTATTTACACAAAGTAAAGCGCCTGCTTGGGTTCGAACCCACGACCTACAATTAGTAAGTCGGGGCCGTTACCACTGGGCCACCACTGCTCATACATAATATTATACAGGGATAAAAATAATGGAGTACAAATATTCCACACATTTTGCATTTCAAATTGAAATAGAAATGGAATGAAATTTATTATTACTGTAAAAAAGATATGTATATTATTCTGAAACGTCTCTGCGTTTATTTTGAACTTTTATTTAAACACCTTTTGACCTTGACTGCTGATACTTAAATCTGTATAATAAGAAAAACTTTATTTCAGGTTTTTTAGCGTAAGGTTTCCTGTACATGACGTAGGAGCCGCACCGGTGTCGGACCGCAAGTTTGTGTATACTAATGAATATCGAACATGCGCTGAACCGTAACCGCGTGTTCGCTGGCATTGATACCGAGTTAAATAGTAAAGCAACGATCACAGTTTGATACGGTCGGCGCCTGCCGGGTCATATACAGAAAGCCTCACATTTGATATCAACAAGAACTTCACATGTCAATTCCAAAAATGAAACTCACGCCAAGTAGAGATGTAATTGAGACTAAAAAGGTACATCAACACCGAAGTTACTTTTTGTAGAGCACCATTGTGTAACATGATAACAATGTTACTTTGTCCACTGGAGCGGAGAGGAGAAAAGAGGAGCGGAGATGTGCCAATATTAACCAATAGAATCTTGACTTAGGATCACTGATCTAAACTCAGGGGCGGAGTCAAGATTCTATTGGTTAATATTGGCACATCTCCGCTCCTCTTTTCTCCTCTCCGCTCCAGTGGACAGGCAGCCTTAGTAAGTACACTATGTTATTCGTTTAAATAACATTATGTTATTGTAATAAATAACATTATGTTATTCGTTTTTGTAGGGACATCGAGATGTATTAATATTTTGGAAATATTTAACTGATCCTTTAAAACTAATAATTGACCTTCTAATGGTGGAAACTTATTTTAATATTGAGCCTGTTTTTAACTTTCTAACCTTTTCTCACAGTTGGTTTCAATTGGTACTAGATTTATTATTGGAATTATTATGTTTGAGCCGTTTGGGGTTGAAACACTAGGTCCATGGGGTCCGAGTGCCCACTTGGTTTTTCAAGACATCGCCAAGCGGTTGGTCGACTCTTCACGTGACCAGAGGGCTGGCCTATTCTTCGGCCAAAGAATAAGCATTGCCATACAACGTGGCAATGCTGCCAGCCTTTTGGGCACTTTTCCTGTTGAGAGCGATGCGGACGAATTTTTTGATGCCCTATGATTGTTCCCGCCCTCCCTCTTTTATACCTATACTTGTACATATTATTATTATTTATATAAGTCTGTTAGGTTTTAAATCATGTAAATAAATTGAATTAACAGGTTCAAAAAAAAAAAAAAAAAAAACGCATAGACTAATAAATCTTGTTAAAATATTTGACAGAAATAGACAGTTATCATTTGACACTGACTGATTGGTACTTAGTTCAATAAATAGAAATACAGTAGATAAAGTACGGAGTAGAAATAACTAAAACAACAAAAAAACAAGCACCTTATTTTCCCTGTTATTGGTCCTTCGTTGTAAAAGAAGATTTTTTTGTGGTAGGTATTAGTGCTTATGTCAGATGGTATGGATATAAAATGCGTTTCACAAAAAGATTCACATTTGACTACATAGTAAATACTAAAAGATCTAACTGTGATTAGCAAAACAACTTAATTATCTCGTCTAAATATTCTAAAATGACGAGCTGACGGGTTTTCACACAGTTTCCTTGGCAACACTAAGGCTTTGCGCAGACCTGAGTGGACCGTCTTTTAGTCAGACTATTTTTAGGAAATAAATAAATTCCGAACAGTCTGGTCTATCGACAGCTGTTTTTCTTGTATCTAAACAGGTTTTTCAGCATATATTTTGCAACGTAGGCTATAAACGCAAACACACATTACACCCGCATCGGGCCACAGCGCATCGCATTTCAATACAAAACGCGCGGTGCGGCCCGCCTGTAGTGTGCGATGATTGCTACAAAATGTACGAAACTTAAGTTATTATATTATTCTTGAATAATTATATAGAAGTGTATAGAGTGCCGCGAGTTTCTTGTGGCACTCTAGTGTCACTGCCTCGGCCCGGCTAGGGTGCCGTGAGCGTTGCATTGTCACTGTCACTTGTTATTTAGGTTAGGTTAGGTTAGAACTGTGACCACACAACGCACGAGCCGAGCGAGCGTAGCGAGCGGTGCCGCGGTAGCGGCCGGCGAAGTGCCAGGGTCCGTTTAGGCACAAGAGAATGTAATGTTTTGGGAATGTGGTGTTTTACAGCGATTTAACCTCGACAATCAAACAAAATTCCAAGTGACGTGACCTAGTGACAGTGACAATGACAATCCAATGCTTGCGGCACTTTGGCCGGGCCGAGGCGGTGTTACTAGAGTGCCTGTAGTGGCACTTTATCCGATAGGGATAGAGTGCCACTGGTGGCACTCTATACACTGCCTAATTATATTCTAGTCTCTGTATGTGTGTTCTAGTGTGTAGTGTTTTCATAAACCATGATTGTAAACATTTTGCATGCCTTGACGGTAGAATCACATGGAACATGTTCATTTAATAACACCATTTTAACAGTGTTTTCTGCAAAAATAAATAATTTGAATATGAATAAGAGTGTGTGTCTGTGTGTTGTCAGAAATAAAGATTGATAAATATTTTTTTTTAGTTTTACCTCAGTCTACACACAGCCTTATTCAAACGTAATGGCGAATAATTTCGACTAGACTGTGTTAATCTTCATCACTTCATAGTATTTGCGAACAGATAATAGACCAATGAACTTCTCATCTAAATAAACATAAGACTCATAACATCCAAGATAACAAAACGTATATTTCTTAGAGATTTCCTTTTATAATTGTTTAATAATAACAATTTACAATAACATAGCACAGTCTTAGTTAATTTACATAGTTAGTTTAATAGTTTTTTGATCAAACATTGCACTGAGTTCTTTTCAAAGATATTTTTATATTTTGTTATAAATTTAAATTAGGTGTAAAATGACATAAGTACCTAGTAAGTCTCGTTTTTTGTAAGATTAAGGGAACTTAAGGCTTATTAATTTCCACCTTTTATTTTGGCTTGAGAAGCTCTACCTATTCTGTTTGTCTTTATTTATTTATATAGTATTTATCTTTCTCAATATCTTAAAAAGGTAGTTTTTACTGCTAGCTAGACAACCTTCCATTTAATAATAAAAATAAAAAAATTTAAAAAAGCGTACAAAATAATAAAATTCATTCAAGTATCAAGTCTAATAGTTCGCAGTTTCAGCGCTAAGAAATGCATTTTCCTAGTTTATTACTCCCATTTTTACTGCTAACAAGAAGATTCGAGGTGTCAAGTCAAGATGGACCTGTAATTTCAGTCTTTACCTCCTGTGACAGTAGACGCAACCTTGGCGAGATTGCAAAGAAGAAAATTAATTTCAGTCCTTCGGTATTCTAAGTTGAAGTTCTAACTAATATTATAAATGCGTAAGTGAGTTTGTTAATTTGTTACGCTTTCATGCTAAAACGGCTGAATAGATTTGAATGAAATTTGGCACATGGGTAGTCATGACAAAGGATAATTTTTATACCGATATTCCTACGGGAGCGAGACTTATGCTGGTGAAACTGCGGAATGCGGTTAGCTTACTATAAAATGCGATATTTTAAAGTCTGTACCATCTAGTCGCAGTTAAGGAAAGTTTTCAAACAATAGAATCATTTCTTTCAACTATAGATCATTTTGTTTTACGCTACTTAAAATCTACATTACAATAGTTAAAACTGAGACACTTCATTAGATCTGGCGAATTCTTCCTTTTTACTCGGATCCGTGACGGTTGCTCTTATTCTCCGCCTCACCAGTATGTAAATGAATCTGTAAAAAAAATAAAAAGATTGGTAGAACAATAAAACAAAATACAGACAAAATACAAGTCAATTAGGAGCTTGTTACCGAATTTATATCTTATTAGCATAACATACGCATAATCAGCCTATCATGTTCCCACTGCTGGGACACAGGCCTCCTTTCTACGCAAAGGGATGGGCTGGTAATCTACCACGCGGACCAATTTTTGGTTCTAGGACATGCCAGTTTCCTCACGATGTTTTCCTTCATCGTTTTGAGAGCAGTGGTGATGAAATTATTTAAACAAAGCAAAGCGCCTGCCAAGGTACGAACTCACAATCAATAACTCGTAAGTTAGGGCCGTTACCAGTGGACCACGAACGGAATTTCTCATCGGTGAAAATTACGAAAGCCATACTAGGGGATGAATTTTCAAAAATCCTTCCTTAGTGCCTACCTTTGTTATAAAATGAGCCGTTGTCTAAAATTTCAAGTTTCTAGACTCAGTTAGTTTAGACTGTGCGTTGTCTCAGTGAATGAATGAATTTAGAATATATGTAGAAGAAGCGGCGCAAATACCTACTGTAACCTTATGGGTTACTAAAGTTTGGAGTCATTTGGGGTCGCAATTGTCGCAACGCTCGGGTCGTGGGGCCCGAGTGCGCGTGTTTTTTTAAGGCTTTTGCAGACCGACTCGACACGAACAATACAATTTCTAAGAAAACTTCACGCTATAACAATAACCGGTGTCGCGTCGCGCGACTAGTCGCGCTGGTCTGCACAAAGTTTTAAGGAAGTTTCTCGCCGACTGGTCGACACTCCACGTGACTAGAGGGCTGGCTTGTTCTTTGGCAAATGAATAAGCATTGCCATTCAGCGTGGCAATGTTGCCAGTCTTCTGGGCACGTTTTCGGATGACAGCGTTGCGGACGAGTACTTCGACGCTAAGGGCCTATTTCACGATGTCCAGAATTTGTATGAAATTATCTGCCAAGTAAGATAATAGGAAATTAACCGTAGGTAGTGAAACAGGCCCTGAGTGTCCTTTTGTTTTTGTATTTATTTGTATAGTTAATTAGTTAGTCATTTAATTTAATACCTAGAGGATTTATTTAGAAGACGTATAAAAATGTAATTATTTTTTCTGTTAGGTACTGTTAACTTTATCTGTTCTGTGGTTAGCACGTAGTCATCGACCTTGGCATTGAGAATAAAATGAATATAAAAGAATCTATTTGCTAAGGCTTTTCATTTGTCTCTCAAATAATGTGAAAAACAGGCATTTAAACATTAGGAAAGTTAATCTTCATCATTTGACGTCGACACCTTATTCTATTTATGCATTTCTATAATGCGGATATTCTGTCAGTTTAATGGTTATGTGCAAAGGATCTGAAGCAGAATGTCCCATTTGCAAAATTCCCGTTGGCGTAAAATGTCCCATGTGCACTAAGTTCCATTCGCACTAAACTTGCATTGATTGGTAAAAGATTTATAATACAATATGTATAGTATAATAGATGAGACGTGACTTCTTAAATTTTAATATAATAAAAGAAAACTAACAAAAAATTACTAACTTACTAAATGATCAATCAGTAAAAACATCTTTTGCATAAGCAGGTCATGGTAAATAATAAGGAAAAACAATAAAATATACGTTTTTTAACGTATATTCGCATAGAAATTTGCACAGATATTCGTGTCTAATAATGCGTGTTTCCAAACACGAGATCCTATGTCTATTCGAGATTATGGTAGGTAGAGAAGGGACAGTGAGAGTAAAGGAAGAACTTTGAGGACCTCTCTGGGGTTTTTTGCTAGTAACCTAACTAGGAAAAAACCCCATCGGTGTAAGAGTCAGAGAAGGTAGAATTAAGGGTCGACAAACTGAACTTTTGGCGTCACTATGGATTTGTAGCAAGAGTTGTAGGAAAAATCATTCAGGATATCAATATCTTGATTTATGTTTAGTTGGCAACCTTTTACTTCATGCACCTATAGGATATCTACGAATAACGATATACCTATAATTGGTAGATATCCTTATTCGTATATAATATTGAACATCGGCAGTCAGCTACGCTACCAATCATGCTGTCTAGAAAAAGTTATTGTCAGAATCAAATCGCTTCGATCGCAAAGGTTTTCGACACTCGTATAATTTGTACATTATTTCTACGGGTTTATCTACGAGTTTTCTAAATGTATATGTAACGAGGATATCCTAAATGCCGTCAAACTGTTTAGCAATTAAGATTAAAACGTAATTGGGTACTTGGAAACATTATCTATAGTAAATTAGTAATGTACTTAGTGCTCCGTTTACGTCAACTTATTTATTTATTTATATATAATTGTCGGAAATACGTCACTGATTTGACTAATGGGGTGCCAGCGGCGCCATAATGCTCGACTGGGGAGTCCAGCATTATGTTGTAGACTTTCGTGTCACAAAAACGACCCTATCGTTGTTGCCAACCTTTTAGAAGTCTGGCAAACGAAAGTAGACACTCAAATTATTTGCAAACTTTTTTTAAGGCAATGTTAACTAATGTCAACCTCTAATTGCAAAAACAAGATGGCGTGTTGTTGGTGATTTGTTGTGATCATAACCATTTACTAACTCAAAAATGACAAAACAGTGACATAATGAATCTTTTCACGTATAGGTTTTAGAATACCTCTTGTCGTTTTTCTTATTCTGATTGCTACATATTTACCTAAAGTAATATTTTTATTTAGATGAAGTAAACAGATTTTTCGAAATGTCGAGGTTTATTTCCATTTATGAACCTGTCCACATGCTGCCAAGCAAAAATGTCGAGGTTTATTTCCATTTATGAACCTGTCCACATGCTGCCAAGCAAAAATGATAATATTTTACAACAAAAAAAAAAATCTAAAGTAACAAATTAGGTTATTCCAGGTATGCCATACAAATTTTGGGGTTGGTATGCTGATATTTTTTAAAATTGCCGCGTTTTTTCAGTCTCTACTTTCATTTGTCAGACTGTAACTATTCAGCACAGTCTTTATTCCGAGAAAGAAAAAAATACAGTCTTATCGTTCAACCCGCATGCAGTTACATAACTGATAAGCCTTACTATTTCAGTTCAGTTCGCAATTTACGAATCCAAAAACATTCATGGATAACAGACCAAATGAAAAACCAAGATATAGCGCTGTTAACAGTGACGTGAAACTACTTTCGTAAACATGAGTGCACTTAGTGAGGTGTAGTTTAACAAGTGGTTGTAAATGTGTGTGTTAGCGTGTAAGCACAGAGCGGAGGTGAAGTTTTGGCATGCTATGCTTATTGTACTTTATTGTGCGCAGCGCTATGCTTGGTCTGAGGAATAATACTATCAAAACAGACTTGACGTTCAAAAGTGCGTTTTATGTGCCCTTTTAACTGACTTCCCCAAAAGGAGGAGGTTCTCAATTCGGTTGTATGTTTTTTTAAATTATATGATTTGACTTTGACAGTCGGAGTTGAAAAGTTATCAACGCATACATAAAATGCGTTTGGTAAATAAGATTTTGTTTTAATTTACATTTATCATCGATGCAATAAAAATTGATTATATATTTGAGGATTAAAAGGTGATGCAAAAGTCGTAGTTTATCAATGCACCGAAAGACAATTCAACGTAATTGGGTCATATATACGCAAAAATTTGACGCGTAATTTCCAATAACATGAACGAGAAGGTATATGTTTCTTTCATTATTATCAGGCATATTTTAACTACTGGGCGTACTGTGGGTAGTGTTGGTTATTGCGCAAGAGAAAAATCGTTTACAGGTCCAGATCAAATTATAATTTTCGATCAAATTAATCACACTACCAATTCCCACACTGTAGGTACACAACACAACTATTCGGAATGCGCGGCAGTTTCTAACACTGCTTGACCGCCACCGACGAACTCTGCTTAGAAGACGTTCGACCGGACTAAGCATATTCAACTCTCGACGCTAAGCAGAGTGTCGAAAATACAATACGCGAAAAAAAAACGCCGCGATTTTATTATGTCCGTGCGAACGTCGGCTTAGCCGCTTATTGTAGACTCTGTCGAACGCTAGGCGGCGCTGGCGTCACGATTAGTCAACTCAGTAACGTATTTCTGACAAAACTAAACATTGGTCTGCCAACGCTCCTCCTACCGTTTCTCGGCAACCATTCCATTCTGCTCCACGTGCCAACACCACGTCTAGGCAAGTGTCCTACCCACCTCTATTTCAGAGCCGCTACCCTTTACGTCCTGAACCTTGGCTGACCAATAGCCAGGTGGGCTGACGACATACAGATCACGGAAGCATGGCCTAAAAGCGAGGCGGTCTTTACTCAGCAGTGTGTGGAACAAGGCTGCCAATGATGATGATGAAACATAATATCACTCTCGGTGCCTCGTTGGTCTAATGGTCGCAAGCGCGTTCCTGGGAGGCATGAGGTCCTGGGTTCGATTCCCGGGTCGGGCAAAGTGTTATTGGGTTTTCCATCTGGAATTTCTTAGTAGCAGTCCGGATGGATTTGTGCCCGGTTGATGGCAATAGGCTCGCCCTCTATTACATGGGACTTAACCATAACTGGCAAAATGTGGATGTACCTGCTACAGGTACACCTCTACCCAACCCTTTGGCGAACACGGCGTGATGTTATGAGTTATGTTCTCCTGTATTCCCCGAAGGGTTCGGCAGGGGGCATTTCGCCAGTTATGTTTAGTTCGACCAGTAGTCGGGTTTTAGTTATTGAACTTAGTTTTTTAACTTTCAGAGCAAAAAAGTAATTTCCTCTATCCGGTAAAATTATTCAATAAGGTCTTCTAAAAAATTGGTGTATTTTTATTCATAGATAAAAAAATCAATCGTACCTACAATCTATTTTCAGAATTTTATTTCAGTCACGTCTCTATCTCTCCTGAAAATAACCTGAACGATTTAAGGTTTTCATCAATGTCAACGTAGGTCTTACCTAAAGGTAAATCTAAGACTGAAGTAAGTAAAAAACCCGTGTACAGTACAACTATTTTCTTCGAAACTTCGTGTTTCGTCAGTCGTCGGATTTA
Source organism: Conistra vaccinii (assembly GCA_948150665.1). NCBI lineage: Eukaryota > Metazoa > Arthropoda > Insecta > Lepidoptera > Noctuidae > Conistra > Conistra vaccinii. The sequence continues at coordinate 11,595,366 of OX411327.1, read as the reverse complement.
CCAGTTGCCCTTTGCACTTGATGCACACCGAACGCTCTCAATCGACTTGGTAGTATATTGAGAGTATCCGGTGTGCACCAAGTGCAAAGGGCAACTGATGCAAATCCGACGACTGACAAAACACGATGTTTGCCGAGGGACATCAAGAAAATAGTTGTACTGTACCTATAGCTATATAAACTTTGGTATCTAAATAGACGCTATTCTAGGACTCGTTTTTGGTTTTCTAAAGATAATAATTATGACTCGACAAATATTGCTTAATTTTTAATCTAATTGTTTACCTACATATAAAATCTATTTCACCATGATTTCATCGCTATATACTCGTACTTCTTTTGTGCTAATGTACTTTATGAGGAAAACTTCGAAGCAAACACCTCTTTCAAAATAAGATAAGACTTCGTAATTGTTTTTACTTATCAATGTCATATTTCACCATCGTGATTTATCAATTAACATGTACAATTTTAACAGTTATAGGTAATTTTAAAAATCCCGAACACAAACATTTCCTCATTTCTCTTTCCTACTCCATCACCAGACCCTGTTCGCACATATCTATCTATAACCTATTCATTGAGACCATTGCAATGAGCCCAAACACGATACCTGTGCTGTAAGTTGATCAAATCGGTTCATCCGTTTAAGAACTACGGTGCCACAGACAGACACACACATAGCGGTCAAACTTATAACACCCCTCTTTTCCCGTCAGGGGTTCAAAATTACAACAAACTATTAGAAACAGAGTGAATCACCAATTTATTTCATGTTGCTTGTATGCCTTGCACACCTACATTTCGTCCTTTATGTTTTGTACCCTGTGGAAGGCGATTGTCCCCAACCGAGCGCAAATCCACGGAAGCGCGTTGTCTGTCAGTGAGTAAATTTAAGATTTTTATTTGTTTAGAAGTTGGCTGTAAAAAAAAATATCTCACCCGAATAGTCCTAAAGCAAGCACAGTTAAGGCGGCGTCAAACATGTAGAAGGCGCCAGGGAAGTTATCGATGGTCATCATGTAGATGTAGCTCGTTGCCGGCATGTATATTGACGGCGCTATTGCTTCCGTCACTCCGATCAGGGCACTCAGCTTTGCTGCAAAGAAGTTATGAAGGGTTAGAATTTAGCTCTTACCGTAGGCATTACATGTTCAGCCCTATAATGTTCCCACTGCTGGGACACGGGCCTCCTCTCGAAGAAAGGGTGTGGGCACAACGCAGGCCCAGCGAGGATAAGTAGCTGTCACACATCTTAAAATTTTTGGGTCTTTACGATATTCCGGTTTCGTCGTGATTTTTTCTTCATCGTTTTAAGAGCAATGGTGATGAAATAAATTACACGAAGTAAAAGTGCCTCCCTGGGTTTAAATCTACAACCTATTCGTAATAGGGATATTGACTCAATTTTTTTTTTAATGTTGTAGATTATTAATAAATATTGGACACGTATTTTTTATTTTTTTACGTAATCAACAGATTACGGCAATACATTGAGTAGGCAGTACGTTAAAATGTGGTATAACGTCTTTTTTTTTTTTTTTTTTAAAGGCATCTCGCAGGTTACCACTAAGGTATTCGCTGCTTAACCGGACTTTCCTGTGGCTGCCTTAAGCTCCTAAAAGAACTCAAAGCCTCCAGCCAGGGGCATACAAACTAAGCTAATTAATACTAGGCGAACGCTCGCTAAGGGCACCCCCTGTGGGGTACGAACCTCGGCTTAGGGCGTTCGCTGACGGGAGGACAGCAAGAGGGACAGGCTGGATCAAGGATGGTCCATTATTATTATCAGGGGAATTTAAAGCTACAGGCTCAGCAAAAACGCGGGCTGGCGCATCGTTATCGAGCAAGGGTCGGGGGGGGTATAACGTCACGTGCTGGCCGGTAGATTTTATACCGACTTGTGACGTAGCGAACTCCCACTCCGCAACTTTAATGCGTTTTAACTAAACCATTTTTTATTAATTATGATAAAGCAAAAAATACGTGTCTAATATATATTTATTATGTTACTGACGGACTAATTAGTTTTTTATTTTTTTTTCCAAGTCAACATCCTCATTCGGGGCCGTTACCACTGGATCACAACTGCTCAATTAGGCATTTTATTAGTCCAATAGGACTAATAAAACCAATACACAACAATAACAACTACAATCAACAACAACGATGTTGTCGTAACAATAGGACTAATATAACTTTCAATAGAAAGTTTGAGCTACATTTATTTCTTTCTGTAGCCGTCTTCAATAAACTACCAGACATTGGGAAATAGAAGAACCAGAAAGCCAATGGCTGATGATGCAGACGAGCCAAAACTGAAAACCAATGCCGTGTCGCATTTTTCATGTCTTGGACTGTGACGGGCCCAGTTTAATTAAGGAACACATTATAATACTGCAAAATTTAGTTTTCGTAACAATAAAATTATCCCATATTTTCACCAAGACATCAAGAAGCATTAGAATCTTCAATACATCTCTATATGTTAGATTTGTTCTAAAAGATTTTTTCCTGTAAAGATGCCAATGATTATAATTCTGTAAATATTATATCTGTTATTGTCGCGAATCATATAGGTATTGATCAAAATACAACCTGAGACTGACCTGCAAATTGCAAAAAAAACGTAAAATTATTGAATTTCGCGTCTACAACTGCGGATTCACCTTAACTCGAAATATGCACATAAAATTAAGTTCATGAATTTTGAAGTACAAACTTCACAAAGCCAACAATGCCGAAACAAACAATTTCTTATTCCGCGTTTCTGTTGATTAATTTAGTGGGTGCGCTAACGTGAAGAAAATTTACGCAAAAACGAATCCTCCGACGTGGCAGCAACAGGTGCTAATCCTTTGAATAGGCATTTCTCCCTTGTACAAACTGCTGTTTTTGCCCTTTTCGGGAAATTTTGTCTTATCAAGTCGTAACGTTTTATTGAGCAATTTCTTCCGGCATTTATTTTGTGTAAATGCTTTTAGTCGGTTTCCTTCCAGATAAATAGAGTTATCAAAGTTACTCCACGGATTTACTGTTACCAAATGAGATTCTGAGGTGAAGTTACCTACAAATGGTTCCAATTCAATTCAATTAGACTTTTTTCAATAAAGTTAGGGTTTTGTTGGTGGAGCAAATTGAGTTTTAGTGCGATGTCATGGGTGGTTTTACGGTCACTAGAAAATGATTTTCTTGCTAGGTAAGCTACTTACAAGACGGTTGCGGTAATAAGCTGCTTACCTGCAGAATAGAACTGTTAATAATACTCGTATATTTCTCGGAATATGGTTGTCAATTTTAAAATGAATTGCCAGACTACCAAGAACTTACATTACGTATAATTCTTGGGGATTTCTATACAAACTTGTCACTGCCGTAAATTGCTCGGTGTTGCCGAGACGTCATAGTTAACCAAAATTGTCAAGAATTGCGCAAATTTGTTGCTGGAGTTAGCGAATCTTAATATATATTATATGAGCTTACCAACTTCTTCAGTAGGAACACTCTTGGTGGCTAAAGACCTGACAGCAGTCAGACCTGTATGACTGAAGATGTTCAACAGCGGAGCTGAGTAATACCATGGTCGCGTCGGCGCAAACGCAAACATGAAGCAGCTAGCTATCCTGCTTGCACCTGCGAGGGCGCCAATAGCGCTATCCTGCACGTTCAGTCTTTTGCTGAGAACTGATATGCAAAAGACGGTTCCTGGAGAAGAGAAGTTACAAAGAATTAGCAAAATGTCTGACCTAACATGCAAATTATAATGTAATGTAATTTAATTTATTGTGATGTAATATTTTAATAACAATGCATTGTAATATTGCTATGGGTAAAAATAAATATACCTGAAAGTAAACCATATTTTTTATTTATTTATAATAAATAATAATAAACAACATGCACAATTAGCCTATATTATAGAAAATTGTAGTCTGAATAAATATAGATCAATAATAATAAATAAATAAATAGTTTTTTTATATCTGTTTTTTAAGAAATATTTAAAAATGTAAATAATATGTATTTAAATTAAATAACATAAATAAATAAATAATAAAATACTCCTCCTGCTGGAATATGAACAACATAGGTTCAATTAATATAATTGAAGTAGGTAATAACCATCAGCAGTATTCTCAGTGTGTTCGCAGATCGGTGGGATTCCCCGATGTTGCGGATGCAGCTCCACGCTGAATTTTAAAATTGTTAGTAATCCTATGGACTCTGTTTGAAAATAAAAGTATTCTATTCTATAATGACATTATGGGTGCCAATCTGAATCTATTTGGTGTATATATTTACGATTTGTACAGGGTAAATTAAATGGGACTACAGTGCGCAAATTCAAACATATTCAAAGGTAAATTTGAAAAGAATGAATAGTCAAAGGAACAATAAGCCCCATTTTAGAATAAACATAAACTGTGGAACGAAGTGGTTTTTGGTCTTTACTTAATTGGAGACTGGTGCCGTAATTTTCTAAAAATATGCACACATTTTAAGGGACTTATACCAAAATTGCGTGTTGATCTGACATTCAACTAACGCATTCACTTCAAGCTCTTATAAAACGTACAAATTATGACCTTATTTGACGTTATTTTGTCCTGTCTTATATATTTACGATAGGTATTTGAAGACAAAAATAATTACATAAAAAAGACATTGACCGGACCTGGTATCGCTATTTGTTCTGCTGTAACTTAAGTTTATAATGTTGATAAATCTTGTTTTTAAATATAATAATTTTATCTGGTAATGCGAATCCTTAAATTCTCCTCATAAAAACACCATTAAACTATTAGTTTTTATTTCGATTTCCTATTTTACCCATAAATAGTGTTTTTTTTCACACAAGTAATGTCACATGTCATTAGCTTCAAAGAGTATGTAAACCATAAAACCTTCTTGACTTACGCAAAATAATTAATTTACGCATCCAAATATTGAAATTATAGTTGAATAATTAGTAACAAAAGAGAGGGAGACGGTCGAGTAAAATAACAACTAAATAAGTGTTAAAAGTACCGTATGGTTATGACAAAGGCAGAATGTATTGAGAGACCTTTGCCTTTTTCATTCATCAATAGAAACTCTTTGAAAACATAACAAACGCGCGCCATGATTCTATGCGCGCGCATCCTGAGCAAAATATATGCTGGCGATAGAACGGCGAGATTTCTCTGTCCAGCATAATATGCAAGTCCTCTTCGCGTCCACTTAATATTCACGTCCACTTTTAATAATAGTTTAATATTATTGTATACTTAATTGAATGATTTAATTAAAAAAATTGTTTTAATGACTTAAGCCATTATTATTTTGCAATTTGGATATAACTTAATAACTTATGTTATGTTTCTATGTCGCATAGATATTTTTTTGTTGAAGACAGAAATTGTCCCAACACTTACTTACGGCAAATATAAATTCACCTATATTCTGATTCACTTTGACTTTTTGCTTGTCTCGATAGACAAGTAAATATTGTAAACCCATCGGGTTTAAATAACTACCTAAAGAAATAACTAACGTGAACACATTTTACATAAAGGTAAGGTCTGGTCTGGATTATAGTATATGTACATAACCGTAAACAAGTACCCATAATATCAATTAAAATAAAATGGGTGTGGGTGAATCTGCGGGCAGAAACCAATGTGTGATAGAAGAACATCCATTGCATTTTTTTATGCGACTGTACATAGGTGTCAATTTTTGGCGCCAATTTCTACGGTGACTTCTTGTATTCTTTCCACCGATGGTATTCTTTTTTTTTTTTGTGAATACTTATTATAATTTTTTGATTAATTTCATTTTCTTGATATTATCATTTTAATTGCGTTACATTTGTAAGTTGTTGATTATGGAAGACTCAGTTCGTCGGTGTATTAACTGTTCGATTCTTTTGCGGTATTTACGTTGGCAGTCATTGAGAGAAGTTAGTGAAAGTTAGTTAGTTAGGCTTTTTGGATTTCTCCAACACCGGAAAGTCGAGAATTCTCGAGTTTTTAGTTACTTCTAAAGCCCCTACATCAACCTTTATCTGTCGGAATTGAGGTCGGAATTGACGATCATTCAAAATACTCAAACGTCATTTTGACAAATTCGTATTTTGAATTTACCAGCATACAATGACCAAAAGTCAGTAAGAGATTCGATACTAAACCTAGATTTTGAGACCTAATTACCGTTTAATGCCGAGATTTATGATAAAATGATAAATTACATTTGAAGGCCCTCAGATCATTCTCTAAATTAAACCATAAATCTTTGAGTCACAGTATGTTTCGTAGCGATGCTAGGTTCCTTAGTCACTTGGTCAATCTCCTTTGTATTTTGCAAGTTTTTTAGCATTCATTTTACCGGGTTTTAGGTAAACGACCGAGCGGGCGAGCGACCTGAGAGTTTATTGACTTGTCTCAGAAATGTTATGAAATATCAATAATACCGAACCCAAAACGTCGTCTTACAAAACGAAGAAAGATGACATGGTTAGGAAACGGCATCTCCCAAAAAAAAAACAAGTCCAGGATATTTTGTGACATCCACCAGCACGGTGAACGGTTCATTCCCTGTCGCGTCTATTATATAGATTCATAAATTACGTCCTTGGTGGTCATCATCACCTGTCACTCCCCGACCCTTGTGTGACGTCACATATTTTGCAATTTTAGATTAAAATCTATAACATTTTTTTTTAAAGCGTTTCTGGCACTGGGCAGTTCTCCTGTATTGTGAGTGCGTTTACAAACATTTAATCTCACATACACCAACAGCCATACCCGGAACTACTTGTAGGTCATACAAATATTTGTTCAGTGCGGGGATCGAACCCGCGACACGCAGCGCAGCAATCAATCGCTTAACCACTGCGCCAACCGTGCCGTCAAACAACAGGGTAATATTTTCAAATTGTTCGCTACTTGCAATTGAAGTTTAGAGTTTTAATACATGTCACGTCACGAATCTAATGACTGTCAAGGGGACGAGTCATAAGCTTCGTGACGTGACTTGTCACACGATGTCAGACTTTCTTGAGTCCCTTCCTTCCCGTTTAACGTGATAAAATGATGGACCCAAGTTTCGATAGATCGTAATCGCTGAGATTAAAAAGCATTCACATATCGTTAATTACTTTGGAGTGTTCTTACATCAAACAACATTACCTATGCTATCGAAACAGCGTTCTGTAACCCTGTTTATACAAGAACTAGTAAATAAACAGTTGTGCTGGACTGGGTCTCATGTATTACGCAGTACTGTGTATTTGGACACGATTTGCACTAGGTAGGTGATGCAGAAGGCGATTTTCATGCAATACGTGATATTGCGTGCAATAGCATTAAATAGTAACGATCAATTAATGTTATTTAAATTTTTATACCTTTACACATTGCGGTTTTTGTACAGTGTGCCAGAAGTGTCTCAGATCTGCGTTTGTGAGACTTCACCGGTTAACCGCTAAGGCCCCACCGTTACCACAGTAGACAGTATTTCTTTTTTTTATTGTGACAGAACACGTAACTTGGGATTATTATTATTTAGTGTTAGTTTTTTTTTTATTGACTTTTTTATTGTGATACTACACGTAATTAAACTTTGGTTGTGTGTGTGTGTGTGTAATTAAAGTGTGCCTCAGAGTTAAATACAATTGTTGAACTAAAAACTAGGATTATTTTAGCATTTCACAAATTAAAGTGCTTAGCGACAGACAGTGATTTAATTAGAAAAATAAATACCAATATTCTCCGTCGGTATAATTTGTTCATTAATGTGAATGGAGGACACAATATTATGTCATCGAGAATTAAAAAATTTAGTGTTTTTGCTGTGATCGGTATAACTTTGTAAGTACTTCAAAGCCGGCCCCCGCGCCCGAGCCACCGCCGGCCGGGCGGCCGCCCGCTTTGAACATACGCCGCGCTCCGGCGCGCGCGACGTTGCCGCTTTGTTACCTAGGTATCTAAGGTCAGTTAAATTAATTTACAAAGGGTGGTTGCGTTTTACTCTGATTTGTAAGCTATTTAGTTTGTTTGAAAAAAAGAAAAACTCATTTTTGGTGCTTTTTATTTTTATACCATATCGAATTAATACTAGTAAACACGTATAGTACACGTAGTGTAATTTAATGCCCCTCTGTCATATCAACCCTGTATATTTATTTTTTCCTTTGTATACTTGTACATATTATTTATATGTATGTTAGTGTTAGATTGTATAAATTATATTTAAGATTTGTCAAGCATAAGTTTTTACATAAAACAAAACTTAATTTAAGTATTAAAACAAATATTTTTTATTTTTGCTCGCTGATAGACCTTCTGAAAATCCATTTTATAGGTACCTATACAAATAGGTTGTGGATTATTGGTTACGCCACGACTTCCAAATGCAACTGTTTTAGAATCGATTGCTCAAATTGATTCGTAGAGCATATATAAGGTATGGGGAATGTGGTGTAATTGCTTAAAGGTACGTTTAAATTATTATCAGGTACTAAAATTAGGTGTTACGGGCTTAGAGGTATTACCTAATGTTTATGGTCTTTGAATACAGCCTCCATGAATTCCGGTACCTTGGAAACAACAACGTTTTTGACCTAATTTATCTCCCTCCATCTTCATCTTGGACTGTCGCGATGTCGTCTAGCATTTAATGGGACCCAAACAGTAGTTCGTTTAGTCCACAGCTCATCTGACATGCGGCAAACCTGTCTGGCGCAATCCCACTTAAGATTGAACATTCCTGATATTGGCAAATACTATACTGATAAAAAAAAGCTGATAGGTGTCAAGGGACACCCGGATGGAACGAAGTTATGGAATGAACCTCACAAAGGCATGCCACTAATTAGTACCTGTGGTCGCTCACAGATGGCGTGAAATGAAAACTGTCGTTACAACTTTTGGTCCCAATTTTTCCGTCTAGCCCCCTTTCACAACGCGCGAAAGGGAACTTCGTTCCAAAAATAAAATCTATAGTTCTACTTCCAAAATCCAAACTTAATCTTATAAATGTGAAAGTGAGTTTGTTTGTTATTTACGCTTTCACGCTAAAACGGCTGAACGGACGCTTTGGATGAAATTTGGCACAATCCAGGTCATGGTTCATTTATTATTATTATTACTTATTATCCCCATATTCGCACGAGATCGAGACTAATGCGGGTGAAAACGCGAGGCGCAGCTAAGTATTAAGAGGGTTTATTCTGAAAGTTGGCAACGTAGCAATTAGATGTCAAATATTTCGCTGTTTTGATTAATTTGATAATATTTCTGTATGGAAATAAAAAATGTGGCTAACTAGCGAACTAGAATATTGATTATGAAATGCAACAATTAATATCGTAACACCGAATAGTTAGTTTTAGATGTAAAAAAAGTATTTGGAAACTTTCCAAATGCCTTTTTTACTCCTAAAACGGGTACAACATCAAATTCAATGCTATAATTGCAATTCATTATTAATATTCTAGTTAGTTAGTTAGCCACATTTCTTATTTCCATACAGTATTATTTCAAAATTAATCAAAATAGGTGAATATTTGACAGCTATTTATGACGTTGCCAACTTTTAGGATGCACCCTCTTAACAACTGAGGGAATAAAATGCATGTTGAATAGCTATGACTAGCAATTTTATAAGTTCCCAAACAAGTCAAAAACAATTGAATACACTTACTTTAAAAACGTTAATGCGTATTTGTTATAATCAGTTGTGTATCTTACCAGTGCATGCACTAATAACAGCTGTCATTATCATATAAACTTTAATTCGCGCCTATGTCGGGGCAATATTTATTTTCTGATAAGTTAACAAATAATTATTTGAAGATAATAAATTGATCTTGCGTCGACCTTTCCGCATTAAAAATATGCAATTAACTACTGCGTTTCTATAAACCATTATATTTTTTATATGACGCAATCATTGATATTAAGAAATAAATATTTTTGTCGATGTATTACGTAACCTAGCCTATTAGGCTATTACCATTGGTGTACAACTCAGTTACTACTGCCAGCCCCGTTCAATTTGCTTTGAGTTGCAGTTTTTTAAAATCGATTTCCTAATGCATTGATCTCTACTAACAGTCCCTGAAAAGTAGTTTGTCTCTGTCTGACATGGGGTACCTTATAGATGAAGTACGCATAGCTACTAAAGCTTAGAATAAGGAAATGTTCGAAAAGTTGTTGGAATCATTACTGCTGAATTTAGTTCAATGGTCCCAATCCAATCGAATTAAATGGGATCTATAACTCCAGTAGGTACCTGCCACATTATTTAAAGGCACCCAGTGAACGACCGAAAATTAGGTTTAACATTGAAAGTTAATTTGTAGTACATCACCTGCTCAGTCTGTACTTGAAACCTGTTTTGATAAAAATAATTAGTAAACTAATGAACGTCATTGCGTGTAGAGAATACAGAACTTTAAGACGTTGGAAATAAAATTCATTATTTGAAAACGGAAAATCAGTTGCGTGATAAATGCACGTCTCTATCACGATTCACAATCCTTGACCTAGGTTGATAAAGATGGCGTTATACCAACTCACACGCAACGAGATGCGTTTCTTAATTTATCGTAAATGATAAAATTTACATATACTTCACTCAGCCATTGAAAGGTCAAAATGGACTGAAAAACAAATATACATAATTATAAGCAAATACTAGCAATTTATCAGATATACTATTGACCAAAAATAAAATAAATGTGCATGTTTTTGTAGGTACATAATATGACATTGATATAGATACGTCCTAATATTTGTAATGGCATATTTTTAAATAACCCCTAGAGGTGAACATTACGGGTCTATGTTTTTGTGGTCTATTTTCCTACCAACGGATTATTATGATATTTTTTTATTTATTTTTATCCATGATTTAAAATAAGTAAATAAAAAGATCGGTAAAACCCAAGCTCACGGAGGTCTCTCGATTTCTTTTTGGATCGTATCCTTATAACGCGTCGGATAATGTAATAAGTACGAATCCTCTAATCATTCAGCGTTTCAGCGAACTTTTAATATTTTTTTTTTGTTTGTAACTCTTATTCTGTTTTTATTTGAGGTACTGTGGTATATTTAACGCCACATACGAACTACGCATTGCATTTATGACGTCGTGCAAATCCTACATCGCGCAAGCAAAGTTATCTGCGCGATTAACATATTCAGAAACCTCACACCAACTGTCGGGCAGTAGCCCACCAGACACGATAAACGTCTAGTCGGAGGATTTTCCCTTTTCAAAGGAGGGTGAAGACTTATTTTAGTGAGGCTTATTTGATTGAATTTTTCTCTGTTTTTCTCTTTTTATTACGGACACATCTTTTTACATTGTTCTCACATGTATAATTTCAACATGAATGATGTAACCAATATTTTGGTAAAAAATAATAATATAAAAGAGTGTCCGTGGTGTTTCTTGCCCGTTCTTCTCCAAAGGAAACTACTAACTAGTTTCATATTTCTGACTGACTGACTCCTTGACAAATCAAAAGTGCCTGAATATGGTTTAATAAATTGAAATAAATGCTTTGAGTTTGAGTTTGATCTTTAAATCCAAAACGTTATATCGACCCACACTTCTGTCTCTGCATCTAATTACACATTTTATATGCCAATAAAATCGATCCCTTTACAAATAGTAGAAAATAAAGTGCCCAATCAACGATAACATTTTATGACTGACGGTCTTACCCAAACCTTATACAGCGTGTACCAGAAGTGTGTGGTACATACCATCACAGTATGCCATCTACAATCATATCTATCTAGCTATCTACAACATGCCAGGAGCATGCCTTCAGCTTTTTCGGACATATTATGAGTTCATCTAAACATGCTTATGTTACTCGGCCGGGTGGAAGGAAAACGCGCTCAAGGCAGAGCACCGGTGAGACGGTCAGACGCGATCAAGAAGGCTGTTGGAGACAATGTACCAAGCGGCCCACACTGCAGAAGACCGCATAGCTTGGAGACGCGTCGTATGCGGTCACGATCCTCAGCATTGAAGGAACGATGAAAAAGAGATAGATCATCAAACCGAACAACTGTGTCCATGGGACCAACATTGTAGTGGCGAAAAAATTATCATTTGTCCCATACATTTTGGGTCGTGTAGGTATTGAAGTTTTGTATAGGACAGTTGTTAATTTTTTGCAATTACGATGTAGTCCCACGTAGAAAGTTGTCCAGTTTGATGGTCTGTACTGTACCACACCCTTAAATGTGATCACATATTTCTGACTCACGCTGTATATTACCTTGTAGTAAGAAATGCAAGAAAGTGTTAATTGTACTTACCAAAGAGACCCAGGACGATGTTTATGGTACCATAAACGCTGTATTCAACCTCCGTGAACCCGAATTTGCGAATCACGTAAAGATACGCCACTTGCGAGTCACCTGAAAGAGAAAAAGAAATGTATTGTGTATTCCTTTGTTTAACTCCCGGCTTAAGGAAAATATGGCTGGTAAATAAATAAACGAAGCAAGGATAAGTAGGGGGAAATGTGATCAACAATAATAAAGTAAATAAGGACGTTTTCGACCTTAAGGATGGCAGCACTTGAGAGCAGTAACCTCGTATCCATTTTCGCTGCTTATAAATTCACTATAAGTAATCTGTTGGCATGACAGTTCATTACCAGAGGAAGTCCAAGTCCGGAAAGGCGTGTGATAACTATAGAAGCTCTTTATAGAATTTCGACTTTTCGACAAGAATTGCCATTACCACTGCCTTCACTGGAATAACACATTGTACTTACAATTACTTCAACCTGATTGAATCAACAAATTAATTTAATTCCCTTTACAATCAAATGATGCCTACATTGAATCATTAATTCGCCACAAACGCTGTGAAATCGCTAATTTCATTGTGGGTTAATACAGCCAAATGCCTGGTTAACACGGTTAATAATAGCGTGAATTAAATCGACTTATTAATGCTCACTACACATAGTAATTATTAGGTTCTTTGCTAGACTTGTTTCATCTGAAAACCAACTAGATACATAAGTGTTTAATTATTCATTAGATAAAACGATTGAATACTGTAATGACTTCTGAAAGAGATATATAAATATGGAAAAAGAAGAAATGGTACGTACGTAATGTCTTTGGCATTCAATTACTAGGTACATCAAACCCTAGTAAATCAGTACTCTAAGGGCCTGTTTCACCACCTACGATTAAGTTCCTATTAACTTACTTGGCAGATAATTTCATACAAATTCCGTTCCATTTTTGAATTTATTCGGTAAGTAGTGGCTATTCGGACATCGTGAAATAAGCCCTAATTGCGTATTACACGATCAATCAGAATCTGATTAGTTTTGAAACAGATTGCTAAACCATTGTTTCAAAAATTCGAAAAAAAAAAATCGACTCGACAACGTAAATAAACGTTGTTGAGCTGTCAAAATGAAACAGATTAGTCGTAATAATTTACGAAAATGTGTTACGTAATTAGATAGTAGGGATGATGATCAAAATCATAAGTGGATCGGAAAAATAACATGACTTTCGTTCAGATAATGATTACGTTGATCTTTTTAACTTATTACGTAACCTTTGTGCATTGCTTCTCTGAAACCGAAATCTATACAGGGTGGCAGGGACATCGACGCGAAGCCGGTTACCATGGATTCAGTACATGATTCTGAACGTCGGTTATTTAAAAAAAAATCTGCTGTTCCATACATTTTGAACGCGTAGGTATTGCACTTTTCTATGAAACAGCAGATTTTTTTAAGCTATTGCATAGCTTCTATCGCGGGCCTTGACCGTGGAGACCGAATCCAGAAATTCCGCAACGAAAATACCTAACGCCTAACGAGAGTGTTGTATTGAAAATTATGTTTAACTGTTTGACAACAAAGTTCAAATTCACTTAGACGAATGATCCTTGACTATTAATAGTTAAATTAAAACCTTTTTATTTGTTTGATGTTCCCATTACGTTGTGTCAAGTTTTAAAAACTATAAATGTGAATAACAGTTCCTGTCAATGTCACCATTGCTATTTCTTGTATTCGGGTTAATATTTTACAATTGCATAAGTTGATAAAAAATGCTATGCAATAGCTTTACCGCGGCAGTCCCCGAGTGCCACACGTCTTTTTTTAAATAACCGACGAAAAATTTCAGCGCAGGGGGGCTCAGAATCATGTACTGAATCCATGTTAACCAGCTTCGCGTCGATGTCCCTGCCACCCTGTATATAGCTATAAACAAAAAAATTAAGTTCTGCTCGTTGGTAAGCGCAACGCTTGAGAACGGCTGGACCCTATTTTGCAATTTTTTGTTTTAAAATGTTCGAATTTTATGGAAAGAAAAATTGAATGAGTTTCCCGAAAAAATTTCAATTTCGAGAAAAACGTAACGTCTTTTTTTCTATGGGATTTTTGTAGGAATCATTGAAATTTTGACAGGACAACGTCTGACAGGTCAGCTAGCAGTAAATATTTTTTACGAATTTTTATGAAAGTCGTCGTATTTTGTTCCGTTCGTCATTAGAAAGCCGTGCCTTACAGTAGATCCCTCTAACAAGACTTTTTTTATCTTAGAATAGAATAATTTATTGTTCTCTCATAATCAAAAACACAGTACAAAGTCAAAGTAACACCTTAATAGAGACTGGTGTCTGTTGTAGGTAACCTGCACTACCACTACCGGTACTACACACACACTACACTATACACCCATCGCACCATCAGCACTACTGGTATGTTAGCCTGCACTGCCCCCTGCTGAGCAAAGACCTCCTATTTTTTCCTTTTTTTTTTCAAGTTCTTTCAAGCATCCTTTTCTACGGCCACCTCAATCCAACCCTTGCGGTACGCTTCCAGGTCGTCTCGCCACCTCTTCCTGGGCCGGCCTCGGCGACGCCGTTCATCCTTAGGCACCCACCGTGAGGAGACTGTTGCCTAACGGTCCCTATGCATGCGGCTGACATGACTCGCTCAATAGCTTAGCAGGCTTTTTGCCTACGTCTAGGATCCCCGTTTTGGAGCTTAGCGTGGTGTTCCGTATTCTGTCAGTTTCTTTTACGCCCAGAATGCTGCGCTCCATTGCTGTTTGGCCCCCAAAGCGGAACTTTTGCGACTTGGTGAGCGACGGTCTGAGCAGCGTAGGTTAGGACGGGCAGAATACCCATATCGATGAGTTTTGGCTTCAGGGAGATCATTAGATCGCCCTTCATTATCGTCCTCATGAACCAGTAGCTTTTCCAGGCATTTTCGATGCGGCGATCGATTTCCTTTTCTTGCCTGTTTGCGAAAGAAACTAACTGGCCCAAGTAGATGTACTCATCGACATAATGTATAACAAAGACTTATAGAGTAATTTTTTATCTAGACTTAACGCGAAGCAGTTAGGATGGTGTACAGTGACGCATTAAGGTAAAACAACACCTTGCCCTCTACCACCAGCGTAAAGGGCACAAGATAGTATTACTTTTATGATAGAACACAAAGAATTCGTACGATGTCGGTAGATACGTTTAAACGGACATTGTTTACCGGACAGAACCGGTTTCATGGCATCCGTCAATGAACTCCTGAAAATAACTGTATCAGATGTGTTTGTGTTTGAAATAAAGCAAGCCTTATTTGACCTTCAGCGATTACCTGAAGGTCCTTTAACGTACCGTAACCTATATCGATACTTTTGATTGTAGGGCTACCGTCAAAGTAGAATTTTAATTCTGATTTTGATTTTGTCAGATTATGTGACGTGATTCGGAAAATTGGTTCTTAAGGCGTTCTTATTTGCTCACCAGGGCCACGATTGAGTTCATTTATTAATTCTTACGTTCGTTCGTTTTTGTTTTACTCGTTTGAATATGTTAATAAGACACAGGAGGTTATTAAGCAAAAATGCTATACATTCATACCTGCTGTTTACTTACATAAATAGTTACTTAAGTATAGAGTAAACACAGAATTGCTTGTAAAAATACTTGCTTGTACAAAAATACACACACACACACACATTACACATCACGCGTGTAATCCCCTAAGGGTTAGGCAGATGTGTACAAATAGAACACAGACCGATGACTGACTGCCTCGTTGGCCTAGTGGTCACGCTACTACTGAGCATGAGGTCGTGGGTTCGATTCCCAGGTCGGGCAAAGTGCTATTGGGTTTTTCCATCTCGAATTTCTCAGTAGCAGCCCAGAGTCTGGATTTGTGCAAGGTTGATGGAAAGAGGCTCGCTCCCTATTACATGGGACTAAAACATATCTGGCGAAATCGGGAGTTGTACAAAAATAAATGTGAATTTATTACTTTCTGTATTTGCCAGGTAGAATTCTGCTGCTATAATGTACCTACCAACTAGAGATTGTACTTTAGATACAGGTGAAAAATACAACAATAAAATTCTGTATCCTGGAGTATGGAGTTTGCGAAGCTTTTTCTATATCGACGTTTGTTACAATTTTTTTTGGTATCCGTACCTCTACGTGTACGAAAAGTAATGAGTTTTCAATGTGTGACGCAAGCGCAACTAATGCGAATTTGTAGTTTTCGAAATTGCCGGAATCTTCATCATGAAGTGGTACTTTACCATTGTTTTTATTAAAATATTCACTTATCAAACTGTAGGCACTATATTACTCTGAGATACCAACGTGTTTACAAGAACAATTGAATGCACTACCCCAAGGCTGTGTTGGTACCGCCCACAAGAGGTCTTTTAATTTTATTTGGTTAAATATAATCGAGTTTAAAAAACAGAATGGAATTTGTGTAAACTTTCATTTTTTGGTGACTTCTCATTTGGTTGTACCGCATTCTAAAGTCGGTCACTTGTTATCACAAACTTAAATTGAACTTAAATTAATAAGAGCTTAACTTAAATTAATTGTAATGTAAGCAGCCCTAATCACGTTGCTTTACCTTTATACATAGTGTTTGTACCCCGATGACATGAATTTTACCTTTTGTAATCGATAGGGCTAGTCCTCTCGTGTCGGTCAAGACCGTACGTACATTGCTTTACCGATGAGGCTCCGTAAAACGCACGTGGCAAAAATTTTAACCGTGGTTACATCCTTAGCTCCAATAGTAGTCATTTAAGCTAGGTCATACTATTGAGTCCTGCGTGATAGTGATGTGATTCACACGTAACTATTACTGTTAAGGATGTAGCTAAAGTAGGGCAAATAGTATCAGGCACTTAGTTTTAGTGGCTTGCGGTGATTGGAAACTGTGAATTGTCTTTAGTACTCTTTAGTGATGAAATAGGTAGTGAGTTACGTTTATTTGTGGTTGCAGTGTGACTAAATGAATGAATAGTGCATTTAAGGAAAAGTCGCCAGGAATTTATGATAAATGACAGTTACGTCAGCATCTAGTGCGACATTGCAGGATTTAAGTTGACATTGGTTGCTAGTAGTACCATTTTTTTATCTTGTGGTAGTGTTAGATCTTATTTTCAATAAAATTATGGACTTGTGGTTTTCTTAGGTTGGCTAGAATGCTAGATGCAGTTTTCCGAGAAATTATGGGGCTGCATAATTCCATGGTCATGAATGGTCATCTTTTGTGGTAATATAGAAACGTATTAAATGCTATGGTTGCGAAATAACAAAAAAGTAACTTACTGATTTCCACGGTGAATTCATTAAAAATTATACAACATCGTCTCAATAATATGACATTTGAGAAATCTTATTTATTCGTCACTCTCCTGCTTTTGTTATACAACACACGAGATGCCTTAAAAATCTTGTGAAAGTGGGTGTGATTTCGTGATTTTTAGGGTTCCATACAATGTATTGAAAAGGGAACTTCTGTGGTATAACTTCCTTGTCAATATTTCACTGGTGTGAAAAATAAATAATTATATTTATAATAAAATAAATAAATAAAAAAGCTTTTTATTTCTAAAGCTTCTTTTTTACAGTTTCTGATATTCTCTCTACTCAATATAAATCAGTAATATCGATCTAATCTAAAATAATTGCATAAATAATTCCATCAATTCTTCCACCAATTTAGTACTTAATAAGAGATTTAGTATAAGATTATAAATTTAATAATTTTCTGAATTTGCTTTCAGACAAATAATTAGTAAAAAAATAATTTTGAAATTATTACTGCAAAAATAAAAGACGGTTTTACACTATAAATTAACAGTTTCTGGAAACCAAAAGTGGGATACAGTCAGCCACTTTTTTGCTCTATAAAGTGTTAGTCTTAAATGGGTACCTACGGAGCCCTCGTTGCGCGAAGTCCGAAGTTACTTACACTTGACCAATATTTTTAAACGATACTCAATTAATCAGCACAGTGTTGTGAGCATAACGGAAGTCTTGAGAGGTCGTCCGTTTAGTCAGATTGCTACATATTAAATGAGTACTAAAAGTCTGACGCGTTTATCGTTTTGTCGTCGAAAATGGTCCTACATCGATTTTTGGCCTGGTCAATAATTCTCATACTTAAATAACGTTCACATTCAAGTCACAATCTGTGAAACTTGTCAAAAATTTTGGTAAATTGATTGTATTTTTGACAGGACATTACGGGATTTGCCCCTCAGGTGTTTGTTATTAAGGTGAAAGCGTCAGGGTAGCCCGCGAAATACAAACTTTCTTACGTTTTTTGCAATTTGCAGGTCAGTATCAGGTTGTATGTTGATCTAAATATGATTTGCGACCGTATCAAATGTTTATTTATAAAATTATAATCATAGAAATCATCAATACAACTCCATAAGTTCATGTAATCCCGATGAATGACTATTTCATGAAATCATGACATTTGGGGATTATGCTAACCTAAGGAGTTGTATTGCTGATTCTAATGTTTATAATTCTGTAAAACCATATTGGTTACGCTCGCAAATCATATTTTAATCAAGATACAACCTGACACTGACCTGCAAATTGCAAAAAACCTAAGAAAATTTGAATTTCGCGGACTACCTTGGCGCATCCCCCTTAGGGAGGTATTTTTTCAGTTTCTCGTGATAGAAGGATTCAAAGTACGTCACTCGAGCTTAAAATAGTGTTGCCTCCGAGGTGGACACTCTACTTTTTATCACTCTCTATGAGAAAAAAACATGCGGGCAGTCTTTGGCGACTGCCGATAGAAGTGAAAACCCAGTAACGCCATCTAACGAAAATGTCAGGAATTTTTGCGGCTTGCTGTCGAACGAACGAAAGCTGTGGCTCCATTAAAAAAACAGAGTGCGCTGTCAACAAAAAAGTGCTCAACGCGCCTTCGGTGACGATGACACGAGTTCCATGATTTTTGTTCACCCAAAAAGTGTTCAACGTGCCTAAAAAAGTTTCACTTAAAAAAAAACGTGTACGGTCCGACCCCCGTTAAGAACGAAGTACCTTCTCACGTATGAGTTAAAGCAAAAACAAAATTTTTTTAGCACCTTAAAAAACGATGAAATCGATACGCATGACGAAAAATTTGAAAATTTTCGCAGCTGCCACCTTGGTTTTACACGTTGGCCTCACTCGAAAACGATGAAAACGACACCAACGACAAAAATTTAAAAAAACAAAGCCGCCATCTTGGATTTTGATTTTAACCAAATTCACACTTTCTATATCTCTTTCCAGCCTGTTACTTGTTCATACAATGTTCGTAATTGATTTCTTGATGATAGAGATGTTAAATTATTGTAACTTTTACTAACAATATCCACATTTCAAATTCAAATCACTTTTAGTCCCTAGGGATTAAAAAGCTATAGGATGTTTACGAAGAATAAACTAGCTCTTTATAAATACATGTCATTAAAAAAAAATCGTACCTAAACGCAGCTGATACGAACAATTAAATAAATAGGTTGGATGCAAAAACAAAATGGAAATAAATGCATAAAATTATCTCAAGGATACAGATGAACGAACAGAATATTCCTTGACATTTAAGATGTTAGGTATTACAAATGGAAATATCTAAAATCTCTTTTGTAGAACCGGAATCACTTTAAAGTTTATACAAAAACCAGAATTATGTTGTTATTACCTAACACCATAATTCTGATTTTTGTATAAACTTTAGGTAGGTTACTTAACAACACATACCTAATTCTGTTTTACGTAGACATGCCAAAAATTGAATCCGTCATTACGAGTATCAACCTCATTTCAGTTGCATAATTCAAGTACCTACCTACGTAACTTATATCACGAAACTGTTTTATTAGTATCACAGTTTCATTAGGTACCAAGGTACATAAAAATAATAAGTAGCGCTTACGTTTTTTTTCGAGCATGTGAAGTAAGTGAACAGGAAAGCAATGGAGTCAAGGCTTGCTAGTTATTTACCGGCTTGCCTTCTAGATAGTGGGCTAGTGAATCGGGCCGCGTGCGCACCTTACGGATAAACAATGTTCGATTTAATACCTGGACGATATATTTGTACCTACATTTAATATTGTCCAGGTGTAACTTTATTTTTACAGGTGGAGCTGTTTCTTCCGGGATGTCTTTTTTGTTCTTAGTTCAAGTGTTGAAATTAATGTTGCAACCTTTTGAATTCGTGCAATGAAGAGCGGTATTATTATATAAATTTTAGTGTCTTGAAGGTAATAAAATATTATGGCTAACCCATAATTAATGACTATCCGACTTAGTTCGCCCTTTCCCACGATCTAAGATTTATCGTGGTTATGTGAAACAAATGAAGCAAAATTGTTATTTTTTGTTTAAATTCACTTCAGGCACAAAAGATATCCATTTTTTTGCACCCAGTACGATTATTATAAGTGACATAGACACAAGAATCATCACAAAAGTTCCTCCTTTTAACTTTATTCAAGACGTGCACAATTCATTAAAAATAAACGAATGGCAGAAGGGCCAACATCGGCCAATGTGTACACAACTCTTAACGAAAATTTATTAACTGAGAGCCAAGAACAAATCCAGACGGAGTAATGAGTTAATGACCCACTTTCGACGTCTCATTGTGACAAGCACTCTTTAGTATTTTTACCGCAGTGTTATAAAGGAAATTAAATATTTACTTTAAATGACAATTATGCAAAAATAATTTCTTAGTATTAGAGCAATGATTATAGTAACTCACCGTAAAGTGGTCCCACCATCAGTAGGTACAGTAGCAACACACAAAATATCTGAGTCCTGCCCCTAAAAGCACGAGGCCTCACAGCCACCATCACAGTGTTGCCAACTAGTTCAAACACGTCCTTCAACACATTCCGTTCCTTGACCTTTTCAGAAACATTAAAACTCTTCACTTCATCAGGAGGCAGTACATCCTCAAGTCTGAACACACCGTATAAGAAGGATAAAGTGTACAAAGCTAACAGTAGAGAAAACACCCCATAATATCCCATAGCACGTAACAATATACCACTCAGAGCAGTCCCAGTTGGCGTCCCCGCCGTCACACATATTGTTACCAGCCCCAGGCGGAATGTCCTATTTTCTATCGTAGTCCTATCCGCCATAAAACTGTACATTCCCATAAATATGATGATGTAGCCGCCAGTGAACGCCGCAGGCAACGCTTCGATTAAAGCTGTCGCTGTCAGTGACAATTCATTAAAAAAGTACGTAGCAAATAGCAGCCCAACATTGCAAATAATCTCTCCAATAAATGGAAATAAAATACATATTTTTCTCCTTTTGTACTTATCGCTCCAGGCTCCTACGAACAGCACCATCACCGCTGGTATAGCCGTCTGAAGAGGGAACTTCCATGCGACCACTCCTGCGACCATCGATTGAATTTCTTTATCCTCCTGATCCAGACCAGTTGTATTTCTTCTCGCAATGCGGTCGCAAACGTCCGATCCATAATTTAAATTAACCCTGCAGGCTTTATCCAGGTGCATATTCATTACAGCTAGAGAAGATATAGCGGTGCACAGCATGTAAATAAACAAACATGGCTCGACCGTGGTCTCGCGGAAAATACTCTTGACGTATTTTATGATCTTTTTGGATTGTTCCTTCCATGTCGTACATTTTTGGGAGCCTGTGAGACGTATGTTTGATCTAGTGAGCTCGTTAACACTGCTAATGTTTTCAGTGCTCGTAATCATGTTCACTTGGCGCCAGAAAAGTGAGAGTCAGTAAAAGTTCTCGGGCTCTCGGCTTATATCACACACTGCACTGTACGCCACCGACACCCGAAGGTGACTATACGTTTAATCCGTGGTTATTCGTCGGTAGTTTCCAAAAACCTGAGTAGTAAATGTCAGGTTGTAAAATTAAGCGCGATATGAGAGTGCGTCGCCGTATACGAGTCGCTCGCATCTCGCCCGATACGATAACACAGGTCTCACTGTCGACGACACCACTTTTAATAAATATGTAGCTCATTTATCTTGTACCTTGAGTAACGCATCGACCAACATTGTTCCGATAGCTCCACGACTCTGACGTTAAAATATCAATTAGTATAATCGTAACGGCTATACAAACACCACTGGTATGGCTAACTTCATATTTATTTAAAATTAAAACAAATCACTGTAGAAAAAATATTAACTAAATCGGTTGTATCGCTCTCGTTAAGTAATGTATTGACTTATCTAGTCACAGATTTTGTTAGTGTAGTAGTGGTGTAAAGTTAAGGTTGTTCACCTTTTTATGATTCAATAACCATCTCAGTGAGTCGTTTAGTACTAAGCCGACTATTTGGACGGCTTATGAAGAATTTTTTTAACCTAACGTTTTAACAGAGTCGTCAGCGTGACCGGCGCATTTTTAATATTAAGTTAACTGACTATCAACAGGGTTTCTCCCATGAATAAATCTCATTGCTGTCATTTTTTGTATTGCCATATTTACATAATTTAAAAATGGATCCCATAATAAAGTTTCTTCAAAATAATATTAACATTCCTGCGGAAAAGTCTAACAAATAAATGGTAGGTGTATTTTATTTTTTACTTTCAAAATTTCAATCACCTTCGATTGTATTTTGGACACTATTCAAAGAGATTGGAAGCATCATTATTGAGTAATAGTGGCTTAATTCGTAGTCCCATTAAATAATAACAGTGTTTGATGTTATCTGAATAATAAACGATTATTTAACATTTCATTTTTGCATATCCGTGGTGTCAATTTTTTTTTGGCTTTACGTATGATAAAAGTGATTGAAGTATATTTTAAACGTCATAGACCAAACTGGGTAAACCCAGTTTCCTTTGCAAAACAACATGAAAATCAACTTTGTGGTTTCAATAGTTTCCAAGTTAAAGGGTGCATATTAAGACAGAAAAATTCTCACCCTTGCACACCCCTGATTTTGTGAAATAAAAATATGCTTTAAGTTCCCCTTACATGTGTTGGAAGACTAGTTTTTCCTCGGAATAAGATCGTAGTAAGTGCTGAAACAGTTTTATCGCAATAAATAAAAACTAAAACGTATCTCCAGTAGCTATTCATTCAAATGTGTTGTATTAATTAATAGCATATTATTATCCGTAGCGTTGGGAGGCCTCCCACAAGATGACCTTGTGAAGGCAGCAGGAATCCGCTGGATGCGGGAAGCACAGAATCGGTCAAACTGGCGGTGCTTGGGGGAGGCCTATGTACAGCAGTGGACGTTTTTCGGCTCAAATGATGATATCCCACCATAAACATTTCATGTAAAGTAGGTTGCCAAGACTTACATAACCCTTTCGCAGTTAAAAAGTTATCAGATTATATAGCCAAGCCCCAAACTCTACAAGGCCTAACTCTACAAACCTTACGTCTTGGTCAAATGTTGTCATAATATTCTATCCAGATTTTTTTAATTTCTGTTGCACAAACAGTTTCGAAATACCATGAATTTACTCATTATTTTTATGTTATACCTAAAGTCTTGTAAACATAAAAACGATTTATTTACTTAGGCAATTTTGCTTTAGACCTACTCTATGTTTCTAATGCCTCTGCAGCCAATCTTTAAGTATATTCTGAAAATATTGTATGGAAAAATCTTACTGAAAACGTTGCGACATGGAGATGGTCCTTTTACTGGTATACATTGGCAGAAACAAGACTCGTCAAAAAGCGATATCTTGTAACATTCAATCTTCACTATCTTTTCCTTGTATGAGGAGCGAACCTTTTAGTGGATCCTCTTTTTTTTTGTTTGTCTACTGCTGAGCATGAAGTCCTGGGTTCGATTTCCGGGTCGGACAAAGTGACATCGGGTTTTGCAGCACACCCCCTATTACATATTCTGCACTAGTGATGTTGATAGGTGTTGAAAAGGAATGGAGCAATAACAACGTATAGCGTTTAAGATAAAGAGAAAGATAAATAAAATACCGACACTAAGTTGGAAGTCAAATAATTTCTCTGACTTTACGCAGCACTGACATATCAAACGAATATTATTTCGTCAACTTATTGTTTGTTCTGTGAGCAATGTGTCCTGCCCATTGCCACTTAAGTTTGGAAATTCTTCGGGCTATGTCGGTTACCCTGGTTCTCCTGCGGATCTCTTCATTTCTGATTCGATCACGTAAGGAAACTCCAAGCACAGCCCTCGCAGAACTCGAAGCAGGGATGGCCAATGGGCCGAAAGGTTCTGGAGTGGCGAGTTGGCGACCGCGTACCGCAAAACGTAGCGTTGGAAGGACTCCCGGCAAAATCATCGGCCCACCTTGTGGCCGATGATTTTGTGAAGGCCGCAGGAATTCGCGGATGCAGAGGCACAGATCCAATCGAACTGACCGTGCTTGGGGGTGGCCTATGTCCAGCAGTGGACGTCTTTCGTCTGAAATGACGATGATGCTGAACTTATTGTTTTACTAGGTAGTCTAGGTACATAATTAGGCTCACTCTTCTTCTTCCTAGCGTTTTCCCAACTATATTGGGGTTAGCTTCCAGTCTAACCGGATGCAGCTGAATACCAGTATTTTACATGGAGCGACTGCCTATCTGACCTCCACAACCCAGTAACTGGGTAATACGATACCTCTTGGTAAGACTGGTGTCAGACTTTCGGGCTTCTGACAACTCGTAACGACTGTCAAAGATCCACGAATGCCAGCCAGATGACCAACGGCTTAACATGTTTTCCGAGGCACGGAGGAGTCTCGGTATGTAAAGATGGTCACCAATCCACTGCAAGCGTAGCTTAACCTGATGGATCAACCAGTGCGGCTTGTTATTTCTTAGCCACGAGCTCCTCCTCTTAATATTGTCATAATTAGGCTCATTCATCAAGACTTTTAGTTTTGTTGTCAATCCAATGGGCACGTATGGAATGTCTATAGAAATGCAAATTCTCGAATCTTGCTGGTAATGCCAATACGTACCTAAGAGGAAATGTCAAAGGGAAGGGAACCTTTTAGGTTACAATTACATATACGGTCTATACCTGCCTAGCCTGTTCTCAACTATGTTGGGGTCGGCTTCCAGTCTAACCGGATGCAGCAGAATACCCCTATTTTACATGCAATGTCACGTAACACTAAGATAATTGTGGTGACACATTGGCGAATACACACGAACATTCGTATCTTTATAGAGAGGAATAGTATGGTGTGATGGTTTTCTGAGAAAACTATGTTATATAAATCTCTACCCTTAGCACGAGCATATCCTTTGTGCCGATATGGTATCGTATTTCTCGCCAGCCATGTCAATGACTGAGAGCAGTGGTGGCCCAATGATATCGGCCCCGACTTACGAGTTGTAGGTCGTGGGTTCGAACCCAAGTAGGCGCTTTACTTTGTGGAAATAATTTAATCACCACTGCTCTCAAAACGGTAAAGGAAAACATCGTGAGGAAACCGGCATGTCTTAGAACCAAAAATTTGAAAACATGCGACTTCTACAAACCCGCACTGGGCCCGCGTGGTAGATTACGGCCCACTCCCTCTCACAGAGAGGAGGCCTGTGTCCCAGCAGTGGGAACATTACTAGGCTGATTATGTATGTCAATGCACCTTTTCTTATCAGTCTGCCTAGCCTTTTCCCAAATATGTTGTGGTTGGCTTCCAGTCAAACCGGATGTAGCTGAATATCAGTATTTTACATGGAGTGACTGCGTATCTGACCTCCATATTCTAGTTAATTGGTAACAGGATACCCCTTGGTAAGACTGGTTGTCAGACTTTAGGGCTTCTGTCTATCCACAACGGCTATCAAAGATCTACAAATGACAGCCGGGACCAACGGGTAAACGTGCTCCGAGGCAAGGAGTATGGTATGTCATGGATAAGCTTAGCACCCATCCACGGACTGACCTCGCCAAGCGTAGCATATCCTTGAAGATCGACCCGTGCGGCTGTTATTTCTTAGTCACGATCCCTTCTGGTAACAATTATCTACAACCTAACAAATTGGATTGTAAGTTTTTTTTGTTTTGACTGAAGACAAAAAATTACGCCTTCAAATATGACTCTACCCTAATTACGTAATACACGATCAATCAGAATTTGAATCGTTTTGAAACAGATTGCTAAACCATTGCTTCATAAGTTCGAAAATTAAATCAGCTCAACAACGTAAATAACGCAGTGAATATTGTTGAACTGTCAAAATGAAACAGATTAGTCGGAATCGTTTACGAAAATGTGTTGCGTAATTAGATAGCTGGAGAGTATAATATATGCGGTGCTGTTCCACAAACGATGCGGCACTTAAGGGGGATGCGCCAAGGTAGCCTGTGAAATTAAAATTTTAATCAAGATACAGCCTGACACAGACCTGCAAATTGCAAAAAAACGTAAAGAAATTTTAATTTCGCGGGCTACCTTGGTGCATCCCCCTTAATTTCGTATCCTAAATGTCATGTCCTCTGCACGTTATAGGAACTGATAGACACTACTGATGGCGCTACTTGTAACGGAATTCTGGGTCGACTCCATTAAGTACACATTTATATTGCCATCGACAAGCTATGAAGATAAGAGACGTCCCTTTAATTTACTTTAGTGTTTGTAAGTGCCGCAGGCGCCACTGTAAGTCGTGGTGATATAGGCTCGATCCCATGTCGGGCAAAGGACTATTCATTAGGAATATCATTAATAACCTAGCCCCGTAATAACCTAATAACCTAGTCTAAATTTGTGCCTGGTTGGAAATACCTTGCATACAAAATTAACAGTCAGTATGTGGGTCTGCCTATTAAGGATACCATGGACAGCCCACCGCAGAAATGTCTCGATCCTGAAGCAACTAAGATTAGAGAAAGCACAACAACTGTCCTCAACCTGCCTGCAACGTGTCGTGAGATACTTCGGCCACATTGCTCGCAGAGGTACCAATAACATGGAACGGCCAATGGTGACTGGGAAAATAGAGGGCCGAAGCCAAAAAGGTGGTCGGATCAAATATCCGAGAATTTGACAGTACCCATCAGCGCCGCTCTCCACTAGGCCACTGATCGTAACAGATGGAAAAAGACCGTTGACAATTTGATACGGAGTCACGATTCTCAGCAGTAGAGAGCGATTGAAAAGAAAGATGTGGGTCTGCCAGCCCCTTCAGGGTTTACAGTCTTATGACGATAAGTATCTTTATGTTATCACCACACACATAAATAAGTAGGTATGCATTAAACATATGCGAATCTTTAATTCTGTCCTAATTGTTAGTAGCCTTGTAAAGGACTCGAATCCGTCGCGTCTGATTTCATTTGTCACTCGGTACTGCAATAAGAGCAAATAATTTCATAAATGAGATCAAGGCCGACGACTGAATCGTTACTTACATTATTAGTTATATTGGTGGCTGATACACATTTTGTTTAGGTTCTTTTTTTTATTTTTGTTTTATGCGTTTTGCCGCAAGAAATGTTGTAGGCGGTTAAGAGCACTTATCCTAAAAGTTGGCAACATCACAAATAGGTGTCAAATATGCACCCGTTTTGATTAATTTGGTAATATTACTGTATGGAAATATGAAATGTGGCCAACTAGTGAACTAAAATATTGATTATGAAATGCAATAATTAACGTTACACCGAATATTTAGTTTTAGATGTAAAAATAGTATTGGGAAACTTTTCAAATGCCTTTTTTACACTTAAAACGGTTACAAAATCAAGTTAATGAAAACAGCGAAATATTTGACATCTATTTAGTTAAGCAATATAGTGTTAAGGAGTAGGTAGGTGTATCGCGCCACAGTGTGATTTTAGCGCGACGAAAAAACCAAAACACCATCTTGTTTTTTGACACGTTCCAAGTGACATTTTAGAAAACAATTGCACAAATGATTACCAACAGCGCGTCTCTGGCAACATTATTCTAGCGCCAAGAGATCCAGTTCAGTCCAGTCCAGTTTGTTTGCAGTGTAAGTTCATTTGTTTACCTAAGTAGGTAGACATAGAGGATAGGTGAAAGGGCTAAAGAGTCTATAAAGCAAATGAAAAAGTTTTTAATTTTTAAGTTCCTGCCCAAAGTTAGAGCTCTATTTGTGAGAAAACTTCTTATCTTATTCTATAAAATGCCCCCCGTGGGTATATGCCCGCCCATATTTTTCTGAATATTCATGAAAAATTATCGAAAATTAACTTTAAAAGGGGGTTCTATCTTTAATATTATTATTCATGATATCAAATTTAATTTTTTGAGTAGCGCTTTTGACCTTGCTTTACATTTTTTGCCATAATCTCTGAAGTTATTATTTCTAAAAGCTTAACTCCTACGCTTTGCAAGATACTGCAATAGGTAATTCGAATAAAATCCTAAGTTTAAAGTAAAAACTACGTAAATCCGGCTAACATTTATTCAGTAGCCGATTAACATCAGATATACTTAGTGTGAGGAAATGTAAAATTATTTTACAAACTCGATATCTGTGCAATCCCGGGAATGTATACAACATTTCAACACACGTAGTAGGTACCTACCTATAAGTAAGTAAAACTTGAATCTATATATAAGCTTCGAAAGCATGCAAGCACCTTCATGATCCGACGCCGTTATTTTTTTTTCTCATATAAGGGTTCATGCACACATTGCACACACATCAGTCACGTCAACGTCAAGTCGCTGATCAGTTACGTCAAAAAATATAGTTACGTAGAAGTTGCAGGACGTTGGCTACACACACGCGCGTCTAAAGTGCCTGTTACACGGTTGCCAACCGCGTCCTCGACAGAGGTGACCTTGGTTGGCGACCGGCAAAGTTGTTTCAACGTTTGGTCGTAAACCATTATGTATTGCCATGAACGAAACATGGATTAGAAGGCGTTGCTATAACTGACTGATTGACTATCTGTTCACACACGTCTCTGAAATTGGTGTGACTGATCGGCGACTTTACGTTGACGAGACTGACGTGTGTGCATGAACCTTTCAAGGCTCTTGAATTTTCCAAGAGCTTGACAAATGCCCTACGTAACAAAATCATAAGAAGCTTACAATTAGCTACCGTTGCAACGTTCGGTTAGAAGTCACAATACAGCTCGCGTCAAATAACTTTGCTGCTCTGAAGTAGGCTACAAATGACTGCGCAGTAGTCAATCTTACTTAAAAAACAGTAACACGCATGCCAGCACGCATTCGCAACCTAACTTCAGAGCGGCAAAGTTATTGGACGCAAACTGAACTACGCTTCTCCTTGTTAATTCTAAACCATCATCATCATCATCTTCGAAAAGAAGAAGAGGTACATATCGAGAGTTCGAGACCCCTCCCTGCCTTGGAAATCACGTTAAACCGTTGGACCCGGCTGTCATTTGTAGATCTTTGACAGCCGTTACAGGAAGTCAGGAGACTACTAAACCCCTTGGCTTATCGTGATACCAAGTAACTGGGTTGGGGCGGTCGAATAGGCAGTCGGTTCATGTAAAATATTGGTATTCAGCTGCATTGGGTAAGACTAGAAGCCGAACTCAAAATATAGATGGGAAAAGGCGAGGCAGGTGATGATGGTAGGTATGTGACCTTAATGCAGCCATTTTTTTATTATTGTTTTTAAAACGCGACGGGGAAGCTCTTGGCCTTCAACTCACCTGATGGTATGATGATCAGGCAGAAGTTAGAAGCGAGCTTCACCCGGAATCCTCTACCACAGAGGAACTAACTACTAAACAATAATGCTGTTAATATTGTTGTTATGGCGACAGACTTAGATAAGATTGTGGTAGCTAGCCGGGCGGGCTTAGAACAAGCCCTACCGCCAACCAAACTGAGCTGAAAGTGCAGCCATTTTAATTGCATTCAAACGTATGCAGTCTATACAGAACTTATCTAAGCAGTTGGTAACTTAAGACTAACTTCGTAGGAATGGGAGCCTCTTGTTTATACAAAAGTAATTAAATAACGCCTCGAGGCAGTCATTAAGAATGCATTTGCACTAAGACATATAGTTAGAATTGTCTACTTAGTTACAGTTTTACGCGTTCCTAACTAGTTGATATATCAACCACAGAATATAAATAGATTGTTTTTTTTATGCTTTGAGGGACACTTAAACGTCCATAAGCGTTGTGACTTGTGACAATAAAACTTCTATTGTCTCGTTCAGTGTCCTTGAATGCGCTAAGAATGTATTTTTACCCGACTATTTCGCAAACATGCTTGGAAATTCGAGCATTATTTTGACAATCGTCTTCGAGATAAATTGAAAATACTGTACTGGCGAATACATGCGAGCGCCCGGCCGGCAAAGTTTGTATGAAAGAAAATCCATTTCTGTCGTGTTTAGCGGCTAAATAAATTACTATGAAAACCCATATCTGTCGGGTAATTTAAAAATGAATAGAACTTTTTATTTCGAAACATATCATCAACAAAGAAGGTAAATTATCAAAGATTTAATTTAAATTTTGATTTGACTTGCAAGTGAGCTGTTTTAGTAAAAAATAATAAATTGGCGCGGTAAAAACTATCATTGTTAGTCATAATTAATTAACTTAGTTTGAATTTCCACGCATTATTGAGGAAAGTACAAACCTTGGCCACAACTCATGCCTCGACTTCGCCTTGGCTCACATTTTCACGTTCGTCCATAAATGCCCCTTGTGCAGGCCGTGGCAGTGATGTATTATTAAGTGATTTTAAATTAGAATAAAACATACTAATCAGTTTGCCATACTTACCTAATTATATAGGGTGACTGGTAATTAGTGACCGAAACTTAAACACGTGACTTTACTCATCATTATGAACAACTTTTACTATGGGGCCAAACCTAAAATCGCGAAAAAAAATCAGCTGTTCCCTACATTTATGTTCGCAAAATTCGTCAAAGTGTATGAAACAGCTGATTATTTTTTCGCGATTTCAGTCTTGGTCCCATACTAAAAGTTGTTCATAATGATGAGTAAAGTCACGTGTTTAAGTATCGTTCACTTGGTTGTTGGTTTAAACTTGGTGGCCATTCCAAAAGCCAAATATAGCAAGTGAACGTGTATTAGATTGCTATTAGAGTTTTGAGCTACATTGTTAAGTAAAAAAACATGGAGCTGTTGGGTATAGTGAAACTGAAAATTCCAAAACTTCAGCCAACCAATTACATACCTTTTCTTTTGCAACTGCATTCAAAAACGGAATTAAGTGTTCTGCTGGCGCTTACACTAAATTCGGTCTATTTTATCATGGTTCCTTAATGAAACCTTTGAAGAAAATAATTTAAAATCCTTTTCTTTACTCCTTTTTCTTGCTTTACGATCATCCTTTAGATTTCAAAGAGTTTGACATTTTGAAGACAGATTTTAAAATTCTGATCTTTTTTGTGTAAATCGGATCTTAACTTAGTAGGAGTGACTGATATTTTTAAGAAACCTCGTCCGCTATCGTCTTGGACATTAACATACCTACATGGCGAAATGTAGACACACCTCTACTCAACTCTTCGGGAATTTCAGGCGTGATGTTATTATTATGTAATGTTTTTATAATTCGGGAAAATGGAACATTAAAATATAGGTACACTCTGTATAAGTATACCTGTCACAAAACTAACTGGAGCTATTCATAATCAGCCTATAATGTTCCCACTGCTGGACACAGGCGTCCTCTCTGAGAGAGGGAGCAGGCCGTAATCCACCACGAGGGACCAATGCGGGTTGGTAGATGTCACATGTCTTCGAGTTTTTGGTTCTAGGAAATACCGGTTTCCTCACGATGTTTTTCTTCACCGTTTTGAGAGCAGTGCTGATGAAATAATTTAGACAAAGTAAAGCGCCTGCTTGGGTTCGAACATACGACCTACAACTCGTAAGTCGTGGCCGTTACCACTGGGCCACCACTGCTCTCACTGGAGGTATTGGAATTCACAATTTCGAAATGTTCATTAGCTTCTTCATTATAAGTATTAATTAATAGTAGTTCGCTGTAGTAAATATAAGTAAATGTTGGCTACACAATTTCCCGAATTTGCAGTGAGGTTCTGAAATTCAATTTGCACGAACATATCCGTTTTCGTTCCAGCAATACAAGTATAATTTTATAATTCGATTCGATTTACTTTCCACCGCTTCCGCCAGCGGCTCCGCCCGCGCGATATCTTTATAAATTATAGTTTACTAGCTTCTGCCCGCTACTTCGTCCGCGTGACAAAGTTTTTCGCAGCTCCTCAGGGTCCACCAGGTTCCTCAAGAAATGGGCTATCCAATACAAAAACATTTTTTCATATCCGACTGTTAGTTCCGGAGATTACCCCCTACATACAAACGAACAAACTATTACCTCTTTATAATATTAATATTATTATTTTATTAGTCGGCGTTCGGCAGAATTTAATGGTAATTTTTACATAGATTTTTACAAATCT
This sequence comes from Conistra vaccinii, assembly GCA_948150665.1. Taxonomy (NCBI): domain Eukaryota; kingdom Metazoa; phylum Arthropoda; class Insecta; order Lepidoptera; family Noctuidae; genus Conistra; species Conistra vaccinii. The sequence continues at coordinate 11,562,664 of OX411327.1, read as the reverse complement.
ATTCTCTTTATTAGTAGTAGGTAAATGCGTTTGAAACAGCGCTCTAATATAATGCAACTAAAACTATAGCTTTATAATAATGTATGTCATACACACGGCTACACATCAAGCTATACTTTTCCAGTTTAAGCTGACCTCGCATTGTACGGAAATCGTTTACAATGCGAGATCACCATAAACTGGAAATGTATAGCTTGATGTATAGACATGCGTACACACGATATAACAACTAGAGCAACACAATATACTACCACAGATTAATACAGATTAGACACTCCGCAGTTTAGGTATGAAGCTACAGCTACGCGGCGAGCCCGTCTTGCTGGGCCAACTCAGTGAGTGTAACGTAGTCAGAAGATCTAAGAAACACGCGATAGAAAGATAGGGAACTTCTAGGTGAATATAACTGTAGGTGACTAATCACCTACCCACCAGGTCAGCAGCGTTGTGCGATCTGAAATGCACTTTATTGTGTTGTAGCAAGAGTCGCTTTTTATATGATATTGCGAAGTGTCCCATCTGTATTAATGCTGCGGTATAAGGGTACAAGAAATACTTGTAAAACTATTTCAACCAAATAGATTAATGGTGCCGCCTTTGCAACACCCCCGACAGCCTAATGTCCGTTTTCACCTTCACTAAGTGACACTTAAACGAATCACTAAATAAAAGTGCATTGTTGGATTTTCAACTCTCAACGCTGAGCCTAGCGTTGAAAACCCAACAGTGCACTTTTATTTAGGGATTACTTTAAGTTTCACTTAATGAAGGTGAAAACGGGCATAATTATTGTAAGAAAACAAACAAGTTAATGTGACATTATTTTAATCAAAACATCCGATGTCATTCATTTAGACTCTAAATGAATGAATGGCATCGGAATTGCTCGTTTAAAAGTATTAGATGAATTTGAATAAAACTAACATCTACCAGTTTAGCAGGTATACAATACGTGGCACTATTTTCTGGCATTTCCCATAATAGGAGTAAAATAATCAAATTAACATATTGATATATTCTTATTTTATATTAATCTCTCAGGTTTTTATAACCTGTTCATATCACGAACCATGACTTATGGAAATACACATCCTTAAACATATAATTTTATTCTTAAAACATATTTTATCACAAACATCAAATTCACTACGGTGCCTGCAGATTCGTTATTATTAAGCCACTACGTATTTCAATTGATTTGTTTTTTTCAGGGTACAATTTCATTTTCAGGTTTTGATCTGCAAAAAGCTTAGAAATATAAACTTAAGAAAAAAAGACGTGCACATGATAGAACTAAAAACTACGTATTCGAGATTCAGCGTCACCGACTCGAGAGTGACGGTTCAGTTTCGTTCACTGTTCAGAAAGAACTCAAAGTGCGCCTAAAGAAGTTTTCACTTCAAAAATGTCTATGTACAACAGTATTCTATTACATAATTTTGCCTTAGGCGTTATTCTCACACGAGGTGGCTAAAATAAAACCAGCACCCTAATTACGTAATGCACGATCAATTTTAAATTGAAACCAATTGATAAAGATTGCCAGTCCATTGCTTCATAAGTTCGACAAAAAAAATTGAGCAGATTTTTTTTGTCGAACTTATGAAGCAATGGACTTATTAGCTTCATCGGCCGTGCAGACGGCCGGCTCAACGTATGAGAAATCTGTAAGCACCTATTATGGCAATACTTTTTCACCAAAGATAATAATTATATAATTATGTTGATGTGCATGAAACTATAGAGCTGTGACGTCATTTTCGTGTGCGTGCGCTTCCTTTGCGGCTGGGTTCTTCACTGTATCTCTTTCCTGTCGTTTGTGCATCATGTAGAGAGCTCTGAAAAGCAAATTTAAAAAAATAATGTTTTACTACATAGGTACGATTGTGCAGAAGACTTCAAAATTAAATTAAATTGAAAGAATGAACATCGTTTATTTCCGTGAAACACAAAATTCAAATAACAAAATAAATAAGCAATAAATGAAAATAATCTTTTGACAATAAGTGTGTGCCTCACGGCTACGCCAGAAAGGTTCGTTTCAGCATAAATGCCAGATAAATGCAGTCTTAGCGACTACTCACACTTATTCAGCTCTATTCAGATTATGCCCATAGAAAACAACGATTTTGTATGGGGACGTGTACGCATCTGTTCAGCTTTCCGCGTCTATTCAGCTTTCGCGGCAAAGAAGTATAAAATTAGGACAAATGTGTTATTATCATGCGAGTGCTATAGTTCAGCGCTGTTCTGCCGCATTCAGTGCTGATAGAATCAGATTTGTATTGTAGCGGTTAAACCGCCACTTATGAACTACGCAGCAAAAGACATGACGTCACATAATTCCTGCATCGCGCAGTTAGAGTTTACCAAGCGAAAAACATAGATAAGACTATCCGAAATCAACTTACGGGCAGTGCCAGAAAAAACACCCGTCTGGTTGGAGGATCCTCCCTTTTCTATGGTGGATGAGTGAACTTTATACCCTGTTCCTCATACCCCTAAAGTATAAGTATGACCAAAATCGTCCAGCGAAACGCGAATGGAGCTGAATAATGTGAGTAGTCCCCTAAGCTGGTTTTCTAATGAACCCTTAAGCATAAGTGACGGGGAGGGAGTACAAACAGTTTCAACATACATAATATTACATAATTTTTATACTTCTAAATAAATAAATAAGTTAGTAATCAATTATAATAACAACAAAAACAAAAAACATACGAAAACAACAAGAACTGTCCCAGCAAAACCTGTTCTAAGGGATTAGCTAGATTGATCCGTGCTCCGGTCACCGACCGCAGCGGCCAGATACTCGTACACCGAATACTATGTAGGTAACTGAATCGCTCAGCATTTCCATATAGGATGGAATTCAAAGTTACGTATTTATGGAACCTTGGTGAAAAGTGTGGTACTTCCTGGCCGCGCCACAGTCGCATTTTGAATCTGGTAATGACTTTTGCAGTATTGCTCATTACCAATAGAACAAACAATAGACATACAATTGTTTACCAATGAGTTTGTACATTATTAGACTAGTTATTTCAGTATACGGGGGGACGCGGCTAGGAAGCATACTTTCTGGCCGCGCCACCGATTTTATTAAATTTCTCGCAAATCTTTTGTACATTTTTTAAATTATTATGTACAATAATGAACATATTATGTACATTTATTCTTATTAACCCTGATTCTAAATGCGACTGTGGCGCGGCCAGGAAGTACCACACGCTGATAAGGCAGATTTATGTCAATCAGTTCATACTTTATATGGTCACGTACAGACATAGCATTTTTACTATATATAAAAAACTTTTTCAAAAAAAGAACAACCGACTTCCAAAAAAGACACTACAAAGTCAAAAATAACTTTAATTTCGGAAGTCGGTGCATTTGGTTTTGAACTTTCGTTTTTTGCCACCGACTTCCGAAATTAAAGTTATTTTTGACTTTGTAGTGTCTTTTTTGGAAGTCGGTTGTTCTTTTTTTGAAAAAGTTTTTATTTTGCACTTTTTAGTTGTGGTACCTATCCCATACAAATTCGAATACCACTAAACTGCTATGTAAATAACAGTGATTGGAAGTATCATTATATCATCCATATAAACTAAGTGGGAAAAATACGTATTATTGAAGCTAACTCAAAAACTATCCAAGTAAAGTTAATAAAATTTATATGGGACCACTTCGGAAGCATACCCTTTCAAACAAAAAAACAATTTTCAAAATCGGTCCACAATTGTCGGAGATATCGCGTAACAAACATACAAAAAAAAAAAAAAAAAAAAACGTACAGACGAATTGAGAACCTCCTCCTTTTGGAAGTCGGTTAAAAATACAGTAAGTACCTTCAATCTACCAGCAAAAACTATCCCGCCCTGCACCACTCACGCACTCTTTTTACATGCACGTTATTAGAAATCCTCCACCAACGTCCATGAGAGCGGCCTTTGACCGAATAACGTGATCAATTTCAACTGACGTGAGCTATTTTGATCGGACATTGTCGTCGCCTGTCGTTCAAACCGTTCAAACAGCACAGTGAGCAGAATTCCGTCATGTATTATACTGGTTACGTGATTGAAAACAGCCTCGACCTTTTTGAGCCTTTGAGTTTTTTCCAAGAGCAATCAATCGGTTTTTGTTAGGAGTTTTGAAGTATCTACTCGGTGTGAGTGAAGCTTTGTGGTGTCTGTCAGTCAGATTTTGTCGTTATGGTATTATAATTAGGATCCTGGACGTTTTGGTAATTTTTGATCATCTTTGGTCACAGTAATTTCAGTTTACGAATAAGTACGAAAGTAGATTTTATAACTGGATTGAAAGAGTTTTGAAACTCGAATACAGTAAAACAATTATGGAACTTTAGAACATTAATTAAAAAAATGATATAATGTAGAAAGACGTAGATTTACGTGGGGGGTTCTTAAAAATGGCTCATTCGCAAAATGTCGCTTTCGTAAAATGTTGACGACTTTTTTCTTGCAACAAGTTACGTAGGTCAAGACTATTCAATTTACAAAGTAAAAGTCTTTTAAACCCAGACTAAAACCATTTAAATGAAGAATAGTAACTTCGACTAAAATTAAAATAATATACTCACATAAATATAAGGAAGGCCGGTATAGTCATGGTCCCGCCCAGCAGATATACCGCTCCGGGCAAAGTTTCCACGGTATTCGAGAACAATTTGCTGTATAGCGGTATGTAGATCACAGGTATCAATGTCTCCACGAACCCGATAAGTGAACATATTTTACCTGAAAAAACAGTTATTTCATCAATTTTATTAGTTTCTAACTGCGCCCCGTCGGCGTCGTTTTAGGGTCGCGCCACACCTGCCGAACGTTCCGCGGCGGAACGTTCCGTCGCGTCATATTTGCTTGCATTTCTATGGACGTAACGTTCGGCTGATGTGTCATAGGTAACTTGAAAACATTAGGAGCGTATTCAACCGAACCTTCCGCCGCGGAACGTTCGGCAGATGTGGCGCGACCCTTACCTGCATAAGTCTCAATTCCGTGGGATTATCGGAATAAAAAGTATCCAATGATCTAACCCAGATCATGGTCTACCAATATGCCAAATTTCATACAAATTCATTCACCCGTTTTAGCGTGATAGAGTAACAAACAAACATACAAAAAGTCAAATCTCTTCTCTTTATTTATAGTAAGTAACTGATGGACAAAATAGTCTAAGAATTCATTGTCAGAATTTCCTAAAAAAAAATATCCTAAACGGACCTAGAATGAAACCTTGGGTAACATAATGGAAACCGCATTTAATACTGTTCACCCATGTGCACAAGTCTTCTAATGTCGAGAAGTTCCACTAGAATATTATAGTGTCCATACACTATTATATTCTAGTGGAACTTCTCGACATTAGAAGTATATAGACAGTTAAGACAGTGCTAATGTAACTTCTTGTATTCGGGTATCTTCGGGGAACGAAACTGCCTGTTTACATGAACAACAAATTAAACGTTATGTCTCTACCCCTCCCTACCTAATTTCGGTTATTTGAAATTCGTTTGCAAAATATAGAACGAACCATACATTCCATAACATCACGCCTGTATTTTCCGAAGGGTTGGGCAGAGGTGTACCTATAGAAGGTACACCCACATTTTTCAGTGATGTTTAAGTCCCATGTAATAGGTAGCGAGCCTATTGCCATCAACCGAGCACAAATCCAAAGTCGGGGATACTGAGAAATTACCAACAAAAAAAATTATTAGAATTAACTATACTGGACTAAATATATATTTTCTGAACTAATAAATTTCAATTCAATTTCCAAGCGATGCAAGATTCATTCAAGCGCACTGGTAGACAAATGGTCAATTAGTTAAGTGCTGAAACTAACGAATGGAGTCGCTTTTAATTAATATAGTTTATGGCTTGACATCGCCAGGCATTAAGCAATTTTCTTTCGGAACGCTTTTCAGCAATTTCTTTTAGTCTAGGTAATAAATATAATAGAAGAAATTGAATCAGCCTGAAATAAATTGTGTAATTGCATGGCACAGGCAACTAATCATACAGAGAACAATTGTGAAATTTATTTATCATCAAGCTCTGTTTATTGGCTACTGTTATATTTTCGTTCACCTTATGACATTAAGGGTATAATGATTAATAGGCGCTAATTTTACTTAGCAACGTAAGAGACTCCTGGAGTGGAGACCGCGTAACAGCTACCGTATTGTGGAACGCCCCCCAACTAGATGGACCGACGACTTTATGAAGCTGACTGGGGCAGTCTGTCAGCTTTATAAAGTCGTAAAGCTGGGGGGCGTTTGGATGCGGAAGGCGGAAGTCAGGGTGTTGTGGCGTAGTTTGGGCGATGCCCATGTCCAGCAGTGGACTGCGATAGGCTGAGTTGAATTTGAAAAGTTAATTCACAGTGTGATCTATGAATCTTACCCTAGGTCTGCCCCTCAGATCAACATAAAATATGTTTAATAAAGTCACATCGGTATTTTAAAGGTAGGTATTAATCCTCTAGTAAGTGCCTTAACCAGATTAAGAACTTTCAAGACACAACCACGATCTAACGAAAGGTAAATTAAAAGAAATTGCAAGCAAAAATTAAATAGTCTTTATGCTACCTAGGTATGTAATAAAACCTAGACAGGACCACCTTAGCTGGAAAATGCAATTTAAACAGCAGAGAGAATTTAACCTATGCAAGGTTAAAATTAAATTCTCTTACTCAAGCCGACAAGCAATGTCCGCCACGCTTTGTAAAGCAAGAATTTAGGACAAACATTAAAGAGACGGATGGAGAGCACCTTGCTCGGTATTAGCTTTTAGAACACTTGAATTTAACTTCAATTGTTAGTGTCTTCAGATGGATTTATTCTAACTTAATTTGGACAATTTCGTCAAGTCTCAACATCTGCCCAGCCTTTTCCCCATCTATGACTTCGGTAGGTCGACTTCCATGCAGACTTACCGATGCAGATGCAGCTGAATACCAGTATTTTACATTGAGCGACTGTCTATCTGACCTCCACAACCTAGTTACTGGGTAACACGATACCCCTTTTAAGACTGGTGTCAGACTTTCGGGCTTGTGACTGCCCATAATGACTGTCAATCTAGAGGATCTAGACTGAAGTGTAGCAACTGAGCAACTACAAACACTGTAATTGCACTTTCGTTAAGTACTATTTATACAATGTCGCCCATGCGCATGTGACCGCCCGTAATTTTCTGAATATTCATGAAAAAATATCGAAAATAAACTTCAAAAGGGGGGTCTATCTATAACATTTTTCATGTTATTCAATTTTTAATTTTTTAAAGATTTGCTTTCTATTTTTTGACACATCTCCGAAGTTTATGGGTCGATTTGGATTCTGTTTATTATTTCCAAAAGCTTATGAGTTATTTTAACAGGTTAATTAAAATTTTTACAAAAAATTATCGACTACGAAAAAAAAAACGGAATCGAAGTCATTTTTTCGGAAAAAAATTGTGTATTTATTTTTAAAAAACTAGTTAAAAATGTTATAGATAGACCCCCCCTTTTGAAGTTTATTTTCGATATTTTTTCATGAATATTCAGAAAATTACGGGCGGTCACATGCGCATGGGCGACATTGTATAGCTGACATTTTCAAGTCACAGAGAAATCAAATATGAATAAACAGACTTCGAATTCGTATTATTATTTAAATTCATAAATCTATTATGTGTAAAAAGATCCACAAACATAATTATGTGTTTTTTTCTTTTAAATTTTGTTTTGCTCGATCTTTCATATAGAATCCGGTTAGCGGTTGTGGTTGATGATCATTATTATAATAATGCCACACGCCTTGAAGCTGACATCAGCGTATATATATAAAAACGTACGCTTCTGGGGTTTTTAGGAATCCTTATTTCCTAGTGATACTTTGATAGTTACTTATTTAAAAGAATATTTAAAACCATAATCCGTGAAATATTTTAGTAATATTTTTATTTACCAAAATACTACTACGAGTACTATAAAGTATTATTTTAAAATTAAAAATATTTCACGAACTTTTAAATGATACTATATAAAATTAAAAATATTTTACGGATTTTGGTTTATATTCTTTAAAGAAATTATATTACTTTGCGAGTTCTTAATTTATCAAACCCGTATCTAGTAAAAATGTAGCTACAGCTTGGGTTTCGGACAGCACTGACCACCATAATAATGGTCGCAGTGATGGCTATCGTGAAAATGATGGCACCGGGGTTTTACTTTATGGTGTCAAAAAACGCTTTCTAATAGGGAAACACACCATCTTCTTTCGTAACATCATTCAACGGTAAATAGCTGCATCCGGTTAGACGGGAAGCCGACCCTATCATAGTTGGGAAAAGGCTAGGCAAATTGATTGATGCGACGGTAAATAGCGGTCGCTTTATCCACTAAAGTCATTGGAAACCCAAGCTTAAGGCTGCCTGTCCACTGGAGCGGAGAGGAGAGGAGAGGAGCGGAGATATGCCAATATTAACCAATAGAATCGCACCTCTGGAGCGGAGTATAGATTCTATTGGTTAATATTGGCGCATCTCCGCTCCTCTCCTCTCCTCTCCGCTCCAGTGGACAGGCAGCCTTAGGAACCCAATTCGGCGTGAAGTTTACTCACAGTTGACTGGTTTTTCGTGAAATTAAACTGCCCACGCGCATTCCTTTTCCGATTTTATACAAAGTTTAAAAAAAACTTATTCTATCATTAAGTTATGGGGTAATTTTTTTACTTAACATAGACAACACGATATATCCGTATCTGGCTATAACTACGGATAATCATAATTTAAATACTAATGTTTCTATGTTTCTGTACGTAGGCTAGGTACGTTTTGTGATTTTTATCAAAAAAGAGTGGTACTTCTCTATTGGCTCAAGCAGAAACATAAATTTTCAGAATATAATAAAATATAAAATAATTTATCAATAATTTTAAATAAGCATTGACGGTCTAAATACGTCCACCTAATTACGACGATATAAAAAATATACCTTCATTATTAAATTGTGACCAAACGAATCCAAAAACAATGTAGGTGCCTACCCTCCAAAGTTTTTACATGATTAAATTAGTACCGACGCGACGGTTTCAATTAAGTGTAATTAAAACACACACCAGCAAGTCTGTGCTTAATTAATGTATCACAGGTTTGATAAACCTGGGTTTTAACAAATAACAAAATAAACATGTCTGCCGTAGTAGAAACACGTATAAACAAATTAACATAGTAAAGTTTAAAAGTCATTTTGTTTTCCAGTAATCAGCATAAAAGAGATGGGGGGATGATATAAAACTCACGGGGGGACACCATTGCAGAAGGGAACCTCGAGACAGAACCCAGTGGAAAATGTTAAAGGAGGCCTATGCCAAGAGGCATGCTGAACTATGGGAAATATTATAAAGAAAACAATAACAAACCCAGTATCTCTATTTAACCCAGTAGTACAGAATAACAGGCTTATTATAACTAACTATTAAAACAAAGCGCCCCCGACGCGTCTGTCTGAACGCGATAAAAACTACCGAACAGATTTTCATACGGTTTCCACCAATGCACGGAGTGATTCTTAAGGAAGGTTTTAGGTTTTGTGTAAATTGGCTGAAATATGACGATGATTGTTGAAGATGTCGCAAAAAATTATGCCGACTTGGGAGCTTTCGCCGCGTAAACCAATAGAGTTATATGAAACAATGTATTGCGGAATATTTCCTCTTAAAAAAATCTATTAAACTTGAACAACGTTACGTATCTATCTGCATTTTTCATTTTTATCTGGACCCAATTTTGAAGTCCACGCAGACGAAGATGCGAGCAGAAACTAATTATAATATTTATTAAAAAAAAAAAGTAATAAGTGATAACAATATAATATTGTTCAATATTTCAAGTTTTCTTGAGCTCTTGTAAAAGTCTTTCAATGAAATGTATTTGTAAGCTGAAGGCTTTTACAGTCATTCGTCTTTTAGGGATTCATATCTTAACAATTCGTCTGATATTTAGATTAATCAAATACCCTTCTTATCTTAGAGCCCAAGACAGCCCTAGAGGTCTACAATAAGTTCAATAACTAGAAAATTGATGTTCATGTTAAGGTATGAACTATCATGAATTCTTCTAGATATTAATCTAACTTTTTAAACAACTTGAACTTCTTATCATCTTTGAAACTCTTTGGCTATGATGTATCACTCCCGAGGGGTGTTTTCAGACCTGAGAACACTTCTTTAACTAAATGATTCATGAGATTTATGAAGATTTAGGTATTAATTGCAAATCTGTGCAAAATATAAGAGGTTTTACAAAATTAGTGTAAAAACATAATTACTTTCTATTAAGGAAACCCTGGAATTTTTTAAATAAAGAGCTTCAAGCAACGACAAACGACCGTACATTTCCCATGAGTGTAATTTTTTTTTTTTTCAATTACATATTGATTGATTAACAGCAGTAACTTCTGTAAACAATAACATTACTATAGAGATCCTCACTGATAAGAAGATGAGGGGATAGTTTTTAAGGCATAGGTAGGTAAGTTTTAAATATCAAAACCCGGTAAGTCACACCCATACTCAAAATAAAATTAAACTGTGAATGGGGTCTTTGAAATTAAAAAATGCATAATAAAATTTAGTGTTTACTTTTCCAAATCAAGGTAAGTCACTAATAAGTTTCAGTACTTTACCTTTCTTTCATATCGCGGTATGTCCATTGAAATTGTGTTAACAAATTCAAGCACATCTGTAACGACCAATCAGCGTAAGGTATGAGGTCTAAGATGGCTGCCATTTCCATGAGTTATCGAAGTGAAGCGCGTATATTTTTTTCAAACGCCTGTACCTTATGGCTCCTACACACAGTGCCGCGCGGCACGTGTCTCCGGCTTTTGCTCCTTCATTTTCTTTGCGTTTCTTTGTGCGGCTTTGTGTGGCATGGTCGGCACTGTGTGTAGCAGCCATAATACTTTACTTTCTCCAATAACGGTTATCATTGATTTAATTACCCGACTACGGCGAATCAAAAAGGAGGGTTATGATTTAGACTGGTATGTATGTTCGTATGTTCATCTGCTCACTCATAACTTCTAAACTACTCATCATAAATTAACAAATGATGTATCGTTGGAAGCGCCTTGATCGTCCGTATTAAATTGAATATGTATGGCGCCCCTCTAGAGGACATAAAGTGTTTTTATTATTTTTTAATAATGCCAGGTTTGGTACCAAATATAATGTAAATTAGGCTGCCTGTCCACTGGAGCGGAGCGAGGCTGCGGAGCGGGGCGAGGCAGCGGAGAGGAGCGGAGTTAAGGACAGTGTCTGTCCATTGATGCGGAGCGAGTTAGCGGAGCGGAGTTACGGACTGTGCGGAGCGAGGTAGCGGAGCCAGATAGCGGAGCGGAGTTGCGGACTGTGCGGAGTACTTTGAGCGGGCAGCGGTGCCAGATAAGGCTGCCTGTCACTGTCAGTGACATATGACAGTGACAAAAAGGATAACATGACATAAAGAATAAAGAAATAAATGTAGGGGAGACCGGGTACAAAAGTAACGGCGGGTCGGAAGTAACAAACGCTCTGCAGTTTATCAAATCGTTGAAAAGCCGCGCAGTCCGCGCCGCCGCGCCGGCGCTGTCCCTCTACCGCCAGGAGATAACCGGCGACGCTCCACCCGCTTGCACCTTCTGCACCGTGAGTTTGTGCTAGAAGACCCCACATGAATTTACGAACCAAAAGTACGTTTTTTGACATTTAGAGGTTACGTAGTATTCAAATAAAATAACGATATCAATGTGTCCATTTGCATAGTATTTCTTGATTAGATTGTTTACACAATTCAATTCAATTAAAAATTCAAAACTCATTGAGAATCAGCATTTTTCGAAAGTTTGAATAAATGAGTTTTGAATTTTTAATTGAATTGAATTTCGAACGTTTAAATTACATAAGACAAAAACCCAAAAACGCCCACCCTCCACACAGAGTGTTCTCAGTGCCCGTTTACGGAGACGCGGGGCGTTGCGCTTAGCGTTGCACGTTGGGCGGCGCGGGCCGCACTAAATTCAAACATATGGGTGTTGTATGAGAGCGTTTACGGAGAAGCGTTATTACACGCGTTTGCTTGAAATGCAAGCGGAGCCCGCGGATGGCATCGCCGCGTCCCACGCGACGCTAAACGCGGCGGCGCGGGCGCACGCAGCGCTGCGGCTAGCTATTCTTGCAATTCTCCGTTCACGGTAAAAACGCAGCTACAGCGGCAGCGGCAGTGGGGCACGCGGCGGGGCACGCGGCGGGACCCGCGGCGTCGTACGCCCCACGCCCCGCGTCTTCATAAACAACATCGTAAATTGCCATAATTATGTTTGCGTTTGCACGTGTGATGACGCGGGCCGGTGCATACGCCACCTGTCTGTAAGCTCAAAAAACGTCAGACGCACCGCAAAACGCTACGCCCTCGCTCTCCGTAAACGAGCACTTCCTTCATGAATTACAAAAACGTGGTTGAGTACGAAATTAACACAGCACTACGAGTACAAAAGTAATAGGTATGTTACTTTTTTTCATGATGTGGTGGACCATGTCTGGGTCTGGCTGTTTGTGTATGTGAGTTTAAATGTTTAAAAGTTTAAAAATAAATGTAAGAGAATATTTCCAGAGCCCTGTAGGGCTCTAAAACTCACTTCCACCGTTGTCACTGTTGGAACTGGCTATCATATCTCTAACTGCCGAAACACAACAATGCTGTTAACATTGTTGTTATGGCGATAGACTTAGACAAGATAGTGCCAGCTAGACAGGCGGACTTAGAACAAGCCCTACCATCAACCAAACCGAGCAGAAAATTTTACTGGGAATTGAACCTGGGACTGAGACAGATGGTTTAACCAGTAGACCACAGAGGCGGTTGAAGTGATAAGGGGAACATTGAATCTAAATCTTAAGCTGAAAAGATCTCGACTGATGAAGTGTACGCCTACGCTCCGTCCAGCACCAATCCAAATCCAAAACCCCGAGAGCTTTAAGGTGAAACAATTTGATATTTTTTCCATACACATTTCTAGGCGGTTTTACTCCACTGTTTGATATCGTTCATTCAAATTTTAACATGATATCGTTAAGTCTCGTTACTAATTTTGTCTGTACGGAAGCATAATAGTAAAATAAGTTATAAGCCAACAAAGATTCGTTTTTCTTGCTAATTTTAACGCAACTTTGGGCGTAAATAAGTAATACAAAAAGTGTGAAATCCGTACCGACACAGCACAATTATCGAAGATTTCAATTCATTTTATTTCTAATTGATTCATGCAGTGGTTTTTTCATAAAACCCTATTTTCCAAAGGACTTTTCGTAATTTTTTACGCGCTCTTTTTACTAAAATTGTTCGATACGGTGTTTCTGTGCGTGCGAACTATACGTTGTCCCTGTAGACCAGCTTCTAACTGCTCATCACTGATACTATCTCAGTCGGACACGATGCCAGGTGAGACAGCGTGGTTTTTGGCCATTCCCACCATTGAGTTCGAGCCCGCGACTAGTTCCACCTTAAGCTCGAATCGTTTCGAGTGCCTAAGGAGTTTCGTGGACGATTATAATGAAAACTGTCCAAACGGTCAGAGACCGACGGGTCTTGAAGTACAAATCGAAACAAGAAGCTCTCTGATGCTACTTTACAGCTCATGGAGGAGAGGCGCGTGATGATTTTGCAGCTTTCAGACGATGCGCTCAAATACCAGTGGCTCAATAGACGGATCTCTAAGTTCTTGAAAAGAGACCTTCGCTACTATAATACAGACCGTATAAAGGACGCGATAGAGCGAAACAACGACTCAAAGGCTTTTGCAAGAGATCTGTCTATTGGTATTGCATTTCATATAATGAGCAAATAATGAGCAAATAATAAGGTCAATTTAGATACAAAGTAGAGCATAATCGAAGTTTATATGTGGCTATATTCATACAATCAAAAATATATGATAACTAACTAGAAACCAATGTCAAAGTATTAGTTTTGTACCCGGTCTCCCCTAAATCGAAACAAAGAGGCCCGGGGCACGCACTGGCCAAAAATCGGTGGCACACTACTCCCCCTCCCGCTGGCCCTGCGGCTGCAATTCTCCGCGGCTGGTTTTTTTCCAAATCCCATCTCCGTTTCCCTGCTCCGCTTCTCCGCTCCGCTTCCCTGCTCCGCTTCCCTACTCGGCTTCTCCGCTCCGCATCCCCCGCTCCGCTTCCCGGTTTTGTATGAATTTTTAAACTAGTTCGCAAATCCCTGTCCACTGAAGCGGAGCGGAGATTTTATGCAATTCCATTGGTTAATTTTGGCACGTCTCCGCTCCTCTCCTCTCCTCTCCGCTTCAGTGGACAGGCAGCCTTATAGTCCCTAACATAACATAATTTAAATAAAAATAAAAGTAATAAAACTAAAACCAATACTTCGACAAAAAGTCATCTAAAAAGGTAAATAAACAACACATCACAGACAGACTAATTAAAAATCCGGAGTCACACGTAATCCGTTCGATTTATTATTTATTTATAACACGTGTGACTCCGGATTTTTATATTTAACTTACCAACTTTTTCCGGCTCCACAACCTTAGTGCCAAGAGACCTGATGGCAATAGCACCAGAATTGCCAAAGAAGTCGAAGACTGGGGCGGCATACAACCAGTCTCTCGTTGGGGCCAACCCATATACGTAACCAGAGACTGTCTTGCAAGCTGTGGCTATGATGCCCAGGAAACTGTCATGCATCTTCATCTTCTTACTGAATAGTGTTACGGCTACCGCTGATCCTGAAATACAAATTGTAATATTGATAATTATAAGATGAAGCACTTAAGTATGCCTCTTCGTGTGGCGAGCTTATAGTTTCATCAAGAATGATATTAGTAACGAACATTCCTCGTAGAGGTATTTGTACCACTACAAGATTTTGGCTGCATGTGTGACGAATAATATATACGATCAATCACAATCTGAATCATTTTGAAACAGATTGCTAATCCATATGTGGGTCTCCACGCAGCTACATGCTCGATGAGCATGTTTCATCCGAGCATGGCTATCTACAAACATACTCGACCCTGCGTCTATACGTAAAAAGCTTGCTCGAAGAACATGTTTAGTGAGCGTTGAAACTTTTCGAGCAATGGACGATTTTTTATTGTGTTTGGTGGGCATCGCCTGCTACATTTACGGTAGGGTAAAATCTTAGCTTCGAATATCGAGCAAGAATTATGGACGTTTGAATCTTGTTTGAATCGAATATTTTGGTTGGCTTCGAGCATTTGTCTTGAGACTTACAATGGTCCAAACGTTCGGACTTGCTCGAGATCGAGCCAGTTTATCGAGCATGTACGTACGTGTATACCTACCCACTACATTGCTTCATAAGTTCGAAAAGAATCTGTAAGAAAATCGTATGTAACGCAATGAATGTTGTTGAACTGTCAAAATGAAAATCATCATTAATCATTCTGTCTTAATCATTTACGAAAATGTGTTGCGCAAATACATAGCACATATCAAACTCAAAGCATTTATTAACAAATAAACCATTACAAGCACTTTTGAATTGTCAAGGGGTCGGTCAGTCAGGAAGATGAATCTTGTTGCCCATTCCAAACTGTATTAGGTAAGTAGGACTTATGGAGAAGAACAAAATTCAAAATATTTTATTTCCCATAAACCTACATGGGCACTTGTGAAACGTCAGAAGCTAGGTGCACGGTTCCAATTGGACGTTTCAATTAAGCGTCCAAAAACAAATAAAAAATTAAATTAAAATAAGCTGTGGCAGCTAAGAAATGACCAGCGGCGACGCGCGTATAATTATGTAAACATAATCGAAGCAAACGGAGTATGTAAGAATCGGTGGTGTTCCGTAGTTTCTCACGAATTCTTCTACCCCCATGTGAAGAAAGTGTGAGTTTAAGTATATATGAGATATTGGCTTTCTAAACCTAGAGTAACCTATGAATAGAAAACTACTGGTGAAGTCAAAAGTATTATGTATGTAACTGTCGTACACCCACAGATCCCAAATATGGTTCAAGCGTTTCTAATTGGCAAAAGTGTCAATGGCCTTTCTAATTCCTCAGTTGGTATTAAACTTTTCTAACATAACAACACGAAACTTTTACTAAACCCGGCTACATTGAGCTGTATATTCATCAATTTTAGCGATGGTGGGATGAATTACTAGACTATCCTTAAAAATATTAACTAACGGATGCAAAACGATTCATCATCATCATTTCAAAACATCGTAAGGAAACCGGCATGCCTGAGAGATATTTCTCGGGATCATGTGAAGCCAAGTCAGAGGCCCATGGACGGCTTTAGAACTCTGACACCAGGCTAGTCACTAACCGCACGAAAAGAACAAGAAGATCATCATTTCAGCCAATAGACGTCCATTGCTGAACATAGGCCTCCCCCAAAAAAGAAAGAAATAACAAATAAGTAGAGATAATAAAATTGGGAGGAGGTTAAGGGAGCCCTTTGTCCATTAATAATAAAAAAATTGACCAAGTGCGTGTCGGACCACGCACAATGAAGGGTTCTGTAGTTAGGTTGAATTTATACCAAGAACAAAATTAACTTTGGAATTGAAAAAATTGTCTCTCATACATAGGTATACGTGACGGTCAATTCTCCAACTGCAAATGTACGTATGAAAACGGAAAAAAAGTTTTTATTATTTATGATAAAATTACAAATTAACGGTTTTTGGCTAACTTTTCTCTTTACTGGTGATGTGAGACCTTGCTTCTTTCCAAATTTCATGATTCTAGATCTACGGGAAATACCCTATAGGTTTTTATTTATTTACGAGTATCAAAATATGTCGCATAAATGGCCGTAATTTTTATATTGTGTTGACTTGAAGCTTTAAAGGTCTAAGGGACCGTAGACCTACTTATATTTGATAATAATTTCAATTTAATACCTTCACGCGTTCCTGAGAAAAAGGGTCATGACAGTGATTCTATAAGGGTTCCGTTTTTCCTTTTGAGTTACGGAACCCTAAAAATGAGTAGGTGTAGTTAAAAACAACGTTGTTTTCTTAGGTTTAATAACTTTTAAAGCCGCGCATCATATTGAGATAATAGAATCGTTGTTATTACAGCCGAAGCTTTATACAAAAGAGTTAATAAAGGCTCGAGGGCACTTGAAACAATTTAAATGAAATAACATCATGATTGAACTTTTTGCTTATTATTTGTACAAATTAGATTTCAAGTAACCACATAATAAAACAGTTCATACTCAGACAGGTATTTTATTTGTATATTGTGTGATATTGGTGTAGGTATTGTAGAGATGACCTTTATTTGTAACTAGCTTCTGCCCCCGAGTTCGTCCGCGAGCCTATAATCTTCCTCAAGAATTCGGCTACCCAAAGAAAAAGAATTTTTCAAATCCGACGGGTAGTTTCGGAGATTATCCCCTACATACAAACTTACAAACAAACACACAAACAAACTAATTTTACTTCTTTATGATATAAAGTATAGACAGCTTCTGCCCGCAGCTTCGTTCTCGTAGAAGTCGTAAGACACCACAATATACTAAAATAACAGCCACATTTTTAAAACTGCTCTGTTTACTACGTTTGTAGTTTAAGTCTAAGCAGCCAAAATATACAGAGAGTCAGGACTGGTGACGCGGCCAGCAAGTGACGTACAGTCAAGCTCGTCGAGGTCGACACACACGAGGACGACAGCCTTCAGTAGAAATTTCCCATTGCTTGAAAACTTTTAAATTTTTAGTGAATTAATGAACGCTTGTATTCCTGCATAGTACACACGGCTCCACATCAAGCTATTTTCAGTATAAGCTGACCTCGCATTGTATAGGATTTCCGTATATATAATTATGTTAGCATTACTCGTCAAAATGTAGGGAACAGCTGATTTCTTTTCGCGATTTCAGGTTTGGTCCCATAGTAAAAGTTGTTCATAATGATGAGTAAAGTCATGTGTTTAAGTTTGCGCACTGGTTAAAAATTTATCCTGTATAGCTATATCCCTAGAGATTTAACTATATCACGGTTTTAACCTTCTTAATGCGACATAATAGATATTATAAACTGTCATTTCATTTGTACTGCCATTTTTCCCAGTACTTATTCCTAGCAAAAACATCAAGGCCAAGTACAAGTACCGAGTATCTAAACCTGCTTCATTGATATTGTCTATTAGGTACCATAATTATGGATTAACATGCAACCATTGCCTCATCAAGCTCATGTACCTACTTATATACTACATTTATATTAAAGTATTATGAACATACGGGGTGTCCGGGACATCGACGCGAAGCCGGTTACCATGGATTCAGTACATGGTTCTGAACCCCCCTGCATTAAAATTTTACGTCGATTATTTAAAAAAAAACAGCTGTTCCATACATTTTGACCGCGTAGGTATTGCACTTTGCTATGAAACAGCAGTTCTTTTTTTTTTTTAATAACCGTCGAAAAATTTCAACGCTGGGGGGTTCAGAATCATGTACTGAATCCATGGTAACCGGCTTCGCGTCGATGTCCCTGCCACCCTGTATACTACATTTATATTAAAGTATTATGAACATATACCATACCTGCAGTGCCCATCAAAATAGAATATGTGCTGAAGAAACTCAGGTCCACGACGCTCATACTAAACTTGGTCAACGCATACAGGAAAAGGACGGATGCTTCACCTGAAAAAAAGAATAATTTGGTATTATTCAAGGATATATTATTTAATTAAGATGTTCCGCATCGTGTTCAGGTAATTGGAACAATTATGAAATTAATTATTCGTATGTTTGGTGTAAACAAACTTGTTACTGAGTAGCATACATTAAAACTTGAATTTACAAATAAACAAAATCGTCTTCAGTTTGAACCTTTTGGGGAAGGCCTAGGCTGTAGATAGAACGTAACATATAATTTAAGTGGACAATTTAGTAGCAATTAATAGATAATAATTATTTAAATTTTACTATTAGATACTGAATCTATCATGGAAAGACCGAGAAACTGAGAAACTAGTCCATGGACACAATTTTCATGGATAATTTATTCTCAATTTGGTACTTATTGTGATATAATTAAAATTATGTACATGAGACAAAACTGGTTGGAATACTTTGGAAATGTTAATATCAATCGTAAGACTCATTTAAAAATAAACCTTACCAAAAACCGGTCCCATGATGACGATGTGTGCACATATAACTAAAAGTATTTGAGTCAACTGCTTCCCTCGAGACATGAACACCAATGATATTGTATCCCACACATTCCTGGGATGGAAAAAGTCTAACACTTGTTGAACGATAGTCCCTTCCAATTTGACAGTCCTAACGTTCTTGATTTTGAAGAAAGTGTATATGAATCCAAGAATGTATAAAGCCAAATTGATGCCAAATATTCCATAGTACCCAACCGCTTCTGTTAAAACTCCGCTTATTGAAGTACCGAATGGGACTCCTAATGTCACAATTATTCCCACTAATCCAATTCTGAATGTTCTTGATTCAATAGTTGTAAGATCTGCTATCAGACTGTATGAGCCCATCAATGCGATTGCATAACCTCCTGTTAAAGCTGAAGGCAGAGCTTCTATTAACGCAGTGGACCACAAAGGCCATTCTAGAAAGAAATACGTTGTCAGGAGCAAACCACAGGAAGATATTATTTCTCCTATAACAGGCATCAACATCAAAGCTTTTCTGTTTCCAGTTTTGTCACTCCACGCTCCAACATTCAATATAACAATGGCTGGAATACTACTCTGCAAGGGACTCTGCCAAGCTGTCATATCTGCTACTAATTTAGTGGCATTTAGTTGGGCTTCCAAAGTGGTTGTGTCATTGTCACTGAATTCGCCGCTCACTGCTTTATAACATATTTCTTCAGACAAATTCAAATCAACGCGACATGCTTTTTCAATGTTTAGTTTTTGCACTGCCAATCCTGAAATGGCTATTGGCAAAACGTAGCACAACAGAAATGGTTCTACTGTGAAGAAGTTAAAAAACTTTCGAATTCGTATGCCACAAGTCACTGGTTGGTCTTCATTTTTCTTCTCACTATTTGCATTACCTTCTAAATTGTCTTTATTAGTATTAGTAAGTTCTAGACCCTTTTCAGTTTTCCCGTTCATTTTAATAGTTTCATTTCACTCACGTTGGATATTTTAAATGTTTTCGTCTAACGAGTGCGTTTGTTTGTAAATACGTTAACCGACTGGCGACTCGACCGTAGGTCACCGAAATCATCACGGAAACTTGTTTCTTATAATCACGGCTGCAAGTATCTTGATTATACTCACAAGTTAAAGAAGATCCTACTCAATACGCCCTTGAGCCAAGATGTATCAAAGTTTAGTTACATTCTTATTTTTTTTTACATACTTGTTTACCTGCTTTAAATGTCGCCGAATATTTTGTACGAAAAAAAGAGTAGGTAGCTTTAAAATAGTTGGACAAATTGAATCGCGGTTCGGTTTGACAGTTTTGTACACTTTAATTCACGTGCATGGATAAATAAACAATTTATTTTTATTTTTATTTATTTATCAATAACAAGGTTTATAAAGACTCTTAGCTTAAAACTATGCCTCACAAAACCGTTTTCACGGTTTGTCTGCGGGAACAGAACACACAATAATATAAAAAGGTTTTATAGTGCGAACACTTAATTCCCACTTAATACGCTTATAAATTGAAGTATCTAATTACTTATAATATACTATAAAACTACTTAAGTAATTACTTATTTGTTCTCCCTCAACAATCTGCAACCAGTTTCCTAAGAACATTGCTTACAAACTCCTGAGAAAGAACTGCTTAAGCAATCTGGCAATTTCCTGACTTCTTATATCAGAATTATCTGTATCTATTCAATAATTAAGTTTTGTTTTGGAATGAACTCCTTATTACCCGACTGGGTCAGTAGGTCATTTTAAGGGTCAGTACCTACTGCCCCAGAAGAAGGGTTATTTTTTTCGAGAATAGGTATAATGTATGTTTAGAATATGTAGGTAAAAAAATCCCTGTCCAATCCGAAAGGGGCACAAAGGTACTGCAATAACATTACCAAAAAGTAATAAAAAAAGACGTGTGGCACTCGGGGACTGCCCCGGCGAAGCTATTGCATAGCATTTTTTATCAACTTACGCAATTGTAAAATATTAACCCGAATACAAGAAATACATATACAATGATGACATTGACAGGAACTGTTATTCA
The DNA here is from genome assembly GCA_948150665.1 of Conistra vaccinii. Classification (NCBI taxonomy): domain Eukaryota; kingdom Metazoa; phylum Arthropoda; class Insecta; order Lepidoptera; family Noctuidae; genus Conistra; species Conistra vaccinii. Next base: position 11,541,396 of record OX411327.1, on the reverse strand, counting down.
CATTTATAGTTTTTAAAACTTGACACAACGTAATGGCCGGGAACATCAAACTAATAAAAAGGTTTTAATTTAACTATTAATAGTCAAGGATCATTCGTCTAAGTAAATTTGAACTTTATTGTCAAACAGTAAAACATAATTTTCAATACAACACTCTCGTTGATCATTCGTCTAAGTAAATTTGAACTTTGTTGTCAAACAGTAAAACATAATTTTCAATACAACACTCTCGTTGATCATTCGTCTAAGTAAATTTGAACTTTGTTGTCAAACAGTAAAACATAATTTTCAATACAACACTCTCGTTGATCATTCGTCTAAGTAAATTTGAACTTTGTTGTCAAACAGTAAAACATAATTTTCAATACAAAACACAAAGACTGTTTTGTTTCTTATGTAGTATTTTCGTTACGAAATTTCTGGATTAGGTCTCCACGCTCAAGGCCCGCGATAGAAGCTATGTAATAGCTTAAAAATCTTATTATTATTAAAAATACAAAAGTTATTGCTATTTAAAATACACATTTTTAGTACCAAAATTACCCCAATTCCATTATAAATTAGCAAATTTTCAACAGGTATAAGTTATGACTTGTAGACACACGCTAAACCACGGCTTCCCGCGATCCATGTCATGTACTAATTCGGTACCTAATGTACCCTATTGAAAAAAAAAGTGGCGATTTTTTTTTCTAAATGCTTGAAAACTTCCACATAAATAGACCCTCAGTACGATACCTAACAACATCCTCACGGATCACAGGGTTTTTTTACATGTTGTGTCTATTTCTTTTGATTTTAATACGGGGTCGCGGGGTGGCAGGGACAGCGACGCGAAAACTGATAGGTACCATGGATTCAGTACATGATTCTGAACCATAGGGGTTCAGAATCATGTACTGAATCCATGGTATCAGTTTTTGCGTCGATGTCCCTGCCACCCTGTAGGTATATGAGGTGTCGTTTTTGTCTGAATTGTGGGAGTGACATTAAGTTAGGCTGTATAATATTAATTATTTTCTACTGGTATTTTTTTATATATATATTTATACCTACAGGGTGTCAGGGACATCGACGCGAAGCCTGTAAATATATATATACACCAATAATGAAATATGGTGTAACTTTTGTTTGTCGCTCGTTTGCAATACCTTACAAAAAACAAAGTTCAATGCTTGTTTTTCTGTTTACAGTGTTTTTGCAGTCGGGTTTTTTTTATTATATCACAATTAACTGTTGAACCTGTTAGTAGATACTCAACATTAGCATTTTGCGATGTAATAGGAATTAAAGCATCAATTGTTTTGAATTTCAATGGAAACTAAATTGCCCTCTTTTCCTAAATTGGCGGTAAGCACGTTCATTCCTATAGTTACCTATGTGAAGTTAACGCATAGGAATATTTTAGACACTCGAATTAGTGATATCTAATATGCAAAACATTATACAAAAATCCTCTTCCTAATACTTTAGTTCAGGCGTAATGATACAAGTTGTAAGTAGGTAGGTACTCCAAATGAAATCGTCTTTAAATACCTAATCTTATTAAACAATATTGTACGATGATGAATGATTTATGATGCATTCTTTCATTGTTATTTACCTGCCATTGATGAAACCGTCAATGGTTTGAAAAGATTCAATGTCGTTGTATTGTTACCAAAAAAACACATCATGTATGAGACTAAAGTGTAATAAATCGATTATGTGAACCACGCCTGTTGCAAGCGGACACAGATTCGTCGTGCGACCAATTGCTGCCAGTACTGATACAGGCGTTTCTTTAACCTTTATTTTCTTGATTCCAATGGCATTACTGTACAGTTTTACGACAGTTCTAGTTCAAAAGTCATGTTATGTCCCATTGTCTGCCAGTCTTGCAGGTTTGTTACAGGTATTTGTTAACAATGAATGAATTTACTTCTCAAGGAAATAACCCTGATGACGGACTTAAATGGTGGGACGTCTATTGGAGCTATCTGAAGGAAATTGTTGTTTTTTTATTTGTTTGCTGACAATCAGTTAGCTGTCTCTGTGCTGATTAAGAGTTAGGTCTATGTCAGTTGTTTCACGTATTCAGAAGCCTGAAAGTCAGACCAGTCTTACTAATGCGTATTTTCGGCCTTAGCGGCCAATCTCGGCGGAAACTGGCCTTCGGCTCGGGAGGTATTATACTGCGCAATCGTGCGCAGATAGGTGCTCTCTCTCTTCCCTCACTCTCATAGTCCAATGGGACAGCAATCTGACATGACCGGAGAGAGATAAGGCGCAGGACCAACGTTTTAGTGTTTCCGAGCCACGGGGGTTTCATACCGCCAACTTCCAACCTCCGGGCTGTTACCAAGAAGGGAATCGAACCCCCGACCACGAGAACAATGAAGCAGGCAAAGGGGGGGATGGGGGGGTATCGAGTCACCCTGTAGGTAGCTAGCTGGGTTTTTAGAGGTCGCTCCATATACATTTATAATTTTACTCTTTGTTACTTCGAACAACAACAGCTTGTTAGTTTCGTAGCTTTGTAGCTTGTTTACAACAACTAAACAAGTTAGGAATTTGAAACTTCTGTATAATATCATGTACCATAATTATACTGTAAATATTGAAGACCAATCATAAAGTATTTTATTTAAATAAAATAGGCAGGATTTTCTGCAACTGCAAAAAATAACGTTGTAATTCACAGTATCATTATGAAATTACAAATTTATTAATGCGAATTTTGAAATTGGAGATGAAAAATATACTTCGTGTAGTATTTTCATTTAACTGAACTAAAAAACCGGCCAAGTGCGAGTGAAACTTGTACACGAATGGTTCCGTAGCAACATACAATATTTAACACTACATTATTTTTAGGGTTCCCAAAAAAAGTTAAAAATTAAACAAGAAACATGTATTTTTCGGCGTGTTTTGCTAAATATTGTATGGTAGTAGGGAACCCTTGCCGGAATTGACTCACAATTGGCCGATTTTTTTTAAGTAACCCTTTTTTAAAGGTTAAGATTTAAGTACTTGGAAATTCGAGACTATTTTATTTAAGTTGTTACTGTACAACATTTTTCATCATCAGCTTTTTCAGCATTCAACCAAAACCGAATGGTCTTGGTTGAATGCAATAAACATTTTCATGTTAACGTAGAATAAACCATGAATCGACTTTTTGTTTTCAAGAAAACCTTGAATTATATTCACCATTCATGAAATATAACAATGGCTGCCTACCTATTTCCGTCAGGTCATTGGACCGCTCGTATCGGGCAGAAGGTTGTGCCCGCTTTCTACAACGGCCTCAACTCAAGGATCCATATACCAAGCCGTAGGGCCCACAAATACGTGACCAGCTCCGCAGAACCAATTTGCTTATTTCTGATATCACGTACTAAAAGTATGTGGTTTGTAATATCATGAGATTACATTACAAGAACAAATTCACCATGATCTTAATACGTTGTTTTTTTATTGCTTTTTTTGCAGTTGGTAACATTTAGGGCTCACGTGAATGGTAGAATTGGTGCAAGCAGTTCGGTACTGCGATGATGAAATTTTGCACCAAAAAGTTCCGTCTACTTTCTGTCGTTATCATTAGATTAAATTATATAGTAGATACTGTATGGCCGAGCCAAAAATACTCAAATTATAATTATTCACTAGATTATACTGCTAGTTAGAAAGGGATGAAACAGAACAAAAAAAAATTGTTAGATTCATGAATTAGGTCACATTTTGTATAGTTTTGAAGCCTGCGTGAGAAAACCTTGAACCTGCCCGATTGTCAGGGTCCTAATAATTAGACACAACAATAATTAACAATTCGATCACTTCATTAATTCTGCATTAATGTAATCTTGTTGTTTGTTAGGATTATTACCTTTGTTTGGTATGAGTAATTATGGCCCTCTGCGACCTAGTACACAAAATGAGTCGGTTGTTTGTCATAGTAAATGAATCATGGATTATTCAGAATTGTCAACAAAAAATTGACAAGGCTTATTCGTCAATTAATTTAATTACTGTGGTAGGTAACAAAATGATTAATAGCAATGAATCAAAATGACAAAACCCATAATAGGAACCTGCCCCCCAATTACGCAATGCACGATCAATTTTAAATTGAAACCAATTGTAAAAAATTGCCAGTCCATTGCTTCATAAGTTCGACAAAAATCATCTGCTCAATTTTTTTTGTCGAACTTATGAAGCAATGGACTAGCAATCTTTTTCAATTGGTTTCAATTTAAAATTGATCGTGCATTACGTAATTAGGGTGCTGTACTTAATTTGAAAAAACCTGCACTTGCGCTTGGCTTAAAGAAATCCCAAATAAGCAAACAAACAAATGCAAAATTGCAAACAACAAACCAATCCTACCTGTAAACCAGTTCTAACATTTTGTTTTGAAAACATGCAGGGCTTTTTTCAGCCTTTTGGCTTAGCATGCATTGCGAATTTGCGATTAAACGCACTCAGTTTTGGAATAGTTGAAAACGGCAAACCTTGTCTGGTGGTTACTCGATTTTATTTCAGTACGACCAAGGATTCATGGCGAGCAGCCTGAGTTGTGGCTTTGGTTATAAAAATTATAAAATGTAAACAACGCCGCTGCTGCTTTGTTTACAACCGTCCATATATGCCTTAAATTGTATCATACCTCACGGTGTTTGGTCTGGGTTACGAAAAGCTATCGGCCCCGGCTGTCATTCTTAGATCTTTGACAGTCCGGATAGTCAGAAGCCCGACTGACCTATTTTGTGGGCGAAAGAGTAATGAGAAATAAAACAAATACACAACGCCCAAGACATTCACGTTGTTTACATAAGACGGGTAACAGAAGGCCAATTCCAGTATATAGAAAACGATCAAAATCTCGGAGTCTCACTCGGAATCTCATCGCAGCGCCAATCAATGCCAAAAACTTGTCAAAAAAGTAAAGAGGTGTTTTTGACAGATTCATACCGAGATTAAAATGCGAATTTTATTAAAAATACGGGAATTGCCCTTCTGATTAGGTGGTGCAAACTCAGCATGACCATTTTATGGGTTTAAAGAGATGCTTAGTCATCTGTGAATTATCATAAGAAGCCCAAGCCTGACTGTCATAGATTGCTTTGTGATGATCAAATGCTTGAAATTTCTTTGAAGGAAAAGATCCGAAATAAAATAATCCGGAAAAGAACTAGAGTTACCGACATGGTTTGCAGAGTTAGCAAGCTGAAGTGGTAGAGGGCTGGCCATTTTTTGTCGAAGGACCGATGGTGGAGCAAACGAGTCCCGGAATTGATACCGCGTATCGGCAAGCGTAGTGTGGGTCACCCCCAGTTAGATGGACCGGTGACCTTCAAAAAGTGGCAGGGACAGACTGGATGTGGCAGGCGGTGTTGTGGTGCAGCGTGGCCTATATCCACTTGAGTTGATGAAATGCTTCGTGATGCATAAGTGCTTAGATTTACATCAGCCGATAGCTCATCTTTGGGGAAAGGCTCTTAGGAAAATAATAGGTACCATTTCATCATGAAATGCATTTTATTTAATTCTATTTGTTTATCAGAAAAAAAAACTGATTACTTAGTAACAATAATGAACCAAATATAATTGATGTGCAATTAGTTTTTTTTTAAGCGTAAGTAATTTTGAATAAACCTTTATGGTTGTCCTGATATAGCCGTAAAACTTGAAACAATGATCGTTGATTACCTACCTATAGTAAGAAATAATGAAGGTATCGTAAAGGGGAAGCCAACATTCAAGTTCTCCTAATGTCTTAAAAATCACCTCAGATTCGTATTCAATGGTACTCCACCAAAAATTATGCGTTCGAAATTCAAATTGCCAACGACGACGACGACGTCGACGATCGACGATGACGATGTTCACTAGGTGGCAGCACTGAGACTTCAGGTCCGGCCACCTGTCAAAACTGTCAAAGCGCCTCTACTTTCTTTAATAGTTACTGAATGATGAACGAATGAATGAAACGAATAATGAAAGTCCTCATATATTGCACGACTCGTAATGCTTCGCATTAGAGTGTGCTCTACGATCGAAAAATATTTTTTGCCCCATTTCTGCAACTGTTTTTATTGTTTCACTCCTGCTAGTACACAGAACCTACTTAATTTATATACCATTGTATAGATGATTAAATGGAGATTAATATTGTATTTTTTAACAATTGATTTAATGCAGCAGAAATGGAAAAAAATTTCCTGTCCGTCAATTTATGATCCCTGAAAACATTGTAGCTTGCGATAAAATCAATTAATTGAGTCAATTTTTTTTTTATACATTCGTTTCAGCCGTAGAAGGAACCCTATTGAAAATGGCTCTTTTATTCATAGTAGTTTAATTATAATTAATAAAATACTAACTAAAATATAATATCAATATCTAAATATTTTCAACCTTGATCCGGTGCCGTTGCCTAGCAACTGCCAACGTAAATATCTTTGTCAGTCGTTGACATTACGACTTCATGAAAAGTGATAAATTGTTCATTTTTAAACTATGTTTTGAATTTCTTTTTCGTTTATGAATGAGTGATAAGTATGAGGCGTGCACTTTTGGATTTTCCAAACTATTTTATATTCATTGTCGAAATAGAAGTCTTCTTCTCAAAGTGGCACTACCAACTGGTAGCGTAATTTTCAAGAAAACCCTCATTGCGTAACACACTTACAATGGCAATGGGCAGTGCCATTCATTTTGACAGTTCATCAACATTCACAGCGATAATAAGGTTGTAGAGCAGTAAACACTTGTGTGTTTGCAATTAGGGTGCTGCCCTTACAACTCACGCATGAGTACATAAACTCGATTTAGGATAATCCACGAAGAGCCTAACTTAAAACTTAAATAGTTCGTTAATCATCGACAAGTAACGACGGTTACGACTTTCAAGTTTAACATGATTTACACATGTTTAAGATCAAACTAAGTTATAATTTCAAAAACTTAATTATTTGTAAACTCTTTTTGTTTTACCCAACTGTGCGACAGCAAAGACAGGGTTATGTTTTTTTTTTCACGACTATCTGTGATGTATGTATGTGGTATTCTTTATACCCTCGAAGCATCCAAACGGCTTTATGGATTTTAATCAATGAGTTCTACATCGATTTGTCTAAACCGTGCAACGGTTATAGGGCAGGTTTTGTTTAAAAAAATCTAAATGATGGATCTTAGACGTCATTAGGTAAATGTGCGTCATACAAAATAAACGGATGGAAGAGACGATTTCAAAAAAATATAACATCCTAGTAAAGGGTTTAAACTACGACCAATTGAATTGGTTTATGTGAAATAAAATATATTGAATTGATATAATTAAACTAAAAAAAAAAAAAAAACAAAAAACCTGATTGCAACTACACAAAGTTTCAAACAAGCTCAGTTTTCAAGCAGTCTGATGCAGTTTCCTTTTCTTTTTCTAGCAGATTTTTTTATATCATACGTTTTATTTGTAGGAAATCTCAATCACCTTCTGAAGGTGGTAAATTTAGTATTTCAATGTGATACAACTAGTTCAAGAGGACAAAACTAGTATTATTTGAATTCAATATTATCGTGGAAATATTCGTCTTGGAAGTTCTGCACAATTTTGGCAGCCTTTTAGAAGACCACTTTTTATATTACCTTAGTTATTATAAACATAACATAACATTACGCCTGTAATCACCGAAGTATTGGGCAGAGGTGTACCTACAGTGCACCCACATTTCGCCAGCTGTGTTTAAGTCGCTCGTAATAGGGGGCGAGCCTGTAGCGGTTACACGCAACATACGAACTACGCAGTAAAGACATGACGTCACACAATTCCTGCATCGCGCAGTTAGAGTTTACCGAGCGAAAAACATAGATAAGACTATACGAAATCAACTTACGGGCAGTTGCCCGCCAGACATAACACCCGTCTGGCCGGAGGATCCTCCCTTTTCAAATGAGGATGAGTCAACTTTACACCCCGTTCCTCATGCCTCTAAATTGGTGACCCCGAGTATGAACGTCAACGCAGCCTTCGTGCAACTACTTCAGCGTGACGTCATCATCATCGTCACTCCCACAAGCTTTAGTGAGGCGAGTCACAGAGCCAGCCAGCACCCACGGCTTCAATGGGTATCCTGACCACCAGCATGCAGCGAACGCGCATTCCTGGTCATCACCCTTAGCCTCATCAGCAACCTTGGCACGGCACCTGCACTTTCGGCCGGTCTCACAAGCAGAGACTATTCTTCCCTCTCCTAGTCGACGCAAGCAGTCAGCCACAACCCGGCGCTGTACCACATACGACTCACTGATGACGACGCAGCGCCACCCCGACTCACTGGGGAATCACCGCAGACAGTTCCGACTCACCGTGAACTATGCGTCACCCGGTTCCGACTCACTGGAACCATAGCTGGCACTGTGAAGCATCGCAAGATCCAAGACTCAGCCCACTATCGACCTCCGGTCTCCGGAGGGGAGTGATGTAGCGGTTACACCGCAACATACGAACTACGCAGTAAAGACATGACGTCACACAACTCCTGCATCGCGCAGTTAGAGTTTACCGAGCGAAAAACATAGATAAGACTATCCGAAATCAACTTACGGGCAGTTGCCCGCCAGACATAACACCCGTCTGGCCGGAGGATCCTCCCTTTTCAAATGAGGATGAGTGAACTTTACACCCCGTTCCTCATACCTCTAAAAGCCTATTGTCATCAACCAGACACAAATCCAGCCTCCAGGGTGCTACTGAGAAATTACGGATGGAAAAACTCAATAACAATTTGCCCGAATTGAACCCAGGAGCTCGTGGTCAGCTGTAGCGCTCGACCACTAGACCAACGTGCCAGTTGGTGGTAGTAACGGTACATAATAAAGATAGGTACCTTTTTCTGTTCTATTCTAGGTGTAGACGGGCGAGTCTGAGTCTGGGAATCGAACCCAGGATCTCATGCACAGCAGTAGCGCTTGCGACCACTGGACCAACGAGGCAGTCAGCTTAGTTATCAACGTTATGCAAAATATTATGTCTTTTACAAACCTCTAACTAGTGCATAGTTAATTGCAAAACCATTTCCACCTAAATCCTTGAGACAAAAATGTTGTATCTAATTGTTCGTTCAATTGTAAAATATGGTCATTGTCAAAGGCATCTAATTTGTTTGATAATACACACATTACGCCACCTTTACCAGTCCTCTTGACCGACTTATGGCAAAAATTGGAGCGCATATATTACGTGCTATCTATGCCATTAAGAATTTTGATGGCTGGTAATTGTTCACTTAGAGTAATTGAAATTGATAAATCATTGATCAGTTTTCAATCAGTCTGCCTTACCTTTTCCCAACTATGGTGTGGTCGCCTTCCAGTATAACCGGATGCAGCTGAATACCACTATTTTGCATGGAGCGGCCGCCTATCTGACCTCCACAATCCAGTAACTGGGTAATACTATACCTTTTGGTAAGACTGGTTGTCAGGCTTTCGGGCTTCTGACGACCCGTAACGGCTGTCAAAGATCTACGATTGACATCCGGGACCAACGGCTTGACGTGTTTTCCGAGGCACGGAGGAGTCTCGGTATGTAAAGATGGTCACCAATCCACGGACCAATCCCAGCAAGAGTAACTTAACCTGATAGATCGACCCGTGCAGCTGTTATTACTTAGCCACGAGCTCCTCTCATTCATCAATTTTTTTCATGTGAAATAACTATTTTACAGTTTCTTGTCCTGAAAATGTAGAATAAAACCCTTATTGATAAAAATGACGCACTATTAATAGAAGCCGTCCATGTTGTTTTCATATCAAATTGAAAGACTGTTAAGCTGTTTTCAGACCAGCGTTTTTTTTTTTTTTTTTTTATAACAATAACCGGTGTCGTGTCGCCGGTGTCATTTTAATTTCATATTCGTTTTAATAATACTTTTATCTTTCGTATAATAATACTATCTGCGTTGCCACTGACAATGCCGTTGAATAGGCAATTTGGGCATATAAATTTGGGCATATAAATTTGGGCATATAAATTTGGGCATATAAATTTGGGCATATAAATTAAATAGCAGTGATAGCCTAGTGGTGTGACCATCGGACTGCCAAGTCACAGGTCTCGAGTTCGAACCCAAGACACGCACCTCTAACTTTTCGGATTCATGTGCGTATTGCGATCACTTCAAAAACGGTGAAGGAAAACATCGTGTGAAAACGCCATGCCTGAGAAATAATTTCAATACTCAATACTCAATATATTTATTGCTACCACATTGAACTTAGGTGGTAGGTTTAACAAAATATGAATTTTGTGGACCCTGTCGGGCACAGCAAAAGTAGGAAAGAGGAAGAGGGCTTTTCATTTTGATTACTTAGATAATACCTATTTATCAATTTCTCGATAACATTAAGCCAAGTCTGATGCCCATGGGCGGCAAAAACTCTGACACCAGGTTAGTCACTCACCACACGAAAAAGAAGGAGAACAAAATTAAACAATGTAAGAATATTAATGCTTGATGAAATGATTACTGTCTCATTGTCTACTGGTCGCAAGCACGACTGCTGAGTGAGGGATAGTAGGATCTTTCAATATTGATTATGTTCAGACGTACCTATAAGATTTGTTACTAATACCTTTTACGAGTATTCTGCGACCACATCTCCGTTTATCATAAGAAAGCAATGTGTGCCGAAGCTTCGTCTGTTTTTCTCGCTAAAAAGTTATCGCGCTAATGCTGTGGTCACTGCGGCTTCGCCACGTTTAGTTCGTACTGCCATCCGGACGATAAGTGCTGCGCAGCCCGAACTTTCGCAACGATAACCGATATAGTTGGTCACATCTGCGTGTACTGTATCAAGTGTGCATGCTTGTTGTGCGAAGCTTCGTCACGATAGACGCATAATATATGCGGCCGCAGCGTTAGAAAAAACTTCTACCATTGTTAGAATGCCAATACAAAGCAAGAAATTCTCTAATAGCAAAAGAAGGATTTTCTGTCGATGAAACTAAAAATTACTGCCTCGTTGGTCTAGTCGTCGCAAGCTATACTACTGAGCACGAGGTCCTGGCTTCGATTCCCAGGTCAGGCAAAGTGTTATTGGGTTTTCCAATAGGAACATCTCATTATCAGCACGGAGTCTGGATTTGTGCCCGGGTGATGGCAAAATGCTCGCCCCTTATAACATGGGACTTTAACATAACTGGCAAAATGTGGGTGTACTATAGATGCATCTCTGCCTAACCCTTTGGGAAATACAGGCGTGATGTTATGTAATAGATAATGTAATTAAATTAGCGTACACAATGTAGATGTAGTAAGTACATAAACATGGAAGTAACGCATGTCCCAGATTGGAACAACATTTTATTTTTAGTTCTCTTGTTCTTGAAGTCGTTATTCTCGTTCATTATTATTGTATTTGGAACACGCTGAAATACAAAATTAGTTTTAAAGACATCAGTTCCATTGTCCAAGGAATTACCATATTTCATGTAAATATAAACCAAAGGCCATTTGTTAACAGGAATTCTTTACAGACGAACAGTTTCAGAATGTCAAGTTCAAATGCGATCACAGCAAGGTCAGATTTCAGTGTTCAGATTTCAGTTAGTCAGATTATGCAGATTTTTTCTGGTAGCATGTAATAGGTGTGACTTCTTAATACAGTAAGGTTTTTGTTACATTTTAAATTATGTAGATAAATAGAACATTAACCCTCACTTAATATAATTAATCTCGTAAGCCTGAAATTAGAAAAATACTAATACCATTTAACTGTTAGTTAACTATTACTAATGTAAATATAATTTAATAATATGACCCTTAATATTTAGTTCGGAAAAATTCTAATTACGTTTTAATAACCGCATCCCTATCTAATGAACCGTTATGGAATATTTCTTATTTTGTGAACTTATAAAAGAGTTACGATGAGATTCGGCTAGCTTATAATGTTGCATATGATCAATTACAATTATTAATCGAAGTTTGAAAACACGAGTAGGAGCGCAGGGCGGCCACGTGATAACATAATAAAGTACAAATTAAACTGTACCAACGGCCAGCTGATAGGCAGTAACAAAACTAGAGTCGCCCGCAGCAGCCGCCGCGCGTACATGCAATCAACCGTCGCACGCGCAACCGAGCACTCGCCCCCGTTAAACGTTAACGTGCTCCCTGTGATACAAAAAATAAAATTTTAAAAATCCAATAATAAATACAATTTTTTACTCATTTACTAACGCAAGATTATAAATACAAAATTGTTTTTGTTTAGATTATGTTAAAAAACAAATGAACAATAAAGTGGTAAACTGTTGTCAAAATGACGTTACGGGTCGAAGTGCCCGGAGAAAAGATCGTGAGTGTGGAACCATGCAAGTGCAACATACAATACGGAACCGAGCTCAAGAAAACAGAAACGAAATTGAGCAAAAGACTGAAACAATTCCTGAAAGAGTCCTGGGCTTTTAGATCGAAAGTTACAGTGGAACCTTTTATTATTTGTTACTTGTTGCCGAGTGTACTAGCAGGTTTAGCTGTCCAGAATTTGTGCTTAGAAAAATCATGTTTAGTAAATCTACAATACGACGCGCGAACCTGCTCGCATATAATGCAGGGACGCACTCACAATTATACGGAGCAAGAAAAAAATGTGCAGACAATGGTAGCTTCGATGACCGCTTGGAGTTTCCCGCTACAGACAGGTCTGCCAGGAATACTAACACTTTTCTTGGGAGCATGGAGCGATCGAACGGGAAACCGAAAAGCCTTTATGGTGCTACCAATTCTAGGAAAGTTTATATCAGCCATCGGTATTATATTGAGTACGGTATTCTTCCTTCAAGTTGGGGTGAATGAGACCGCGCTGATGGAGGGTCTGCCGCCTGCCCTTGCTGGTGGGCGCGTCGCCATGACCATGGCTGTCTACAGTTACATCACAGACATTACTAGTGAATCTGAAAGGACTTTCCGTTTAGGGATTATTACTGCAATAATGACTCTTAGTAGGCCCATAGGAATGGCGCTTAGTGGAATAATGATCCAACGTTTTGGTTACTACGGTGTTTTCTCTATAGCGTGTGTGTTCTATCTCGTCGGGTTAGTTTACATCATCATAAGACTTAAAGAGAAGACAAAAAAGACGAAAGAAGTAGAGAGCGATAAAACGCCAAGTTTATTAACAGTGCTTTCCTTGAGGGACTTAGTGGCGACTGTGAATGTGGCGTTCAAAGTGCGAGAAGGTTCGCGTAGAGCACAAATAGTGCTTATCATGTTAGCGTACATGTTCATCGTTGGACCAGTATTAGGTAAGCACTTTGCATTTTTTTACTCTATCTCTTTTCTAATTTATTTTATGATAAGCTTAATGATGACTAGGTTCACTGCGCATGTCTATTGTAAGATTACTAAATTCACCCAGTTCGCGTAGCAACAAGACCAATTCACAATTATGGAGGACAGATAAATCATTTCAGCAAGTTTCTTGTAATAGGTCAATGTCTGTTTTTCGAAATGAATGTTCAAATATTATTATCGCAACATAAAATGAAATTCACCATATGTGCTCGGATCGCATGATTTTATTGTGATTTTATTGCCGAATGTAAATTTTCTCTTTCTCTTGATATTGCAAATACCGATCCATAACGACATAGCTGACGAGAATAGCTGCTGTACAGTCATGGTAGTTTATTCATTTCGGTTTTACGATTTTTTTGTGGAGTAGTGAACAATGGTTTTCAGTTTTCATGTGTAGATCGCACCATTGCATAAGTTGTGGCTGTTTAATCTATTGTTTCAAACCAGCCTTCGTTTTGTTTTAGAAAAGCATGGATTCTTATAACTGTTATTCGGTTGGTATCGAATTGCTTACTCTAAAGATTTTATTATTTTTTATCTTCGATCAGGATTAATTGAAGGTTTTGATAATTATTTGTCCTATGTAGAATGAACCAAGAAAAAATATTTTAGTTTTTACCTACTAACTTACTATCACCAAGTGGTTTCGGCTATTAAATCGTTTCAATATTCAGGGTGTATGTTTGAGGCAGTATTGGCCTTGCTTATGGTATATGCCTTAGTTGTAGCTACAGGAAAACGGTCTTAGGGGACTGTCCTTAACTTTTTGATCTGCATTCACTGATTTTAAAAATAATGTAAGTATTGTCAGCCAGAAAGTGGGCAGTTTTCACAAAAACTTTTTTTATGCCAATCGGGATTTGAAATATATCGTTGGCAATAACTAGGTAACTAGTTAAATTCTACTAATATTATAAATATTACTATCCTACTATTATAATTATATACAACGTTATTTTTTGTTATACTGAATCTCTTAAGGGGTCATTGTACTCATCATTATGAACAACTTTTACTATGAGACCAAACCTGAAATCGCGAAAAAAGAATCAGCTGTTCCCATGTTCGCATATTTCGTCAAAATGTATGGAACAGCAGATTTTTTTTCGCGAGTTGGGTTTATTACAAACCAAAAATAACGTTATATAAAGGCGGGTCCAGACATGTATAGTTGCCCGATCCGATCACCGTATCCGTATCGTCGACGCGTATCATGATCGCATATGTGGACGGGTAATCATGATACGGGATCTCGATACGCCGTTATGATACAGCCCGTGCCATGTCGTGTCGGTTTTTGTCCGATCATCGAAGACCGGTGATACAGATGCGATCATGACTATTGTGAAGATACGGATACGGAGCAAATCGGAGGCGTCCACAACTTGATACGGGGCTTGATACAATACGCAGATACGGATACGGTGATCGGATACGGTGATAGGATCGGTCAAATGATCATGTCTGGACCCGGCTTTATAAGTGTGTATGTTTAGATGGCTGAATGGATTTGGATGAAATGTGGCACACATATAGTTTATAACCTGGATTAACTTATAGGATTTTTTTATCCCGGTAGTACATTCCCGCGGGATAATTTCCAACATCCACGCGGGCGAAAGCTAGTTACATAATAATAATAATTAGGTAAAACACCGCAGGAGGCTCTCATCGCGCGGCAGGGTCAAGGGCTTGATTCAGAAAGCAGACTCCTGGATACGGTACGCATAGTGAGGAGATTCCTCTCTCTAGAGCCCTGACCGTCGACAAGTTGGACCCTGTTCCAGAGGCCGATGGGCTACAATTTCTTTTTTAATATTTTTTATTGTTTATTATTAAAATATTAAATAACGTAAACAATATGTAGGTATTAAAAATGAAATAAAGGAATTATTAGGCAAAACTCTGCCTAATCTATTATATATGTCAAATGAATGGTGAGGAGCTCGTGGCCAAGTAATAACAGCCGCACGGGTCGATCCATCAGGTTAAGCTACGCTTGCCGGGGTGGTCCGAGGATGGGTGACCATCTTTACATACCGAGACTCCAAGTTAAGCCGTTGGTCCCGGCTGTCATTCGTGGATCTTTAACAGTCGTTACGAGTCGACAGAAGCCCGAAAGTTTGACACCACTTTACCAAGGGGTATCGTATTACCCAGTTACGGGGCTGTGGAGGTCAGATAGGCAGTCACTCCGTGTAAAATACCGGTATTCAGCAGCATCCGGTTAGACTGGAAGCCTACCGCCACATAGTTGGGGAAAGGCTAAGCAGGTTGATTTTGATGTTACATTAATGGTAACCTGTATAAATTATAATGTAAATTTATACAACGGCAAAATTAACAAAATCTATTTCAGTCAGCTGTTATCAAAACAAGAATAATAAAAACAATTTTAATTTAAACAAAATTAAATCAAATGTCTCTGATATTATTTTATGTCTAACGTTTGTTTAAACGTGTTATTTTTGTTAAAAGTAAATTTTATTTATTAGTCGCATAAAAATCTCTTGCCGTAACATGCCGCCAGTGGGCGCAGGCCTCCTCCTTCTGCGAAGCAGTAATGCTCGCAAAGGAGGAGGTGGAGCGCGCGAGGGAGTGGCAAAGGCCGCGCCCTACCAGCCCTAGCCGCCGCCGCCGTAGGAGACGTCCCGGGCGTCGGGAATTGATAGCCGATTTCCGGCCAACCTAGGCGCAGGCCTGCGGACGGAGAGCAACGGGCAGCTCGCCGTCCGATAAGGACCAGGCCCGGGTGGTCGACGGCGCGTCGTGTTCCACGCGCGCCGCAAAGAGAGGTCAGCAAAACTGACGGGGTCCGCTAGGGCCGATGCCTGCCGGGGTTGCGGGTAGTCCCAAGGGGAAACCGTGGCCTCTAGCAAGGCAAGGGAAGGAACACAGGTGGGTTTTAGTCAGTAAGTCTGACACGCCCTTCCGCTCCGCCCAGAGCGGGAGAAATCATTGGATGATTTCACACCCAAAAAAATAAAATAAAGTGGGCGCCTTTATTAATCATTACCGATTTGAACTTAAATCACACGAACATTAATTTACTTTATACTTTTCTCACAAGCATAAATAATTATTAACGAGCGATGTTGTGTGAAAATAGGTTTTTTTTTAAATTTTTCATTAGTCTCTATCCCGTTGGAATATCGGGATGAAAAGTATCCTATGCCCAAACCCAGGTGCCCTTTGTACCCAGGTGCCAAATTTCATCCAAATCTGTTCAGCCGTTTTAGCGTGAAATCGTAACAAACAAACAAATCAATCGGCCTAGCCTTTTCCCAATGTTGGGGTCAGCTTCCAGTCTAACCGGATGCAGCTGCATACCGTATTTTACATGAAGCGACTGCCTATCTGACTTCCACAACCCAGTAATTGGGTAATACGATACTCCTTGGTAAGACTGGTTGTCAGACTTCTGACGACCCGTAACGACTGTCAAAGATCCACGAATGACAGCCGGGACCAACGGCTTAACGTGCTTTTCGAGGCACGGAGGAGTCTCGGTATGTTAAGATGGTCACCCATCCACAGACCTACCCCGGCAAGCGTAGCTTAACCTGATGGATTGAACCGTGCGGCTGTTATTACTTAGCCTGAGGAGCTCGTTCCTCAAACAAACAAAAAAATAAACAAACAAACTCACTTTCGCGTTTATATTTAATATTAGTTACGATTATAATTAGGATTTGTTACTGTTTTTCAAAGGTCAATAAAATGAGAAAAAAAAGTTTTTTATTTCTCATTATCCTACTTAACTCTCTAAAAATTATGTTGGTTGGCAACCATTTTCAGGTTTATTCGGGGATTACTCATAAACTAGTATTTTTATAAATGAGTGCTTGGAATAACGCGGACGAAAATGTGGGGAATAAGATAGAAAAGCTCCTAAACATTCTTATACCTTTTTAGGAAGATCTTTGTGCATTTTTGTAAGCATTTTATATATTTAGAAGGATATATTATGGCTATACGAAAATAGGATTTTTTATATTAATTTTTGTTTTGCAAAAAAAAAAGTTTTCCCATACTTTTGAGGAATGCGACTCATCTCATTGAGTAGTATTCATGGTCTTTAACATACTCCGATTAGTTTTGTTAGTGGTCGCTGGTGGGTCACCGGTTCGAATAAAATGCCCATTAACCTTTATGCTCTAGCGGAATATATTAAAAAAATAGGGTGAATGAAGGGGTTGTAGAGAGGTTGTCTCTCTCATACTTAATAAATCAACAAACGTTCATAAAATAACACATGCTATTTAAGTCCTCGTTAGAATAATATCAATGTAAGCAGGTATGCCTAGATGACAAAATCCGTATTCATTTTTATTAAAACTGGTATATCAAATGGCAAGCTTTGCATTATTCGTTTTGTTCCTATTAAAAACGAGACGAGTTTATTTAAAATTCTTATTTTTACTTTTATTACTATAAGTCAAATATCTTTTATTTATCAGACCAGTTTCTATCTAGCTTACATTCCTATAAAAATGCATCGGTAAGTAGGTGTTTTACAAGGCGACAATAAAGCCAGACATATAAAACTGGATTGTCTGATTTAGCCGTTTTTTCATTTGTCCATATTTAGAGATTTTATCCACTGTTTTTATAGTATCACAACTTCGTTTGCTTGAGACTTTCACCCCT
Source organism: Conistra vaccinii (assembly GCA_948150665.1). Lineage (NCBI taxonomy): Eukaryota > Metazoa > Arthropoda > Insecta > Lepidoptera > Noctuidae > Conistra > Conistra vaccinii. The sequence continues at coordinate 11,523,400 of OX411327.1, read as the reverse complement.
CCACCATTTAATCCCCTAGGGGTGAAAGGTGACGGGTGAAAAATGTTTTTTTAAAAACATCAGTTTGATAAAATCTTTCAACTGAGATCTGAAATCTGGTTAGCTATATTGTTTTTAATTTCCAAGATAATATACCTTTTTTACCCAATACAACACGATAAAAAGTAAAAAGTAATTAGCATAAATTACCTTTTTCTTTTTATCGTGTTTGATTTTATCCTTTTATTAGCTACGATTCATGACAATATACATGCCCCTCGATTATTTTTGAATGTACATTTTAAATCTACAGTAGATAATTTATAACCTGGTTTATACACATAGGATACTTTTAATCCCGGTAGTTCGTTCCCGTGGGATGAATTTCGGATGATTTTTCCCGTGGGGCGAAATCAGGCTAGTTAAATATAAATAACCATTTGAGCCATTTGAGCAGCATTGTATGCAATACAATGACAACGAATAAACAGAATTTTGTAATAAATACTGTAACAGCTTTTGATTCGGTGGCCAAAAATGCTCTTATTATTATCTCAACAATGTACGAAGCATAATACCTAAAGCAATATACGAATAAACAACTTCATAGATACTTGTCTAAAAGAGAAACCAGAAAGTAACATAGTTGATGTAACCTATGACTACTTCTATTATTTTGTTATTATTGCCTTACATATTCAAATAATAATCATGACATTTCATCATTATATAGATACTAGCTACGCCCCACGGTTTCACCCGCATAAGTTTAGACCTGTGGGAATATCGGGATAAAAATTGTCCTATGTCCCAGCTATCTAATTACGCAACACATTTTCGTGAACGATTCCGAATAAAATGTTTCCTTTTAACAGTTCAACAACATTCATTGCGTTATTCACGTTGTTGAACAGAATTTATTTTCGAACTTTTGAAGCAATGGATTAGCAATCTGTTTCAAAGCGATTCAGATTCTGATTGATTGGGCATTACTTAATTAGGGTACAGGTCATGTTGTACCCATATGCCAAATTTCTTCCAAATCCTTTCAGCCGTTATAGCGTGAAAGTGTACAAACAAACTCACTTTCGCATTTTTAATATTACTAGCTGCGCCCCGCGGTTTCACCCTTCTCTCTTCTCAGTCTTGATCACGTGAGAATATCGGGATAAAACGGAACGTATGTCCTTTTCCAGGTCATGGTATACCCATATGCCAAATTTCATCCAAATCTGTTCAGTCATTTTAGCGTGAAAGCGAAACAAACAAAGTCACTTTCACATTTATAATTATGTATAATTCCTTCTCGTAACTAACTCTTGTACCTGAGTGATTTTATTTTTAAGTGATAATATTTATAATAAGTTATTATAACTATTACAATTTGATATCTTTAGAGTAGAGAATTTCTTCTTGGAGTGGCTAATGCCACTCCAAGAAGAAATTCTCTTCGCTTTATAATCTATCTAGATCACACATGATTAATTACAATGTACAGTATTTTAACCCATTTTACTGCAAACATTATTATTTTTTTGTATCTACGCAAAATAGCAACGAATTTCTACACAATTAACTTAATAAACACGTTTCTGTAACATTTATTAGTTGTCAGGTTTATACACTCGATAATATTAATTAGATATTTGCATATGCCACGGTCTACAAAAATTATTCTTACGAATGATCTGATAATAAAATAGTAATAAAGCATAATTTAATCATAGACAAAATTAGGTAAAAATTGTTTCTAAATTATGGTAATCTATTATTTTTTGACCACATGACATGCATTGTTAAACTAACATTAATGTCAATTTGCATGTCTAATGCTGTCACCAGTAGGTACCTAACAATGGTACCTATTTAACGTTATTTTTTAAATGGTTCTTGGCAATTTGGTAAACTCAAAAAGAACATTAGGCAAAATGGAGCGTGGGAAAATTATTAGTTTATAAGACTGTGCGTCCGATGGGATTTCCAACGGCAAAAATAACGAACTTTGATACAAAGTTTCATCCCTTATTTGACCCCTTTAGGGGGTGAATTTTCAAAAATCCTTTCTCAATATACGCTGTGCGCTATCTGCCATTGAATTAATTAATTAATTTAAGATTTTTATTAAGTAGATACTAGTAGGTATAGAGCATATTGGATAATTTTCCAGATTTTCACGGTTGATCATTCGTGAATAATTTTTGAACTCCTTTTTTAATCTTAGGATTACTGCAATTTGGCCAACGTTAGAAAAACCGATCGAGACAGAAACGGCAATTTTAATAAAAATAAGTATGGTTTTCCTTCTAAAACTTTTTATAGCTGTGCAAAAACTAGTTTTGGCTGCAAAAGGCAAAAAACATTAAACATGAGAGCTATGCAAGTGAAGACGCAATCGTCGTATATCGTAACTTTATTAGAAAATCAAATATCTCAATGTGTGTCGTGTTTTTTTTTGGAAGGCGGTTTATATTTTTTGTTAGTAAAAATATTTTATTTTTCACTTTTTAGTTGTGGTACCTACCCCACACAAATTCGAATACCACTACCTGTTATGAAAATAGCAGTGACAGAAAGTTATAATCATACCTAACATCCAAAAAAAACAAAACATCCATCTATATAAACTAAGTGGGAAAAATATGTATTATTGAGGGTAACTCAAAAATTATCCAAGCAAATTAATAAAATTTATATGGAACCACCTCGGGAGCTTACCCTTTCAAGCAAAACAATAATTTTTAAAATCGGTCCACAAATGACGGAGAAATCGATGAATATACATAAAGTCGAACATAGAACCCTCCTTTTTGGAAGTCGGTTAAAAATAACCAAGTAGGCAGATTATTTTAAACTACCTATAAATAAAGTTATCAATAGATTTAAACTAGGATGTTTTGAAAATGAATGTTATGTAAGGATTATAGCAGGTGACGTGCTGTAGTTTCTGCCTACCCCTATGGGAAGAAGGCGTGAGTTTATGTTTAATAAACAAACAAAAAAATAATATATAGACAAGGAGGAGACGACATTACGACAGTAAATTAAACTGCGTATATGTAATAACGTTCTTAAATCTGCATACGAAAATTCAATCAAATATATCCAATAGTTTAGTCACTATAGCTAGTCAAAGATCGGCAAATAGAACCCATAGTCGCTCCATCACTACTAAGTATTTAGTTTGTTTGAAAAAATCACTTTTGGTATTTCGAAACTAGGATTTATTTGATCGTTGCAAATACTCATACGCATTAGTATTGCCAGTGTTTTCATTTATTTTCGTCTTGTTGTCTCCAAATTGTATATAAAATGATATAAAATAGGAAATTTACTAAGCGTGAAACGCAAACAAGCCATATATTTCTGAAAGCAGATTTTCATTTCGAAGTTTTTCCCTGTATTTCTGCCATCTCTAGGGCGATTGTTATTGCTTTTATCGTCCCCGTCTCGCATGACAATGACCGGCGCATACCTATCCTTACTAATTGTTTTTGCAGCTGATATTTGCCGAGTTCCATGAGCTTAATTTTGCACTATGAAATTCAGGCTAATTCAGTTCAGAATAGCAGGGATTTTTTTAAATGTATTCAGTTATAAATTATTATTTGAAACAACAGCTATTTCCTATTAAATTTATTATATATTTTTTTATTTTTTTTTATTTAGCCCGTTAAACTGGGTGAAAGCATAAAATACAGTCATAAATGACTGTATTTTATGCTTCGTTTGGCTATAGGAGGATGTCTCTCAACTCAGTGTGCCTTTTGGCAAAGGCCTCCTCCAGTAGTTTCCATTGCTTCCTGTCTTGAGCAACTCTTCTCCATTTGGGTCCCGCAGTAAGTTTCAGCTCATCTTGCCAGCGCATTTGTTGTCGTCCTCGAAATCTCTTGCCATCTCTTGGATACCAATTCGTTGTAATTTGGCTCCACTTTTCTTGTATAGATCTCAACATATGGCCGGTCCAACTCCATTTTTGGAGATCTATTTTTTCCAGGATATCGGTTAATTTGGTTTTGGCTCTTAATGGCACATTGCTAATTCTATCTTGCCTTTTTGTTCCTGTCATGCTTCGTTCCATACCCCTCTGGCACTTTCCTAGTTTGTCTCTATGGTATTTTGTAAGGGACCATGTTTCACAGCCGTAGGTGATGCATGGAAGAATACAAGCATTGAATACTTTTCTTTTCGTTGACATATTGTGGTCTTTATATTTTACAATTTCCTTGAGAGACCAGTATCTTTTCCACCCATTAGCAATCCTCTTATTTATTTCCTTGGTTGTTTGGTCTTTAGGGGAGATGATCTATTTAAATACATAATGATCAATCTATATCTCTGATTACTATTTCACTTTATGGATGTATCCTACTGTGATCTTAACTAATATTACAAATGCGAAAGTGAGTGAGTTGCTTGTTTGTTAATTACACTTTTACGCTAAAACGGTTGAACGAATTTGGATAAAATTTGGATACTTTTTAGCCCGATATGCCAACGGGATCGGCACTTATGCGGGTAAAACCGGGGGGCGCATCTAGTAATAATGTTAATTTGTGACAACATTCTATTTCGGCAAATATATTTATGAAAACGATCAAGAATAATTCAAATTGATAAAGAATATGTATTAAATATATCTAAATAAAGATGGAGATTTGATATCTTTTTTCTTGTTTAAGGTTGCTTTATTTGACGTAGGAGTTTTGTTTACCGAAGATAATTTATTGTTGTATGCAAAATTAAAAAAAATATTTTTCGATCGTAGAGCACACTCTAATGCTTCGCATTATGAGTCGTGCAATAACATGAATATCAATTTGTAAGCAACGTACTTGCCTAAAACAAGGCAACCCAAAATGATTATGTTCTAAATTCTATATTTGAATCACGTTGTTATAAAAAAGGCCAGCTTAAAAAGGTGGCTGGGATAGACTGGATGCGGAAGACGAAGTACAGGGTATTGTGGTGCAACTTGGGAGAGGCCTTTGTCCAGCAGTGGACAACGACAGGCTGAGTTCTCTCAAGATCTAAAGAAAAATAGGTAACTTACTGCAGAAACACGATTTTATAGAATCGACTTTGGAAACCAAGTCAGTTAACTTAAAGTAAAGTTACCAAAACTCTTTAATTACAAGTTAGAAAGAAAGAAAGTCCAAGACTACAGAAAGGTAAAGTTTGTGCGACATTAACCATTAGTCTTTAGTTCATATATTATCATCACAGTTCTAAATGACTTTACTAGTTTTTTCGATTTCTATTTAATATTATTAACTTTTATTTTACGTCAGTAATCACGTCAGTTATGATTAATTGATTATTGGATGAAGTTTTGATGCGATCTTGAGATAATATTGGCTTGTGCCAAATATTACTTGGGTATGAAATTTCAAAATATATACTTACAATGCCGTAAATGGGCATGTGACGCCCGTATTAAGCTGGTTTCAGACTAGCGCGATTTGTTGCGCGACGCGACACGTACAATACAAAACTTCTCGGTATAACAATAACCGGTGGCGAGTCGCGTGGCAAATCGCGCTGGTCTGAAAACAGCTTTATTCTGAATATTAATGAAAAATTCTCGAAAAAAAGTTTAAGATAAGAAAAGGGACGTCTATCTTTAAAATTTTTCATGTTATTCAATTTAATTTTTTTCAGTGGCTTTTGTGACCTTGCTTGCTAGCTATGGGCTCGATTTGGATTCTGTTTATTATTATGCTTATGAGTTAAGCAAATCCAAATCAAGCCAATAACATCGAAGATTTGGCAAAAAATGTAAAGCAAGGTCACAAACGCTACTCAAAAAACTAAAATTCAAATTCAAATTCTAAAGTCATTTATTTAAACTAGGCTGAGAATCAGCACTTTTTGAACGTCAAAATTACATAAGACAGTCCCCCAAAAACGCCCGCCCTTCACCACTTCCTAGTGCTTTTAGCTGGGAAGAAGAAGTGGCGCAACAAACTCCCCAGCAGCACAGCTGTCTGTTCAGTTAGAAAAAAAAAATGATTTTATATAATAGTATGCAAAATAATGACTACGCAACACAAACATTATTTAAATTAATAGCCATAAGTCAGCTAGCACACGCCAATATACCAACCAAAAACATCGAGAACTATACTCAGGCAGAAATAAAAAAATTGAATAACATGAAAAATATTAAAGATAGACCCCCCCTTTATTGTCTTAAACTGTTCATGAATATTCAGAAAAATACGGCCGGTCACATACCCATGGGCGGCATTGTATATGTAGACTTCTCAACGCATGCAATAATGGCCTCTATATGTTTGGACATCACTACAATTGAATAAATCCGATAGGCAATAGTAAAAGGCGCTAATCTGGTTTTTCTGCTTCGTGATAACGTGACAATTATGTGATTATGTCCTTTTTGAGCAAATAAGTAGGGCCCAGGGCCGGCAGTCTCGACATAGATAGCGATCGTTAGACAACCGAATTCGGTCGCAAAGTCCTAATGGCGTTCCAAGACGCTTGCGACGTGCTTGACAAGTACGAAACAATCACGCGCTTGACAAGCACGTCGCTCGCGTCTAGGGACGCCATTAGAACATTGCGACCGAATTCGGTTGTATAACGATCGCTATCTATGTCGAGACTGCCGGCCCTGCACCCTAATAGCGTAACACACTGTCAATCACAACCCGAAAGATTTTTGCTAATTCATTGCTATACAGGGTGGCAGGGACATCGACGCGAAGCCGGTTACCATGGATTCAGTACATGATTCTGAACCCCCCTGCGTTGAAATTTTTCGTCGGTTATTTAAAAAAAACAGCTGTTTCATAGAAAAGTGCAATACCTACGCGGTCAAAATGTATGGAGCAGCAGATTTCTTTTTTATAACCGACAAAAAATTTCAACGCAGGGGGGTTCAGAATCATGTACTGAATCCATGGTAATCGGCTTCGCGTCGATGTCCCTGCCAGCCCGTATAGGTTTGAAAAATTTGTCTGCTCAACAACGTAAATAACGCAATGAACGTAGGTGTACTGTCAAAATGAAACCCATTGCGATCATTTTATGTGTGAATTGCCAACAAGTAATGAAAGCTTGGTTTTGATCGGTCACTGGCGGGTATTAGGAAATTATATCATCTATAGGTGCTAATTAGATAAAATTAGATATGTTTTACTTATCTTCAGGTGCCATTTTTGTTTTAAACAGTTCATTATCTCGGCCTCGATACATCTCTTATGTTAATTTACACGCTTTTTATGATAATTAATGGCATTTTAATGAAATATTTATTTCAATATTATAATTTATAAGTTAACCTATTGAACAATTTAATATCTTAAAAATGCAAATATGTGTCCATTTATATATCTACATATTTGCATATTTGCAAACAGCTTTATATAAAACCACGCACCCCAATCTTTCACAATACGAAGGATTTTGAAGGAGACAGTCCTAATCCATTGCTTCATATGCTTGAAGAATTCGTCTGCTCGACAACGTACATAACGCAATGAATGTTGTCAAATTGTAAAAATGAAAGGCGTTGCATAGTTAGTATGTGACGAAAGTACCCCGCATCAGCTTACCACCACCTTTAAAGCAGTATTAGTTTAATCTTACTTCAGTGGAGGAAAGAGATGTAGCTATACATCCTGTAGAGCTTCATCTCTTTCCCACACTTGGTGGTAGACCCCGAGGTCCTCTTTAGATTCTTGTTTCGTTTCGCGTTTTATTAGTCCCCTATTACTTACATTTGAGCGCATGCTTTTCGTCGTAAACTGTAGTATCTCCAGATCCAAATACGTTTATTTGGGGGCGCAATTCGTTCTGATTCCACATAGATCTTTGTGAAGCTACATGAAGATACACTCTCGGATAAGATAATAGCTCCAGTCGTTTAGTTGTGTCTAAGCAGACTTTACCCTTTGTGTATACAGGCTGTTTTTAGATGGAATTGCGAAACTAAAATTAAAACTGCAACATAATAGAACGACAATAAAATTAAAAATGACCATAATGGTAATGATTTTGATTTTCAAATTACTATTGAAATTCTTTTTCAGCCGCATATTTAATAGGGTTATTGAGATAATTAAAAAAATATTATGATATTAAATATTTGAAACGTATTTTTTCTTTATCATTATTAATAAAAAATGGTTTAGATAAAACGCATTGAAGTTGGGGAGAGCTCGCTACGTCTCAAGTTAGTATAAAATGTACCGGGGAGTGACGTCATGCCACATTTTAACTCAATGTATTGCCATAATCTTTTGATTATGTAAAAAAAGAAAAAATACGTGTCCAATATTTTTAATATCTACCTAAGGGACAACATTTTTTTGAAGTAAAAACTTCTTTAGGCACGTTGAGCACTTAATGGGAGAACAAAAATTTGGAACTCGCGTCTACATGTATCGAACAAAAGACATCAACGTGAGAATCAAAAAGTTACTTAGTTTTCACTTCTATCGGTAGTCCTCAAAGACTGCCCGATAATTTTTTTTTCAATATCCCTATCCCTATTAGTGCACAAATATTGATGAGGACTAAATCTTATATAGAAAGGTCATCAAGCAATAGTACTTAGCCGAGGATACACATCACGCCTGTATTCCCCGAAGGGTTGGGCAGAGGTGTACCTATTACAACCACATTCCGCCAGTTATGTTTGAGTTCCATGTCATAGGGGGCGAGTCTGCCATCACCGGGCCCATATCCAAACTCCGGGCTGCTACTGAAAAATTCCAGATGGAAAAGTCAATGACATTTTGCCCGATACTTAAATCAAACCCAGGACCGTTATGCTCAGCAGTAGCGCTTGCGACCACTAGACTAACTAGATGAGGCAGTTCTGCTATCTAATTACGCAACACATTTTCGTACACGATTCCGATTAATCTGTAAAATAATATTCATTGCGTTATTTACGTTGTTGATCAGATTTTTTTTCGAACTTATGAAGCAATGGATTAGCAATCTGTTTCAAAACGATTCAAATTCTGATTGATCGTGTATTACGTGATTAGGGTACAGATTATCTTTACTCGTAAAAGCAAAAAAGTGGTTACAATACCAACTGTTTACTGCAGCTGCCATTTTTCATGCCAATAACGCAATAGAAGTCAAAATCGGTTGACCGAACTTTAAAAAAGGTTTAGTTAAATGTCTAATCTTATTTCAAATGGAATATAGAAGAAAATGTCTTAGAACAGAGTGAATAGGGACAGTCCAACTGTTCCCTAAATTCACCCTGTATAGTATTTCGTTGGGGTGGATGCACTCGTTAGTGTTGTTCTGTTACATTTATATCAATTTACGAAGACTTAGGTAATCTTGTTTTTCTCAAGACAATATGTTAGCGTAATAGATTTAGAATTGTTACGAAAGCAAGTGCAATGAATTCCCTGGAGTTTGTAAATTGAAATTGGGAAAGGGAGTTTTACTATTATTTCTAATTTTCCATAGGTACTTAATTTTAATATTATTAATTAAATGAAATTGTTTATTCTGTAAATAGGTTACTGAAATCACTTTGACACATCATATTAAATATAAATAATAGACTAGATGAGTTTGAAGTTTCCTTCTACTCTGAGAAGAAAGGCCGAAACAAACTCAGAGGTTACAGTCTCTTTTAAAGTCCAGACATAATCTTGGTCAGGCCATATGAGGACCAGTAGATTAGTGTCTGAATACGTCTTTTTTTTTGAGGAAAGAACCACACAGTTTTGAGTGGACCTGTCCTATAGCAAGTATTAGTCGGTTAGGTAGGCCGCATAAAATACTCTAATGCTCTCTTTATCTGTCTGTTAACTTTTGTTCGATGAAGTTTACGGATAGACCATGACCTCGTTTAGGGCATATAACTTTTCATGAATCTTTTTTTTGTTTTTTTTTGCATGAGGTGTTGGGTTCGGTTGGGTCAGGCAAATGTTATTGGGTTATTTCTCAGTAGGAGCCTGGTGTCTGGATTTGTGTCCAGTTGATGACCATAGGCTCGCCCCCTGTTACATGGGACTTAAACATAAATTGCGAAATGTGGGTGTACTTAAGGTAGCACCTCTGTGTTATGTTATGATACTTTTCATCCCGGTGGTACGTCCCCGTGGGATAATTTAAAACCTCCACGCGGGCGAAGCGGCGGGCTTAAGCTAGTATAACATAGTTTGAATACCATTTAGTCATTATAAACATTCGTATTTTATTTCAGCAAATTAATGTTGAAAAGTCAACGACCAAGTCTAATGGAGATCAGATAAATGATAAAATAAAAACTTCGAGGTTTTCGAAGTGAGGCGTGATAATGATGAAACTAATGATATATTAATTTAGTTTATATTTAATATTTAAAATTGATATTATTATGAACTTAAAATTTTGTTAGTTTTCAGTTTCGATTTTTAGGGTCCGTAGCCGAAGGGTGCCAAACGGAACCCTATTTCTAAGCCTCCGCTGTCCGTCCATCCATCTGTCAGTTAGTGGGCTGTATCTCATGAACCGTAATTGGTAGATAGTTAAAAGTTTTACAGATAACTGAAAAGAGAAAAAAAAACAAACAATACGCAGCAGGCGGGACAAACCAATAACCTCTCGTATGGAGTAACTTCTGTTTGCTTGCGATACCAAAATTCTATAGATTATAACGCTTGTTTTTATTCTCTTTTCAGTTATGTGCTTTTGTAGTCGGGTTAAAAAAAAAGACTTTTTTTATTTTCCCTTTTTTAGTTTTTATCATTTCTTTTTCCAAAAGACATTTGAACACACAATTTGAATATTATTTTTGTAATCACCTTTCAAAACCCTTCATTTTGATACCTCACTCGATAGGGGCAGTTTTGTTTTTTTTTGAAAACGTACCTTTTGGCGCCAGAAATCCGCCATCTGTACTTTTTATGGTGTACATAATAAATAATATTCTATCTTCTATCTATCTATCATTGCAGTTCCCGACCCACGTTTTGTTTACGCGTTCGTTGTGTACTGTGCGATTATTGTGTTCTATTTCTACGCCCCAGACGACCCACTGACCACGACCATTGCTATTCTTTACGGACTGACATCTTCAAAACCCGATTACCATTGCTATTCATAAAGGATTCATCTGTTTTGCTCTACGATTCGGATAAACGGATATTATGATGAGGTGCCTAAACTATGGCATATCTGTAAGGCGGGTTCAAAGGCATTTTATGAAGATTTATCAGGGAAATGGTGTTGTTATTTTCCTGTCAAAACCCATTTTCCCTCAAGAATCTAGGACAACCGCTCGGTTAGTATTGAAGTATCCAGATCGGTAGGTGCAGGACGTCAGCGCTGCTTGGACTGGGATAACTTTACAACCTGCATAATCTACGCGTCCAGCGATCACGCCCGTCCGGCACAATTCGTCTTTCCTACATATTTTATTTTATTAAAGAATATTAAAATAATTAATTCGTTCAAATAATAGTTTTATTTAAATCCTCATGCCTTCACAAATAATAATAAGAATAGCCTTATTTTTATTTCCCGAGCCACGTAGAGCCTAGTTGTAGTCAATAGCTGACTGTAACTCTTAATTGGGTTGGCTCGGCCGGGGAGGTACCACACTCTTACAGAATACCAACGTAAAGTACCAACATTATGTTGCTGCGCTTCAAATAGTGAGTGAGAGAATCGGAAGCCCAGGGTTTGGGGTGGGAAAAGGGTGGCAGCGCATCGGCAGTAACCCTGGTGTTGTAGACTTCTATAGGCGGCGGTTATTGCTTATTAACATCAGGTGATCAGCATGCTCGTTTGCGCCCTTGATGGTATAAAAAAAAACCTAGCGCCTCGATGGATGGCGTGTCGAATAGTAGAAAATCATTCTTTAACTCGATTACCACAACGCCTAGCGCCATCTCTTAACGAAAAGCAGAGCTATTTAGTGAAAACTTATCTTTATTTTTCTCAGTTTCCTGATCTTTTGGAGTCGTGAAAGTTTTTTACCTGTAAACTGTAGAATACAACAATTGCAAAAATAAAACAATTTTTGCTGCACATTGATTTTTACACCTAAGCAGGCGCCCATCGCCCCACTGGTCATGTCTTTTTTGATAATTTTAATATACCTGCTTAGTGACACTCGCGCAATAAAGACGAATCTAACGACACATCATTCATCAAAATCGGTTCAACCGTGTAGCAGTTACGATTACGAGGGAACATAGCGACGGACATACATACACACATGCTTACACACATAAATACAGGTCAAACATAGGTCTGCCCTCCTTTTTTGGCTTCGCCGCAGTCGAGTAATAACGTCAACAATATTATTTTCAATGCGTAGAAAGCGTATTAGAACCGTATATACAATCCTGCTTTACTCGTATAAACTGAAGTATGTGTAATCTGCACACATTACTCACGAACAATATTCAACAATCCTACGCTATCGTGAACAGTTTTTACATTTTCTTATAATACCGTTTGTGCAGGTGGGCAAAGCCACACACTTTCAGATTACATCTGTAATGATTTCAATTTTATGAATCGTATCGGTGTTCAGCTTCAGCTCGGCCAGGTTATATGAAGCCTGCCTATTTCTGTACATTTACTTCGTGGATATCCATCACCTCCCTAATTTTCTTCCTCATCATGGCGAGGATTATACGCTTGCGCTTACGTTTATGTTATATTTTTTTTTTTTTTTTTGTAATGTGCGTTTAGTTTGTGCAGAATATATCATTTTTCTTTCTTTCTTTTTCTTTGCTTGTTTTGATAGCAGCTAACTGAAGTCGCAGATATATGCCAGTGACCTTGAGTGGTTAGCTTGCGTGTTCTGTACTGATCTCACGCAACGCGGCGTACGTCCAGTCAGTAATAGGACTCGCCCATCAAAGAGCTGTACCCAATTTGACGCGTTATTAATTTATTATACATACAAAAAAGCATTTTAAGAAAACACTTATACTAAAAGATCAATAATTAAATTATCTTTGAAATGGTTTCAGTAAAATACGCTTGATAGATTTTGCGAGATTCTCAGTTTTTTATTTTCGTTAGACATAACTTTACAAATTAATTTAACATACTTAATCTAAAATATTCGTTAAGTTATTAAGAAAATGCTCTAATTTAACATATAATTTTCCTAAATCATTAACACTACAGTACGACACAACTTAGATGTAGCATGAATTTGAGAATTTTCATTCATTCATTTCAATTTTACGAACGTGTTTGGCTATATGACTTCACAAGTTATTGCTTCGTAAAGATCATTTTTACCAAAAGTAGTAATCAAGATTGGTGATTTTGAAGGTGCACTCAGTTCGGATGGTGATCGTTTTAACGAATATAGCCGATGCTACATCTAAGTTGTGTCGTACTGTACCTACTCGTGTAAACGTGATCTTCAGTATAAAATCATTAAAAGTCGGTCGCCTTTGAATTTTCAACGCTAGGCAAATATTATTGTACAGATTGTACTAATGGATTTTACACTCTCAGTACACATACTGAGAGTGTAAAATTAGTCCATTAGTACAATCTGTACAATAATATTTCAGGCGTTCATTTAGGTGTCATCTAGTGTTAGTGCACATCTCGAAGCTATGCGTTCTTTTTGTATATTATAAATTGGTAAATCTAACAGCTTTCCTAATATTGTCGATTCAAAATCAAATTAGGCACGTTTGAACGCCAAAAATTACAAAACAATATGGATTCTAGTCGCCCCTTCCAAAAACTAATTTTTGTATGCAGAAGAATAGGCAAGAAACTCCACCGTTACTCTTTTGAAAGGTTTTACAATATTTTGTATAAGTATGTACATTAGATATAACGATGTGAAGATGATGCACCTAGAATAAAATTATTACTATAGGTACCTACCACAATAGGTAAAAAGAATTAACAATGAAGCTAATTTAGAATGTAAATTGTCATTTTCAAATGTTTATTTCATGCAGGTACAAATGCACCGAACAATATAAATGCTAATATTTTAATGCTAGCTATTTATTAAGGTAGGTGTACCGATTGGCTGGCAGATTAGTAGTTGCTGGCTAATGATCAAATGCATTGTTTATCGGCAAGCAGAACTAAGTGAGAGAGCTTCAATTTAACTTAATTATACCTGGAAGAAATCGAATAGGTGTTTTCTAAACTATCTAAACTATAATATTATAAAGTGAAAAGATTAGATTTTTTATATTAGTTAGTATGTTTTTTTTTTATAAGGTTTCACGCAAAAACGGCTAAACGGATTTGGATGAAATTTGGCACATAGGTAGACTATGACCTGGATTAGAACATAGGATAATTTTTATATCGATATTCCCACGGGATCGAAACTTATGCGGGTGAAACCGCGGGACGCAGCTAGTAATTTGTAATTATGAAACAACCCCGCCTGCTTTGCACAGTTTTTATGACACTTGACAAAAAATCGATATTTGTTTTTTATTTGTTAGTTTAATATTGATGTTTTATACAAAATAATAAGCCTTCCGGAATAAATCCTGTACATTGTGGTGAAAACGGCATCAAAAACCGTTGTGAGGTTTTTTGCGTCATGATCAGACAGACTCGAAAAGCGACTAATTTATAATTTATGTAGAGATTTTCCCAGACAAACTTCTATATCTCATTTCAGACCATTAAGGGGCTGATTTGTTTCTCAGGATTGAACTTACCTCTAAGTATAGCTTGTCCACTTTGAAATGACACGCCCCACTACGCACACGCACACGGCAATTCAGATTTCTAAGGGTAATATACCCTTAGAAATCCGCATTACTGTGGGGCGCGTAATTTCAGAGTGGACTAGCTATCTTTTATGAAAATCCCTTCATTGGTTTAAAAAGTAACATACAGACAGACTTCCGCCCGATGCCGCTATAAGCCTCCTCCGGGAAAGTAGTAGAACTACTAGTACACCACCAGACCACCTTCCTTCCGTTCTTGCCACCGAGGACCGCCGCGACGCCCCTGTTCATATCCGCCTTCACTGTTGAGAGCTGAGCCTTGTTCGAGCCAGCCCGCGTCGCTAAGCCTGTAGCTATAAATTCGTCCTTATTTAATCATGATCCGATGCAACCTAACCTTGCTGCCCCCCTAGCGACAACCTAAGCCGAGGTCTGTCTGTAGCCCACAGGGGCCCATGCCCATGTCACTTAGTTTATAAGTTTATGCCCTGGCTGGAGGCCTTTATTTTTTAAAGCATCCACTGACTGCCCGGTTGAGCAACAGCAAACCTCCTAGGTTGACTTGTGAGATGCCATTCACAAAAAAAGTCTTCTTTATTTATATAAAATGTTTGTGTAGTTCTTTAGATCGTCTCGAAGTCTAACTGTAGGTTTTTACATTTTCAAACTTGTCTTTGTAATCTTCTACAAATAGAAAGGTTATCTATCTATACATACATACATAACATACAAATTATAAATTGAAGTGTCTGTTTGTAATGTCAAAATAACAGGTTTTTACTAAATGCCTAAGAAAGTATATACGATTCATACAACAAAAACACTAATTTAATTTTTTTATGTCTGTCGGTCAGTCTGTTTGTTCCGGCTAATCTCCGATACGGCTGGACCGATTTTCACGGGACTTTCACTAGAAAAACTACTTTACGCGGGTGAAACTAGCTGTTAGTTCAAAATAAATTTCGATAAAGAAACAGTCGCGAAAAAATTAAGCTCGCCCCCTATAGTAATACTAGGAACTTAAACATAACTTGCGAAATGTGGGTGTACTAGGTGCATCTCTACCCAACCCTTCGGGGAATACAAGCGTGATGTTACGTTGTATGTAGGTATATATAAAAACAATCATATTGCAAGTCGCACGCGCTAAACGGTTGAGGTGACGTGACCTATCTCCGATAACATTTCATAGATTTTGAGTAAATTCACGTCGCTCACGTAATACTCTACGTGTCATGTATGAGATTATGCAAATAGATGGTAGTATTCCTTTCATATATTTTAAAATATTTCCGTTTATTTTCTTGATTACGCGCTGTCGAGAGAAAAACTAGAGAAAAAACTCAAAACATTAATTTAAATAAAATCATGATTTACAGGCACTTTTGAATTGAGGGGCTTGTGGTTAAGTGATAACAGCCGCATAGGTCGATCGATCAGAACAAGCTACGCTTGCCGCGGTCAGTACGTGGATGGGATCTTTACAAGATCTCTCCGTGACTCGGAAAGCACGTTAAGCCGTTGGTCCCGGCTGTCATTTGGAGATCTTTGACAGTCGTTCTGGGTAGTTAGAAGCCCAAAAGTCTGACAAGCAGTCTTACCAAGGGGTATCGTCTTACCTAGTAACTAGGTTGTGGAGGTCAGATATAAGGCAGTCGCTCCAATTAAAATACTGGTATTCAGCTGCATCTGGTTAGACTGAAAGCCGACCCCAACATAGTTGAGATTAGGCTATTGATATTGATTTAAGCTGTTTTCAAACCAGCGCGATTCAAAACTTCACGGTATAACAATAACCGGTATCGCGTCGCGCGATAAATCGCGCTGGTCTGAAAACAGCTTTATGCGTGTATTTTGTAATTATTTAATTATTATGTTTTTGTGTGCACAAAATGAAATAATGAATTAGCCATCTATCATTCCCCCGTTAACAAGGAGAAGCTCTATGATCTGGAAATTACATAGAAAACAGAAAGTTTTATCTACTCATTAGTGGAGGTCAGATAGGCCGTCGCCTATCTGACCGCCGGTTAGACTGGAAGCCGACCTCAACATAGTTGGGAAAAGGCTATGCAGTTGATGACAGGCACTTTTGAATTGTCAAATGATTCGGTCAGTCAGAAAAACGAAGCTAGTCGTCCATTCCAGCGTATTAGGTTCCGAGGGGTGAGAAACTCCATGGACACTATTTTAATAAAAACGAAACGTGACAAATACTGTGATATTTGTCTTATTAAAACTTATTAAGCTATGCGTCCACCGCGTCCGAATCGGCGCGTACGGAGCGAACGGATTTGTTGCTTTGTATTGATTCTTATGGTACAGCGTTCACTGGATCGGCATCTGCGCCAGAGATCGACGCCGCGTACACTGCGTACGCACCGATTCCGACACGGTGGACGCTTAGCTTTATAGGTGATTAAAAATAAGTTGGGAAAACCAGAGTGGTAATAAAATGCAATTTGATACTTAATTATGAATACCTAAATATTTCGCAGATAACAGAACCAATTTATTTAAAAGTTGTTTTTCTCTATATAAGACACGTGATCTGCACGAGGCTCGGGCCACGACTCATTCTGAAGACACGTTTGTTAATAAAAACAGTTCTAAGAAAAAATAGGTAAATATTCTTGAATACTGACTTTAAAAGCAACTGGTTTAAAGTACCTGCTAGACGGTTGCCAACCGCGTTCACGACCGAGGTGACCTTGGTTGGCGACCGGCAAAGTTGTTTCGACGTTTGGTCGTAAACCATCATCTACATGGTTGTAAACCACTAAGGTAACATCTGTCGGAACGCGGTTGGCAATAATGTAGCAGGCGTTTAACAGTTTGCACTTTATTAAAAGGTAACGAAAGTTACAAACCCCATTTTGATGTCATGAATAAAATAATAGTAGGTATAATATATTTTTAATCACCTATATTTAGCTGTTATAAATATATTAGAATAAGATTTTGTTGCCTCGACTCTCTGACATTTTGCTATGCAAATTTTTCAATAGTAGTAGGTACGTAAATTCAAACGGCAGACTTAGCATAACCTTATAATCATTATGACAATGATAATAGTTTGACCTGAAGATATAAAATAAATTGACTTTATTTTAACAATAAAAGTAGCACAGTGCCATGTTCTAAATAAAACTTATCAGTTGTTAAATTTTTCCACATGTTAAAAACAAAAAAGGCAATTTCAAATTCCAAAAAAAATATTGAATAAGCCCTACCACCAACAAAACCGAACAGAAAATTTTGCCCCCGCCGGGAATCGAACCCGGGACCACTGGGACTGAGACAGTGGTCTTACCAGTAGACCACAGAGGCGGTTAAACCATCTTAAGTCATCACGCCAGGCGTTTCCTTCGCCTTCCTCGGTGACGACGCCCGTCGTCTGGCACCCACTACGCAGTCAGAAATTTAGTAACCTACTTACAAAAAGTAATAAAAATAGGTAAATCTTGATCAACTTTGACCTTTAACAGCGTCTTGTCAACTTTTTACTAAATAGATTGTTTCTATAACAACGCATCGTGTCGTGGCTAAATAAATTAATAAAAATCTTTATTGCAGACCTCATGATCCATAAAAAAATAACACATTTAAAATTAAAAATAACAAAACAAACGAAACTAGAATTAAAATTTAATGACAACTAAAATAACAAAAAAAAAACAAAATATCAAAGAAAATTAAAATTAGAATTAAAATTAAAACATAAAACGATAGATTCCTTTTGAGATGCTCTCGACACCTCAATTTGCCACCTCATCTTTATCTTTCACGTCCTCTCACTCTTCCACAATACTGTAGGTAATGCACCGTCTATCGTAATCTCAATAGTCATGCATAATGCATGTAATATTACATACACACAACAATAGTTACCAGAAATACATAATATCTTAGTATTATATTGGTACATAAGTTAGGTAACACCTATGTACTAACATTTATATTATTACCTACATAAACTTAGCAGTAATGTAGAATTTAGGCTTAATGGATGTTAAGTCTGAAGATTATGATGTTGCTGAACCAACAATTTTTGTTTTGCTATTTCACAGCTACTTTTGACATGGTATAAGATTAAAAATTTCCAAGTACAACATTATGCTAGTTAATTGTCGTTAAAAACGCCATCATTTCATCTAACCAATATCGTGTATCGATGTTTTGTGGTTGACATGGAGTAACCTTATAGGGGTCATTGATCCAAACCATCCTACCTACTGCTAAAGTACCAAACACTCAATTTAACAAAACATAACATAGCATCATGCCTTCTTTCCCCGGAGGGTTGGGCAGAGGCGTGCCCCTAGTACACCTACATTATGCCAGTTATGTTTTAAGTCACATGTAAAAGGGGGCGAGCCTATTGCCATCAACCGGGCACAATTTCAAGCTCCGTGCTGCTCGGCTGCTACTGAGAAAAACAACACAACAAACTCAATTTAAATGGATGAAATCTGAAGTTTTGGCAAAGCTATTAACCGGCGGCAGAGACTAGTAAACGGTGGCAGAGGTCGGATAACGGTATACCTATTTTTCGAAACGGTTTCGTCTTAAAAACCTAAGAAACGATTTGTTTCGGTTACGTCGAATGGAACTTTAATGTTTTTGAAGAACATTTTTTTATTTCGAAGCTAGGATTTTTTTGACAGTTCCAAAATACTCTTATGCATTAGTAGTGCCAGTATTTTCATTTATTGTTGTATTGTCGTCTCCACCTTGTATGGGTATGTTTTAGTGTTTTAAGATTTGTCAAGTGTACCCAATTATTTATTTTTAACATAAAACAGCCCAGGCCAATTAAATTAGTTTAAGACAACTACTCGACAGTCATACGCTCATCTCACAATACTCCAGACTTATTGACAGGAATGAATATAAAAGCTAAGAAGTTATTTATTGCAATTATTAAAGAACGCGAACGGCCACTTTTACTCCCTTGACTACTTTAATCCAGTTTTAAGGAGGCCCACCAATTTTACGAGACGGGCTAATATTTATATTGGAATCTACTTTTATCTCTTTGCAAAATCTCAAGCCGGGCTTTGATATAATCTCTGGTAGTTCAGACCGTGTAATCCAAAACTTTTTAGCTAATCCTACATCTTTAAGAGCCTTAGGGTAAAGTTGGTGTGAGACTCATTAATTATTAGGTACTATAATCAGATTTTTGCGTTTATAAATTCAGACCAAACAAAAAGCCAAGACACAGCGCTGCGAACAATACAGTGAAACATGCCACAACTACACCTCCGATCTGTGCATACATAATCACAGTCTAAGACCATTTACAAACAATCTACACCTCACTAAGTGCACAAATGTTTAAGAAACCAGCTTCACGTCACTGTTGACAGCGTTATGTCTTGGTTTTTTATTTCGTCTTACCCCCTTACTAATAAACGTTGTATATCGCCTGTACCGTTACACAACGCTTTCTTTGTCTTCTTCTTTCGAATGTCAAATTACTGACAACTGAAAGAGAGAAATTGGTGTGTAACTATACAGGCGATATTCAACGTTTATTAGTAAAGGGGTAAGTTTATAAACTTAACATTTTGGTGAGTGAACTATTTTCTAAAATTTTCTTGAAATAATAAGATATTCAAATCGCTGAATGCAGCGTTTAGCGCTAAGCGTGTTTTAAACATCGTCCTGTTTCTGTCAATCGTTTGAAAATGACAGATAGAATTATGTTTAAATATGTTTAGTGCTCAATGCTTTTAGTTTCTTTTTATTTTTATTTTTTTGCACAAGTATAAAAATAATGTACTTACAATGTTATTATTTTTCGACAAATTAATAGAAATAAAATTACTTTGTTACGGTTTTAATGCCTGAGGCATTTTCTACCAGTCAACCTTAGGGTGATGCAAAGGGTTGTTCAAGCAAACACAGCTTATTAACCTACTGGAGGCTGTCTTTTTCTATTTTTCCCCAATCTCTACCATGTTTGTGGAAACAAAATATTGAAATATAGTTTACTAGCTGTTGCTCGCGACTTCGTCTGCCATCCAGGATGAAAAGTAACTTATGGCCTACTCCAAGTCATGTTCTACCCATGTGCCAAATTTTATCCAAATCCGTTCAGCCGTTTTAGCGTGAAACCGTAACAAACAAAGAATAGTAGATTGTTATACAAGGGTGGAAAGGAATCAATTCCCATACGAGGGATTTAGACGCCCGAGCGCAGCGAGGGCGGCTATAGTCCGAGTAGGAATTGATGTCTTTCTTCACCCGTGTTAAACACTCTACTTTTCATATCGAATATAAGGAAAGTAAAAAATAGTGTTTAAAATATTTATTGATATTGAATAACATGAGTAGTACCTATTTAAAATGAACTAACAAGTTAGAACAATTTGTAAAAATGTTTAAATATGGAACGCACCGCATCACCGCTGCGGGCCGTCCCGCGTATAAGTTTTTTTTTGTTTATTCACACTGGCTGTTTATAATATACTCACAAGACCGGAGCCCAGTGCTTCCACTTTTAGGGATTTCTCCCTTTTTTTAGGGAAAAAGGCTAAAAATAAGCATGGTTTACTGATATTTTATTTTGGCAGGGATTTAGGGAAAAATTGAACTTGAGTTGGTAGCCCTATTGTTTAATTAGTAGGCAGAACCCAATGTACTACTTTACTCTATGGCACCACCGATTGATTAAAGGGGATTTCCTGAAACTTGTAATGATTGTTATTCGTCTAATTTTAGTTTACTATGTTATTGTTAATAGTACAGACGCCAGCACATCAACCTAAACCAATCTGTCAAATTTTCCCAATCAACATTGAACCTTATGCTTTAGCGATAAAGTTGAAAATCTATTAATTAAATTTGACAGATTGTAGTAACTTGATGTGCTGGCGTCTGTACTATTTCCGTGGCTAAAGACGACATCAGAAATAAGTCGCATTATACCTACAGTTGGTTTGTTTCGTCTGTCTCGATTAATAATGAATGTTTTCTAGGTAGGTATTTAATGACATAAAAATGAAAAATTCCCTAAACCAAGGAACTTTTATATTTTTTAGGGAATTTTAGGGATAATACATTAAGAAACTGGGGAAAACCAAAAACGTAAGTGGAAACACTGCCGCAGCTTTTATTTTTATTCTATTCGATATTTTTCTTAAAAAGTTTCGTACCCACAGATATTAATCTAACTAGATGACGCGATTGTAAGTATGTACATCGCGTGTCAAAAAACGGAGTAAAATTACGATCAATGATCGTAATCTGAGATTTTCATTTAGCATTATCGGCTCCGGAAATCCACCAAAATCTAGAAAAATGTCTTTTTGAGCTGTAAAGACTGTATAGAAAAATTGGCCGAGGCATTGGAAATGTTTTCTTTCATTGGTAAGTTTTGTTTTTAAATTGTGTGTGAAAAAGTGGCACGCTTGGTTTTCATAAAGATGGAGGGACTTGCGATATCTAGTTAGATTTATATCCGTGTTCGTAGCCGACTACCTAACCATAAGTTCTATTTTAAAAATTCATTCCCGCCCTAGGGCGGGAAGCAATTACTATGAGTCTTTCCCGCCCTAGAGCGGGAAGCAGCGTCTCCCACCCGCTACTCGGATCAAACAAACACTACTTTCCGAGCATGAGATATGAAAATAAATAAACAAACTCACTTTCGCATTTATAATATTAGTCAGGATTTTTAACCTTATAAGTATTATTATTTTTGTAAATAATAAATACCTTAAAAGTACCTACGGTCAAGGAAAGATGATGGAGAGAATAAATAGTAGATTGTTATACAAGGGTGGAAAGGAATCAATTCCCATACGAGGTATTTAGACGCCCGAGCGCAGCGAGGGCGGCTATAGTCCGAGTAGGAATTGATGTCTTTCACCCGTGTTAAACACTCTACTTTTCATTTCGAATATAAGGAAAGTAAAAAATAGTGTTTAAAATATTTATTCATATTGAATAACATGAGTAGTACCTATTTAAAATGAACTAACAAGTTAGAACAATTTGTAAAAATGTTTAAATATGGAACGCACCGCATTACCGCTGCGGGCCGTCCCGCGTGTAAGTTTTTTTTTTTTATTGACACTGGCTGTTTATAATATACTCACAAGACCGGAGCCCAGTGCTTCCACTTTTAGGGATTTCTCCCTTTTTTTAGGGAAAACGGCTAATAATAAGCATGGTTTACTGATATTTTATTTTGGCAGGGATTTAGGAAAAAATTTAACTTGAGTTGTTAGCCCTATTGTTTAATTAGTAGGCAGAACCCAATGTACTACTTTACTCTATGGCACCACCGATTGATTAAAGGGGATTTCCTGAAACTTGTAATGATTGTTATTCGTCTAATTTTAGTTTACCATGTTATTGTTAATAGTACTATTTCCGTGGCTAAAGACGACATCAGAAATAAGTCGCATTAAACCTACAGTTGGTTTGTTTCGTATGTCTCGATTAATAATGAATGTTTTCTAGGTATTTAATGACATAAAAATTAAAAATTCCCTAAACCAAGGAATTTTTATATTTTTTAGGGAATTTTAGGGATAATTCATTAAGAAACTGGGGAAAACCAAAAACGTAAGTGGAAACACTGCCGCAGCTTTTATTTTTATTCTATTCGATATTTTTCTTAAAAAGTTTCGTACCCACAGATATTAATCTAACTAGATGATGCGATTGTACTTAAGTATGTACTTCGCGTGTCAATAAACGGAGTAAAATTACGATCAATGATCGTAATCTGAGATTTTCATTTAGCATTATCGCCACCGGAAATCCACCAAAATCTAGGAAAATGTCTTTTTAAGCCATATTGAGCTGTATAGAAAAAGTGGCACGCTTGGTTTTCATAAAGATGGAGGGACTTGCGATATCTAGTTAGATTTATATCTGTGTTCGTAGCCGACTACCTAACCATAAGTTCTATTTTTAAAATTCATTCCCGCCCTAGGGCGGGAAGCAATTACTATGAGTCTTTCCCGCCCTAGAGCGGGAAGCAGCGTCTCCCACCCGCTACTCGGATCAAACAAACACTACTTTCCGAGCATGAGATATGAAAAAGCAATTTTCAAACAAATTCCTTTCATACATAGCGGGCGCATGTCATTGCCAACATTTTGAATGAAAATGACAATTGAAAAAGGTGTTTGAACTGTCATTTTCATTAAAAATGTTGGCAATTACGAACTCAAAAAACAACAAGTAATAAAAATTAACCCTAAAGCAGTCAGCTCCTTATACATATTTATTCCTTGACTGTACTGTAATGCTGTGAAAATGCGTTCCTTGCGAAGCATGTGTGGTGTGACTATGAATGATAGGCTGAGGAATGATGTAATAAGACAGCGGTGTGATTTAAAAGAAGATGTAGTGACAAAAATTTAAAAGAGTATGCTTAGATGGTTTGGTCATGTTGAGAGGACGAATGAAAGGCGACTAAAAAAATGTATTTATAAGGCAGATGTGAGTGGAAACGCCCTAGGAGGACATAATACTGATCTTATTAGTGATGTTCTTCAGAAAGATCAGCCCCCTAATTACGTAACATTTTCAATTTTAAATTAAAACCAATTGAAAAAGATTGCCAGTCCATTGCTTCATAAGTTCCACAAATAAAATTGAGCAGATTGTTTTTGTCGAACTTATGAAGCAATGGACTGGCAATCTTTTGCAGGTGCGTAGTACTCGCAAGCGGCGTGCGTTTATGACGAGGTGTATGAACGTAAACGAGGCAAAAGGAGTATATAAGGATAGTAGTAGGTGGTGTTTTCTAGTTTCTGCCTACCCCATGGGAAGAAGGCGTGAGTTTATGTATGTATGTACTTATCTGATGATATAAAAATAATTCTCATTCGATTGATACGGTATTTGCAAACCAAGAGACGATAAAAATAAAATGCCCGTGACAATTCTATTACTTACTTATCGACACAGTCAATTTAGTTTATGACTTTGATATTACTTAATAGTACAACGTTATATAATATTTGGATCGTATTAATATTGGTATTATGTTTGATAATGCTGAACTTGTTGAGACCGCAGATTATTAATATACTCTCTGGGTGACAGCAACGCTAGATCCTCCTCCTGGGTCACCTTTTTGATATTCTTATGGAATACCTCAACGAATTCCCCATTATTTTTCCTAATAAAATAATAACAAGCAAAATTCGTTTAGCTACTCATCAATAGACATAAGCTTACTCAATTGTCATTAGAAGTTTTTCGCATATTTTCCCATGTATTTCTTCAATGCCCTACTTCTCCATTGTGTTCCCATAAAGTTTTCTTGCGTATTTTCAACGTACCCATTCTTAATTTTTTTTTGTGTTTCTCCAACGTCCTCCTTTGTGTTCCTCTATTTTTCTATATTTTTCTCCAACGTCGTCATGTGTTCCTCTATTTTTTCCAACTGTATCCACAACTGCCACAAATGTAGGTTTACCTATTACTTTTCCCAATGTGTTCATCCAATCACCCCATAAATGTTCCTCCAATTTCCCCAAATACGGCTAGAACAGAGCCTATTACAGGTGATGTTTACAGATTGCCGTCGCTCGCTGGCTGATTGACTAATACCTGTTTCGTTTGGGATAAAGGTGAGGCGCAGATGACGTACTGGTTCACTCGGTACAAGTTCAAGTTCACCGAGGTGGACTACAGCTTATTCCTCACTTACTCCGTCCTTGTTGGGAGCGTTGGTAAGTTCTGTTATTTATTACTAAATATACTGTGGTTAAATGTTAAAAATAGGTACAGATAAACCAGCAAAGGTATGCACTTCGGTAATGTTTGTATATCCGAATTATAGTTTGACCGGGTCGGAATGAGCGGCCTGCACTGCCCCCCGCGCGGCGGCGCGGGTCATAAATAAGTTTCGAGGGGCGCAGGCGTGGTGATGGTGTGGCGCAGCAGTTACGCCACCCGTTTCATATTTCATACAAAATATGGCGCGGAACATACACAAGAGGCGTAGCCCGGGCGAGGCAACGCGACGGTGCGGCACAGGCTTTGTGTGTATGTTCCGCGCCACGTCGTTCCTATACATTTTGTATGCAATAGGAAACAGGCGGCGCAAAGCCCGCGCCACACCGACGTCACGACCGCACCGCTTGCCATTTGTGTATGACCCGCGCCTAAGGCATGGAACAGCGGTCTCTGTCAAACTATAGCACGCACGTCGCGCCACAGTGTAACCCCTCACAGAGGCGAAGCTTAAAATTTTTATACTGCCGCGCTTTGTGGTAGTGCACTTTATCATTGCGCGTTTTTATGAAGCTTTCTCTCTGTTGGATTACCTACTCCGGGGTGGCAGATTGTCATCTGTCACTTAAAAGTATTAAAAGTTTTTTTTAAATTGCATACTGTTGTATATACCCCATATTTATCACCGCGTCTTCGCATTTCCGAACATAAACGATGATTTTCGAAGTGCGTAATTTTTCTGGGAAATATGTACGTGATTATTTTGTTATCAAAACCTGCTTCACTGCACAATAGTTTTTGGTTTGTCTAGATTTATACGTTTTCAGTTCTTTCAGTAATTAGGTAGACAGTCGCTTTGCCATCTTAATAAGATAATCCATGCCATAATCTAGATAGTAGTGTTTGCATTACAAAATAATGTAAATATTAAATATTGGTTTTTTAAATATTATGGCAGTCAAAGTAATTTTTTAGGTAAAATCAGTACTTTTGTAATAATTTAAACTAATATTTTAAGATACACACGTGGTTAGGAGGTTACACTAATAATAGAAACTAACTAACACTAATAAAGTAATAGAAAAATATACACAGCTGTGTGTGTGAAAAAAACTATTCAAAACAAAAATAAATTTATGTTTATTTAAAAAACGCAGCAAATAAAATAAACATCTGACTACATATTTCAAAATAAAACGTAAATATTGATGGCCTTGTTTCACCAATGAAGGAGAAATTTCATTTTATTGGTTGACGTCAGCAACCGTCGTTTGTTTTGGCAAATTGGCATCATTCAAAAACCACAAAAAACAGTGCAGAAAACTATCATGTGACGTACGAGTAAATGAAATCGTCATCTAAACATTATAGAGTGACCATGAATCTACTGCGCAGAGCAACACACATCGATGTGAAAAGGGCAATAAATTCTGTTGCACACACGGTGTATACATCTTTGTATTGACTGATGCACGAAGTTAGATCTCATGGGTTTTATTCACGTGTTTTTTTAAAGGTTGTTTTTATTTAGTATGTGATTGAGATATTCTGCAATGGTTTAAAAGACATAAAATATTTAGGGCTTGTAAAAAAAAAAACCTAATACCATTACAATTTAAAACGTAGCTCTCTGGCAATTTTTTGTTTCTTCGACTAATGGAAAGAATTTTATGAAACTCAATTACAATCTTGCGCAAACCTAATCAAACAAGAATTCCACGTTGCCTTATGAAAAAACAAATACGCAGAGATTTTTTTATGTATTAACCAAATAAAATTAATCAACAGAAAAACCATAAAACAATCTTTTTCAGGAAAAATACCCGGTGAAAAAGATTAATTATATGACAAGATAAAATGTAAAATAAATATTATGACAGCGTGCGATTTGAAGAAGGTAGTTCTGAAATATTTTTAAGTAACGCCATTGCGTAGTTTCATAGATAAAATTAATAAAATTACGATGTAATTATCAGTAGTTACAAAAAAAGACGTAAGGTATTTCAGAAAAAAACATACAGATAAGTATGTTTTTTTCTGAAATACCTTACGTTTTTTTTTGTGATAAATGTGATTTCTTTTTTTGTGAAAAAACTGAAGGTATTGTGAATATTAATGTTTTTTTTAGCTTGATATGTAATTTTTTTTAAACAATAATGTAGATAAATTGCATAGATCATTACGCTCAATTATAATAATAGCCATTAGAAAAAGTCTATACTTAAACACGTTTAAATCATAATTTGCTCTAATAACCTTAACCTACGAAACCTTTGCATTGTACAATAAATTAAACGTAAAGACAAATCTTTCTATATTTTAATACATTGTCAATTGCGGTTTATTATGACAACTATATTGACACTATAGTAACTTCGCGATGTATTAAATTGAAGCCGGCTAACTTTTTAGCCGGTTTGTCACTAATTAAATTCTATATTCCATAAGAGTAAAAAAACACAATAAAAATCTGGCTTAGCCAAATAAAATTTCACAATATTGCAACGGAATAAAAAATAAAAGGCCAATGCAATTGAAATAAACGAACAAATAGAGAAGGTACAAATTAAATAAAAAAGCACAACAAAAACAACAGCCTAATAAGGTTTGAAATTACTATAAAACACAAGCACAAACTTAGGTTTTTTTTTAAATGAAAATAAACCTGAATCAGTAAAAAAACCGGTTATACAAATCGTTCCTGATAATTAAAATTAAATAGAAAATCGTGTTTAGCACAAAAAGGTACCTACTTTAATGATACTTAAACAAATAAATTAGTAGTTCGTTAATAATTTAAACATCCTTTACGCTACCATATTAAGGCGCCGATAACCGAGTCTTAATGATTTTATACTGAAGTTCACGTCTAAACAAGTTGTGTTAATGATGTGGAAAAATTATATGTCAAATTAGAGCATTTTTTTAATAAGTTAATATACGAATATTTTAAGTTATGTTTTTATTACATAGTGAAATTAACTTGTAAAGTTATGTCAAAAAAAAACTGAGAATGACGCAAAATCTATCAAGCGTATTTTTCTGAAACCTTCACCAGTTTAAAGATAATTTAATTATTGATATTTTAGTATACCTACGTGTTTTATGTATAATAAATTAATAATGCGTCAAATTGGGGACAGCGCTCCTTGATGGGCGAGTCCTATTACTGACTGGACGTATGATGCGTTGCGTGAGCTCAGTACAGAACACGCAAGCTAACTACTCAAGGTCACTGACATAATGTCTTAAGATAACATTTTTACAATCACAATAATAATTATTTATTTTAAGAAGTGCGTATCGCTGTTATTTCTTTCAATTACAAAATAATCTATTTATTTCCATGTAATCTAAATCGAATCCTGCTAATGCTCTTCTAAAAGGTAAAAATAAAATAATATTTTTAAATATTAATAAAAGTCGGCGGCAAGCTCACGTGCAGAATAGTAAATTACTCGAGTAGATTAAAGACTTATCGGATCGAATCACCGCAAGTAACGCAAATTTCACAGTTCAAACTCACATCTAGCGTATAAAATACAAGAAAATCTGATAAACAAATACAGGAGAAAATACTGAATAACCGACATATAAAGACCGATGGAAAAACCGCTCCAGTCTTTAAAGTAGAGTTCAGCCAGGTTTATTACTGTAACCTCGTACCTTCTTAATCTGGCTGTGTCACAATCTATTTCTAGGCTCATCTTACAGCTATAAGTTTTCACGGCTTTATTTAGTGTGAAAAGACCCAAAAAAATAACGCCTTAGCATCATCTTCAGTTCTTAATATGTGGGACAAACTGGTCTGAAAAAACAATAATCCTTCTTTGTACAAAAAGGTCCTAATATTAATTAACTAATTCTGTTGTAGCCTCTTTGCCTATGTAGTCTGTCTTATTTAGCTCCGACATGACAGTTCTAAGCCTCGTTGACATGGGACGAGTAAACTTGATATGAGTCGTGTGATTCAACTGAGTACAAAATGATTGACGGGCTAGCCTTGGCTTTTTAAATCAGTCTTCACAGCTGAAGAAAAATCTTTTTGATTTTATTACTCCAATCTGAGTTTGAGCTGATATAGCGAGATTTAAACGCGCTGTATTTAGGCATTTCGACAGCTGTCCGCTAAATCGCGGGTTTAAATCTATCTAAAATAAATCTTATATAGACTCTAATTTACACAATGTAAACGTAGCTTTACAAGTAATTTGTCTTCTTCTGTCTAGCACTGGTTTGACCTCAAAACAACCGCCGTCTATCTTCAAACTGTCAGCTCAGAACTCGGTAAACAAAATGAGACAAACATTAGAAATGCTTACAATTAAATGATAGCGAAATGGCATGGAATATCTTAGAATAGAACACAGACAACAGAGGCAATGAAACATTAATATCCTCGGTTTGTAGAAGCTTAATTAAATCTTGGATCAGCAAAGTAATCTTGCGCTAATTTACTGATATTTCAACCACAACAGTCGAAACGAAGACAGCTGATTACTGATCAGATATAAAAAAACCGGAGAATAATCTTTAAAAAGTTAGGAGTCCGAAGTAATTCCACATATTATAGTAGTTGGCCCACTTCATCTGATTCTATAATCAATAGAAGAATATTTAAACATTTAAAAGGATTCTTTGAACACTTGATCGTCAGATGTAACATAACTGGGTATAACATAGACTGATACTATGTCGTGGACCAGTTTTGCGATAAATATAACTTTATCACCATATTGTATCTGATAATGAAATATTGTTTAAAATAAAGCGACATTCAGTTACGTCATCGGACGTGTTATGACAGAAATTGCAGGACAAGTAGGTAAAACACAATACAAAGACAATACAATGCTGTTTTATATAAAAACGGTAGGTAATTTCCACAGATGTGATATTTGATAACATTTTACTCAATCATAAATAGGAAACTTTCTATGTTTGCTGATCAAGGTAGTAATTTAAACTATGTACGTGCCTCATCAGCCTATCCAGTCATTCTAAGTATCCGTGGGTCACCCTGTTTGGATACAATATTTAAGTTGAGACTTGCATTAGGTTATTACACTCATTCCTTTATTTCATTGCCAGATTATCTGGTAAATTAATTAAATTGACTCTCGAATTAAATGCAGTATATTCTATTTCGCAATTTCTTTGTACAGGTTCCTTCATAACAATATATTTGTTCAGCAAAAGATGGAAAATTGAGGACAGCATCATCGGCGTGGTGGCCTGCCTGAGTAGGATAGCTGCGAGCGTGGTGTACGCGCTTGCTCCTTCCAGGACTATCTACTTCTTGGGCCCAGTGCTGGACATGTTCAGCTCAGCTGGGGCCACTTCTCTACGATCAATCGCGTCTAAGTTGGTGAATGCTGATGAAGTCGGTGAGTTCATGATTTTCTTTACTTGACACTTTTCTTTACCCTAAGGCTCGTCGTCCACGACCATGATGACGCTACTCAAAAGATTTTTGGACCACAATTTAAATACTAGTGATGCTACATTCTGACTACCCATTGGTAATTAATTAGAGTTTGTAACACGTTACTTGTAATTAGTGTCATGGACGATCAGCCTGACCCATTTTGCAAGAGATGCGACCGCATTACATAAATACATTTTGCATTTCTGGGTCTCTGCTTGTTAAGGATACTTAAATATATCAAATTGGATACATTGAAGACATGTATGACATTTTATCATATTTTGCTGCAGTGCGAATTTCGATGCACAACAGACTATAAAACGCACACGCATGGTAATGGCACTCAGTATCCTTATTTACCCAAAATTACCGTTGTTCTTCAAAATGACTAAATGATTTAGACTTTAGAATAAGTTAAGCCGTTAAGCTATGACGGGTTATTATCTTTCTGCCCATGACATTAATGACAACAGGTAATTTCATCTTCATCACACACTTGTGATGAAGATGAAATTACTTGTTGTCATTCTAGTTTTAAATATGCGTTTATGCATTAGTCAAGTATATAGACTGAACTGCGATAAAATAAGTTTTCTAAAAATACACTAGCTACCAAAATGTTAACTGCAAAAACAGTTACGTATGTAACGTTTGACAATATGTCTATCACTAACATTAAGTTCTCAGTAGATTTGTAAGTAGAGCAAAGGTCGGAACTAGGGCATGCAAACCGGATACCCGGATAACCGTAAAAACCGGATAACCGACTGATTTGAAACCCGGGTTTTTTAGGATAACAAAACCGGATTTTTCGGTTTTTTCGGTTAAAATTTTCCCAAACAAAATATTAAATATATCACTGACAAATGTGGACAGGACGGCAAGGTGGCATTAGTTCCTATTTCGGCCACGTTAATTTAGATCCTTGTTGCACAAAAGGGACCGCGCAACATTGTTTAGAAATTTAAAAACAGGAACTGTCAAATTTTACGTTGGATGAACACATCGTTTGTTTGACCACTGATGGGGTCAGCATTATCTTAGCCTCAGGCTGCCTGTCCACTGGAGGGGTGAGGAGAAAAGAGGAGCGGAGATGTGCCAATATTAACCAATAGAATCTTGACTTAGGATCACTGATCTAAACTCAGGGGCGGAGTCAAGATTCTATTGATATTGGCACATCTCCACTCCTCTTTTCTCCTCTCCGCTCCAGTGGATAGGCAGCCTTAGGCCGGGCTGCTTGGGCTAACCAGCAACTTTGCCTGGCGCATGGGTTTCAACTAGGCATAGTTGATGTGTTATACAAAAGAAACTACTGAAGTGACTAGAGAACATGGAGAATCGAGTGAAAATGAAGGAGAAGATAGCGATATCTCTGAAAACAGTAATGATGAAGATGGTGTTTTTGAGTTTGATGTCAGTGTTGATCGACGTAATTTAGTGCAAACATTATTTTATAAAGACATTATAAATGAAGTAGATAAGAAAGTTATTTTGTTTTGGTAAATTAGGAATAAGACTTCTATTTTATGTAATATTTAAATAATTCTTTTGATCGCATTTTACGTACGATTTTGCTTGTTTGTATTTTATGACTGTTAAATTATTTAATATTCTGTGATTTTAGACCTTTGTGTACCTACCAAATGTTCCTAATTTTGTATGTTAGGTAGGTACCTTAAGTTTTGAATAATATGTTATGGTCCTAAATAATAAGCTTTATTCTATGTTTGGGAAAAAAGAAAAGAAACTTTTTGTATTGTTACTAAGTAGTTGTAGCTTATTTCAGTCCAAACAAATGCTCATTATTATAAAAATAAGTGAGATAAACGTAATAAAATACATATTTTGATTAGACTTCAGCATTTTCATTTGTTTACTCACATATTTCTCATTTCTTTAAATAATTGAAAAAAAACCCGAAAAAGCCTATTTAACCGGTTTCACCGGTTTTGTAAACAAAAAACCCGAAAAACCCGGTTTTTTTAAAATCAACCCGGTTTTTGCATGCCTTAGTCGGAACACATGCGCGGATCAAAAAAGTACTGCGTACTTGATTGTCCGCATAATTAGGAGTAAACTAAAATGTAGTGATCTACAAATTTGCTGCTCCTAATTATGCGACGTTAGGAAATTCTCTCGCTTTGTTTTTCTTTAGCTAACTGGATTTCGACAAGAAGGATTTTGACGATCTTATGCCTCATGTGCATGCGGTCTTGTCTTATATTCCCAGGTCGGGCAAAGTGTCATTGGATTTTTACCCGACTGCCCCAGAAGGAGGGTAATGTTTTTCGAAAATTTGGTTGTAATAAAGCAAATTATAAAATAAAAAAAACAAAAACCCAATTCCAAAAACATATAACTGAATAGAGAAAAACAAGCATTGTACTTTGTTGTTTGTAAGGTATTGCGGGCGGTAACCTTTGTTTGTCCCCCGCCTGCGACACCTTGCAAAAACAAAGTTCAATGCTTGTTTTTCTCTTTTCAGTTATGTCTAAATAAATTATTTGCTTTATTCCATAAGGAATTTATCAATAATAGCCCGGAGTCTGAATGTGTACACGGTTGATGGCAATAGCCGCCCCCTCTTTTACATGGGGCTTAAATATAACTTCTGATAATTTTTATTGTTTCATCATCCTGCCTATTCCGATTAGTTTATTAAGCAGTGGTGGCCCAGAGGTGACGGCCCCGACTTACAAGTTGTAGGTCGTAGGTTCAAACCCAGTCAGGCGCTTTACTTAGTGTAAATAATTTCATCATCACAGCTCTCAAAACGGAGAAGGAAAACATCGTGAGGAAACCGGCATGTCTTAAAACCAAAAATTCGAAGACATGTAACATCTACCAACCCTCACTAGGCCCGCGTGGTAGATTACAGCCCACTCCCTCTCACAGAGAGGAGGCCTTTAACACAGCAGTGGGAACATTAATATGCTTATTATGTACGCCTTTCTCCTTTCCATACATCTCTATTTTTCGTCATCTCCGAAGTCACCGCCTTTCTAGCCACATCACCTCTCTCATCATCATCATGTCCTCTTTCGTCATCATCATCTCAGCCAAAAGACGTATACTATCTGGGCATATATAATCATTATGACCTGAAGCGAGCGAAGTTTACTGATCAATCATTTTAAAGTTCTCGGGCACGATCATCTTGTAGCAATGTTCTGTGATGTACACGTTGCATAGATCGTTAACATGATCGGTTTTATAGTTCTTAACGTTGACAATCACTTTTAACAAGTCCGTTCATCTGTCTCGTCAAGGACAGATTGCGAATTATATTATTTTCATTAGGAGACCGGAGACAATCAATTATGCATTTATGTCTTTTTGTTTTTCACAATCTACAATTTAATCTTCAAGGTGACTAACAGTTTTCGCTCTTACTAACTAACAGTCTTAAAATAATATGAACATGAATATATAAAAATTAGGGGATTACCCCTTCTTTTTGATGTCCCATGAGTCTTTACTCATAGGACATCAAAAAGTCGTCCGCATCACTGTCAACAGAAAAAGTGCCCGCATTCGCTGATTCTTTGGCCAAAAAATAAGCCAGCACTCTGCGCATCGACCAACCGCTTGGCAATGACACGAAAAGGTAATTAGGTACTCGGACTACCAAGGCCCTTGAGTTTCAACCCCAAACGGCTCCAACATTATGACGACCAATAAGATTGAAATATTTGCGTCGTTGATCTCTCTGATTCATACCTTTTCATACCAGCTGTCCAGTCGCGGATGGCAAACGAAGAAGCAATAAGCCATTATTCTATTAAACAAGTCAACTGGGGTAATTACTATTTTACTGCATCCACTCATTACCTACTCAGGAACAATTACATCGAAGAGTTCTTTTAGTGCCTTACACACGAAATTCTCATTTATGACGACTCGTTAAATTAGTTGATTAGAGCTATAGAATGATTCTTATTAAAAATTGTGGATAAAGCCTTTTTTATGTTTAAAATAAATAGTATGATAATTTTGCATCATAAGCTTATTCATCATCACCTATCGCCTTAGTATTTCGTTAGTTCCCTATCCTGTTCTCCGATTTATTAAAATTTTCAGGGCGACAGCCATTTTTTTCTAAATAAACTATTACAAAAGCTTCCGACTCTAGATCATGTAATTCTTCAGGCTATTGATCTCGAACGCTTCACTGAAGTCGATTTTTTTTGTGTTCCATCTCGGGATGTTGCTAAGGTACGAAATAGTTATAAAAAAGAGGCAGACAAAAGAAAAGATGATTAATTTAATTGTGTGTAAGATGATATAACAAGGAAGAAAATAAATACTGACATGTCGCTTGATAGAGATGTATGGAAAAAAAACATTCTGTGCTTGGAGTACCCCAAGGCAGGAGGAAAATGATTGTAAGTTTAGAAATACATATAATATGAATTTATTCTTTGTTGATAGATAAATTGTGACAAATTGTCTATATCAGTATCGTATACGAAGTCAAAGGTTAATTATTTTTAAACAGTTAATGCTGCAAGTGTTTACACTCAGCGATAGGATAATGTACAGTTAATCAATGTTATTATTTTGTATTATGTCTGTTGTTACATAATATTTATAAATAATTGATTGATTGATTTATAACCTAGTGAATGTTGGTTTTCATCGTCTTTATTGAAGCAAATGTTTTCTTCGTATATTATAGAGTTACAATTCTATATTTAGATGCTTTTTGAGAGTTCCGTAACCGTATGTCCGAAGGAAAAATGGAACCCTTATAGGATTACTCGTGTGTCTTTCTGTCTGTCTGTCCGTCTGTCACAGCCAATTAGCTCCGAATCTACTGGACCGAATTCGGTACACGTAACAATTCCTGTGACCCAAACACCGACGTGCTACGTAATTAATGGAATTTTGAATATCACATAAAAAAATTAGAAAAACAGTTATGCATACAAATCACCTAGTACTAGGCTTAAAAAAATCACTTTTGATTTAAATTTAATAAAACAATCACGCAAAACCTCTAGAAAAGACACATTGCCAGCCCTCGCGGGATGAGCATTCATGTAAAACTTGCACACAACACTCAGTATTAGCAACAAGATTACAATATCTCCAGATGAATCTACTTGTTTATCGCTAACTAAGTAATGACAATAATTAATCATATTATGATTGGCGCTAGGTATGCATTTTGATTTGTTTACACGATGACGCATCCATAACTAATGGTTTGGTTTTATCGCCTTATTATTCAACTAGCTACGCCCCACGGTTTCACCCGTATAAGTCTGATCCCGTGGGAATATTGGGATAAAAAGTATCCTATGTCCTAACACAGATCCTGCACCCTAATTACCTACTTGCTTCATAAGTTCGACAAAAAAAATCTGCTCAATTTTTTTTGTCGAACTTATGAAGCAATGGACTGGCAATCTTTTTCAATTGGTTTCAATTTAAAATTGATCGTGCATTGCGTAATTGGGGGCGGGTCTACTCATGTGCCAAATTTAATCCAAATCCGTAACAAACAAACTCACTTTCGCATTTATAATACCAGCATTAAGTATTATTAGCATTTATCCTAACTAATATTATAAAATGTATTACTCTATTGCCAGCTCCTTATAAATTAACCCCCTTACTAATAAACGTTGTATATCGCCTGTATAGTTACACACCGATTTATCTCTTTCAGTTGTCAGTAGTTTGACATTGGAAAGAAGAAGACAAAGCGTTGTGTAACTATTCAGGCGATATACAACGTTTATTAGTAGGGGGATAGAAAACAGCTCACTTCAGCTAAGGTTTCATGGTGCTATTTTTACTGAATCGATCGGATAGGTACTGATTTCATGCCTAGCTAGAACTTCATTATCTAATTAGTCCGTTTATTCAATATAAATTGTAACATTTGTTGAAGATAACACTGAAGGTAAGCGTTTATAGGGTTTCGTAGTTAATAGGGATACCTCATAGTTTCTCCATGTCCGCCGTCTGTCTGTCTGCGCGCCCGCTCAGACACTCGTACTAGAAAGCTGTAATTTGGCATTCGTATACCTACATAATTATTAATCAAATAGAAAAAGTAGTAAATTGAAATCTCGAAATTATTTTTACCCTCCAGTACACGTAAAGTGGGGATATTTTATTTTTGGTGTTGATCGTAAGATAGGCCATTCAAAAATATTGCGGGTGTCTGAAATATTAAGCTTTACAGTGCTATTTTTTGCTAGTCCCACTCCCCCCCCCTCCAGCTAGCTAAATGGTTGTTATTGCATATGTGCAAAAATTCACGGCATTAGTATAATATTTAACAAAGTTAAAACGAAAACTATCCCAGCTAAGTAGAACTATCCCAGTTAACGAGTAATTGTCGACCAACTTACATTTGCAGTTGGAATGTATGGGAGAACATGTTTTTCAACTACGATATTAAGATTTTTCTTTGGATAAATTCATCCTAAATACAGGACCATCATTGTGCGTGGTCTGACACGCACTTGGCGGAATTATCATTGAAATCATTGAAAATCTGCTTAGTATGAGGTGTAGTCTCATTACTTACATCCATTTTGTGATGAGCATACGTGGGTGGTGTAGTATGGCATATATGTATGTCTGCCCCTAATGAGTACCTTGGGTTAAAGCAATAACGGATTCACTTCACTGAATTTGAAATTGAATTTACTAAACAAACGAACAACTAAGTGTGTAATGGAATCAGATAAAACGTTTTACGTAAATCATTGTATATAGTTGTTCAACTCGAATTGAAATTATTTATAACTTGTTCAAACTCATATTAGAAACAGCGACAACTTTAAGGTGCTTTAAACAATCCTTTTACAGTATTTTATTATATATTTTATGCAGTACTTCCTTATATATTATTTCATTTACATGTTAAAGCGGTTTATGTTTATATCGATTTGTTACCAGCTTTAATTGCCGCAGATTTTCCATATATTTATGTAGGAAATGGTGAAAACATGAAATGCGGTTTCTTCAGTAAAATGCTTCTTTTTTATAACTTTCAGTCTTTTTCCTTCGTACAAATTCAGTGTCCACACTATTCTATTCAACCCCTTCATGTATCGTTCCCCCTTCACTCCCTCAGTCTCTACTTTCACTCAACGCTTCGTTCATATCTTCATCACAATCATTTTATTCAGAAAGACATAAAACATTTTTATGATTTTATTATTATAAAATCCTATATTGATGTATAGTATGGCTTACCTATAGGGAAAATTCAAGTTACTGCTTTAGTACACCTACTTAAAATCAAGTTTTTCGTAGCCACATTTGCGCAAAATGGCTCAAAATCAGTGAGACAATCTTGCTATCGTGTTATCACACTAACTGAAGTAGTTAACCAAACAAATTCAAACGACCTTCTTTTTATTTTGTAAGATTTTTCAGAACAAATATTTTTTCAAGATAATAAGGCTCATTTAACTTCCTTCGCTCTTAGTTATGAGTGTTTTAAATGCGTTATTCACAGTTGACTTTCCACGGTGAGTCGGTGACTCATAGGTACGCGACCACACTTGATTATTTTATTTTACGAAATATAAAAAATGTATAGGTAGGAATACGTTCCTCGCAGTGAGGCAACTTTTCAATGCTCGTTCAGGGGTTTTTGCCTTGCAGTGGGACACACAGATAATATTATAATATTGCCAAATACCACCTAGCTATGCACTAGCTGTTGTGCTTCTTATGTTTCGTATGTGCCCATGTAGGTTCATGTGATGTATTTTTTTTTTGGATTTTTGAATTTTGAATATTATTATGATTTTTCTTTGGCGTATTTGTAAGCGGGCACGCCCTTCGTACCTGGAGCCTTTTATTTAGTTATTCGGTTTTGTTTTCATTTAAATTTTAAAATTGCTTGAATAAAGTTTTCATTGTATTTGTTGGTAAGTATGTAGATTTGTGTGTGCTAGATGACATATGGCATATAAAATAATTTAGTGTTATGTGTCTCGTTATGTTAATTACTTTGGTTTGCATCTACTGTTGTATAGAATCAAGTTTTTCTAAGCAGATAGCTGTGCTGCTGGGGAGTTTGTTGCACCACTTCTTCTTCCCAGCAAAAGCTCTAGGAAGTGGTGAAGGGTGGGCGTTTTGGGGGACTGTCTTGTGTCATTTTAACGTTCGAAAAGTGCTGCTCTCAGTCTAATTTGAATAAATTGTTTGTTTTTTATTTCAATAGCTAGCTAGTTTTCTTCATCGAAATGAAGAAAGCTCGCAACCTTTTTTTTATACTTCCTTGTTTTGCTACATGGACATTTTGCTAATTAGGCTTACTCGTCATTAGACGTTTTACGCTGTCGGACATTTTGCTACTTAGACCTTCTGATCAGGAG
Source organism: Conistra vaccinii (assembly GCA_948150665.1). Lineage (NCBI taxonomy): Eukaryota > Metazoa > Arthropoda > Insecta > Lepidoptera > Noctuidae > Conistra > Conistra vaccinii. The sequence goes on along the minus strand of OX411327.1, from coordinate 11,484,266 downwards.
GGGAAATTATCAAATAACTTCTCCCGCTCATAGCGGGACGGCGCGTCAGACTTACTGACTAAAACCCACCGGTGTTCCTTCAGATGCCTGTGTGTTGCCAGGGGCCACGGTATCCCTTTCGGACTTTCCCACGACCCTGGCTAACCAAAAACCTGGCGGAATTCGCAGCCTTTGAGACAAACATGATCGAAAATGCTTTGCCTTCTTTTCTCCATACAAATTCATGTCCTCGCTTCCCAACGCATAACAATTCGTTTATACATTAGAAACGCGCCGATTACCTAACTGGTAATGCGCAGTTTTCACATATTTTCATGAAACAATGAGCATTTCATAATAGTGTTATAGAAATTCCTTCTCACATGCTAATCATTGATGAATAAGAATAACAGAAAGTAAAGTAGGGTAGGTCAAAACTGGTATAGTTTTAACCTTACTTAACCTAACGTAACAGTCATATTATTATGGTTGTGCATAGTAACAGTTAATAATACCAGCCTATTTTCCCAACGCAGGGCAAAGACCTCTTCTCATACAGAGAAGGCACGAGCATTGAATTTGAATATGCGAATCAGGGGGCCTACCACCCCGTCTATAGCAGTATTATTTTAATATTACTTTAAGTATGGGAAAGAGATGAAGGTCTACAGGACGTATAGCTCCATCTCTTTCCCCCACTGAAGTAAGATTAAAATAATATTGGTATAAAGGTGGTGGTAGGCCCCCAGATCGTCTCCAGTACAACATAATAATGTAAAACTTTGTTTATGGGGCCTGGTGACCTGACCTACAAATTTTGTAAAAAAATTAGTTTAGGGACCAGTCTTTCACAAATTAATGATAAAATTGTGTCTTTTGACTATGTAATGACTTTCTCTGTAATTTGTGGTAAAAAAAAAAAAAAAAATCTATTCTATTCTATTGATCACCAAGCTTGCTCAAGACGGGTTGGCGATTTCAGACTTATATTAAGTACAAGTCCATGTTTTGCCTTCACCAATGTCAGTAATGTCCAAGATAAACTCAGAAAATACATAATTGAATTGATAAAGTCACATTGGTAGGTACTTGCCCGGATTTGAACCCACAACCTCGTACATGAGAGGCGAGGCCTTAACCATTGGGCCATCACGCCTTAACTGTTAGGTAACATTATATAACATAACAAAACATCACGCCTGTAATCCCCGAAGGGTTGCGCAGTGGTATATCTATAGCACATCCTCATTTTGACAGATAATATTAATGTAAATTAATTGTATGGCCGCCATACTTCGCTTCTTCAAAAATTTTTTTAGAAATTATCTCTTTCTAACAGATGGCTAACTATTATTTTATGTCATTCTTTATGAATTCGTTCATGTTTGAAATACGACATCACTCGAGTTCGATTACGTTCCAGGATGAACTAGCCTATGTCCTTCTACAGGTTCCACCTATTTGTCAAATTTCAAAATGATCGGTTCAGTGGCAGAGCGCATTCAGCGCGTATCCCAGCGCATCAAGAAAATACAATGTTCGATATTCAACTCTCGGCGCTAAGCAGAGTGTCGATAATCAAATATGCGAAAAAAAATCGTCGCGATTTTATTACGTCCGTGCGTACGTCGGCTTACCTCTGCACGACTAAACCACTGACCCGATCATTTTGAAATTTGACAAATAGGTGGAGCCTGGAGAAGGACATATACTAGTATTCATCCTCGTATTTCAAACATGAACGAATTCGAAGCAGAACGTCGAAAATCCAATACACGAAAAAAAAATACCGCGATTTTATTAGGTCCGTGCGAACGTCGGCTTACAGACAGACAGGAAGGCAGACAGATTTACTTAGTCCGCAAGATTCAAATTTTCTTTAGTTTTTTTGCAATTTGCAGGTCAGTGTCAGGTTTTATATTGATTAAAATATGTTTCGCGACCGTAACAAATATGGCTTTACAGAATTACAATCATTACCCAAGTAGCATTTTGTTCTCTTTAGTAGTTCACATTCAGTTCACTGGTGATCTCTAAGTAATAAAATTGGCCACACATGGTTCATTGGCTGTATCAGAGTGAACAAATTCACCTATACCTGTTTATGGCATGTATAGAAGTGCTAAATTCGCCTATTAAGTAACTATTGGTGTTATATTAGGATAACATTAATCTTCTAGCCAGCTTTTATTTTAAAAGCTGATTTATAGCATTTTAAGAGGGGAAAAATACGGCACAGGCTATTTAAAGGTCTACATGTACGGTGTTATATTGCTGGCATTTTTATACAACAAATGTGAACATTACTGTAGCCAAAAGCTGTTATGTACAACCTTTTGTGGACCGTTATTCAGCTTGTAGCTGTAAGCGGGTCTAGTTTGTGATATATTAATCAGCCTCTATATTATTCTGTAAAAGAGCGTTTAATGAGTTCACACATGTACGTGTAAGGTATATTAAGAGCACCACTATTGATATCTAGTAATACTGACAGCTGTTTATTTAATCACGAGTACCACATTGTTATCCTCTGAGCTGAATAACTATGTGAACGTGGTTTTCAAACTTTATTAATGACGGTTCCGTACATAATATAGAGGAAAAAGTGCCTGAAGCTGAGACCAGTAATACGATTTTAAGTCCAAACATAATTAATGACGGACGATTTCAATGACAGGTATTAGAATAAAAATAACACAGAAGATGTTTTTACATATCCAATAAAATCGTCTCATCTTGCCATATACAAGTCTAGAAGTCAGCACAATTGTGACCATAACTTGATTGTTTTAGAACCCAAGGATATAAAGTGTAAATTAGTGTGCGTTGAATACAAGGAATTTCAATACTTCGTAGGAGGTCAAATGTCCGAAAGACTGATGCAGCTCGATAACAATTAAAATTGTATTGCCTCATTAGTGACAGCCAAGCGGATATACCTTTATTACATACATTAAAATAATAATACAACTTTACAAATGTTTGATAATTTTTATTTTTAAATCACATAATAAAACGTAAACTTTCAGTCGCTTAGGTACATCTTGTATTCTTTAGAATCTTTTTGAAACAGTTCAAAAATCTTAAAATAGCGAGGATTTAAAATATAATAACAATACTTTGAACTTTAATAAAAAAAAAACATATAATTAGGTGTCTGAATAAACTTTTATATAGCCATCTGTTTCAAAAAGATCTTCATAGTAAGAAATACACTTATTACAATAATTTCAAATCAGTCTTGTCAGTTTTATACAGGTAGATAAGTACTCATCATCATGGCACTTAATGTACACACATCAAAAGTGTCTAGGGATCAACATATATTTTTGCAATAACTTTTCTCCTGATTGATATTAATTAAAATTTTCTTTAAGGATTCATCAAATAAAGTGTTTTCGTTTGTCACAGTAACGATAAACCAAGTCACCTTTGCATTAATAAAGAAATTTGCCATTTTCCTAATAAAGGGATTTTTGACATTTGAACCACTAACATTAAAGTTCGAAAAAAAGACTGAAATAACAGTTTTCTTTAAAATTTTATTGGGTAACTTAAACAATTAATAATCCGTGTTTCTACCGCGAACACTAACAACACAAGAACATCGGTTTGGCATACTCAAAATGAGTTCATCCAAATCACGCTGTGGAATGGCCGCCCATGTTCGTTGCAACAACAAAAAAAGGTCTTCTTGCGACTGGATACCCTCCATATTCGGCAGAGCTCTTCTCTGTAGCATATCCCATGCATGCTCAATCGGGTTCAAGTCTGGCGACTGAGCAGGCCAGGGCAGGACATTGATGTTAGCTGCGGCGAGAGTCTGTCTTACAACTCTTGCGGTGTGCGGTCGTGCATTATCATGCATTAACTGAAATAAGGGACCGATTTGCACTTGTAGAGGAACGATGACGTCTGATACAATCGTCTCAGCATAAATTTGAGCGTTGAGGTTGCCTCTAATCCAAATCAACTCAGTTCTTCCGCCGATCCAAATACCCGCCCATACCATGATGGTTCCACCACTATAAGGATGGACTTCCTGGCAGGATTTTAATCGCTGTTGGCGTCCAGGGGTTCTCCAGTGTCGTATACGTCTTGTATCCGGTCTCATACCAAAACGAGACTCATCAGAAAAGCACACGAAACGCCATTGTTCTTCTGCCCAATTTCTGTGTTCAAGAGCCCATTGATATCGAATCCTACGATTGTGCATTGCTATAGGTGGTACCCTTAGCGGTCTTCGGGAATGAAGGTTCACTTCATGCAAGCGGTTTCTGACTGTTTGGTCGCTAATTAAGTTCCCTGAAGAGTGATGAAGCCTCACGGCTAACATCATGGCGGTTATTGTTGGAGCTCTTCGAGCTAAGATTTGAATGTATCGGTCTTGTCTCCGTGTGGTGCAGCGATACCGTCCTCCATGGCGCTCAGCCACGGTACCAGTGCTTCGGTAACGTGTCCAAAGTCGACTGATAACACTCTGACTTGTATTCAGAGCTAAAGCCACAGTACGTTGCCGGGAACCAGCTTCTATCATTCCCACGGCTCTGAGCATTTCTTCCCTGCTTAAATGACGTCGCTGCTCCATAATAACGTTGGTTTTAATCAGTAGTAGGGAAACAGTAGCACTAATAATGTCTTCAATGCGTTGTATGTTTTTATAGGGAAAATATTGACAGCTGATTTTCATCTTTTACTCGAATTTGATTCACAGTTCCTGATTCAAATTATGAAATGCACCAAAAAGGATCCATATAAATTTATAAAATCATAAATTTATTACAAAGCCACATCTCAATCTCAAGAAATCCGCATAAAAATGCTTGATCCCTAGACACTTTTGATGTGTGTATATTAATTCTTAAATCTAATAAATTTTAATTTTCAAAATAAAACTAACCGAAAATTTGTCTCATTAAAAACATTTCAAAATTAAATGACCACAATTCTCCAAAACATCAACATAATAACTTTTATTAAAACGACTATTTTAATAAATAACAATACCATCTCGTCTATTAAAATTAACTTATTACTTCAATCATACCAACTACTGCATTTACTATCGAAGACTTCGTACTAACTAACTTGTAGTAGGTATTCAAACAATATTCAAATGTTCCATGCGGATCTCTAAAATTTAGTGTGCTAAAATATCTAAAAGGGTATTCACGTGAACTATTCAAGAACTGCATACCAGCCCAGAGCTGAACATAAGCCTAACGAGCATACGTTGTACAGAAACTGGCATTATAATGGTACACAATGTGAACCTTTCTATAGTTCACGACACTATAATGGTACACATGTGAGACTTTAAAGAGGTGACAACTTTAATCTGGAGTTACAATGGTTCACTGAAGCTGGAGACAATGTCCACCATTTTTTTTCTAACATAACCTATAATATTTCTAAATTAATCATGACTTTATCACATACTACGGAGCTTTCGTGATTAATTTTGTGGTTAATTTTCAAATACAAAATCACAGACTGATTGTAATGCTATAAAAACACAAATATCAAAAATTGCATGGTTCGTCTCTGCTTATTAAGAAAGATTTGTTTTGATAAAACGGCATTATTTCTGAGGCGTGTGAAAATTTTTACTCTAATTATGTGTATACTTTACAATAAATTTACATTACCCATAATTTTAACACAATAGAATAAAATAAACACAGAATATTACCAGTAATAATTATATCACAATAAAAATGGCTGTTTAGATTAGACACTAGCGAAATACGTCGTTCCTAAATATTTATTACAAAATGTGGTACTCGAGTGATAATTTGGAGAAAAAGCGGCCACTAATAGTTTACAGGGTACACTTGTGAGCTTAATACGAGATAGAGGCTGTATAATTGTTCACTCGTTACTTCTTATAACTCTCTTGTCTGTATGAAGAACCACACGGAATCATATATAGTGCCGTTGATCAGCTATAAGACCACTTGTTCTCTCTTAAACTGCCGTTAAACTGCTGCTATTCAGCTACTGTGTACCTTTTGTGAACTTAAGGCTGAATAATTTGTGCCCAAACCGGTGGTATATGGGCTGTATAGCGTACTATAGAGCTCTCATACAGCCTACTTAGAGAGCTTAAAGAATAAATGTGTACCATTAGTCAACCGATAAAGAACCCCCAATGCTACTTGGGTAGAATCAGCAATACAACTCCTTAGGTTAGCATAATCCTTAAATGTAATGATTTAATGAAATAGTCATTCAATATGAATACATGAACTTAGAGAGTTGTATTGATCATTTTTATATTTATATTTCTATAAATAAACATTTGGTATGGCCGCGAATCATATTTAGATCAACATACAAAATGATACTGACCTGCAAATTGCAAAAAACGTAAGAAAATTTGCATTTCGCGAACTACCTTGACGCTTTCGCCATGTAAGTATGGATGGATATAGAATAGTATCCCTATTGTTTGCCTGCGTTGGTTTTCGCTAGACATAGTTCATTTCCGACCATCGATCATTCCAGATTTTATAAGTTAAATTTCCCAATCGACCTTCAATTTCCCATAGTCAAACGATTGGCAACACAAAAGGAAAATTTCGAACAAAGATCTCATTTTAAGTACTTGATTTAGAATGAAACGATTTCCGGTATAATAAAAAGTAATCAAGGAAAATTGAACCCAAACAACTAAAGTGCACAGTGAGTGAAATGAAAAGTTTGATTGAAGGTAATGAACGTAGATTTCCAATAAACGATAACGTTCCTTGCTTCACTAAAGTCGTTCAGTAAACTTTAAAACTGTTTTGGTGGATCCTTAAATAATCCGATGTCAATGCAGGAAAACGAGAATCTTTTGTCGTTACACAAAAGTTAAAATTAGGAGAAAAACTTAGGTTCAAGAAAACGAAATCTAATCTAAGTAGGTAGTCTTATCGTTACTACATCGACCCGTTAGATCCTAAAACCGGTGGAGACACTCAAATAAGAAATACGATCTTTAATATTGATGTAGTACTTATTTGACTCTAGGTTAAAGTTTATCTAGAGCTCGTATTGACTATTTTCAAAAACTATGACACCACGTAGGTCTTCATAAATCACGTAAAAAAAGCGAAATTTCTGTAGCCCAGCAAGGTGCATAGCACACTTACAATGGCAATGCTTTTCCTTTTGACAGTTCAACAAAATTCATTGCGTTATTTACGTTGTCGAGCAGACGATATTTTCAAACGCATGAAGTAAAGGATTAGCAATTTCCTTCAGAATCTTTCAGATTGTGATTGGAAGTGCGTTACGCAATGAAAGTGTATGATGTTAATTTTAATAAAATACACATACATGCATGCAGGCATGCTTCAGACGGACAGAATTCGACTAGCTTAGCACAGCCCACCTACCTAACTAACCAACCTCAGTACATAAGTGATAAACTTATAAATTCATGACTTAAGTATCAGTTAAGTACCCCGTAATTATTATTACATCCCTCAAAACACCATTTTGTATTAAAGCTATTGTTTAATATCATAAAAGTTTCGTCGTGCCATCGTTTGTCGTGAAAACAATCTGTCGCGCTAACGTTTGTCGAGCTGATGTTCTGTCGCACCGCTGATGGTCGACCTTTCGTACTGTCGCCCTAGCATTTGTCGCGCCTTTGTTTGTCGCAACTTTGATACGGAGTCTAAAATACTACATCATTATTATAATATAGTCGTTTACTAAGTAATGTTTTAAAATTAACAAATGCTTCCTCTTTCTAAACTCACTTTTTTTGCTGTGCCCGACTCCATACTCCATAAGGATCTAATTATAATTTTACCACCTAAGAATACCTACATGTTGAATGCAATAAAAGTACTTATTGAGTACTGAGCTCAAGAAGGTAATCATGGCTTCCAAGATTAAAGCCAGCCATCATTATGCGTAAAGTAATAAGTGACACACTGCCGGTAATCTGACTTTTCCTTACATGAAGCATAGGTATTGGGAAAATGAATAAAATTATGATGATGATGCTGACTCTATTAAAACGTAGGTATGTTCTATGGCATTAATTGGATAAAAATGCAGTAGGTAGGACTAAGCAGGTATTCTTGTAAGCAGGTCTTTTTAAAACGTCATCAGTGATGTTAACATAACATAACATACATAATCAGCCTATTAATATTCCGACTGCTGGGACACAGGCCTCCTCTCTGTGAGAGGGAGTGGGCCGTAATCTACCACGAGGGCCCAGTGCGGGTTGGTAGATGTCGCATGTCTTTGAATTTTTGGTTCTAAGACATGCCGGTTTCCTCACGATGTTTTCCTTCACCGTTTTGAGAGCAGTGGTGATGAAATTATTTACACAAAGTAAAGCGCCTGCTTGGGTTCGAACCCACGACCTACAACTCGTAAGTCGCGACTGTTACCATTGGGCCACCACTGCTCAGTGATGTTATGTCAACGTTATTATAATGTGCCCATTTATTATACTTACCTACAGTGTTAACTGGTTATAAATGATAATGCGCATTTAACGTTTATATTAAAAACATTCGTTTTATTGGTCCTCATAAAGCTGGAAGACATATAGTAATTTTGTTATCTTTTAATTTCTAGCAAATATTTTTAATCTAATGCTCACAAAATGGCCCCTTTTTACTACTAAGTTTGTAAATATTATTCATATCTATAGGAATGTTCTGTCATTGTTTAAATTAATTAAAATTAAGAAGGAACGCGTTTTCACCATTTTGTAGCCAGAGACCGCTTCATGTGTTACGGAGGCAGTAAATTATTATTTGACACCGAAGTACCAAAAAGTGATAATGACAGTTACCTTTTTTAATTTTTTTTTTAATTTAGAAAATGGTCGAAAAAGTCGAGCCTCCTGTCAGTTTGGTAATTCATTATCAAAGCAAAAGAGCGTCACAAACGTGACGCTCGCTACTGTTGTTTCTAGCGAGGACTATTATAAGTAAGTATGTAGGTACATACTGCGGGAATTTTCTATTTACGCAAATATTTACAATTATGGAGTTCCCTTGAAACAATGAATGGAGTGATACCTGTCAAGCTATTGAGATAAAAACTACCGTAGTATGACTCTTGTTTATTTTTGTACACTGCGATACTATCACAGAGTTTTTGTTTTATTATTGCGTAGTATGGAGAGGTTGCTGCAGCGAACTAGAGATAAAGAAAACAGATGTGTAATGTAGGATTTTTCCTACTTATTTTACAAAATCATATCCGGAGGAAATTCTCATTAAATTAAATCAGTATGCAAATGTTTGGCAAAAGTAAACTTTGAAACGATAAGAAAAAAAAATCTTCTTTCTTCTTAATATCGTCATTATAATGAAGTCATCGCTTTTCTAGGAAATTCAACTAGGTAACTAGGTGTACATTTTCAATTTTCCTTTTGTGATTTAATATTACTTTTTCACGAAAAGGCATGTTTACTTTTTCTTTATTATTGTTAAATTCTATTGCTGTAAGTAATATTTTTTTATAATTTGAAAATGTTAACATTGGTCTTGAAGTTGTTTAGGATAATTTGTTATGGTATGTTGAAAACAAAATAGTAAAGATTCAACAAAGAAAAAAAAAACTTGCTTAAAGTAGATTATTATTTTTAATAACTGAAGTTACCTTTCTGAAGTTTCAGAGCAAGAGCGATTTAAGCTTCGCGCAGACTAGCGCGACGCGACACCGGTTATTGTTATATACCGTATACCGGTATGTTGCGCTGGTCTGCACAAGCCTTAATGCGTATTTTACCTAAATACTTTAGTCATGAAACCAGACTAGCAAGCACGGCCTTGTGACGTGGCTCGAGTCACACATTTTATCACAGTTTATTCATATAAAATGTGTGACGCGAGCCATCTCACGGTAGGCCGTGCTCGCTAGTCAGGTTTTTTATACTTTGTCATCATGAACTAAATGTTGTCGAGATTAAACGTAAACCTCGAACTATTATTTACATAAGGACTTGGAATCGTCGCCAGTTTTGTTGAGCACGGACAAAAACTAAACTAGATTATTATAAAATACCAGAGAAAACCAAAAAAGACGAAAGTACTCGAGATTAAATACCTCGATGAATTTCGTGTCTTATTTTTGTGACTTCAGCACTGTCACATGTCACGTTTTGCAGTTTTAATTTAACTTACAGACAGGAGATAGAATTTAGCCATTAACTATTTAATTAATTTAAAAAGAAAACTAAATGATCTATTTGTAGTATTCAAAACTTAAAAGTCATTTTCGGTTATTTCAGTTTTACGATTGGTTTAAGATGACAACTAGTCCTAGACTAGTATAGGTATTATTACAATTGATTGCTATGTTCCTACTAGACTAAATCATATAAATTAAAAAAAAATATCTATACAGGGTGGCAGGGACATCGACGCGAAGCCGGTTACCATGGATTCAGTACATGGTTCTAAACCCCCTGCGTTGAAATTTTTCGTCGGTTATTAAAAAAAAAATCTGCTGTTTCATAGAAAAGTGCAATACCTACGCGGTCAAAATGTATGGAGCAGCTGATTTTTTTTTTAATAACCGACGAAAAATTTCAACGCAGGGGGGTTCAGAATCATGTACTGAATCCATGGTATCAGGCTTCGCGTCGATGTCCCGGACACCCCGTATAAATATATTATGTTGCAACAATATAAATTTCAGTTGTGATGGTTGCATCATATAAAAATAATATTTTATTTATTTATTGTTATCACATCTTGCATAACTTAGTCCTTTAGTGTAATGCCAATTTTGTTCAACAAAAATTACTCTAACAAAGCAGAAAATTAAAATAATAATAATTAAGTATAAATAATCTCGCTAAAGAAAACGGATGAATTTAAATGTAAAAATGTTTTAATAATTAGGGTAGGTAACGTAAAATTATGTTCTGCAATACTGAATACAATGGAAAACTATTACCGATTCAGAAATTACAGTGTCAAATCAGGATAAATTGTAATAAATATTCTAATTACATTAATTTCCTTGATATAATCTTGTGATCGTTGATAATCGCTTCATTAACCTTAATGTCATTAATGGTGAATGGGACACTTGACAACTTATTAAAGATTCTATTGTCTCCATTCAACATTAGAAACAATATTGTTTTTTTGGTATTTTATTCTTAATAAATCATTGAACGGTTCATTAGTAGTACAATATTGACAAGAAGTGAGTAATTAAAGTGAATTATGATGGCGACAATGACTATCAATGAAGTGTCAATAAATCCATGAGATGTCAACAGATTTGAACTGTGCCTATTTAAAAATAAGGCATTTTTTTGCATGCGACGAGCACAACGTAACGTAGGTACTGCACCCCAATCGCGTACCTACCAACACACTTTCTTTCACATTCCGAAAGATTTTGAAAGAAATTCCTAATCCATTATTGCTGGAAAACGTAAACGCAATTAATTTTGTCGAATTGACAAAATGAAAGGCATTGTAAATTGTCAGTGAGTTACGCTATTACCCCGCAATGTGCAAAATCTCAATAATAGGTAAGTAAAATAAAAATAATTTATTATAAAAAACAAAAAATATATTTTTGCGATCAATACATCTCCGTATTTACAGTTAGTTTATAAAAAAAAATAGTTTTCCTTATATTGCTTGCTATTGACGATTATTTGCATATTAATATAAGTACGTACCTCTTTAACTAAGCAATAAGAGAGCATTGCTAAAGCGAACATAATTAATAATACAATTTATTATGCCTATTTGCATTTAGAGAAAATTTTCCTACATTTTCTCACAGTGCATTAACTATAACGTGGTGTATGAATAATTACGTATAATGGAAAATAAAATAAGGAAATTAATTATTGAAGCGTGAACCTAAAGTCAGTCCGGCGATGAATGTGTACCCCACCCCATACTTCACAAGGTAGGTATGGAAGGGGGTGAATACTTGGGTCAACTCAGTATTCACGCCCTTCTAGACATTTTCCTTAGTTGATAACTTGATAGTAAGTATGGAAAAAGACGGCACATATTAAGCCGACCCCAAGTAAATAGAGTTAGGCTGCATTTCCACCAGAGATGCGTATGCGTAGCGACGGATGCGTGTGAAACTAACCAAGCTAAGTTTCCTCGCTTATCTCTGATGGAAACGCAGCCTTAACGGGTAAAAGGGGTAGGTGTAGAAGTTGACTAAGTCGCAATACTTAAGCCATTTCGGGATACGAGGGCTTAACATAAGTATTAACTAGCTGTCATTATGGCATATATTTTATTGAATGTTTTGTGTTGAGTAATGTAAATTATTTGCATACTATTGTATAGAATCAAGTTATTTTTTCTAACTGAACAGACAGCTGTGCTGCTGGGGAGTTTGTTGCGCCACTTCTTCTCTCCAGCAAAAGCACTAGGAAGTGGTGAAGGGCGGGCGTTTTTGGGGGACTGTCTTATGTAATTTTGACGTTCGAAAAGTGCTGATTCTCAGCCTAATTTGAATAAATGACTTTTGAATTTGAATTTTGAATTTGAATTTGAATATCCTATAAGTAGTTGCCAAAATTTCTGAAAAAAAATTCTAGCCTTAACATACCTTCACGCCATGTTTCCCCAAAAGGTTGGGCAGAGGTGTACCTATAGTACACCCACATTACGCGAGTTATGTTTAAGACACATGCAATAGACGGAGAGTCTAATTACCATCAACCGGATACAAATCCAGACTCCGGGCTGCTACTGAGAAATTCCTGATAGAAAAACCCAATAACACTTTGCCCGACCTGGGAATCGAACCTAAGACCTCATGCTCAACAGTAGTGCTTGCGAGCAGTAAAATAACGAGGCAGTCAATTTCTATAGCAAGCAATGTTCAGCAATGAACCTAATTAGTTTATAGTCTGTTCATATATTAGGTATGTTCAGCAGAAAACCACTACTTACCTACGGTTTTTTGATCAACTAAGACGTACTTAAATCGGGCCCATAAGGTTCGATTTAAGTTGAACAACTGCTAAGTCGAAAGCGATTTGAACCATCTGAACAGATTTTCAATAAAAATCGAATTTCAAATTCAAATTACTTTTTGTCGAACAACAAAAATTGTTCGACAAAAAGCCACCGGCGGCACTAACTCGAACCGTGTGAACCCGGTTTTCCTACTTCTAAATTGTTCCGTATTGACATCCTTTATGATATATAAATTATCGTTTATTGACATTAAGTACGAATATCAGTTATGAGGTCATCTAATCTCTGAACTGTGACTCCTGATAACCTCTATGGAATTATTTCCGAATATTATTAGGTCAATAATTTGCGTAGGCATAATATTATCGTACTCGGACAATTTTGTTTTTGACAATTGTCAAAAAGATCTATACAGCTTGAACCAGCATAGCTATTCAAAAACATTAGACATGCTGTCGTATCGAAAATGACACATTTTAAATCATTGATTTCCGGTCGTCTATTTGAACTAAAAATAAAATCGGGTTTGGATTTCTGAACGGTCTTTAGAGACATTGATAGATGTTTGATTCGTCACGGAAGCGTATTGAACGGTTGTGAAAAGCTATGCTGGATTAATTTGTCGATGAACACATCCTTTTGAAGCTGACTGTACCACGTGCAAATTCGATAGGTACAGGATTTTTATACATGAATAATCGGACAGCGGCAATTGAGTAAATATTTAATTGTATAATATACATAATATAATGCTTATAGACCCCGGATGCAATTAATATTTCTATGCATTCACATTCATAATGGTAATAAAACGGGATTTTACCATAATATCAATAATTATATTTATACTAGGTTTTGCCCGCGGTTTCGCCCGCGTGAATGCCGATAATATCCCACGGGAACGTACTTCTGGGATATAAAGTATCCTATGTCCTAACCCAGGTCATGGTCTATCCATGTGCCAAATTTCATCCAAAACCGTTCAGCCGTTTTAGCGTGACAGCGTAACAAACAGGCAAACTCACTTTCGCATTTATAATACGAGTCTTAGTTGGATAATTATGTTAGTAGTTCCATTAATATAGTTGCCATTTATTATTATTAGAAAACTAAGAATAGATCGTGTTTTATATGAGTTCTAAGATCACGTTTGTACTTATCGACTACGGTACCTAGGTAATAACTGGATAATTTATACATTGTTTAGTGCAACCAATAACATGTTGACTAGGTTCAACAAATTGCTATATCCAATGTACATGTAACCGATTACCATATTATTGTCTACTCCCACTCTACTGAAAGCCCCTATGCACGACTTGATGAAGGCTGAAAGGTACGAAAATATGGCAATTAATGTAATAATATATAATAGGAATGTATGAATTTGGTGTAGGTACTTGTGTAGGTCTAGGTACTTAGGTATAAGTTGCACCTCTGCCTGACGCTTCGGGGAATAGAGGTACGATGATATGTTAACTTTTTAACTATGAATGAATTAAGGAACCCGCACACAGACGCGACGCGACGACAGTGCGACACGATTCTGGTAGAACAGTTTCCATGAAGTTTCCATAGAAATTTTTCTACTAGAGTCGCGTCGCATCTGTCTGCGGGAGCCTTTAACTGATTTATTAATTACCGTCGCTATTTTATTGTCCAACACTTGATAGACGGTTCAAATCTGACAGCCGGGACCAACCGCAACCGTCTAATAACTTAATTATTTCTAGTAATAATACCAATATCATGGGAACTAAGTTCCAACCTACTTTACAGGTACAACTAGGAACTGGCTTTTTAGGTGCATTATGCTGAACGATGGCCGTTTTGCGTGGATGTGACGCATATTTTCCCCCTTACTGTTATTTTCGTGTTTTTTTTTTGTTTTTTTCCGTCATGTTTAGGTACCACAAATAAACGTATTTTCTTTCTTTTTTTTCTAACTAGAAGTAAGAACCTTCAAGCTTTCAAGCTCTCGACCAATAATTCCGAAAACATAGTCCTTCCTTATCGACTATGAACCACCTCTGAACCCATGTGGGAAGATGTATCTACAACCTCGTAAAGTGTGGCTACCTCGATGGTACTGCAGCAGGATGTGCAGCTGTGAGGCAAACTAATCCACCTCCCCTGCCTTTTGTGCCCCAAAAATGCACCAAAAGCTGCTATCAACGACGCCGTGAATGTGGCGCAATTTTGGGAGACTAAATACACTGTCGTGCCATCTATACAACGAGAAGACTTCTTATAACGTAATGTTTCTCTTTTCCAGGCAAAACAAGCTCTCTAATAAGCATATCAGAGGCCCTGGTGCCTGTGATCTACTCGCCAGTGTACAGCAAGCTCTACCTCAGTACACTGTCCACCATGCCCGGCGCCTTCTACCTCATCAGCGCCGCGCTCGCCGTTCCTGCCATAGCCATATTAATGTAAGAATTTTTAGTAGCAAAAGTTAAGCATGTCAGAAGCAATGATAAACAAGCACAATAATTCGATCCTTCCCTTTGGATAGGTGAAAAGCTATGCTCTCTGCTCTTGAACTAAAAAGTCCGCCATCGACATACAACAAGATAAAAAGAAATTGAATTTAATATTGTCTTTTTTACAATGCGATTCATAATTTTTTTTAAGTCGATTCTTAAATTAGATTTCGACAATTCTACGATTTTTTATCCCATTACAATTTTTAACTAAGTGGGTACCTACATATGCAAGGTGTAGGTAAGTAATTGAAATATATGAAAACCTCTTTGAGGGGTCATTGTTATATATTGGACGAAACAAGAAAATAATCGTGAAAAGAAAAATCTCCTGCTCCTTACATGTGTTTGCATAACTCTACAAAATGAGAGGAACAGTTGTTTTTTTTCGCGATTTCAGGGTTGGTCCCTTATAAACAAATGTTCATAATGGTGAGTATAATAAATAACCCCGTCAGACTTTTTCAGTTATTTCAATTACCTACACCCTGAGGGCCAATAGTCGTACTTAAAAAACGTTCACATTCAAGTCGCAATCTGTCAAACTTGTCAAAAATGTTGGTAAATTGATTAGATTTTTGACAGATTGCGAACGTTCTTAAAAATTACTGAAATTGTCCCTCTGGTATTACCTACTTTCAATTATTTGAAAATCTTTCACGAATCATTTGCCAGTTTGCTTGAAAACGTTAAAAAGCTCACCAAAAGATCAATCTCCAAGCTTTTTCTCCCTAATGTATTTTTCATGTCTCCTCATACCTACAAGTGCCCCGCCGAAGAAGTTAGTAATCTCTCGTTGAGCCTTTATCTTTAGTACCACTTAGACAAGGAGTTACGTCGACAGCTCATTTATCAAAATTAGTCCAGGAGCTAGGGGCTTTGTTATTGATCTTATACAAGCCATGTTCGGAATCATCTTTTCTTAACTTTGTTTCTCAGCTACTTTAAAGCTAAGAATTTTATCGGATTTTTTTGTCTGTTAGTAGTTGTCAAATAGTTTTATCTCCTATAACAGGAAATTAAATATCGTCATTGCCAAAAACCTGATAAACGTCAGCCTAAATCTCTGCCTGGCCCTTCAAGGAAAGCGTGAACATATATTTAACATTCGAAAACACAGATTTTTTGTCGAGAAACAAGTGCATAGCTACACGTCTCGTTTTAGCAACTGCTGCGACATTTCAACACCTCAACAAAAAGCGACCTTGCGGTCAGCTCGAGAGTTCGCCCTTACTATAATTTTGTCATCTGCGACCAATGAACGATTTCTAATCACTGTACTGTAGTAGCCTTGAACCGTTATCTATTTTCTATTTATATACCTTCTAATTGACCTTAAAAAGCCCTACGAAATTTAACAGTAAGTAATTTTCAATCGATTTTTTTGTGGTGGAATTCTTGAGAACCTTGAATTGTAACTTTATTGATAATAATAGATTATAGGTACGTACTGTAATTGACAAAATATCGTAAACTAATTTATTTACGTTTATTATTAACCCCGGTGACCGCTGTACCGTAAAATAAAAGTAATGGTAGAATTGAACGGTAATAACACTTTTTATTCTCAATTTAGAAATGTTTAATGGCGTTCGTAAAGGTTACGCATTTTTTTTATTTATTAACTAACTGCGCGCCGTGGTTTTACCCGCATTAGTCTCGATCGCGTGGGAATATCGGGATAAAAAGTACTTATCCTATGTCCTAATCCAGGTCATAGCCCATGTGCCAAATTTCATCCAAATCTGTTCAGCCGTTTTAGCGTGAAAGCGTAACAAACCAAAAAACAAACAAACTTACTTTCGCATTTATAATATTAGTTTGTATTTAAATAAATTAAAGAGCTGTTTTATTAATGGATAGATTATTTTTAGTCCGTGGAAACGTATAAAAATGTCTTCAAAACGTGTTGACATAAATCACCATCTTTAATGTCAAATGTGTTTGAAGAAACTTCCTGATATACCACTAGGTATTGAATCAACGAACTTTTATGAGATTACTCAACTGTGCCTCGCGGTTTCACTTGCCTCGCTCGGTTCCTAAAGCTCATCACACTCATCGAAGATAAATATAATAAAGCGTTTAAAGATACTTGGGTTGCGGGAAAGTTAGAGGCCGTTGCCCCTGGCAACGTACAGGCAACTGAAGGAACACGGGTGGGTTTTAGTCAGTAAAAGTCTGACACGCCCTTCCGCTTCGCCCAGAGCGGGAGACGTTATAAATTGATGATTTAGCACAAAAAAAAAGTGTCTGGTGGTCCATTGAATACGGTGAGCGATATGTCGAAGATATACCGCTCATCGATTTTGCTAGCTAATTTAATTTGACCCTATAAATTGCATTTTACGGCCAATTTGATGGTGAAAAATCAATGTTTTTTTTGCTAGGATCCACGGGCTCAAGCGGTTAAAAAAGTAACACAAATAAGTACTTACTTTAAATCCGAACTAATATTATAACTAGCTGTTGCCCGCGACTTCGTCTGCGGACCAGGACGAAAAGTACCTAGTGTATGTCCTTCTCTAGGTAAGTAATAATAGATTATACTTATAACAAACGAACTCATTTTCGCATTTCTAATATTAGTTGGATGCCAAAGTGAGTTAAAACAGATGAACGGATTTAGATGAAATTTGGCACATGGGTAGACCATGACCTAGGCTAGGACATAGGATACATTTTATCCCGATATTACGTTCCCGTGGCATAATTTCCGACCTCCACGCGGGCGAAGTTGGGGGCAAAAGCCCGAGCTGATAGTCCTCTATACGAGTAAATGCCTATTTGTTATCTAAAACACAATCTTATAAGAAATCCTGTTGTGTTAACATTTAAGTGGAGCCATTAATAACTGTTTTATAACCATTAATAATTATTTATAGGCACATTCTTTGGCATAAATTATTTTAATATAGTTATTTTTAAACATGCTCTACCGCAGACCATCTATTCAATTGGCATTATCCGATTTCTACTGCGTATTAGCACGTATTAGGTAATCTGCGTTCGCAAATTATTTGCCAAACATGTAAACAAACACGAGTTTTAGGAAAAACAACTAATGTCTACACATATGGTTCAGTTTGCGCTACAACTTCATATTTTGTATGAAATGAATTTGAATGAATTAATCTAAAATCAACTTTATTTGTATTGAACTAAAGTTAATGTTTGTTTAAGTCGAAATAACATCAATTGGAAACAAGGATTTAAAGAGATTTACGTAATGCACGATCAATCAGAATTTGAATCGTTTTGAAACAGATTGCTAATCCATTGCTTCATAAGTTCGAAAAAAAATCTGCTCTACAACGTAAATAACGCAATGAATATTGTTGAACTGTCAAAATGAAACAGATTACTCGGAATTGTTTACGAAAATGTGTTAAGTAATTTGTAGATAGCAGTACCTACCCTAATTACGTAATCCTTACACGATCAATCGGAATTTAAATAAAATTGAAACATATTGCTAATCCATTGCTTCATAAGTTCGTACAAAAGATCTGCTCAATAACGTGAATAATGCAGTGAATGTCGTCGAACTGCAATGTCAAAATGAAACAGCTTAGTCGGAATCGTTATCGAAAATGTTTTAAGTAATTAGATAGCGATGGCAACTCATGGTAGAGGTACAGTACCTCTACCATGAGTTGCCATCGAAATTTACTCGCTAGCGCTAGCGTATTAACCCGTTCAGTGCCGGGAGCCCTCTTGGTTCACCTAGTCGCATATGGAATACCGGGAGCCCTCGCGGTGGGCTCATTTTAAATGTTGTTTTTTCTTAGCGAATACAGCTGGCATTATAAACTGTGATAGTAAAATCTGATATTATAATTTATAATTTAATTACTCGTATCAATAAAAAAATTGCTCACTGTTACAAATATTCACACAAATTAACTTCGTTTTACAGTGGTTTATAATACGGTTTTAAACCTAATGCCGTAGACCGTCAGCGATGGTTAACTTTAGCGCAAACGAAATGCCGGTGACCCTCCCGGAGGGTTTACTTCCAATATGTATGGCGGCATGACGTATGAGCTCTATGAAAAGCGGGTGGAGTTGGAAGTGTTGACGTAGATCAAACTGATTTCGATAATGCTCGCACCATGAGTTTTACGGAGTCTCATGCAGGCGCTAAGGTAAGCTCGATAGATCGTGTCACCTACAGTGTGACCATTTCATAAATGGCGAATCTGCCACAGACTGGGCAAAAAAACTGCCAAAATCTGCCACACTTGGCGCCAAAAATGCCAAAAATATGCCTTCATGGAAACGGAAAAAATAGACACAAATTCAATGAAATATCATTAATCAACAAAAATATTTTACAATTTTCATATGCATTATTATACCTAATAATAATAAAAAAAGGAAAATTCTAATAAGGTTATGTGAATTTCCTTGAAGTCTTTTAAATCTGCCAAAATCTGCCACTTTTGTAAATCGTCAGCAGGATCTGCCACAGACAACATTTTGGAGCGAAATCTGCCAAAATGGTAGAAATCTTCCACACTGGTCGTCTAGCTAACTTCATTCTTATGTTTTGTTTCTATCTTTCTCAGTAATAAGAAGAGGGAACGGCTCATATGATCAAAACGTCACATAAGTAGTGATGTGTCGGGAGAATATTCTCACACGGAGAATATTCTCGGATCGAGAATGTTCTGCAATATTCTCGAATATTCTTTTCGACGGAGAATATACGAGAATTTAAAAATGGAAGTAAAATTGCTAAA
The DNA here is from genome assembly GCA_948150665.1 of Conistra vaccinii. NCBI lineage: Eukaryota > Metazoa > Arthropoda > Insecta > Lepidoptera > Noctuidae > Conistra > Conistra vaccinii. The sequence continues at coordinate 11,464,121 of OX411327.1, read as the reverse complement.
TTTTAATACAATAAGTTTCGATTTCAAGGTCTAAAGTAAACTTCTATTGTTGTTATTTATACTTTACTCGAAAAAACGTTACTGTATTATGTTTCGGACTGGAAATGGCGCCGATTCTCTTGTACACCGAACTAAACTATCACTAAACACTATGACACACTTGTGTCACTTTAGTCTATTTCAGAATGGGAAATCCTCGTTTGACAGGACTAAACTAAATTTTGGTGATTTTTAGTCTAGTTTAGAGGCATTTGTGACAAGAAAATCGGCACCAATAGCGACTCCACGTGGTACTTATTTGTCCTACCCCGTGATTTTTTTTAGAGTTGGAAGGGCGCTGGGGGGCACTCTCGACGTGTTTTATACGTAAGTTTTCACTTTTTGTATGGAAAATATGAAAAATGTTTGCTTACATGATGAGTTTTAAGGGTTTATGAGTTTCATAAAGGGGGTCGAAATTTTCATTATTCTGCGATAGGGCACACTTTTTTCGAAATATTAGCAAAAGAAAAGAAAAAAAAGACAGTACTGTTTTTGCATCCGAAGTCGAGGTGTTGGTGTGATTTTTAAAACCCATAAACCCTTAAACTCAACATGCAGGTAATCATTTTTAAAATTTTCCTTGATATTTTTCATATTTTCCATACAAAAAGTAAAAATTTCATATAAAACACATCGGAAAAAACCCCCAAAACTCAACATGTAGGTAACTCATAAAGATCGGAGACGCTACGCTCGAAGTTGTAGACGAGTATGTTTACCTAGGACAAACTGTCCAGCTAGGTAGGTCCAATTTCGAGAAAGAGGTCAATCGTCGAATCCGACTCGGCTGGGCAGCGTTCGGGAAGCTACGCAATATCTTTTCGTTCCACATACCACAGTGTCTCAAGACGAAAGTCTTTGACCAGTGCGTGTTGCCAGTGATGACTTACGGCACTGAAACGTGGTCGCTCACAATGGGCCTTATTAGAAGGCTAAAAGTCACCCAAAGAGCAATGGAGAGGGCTATGCTTGGAGTTTCCCTACGTGATCGAATCAGAAATGAAGAGATCCGCAGGAGAACCAAGGTAACCGACATAGCCCGAAGAATTGCCAAACTTAAGTGGCAATGGGCAGGACACATTGCCCGCAGAACAGATGGCCGATGGGGCCGAAAGGTTCTGGAGTGGCGACCGCGTACCGGAAGACGTAGCGTTGGAAGGCCTCCCACAAGATGGACCGATGACCTTGTAAAGGCCGCAGGAATCCGCTGGATGCGGGAAGCACAGAATCGGTCGAAGTGGCGGTGCTTGGGGGAGGCCTATGTCCAGCAGTGGACGTCTTTCGGCTGATATGATGATGATGATGATATTTTCCATACAAAAAGTGAAAAATTCCATATCAAAACACGTCGACGTTGCCCCCCTGCGCGCCTCCGGCTCTAAAAAAAATTCCCAAGGTAGGGCAAACAAGTACCACATGGAGTCGCGATTATCAAATTCGATTTTAGTTGCGTCAACATTATTTTTGATTGTTATTTTGTTTTTAATTATTTGCACCATAAACCTTTCTTATAATGTTGTTTTCTTATTCATTTTATTAATGCTGATTATTTTAAACCCATAAAGTTCGTTTTAATACAGAAATCATACTTTAACATTACAACTTTAGGAAATTTAAGAGAATTTATGAGAATTTTCTCGATAATATTCTCGGGAATGTTCTGGCTCAGGAGAATTTACTGAGAATTTAAGTTGAGGTGTAGTTTATTTTAAACTCAAACTTCGTAAAACGTTCAAATGCACTAAAAACTATTAGTCTAAAAAAAATACCGATTCAATACAGTCATCCAATTTTTTAATTCTCATAAGTTCCCTACCAAAAGAATGTTCTCGAGAATTTAACAGCAAAGTTCTCGCAAGGAGAATATTCTCGAGAATTGCCCATCACTACACATAAGGTATCGCTATGGTAACAATGTTATGACAGTCAATAAATATCATGAAACAATCCGACTAAATAGAAAGGTTGGCAGTTAGTGCACCTTTTTATGGTATTTAGGGGTTGTTGAATTTTTATTCCTTATAGGTAATAATTATTTACCTCTATTCAATTTGTAATTTTGTTGACAATGTGTGATTCGCGGCGTTATTTATTTAAATTTAAAATGAACTATGTTTACAATAATAGTGTTGCGGACGGCAGAGGTACCTACAGTACCGCAGGCAACCTGGGACGATCTCCCACTGATATTTGATGTGCGCTCCCTGCTAACTGACCCTCGGTGAATCCGCTGGCTGCACAACCACCACGGACCCCTAAATACGTACCTAGGTTGGGTACCATAACCCACAGTGACCACGATGAGGACTATATTGAGGCAGCGAAATAAAACACTGATTTACTATCTTGAATGATTCCGGAGAATTCGGCTTTTCTTGGTATGTTTCTTCTTTGGTGGCTGAGCTCCGTATTTAAGTGTATTATCTAGGGCTGAACTGCGACTGAATTGCCCACAAAATGGTACCTACGCCTTTTATAGTAAGTAAATCCGTTAGGATATTGTGGTGCAAGCCGAATTCTTGGAATTGTGCATTTATTTATTTCTTATTAGAATTTCTTACAATCTTTGTAGATTATTCGTATAAAACACTATACAATTAATTAACTTATGTAGTTAAAACTTTTAGAACAAATCGGTCCCGTCGGCGTCGCCGGCAAATAGAATATTTTGTAAGAGAACTAAATAAGATAGTTTCTTGAAATTTACGTTCTTCCAGTCGTTGGCCTCCAAATTTTGGGGCCACTAACATATTCCATGCTAAATAATCTCTTCCAGACATTATTTTGCCTTTAATATACCTAAAAACGTATATAATTTGAATGTAAACATGTTTCACACGTCAAAATGGTAGTGAGCAACGTAACTACTATCGCAAGCGTATTTTTCGATAGCGTCTGTCGATTTAGTGACTCATGGTGCCGTTTTGCGTTAGTAACGTTAGCGACTATCGAATAGATTACGTTAGGTTTCTTACCTATCGAAAACTATAGTGCTCTTGGAACAAATTTTAATTCTTTCTGTGACCGCTAGGGGCGCTGTACAATATATTTTCATATAAATCATTTACGGGGACGCTAGCAAGTTTTGACATTATCGAAATGTATTTGATTAACGTTAATACGCTAGCGAGTTTAACGCTAGCGAGTAAATTTTCGATGGCAACTCATGGTAGAGCTACTGGTCATGATTAAAATACGTATTAATAAATTAAACCCCAAAATACATCAACCCCAATACACACACAATCAAAAGTACCTTCAACGATATCAAATATAATTTTTACTCCACATTTGTAACTCATGCCGTATTTTAACACACTGTCTCAAAAAAGTAATTAAAAGGACATATTAAATCCTACAGCAGACTAACTATGTATGTATGTATGTATGTATGTAATATAAAACTAGACTCTATTTTCCTCAATCCAATTCAATTAACGCAACTGGCAGTCATCCTACACTCAATGAAGTAACAATTTTCATTCAATGAATCAACAGAAAACCAATCGTTAGTTAATTAAAACTACCGTAAAACTCAAGGTTATTTCAAGTACTTTTCATTTCATAATCTATGGGTAGGTACGTAGATTTACGTGCTCTTTGCAATATCAAATCATTATTTATTTAAGAAAAAGCCCAATAACACTTTGCCCCACCTGGGAATCGAACCCAGGACCTCATGTTCAGCAGTAGCACTTGTGACCACTACACCAACGAGACAGTCAAGCAAGGTGGATTCCCAATTTAGAATTAAAGCCTGATGATTTTGTACTATACACTCCATTTGTAATAAGATTAGACATTTATGCCCGTTTTCACCGGGAGGCTCTTAAGACATTTTAAGTGTTGGTTGATATTCGGCATCTTAGCGATAAGTGACAGTTCATTTGTTGTTGCAGGTGAATATTTGCAGAGACTGAACTACAACTGTCACTTAGGAAAGTGGCCCCTAAGTAGGTATCCCTTAATCTGGTGGAAAAAAAACTTAGGGGGGTCATTTAAGGAGTCTCTTAGGTTAAGAGATCCTTAGTAAGGAAGTGTTTGAGGGAACGATGGTGAAAACGGGCATTAGAAATCCTTAGTAAGGAAGTGTTTGAGGGAACGATGGTGAAAACGGGCATTAGATACCTAAACCTTTTTTACAGTCCGTTCAACCGATTTTGACTTCTATTGCGTTGGTGGCATGACAAATGGCAGCTGCAGTAAACAGTTGGTATTGTAACCACTTTTTTGCTTTTAATGCCATCATTATTCCTACGGTAGGTATAGAAGTCGGAATCGGTTGAACGGACTGTAAAAAAGGTTTGTTTATACCTATGTCTAATAGGATATCTATGAAAAACTAGATACCTATCAACTAAAATACTAAAGGAGCCACATTTACCTATGTACATTTCGTATCCTATCTTACACGTTTGATATTCCAAGAGACCTCGTAAAATATGATAGCAAAATATGAAACGATATCATGACATCAAATATGGACGGATTGAAAGTGGAAAACGAATCAAATCCTGCTTCAATCTCGTTCGGCTTACGTGTTCGTAGAAGTCACGAGTGTTGTTTTTGACATATTGCTTCTGTCGATGGGAATGTCGGGATGGTACAATCACAAGCATAAATATCTTACAGTTATGCAACATTTTAAAAAGCGTTTTTCTCGTGAAATAAAAATTGTCGCCCCTTACTTATTACATAGAACTTAAACATAAAGCTGATGAAAATATGTGGGTGTAGGTATGTAGGTACTATACGTACACCTCTCCCAACACTTCGGGGAAACAAAACAAGGCGTACTTACTTCATGTAAAAATTGCAACTTTGAAAACATACATATGTCATAATAGCATGGCTTTGAGAATAGGTATGTACATGTTCATAATACCGTAAAATCTATCAATACTTTAGGAGAAAATCGCTTTTAAGTCTTGCGTAAATGTAAGATTTATGCTCGTAACTGTACAGTCGGCAACACATATACCTACACTGATACAAAAATAATAGAAATATTTAGGTACAACAGCGGTCAATGGCGGTTAACCACTTTTCACCCTTATCACAGATTAGTAGGTACCCGTAAACCCTTGTTTGTTTTTTTGTTTAGATTTTTTTTTTATTATTAACATACAAAATATACATAGCTGTAGTACTTAGAAAATAAAGTAACAGTAACACTAATATTAATAACAAACACTTTCACAGGCTAGAAGCACCCTTATAAGTATATAATAATAATGGTTAGAAACTTATTACAGCATGAGGCTTTAATTAATTAAATATTTAACATTAACATTATTGTGAAATTATTGTTTTAATTTCATTTATAAAATGAGGAGGTAGCAGCAAACCCTTAATAACAAGGTTGAAAACAGATCCACCGCCAGTGTCCGCGATGAAAAAAAAAAGCTTTACAAGAATTAGAGATGAATTATAATAATAAATAAAAACGTTTATTTCAGAATCACTTCCAAATTTGATAGAAACAATGTAAACTTATACTAGTGTTAGAAGGTATCATTTATTCTAGGCTGCGTGAGGCACGCCGATCCTGGGGAATGCCTACTTGACTGCGAGCAGTCGTATCCACTGCCCATTTAGGCATCTACCAGCCAACGCACTAAGAATAGTGTTGGTGTTGACGCGAACAGGGCGTAGACAATATTCGCGTCGGCAAATATGCCGGACGAACACGCTACAAAAACGTGGCAGCCCCATCAACACCCGGAACGTGTTGTTTATATTGTGTGCGCAGGCCACTTTAAACCCTTTACGGAAAGATTAACAAACAAGTCTAACCATTACATTTTTTTCTTCCACAGAGCAATTTTCATCCTCCGAAGAAATGACGAGCGAGCGCTTGCTGCGGCGCCCGAAGACAAACCGAAGGAGAATGAAATCACTCGTTTTTGATAAATATTTATTATTGCTAAGCGTTAAAGTTAATTATAGTTATGCGAAAAATCTCAATAAAATTAAGATTTGTATAGAATCGTGTATTTTAATTTTACATTCCCGAACGAATACAAATTAAAGATAGACGAAAAATCGTGTTATTTGTTTTTAATTATTACCTACTTAATCCATTTTATAGCAGTACCTAACTAGCTACAGTCGAAAAAAAACCAGTGAATTGTCAATGGGTAGGCTTTTGAAGTTTACAGTTGAAACTATCTGTCACAAAGTCGAATAGACCTTCCGCCTACCTACCTAAAGCAACCTACCTGCGAAAACCATTCAGCGACGTGTTGGGGATATAGGTAGAGTTAGAACAATTGCGAAGAGTAGGTACCCATAAAGTTAGAAGTTACAGTAGGTACCTACTTGCCAAAAAGATTGTTAAAGAAATAAATAGAATACAATCCAATTGCTTGTAGCTACATCCAATCTTCTTTACAACCTCAACACTTCTTGCACGTTTTTCATGAATGTAGCACGTTCTTCGTTTTTATTATAATTAATTCTTTAATAGATAGGTAGGTATATACAGTATGTTAACTAAAAGAGAGCGTTCCCGTTTACCCGCATTAGTATACGAGTCCATACATGCAAAAAAAAAATAACATCGAAAAAGAAAAAAACTTTTTTGTTTATTACCTAATTACTAAAATATACATATTTTTTTTATATTATACGTAAAAGAAACACTCTGTACACGCGCACTTCGCGTCGCGTCTTTTGATCAACGTGGAAAGACAAGAGCGCGTGTACCTACAGAGTGTTTCTTTTACGAACCAATTAAATCTTCGATCAAATAAAATCTTTAGTTCTCGGTTGAGCACCTGGTGGATAGTAGGCACCCATGCTTACGACGAGAGCAGCAAGCACTGCTTACGGTGACGCTGCTGAAGGCGGCAGACTCGTAGCCAAACTCTGGGCAGACTCAATTTAGATTTCGATCGACACGCTAAGAAGAATATTTTAGTAAGTTAAGTACCCACCTCATCGACATCTTCATAACCTTTTCCCAACTGTTTTGGGGTTGGCTTCCAGTCTAACCGGATGCAGCTGTTCCCATTTTACATGGAGCGACTGCCTATCTGATCTCCAAAATCCGGGGGTAACACGATACCCCATAGAGAAGACTGGTTGTCAGAGTTTCGGGGTTCCGACTACCCGTAACGACTGTCACCCCACGTCCTACGTCAACCTATATTTATTAGTTAGCAACAACTCTGTCAAAGAGGCCAATGGTTACAGTTACCAAGTTCTGAGCAAAATGTCTTTGAAAAACCAACGTTTGCATGATAGTGAGACGAATATTTAAGTATTTTTGTTCGAAAAATAAAAGGCTTTGAATATGGACGAGTAAACGTTTGTAGATGAGTTAATTATGATTAAACCTTCAGCTGTCATTAACGAGACACAATAGAATTTTAATTGTTATGCCCACCTGATGTCCACTGTAACGGTCAAGCGTATTTGCGCCAATGGCTGGTGTGGAACAAAATGTGGGTTGTTGTGGATGAGTTCGGATTCTGCGTGTAATTTTCATTTTTTGTAAACGTTTTTCTAATTTTGTTGTAATTTGGATGAAAGGAAATTATGGAGACTATGTACCTATTGGGTTTGGATGAAGTCAGATCTATAAGTTATTTTCTGTTAGTGTGTAGTGAAGTTACAGCTTTGAATGAATGGAATCGTTTGTTATTTACGACTGCCTATCTGATCTCCAAAAACCAAGGGTAACACGATGCCCCATAGTAAGACTGGTTGTCAGTTTCGGGCTTCTGACCCGTAACGACTGTCACCCCACGTCCTAAGTCTACCTACATCTTAGGTATTTATAACACCACAGATTAATACAGATGGGACACTCCGCTAAATCATTTTAAATAAAAAGCGACTCTTGCTAAGACAAAATAAAGTGCAATTCAGGTCGCACAGCGCTAGTCACCTACAGTAAGGTATATTCACCTAGAAGTTGCCTATCTTTCTGTCGCGTAACTCTTAGATCTTCTGCGCACCGAGCATGGCCTACTGTGAGATAGCTTGAGTGACACATTTTATCACAATTTGGGCGATAAAACAGTTTTGTCACAAATGCTACCACGGCGGCGTGAGATAATCTCTTGACTTGTGACATAACTTCTTGACGTTTATTTGGGACTCAATATGTCTTATTTGCTACTATGAGCGCACCAATTTTGTCACAAATGCCACATTATGACTGTCGTCCGTACGTCAAAAATGAATTAGTTCACAACAAAATTAAAAAGTTGTAAAACTGTATGATCCTGCACTGTATAAACGTGTTATTTTATTTGGTCGCATATTCAGATGATCATATACATTTTTTTTTTTTTAATTTACTGTTTCACACTTTGAAGTTAGCAACAAGAAAGGTATGTCGCGCCTCAGATTTTAACACTTGGTTGACCCGTGCTAGCATTTAACACAAATTGTAAGATATGATAAAATTTATCATGTCTTGTCACAAACGTCTTGTGTACGGCCCTGTGCTAGCCCCGCTGACCAATAAGGCCCAGCAAGACGGGCCCGCCGCGTACTAGTAAGTTCATACCTAAACTGCGGAGTGTCCCATCTGTATAATCTGTGATACTTAACACAAAGTTCAGAGTTGACACGGAAACGAGCCCTATCAGTAGTTACCTACTGTATACAATATTTATTTATTTAATTAGTAGGTAGCTACATCGAGAAACAATTTATCATTGTTTATAATAATGGCTTATTGAAGATAACCCAAGACTCGATAGTCGTCAGTTCATTGCCTTTGGGTTTTTGTCTGATCGTAGACCCTTGTCACAATGTAGGTAGTCTGTGTGTACCTACCTACCTACTGCGACAATCACCGATGTGGCTAAAGCCGGCAGTGTCGTGTTGCCAACTGAGAAAATGCGGGTTTGGGGTTTGTAATCATAACCCAGAAACTCCCAAGTAGGTAGGACCTATCCAGTAAAAGAATTTGAACCTAACGAACAATAGGTATAGTAGGTAGGTAGGTAAGTAGTTAATTTTTTTTAATGTTTTTTTTTTGTTTTTTTGTTTCCCTAGTACTTATGCAATAATTCTTATGTACTTATGCAATAATTCTTATTTCCATACAGTAAGTACCTAATATTGCTAAATTTATCAAAATAGGGAAATATTTGACAGCTATTTGCAACGTTGCCCACTTTTAGTAGGTAGGTACGTATAAACGCTCTTTACTACAAAAAATCTGCTTCAAACAAAGAATTATCTACCCAAAATTATATGGATTAGATACTAGAATTTAAATAAAGGACATAATTAGGCCATTGTAACAACAAATACCATTAATTTGGGGTATTTATTATCAACATTTGACACGTGATTAGCATTTGCTTTATTGACAAACGATTAGCATTCATTTGTTTTAAAAGATTGTCTTTTCTGAGCAAACAGATCCTATAATCTAGTTGATACATTTTCACGAATACGCGTCATGTATTCAGTGCAATTTCAAGGGTTTCAGGTTATATCTACCTATGCGTAAAAAATCTGAAAAATCTAAAAAAATCTAAAAAATCTGCTGCTCCATACATTTTGACCGCGTAGGTATTGCACTTTTCTATGAAACAGCTGTTTTTTTTTTTAATAACCGACGAAAAATTTCAACGCACGGGGGTTCAGAATCATGTACTGAATCCATGGTAACCGGCTTCGCGTCGATGTCCCTGCCACCCCGTATGGTAACCCTGCATAACACACGCTCGTGCTTTGCAACACAATTTGTAATAGGACCTACCTAGAGGATTCATTAGTTCGGGTTTCTGACTATTTGGATGGCTCTTAATTAGAAACCAAGTCTTCTCTTAGTATTGTGTTTCTGAAACTTGACTGGGGACTTACCTACAGTAAGTAGATTTATATTAAACTTCAGTGATTCGCCCTTCGAGATTACACTTATTATTACTTGTAGTAGCACGGACATGTGCTGTACAAACCGTGAGTTTGTATCATGAATTTATTAAAAACTGTTGGTCTATTGTTTGAGAAGCTCCATATGAAGTTAGCTTCACATCCTAAGCTCCCCAATGAACTGATGTCCACGCCGACACCAATTTTAGGCTTGCTTTTGCGCTTGCTTGTGCCGTTGTACACGAGGCTACTTCCACACCCACTTCCGCGGATGCATCACCTCTAGAACATGCGTCTACGGAAAGTATCCAAGAGTTAGAGCCTTATATTTTGTGTTTACTTGGAGAAGTACTGATAGTCAAAAATGATACATAGTCAAGATTTATAGTGTTCCTTACCATTTAAAATTAGCCCCGGCTCCAACACTTAATCCTAAAATCAGAGCAGCGGTTAATGAAGGTCCTTAGAGAGAGACAACATATTGTCTGACAAACAGAAGGTATTATCTTCTACCTTAATCTATGTAGCCAACACAATCACTGCTTGCAACATGAGTCTTGCAAACTGGCTCTCGCGATGAGGACATTAAAATCCCTTAGTGATGCCGCAGATTTTTATGTCACACACATTATAGTGAGACACAAACAAGAAGAAACTTTTTACTGTCATGTGCCTTAACAAAGAAATTAAGGATAATGTGGACCTTAAACGTGATCACATACTATTCGGTAATGATCTCCAAGACTATTTAAAATACATGAAAGCCATAACATATAAGAACAAGCACAGAGTTAAAACTTACAGCTGCTAAGCCAAAATTGCCACCCAAAAACATGCAACCAAAGGAACCAACGTTGAGGGCTTTAAACTGGAGGGGCCTGCCACCGCCGGTCAGCAGTCAGCATCGCCGCATGCCACCGAGACAGACCGCGACAGCTGGTGGTGTTCCGCGGCAACACAACCGGAATCCAGGTTATTAGCCGAAATGGACAATACACAGGCGGGTAAAAAGTTCTTTCACCATCATTGGTCGCAAATCACCAATGATCCTGTGATCTTAATTTTATTAATATACATATTAATTCTAAGTCTGATTCAGATGAACTGCTCATGACTAAATAAATTAATAATGTTCTTAGTATTGGTGCCATAAGTGAACCATGTGATGGTCAATTTTTGTACAAATATTTTCCTTGGTATGAAAACTAATGGGATAAATAAATTTATTTTAAATGTATCTTTAAATAGAATCATCATTGCACCACATTTCAAACTTGAAGATTACATAACTGCTATGAGACTCATTTCAAACAGTTACATGTGTTCTATTGACCAGATGCATATTTTTCTATCAACAGTGAGTCTAGATTTTTATTTTGCAGTTTTATTGGTCGGAGAAGCTGTCTGCATTTCAAGTTTTACCATTTGGTATCAATAAAGCTACTTTTGTGTTTACAAACACTATGCGTCCAGTAATGCAATTTCTGCGTAATCGAGGCTTATTGACTGTTATTTATCTGTTGTTATTCGGAAATACTTACATGGATTGCAAACATAATTTTGAAATTTCACAAAAAATTCTTCAATCATTAGGTTTCACAGTAAACCTAAAAAGGAGCATTAGTATACCTAAGCTGAACTGCAACATTTTTAGGTTTCGTTTTCAATTCCGAGAATCTTACGATTACCTACCTAGCATTCCAGTAGAAAAGAAACGTAGAATTAAGAATGAACTTTTACATTTCTCTAATTTAAAAAGATGTAAGTTATGTAATTTTGCTCACTTGATATTATGACTGTTATTATTAATTTGCTCAGCTACGCAATACGGCTGGCTATACACTTAAACATTTCGAGAGAACTAAGTATCTTAGTTTAAAACAAAATGATGATTACAATCAATACATTAACTTAAGGGTTACTTTGACTGTAACTGTGGCTTAGTAATTTTAACAATTACGCCAGCCCTACTCGATCCAGTGATTATATGTATAAGCTGGAAATATACTCAGATACGTCTCGAATTGGTTGGGGTGTCAGTTGCTCAGGCTAGACGGACAGCGCCCAGCGGACAATGGTCTAGCGGGGAATTAACTCAACACATTAATTATTTAGAACTGACGGCGGCATTCTTTGTGTTAAAGATCTTCGCCAATGGAATACTTTTTTAACTGTGAAATACTTTTACAAATCGATAATTCTACTGCAATTTCTTATATCTATAGGATGGGCGGCATACAATACCCCCACATTAGTTCTCTTAGTCGTGACATTTGGCAGTGGTGTGAACAACAACGTTTCTTTGTCTTCGCTTCATATATATAAATTAGTTCTTGGGATAACTATTATTGCAGACGAAGAATCCCGCCGCATAATATATACGATACTTTTCCAGTTTTATGTAAAAGATTTAATTGGCCTGAAATTGATTTGTTTGTTATTTAATAATAAATTTTCCAAATTATTTGTTTCTTGGAATAAAGATCAAGAAGCATTTAGGGTAGATGCTTTCACCTTGAAACGGTCCACTTATTTTTTTCTACGAATTTCCTCCATTTTGTTTAATTTTAAAAGTTTTACAGAAAATGATTCTTGATAAGGCTGAAGGTATTGTTGTGGTCCCTCTCTGGCCAACTACAGCCTTAAGTATCCACTTTTAAGGAAGTTGGTAATTACTAGTTCAATTGAATTTACACCTAATAAAACATTCTTGTCATTCCCGTACCGTGTGGTACATCTGATGAAATGTCTGATGCAGGGATCCGCTTCAGATGCTGCGGATGTTGGCGTCTCTAGCTGGTAGTACTTTAAAAAACAGTATTATTATTATTTGGTTAGACACACTAGCAGCTAATTAGCTGATGCGTGTGTATCAAAACACTTGGAAATATTTCGTCTATCCAGTCGATTCTAATATAACATTTGTTTTAATCGATGGTTTACCTTCTGCCACGATAAAAACTTAAATTTATTTCAAACATCAGTTGCTAATATGAATAAATATAATAACGAGAAGTTTTTAGTTAAGTAATATCATAGATTTAATCAACCAATATTGATTCTTCCTTATTTCGACGAAAGACCGTGCATTTGTCCTGCTAGAACTTTAAAACAATACTTAAGTGTATCGGCAGACAAGAGAAAACCTAAACGTAACGAAGCCTTTTCAATAATGTAAGCTCACAATCTTTTAGCCGTTGGATCAAGTGAAAGCGGCAGAACATCATTCTGTCTTTAGCGCGCACAGTACGAGACATGCAGCTACATCTGCCGCCAATAGGCTAGGGGTTAGTATAGATATTATTAAAAGAACTGCGGGTTGGACCGGCAGATCAGAGACTTTTATAATAGAGAAGTAGCTGCAGATACCTCAGATGCCTTTGCTCGGTCCCTTTGTAGGATAGCCTCGATTAACGAATGATAATAACAATTTTTTCATATTATGTATTTGATGGATGTGCCTATTTGGTTTTCATACCTTGTGTTTTTTATTATATTTCGTAACGTAGGTATATTATAATGTATAAATGTATGTGAATTTGTATTTTTTCCCTACATAATATATGTAGTTTCCTCTTAACTATTTCGTGAGACTCTAAACATCTACAAGTAATAATAAGTGTAATCTCGAAGGGCGAATCACTGAAGTTTAATAGAAAGTCAAACGAACTTACCTGTAAGTGACGTTCGATGACTATTAAACGATGTGATTCGCCCGAGAGATTACACTCCCTCCCTGACCCTGATCAAGATCCTCCCCTGACTTGCACGAAATAGTGGCTAGCGATGGTCAAAGGGGAAAACGTGTATGAGATACCCACATTAGGGTGCATAAAATAATCTTTGAATTGTTGCTCTAAAATAGTGTAAGATGGCAGCACATGTCCGTGCTACTACAAGTAATAATAAGTGTAATCTCTCGGGCGAATCACATCGTTTAATAGTCATCGAACGTCACTTACAGGTAAGTTCGTTTGACTTTCTATTATAACCGAATGAAAAATGGCCGACCAGTAGGTATAAATGTACCTACCCACTTAACGGGCGTAAGAATACCCTTAACGAAGCCGAGTCAGTTGTTCTTCCCTTTATAATGTTTTTTTTTTTTGTACTGGACCATACTTGGGAACCTATTGGTTACGGAAATATAAGGCTTTGACCTTTAATATCTCCGTAACCAGAGGGTTCCAACATTTTTTACGTATGTTTTTTAAGAAATTAAGTTTTAAATGTTATAAATTAACTTTAAATACTCGAACGATCCCTGTATGGACCCATTAGCACAATGTTTTGCGTGCGTGACATTGCGTACTATGGTAAGGTACCTACACAGCGAATTCACACCAAAAATAAAAGTAGTTTCTCAGCATCCATTTTTTGTACTTTGATGTACAGAATTGGTAGCTGACGGCTTCGTGTCTATAACTTACTCAGTTTAGGTCACGTCATTCGGTACTTAATGGGTCTATGTTATAACTTTATCTAAATAACATCAGTGTTGGGTACCTTTGTCAATTAGTCCGTCGTTTTTGTTTATAGTTTGTTAAGTGCCATCATCCATTATCTTTAACCTGCTGGTTACACGAAACTCCAATTTTCTTTTCCTATTAATTTGAATATGAAGTTCTGTTAATAAGTACCTACCTAATTGTTTTATTTCGGTATTTAGGTAAAACGGGCTGGTATCCGCAACTCCACGTCAAAGCGCGTATTTTGCGTACTTCCGGTATTTATCGCCCTTCAAGAAAACTTAAGAAATTGAAGAAGGCTGTGTTTGTGTTAAGAGGGTGCATCCTAAAAGTTGGCAACGTCGTAAATAACTGTCACCTGTTTTGATTAATTTGGAAATAATACTGTATGGAAATAAGAAATGTGGCTGACTAACCAACTAGAATATTAATAATGAATTGCAATTATAACATTGAATTTGATGTTGTACCTGTTTTATGTGTTAAAAAGGCAATTGGAAAGTTTCCAAATACTTTTTTACATCTAAAACTAACTATTCGGTGTTACGATATTAATTGTTGCATTTCATAATCAATATTCTAGTTCACTAGTTAGCCACATTTTTTTATTTCCATAATGAAATATTATCAAATTAATCAAAACAGCGAAATATTTGACATCTATTTGCGACGTTGCCAACTTTCAGAATAAACCCTCTTAAATCAAAGATCCCAAAAAATAAAACCCTAAATGCTCTACATAATCATAATTTATTATTTACAATCTAATATACAAACGTTACAAAAAAAAAAAAATGTACCTACAAAAATACTAAAACTTGAGTTTGAAGTCTTTCGACGTTGTCTTCGTGGCTTGTGCCCTGGGCCATTGCCGTTTGTCATCAATTAACATCTTGATGTACCTCCCTTGTTGATCCGAAGGCAGGTTCACACCGAGAGCCTCACAATTTCTTATAATCTCTGAACATCCCCGAATATCTCTGTTCCTTACTGTAACAAAAAATGTAGGTAGTTGTAGTATTTTTATCATCCGTTGTTTGAAAGAACTTGGATACTTATCGTAAGGTCATTGTATTGTTAACTGCTTATTTTATTTATAGATAGCTATACCTACTTACTGCCTATTATTGGTACAACGATATCACTAGGCTAAAATAACGGCGAATTACTAATGGTTTATTAAATTTTACATCGATAGGCATCTATTAAATTGGCATTGGGAACAGTCGATAAACCCTGACCTGACCACCTTTTTTTTTTTTATGTAGGAAATCATCCAATGACTACTACCGCTCTGGGCGGAGCGGAAGGGCGTGTCAGACTTTTACTGACTAAAACCCACCCGTGTTCCTTCCCTTGCCTTACCAGGGGCCACGGTTTCCCCTTGGGACTACCCGGCAGGCATCGGCCCTAGCGGACCCCGTCAGTTTTGCTGACATCTCTTTGAGGCGCGCGTGGAACACGACGCGCCGTCGACCCGGGCCTGGTCCTTATCGGACGGCGAGCTGCCCTCTGCTCTCCGTCCGCAGGCCCGCCTGACCTGACCACCTAGCCACCTTCACTTTATTTTATCTCTGTAATCCATATTAGACCGAAAAGCCTGCTCGGTGTCTAATACCGGGTTCACACGGTTCAATTTTAGTTGATCAACTGCTAATTCAAAAGCGATTTGAACCGTCTGAACAGACTTTCAATATAGGTAATTGAATTTCAAATTCTTTTTTATTGAACAATAAAAGTGGTCCAACTAAAATCGAATCGTGTGAACCCTATATTAATCCTAATCAAGAAGTGTCAGTTGCATGTGTTTGATCATGCGATCACATGCGATGTCATCATCGCATGATCAAACACATGTAACTACTAACGTAAACAAATTATCACGCACTGCTTATGTGTGCAAACTTAGTTCAATGCGACAACTCGTGTGAATGAAGTAGGTACAACTGTACAAACCACCTGTTGCATCGGAGACGTGCAGAGCTACGAACTGCAACTGCCTTCCAATTGGAACTACACAAGTATGAACTAGCTACTGACGAACAATGCTGAATCACGGGGTTGTCCGAAGTTCGTCATTCGTCGGGCTACGATTAAGTATTTGGCAAAAGTATTTATCTATTTCATACGCATCAAGTTCAAGCCCATTCAATTAACTTCATAGTTGTCATCAATTTGCGAAAACGAGTCTCAGCCAAAAGATACCTATTAAACATGTTATCAAAACTACATATTTTTTATAAGTAGGTTTTCGAAAGCTTTGGTTTCCTAGAAAAGCGGTTGGTTTACAATAACGGCCATCATGAAATTCTGTCATTTTTACCAGTAGGTAGGTATATTGCATTTAAGACGGATCTAGTCGCGGTCTCACCTGGCATCGTATCCGACATAGATAGTATCAGTGATGAGCAGTTAGAAACTGGTCTACATGGACAACGTCTAGTTCGCACGCACACAAACACCGTTTCCTAAGTATTTAAGTAAAACGAGCGCGTAAAAAATAACGAAAAGTACTTTGGAAAATAGAGTTTTATGAAAAAACCACTGCATAAATCAATTACAAATAAAATTTATTGAAATCTTCGATAATTGAGCTGTTGATTGCTGTTGATTGTTTTGCTGTTGATTGTTTTGCTGCCGATTTTGTTCTGGAGATTTCACACTTCTTTTATTACTTACTTATGCCCAAAATTAGCAAGAAAAACGAATCTTTGACGGCTCCTAAATTTTTAATGGCGTATTATATTACTGTTCTGTTTCCGTACTTACAGACAAAATTAACATTGAGACAAAACGATATCATGTTTAACTTTGGATGTGCAATGTCAAACAGTTGAGTAAAACCCTTCCGAAATTTGTATGGGTAAAATGTCAACTAGTTCCACCTTAAGTCAAGCCATGTTGCCCAATTATTTTAATCGCTAGATTTGCCCTCACCGAGATCAAACATGATTAAATAGCGTTTACATGACAATCAAGTGAAATCACTGCGTCATTGTGTGACAAAGGTATGAAAACGAAACGGAAATGCGACTATCTTTTGACGTGGTAGGACGAATCCACAGAACAGAAAAAACAGTAGAAGTCGTGTAACGCTTCTTTAGTATCGAAACCAGCGTACCCCAACTCACACATATGCAAGTTAATTGTATTTCGTAATACTAAGAAATCTTTGGTGTGATTGGTAGTTCAATATTGAAGGAAAGTAGGAAATAATGTCAGTCGTCGCTTATTTGAAAATAAACCATAATGTTAGAAGATAGAGTTGTTTATTGTCTACTCTTTTTACGTATTTATTACTTTATCCGTTTAAAGCGCACACGGAATAGTTCAATGAGCAAGTTACGCTACCCGCCGCTAGATGTCATTATAATAAATGCATTCAATTTAAAACTGTATTTCCTTACTGATAAGATTTATATTTGAGTAACGAGGTTATTACTATTAGTCCTCCTCTAGGAATGTACCACTGTCGCTGACTGATTTATCGACATTTCGTTTTATTTTCAAACAAAATAGTTAACAAACATATGAGTCGATAAATATTATTATGTTTGAAATCATTAATAATTTATTCTAATACATACTTACGATTTATTGAAAGTATAATTAAGAATTCTTATGTTAAACTACTGATCAGATTTTAATTATTCTATTAATAAAAAGATACAAGAGCTCGTGGCTAAGTAATAACAGCCGCACGGTTCAATCCATCAGGTTAAGCTACGCTTGCCGGGGTTGGTCAGTGGATGGGTCCGAGGCACGGAAGAGTGTCGGTATCTTTACATACCGAGACTCTTCCGTGCCTCGGAAAGCACGAGCCGTTGGTCCCGATTGTCATTCGTGGATCTTTGACAGTCGTTACGAGACGTCAGAAGTCCGAAAGTCTGATACTAGTCTTACCAAGGGGTATCGTATTATCCAGTTACTGGGTTGTGGAGTTCAGATAGGCAGTCGCTCCATATTAAATACTGGTATTCAGCTGCACCCGGTTAGACTGGAAGCCGACTCCAAGCTAGGAAGATTGATTTTATTGATAAAAAGATACACCCTGTGTTGTTTCTTTCTATCAATATAAATTAATTACGCGATAGATATAAAACTACGCGATTAGTTAATACGGGTACACAGCCTGCGCTTTCGCCTACCGCTACTCTAGTATTATGTTAAGCTTGACTTACTCCGTAAGGGACTTTGATGAAATTTGGTATACAGATAGATCTTTGATGTCATCATTGACTAACAAATAAGCCATTTTTTTACCGACTTAAAAAAAGAAGAAAAGACGGTCTGCTTAGCGCCAACAGTTGAATCCAACAGTGTGTTTTGTTGACACGCTGGGATACGCGATGGATGCGCTCTGTTGGATTTTCAATGCTCGGCTCAAAACAAAGAGTTGAAAATCCAGTGTACGAAAAAAAATTGCCTAGTTATTAATCTAGTTTACAGGCATTTGTGACAAGAGAATCGGCAGTGCCAGGTACTATCGCAAAAGTAATGAAAATTTCGACCCCCTTTATAAAATCCATAAACCCCTATAACACAAAATGTAGGTAATAATTTTTATATTTTATTTTCCACACAAAAAGTGAAAAATTTCATGTAAAACACGTCGAGGCTGCCCGCCCTGCCTGGCTCCGGGTCTAAAAAAATAAATTCACAGGGTATGGCAAACAAGTACCACGTGGAGTCGTGACGCGATTGTCAAATTCCATTTTAGTTGTGTCAATTTTTTTTTTAAATTTTGATATATTTTTTTGCAAAATCATCTCATAGCCAAAAGTAAGGAATTTTAGTGATAGTTTAGTTAGTTTAGTTCGGTGTACAAGAGAATCGGCATCACTGACCTATAAATTACAAAAAACGTAAGAAAATTTGAATTTCGCGGGCTACCTTAGCGCATCTCCCTTCAAATATCGATTCAATATCGATAACGGTAATCTCTAATTGAGTAGCTGACTGTGACGTGTGCCTAGTTGGAATCTTCGCGAACAATATGTTTGAGTTTAAAAGAAAGTAGACCTTAAATTGAATGACATAAAGCCAACTGTTCCTTGTATTGTTTCATAAAATATTATTTTTCAAATTTTAATCGAAATAAAATCAATGAAGACTTTTCGATGGTATGTTATACCTCCATTTGGTAAATTTTTGGTTCTGCTACCGTGTTTACATTCTAAAACAGCACAATAGGGCATCTTTGTAATTTTTTTTCAAGTTCTTATCTCCGTGACGGTCGTAAGAAGACTGATGTGCGTGGTGTGTGCGCGGAAGCAGACATTTGCGGAACTCCGCAAACCTCGGGGTACGCGCGCCCCGCCTACTTGCGACTTCTACTGTTTTTTCTGTTCTGTGGTGGACGAATCTAACGATTTAAATCTTTGCCACTGCTATTATTATTACCGCTCTTCTAGGAAACCGGAGCTTAAGGCTGCCTGTCCACTGAAGCGGAGCGGAGAAAAGTGGAGCGGAGATGTGCCCATATTAACCAATAGAATCTTGACTCCGCCCCTGAGTTTTGATCAGTGATCCTGAGTCAAGATTCTATTGGTTAATATGGGCACATCTCCGCTCCTCTTTTCTCCTCTCCGCTCCAGTGGACAGGCAGCCTAAGACCGGATTATTCTAGATCGGCTTAAAGACCAATCCTTCATATCTACAGGAATTGCAGGCCGCAATATGACACATCGACGATTAGAATAAAATCGGTTTTATACCTACAGCGTCATCTCTGTCACTCATATAAGTGACAGTCTCTTCTCTTTCTAAAACTAGATCGGTGTGTCATATTTACGACCGGGGAGGTCCTGTATTTAATTAAATGAGACCTTACATATAGGTATGATAGGGTCAACAAACAGATCAAGTAATTGTTCTAAGTTCATGAGGGCAGTTGATTAAGTACGCAAACAATCAACAGTAGGTATACAAAGCGGTACAATTAATAATCTTATATGAACCTACAATCTATGTGATGTGAAGGAATGAGGAACATGTCATAAGGAAAGTTTTAAGTATAAATATGTGGATGGTAAAAGAGTAGACTAGTAGAGGAAGACCAAAGAAACAATGGATGGATTGTGTGAAAGATGATCAATCAATCTGCCTAATCTTTTCCCAACTATGTAGGGGTCAGCTTCCAGTCTAACCAGATGCAGCTGGATACCAGTATTGTAAAGATCATATGGCTACAAATTAAGCGACGATTGAGATGACGGCAAAAAGCGATATAGGTACGACCATAGAAATAATATGTTTTTTATATTTCTATGGAAAGAACAGAAGAAAAAAATTAGGATAAGGGTAGGCGGATGACAGCTGTAGGAGACAAAAGTAGCTAAGTACAATATAATTTTGGTATTACAAATAATCTTCTTGCTAGGTAGTAGTGTGTAATACTTTTGCAATTTTAAGGCGTGTTACAAACATGTTCGGGTCGGGATGACTATGCATAGCCGGTTGGCATAATATCATGCCCACCCAACCGTGTGTAGCACCCCTTACCTATATTACAACCGCACATAACATTGGCAACCAATATCAATAAGATATCATTCTAGGACGCCGGGATCACAGACCTAACATAAACTAGTGCAGACTGATAGTGCTATTGTCAGTGCTTAGATTGTGTGTAGGAATGTGACCCATATTCAAATGTGCTGTCGTACAGTCGACAGCACGTAACTTGGCAAGGTTTTAGCGTACTGGGAGTGAGTTTGCATGTACACTTAGGGCACCAAAAAAAATTACAGTTTAATTACTTTCTATGGGTTTTGCCATAATTTGTTTTTTTAACATGTCTGTTAAGAATAAAAAAGTAATTAAAAGAACTAAAAAACCCGACTGCAAAAATACATTTTGCTGTTGGGTTTTTAGTTCATTTCAAATTACATTTAAACTTATAACTTGAACAAAAATATATAATTTTTGTAATCTCCTTTTTTTAAACCCTTCATTTTGATACCCCACTCGCAGCAAACACCACACCTGTATTACCCGAAGGGTTAGGCAGAGGTGTACCTATAGTACCTACACCCACAGTTCGCCAGTTATGTTTAAGAGCGTTCATTCTTAAAGTTGGCATCATTGTAAATAACTATCAAATATTTGCCCGTTTTGATTAATTTGGCAATATTACTGTATGGAAATATGAAAAATTGCTAACTAGTGAACTAGAATATTAATACATAATCAGCCTATTAATGTTCCCACTGCTGGGACACAGGCCTCCTCACCGTGAGAGGGAGTCGGCTGTACCCAATCTAACACGCGGGCCCATTGTGGGTTGGTAGATGTCATATGTCTTCGAATTTTTGGTTCAAGACATGCCGGTTTCCTCACGATATTTTCCTTCACCGTTTGGAGATCAGTGGTGATGAAATTATTCACACAAAGTAAAGCGCCTGCTTTGGTGCGAACCCACGACCTACAACTCGTAAGTCGGCGCCGTTACCACAGCCACCACTGCTCTCTATTATCATCATTATCACTGAAACTTAAACTAAATAAACAGTGTTATGATATTAATTATTGCATTTCAATATTTTAGTTCACTGGTTAACCATATTTCATATTTCCATACCAATAATATTGCCAAATTAATCAAAACAGCGAAATATCTTTCACAAGATATGTCATTGATGTTGTCTATTCACCTATTTATGGTCTTGTTAGCCAAGAGCAATCTGTGTGCATTTAGTTTGCCAAATGGCATTGGCATGAATGATAACCTTAACTTACATTTATAATTGAACAATACTTGTAGAACTGCCACATACTCCATCATCATGTCATAC
Organism: Conistra vaccinii; assembly: GCA_948150665.1. NCBI lineage: Eukaryota > Metazoa > Arthropoda > Insecta > Lepidoptera > Noctuidae > Conistra > Conistra vaccinii. The sequence continues at coordinate 11,441,971 of OX411327.1, read as the reverse complement.
TTGAGTAATGTCTGCAGCAGTCTGAACACTGCATCCTCGTTGAAGTCTTTTAACACCATTATACTGAATGCGGTAGCTCTGGAAAATAGCAATTTGTATGTTTTAGTACTTTTCATATTTGGTTACAGTCTTCATATAAATAGAAGTTTAATTCCACTTTAAATACTTTTATACATAAAAAATAGCAAATGTTATGTTCAGTTTGAAAAAATGTATAATAAGTACTTATTATAAATAGTTGCAGGCTAACGAACACTTATTATTTCATCTATGGACAAAATCAATAAATTTTCAATTCTATCAAATTTGAAATTTTCAAAACTGTAACTTGTGATGAATACTTACTTTTCTCCCACAATTTCCAGAAGAACTTCGGACTGTTCAAGAAGCTCATTGCCCAGCGTCTGGTCTGAGAACCAAGTGCTTGCCCAGCAAATGTGCCAGAAGCAGACCAGTGGGTAATGGTCTGCCCACTCTTCACTAAACTCCGTTACATATTTCCTAAAAATAACTAAAGACGCCTCTGATCTATTTAATACTGAGTCTTGAATTAATTCTCTAAATATTATCCTATAAAAACTCCTTAGACTCTCATATCTCTTATAACAACTCCTAAGTATTGACAGCCCTTTTTCAGAATTACCCTTAATACATTCTGCTTTTGCAAGGTAATGTAGGAACTCTCCGTTTCTCTTGTATGAGTTCGGGTCAACTTTTAAACAATAATTCTGTATTACAGCAACCATCTCAGGCTTTCCATTCATGCTGTAATGTCTAAATAGTCTATTTATTGTAGCATATGTTAGATATTTCTTACAGTTTTCACATTGCATAAGTAGTTCTTCAATCTTTTTGTGTCTGTTTTTTGTGATTAGTTCTGAAAATGTTTTTTCCAAGTCTATACTGCTCATTGTGCATACGTTATTCGTGTCACTTGTGAACTTACAATGTTGTACACCCGACTCTGGATGGTCATTTCTCTGAATCTTTGCAGTTCTACGTCTTTCAAACATCTCATTGGTAAATGCATCAATTGTAAGAGTAGAGTAGTAACCACTGTTTGGAGCCATTCTTCGTATACGTTGCACATTATTTATAAGTCTAGCGTAGTTTAGAAGTTGCTTTGTCAGGTGCAATCTACTTAGGTTCATTGCCAGAAAATCTGCACTCTTTCACAATGACCTATTTGAAAGTTAAAGACGTGTATTAATAATTTTGAACTTATATGGCAGTAATTCATGCTTTGTACATCATTTTCTTGTTCTATTTGCCTTAAATATTAAATATAAACGAAGAATACACTGATATGAATATAAAAATAAACTGTAAACAGGTTATTTACCATCACCGATTTGACTTTTTAAATTTAATGTCAAAATGTCAATATTGTCAATTTGACAAAATGCTGACGTTTTATCAGGGTTACTAGCCTTTTCTATAAAATCAAGCACCCGTAAAGTTTTCTTGGTTGGCTGTTGTTGTTTGGGTTTTTTTATTAATTTGTTTCTTATTGTATGAAAGTTTCTACAAAATACTTCTTGTAATACAATTACATTTGATTTCACTAATCATGGTTTGAGAAAATCAGAAGTGTTACATTCCCATCTTGTGATGAAATGCCAAACTAGCTCTCAAAATAGTATTTCTACTCGCCGACAGATGTCGTTAGACGAATCACTGAACTACTTGATTTAGTTTTGTTTTTTTTGCGAATCAATTGTTTTTAATTTAATTAGAGTTTTCTTGAATTCATTTATTTTGTATTTTATTAAATTTATTATTCTTATAAGTAAAGCTGTCTTTGGAATGTCTTGTAGCATTCATTACAAATCCTCAGTTATCTATCTGGTAAGTCTTTATTGATGATTTTGATTACAAAATAGACACAAAAAAAAAGCAAGAAACAATCGTGTTATGTCTATACATCGATATTCAATACGTGGAACGGATTACGAATTTTATCTTCCGATATATCGTATGACGCTCTAGTTTTTTATTTTCTGAAGTGATTGCCGACAATGATCGCCTGTCGATTAACATACAGCTATTAGTTGTTAATGCCAAGAGCTCGGCAGGGGTCCACGATAGACGCTAGTTCAAACTTACACGCCACGCTACGTGTTTCGAAGCCAATTTTTTCGAGACATAAATTAGTCGGCTATTTTGTTAACCGAGAGTAGGAACGACACGTGCCTTATTAGATTATAGTTGTTTACATTAATTTGGTTATGTGTCTGGTTTTGTTGTTTATCTACTTATTATGATTTGAACACCATAATTTTGAAATAAGTAAGTAGGTAGGTACTTAGGGTAGGGGTGTGCAAGATTGCGCAGTGTATAAGAATACGCATAGCGATTCTCCAACCAGTAAGCAGTCTTCTGCGGGCCACCTTCAGTGCACAGCGCACTATCAACAGTTTAAACGTGTCGATACAAGAATTTTCGTTTTTAATACAATTTCCGAAGATTTATTCGAAAAAAACTAAATTTGGTACCTGTATTACAATATTTAGTTGTTTTGAAAACGTGATTGTTTTAAAAGTAATCCAGGTAAGCTGTTTTTATGTGTTTATTTCTATCAAATTACTATCGAAACGTGTTTCACTAACGTTAATATGACGTCCTGTACAAACGATGGCAGTAGTGCTCTTTAAAAGGTCTTTCGTCTTTCGTGCCCCATGTGCAAGAGTGCGCATAGCCATCGTGTACAAGTATGCGCGCGCAGTCTTGTACACTGTATCAACTTGTATTTAAGATTTTATGTGTTTTATAATTATATGTGTTTGCAGGTATACTAATAAACTAGTTATTTATATTTTTATGTTGTCAAGAAGACAAAGAACAACAGGGAAAAAAGTGTCCATTCGAATGTAACAGATAAAGGTTAATTATTGGAGTTGTCGCCGTATCCAAATTCATCAGACGCGGGACCGAAAAAAGAAGAAAAAGGTCTGAAATTTTAAGGAGCTCTCTACACAAAAGAAAACTCGAAGAAAAATTTAAAAGAAGAATGATAAACGTTTACCTTACAAGACTAAGACTGTTAAACCAAAGAAGCCAGCAATAGCATCAAGGAAGAAAAATTGGGCATGTCCAGGTTGCTCAGAAGTGCTTAGAGAACCAATTATAGAAGACTGGATTGAGTGTATTTCTTGCAAAAGCTGTTGACACGAAAAATGCACAGCATAGTCGGCCATGGTAGCTTCAAATTTGAGATTTGTGAGTGATGCGCAATCTTGACCTACGTGCGCAAACTTGCACATCTGGCTGCGCACTCTTGTCCTCATACGTTGTGCAAAAGTGCGCATTAAGGATGCTGCAATTTTTTTTAATAGTTTCTAAACCGTTACCTTTAATTTGTTTTTTATAAGTTTTCTTACTAGGCAGATAACTTAGGTAAATGAATCTTTATTCATTTACCTAAGTTATCTATCTTTATAAGAATTTTTTTTTAAAGTTATCTTTCGTTATAGGTCTTTACCTATGTTGATTCATAGTAGTAAAAGTGCGCAGTGCTGCACACCCCTACCCTAGGTAAAGTTCAACCAAAAGTTGAAAAGGGGCTTAACTTGATGCTGATTCACTAAAAGCTAATTCTGATATAAAATATAAAAACACTTCCGTTGAAGTACCTAGGTATTTCATTTGGGTAAACTAAGTAGTACTCAAGCCTTATCAGTCCGCGCCACCACTGAAGTCCGGCGGAAAATAGTGCAACTACATTTTTTTTTAAATGAAATTTGATAGAATGACATAGACAGTAGCGCCGCGTCTAGATGCCTTGAATGGAGGCGCAGACGCTTGGTTCATACAGGTACTCAATAATTGTCAATACATGACAAAAAAAAACACCGTTGCAGTAGCAAACAATGCCTAGTTCTAATTAGGTAGGTACCCATAGGCATATATTATGACACCTACGAGCGATAAGGCTTTTACATAAGTCACGCATGGAATAATGTATTTTTTATTGATAGTCAAAATAATCATTGATTGATCGGTTACGCAAACTTAAGTGTGATAGTGGACCTTCCTTTCTCTGTTTGTTGTCTATTAATAAACGTAGCCTAGATATGTACATCACTTAATCACTTTTGTAGGGCCTAAGCAATAATTTACCTATCAATATTACCTTTTCAAGTCAATACTTTTTTCTTATCTAATTTTCCCGTATACCTATATACCTACACTGATAATTATTAGCTGTATGTATCTACTTGTTATATCAGGTTTTGATGTGCGGTCAGTAGGCGATGCAAATGTCAAATAATTATCTATAGAAAAGATACTCCATTCCGACCCGTAATATAGTAATTTGTTATCCTAGGTTTGTTTTCCACACGGGAACACTGCTCCAGCCATTTCTTCAAACATAGCCACCAAAAAAATTAAACCGCACTGCACCAAACCACACCATTTAGATGACCACGAAATCACCCAATAAATAAACTCGAGCAACAAGCCCATACATAAGTACATGCGGTAACAACATTTATAATTTATGACATTTATAATTATGGTAATTCCGAAAGGGGCGCGCGCCACACTTATTCGGTCAATTAAACTTTTTATTAATATGTTTTCATAATAATTATGTTGGTAAATTACTGCGGCTTATATTTATTATTTTTACATTTTTGTATGGTGAAAATGTCAAACTGTGAACAAACATGTGAGTTACTTCATGAATGGAACAAATTAATCTTATTCTTTTCGTGTAGTTAGTGACTGAGTTTTAAAGACGATCATGGGCCTCATCTGGCTTCACATGCCGTCGAGAAATATCTCTCAGGCATGCCGGTTTCCTCACCATGTTTTCCTCCACCGTTTTTGAATCAAGTGATAATTATAAAAAAACGAACATGAATCCGAAAAGTCAGAGGTGCGTACCTTGGGTTTGAACTCGTAAGCTATGACTTGGCAGTCCGACGATTATACCACTAGGCTATCACTTCTATAACAAATAATAATGTAGCATTTATTCATTCATTTATTTATTCATTAACAATTTACATTGTGTTGAACATTACATATTAAAAAGAGAAGTAACACATGCAGAAACAACTACATTAAGCAAATTAATACAATGTCAGCAAAATAATACAAAGACACAAATAAATACAATATCTGGTTCATAGCAGGTACAGTGTCAGATAAAAAGTCTAATTTATTATTATCAGGTAAAATATCAATTACAATGTGAAATATAAAGCAAGTATAATGTCAAATTCAATGTCCAATTATTAGCAAGTAGGATGTCAAATTCAAAGTAAAAAAAATATTAGGTCAAATATGGTTACCTACTCTATGTCTTATCACCCGCGGTGTTATGCTGTGCCAATCAATTGAGTCATCAGCACTTTATGGGACACAAACCAAGGAATATCTGTTGGATATGAGCTGAAACGTGAAGTCGTGAAAATCGATAGTGCAGCTTATTATAGCTAGACAGACCTGTAAACCTAAACAGATTGCTAGTCCATTGCTTCATGAGTTCGACAAAAAAAAATTGAGCAGATTTTTTTTTCGAACTTTTGAAGTAATGGACTAGCAATCTGTTTCAATTCATTTAAATTTCTTATTGATCGTGCATTACGTAATTAGGGTACAGGGCCAGGCTTTCAAATTGATAGTAATTAATCGCGGGTCGGTAGGAGATAGAGGTGATTTGGGATGAATTTCTAATGATACGTACACAATCAGTCCTGCCCCCAATGATATTCTGCCCCTGACACCTTGGTCCTTGTTGACTCGCTTAAACTTTTACTTCTGCCCTGAGCTATCCCTTAATCACCACAGATGGTCAACAATCATATTATCTAATGTTGGCATATATTAATGGGATGTTATTGACTAATCTCTAGTTCATAAACACGGAAAGATTCAATTATTTTCCTTTTCAATCACCTTGATAATCTTTAAAACTTAGTTATGGGTTCTATACTATGTACCAAGTACCAAGTACTTAAGATCAAGACATTTCACACATTTTCCTACAATAATTATCTAGTTAAAGGTACAACTACATTACATTAGTGATGTAATTGAAGTTTAATAGTCAAGTTACAAAATGATAAGGTGGAAAGTTCAACTTTAAGGTCGCCAGACCTTATCAGTAAGTTTTACTTCCGACGTATGCTATTTGTATTACATATTTAGTACTATTTAATAGCTATTTTATGTATATCCGTTTGCCATAAAATTATTATGTAAGTGACTAGTAGGATATTGAGACGAAGAAACAAACAACTTTAACTATTGTATTTTCTTGTTTAGTTTGAGATTTTACTTGTAATTTTTTGTTTAGAGACTGTTTTTTTTTTGTACACCACTTTTAGGTACCATTTCAGTCATTGAAGAGTGGCGTCTCCTAGCACAGGTATATCTTTTGCTTAAAAGGATCTCATTTTAAACTTACATCTAATAGGGAGATCGCTCTGTAAAAGTTCGTTCCTTCTGTAAAAGTTTGTACCACTTTTACAGTAAAACTTTCTGCAATAATCATTTTGTTTTTTCTACGGTAATCGCATGCCCGCCTCATGCACGTCATACCCGTCATTATTACCATAGAAATATACATACCTATGATTATGACTCTTATTTGTATACTTACTTCAACCACCACCACTGATATCATAGGTGTACCTCTGCCTAACCTTTCGGGAATTACAAGCGTGATGTTATGATATTTTACTTCAACATCATCATCTCACCCGAAAGAAACATGACAAAAGCAACCTACTGTTTTGACAATGAACTGGTTCTTAAAACATCACTGCTCTAAGTAAAGCTGAAGACATAATTATAGCGTGAAGAGTATCAAGTAGAGCCCAAACACAAAAAGCTATGCAATGAACAATGACGATGCCTCGCCTCTGGATGCTAGAAACTTAATAAGAAACCATTTTCATCTGATTAATCGCCTGCTATCAAAGCTAGTAAGTAAATTCACCTAAATAAACACTTCAAACTCGCACAACAACATGCTTAGCTATCACATAACTCCACAAAATGTCTTCTACAAACATGAGGTTCTACCATTAGGTAATATTAATTGCACTTCCACCCACAGACATGCCGTTGTTTAGTAGTCACTGTCAACTAGCTCACAATTAGTCATATTAAAATAGGATTAACACTTTCTCAACGTCACTAAGATCTGCTTAGTCGTCGCCGAAGATTAACATAACCAGTTTAAGTAGAACCGTGAAATTTCGTCTAACGTTTGTCGAATAAGAAAGGGTGTACTTTTTTAAAGGTCTTCGTAAATTGGTTGAGAATCTTCGAAGTGTTACAATTAACCCGGCCCGCAGTCGGTAAACTCACAGTTTAATCGAATGAGTTATGCTTCGTTTCTTCCAGAATGCAGTTATCATTGTTAACAAGAGTTTCTGGACAACCTTTATTAATGAAAATGTTTGGCGTCACCACCCCACCATTATGCTGTCCTATCGACGTTAAAAGTCTAAATTGTCCGTTACGAATTGTATAGTGTTTATGAAACAATGGAGAAATTATGGCGTTAACGTGCACGAGAAATAGTTGGAGCGTAGGCCTTTATTATAATAACCTGGCTATAAAATTATTGTTATACGGGAAAATTATTATTATGTTATTAAAATAATTCCGAAAGGCGTTCATCCGGGAAAAACGAGTACACGATGAAATTACAGCATATTTTAACTTGAGAAGAAGCAGTTGTGTGAGTGGATCGAAGAGAGAAAAAGTTAGATATAGCGATGCAAATGAAAGGATCTCCACGTTTTCAAAGTGTTATAAAACAATCGAATCAACAAAAGACCAAGCTATACAAATAATAAAAATTATATCGTAGAATAATAGCGTTGGTATAATATTCGCTTAATTAAAGTTTTGCAAAATTTTAATATTATCTGTAAAATTATAATTATAAAAGCTGTCGACATATAAAACGGAAGTGAAAATCAACTTTGTACGTATTATGCATATGAACTAATAACATTAGCATAAGGCTATAGAAAATAATAATCAATCAACTGCACTAGCACACATTGCTACTGAAGTACTAAAACCAGGAACAACCAACAATGACTTAACATTAAACTTCGTAACATAATACATTTCTAAAATAATTCACTTAGTGGATCAAGTCTTAAATTAAGTTACAAGAGATAAAGGCGGCAAGCGGTATCGGCATGAAATATTACGTTGTTACAATTTGATACTCACGGCGGTACCGTATCAGTAGTAACTCGTTCCTTTGTTGATCTTTATCAAACACAAGGATTTCTTGATGATTCAATAAATAAATAAATTCGGGATGTTAGTATTGTATTTCCGTAGTGATTCGTGATTTTGTTATTGTCGGTACATTTGTTTGATTACACAGCATGGTTTGTTGGTTTCATGTTTTGTTATGATCTAGCTAGTTTATATCCACTACCGGTGCCTCAATCAATCAACTCAGCCTATCACAGGCCACTGGTTGGACATAAATGTCTCTCCCAGGCTGTGCCACAATACTCTGTCCTCCACCTTTCGCATCCAATCTGTCCCTGCCACATTTTTAGGGTCGTCGGTCCATCTTACTGGGGGCATCCCACACTACGCTTACTGATACGCGTTCTCCACTCCAGGACTCGTCTGCTCCACCGGCCATCAGTCCTTCGACAATCACGACCAGCCCACTGCACTTCAGCTTCCTTACTCTGCAAGTTATTTCGGTAACTCCGGTTTTTAAAAATCCGGACCCGTTTTACCGATGTCTGGTAGTCGTCTAATGTTTCTTCTCTCCATCTTTCAAAATTACTAAGTACCTAAGTGTGGCGACTTACTTCATTTTGTTTACTGCGTGACTACAAACATAATCCAACACTCGAATTTCAAGTTTTATTCACATTAACTAAATTTCCCATTACGTTATCTCTACATCTACCAGTTTCTCCCGTTCCCAGTTTAGCTTAGAAACAGTGTTCTAGTGTTTAGAAGTTCAATAAACGTTAATTTTAGCTGTCTACTTCAGTTTTACAATGTGTACATAACTAACACGCTCCTACATACGCCAGTGTATTTACATTATCTATTTGGATTTCTTTTATCGCAAAATTATGGTTCACTCGTTAAATTGAGCTTGTTAATGTAAAAAGATTTTTAGAATTCTTCTATTTATGTGTGAGGGATAAAGTTAGTTTTGTTTATAGTGAATTCCGGTCGTTACGTGTTTCATCATTTCCGTGAAAATGAAGGTCGTTTCGTTTCAGGTTTGGCATCATCGTGAGCCAAAGATGTCAATTTTTAAAGTGCCTCCATTGACATTTAATGGTCGTTGAGTGCTGTCACTACTACGCTTCGAAGTATGATTGCTGTAATATAATGTAGTACTTTACCTCCTAAAACGACTTAGTCCTCATTTAAAGCAAACTTGTTTGTCCACAGAATAGATAAACTCTTAGAATAATAACGCATAGACCATTATATTATTGTCGCCCATTGAGCTTTTAACCATTATTAGAGACAATATTCGATATAAGATAGTAGTTATTATCTACAACACCAGTATCAAATATCCAGTATATCTCATTGAAATCGACACCAGCTTCAACATCGATCATTTTCAAACTCAGAACATTACGCATAATCACTAAAGATTGAAATAACCGACCATTTATCTACTGGACAACTATTAAGGGTGACTGTCACAACTCCTTACCCACAATAGCTTGCCGATGTAATCGCAACGGTTGAATATATCGATTAAAGATCGTATGGTCGATGGTGCCCTTATTGTACTGTCTTCACCCCTATCATGGCATGCTGCGAGGCTGCTAAACTATGCCGCCTTGTAGATTGAACAAAAGGTTCTATAACATGCTTGTCTGCGGCGACATTATCCTATCTGGAGATTGTATTCAGATAAGCGTATCGGCTTGCTTTATTTGGTATCGATCAAGTTTATATTGGTTTATATTTGACTTGTTTCTTGGTTGCCCTCGTGTGTTTAAAATTTAGATCTAGAATTTGACTTTTAATACTTTCTTTTTCAAGTTAAGCTGTTTTCGGGCAACTAGCCTGTATATGGTTTAATTGAAATAAATGCTTTGAGTTTGAGTTTCAGACCGGCGCGATTTGTCGCACGACGCGACACCGGTTATTGTTATACCTTGAAGAAGTTTTGTATTGTTCGTGTCGCGTCGCGCGGCAAATCGCGCTGGTCTGAAAACAGCTTTAAGGGAAACTCATCAAAATGATTTGACATAAGAGATGACACACAATTTTTCGTTACCAATCAAAGCGTACCCAAACATTTAACTGAGTAATACACTCAACAAAATACAATATCACGTCAGCAACAACAAGTAGGTAAACCCAATGTAAAACCTCCATACAAGCTGGAATCCAATAACGCACACACAAACCCAATGTTTAGACCTTATTTATATTTCTATGCTTAGACCGGAATTTACAAAACCCCATACTCCTTCGATTCCCCTCGAGCTAGTATTTCCCTGCCGACACCTGACTCGATGCATGGAGCATGATTTGTATGATTTGCCGATCTTATCCACGAATGATTGTCGTGTGTCTGCCACGCGTCTATGTTGTATGCTATCGGGTCTGAGATCGTATAGAGGAAACGGGACCTTTTTGAGTCAGCATGTATCATGTTTATGCTGATGCAAATTTGTGTTTATTGAAGATTATGTTTTCTTTGCATGCATTTAATAGCATTATGTAGCTTATTATTGTTTACTTTTTAAACAAGACTGTGCTTCTCGAAGTTAGCTTTACAAAAAAGTACAATATCATCATCATATTTTTTTCGAAATCCTAATCACTTTACTTTTGAGTATTATATTTTTTGTCATATCTAATATCATCTTAATAACTAATATCCCATTCGATAAGTAGACTACCTATTATAAAAATATGTATTAAAATCATCTCTAAGTGATCTATAAATGTTGTTTTATTAAATCAAAGTGGCTGACAGGTGAGAGTTATCAAGCGTTAATGGATACCAATCATTTAATAATAGGATGGCTGGTTAGAACATTGAATGGTATTATAAATAACGCCTAATAATAACTTCCGTTTTTGAGTATGATTGTGCGTCGTTATGCCCAAATTACAGACTAAAGAAACTTTACTCATGTGCTTAAACTTACGATAACTTACACAAGCAAGTGTTTAAGTAACATAAGAATAGTAGATTGTTGCATCGAGCGCAAAGTGAGTTATGTTATGACACGAGTGCATTCTGCACTGTTTTGGTTCTAAGCAAAAAATACGTCCTTTTGATCGGTTTTGTAGTGATTAATGATAACATTACTACGTAGTTGAAAGGAAAGTAATTTTACAGATCCGAACATTCTTTTCAAATCTTCTATTGTTTTTCTTCAATGCAGAGTCAAAAAAAGATACACAATTATGGTTTTATTTCTGCAATTAATCAGTTCTCACAGCTCAAAAGTTAAATTGGTTCACAATAAATTCTCTCTGTCTCCCTTGTTTAAAGAATCACTAAATATTTCGACCTTGGCTCCAGCATCTGAGACATTATCTCTACTTATTATAAATCTGTTTATCTGATCGTAAATCTTTTTAGTTTTTATCTCAGTCTACAATGTGTGATCTTTTTACTTTATTAGTTTGATAACTGAATAACCTCTTTTTGGTGTGATAAATAGAAATATATCAGTGTTCAACGGACGATTGTATTTTGTTTTTAAATAGATTGTTTTGATGTCTGACCTGTTGAAATGCAGTCCGTTAAATGCATATTCAACTTAACTGATACTTCAATAAGGTTTTATTTGGTGTGACGTAAAGATTTGGTAGTGATGTCCACTATAAATCGTCTCATGATGTCACTATAGGGTCCCGGAAGTGCAGATGCGAGGACTTTTGTGTAAATTCAATGAATTGTGAACAATCGGCCAGCGAGTATTAATTTAAACCTTTTGTTGACAACACTGTGCTACTGAGGACAGCTCTATTTTGACTCTTTACTTTAAATTATTGTTATTTGTCTGTTATATATTAGCTGTCATTTTGTAGTTCAATACCTGGACATTTTGAGTGAGGACGATTTATTAACACGGTAGGAGTGTTAATAAATCGTCTAAGCGGTTTTGTCATCGTGCAAAATGAGCGGCTATTTTGTTGTAAACTATGCCAAGAGACTCAAAAATACCCTATTTTTACAAACAAAACAACTCGTCACCTCATATACCTATTATGCGAGTATCTACTACATATTTATAAGCCCGTCGTCTAGAGATGTCACTCGGAGTGTACAATATTATGTTGATTCAATGTCTTATATGTACTTGCCTGCCTTTACGTACCGACCTAAATGGCAACTAATTGGAAAGTAACTCTAAAACTCTTCCCCGTATCAAACTCGTCACTTCATTACTTGTGTCCACTATCTACGAGCTTGTCATCTGTAGCTGTCGTTCAGAATGTACACTATTGTGTATGTACCTACAATAATATACAATGTCCGAGCTAAGGTTCTAATAACAAAATGGGAACTATTGGGAGCTATACTTTCACTGTTATAGCAAGAGTAAGACACACACAATAGTTAAACCATTAACACGAACCTATTTGCGGCTCGTAGGACTAGGAAAGGGTTAAATAATCCCCATCTTTATAAACAAACTCGTCACCTCTTTATTTGTGTCCACTGTCTACAAGCCGGTCGCCGGTCGTCTAGAGCTGTCGTTCGGAATGTACAACATAGTGTTGATCCGATGTCTGCGGGGTCAAACCGCGGCGCTGTGGTCGCGGTGAATCGAGCTCATGCTAATAATAGACCAGATAGGAATGAGGCGACATCCAATTGATTGGAAAATAGCGAAAATTATGAGTTAATATTTAATTTGATTATTCGTTACCAGAGCAGTTGTGGACTTGTGACCCAGTGGTATCGAGTTATCGACCCCGACTTACGAGTTGTAGGTCGTGGGTTCGAACCGAAGCAGGCGCTTTACTTTGTGTAAATAATTTCATCACCACTGCTCTCAAAACGGTAAAGGAAAACATCGTGAGGAAACCGGCATGTCTTAGAACCAAAAATTCGAAGACATGTGACATCTACCAACCCGCACTGGGCCCGCGTGGTAGATTACAGCCCACTCCCTCTCACAGAGAGGAGGCCTGTGTCCCAGTAGTGGGAACATTAATAGGCTGATTATGTTATGTATATTAGTTACCTATGGTTGCAGCTAAACATAGTTGTTAGACTAGAAGATTGGTATCCAATATACTTGGGTAATTAGAGTGTTGTCTATTTAGATAAAAACCCCAAAACAAATAAAGACAAAAAAAAAAAGAGTGTTGTTGGTGATTGGCGCTATTGGTCAAATAGGCAGTCGCTTCATTTAAAATACTGGTATTCAGCTGCATCCGGTTTGACTTGAAGGCGACCCCAATATAGTTGGGAAAAGGCGAAGGGAGGGTTTTTTTTTTTTTTTTTTTTGGGTGGGAAATCATCCAATGACTTCTCCCGCTCTGGGCGGAGCGGAAGGGCGTGTCAGACTTTTACTGACTAAAACCTACCCGTGTTCCTTCCTTTACCTAGACCAGGGCCACGGTTTCCCCTTAGGACTTATCCGCAAACCCGGAGAGGAAGATTGATTGATTGGTGATTGGCGCTACAGAATATTACCCACTTCAGTTTGATAATATCTTGTCCCATAAAGCCACGATTTGAAAAATGTGGAATGGTTTAAGTAATTTTTTGCAAAAAAAGAAATGTAATGTTGTAACAATAAAAAAAAAAAGAAATATAAACCAATATAATAAAATATAATATGATGTTTATATAAATGAAATGTAATGTAATGTATGTAATGTATGTAATGTATGTAATGTATGTATGTAATTAATTATTATTTTATTGTTTCTTTCAGTTTCGTTCCGAGCAACATTCTAGGGTCTTTCTCAAAAAACAAAACGAGCCTATTACATTTTGACAACTATACAGAGCGAGTAGCAGCTGAGAATGTGCTAGGATTAATTCCATTTACTTAAAGATGGTGTCATAAGTAATGGAATTGTCATGTATTTAGATGATTTACTACCGAATAAGACGACCAATTAATAGTTCACCAAACTCTAAATGGATAACAACAAGGTAGATAATAATAGTTCCTATTAATTATTCGTGTAATAAGAAACAACTTGATTTATTAGTCAACTAAATGAATTATGACTACATGTACAATCACGGGTTCAGGAGCGAAGAGCCCATAAAAATGTGCCTAATTATTTTTAATTACTGAAAATCTAGTCTCATTTATATTCATGAAACGGAGTACGGTCAACAGATTCCCGAATGGCGTCGCGAAGTGTTGCCATTTTGCCAATTAAGCGAATCAGTGTTCCGATCATCGTCACAAATAGCATTTCTCAAATGTAGTTAGCAGTAAATTATCAACGCACATTACCTATTAGGTATCATTAACTAGCAACACATTGGAACGTACTTATGTGGTGTTATAACTTTCGGACATACTTGTCGTCTCAATTTTCAGGATCTATAGATTGAAACAAAGATTTCTGACGATCGAGTGAGGGATCGACGAGGAGCTCGTGGTTAAGTAAAAACAGCAGCACGGGTCGTTCCATCAGGTTAAGCTACGCTTGCCGGGGTTGGTCTGTGGAAAGCACGAATCCGTTGGTCTCGGCTGTCATTCGTCGATCTTTGACAGTCGCTACGGGTCGTCAGAAGAAGTCCAAAAGTCTGTTAACCAGTCTTATCAAGGGGTATCGTATTACCCAGTAACTGGGTTGTGTGTAAAATACTGGTATTCAGGTGCATCCGCTTAGACTGGAAGCCGACCCCAATAGAGTTGGGACAAGGATAGGAAAATTTATTGAAGATTTTTGACGATCATATTATTCAATATCTTGGAAATATGAAAGTGTTTTGTCATTCGCTATTTAATCATCCTAAACAGCAAAAACGTGTACAGGCTACTAAAGTGAAATCTTACGCTTAGGTACCTGACCATGCATTGCAGTCATGAACTGTTTATTTTCCCAATTGACCTATCAACACTAAGGAAGCTTTAAGTAAAGCTTTCTTTTTCAAACGATTAATTTCAAACTTGCATGGAAACTTCATGAAAAAGGGGCCGTTAGCTCTCTATGATCTGTTCCAAAAATATCTGATGAACGTGTACATACCTTGTTCAGGTTAAATTCTTACGCAAGCATTCCCTAAACGGAATTAGTACCACATTCATTGTATTTAGAAGGTTCCAACTTTATATCTTAGCACTTTTTCCAACAATTATTGTTTGAATATAAGTAACATAATTAAATTGTAATTGAAAAATCAATTTAGAAAGTTGAGGATGTAAAAATTATACGGTGGACTGCCCGTCTTGGGCGTAGCACCGCCGTGTCCTCGTGGAGGCGATCGGCGGCGGTGACTTTTCGCGTCCGGCCCTGGTTCAGGCCATGGTACGGAGCGAGAGGGCATGGCAAGCCGTCACCTCCTTCTGCGAAGCAGTAATGCTCGGCAAGGAGGAGGCAGAGCGCGTGAAGGAGAGGCAAAATCGCGCCCTCACGCCCCTAGCCGCCGCAGGAGGCGCCCTGGGCGTCGGGAATCGGTAGCCGATTTCCGGCCACCGTAGGCGCGGGCTTGCGGACGGAGAGCAATGAATGAGACGGAAAGCTCTAAGAGATGTCAGCGCAATTGGTGGGGTCCGCTGGTGCCGATGCCTGCCGGGTTTGCGGGAAGGTCCTAAGGGGTGACCGTGGCCCCTGGCAACGTACAGGCAACTGAAGGAACACGGGCGGATTTTAGTCAGTGGGAGTCTGACACGCCCTTCCGCTCCGCCCAGAGCGGAAGAAGTTGTTTGATGATTTCCCAACCAAAAAAAAAAAAAAAGCATATAAAATTAACCTCAATAAAATAGTCATAATTATGTAAGAGAAAAATAGGGTGATTTAAAATTAGAATTTCGAGTTTAAGTATTCAAAAGACATAAATAAGGTGATTTAAAATTAGAAATTGGCATCCACAGGTACCTTTTATGATATATTTGTTTACATTTTAATCAGACAATTTTGGTACAGACCATAGATTAGCGGCATTTTACAGAAGGACAGTATTTCACAGTGATTTGGTTAGCACGTCGTCTGATAGTCGGCAAAGGCGCCGAGCGCATAAATTGTTTAAGAAAACAGACCGCCCACAGCTTCGCAAATACATTGCCATTAAAATGACGCTCAGGAAAACTGTTTGTACTGAACCGATACTAAAGTTTTATTGATAGTCCTTGAGAACTTTATGTCGTTGATGATTGAAAACTGAAATTGATTCTCGTTTCTGGAATGAGGTGTATGTATGTAGGTTATTTGCAAAGCGTGAACAGTTCTGGATGATGTAAGTAAAGAATAGCAACGATATTATGACTTACTATACTGACTTATGATTATTATGATTACTATTTATTCATAGTCTAAATGAATATTACAAAGCGAAAGATTTGATTTTATGTATGTTCGTATGTTTGTTTGTTTGTGTGTTACGCTTTCACGCTAAAACGGCTGAACAGATTTGTATGAAATATGGCACATGGAAAGACCATGATCTGGGTTAGGACATATATACTTTTTATCCCGATATTCCCACGGGATGGAGACTTGTGTGGGTGAAACCACGGGGCACTGTTAGTAATTTATAACATATTCAATCTTTTCACAAACCTTTAAAAATTTTTATTCATTATAAACAACCATTATTGTATTACTCTCAACTTTTCGTAAAGTTAAACTTCTCGAACACTTCGCCATATTGTTTTTGCGATTCCCGCAGTGCAATTTTATGCACCCAACACCCAATATAGGATGTCGAGTGTTGCCCAGCATATCGCAATTAATTTACCATATCAAACGATTGTGATTGCTTCTGTCTGTCTTGTTTATGATGCGGCGCAATCAAAGACGCCGATAAGATACCAGATCGTGTACATAAATGAACTTAATTAATCGATTTCCACTCAAAATAAGATTACATTGAGAACTGTGGCATATTGTTTCACAATGAAAGAGTCTTATCGATCACTATCTCAGAATTCGCATTGATTTTCGATTATAATCGATGTATTCATCGATGGCGTCGGTTTATCAAAGGAAAGATCGCAGGTCGGTAATTAATTAGTTGAGAAACTGTTCATGCCTTACAGAGTGTCATTGTAAGAGTTGAAATTAAATAGGGGGCTCTGTGTTTTTCCATTGATTTGTGTATTTTGGGTATAGCGGCATAAATCAAACACCTACCTCTTGTCTAAAGGTAGGTATTAGAAGATATAGAAAAGTAGAAAATTTCGTACTGCACAAGATTGCATTAATTTGTTTTATTAGCTAGGATGGAACCTAAAAATAAAATGTCCCTAAAATAAGTTAGAACTACGGAAAAAAAACGATGTAGTTTAAAATAGAAAAGACTATGAAAAAATGTATTGTCCGTAAAAATATTATTATTTCAGGTGTGTTCCTATAAAAGATCCGATGAATTCCAAATGATATTCCTACAACTGTTGATCGAATGCATTTGTTCATTTAATAAATTGCGGAAGTTATTGCAAATCGAATGCACTATTAAATAACCCATTGTTATTTACATTTATTTTATCTCCATAATTCGCCTTACATCTCTAAATAAATCCGCGTTCTTTGTCAACGAACCCCGACTATCGACGGGGCTCGTAAAATATTATTTTAAAACATATTGAAGCGATTCTTCGAACAGACAATGAACAATGTGGACGACCGCCCCAAGCGAGCGAAACAATAGCTTGCCCTACGATAGAGTCAGATCAACACTGCAACGGCACAGCTTATGTAGATATCTATATAGATTTTGTGGTTTTAAGTATGAATATGGATGGCTGCGTGTTGCCAGTGATGACTTATAGCACTGAAACGTGGTCGCTCACAATGGGCCTTATCAGAAGGCACCCAAAGAGCAATGGAGAGGGCTATGCTTGGAGTTTCCCTACGTGATCGAATCAGAAATGAAGAGATCCGCAGGAGAACCAAGGTAACCGACATAGCCCGAAGAATTGCCAAGCTTAAGTGGCAATGGGCAGGACACATTGCTCGCAGAACAGATGGCCGATGGGGCCGAAAGGTTCTGGAGTGGCGACCACGTACCGGAAGACGTAGCGTTGGAAGGCCTCCCACAAGATGGACCGATGACCTTGTAAAGGCCGCAGGAATCGGCTGGATGCGGGAAGCTGGGAATCGGTCGAACTGGCGGTGCTTGGGGGAGGTCTATGTCCAGCAGTGGACGTACTCTTTCGGCTAATATGATGATGATGATGATGATGATGATGGATGACTATAAGAGTAGGAAAAGATCAAATATTATTATATGATGGATGGACTGTGTGCAAGACGATATCCCTAGGGGTCGACTACCGAGATGACGGCTAATAGAAGGCAATCAATCTGCCTAGCCTTTTCCCAACTATCTTGGGGTCGGCTTTAAATGGAGTGACTGCCTATCTGACCATATCTTACCCAGTAACTGGGTAATACGATACCTCTTGGTAAGACGATTTGTCAGACTTTCGGGCCTTTGACGACCCGTAACGACTGTCAAAGATCCACGAATGACAGCCGTGACCAACGGTTTAACGTGCTTTCCGAGGCACGGCGCAGTCTCGGTATGTTAAGATGGTCACCCATCCACGGACCAACCCTGGTAAGTGTAGCTTAACCTGATGACCATGATGGGTCGACCCGTGCGGCTGTTATTAATTAAGAAGAAATGTTGCGCCGGCCCCAAATAAATTGGGAGAAGGGCGAGAGAATCAGGAAATCACGATGATCTCCCTTTTGTTGTTTATAATATGGAGGGACTTATTGGTATAGAATTCTTTGGTGTTGAGCTTATTAGTGGCGAAAACTAACAAAATCACTATGAAAATTTACAAGCGGGGCGTAATTGCTTAACACACATAAAATTCCAGTAGTGTTTTTGACAGTTCACCCACGTTCATTGCGTTATTTACGTTGATGAGCAGACGCATTTTTCAAACCTAGGTATCAATCATCTGAAGCAATGTATTAGCAATATCAAAACTCTTGGATTGTGATTGAACGAATGTTACCCAATAAAAAAGGGGTATTCCTCAAAGCGCACCACAAAATCAAATTTAAAATATTATAATTTTATTCCTCGAAACGCACCCACGATGAAACATAGAGAAGAGCATGAAGGATTCGTAATAAATTATATCGATAGACGTTTTAAGATTCACCTGTCCTAATTGTTTATTTATTAAAATTACCAGGAAAGCAGAAATGAACTGGAACTACACGGTGCTTAAGCGACTTACTACTTAGCTCAATAATGGTAAAAATACTGGTTTTGAATTTGAATCAATTGCTGTTTTGTAAAGTACCAGGGTGACAGAAATTAACAGAACATAGGCACCTAAACGATCTCACTAAGTTGTGCGTCAAACAACACACAACTTTGGTTTATTTGAAATAAATGCTCTGAGTTTGAGTTTGAAGTTGTTGGCAAAGCTAACAGGCGTGTCTTCGTGGCCCTAGGGTCGTGCTTGAGAGAATTCTGCCGAATTGTGGTAAGGATACCGCCTCCGCTTCTAACCATATTTGATCAATTTGAAAAGCTGAAGTGTTCCAATATTGAAATATGGTTTTGATAGAAGCTAGATGCTTGAAGCTGTTTTGATGATTAAAATGGAGTAGGTACTCCATTTTAATTGATTTTTTGTAGTGGTTCCTTTGTCACGGGAATTTTTAACTTTACATATTATTAGAAACTAGCCTGCCCGCGACTTCGCCCGCGTGGAGGTCAGAAATGACCACATGGAAATGTATTACCGGAATAAAAATTATCCTACGTCGGTGTCCAAACAAAAGTCACGCGCGTAAAAAAGTGACAAGCGTAACAATAAACAAACTCAAATATTAGTTAGGATGAAACTCCGCTATTAAATCATCCTACGCAGCCACAAATTAAGTTCTTGCAACAAGCAACATATTTACAGGCGCCATCTTCGACCTAGCTATTCATCTTACCAACATATTGCAACCTTTACACCCTACGTCATATGTTACTGTACCCAACTCACATACTTATTGCATAGAAAATAAGTTTATATCTGTGCTTATACATAGTGACTTGTTAGTCGGAACTGAAACGTGATATTTTAATATTGTAGTAGCAGTATGCATAGGCAGATTTATTTTGCGATGTAGGAATTTATAAAGACTAGCTCTTCCCGCGCCTTCGCCCGCGTGGATGTCGGAAATTATCCCACGGGAACGTACTACCGGGATAAAAAATATCCCATGTGTTAATCCAGCAGCCTAATTACGTAATGCACGATCAATAATAAATTGAAATGAATTGAAACAGATTGCTAGTCCATTGCTTCATAAGTCCGAAATAAAAATTGAGCAGATATTTTTATCAGGTTGTAAACTATCTCTGTGCAAAATTTCCTTCCAATCCGTTCAGCCATTTTTGCGTGATTTAGTAACATACAATAGACGAGACTGCGGAAACAAGTCAATTAACTATCTTGATTGAGTAACAAATATCCAAACATATAAACTCACGCCATTTTTCTATGGGGGTAGGCAGAAACTACAGAACACTACCTGCTTTAATTCTTACCTTACATAATTCTTTTACTTTGTTTACGTTCATACATCTATTCTGTAAAAATCTCACCAATAATGTAGTAATCTATGTGCAATGGGCTTGAAGTGAAATGACAAAAATGTTAATCCCTAGCATCAGGTGGAATGACAGCTCACTTAAAAGTTCTAAGGTCACTGCACACAGCGGGCGTGGCGTGGCGGGACGGGACGGCGACGTAACGTTGAGCAGTTGTAATGTAATAGATATCACGGACGACTCCACACAGAGCCTCCACCGTCCCGCTCGGCGCCGCCCGCCGCGCCGAGCGGGGGATACAAGTCAGAAGCGGCGAGGCGGGTCGCGACGGTTACATCACTACATTCAGAATTGAGAGATTGTATTAAAGCTTAAAACTTTAACTTATAACTGTAACTAATATTTATAAGTTACTTTAACTAACTTTGTTGCTTTTAACTGTTTACTTTATTTTCATTCTTTCTTTCTCAATTCGCGGCGGGATTGGACGTGATCGCGCCCGCAGTGTGACCGATGCCGCCACGCCACCGCCACGTCGTTGCCCCGTCACGCCACGCCCGCTATGTGCCTTTACGGCGAGTTTTTACAAAATAGACCGGCTTGGCTGGTCATACACGCACACCAACGGTTGCGAGTCCTACGCACGCACCTGACATTTCTGAAGAACATTACCAATAATTTCCTTTAGAGTTTTCATTTGTAACTGAACGAAAGCTTTCATGTTTTGAAACTTAAAAGCTTCATGGTCAATTCCTAGTTACCAGATTGTAGAAATTGACGACGAAAGCTTTAGCACAGAGCTTTATTTATTAAAAAGACAGTCTTCGGTTTACGGAAATATTTAAATATCTCGGGATATTCTATGGTTTGCAAGGTGTTTTATCACCTTGGCGAAACATGCACCCATAGAACCAATACAGTAACAGTTACAACGTAAAGACACATTCTCAAACAGTACCTATGTTGTTTAAAAGCTTCAAAAGAGACAGTATGAAAGTAAATTGGTACTAGGTACTAATGTTATTTATTGGTTTCCTAGTATAGCGTATTATAAGGTACTACTGTACACACGGCTACACATCAAGCAATACATTTCCAGTATAAGCTGTCCTCGCATTGTACGGAAATCCAATACAATGTGAGATCAGCATAAACTGGACCGACATTTCATGTTATAGTTGACGCATTTTAGCATGGTATTACCGGTCATTGACCCACCCACATTTTCTATCATTTTTATTTCAAATACTGCTATAAAGGTCGTTAACGTCTTGAATCAATATCTATCGTGATCTTCAACGTTCATGTTCCAATATCAAAAAACCATGATACATATTTTATTGTTTAGGTTACTTACTACGGAGAGATAATTAGGGAAAGGGCAATGACCTTTAGTGCCATGCTAAAACGCGACAGCTCTACCTATACTAATGTTATTTACTGGTTTCCAAGAACCGCGTAATTATAAGCTACGTCGGATTCACTGTATGTGATAGTGCATGCTTGTGTCAAATGCATGCAGTAGTATTGATTTTCTAATTGATGTTGAAGTAGCTTTTATATACTAGTGGGTTATTTTTTCCGATTAAGACGGCAGTAATGTGGGCCAAGGAAATGGTGTCATATTTGTTGCCAAGGAAAATAATATGAAGGCTTATGAAAAATGTCAATTATGTCAATTATTTTAAGTTATTGATCAAAGAAAACTTCTAATTATGGCTTAGTGAAGAAGATTTTCAGTAAGATAGTAAGTGGGTAAATATTGTAGAATCTTTGAATTTTATTGCACGACTCATAATGCGAAAGCATTAGAGTGTGCTCTACGATCGAAAAATTTTTTTTGCCCCATTTCTGCAACTGTTTTTATTGTTACACTCCTGCTAGTACACAGAACCTACTTAATTTATATACCATTGTATAAATGGTTAAATGGAGATTAATACTGTACTTTTTAACAATTGATTCAATGCAGCAGAAATGGAAAAAGCAGCAAAATAGTTGAAAAAAAAATCCTGTCCGTCAATTTATGAACCCTGAAAACACTGTAGCTTGCGATAAAATCAATTAATTGAGTCAATTTTTTTTTGAATACATTCGTTTTAGCCGTAGAAGGAACCCTATTGAAAATGGCTCTTTTATTCAAAGTAGTTTAATTATAATTAATAAAATACTAATTAAAATATACTATCAGAGAAGACACCGCGAACAAAAAATGTGTCCCTTGGATGCTTTGACGTTTGACTACTGCGGTGCATGCGCGGTGCGAGGAGATTCTCATAGAGTAATGCACCCGCAGATGCGACACAGTCTGCTTCTTCTGCCTACTTGATACCTAACACAGTTTTAACTGTAGAACATTATTCTAATTTCCATTGTATTAATGATGAACATTATGTGAGATTGTTCACTTGGCAACCACGTTTGCTCATGTGTTATTGCGCACAAATGTTATTACTATGTATGTGTAATTGTATTAATACAATTTGTGGCATTTTTCCCTTGTTTCCTGGAGCTCGGACGTGGAAATCTTAAAGGGAAAAAATGTCACAAATTGTTATAATTATTTGATGACAAATAACCTTTAATAAAATAAGACAAACATTAATATTAGCGTTCAAAATATTAGCTACTTAATATAAAAAAAATCCGCCATAAAAACAAACGGCAGCTATTTGTACCTACACTTCACTTCTGAATGTTTTAGTCTATGGCGAATGGCGCCGTAAAATATTTTGTTCGTATTTCAGTTTAAAACTTTAGAGGTATGAGGAACAGGGTGTAAAGTTCACTCATCCTCATTTGAAAAGGGAGGATCCTCCAGCCAGACGGGTATTTGTGTCTGGCGGGCAACTGCCCGTAAGTTGATTTCGGATAGTCTTATTTATGTCGGTCGCGCGGTAAATTCTAAATGCGTGATGCAGGATCTGTGTGACGTCATGTCTTTGCTGCGTAGCTCGTATGTGGCGGTGTAACCGCTACATTACTCCCCTCCGGAGACCGGAGGTCGATAGTGAGCGGAGTCTTGGATCTTGCGATGCTTCACAGTGCCAGCTGTGGTTCCAATGAGTCGGAACCGGGTGCCGCATAGTTCGCGGTGAGTCGGAACTGTCTGCGACAATTCCCCGTGAGTCGGGGTGGCACTGCGACGTCATCTAGTCAGTCGGATGTGGTACAGCGCCGGGTTGTGGCTGAGGGTGATGACCAGGAATGCGCGTTCGCTGCATGCTGGTGGTCAGGATACCCGTTGAAGCCGTGGGTGCTGGCTGGCTGTGTGATTCACCTCACGAAAGCTTGCGGGAGTGACGATTATGATGACGTCACGCTGAAGTAGTTGGACGAAGGCTGCGTAGACGATCACGTCGGGGTCACACATTTAGAGGTATGAGGAACAGGGTGTAAAATTCACTCATCCTCATTTGATGTCCGTTGCCTAACAATCGACAAAGTAAATATCAAAAAAAAAAAATAGTACCTACTTAAAAGGTCTTTGACATTACGTAAGGAATGCGAGGTTAGAAATTTTACCCATATTGAAGGGTAAAAAAAGCAGTCAAAACATACTTCATGAAAAGTGATAAATTGTTCATTTTTGTTAGAAACTATGTTTTGAATTTCTTTTTCGTTTATGAATGAGAGTTATGAGGCGTGCACTTTTGGATTTTCCAAACTATTATTTTTTATTAAACATAAAATTTATCTTGTATAAAGTAAAAAAGGTAAAAATTATTTACAAACTTGAACTGCCACAGGAAACATAAAAGTTTTATTAACCAAAACGATAATAGTTTATTGATGAGAATTATTGGCTTATTGATAAAATAAAAACACAAACTCTTAAATAAAAGTATACAAATACAGGATACGTCCTTTTATTAATTAGTACTTAGCCTTTGACTTTTGATAATCATTATCTTTTAAACATTAATATTTAAAATCTTTTAAATCTTTTTTCTTTATAAGAGGTTTCTCTTGTAAATGGCTTAAAATTTTTGTTTGTAATGCAAAACATGCCGCAAAATTGTATTGGAAAATTCTTATGTTAATTTAGCTAAAATTCTTCATTAACCATTAAGTTTAATAGCGTTTCGATAAAGTTATTTCTCTATTAAATTGGACCAGTCAAAATATCCCAAAGTATCAATAAATATTAAATTAATTATCTTATTAATTGCTTCATTATGTACGTTAATATATCCGCTAGTTTTTAGGACAAAACTGTATCACAATATTTATTTAGCGTTTTGTGTTACAAATCATAAAACAATTTCCGTTGAGTTTCCAAAGGTTTTCTGAGCGTCTCACATAAATTATTTTGTTTGGACAGATTTAATTTAGTAATGAAAGCTTGAATGTGGCATTTTGTATTTAGCTAAATATTTTTTATTCAACACTTATTCAATAATATTTATCATACAATCATATTATTGAATAAGTGTAGAGTAAAAATATGAACGAAAATAGAGTTTGTCAAGCTATACAGTTTTATGACAAACCCCTGAGACCCTTCCAATACCAAAGAAAAAAATGCGTTGTTGAGCTTATAGGCTAGCACCATAAGTAAAGCCCCAATGCAAGTTTCTTACCTGTGGGCTGGCATTCAATAAAATAACATCGTCTAAACACGGTTTAGACGGTGCAACTTTTATTGTAGCTTCATCTGTCAATTGCATCGCACCTTCGCAGCGCACCATGTAAATCAGTCAATGATGTGCTAAAATTTCTCTCTGCACACACAACACACGTATCATCGCGGTATACCATGAATATTAGTAATAGGTACTTTTAACATGATGTACATGCAGGATGTCTTCATCCTGTAGATCCTTCAACGCAGGGGCTTCAGAATCATGTACCTACTGAATCCATGGTAACAGTTTTCGCGTCGATGCCTGCCACCCTGTATTAAGTACAGCAAATGATCTATTAATACTAAATGAAATTAGTCCGTTTTAAAATTACTCTGTTTTCTCACAGAACTGTAAACATTCTTACATTATCGTCTTCGCTTTGGCAAAAAACTTCAGTCCAGAGTTGGGCTCCACGAGCGCGTTGAGCATCGACAACATACGAGGTAGAAGGTGTATATATATGAAAAAAATGGGATAATTATACTTTCTAGAGCAATTGTACCTAATTATAGGAATAAATAATTGCCTGCTCATCTGACGCATCAATATAATCGTGTTTTATCATCTAGGTAAGTACTTTTTCTGTTAAAATTTTAATCTTATATGTTTGCCTATCTTTCTGCATCATTATTCGCGATGTTCATCTCATGTACGTCATATGGATAGGACCCCGGGGAATGCATCATAGCGGGACAGTCCGTGTTCATGTAAATGTATGTGCCGTGAATGGTTTTATGGTTACCCTCGTTATAGGACAATTAGCTGTCATCGCCGCTTCTCACTCCGCGGAGATCGGATCGAGATGCGAGAGATGTGGAGTCGCCATCTGAAAATATCATATTTTATAAAATATTTTATATTTTAATAAATACACTCGAGAGCAATGAATCCGGGTCACTTAAAGAATGTTAAAAATCTCGGAAACTAAAAATGATAGGTTAATGCAATAAATTGTATTTAATAGACAATGTAATACTCCTTAAATGAAAGTAAAAAAAATATGAGTCACCATACATTTTATTAACACAAAATTACATAAAGAAAAAAACTGCTGATCTCTCCTTAAAACAAAAACAGGAAACATGAAATTTTTGAACTTTATTACGATTTTCTTGAATTTTAATACTTCGTATTGCCTCCTCGTGCTTCCATTACTGCGTTTACGCGGTTTGGCATGCTGTACACCAAGTTCCTTATACGATTTTGGGGAATATTCTCCCATTCCTCTGTGAGAGCAATTTTGAGCTCACGAAGCGTGATTGGGGGAGGGTTTCGTTGTTTTACGCATCTGCCTAGCTCGTCCCAAGCATGCTCGATCGGGTTGATATCCGGGCTGCGCGCTGGCCACTCCATACGAGTAATGTTCATCTCTTGAAGGTAGTCATTCACAATCCTACCTGTATGAGGTCGGGCATTGTCATGCATAAATATAGCATCCTCACCTAAATTGACCATAAATGGACCAACGTGATCATTGAGGATTTCTTCCACATATCTTACGCTAGTTAAAGAGCCGTTTTCTATGATCACCAGCTCTGTGCGACTTTCAGAAGAAATTCCGGCCCACACAAGTACAGACCCACCACCGTAGGCTACTTTTTCTTCGATGCATGCTTGCTTGAATCTTTCCCCTGGTCTTCGATACACTCTGTGTCTTCCATCGTGCTTGTAGAGCATAAATTTTGATTCGTCGGAGAACATAACTTTTGACCAATCTTCAATACTCCAATTTACGTGGCTCTGGGCATATCTTAGTCTTGAAATACGATGCCCACGCTCCAGTTTAGGGCCGTTTGCAGGTCTAAGGGGTTTTAAGTTAGATTCAGCAAGCCGACGTCTTACTGTCTATGCACTTGGGTTACTTCCTCCGAGGCGTCGAAACTGATTTGTGAGTTCAGTTCCTGTGAGAAAGCGATTTCGAAGCATGGTGTTCACCAAGTATCGGTCTTCTCGTGCTGTGGTACACCTGGTTCTGCCCGTTCCTGGTCTGCGTAGGTTAGAACCAGTCTCTTCGTAACATCGGAGAACTCTTTGTACTGTTGACAGCGACACACCGACAGTCCTGGCTGTATCGCGCTGACTCCGGCCGGTTTCCAGCATTGTAAGTATTCTGGTGCATTCTTCAGGCGTAAGCGACATAATTTCAGCTTGAATAATGAATATAGAGCACTATCAACATGGTTTATGTACCCACATAAATGACAGATTACAAACAAAAGCAAAACCAAATGCTGTAATTTCGTAGTTCCATCTTCGAAAGTGGCCCTTTTTCAAATTTGATTTTTTTATGATATAACTTTACAATAACTAAGAAGTTTTAATACCTTCATTTAAGGAGTATTACATTGTCTATTAAATACAATTTATTACATTAACCTAGCATTTTTAGTTTCCGAGATTTTTAGGATTCTTTAAGTGACCCGGATTCATTGCTCTCGAGTGTATTCTATAAATATAAAATATTTTATAAATATGAATATAAAATATTTTATGTTTTTGGTTAGAAGTAGAAATTAAGACCACTACAACATGGGTTCCTGAAAATGTCCAGCGGCATCGTGTAAGACCCAGGCATAGATGGTGGTACGAACTTAACGCTTGTTAGGAGGGATTGGTCAATTGGCTCAGGATCGAGTTAAGTGCAAAAAGGAAAGGGAGGCCTTTGCCCTGCAGTAGGACAATACGGGCTAATTATTTATTCATTTATTTATTTATTTATCCAGATAAAGGCTCCCGCAAATATGTAAGACGCGACGGCGCGACGCGACACCTCTAGAACAATTTCCGTGAAGTTTTCATAGTAACTTTTCCACTAAAGTCGCGTCGGCCACGCCGTGCCTCGCGTCGCACCCGCCTGCGTTAATACATGAGCAGGTACAAAAGATAAACACAGATTGAGCTGTCATACGTGGCTTAAAATATTTTCAACAGCCAGGTTACATAGGTGGTGTTGCCAGTGAGCCCTAAACTAAACAGTAAGTCTGTATCTTAGTGCTTCTTGAATACCTAGGTTAACTTACATCGGTATTTTTTACGTCTTGATTAATTGATCTTTGCGATTACATCAGACCAGTAATTACTAACTTACATAAAATAAAACAAAATTGGTTGTAATACTGAAGTCCAAAGGGTAAAATGATACCAATTGAAAATCGTTGGTGTAATCTTATAAATTGTCTAACTAAAGGATCATTGCGGGAGCAGTGGTGGCCCAGTGGTAACGGCCCCGACTTACGAATTGTAGGTCGTGGGTTCGAACCCAAGCAGGCGCTTTACTTTGTGTAAATAATTTCATCACCACTGCTCTCAAAACGGTGAAGGAAAACATCGTGAGGAAACCGGCATGTCTTAGAACCAAAAAAAATCGACGACATGTGACATCTACCAACCCGCACTGGGCCCGCGTGGTAGATTATAGCCCACTCCCTCTCGCAGAGAGCAGGCCTGTGTCCCAGCAGTGGGAACATTAATAGGCTGATGATGAAAGGATCATTGAAACCGTGTGAAAATATTTCCAATCAATATCTACATGTTTAGAGCATAGCTCTTTTTTAATGTTTATGATTTCCTGTTTTTTATGCAGTGTGTATTGGTGAGGTAATTATATTCACAGCCTCATCAATTTTACTTCTTGGCAATTTCAGACAAAATGATAATGCCAGAAAAAAAATACCAATTTAATTGCACTGTCTACGACGAGCTAGGGGCAACTGTAGTTTTTATCACAACAATTAACTTTATCCAATTCTCTAGTCGCAGGTGTGCAGGGAGGTCTGACGAAATAAGCAGTACCTTCGTGTTCTTCTGTCTTTATCGGCCTAATTACAATAAAACTAGGAATGGGTTTAACATATCGAGCCTTTTTTGAATTATGTTTTTTTTTCCGACAAAGTTAAAGTTCTAATTACAAAAAACCCGACTTCTGAAAAATCACGCTCTAAAAAGTATGAAACAAGAAAATATTTCGGACAGAAATCAAGACATAGGTACAAAAATGGTCAAAGTAAAGCCGTAGTCGCATGCCATTATAATTTTGTAGCCGACAGGCATGCGACTACGGCTTTACTTTGACCATTTTTGTACCTATGTCTTGATTTCTGTCCGAAATATTTTCTTGTTTCATACTTTATAGAGCGTGATTTTTCAGAAGTCGGGTTTTAGTTTTTAAACTTGCTTTTTATTTCATTTGTTTTGGGGTTATAATTTCGTATTATGTCTTTCATTGACTTGAATGTGCCCTGACAGCTAAGAGTATGTCATGCTCACTCAGATGTCTCGCTGATGGTGGCGTGTGTGTTGGATCATTTAGCTCCCTTCAAAATGGTTGAGCTGAATGGTGCTAATACATGCGTCATGTTCGTGAACGGGCGCCGTCAGTTAGGATTGGTCATCTCTTAGCTGCCGTGACTTATTTTAATTTACTTTAATCTTTGAATTGTTTTTATCTTTTTATTACGGACGCTTTTAACGTGCGCATCGTTGTACATTGTTCTCACATGTATAATTTAAACATGAATGATGTAACCACTATTTTGTAACAATTATTTATTTAAAAGAGTGTCCGTGGAGTTTCTAGCCCGATTTTCTCCATAGGTACCTAATACGCTTTGGAATGGACTAGCTTCATATTTCTGACTGACCGACTCCTTGACAATTCAAAAGTGCCTGTATATGGTTTAATTGAAATAAATGCTGTGAGTTTGAGTTTTGAGTTTGAGTAATAAAGTATTTGCAGACCCGCTTTATTTTATTTTTTTGTATAGGTTTAATTGTATAATAGGTATTAATTTTACAATTGCACCGTACGTAGCACAGTCTCACTTTTGCATGTTTTTAACAATTTAAACATATTTATTTACTTTGAAATGATATGATATATATACATATTTGTATTGTGCTTGTCAAGCCCTTTCATTTGATACCAAACATGGTATGATTTAAAAAAAATTTTTTTTCGTTTGTCTCTTTATGTCCTCTAGAGGGCGCCATATTGAATTTAATGTAACGTCTTATAGCCTATAATCAGCGGACGATCAAAACGCTTCCAACGATACCTCATTTGTCAAATTATGATCAGTGGTTTAGAAGTTATGAGGTTACAGATGAACATACATACATACATACATACATACATACATACCGGTCAAAATCATAACCCTCCTTTTTGCTTCGCCGAAGTCGGGTAAAAACTGACGCTATACCACAGTCTTAAGTTGTCAATTTTGTATTTAGAACTTTATTTACTTATTTGTCGGAATAAAGTTAAAATATAATAACTGGCTCGAAGGTTCGGGCTTGGACTAGAGTTAGAACACGTTTTGTCTGTGTTTTTCATCATACGTAACATGTTTTTTTATGGAGTGCATATAAAAATAGTATTTAAATATTTTATTTAGTTCTAGGGCCTCTCCACACGTCTCCTATCCTGTCTCGCACGGGCGGACCCGACGGGCGGCGGCGCCTCGGTGACGTCACCACGGCGGCTCCTCAGATGCTGTTAGTGCGACTTTCGCGACACATCATCGTGACAGGACACTTCTAGACGCCCTAGCTAATGAACTCGTATGCAGGAGGTCTGACAGTTCATTTATAGTAGGTACCTAAATAGGAGATGGTGGGAGCTTTATTGTGTGCAAGACTGAGCTTTGAAAGCTTTCAAGAAATGCTCGTATTTTGTATGAGATTTTATATTTTACTAGCTTTTGCCCACGGCTTCGCTCGCTTGGAGGTCGGAAAAGTTTGTACTGCCGTGATAAAAAGTATGCCCAGGTCCTGGTTTATCTATGTGCCAATTTCAATTTCATCGAAATTCGTTCAGTTATTAAGGCGTGAAAGGTAACAGACCTACAGACTAAGTTACTTTTGTATTTATAATATGAATTATGTATTAAGTATGAATTTTACTGTGCATATAAATAAAGTAGCTATCATGAAAGGTCTTATGC
This sequence comes from Conistra vaccinii, assembly GCA_948150665.1. Taxonomy (NCBI): domain Eukaryota; kingdom Metazoa; phylum Arthropoda; class Insecta; order Lepidoptera; family Noctuidae; genus Conistra; species Conistra vaccinii. Next base: position 11,410,736 of record OX411327.1, on the reverse strand, counting down.
TATAAGACGCCGGAGCCGCACCGGGCGGCGCTGGACCGCATGATTCGAATGAATATCACCAATGCACCGCACTACATCTTGCGGTCCGGTGTTGGTGCGACTCCGGCGTCATGTACAGGAAGCCTTATAGTATTTTTCAAATTCAAATGTCATTTATTCTAGGCTAGGCTGAGAATCAGCACTTTTCGAACGTCAAAATTATATAAGACAGTCCACCAAATCGCCCACCCTTCACCACTTCCTAGTGCTATAGCTGGGAAGAAGAAGTGGCGCAACAAACTACTCAGCAGCACAGCTGTCTATTCAGTTAGAAAAAAAATATTTTATATAATAGTATGCAAAATAATTTACATTACGCAACACAAAACATAATTTAAATTAATAGTCAGCTAGCTAGGGCATGCTATTCGGATATCCGGATATCCGAATTATCCGGATATCCGTCGAAAATATTATCCGAATAATATTTGTTTTACTATCCGGATAAAACGGATAATACGGATAGTTAGTTTTGTTCCATTTTCCTTTTGATAATATAACATTTAAGGGGGATGCGCCAAGGTATCCCGCGATATTCAAATTTTCTTACGTTTTTTGCAATTTGCAGGTCAGTATCAGGTTGTATGTTGTTCTAAATATGATTCGCGGCCGTATCAAATGTTTATTTATAGATTTATAATCATAAATGTCATCAATACAACTCTCTAAGTTCATGTAACTGTATTGAATGACTAATTCATGAAATCATGACATTTGACACTTTTGCTAACTTAAGGAGTTGTATTGCTAATTTTAATGATTATAATTCTGTAAAACCATATTTGTTACGGTCGCGAATCATATTTTAATCAACATACAACCTGACACTGAGCTGCAAATTGCAGAAGACGAAAGAAAATTTGAATTTCGCGGGCTACCTTAGCGCATCCCCCTTAACGTTGTGTTTTAATAAAATAGGTATTCGCAATCGTGACAATTCATGCTATATCTTCAAAAATCTATCTAATGACACAATTACTATGTAGATTCATCATAGAGAAAATTTAGAAGAGAAAAATTTTAAAGTGCTTTTGCACAGAGCTCGACTTCAGTTGACGACAGCGATGGTGATGACGTAGCACTCAGAGATTACAAGCAGCAGAAACTGAAATATTATTTACTTTAACAGAGAAAATAAGCAAAGAGATCGAAAGGACTCTGCAGGTTAACCATCAACAGTGAATGCTTTGACAAGCATGGCATTTACTTTAAAGGCATTGGCAAGAATGATGGCTTTGATTAGTAGTGTTGTTCTCTAGATTCATCTCGGTATTGTGTCTTGCTTGACGAGATCTCACAGAACCAAAATAGAGTGCCTGCTAAATGAAACATAAAGAAAAGGTTAGGATTTGCTACACTTGAATAAGCTGTTTTGGTAACCAACCCAAAATCAGATTGATATGAGAAGTAGGAATGTGGAGCAGAGGCCTCATCATGATTCTCGGCATTCATGATTTGCATTAATTCGTTTCCTGCCTGGACCGTAAAAACCCAAAGATTCAAAGTTTCACATATATGTCTAACGGAAGATAGGACTGCACAATCGCGATAACGAGAACTGAATGACCCGAAACGCACAGAAAATAGTTCATATTCAGGGAATCGATGAAAGTACATGTCATTCGTGGCTATTAGCTTGTGCTGATCCAACTTATACATCAGATACTTTGACATCTAGCAATGTCAGTGATGTGATTTTGTCTCATTTATTACCAAGCACTATTTTGTAAAACTTCCAGTCTTCATCTAATGTGCTTTCAATTGTTCTAGCCATCTTAACAAAGATAGCATTTGACCAGCTCACGATCTATTATACCATTGGTAGATAACCCGTGGATTTCTTTTTTTTCTTTTCTCGTATCTGTCAATGACAGATCGGACAGATTTTGCTTTTAGTGCGAACTGATACTTTAGTATACGATTGTTGGAGAGTTTTTGTAATAAAAATGTCGATTGTAAACTAATATAAGTTTGATTTACCTCTTTTACAATGGTATCCAAAATATCCATATTATCCGAATATATTCGAATAGTTGTCTGGCAGTATCCGAAATATTCGAATAGTAAAATGGGCGGATAATTGCATGCCCTACAGCTAGCACACGCTAATATACCAACCAAAAACTTTCCACCTTACCAAAAAATTTGTTACGGCAAAGGACACAAAGAAGGAACGAGCCACCACGCCTGCTGACTGCGTATGGATGATGTCAGAACACTTCAAGTTTAAGATCTTTATTCAACATCTTACCCAATTTTGTATTTTGACATAACGCATTGCTATGAATATGACTAGGTAATTATGTGGTACATAAAGCCAATAAGAAGCTCTAAAACTTTCTCAAATTAGTTGTTTTAATAAATTTTTTGAACTAAAACCTTTATGAGATCACTTTATTTTTTATTCGAATTTATAGTTAATTAACCGTCAATCTAATTTCTTACATTTCCGGTCATGATTCCACGAAAAGCGTCGCTATTACTATAAAACAAAGGTTGAATGTCACGTGTCACACAACCCTGTAATTGATAGCTTTCGACCTACTTCACTTCTAGCTCAACTTCCTTTGTCAAACGCTCACAAACAACGGCAATTTGCAACGATTGTAAAACTTTCATCTCTACATTCATTAATTTGGATGTTCGTTTTAAAATAGGAACATAGAGTGATGCTTTCGTGTTGCAAGTCAATTAATTCCAAGACTTCTTTGACAATTCAATTCATCTACATGGGAAGGAGTGAAATAATAATTGAGTATCCACGGTTAGATAACACATATCAGCAGCTGTGTGCCATCTTTGAGTTCACCTATGTGCCCATAATTCCATTGTCTAAATAAGATTATATTAAAACAAATATATTCGTAGGAGGAGCTCGTGGCTAACATCATAACAGCCGCACGGGTCGATCTACTAGGTTAAGCTACGCTTGCCGGGGTTGGTCAGTGGATGCGTTACCATCTTTACGTACCGAGACTCCTTGCCTCGGAAAGCACGTTAAGCCGTTGGTCCTGGCTGTCATTAGTGGATCTTTGACAGTCGTTACGAGTCGTCTGAAGCCCGAAAGTCTGACACCAGTCTTACCAAGGGGTATCGTGTAACCCAGTTGGTTGTGGAGGCCAAATATGCAGTTGCTCCACGTAAAATACTAGTATTCAGCTGCATCCGGTTAGACTGGAAGCCGACGCCAACATAGTTGGGAAAAGGCTAGGCAGATTGATTAAATACAAATATATTCGTAATTACTTAGAATAAGTGGAGCAACAGCAAACAAATCACAGTATAGGGTCATGTGGTAGGTACACTTAGGACACTTCTTTCCTTTGGTTTTTCTATTAGGAATTTCATAGTAACAGCCATGAGTTTGGAAGTTGGCGGTGTGATACCCCCGTGCCTCGGAAACCACGTTAAGCCGTTAGTCCTATGCCTGATCGCTCTGCGGCCGTGTCGGATTGCCGTTCCATCGGACTATGAGAGTGAGGGAAAAGAGAGTGCACTTGTGTCTGCGCACACACTTGTGCACTATATATCTCCCGCGCCGCGAATTAGTCTCCGTTGAGATTGGGCGCCGTGACAGAAATACGGTCTTGAGGACTATATACTTCCTATGAACTGGAAATCGAAGAGCTATGATTTTCTTTCAGACTTAGGGATAAATGCAGAATGAACACCTGAGTCCAGAGATGATCCTGACCAAACCATGTCCCATAATGATGGAGTGTCCAAAGTGTCCATACACCTTCACTTCTGAGGACTTAACGCCACTGTTGCCACAATTGGTAAGTCTACTGGTCCCAACTCATCCACCATTTCCCATTTGTTGGACTGTCCAAAGTGTCCACACACCTGCACTTCTGAAGACTTAAAAACTCTACTGTTGCCATAATTTATAACTGTACTGGGCCCGACTCATCTAATTAAATTAAATATTTCCACATTTGCCATCGACTCGAATAGAAAAAGCATCCAGAGGGCCTAGTGTGAATTTCTTTTGAACCATCTTGACATCGATTGATACTTTCAAGCGAAACTCGAGTACGAGAAACTCGAAAGTATATTAACTATAATCGATATTTTTATTCTGATACCACTAAAAAAGAATAAGTCATCGATACGTACTGTTGATTTAGTATACCTCAACTTCCCCTTAATTTTTAAGCTCGTCACCACAAACCGCAGCTAATGGTTATATTTAGCGATCAAAAGCACTAATAAGTTGTTAGAGAATTCGGTAACGAATGTGATAAATGATATCGCTCAGTATTCGATTACCCGACGCGCCGTGGGGCGTGAGAAACAACACGTCTTTGGGCGATATCTCGTGTTTCAACCTACTCGTGTTAGAATTTGTGTGTTCTTTCTTGATCCTGTGAGTAAGAACCATTTTACTTTGGCTTTCCAGTGGTGCTCATTTGACAACTACAACACTACCGAAAAATAAATGAAAATCGTACTAATTCGTCAATCGTCAGCCAGACTATTTGGAGTAACTTATTTATTTATTTATTTAAACTTCTCGCACACAATGAGGTACAAAGGCGGACTTAATGCCTTAGGCATTCTCTACCAGTCAACCAAGGGTGGTGAAGAGATAAGATGGCAGGTGCTTTGAATGAGAGGAGAATCCGTAAAAAATTTTATTAAAAAGATATCAAAATGCATAACTTAATTTCAACCTCATTATTGTTGGCAACACTACGACCGGTAGCAGCTAAGCAGCGCCCCTGCCGGACGAGAGTGGCAGCATTCTTGAACCCCCAACCCTTCCCGTTCGACACGGGATGATATATAAGGACGAACGCGACCTGCGCACGTCGTTGCCCCTGGCTGGAGGCTTTGAGTTTCTTTTAGGAGCTTAAGGCAGCCACAGGAAAGTCCGGTTAAGCAGACGAATACCTCAGTGGTAACCTGCGAGATGCCCTAGTCAAAAAAAAAAAAAAAAAAAAAAAACTGCGCACGTCGATTGTTATTTGAAAAATTAGTCTGATAACCACCTAATTGTAAACTAGTGTTTAAACGTTTATTAAAGTATTGTTAATATTGTGGAAGGCCTAGTTTACTTTTATATCGACCTGTTTCTAGAAAACCTGCCTTCAATTAATAAGTTAATATTATAAAATTTTACTTAGGTCTAAGCAAATATCTTTAAATAAATAAATATAATATAATAAAATTTTAATTTACATCATCACATTGTAAAACGCAACGTTTTCCTAGAATAATAAATTTTCAGTGTTAAGAATGTGGGCCACCAGCTATGGCAAAAACTCTACGTAACTATCTAGGTATCGTAGCCGATACAATATTTATGTATTTTCTTTAAAATTAACCCTAAAATATAATCATAAACAATTTTTTTTTCAAAGTATGCTGACGAGGATAAGCCATTATTTAGAGCGATCAATCAGCCTCCAATAGATCGCCGATATGATAATATTGCTCAAGTTACAATAAAGGTACCTAATCTGTAATGCTATCAAATCCAATGGGAATTCTATGAATTGAGACTTGAGACTAAATAATCTATTGATATCAATAGTAACAATGATAATTTATATGAAAAAGAAGATTATATTACTACTGGACCTTGAATATTCGCATGATGACCATTATGGAAAATTCAATGGTGACTGACACCACCAACGCATTAAGCCTCTCGCAGACAGGCGCGACGTAACGGTGAGATGCGATTCTGGTAGAAGAAACGCGAGCGCGACTAGCATATTTAGCCTACCAGACACAACACAACACCTGTCTGGTCGGAGGATCTTCCCTTTTCTATCGAGGTTGAGTGAACTTTACACCTTGTTCCTCATACCATTCAAACTATACCTAGAGTCTATAGTTCTAATGGTTTTCGTAGAATAGTACAAAGTGGCACCAACCTTTTTATCCACAGAAATGCTAGTGACTCCGCCGCTCACGTGTCGAGTGACGATCAATTATTGTGGCCAAGTAAAGCAGTCTACAAACAACTTGGGCGAACAGCAAAGGGATTAGTTTACCGAACAACTAACAGGAAGGAATCGACTGTGTTGACACACTGACCGCTCTAGTGTCATGTTCTTGCGAAGGTTTGTTTTTTAGAGGTGGTACAGACACGCACTTGACAGCACGTAAGTTCTTGGCAAGAGTCGTCAATGCGTTTTGGTTTTTTTATCTAAATAAACATGTTTACAAATAAATTGTGGCAATAACCGATAATAATGACAAGCAATAAAAGTGTAAATTTTGTGTGTATATGCGCAAACTTACTCCCACTTCGCCAAAACCTTACCAGGCAGGCTACGTGCCGGCAACATAATTGTACGTGAATTATTCTGTACATGAATTTGCTAGGTACATAAAAAGAAAAATAAAAATTTGTAAAGGCTTAGGGTAATTGCGCACCATACACTTACAGTGGCAATGGCCTTTCATTTTGACAATGATAATTCAACAACATTCATTGCTTTATACAATGTGGAGACTACCATACAACAAAAAATTAAAATACTGGCACTACTAATGCTTAAGAGTATTTTGGAACTGTCAAAACAATCCTAGCTTCAAAAAAAAAAACGAGTTTTTCAAACAAATTAAATGTAATGTAAGCCGTATCCACCCTAAGCCTATAAATTCCGTTTATCCAACTAGGCCTTGGGTGAATTCTCGGGCATACATTTCAGAATATCCACCTTAGGGTGGATTTTTGGGGTGGATAAACGAAATAGCCCGAGCCGACTATGGATTTTGCCGAGCTATAATGACTAAACTACTGAATATATTCAATTGAAATTTTGAATACAGAATGGGAACGTCATTATGGACACACCGTTTAATTTTTTGTTGTATTGTCGTCTCCACCTTGTATAAGTTGTCGACTTTTACAATCGTAACTGAAGTAATGAATTTCCTTAAAAATCATTCGTGTTGTGATAGAAAATGTTTTACGCAACAAATTAGTTCACCGTGTTATAAATCTTTATAAACTAAAAACTACATAGTTCAATCTGTTTATAATACACCAGGTATGATGAAGTCATATAAATATTTGCGCGTAATTTAGCATTTTTTACCAGCTGATATTTCGCACTAATATTAACAAATTGTAACCATTTACTAGACAAGAAACAATAGACAATTAACAGAATAAGGTCGAAACTCTTTCTCCTAGACTTTGCTCTATGGAAATGAGTGCAACGCCCTATATTTTTAACGTACTACATTTTTCGACACGATTTTTCATAGTTACGAAAGTAAATATTTTTAAGGTGAATTATTATGTGCTAATGTACTTTAGACAGTCTTGGAAATTCTTGTTTGAATCCGGTAAATTTTTCATGAAATGGGTAGTTTTTCCGTAGTTAATGTACACACATATCCGGTACTGAAACAAAAGCGAATTGCTTAAAATTTTACAGCATCACGGTAGTACTTTCATCTGTTTTATGACCCATAAGATAAAGAACCGCAAAAGACTCAGAGTTACCCATATAGCTTGAAAGCCATGTTTTTCGAAGTACCGATGGCCAGTGAAGCAGACGAGACCGCGTATTTGCAAGTGTCGTGTGGGAATGCCTTCAGTTACGTGAATCGACGGCCTAAAAAAGGCTGGGACAGACTGAATGCAGAAGGCGGAGGACAGGGTGGTGTGGTGCAACCTGGGAGAGGCGTATGTCCAGCAGTGGGCTGCGACAGGCTGAGTTGATTGATTGAAGATAAATAAAGTAGGCATTAGATACTTGTAGCTAATACATTGGTAATGGTAAGGTGTTTATCGAAGAACTGCTGCGCCTCGCGGTTTAACCCGCATAAGTATCGATTTCGTGGGAATATCGGAGTAAAATGTATCCTATGTCTTTCTCCAGGTCATGGTGTACCCTTCTGCCAAATTACATCCAAATCCGCTCAGTAATTTTAGCGTAAAAGAGTAACAAAAAAAATAGCACACTTTCAATAGATAACTATAAAAATAAAAATAAACATTCAAATATTAATGTTTATTACATACATTTTCACATTTTGATGTTATCATAAAAGCGCTTCGAAATTACTAGAAGAACATCATATATGCACAGTAACCTTGGCAGCATTCTTAGTCACTGACATTATATCACAAAACAGTAATGCATGTAGAATAGCGAGGCTTATCAGGAAAGTTTTGGAACGAAGTTCCCTTTAGCGTTGCGAAAGGGGCTAGGCGGAAAAAATTGGGACAAAAAGTTGTAACGACACTTTTATTTTTTATTATAACGCCATCTTTGAGCGACCACAGGTACTAATTAGTGGCATGCCTTTGTGAGGTTCATTTTTTTATTATAACGCCATCTGTGAGCGACCACAGGTACTAATTAGTGGCATGCCTTTGTGAGGTTCATTCCGTACCTTCGTTCCATCCGGGTGTCCCTTGACACCTCTCAGCTTTTTTTTTTAGCAGAATAGGCTGAAACACGTGAATGACGCAATCTTGTCTAAGTGGCTAACGTATTATGTCATAATAAAATGTTTACTTTTGTAACGTTTTTTTATTTAATGCTGAAAAACGACTGCCTCGTCTACTGCCAATAAGCTTAATATTTTTTTTAATGTTTTCTAAAAAAATATCATTAGGTACTCAATAGGCTATAAGCTATGATACATAGAAACATTAAGTGTAAATAATGCGTATTTTATTTGATGGTTCCATTGGTTTTTTTGTCGTTTGAATTTATGTGTTTTCCACTAAAAGCACAGATTAATACAGATGGACACTCCGCAGTTTAGGTATGAAGCAACAAGTACGCAGCGGACCCATCTTGTTGGGCCAATTCAGTGAGTGTAAAGTAGTCAGTGCAGTGGTGGCCCAGTGGTAACGGCCCCGACTTACGAGTTGTAGGTCGTGGGTTCGAACCCAAGCAGGCGCTTTACTTTGTGTAAATAATTTCATCACCACTGCTCTCAAAACGGTAAAGGAAAACATCGTGAGGAAACCGGAATGTCTTAGAACGAAGATATGTGACATCTACCAACTGGGCCCGCGTGATAGATTACAGCCCACTCCCTCTCATAGAGAGAGGAGGCCTGTGTCCCAGCAGTGGGAACATTAATAGGCTGATGATGAAAGTAGTCAGAAGATCTAAGAGTCACGCGATAGAAAGAGAGGAAACTTCCAGGAGAATATAACTGTGGGTGATTAGCGCTTTGCGACCTGAATTGCACTTTATTGTGTCGTAGCAAGAGTCGCTTTTTATTTAAATGATTTTGCGGAGTGTCGCATCTGTATAATCTGTGCTAAAAGTAAAGACACAATATATAATTTATGACCCGCTCTAAACGGAAGAGAAGAGGCTGGTGATGAAAACCGCTTGTTGGTAATAAATTCTTAAAGAGATACCTCTGAATGGAAACGCTACCATGCCTGTTGTGTTATATTGCATCATTTGCATCTTGATGTGTCAATAAGTGCTAAGTTTACTTACGCATATAACATTACGCCTACTATTCGCTAACGCATTTTTGACCGACATCTAAAAAGGAGGAGGTTATAATTATGTTCGTCGCGTATGTTTTTATTTTTTTTATTACGTCCACCGATATCTCGGTCAATTGTAGGCTGATTTTGAAAATTGTTTTTTTGTTTGAAAGGTTTTGCCAAGTTGGTCCCATAAATTTTATTAACTTTGCTTGGATAGGTTTTGAGTTAGCTTCAAGAATAGGTACGTATTTTTCCCACTTAGTTTATATCGATGATATGACGATAACTTCCTGTCCCTGTTTTTTGCATATCAGGTAGTGGTATTCGAATGTGTAGGTACAAGGTACCACAACTAAAAAGTTAAAAAACAACCGACTTCCATTAAATTCGGAAGTCGGTCGCAAAAAACGAAAATTCAAAACCAAAAATACCGACTTCCGAAATGAAAGTTATTTTTCCCTTAGTAGTGTTTTTTGGTAGTCAGTAGTTTTTTTTTGTAAAAAGTTTTTATCCTTCGTCAATATTTCGAGTGGTTAGGTAAAATGATCTTTTTATTTTCTGAGTAATTTAAAATTGCGGTTTGCCTCATTCGCCAAGAATCACAGATTTTAAGAAAACTTTCCTTTTGTTTTTTTTCTTTCTTGCTGTTGCTTTATTGATCAGTCAAAAAAGAACTCAGCCAGCACTAATTATTTTCTGTATTATTCATGTTTCTTTTTCTAACCAAACCTTCTTGCGTTTTTTTTAAAGTCTATAAATATCTATTAAACTAGCTTCTGCCCGCGACTTCGTCCGCGAGCCTATAAGCTTCCTCAAGAATTGGGATATCCAATGCAATAAGAATTTTTCAAATCCGACTGATAGTTCGGGAGATCACCTACATACAAACTTAAAGTCTAACAAACAAACAAATTTTTATAATAGAAGTATCCTTATAGATTTTCCAATAGGTTACATTAGATCAATTGGATAGCTTTATTTATTTATTTATTTAATACTTTAAACACAGAAATGTACAAAGACGGACTTATGCCATAGGGAGTTATTGCTGACAGGCTGGACTGCTGTATTATGAATCGTTGCTCCAGTATCTCAGCTGGAATGCTGAAGCACTAATTATTGTTGTGTGTGTTTTGTGTAATTGCTGTTGTAATTGTATCACTAACTTAGTTGTAAGTTTATTTTATGGTTACTAACACTGTATGAGTCTCATGGTTACTCGCAATAAAGAATTTAATAATAATAATTTAATAATAGGCATTTTCTACCGCTCAACTTTTAACTTACACCCTTTTACCCCCCTTTTAGTTACTTGCTTTAATTTACGTATTCACGTTAATTAGGTATGTAGGTACTTATAAATGGGAGTCTTTTATCCAAAGCACTCCTTCAATAAGTTATTTATGCTGCCACATTCTCGACTGTGTGATGTTTTCAGCACGTGTCGATGTGTGAAAGTTATAGCACGTGTATCAATCGTGTACTATTAATTGACACGTGTGTTTACGCTTCTGCTACGAATCGGAGGTGTTAAGGAAATCTATTCGTTAGTATTGTGCTTTGGTCATTGACTGGCTACGTTATATTAATTTATGATTTGATGAGTATTTCTTTAGGATTCTTTTTTAGTTATTCTGTCGACAGATGTAATTTTATTAAAGAGTTTTCTACTCAACTCTACTCTATTTTGTCAGTACTTTTGACTCTCCTTAATTTACAATGTATAATGCTGATTTTGTTTGTTGCGTTGTGGAATCAAACGTTTTTATGAAACTAAATACAAAAACGGTATACATTTCAACACAACTGACTAAAAGATCTGTCAATTTCTATTTGACTGAAAGATAAAGAAGCAATCAATCGGAAATGCACCACGCAGCGGTTCCAAAAAAAAGCGAAAGCTACGTGTATTATGTCAAATATTTGTCAAGCAACGCCCTCTAACTACGTAATCAATTACATATAAAATGTCATCGTTGCTCCCTGAAAAAATTCTTTCAGCACTGAAATACTAGGCTAGAGAATTAAAGTCATTTTCTCATTACTCCTGAAAGTTTTGAGGATATAAAGAAACGTACAGTTCGAAATACTTTGCTAGGAGTTCATACTATACTGAGGTATTCAATTTGAAATATAGTTTCAACAAGAATGGATAAAATACTATCTTTATTTATTTTTCGTGTGGTTAGTGTTACTAACCTGGTGTTAGAGTTTTTGTGTCGCCCATGAGCCTCTGACTGCTTCAAAAACCGTCAAAATATCTCTCAGGCGGCATGCCTGAAGTTTACTTGAGGTTTCCTCAACATTATTTTTTTTGTAAAGTAGTATAACTACATTACATAACATAACATCACGCCTTGTTTCCCCGAACGGTTGGGCAGAGGTGTACCAATACCAATATTACACCCACATTTCGCCTGTTATGTTTAAGACCCATGTGATAGGGGGCGAGCCTATTCCCGTCAACCGGGCACAAATCCAGACTCCGGGCTACTAGTGAGAAATTCCCGATGGAAAAACCTAACAACACTTCACCTGACCTGGGAACCTAACCAATGACTACAATACTCAGCAGTAGCGCTTGCGACGACTAGACCAACGAAGCAGTCACATAGCTACATTATTAAAACGAAAAAGATCTTTTGAGAGGAAATTAATGGAGACACTGACAGATTGACGGGAAACGAATTATTTGATGCGACGCGAGTTGACGCGACACGACACGATACTTGCGAAATGACTCTATATTGGCACGAGTATGTTAAATTCAGTAATATTGAATTTCAAATGATCTGTCTATTACATTGTCATTGTCAATGACAATAATAGTTGAAGGTGAAATTTTAGATCTTCTACTGATTATGTCTTGTTGTATGCGGAAGTCTTTTGTTACCTATACGATACAAAGTTGCTGTTCTTTATTTATAATGTTTTTGTAAATGGAACATGTTTGAAAATAGAACAGTAATGTACTAATGTCATTTTGTTTACGGCATGTACGTTTAAAGTTAGGTTACATTCATTAAAGGAATTAATTTCCATTTTACAACGAAAATTGATGAAGTATGCATATTTTACATGAGGAATTTCGTCGGTAGGTACTAGGTACATACATAGGTGTGCGTCGCGTACCAAAGTAAAATTCTAGTAGAATTTATGCCGGTTCATACGAGAAGCGGTCATAGTCGACGACAAGGCGCGTTAGTGTTAGGACGCGCCGCTCGACAACCCGACGCGAAGAGCACGCGGAAGGCAACTTGCACGCATTCGATCTAGTGATAAACATAACAGTCCCAAAAAAACACAAAACTTTTTTGTATTTTTTTTTTGTTGTTGTTCGAATTTTGAAACATTGACACGACAGTCTGTCTGGTTTTTTTTAGTTTGAGAATGAAATAGTGAATGATTTTTCCAGTGACCCGTAATTGAAAGGTTAGTATGTTTTTCCATAAATTAACATTGTTCTAAAAACTAGGTACGCTGTTGAAAATTATCAATGGAAATGCGTTTCCGATCGCTAGCAAAATGTGCAGAGTTCAACGTATAACCTTAACCCTCTAACGAACACAATACGTCTTCGGAGAATGTATTTACATTTTCTCGTAGTTATGAATTAAAATTAATTGACAACTGACATTTTTAGTGGCGAATATTACTAACCATAGAAAACTGATGTCTTCAAATTGAAATATCACGGGAAGTGGCGTGTAATTAGCATTAAATAATAATCTACAAAACTGTGAACTGTAGCGTAGAGACTAGAGACGATTAAAATCTATCATATTAAATTAATTAATGGGATTCATTCATTAAAATGTAAATATATTCAAACGACTTATCAGCAAATTGACATGTGGTAGGTATCGATATTTCAAATCGATAGTTTTTATCAGATCGTTTTTTATCGATCAGCTGTGTGATCGATAATGTTTACGTCAATTTCCCTTGCTATAATTTTTATATGGTACCGATGGTTTTTTCTTACGGTCATTTGCCTATTATTGGTTCCTATTGGTCCCTAATGAATGTTCGCTCGGCTTTTTGCGTTTTTTTGCCATCATAAATGAGATGTCATGACTTTATAAGTCTAAATTGATATAGTTATCAGTGACATTGTCATTTTTGATGACTTGAACTATTTCTGGTCAGGACTCAGGACAATGACCATTCACGATTTCAGTAGAAAAAAAAGCAACGAACAATTATTTTTTGTTGCGTTAATAGATCATATTAATGCGTCTATGACGTAGGTATGTATTGTGTTGTGGTATTTCATTCAATACGACTTTCAAAATATTATAGACGCGGTATATAGGTACTTCCTATTTACTGTAACCATTTAGTTTTTTCCTAACTTTTTTTCTTATTCATAAGCGTAGACAGTTCATGCGGTGGGGGATTTGAATGAGTTGACCAAATTGGAAGGCTTATTTTTTACGCATAACTTTATGACATCAGTTAGGTAGGTATATAATTGGCAAAGTAGGTAACTAACGGTTCTAGGCAATGGACAGTGTCTACAAAAATAACTTTGCGACTCTATCTAGGAGATACCTAGTATCTTTTACATCAGATTGTGGAAAATTTGGTTTAAGTACTTAAATTTTAACCGCCTCTGTGGTCTAGTGGTTAAGCCACCTGTGTCAAGACCCAGAGGTCCCGGGTTCGATTCCCAGTGGGAGCAAAATTTTCTGCTCGGTTTGGTTGGTGGTAGGACTTGTTCTAAGTCCGCCTGGCTAGCTACCACCATCTTATCTAAGTCTATCCTCATAATAACAAAGTTAACAGCATTGTTGTGTTTCGGCAGTTAGAGATAAGATAGCCAGTTCCTCTGGGGTTGAGGATTCCAGGTGAAGCTCGCTTCCACCTTCGGCCTGATCATCACTTACCATCAGGTGAGATGCAGGCCAAGAGCTTTGACATTGTGGTTCTGGGTAAAACAAAACAAACATGTTTTTGTGCACTTTATAAAAATAAAATATTCTGAAAGACTTACTTATGTAGGTTGTAATGTAGTGTTCTATTTCCTCATACTACGTTTTATGTTAGTACAGTTGCATTACTTGTAACATCGTAAACAAAAGCTTGTTTATATTTCCATTTCTTCCGTTCTCCATTACCAGTAAGTGTGTAGTTGTTTAATAATTTCTTAGCTCTCACAATTAACACCACGCTCGATGACGTCATCGCTTGCTACCATTATGAATCATAAATGTAAGCATTTCTGCTTAATTAACATACTTCGATAAAACCCGACTAACAGAACTATACTTAAACTTACATCAGTCTTAAGTAGAGATGGGCCGACTAGTCGGCGACTAGTCGGGAAAGCCGACTAGTCGACCATATTATTAATCGGCCATTAGTCGGCGACTAGTCGGGAAAGCCGACTAGTCGACCATATTAATCGGCTATTAGTCGGCGACTAGTCGGGAAAGCCGACTAGTCGGGAAAGCCGACTAGTCGGGAAAGCCGACTAGTCGACCATATTAATCGGCTATTAGTCGGCGATTAGTCGGGAAAGCCGACTAGTCGACCATATTAATTGGCTAAAACCGCCGACTAGTCGGCCCGTTTTTCATTACTCGTATTAATAGATCCAAATGCGTGATTAGGTAAGGCAATAAGGTAGTTCCACAACTAATAAAATAATATACACTGTGTTAGCTAGTAATTCAACTTTGTTTTGAATTTAAGCACCAAGAAACGCCGGCTCGCACGCACGTAAGCAATGATAAAAAAAATACAATTTAAATAAAAATATGTCCCGAGAAAAAATACAGTGTAAGCAAAAATATGTCCCGACAAGTCCGTCTGGTCGCCGGGCGGCGCGCGAGCCGAAAGCGTAGTCACGAACATTGCCGATGTCACCCAAAACTCAACCGAAAGCAACGTTCGGCTTGGCCGAATAGTCGGCCAAAGTCATAGTCGGCCCATCTCTAGTCTTAGTAATCCTGCGAGATAATTGCGTCACACACATACAATAGCAATGCCGTTCATTTTGACAGTTCAACAATATACATTGCGTTATTTAAGTTGTTAAGCAGAGGATTTGTCAAACATAAGAAGCAATGGATTAGCAATTTCCTTCAAAATCCTTTGGATTGTGATTGAAAGTGTGTTACAAAATTATTATTAGGTTGCTGATGAACTTATTAAAACTAAGGTTAACACATTATTGTAGGTCATCTCGCAATATTAGACCGAAGCTGTAAATTATTTAGATAATAAGATAAGCATCCAATACATGTTTACATTATAAGTCATTATACCCGTATCTTGTGCTCGGATTATTATTTAAAACTTGCAGCGCTCCGCGGTTTCACACGCATAAGTCTAAATTCCGTGAGAATATGGGAATAAATAGTATCCTGTTAATCCAGGCTACAAACTATCTGTGTGCCAAATTTCATACAAATCCGTTCAGTAGTTTTTGCTTGAAAGAGTAACAAACATTTCACAAACTTTCCCGTTTATAATTATTAGTAGGAAGTAGGATCACTGGCAATTTAGGGAAGTCATACGTAAGATAGATTCCGTAAATATTTCCCTCCCTAAAGTGGCTGTAACTCACGTTGCAAGGGATGTGGATAAAATAGCACGCTGGCGAGTTTTCTAACAAATGCTTTCGATTCGTCAGCGTTCGTGCAGCAAGCGAGCCTCCTGGCGATGTACACAATCACATTTATTTCCGTCGAGTACAGCCCTGCAGCTTGTATGGATGAGAATCGATACGATGCTCTTTATTAACTATACTTTAGTCGCGACTTTATCCGAGTTGATTCGGTCGTTACATCCTTACGAAAAAGGGTAGGTAGATTGTTGAAAACTCCAATTGAAAAAGGGTTGATTTTAGAAAACTCCAATTGAAAAAGGGTTAATTTTAGAAAAATCCAATCGAAAAAGAGTTAATTTTAGAAAACTTCAATTGTTAAAAGGTTCATTTAAGAAAACTCCATATGAAAAAAAGTTGATTTTAGAAAATTCCAACTGTAAAGAGGCTCATTTTAGAAACAACCATCCGTAGTGCACCGTCATCTATATTAGTATTTTTGTTAATTTTATTGCTTCCTTTAGTGGTTTAATTCCTTATTTTCGGTTTTGTTAGTCCGATAATGACGGATCTGCTTTTACTAACAGATTTATATGTAATTGGTTCCATTAGCCGTTTGCACTGCAGTGTCCTGTGACATGTTTTAGGGCCGACCGATAACGCTATCGTCGGATGGTTTAACGGGCCCGATCGTGTGATTTTTCTATTGGACTCGCTTTGCATGTAGGTCGCTCGGTTACGATGTGAAGCGATAAGCTGCGGTAACTGTGATAGGAAAGGGCAGGTTGAGTCTGTGCATTCACGCGTGCTATTGTTGATTTTGTTTTAATGTTTTCAAGGTTGATGACATAATTATAATTTTATCGTATTTTAAAATACATTTGTTTGGTTTGTATTTATTCCATGTTATTCGATGAACTGGGAAAAAAAATATAAACGTGATATCTTAAATAAATTAAGATATTTGCAAATTTATAAATCAAAACCGTTTCTTAATTTAGAAACATGAATTATTATCTCATGTCTATTATGTTTGTCTGTTCCTCATTATATCCGGATGTCTTATTAATTTATTAATACATGATTATTGGAGCTTAATAACATGTTTTATAATAAATCACAAATATCCTTAGGCTAAATACACTAAAAGCTGTCTGTTTTAGACATGCTAGTTTGAACCTGTCTCTCCTAAAGTGAACTTTTTATTTATAAACTCTTTAAAGTTAGTGATTAATCGTTCTCGTCCTGCTGTAAGGCAAATACGTTAATTAGTAACAATATGTTAACGTTTAAATGACAACGTTTCGTTTCCTTGTTTGGAAGATTTGATTTGATTTTGAGAAATATAGAGATATAATATTTAAGATGTTATTTTCTAAAATCAAACTAATTAATAGGTAGAGGTTAACAAAAACATTTTTTTTTTTTTTTCAAAAATATACCCATTATGTGTTTCTCGAAATGGATTTCTCTTTTTGAAGTGAATAAGAAGGTAAATCTTTCAATGTTTTTCCCGCAAATTCTAATAAAATCTTTTTTTTTTTGTTTTACCTGAACAAATACCTAATCAGTAATCACTTTCAACAACAGCAACATGAACACAAAAGTGCGTTGACTTAACGTAACACAAAAGTCTATATTTTACACAAGAACGTAATTTTAATTAACGCAATATCTCGAGTTATTTGCGTGGTGAATTATTTTTAGATGAACTAGTTGAAGATTAAAATGGTCAAATTGGACACGAGCAGATTACGTAACGAATGCGAAGAGTTTATTGGTATAACAGTGCTAACGACATTGAACTCTGGAGAGGAAACGGTTCATTTCTTGTGATCTGTCAATATTTTTTTTTACTAAAAAGTTTTTACCGTAGTATTATTTCATCTAGTGACAGTGACACTTTGACACGGGCTGGAAAATGTTTTTTTCTTTTCCCGACATTTAATTCTCAATTCTAAATTCAAATCGTTTTCATTTTTATTTGATTATCGCTACTAACTGGATAAGTGCGGTCCGTTAGAATACCAGTTGTCATTTATTTATCTGAAACCAGAATCGATCGTCGATTAAAATGCAATGTCGATAATCACTGGTCAAACGATAACCAATTACTCACTCATTGCCATCTTTTCACGCCATTTTTATTTCTTAGAAATCTTACCGTGCGTGTGAGCTGTGTTAATTCGTAAATTATGATTGCATTCAAAATCTTACATCCATTTTATAACGCGCGTATTAGGTATAAAAAACCACTTTTTAAAATCATGTGTGGTCGATGACTTTCAATCGAAGGATAGAGAAACTACAATTTTATTCAAAGCATTATGAACTTTACCTTACAATTTAAAAGGTTTATTATTGTAAATAGCAGTAACCGTATCGATACTGACAGTAATTGAAAGGTGGACAACTAGTGTAATTAGAAAAAATCCCGTAAAACGTCGAATCAATAAAGATTCCACTTATATACCACTTTTGTCAGGACTGGGCGTTTTTGCTAGGAACAACATACTCGTAATTGCTTTGAGCAAGTCTACGTTTACCATTAGACGGTTGATAAATTTAAACTTTTATTTGAACCGGTAAGTTGCCAAGGACTTTTATGAGTAGGTACAAATACCACGTTTACATGACCTTATTTGTAAAAATCAAAAAATTATACAAGAATTGCATGGTGTATTTTTTGTTTAGTTGCAGACTTAATAAGATTATCTCATGTTTTGCCACTACCTACTTAACATTGTCACCTTTAAAACGTACTTTTTGCCTTATAAGACAAAAAATGTGAACCGTTTTAAATTCCAACTACCAACAGCCGCAAAAATTTCAACAATGGAATGACATTTTTTTAATCAAACCAGTGATGTTCTACTTTCGAACCGTTTTGAATTTAAAATATTCTTCGCTTCATAATAATTATCACTGTACTATGCACCTAATACGTTACGAAATCGCGTCTGCTCTCCGATGTAGTATATTTTTCTAACAATCTATTTGTTTACGAGATGGGTACTACATAGATAACCCAATTACGTTCGCTTATCGCACAATGTATATTAGAATATTTTCTTCAGTGCGCTCTTACGACAGACTATGAATGAGATGTTTTTTTTTTCTGATCGGTATTCGTGTTTTAATTTTGTTTTTATTATTAAAGTTGAACACGTAATTGAATTCGCATTAAATCACTGTTGATAAACAATAATGCACTAAGGTGCACTTTACACTAAGATTTTACTTCAAATTGTTGTTAAAATAAATATGGTCAACTGTGGCATCTTTACTTCCCTTGAGTAACTTTACCCATGAGTAGGTACTGGACTTAAATATATGCCATTTAATATCAAAGAGATCAAGAGTAGACAAATCGACTATTTGTAACAGATTTTTTGTAATCTACAAGTAGGTATTTGTATATTATACTCATAGGTAAAGTTGCCACAGTTGATGGTAAGCAAAACTTATTTATGTCAATACTTACTTAGTACCATAATTCTTAGGTTAATATGATTGTTTGAGGAAAACAATAAAATACGCCTTCGCTACTAGACTAAATTGGACAGGATTATGGAACGCAAGGATAAATTCAAAATAAGAATAGATTACTCAAAATTCATTCTATTTTTGATTTGATGAACAGTTGAATACCTTGGATTTTTTATAGCTCTGCAGATCAGCTTAATAAAAAAGAAAAAAAACAATAGAAACTTATCAAAAATGGAACCTAGACTGTATTCTGGTTCAATTTTGACATAGATTGCTTTGAAATCAATCAAAGAATCGACATCCACGTTTGACGATCGTTCTACAATAGAATAGCCTTATGAATAAAAAATATGACAGCTAAAGCAGTTCTATTGACCGTAGCCAAATAGTGACGTCACGTGCTATCTGTACATGAACAGTTACAAAAGCAAGTTATTTCACTTGACGACTCGTGCAAAGATTACGTGAAATAACGCAATCGCATATTTACTCGAGTTAAGACCGTCAAAAGGAACATCAACAGTAGAGATAACGAGTTACCTAACACTCTGTAATCTGCATAATCGGTCAGTGATACCGAATGAATCATAAATATTGTTTATGAAAACATTCGCAAAATTTTCTAATAAGGTTTTATGGCGTATTACTTTTGAATTTGGAACATAGAATTGATATAAGTAGATTAGAACGGCCACATTAAATTTGAATTAAGAGCATAAAATTGATACAGATCGTGTAAAGATTTTTTATGTTTGTATTAACATTATTCCAGTAGTAAAATCACAATTTTATCGCATAAGTATTATTTTGTAGTTTTTTTTAATTTCTCTGTTTTGTCAATAATGTACCATTCCTGACTCCTTATAAGTAACCTTGTCAAAATCTAAGAGCTAATATACCTAATTAAATCAGCAAAGTTTTGATTAAAAATTAAACACTGCTTTACTCAGATTAACGATTAATCTGAATTAGGCCATGATAAGTTTTCGTCAATAACTATTTATTAGGTAGAGGCACCTGTAAGAGAAGTAATTATTCTCTCATTCATTTTCCAAAAAACCTCTAGCTCCTCTAGGTACCTCTACCAGTAATAAAAACTCTATTTATTGGTCTCGAAAAGATCGCGTGTCAAATGTCGATGATTCCACAATGCCTAATCGATTCTATGAAAGTGCATAAACATACATATTCGATTTAAAAAAAAACAAGGACATAATAAATCACACGCAATTCCATTACCATTTGACCTGCTTATCTTGGAGTGAATAAAACTTATAATAAAATTTTATTATTTCTTTTATTCTTATAAAAATACAACAGGCCTGCTTTCCCAAAAACACGATATGGAAATATTATAACGCCAGCAATATATATTTATTTGGTTTTAGCCAAAAATACGTGTTCAATTTAAATAATAAATACAGCAGGCGCCTAAACTGTCATTTTAGTGTTAATCGAACTCCGAAAACCACTGCTCTAATATTTTAGCAAAATACATAAATTAAAAAAATGGTAGACTTAATTTATAATCGATTTCCCAACCAAATTAACGAATTATTTTTTAAATTTATTGATTTAAGAAATTAGTTAATTAATTTCCTTGATATAATAAAATAGAGATTCGATTTTAAATTAAAGAAGACACTCGACGAAACAGTTTGAACAAAATATAACATGTCAATGAACGATTAAGTATATAATTTCTAAAGAATAAATAGTTTCTGTTAGTTCGTATTGTCGTCTCTAAATAGTCGTATATTTGTCGTGTAAATTGGTTCATGGCTTATATTTGTGCAGTTGTTACATTGCTTAGACAATTGCTGTAACCATAATGATTTGACACCATTTCTTCTAATTCCGGTCAGGGATAGAACATTTCAATAGAAAGATAATGTTGAAATTTTATCGCTTTGGCTGGTTATACTTACTACTTTAGAATTGAAATTAGATAACAAACAAAACAAAAAATATATAGGTAGGTACTATTTTATTTATTAATTGGGTATGTTGTTATGTAGGATATACCTACAGTTTATTTTAATTTTTAATAAATAAATAATAAGTTTTTTAAAACAAAAAAAAATACCAAACTTGTACACAAATGCTCGATTACTTATTAACCTTTCTTTCATTTGTAACGTACGTAGTAAATTATAATGACATTTTTATTAAACGAGCATAGATAAGCACGATGAAATTAAAAATCAAATTGCACATAATTTATAAAAACAAAAACCGACTAGCATCACGGTTCCACAAGATTAATACGTGTAATAGGACGTCTCGTTGATATACACATCAAAGTCAAAAGAAAAAGATACAGTGAAAGACAGGTGAAGATTTATAGTCATTACTGTGGAAGCCGCGCGCGCACGCATTATCTACAACTCGGAACTATGAGAGATATTTATTAAGACAAACTCACGCAGCTTCCGAACACATAAACAATAAGAGAAGATTAAAAACGTGTCAATATACAAATTGAAACGTCAGATATATTGATTTGTTATCGCCAGAGGTCACGTTACGGGAGTGAAATTCCTTGACCCAATATCTAGTTAAATGTATGTAAATAAAAAGAGTTATCAGCCATTTGATCAGAAAAGAAAGCATCTTGTTTGACGGTGAAGATTAATATTCTGTTATTATCTCATGCAAATTGGACGGTGTTAATTAAGTCGTAAACGAAACCATTGCTCGAATAAGACGTCAACATCACCCATTTGACTAACAAAACCAAATATAACACAAATTTGTATTTACTTAGAGTAAATATAAAGGTTTTGTATTTAAATTTGTAGATAAAAGATGATAAAATTCGTAGTAGTTCATCTGAAATTACAAACCGCTTCGCTATTTAACACCATAATTATAAATAAATATACCATCGCGTGTCCAAATGAGCGACAAAACTCTAACTTTATTATCTTATATTATAATATAAGGTCCCATTAAAATAAATGGACAAACTTTTAGAAATCATTCTGACCACCAAAAATAGGACAATGGTTAAAAAAATAATAAGGAAAACGCATTAGATATTTACAAGAAAAATAAATCAGCTAACGAAAATACACCAAAAATTTTGGTTACCCAATGCCATTTATTATTTTTGGTCAAAATAAAATTACTTTTTTTTTTTGCTTGGATATTTTTGGTTAGACGTACTGAACGCTGTGTTAAAATTTGTCCATCTGTTTTAATGGGACCTTCATATTAATATTATGATATTTTCGCGTGTAGGAGGATTTTTATAACACCCATGTGAATATAATCTTTTATAGAGTCAAAATGATGAAGACAAAACCAGTCGTGGCATAGGACTCATGAGACGGGCCATAAATTGTGTAGGTACCTTTAACAGATAATGATGTTCGATGGCCGCCATTAAATTTGACAACGGGCTATTTGCGGCAAGGTTTGGAAATGACAAACATTTATAAACAACAAAATGCTTAGAACATTACAATGTTGGCTGACCACCCAGACGATGAGCTAGAAAGTGAAAATGTTTCTTCCAATGAAAGTCGAATAAATTGAGAGCTAAGAGACATCAAATTAATCCTGCTTGATAAGTTTTATACATTCTTAGTTGACAGATCATTAGTTTATAACACCTATGTAATATTATCCTTTTAATGGCCACGTATTAAAATTTGGCAATAAATAATATTAAGTCTTGAAAACTGCGGGTTTCACTCGTAATCAGATTATTATTATTATAAAGACATAAAATCAGTTAATAGGATTCTAGACATAGATCAAAAAACTGCTAGGATAAAGTAAACATTACATACTATTCCATACACAAGCTATCAGCACAGTATAAATATGGACAGTACGGAAACTAGGTATAATTGTGGAAATAATTACTGACTTATTTAATAAGTAATTATTAATAATAATATTACATAGAGGTAAAATTTGTATGTTTGGTTGTTTGTATGGCCGAAGTAATATTCGGAACTGCCAGTCGGATTTGAAAAATTCTTTTTGCATTAGAAAGCCCAATTCTTGAGGAACTTTATAGGCTATGTAAAATCACGCTATGACCCTTAGAAGCCGAGCAAAAGGAAGAAGGTCAGAAAGATCGCTAAGCGAAATCGAAGTAGTAGCGCGGACGGGCGACGGAATGCGATTATGCGACGCGGTGGTTCGAGGCCGAAATTTCACGCGGACGAAGTCGCGGGCTGAAGCTAGTTTTTAAATAGATCGCGGCGACCACTTGTCTGCCACCTGCAACCTGCAACTGACAGCACCGCGAAAATCGCTTTGGGGCCCCGTCAATGAGCGCGTCTGAATGAGTGTGCCGTTTCGAACGTTTACTACGTAATTTTCTGTACTGTCCATATTCATACAGTGCTATCGGCCAGTTTGCCAAACTATTAGGTTCCTACATTACATGAAACTTAGATATTCTAATGAAATTACAAACGCCTACGAAGCTTCAGTCAAAGTTCTGCTAGCAAAGATTACTGCTATGCTAGTCTTATCACGTATTATGGATTGCTGAATGCTACGTTGCGACCACCGGGTTTCAGAATGTGACATCTACCAACCCGCACTAGGCCCGTGTAGTATGTAGATTACAGCCCACTCCCTCTCGGATAGAGGAGTCCTGTGTCACAGCAGTGAGAAAATTATGCTATTGGCCCATTTTGGCCCATATTTTCCTATACCTAGAGGATTTAAAAGGTTTAAGAACCAATTATGTTGGTCGTCGAAAGAGACATATCAGTACTGGCCATATTGTAATCCTAACATGTCCCGAGTCTGCTGACGCATAAGTTTCGGAATGACCAATAAAATTGACACCGTGAGTTTAAATTTTAACAGTTTTGGTAATCTCCTAATGGAAAGGCGTCATTATGATTTTCCGATGGCGTGTGTGACACTCCATCGGAAACATTGTTCGTGTTTGGTCATTTCATTTATAATGACAATTCACGTAATCTCCTCTTATTTTGGCACTTCTTTTGACCATTGACACGTTATTTTGATTTTACGAACTTTTTGCAAATTGGTAGATAATGGCTTTGCTTTTCTTTGGTATGGTTGTCATAATGATCAATCATTGAAAATAACAGATTTGACCGGCAGAAGCTTCAGCCCGTCCTTAAACTTTCCACCACCAGTTTCCTTCCAGTCGATATTTTGTCAGCACATCTTCGTTTAAGAGCATCAGAATTTCATCCAAGAATAGAATGCTTCACATTACTATTAGTTGGCGAGTCTCACCTGTCAGGTCGCATCGTCTGGATGTTGTCAGGAGCCCGACGGGATCGGGTATCGGCCAAAAATGAACATTGCGATATTAACCGATCAAGTGAATCTGCGGAGCTATATTTGTTCGCGTTTAGATATTTTAATATTTTTATGATGAGGCCTGTAAGTTTAGTCGATACTGTATTGTTCTTCGTTTTTCTCAAAGAAAACACAGGGTGATCTATTACCTTATTATACGGTTTCAATATGTGGTCATCCACCTCTTGTTCATAATGATTTGTTTGTTTGATTGATATCAGTAGGTCTATGATGATCAACTGCTTTCGTGGTCCAAGTAAAACTAATTTCATGGCTGAGTACACTAACTTGCAACATACATTTTTCGTTTGTCGTGCTTTTACAGAACGTCTATCAGTGCTGCCTTCGTAGATATCCTTACATAACATCACATTACATAATCAGCCTATATGTTCCCACTGCTAGAACACAGGCGTCCTCTCGGTGAGAGTGTGAAAGGATATGTGTGGGTGTTGTTCAGATATCTTTACTTAGTGATTACCTACAATATTTTCCGTTCAATTTTCAACCTTATCTTCTTTGTATAATAACATAACATCACGGCTTGTTTCCCTGAAGGGTTGAGCAGAGGTGTACCTATACTACACCCACATTTTGCCAGTTACGTGTAATTCCCATGTAATAGGGGGTGACTCTATCGCCACCAACCGGGCACAAATTCAGACTGTGGGCTGCTACCGAGAAATTCCGGCTTATTTATTACCGGGAAATTCCATATAGATAAACCCAATAACACTTTGCCCAACCTGAGAATCGAACCCAGGACGTCATGCTCAGCAATAGCGCTTGCGACTCTTTGTATAATAAAGTAGTTAAACGGGAAAGTGAGAAAGTTATTGTTTACTTCCAAAAAAGGAAAATAAAACGACTAAAATGCGTTAGGCCAGTTCATAATGCTATATTTTATTGTGTGACCATCACTTATGATAAATAACTCATAATAATCATTTATATACGCCTATCGACTAACAAAAGAATCATTATAATATAAATGGTGTTATGTAAATCAAAGGTTTATGATATAACGAAGGTAAATATGGGCCAAATATAATGGGTTCAATCGATTTGGTCATAGCCAAAAATAACATTTATTTTATTATTTAGTATTCGTTGGATATACAATGTGATGTGCCGTTACAATGCAAATGGCGACATTAATTTAACACAGTACGTACGGGTAGCGCTAGTGGCCTGTAATCATCCGGATGAATCGACAATTTTAATAAATATTAGTTTTTCAAATACGTCACTCATGTTTTTATTGCAATTAAAAATCCTAACCTCATAGTACATTTCAATTTTTCATTCGATCCAACCATGCTATTAGAGTATTTTCACCGAGTCTCGCTACATCTCATTTTTATGTTCATAAAGATCAAAATACTTTTCTATTGCATTACGAAAATTTTCTTTCTTCACAAGTATCTTTTGGCGCTTTAATGACATTGACAGGGCGGCATTGTTAGTAAACATTATTGTGAAATTGTTTGAAAAAAAAAAACAAGATAGCAGCTTCGTTCTTATTTTGAACACGCGCCAAGATTCTTAGTATAGCTGTACCATCAGCCACCAGCTAATGTGCCATAAAAAAAACCTGATGCTCATTTATTTTCTTATGACAGTCATCGCACCTACAACATCGACTTATTCGAATAAAACTCACCATGAAAAATTCGATGAAATAGGTAAAAAATTGGTTAATTACCTATATATTTTTTCGTTGGATACTCAGTTAGGTGTAACAGCTTCTTGAACTGTTATAAGATCACGTCCTATAACAATGTACTGTGAATCATTGACAGGTATGTCGTTGATACTTGTATTTTAATTTTCAATGACTACCTACCTATTTATAGTGGACTTTTTGTCATTACCCACACTATACAATATCGATGAGATTTTTTAACTGTAACTACAATTGCTTTTATTTTTTTTTCCTTACTTATGTTTAAGTACCTTGTTGAGTGCGAAAATGGTTTCTACTTCGCCAGTACGAGTATGTTCGTCAGGCAATGAAGTTCTATTAAAACATTTTCCTGTTCAACCTAAAAAATAACCTATTTTACACGGCCTACAAAACAATACTCAAGTGACTTAAATTAATTAATTTCCTTGATATGAGGTAAACAACGATATTAGAGCCTCTAAATTTAGTCATAGCTACAAAAATATTTGTTATTAACATGTCGTGTCCGTTTATAGTCTCGACTGCGGGCCTAGCATGTACTCAGTCCAAAATGATCACTAAACCGTGGTATGCAGCAAAATAAGGAACTACAATGTTCCTAATTTGACAGCTAATTGACGTTTACATTTGTAAGCAGCGCCATGAAGTATCAAGACATAATGGTGACACTTCGCAGTGACAAAATGGGTTTTGTCGCATCTGTCGAAACAAAAAGACCAAATGAAATGTGACACTTGTCTTGTTTTAGTGCGTGTCTTGCCTGCCGTTTTGTACTATTATGCATGCTATTTGGAAATTCATGCCCTTCAGATACATACGATTTATAGACCGAGTTATTGGTTTTACGAAAAGTGATCGATCATTGAATGTTGTCGATATTTTCTCTATTTTTATAACTCCAGTCGATATAACACGCACTCATACTTCATATGTCTTATCCTTGGTGTAATTATAGTCACGAGTAGGGTTGGCAACTTTTTTATATCAAAGATAGTATTTTCGAAGCCTGTCAAAACATAATAGATGACGAAAAAATAAAAAAAATATAGTAGACCGGTATGTTTAAAAAACATTTTTATTCTTTTAATGAATCTTTGCTACTATGAACTTTATTAACAGGTTTTTTTTTTCATTCGTCGTTAAATTAATTTTACACTCTAACTCTAAATTTAAGGTTACAAAATACCATTAATTCAGTTTTTATGATATTAAAAGGGCCTATTGCAAGATGTCGGAATAGCCAATAATTGCTGAATAAATTCAAAAATGGAACATAGTTTGTATGAAATTAATTATATGCCAAGTAAACAGACCCTTATACTGGTCCTATTGCGATCACCTCGCCCATTTGTATTGAAATAAAAATATAATAGTGTCGCGTACTATAGTATTTAGGCCTGTAGGTAATATAGAAGGATACTATATAGTAGGGTTGGCAGCCCTAGTCACGTCTTCACGAGTGAAGTCGGGAATGGCTGCGTAGAAAATATATTTGATGTAGAGTACTACGAGCTTGAGAAATAGTTGTTTGACACTAACCTTGACTTGCTTTAGGCGTAAAAACGTATGTTTTAAGGGCAATAGAAGCCGGATATACCAGTCCACTTTATCACAAACACTCAGACTAACGTTTTCCATATTTGGTAGTAATAATGTTTAATATCTGTCTACTGGCGCCGAGTCGCAGTCGGTGACAGCAAACGCTTAAATATTTACGTTATTTTTGCATTCGGTGTCAGATATGAATAATTTACCCATTTCCTCTCTTCGCAGGTCTTCAGCGCGCCCTCGAGCCGTCTACGAGATGGTCGGCGTCACATGAGCACGGAAAATGAAACTTTTGTCTACAACACAACCAATCTATGTACAGTTCTTCGAATTTCAATCAAGTGGAATTTTTCAATCTAATGCTAAATCCGTGGCGTGACTCAGTGGTATCATTTCACTATACACTCGCTTTCAATAAGTGATATTTCGTTACGGTGATCGTGTGTGAATCGATACAGTGCCGTCATGATGCTTCAAGGGCCTCTTCTGTTCTACATTTTGATAATGTGAGTATTGAACAACATCTGCTTTGAGTGCGATTATATCACTTACTTAAAACGTATCTTCAGTAATAAATCCTTGTTAAGCAATGTTTTATTGACTTATCTTAACATAATAGGTTGGGCTATCGTATCTAATGTTCTGGTACGGTCATTGAGTGCCCAATCAGCTTCAGACAGCTATAAAAGACCCGGAGATTTAATTATGATTTACAAATCGTTATAAAATCGACAGACTATTGTAAATAGTCGCGGAGCTGTCGACCAACGCCTTTGCTTATTGTCTTTTAAGATTTATTTTATGACTTTACTACTTATGATCGAATTTATGCGGCATCGCATGCTCGTAAATAATATTTATGTTTGTAATAAGTTCTAGTGTAATTCTAACACAAATGTATCGGAGATTATGATCTTGTTTAACTAGTTTAACACTCGTTTAAAATATAGAGATAGCAAAATATCAATTATTTTATGTAAATACAATGTCATGGCGTCCCTTAGGCTTGCGTTCGTATTTAGAAATGTTTTCCATTTGAATGAAACTGTTGAATGAGAGTCTAACCGAAGCTCGAGTAAACCAACGCCTCGGGATGTGAAGATTAATTTAAGATAATCTAATAAGATATTAATAACTATATAACTCAGTCTCTAACACTTAAATGGACTGAACTTAAGAATAACAGCAAAGCTGAAGTCGTTCTACTCCATGAAAAAGCTTTTAATCCTAACTAATATAAATGCGAAAGTCAATTTGTTTGCTTGTTTGTCTGTTTATTACGCTTTCACGCTAAAACGGCTGAGCGGATTTGGGTGAAATTTGGCACATGAAAAGACCATAACCTGGAGAAGAACATAAAATACATTTTATTCCGATAGTGCAACGGAATCGAGAGTTATGCGGGTAAATCCGCGGGGCGCAGCTAGAAGTTATTAAAATTTATTTCTAACTATTGCTCATTGTGCGTGGCTCTTCTAACTTTACCACTATCTCCTACCATCGGTACATTCGGTACCATTTAATATTTGAAGCTTTTCTCTTTAAAACCACTTTGTCTAATGTATGTGTACGAAAAATCCATCTAAGTAATACAAATCTCTTAAACATACATTCATAAAACGTTGGTACCTTTACGTACGTAACTAGTTTGTTTAAAATCATTTAATACACCTGGAATATTGTACTATTAAAATAGAGTGAAACATAAGTTGCTGCACTTAACAGCTATTAAACGTAAATGTATCTCCCGTTTTAGTAAACAAGCCGAAAATAACTTGTGAATTTACTAGATACGTCTAACTAAACATACCTAGGTTGGCCTTAGCAATTCCTAGAATGCATGCGACCTTAGTACTAAGTTTTAAGGCTCGGACACTTAAAACCATTAGGTACTCAAATAAAACTGGTTTTAATTATTGTTCCTTTAACTTACATTCGCTTTAGAAGTAAATAGAGCTGGTGATTCGCCCGAATTTAAAAGTAAATTTATTTGTAGTCGAATTTGGAGTCGACCACCCCAGAAATCGAAACCCCTACAAATAAATTAACTTCATGCGAATCGCCTCAAGAAAAAAAAAAGTATGTCGACGAAGAAGTGTCGATTCGCCCGTTTCCTCCCGAGTTAATTCGGGCGAATCACCAATAAGTTAAATAAAATCTTCTTGAGAAGTACTACCATATTATAAACTTAAGGGCAGATCGAGCTTCTGGCGCTAATCAGTAGGATAGGTGGAAACTTCGGTGGAATAAATAATGGGCGTTTCGGCGCGCTAATTTAGGTATTTCCTTCGTACTATTAAAACAAATACACATTTTGAAAATTTAAAATGTTAAAGTTATAGAAAACATGATGTAATTTTGGTAGTAAAAAACCTTCCGTGAAGTGCTTACGCCGATTTTGTTTTTTATTTATTAATTTATTTAATACTTCAAGCACACAAATGTACAGAGGCGGACTTAATGCCATAGGCATTTTCTACCAGTCAACCTTTGGGTGGTGCAGAGACAAACAGTGGTAGGTGCGATAGCGAGAATTGAGGAATATATTTATTTAAATTTAAAAACTATAAATATAATATACACACGTAATTATATATAAATACAAATAAATACATATATACTAAAACTACTAAGATAGTCAATGGGAAAACATTACCGTTGTGATGATACTGCCAGCTTCTGCCAGCTTGTTTTTTAAAGATTACTAGAGATTTTTTGTATAGAGAAAACTAAAAGTAATCGTGTTTCTAAAGTGTACGATTTAAAGAGTGAATCCTTAAATAATTATCTCACATATTGATTGCATAACTAATGTGTGAATGTACGTATCGTCACAGTATCTATCGTTCTAGGGACTAAGCAGCTTGTCCAATTTCCAGACGGGTGGGGTGAGATAGATCGGTGCGAGTAAATAAATGCAAAATTCTCGATCAATTATGATACTTATGTTCGTACATAAGTATCATTATTGATCGATATTTTTTATCTAAAGTTTGAATTTTAATGATTGTCAATTCAGACGATGTTTAACATAACTAATATAAGCGGTTGTAGCTAAACCAACGGGTAAGCTCTCCTATTGCTAACTATAAAATAATCTCACCATATAACATAACAAAGTTATCTCTCTCAGTTCTACTCTACACCAGAAATAAAACCTACCTCAAACGCTAAAGACTAGAATTTATATAATTTGTTGCATATAACTTCAATAATGGGTAAAACGAAACCAGTATCAAGTGGCAATAATCTACCATATTCATTTGCCATACAATTGTAGGTTTTATTCAAACTGAAATAAACGTCCAGGGACTAGTTGCGCAGGAGTTTCTTAACCTTCATCCAGAAATATTCCCGCGCAATCTCTTATCTCTATTAAACGCGTTTTAATTCAGTACACCATTGCTAAGTGTTAATCTAAATTGCGTAATTGCGTGGTCGATATTTATGAATGGTGCGGTCGCCGGACGGTGGGCGATCCGGTCCCGTCCGGCGAATTCTGTGTCACCGGCAACCGGAGCGAGCAGCCTCTTTCCCAACTTACCAGAGAAATGCTCGAGGGGTGTCAAATGTACGGATAATTTATTAGTACTACCTGACTGAGTGGGCTTAATCCAGAATGTTAATGTGGAAGACTTCGTTAGCTAACGATGACTGGTTCGTTTTTAATCCTAACTATTAATATTATAAATGCGAAAGTGAGTTTCTTTGTTTGTCACGCTTTCACGCTAAAACGGCTGAACGGATTTGGATGAAATTTGGTAAATGGGTAGTCCATGACCTGAGTTAGGACATAGGATACTATTTATCCCGATATTCCCACGGGATCGAGACTTATGCGGGTGAAACCGCGGGGCGTAGGTAGTTTCATAATAACGATGCCTGTGGGGTACCTATTCTGTAGAACTAGGAAGTTGTATCAGGTCCTCTGTGAGCCTGTTGTGTCAGGACCTTTGTAAATCTTTTATTATTGGATCTGATAAAATCCTCTCTAGGCAGAAGTACGACTGTAGTGGTAGTGAGTTAGTAACACAATATACAATTCCCGCATTTTTTTTCCTACATCATCATTAATATTAGATTTGTATAATTATCATTTGCTTCAAAAACGGTGAAGCAAAACATCGTGAGGAAACCGGATCTTGAAAGATATTTTTCAACGGCCTGTTAAGCCAAGTCAAAAGACCATGGGCGGCATAAAACTTTCACACTAAGTTAGTCACTAAAAACACGAAAAAGAAATATTAATATTAGATGTGGTTGAAAATCATCCTACAACCTTTTTGACCGACTTAAAAAAATTAGATTCGTCTGTATGTATTTGTTTGTATGTATATTCATCGATATTTTCGTCAATTGTGATCCGATTTTGAAAATTATTTTATTCATTAAAATAAGCTTATACATTTTATCAACTTTGCTTGGAATTTTTTTGAGTTCGCTTCGATAATACGTATTTGATATACTTTGTGTATATTGACGATGATAAAATACTTCCTGTAACTGTTGTCAATCAATCTTCCTAGCCTTTTTCCCAACTATCTTGGGGTCGGCTTCCAGTCTAACCGGATGCAGCTGAATACCAGTATTTTACATGGAGCGACTGCCTATCTGACCTCCACAACCCATTAACTGGGTAATACGGTACCCCTTGGTAAGACTGGTGTCAGACTTTCGGGCTTCTGACGACTCGTAACGACTGTCAAAGATCCACAAATGACAGCCGGGACCAACGGCTTAACGTGCTTTCCGAGGCACGGAGGAGTCTCGGTATGTAAAGATGGTCACCCATCCACTGACTAACCCCGGCAAGCGTAGCTTAACCTGATGGATTGACCCGTGCGGCTTGTTATTACTTAGCCACGAGCTTGCGAGCACTTCCTGTAACTGTTGTATTATAACAAATAGTGGAATTGGTAAGGGGTAGGTACAGTCAGCTGCACATAAATCTAGGGGGTGAGATTTCTCTGCAGCTGACTGTACCATAACAATAAAAAAAAAAAAGATGCTCAATTTTACCGACGTAAGCAAGTAAATATATTCAACTCAACTGCTGAACATAACAGACCCCCTTATAATCGAAATGCAATTGTCAGACACGTCCAAAGCCTCAATGCATGATATATTGGACTTGCAGGCTCCACTTACCACGAAAAGAAATAACCTCAAACACAAATCAATTTATTTGCTATCCGTTATATATGTACCTAACAATGATTGAAATGTCAAAACATATGTCAATGTTGCCTAGCCTACTCACCTCAATACGCTTAATTGAAATCCCAGTTCTAATACTACAATGCTTGACAAATGTGGATCTATTATAAAAGTAGTATTACAGTAGGTAATTGATTACATTTCCTGTACAGCTAATGGTATATGTTGAATTGATGTATCTGTACCACTGTTGAATTAAGTTAGTTTATTGAACACACTACTATTGTATTAAAGTGAATGAATTACTAAGAAACTGTAGCGGATATGACGTTTCTGTATCAGACACTAACGTCAAAGAAAATTCTTTGGAAGTTGTCTATCGATTAGGTCTGTTTAACCTATTTGTCAACTTACTGTTATATGTAGACGTGTATATAATAATATGTGAGATATGTCAATTTCTTGTATGTCTTTGTTAAATTTTATGAAATGATTTAATTATACTGCGTCCACGGGTAAGACTACCAATCAAACAAATGCACCAGTCTCCAGTCGGTAATTCTGCCTTAAAATGATAGACAATTTTTGCTGCCGATCATTATGACGTATTAAACACAGTTAATGAAATAACGCAGTCCCTTTGATGACCTATTTATACCAAAGAATAAATAACCAAGCCTTCTAACATCATAAAAGAAAACAGTTATAATACAGATGCTGCTAATTTTACAACGTTCAAAGAGCTCATAGTATTATGATTTGAACTTGAACCAAATTTGAGATAAAAGTGCGCATATTTAGGCCACGCGCTTTTTAGTATAACATTATGACATGCCTGTATTATCCGTAGGAGTTAGGTACAGGTGTAATAGACACACATTTTTCCAGATATTTTTAAAGTCCCATGTGGAAAACCTATTACTATCGACTAGGCTACTACTTCATCATCATCAGCCTATTAATGTTCCCACTGCTGGGACACAGGCCTTCTCTCTGTGAGAGGGGGTGGGCTGTAATCTACCACGCGGGCCCAGTGCGGGTTGGTAGATGTCACATGTCTTCGAATTTTTGGTTCTAAGACATGCCGGTTTCCTCACGATGTTTTCCTTCACCGGTTTGAGAGCAGCGGTGATGAAATTATTTACACAAAGTAAAGCGCCTGCTGGGGTTCGAACCCACGACCTACAACTCGTAAGTCGGTGCCGTTACCACTGGGCCACCACTGCTCAGGCTAATACTTACTAAGAAATAAAAGAAAGAAAGAAAATAAATAAAAGAAAGAAAGTATAAGAAAGAAAACTTGCTTTTAAAATCTGTGATGTGGACCAACAAGGCAGTCGTTTCAATAATCGAGAAAGTAGGTCTAAATAGCAGTGTTGAGTCTGATGAAATACCACCTACTGTATATTTGTTGATATTACTCCTCCATGGTATAAACAGAGGCCCTAGCATGAACGCGCGACGTAAACCTAACGTAAATTCTAACAGCTTTTCGAAAAATAAACTACCTTATAGCATTTTAGTTTAATTTCTTCTGATAAGTAGGTACAATTAGTATCATCCGTAGATTATGAATAAAGTCTTATAAAAATAAGTAAATATTATTTACGAAAGGTGTATTATCAATTTTAAAAATTATTTATATTATACACGCTTTCGTGCTAGGCCTACTGAATGAATGGCTTATTCGTAACATCTAGTTTGGTCAGATACTTGTAATGTTTCCGGATATTTACTTTAATATTCATTGATATAATATTAATGTTGACAGGGACATTGTGCGGTGTTATTGTTGCGTTTATTGCATAGATATGAGGTTGATGAAAGCAGAATGGATGGTAATTAGTTTGTTTGAAACAAGCGATTGTGACTCTAGACGCGTTCATTAACAACAATATAAATTGTTGCTATTTATTGCTGTTTATATAGCAATGATTTATTCATTCATTCATGATAACTAGAACAGGGCTATCCTCTTGAATTTTGTGTTATTCAATTCTGAAAATGTTTGTGGTTGTTTCAAACTTAACTTTTACGACAGTTGTTAATTTATGATGTTGCCCTTTATTTGTGTGTCATGTATCTTATGTTGCAGATCTTAAATAAATAAATCTGATAAATAAAATTATAGACTTAGAATTATTTTAAAATTTATAAAATAAGGGCAATTCTATAGTTTTACAGATACTAATTTTAATGGAAATCCTATCATCAATTCAGACACAGTTAGAACTGTAGCAAGAAGTTGGACTATAAAATGATATGATAATTGCGTATTGTGTAACACTGGTACAGTTATATTCTAAATCCCGTAAGACACTGGCCAGTAGCCAGATTGTTGCCTTATGTATTCGTACAGTCGTAGACAAACATGATTATACACTAGCTAGACTCATTAATATAAATCTTAAAGAAAAGGTCTACCTCTTTCATGCATGCTGTCAATTATAAATATAAAATATTGTAATTATAGTACCTATAAACTACAGTTTTCCTGGGAAATTCTTAGAGACTAAACTGAAAATAAATGAATTTAAAAAGTTTATTTTTGTTGTTTGTTGTTGTTGTTGTGTTGTGAGTTTGCTCTTTTATTTATTTATTTATACAGTTAGTTATACATGCGTAAGAAGAGGTTAAAAAGCCTATAAACAAAAAAAGGGAAATTAAAGATGCTCCTACTTTATTATCATTGACTTGTTGCGTATATCGCTTCAGACTTTATTTCTAGCATGCAGGCTACTAACTCTGCAGGTAAACAAAAAAGAATGGTACCTATAAATCTTGTTTCATAATTCTGACCATAAAGGTGTAAAGATTATTTATTACGAAATAATATTTTATTAAAGCAAGAATATCAGTCTAATTCGAAAGCAGGAATCTAAACAAGACTGGCCACTTGGAAAGATTTATTACTTCAGAATAGACCCGACTCCTTGTACTGAGTTGCGTCGATTTAAATCTAGAATGTTATCGAAAATCTTTTAACGTGTTTATGTCTTCCTAGTGACAATTAGAAATATCAGTGATGTACTACGATGTTTACAATGTTTCAACGTAATTTGATATCGGTGCTTGAGTTCTTGTTAATAAGGGTTGGTTCATATAATTATGCAAATTAATTATAATTATTTTTGGATGAAATTATTTCATTGTTCTGTGTTTTATGAGAACGCTTCTACTTTACAAGAAAGTTTACAAGCAATAAAAATCAGCCTTTCAAATGGGCAGCTTTATTTTTATAAAAATATCTCTTTGAAAAAAGATACTTTTTTTTTGTGTGTAACTTGTCATCTTTCCTCTCGCATTCCTGCAATAAAACTCGAAATATCTAAATAATCAAATCTGCGGGAGTGATTTCGTGAAAATGGACGGAAGTGTGTAACAGGAAGCCGGGGAAGCGCGCGCTATATGATTTGGCCAATGAGAGAGCGCGGTGCTAGAGTTGGCCGTCAGAAACGACCTTGACGAGGCCCCACCCCTTTAATGTTGCTTATTACCTGAATTTTGCTTATTAGCAAGGTTGATAATTATGTTATACATTATCTTATGCAACTACTGAAAGGCACGCCCGTTTTTTTTAAATTATATTATAGCTTAGCTATGATACGTACCCAAATAGTGTAGAGAGCTAAGTGTTTATTGCTGTTCATTAAAATAAAATAAAGTTTATTTTGGAACAATAACACAACACTAAGTACAACAAATAAAACGATGATAGCTGCAAAAGTATAAACTAACTACGAGTAACAACGCTCTTCCCCAGGGAAGGGCGTTGTTAGCTGCGCCACAGTTTGATGTTCCATGCAAAAAGTGCAACAGATAATTTGTTTATTTATTTAGTTAAATTTACCTAAACAAACCTAACCTAACCTACCTAAGTTAAATTTATTTAACTAAATAATAATATTTGTTTTATAAAAACAATAAATAAGATGGAAATAAATAGTAGGTACAGGAACTACAGGACATATGATTTGGGATAAATATAAATTATAGCTTAGCTATGATACGTACCCAAATAGTGTATAGAACCTAATGTTTATTAGTGTTCATTATTTCACTCACATAAAAGTTTTTAACATTCTTAAAGACATGCCGCATTCATGACTCACACTCATGATATCATTAATACACCAACAGACGTTAATGATTGTTAAGTAACTTTTAAAAACAAAATTATTCATTATCTATGATAAATCGGTAACTATTACCGTATGTGAGTCCTGTCAAGTGGCAGGCTGGACAAGCCCAGAATGAATAGGTGATAAAATTATTAATTATAATTATTAAAGGCTAAGTGTGAGACTTGATTAATGACTGTACGATAAAGCAAGTTAACTTGTCCGCTGCGCACGAGTTGAACGGTGGCGTCCACGAACAGAGCAAGCAACTATTTACAGAAAAATATTTTTAGTTCCAATTAAAATTCAAGATGACAGCGTAAACTGTTTTCTATATTGAGTAACGTGAAGAATAGAATATTCAAAAAAGCTCATTTCAAAATGGCGGTGGAATCAAATAAAAAATATCGTAATAAAAACTTTATTAATGTCGTTATTGTAAGGCTAATTATGTTATTTATTGGTTGTGCTGATTAAAATTACATTAATATAAATTTAGAAGGTATTTCGCCCACATAATACATATTTTAGGTTTTTTTAAGTAGTTTGTCAACAGTGGTGCGTTGTAAACTGGTTATCTTTGCAATAAACTCGTCCAAAGTTGTCGGAGGAGATAATGGCGTTAATTAAGTAAACTCCAGGGCTGTTTAATACTTACTACAAAGCTTTTTGTGTGAGAGGATCTTGAGCTTACTTTCTATGTTGCCGACCGGCAAATTGTATTGAAATCGTAAGTATTGTAGGTAGGTATCAGTTTTATAACGAAGATTCAAAATATTAAGGCGACGATAACAGACTTTTATTGATTTTATACTGAAGATCACGTCTAAACGAGTAGAGACAATTATTTGGTAAAAGTATTATGTTAAATTAGAGCATTTTCTTAATGACTTAATCGGTGAATACTTTAGAATATGTTTATTTTAAGTGTAATTAAGTTGTAAAGTTATGCCTCATCATCATCATCTGCCTATTAATGTTCCCACTGCTGGGACACAGGCCTCCTTTCTGTGAGAGGGAGTGGGCTGTAATCTACCACGCGGGCCCAGTGCGGGTTGGTAGATGTCAGATGTCTTCGAATTTTTTGGTTCTAAGACATGCCGGTTTCCTCACGATGTTTTCCTTCACCGTTTTGAGAGCAGTGGTGATGAAATTATTTACACAAAGTAAAGTGCCTGCTTGGATACAAACCCACGACCTACAACTCGTAAGTCGGGGCCGTTCCCACTGGGCCACCACTGCACTGCTGCTGCAA
This sequence comes from Conistra vaccinii, assembly GCA_948150665.1. NCBI lineage: Eukaryota > Metazoa > Arthropoda > Insecta > Lepidoptera > Noctuidae > Conistra > Conistra vaccinii. The sequence continues at coordinate 11,372,147 of OX411327.1, read as the reverse complement.
GTTATGCCTAACGCGGATAAAAACAATCACGATGAGAATCACGTAAAAACTATCAAGCGTATTTTTCTGAAACCTTTACCATTTTAAAGAGAATTTAATTATTCATCTTTTAGTTTACGTGTTTTATTCAAATACCTTTTCTTTTATGTACTTATAATAAATTAATAATGCGTCTTATTTGGGATAGCGCTCCTTGATGGGCGAGTTCTATTACTGGCTGGACGTACGACGCATTGCGTGAGCTCAGCACAGAACACGCAAGCTAACCACTCAAGGTCACTGCCATTTACTGGGGTCTGAAATCCAAAAAAAAAAAAAAAAATTGCTAAATGATCCTTACCGTTGTGTTTGGGACGTAGTTCCTCATTACACGTTATACTCTGCACAATTGGCGAATGAGAGCTAGACTTCTTGAAGATACTTTTGTTACGTAACAAAAGTGACGTGACGGTCTAGCTCTCATTCGCCAAGTGTGCAAAAGGAAAGAAACTTCCTTCCAAACGAGGATTCCCTCGACACACTGTTTTTTGTAGGGATGTAACGATTCGATAGGATGATTTCATAATTCGAATTTTCACGAAAACCGACATATTGCGAAAACACGGATAATTAGAAAATGGAGAAAACATTTCTGTAAAAATTATGTATCGTTACATCCCCAGTTTTTTGTAACCTGACATTAGTTCTGAATCTCCAAAAAAAGTTACACAAAGTTTACAAGTTACAGATTTGGAAGTAGGTAGGTAGGTTTGACTACGTTATAATATAACTATACCTAAGTTCACATCGTACCGGATTTTCAACTTTTTCTCTTTAAACTCCCTGCATTGCCAAAGCAGTTTCTTATAAAACTCATAACATGGTAAAGCAGTAAGATTGTTCTTTACGAGGCGTTATTATAGACATCATGTCGTAGTAAAATACAATAAATAAGTATAATCCTATCTTTATAAAACTATAAACTGAGAAAGAATTGGTAGTCTTCATAGAAAATTTTAGTTTAAGGAGGATGCGCTACGGTAGCACGCAAAATTCAATTTTCTTTAGTTTTTTGTAATTTGCAGGTTAGTGTCAAGTTGTATGTTGATTAAAATATGATTCATGGCCATAACAACAATAACAAAAGCTCCTTTGCGAGAGATTGGAGTCTGTACTAGGGAAATCCTGTGTTACGACTTACGGTTCTCCAGGCTCCCAGGCAGCGTTTAGGTTTGAAGTACAAGCACAAGCATTTAAATTTCTATGAAAGAGAAACAAAGGAAGGAAAATAGTTAAAAATAAATATATGCAAGTTGAATATTAATATATTCAACTTAAAGTTCTCTAAATTATGGTGAAAACCTCATCAAAATCCGTTGCGGAGTTTAGAAAAACAACGCGGTCACACAGGCAGATACGAAAACCGACATTGTTTTAAACTAATAATGTAATGATTATGAAAATCAGACCCCAGACTTTGTTGACTAGCTTTTGGCAAGAGACAAACGGATGCCACGGCAAAAATATGGCTCGAGGATTAATGGCTCGAGCCACAAAACAATAAGATTGACTCTAAAAATTAATATCAGAAAGTTCTGATTGCCGAGACTATGCACAATGATGTAAACAAGTCAATGTGCCCTAGTTTAAATATAGATTTTCGTGTTTTGAAGACAAACATCATTGAAGTCACATTAATACAATAGCATGCTGGGTTTGGAGAATAATGATACTAAATGCAGTGCTAAAGTACATTTGCTTACAGTTATAATAATTTCAGCATAAATTTTAATTCCGACTGGAATCCTAACCGCAAAGGTGAAGTGCGCTATGAACGGTATTTAGTCTGTATTTTATCTTTTATCTGTAGCAGAAGATTTAATAGTTTATGGATAAGGGAAATAATGCCTTAGTAAGTAAACATTATTTTCAAATGTGGTATGGTTTAGTTTAATGCTGATTAATTGGGATTGCAATGAATCTATTAGATACCTACCAGTAAATTCTATTGCGCGATGCAGGATTTGTGTGACGCCATGTCTTTGATGCGTAGTTCGTATGTGGCGGTGTAGCCGCTACGTGTACACTGGAAAACTGAAAAATATTGAGATTGCAGAAAGTTTTTTTTAAATGTTGGCCAAGTGAGTGAGCTTTAGTTTCTAATTCATTCGCATTAGATTTGATACCAGGTTTACTGATTACAGACCTAGTTTTTAGGATAATGGGACTCGGTTCGTACCGTCAAAAGATTTATAACACAGTGGCATTTTGTATAATAATACTTATATATAATATAAAACTTGTTACACAAGTTTCATGCTAATTTAAAGTGAATAAATCACTAATTAATAAGATGTGTACGGCACTAAATTCTGGTGATTTATTGCATATATAAAATAATACATATAAATGTTTTATTGACGCAATAGGTAGGTAATTAAATTATAATTTAGCAGATTCAAGTGTAACGCGTCGTTTCGAAACTACTTATTTGTTTCGATAGTAATCAGAATTTATATCTGTGTGGCTACCATGAGTTTCATTTAACTTTCTCGATCAAACGCATCGAGCGCGTTCTGCGTTCCGATTGGCCCTTCATCGGTGAAGGCTAGCCGACTGCCAATCGGAGTGCCAAACGCGGTCGATGCGTTTGATCGAGATGGTAAAATGAAACTCATACTAAGCCCTCTGTTAACTTTGTATGACCATGTTAAACGTATATCTCTCTTGTTTCTTGTCTATGTCGTAGGATAATTTGATCATTCGAATTTTCGTGAAAACCCTGGAGATATTGCGAAATCACGGATTATTAGAAATTGGTGAAAACGTTTCAGTGAGCAACTTGGAAAAGGTATTCGCCGGGCCGCTCTGCCGTGACACATTCGCTTCGCTCGCGCGTGTTTGGTCACAATTCTAACTTTAAAAAAAAATACAATAGACGATGTATATTTAGTAACTTAATCCGCTTAACTGTTCTTAAAGAGTTAGAGAACCCTGTAAGAAATCGACACGTGTTTCGCCTCTCAACGAGGCATCCTCAGGATGACGATTGACTTGTTCTTTGCGTTCGGCACTTGTCGTGACAACACTTCGTGTCCGAGTTCGCAACAAGTGTTCTCTAATGCCAGCCACACACGTAACGATTTGCTTGCGCAAACTTAGGTTTGCGCAAATCTAATTTGACGTTTTTTCAAAGAAATTTGCGCAAATTTCGTCCCACACACGTAACGATTTGCTTGCGCAAACACAAATTTGCGCAAGCAAATCGTAACGTGTGTGGCTAGCATAATGCCAGCCACACACGTTACGATTTGCTTGCGCAAACTTAGGCTTGCGCAAATCTGATTTGACGGTTTTTCAAAGAAATTTGCGCAAATTTCTTCCCACACACGTAACGATTTGCTTGCGCAAACACAAATTTGCGCAAGCAAATCGTAACGTGTGTGGCTGGCATAACTCTTTAAGAACAGTTAAGAGGATTAAGTTACTAAATATACATCGTCTATTGTATTTTATAATGGATTTCCGCTAAGTCACGCCTGAGTCAATTAACTAGTTCTAACTTAACCTAACCTATTTGAAACAAATTGCCCGCAGAAAATGTTTTCACCATTTTCCCTGGCCCTTGGTCTGCTTTAAAACTCTGATACCAGGTTAGTCAGTAGTCACTAACCACACGAAAAGAAGAAGATACTTACTTAACTACGATATAGGACAGAAATCTCGATGTTTTGACAACATGTCGACTTCAGTAGATAGCACCAGTGCGAACCTTGGGTGGGTCGATAGTCTATCAATTAAAGTATCCTTACAATGGTATCTATCAGCTCGTGCCTCATAACTTCGTAACAGTCGTAATATTATGCGGTTACGATACGATGCGATAACCTTTAGACTCGAAATGAGACTACTCGAACCGATTCGTTACGGTAACATTCTGCTCGTATTATTTTATAATAGGCTGCTGCCACAGTGCTACTTTTTGCACGTGCATGGTACGATTATTTTTGAGTAAGTATTTTTTATTTCTGTGGTTTTTTTTTTTGCAGACGAACCCCAATTTGGTTTGCGATAACTACTACACAAATCTTATGGGTTGTCATATTTTTGATGCCTTAATTTTTTTTTGTCGTTTTGAACGTATTCTAACGAAAATTTTAAACAAGAATATTCTATTAATTCGCTGCTCTGAAAAGTAGATCTTCAATCAGCTCGACCCAAGGATTCTAGACTCTAGTCGAGAATGAGAGCTTAATTAACATGAATTTACTTAAACTTTCAAAATGGATGTAATACTTAGTTTAGTAACAATAAAGTAATAAAACCAATGCATTTCTGGTTCTCAGTTTCAGATTCAGATGTCAAACGATTACTATAAGGTTCCCAAGACAATTAAACGAATTCAAACACACCTTTTCTTACGTAACACAAAAATCATTGTTATAGACAATGATTTTTGTGTTACGTAAGAAAAGGTGTGTGAAAACATGATTATCATATACATGCAAATTCTACAGTCAACGATTTGCGCAGACACGTCTGAAGAATCCTTATGCCGTGGCTACCAGCTACACGCTCAAGCGACAAGCGTCTTGTGACAGTGACTGCGGAGAAAACAAATGAAAGCAGTAATTGTTCAGAGCGTGCCACGACGCGACTTGCGGAATCGGAAACAGAAGGCCAATTCTGTAATTAAAAACGTTAAAAATCTACTCGCAATCTCATCTCAGTGACAATCAATGTCAACAGCTTGTTAGAAATGTAGGTAAATCAGAGGTATTTTTGACAGATTGAGACTGAGATCAGAACGCGTACGTCCTTAAGAGCGTTTATTCTAAAAGTTGGTAACGTCGCAAATAGCGGTCAAATATTTAAGTACTTGTTTTGATTAATTTGGCAATATTACTCTATGGAAATATAAAATGTGGCTAACTAGTGAACTAAAATATTGATTATCAAATGCAATAATTAATATCGTAACACCGAATATTTAGTTTAAGATGTAAACAAAGTGTCTGGAAACTTTCCATAAGGCTTTTTTACACCTAAAACGGTTACAACATCCAATTCAATGTTACAATTGCAATTAATCATCAATATTCTAGTCCGCTAATTAGCCGCATTTCTTATTTCCATACAGTAATATTGCCAAATTAATCAAAACAGCGAAATATTTGAAATCTATTTGCGACGTTGCTTTCAGAATAAACGCTCTTATAAATACCGGAATTGCCCCCCAAGTAGAGCGGCACGTGTCGCTTGACGCAAGTCGCATCGCTCGAGGCCGTGAACAGGGCCTTAAGCGTGGCATAAGTCTTTCGTATGACATTAAAGTCTCGCCGGGTACAAATAAATTCAGCTGTAACAATAAAAGTTGGCGGTACTGTATATAAGGTGTGTTTCGCGAATATTTTGTATACCACAATGGGTGGTCTATTTCGTCATAGATAACGATTGAACTGAACGCTCTGCCTTTAAGATAAGATAAATATAGCTGTATTTAAAATAGTGTCGATGGAAATAGATCTTGGTAATGTTTCTGTTGTTATTGTTTACTTTGGTAATGGGAGTCTTCTTAGTATAAACTTCAGAAATGCTAAGCTTGGTAAAATGTTGTGATGAATATTATAACCAAGTTAAATGGATCGTGTCAGGCACTTTATCGACCTGCTACATCAATTATTTTATTATGATTTTTATTATTTTATCTAATCGCTTCTCTCATTTGGTTGCTAATTTAACGACCCGACATTTTGGTAATGGAAATTATCGCTAAAAATGAAGTAATAACAGATAGCCAAAATGTAGTAACACTATCTCAATGTATTAGCAAAAATAGGTTTCGCTAATGGATTTTTGACGATAAAAAGTTATCACTGGCGCCAAACGTAAACATATAGGTACATAGAGGTAAGGCGTTGTCACCACATCGTACGTCTTCCCTCGCCTCATCGCCCGGGGCGCTCAACTTAAAAGGCACCTTCCATCATTGCTATGATCTTGTGTTCCATCATCGCTATGATCATAATACGTCTTGTGAGGCCAAGTGTAACTTAATAACTAAAATTTGCATGGCAATAAGGAAGTACGGGGTGAATCTGATCTGTATTATATTGTATCAAATGTTGGTGCTGGAAATAAATTAGTGACGGGCCCGATGAGGCGTGCGAATATGGTTCCCTCGATTGGTTTTATTGCGTACGCGCTGTTGGTTGCTACGGCGAGCAAATTAGATTTAACTAATGTGATGGAGATCAAACGAGACGAGATGCTGTGTTGCTCTTGTTTGTTGAATTAGATTGGTTGATTAGATGTGTCTTATTTTCACTACATAATTGTTTGTTTTCGCATAGCTCACTTTATGTAAATAGGTCCTATCTGAATAGGAACACTGCATCATTCAATTATAGCCCATTGCGGTAGCTTGTGCTGGAATGGCGTGATTTTTTGGACCCAGGGTTTATTTAAGTTTTGACTGTCAAGAATCAAAATAACATTGACGTTCTTTATCTTCGTCTTCTTCCACTTTTATACTCATACTGAATATTCTAGTATGTGGCCACGTTAGTCGCTGTCTTGGTTTTTTTCTTTCAATATATTGTATAATAGTTTATGAGTTATGTCAAGCTGCTAAATACTTCCTAGATTTCCAAACGATAGTGTTATGACATGATATGCGTAGATCCTGAGATAGCGTGTCGCCATCTCAAGATAAGGTAGGTAGGTACTATTACCATCCGGTTGCACCGCAAAAATGGTAATTCAAAATGGTTTACGGTAATGTTAAACGAACCTGTTTCTTTCAATTAACTTTATACTCACTAAGAATCCCATATATTCTTTAATTTGCAGGAAACTATAAATACAAAACGTTATGATTTGTCGCTGACAACTTTTCATATTAATTTGTTAATTTGTGTTAAAATATCGCACCCGCACTTTTATAATTATGTTTTAATTTTACTAATAAAATAAAATTGAATATATAAAATTTAAATTATTAAAAGATTTCAACGTTTAGCATAATTAGCTATCGTTAGTTTTGAATATAATTTCCTGTGATATAATTAAAAAGTTGACAGTAAACCTTATTAGAAAATTTGATTTGTGTACAATTTATGGACAATAAATTGCCAATGGCTTCATTACTTTTAAATCTCTCCTGCCAGTTTAAGAGCTTAATTTGACTTGATTATTTAATAAAGTAAATAACACCACTGTTGGTTTAATGCGCCATAATTGGTAGGTTTGTCTAGTTATAATTTGTTAGTTGCCCAGAGAAGTAGTACCTTTATTTTATAACTACGATTTTATTATATGTATAGATATCGATAAAATCAATATTTGTGTGGTTGTTTACAGATCAATATTTGGATAATTCTGAATGCTATGAACTTTCGTTTAATCAAATATTAGACATCGTAATAGGTTATAAGAGTTATAGCAAATAAAAACTGTTGACGTAAAGCTTTTCGTATAATTCCGATAGCCAAGAGCAGGTACATTGACATAATTTTGGTCCGATCATATTATTTTCTATAGGCATATGCTAATGTTAGTCATTAATATGCATAATACGTACAAAGTCGATTTTCACTACCTACCATATTTTTATGCGTCGACAGCTTTTACAATTATAATTTTACAGATTATATTAAAATGTTGAGAAAACTGTGTTACTTTATGCGAATATTATACCAACGCTATTATTCTACGATATAATTTTAGCATATTATTTGTTTAGCTTGGTCTTTAAAATTAGCTACGCATAAAATGTTTAGATGATAAAAAAATGTATTCGGATATCACGCCTTTTAATATTAATACAATAATATAAAATCAAAATGTAAAATAGTTGGCGCCAAAAATTTGGAATATGGCGAATTAATCAACGCGGCGTCGCGGACATTGACATGTCAACTTGACATAGAGTTGCGCCCGCGCTGGTTCAACGACTTTCACAAAACATGTCAACGCAATAAAAAAAGAACTTTTAAAATATTTCCTCATCACCATATCTATTATTGTGTATGACTCAATATTTTCTCATAGAGCTTTTTTATTTGATTTGTTTAACACTTTTAAAAGTATTAGAATAAGTTTAATTGTGTTGTAGTTTTGTAAGAGTGTTGTAGGAGCGCCGTTAAAGGGTTAACCTCGTTTTAAAAATAAACTTCTATCTTTTTATCAAATATTTTATTAAAGGGGTAATAGATTAATTTTATTTTCCATACTATAGGTGCAATAAATCTAGGTAGGTAATACAGATTCTTTTGGGAACCTGCTTTTTATTTGTCTACAAAAGACATTTTATATAAATAATTGAAAATCTGATATTAAATTATCTCTATCACCATCTATAAACACAAACAATATAAATAAATCCAATGAAACATATAACACTAAACAGTACGTACACAATTTATAAATTAATGCTAAATACAATTTTATGTGCGCCTGCGCTGCCGCACGGTTGTAACTCGCAATTATCTTTGTAAGAGCTCATTTATATGAAATTATAGCAAATTGAAAAGGCAAGACCAAGTACAAGTTCGTTGTAAATACATACAGCTTATAATTTGTATTAAAATCGCCGATGAACGAGGATGTATGGGGATTATAAATGCAAAACATTTTGCTATTAAAATCAATGGCCAGCAACTGGCTTTGAAAAAGTTATCTACAGTGCTCATTATTTAAAAAGCTTCTTCTTCTGTATTTATATTATTGCCGTGTTCATAGGTTGTACGGAGGATTTCAATGATTTTCTGGTAAACGGAAATATTCGTTGATGTTCTAAAAATATAAAATGACTGAGTTTTAATTTTAGGGAAATGTCCGGGTTTTTGGTACATTACTAAAGGACTGTTGAATTTTCAGCACTAACTAAAGGAAGATACTTTCATTTCTGTGGCTGAAAAGACCGTCCCCAATTTGTAAAATGGCACCCACTCATTGTTTGTTTGTTTTTTTTTACTCCACTACGGGGAAGCTCTTGGCCTGCATCTCACCTTCTCACCTGATGGCAAGTGATGATCAGACCAAAGGTGGAGCTTCACCCAGAATCCTTAACTACAGAGGAACTGGCTAACTTACCTCTAACTGCCGAAACACAAGAATGCTGTTAACATTGTTGTTATGGCGACAGAATTAGATAAGGTGGTGGTAGCTAGCCAGGCGGACTAAGAACAAGCTCTACCACCAACCAAACCAAGCAGAAGATTCTGAAGATTTAGCCCCCACTGGGTCTGAGACAGGTGGTGTAACCACTAGCGTTTTCTTTCACATGACAGGAAACCTACATCATTTTATAGATACTAAGCTTACTAAAAGCATAAAAAAGCCATGTAGGCCAATAGGCCTTAGAACTTGGTCAGAACTCAGAAACATGATACTATTCAGAAAATGGATTCAAAGCAAGCATACACACTTGCATAGTACAAGTAAAGTACCGTGTACACTTGTCACTGTATATCTTGTAAACAAGCGTCAGTCACCACTGAACTCTTGGCACTTGAATGCAAGTACTCGCCACCAGTAGTTCACACTAGTGTGACAGGCGAGTACCCGACGCCGTTTACTGTCGTTCTCTCGACATTTATGTCTGTAATGTGCGTACATACAATGTCTTTAAAGACTCCCGATATGTTCGTGAACTAGGTAAGGGTTAGTTTAGTAAAATAGTTAGGTCAGCCTCTATCTTACATTTTCCTGACAAAACAAAGAGTTACGTCTACTTCGGCATTAAGGCTTGTGCAGACCAGCACGAAGCGACGGCGCGACGTGACACGAACAATACAATTTCTAAGAAAACTTCACGGTATAACAATAGCCGGTGTCGCGTCGCGCTGTCGCGTAGCGCTAGTCTGCACGCAGCTTTAGACATTACAATTATTATTATGTAAATCGCCACAACTACATTTCTAGCACCTGATGTTTTGAGCTCTATTTTGTGTCTGCTTGCCTGTATTGCGTGGATTTAGAAGTGGTGCTTGTCCAGCGTCGAGATGGGTAGACGACGCTGTTGTCATCTGGGGTAAAACCTGAATTAAGCTGGCACAAGAGCGTAAGGAAAAATTATAAAAAAAAAATAATGTTTGTAACGATTACATGACATGCGCCCTTGGACGGCAGCGTTTGATGTAAGATGTAATTCGCTACATACAAATTCATAAAAAAATATTGAGCAGCGCCCAAAACGCTGCGAATAAGACAACTCAGGCGCGCGGGCGCCTGATAGAAGTAGGGCCTTTTTAAGAATTGGGCTTTATGAGAATGAGGCTTTTTAAGAACTAGGCATTTCAGAAATAGGTATTTTCAGAACTAGATATTTAGCGAATTAGTCCTTTTTCAAGTTGTTGGGCATTTTACGCTTTGAGCACACACTTTGAAGTATAATATTATTATCTTCGACATATCGCTCACCGTACAATCATTGAAGATAATATATATTTTACCGTAAAGTATTTTTAAGCGCTATAATACTCGTATAATATTATCTTCGATTTGTGTGACGAGCTTTAGGATTGGCAAAGTACACAAAGGCGTATCAGATCAGCAGTGGTTGAAGTCGGGCTGTGGATGATAGCCTGTATTGTGCGTATTTTTATTAGTAAACAGCAATAATTACATAACTAAAACAAATAGTTGCTTATCTCATTTCTATAATATTCTTACTTTCACACAGCACACGAAATTTCGGCGATATTCACACAAATTCCGCTCTTGTTTGCTGACAAACATTGCGTCTGCACAACAATCGCGTTATAATGTTATTGTTAAACAACTCGCGTACGCCCCCACTTAGGACCTTATGTGTAAACTATTCCAATTTGACTTTTATCACGGATAGTCCTTTTAATGTGAAAACGGGAGAAACACGAGTTGTAATATGTAGTTATTGGAGTTACCAGGAAAAACAATAAAAGTAGGAATTTATCTGTAAACTCCATGGAGTTAAATGTACTACGTATACATTTAACTCAACGGTAAACTCCAAATAAATCGTCGGGTTTGTTCTATCTAAAGAGAAGGCCAAAAGATCACGGAGTAACGATTTTTTTTTTAATGGCATCTTGCATGTCAACCTATGACGTTGTCGGCTGCTTAATTGGACTTTCCTGTGGCTGCCTCAATAAATTAAGGCTTCCAGCCAGGGCAGAATACTTAGAAACTAAGCAACTACACGCTAAGGGCATCCCCTGTGGGGTACTGACCTCGGCTTAGGGCGTCGCTGGGGGAGTAAGGGACAGGCAGGATCGGATTAACGGTCACGTCACGATTAACAATACAATGTCATTTTATAATAATGACAGTAGTGCCAGCTAACTGACCAACATTTCCAGACCTCGATCTTGACATTGATTGCTAAAAGAGATGATTCAAGATCATTATTTTAACGAAGCAAAGGCTACAGAAAATTGCGCCATTGACCATCCACAGCAACTAACAGGAAGATTGTCGTAAAATAATATTAAGACGTCTGTTAAGGTCCGTGCGACCATGGAACAGGAACCATTACTCACAGCGGAGTTAGCACCAATTTGTCAACATGTAATTATAATTCTGGTAATAATAATCACAATAATTATTACAATTACAGAACGGCCACACAGCTCGACGGTCGGATGTCATGTTTACACTTCACAGACGTTACTTGGATTAATTAAACAATGGAATGTTCTTCCTAGAAGGACGAAGGCGCCTTACTGTGAAATGTACGCATTTCTAGTCACGTTGTCAATGAATCTTAAATATTATTTAGGGCACCGTGTTGTCCGTTACATTAGAATATGGGGCATTAGAAAATACTATCACGTGTAACACGTCGCTAAAGGCTTTTTTAGATTTATTAGTTCTATGTCGATAGTTAACTCACAGTCACATTTTATTGTTATCAACAAAATAATAAATGAAATAAGAATTTTTCTCAAACATACTTGGAAATTCAGGCATTATTCGAACAACCTTATTCGAGATAAATCGAAATTGTTGTACTGGTCGAATACATGCGAACGGGGCGGCCGGATATGTTTGTATGAAAATCCGTATCTGGCGGGTTTAGCGGCCCAATAAATTACTATGAAAACTCATTTCTGTCGTATTATTTGAAAATGGAACGATTTTTTTCTCCTACACATGTCAACCAAGGAGGTGACTTTTCAAAGATTTTATTAAAATTTCGATTTGGCTTGCTAAGAAGAAACAAATGAACATTATTTTATTGGTTCGTTCAAAATTATCGTTGATGGTCATTCATTCTGGAATTTATAATAATTAATGTCGGTTTCGCCTCGGCCCACATTTTCACGATCGTTCATCAATTCAGTAGCAGGCCGCGACAGTAATGCACTATGCCTATGAAAGTACAACCATGTTTGGAGGATAAGAATTTAAAACAACCTTATATCAGCAGACGTTTAAACTTACTGACAATTCCTAAGAAAACCCTCAGAAAAAAAAGATAAACTACTATTCAGAACACCCAATTTAGCTTTTTTGGCAACTGACACTTCAGCTGACAACTGTGTCATTTCGGCTAGCCTGAATGACAGTTGTAATTGTTGGAGTATGGCAAAAACAAATCGATCCTACTTCAACACTATTAGTCTTTCTCTTTCTAACTCATAAATATTATTTATTCTATCCGAGCCCGCCCTTAACCACTTGACGAAATCCTAAGTTTCTCATAGAGACTGTACTATACTTTTAGCCCTGTGTGGGATCGCACGTCTCTCATAATACTAGTAAAACACACCTTCCTATATATAAAGAAAAGGATAATAAACGTATTATTGAAATCCTTAAAACGGTGTTTACTTTAGTGTCCAACCTTTAACCCTAACAGGTTATGGGCCCAGGAGCGCTAAGTTAAAGTGATAACAAATAATATAAAGTGAAATCAAAGGACACTAAATAATAAAAACTTTCTGTGCATTTACCAAAATAAATAAAAAGTTATTTTAGTGAGAGTGATTGAATATGGATCAAAGATCTAAAAGGAACATTAGACAATTTGATGGAGATAAGTATAGTGTGTGGAAATTACCAATTCACAATCTATTAAGTGAACTGGTGGAAGTACAGATCGGTATCGACGATGAAGCTCCTTGTCACCGAACTTATGGCTACATGTGCACCGAACAGCTGTAGCGGCATCGTCACCAATAAGCCAATATAACGTTAGCTTTTGTGAAAACGGCAAAACGGGTCATTTGAAAAAGCATTGGTTTGTCTTACAAAAGAGCTATTGAAAACAAAAGAACCAACAATAAAACAGTTCAGCTGGTGAGCTCGAAACCACATGATGGAAATACTCTGGATTTGCTTTTATGACTGGCAGTGATACAAATGACAGAAATTACGGGCAAAACGATATTATTTTCTTTTGGATTCTGGAGCATCAGATCACTTGATAAATCGAGAAGATTTGGCATTCAACTTCACTAAGCTAGAAAAGCTAATAAACATTTCTATAGCGAAAAATGGCACGTTTATACAAGTGACGACGAAAAGTTATGTCCCGGTTACTAGTGAGATGGGCGTACTAAGCATACTACAGGATACCTATATCTTTCTGTTCCATAGATCCTAGGGGATATAGGAGTAGGTTGTAAGACCTACTACGGTAAGGAAAGTGCAACAAACAGGTATGACAATCGTTTTTGATAAAAACGGTAGTATTGTTGTGTACAATGATGGTAAGCCGGTAATAAAGGGTGAGTCTTTGAACAATCTTATTGGCGTTAACTTTCTGCTTTTAAACATGCTTTAAATAGTGAATGCTCATTAAATAGAGTCGTAAATAATACTTATGAATTGTGGCATCAAAGGTTGGGCCTTATTGCCAATCAAAATATGTATATCGAAATAGAAAGAAACTATTTAATGATATTGATAAAATTAAAAATATTATGCCAAGTGATACATTGTGTGAAGCTTGTATTTATGGAAAACAAGCACGTTTGCCATATTTTATTTAACAAATCGAAAACAAAAGATTTGAAACGAACTCTATTTAAAGTGCACACAGATGTTTATATAACGTTTCGGGATTATGTCGCAAAAAGCGAAACTCGTTTTTGTCTGAGAATTGTTAACTTATATTGTGATAATGGAGGGGAATGTGTATTCAATTAAATTAAAGAGTCCTGTGCGCGGACAGGTATTAACTACCACGGACAGTGCAATATACTCTGGCTTTGAATGGTATTGCCGAACGTATGATATGAATAATAATTAATAACAGAACGAAGTCCTACAATGGTACAAGGGTCTAAACTAGATCAATCATTCTGGGGTGAGGCTGTGATTTAATAAATATCAGACCCACGACAGCACTGAGGTTGAAGGCATAATACTAAGCCGCAACTGAAGTATTTAAAAGTTTTTGGTTCTACTGTTTATTTTGTAAATAAAAATAATAAAACGAAATTTGACAGTAAATTGTCAAAGAGAATTTTCGTTGGGTATATGAACCAATTAACAATTAATAAGGTGTGGGTTGTGGTAGTAGAAACAGTTTGCTGGAGTCAGAGATGTGGTAATGGATGAGATTTGTTTCCTATCAAAGATATGAAATAGATAGATTAAATATCTCCAAGCTATTTGATACACACGCATCAGCTAATTAGCTGCTAGTGTGTCTAACCAAATAATAATAATCAAGGTGGCCAGTCAAATCTGAGCCTGAACGGATTATAAGCTAGACGTAGCTATAACTCTGTGACAACTCTAGACTTTGGACACCCGTCTAAAAGGGGTGTGAATCTGATAAATCATTCAGATTTTATAAGTTAACAAACGGAAGTGTGAATCTGATAAATCATTCAGATTTTATAAGTTAACAAACGGAAACTGTTTCTTGGAGTCAGAGATGAGATAATGGATGAGATTTCCATTAAATAGGCGTAGGCCAGTTAAACCTGCGCCAGGAACAGATTATTATGGCTAGAAATAATAATAACTCTGTTGATAACTCTGACTTTGTACACCCGTAGATGCTCAACTGTCCGAAAGACTGATGCAGCTCAATAACAATTAAAATTTTATTGTGTCTCATTAGTGACAGTCAAGCGGGAAAAGAGGTGTGAATCTGATAAAGCATTCAGATGGTTTATGTAAAACTAAACGAAAATAATACCTGCTAATAAATCTGTATATAATGATACAGGGGAGCGCTTGAACTGGTCTTCATATCACAATGGCAAAGAGTTAACTTTATCTCAAGACAGTGAAACATCACATAATTTGAGACAAAGTAGTAAGTAGGTCCTGGGTTCGATCCCCGGGTCGGGCAATGTGTTATATAAAAATTAAATCCAGGGATCAGCATCTATGGGAAAAGCTATAAAAGAGGAAATTAATTCCCTTAACTGCCTCGTTGGTCTAGTTGTAGCAAGCGCTACTGCTGAGCACGAGGTCCTGGGTTCGATCCCCGGGTCGGGCAAAGTGATTATATAAAAATTAAATCCAGAAATCAGCATCTATGGGAAAAGCTATAAAAGACGAAATCTTTATGACTATTCCCGAGGGTATTTCGGCTGCAAGTAATATGGTTTGCAAATTAAATAAATCATTATATGGATTAAAACAGTCTGCAAGCTGTTGGTTCAAATGTTTGAACAAGCTTTGATAAAAGGGGTTTTCAATACTCATCGGCGGACCGTTGCATTTACATTTTTTTTATGCTGATCATGTTTTAAAGAATATGCTATAGGTGGACGATCTTGTGATTATAAATACTATGAATAGTTTTAAAACATACGTAGGTAATGAACACTTTTAAGATGGTAGATTTAAAAGAGATCAAGTGTTTTCTAGGAATCAAAATAACCAAGTCTGAAAACAAAACTGTAGATCAAGAAATGTACAATAAAATAAAAACGAACAATTCTTGAGAAGTTTAATATGAGTGACTGTAATTCTGTCACTACTCCGCTTGAAAGTAAACTACATTACGTAGCATTAAATTCGTGTGAAATATGAAGTGCCCCTTGTAGAAATCTAATTGGGTCACTCGACCTGGCCTAAGTTTTTCTGTTAACATCTTGAGTCGATATGCAAGCAAAAACGACCATTCATTATGGTCACACTCAAAAAGGGTCTGCGATATTCAATGGGAACCCATAAATCTAAAGTTAACTTTTAGACGAAATGATTACAAAAATATTATAAGTGGCTTTGTTGATTCTGACTGGGGTACTAACGAAATAGATCGAAAAAGTACTACAGAATATTTGTTTACATTATTTGATCAATGCACAATATGCTGGCAAACAAAAGGTCAGCAAACAGTGGCAACTTCATCCACTGAAACAGAGTATATGGCTCATATGAAGCAGTAAAATAAGCTCTGTGTAAAGACATTATTAACAAGAATTGGCATTGCGGTTCCAGAGTCTATTTTATTTATGAGGATAATAATGGATGTATATATATGCATCGCGAACAATCCTACTAGTCACAAAAGATCTAAACACATTGATATTAAGTATCATTTTTCTAAAGAACAGGTTGAGAAAAATGTGATTAAAATGTTTTATGTTTTTACAGATAACCAGCTGGCTGATATCCTGACAAAATCATTACCCGCAGTGCGTTTCACCGAGATGAGAATGCAGTTTGGGGTGACGTTGTAATTATATACAACGTGGATAAATAAATGATAAGGATATGTTAATAATAAGAGCTTGGTTAAAATATCTAAGTAGATGAATAACATTAATAGTATCCAGTTATAATGGATGAATTGAACGATAATGGTCTGATTAGGTTTTACTGGGTTTCCCTAATCCTGCGCAACGAATGTTGGACCATGATAATTGTTTTCCCAGTGAGAGAGGAAGGTGTGTGATTTTGTAATTGTATACAGATGTTTGATATAATAAGATTATTAAATCGTAATTAAAAAGAAAGGGATTTATTTTTGAGGGGGCGTGTTGGAGTATGGCAAAAACAAATCGATCCTACTTCAACACTATTAGTCTTTCTCTTTCTAACTCATAAATATTATTTATTCTATCCGAGCCCGCCCTTAACCACTTGACGAAATCCTAAGTTTCTCATAGAGACTGTACTATACTTTTAGCCCTGTGTGGGATCGCACGTCTCTCATAATACTAGTAAAACACACCTTCCTATATATAAAGAAAAGGATAATAAACGTATTATTGAAATCCTTAAAACGGTGTTTACTTTAGTGTCCAACCTTTAACCCTAACAGTAATAGCCATGAAGCAGCGACCAGACTAAACTGCCGTTAGTTCAAAAACAATACACTTCTTACAGTTCTTACATAAATATTGTTACAGCTGGTATTGATAATTATTTACAAAGATATGGTCAGTTTTTGACGCTTAAAAGTAGTTGTATAGGGTTTACTTTTATTTATATACCTATTTATTGTCATTGGCCAATAATATATTTTTAACGTAGGTAGAATGAACTGGAAAATAATTTCTTCTATTTAATCACTCTATTTAGTTTCTCAAATCATGAAGTGTCTCTCATTTGAGGATCCATAGATGCTGAATGTAAAGGAGTTCGTGGCTTAGTAATAACAGCCGTGCCTCGGAAAGCACGCCATCGGTTCAGGGATCTTTGACAAACGTTACGGGTCGACAGAAGCCCGAAATTCTGACGACCAGTCTTACCAAGAGCTGTTACCCATGCAGATACTGGGTTGGGGCTGCCATAATATAGGTAGTCGCTCCCTGTAAAATACTGGTATTCGGCTGCATCCGGTTAGACTGGAAGTCTACCCCAACATAGTG
This sequence comes from Conistra vaccinii, assembly GCA_948150665.1. Taxonomy (NCBI): domain Eukaryota; kingdom Metazoa; phylum Arthropoda; class Insecta; order Lepidoptera; family Noctuidae; genus Conistra; species Conistra vaccinii. Next base: position 11,354,394 of record OX411327.1, on the reverse strand, counting down.
GGGAAAAGGCTAAGCCTAGACAGAAACTCTGTAGACGGCAGAAACCAGAATGGGCACAGTAAGTTAGACCGTAGATTCTATGGACTAATTTATTGCTCTAACTTTAGTTAAGCCATTACACATTATATTCACTTTTGCTCGCAAAGCTCTTATCCACTTGTAGGTAGATATTTCAAAACGCACAACACATTTTGAAGTGAAAACTTCTTTAGCGGCGTAGTGCACTTTTTTTGGTATGGGTAAAAAAATTTAAACTCGCGTCAGTACATGTGACCTTCTATTCTTCTTCTTCTATCTAATTACGCAACACGTTTTCGTAAACGATTCCGACTAATCTGTTTCATTTTGACAGTTCAACAATATTCATTGCGTTATTTACGTTGTTGAATAGGTACATTTTTTTTCGAATTTCTGAAGCAATGGACTAGCAATCTGTTTCAAAACGATTCAAATTCTTATTGATCGTGCATTACGTAATTAGGGTACTGATCGAAAATTGGTAAGACGGAGGGAGAGTAGAAATGTTGTTGACCGCGCACTGTTTAATTTTTTTTGAATTTTTTGATGGTGTTACTGCTTTCGTTCTTATACTGACAGCAAGCCACATAAACTCCTGACAATTTTGTTAGATGGCTTTACGTTGTATCAAAAAGTTAGTTAGTTTTCACTTCTATCGGCAGTCTCCAAAGACTGTTTGATGTTTTTTTTTCCACAATGATGCTAAACGTAAAGACACTAAGTATAGGACAATATTTCAAACTCATTGCTATTAACGATGACCAATGTGTTTCCAATGAGAATGATTGCCGATGAATCTGTTCCTCCCAACAGATCTATCTTGTTACAATGAACGTTGTAAATCTAACCGTTTTCTCTTGAAATGCGACTTTAATAGTCTTTAAAGATCGAATTAAACAAGTTAATGGTCCCATTTGGGACCAAGGTTGTACCATTTGGCCACAAATCGAGACTCTGACCTACATTTTCACTTTAATCAATCACAAACTGGTTGATTTGATCTAGTTGCTTCTTTGATTCACAATTCGATGTGCAAATTATTATTAATTGAAGTGTTTTCACTAAATTCATTTTCAGAACCTATTACATCGTACTTATTCGTTTTCAGTAATTTGGTTCTAATAATTAGCATCCGGTTCTTAGAAAATGATTACAAGAGAGCTATGATTTTAAGATGCAATTAAATATTATAGCGTTCTCGTTCCCTAGTCATTAAACCAGTGAAACTGCTAAATTAAAACATTGCTCAAGAAAAGCTTTGTTTGTCATCAGGAAGAAAGTATACTTCGAGTCTTTGTTCGACGTCCTATTTTCTCTTGTATAATTAACATTAGGTACTGTTACTCTCGGGACCAGGATCCTACTCGTCACAATTATTTATACCTACATGAATATGCTTACAAGCATCTACATGCATCAAGATATTCCATTAATTTCCATCTCCTGTCTCCAAGTTAACGGTTACTCATTACGCAAGAATACAAACAGCTGATAAACGGTTTCCCATCTCCAGTTCTGTTATAATCTAGGATGTTACACTGTGTTGCTGAGGAAACTGTATTACGATTCGAATGTCGAACGACATTTATAATGGATACAATTCTTCCAGTAGGTACCAACATTATTTACCATTTCGAAAACCTCTCTTCGGAGTTTCAACCTTTTTGCTGGCTGAACTATTCAAATAAAAAAAAAAACTTCGTCGGGCTTCAAAATTCGAACGTTTAAAATTGAAAAGAATTCGATTTCGTTCGAACTCAAACAGTAGGTCCTGAAACGACAAAGAGACAGTGTCCCTTTGTTCAGTGTCGCAACTCGGCTGACGGGCGCGACGATTCGGATCATCGGTCTCAAATATGGGACGCGTGTCATTCATGGCACATCCTGATTGAGATTTTTGGCCCGAGATATAATTAAAGCTGCGCTCCGTGTAATTTTTGGCCAACGATGCGAGTTATTCGAAGTATTGCGGTTCTGTAATTTGTGTTGCAAATTATAGCCGCAAGTCGAACGTCGAAAGGGAATCACAGAGCAGGCTAGTAGATGATTTGATGTGGTTATTTCGTAATGACTTTTATCAGTGTATATACAGTCACAGAAAGCATCGGCAGGATTGTAGTTCTGGGTAAAAGGTTATTGATGTAGTTTTAAAAGCTTGGTTCGTTTATTCGTGGTATTTTTTTCCAAACCAGTCCGCTGTCCTAATAATTATTGTTGGTAAAAATTTATGGCAGTAAGAGTAACTAATCTTTAGATTTGATTTCACAAAGACATTTTATAATTTAATATCATTCATTCAGTTTAATTCAAAAGTATTATCTTTTATACTAACGTCTCTGGTAATATGGACGCCTCTCTGGTAATCTCCTCACCTACCTACCTCAAAAGTAAGGTAATATTCCTACCACTCATCTGATCACATTGACCGAATGAAAACTGTAATCTTTCATTCCATGCCAAGAGAAGAAAATGCAATCAGAATCACTCAATGTTTTTTTTTATTCAATCACAAAATTCTGCCTTGATTAACTCAAGACTACTATCAAAAATCAAGTTTCAATTAAACAGAAATACTTAAAAAGAAAAATTGGTTGGACATGATTAAGGCATAAATGACCATCGTCATTTGAGATGCGGGTGACCGAATTTAATGCTCATCTTATTTTTCATTTCTACTCTAAAATCTTTTGAACTCAACTTGTAATATACAGGGTTACTTATTGGTTTTTAATTTACTCGAAAGTGGCACACACACACCACACCACCACCACACACCTATACCACATTGGCACTATGAAGGAGAGGGAATTTGCGACCAAATGACATCTGATGGTCTATGTCAATTTGGCATAGACCATCAGATGTCATTTGGTTGCAAATTACCTCTCCTTCATACCCTTAACGGATTGCCGACATAACACCAATAACCTTGTAGGTATATCAGTCAGTAACTCAGTGTTGATACTTACTGCCAGCTACAACCTGACCTTCGCAAGCCTACAGAGTTGGGCAATAAGTACCTTAAAGACAGGTCAGTTCTAACATATTTTTCGTCTTTGTGGCATTGTTTATTATAATTAGCAAGTCGTGTCGGGATCGTCAGTTCACAATGAACATTGGGTCACATTCCTGCTTGAATACAAGTATTTAGCTCGGCAATTAGTATTGACTTGGTTCAGAGTATCACGATGCTTGGCTACTGTTCTGTGTAATAACATGGACTATACATCATCATTACTACTGCCTACAGAAGGTAATTGTTTAATGTTTTGTATTTAATTATCGTAGGTTTACCTACTAGTGTCCAGTACCTAGTCTTCATGTATGACTAGATCATTAATTATATCCTGATTTACAATTCTTAATGTTTACTGTGGCGGCGGCGGCTTGGAACATGAGGCGAGTCGCTGCGCAGTAACGAATTCATGTGTCAGCGGAGGTGAAGAGTGGGGTACTGCGCAGCGAGTGGCTAACTTCCGAGCCTCCATTAAGTTTGAGTCGAACTATACCTAGCGCCTGTCGTGCTTATCAGACCTACGTCTATATAGCTTAGTAATAGAATGCCTTAGCATTATTATAGTTACACCAAAACAACATGGTGCATTTGAAAATAATATAGCAATATTTTGAAAAAGTTTTCATTGGTAAGACGAACGATCTGTTTCTCACTTTTTAAGCCCATAAGAATACGTTTTTATTTCTAGCTAATCATACCTAGATACATAAAGTACTCACGAGATGAGTGTACTCAAAAAGCGGTCTGTATTTTCAACGAGAGGTCGAAACATACTTGTAACGGAAACAGTCATATTGGATACGAAAGTGAATTGTCACTCAAATGGCACTCGATAAGTATCGACTCGGTAAGTATCGGCTTCTTATCGAGTACCAGTAAGCGTGGCAATTGGCATAGACACGATTCCGTTAATTTCACGTTCATTTCATTTGCGGTGTTATGTTTTGTGCTCATTTTCCTGAACAAATAAACAGTAATTTGTCAAGAGATAATAACGTTAGGTAGGTACCGTACATTTTTATTTATCTATTCTGTGACTAAGCATTGTGAAGGTAACTACAATTTGTCAATTTAACAGCTACACGAAACCTCTTCGCTATAAATTATTATTAAAAAAAAATCTTAAACGAATTTTGATAGAGTGGTCTTTTTGTTTTCGTAAAATTCGTGAAAACCCCTGGAAATTCTACTACTACTTTGGAAGCCTTGTGTAATTTTTCTTCCTTTAATTTCCACATTAATTTTGCTCTATAAACACAACATTTTGAATATATAATGCTTAGCTAAGATCGTGACGACGTACTTTACCTAGTCATCGATTTCAAATCTAAACACAAGCCCACTCAAAATCTGAAACAAAAGGCACGTGCTCACACGACACTCAGTGTATAATCAGCTTACCTCTAAATCACAATGTAAAGACAGATTACACGTGTAGACAAACGCAATGATTGATCGTTTTGTCTGACGATTTAGTCTCATATTGCACAATGTTCAAATGTTTCGTGTATGTGGTAATTGACTAATTGCACAGTTTATTTGGTAAGCAAATTCGATGATTGATGATGTGTGAAACTCGTAAGAAGACGTGAAGGCAAACCGTTTAGTGTGATTTGCTATTCTTGTGTCATTATCATTTATAATGGGCTGCCAGTGGTTATTAGTGAAAAAAAACCGGCCAAAGCATGTCGGACCACGCACAACAAAGGGTTTAGTTTGTTTTTGGGATACATTCATACCAACTTAACTTTGTAATTGAAAAACATGTTCTCACATACATCGGTCAGTATCATGATTCTAGGGACCATAGATGACATACTATTTGATATTAATGTCAACTTGATACATCCACGCGTTACTGAGAAAATGGGCCTTGACAGACTGACAGACAGACAGACAGGCGGACGGACGGACAGACGGAGAACGAAGTGATAGATTTTCGTTTAAATGCAAACAATTTATAATGAAAGTTCATTAAAATATTGACAAAATTACTTACTTATCTAATTAAACGAATTGACTAACGCATTTTTTTTAAAATAATTTAGGAACAACAACACCTGGTGGGGATTGTTACTTATTTTTCCAAAAATCCCCACTAGGCTGCCATGAGTTTATTTAACTAGTGGGGATTTCTGGAAAAAAAAATTACAATCCCCACTGGTAGGGATTTGTCGGTGGGGATTTCTGGAATAAATCGAAAAACTGTCGTTCAATACAACCGCGCAAGCTTCATCTACAAAAAGAAATAGTACATTAATGTCGCGGCCTGCAATAAGCGACATTGATGGACTCACGTATGTGGGCCGAGGAGAAAATGTAAAGTATCTCTTCACACTAGAACACACATATACAACTCAATAAAATAATCGGTACTAATAAAAAGAGTTCACCACAATTTTAACATAGGTTGACCTTAACATTCAGAGCACCAAGCATTCAATTGTAGTAGCTATAAAACAATACTTAATACTAAAAACTACGTGTGAGAATGAACATCAAAGGGTTGCGTTGCGGTCGTTATTCGACTTTATGGTGACCCATCATGAAGCACTTTACCCAGTGAAGCAATGTCAGCAATATCGTTAAAAGTTTATAGGGAAATCTGGTGATACATATAGCATATAAATTGACTAACCTATTTCAAAAACATCAGATTGAGTAAGCAAGTGATATTTTTTATGCATGTAGCATTGTAGCTAGATATACTTAAATAAACGTATTGGGAAAACTACTCATGTAATGAAAAAGAGGCTCCTAATCTCACCTTCGCCGTCAGCCCGTGTCAACCCTCTTAATAAGCCTCTCTTGTGAAAAGTCTCGATTAAACCCGTTCAAATAAACGAGGAACGAATTAAACAAATTACTTACAAAGGCATTGATTGATGGAATGATACAGTATTAATTTGGCTGACATTTCAAAGACTTCCATGATACAAAATCCTATTATTAATTCCAAAATTCAAATTAATGCTACTCAGTCACCGCGTCCGTAATTGATGTCAAACACCACCTTTGCTGTCCCATTTTCATTCCTTTATGAAATCCTAAATTAATGACCTTTTAAAGCCACACATCTATCATTGACAAGGCACTTGTGTTCTATTAAAAGTAGGCAGAAAAATAAATGAAACAACTTTAACTTTAAGTTAACTTAGCATTCATATCATGGGGAACATTATGTCATACATTCCTTCTACAGCGAAGTTAGTTGATCGATCAGATCTGACGCTGTTAGATAACTGTGTAAACTTATGGAATAACATGCCAACGAACCATATGTTGAATATTTTACTTAAAATACTAGCTGAAAAATAACTTTAATTTCGGAAGTCGGTGTGTTTGGTTTAGAATGTCGGTTTTTGCGACAGACTTCCGAAATTAAAGTAATTTTTCACTTTGTAGTGTTTTTTTTTGGAGGTCAATTGTTTCTTTTTTGTAATAAGTTTTTAATTTTTACTTTTTTGCTTATACCTACATAAAGAATACCACTACCACTGCTATGTAAATAACAGCGACAGGAAGTTTATTATAACGTCATCCACATAGAGTAAGTGCGAAAAATACGTATTATTGAAGCTAACTCAAAAACTGCCCAAGCTAAGTTAATAAAATTTATATGAAAACACCGCGCAAGTTTCCCCTATCAAATAAAAAAATAATTTTCGAAATCGGTGCACAATTGACGAAAAAATCGATGGACATAAAAAACAAAAACCTTCTCCGTTTCGGAACTTGGTTAATAATCAGCCTTATTGCCATGCACAGACAGCAGCTGCTGTTGCTGATTCGTATAATAGTGGACTATAAGGTTAAATGATTGATTGACAATGATTTGCGTGATTTTTTGACCAGTCAATTAAGAAACGCCATGTGGAACAGCGTCTGCGCAGGCAGCTATTAGCCACTTTAGTAGAATCAACTTTAAACCCACGACCAATAAACTTTCTAAAATAAAAACCCCGGAAATTAATCACTATTATCCCATACTAAACTAAGAAGCACGTCAGCTACTTGTTTGCAACTAAGCACGTGTTTTTGCCGGGCTTATAAATTGTAACATTTCAACAGCAGCTAATCCTAGAACCAGTTAGATGCGTTTGATTGCTCCGCGGTCAGTGTTGACGCAAATACGTCAGCGAATTGATGTACCACCTTGTACTACAGCTTAAAACTAGTGTAATACATTGATTAATTTGTTGTATATGAGTCGTTTAAGTCTGTTAGGAAAACAGCGTTAGTTTGCTTTGGCTCGCAAACTCGACAAGTTGAATGCCAATTTGTTTTGCGAAAACGACACGTGCCAATAGACGTGATCCTTTCCTGAATGTGTCCTAATTTCATGCAAACAACTGGGGCATTGTTTAGGGTACCTGTTTAAGTAAGGTTATTGGGTCAACCTTTGACCTCTACGCAACAAGATTTATACAAAACCAAACGCAGTAATTGAACGACACATTGAGGAATCAATGTGTCGTTCAATTACTGCGCAAGCGTGCTCTCGCCTCAAAGGGTAAATCACACGGGACGTTGTACATTGTATATACTCGTCACGCGGTAAACTGCTTGCGCGATGCAGGATTTTTGCGTGACGTCATGTGTAACCGCTACATCACTCCCCTCCGGAGACCGGAGGTCGATAGTAGGCTAAGTCTTGTATCTTGCGATGCGTCACAGTGCCAGCTGTGGTTCCAGTGAGTCGGAACCGGGTGCCGCATAGTTCGCGGTGAGTCGGAACTGTCTGCGGTAGTTCCTCAGTGAGTCGGGGTGGCGCTGCGTCGTCATCCAGTGAGTCAGATGTGGTACAGCGTCGGGTTGTAGTTGACTGCTGGCGTCGACTAGGAGAGGGTAGAATGGGCTCTGCTTGTGAGACTGGGTGAAAGTGCTGGTGCTGTGCCAAGCTTGCTGATGAGGCTGAGGGTGATGACCAGGAATGCGCGTTCGCTGCATGCTGATGGTCAGGATACCCGTTGAAGCCGTAGGTGCTGGATGCCTGTGTGACTCGCCTCACGAAAGTTTGTGGTAGTGATGATGATACGTCACGCTGAAGTAGTTCCACGAAGGCTGCGTTGACATTCATTCTCGGGGTCGCCAATTTAGTGGCATGAGGAACAGGGTGTAAAGTTAACTCATCCACCATAGAAAAGAGAGGATCCTCCAACCAGACGGGTGTTGTGTCTAGCGGGCAACTGCCCATAAGTTGATATCTTCGGATATTCGGATAGTCTTATATATGTCGTTCACGCGGTAAACTCTAATTGGGAGTTGCAGGATTTGTGTGACATCGTGTCTTTGATGCGTAATTCGTATGTGGCGGTGTAACCGCTACACAAAAACATAGAGCCGGTATTAAGGTACTATAAACTAGGGATGCCTCGATACGCCTTTTTGCCGATACGATACCGATACCGATGCTCTTATAAAAATATCGGCGATACCGATACCGAATATACCGATACGCTTATTGAATTCAAAAATGAAAGTAATATAAATAAAACATAAGTCAGGTTATTTTTAGGGCTCCGTACCTCAAAAGGTAAAAAAGGAACCCTTTTAAGATCACTCTCTTGTCCGTCTATCTGTCTGTGTGTCAGCACCGATTTTCTACGACGAATAGACGAGACAACACGCGCGTTTACATTACATTTTTAAAGCGCGAAATTTGAAAAGTATCGTTGAATCGGCCATAAAAATATCGCCGATGAAATATATCGGCAAACTTCGAGTATCGCCGATATATCGGCATCGGTATCGGTATCGGATGCATCCCTACTATAAACTACCTAACTAAACTTACAGTCATTCATCAGTAGGTAATTATTCAATTCCTAACACTTTAAAACCTGTGAACAAAAACATCAACATAACTTGAACCGCTGTAATAGTTTTCTCAGCAAACAGCCCTTGGTCTCGCTAATGCAAACTACAAGCATGGCCCGTGTTTACAGTGTTTTGACATGGCGTCGGCCTTGTCGGAAATGTTCCGAGTCTGCTCTCACTGATTCTGAGTGAGAAAATCGGGCAACGCTTAACATACCAAAAGCTTCGGCTTTTGAAAATATTTATTGACAAGATATTTTTTAGGATTTTTCTTAGGATAGGATCTCCACCAAAATCTGGTCTCAATGTGTGATGGATGACAGTTTCATTATTAGCTTAACTGCTACAAAATATAAGATCCTTACATCACACATGTCATTGTTTTCTCCGTAGACTGAATAGGTGTAAAACCCTACACCCCCACGCCAGAATGTGATAGTATCACTTTGTTGGCGAAATGAGGGTATAGTGAGCCAGAATTCCGGACCCCGAGCTCCAGGGTGCTACTAAAAACTTTATACCAAAAGCATAACGCCTGATACCTAATCCCCAAAGGGCAGAGGTGTACCTGTAGTACAACACATTGCGTCAGGTATCTTTTAAGTTCCTTAATATAGGGGGCGAGCCTATTCCATCAACCGGGCATAAATCCAGACTCCAGGCTGCTACTGAGAAAATCTAGATAGAAAAGTAGTAAAGACAGAGGCAAAGAAAATTAATTCAGATATAAGGCAGTGTGTTCAGAAAAATGAACATTCAGACTATTACAAACCTGTCCACCTGTTCTATCTCGGGCAAGATAATTCTATTGCCACAGATACTGGCATAACAATTTAACATTAGCGTTGACACTGCTTTCACCACACGGTCCAAATAATTAATTCGTACTATTATAATAATCGTGGTACAACAAACAATAATTCCTTCCATAAATTTAATATTCCACCATTTCCATACACATATAAGGAAGTGAACGAACCGATCACGATTTATATCTTCCTGGAATGAATATTTTATATCGTGGATAACGTAAACATTTGGGCCAATGTTTGTCATATGCTGCGCTAGCGCCGGCCATTTGATCTTAATAACTGTGCAAACATACAAAGTGGCCGTAACGAGACACATCTCAATTATACTGTGTTGCCAGTGCCGTGTTTATTTTCATATTAAAATGTAGAACAATGATTGATTAGAAGGTGCAGCAAAAAAAAAACGAACGCATTAATGTTTTTGCAAAAAATTACGAAGGCAAAGGGCAAAGTTATTTTAAACACTAATGAAAGAATTAAAACTCTTTAAGGTGAGAAACAAAAAATAATAAAGAATAAGACTAAAACGCTACTAAAATTGTAACAATAAGAAAAAATCCTGTAAAAATCTTGATAACAAGTCTAACTGTATCAGCTTTTGTTTTGCTGTTATCAGCTAGTTTATCTCCCGTATCTGTCTGTTTTAGTTTCTTAACGCTCGCCCTGGTTACGGCGTCACCGTCTTTTGAATTGGGCAATGTTTACATTTTTGGATACAAGTCCACTTTTGTAACAGTGAGAATGGATACGAAATTATGATAATTCTGTACTTACTTACTTATAAAATTTATTCACATTGACAACTTGGTTCACATTTTGAACTTCATCAAGTAGCCATCGCGCGACGTCTGTCCCGTAGCATATATAATAGGCATATTACAGCGTAAGCATAAACGTATAATCACATCACGGTAGGTCCATTAGGAGCCGAGTAAAAAGATAAAAGTGAAAACGAAGTAATGGCGCGGGCAGGCGATGCGATGCGATGGGGGTTGGGGGAACAACAAATTTCAGAAGCAGATCATCATGTTGTTTAGGCAAAGTGAGTATGCCGGAGAGTCACGGAACTCCTTATTTGTAAAGATTAGCCGCGGCAATAAAATTCATGCTCATAAAATTATCATTATCATCATCAATAAGTCTGTCCAATTCTGTTAGTAAACGGAACTTCACGAGACGCGTACCTACTCGCACATTGACCCAATAACTGACAGATGTTTACTTTATGACGTTACGATGTAGACAAACATAACAAGTTAGGCTGCGTTTCTACAAAGGCGGAGCTGTGCTGAGCGGAGCTTAGCGGTGCATGAATTAAACAATCCTCCACTCCGATTCAGTGGAAACAGTGTAAGCGGAGTGGACCTGAGCTGACCGGACTTCACATAAAAGAATTATATGAGCCCGCGATCCCGATCGGGATAGAACGGAGACGAGAGAGGCGGTGTTGAGCGGAAGGCAGCGAGGCGGTGCGTTGCGGAGCAGAGGAGAGCGAAGAGGGGCGTAGTTGCTTGGCTCTCGCGCGCTTATCATATCAGTTTAGTTAGCGTCATTTCGCCATAAGCTTCACACGTCACCAAATCGAAATTATTTTTTTAACGACTACAAGATGAGAGATTGAGTGTAACTGATCAGCGCAACGTAAGGCTTCACTCCACTTCGCTCCACTCCACTTCAGTGTAAACACGCACCATTTTTCACTGCTCTTCTCCGCCCCGCACCGCTCAGCTCCACCTCAGTAAAAACACAGCCTAAGGTTGCGTTAATGCATTCGAGTATTATCAGATATTGAACATGATGTCAGTGTCACTGACCGTAATCTATTTATTTAGGGACTATCTTGAGTCCGCATAGGTTAAATGAGCCTAAAAATAATCGAAACACTTATGTTTTTTGGAACAACTGTGCGAATAACCTCTGTCTGTTTCATTGCTCTGTGTATATCAGATTCCTGAGTAAATGGAAGCAAGTCATTAATTTTGCCAAATCACTTTTTGGTCTCCTTGGACGGCGCCGATGGCCGCCTCAAGCTAGACTTGTTGTAAAACAATTACGTGGCCTCATATTTCATAGTATTTAAATTTGATGGGTGACGGTCTAGCAGTCTAGCTTGATTGTGACGCCTAATTCTAACTAGGAAAAACATTTCAAGTGCGTGGCTATTTAAATAAACGTCAAAATATTTGCAGACTCAACAAGCGTCCTAATATATGAGCACAATTTGTAATACAAGCTTAGAAATAGTCGCAATAAACTACAGCTTTCTAGAGAACTATAAACTTTATTGAACATAGCGAATTTATGGATTTATTGAACCAGTATTTACTGACAATGACAAGTGGTAACATTTTTATTCCATGTACGGTTACTACCTATTCTAAATGTTTTTTATTTACTTGCGAAAATGATGAACACACTCCATAAAATGTTAAAGAGGTAATAAATCTTGTTTAAAAGAGTCTATACTTCGACACAAAAAAGCAATGATGACAAATTGTTAGAATAAAATATTCTTGCATTAATTTTCGTTTCCGTAAAAGGCAACTGTAAAGCTGCCAGTATTCTTGCCGCAAGCAAAGAAAGATTTAACCCACCTAACAGAAAGTTCAAATGTGATCAGCTGAACGCTATTAAATTCAACTCACCTTTGAAACGCCCGATTTTAATACTAATACACCTATGCAAAACAAACAACCATGGCAAATCGGGATTCTAACGAGAACGTAAACAGCATTTAATTAACCGAGAACTAGCCTATGACCCGATTTCACTCGACCGAACAAACATATCAATCCGAATAAACTTTTATGATACGATATACGTCGGCTATCAGATTCATTTGAGTGTGCACTACAATATAGAGGTTGGTTTTAATCAGACAGACTTCCATTCACGAAATGTACCACAGGTTAGCAATGTTAGCATTACTGGGTCAAACGGTATGCACATTGCACAATTCGCAACACGTGGAGGCAATATAACGTGTAACAAACGCTAGAATATGCCGATGACAGCATGCATCTATGACCTGTTCCCTATGGTCTCTGGCGCCATAGACAAACACGCCATGAATGCCCAAAGCCGCATAAACCATTGATTTATGATTAAAATTCTATGCATCTATCTATGACTGCAATAATTGCATTCGCCTCAACCTGTTTTGCATAGTCCGACGGCTGTGCACCTCCTATGGTGTTATGATAAACTAACTAAGGTACTGCGAAATTATTGTACTCGTGTTATTCTGAGAAGGCTATCAATTTATCGTTTCCCTTCCTATTTTGAGTTCCGCAAGTAAGGTGAAAATTGGGTTCGAGATATTGTGATTTTATCTTGTCTATGCTCTATCTTATAGTTTTAGACGAAGAACATAATACTATACTTGAGTTGAAAACAAGTTTACGCGGTTTCATAGGCGACATTATTAAAGCATAAAAAGATATCAGCAATTAATAAAATATAAAACCTTCAGCTTGTTAATCTACTTATTCGCAGTCAACCAGTTTATTACCGACAAGGTATTTTAATTATTTTAAATTGAATATGAAGCACACTATAAAAAATTGTACCAAGTTCTGCAGCTTTACACAACACTAAAATACCTCAGCGTATTACTTTAGAATAAAATTAAACATCCTCATTTTGATAATATTATTAATCTATATTCTGTATTTATGTAAATTTAATCACTATATAGGGCTAATGCATGCGTAATACAAACTTTATAGATACAAACCTGCAGGGTAACAGACGGGTAATAATTGTAGAATCTTGTGAGCGTGCATACGAACATTATGTACGTACATACAGTCTTTATAAAGTGTTCGCTTATAAACTAGTACATGTGCTTATGTACCACATCTCGTCCTATTCTGAACCAGACCTTGTTAATTGCGGGCCCACTCCGGAACACACCGTTATTTAGTTTGCGCACACGCACTTTGCTTCAAAACCGTCACGTTTTATGAAATATAATCTAAGGCCCATATTCTCCACATGATGTCTGAAAGCAGTACATTACCTCTAAATCTAAATGCGTATTGAACATCCGTATTCAACAATATTCTACAAAAATATCATATTTTTTTTCAGTTCCAAACCGAATTTCACAAAATAGGTTTGTAGGTACAAATTGTACGATGCAAAACATTCAGCTAAATTTAAAAATAAATAAAGAAATTGTGATAATTTTACAAACAATAATAAAATGTACGAGGTTCTAAAATGAGGGCAGTTAATAATTACGAGCCTTCAGAACTGTACCTATCTACTAATTAGTAACATGAAAGCAGGTGTAATTATATTTTATGTAGGTACCTTGTCTAATTTCAAAGGGTTTAACATAAACCTATGTACAAATGTTCAGTAATTAGTCCGTAATAATTACACCGCTAAAATTACAGGCCATTTTCATAAGAGGGTGGGATTATGTGGGGAGAAATGGCAGCAGTATCCACTTGAACACAGATACCATCAAATTGCAAACACACGACCAACTTGCATGAATGAGAAACAAGATAAATACAATGATTGAACTTAAATTTCCAAACACATGATTTGAAAGCAAGAACATTTAAAAAACGCACGAGCATTTAAAAAGGATGTGAGATAACTCGAAAAACAAAACAGATCTATAGTGAATTAATTGTCGGCTACTGTCATTTCGGTGTTTAAATTCTGCAAGGATAATACGACAAATGGAGATAGGAAGGACACTTGGCCTAACGAGACGATAGAAGTTGGAGCAGAGCCTGAAGCCAGAACTGAATAGTTAGACGAGAGACGGTAGTAAGAAGAGTATTGGCAGATCAACAGTAGATAGATGGATGACCAACTAAAGACCAAAGTTAAGGTAAACCTGTACCCTAATTACGTAATACACGATCAATCAGAAGTTGAATCGTTTTGAAACAGATTGCTAATCCATTGCTTCATAAGTTCGAAAAAAATCTGCTCAACAACGTAAATAACGCAATGAATATTGTTGAACTGTCAAAATGAAAATTACTCGGAATCGTTTACGAAAATGTGTTGCGTAATTAGATAGCAGAGAAGCATGTAGTTAGACGCATAGTAAAGTTGTAGTGTAGGTAGTGTGTAGAAGTATAATTTCCAAATACGTTTTTTACATCTAAAACTAAGTATTCGGTGTTATCATATTAATTATTCATTTCATAATCAATATTAGCCACAGTTCACTAATTAGCTACATTTCTTATTCCCATACAATAATATTGCCAAATTAATCAAAACAACGAAATATTTGACATCTATTTGCGTCGTTGCCCACATTTAGAATAAACGCTTCCAATTTTAAAAACCAATTTAAATAAAAATGCCAAATAGCAATGACAATCAATCCATTATTGGCTGCCAATGACGATCATGACAACCAAAGTTTTCCCAAAAACGCCGCGTTTATTTTACACAGTGCGAATAAATTGTTCGCGCTATAGGAATCGGTAATTCCGCGCTATCCCTTATTATTGCTCAGAAATTAGTGTTGTTTGAATTACTGGGTCAAAAGATTAAACTACTCTCCAAGTAAAATGGAGTCGTATACCACTACCGCCAAGTAATTTAGATAAATGGAATTGCTGTTTTAGTATCGGGATCACTTCATTTAATGCAACTGTATTATTAATTTGCTTTATAATTTCAAGTTGTTATTTGATTACGTCGGGAATAAGGACAGGTACCAATGATGTATTAACTTGAGGTACCTATGAGTATGCCAATTATTTGGTGAATTTCAGCCTAATAACAGCAATAATTTCCCGAAAATATATGGAAATCGGTCCATATACTTTCGGGAAAGCATAGCTCAGTACTGGAGACAACGCTATGTTTTTAAAACATCAAACTATTCTGCAAGCGGCTGCTTCGGCTGATATTGTAATAGACGGACTTACCTAAAAGCAACAAAATCTTCAGACATTGCAATTATAAATCAATGAAGACTCACAATTCACAACACTTATTAACACCTAATCCATTAATGTAAAGGAAACTGATTCAAAATAGATTCGCAATATGGACAAATAAGCAGACATCACATTACGAGTACATTACGAGTATATACACAAATATGTATACAACGGCGGACGTCAATATATCCGGGTTGGGCCGTATTTATCGTATGGACGGCATTCGCCAGATTATATGGGAAGTTATTTTGACACGGAGCATACGTCTCGTGAGATTGAAATAGATCGGGATATAAGCGTTTTGCTTGCATATTAGGTACCTACCTATTTACAAGAAAGAAGTGAATTGGTATACAGGATCAAATCAAATGGTAAAGTAAGTCATCATCATCATCAGCCTATTAATGTTCCCATTGCACTGCTGGGACACAGGCCTCCTCTCTGTGAGAGGGAGTGGACCGTAATCTACCACGCGGGTTGACAGATGTCACATGTCTTCAAATTTTTGGTTCTAAGACATGCCGGTTTCCTCACGATGTTTTCCTTCACCGTTTTGAGAGCAGTGGTGATGAAATTACTTACACAAAGTAAAGCGCCTGCTTGGATTTGAACCCACGACCTACAACTCGTAAGTCGGGGCCGTTACCACCTGGGCTACCACTGCTCTAGTAAAGTAAGTAAATAAAAGAAATCTATTAATCATAATTTTATTATAGGTAGACAATAGAATTATTGCTACGAAAAAGTGTTCGTAGCACGTAGCAGAAAGAGCTACGAAACTACACACCTACCAATATTGGTCATAATAATATGACACTTTATTATCCTTACATATGCCGCGTCTGTCTGTCTGTCTGTCTGTCTGTCTGTCTGAACGCGATAAACTCAAAAATTGCCGAACGGATTGTCAAACGGTTTTCACCATTGGACGGAGTGATTCATGCGGAAGGTTTTAATGTATAATTCATTAAGGTTTTGTGTAAATTGGCTGAAATATGACGATTATTGTTGAAGATGTCGGAAAAAATCATGCCGACTAGGAGCTTTACTGGCGTGCGCTGCGTAAGCCGTGAGAGATAAATCAAATTTATGTTCTAGAGTATTGTATATCTTAAAAATTGCAACAAAAAAGTCTGCAATGGCATATGTCTATCTTCTAAGGGTGACCCACAATAACCATTTTTATCTTTCAATATTGTATAAAATTTTCATTGTTATTTCCGAAGCTATTTTGACCAGTATCTTATTAATCCTTATCCAATTAAATAGGTTATTTAAATTGGGCATTCAATTTCGATTAAAATATGCCTTTTCATCACATCATTTAAATGAATAGTTTAAGAGATATCACAGTTTCAAAATTACGCGTAACAAAATAATTATGGTTGACAACGCGGGCGCTGTAGCCTACCACTGCATCTGAAAGTTAGTCAATGATCTTTTCCTTGGCTATTAGGTATGTATTCCCGGTAGAACGTTCCCGTGGGATATTTTGCGACATCCACGCGGGCGAAGCCGCGGCTAAAAGCTAGTTATAAATATATAATATAATATTTAGAGGTACATAAATTCTAGGTGAGTTATTCCCATGCAATTTACGAGTTTTCCCGCAGGTAATTTTACTTTGTGTAATTAATTTCATCGCCACAAAAACAATCCACAATACATTTACACCGTCGAGGGTTCAAAATCTCTTCTAGTCCAGACATAAAATAAAAATAAATAAAAGATAAAACATTTTTGAATAAGGCGGGGAAACATCAGTTGGTCGCAGGCGCATCGTACTAATAACAGACTTACTTGAAATTATGAGTTTAGACAATCTTTTTCCCTTGAAGTCTGGGTTCGATCCCGAGGTAGGGCAGTGTTTTTGGGTTTTTGTTATTTATCGATCGATCTCGTTGGTCGCCGCGGCTCGGTGTGTTTTATAAGCTTTTTATGGAGTTTCTCGATAAGTTAAGACAGCTTAGGGTAAAAACGCGTGCGTCCAGCTGCGACCTGGCCGCAGCAACCTGGCCGCTAGTGCGCTTTTACCCTACAACCCTTTTACCAAACATACATATTTTGTTTTTCTTCCGTTTTTAGCAAACTGTGAAAAGTTTAAGTGAACTTTTATCGACCACCGCTACTGACATTACAATATGCAAACAATTTAATAGTAATTGTATAACAATTACAGTAATTAGTCAGTACAAAGACAATAGCTGACATTGTCGGTCTGACCGACTTCCAGTCTGTTATTATTCAATAGGAGTGGTCCTGAGATTCGCCTGTACTTGGGCTTGGGTACCTGGGTAGATTCACGTGATGTCATGTTGTCACGTAAGGTTGTGTCATACTTGTCATGTCATAATGGAAAGAAAACATTCCGACTGATGTATGTTAAATGTTAATTGAAGGGTTTAGTGTTTGTGTTATGTTATGTGAGATTTGTGTGTAAACGCCCACGGCCACGGTGTGAGAGAATTTTCAAGAGGGGCAAAGTTTACAAAAAAGTTTGTCTTTGTAAGTGTGAGGAAATCAATTTTCTGTATGCTTACGAGAAGCTTATTGTGATATGCAACGGTGTTTTAGTTTTCACTCATAATTACTTATTTAAAAAAAAACTTATAGAAACCTTTCTTAGTTACGCTAAGCTTTCATATTGTTAGGTTTTGCAAAAGTAACAAAGCAGAGATTTTTCTTTTTTAATTAAGTTTTGACGACAGAGCACCTAATGCGCTAACTGTACTAATTATGTCTGTATCTTAGTAAAATAGTATTGAAGTATTTTTGTCCGTTTTTCTTAATGTATGTATGTTCCGGATTGGCGCAAAAACGGCTGAACGGATTTATATGAAATTTGGCACACAGATAGTTTACAATCTGGATTAACACAAAGGGTACTTTTAATCCCGGTAGTACGTTCCCGTGCGAAATTTTCCGACATCCACGCGAGCGAAGCTGCGGGCAAATGTTACTGTTCAATATAATTTAACAGCGGATTGTGTGAACTGTGTGTTTACCTACTTTGTTTTCATCACAACAAAGCAACACATTGATACTCTGCCTACTATAACTATCAAGGGTATCATAGATCTTCTCGAGTCTCGTTATCGTGTCTATGATATTCCTAATCCCTGATAACTTATCAATGATTTAGATGGGAACGGATGGGATAAATTCAACGCTGTCTATAGTATCTTAACACAACATTTATGGACTATTTCCCATCATTGTCCGATCGAGTAAGTTATCGCGTTATAATTAAAACACCTAATAAATTAAAAAACTTATTTTGATCTGAAAGAAGAAAGTAAATACGTTTATTTAGCACAGACTAAGGGCTGATTTCACCAATGAAACTGAACGCGATCAGCATTTCTAAAACGCGTTCAAGAGCTGTCAGTGTCAAAATGGTTATGGAATATTGTACAGTGACAGCTCTTGAACGCGTTTAGATGTGCTGAACGCGTTCAATTTCATTGGTGAAATTAGCACTCAAATGCACACAACACAATATATTGTACAAGTAAAAAAGAAATTAAAAAAAGAAAGAAAACAAATAAAAAATGTAAAGTGCGGTGCAGTAAGCCTCTTTTAGGAGAGCTAAAAAATTGTATTCGCAATTTGTGGGTGGTCTACATTATCTACATAGCACCTCTGCTCTTGTAGGAAACACAGGCTTCTTATAACCAAAGGGCAGATTACATGTCAAATAATAACAAAATCACAGTTATTAACAAAATTATCAATTTTCGAACAATTAGCCCATCAATCACGGCCATAAAAATTACGAAGAAATCCAGGTGCGGTTACACCCCAAGACTTAACCGTGTAATGGTCACGTGCTCGGTACTCCGGACCCGCGTTATAACCCCAATTTTACAACATAAGCTATTGAGATGAATTACACCAATTACTTTTATGGTCGTTTACACAAAGGGCCTCTGTTATCTGAATTGTAAACATATTAATAATTCTGAGCCAGTGCTACCGTGCGGGCTTCAATGGCCGACACATTTGCATATTTCACTCGTAAATTTGAGTCACGTTAACGTTGATAAGTTAATCTAATTAATGTTTTTGTGTAAATTATAATTATAATTTGGTGAGAATGCGTTGTGGTGAGAATGAATGAGTTGGTTTGTTTCGTTAAATGTCACTTTTTTACAATTTGATATGTTAATTGTGTAATTTAATAAGGTTATCGTAGTATCACAATCACCGTAAATATTAATCTTCCTCTCAACGTTAGTAGCAGACCAAAGTTATTATAAAGCCCATACGGCTTGAAAATGTAAACTTTATTGCCAAGTTGTAGCAGCTCAAACTTATTACAAATCATATTCACGTGAAAAATATTTACGCACTCTTCTCGTCCCACTTACATTGCTATTACAACAAAACCAATAAAATTTATATCATAACCAGATATACTGACACATTAACAGACGCAACAGGTACCTAGCCCCTAAACTCAAGAGCAGAAGCATTTAATATAACCCGGAACCGTATCATGGCACCGGAAAAGATTTTATCACCGCACTAACTAATGCCACTGCATCTATCGCCGGGTAACACACTTCATATAAATAAATACACGCGGCAGTTCAGGGTTGCTTCTAGCGCCAGCTGGTTGATGAGATGAACAGCATTTATTTTTTATTTTTTTTGTTTCATGCCAGTTTGTTTTATGCAAATGATTTTCGTTTTATTTCACGATGTCCGAATAGCCGCGAGTTACCGAATAAATTCAAAAATGGAATTTGTATGAAATAATTTTTAAGTAAGTTAATCGGAACTTAATCGTAGATGGTGAAACAGGCCCTAAGTATTCTGAGCCAGTGTAGATAGCTTTCAATTCGGATTTTTCTTTGAAGTTATCGTAGAAATAGTTTCGCAGCACGAGTAAGTACCTACCTGTTTATTTCTCGCCACTTGTAAAACTTTCACGACCTGATTTGATTGCTCCGTTTGACCTCTCCGATCCTAGGAGGAATCACCATCGCATCGCATCGGAATATCATCATTGACACGAAACGAAATTACCGATAATTTACAGCAAGCCTTTTCGAAACATTGCAGTTTCATCCGAGACACAGTTTATTGCAGAAGGGACACTCCGCAAAATCGTTTAAATAAAAAGCGTCTTTTGCTACGTCACAATAAAGTACAATTCAGGTCGCACAGCGCTAATTAACCATCTGTGTCCGAGTGCAGAATAGACAGTCATAAAATAACAGGCTTTGTCAAAAAAAAAGTATACATTATGTATCAATTCCCATTTAATTGCATTGACTGGTACCAGTGGTAGCCCTCATTAATCGTGTGTGGTACAGATCGTAGGTATTTATCGGTAGTTAAAGCCGCGCGAGCATTTATCTTTGAACCAGATGAGGTGAACTTGAACCAGTCCTAATTATAGGTACAGAAAACCATTGAGGTACTGCAATAACCATGGTTGAAAAAACTATGACAACTCATTAAATAACATTGTCCTAATTCGTAACACGACCTATGAACTGGACCACTCTGTTGGAAACAACAGAGTAGTCCAGCTATCTAATTACGCAACACATTTTTTGTAAACGATTCCAATTAATTTGTTTCATTTTGACAGTTCTACAACATTCATTGCGTTCTTTACGTTGCTGAGCAGAATTTATTTTCGAACTTTTGAAGCAATGGATTCAGATTCCGATTGATTGTGTATTACGTAATTAGGGTACTGGTTAACAAAACAATAAAATACAACACAAAAAGTAAAAACAAGTTTTCAACTAATGACTGCACGGGCACGGACTAATTACGGCAAAAAAACAATACTAGTTGTAGTTGAGGGAGTACAACTGTTCAATAATCTACTGGAGGATTTAAAGAAGTGTGATAGTATAAACATATTTAAAGCAAAACTTAAGAAACATGTATGTAGGTACCCTGTGACGTCACCAACACCCCAGAGACAAATATGATAATTATAATTACTTAGATGTAAGCACTTTGTATCTCATTTTAAGAGGGTGCATCCTAAAAGTTGGCAACGTCGTAAATAGCTGTCAAATAATTACCTGTTTCGATTAATTTGGAAATAATACTGTATGGAAATAAGAAATGTGGCTAACCAATTGACTAGAATATTAATAATGAATTGCAATTATAACATTGAATTTGATGTTGTACCCGTTTTAGGTCAAAAAAAGGCATTTGGAAAGTTTCCAAATACTTTTTTTACATCTAAAACTAACTATTCGGTGTTACGATATAAATTATTGCATTTCATAATCAATATTCTAGTTCGCTAGTTAGCCACATTTTTTATTTCCATACAGAAATATTATCAAATTAATCAAAACAGTGAAATATTTGACATCTATTTGCGACGTTGCCAACTTTCAGAATAAACACTCAGAGAACTGTTATTTAAGTTCTTCCGACAAAAGTAGGATTTTGTATTTTTATTGTATCTACATAATATATTCGATGCGTATGTTTTTTTATTGGCAGTAATCTTTTGAAAAACTTCAACAAATCAACCATTGACCCTTTCACGATAAAAGGGCAGAGAAAGTAACAATTTAAAACACCAAATCCCATTCATCATTATTTGCACAAATTGGACTAGCCAATTAACCACTTGCTGCAACACAATGCAGACAAAGGGACATCACTAAACGTGCAACAATACTGATTTGAAACAACAAAAGAACGAACAAAATAAATCGTGCACGAACGAGTAGTTTACTCCAATTAAGCGCGTCTCTCATTCAGTACATCGATTTGGACCCGTGATCTCATTCCGATCCAGAAATCGAGTGATTTATCGTCAGATTAGGCCGTGTCGATGCGCTGACGCAACCGGCCACCCATCCATGACCGTCGAACACTCCTTGATGACTTGTACTCTTGTACCTAATGTGTCCTATTTTTACACATGGCAATGTGAACTGAAAAATGCCATTGAATGACGCCACGCGAGTGCTTACTTAAGATTTGTAAACATTATTCTGTCAAGAAGCGCCATTATTGACAGTGGTGATGGCTGTCTGTGACTGTTCAAGGATTTAGGCTTTATTTACGTCTGAAAAACATTTAACTATAACGTTAAATCATGCCTGTATTCGCACGTGTCTGCATGATTTTGATTTTGTTTGACAACATAAAATTATACACCAACTTTTCACCAGTTATTAATTTATTCATTCAGTTCGAAAAACAATATGGTCCAATTTGTTAGTAAAAAATCTTTTATTTGTTAGTAAGTAATAAACAAAACAAGGATAATATGTAAATAGCTGGTGACTGCGGCAGGATGTGCAGAGAACGATAAAGCAAGGCATATGCTACCTGAGTCCTGACCTTTCTCCCCACATAGTGCCTCAGAAAAGGGGAGTAAGGGCTCTCCACCACTGTTTTCAGGATGCTATTGTCACTGACCCGCGTTCTACGCATCAGAGATGCGACAGTGATTTACTTTTTGCGAATCACTGCAAGGAAGCCGTCAGTTTGGTTCTGAGCAAACATCTCTGAGTTATGTTAGTGTTTACGTAATTGGGAGTGAGCCGAATGTCACGAACTGGGTGACAATCCAGACTCGGGACTGCTATGTTTATCTACTTTATAGAAGTAATATTAAACAGCAAAATATATTATACTTCCATATAAATTGTAATAGGAGTGATAATGGTTCGGTCACGTCGTCGATCGGGAAACGTCCAGTGTAATGGATTACCGAAGAAAACGCTCGTTCACTGACAGTCGAATGCATTGAGTTGGGTCATTTGTTCCTATTCTGTGATTTTACACTGCAAAATTATACAGATTTTTAAATTCGATGCATTTTGACTTCATTGGTAACGTGTTAAAAAACTAAAAGTCCTGCAAATTAATTTTACTTGCTGAACTTTACGTTTAATAACTGAAAGAAATACTGTTCAAATTGCAAAATAAAACTACAGAGGTACTTAAATGAGGGTTAAAATATAATTTAATAAAAGAATTTTAATAAAGAAAATTATTCAAAAAACAAAAAACCCGACTGCAAAAACGCATAACTGAAAAGAGAAAAACAAGCATTATAAATTAATTTATAGAATTTTGGTATCGCAGGCGACTGCCCCAGAAGGAGGGTAATGTTTTTCGAGAGTATGTTTGTATGTATGTATGTATGTCTATTTCTTTGGCACGCTCTGTAGCCTAAACGGCTTGATGGATTTTAACATTTGAGGTGTCGTTAGATTCGTCTTAATTGTGGGAGTGTCATAGGCTATATAATATTTATATATTGCATCAGCAAATACAAAAAAAGTAAGGGGAAGGTTTTTTTAAAATAAATGATATCAATATTGGTATCAAATAAAAGTTAGATGAGTCAATTCCAAATTAAGATATATTAATAAAACTAAAAAGCTTGAAATAAAGAAAATTATTCAAAAAACAAAAAACCCGACTGCAAAAACACATAACTGAAAGAGAAAAACTTTGGTATCGCAGGCGGGGACAAACAAAACTTACACCATATTTCCAGTTATTAGTTTCTCCCCGCCTGCGATACATTCTATAGATTATAATGCTTGTTTTTTTTTTCAGTTATGTGTTTTTGCAGTCGGGTTTTTTTTGTTTTATAGGAACCGAACTGCAAACACCCGTAACTTCCAAGTGTACCTTTCATACTTACAACTTCCCACGATGCTTCAAAGTTAAATCAACTAAAACCAATCTACCGTCTGAACGGATGTTCGTGCAAACTCATAGCCGTAAAGATCATAAATTTTAATAGACAACAGTTCCCTTTACGCCCTGGATTACGTGTATTATACTGCAGGTAAAATGCTCCTATCTAATCTATATCGAATCTCGAGATACAAACTACGCGGAAGTTGGTGAGACGTTTCAAATATTCAAATGCGAGTTAGATAAGGACAAATTTAATGATACAATGGGACATAGACTGGAGATATGGTCTTACGAATGCTTGGAAGTTTATATTTTAGTTAATATTTTGAGGGATATTGGATTTGGATTTATTTTGCGAGGTAGGACTTACTTCTCTTGGGTTTGAACGCTGACCTTATGATCGATAGATGCTGCGGCATTGACGGAATTTATTTTCGTACAATATTTTTGTTTCAAATATAATTATTATGAAGGTGCTAACGAAAGCTTTCAGGTTTTGATGGTACGCACGGCTACACATCAAGCTATACATTTCCAGTTTATGGTGATTTCGCATTGTAAACTATTTCCGTACAATGGGAGGTCAGCTTAAACTGGAAATGTATAGCTTGATGTGTAGCCGTGTGTACTTGTTACCTATTCTAAACTATTCATAGCCATTCCTTTTAGCTTTGCCGTATAGTCGGGTAAAAACTTTACATACCATTGTTTATTATTAAGTCAGTAGTTTACATTAAATATTACCGACCTTATGACTAAACTGTGGCGACATGTATATCGCCACAGACGAACTACGCATCACACTGATGTCACTCGAAAATCGCAACGCGCAAGCAGAGTTTACCCCGCGATCAGCATATACAGGGTAGCAGGGACATTGACGCGAAGCCGGTTACCATGGATTCAGTACATGATTCTGAACGGTTATTAAAAAAAAATCTGCTGTTTCATAGAAAAGTGCAATACCTACGCGGTCAAAATGTATGAAACAGCAGATTTTTTTTTTAAATAACCGACGAAATATTTTAACGCAGGGGGGTTCAGAATCATGTACTGAATCCATGGTAACCGGCTTCGCGTCGATGGCCCTGCCACCCTGTATATCTTCCTGACATCAATCATTGGGCAGACCCTGGCTGGAGGCCTTAATTTATCGGTATCGGCCTTAATGTATCGGAAAGTCCGGAAAAGCAGTCGACAAACTCCTACATTAATCTGCAAGATACCATAAAAAAAATAAAAAAACATTTGGCAGTTTTCCACCAGACACGACACCCGTCGGGTCTGTGTATCGTCCTTTGTCTATAGAGGATGAGTAGACTTTACACCCTGTTCCTCACACTTCTATAAATCAATGAAAGAAAACGCAAAGTGCGTTCAAACTGATTCATAATTAAACTGATTCAAAATAGGTACATATTAGCAAAACTGTTTCCTATAAGTCAGGCTATGAATGGCTTATTTTAATATAGCATTAGCAACCGATCTTATCACTCACTTAGTATTCAGAGGCGCCCTCTATCGGCGACATGAAGTACTAGCGCCGGTTGTGATGGAAATTATAATTATCATTTGACACTTCCACGGGATATTAAGAGCCCTTTGTATTAATATTATATTTGTAATGTATGTATTGTTTGGTTTGGAATGATGCCGTTCTTGGTATTGGAGTGCCGAATATTGAAGCCTGAAGGGCTGATGATTCATCACATAAATCATAGTCATAGGTGTATGGATTCGATGCGATGTTTGACCAGCGAGGCAGCGTCAGATTCATAGATGGGTTGATAATGTGACATATTTGTCTCAAAGTTACATAATTGTAACATTCACGACAGGTGTTGTTTTAATTAAGCAGAAAATTATGAAAAATACCACTTACAACATTGTCAGATTGTCCTATTGTCACTTTTCATCTGTCGTTTGAAAGAATGAAAGCGGCTAAAATCAAATTAACTGACCGTCATTTTTTTTCATAAAAAAAAAAGTTTATTTACCTATCTCATGTGGTAGATATCCTAATCCATTTTGTTTTGGTAAATGGAGATTGACATTACTTTATCATTGCTTTATAAAAGTTTGCAAATAATTCGAGTGTATACTATCGTTTTCCAGACTCTATCATCTGACCTAACCACCTAGACATTTATATAAACACAACTTTAAATGATAACGGTCCATTTAAACCAGGAATTAAACCAATTTGTTCTCAGCACAGTAACCAATTTAAATGCTAAAGGAATACACAGCGGGCAAAATAACGTACAAAATATAAATTCTAAACGTGCGGAATGCTTGAGAACGACCACCTATCATGTTGGTATAAACTGGTGCAACTTGATGCTGTTGCCAACTAAGTATTAAGTATTAGGAATTTCCGTTCTATCTATGGCGGCGGCTTTTAAGTTTCCCACTGCAAAGATTTTTCTCATACATTATGACGAATAAGTCTTGATTACCACGTGTCTTAGGAGGACCTCATAGCTAATTAATAGGTAACAGCCGCACGGGTCGATCCAGGCTAAGTTACGCTTGCCGGCGTTAATGCGTGGATGGGTGACCATCTTTACATACCGAGACTCCTGCGTGACTTGGAAAGCACGTTAAGCCGTTGTTCCCGGGTGTCTTTGACAGTCGTTACGGGTCGTCAGAAACCCGAAAGTCTGTCAACCAGTCTTTCCAAGGGGTATCGTATTACCCAATTACTGCTTTGTAGAGGTCAGATAGGCAGTCGCTCCATGTAAAAAACTGGTACCTATTCAGCTGCATCCGGGGAAGCGACACAAACAATACAATTTCTTAGAAAACTTCACGGTATAACAACAATTACCAGTGTCGCATCGCGCGACCAATCGCGTTGATCTGCACAAACCTTAAATCTTTCTATAAAATTTCGATAATAGGAGGTAACCAGTCCATTAAAAACGGCCCTTTCTATTGCACCAAATCCAAAAACAGCACTGAACAGGTCTTGTCAAAACACAACACAACCATCAAAGCAAATAAAACTACAACGCTATAATTTGAAGTACCACCTGAACAAACCCAGAACATCGCAGAACGTAATTGATATAATTCCTGTCTTACGACACACGCATGAAGAAAGAGCTATACTTAGCCAACGCAAAGCCTTTGTTTTTCCACATTTAATATCTAAGCCGACTACAAATAAGCGTATTATTACAGAAAAGCGATGCTACACTGTAAAGCTAAGAACTAAAGACAGCAATAAAACCTGAAACTTTGTTTCAAAGAATTTTCTTTGTTCAACGCGAGATGAGTCGACAATCGCAACCGTTGAATTATTTCCTTGAGCAACATTTTCGTCGTTCTGTAAATTCGTACAAAGCATTCCCAAGCTGAATAAATGTAATAAATCATATGAGTAATACAACACACAGGGTGTTTACAATTGAAGATGTTGAGTTGAATTGTTATTGTTGCAGGTTCCTCGCTTGTTCGCGAGACCCACTCATATACGCACAAACAACCAGCACGGAGGTTGGACGACCGGTGAGTTACTGACGTCATCAATTATTACCCTTTGATGTTGACTTACACTGATCTCAGAGAAAGCTTTCTTTACAAATTGCCTGTTCCAGTGTATTGCAACATTGATAGCTTTGATTTTAATCATTTATTTCTGTATGCTTCTGTAAATAAATAATGGAATAATATCGACTTTAGTGGCATACATTTGAATATACGGGTGTCGTTTTATATGATACAGCTGTATTCACAGAGACATGGCTGAAATTTGTTTCACCACTGTCCACCACATAACAATTCAAACAATGTAGCCTATAAGACTGAACATCTGGGCCAATTTAGGCACAATTTCGTCAATGATATGGCCAAGTGGAACATTTCGTACAACGTCAATGAACCATCAATCTATCCGCCATTCATTTAATAGAAATGGGTATATGTATCAGCTGAATCAATGTTTCCTTGACTGCTATTGTGATTTCAAAATTTGGTACACGAACATACTGGGACAATTGGCATAATTTAGAAATATTTATGAGAGGTCTTCACTAATGATGTTATTTCAGTTATGTCTGCATTAGTTATTAAATTTAGCTTTTTGGCCTTGACATAATAACTGATTTCAAACGAAAACAGTCTGAAATATGTGTTTAAAAACACGAACCAATATCCACATCAAAGAATTCAATCAGATCACGTAATACGTGGAAATTTTTCAAATTGTTAACATTGATCTTTTGAGCTTGTGAGATAATAGTTCGATAGAATCAATACAAAACAACCTAAAACAAAGTAATAGACATTTATTTGCGTAAATAATAACATCCAGGAATTAGATCTTCAGTCATATGGTCAGATTTCATCCAAAAAGAAGGAGGTACTGGCACGATGCAAACTTTATGGCGGCTCCGAACATGAGGCGAGCCGCTGCGCAGTAACAAATTCACTTGTCAGCGGGGGTGAAGGGTGAGGTACTGCGCAGTAAGTAGCGCACTTCAGAGACGCCATAAAGTTTGACATTTACTGTACCTATCGATTTCAGAAATACCGTTATGGCGAATAGTACCTATAGGAGCTTAAGAATTCTACCAGCATTACTTTTAATCCATTCTTGGAACAGGGCCATGTCCAGCAGTAGACAGTGTCTAGTCTTTCAGTTTAAATGATGATGCTGTCTTATAAAACTTCTACATGAAATGTTCCAGGTGCCAAGAACGACGGAAGCGATTCGAACGAACGCAACGATGTACGCGTGGAGCTCATGGGGGACTTGGAGCCCCTGCTCCAAGACTTGTGGAGGTGGAGTGGCTGTGCAGGAGCGACACTGTCTGCCCAGGGATCCTGCTAGGTAAGAACGATTTTATACCCTGCCAGGTTGACATCTGACCTTGATACCAAAGAATCAATAATTCTAACTAATATTATAAATACGAAAGTGAATTTGTTTGTTTATTACACTTTCACGACAAAACGGCTTAATGGATTTGGATGAAATATGGCTTATGGGTAGACCGTGACCTGGTTCGATCGATAGTTATGCGGGAAAAACCGCGGGATGCAGCTAGTTTTATATAAAATTTACATAAATAGTTTGATATACATAAAATAAATTACATACCTTAAGGCTTGAATGTTGGATTTTACTACTTCATTGTTTAATTATAAATCTTTCAAGTAGAAGTTTTAACAGTGAAAACATTTCTTTAAATGCAATGCTACTTTTACTTGGAGGCGACTCTCGCATCAAAGCAGCAATATAATGTCAATATTTCACAAGTTTCAGGCTTTTCTTTGGACAGCTACATAATTATTTGTACCCATACATAGCATCTATAGAAATTGGCGAACATTGTAAGATATAGAATAATAAATAAAGGAATTACAAAAAAAAACAACCGACTTCCAAAAAAAAAAACTTTAAAATAACTTTAATTTCGGAAGTCGGTGTATTTGGTTATGAAATAATTTTTTTTGCCTCCTCCTTTTTGGAAGTCGGTTAAAAAGAATTAAGTACCATCGAAGCACGACATCGATTAAAAAAGGGAAAGTGCTAAGAAAACAAAAACCTCTCCTTTAATACCTCTTTAACAAGCTATTAATAAAAAAACAACACCAAAACAACTTTGAAGTGACGATAAAATTCAAATAAATACGTCATTATTCTAATTTCTCAAAGGTCTTAAAATCGGCTACTTCCCGTTTCGTCACTTTCTCGACTTTTTTCTCCTGGCTGCTTCGATCAACAATGGTATTGTTGATCAAAGCCTGGCTGTATTTACTGAACGAGACTTGTCCAAACGAGAATGACTTCAGGCTTTCTCAAAAGTTGGCAAATGAGACTGAATGTATGAAGATCAAAAATTTACGAAAGCCACTTTTGATTAGGTATTTTGTTAGGGTCACGAATCGGAAAAGTGACGAAACGGGAACTAGCCTTAAAACCGTATTCGTGTTGAACATTATAAAACAAACAAGAAAACACGTGAGGAAGATTAATGTGTTAAGTTTTTTGTATTGTTCGTGAGGTTTTGTATTAATTGTTTCATTATAGAGCCGCTATTAAGATACGGAGGCTTGTCGTATGGATAGCAGGGTACAATACTTTTTGTAACACGCTGTAGAATTGTTGGAGTAGGTCAGGGTTCTGATTCTAGATTTTAATGGTTTTAAGAGCGTTTATCTTAAAACTTGGCAACGTCGCAAATACCTGTCAAATATTTACCTGTTTTGATTAATTCGACAATATTACTGACTGTATGGAAATAAGAAATGTGACTAACTAGCGAACTAGAATATTGAATATGAAATGCAATAATTTATATCGGAACACCGAATATTTAGTTTTGAATGTATAAAAAATATTTGAAGACTTTCCAAATGCCCTTTTTACACCTAAAACGGTTACAACATCAAATTCAGTGTTATAACTGCAATTCATTATTTATATTCTAGTTCGCTAGTTAGCCACATTTCATATTCGCAATTTTGCATACAGTTAAATAGTGCCAAATAAATAAAAAACAGCGAAATATTTGACATTTATTTGCGACCTTGCCCACTTTCAGAATAAAAGCTCTTAAGTAGATTTACATAATATTTGACGAAAATAATGTCACAATTTGTATGTTTATTTGCGGAATTTAAAATAAGAAAATATCACCAAACCACGGTAGACGGTAGAATAACTAAGCCATATCTTAGAAATAAATGCCTACAGCCGCGCGGTACGTAAACATGCGATAGGGCTGCCCGCCTCTAGTATTTTAATTACATTTGCCTACTTTGTGTTTCCATTTAGTTTTGTGATTGTAAATATACTTTTTTATCTACACAAATAAATAAAATACTTTGTGAATTGAATAACAAAACAAAACACAAATGCCCGAGGTTTTAAAACAAGCGTACCTACCGTATCATGAAGGCCTATAACTACCTATTTCACTCGTGTCTATCACTTTCCTTTACTCTATTCACTTTATTTATTAATCCAGACATCTTTTTTTCGGGAGATAAAAGGAAATACTTATCCATTAAAAAGACACACAATATGTACCTACCTACCAGTAAGTAAAATTATTTTATAGTAAGACTATAAAATATTTTTTTTGTTGTTGTTTGTTAATAATAATACCTTTCAAAGTTTCCAGGTAATCTAAAAAAAGTTATCTCTGGATGCGTTATTGCCAAATTCATGCAACCAAAAACAGCAACAATATATCCTACTCGTCATATTAAATATGTACTTGAATTTATTTTTAGTGTAAAAATCGCGCGGTTATTGTTAAAAAAACAACACACCGTTCGTTCGTCACTGCGGCACAGACGCGACTGTCTGCGTACCTCGCGCATACCTCGATCGAGGCGCGTAGGTATAGCTCGCGCTTCGTCCGTTTGTATGAAGTTGGAATACCGTCTACCGTGACCAAACCAAATTGTATTTCTACTGTTTAACAAACAAAAAACTCCTTATCATTGTCACACAAACAAAATAAAATAATCCAAATAATTGCAGCGTCAACCCTATCTCGTCGCGGGCGCATTGATCATAGATCACAATGATATCTAATGATAGGGCGCGTGATCGATAAAGGAGCGAGGGCTGGCCACCGCGGGAGAGCCTTCCAACCTGCGCCCGCGCCGACCGAGCAGTTGGTTACCTACTACGGTACTCAGAATACTCGATTGAGTCATATTTTATTCTAGATTGGAATGGTTTAAATGAGGAGGTTTGCGTTTGTTTGCGAGGTGTGTTTGACAAAGCGTTATGTCGAGCGCAGGGTGAGCAAAACTCGTTTATGAAGATTTAAGGTACTAATAAAACGGAAAATAAATAGCTTTACTTCCAAAAAATATGTTATAATAAGATTCGACCCCTCAAAAAAACAACAAGGGGTTGCACTCCAGGAGTGCCGGCAGAAGTGAGAACTTGAACATTAACGTTGTGCACTTTTTAATGGTTAGGGAATAATTTCGCACGAATTGCTTTATTTATTGAATTGGTTAAATACAATATTCATTAGTAGTAGCAGTATATTTAATATTTTAAAAATATAGTCTAACAAAAATAAACGATTTATTTAAACACTTTTCATGAAGTAGGTATGTTTTGACTGCTTTTTCTTTCCTCGCAATCTTTACGTAATGTCAAAGACTAGTCCCTTGAGGGAGCTAGACAAACACAAACTTGGTAAGATAAACGGAACAGCGAGTATTATCAGCACATTTGGTAACCGACACTATAGCGAATTTCGGTTTAAATCTCAGAAGCGTTTGGAAACTGGTAACTGGAAGCAGAGAAAAATTTATTTTAAAGAGATGTCATCCAGCGAACGACTGACAATAGAATCAATGTCGTCAAAAAAATTGTTTTTCTTCGAACGATATAGAATTCAAAATTTGAAAAGAAAATGTTCTCGAGTCAAATTTATTTAAAAAAGAATAGCTTACGAAACTTTTCGACTACAAAAGAGGCTAGACCGGCAGCGTAATGCTGCAATACCTAATAGTCGAGGAAAAGATCATTGACTAACTTTCAACGGACGCAGTGGTAGGCTACAGCGCCCGCGTTGCCGTCAACCATAATTATTTTGTTACGCGTAATTTTGAAACTGTGATATCTCTTAAACTATTCATTTAAATGATGTGATATAAAGGCATATTTTAATCGAAATTGAATGCCCAATTTAAATAACATATTTTATTGGATAAGGATTAATATGATACCGGTCAAAATAGCTTCGGAAATAACAATGAAAATTTTATACAATTTTGAAAGATAAAAATGGTTACTGTGGGTCACCCTTAGAAGATAGACATACGCCATCGCGGACTTTTTTGTTTAACTTTTTAAGATATACAATACTCTAGAACATAAATTTGATTTATCTCACGGTTTTCGCAGAGCACGCCAGTAAAGCTCCCAGTCGGCATGATTTCTTCCGACATCTTCAACAATAATCGTCATATTTCAGCCAATTTACACAAAACCCTAATGAATTATACACTTGTAGCGGTTAGACCGCCACATACAAACTACGAAGCAAAAAGACATGACGTCACACAATTCCTACATCGCGCAGTTAGAGTTTACCGAGCGAAAAACATAGATAAGACTATCCGAAATCAACATATGGGCAGTTGCCCGCCAGACATAATACCCGTCTGGCCGGAGGATCCTCCCTTTTCTATGGTGGATGAGTGAACTTTACACCCTGTTCCTCATACCACCAAACACTAAAACCTTCCGCATGAATCACCCCCTCCAATGGTGAAAACCGTTTGAAAATCCGTTCGGTAGTTTTTGAGTTTATCGCGTTCAGACAGACAGACAGACAGACAGACGCGGCGGGCGACTTTGTTTTATAATAAGGATTACAAGCTTTTGCCCGCGACTTCGTCTGTGAACCTATAACCTTCCTCAAGAATTGGTCTATCCAATGCAAAAAGATTTTTTCTAATCCGACTGGTAATTCCGGAGATTACCCTCTACATACAAACTTGCAAACAAACAAATTTTACCTCTTTATAATATTAGTAGAATAGAAGTATAGATTATAGTTACGATTGGTACCAATATTTCAATCACAAATCAATTCACAATTCAATTACAAATATACACACGCATTAAAACCTCCTTTCACTCCGTAACTCCGTACCTCCTTTCCCATCACCCTCTCAATCCATCAATCTTCAACATTAAGATTAGCCCTGTCTTCCCACATCACGGCCAAGTCATCAACCCTCAGATATAATAGAGGATCAAGCGGTACTGAGACAAACGATGGCCTATGACTGGCCATGACTAATGGCCCATCGGAACAAGCCAGGCACTTGCGAAACGTATCGCTTCCTTACCATCGAGGGATGCGACCGAAATGATAATGAAATACATCGCCTGAATGGTAAATGTCTAATCATTTGTTTTATCATTTGTTTTGACGTTAATGGAGGGTTAAACTTGGAATAAACTGGTAAATAACAAGGCTAGGTAAACTGTGGTTGAAACTGGATCGCTTTGACATTGTGTTCCCATTTTCTAAGATGGCGTATTAAGAGCAAAAACAATACTCTGTGGTTAAAGCTTCTCGGCCTAGATAGGTAAGTGCATGTTTTAATGCTCGCGCGCACCTAAGTTCAGAAATTAGGTTTTGTTCTATATGCTGAAAATCTCTTAATCAAGTTATAGAAGTTATAGAACCTCTGCATCTCCATCACTGTGCCTCAAATTCCAACGCTTTTTAAAATCAAACAAAACACTATCAAATCTATTTTCAAAACTGACCCAAAGTTCAACACGTTCCTATTTTAAATCGGGATTATATTTACTTTCAATAAACCGACCTAATGCCCTGTACACACGATCAATTCGAGTGAGATGTGATGTGATTAGAACATCGATTGGACACGTAAATTTCGTCCGCCTATCATACAACATTAGCGACGGATTATCGACACTTTCACATTTTTATCTCGACCGAGATGTTCCGGTGTGGCATGTGTACGGGCCTTAACAACAGTCGTTTTCAATAAAGCAAATAATTCTGTAAAGGCATGATAAATTGGAACAGGTCAACAGGTGTGGATAATTGTTTAGAAATAGGAACCGGATTATAGGTAACAATAGTTAGAAGGCTATCATTGTTATTATGTTATCAATCCTGCAATTTGTATTTAGTTTGATCATGTTAAATTGTGTTACCTACTTCTAGTATTCATGGGTCAGAGTTCTATTATCCCAGAGCCCTGAAATAACACATTTAGACCACGTCTCGTTCATTCAAATGTTAAGTAGATAGAACATTGATTTCCTATGTCAAAGGCTAACAAAACGTTCAGCGACCCTGTCGCCCTCATCACATCGAACATGCCAAATTAAGGCAATATAGAACCAAATGGGACAAGCTAACAACTGGTAACAAGTCTAAACTGTTTTTCTACAAGCAATTTGATTGACGGCCAAAATGGACTTTATGAGCTACACGATTGTAATCATACTTGATGTGAAGCCGTATGTACAGTAAGCGGTCATAATTTCATTATCATGCTAAGAACTATTTTGCTTCGAACACGCGTAGGCCGGTCTGTGTGCGGTTTCTACATCTGTGTGTTTAAGTGATGTGTTCACAAACTAGCGTCGAACGAAACAAAACGTACCGTCGCTTTCACACCCAAGAGTAAGTAATTACGTGTGACCTTGGTCGGTTCATACCATTGCTAAAATTCACTACTATTTATGAAGTCCTAATAGCTGATAGCGTATAGTATCGGACTGTCAGACACATAGGTCTGGGTTCCAATCTCGAAACGAGATTTTTAGTTTTCTTTTCAACAATAATCTTTATCTGTTCTTTTATTATTAGATAATTATTATTATTATATTATTATTCTCGTTTATTAAAACGAAAATAATAATTTTCGTTTAATAAAAATAATTGAATAAACGATGTAATAATTACTATATTGTTATTGAATTATGGGGTTAAGAATAAAAATGTTCAATAAGTGATAAAAAAAATGTTTATTCGATGTAATTATTATAAGAAGTATAGATAAATAAACTTCTAGTTAAAAGAGTTTATTTTCTCATAAAGAACAAAAGTAAAGTAGCTAATCAGTGAACTATGACAATCAGGCTTAAAATATTGTATCTTAGAAATATAACAATATTGTGCTTTAATTACTCCGTGTGTGGGTAACATACCACAAGTTTAGCAAATCTACCGACGTAAATATAACAAGTGCGGACTCGTTGTCACAATACAATTAAATTACTCAGTATTACTACTTTAATTTTATTCTACTGCGAGTGAGTTCGTTCTATCTCAAACCTCAAAGTTAACAAAGGACATAATGAGGTTATAGCTTAAGTATTCATTTTCATTACGAAAAGAAGATTGAAACTAAACCTCTAAATAATTCTTATTACGGTTAAGACACAATATAATTTGAATATTACTAAAATCAATATTTGTAATATAATAACATAATCCTTGGTATAACCCCCATTATTATCAATGCAATTAAGTAATCGTTGACGCATGGATCCCACAATATTGAAGCACATATCTGTTCCCCTTAAATCCCATATTTCCATGCAATGCAACTTCAACTGGTCATCAAATCGCTCATTCCGTGCTTCCCATCGCTGTATCATCAAACCCCATATGGGGTTGAGGTAAGGAGATTGTGCTGGCCAAGGTGTAACTTTTATATCCGGGTGTTTATAAAAAAGTATGGTTTTTGAGCTGGTTTTCGATGATGTAAACCTTCTGCGTGAAGTGCACGGCGAACGGTTCGTATAGAAGACGTGTCGAATAATTCGGCAAAATGTCTTGTCGGTTTGAAACCACTTGTTTCATATTGGCTGACCATGCAATGTGCTGTCGCTGCGCGTTTTTTATGAGCTGGGGTCTTCCACTTCGCTTTCGACTGGCAAAGCCCCTCTTCCTCATATCTTTCCACCCAACCACTCACAGTATTTCTCTAAAACAAAAAAGGAGTACTGTTAGGCTACTAAGCAAAATACTATTATGTATTACTATTTAAATACAAAATTATTTAAAGTAAAAAAAATAAAATTATAATATTTATGTGAAACTATTTCACATAAATATTATAATTTTATTTTCATCGATAAATAATAAAAAAAGGTAAATAAATGACATGGCTAAGCCACTGCCTTTAGCATGTATAGAAATTTCTCACTACATCATAACATTCAAATATTCATTAATGAATTATTACGGTTTTATTATTTTCCTAGAACTTTCTTGAACTAATCAAATAATTAAAAGTATTTTTCCTGTTTTTTGTTTGACAAGAAGCACACAAAATTATGACGGCACTTAATAAATAGTGCTGTTTACTAAAAGGTGACAATCGATTCTTCTTTATTAGACTTGATTCGATTAGAACCAAATAAAAAAAATACCAAAAGCTTCGGAAAACGTGTAAACTCTTTGGTAAACTCTTTGTTAAATATATGCAAATGATCCAATAACCATCACAATAATAAGAAACTATTTTATGTCGAAGAATGTTGATTGAATAATAATCGACAAGAACAGTATTTCTATTTTCAATTATTTTATCGATTATGCTACATTCCAAGATGTTCCATACCATCTCTATTAAAAAATCAAACGTCAGTCAGGCCAGACGTATGTCAGACGTCGTTTTTTCGTTTTGCCGTTTCTGGATATTTAGTATTTACTTTTGACCCTCGCTTATTTGTCGGCCTTATTGAGTGTGCTTATCTTCATACTGACCTTCCGCTACTCTACATGGACTTCCCTTGCATATTCATTCATTATGAGATGCATAAACTAGTCGTGTCTGGTGTAGACTGTGGAGGCATATCACCTCTTCTTTACATGGTCTTCTACTCACTATCTTAGCATGATGGTACACAATCGATCGAGGTAAGTCATCTAGAGTTAGCTGAAATCATTCTACAAATACTCAATATGAGAAGCAACTAAGTGCAAAGCCGATTTGGAGGTTGTTTACCACAGTTCTTAAAATCTAATATAAACTCAATGGCAATGGATCAGAAAGACTCAGTTCTTCTTATAATTGTAACAACGACAAACTAGTTGCCTTAGATGTCATAAATTATTAATATGTTTGTGTATTGGTTAAATACTTGACTCATGTTAATAATTTTATTCTAGGTTTCAAAGGATGCCAACTTTTGCCATCCATGTTTTGAACGTCTGAGTTCGGAAATAACTCCTGATGCACGTTTATTTGGGCATACCTACAATGTGCATCACTTGTGGCCGTTATAAAGTGCACAATACCATGCAGTGGAAAGGAACAATTCAATGTTTCAGAATGTACCGAGGTCACATCCAGCTTTCTATCAGGTAATTAAAATGATGTGTATTACAATGTGTTCTTTCATATTTAAATGCCCATCCAATGCATGAATGGATGGTCTTCCTTTTCGGATAATCAGTTCATCAGCCTGCAAATAGTCGGTCCTATCCCAGACCTCAATATTATGTGTATTTCCTATATTGATTCAATGCTGACTTCACTATATTAATACATATAATAAATATTTTGGATATTTTACACAGCACCATATCTAGTCCTAAACTAAGTAGAGCTTATATTTAATACTTATACAACTCCATACTTTTTTTTGTAAACACCCAGACCAACAAAAACACGTATGTTCACAGTTCATCACATAAATATTTGTGGCTAGTGATGACTCCTTAAATATCCTATATTGACTTTTTCTTTTAGGTTATGAACTATGCGTGTCATCCCTGTTGGATGAGACATCAACGGCAGTCAAATCAAGATCGAAATCGAGTAAATCTTCCTGGACCTGAATCAAGACCTGAACTTGAAGCAGCATCTAGACCTTTACCTACTAGAACTTGAAATAAATTATAAGCGGGCTGCAAACACCTCAACACACTGTACGAGTATGTTTAATGGTTGTGTCTTTGAATAACTGTTACATGTAATCCCAGGATTTATAAAAAAGATATTTGTTGAAAAACATAATTTTTATATTCCCCGCAGTACTAGGGTTTGTGAGACACATTTATGTGATAGATATGTGTCTCACAAACCCTAGTACTGCTTTGCTCCATATTAAATAATTAATGTACCTACATTTTGTTATTTTATTTCTGCAATAGCATTCTGTATAGGTACCGGCACAGATTAGTACAGATGATTCACTCGGCAAAATCATTTAAATAAAAAGCGACTCTTAACATACATAACATAACATAATCAGCCTATTAATGTTCCCACTGCTGGGACACAGGCCTTCTCTCTGTGAGAGGGAGAGGGCCGTAATCCACCACGCGGGCCCGGTGCGGGTTGGTGGATGTCACATGTCTTCGAATTTTTGGTTCTAGGACATGCATAGATGCACTTAGGACATGCCGGTTTCCTCACGATGTTTTCCTTCACCGTTTTGTGAGCAGTGGTGCTAAAATTATTTTACACAAAGTAAAGCGCCTGACTGGGTTCATCATGTTTCGGTTTCGAACCCATGACCTACAACTTGTAAGTCGGGGCCGTTACCACTGGGCCACCACTGCTCACCAAAAGCGCCTCTTGCTACGACACAATAAAGTGCAGTTCAGGTAGCACAGTGCTAATTACATAAAGTTATATTCACCTAGAAGTTGCGGTTCTTACAATCGCGTAACTCTTTTATCTTCTGACTACGTTACGCCACCTGAATTGACCCGACGAGTCGAGCCAGCCGCGTACTTGTAGCTTCATACCTAAAATACGGAGTGCGTCTGGCCTGTCAGTGCGTATAATTATATGCGTTGGGTGATTTTCCCAACATAATCTTTTTTTAACCTATTTGTTGAAGGTTGTTAACCAACGCCTAGCTACAGTTCATAGCAAAATCTTTTTCTTGTGCAAGTTTGTATGCCTTTTGACGTAGGAGTTTCTACGATTTTATTTTCAGGATTGTAACGATATAAAAAGTTCCTGAAAGTTTTTTCATACGCAATACTAATATTCAGCTATTCAGCATTACATATTAATAGGTACAATGTTTATACATTGCTAAGGGAGTCTCCCATACTTCCATTTAGCCATGTCATTTACTTTGAAATTATATATTTTTTCTTCAATGACCTTATGGTAGATTAAAACGTTTCAAAAAATAACTACGAGGATCAGCAGTTAGGGATACTTTAATTAGATGTTTGATAAAATAATTAAATCATAATACTTACACTCAGTCCGGTTTCATCAGATATTTGTGATATACTTATAGGCCGCTTTTACGCAGCGCAATAATATTCGCTTTCATTTCTATATTTATACATATTTCCTTTCATTTCGAAATGAACTATAACACCCATAGATATAAGAAAGAATGTTATTTATATTTCTATGATAACACCACTAATATATTAAATATACGTCACTAACTCACAATAACAACCAACCAACAACGTTCTATTTAGTCGCGGTGAATGAGTCGTATCGTAAGTTATCTACATCTGTCTACCTTAATATCATTGTTTATTTAGGTTTCTGTGGGTATAATCATAAAGTTTGATGAGTTTAGTGAACAAGGCGAACGAAAGTAACAAGGAACTACTTATAGTCAATAGCGTGATCATTCGAGTGATTTTTAAAACATAAAAAAAAACTATCACCGCGCGTGAGATTCGAACCCGCGACTCGCTGCACATGAACGCGCTAACCCAAACTTGATAACCGCTTAGCTATCATGCCATATACCAAACTGTTTGAATTTATGGAATACAATAATTTGTAAACTAATGAGAGTGTGTGTCTACAGTATAGAAATGACTTATTATAAGAAGGTCGTAAGTTAAAGCGAAGTGTCAATCTACTATTTTTTAAAGTTGTAACTGCACTAATGACCCCTACTGTACATACAATAATTTTGTTTTATGTTCAAGAAATATTAATTCCTATTTAAAATATTATAAACTCGTTCGAATCGAATTTCCTAAGCATGTACCAAATCTGTCATGGCGTTTGTAGATACATATTTAATCAGCTAAATGGCCATGTTAACTTAATAGACAAGCAAAAACCTACATGTACTTTCCAATTGGTTTTTACAACTATTTAACGAGCGGAACCGACAATACCCGAAGCTTTACGATGGTGATGCCTTGAACAGAGACGCAGGCGCATACGACGGGTTACTCAAATTCACATCAAAATTTTATTATTGACTTGTACGTCAGCGAGATCAGTAGATAAATATTTGAAGTGTTAAATAAGATTGTGTGTGATAATATTATTAACAAATATGTAATGAAATGTACGGGTTTTTGTCGCCATAATTGTTCATAAATATTGATTTCCCATTTATGCCAAAAATGCAAATGAAAACCTGACATTACCCTCTTTTTATGTTCTGCAAAACCACTGCATCTAAATCAAAGACGGATTTCTTCAAAGATCAATACAATACGATAAAAACAATGAACATTCCTAGGTATCACTCCCGATTTATAATAAACAAATGACTGCCGGCGCGAACAACTAATTAAAACATATCATCAAAAGAATGAAGTATCAATATCTGAACCGATTACTCGTAGGCGTATTATAAGGCGAGGCAGTTTCATAATTTTAATTACTAGACAAAAGTCGTGTGTGGCGCCCCGTCGCGGCGGATTCCTGTACTAATGATCAGCTGAAACAATGAGGTTTCATTACGGGTATACGCGTGCCGGTGTATATCTACCTACTACTTTACATTATGTACCTACTCGGCTATGTACGAATATTATATACTTAAGAACAATAATGTAGGCGATAGGTCAAATATTTGAAATGTTTTTCTATAATGGAATGATTCATTCAAAGGCGCATTCCTTTTTCGGGTCTTTTGAAAATGGAAATTCTATTCAATCAACCAAATAAAGATATCCTCCATAGATGATGTAATGTTTTGGTACAAAGGAAATGACATAGGTACACTCCCAGCTTGTCTTTGCATGGCAGAATTGGCAGAATGTCCAATTCTTCAAATTTTAAATTAAAATTGTATTTGACTAAGCTCCTAAACTAAAATTTTGAGGCGGCGCCGGCGTCAAACACACATTTACGCTTTACGTAATTAATTTGTTTGTTTGTAATAGTTAAGAACTTAGTTACAACACTAAAAGGTTTTTTCGCATTTCTGTTTTTTATCATCTGTAATTTTTTTGTGTAAAAAATAGTTTTTTTAATTTTTTTTATCTTTTATTTTGAATAGTAAAAAAAAAGGTCTCACATACCTACTAGAAGAAACAAGAATAATATACCCAGGATTTTGTAATATCTTGATTTAAAAGAGTGTCCTTTGAGTTTCTTGCCCGTTCTTCTCCAGAGCGATCTACGTTTTGGAATGGCTTTAACTTTCTGACTAACTCACCGACTCCTTGACAGTTAAAAAGTGCCTGTAAGTGGTTTCATTTAATAAATGCTTTAAGTTTGAGTTTTAATTTAAATAGGTTGCACTTCGCTGGCCTATTTAGAAATGCAAGTGGACAACGATGAGGCAAAGAGCCTTGTTTTTCGCATGTTCGGATCCGAATAACTTATAAGGAACCTTACTCATGCAGTAAAAATATCCGAAAAATATGTGACATGCATACAATGCATTAGGTATATCATTGTTTAAACACATCAATATTTTATGTATTGACATTTCAAGTTTTCAACATCTTCGTACCATTTCTGTCTTGATTAATTTATAGATCTGTTTTAATTGATTATTACTTTAGGACTTTAATTATCTATTTAGTTCTGCTTATAGGTTTGTCTATGACGAATCAATGGATGCCAATAGTTGATTCATACTTAGTTGTCTTTGCAACTAGTATCAATCGTATCAATCAATCTATACCTATTTAGTTATTGTTAGTAAACTATTCGGATATACGAAGAACTTCAAGTTTTTAAAGGCAGTTCAGATGCTCAAATAACATTAAAGAGTTTTTATTCTGAAAGTTGGCAACGTCGCAAATAAAGGTCAAATATTTCGCTGTTTTGATTAATTTGGCAATATCACTGTATGGAAATATGAAATGTAGCTTTATAACTAACGACCTAGATGCAATTATAACACTGAATTTGATGCTGTAGCCGTTTTAGGTGTAAGAAAGGTATTTGGAAAGTTTCCAAACACTAAATATTCAGTGTTACGAAATTAATTATTGCATTTCATAATCAATATTTTAGTTCACTAGTTAACCACATTTCAGTTATCCATACAGTAATATTACCAAATTAATCAAAAACAGGTAAATATTTGATAGCTATTTGCGACGTTGCCACTTTTAGGATAAACTCTTTTAAATTGTCGATGGAATTTCAATTTACCCAGGTAACCAAAAGGTACAGATAACAAACATAAGGTCAAGATTATTAAGACCAAATACCTACCTTCTTTAAAAAAAGAATCATGTTTTTACTAAACGAATGCAAACAAGTTTTTCC
Source organism: Conistra vaccinii (assembly GCA_948150665.1). Lineage (NCBI taxonomy): Eukaryota > Metazoa > Arthropoda > Insecta > Lepidoptera > Noctuidae > Conistra > Conistra vaccinii. The sequence goes on along the minus strand of OX411327.1, from coordinate 11,311,192 downwards.
CGACAAATAACATGCCATTTAAAAGACAGCAAATTGAAGGATCACATAAGACAATATTTAAAGACATGCACATATTTTAATTTTTTTTTGCATAAAAATCTCTAAACCTACCTGTTTAAAGTAAACACTTCACGCCGTTTTATTTTCTTAACTTAGTATTCATCAAATAATAGGTACTTAAATATGAAATTTTGAAGTAAATCCTCATAATAATATACTTGAATAATACTCAAACAAAAACAATAAGAATCGCTAATACATTTTCTGTGTTACGGCGTTAAAATATTATGATTGAACGTTTAGTGTTTGAACGAATATTTTTAGACATCTAAAATAAACAAATCTGTCCAAAGAAAACAAGCCAATTTATAGTATTATTTCCGTACCTATATCACTGGAAAAATGGTAAGTTCCATACATAGGTATGGAAGTGTCAAAGTCACAATATTTTCAATGCGCAAGAGGTAGTGCTGTACCTCCGTCAGTCACATCTCTTTTTCAGTAGCTTTGCATCATATGTCATTTAAACACTCATAAGACAAATGATGTAACCCTCCTTTTTTTTTTTTGTGGGAATTCACAAATGACTTCTCCCGCTCTGGACGGAGCGGAAAGGCGTGTCAGACTCTTACCGACTAAAACCCACCCGTGTTCCTTCCCTTGCCTTGATGATGTAACCCTCCTGAAGTATAATCGAGACCACTAACTTGGAAGACCAACAATAATAATATAATACTTTTGATGTGTATTTTTAATCTCGCTTTCCTGCAATCAAAATCTAAAAAATCGAAATCTGTGGTGTGGTGTGAGTGATTTCGTGAAAAAGGACGGAAGTGTGTCACAGGAAGCCGGGGAAGCGCGTGATATTTGATTTGACCAATGAGTACGCGCGGTGCTAGAGTTTGCCATCAGTAAAGACCTTGACGAGGCCCCTTTAATGTTAATTGTTACCTGAGAGCAGTGGTGGCCCAGTGGGAACGACCCCGACTTACGAGTTGTAGATTGTGGGTTCGAAGTTCGAAGTCCCAAGCAGGCGCTTTAGTTTGTGTAAATAATTTCATCACCACTGCTCTCAAAACGGTGAATGAAAACATCGTGAGGAAACCGTCATGTCTTAAAACCAAAAATTCGAAGACATGTGACATCTACCAACCCGCACTGGGCCCACGTGGTAGATTACAGCCCACTATCTCACAGAGAGGAGGCCTGTGTCCCAGCAGTGGGAATATTAATAGGCTGATTATGATAACCTAAATGTGGCTTATTACCAAGGTCAGATGTCAGATATTACACATTATTTTATGCGACTATTATAAGGCTCACTCGTGTTTTCCCTTGATCCTCTTTGATGCGGAAGCTTTCAATCTGAAACCGAATGACGTGATTTCTAAGTACGTACTACCTAAGCTAAGTGCAAACAAGATGACGTATAGAAGCTCGGAATTTAGGATGTCAGAGAGTATCTCCTCTGTCTCTGTACCACTTTACATACTAATGTTAGCCAGAACCTATCAATATGTATAAACATTTGACACAATTAGCTGCTCACGTCCATCACAGATTTTCATTTCATGAGGATTATTGGAACTTGGCTCTGAATGGAGCGGATCTCGATGGGATCGTGTTCCACTTTGCATTACAGACCTCAATACCAGACATGCTAGACGATTCGTGCATACGGATTTTACCTTTGAAGCTTGTGTAAGCTTCTAAGAAAAACATACAATTACCTACTAGAGAGTAGCTAACCAGCTTGCATAACCAGCGGTTTACCGTACGAGCGTCTGTCATCTTGTCAGTTTGAAAATGTATAACAGATACGTCATCACAATTAATCGTCATTAATGTCCTAGTGATGCAGGAAAGTCAGACTGTTTGCTGAAAGTCTTAAGCTTCGTGCAGACTAGCGCAAGGCGACAGCTTGACGCGACACCGGTTTTTGTTATACCGTGAAGTTTTCTTAGAAATTGTATTGTTCGTGTCGCCACGTCGCGCTGGTCTGCACGAGCCTTTATTGTCCTACAAGTGCTCAGGTTCACAGTAAAGTTTATACACAGCGGCCCTTGTTGCTTCGATACCAACTAACTATGAAGGGAAGTGGATAATGTCAATCGTTTCTTATCCTGGTTTCCTTCTGATTTGAACTTTCTTTTGATCTGGAAATATTGATAGCTAAGTATTCTAACTGCACCGCGAGTTGCAAAAGTCCATATTTCAAATGAATTGTTCATATTCCAGAATGCGGCGCAGCAGAAAAAGAAGGAAACTGGTGCGAAGCATAGAGCATACGAGACGAGCACGCAACGTGATCCACGCACCGAGCTCGTCGGGGCCAGACTGTCCCGGACTCGCGCGGAGGTACCACGAGTGCAACACCGCAGTGAGTAACTACCATCTTGTAGTACCTAAGTATTAAACCAAGGTACTTAACCTAAGCCTGGTGGATCGTAAGCCTAAGTATAACTATTACCTTGATGTATAGAGGATGAAGTAAATAAAAACACGATACTGGAACTGTAATAATCAAAAGATCGTGAACTTTCTATGTACTGGCAAAGAGTCTGACAGATAATCAGAAAAGTAACAAAATTAATAGCATCCTTAGCGTAGAGAAGAACGACAAAGTTTCACAATCTTACAACTTGTTTTCCAAATACCATCTTAATAAATTTTCGGTCTTAGATGAAATTTGTTTTAACAAAATCAACATGAAATCACAAGCTTTCATACGTACCTACCTTGACTCAATTAAGAGATAAGAGTTTCTAACTTATAAAATAGCGACTCCATGCCTGCACGGAACCGACGGAACCTTCTTTCTAAATTGATAGTGCTGAAACGTCTAATTTGAATCCACATGTATACCCATACAAGTTTTTTCCCTCCTATTATATACCTTCTGCCTGAACAATTATATTGACGGCCCATCAATACATCGTATACTAAATTAAAACGTCGATGGGCTACCGCGATACCATTGTCTCCGTTATCAGTATAAGTTTCAAAAGATATTATACTATTATCTCCTTGCCTCGGGCCACTGTTGATACCTTCACATCTCTTCTGAGCAACAGGCGAAAGGGGCATGACGATACACAATGCTAAATAAATACAAATCATTGTTGAGGCGGCAATCTCTCTATGAGGTCAATGACCGGTTCAACTTATATCAGTAGATATTAGTCATACGTAATTGTATGCCAAGGTTTGTAATCACCTGGATTTACAAAGTAACGTAGGAGTTGAAGGCAGTAAATGTATTATTCGCTAATCAAGAAGCTTGGCGATTGACATGTAGTATTCGAAGTTGGTTTTATAGGATCATCCAAAGACAAGCTCGAAGCGTTTGAGAAATGAGCCAAAGGGTCATTAGCAACCAAAGATTTGGAATAAGGAGACTTAAGAGTCTTGAAAATTCTCACTGACTAGAAAACTAATTACATAGTTTTTACAACTTAGTAACCTTCCAGAGTTAGTTATGTAGAGACTTCTAGGCAAGCGTGCCCCATTGCGAGCAGTGGTGCCCCAGTGGGAACGACCCCGAATTAAGAGTTGTAGATCGTGGGTTTGAACCCAGGCAGGTGCTTTACTTTGTGTAAATAATTTCATCACCACTGCTCTCAAAACGGAAGGAAAATATCGTGAGGAAACCGGCATGTCCTAGATAAAAAATTGGAAGACATGTGACATCTACCAACCTGCACTGGGCCCGCGTGGCAGAACACTGGCTACAGCCCACTCCCTTGTGAAGAGAGGAGGCCTGTGTCCCAGCAGTGGGAGCATTATAGGCTGATTATGATATGATTGGTGCATAGGTATGCACCAATGCCGATTACATCACCGCTTAACTTCAGGAGAAATTGTGATCAAACGAGGCCTACTTTGATCACAATTTCTCCTGCAGTTACAGGCATACCTATATGCCTTTAGAATGTAGGTACATTGTAATCTATATTGTCTTCTTGAGTCTTAACATTAACTTCACCTCGTTGCTTGCCCTCAGCCGTGTCCCGGTCCACTTCGAGACGCACGTGCAGAGCAGTGTGCTGTGTATGACAGAAGACCTTTCCGTGGCCGGTTCTACACCTGGGTGCCTTATGTTGATGGTGAGTATCATAATTATGAGAATCATACTGTATGCCTTTTCTTGTCAATATAATATTATCTCACTGACTGTAGTAGAGCACTGTGTAGAAGGCTCATTTTTAACACCTTATGTCAGCAACTTTCTGTTCCGATTTGGTGTTGGTGAAATTGATGCTTGAAAGTCCCAACGTTGTGTCTTGTAGCAGGAAACATCAGAAAAAAAAACATTAATTTGAGAGGCGTCCATTACTTACAGGCAGTGTTATGTTACTTACTCATCAGGTTGATTATCAGCCTGTATGCCAGAAAATTGCATCCAAACCTTAAGCCCCATTTACAATATGCAAGTTTCTTGCCTGTGGCACACAATAAAACTGAAGCACCCAATGACTTGCATCGTCTACACATTGTTTAGACGGTGCAACTTTTATTGTTGCTTCAACTTATGTATAGGTAGTAGGTAGGCCATAGACGATTAAATCGCACCGCGTAATTCAGGCTTAGATGTTCATGCTATTACAACCCGATTTTTTTATCTGTGCGCCTGTCAACGTCAAAATATATTTAACAGTGTAGGTATGTGGTAAATAATAACAATAACAACGTAACGAGTAATAGGACAGAACTGTGGAGACGACACGAGGTGTGTAGAGCGTAATACGAGGCGTCGTCGGGGCACTGAGGAAGTTACCGGGCGGGTGAATTCAATACTAACAACCTACGACTTTGACAGCTCCAAGCGCACAGCTAAAAAAATCGATTTATACAGTCCCGCTATCGAGAGAATACGTTCCTGATTCCTGTCAGTTGAACAATTTTTGGTAGTTATAAGGATCAAATTCGCAAAACATGTATTCGTTAGTATGAAACTGACAGCTGTCAAGAATACATTCTCTTGACGGCTGGACTATAGTAGTTTTCTAATGATCTGGCATACAGAAGACGATTTCTCTTAACTCCTAAATTTTCAATTAACTTATCATTCTGTTTTATTTCCAGGAGACTCACCATGCACTCTGAACTGTCGGCCGCGGGGGCAGCAGTTCTACGCGTCTCTGGCGCTGGTCGTGGACGGCACGCCCTGCACCAAGCCAGGGTTCAGAGCAATTTGCGTGCAGGGAGACTGCAAGGTAAGTGCAGTTTTAGCTTAGGCAAAGCTACTTTTGAAAGTGCTACGACTCTCGGTAATTAGGTTAGGTATCATGGCTATTTTCTTATCGGCTTCGCTAATAATTTTTTGTGGTTGCCTTTCAAGCATTTGGGGTTAGCAAAATAACAGTCAAATGAAGCATTTCAACCCAAGTGTCTATGATTCGTCTTGCTGATAAGTTTGCTTATAAGCTCTGGCACCCCCTTACTAATAAACGTTGTATATCGCCTGTATAGTTACACAACGCTTTGTCTTCTTCTTTCGAATGTCAAATTACTGACGACTGAAAGAGAGAAATCGGTGTGTAACTATACAGGCGATATACAACATTTATTAGTAAGGGTTTAATTAACGATGATAGTCAACTACTTTCTATCAGGTAGACTGCCACAGGTTTTCTAACCTAAAGCTCAAAGTAAATAATGCTTAATTAAGGCACAGCTTTACTCAAACGAAATCAAGAACATTATGTTATAACGACTTTATAATTCTGAGTTGAACAGAAATAGTGCGGTAATGCAGCGCCATCTAGTAGCTAGTAGTATAAGCTTATCTATGAACTAGGTTAACGACATTGACAGTGAGCCGCTCGTGTTATTTTATAACTAGCAGCGCCATCTTTTGCTGAATAGATGAAACTAGAGCTTTATAAAAAAACTTATTAATTGGTTATTATTTCAAAACAATTTTTTCATGCCTATTTTTAATTGGCAGTGGTGCCCAATTTATCATATATCACAAAAATAATCTTCAAGAACATAGTGACTACAGCTGAGTGAATATGTGCAGCTTTTGCTATTGAACTTCAGAACATCATCGGTTGACTTACAATAATTATACAAGGGACTTATACATTACTGGCGAAATCTGGGTGTACTATTGGTACACCAGTCCTCTGCCCAACCCTTCGGGCAAACAAGGCGTGATGTTATGTTATGTATTTTATAAAAATTCTAACTAAATTCATTGCTAGCGCTAAAATTTAGCGCAATACATACTGTGAATACTTACTACTCGTACAAACGCCATAAAGACTAAATTGTTCCAAATTAAGAAAAAATCATACACAGTTCGTACAAAGTTCTAGATCTTAGCCAACAATAAGGCTGCCTGTCCACTGGAGCGGAGAGGAGAAGAGAGGAGCGGAGATGTGTCACTATTAACCAATAGAATCTAAACTCCGCTCCACAAGTGCGATTCTATTGGTTAATATTGGCACATCTCCGCTCCTCTCCTCTCCTCTCCGCTCCAGTGGACAGGCAGCTTAATACAGACATAAACATAAACAAACACCAATTACATGCATTTACTAATAGCTACCTATGTACGGCAATCAGCGATGCATGTCGGAATGTCCCACGGGCGCATGTTCGTGTCCCGAGCGGGGCAGCTTCCTACCTGGCCCGTAACGAACCTACAGGCACTGATCTATCATTTATTTTGTACTACACACAAGCAACCGCGATGCATAGATTATCTTAAAAGTTGGCAACGTCGCAAATAGCTGTCAAATATTTACCTGTTTTGTTTAATTTGGCAATATAATAATACTGTATGGAAATAAGAAATGTGGCTAACTAGTGAACTAAAATATTTGATTATGAAATGCAATATTTAATATCGTAACACCGAATATTTAGTTTTAGATGTAAAAAAGGTATTTGAAAACTTTTCAAATGCCTTTTCTACACTTCAATCGTTATACGATTACAACATCAAATTGAGTGTTATAATTGCAATTCATTATTAATATTCTAGTTCTAAGTCTATTAGTTCTAGTACCTACTAAAGTTAATATGCTAGTTAGCCACATTTCGTATTTCCATAAAGCAATATTGCCAAATTAATCAACACAGTGAAATATTTGACTTCTATTTGCGACGTTGCCTACTTTCAGAATAGACGCTCTTAAATAAGCATCTAAAATTCACTGACAGACAACGCACAACTAAATCGCTGCTGGATCTAGGAAGCATGAAATTTTGTACAACTTTTTTATAGAAGGTGATCACTAAAGAAGGATTTCATTTAAACTCATCCCCTTAAATATCCTGGGTTAAATAGCGGGCAAAATTCTTGTGTAATTATTGAAGTAAGTAAGCTCGTGCAATGTTAAACTAAGAGATCTGATATAGCTTTGACGACTTCATCTAAAGGACATTGCTCTGCGTCCATACATTGTTGGCCCTGGAGCCAAGAGCATCGGATAATTATGTATTGTATTCTCTATCATTTGTAGACTCCTAGAAGACCTTGTTTTTATAGCGGACTAGCTGCAGAAAAGATATATTTCAAAAAAAGTATCAGATTTTGAGGTTATAATCTAACCATGACAACGAATATTAAATGTTAGTACCTACCTATGATTTTTCATAGCTCTGAGTAATTTTTTTTTTTAAAGCAATCCAAGTCCGTTAAAATAGCCAAGTCGTAAAAAAGTCCCGAAAGTCACCAAAACACCGAACACAAGAAAAGAACACAGGAAAAGCACAGCACAGAACTGTCAAAGAGACAAAACAAACGGCAAAACTAGGGATGTAACACGACACCATAAATCGATTTTTTCGATTAAGATTTACTGTGGCCCTAAATTATTATAAACTGTCTGTTACATCAACTTTGTCATATTAACATTACAAGTAACAATGCTTTATTTCACATATAACAACACTCTTCTATACTTGTAATAATAATAAATAGTAACATCTGTACCTAGTTTGCAATATAGTTTTTTAAATAAAACATTAATTGTGATGTGTTTAATTTAGATAGTATTTTTTCGTTTAATGAACCGCAAAAGAAGTGTCATTTTTGTATTAATTGTTGTAAATAATGAATTAGATGTTTGAATGATTGTATAGATAGAAATAAAGAAGTTTTGATTACTGTATAATATTATTCTTACTACCTATTTAAATTGGAGTATGACTGCATTCATAAAGAAAAAAAACACAATCGATCGATTATAATTGATTGGACATCCCTATTTCACTTTCGACACGACATGACATTAGGCGAAGATGGCGATCTAATATTATTAGTCGCTTAAATTCTATTAAAAGTACATTTTGGAATACAGCTAGTCCGTGATACAGAAGTATTTGCAACTTATATTATAAAATAGGCGATTCATTATCGTATATTCTGATACTCTTTATTGCCACAGGGCCATTTAGGACATTGTCTTTTAGGTAAAGCTGTGTCTTTAACTCTTTAACCAAGTTTTACTTATCTCTGTCTATATATACCTAGCTTATGACCGAGAATTATGTGAATCTTGAGATGAGTAGGTACCTATAGGTTGAAAATAGGTGGTAGTAGAAAAAGCTTTTCTTGTCTCGTGTGGGCTATACTGGAGGAGCCTTGCAGGGGTTGTACCGTGGATGGGTGGAAATCTTTACATACCGAGACTCCTCCGTGCCTCGGAAAACACGTTAAGCCATTGGTCCCGGCTGTCATTCGTAGATCTTTGACAGTCGTTACGGGTCATCAGAAGCCCGAAAGTGCTGCCCCACATAGGATCGGTTGAAAAATAAAAACTGCAACAGAGAACTAAAAAGTAGCTCATAGTAAACATTGTTAATTCTCCGAAATAAGTAGATGCTAAGCTTTGCGTGGGTTCACTCAACCTTTTAAATACATAAATCAGTTTCGTGTACAACAAAACAAACTTCATCACAAGGTACAAGTTAATTCAGAATACAAAGCCAAAACTACAATAATTAAACAGCAAACACAAAGATTTGAGTAACCAGTAATAAACCAGGTTGAACTCCCTCAGGCTTAGTTAAAACAATGGCTAATTAGTGCTTGCTTTAACGAGATGTAAGGGCAACTAAACTTGGAACAACTTGTAGGCTCAAATTACTCACGAAGCTAATACAAAGATGATCCTTATACAGATTGGTAAACTTCCGAATAATTCTATGGAAGTTACATAGTTAGCACTCCTGAAATGGAAGGTCTTGTTAAGGTGCTTTGAAGAATCATGGGAAAAATTGGCACAAGTCATAATGTTAACGCCTCATGGAGACTGGTGCGACGCGACACCGGTAACTGTTGTACCGTGAAGTTTTCTTAGAAATTGTTTTGTTAGAGCCTTGTCGCGCCGTCGCGTCGTGGTAATCTGTACGAGGCTTAAATTTGTGAAATATTTGGGAATTAAATATTATAATTTTTACCATTTAAGTGTGTGTACTTACAGAAATAAAAAACTTATAACTTTTGCCAAAATAAAACAATCGATTTCCAAAAAAAACACTACAAAGTGAAAAATAACTATAATTTCGGAAGTCGGTGTCTTTGGGTTTGACCTCCTCCTTTTTGGAAGTCGGCTAAAAATCATTTATCAGTCTACTTTTGTGTACTTCTTGTTCCGTTTTGTTTTGTGTTTTTACAGCACACCACTCATTATTTCTTTTTTGTGAATGTAGCAACCAGAAACCTTCTTCCGTCAAAACCTTCGATGCTAAAAAGCTCCAACTACATAATAAGCTTTAAATCCACGCGTAGAGATAGTATATAAATATAATGACGCGGCGTTTTCTGACGCAATTAAATGTACATTTAATATGAATTATGCTTTCAATACATGTGGCGTTAAGATGTGATTGAACCGAGGTTACGGATTAGGTACTAGCCACTGACGTCAGAGAAATCATTTTGGCATCGTAATGTAAAAAGCTGTCTATTGGAAAATTATTTCACAGTTATTTCTATTTAGGTACCTGAGAATGTATTGGAAAGTGATGTAGCAGTCTACATAAATAAAGATACATTAACGTCATCGATTTCTGATGTATTCAGTCTATGTCAGAAAGTCCCGCCAAAATCCATTGATGGATGGATGTTTACTATATAGAATTCAGACAACTACCTGAAATAAAATAGAGAACAAACTATGATGATAACGCTTTAGATAAGGGGAACTACGAAATACTTAAAGACATTCTTAGGATCAGTAATGTCCGCAAGGCAAGTGTTCAGGCAGTGTAGGTATCGCAGAATCTGGCCACACTTGACCGAGAGGCCGCGGGCTGCTAACGGTACAAAAGATCGGTTGCTATTGTTCTGACAGTAATTGTTGTCGATTGCGAACTGACTATAGAACACCAGTTTCAGTTGACCCCTACCTACCTTCTTACTCTCACAAACACACATGACTTTACCCAAACGAAAGGTATCTCACTCACTGGTGTTGTAAATCAACATATTACAGGTTTTGGTCGTGTCTCTCTTGAATTTATACTTAATGATATTTCCCTAAGTTATGACTTATGACGCCGTAATTTTGAGACTAGGTTTTGGATATAATGCCCAATCATAAACTGAGTTGACACTACTTTAAGAGCTGTGGAATATGTATGTTTCTCAACACTAAGGATCGTTTGAGGTGGGAACGTTTCTTGAAGTACAAATTTATTTACGTGTGCTAGGTTCCATGTCATTACATCATAAAGCTGCGTTTCATAGTGACAATGTTTCATAGGGCGCCATAGATCGTAGTCTTTACCATTCCCACTGTAACGTTAGTCATCGTCGGACAGATTAAACGGCGAACAATACGGAATAGGTACTTGTCGAAGTCATGGTTTTGTAATGAGCCACAGATGGTTGCAAACTTATCGACCAGTTTGACTCACTTCAATGGCGCCCCGAGTGTTCCGGAGCGTTTGATTGCTTGGTCTCCGCCGGTACCTACTTTGTATGAGTAACGTCAACGGTACAGCTTAGAAAACAAACATTGAGACTGGCATCAGAAGGGATCCATAAAAAAACTATTAATTCTGTTGCAAAACTGATAAAGTTGTCAGAAACATCGCATGTCTTGGCGTAATAAAACTGACAAGGATAATGTTAGACATTAAAGCAATAATAAAAATGTCTAGAAATCTTAACTAGAGGATCAGGTTTTAAACCCAGAAGAGTTCGCAAGACAGTGTAATGCAATACCATCGCCAGTAGATGACAAAATTAGTAGCAAACTACCACCTACTAGAACGACAGCAGAGGATATAAATATTGATGATTTTGATATCCAATGCTGTTGATAGAAAAGACAGCTATTATCAGATCTTGATAAAAGTGGCAATGGAAATGCAATAGTAAAATGTTATCGAAACATTTCATGGTGGATCGCCTGCAGCAGTATTTGCTTTGCATGGAACGACAAATTAATTGTACAGTAATGACAAGCCGGCTCTGCTTGATGCAGGTACGACTTGTTAGTCGATTTCTATCGGTTGGTTATTACCAATCCGTCGGTATACTAACTACTAGTTGTTTTGAGTGAGCAATTCCCTTTTTAATGCTAGGTTTTACATAGATGTTGCGGTACAAATGCCTTTGCAATGCGTTTTTTAACCGCACCTTCGGATGTATAAAATCATAAATTTTTACTTTAGGATCATTTAGTCGTTCCTTTTGTGTATTTTTAATAGTCACAATTATTCCTATGTTAACGACACGGACGACTCATCTCATTCCGCTTGTTTTCTTAGAATTTATACAATATTAGCACTAACTCAATATATTTCAATAAAAACTACGTCTGTCATTAATTTGCTTACACAATTGGTTTCGGCGTAGTAAATACAATGTTTAATTACTTGCTTAACGGTTTGTTTACTACTGAGTCAACATTTGTTTACTCGAACGAGTGCTTATAAAACATATGTTTTACATACTTATATCGTTTTAATAGGTTTAGAGTAAAAAGCATTAACATTCAAAGGCTAAATGGTAGATTATATACTATAGGTTATCTTATGTCAAATTATAGATTCAGTGAAAACGTTAGAAATGTTGCTAACAACAACTGCCATATAATTTGTCAGATAGTTAAGTGAGCAGATAAAAGTGGACTCATGCATAATTGAAAGTGCCGCTAGAAACACTGACCACTTATCTAGCCAGTAGTGTAGGCGAGCAATCACTGCGATGGTTTCTCTAAGGTCCGTTTAGATCAGACTAGCATATCTGGGACATGACATAGAGAATAATACATAACTGAATAAGACCAATTCTACTCTTCTATATCGAAGATTAGTGAGACGATGTATCTATATATCTTGTTCTTATTGTAGATCCATTAGATCTAAACGCACCTTCAAGGCACTCTCGTTCAAACTGTAATAAATGAGGCACGCAAACTCGTAAACGTCGTATTTATTACAGTTGAATTAAATGGTTTATTTACATTGCCAATTAACAATGACAAATGTAAAGGGTTTGTGTTTACAAGCTTACAAGTTTATGATGGAGAAAGTACGTAAGTCGTGAATATATTCTCGCTGAAGCCTTTAGTTTTAATGAACTATTTCCATGACAAATATACTACCTAAGTACAGTCGCCAGCCGGTACGTAACTTCACAAGGTTTTGGCGTATAGGGAGTGACTTTGCGCATGTGCAATTAGTGCTACAAAAAAATTTACACTTTTATTGCATGTCATTGCCATAATTTATTACTATGGTTATTGCCATAATTTATTTTTGAACAAAAAACTAGCGAAAACGAATTCTGTGCATTTACGATTCTTGCCAACTTACGTGCCGGCGACTATACCTACCTAACATTTGTTTGAGAAATAGTTTTAACTAACTGTCATCCCATCTGGGTTTTGTATGATTTCGAAGATAATAAAGATTTCTTACTAATTTAAAAAAAATATATGTTGAACCTAAAGATGACATAGCATGAAATTCAATCTCTCTGAAAAATATTATTGTAACGTAAGAAATCGTAGATCAAATTAATCTTAGTTCAATTTAAATTTCTGTGGCTGAAGAATATTTTGAAGAGATGAGTAGATATCAAATTAATTTAAAAATAAAGATTTCATAAAGAAAAGAAATCGTGACTGAATTTTAGATAAGTAACATCGCTTTCCTACAACCAAAATCTAAAAAAATCTAAATAATTAAATCTGTGGGAGTGATTTCGTGAAAAGGGACGGAAGTGTGTAACAGGAAGCCGGGGAAGCGCGCGCTATTTGATTTGAAAAATGAGCGCGCCCGGTGCTAGAGTTGGCCGTCTGAAACGACCTTGACGAAGCCCCGCCCCTTTTATGTTGGTTATTACCACGGTGAGATGTTATATGCTACACATCATTTATGCGAATAGGTAATGTAAGGCTTGCTCGTTTCTTTTTTCATTATTAATTTTGTATGAGAACTGTTACATAATTTCATGATGACTAATAACTATAATAACTATGTACCTATTTGTAGTTCTAAGGACAAAGTCATGGTTATGACTAAACCGAAATCACTGGCTGTTAAATCCATTCAAAACTTCATTATGGTTAACCATAGTGTGACGCATCAAACTAGGTATATGGTTTTCCTTCCGTGTGAGTAAGAATCAGAGTCACTATATTTAGTTCTTGTTGTTATGTACTCCTATGCCACTGCCTTCTTTTCAAAAGATTTGATGTTTGTGAAATTTTCAGTGGTCAGAGAGGCAAAAGTAATAGGTAAAAGGTACCTTTTCTGTACATTAGGAATAGTGGACTCTTTAGGTCTACACGCCATAGACTGCTGCTGTTGTGTAGAAGGGCTAACCCGTTTGCTGGCAGGTTAGCCCGGCCAACTTTTGTTTAAAATGAACCCGGCGGCTAAGCCAAGCTGGGTATGGGTCGGCTGTGGTGTGTAGACATCCTTAGATAATATCTAAGGATAAGGATAAGGATTATATCCTTTTGTTAACTAACGAAGGGCGTTCATGTTAACCCGTAAGAGTATAGCGTCCAAACAGGCAAAAAAATAATGTTTTATTGAATTTGTATACCCACAATATTCACAAATAACATTAAATTGATACGTAAAAGAAACACTTTGTACACGCGCACTATTCTTTCAACGTGGAACGAGTGTGTAGCGGTTCCACCGCTACATACGAATTACGCAGCAAAGACATAACGTCACACAATTCCTGCATCGCGCAGTTAGAGTTTACCGAGCGAAAAACATAGATAAGACTATCTGAAATCAACTTACGGGCAGTTACCCGCCAGACATAACAACCCGTCTGGTTGGAGGATCCTCCCTTTTCTATGGTGGATGAGTGAACTTTACACACTGTTCCTCATACCTCTAAAAGTGCAAGTGCGATAATATTTTTTTTGTTGATATAAAGGTCATATTTACTACTACTACAAGTTCTCCAGTATAGTTTTGACAAATGCACAGTATCTATCCATTGAAGTGTTCGGAAAATCTGTCTTTTCGACATTTAAATCAACGCAATGGTTATTGTTTACCTGCTGAAACGAACTATAAATATTGTGATTATGAGAGTATTACGTAATTAATTACTATTACAGACTTTTTACTAATTGCTGACTATTACCACAGATGAATACAGACGGGACACCCCGCAGTTTAGGTATGAAGCTACAAGTACGCGGCGGGCCCGTCTTGCTGGGCCAATTCAGTGAGTGCAACAAAGTCAGAAGATGTAAGGCGATTTAAACACGGCACCGCGCACCGCCGCGGCAGGCGGTGATACGGATGCCTAACACACGTACACCGCCCGACCGCGCGGTCGAGCGGTGCTAATCTCCTTTACCGCCACCACCCTCCGCGGCGGAGCGCGGTGCCGTGTGTAAACCGCCTAAGAGTAACGCGATAGAAAAAGACGCAACTTCTAGGTGAATATAACTGAAGGTGATTAGCGCTGCTGTGTTACCTGAATGCGGAGTGTCCCATCTGTATTAATCTGTGCTAATACTACTACTTTTTATAACATTCTCACTTTTTTTTGTGCGAGTGCGGTGCTTCTGATCAGACAAATATGTCCCACTTGCTCGAGTGTCCTAAGGGTCCCTTTATTTGGACCTTTGATGACCTTAATAATGCCACTGATGCCACAATCATCGTGGCCTTCTTCGCAATAGATCGGCAGACTTTTATTTATTTATTTTATTTATTACACCCACTATATCTTTACAGGATGACCCCAATACAATAGTGGTTTGTGTTTTTTCTCCTATTGAGTTCGAACAATATAAAAACGTAAAAGAATACTACCATCAAAACAAAAAGAAAAAAACACGTAATCAGGGCGCTGATGTTCGTCCAGGTCATGCTGAAGCCTCTACAATGATTACCAAGTCTCTTGTCCTACTTACCTTATAAATCAACAGTTAAATTTTTCTTCCATTACAGGTTGACCCACTCCCGCTGATTGACCTTCGCTAAATTAATATCCTCACAGACATGACGTGATACTCCCAGCTCGATCGATAACATTGTTAAACTCTAGAACATAAATTAATTAATGGTATCTCCTCCCGTGTCATATGCGGTCTACTTAACACGCTTCAGTGCTCCGTTCTCGGAAGTTAGGTCGTCATAATCCAACAAAGAAAATGTACTCAATATAGACATACCTATTAGAAAATTCTAAGGAATTTGTGATTGAGACAAAGACATAATTTAACAGATTAAGCACCAAAAGAAATGCATATAACGGCTTATTATAGTTGATGATGTTACAGAATCTTTTTTTTTTTCTAGCATTTTTTGGGTGTAAATAAATCATGGCTGAAACTGGCGTCATCGTCACCGAAGGCGCGTTGAGCACTTTTTTGTTGACAGTCCACTCTGTTTCTTTTTTTTAATGGAGCTACAGCTTTCGTTCTTGTACTGACAGCAAGCTACATAAATTCCTGACATTGTTAGATAACTTAGTTTTCACTTCTATCGGCAGTCCACAAAGATTGTTTACTGTCCATTTTAATTTAAAAAGCCGTCACTTAACCTACAAATTCGTAAATAACTAGAAAATATTTAATGAAGTCACATACAAACTTACGACACGATGCCATTCCTTATGTAGCCATATCCATAATATGTACCTATCTAAAAACAAATGACTATTCCCCCACAAATATTTAAATTCTACAGAAGTCACATAGTGACTACCTAATTTGTAAATATAACATTCTGGTTACGTCACCACCATGAAAGTCAAGGACAAATATCGAATCAATTAGAAAGAATGACCGAAGAATTTAATAAATTAGATTATTTAAGTCACGCGGTTATTAATTAACAAGAGGTTTGATAGATGAGACATTCGACGTTCATCCTTCTTTCTGTCATAGCTTCCCTTTGATGTAGATATGTGGACTCTAACTATGGTCGATGTAGTAACGCTGAGGAGGGAGGCCCTATGTCCAGCAGTGGACGACTTTCGGGATAGCTTGTTGTTTGAAAAATAAATAAATACGTAAAGGGAAAATTATAGGAAAAATATTTTTACACAATTAGTAGATACTTGGTACCTATTAAACTCTTTGTTATGACTTCAGTATCTATTTATCACTGTTATTTGAAAATATTTTTAAAGGCAATTTTTTTTTAAAGAGTAACCATGGTGTTTTTTGCCGGCTCTTCTCCGAAACGAACAAATGGAACCTAGCTACTGACGTTTCATAAGTGCCCATGTAGGTTTGCATTTAAAAAAAAAATATTTATTAATTTTCCTATGGTCCCGTGGTCATCCTTTGCGTTCAGTCCTCAAAATGCCTTTTAGGGATACCCACAGGGTCACATACTCAGGTGGCCTAATTTATACGAAAACCACAAGCATGTAGGGTAGGCCTACGTGATGAAATAAGGCGATGTTACATTTAAATTTATGTTATACTTGCTTCTGCCCGCGACTTCATCCGCGTGAAATTTTCGCTCCCGACCCACCGCGCCGCATCGCATCGCCCGTCCGCGCTATTACTTCGTTTTCGCTTGGCGTTCTTTCTGACTGTTTTTCTTTTTTCTCGGCTGTTTAGGGTCGTAGCATGATGTTACATAGCCTATAACCCTCCTTCAAGAATTGGGCTATCAAATGGAAAAATAATTTTTCAAATCCGACTGGAGTTTCAGAGATTACCCCCTACATACAAACTTAGAAACAAACAAACACACATACAATCAAACAAATTTTACCTCTTTTTAATATTAGTATTATATATAGGTATATATTTTTTTTTGTTTCCTGCCTGCTTTCACTGGAACCCAGGAAAATGAGATTTTATGAATACATATATGCGATAATTATATAATTATGGTAATCCAGGTCATTGATTATGTCCCAGATTACATACACACCCTTTCAGCTATTTACGCGTAAGTAAAAAACATTTTCACAAAGTTCCACATTTATTTTCGTATTATAATAATAGTAGAGATTTACTCATGCAATGCTGAATAAAGGGCTTACCCTACGTCGGCCACAAAGAACGTCCGCAGAAGGAAATTGCTATAATTACCATATTCCGGCTCATCCACCTGTTATAATCCCTTACTCGCCCTTTAGAACAAGTATTTTGGTAATTCTATTCTTAGATGGGTAGAAGCTTTCACTGTTTGTGTTTTTGTCTAAAGTGTTACAAAGAAAATTTACCACCAATCACCACCATCAATTTTGGGTTATGTCTAATCATAAACAATTCTACTGCTCTTGTATGAAACTAGCTTTAACGCGCGACACGCGGTGTTTTTTTGAATTTTTATTCATGTTCTTTAAAAATTCAAATATCGAAACATATTTGGCCTAGGTCAAGGAGTAGGTGTGAAAATTGATTCGCCTGTTACAATGTATAATAGGTATGGGAGGACAGTGTAGGTAGGTCTTTCAACAAGTACCAGGTAGTTATGTAAAGTACATTTTAGCTATTAGGTACTTACTTAGATTTTGTTTAGATTAGGTGCGCTGCAAAGGGTCGCTCTCACACTCACTCAAGTGTCACCCGGCCACAGCGATAAATATAAGTAATGTGACATTGATTTATATTAAGTTTAAGTTTGTCAAGTCTACAGTTTTTTAGGTCATAACTCAAATTTCACCATAGCGATAAGTGCACGATTAGAAATAAGAATATTGTATTTTAAACTTTAGTCTTCAATAAACCATCGTCTAAGCAAGGCTCCTCGTTTGCTTTTAAATAACCTCCGGCAACGCTCCCGAAACTTAACTGGCGCAGCCGGTAGGATATCCGCGAAATAACGCTGTGTCCGAGTACACAAAAATCGGTCTTGCTCGCAGCTCCGGGTATCCTCGAACCAAATAAATAAGTTACACTTCGCGTGCTGACTGGAGGTTCCTGTCCACGACACGAGCAGCTCTACGGGTAGGCATTGGATCGAGCAGACTGTAAGTAGAACTTTTTACTGTTCCCGTCTCATCCTTGTTATTTCCTGTGGTTGTTCCTGTAGGACTTTCCTATAACTTTTAGACAAAAATCGCTGAAAGTTATTCGACTTCTGCACTAAAATCGGCAGGCTTACGAGTATTAAATAAGATTAGTTATTATTGTTTAAATCTATATTTAATTTTATTAAGATTTATTCCTGTAGGACTTTCCTATAACTTTTAGACAAAAATCGCTGAAAGTTATTCGACTTCTGCACTAAAATCGGCAGGCTTATTGAATAAGATTAGTTATTGTAGTAAATCTATATTTAATTTAATTAAGACCCTGTACAACTTTCCTATAACTTTTAGACAAAAATCGCTGAAAGTTATTCGACTTGTGCACTAAAATAGGCAGGCTTTTTGAATGAGATCAGTAATTGTTTAAGTAAATCTATATTTAATTAAAGACTTATTAAGTGTTATTACTTTATTATTTTTGTACTAGTTTGTTTAAATAAATAATTATAAAAATGGAACAAGCTGGACATGTTGAGATAATCCCTAAAGATATCTTAGACATAATTCCGAGATTTGATGGAGATAGAAATATTTTGAATTTATTTATAAAAAAATGTGAGTACATATTAAGTAATTTTAACGGTCCAAATAACGTAGCTCAGTCAATTTACAATTTTCATGCAATTACGAGTAGGTTGTGTGGTAAAGCAGCAGCTTTGATTAGCGAAAGAGAAGATATTTTAACTTGGGATCAATTAAAAGCTCTTTTTATTCAACATTTTGGCGACCCCAGATCAGAGGACTGCGTGGCTATTGAACTAGAAAATTTAAAAATTAAAATTAATGAAACATATTTGGAATTCTGTAATAGGATTCAACAAGTTCGCAGCACTCTCTTCTCCAAGACCAACTTGCTTGTTAGCGAGGAAATGAAAGTTGCAAAAAGGATAATTTATAACAATTTAGCTCTTAACGTGTTTTTATATAATTTACCAGAAGATTTTATCCGAATCGTAAGGCTTAGGAATTGCACGAGTTTAGAAAACGCTCTTAGTGTCGTCATGGAAGAGGTTAATTTCCAATTCCAATATAACTCAAAGAATAAAAATAGTTCAAAACCACCTCAGCAAAATTCCTCTTTTACTAATAACCCTCAAGGTTTTAGATTTCAGTCTCTATCAAAACCAAGTAATGTGTTTTCTAATAATTTCGTGTATCCTAATAACCAAAACTTTAAATATGGAGTGCCACAATCGCCCCAAAATAATTTTAGGTCGGGTATTAATACCAATAATTATAGGTTTAGTGTACCAAACCAAACTCACTTTAAATCTGGTGTACAACAGCCTCAAACTAATTTTAAATCTTATGTAGAAAATCAGGAAGGTTATAGACCAAATCTAGGTTATCCTCAGAACCAGAACAATTTTAAATTTGGTATTATACCTCAACAAGGATTTAGACCGCGATTTAATAACGGTCAAAATAGACCCAATTTTAGTACACCGAAACAGCAATTTAAATTTGGCATTCCGCCACAACACCAACCACAACGTATTATACCCCACTCACAAGACAGTGATGTTTCTATGCGCACTGCCCGTCCCATTAGACATAACATGATTACTTATGATTCTGATAATAATGACATATTTTACACTAATGATAATAACTATCCCAAAGTATTCATAAAAGGTCAGACTTTCCAGTCTGATAATGTCAACGACGAACAACAACTGTTACATTTAACCGATTTAAATGAACAGATCGAATTAAATGAACAGATCGAATTAAAAGAACAGATCGAATTAAATGAACAGATCGAATTAAATGAACAGATCGAATTAAATGTACTTACTCATAATGATAGCAATACATTTATGCAGGGTAATTTTGGTAATACTGAACGAGCCAATAGCCCAGTGATAAAAACCGACTCTGCAAAAACATTGACTACTCCATTAGTTCCATCACCTTCAGATATCACCTCACCTTATCCAGTTCGATCTGCTTCTTCTAGTACTCTCACTGCTGATTCATTACCTAAAATAATTTATTTGGAGGATGAACGCGAACAACGTTCAGTCATACTCACGTACCATAAAGATAAAACTAGCCATCGTGGCATCAAGGAAACACTAATGAAAATAAAGCGGCATTATAATTGGAAAAATATGTTCATAACAGTTGCTAGAGTCATTAGCTCTTGTAAAACCTGTAAAAAACTAAAATATGATCGTAGACCCTTAAAACCGGAATTGCAGTTGACTCAAACACAGGAAAAGCCCTTTGCTGTAATGTTTATGAATCTTGTTTCAATAGAAGGAAATGACTTTCTAACAATAATAGACGCTTTTAGTAAGTTAAGACAGGCTTTCCCACTATCCAACCGTTCTACTTATGAAGTAGTTCGCGCACTTGTTAAATACTTCTCTTTTTATGGTACTCCAAACAAAAATAAGAAAAAAGTAAAAGAAAAACGCAGTAGTGAAATAAATAAACGTGATACAAAATTACTAATAATAAGAGACATTCAACGAACTTTTAAGACCTCTTATCGCACTCCTGGCACATGATTATATATGTACAATGTGCTCCGGTGGATTAGGTATTATTAAGGATTTAGATTTAAGTTTCATTTCATATTACCCTTAACATAATTTTATTAGTCTAATATTAAAGCCAATCATAAGAAAAGTCGAATAACGTTCGTTTTTAATTGAAAATTATCAATACAGGACAACCTCATACCTTAACTAATCCTTTTAACCAAACAACAATATCCTATCATTCCTAAATACCCTTACCTCTCAGTAAAAGGTTCTCAAAATGGTTTTGCTCTCCCGGCCTTGCACCGAGATCTACAAGGCGTTATTCTTGTATTACGAGGACGACCACAGCTACCGATAGAAGATACATACGTGCTGCAGTAAGACATTGATGAGATTTTGCACCGACACCAACTCTTGCTGTCCTGTACCAGTGAAAATTAAATCTGCCCAGATAAAGTCTATAAGAAGAGAACTATTATTCTGTACAGTAAAGGATATTATACTCACCAAAATCTACAATAGCAAAATGACTACAGACAAAATAAAAGGCACATATTTGAACGCTACGATGCATGATGGAAGATTGCTAGACACACTGAAACCTCACCGCACTACCAAGAAGAATAATTACTCACCGACCTGGACAATCACTTGTGTAAATAGCCTGTTAAAATCCAGTGAAAGTGTAGTGAAAAACAAAGTGAAAAAGTTAATAACGTCAAAAGTTTAGTAGTAAAACAAAATTGTAATTGTATCCGTAGTTATAAGTACATACTTAGGTTATAAGCATTTTAAGAGTTTTTGAAATCATTTCATTTATTTGCATTCCATAATGTGTATAAAGGTGTTACAATAAAGCTTAAAGGTAAAGTACAGTTATGGACCCTGTTAATTAAAATTCAAAAATAACATTTAGATACAACAGTTCTTATAATTTTATGTAAACTTATAAATTACGTATTAATAGTTATAGTCATTGAGGTAATGTTAATGTTAGTGTTAATAAAAATATTATTAAAATAAATTAACTAAAAAATAAAAGTTAATAGAAAACATAAAGATGAAAATTTAAATGCAGTCTCTATCGAAATAATCGAAGTAACGATAAGCACTCCAGTGGTAATCATTCCTCCGATAATTTCGAACTTGAGGGGGTAAGAGTTATGTAAAGTACATTTTAGCTATTAGGTACTTACTTAGATTTTGTTTAGATTAGGTGCGCTGCAAAGGGTCGCTCTCACACTCACTCAAGTGTCACCCGGCCACAGCGATAAATATAAGTAATGTGACATTGATTTATATTAAGTTTAAGTTTGTCAAGTCTACAGTTTTTTAGGTCATAACTCAAATTTCACCATAGCGATAAGTGCACGATTAGAAATAAGAATATTGTATTTTAAACTTTAGTCTTCAATAAACCATCGTCTAAGCAAGGCTCCTCGTTTGCTTTTAAATAACCTCCGGCAACGCTCCCGAAACTTAACTAGGTACCTAACAAAATAGAAAATGGTCAACAAATCTACTATAATCTATCACACGTGACGTGTACCTGCTCAAATTCAATTATTTATACATGACACAACAGACAAACTCCATTGCAAAACAGCCCTTTCAAACCATTTCAGAGATTGACATTTATCTTAAAGTGTAGTAGTAACTAATAACACTCGTATCACTAATCTACCACTTAACTGTAATTCCGTTTAGTAATTTAGTTAGCGCCAATTTTAAGGCTTGTCAGTTAAATAAATCTTATTCTATCAGGTATCAGGTATCATAATAAAAGATTGGTTTGTCTGTAGGCATTATTATTTATTAGAAGTATTTTTTTTATCGTTTTTTTTGGTAAAAAGAAACTTAACATAACATAACAGCACGCTTGTGATCCCCGAAGGGTTAGGCAGAGGTGTACCTGTCTGTAGTACACCCACATTTCGTCAATAGGGATAAAAATTGGTTTAGATAAAACGCATTAAAGTTGCGGAGTGGGAGTTCGCTACGTCAGAAGCCGGTATAAAATCTACCGGCCAGTGACGTCATACCACACCCCCCCGACCTTTGCTCGATAACGATGCGCCAGCCCGCGTTGTTGCTGAGCCTGTAGCTATAAATTCCCCGATTAATAATAATGATATAAATTTGATCCAGCCTGTCCCTCTTGCTGTCCTCCCGTTAGCGAACGCCCTAAGCCGAGGTTCGTACCCCACAGGGGGTGCCCTTAGCGAGCATTCGCCTAGTTTGTAATTAGAATAGTTTATGCCCCTGGCTGGAGGCTTTAAGTTTTTAGGAGCTTAAGGCAGCCGCAGGAATGTCCGGTTAAGTAGTCATGGCCTCAGAGGCCAGCTACGAGATGCCCTAGTTAAAAAAAAAAAAAAAAAACGTCATACCACATTAACGTACTGCCTACTCAATGTATCACCGTAATCTGTTGATTAGGTACGTAAAGAAACAAAAAATAAGTGTCCAATATTTTTTAATAATCTACAAGACAGACATTAAAAGAGTCAACATTCCTATTAAGTTTAATTCCCATGTAAAAGGGGCGAGCCTATTGCCATCAACCGAGCACAAATCAAGAGTCCGGGCTGCTACCACTACTACTGAGAAATTCCTGATGTAAAAATCCGATAACACTATTATAGATTTTTTTCTATTTATATAACATTACTAGAGTAAAAGAACTTATTTATTCTGGTTATTTGATGTTTGAAGCCCTGGCCTTGAACGACTTTCGGCATCTATGTAGATAACATTTAATCAGAAACATGAAAACTTGTCACTCTAAATCTGAAAAACCCAAAGACAACGCGTCCCGCGTCCAATCACTAGTCGTCTGAAATAATAATAGTCAAAGGGCGTAAGCGTAAAACGTGATTGTTCGATCAGAGTAACTAATTGGTAAATTACAACTAGTTGTACCGAGTCGAACCTTCACCCGGCCGGGGGCGATTCTGAGCAAAACATTATGCACTTAGTACCTACTAAGTTTACGAATGTACGTGTTTGAAAGTACCTAACTCGGCCCGTTAGGTGACCATTAGGAGCCAGGTAAACGGGAGGTTCTGCGTCAATTGTAGTCAGTATGCGGGCGGTATTATAACGACGGGTTCCGGGCTATTTGTATTAACCGACATTTTTGAAACTTTACACCAGAGCAGTTTAAAGTTTTGATTTTTAGAAAAAAAATAATAACTTTAGCAAATCGCATTATTTTTTTAAAAAGAAGGATATTATTGTTTTTATAACATATTCCCCATAATCAGATTTTTTTTCTTTCTAATATTCCTATTTTTAACGAAGATAAATGTCGCTTAATACAAAATGACCCATATTTTACTTTTTTTCGTTCCAGGCTAAATGACTTAACCCCCTATGATTATTGTTTCATATTCCAGGCTAAATGACTAAACCGCCTAGGTTTATTATTTCTTGTTCCAAGCTAAATGACTTAACCGCCTAGGTTCATTATTTCTTGTTCCAAGCTAAATGACTTAACCGCCTAGGCATGCAAATAATGGCTGTAAGCTAAGTGCTTTAATCAAAGAGTTGGTCATATTTCAAACCTAAGCTAATTGATTTAAATACCATATCTTAAACTTATTAATCTAAGGCTAATTAGTTAATGCAACAGATTTTTTTTTTAATAAATTGTTTGTAATCATACTTGAATAATGAAGTTTGAACATTGATAAATTAAAAGGTACATACATAGGGTGTACCTACCTATCTTGCCACGTGCTTTTAAAAACACAAGTAACTCGCTCTTTTCAGCATTATACCTGAGTCCTTGAGCCACCACATAACTCTTACAAATTCGCAGAAGGCACCTGAGAGCACTGATCGAAGGACTCAGCAACATCATATCGTCCGCGTAGCTGATATTATTAATACAAAGCCCATCAATGTGACATCCGACATTTGTGTTGCTGAGTTCAACGATCAGCTGATTTATGTACAAATTAAAGAGGCGAGGTGAGGTTATTCCCCCCTGCCTCACCCCGCATTTCAATCGGTACTCCTCAGATAGTACCCCCGACCACTTTACATGGTTAGTCTGGTTTTGATACCAGTACCTGAGCAAAGATGTTACTGCACTGTCTACATCAGTTTCCCGGTACAGCTTATCCCATAGAATGTCATAAGACACCAGGTCAAAATGTCTTCGATAAATCGAGGAAGCAAGCATTGACCGGTGTCTTCCTATCTGCATAGTACTGGACGGTCCGCTTGAGACACAAAATGGCAGTTTCTGTCGATAGACTGGGCCTAAAGCCAAATTGTGCGTCATGCAATTTTATGGGACTGGCCATATGTGTATCAAACAGACAGTCCAGCACCTTAGCTGTAATAGTAGCCAGGGAAATTGGCCTATAATTCGACAGATCTGCCACATTCCCCGTTTTATTCTTCACTATCGTGACAACAATGGTTTTCATAAGATCATTCGGTAGGTATGAGTGTTTTAAGCACAACGAATTAAACATAGCCAACACCCTCGGCAAGTGAACAGCCGCATACCGTAGGTGTTCAACGCTGAGGTGATCATGTCCCGGAGACTTACCCCTTACCATGTTTTTGATGACATTTGCAACTTCTCTGCCAGAGAACAGTAATGGGGAAGTCCTCTCAGCGCTGGACACACACGGTGACGCAGAAGAACTAAGGTTCCGTGGCGGATCAACTTGGTAGTGATTCATGAACATGTTCGCTATAGACAAGGGGTTGCAATTACCTGCCACGCTCACAGGGAGGCCCTGCTTGGGGTTCATATTATTAGTATTTTTCCAAAATTTGCTGAAATCTTTTTTCTTATGATGTTCGGCTATTATGTCCATCTTGATTTGCATTTGATTATTACGACACCATTTTATTTTAGATTTAAAAACTTTTCGAGTTTCCCGCATTTTATCAAAGACTTTCCCTGAAATCGGATTCCCACATAAACACCACATTTGAAACGCGAGCCGAGCCTCGCTGTGAGCGGATTTAACATGTTTATTCCACCCTGTCAAAGGTTTGTGCTTATTTTTCTTAATAAATATATAACTACGTTTAGCAGACATTGTCAATATACTAATTATGTTCCTGTACATATCATCTAAAATAGATCTGTGATTTAGGTCCCCACAGGTTGATTCTGCACAGCTACATAATTCCGGGGGAAAATCTATTTTACGCAAAGCGGAGTGACATAACTCTTCATACAATTTTATTTGGTTTAAGTCCCTTTCCCCCCATAAAACATTGTTTACACTCGCATTCGGTAGTACAGTACAATATCAGGTTCAATTATGTTTAAATCACAGTCCATTTGTAAAGGCAAATGATCAGACCAAAAACTATCATGCAATATTGTGCGACGCGCGGCTTCAGTCACGAGTGTCACGACGTAATGGTCGAGCCACCGTTTGCACCCGTGCGCTTCACTCACAAAAGTAAATGAATCTAGCGGTAGGAGTTCAATATCCGCGCAAGTCCAATATTGTTAATTACAAAATTTTTACAACTCATGGCTAAACAATTCATTACTGTGCGCATTGTAGTCTCCTAACATTAACACAGATTGGATATTCCTATCTTCTATAGGTAATTGCATTCATTTCACTTAAGCAGTCCGTAAATTCAATTAAGTTATCATTACAGTCAGTAGGCATATAAACCGAAAATACTAGTATTTCTTGTTCACACAATTGCACTGTTATAGCTGTAAGACGAACACTATTGCAAGGTACAACAGACACCGATGAAAATAAACTTTTCCTCCACAGCAGTGCTACTCCTCCGTAAGGTCTCCCTCGAAGTACACCAACCAATGTATCTACCGCAGAGGTCCCGGTGAAAGCAAAATCGTCATGTATACTGCCAAGAAATGCCAAATCGTGAGGCATCAACCAAGTTTCTTGCAAAGCTATTATGTCACCCGATACACACAGCCGCCTTATTAGGCGGCTGTGTGTATCGGGTGACATAATAATGTTTAATTCGTTGTGTTTAAAACACTCCTACCTACCGAATGATCTTATGAAAACCATAGTTGTCCCGATAGTGAAGAATAAAACGGGGAATGTGGCAGATCTGTCGAATTATAGGCCAATTTCCCTGGCTACTATTACAGCTAAGGTGCTGGACTGTCTGTTTGATACACATATGGCCAGTCCCATAAAATTGCATGACGCACAATTTGGCTTTAGGCCCAGTCTATCGACAGAAACTGCCATTTTGTGTCTCAAGCGGACCGTCCAGTACTATGCAGATAGGAAGACACCGGTCAATGCTTGCTTCCTCGATTTATCGAAGACATTTGACCTGGTGTCTTATGACATTCTATGGGATAAGCTGTACCGGGAAACTGATGTAGACAGTGCAGTAACATTTTTGCTCAGGTACTGGTATCAAAACCAGACTAACCATGTAAAGTGGTCGGGGTACTATCTGAGGAGTACCGATTGAAATGCGGGGTGAAGCAGGGGGAATAACCTCACCTCGCCTCTTTAATTTGTACATAAATCAGCTGATCGTTGAACTCAGCAACACAAATGTCGGGTGTCACATTGATGGGCTTTGTATTAATAATATCAGCTACGCGGACGATATAAAATTTTGATTGTATGTGTATACTATTCTTAGTCCGTTTAAGATAAACTGTTTGAAGTACTAGAACTATACTTTTGTTATAACTGAAACGACACTGCAAATCAAATATTGAATAAAAAAAATAGGTTTAACCATAATCTTTAAATGTTTACTGTTGAAATCCTAAATAGTTCATGCGACCGACATATCATTATCTACTGCAAGCTAAATGGTTGAAGTGACAACATCTAACATTTCATGTACAGAGCTAAATGTATGGATCGACACTGGGTATGAATTTAACAAAGAGGCTAAATGTATTAAACGACATTCTTGTATATTTATAAGGTAAAGCTAATTGTATTAAACGACACTGGATAAGAATTTAACAAAGAGGCTAATTGTATGAAGCCACATTTCTATATATTTATAAAGCCAGGCTAAATGCTTTAACGTACGTTGCCTGTAAATTGTTGCTCCAGGAAAAAAAGTTTAAACGACTGCCTGGTATTTGGTAGTTAGCTTAAGTACACAGTTCCTAAATTTGTCAATATTTTGTGTCGCTTCATACATTGCAGTCCAAAATGGGCCCAAAAATGCGGTTGTATTAAGCGACAAAAAAGTGCTCCGATCGTCACCAAACCCAGCTCAAATGACGCAGAAAAATTCGCTGATTCCAAATATGTATAAAAGTCTATATCGCTCAGAGTGTCGCTTAATACAATTAGCCCGGAACCCCTCGATATGGAGATTTAAATAATGGTTCAATATGTAGATGGAAAAATTGCAAACATGGAAATAATACTAAATATAGGGATGATAAACACAGAATTGGAAATATTAATCAATAAACCAACTCAGCCCTTCAGTAGAATTTCACTGTACCTCAACAAGTACCCGGTCTGCCGCTTTTTGCACAAGTATAGTATTTATGTGTCAGCTGCCTTTTTTGTGATATTTCTCGACGGCTTGTGAAGGCAAGTCAGAGGCCCATGGGCGGCTTTAAAACTGTGACACCAGGTTAGTGACTAACCATACAAAAAGAAGAAGAAGAAAATTCAAAATTCAAAAGTCATTTATTCAAATTAGGCTGAGAATCAGCACTTTTCGAACGTCAAAATTACATAAGATAGTCCCCCAAAAACGCCCGCCCTTCACCACTTCCTAGTGCTTTTGCTGGAGAGAAGAAGTGGCGCAACAAACTCCCCAGCAGCACAGCTGTCTGTTCAGTTAGAAAAAAAACTTGATTCTTTACAATAGTATGCAAATAATTTACATTACTCAACACAAAACATTCAATAAAATATATGCCATAATGACAGCTAGCACGCGCCAATGTACCAACAAAAAAAAATATCGAAATCTAAACTCAAGCAAAAATAAAAACTAAAAACGTAAACAGAACTTAATACCCGAATTATAAAGCCTCCAGGCATAAAGGGCGTGCCCGCTTACATAAGAACTAAGAAGCTGTCTTTATTAGGTTGTTAGGAATATATAGCACACTGAAATGTGGTATTTACTAGTTTATTGAAATAAACATATTGATAAAGCACAAACTAAAATATCGATGATCACAACACAAATGAAAATAGACGCCCTCCAGCCTGAGTGACATCGCAAGGAGAACCAACGGCACGCTTGTCCAGCGACTATTTGATGGACACCCAACTGATTGTTTTGTTCTAAATCAGTTTAGTGGCAACAATTAAAATTCCACGATGAAGCGAATTTCTAACAATAGAGCATTCTTGCGTTCCTCCAGCGCCCTTGAGGGAATAACTCTGGACAACAGAAAATCGACTTTTTACTACCTATGCTTTAAAGCCGCGTCCCCACTAGGGCCGCGCGGCTTGGCCTCACGGAGCCGTGCGGCGCGGCCCTAGTGGGGATGCGGCTTTACGAATCAAGACATAGAGGGGGTATTCTGAAAGTTCATTTCGAATTTCATTCAAATTACTGCACAAATTCGAAAGAAAACTCACTTGTTGATGTGTCATCTTTCCTCTCGCTTTCCTGCAGTCACAGAACATTATACCCTGACCTGCAATCTGTGGGAGTGATTTCGTGAAAAGGGACGGAAGTCTGTAACAGGAAGCCGGGGAAGCGCGCGTTATTTGATTCGACCAATGAGCGCGCGCGGTGCTAGAGTTGGTGTCAGATACGACCTTGACGAAGCCCCCGCCCCCTTACCCCTTTAATATTGCTTATTACCAAAGTGAGTAATACTGTAATGCTCCCTTTTTTTTAAGTATCGCGGATTCACATCTGGAACTCGTTCGAATTTCAAAAAACACTACATATTCAGTTGTTTTACACGAGAAGAAACGAAAACAAAATGCAAGAGTCAACGACTCCTCGCGATTACAGCAAGTCGATTTCTTGTTAGATAAACATTATTATTAAACCAATAAGTACCTATAGATATATATGTACACGCATTATTTACTTAGTTGTAGAATACCGCAGGTTGCCAAGAAATACACAGACTAAACATAGTGTATATCTTTCAAACAATCTTGTGAATGCTATCTCATTATGTTAAACTATGGAGTAAGCGATACGACACAATCTGCAATTATTTAGTTAAACACATGCTAGGAATAATAAAAGCTTTTCCAATAAGTACTTGAATTGCAGTATCACTAAAATAATCCTTATAGCCTAATTACTCTGTGCAAGAAAATGAAACGATTTGCGATTTGGAAAACACGAAAACCTTCACGAGAATTAAACGGTACAGTAATTATTATTAGCTGCTGATGCAGAGACGGTCAGCGGTTTTTCTCTCAAATGGTTTAGTTTGTTGTGGCAACATTTATTACTGAAGCTTTTTGTGTAGATATTTATTGTTCAAGCTTTGTGTGTAGATATTTATTTTTACTGGCAATAAAATGAGCACTTAGCAAAATATATACTGACAGCAAACTATGCGTGATCAGCGTGAACAAAAACGTTCTTTAATAATAATTATCATTTTATAAACTTTTTTAAATAATTTATGGGTTCTTAATATAATTTAATATGAATTCCATTTCAATTTTACTATAAATTATGTCAAAATGGTTTACGATTTCTTTAAAATGGTTCTTTATCAAGCATAAAAGTGCCACAATGAACTTAATGTTGTGCACTAGAACGCATATTATGACGAGAATTGAGCATAAAATTCATGATTACTGAAACGAGATAATTCCATAGAATTATCGGTGTTAAAAGCTTATTTTATTGCAACTAATTTTCTATAAACTACACTTTGCTATAAAACGTTCAGGTCTCTTTTATGTGCACGTCTTATTATTGTGAAGATTTTCGCAAGAAGTCTATTAAAAACCATATTATTTTAGTTACTTACATTATTATAAAGGTTTTCATGGAAATAATAATAGTAACCTACTTAAGGTCGATTGAGACTAAGTATGTCTTTCGTTCCGCAATACAGAGTTTCTGTTCATAAACGTTTACAGATTCTTTGAAAAAGACGATTTATAAAGTGCATTCACACTATTGATTTCGCTTTAATACTATCTCTTAGAAAAACATTTTTAAGTAGACAGATCGGAAATTGCAAAGAAGTATTCGCGGCGAAAGAGGACCTCTTTAGTAGAACTCAATCAATATACTTTTATCCGAAACATTTTTTTATTGAGAACGCGGACTTACGTGCCTTTTAAAACGTCAATAAAAACACTTATTTCAACACGAAGCTTGAAGGTTGTCGCCTTACGAGCGTCGAGCGGTTGGACAGAAGTTTAGTCAAATACTGAACATTACTCAAGCTAAAACGTCAATCAAACATTAATAGCTGACAGCAGAACTGTCCGTTAAAACATTGCATGGCATTGTTACATGTTTTAGTTGCATTCTGAAATTGTTGACTAACATTTGTTGTTAAAAATGTTTAAGACTGAAAAACATACTTAACAAATAAACATTTAGTTAAAGCTTTGAAAACAAAACAGAGAATAAGAGTAAAGTTATAAAAGGAGTGATATACTTTGCTCATCGCAATGTCGATATTCCTTGGACAAGAAAAATCTCTTAACCCAGGCTATTAGAGTTTACTCTTAGACAACAATAAAGACTTCTACAGTTGGCTGGAATGGACTGTGCCCAAATATATTTAGTGTCCGCTACACACTAAGTATATTTGAGTACATTCCATTTATACCGCCACATACAATACGCA
Source organism: Conistra vaccinii (assembly GCA_948150665.1). Taxonomy (NCBI): domain Eukaryota; kingdom Metazoa; phylum Arthropoda; class Insecta; order Lepidoptera; family Noctuidae; genus Conistra; species Conistra vaccinii. The sequence continues at coordinate 11,279,484 of OX411327.1, read as the reverse complement.
GCAAAAGCAAGACGTCACACAAATCCTGCATCGCGCAATATGTCGTTCGCGCATATACATAACTGCGCGTAAGTTGCTTTCGGATAGTCGGTGGTTTCGTTGAGTCGGATATGTATTATTAAAGACTATCCGAAATCAACTTACGGGCAGTTACCCGCCAGACATCACACCCGTCTGGTCGGAGGATCCTCCCTTTTCTAAGGTGGATGAGTGAACTTTAGACCCTGTTCCTCATACCTCTAAAAGTGTAACCTAACGTACATCTGGGTACCTACATTAGCACGCGTAGCATGACAACTATAGAAACGGGTTTTCTACGGTTTCTGTCGACGGAAGAATAGACAAAATGACAGATAGACAATCACAATCTGTCATTTTGTCTATTCTTTTTATTTTTTGAAGTGAAAAATTCTTTAGCGGCGTTGTGCATTTTTTTCGGATGGGTAGAAAATGTTAAACTCGCGTCAGAACGTGACCGTAAGATCCGTTGCCTAGCAACCGACAAAGTAAATATCAAAATAAATAGTCTTTGACATTACGTAAAGATTGCGAGGTAAGAAATTTTACCCATATTGATGGGTAAAATAAAGCAGTCAAAATATACTTCATGATTTTTTTTTAAATTAATTGAATTATTTTAGTTAAACTATATTTTGAAAATAAATAAATATACTACTGTACTGTACTGTACTTTTATACTGATAAATAAAGCAATTCGTGCGAAATTATTCCCTAACCATTCCAAAAAAATCAAAAATGCACAACGTTAATGTTCAAGTTTTCACTTCTGCCGGCACTCCCGGAGTGCAACCCGTTGTTTTTTTTTTAACGCCTTTCTATTGTGGTCATGCTAACCACAATGCTAACAATACAAAGAGAGCCTGTTGGAGAAACACTTTGTTCTACATTTGGACAGTATATGGTGGACAACAAACAAAATAGACCTGTCGTGTTCGATACGGTGAAAAACATCTTAAATAAAATAGACATACTCCAAATCCTACATATTTCACACATAAACCCACTAACCTCGGATATAACGTTCCTATCAGGAAATGAAAGAAAAACATGATCATCCCTTTGAATGTCACCTGTCATCACACACGTCCTAAGTCAACTAAGGGAAATGGGGTCCGTGTGTCCCACATGATGTTTGCGTCAACGGCTAACCAAACTGAACCCTAGCCTGAATTGAATAATATATGCCAAGTTTGTGAAAAGAGATTGTTTAGGAACGTAACGTTAAGGTATAAGTTTAACGTAGGTATGTCTATAATTTTAAATCTAAAGCGACACTAATTATTTAATATACATACTAACGACCCACGGTTTCCCTTCGCACGGTTTTTACCTAACAAAGTATCGATATTTCTCTCTAAATGTTGGTGGAATCCGCATCAAACTACGTTGAGTAATTTAGAAGAATGATGCGTCCACAAAAACAGCCACAGTCCACGAAACGCGAATTTTATTTATAATGTATAGATAAAGACATAACATAACATCACGCCTGTAATCCCCAAAGGGTTAAGCAGAGATGTATCTATCGAACATGTAATAGGGGACGAGCCTATTGTCATCAACCGGGCACAAATCCACACAATGTATAGATTAATATTGTGTACTACAGGTAAAAGGTATTCCAGGCGTGATAATTCTGAGGGCTTAGTAGTGCGAGTTTCATTTAACCTTCTCGATCAAACGCATGGAGCGCGTTCGGCGTTCCGATTGGCCCTTCACCGGTGAAGGCCGGCCGGCTGCCAATCGGAGCGCCAAACGCGGTCGATGCGTTTGATCGAGATGGTAAAATCAAACTCACACTAAGCCCTCTGTTCATGTTATGTATAGATTTAAGTCCAGTAGGTTCCAATAGCAAGTACGACTTTCAATCTGTTGAGCGTTCTGTAATCGATCCCCTGAAAACTTACGTCAATTTTAGATAGTTAATTGATTCAGACGTGTCTTTGTGGAAATCCATTATAAAATACAATAAACGACGTATATTTAGTAACCTAATCCGCTTAACTGTTCTTAGGGTCGTTCCGCGGCGGAACGCTCCGTCGCGTCATATTTCTATGGACGTAACGTTCGGCTGATGTGTCATACTCATAGGTAACTTGAAAAACATTAGGAGCGTATTCAACTGAACGTTCCGCCGCGGAACGTTCGGCAGGAGTGGCCCGACCCTTAAAGAGTCATATAGAACCCTGTAAGAAATCGACGCGTTGATCACCTCTCAACAAGGCATCCTCAGTATGACTTGTGGTAGGTATGACGATTGATTCAACTGCGCCGAATGCAGAAAACTCTGCGTTCGGCGGTTGGCGTGGCAACACGTCGTGTCCGGATTCACAACCAGTCAATCATTATCCTGAGGATACCTCGTTGAGAGGTGAAACACGTGTCGATTTGTTACAGGGTTCTTTATGACTCTTTAAGAACAGTAAAGCGGATTAGGTTTAAGATCAGTAAAGCGGATTAGGTTACTAACTATACGTCGTCTATTCTATTTTACGTTAATTTTACCTGGGTGATAGTTCTATCCAAGTAGGTCAAATACCAAGTAGGTCTTAAGAAATGAATTGAAAAGATGAAATGATTTAATTTTTCTGTAAAATGGTTTGTACAGTTTTATTTATTTTATTTATTAATAGGTTGGCCTACAACTGTTTACACATTACATTTCGTTTAAAAATACATGATTTATACATTTATAAGTGCAACAGTTATTTACAGGCTAACACCACATGCACTATATACCCAAGTATTTAATTTTACATTATTTTATTATGCTAAGCTAATCTGGTAATATAACAACAATCAAAATTCCAATTAAATTAATTTAAATAAAACAAAAAATATGTGCTTAAAATAAAATAAAAAAATATCACATAAATTAGTAATAATTAATAAATTAAATTAAAATTAAATATTTGGTTTACAAATTAAAAATTAAATGCAATATGGTTGAATTAGTAAAAATGATTAAATTTCCAATTCAGAGTATGCCTAGGTTGTGCGAGTAGTATTAATAATTAATTTACAAAATTTCCCTATGCTATCGTGGTGTACATCGATTGATCGATCAGGTCACTACAGCTGTTAAGGATTTTGCACATTCGCGGTATAGGTGAGTTAGCACCTAGGACAGTTTTACGCAAGGGTTTTAGGTTTAAGTATCATCATTATGGAGAAGTAAGTTTATTATAACTAAGTATAATTATATTGTTTTGCGACAAATACTTACACAAAATATTTGAATGAGAATGAATTTACTAGGGATGCATCCGATACCGATACCGATATATCGGCGATACTTGAAGTTTGTTAGATATATCGGCATCGACGATATTTTTATGGCCGATACTTTTCAAAATTCGCGCTTTAAAAATGTAATGTAAGCACGCGTATTGTCTCGTCTTATTTCGTTGGAAACGAGGCACGAACTAACTATGCTCGGGGAAACCCCGCGCTTTATTCAGTGTCTTGTTTCGCCCGCCCACTTTGGCCTCGCAGTCCTTGCACTCGCTTAACTATCCCATTTCGCTAGGTTGACTGTTGTCGTGCGTCTAATCTCAACCTGTCTACGGTTTTATTAAGTTTGTCCTGTTATTTGTTCTTTTTATATTAATAAAAAAAAATAACCTGCTTTGTGTTTTATTTATGTTACCTTCATTTTTGATTTCAATAAGCGTATCGGTATCGGTATCGGTATCGCCGATATTTTTATAAGAGTATCGGTATCGGTATCGTATCGGCAAAAAGGCGTATCGAAGCATCCCTAGAATTTACTGCTTGAATACCTCCTGCTCAGTTTCCCATGCTTATTATTTTATCATATATCAACAAAACTGATTTATTTTCAAACTTTCATATTTTTTATTTAATGTTTGTTTTGGAGGAAACATAAAATACAATGACCATTTCAAAATATTTTAACTGCCCAACGTGTGTGTTTTCCCATCAATGAGTTCCAATTCCGGCAATTGTCATAAATCAAAATAAAGCATTGCGTAAACAAAGCTAATGAAAGAAACTTCTGTTTCTGCTTTGGGCACTAAAACCAAATAAGCATTCGAATACATTTTCCAACTTTGGAAGGCTTATGTGCTAAGCGGGAAGTGCGGGAACCGTGTTACACAAAAGTGGGTTAACGCTAACAAAGTCACGGGCATCGAAATGCTGGTGCTAATGCTTTTTCTCAGAATACACCTGCAGAACATCGTAGGTAATCTTGACGTCAGCTTACCTACAATTTCCGCGAGATTCCACATTCAAACAAATACGCCAGAAATGCGGTATATAAACACAATCGTAAATCTCGAAAGAATGCAAAATATTTTGAATTGGCGTTTTAAGACTTTTAACAGTCGGAAATATCTTGGTTTAGTGCGGAATGGTATGTGCCGCCTGAATGTATTTTAAAACTTCCCTCAAAAACTGTTTATTTGTCCTGTACAATGCGTCATAATATCGCTCACGTTACGCGGACTTTGATTCGCATTTTTTACATGAATCAACTCGACGTTTTATGTTTCGCATAAATTATATCTTAGCTAAATCCACCGCATGAATGGGGAATATCGAATTAGCAATGCAAGATACATTATAGATTACAAAATTACTGTACAATGTACAACAGAACGCTGATCACTTAATTTGAGAGATTATCGTAGGCCTCTAGCGCCGTTTATAGGTACTTAAACGAGCCAAACATTGCGAAATACGTGGTGTGTTATTTTGCATCTCACTTGTTTCCAATTGATGTCATTTGCCCTTAAATAAACATCAACTTTATATAAGTGTAAATAAAGTTGATTTTAGACTGACTAGTACTGTTGAAAAAGGCACAAAATATTTTAAGTTTTGGGCAAACTGAATCTTGTGTGTATTTCAGTTGTTTTTCCTAAAACTCGTGTTTGTTTACATGTTTGGCAAATAAATTGTGTGTTTTTAAAGTACTAACTACTGTCCGCAACTTCGTCCACGTAATATTTCTTGTTCCTCCGACCTATCGCTTGGCGACGCATTGCCCGCCCTCGCTTACTTCGTTTTCGCTACGCAATCTTTCTGACTTTTTCCGTTTTTTTTCTAGAACCCTTAGGGTCTTACCACGGTGGTAAATACTTTATAACCTCTCTGAAGAATTGGGCTATCAAATACAAAAATAATTTTTCAAATCCGACTTGTAGTTTCAGAGATATTATATTAAATATAGTTAATAATATAATAAAGAAGTAAAATTTGTTTGTTTGTTTGTATGTAGGAGGTAGGTAATCTCCGAAACTAACAGTCAGATCTGAAAAATTATTTTTGCATTGGATAGCCCAATTCTTATGGAAGGTTATAGGCTCACGAACGAAGTCGCGGGCAGAAGCTAGTATTAAGTATAGATAAAGTAAACTGATAGAATAGGGAAGGCTCCTGAGTTGTGAACATCGTAAATACTACTTAACTCTGATTTAAATCCGGATTATTATTATTCGTACAGTTTACTCGTGCTACTGCTTTTCGCCACAGTAATAAAGTAAACGTTATTTATTTGCAAGAAACTGTAAATAATCGGCATTAGGAGATCGACGCCGTATTGGGTATTGTCCTGGTATCGGATGGCGTTCCGAGGCTGTTGTCAAAATAAATTATTGCGAGGCGATTTATATGCAGTATCTGGGAGTATTTATTATGCTGAACAATACACGTTTGATTGTAAATTGTAATTAAAAATTCCTGTAGGTAGTAAACACGTGCTCATTAGCGTATATTCAATGCCAACGTACTCCTCTGTTTTTCCCTGGTTAATTATACTAGAGAAAATATTTTTCATTTTATTTACAATATATTCATATTCATTATCTTTATTTGCATTCCATAATGTAGGTATAAAGGTGTTACAATGTCATATTATAATTGGTATCTATGTATGTATGAATGTATAAATACGACTAACTTGGTGTCATGTATGTATTCGTTTATTGTTTAATATGCTTTTTTAATTAATATTTACTTGATCTTATTTATAAATGTCGTATCGCTGATTGCATCTTTTATGCCAATATAATGTATAATAATGTAATGTATTTGTGTATGTGTGTGTGTATTTATTATAATGTATGCCATGTCCCTTTGATTTGTTTTTGGTGTACTTAAATGAATAAAAATAAATGAAAAAGAAGCCAAACATACGAACATGGGAGTGGTAGATGTACTCGTAGATTATATTATAGTAAAACAATATCTGCTCTAGTGTCCTCCCAGGGATAAAACAGAGAAATACGTTTGTAGAGTAGTCTATAATCCCTCAAATTGCTTAGCACTATCCTCCGGTATATCGAAAATACTGCAGCATTCATTTTGAAATAAAAAGAGGCTATAATGAGGAGTAATGTAAAGTACTAAGTATACTTGACGAAAACACGATTACATAAACATTTACCAACCCATACTGGGTCCGCGTGGTAGATTACAGCTACACTCTCTCACAGAGAGGACGCCTGTGTCCCAGCAGTGGGAACATTATAGGCTGATTATGATAATGATGATTAAAAAAATACTTCTTTATTTTATTTTAATTACAATTATTTTCACCGTAAAAAGAAATAGCCTTAACTATCGGCGCCTTGGAGCCTTCTTCCCGCCGCTCAGCCTCGCTGTCACTCAGTCCGCAAGCTCAAGTGTGCGAGCGAGATAAACGGTGAATTTGAGCTGAGGTAAGAACTTTTAAGAACTAAATATAAATATGCTCAGGAAAATTGATTGTACTTATAACAAATTATCTGTCAATTTGCCGTCATTACATACATCTGTCAAAGAATGGCGGTGTGGTGATTTTTGATTGAATATTCGGACACTTTTTCCAGCTATCGAATAAACGAAATACACAGTAACATTCTGCTGCACTATTAATTTATTTTTCTCCTTTTATCTTTATTAAAGTCAAGAACAGAAGGCGATTCGAAGCCATTTCTTGGGTTTTCTTTTTTCTTCTGCTCTCAGTAAGACAAGATATTACTGCGGAGCAAGAGTAACTAGGCTGACATCTAACCCTGCATCGCTACTATCTCAAAAGATCGCGCTAAAAGCATAAAAAACAAAGGTACAAACCAAAAAAAAAAAACAATTAATCTGTCACTAATCATTTACAATAATAATATAACACGATTCAGACAAATGGCACAAGTTTAAACACGATTTGATTTTGATTAATGTAATTCGTAACAACCTCTGATCGTGGCACAGACAAAGTGAATGTTTAAGTCGATACTTATCTTGTAATTTGACAGCTGTCAATCTTAATACAACAATACACCAATTGAGTTTGTAAGCACTTGTTATCTGCGTATGAGTGTACAAATAATGGTTTATTGCTGTTGCTATTCTGTTGTACTTGTAGCTGCTTGAGTGTTTGTGATTTTCACTCTAACTTATTACATTACCTACAAGTATTAGAAAAGGTTACAAAGATTAAAAAAAAAATACACTTCGAGCCTTTCAGGCTGATAACAAAAGCATAAAACTTTTGTATCAACCGTAATACTTATTTTTTACAACTGAACATTATAACAAAAATAACCGAATCCGTATTTAAAACTTAGATAGTTTTATGCCGTCTGAAAAACGTATAAAAATTCGTACATGTTAACCCAAATGCCTTCTAAATAAACTCGTAACGAAACAACCCCACACGTACAGAACTAACCGAAAAATTCAGTTTATCTGTTCAGCAAAATAGTGTCTATAAAAACTGAAGAGGTCTTGAAAGACAATAAATGTTCTACGTGCTTCGGTAAGAACCTTTCTTCTGCCAACTTTGCCTCTTAAACATGACACCCTTTCATCTTGCGGGAGAATACGGACAGCTACGTAATAAAAGTTTTATAGCTTACTGGAGTACCATAGATTGATTTGTAGAACAACTATAAATGTTTAAATTGACATTAATTGAAATACAATTATGTCGTCGAATGACAGGCCCCTCTGACTATTATAGATTTTATTGCTACCACGCAGATCTGTATAAGAGGTTGGGGGTCTGATCTTGGATTTGTAACCGTTCTTGAAAGAAGAATGGTAATAGTGTTTTTCTTTTATAAAATAAAGTTACTGCCTCGATGGTTCAGTGGTGGAAGACGCTACTGTAGGGTATTAGTTTAGGTTCCCTAATCGGGCAATGTCTCGTAGATTTATCCATTGAGAATTTTCTTTAGGTATCAAATAGTCCGGATAATGGATTTGTGAACTGTTTACTGCAGCTTCCATTTGTCATGCCACCAACGCAATAGAAGTCAAAATCGGTTGAACGGACTGTAAAAAAGGTTTGTTTAAATGTCTAATCTTATTTCAAATGGATTTTATAGACTTATTTCTGTCCAAATGACAGGCAATGAAAGGTTCAGGCTATTTCAAGAAAGACAAGTGTATTTATGTAAATTGTGTTTTGTACCTACCAATAAAAATTAATTATTTAACTAAAAAAAAAAGAAAAAGTAAAGCGCCTGACAAATAAATAACGTAGTTACCTATTGGGAGTAACCACCATAGTAATCGTAATCACTTCAATATGTACAAAAACATTATATTAAAATCCTTGGGAGAATTTAAACGATTTCTTGATAAAAAACGATAACACATCTAACATTTTATGTACAGAAATAGCCTCATTTTACCTCTAAACCGACCCTCTTTCTGTTAGTAGAATAACTAGTTCGCTACATTCAGTTATTTGCAATGTATGACAAATGCATAATTTGATTAGATAACAAAATGCCTCGGAATGTACATAGTGGTGTCTCATTAGGCGGCTTGATATCACAGGTATGCCAAAATATTTACCCTGTTCAGCTGAAACTGAAACTATCACATATTTGAATAAATCACTTTATTAATTTACTGTTTCATTTTGTTTATTTTCATACTGAAGGAACCACATACTTTAACAATATACCACAACCTTTTTGTGTTTCTATCACAGGCTCGTGCCTTCTCTGTATGAGAAGATGCCCAACAGTGGGACAATAATAAGCTGGTATTATTAATATTACTTATACCACAGCCTAGAAGGGTTGAGAGACCACGGGATTATTTCAATAGTATGGACAGCAGCGACCCAATTACAGCCATCAAGGCACTCTTCCCAGTTCACGTCTAACGTAGACGTGACCTCTACGCGTTGACAACGCGGTGTCTACACGGGTGTCTACGTGGCATCTACCAAAGCTGCAAAGGTGGGTTGACAACTGTAGTCACCAATAAATCTATCAAACATGATGATTGTTCTCACATACAGGGTGTACAGTGAGCAGTGGTGGCCCAGTGGTAACGGCCCCGACTTACGAGTTGTAGGTCGTGGGTTTGAACCTCAGCAGGCGCTTTACTTTGTGTAAATAATTTCATCACCACTGCTCTCAAAACGGTGAAGGAAAACATCGTGAGGAAACCGACATGTCTTAAAATCAAAAATTCGAAGACATGCAACATCTAACAACCCGCACTGGGCCCGCGTGATACATTACAACCCACTCCCTCTCACAGAGAGGAGGCCTGTGTCCCAGCAGTGGGGACATTAATAGGCTGATGATGATGATGATGACAGGGTGTACGGGTCGAGCAAACAGTTACAGCATGAATTTAGCATATGATTCTAAATCCCCTCAAAAGAAATAAAAAACCAAGACGTAGCGCTGGCTGTCAACAGTGACGTGAAGCCGGTTTCGTAAACATGTGTGCACTCTGCATGGTGTAGTCTCATTGTAAATGGCTGTAAATGTGTGCGTGTGAGCGTGTATTCATAGAGCGGAGGGGTAGTTTTGGCATGCTTCACTGTATTGTCCACAGCGCTCTATCTTGATTTTTTATTTGGTCTGAGCCCCCAGCATTAAAATCTTTCGTCGGATATTAACAAGCAAGAATAATGTACTTAGGACTTTGAAATATCTTGATTTAAAACAGTATCCTTGCAGTTTCTTGCCCGTTGTTCTCCATAGATCCCGTTTTGGAATGGGCAACTAGCTTCAACTTTCTGACTAACTGGGTAACTCCTGACAATTCAAAAGTGCTTGTAAATTTTATATGTAGTTTAATTGAAATAAATTCTTTGAGTTTTGAGTTTGTGTTGAGTGGTTATTAAGAGGATCATGTCCAGCAATGGAAGTTATACAGGGTTAGTTGTAAACACCAGCAACCTCTTAAGGGGTCATTATACTCATCATTATAAACAACTTTTATTATGGGACCAAACCTGAAATCGCGAAAAAAAAATTGCTGTTCCCTACATTTTGACAAGATATGAGAACATAAATGTAGGGAACAGCTGATTTTTTTTCGCGATTTTAATTTTAGTCCCATAGTGAAAGTTGTTCATAATGATGAGTACAATAACCCCTTAAGAGGTGGCTGGTGTTTTACAAATAACCCTATAAATGTTCATGTAGATTCATAATATTAAAGGATGAAGTAGGATCATAGACAATTTATAGCATTGCTAGAATGTAGGCATGTGTAATATTATTAGATCATAGGATCAGAAATCGCAGATCCCTTCTGTATATTAATTGCTTCATATTATTATTTAATATGCGGCGGTTAAACATGAAAAGATATCATTTAAAGTAATGCCTTGAATACATTTTCTTGGTATCACATTTACATTAAATAAACTTACTGTCTTGTTGGTCTAGTGGTTAGGTTAGCTAGCGCTAACCTAACCACTAGACCGCTAGCGCTACCTACTGCTGAGCATGAGGTCCGGGTTCGATTCCCGGGTCGGGAAAAGTGTTATTAGTTTTTCCATATGGAATTTTTCAGTAACAGTCCGGAGCCTGGAACTATGTGCGGTTGATGGCAATAGGCTCGCCCCCTATTACATGGGACTTAAACATAATTGACAAATGTGGGTGTACTATAGCTACACTTCTGTCTAATCCTTCGAAGAATATTAGCGTGATGTTATGAATAAACTTAAAAGCGCAAGAGTCGATTAATTCTACACCATAAAGTTTTTAATCAATCATAAACGATGAATATTATCTAATGGAAGTGTTACCTTGTATTCATTCGATTCTTTAGCATTAAGGCTTCTGTAGACTGGCTAAACACAGCCGACACCGGTTATTGTTATACCGTGAAGTTTCCTTAGACATTGTATTGTTCGTGTCGCGTCGCATGATAAGTTGCGCTGGTCTGCACAAGCCTTTATACATATCGAAATACTCACATAAGTACAAAGTAGAAACCTAGTGTGTAGTTTACTTATTAGCAGTGAAATAGCTATTTTATTATATTTGTTGAGCTGCCAAAAAGCTCATACATGATAATTAATTACTACGTTAATTGATTCAATTCCACAGATTATTGAGCTATACGTTTACACAATGACTACAACATGAAAATTCCGATGATGCTCCCTACGGTTGGCGCCAAGTGTTAGCGCATTGACCGAATATAATCGTCTGAATCATTGCGCACACGCATGCGGGGTTACTTAACATTCCTATCGGATGTTATTCACATAATTACTCAAATAAATCATTGATCTCATACTATGATCTATTTTTAATGCTTATGAACGAGAAAAGTCATGGTATCACTTTGTATCTATTAATAAATATAGGTTTATTATTTTAGGTATTTTGGTGATTGAGTTATTCACTTTCGATGGTTCCTAGGATGAGTAATAAAGGGTAAATTGATGAAAATAGCGCTCAATAGCGGGGCATAGGTACTAATTTTATAGGTACATTTTGTTTAGTATTATATTATAATAACATGGACTAATCAGTCTAGGTACCTTCATAAACAATTAAAATCGGAAGATTGGGCGTAACGTTTGAACTAGGAATAATTTGACCTCATGATCTGATAATTTAGTCTTATCAATTACTCAAATGCATATTATTTTAACCGACTTTACGATTAAATTCGCTACTGACCTAAATTCTTTAACAATTACACTAACTCTTCACAAATGAGGATTCGACTCAAAGCAAACTCAAACTCAAAGCATTTATTTCAAATAAACCAATTAAGTACAGGCACTTTTGAATTGTTAAGGGGTTGGTCAGGCAGAAAGATGAAGCTAGTTGTACTTGCCTATTCCAAAGCGTAGTAGGTTCGTACGGAGAAGAACGGGAAAGAAAACTCCACAGAAAATCTTTTAATTATTTATATAACAATAAGTAACTTCAGAATTTTCTGAAACGACCAATTGAAACCGAAGCGTGCTGAAACATAATTAAAAAAAAAATATCGCTCTAATGTGGCTTTCCATTAGTGCGATAATTTTTCGAAAATAAATCTTTTAGGAAAGTAAATAATATTACGCGATAATCGCAAAAAGTAACTTTATGTAAATGAGACCGTTTGAATCCCCGATGGAGTGAATAAATACAGACCTACATTTAAAAATGGGAATACATTAAATGCTCCATTTGACTTGAAAATGGCGCTCAATTTATCAGTGACTGGCACAAAAGAAAATACCAACAACCGCCAAAAACAAAAATGTTAAACAATCACAAGCATAACCTACGTCTTCGTGTATGTGAAAAGCTTTTCAATCAGAGTAGAAAGAGGTAGTGAGAAAAAATACACCATTGTACAAGAAATAACCTCTGAACAAAGTGTAAGCTACGTGTAAGTTTTGGTCAAATTCGTTAGGCTATTTTTGACCAAGGTCTCGAGTTCAGTGCTCGCTTGCCGTATACGGCGGTGGGAATACAAATAGATAGCTCTCACTGGAAGATACTGTAAGCAACTACGCTCTTCAACAACAAAACCAAACAACAAATATAAATCTGTTACCTAATTCGCGTGATTGTCTTATTAAATAATATTGTAGTCAAAACAAGAAACATAGAACAATAAAACACCGTATGTTTTGTTTTATTTTATTTTCACATTCCATAACATTTAGGCAGAGTACATTCCATTCAACATGACCAAATAAATATTTGTCTATTGAGCCCCCGCAAATATTTTTACATATTTTCGTCATCGATCACAAAAAGCCGACTCTGACATTCTAATACGCGCAAATAATATTATTATGAACGAACGAACATAATAATAGTAATTGTAACTTAATAATACATAAGTTACTCTTAATGTATTTATGAATCGTGTAATTTACATAATGCATTATCAATCATCGTCAATGGTGACATCTCCGAAATTAAGATTACGTAATTCTACGCGAAATTACTCTTAATGATATGGTCGATTAATGGATAATTATTTTATAAAAAACAGGTCGGTCATAATAATTAGGTATAAAACACGAAAAAATAATTAATGAAATGTGCGACATGCTATAAAATTATGTAACCTGAAATTCACAACATCGTTAATTTAAAATGTACTGTATTTTGTCTGTTGAACTTCAATAAAAGCTTCTTGATGAAGTCGTAAAAGTCCCACAATGGAATATGAAACAATCGTAACATGGCTCGAATCAAGAGTCACTGATCTTATGAATCATAAATTACAAGAAGGCGTTAATGTACCAATGTGTGCACATTGTAAACACGCGTGAAAAATTCCACTTCTAGATTAATCTTTACATCCGCGGTATCTGTGAAAATGTACGTATTACGTCCGTGGGTACACAGCACATGATTTATGGGCGAATCAACCGGCTGTTTGCTGAACCTTTTAAGGGAAATCTTCTTCTTTGTTGTCACCGCGAAGAGCGGCGTATCAATAAACTTCGATGAAATAACAAGTATTATTTCTCGCTTATGGATGCCTACCGCCACGATTTGTTAATATGGTAAATTACAATTTATTTTGTTGACAACGTTTTTGTTTGGATTTCGATATGTTTTACAAAAGAAAATGAATTACCTCATTAATCAGATTTGCCTTTTTTTCTACTTTCGTGTTTTAAGACCAAAACGATGTAGCAATAAGAAACACTGATGACTCATCAAGAGAGAATTTACGATGTGTGTAAATCGCGAATGCTTTAAAAAAAAACTTGAAAACGGAGGAATTAAAAACATGCGACATTGTGGGCAGGTCCACCAATTTTCTACCCACACATTTATTTATACTTTAATAGTTAATACATTCTACCAAAAACTGCTTGCCATTTTTACACTAACCAGCATTTTCAACTTGTGCCAAAATACAACTTAACCATGTTTGGTAAATGGTAAAGTTAAAGTTGAAAAATTCTCGTACATCGTCGTGGCAATTTGCCAGGCTATATTGCCTATTACTTGTGTGGTGCAACCCTTTCCCCGAGTTGACTTTGACCAATAGCGTGGAATGACACGCTGCAGATACGCTTTTCAAGCGAACTGACACATCAAAATGAAAATGGAATAAAATTTGTAACCTTTAAAATTAATCATATTTTTTCTTTGGAGTACTTACTAGAAATTTTCTTGTTTAATTTTAGGAGTGAATAAAAAAATTCGCGATGATTATCGCACAAACCGCTACAATAAAAATCCTTCCACGGATAAATTACTGTAATCACTATTACGCTTGAAAAACGGATTGGAGCTCACAATATTCTGTAATTAGCAGACAAGAAAATACTGCTGCATTATTTTACTTAAAAATCATATCTCTTCTAGCAGATTTTTTAGAATTGTCTTTTTCTTACAGAGTGCCAATATTGTACCTAAAGTCATTTCATTTATTTATTCATAAAAAAATTACAATGTAGTGTTTGAAAATTAAATAATATTATTGTAATTGAATGCAGAAAAACTAAATTGATTTTTATTTTTATTAAATCGATAAAATAAAATCGATCGATCCTTTTCTGTGTCAGAAAATTACACATAGGTAATTGTTTTCCTTAAAATACCATAACCCATAACTAAGAAAGAATTTACTACGTAATATCTGTTTATATACTCGTAAACATATACCAAACACGTGAATCGCATATTTTCGTCGATAAGCTTGTGATGCTAATTACCTGCGGGGAATGCACTGGGCTAACATCATTATCAGTTTGCCAAACTATTGCATAATAATTGTATTATAATAATGTGCTAATATTCGCCATATCGGACAAGTTGACATGGGCTTTGATGTTATGATAGTGTCTGTGGTACCCGACTGGATACTGGTGTTATTATTGTAATCCAAGCTGACATTATAAATTCGAAAGTGAGTTTGTTTGTTTGTACCCTAAACCAGCTGAACAGATTTGGAGGAAATTTGGCACATGGGTAACGGTAGACCTGGATACGAGACGTAGGTTGCTCCGCTGGTGAAACCGCGGGGCGCAGCAGCTAGTATATTACTCGTAACATTATGAATTCGAAAGAGTTTGATTGTTGTTACGCTTTCACGGTAAAACGGCTGAACAGATTTGGATGAAATTTGGCACATGGGTAGACCATGACCTGCATTAGGACATAGGATACTTTTTATCTCGATATTCCCACGGGATCGAGACTTATGCGGGTGAAACGGTTATTGATATGTTTGTAAAGGGCTGATTTATAATTTTATTATAGAAATATATATGCATCTATAATGCAGCTTTCACTTTCAGTATTGTTTTTACTTTAAATTCAAAACTAAAAACAAATAGTTTGGAAAATCCAAAAGTGCACACCTCATACTTATCACTCATTCATAAACGAAAAAGAAATTCAAAACATAGTTCATAATGAACAATTTATCACTTTTCATGAAGTCGTAATGTCAACGACTGACAAAGATATTTACTTGGCGGTTGCTAGGCAACTTCAAGTCAAAGGTTGGAAATATTTAGTTAAAGATATTATATTTTAGTTAGTATTTTATTAATTATAATTAAACTACTTTGAATAAAAGAGCCATTTTCAATAGGGTTCCTTCTACGGCTGAACGAATGTATAAAAAAAAATTGACTCAATTAATTGATTTTATCGCAAGCTACCATGTTTTCAGGGGTCATATATTGACGGATAGGAATTTTTTTTCAAAATTTTTTATGCTTTTTCCATTTCTGCTGCATTAAATCAATTGTTAAAAAGTACAGTATTAATCTCCATTTAATCATCTATACAATGGTATATAAATTAAGTAGGTTCTGTGTACTAGCAGGAGTGTAACAATAAAAACAGTTACAGAAATGGGGCAAAAAAAATTTTTCGATCGTAGAGCACACTCTAATAATAATAATAATAACACCAACCGGGGGTTGTCCTTGGGTGCACTTGCATAGTGCATACAGGGATAATCGCCGGTTGGTGCCTCATTTCATTAAGCACGTCTAACGGGCCTCTGCGAGTTGGCTTTGGCCCCTCGTACGCCTTCCAAAGGTCCGGGACCCCAGGGTCCCGAGATATGTAGACATAAATAAATAAATAATAATAATAATAATAAACCATTTAATTCAGGCGACGCAGGCCCATAAATAAATACCTTAACCTAAACATACATATTTTTATTATTATAAAATAACTATTTTACTTTTTTTTTTTTTTTTAACTATTTTTTTTTTTTTTTTTTTTTCTAATGCTTCGCATTACGAGTCGTGCAATAGTTTTATACTATTCCATGTATAATTTCATAAACTTGTTTCACTTTCTCAGTGAATGAAGTGAGAGAAGGCTCTTCTGTAATGAGCGGTATTGTAAGGCAGTTGACTTATATCATTATTAATTTTTAAATAAATACCTAGTAACTAGATGACTTTTTTTTCGAAATCATGAAAAAAATTAAGTGCTAAGAGTAACACATACTACCTATTAAATAACTTGACACATCAGAATAAGACTGCGACCATGAATTTTGCCAAGTTGACATTGAACGACATGGTAAAACAAATGAATTATAAGGACAAATTGAACCTCAATTATGTAGTTGTCAATGGTTATCAAATTGTATTGTCAACTCATAGTTTTCACAGTTTCACACTACCGTGCGATTCGTTTTGCCGAGCTGGGTAAAATTCGCACCACGTGGTTCGGAAGGCTTTGTAATTTGAAGTGTCCCCTAAGCAACATTATTGGAAGTAGATGTATTTTGTTTCTATGACCGTAATTTGATATTGTTATTACAATAATAGTTATTACTTGTATTTGCCTATTTTTTGCAACTCTACAAAAATAACGTCTGTCACCATCTGTTTTGTTTTTTCCAACTACATATGTTGGGGTTGGCTTCCAGTCTCACTGGATGCAGCTGAATACCAGTATTGTACATGGAGCGACTGCCTATCTGACCGCCACAACCTAGTTACTGGGTAATGCGATTCCCCTTGGTAAGAATGGTTATCAGACTTTCGGGCTGCTGACGACCAGTAACGTGCTTTCCAAGGCACGGACGGGTCTGGGTATGTAAAGATAGTCACCCATCTACGGAAAAACAGCGGCAAGCGTGGCTTAACCTGATCGATCGACCCGTGCGGCTGTTATTACTTAGCCACAGGCCCCTACAAAAATAGCGTCTGTATTAGATACCCGCAAAAAAGATCACGAAAGATATCTGCTGGTGCTGTCTGTACCCTCAAATTGTCGTTGCAACTGATCACCAATTTATTTGCTAGTGTTTGAAAGGAGTCGAGTTTGAAAGTCCACAGTTGACAACCTCTGCATTAGATAATCTATTTGATAGATAAATACCAGCTAGATTAGAGATACGCGAGATAAGTATTTGAATAACAAATACGCGTTTGTAATAAAAACTAGTTTTTTCCGTACTGCAATCTGGAATACTCGATAAAGTTATATCAGATATCTTCATACAAATTGCAAGTAGTGATAAGCTGAGTAAGCTTTACTTCTATCTACAAACCACAATATAAATTATGTCCATAGTACTTAGTTACAACTTGAATCAACGACTAATGTTGATATCAGTTGTTATTCCCTAAGCAAGTCTCGATTCTAGATATTAGCTTATCTTTGGTAACCAAAAGTATAGTGATCTAGTGGACCTAAACAGTGGGCCTGGCACGAACGGGCAGAGTAAACGTAACGTTTGCGTTTACGTCGTGCGTTCGTGCTTGGACCTTGGTGGAAAGCGATAGGTCGCTTTATCGCAATCCACTGTTGCCTCTAATCCATTCCCTAAAAGGGTGATATCTGCCCATATTCAAGCGTGGTATGCTTTGGACATAAGAGAATTAGCCGAACAGGTTTATTTCTGGTGTCAATGGGCATTTTTCGCAGCAAACAGAGATGTTTAGTCCAATATTTGAGTGTTTTCAGTACGAGTAATTTAATTTGAGACAAGGCAGACACACTATTTTCAACCAATTCGACTCCTGTAAGTCAAGCTAGTCTTTAGTTGCGATCGATCAGAAAAGTGCTGATAGTGACAGAGATATTGAAACACGGAAAGTCCCAGAGAAATGATTTGATTGTCTTTGAATCCGCAGCAAAATTAATCAGAGAACTAGTCGAGGGAGGATCCACATACTTTAAACTTTCTTGGGCATGCCTAAGGATACACAAAAAAACTTATATAAGAATATGCTCTGTAGAATATCCATCCTTCATTCTTCATTCATCTTTGGGAAGACCAGGGAATATGCCTATTTCCCACCAAATAAAACTGGGTACCTACATGGTGTTTTTCCTCGCACTTCCGTATTCATACTTGCACGTGTGGAAATCTTCATGGCTGCCCTTGTATGCCCTCCATCGATTGATAATGTCCAAGTTATGATTGATGGGGAGCATTTAATTTAGATAACACTCCCGTTAATTGATGATAAATATCTATCTTAATACTCGCTTAGTAAAAAAAAGGGTGTGACAGTAATTTGGTTCAAAACGTACTCTGTTTTTAAACCCAAACGCTTAATAGTTTGATAACATCTTATCGGTAAATGATAATGAAATCCATTAACAATATAATAAAAATCAAAATAGAAAGAAAGGACTGTCGTCATTCATAAAGTTGTGTCCATTCATAACATTTTCTACGATTGGTATTACCGGTAAGAGTAATACGCATTTATGCGTATCAATACCCCATTTCGCAATCCCACTTAACCACTTAAGTAAGCATGAGATGTAATCACGAAGGGCATCGTTGTTTATTCTGACTCCCGCCGTTATCATCACGCTTCCATTTGCCGGTAGCGACTAGAGAGGCTAATTACACCTGTCCGTCAAATACTAGTTATCTACTGAGCTTTATCGTACATTTACCCGCTGCCGAGTTAAGACGTACCACTCTATATTTATTCAAATATCTGATATTGTCGCAACTACGTAAGATTTATGTCTAGTTTAATAGATACCGGGTACTTAGTTAGGAATTCGCTCCGCAAGACTTTCCCTGTCTAGTTCGTGGTACGGGTAAAATTGGACATCATTGTGTCTTAATTAAGTTAGATCAAGTTCGGAACTTCGAACAATAACGGGATTTGAAAGGCGAACTCGCGAATTTGCCTTAATTAGAAATCTGTTGTACCTTGCCGAGGGTTGATTCTAGAAACATGTTCAATTTGGTGTTAATCACAAAACTTACATCTTAGATTACAATATCTAAGGTTGTTAGTTATTAAACTACTAACGAAAATAGATCTTACCCAGATGTAGTTCAAATAGATGTCTATAACACTTTGGTTTCCATAAAAAAGAAGTCCATTTTCATCCATTACTTTAATCGACATACGCGTGAAACAGGTGGTCGGTAATAAATACAGAAATGCCTCCTGTAAAAACATTATTTTAAGATAATGTTGAACATATTTTTATAAAGAAAACTGGGGCAGCCTTGAACAAACAATCAGTTATACATTTCCACTGAACTCGTAACTTAAACACGTGCTTCCCTGTGCGTGCGTATGAGTCGACCGATGAGCAATTTGTTCACTAAATGGATCAATCGCACAATATCGGAACGTTTCTATCGGCTGGCGGAATCGGGCCAAGTTTAAGAGCATATTGTTATGACGAACTTTCATAACATTGTGGATTTGTTTGCACTATATCAATTTAATTGACGTTTAACGTTTCGCTTTGAAATATTATGAGATTTAAGTAACACCTTGATTTATTTCTTTTTTCTGAAGAATTTTGCTACAACTAGACTAGATGTTCTTAATTTTCTCAATGATTAGGAAAAATGGAAAAATAAAATGTTTCTCATTGTGACGTTTAATGTTTTATCTTTGATCAAGAGTATCATTTTTAGCGCGCGAAAATCAGTGAAAGCGAATACCAGTGACTTTCATCGCGTCCATTACCCCAAGGATGAAATGAACATTAAATTCGGTTAAACATTTCTTTTTTAATACGAAATTCAAATCACTTGATAGGGAAAATCCATGGGGTTTTTCAGCTTATATTCCAATTATGGAAACTGATAGCAGAATATCTCCGTAGGCCTCGAAACCAACAGCTTTTAATAAAAAAATATATACCCGGCCATCTAATCCGATTTCCTAAGATCAGGCACGTGGTGTGCGGTGTCGAGAGCGTCGCTACAAATTTTGTCCATTTTTGCGTCACGCTCATAAATCGTAAGGTAGTAGATGGGGCGCAGCGCGACGCCGCCACAGTCCACAACGAGCGCGCGGCCGCGCCACCGACCGTGCACCCGCCTCGTTCCCGCGCGAACCGGAAAATTGGCGCGAAAATGCGGAACTGTCAAAACGCATGATTGACGTTTAAATTTTTCTGCTTTCGCGTACTGCAACGACGCGATCTTATTCAGCCAACGGACCTTATTTTATGTGAAGTGTACGATTTTTTTGGATGTTAAATTTTTATTTGTGTTTTGTTTTTCTAAGTTTTCCTGAATGATTCATCTACTGTTAAAAAATAATTGCTAGTTTCGGGTTTCTATAAAATAACAGAAAAAAATATTTCCGAAAGGTTTATCAGAGTTCAACAATTCCTCATTTGTCAAAAGTAATCCTCACTTGAGAGCAAAAGAGTTCACACGTGCTGATACATTTCGTTTTGTTTTGACAAGCTTAACGAGTTGTTCACAAATCCTGAATATTTTTGATCTGTCGCCGTGATTAATGGATTAACTACAGCGACTAGAGACTTACGCGTGTTTAGCAAAAACAGAATGTGTAGACAAGAAAAATTGGGAGCGAAGGAAAATGCCAACAAACTTAATCTATTAGATTTATCACGCAGTTTTTCATAGCGGCGTCTCATTTGGTAATGTAGCCAAATTTAGCACTTTTACTAATTCTATTAAAACGCTATTAGAATATTGGATTAGATTATTTTAGACTATTTTTAACAAAACCTAAATAAATATCATTTGCTAAAGTAGGTCATACAGTTCTATTAAGTCTAAATCAAGATAACAGAATAATTAAATATGCACTTATCATTCTACAAATAAACGGCGAAACTGTCACAGTCTCGTACGTTTGCCTCGAAACTGGCACGTAAAACATTTATTATTGGTTTTTCCTCAAAAATTCATAGACAATTAGCCAACTTTATGGAAACCGTAGGGTTTTTTAGGATTTTTTTTCAAGATGGCGTAAGTAACAATACAAATAAAATTAATTAAAATTTTTAACCTATTACTAACCACGGGTTAAAGAATCAAACGTAAAAAAAAGAAACCTATTTTAATCTGTCAAAAAACTCGTCAACGAATTCTTTTTTTAAAGTCAAATCAGTTTTTTTAAACGAAGGTTGTTGGTGCCCAATGTCATCGTAGGTAAGGTTGTTATCAGTACCTATAACTATCTCATTTTTCTTATCAGCCCAGCTACGAAACTGGGTCAGTAGAGTTAAAGGCACAAGCAGATGCATTTGTAACAAACCTACAAAATGGTATAGACAAATCTACATCTCTTGAGATTAATTAATTTAATAAACGGATACCTTTTAACAATTAATTTTATGACTAATCGATAATTTCATGGTGTTTTAATCAATAATGACTGCCGGAAAAAGGATTTACAATATGTTGTCGCGTAAACTGATAATTGTTCCGATAAAATAAATGAATTAAAAAGCTTTCAATAAATTTTATCAAAGTGTTGCATAATTGTTTTCAATCAGAGATAATCTGTTAATCCATGCTATGATTAATTTCAGAAACGATGTTTATTTCACGCTTTTTTAAATATATTTCCGTTAGTATAACGAAGCATTTATTTTTTCTTTTAATTCTTTTTAAAAAGATTGATAGTGAAATTATTATCTTTTTTTTTTTTTTGTTGTCTTTCTTGTATTTTAATACTTCTAATTATTCAAGTATTTATACTGCCCTTCGAACTATTTAAATATTTTGCAAGGTTTATTATAATATTTATGTATTTTTTTAATATTCATACAGTACGTATTTTTAATCACCGAGTGCCAACTGTGAAATATTCTGAACCAATCCGCGCGTAAATTTTCCGCAGGTAGGGAGGTACGCGAGTTTTCGGTGCGCTTTAGTTTCCTCGCAATTATTTTTGAGTAATGATCAATTAGGGCACAGTTGCACATGACGTATTTTTAATAGTAGCCTATGCGTTGGCGTTACGTTAATTTGAATACCCGACCACGTAGAACATAACTGATTGCTATCCGCAAACGTGTCGCAACTTCAAGTCGTTTATTATTTAATCTATGACAGCCGAGATAAAACGCCTCAAAAATGGGCCAATTACAAAATATAATAAATATTGTAAAAGTTTGCTTACAGCGTCCTCGAAGCGCCCTAACCATAACAGTTTGCTTGCCCTAAATTGGTTAAAGGGACGGTATTATCTCGCTATGTCAATTTTGTGCGAGATATGAGTAACATAATTTCCTTGCTTGCCTATACACTGGGCTTGCTTATACTTTGCATAAACTCACTGTGAAAACGAGCGTCCAATCAATTACACTAACGGAATCAATTTAATAAACAATCGTGATTCATTTCCAATATAAATCATCCATTGGAAACTCATTTAATATTATAACTCTTGGAGTAAGCTTGGCCATTTGATTCCGTGAATTTTACTCTTTCCCGTTATTTTGTATTTCTAAGCAACTTTTAAGTGCCTTTAATCCTAACATCGGCTTACTGTAACTATTTTAATATAACGTGCTTATATTTAATTTCAATTTAATCGAATATGGCCGAAGCTGAATAATATTATATTTCTCCATCCATTTCTCATTGAGTCTACCGTATTACGTTAGATCCTGTTATGTATAGACATAGACTACCAGTAGGAATGGATAATATTTTTTTCGACTGAGCAAGAATAACGCGAAGTAGATATTTTTACAAAGTGATAACATATCTAACACCAGCCTACTATTATCCCACTGCTGGACAAAAGCCTCTTCTCAAACAGAGAAGGCACGAGCATTGATCACCACTCTTGCTCAAGATGGGTTGGCGATTTCAGACACCTACCTGTACCTCCCTATTTAATACGAACAACTGAAGATTAGTTTCGTCTGAGCCAAATAGGTCACTAGGTATTAGGTTTAAGGTCAAAATAAATAAAACCGCATAACTCCATCTTACCCTAGATTACTATTCTGAAGAAAGAAAAATAAACGATTACGTTCAGAATTAACTTCTCTATACCCACAATGTTTTATTTACTTTAGAAACTTCGCAGTTGGTACTGAAAGCATAGTATTACATTGTTTGGACAAAGAAAAAGTTCGTTTTATGTCTTTTAGTTTCAATTGTAACTTTTATAAGACATATAATCCACACCCTCTTTAATCAGAGTCTTCGAAGCGTATATTATCAGTCGGGTCCCTGGAGATCCGGGAGGTTCCAAAATCCAGGTAGTCGGGGACAACCCGCATCGTCCTAAGGTAGCATTTTCAAGAGAAAAGTATGCTCTGACAAAAAAATCCTAACCTTAATTAAACCAATACCTACTGCAACGTGCCCCATCTCTAAAACAAAACAAGAATAATGAAGACTAAAAAGAAGTTTACAAAAAATCTACAAAAATCTAGCGAATTTCTTCGTATACAAAGTGAAAACAACAATTAACGACAATAAATGAAAACATTGGCAATACTAATTCATAAGAGTATTTTGGAACCATCAAATAAATCCTAGCATCGAAATTAAAAAACAGTGAACTTTTTCAAACAAACTGAATAGTAGTAATGGGCCGACTATGTGTTTTGCCGATCTTTAACTAGCCATAGTGACTAAACTATTGGATATATTTGATTCAATTTTCGAAAATGCAGAGTAAGCACGTAATTAAATACGGTTTAATTTATTGTCGTAATGTCGTCTCCACCTTGTATATCCGTTCGATCAGAATTGAGTCTGAATATCGGCCTGGGCTCAGCCCTTCTCCATCTTAAAGGTTTACCTGAGAAGCTATTATTAGCTCCTAAAACTTTTATGGACACAGTAGAGGATTTATGTACCTATCTAACTATTACAAATTTATTTATAGGTTCAGTATTAAATGTACGGCCGAGACCTCACAAGAGGAACGGCTTAATATAGAAATAGTTCGGTCTTAAATATCGATTGCGGAGCGTTTGTGGTCTGAAGCGTTAATTAAAGAATGTGTTTTGATAAATTCCTTTATCTTCTACACAATAAACAGGCCGAATGCCAACATTTGACACAGAAATAGTCCCCTTTAATTAAAACGTCAGTTCGGACAACAATATCATGTCTTTTTAACGGGCACAACAATTTATTTTCGAAATTTTCATACTAATAACCGTAATAGAAATATATTATGCAGAAAATTGACAAGAATCATATTAGTTCATAAATAACTGTCCAATTTGAATAGGTTCTTAACATAATTATCGCATTTGTGATAATTTATGAGCTGGTCATACCAAATTCGATCACAATAAAAAAATGTAGCGAAACTGGTATAATTAGTTACGATTTAAATATTTTTTATGGCAGAAATCTGCGAATTAGAAATGAAATTCTTTAAGGATTACACGTTTAATCCAATCAATCTTGTTGATTTATAAATTATTGAACTTTTTAGGTCAAGCAACCTTGTTATGCTAGTACTTGAAAAAAACCGCTGATGATTTTTCGTAAATTCCAGAGGCTAATTTGTTTTATTACGATAAAAACACTAGTGCGGTAAAAAAGGTAACTAATTTAAATATTACAAAAAAACGCGTCACATACAGTAACCTTCTCCTTTTTCAAGACGAACAAAAATTGTGAAATTCCCGCTATATACGTCGAAACACTGTTGTCATTGATGAACTGTGGGAAAACATCAGAAAACTTCACACCAGCCCCTGGGGATCACAAGCGTTACAACACAACGCTCAATTACTCAGCTTACTAATCTAAAAGTAAATCTAACACTTAACAACGTTCAACAATTTGTGAAGAAATCAAAAATAGTACAAGACTCCTATTGACGGTTTAAAAATAGGGAAGCGCATACATTTTATAAGAAATAAATCTTGCGGTAATTGCGTGTAGTGTGGACCACACCTATCAAGGGGGACTATTATCATCAACGTTCTATCGGGCCATCGACAAGGCTATTAACACGCCTCACTCACTTAAGGCACAGTTGCACCAAACTACCGCGTACGCACTTTAATACCGAACACTTATCTATTTTGTCATAAACGCATGAACTTAATAACATGATAACGTAATGTAATAAACGATTGATAGCTTTTTTGCACTTCGAATTCACGATTAATCGTCGCTTTTAAGAAATATAGACAGTAATAAGCGGTGTAACGCGAAGTTATATATACTTACGAGTATTTTCTAAAGTTGTTTTATTAATTTTTATAATTACTGTTATTATATTTGGAGTTGTTGAGTTATGAGCTCACGATAATTTTCCTGTTAGCGAGATTTAACGTTACTTAATTGAACGTATTACTCATTTAAAATTACCTACATGGTATGTAACACAAGTCAACATTATTAATTATTATCCTTATAATTTCTTAAAAATAGCCCAATACTGTTAGAACCTGCCCTTAAACGGAAGATATGAAAATAATCATGGTGTTAAACTCCCTCCTGTCGACACTTAACTGCGATAAACACTACTTTACTCTAAACTCGACTATTAACACTGTGAAAAGCTACTAACATGAAACGAAAAGAAATTAGAATAATGAATGATACTCCTCATTAAAAGTTAGGGCGCGACTATAAATTCATAAAAAAACATTTGACTATAAAGATGTTAAGCTAAAAAATAATGTGGATAGAACACAGCTATTATTTAGACAAATATTTAACAAGAATTGAGATGTTTTCACAAACCACATCACGATGATGGCGCCATTAGAGCTGGAAAAAGTAACAAACATTTTAACGCGCCAACTCTGATCTGAGTTATAGGTTTTCGAAAGAATACACTCTAACACAAAGAGATTAGTAATAGTGTAGTAAAATATTATGAGAACAGAGTAATCGGCGGTGTTGGAGGCAAGCCAGGAATAGTGCTCAATGAGACCGTCATTCACGTAATGGGAACTGTTACAATCACAACGTAGGAAAGATGAGATAGAACGAAGAACAGCGGGGTTTGATAGTTCAACAACATTCATTGCGTTATGTACGTTGTAGAGCAGACAAGTTATTCGAACATATGAAGCAATGAATAGCAATACCTATCCTTCAAAATCATTCAGATAATGATTGAAAGTGTGTTACGCAATTAGGTTTCTGCACAGTCAATCAGTAATTCCAGTAAAGCCTGTTTCGAAATTAAGTTGCGTGAAGGCAGTCAGGGTCTTAAAAAACCGTATCGTATTTTCTACGCCTTAAAATCGTGTTTAATTAAGCCTTGTTTTATCTAAACAACTGTTAAACACGAGTTTGTCTATGTTTAGTGTGTAAGGCTGCAGAGATGGTCTCTGTTAAACCATCGACCTACACGTAGGTACTTGAATTCTAATTTAAATTACGATCTTATAATCTTGCTCCACCAAACCCATGTACGTACGTGATCTAACTATAGTTACAGAACCCTATGAGATAACTGAACTATTACAATATAACCTTCCTCATCGACATGTGTGAATTAAAACTAAAAATAAAAAAATTGTGACGCAAAATACGAGATGAACTTCAATATGGTGATCTATTTTAGGACGTTGTAAAAGTTGTTTGTTTTTTACAACACGCCCTTGGAAAGGTTTAGCAAAATGGCCGACAGAAACATTTTAAATCGTAAATTATTTACGATTTTATTTATAACATTTTCAAAAATACAGCCGTTTGATTTGTGGCTAATAAAAAACGTCACGAATTGATTGATGCGCTCTGGCGTCTATTTCGGGTATACGAGTCCGAACTATTAAAATAATTAGATATACATTATGTAATACACAGAAACCAACAATCATTTCATGCATCGAATACTTATAGTATATTTGTTACAAGCAGTACAAATGTCCTCCACTCTACATACAAACTAAGATGAATCCCTCGTAACTATTTTGTACCGAGAAAGGAAAATGAACAGAATATAGAAACATCATACATATGGAAATGAGAAAAGGAATTGCATATTATAATAAATGAGTTCGGGCAACTTATTACCGTTTCCTTTTTTGCTCGAAGGCGTTGTAGCGATGAATGAAATCTAAAAATTTACGTAAACATATGAAAAATGTGCGACTCGATCGTCGTCGGTATCTCAGTCGTTTGTTATCTCGCCTTCAGATGTTTGCACTAGCTCAATGTTTTATTAACGCGCAGCCTATCTGAGAAAAAAATTACGAAAGAATGTATTTTTTACAACTCAGGGGTAATCTTCATTGCCGTTCTGATATCCTTGCTGAATTTGTACCACGGTCAGTATTTGTTAAAATATAGTCTGCGCTAAATGAAGTTAATGAGTTAGTTATGCAAAGATATGCACTCGTGAATGATCTGTATTGTTAGTTAGTGCACAGACCTTTTTATCTGCCAATGCCGTTTGTATAAGATATTGTCAGGTCTAGGTTTATAATAACGCGTTATTACCTTTATTATCTCACTGACAAACTAATATATAGGGAAAATCCATGAGACTAAACAACAACGTGTGTAGATAATTAGATGCGGCCCATAAATTAAGATTTAGGCAAGCATTAATTCGTAACTAATGAATGTAAATACAAAGTTACACTCAATTACAAACACTTATGTCCATAACGAATTCTTGTTTGCGTACATGCTCAATCTGAATAGAAACTTCGGCATTTGAAATAGATACAAATGTTTATTGTTGTTACTAAATAAACACTAAACACGAATCTAGGTTATCACCTGTTATGAACAAATCATTAACTTGCCTTATCAATAATTTTACATTAAGATATTAATTTATATCAATTTAATCGTACAAAACAGAGATGTAATCATTCAGATGTTTTAACTTTTTTTGTAGGATACTACAGTATTTTATCTTAAGAGGATTTTTATCGATAAAAGATAGTGTTGTTGTCAAACAAGCGACTCTTTACTGACCAAATTACACGTTTGTCCAGTGTAAGAAGTGACATTATTTGTGAGTGTTCAAAATATTAAACGAACTATGAAAATGGTGAACGTACCATTGATTATGTTGGTGATCGCCTTGGTGAGTATATTTTCTTTAAAAACTTTTCCAGATGTCTTAATATTAAGGTTGTTAATTCAAAACAAAAATATTGTTCTTTTTTTATTTTTCACTTCATTTTGCAGTTCATTTATCTTATAGGAAAATCTGGAGAGCACTGAAACCAACTCTGTAACTTAAACTTTTACAACATCCTTACGTGTGGCACGTTATGCATTAGCTTGTCTTCATATCGATCATTGTCAATTAAATAAATCACATCATTGGCAACGTGTAAATTATTGTAAATTGTAAAATTGTCTAGACGGGCCATATCAAATGATTATGGTCACCTAGCGTTGATTAAAAAAATTGTGCAAACGACATTTGAACATTCGACAATTTAGGTCACTCGTACGCCAATTTATAATATTATTTTGTCATTGATTATTGATCTCATTTTTGAGGTCACCCAATAACTTCTTCCTAAATGTGTTTTAAATTGTTTTAACGTTGATATAAAACTGTCCTCATTGCTAAACACGACGTGTTTTCTCCTCTTCATATCAATGTAATAAAGCCTCATAAAATACTACTCGAAGATTAAAGACGATCTTGAAATTCTTCACAAAAGATGTCTAGCATTATTTAATTTACTCATCGTAAAGTCTGACATTGAAACTGTTTGCTCAATTTTACTACCAGGAAATCAGCATTATCGTCGAAAATTCTTGGTTGGTTATGGAACATTGGTCAGTGATTATTTGGCGAGTGCTATGTACATAGGTACAGTCGTGTGTGTGGTGCGCACGCTCATGGTATGGGCGCGGAATGTTGGCGCCATTCATGCCGTAACTCTGTTTGGATTGACAACGGATATCACGTAAACGCCGTGCAAACCTCCAAACTGAATAGTCACGCGTTATTCATTTGCTCAACTTTATAACTATCGGCAAATATTAAATACTTGTGATATGTATTGTAGCTGTTGCTAAATACCTTAAATGCTAAAGGTTAGCATCTAGATGTGGCTCCGGTATTGTTGGAGTATTTATAGTGTTGTTTGTTCAAATTGAATAAGAGCTATTATGTTGCATGATAAACACTGCGCGACCCAGTTGCCCGCGCGCACATGGGTGTTTGCATAGTCGCTCCGGCGCACTCCCTAGCCACCTTTGTCTTAGTTGCCGACTACGACTGAATGGCTAATTTAGAATCCCACTTATCTGATTCAGTTGTTCATTCGACCTGAATATTCCGGTTTCATAAATTTCGTGCTCACGTCATACTGATGGCATGCCATTGTCTTCGGTACACTATCAATAACGTCGCGACCCTATATGCCTGAAGACGAATAAAACTTTCAGACCTAATTTAGATCAGGAGTTATCAAGCGTAAACTTATCTAACGTGAGAAAGAGCAGAGTCGCTGCGGTTCAATTTAGGTGGATGAAATGTGCTACAGGCCTTTCAGGAGTCAACTCCTGTCTGAGTCATTAAAGTTGTACACGTTAATGAACATTGTAAGCTCGACGGCACGCTGGGTACTGTCTGTGTTATTCTGTGAACCTGCAAAGAGACAAGCGAACTTATAAATTTATAATTCCCAATGAGCGCACCTCATCGCATATGATAATGGAGAGTCAACGACTGGTCCAGTTAGAATAATAAATGTAACCTCGGCAATTCATACTCTAGCCATTAAAGTTGGTGCTAACTAGTTGGGTAAATGAAAAATGATGGTAGACATTTTTATTTCGTTTACCTTGGAGATTTTTTCCTTTTTTTGGCGCAGGTCTAACAACTCATTGTCCTATTTTTCTACGTTTACGATGAATTGCATGCCCTAAACGTTTCGGCCTTGCGCACGCGTGTGTGCCGTACCATAAACGACAAACAATTGAAAGTAATAAAGTAACATATGCGTAGACTAGACAACTGATTGCACAGAGAAAATACAAACTTTGTACAATTGTGTATGCTTTGTATGAGTGAGCCGAATGATCTAGTTAATGATCAACTCATAGTTTTAATAGTACATTACTGTCGCGGCCTGCAATAGGGGCATTGACGGATGAATGTGAAAATGTGGGCCGAGGCATACGTGAATCCATCAATGCCTGTTTGCGGCCAAGGCTTGTATAGTACTTTTCTTAAATAATGCGCGGAAATTCAAACTAAGTAAATACATTTTAAATTCCGATGATCAAATTCCAATAACGATAATTTTTCACGCGCCAATATGTTCATTTGTTTCTTCTTTACTAAGAACAGCTCTATTTGCAAGCCAAATCCTTGGTTCCCATGTGCCGATGTAAAAAGTTCATTAAATTTTTACATTTTTAAATTACACGACAGATATGAGTTTTCATAGTAATTTATTTGGCCGCTAATCACGCCAGATATGGATTTTTATAGTTACATTGCCGGCCGTCTATTTGAATGTATTTGATCAGTACAGCATTTTTGATTTATCTCGAAAAGGTTGTCAAAATAATGCTTATATTTCCAAGCATATTTGAAAAAAATTGTTTTGTATTCTACATATTATACATAATTATAATAAATAAACCATTCCAATACTAAGCATTATAGTCTTTATTTGTTTTATTCGACCATTTCGATCTTTTACCTGATGCTGTAAAGTCATTGCTATTTGTATTGTTCTCATTTTCAGCTTCTACGTCCATTTTCTTTGATTTGTGAAAGATGTCAATGACACAGATTGCTTACGTCTGGTTGCCAAGTAATTGAATCATTGTTTATTTATTAGGTTTTAAGATCTATTCTTAAAGCACTAGGAAGTGGTGAAGGGCGGGCGTTTTTGGGGGACTGTCTTATGTAATTTTGACTTGCGAAAAGTGCTGATTCTCAGTCTAGTTTGAATAAATGACTTTTGAATTTATTGTTTTTTTGTTTTTTTACATTCTCGGGCCGTCGTTTTTTAGATTTGTATCTGGGTTCTGCTTGGTTCAGAACTTGATTCTGCTGAAGTGACCTGAGCTTTTTAATATTTTGTTGGTTTTTTACTGTTGTAACGTGCAAGCACGCTCCTCAGCGCTTCAAAGCTTGTGTGCCATGCGCGTATGACTAACATGCGGATCGGAGAGTGATCTGCACGAATGGCAGCTAGGTTGAGTTCTTGAATGACGTGAGATTTATCGTGTGTGACTATTTTATTTCAGATTAAAGTATTGTCGTAATAAATGTGGTATCATTGAAGACAATCCTTTTACACTGTTCATTTAGTTTATGGGAAACTGTCTAGGCCTTCTTTGGTTTCTATTTTATTGTGCTGACTCTCTACTAATAATTCTTTAGTTGCCTCTTAGATCACTCATGAGAAGAGACAGGTTGGCCCTTAAGGAGTCCTATTCTTTCCCATGAAACCACACTCAAGATACCTCTATTTATACGTCATTATCTAATCATAATAGCTTTAGATTACGAAGGATAATAACATTACCAAAAGTAATGAAAAATCATTTTATTATAGGAAATAAAACGTTATTGTTATTTAAAATTCACATTTTTAGTATTACAAATTAATTCCATATTTTTTTAATTAGCAAATTTTCAACATTTCACTTGTAGACGCGTCTCATGTACATAACATAACATCACGCCTTGTTTCCCCGAAGGGTTAGGCAGAGGTGTACCTATAGTACCTACACCCACATTTCACCAGTTATGTTTTAGTCCCATGTAATAGGGGGCGAGCCTATTGCCATCAACCGGGCACAAATCCAGACTCCGGGCTGCTACTGAGAAATTCCAGATAGAAAAACCCAATAACACTTTGCTTGACCCGGGAATCAAACCCAGGACCTCATGCTCAGCAGTAGCGCTTGCAACCACTAGACCAACGAGGCAGTCATGTAATAACGAGCGTCTCATGAAATAACCCGATAAAACTCTGCATTGAAAAAAAATGCGGCGTAATTTTTTTGTTCTTTTTTTCCTGAAAATTACCACCTATATTGACTGACAATACGATACTTAACAACACCTTCACGGATCGGACAGGGTTTTTTTACGTGTTGTATAGTTGTCTGTCGTATCTCAGACATTGATTTTATAACCAATACGTGAGCGGCCACATTAGAATATATTTAACTAATATCAATGTTAAG
This sequence comes from Conistra vaccinii, assembly GCA_948150665.1. NCBI lineage: Eukaryota > Metazoa > Arthropoda > Insecta > Lepidoptera > Noctuidae > Conistra > Conistra vaccinii. The sequence goes on along the minus strand of OX411327.1, from coordinate 11,246,961 downwards.
TACATTGATCATTGTCAAACAGTAGAGCGTTTACGACGTACGGCATTTCATACAAACTTTCAAGCCCTTGTTTTTCTAAATGACTGAACTGATTTTAAAGAAACATCATGCGCTTAAGCAGGATACAAAGGTCTAAAAAGTTAGTTAAGAACATTTTAGAAAAATAGTGTTACAGCCAAATTAGACCAATTTTAAATTTTCTATAGACTCAGAGATTTCCGTTTTTAAATAAGACATTTCGAAAATGTTCTTAACTAACTTTTTAGACCTTAGTATCCTGCCTATGCGTATGAAGTTTCATTAAAATCCGTTCAGTCATTTCGAAAAAAAAGGGCTTGAAAGTTTGTATGAAATGCCGAACGACGTAAACGCTCTTAAATGAATCTGCCTTTAATTGGAAATGTATTTTTACGTTCGGACAGTTCATGGCTCAAGTGTACTTTATAAGACAGACTGACAAGGCTCATATTTTATACGTTTAACTGCCCTGCTGAATTCGGCCAACCTAAACAGTAATGAGTGGGTTTTTATTTAATGGAGGGCCGCAACGATTGTGACGGTTACTGCAACATTCTCAATTAGTTTAAGAATGGTCGCGTTACTTAAAGTATTGACCTCACGTATCTCATTTTGACGACTGCTCACTGCTACTGAGTCGTAAATTATCCTGGAGTCACGACTTGCCTTTGTCCGAAGATCTGTTGATTTAGAGAGAAATATTTATGTCACGTCAGTAATTATTGGGCCAAAATGGTATACCGGAACCTTTAAATCAGGAATCGGTACCTCCCCTGATTTATACTCCCCTACCCGGCCTTGTGTCAGCTTTGTTCCTTTAATAATAAATAATGTACCTTTGTGTCAGCATAAAAACACTTCTTACTTTGTTAGTTATCTCCCTGCAAGTCGTCTCTTTAGATTAAGTAAATTATTGCCTGCAATAAAACTGATTCAGTAGCACTTACGTGCGCAACCATACATCAATGTCGACACCCTCACTCCCGTACAGAAGCAAGAAGTTCGTTACACAAAGGGCGAGTTCATTTACTGCCTTAAAAAATTAATCATGTCACATTTAATTAAGAAATAGCCTTCTTACATTGAGGCCGTCAGACTACGGTCCAAACGTGAGATTTTGCTGTCCTTATCTTGTACTGTAGCCTCATAAAAGTGCACATTAGAGACGACTAATGTTCTAAATGCATTAGTGTCACATTAATAATTACGAAATGTTCGTGAGTGCAGTGTAGGCCAGATGTTGGAGTATCACCACCCTCGTTCCTTGTGACCTCGCGGCCTTGTGGTCCGGTTCTGTACGAAGGATTAACAATGAGATCAAAATGTACTTGCTCAGTTCTGACTACTTACTTGTCGTGTTCTTAGTTAAGATGTTTTAAAGATCGGATCTCTACGTGGTAAGAAGAAGTCAAACGATTTTATGGGGCACTGTGTCACAAACTACTAGATCGTGAATAAAATATTTCAGTTGAACACGATGTAACAAATCACACTGCGTCACCGTTTTCTACGTATCATGATTAACAATTTAGAAAAGTTGGCAAAGGCTGCACCTGCGGCAGCAGCTTCAGCGCTTACGCAAACACATTGAAACATTTCCCCAACGGTGTCAGTATCTGTATTCATCGTCTTGAAATGCTAAGCAGCCATCTTCATTATAACATTGACCACTTGTTCGATATGCTGGTATCGTACAATTTGTCAATTAGCCAAGCTGTAAGAAGGATGAAGCTCTTACTGGATTATTTATAGAGGTCTCCTTTCGCCGTGTTAGATACAACATTAGTTCAACGTAAACTAATTCACTCTGTCAATATTTACCTAGCTGTTTTACAATATGTTTAACACAGTTATTGTATCTTTTAAGTGCAAGTATTTTAAGAATACAATTTTATTTTAGTGCTGAAAAGTGCTTCATTAATTGTTCTGTTAAAAGTTTCAATTATCTACAATGAGGATTTAATTTTGTTTATGTTCTAATGTTTACATCGTTAGATTTAATTTTATAGTGAAAACAAATCTTAATACTTTTAGACACATCATTATCTGTAAATAATGTACCTATTACTACTTGGCCGACTTGTAACGTACCAATATTTCAGCTCCGTCAAGAGGCCTATTAAAATGCGATTAATCGCGAGCTATAAAATTAACATTAAACAAGATTGGAAACAACAATAACATTATATCTTAAAAACAAATAAATAATAACGAGATCGTGCTTTACATTTCAATGAATTGAATCCATGACTAAACTTGAAAAGTTATTCACCTAATCGACATATGCTGTTCAAAATATTGATATCGGGTGTTCCAAAAATAGTTTGATCTTAGTTTATGAGTACAAGTATCGTCTTAAGCCAACAAAGTAGATTTAATATAAGGTAAACAAAGCTATTTCACTAGTATGGTAAGTATGGAATAATAGCTACAGGTTTTCAAACCAGTCTGCGACTATTGAAGCATATATGTAGCTAGTAGGGTTGAAATGTGCTGTCAGTTCATATCCATTGATGGGTTTTTTTGTATATTCAATGTTCATATCACATTAAAATTTGAACTAGGCAACTCTATTGAATCCATGAAATTAAATTACTTTCAAATCATAGGTTGTCATTCTTTAAGACATAGGTTACGTTAAAATTATATTTCTGTAGTAAAATATCTTAAAACTAAACGATAACTTTTCTCCTTTACACATAAAATTCGCATTCGTCAGACCAAAAAGACTGTGGCCAGTAAAAGCTCGACAATTAGCAAAGTCAAGAGATTAATTACGGCCCCTATAGGAAAACAAAAGAACCGAAATCAAGATCATACAGGAACAAGATGCTTTTGTGAAAACTTTTAACAAACAAAGCTTTCATCATAATAGACTTGCTCTAATTAAGTTATTACGAACATCCGCTCTCTCCTCTCAGTTAATTATATTATAAAGGCTGATGGCCGCGGTTTCATTAGCATCTTAAATTAAATTCTTCATGCGGTTAAAAAGTATTCTTCATTTTAATCCAGGTAATAGTCTACCTGACAGCCTCGTTGGTCTAATGGTCGCAAGCGTACTGCTGAAGACGAGGTCCTGGGTTTGATTCCCAGGTCGGGCAGTGTTATTAGGTTTTTTCCATGAGGAATTTCTAAGCCCGGAGTCCGGATTTGTGCCAGGTTGTTGGCAATAGGCTCGCCCCCTATTACATGGGACTTAAACATAACTGGTGAAATGTGGGGGTATGTACCCCCTACCGCTACCCTTCGGCAATAACAGGCGTTATATTTAGATTACCTGTATGCCAAATTTCATCTAAATTCACTTAGCCGTCAAACTTTTGAAATGGTCCTAGTAATTTTTTTCACCCTTATAAAAACTCTACCCGTGTTCCAAATTGTATCTAAATCCCTTCAGCTATTAAATCGTGGTGAAGATTTCACATTTAAATATTGGTAGGAAAGGATTAATGCAGAGTTGAATATTCTGTTGTCAATGTACTTTATGAAGTTGTAATCCTGGCTGGCCAGACACCCGTGTAATGCGATGACAACTTAATACTCACGGTGTAAATTATCTTAGCGCTCTACATGAAACTGTATCTAATGCATCATTTCTAGTAGCGTGACTAGTTGACTACTTTCATTTGACATGATAGGGGCGGGAAATTGGTTGTGGAATCGCTCGAATGCTTATTTATATCATTTAAATTGAGTAACCGTACACCGGAGAGTAAGGTAGCAACTATGGTAGGTAACTTTAATATAAAATAAAACTTTTCCGGATTACTAAGTATGAAGTTAAATGATGTCCACTTCTGTAAGTAGATCTTCTTTTTGGTCATTATATTTGAAAATGAAATGGTGCCGGCGGACTGATCGCTGAGAACAAAAGCCCATAAAAATGCTGTTTGTCTGTACATTGGGCTTTTGACTTCATCGACTTTACATACGTATTACTTATACGTATTCCTTGTAAGTTTGGATTTGAACTTTGCCTAAACGCGATGCGGGTGCGGTATTCAGAACAAATGAATATCGTAAAGCTTATGCTCTTGGATAGAGAAGGGAACAACAGCATTATCGATACAAATGGACTATTTTCATACTACTTTTTCAGGATTTGTTGAATATTTTCCTCCTATTTGGTAGAAGATGATAGATAGTTAGATACCCATTGCTATGATGGTTATTGTAATTTATTTGATTTATATCTATGTTGTGTGTAGGCGGTGGGTCGCGAAGGTGTGCTGTCGTCGGCGGCGGGGCGCGAGCTGCGCTGCGGCCGGCGCCTGGTCTCGGGGCTGTTCTCACGGCCGCGTCTGCCGCTCGGCTACTCCTACGTCACCACCGTGCCGCGCGGCGCCTGCAGGCTCAACGTCTCCGAGGTCACACCCAGTGATAATTACATAGGTAAGATATACACTGAAATTCAGGCAGCGGGCACGAAAACAGCGGCAAGTAGCGGTAGCCAGACGGGGCGGTGGCGACGGAACAATTATGCACCATTTTCATCGCCCCGCTCGGCCACTGCTTCTCGCCGCTGTTTTCGAGCAAAATACGGCCAGGGTTGCTGCAAATTCGGTACGTTCAAAGTCCAAAAAAATTGGCACATCAAGAAAAGTTAGTCATCATAACTGTCTGTATCTGTTTTTTATTGAAAATGACTTGTATATTATTAATAGCGGGTGACAAGAAGACATCTTAATTGAGAGATGAAGTGTTCGGTAGTGCAAAGATCGATGTCGAATCGATTAATGGGAATTGCACATGCGCACCGCGGCGCAACTCTTCAATAGAGGCGCCTACGCCGCAAATTGTTAGATAAATGGAGGTACCCGTCTGCACAATTGGTGGTTAATTATTCGCATGATGCTGCCGCTAGCAATTTAGCCGGGTTCAACAATTTGTTGAACGGTTGTTTATTCAATTACTTTCGTTTAATTTCGCTTATTCGATAGGTACAAATGTTTGTTTTTGTTTAGCGTTGAAAGTATCCAACGGCTCGTACATAATGAACGGCGAGTTCGCGGTGTCGGCGGCGGGCACGTACGAGGCGGCGGGCGCGCGCTTCGTATACTCGCGCCAGGGCTCGCTCGACAACGTCGTCGCGCACGGGCCCATACACCACCCCATCGACATCATGGTATGGCTTCAAAGAAAAAGTATACATAATTTAAACAATTCCAACTAATTAGAACAATTCGAATAATGAATGTCCCCCATTTCCAGATTCTATACACGCAGCCAAATCCGAACATAAAATACGAATACTTAACTGACTTAGAACCAGACGAAACCAGTAACGATATACCGACAGCCAACCCTTTGCCTCACCACTCTGCGCAACGCCATCACAGGCATCACAATACCGAGACTCATCTGAGAGACCTCGAGCATAAATCAGAGCCTTCATTATCAAAGCTGCCAGATTTCAACAATTTGGAAAGTCAATCCCAAGTCGAAAGCAATGTCATCGGTAGCAGAAAGTTTGTCTGGAAGATTCTAGAATTCTCCCAATGCTCGCGTAGTTGTGGAGGAGGGCTTCAGATTGGGAAGTTCAAGTGCGCTGAAGTGACAGAGAAGGGAGATAAGGAGGTGTCTCCTTTCCATTGTAATGGTGCTCCGCCCCCGGCTAGAAGACGACGCTGTGGAGGCAATCCATGTCCTCCACGCTGGAGGGCAGCTGCTTGGGGAACCTGCCCTGCTTGTGGGCCTGCACACAGGACCCGAATTGTGGGCTGTGTTCAGGATCATGCCCGAGGAATCACAAAGGTACATTATAAATCTAGACTTCCTCTCAATCTCTTCATATTTCATTAATTCTTCTTTTATATTAAAGGCTAACTGACACCATATTTTTCAGATAAGCGACCAAAAATGTCCTCTACCGATGCCACAAAGCAGTGAACTGTGTGATATTCCAAACTGCGACGGCACAGCTGCCACAACCAGTGTACCACGCCTGGACGCGAGACGTCAAGTACGACCAAAGGACCGCACCGATACCTTTAGAGAAGGCCCAGTGATATCCCTCGCGACGAATTTGACTGATAACGATATTGGGACCACTCCTGCACCAAGTTACAGCCACAGCGCTGGAGGAGGATGGCTGTATACCGAGTGGTCTCAGGTTAGTTTAAGAATACATTATACAATCCCTTAACATTTTCATATTGAATCCTATTCATAATAGGAAAATACCGTATAATATCTTTAATCCCTACAATGGGTCAGTGTGCTTATATTCGCCAATAAAGGTATTAATTAGACTTAAATGTGATAAGGGTCTGACCCTAGAGTTATTTATGAGCCTGGATCCCGAATTATAACCATTTTCAGGCAAAAACTTTGTGAATTTCTATGTTCCATATTACTAAACTGTGTGTAATCCAAGAAGGTTATAACTTATGTATTTGGTCAACTGGATCTCATTTAAATAAAGGTCCTTTATTTTAGTGCGTAGGTTGGTGCGTAGGCGGAGGGGTACAATCTCGTGGAGTTCGCTGCGTTGATCCTAACGGGTGCACTTCTCACCGAGCTCCGGAGCAAACGCAAACCTGTGCAGTCAGGAAGCAGTGTGATGCACAGTGGTTTACCAGTAAGTGACCTCTCAGCTGCCTACAACGTAAAGTATCTTCGTCAGCCTTAAATTATACGATGTTGGACTAATTTCGTAAGGCCATTTGAATTCAATTGAATGCAGATGTTTCAATACCTACCGGTCACCAGATTTGGTTTGTTCAACGATGAATTGAATTTTAAAGCAATACTCACTTAAAGAAAAGGTCCGTTTCTGAACCTTTACTAAGCTTTTTGTTTTAGACTTAAACCTATTAGAAAAAATATGGAAATTAGTTGAATAACTGAATGTGGGAGTTATGTGCCTACATAGCTCCTTATTCAGTTATTCAGCTATGTCCTTAAAAAGGACTATCTATTTTACAAGAAATAAATTCTTGAACAGCCCTTTTTTTTTTTGATTATTTCCCATCATCATATAACTTCTCCCTCTCTGGGCGGAAAGGCGTGTCAGACTCTTACTGACTAAAACCCACCCGTGTTCCTTCAGTTGCCTGTACGTTGCCAGGGGCCACGGTAACCCTTTAGAACTTTCCCGCAACCCGGCAGGCATCGGCCCTAGCGGACCCCGTCAGTTGTGCTGATATCTCTTTGAAGCGCGCGCGCAACACAACGCGCCGTCGACCCGGGTCTGGTCCTTATCGGACGGCGAGCTACCCATTGCTCTCCGTCCGCAAGCTTGCGCCTACGGTGGCCGGAAATCGATCGGTTTAGTCATTATTATGTCTCTGCTAGGTGAATGGTCAGCGTGTTCTGCTACCTGTGGCGGTAAGCAAGTCAGAGGCGTGATCTGCATCGGCGGCAACGGCCGGAGGTTGCGTGACGGCTCGTGTCGGGGCAGCAAGCCTGATGCTGAACGCGCTTGTGGAGGCGCGTGCAGTCCCTCGTGGTACCTCAGCGATTGGACTGAGGTAAGTAGTTGAAAAAGGCTAGAGTAGTATTAAAACTGTTTACAACCAGGGGAAAGCCGATGTTAACACAAATATTAACATAATTAGGAAAAACGAAAATCTTATCAGCCTAGGGTAATTTATGAACAGTCTCATATTCCTGTTTCTTGGTTCCATATGGATGATTGTTATTGATTGCATTTTTCGTTTTTCTGCTTTCAAGTCTATTCACACAGATAGAAGTTACAAATGGTTTCATATCCGAAAATTAGAAAAAATTATCTCGGGTAAAATCTGTTTTAAAGACTCACCTTATAAAGACATGAAACGTTTAAATATGACTCCTAAAACAAGGGTAAAACACCCCTATATGGCGAAGCTAGACTAAACGATTTATCTCTAGACAATCTCACGGGCCAACAGACAAAGGAGTGTAGTCAATTTTCCTTGTTCCAAATGACGACACGAGCTTAGTTTAGGTTTGTAAAGCTAACAACAGATCTCGACATTGTAGTACCCAGTAGTTAGACGCTAACCCATCAATTTAAATAAGGGAAATAATTGCAACCGCAGTGCCCATTAAGTATAGCTTGGTAATGGTTTCGCAATCTGTAACCTTCAATGTTATAATAGGATGAATTTACTTGGTATGCCAGTTCTTCATCAGCTAGTTCGAGAGAGTTAATGATAGGCAAAGAAGCAGAGGGTTAATTCAAGGTTTTGGTCTTTCAAACAAGATGTTTCAACCCTGTGAGTACGTAAAGCGACTGCTACACGGTCGCCAACCGTGTCCCGATACTCCCGATAGAGATGACCATGGTGGTTTACAACAACCGTGTAGCAGGCATTTATCGGTATATTATCGGAGTACGTTTGTACGATGCATGTTTTTTCGATAGACATCCTGCCTACCTACATGACTTTATCTGAAATTAAGCATGTGCGTCTGTTTAATACCAGGTGGTTTACATGTTTGAAAGATCTTTGACATTTGGAAAAATAAAATGTTCAAATAGAAAAATGACGTAACATTAGTTTCCCTAGTGACTCATTACAGCTACTCCATGAATTGAAGATCAAGGTTCATGAAGTGGAATGTCCGTACCGATTAGAACAATGATTCCAAATATGCCAATGTTACTGGGACCGCCCTCACTAATAGTGCAAATTAAAACAACGACTACATAACAAGCCTACTAGTAATTAATCCAAACCTTACACATTTTTTGTCGCCAGCCTAATCTTTAAAGACGTCAGAAGCAATTCAGCTGTCAACAACATTGTTCGCCTATAAAAAGTGTAATTGAAATCACAATAGAGAGAAAATAATTGTACCTAGTCAAAGCTCGCCTACTTTTTTTTATTTGTGCTGAAAGAATTCAAAGACTCTTTGCGATGAATGCAAATTCATAGCTCGTTTAATTAGGACTCTATTGTGCTATGCTTACGTTTTTATTCAAGCCATATTATTATAATTATACTGAGTTGGGTTTTAAAAGCTCAATTTTCAGAGTGCATTATGAATGATGTGATGTAATGAACGTTCATTCTAAAAGTTGGCAATGTTGCAAATAGCTGTAAAATATTTACCTGTTTTGATTAATTTGGCAATAATATTGTATAGAATTGTATTAAATATCGCTAACGTCACCTAAAATATTAATAATGAATGCAATTATAACACTGAATTTGATGTTGTAACCGTTTTAAGTGATAAATGGGCATTTAGAAAGTTTCCAAATATTTTTTTCACATCTGTTGCGCTTGCGGTGTTACGATATTAATTTTTGTGTATAGAACCTAAAAAATGATTATTCGATAATCATTTTTTAGGTTCCATACAGTAATAATGCCAAATTAATCAAAATAGCGAAATATTTGACAGCTATTTGCCACGTGTGGGCAACGCGGCAAATAGCTGTCAAATATTTGACAGCTATTTGCTATAGCTGTCAAATATTAGACAGCTATTTGCTATACCTGTCAAATATTAGACAGCTAGTTGCCCACTTTTAGAATAAACGCTCTTAATTCGAGAAGCACGAGAAAGCGATCTCACTTCTGTGTAATGGGGTCCAAAGTGGACTACGATATTACAGCTCCTAATTTCGGTGTTCTTCTTCAGTGTCAAGGTCCATGCGAAGCTGGAGTACAATCCCGAACAGTGTGGTGCGCGCGCGGCGGCGCGGAGGGCGCGGGGGGCGCGGCACGCGACACCGACTGCGCAGGAGTACGTCCTGCTGCGAGACGGTCCTGTGTGCCCTCAAGATGTTCCACGAGACCTGCTGTGAAGACTGCTGTTGTGAATGCACCTCCTTCAGGTTTGGATTTAGGCTGTCCATTGTTTAATAAATTAAAGTATACTATAATGTAGGTAGATAGTGAAATTCGGTTTTGATGGATGTTTATTTTTAAAGTTTCAGACCCACAACAACGTGTGACAAGACATCAAAGCCATACCGCACAAAATGTCAGAGACAGATCATATGCTGATGGTAATTATTTCAGTCTTATTTACTTCCAAAAATAAATCCCAAGATTAAATTTTTTCATCCAGGAGTATTATAGTTTTAATTCCACTATGTTTATTTTTCGTTCTTCTTGTGCCTGGTGAAATAAATCCCGGGTATTGTCAGGGTTCGGCTTTCTGGTCAATCTTCTCAACTTTACCATTATCTATATCACCTGCTTAATTCTTTATTCGTTTTATTTATTTTTCTTCTTCTAATCTACCGATGATGCTTCGTTCCCTTTATGACAACCACATCTTTCTGTTAGCCGACGTTCGCACGGACGTGTTGTTACGAGTATCGCTGCGATTTTTTTTTCGCGTATTGAGTTTTTGACGATCTGCTTAGCGCTGAACAGTATGTTTTCTTGACGCGCTGCGATACGCGCTGAATGCGCTCTGTTGGATTCTCAATGCTCGGCTGAATACAGAGAGTTGAAAAACCAGTGTTCGAAAAAAAATCGCCGCGATTTATTACGTCCGCGTCCGTGCGAACGTTAGCTTAGTCGCGCAGGGTCTTACTCTAGGGTCAAGCTCATCAAGAGTCCTCTTCCTTAGTTTCCAATAATGACGTCATCAGTAATACTTCATGCTTACTTACGCAGGAGCTTGCGTGGACAAGTTGAACAACTGCGCGCTGGCGGTGCAAGCGCGGCTGTGCCATTACCCGTACTACGCCGACTACTGCTGCAAATCCTGCCACGGGCGGTAAACCATCATGGTTGGAGTAAGAATTATTGCTATTAATGTTTCCTCTCTTAAATACATTGCTTTGAAGATTAGGAAAAAGAGTAACTTGATGGAAAACCCTTTTAGCATTTTCATAGTTTTTATTATTTCATGTATTTAGCTCTACAATCATTTCGATGACGACTGTTTTTTTGATTGACATGGTTATGTTATATTTATTAGTAAACTGTTTATTTATATTATTTATTTTTACATCGATGGGCCTAGTTTATCATTTGTGACTTCGAGTTACAGCTTTAATAGCTTAAATGAGTGCCCGTTTATGCCTGGATTTCTTTATTATTTCTGTATTCTTTCGGGTATTAAGTTCTGTTCTTTTTATTTTCGCTTGAGTATAGATTTCGATGATTTGTGTTGGTATATTGGCATGTGCTAACTGACTTAGAGCAAATAATTTAATTTAATGTTTTGTTTTGTGTACTATTGTATAGAATCAACTTTTTCTTACTGAACAGACAGCTGTGCTGCTGGGGAGTTTGTTGCGCCACTTCTTCCCAGCTAAAGCACTAGGAAGTGGTGAAGGGTGCGCGTTTTTAGGGGGCTGTTTTATGTAATTTTGACGTTCGAAAAGTGCTGTGTCTCAGCCTAGTTTGAATAAATAACTTTAGAATTAGAATTTGACAAGTTTCTCTCTCCCCCAGGTACAAGCAGTGAAACACTAAGGCGCTATGACACGTATTGTGATACAAAATGGACGCATAGTGAGAATACGTAACGTAATGTTTAACAAGCCGAGGCCCGCGGCGCCGCCTGCGCACACCAACCCACACGCATAAGCTCGTAACTGATCTACGCGATCCAATACTCAGTGTTACAAAGAATCCTTTCACGATGAAAGTGGAACGCTTAACATAGCTTCGATTAATACGTTAGGAAAGGTATCAATGCTACAGAGTATTAAGTCTGAATCAAAGCCAAAGTGAAACAGACTAAGACTAGATATCGGATTGACTTACCTAAATGACTCATTCAAATGCTCTATGAAATTGTTAATTACTCGATGTTTTACTGTGCTTCACATTAAAACGTTTGGTGTTATTGACGACAAGTTCATACAGTGTGCGCACGGCTCAATAGTGAACTAAAAACGTTCGAGTTTCTGTAAGTATTAGGAATAGTTTCGTGATCTCCAGATTGTTTAGTCGAGTTTTGGAGTCGATCTATGTGAACTGTAGAACTATCAAAATTATAAAAATAAAAAAAATATTTTGTTTATCTCTTACATTATATTGCACGACATGTTATCGAGTTGAGCACCTGTATGCGTAGATTTTTTTCATAACTTGCCTGTAACCAAGTAATAGAGACGCATTTTACCGAATTTCGTATACTGTGTATTCCTTAGGAGATTAATTATTGCATAAAAGCATGTTTGGAACTACAGTTCATTTTGCATTTGTAATGCAACTTAGGCTATGCTATCTAGATTAAGAACAAAATAGTATTTCTTATTGTTGTAATAGTTTCTTCGGTATGTACTTATAGAAATTATCATGCCGATTCCACACGTCTAGTAATTAAGTTAATAAAGTTTGCCAGTAAGGGGTGTTAATGTAACATTGAAATATATGAAGGGGTGATAGACGTGCGAGCAAGTACGAGTACTCATAGCTTGGCGACCTTTGTCGTCCGTATGTCATACTAAGTACGCGTACTTTAAAACCGCCGATTAAGTTCGTCGGCGATCCAGCAGGTTTGAAATTTTGCTCGTAGCCCGCCTATTCGTAGTTTCGTACGTCTGTCATCGCCGCTATTTTGTTTCGATATTTGTCTAATTTTTGTTTAGCTTAGTTTAGAAAATTCGTTAAAATCGCGATACAGTGTGAGCAAACATCACGTGTGTCACCGACGGCGAGCCGAGTAAGTTCGCGAACTCAAAAACCACGTACTTTAGGTTCGCAGATCTATCACCCACTCTACGTTATGCATCCCTTACCGTGACGAACGACATTCGCAGATGTGTGGCACAGGCGTCAGTGTTCACAATAACTTATTACACCGATTCTATTGTCAAAGAGTCAGTTCTGTATTATTAAAGAGTCGAGTTGTGTAAATAGATAATTATTTTTATATGTATAGTGCATTTACTGACTGGCTGTTAAGTATTTATACGATTGTATTAGTTAAAACATTGTACCATCACAATAATGTATGTATTAATTGGTTTTTGCTAAAAGTAATTAGAGTTTTGCCTACCGTTTAATAAATTTTGTCTGTACTAATGATGCATATAACAATGTACAAAAATAATAAGCTTTAAACACTGGTTGTTGTTATTATTTACTTCCTTAATTATCACCCACATAAAGAGGGGCTTGTGGCTGAGTAATAACAGCCGCACGGGTCGATCGATCAGGTTAAACTACGCTTGCCGCGGTTGGTCCGTGGATGGGTGACCATCTTTACATACCAAGACTCCTCCGTGCCTCGGAAAGCACGTTAAGCCGTTGGTCCCGGTTGTCATTTATAGACCTTTGACAGTCATTACGGGTAGTTAGAAGCCCAAAAGTCTGACAACCAGTCGTACTAAAGGGTATCGTTTTAGCCATTTACTGGGTTGTGGAGGTCAGATAGGCAATCGCTCCATGTAAAATACTGGTATATGCAGCTGTATCCGGTTAGACTGGAAGCCGACCCCAACATAGTTAGGAAAAGGCTAGGCAGATGATGATAAACAGGTTAGAAAATCACATAATATCACGCCTTGCTACCGTAATATCTCAATATGCACGCCGTAATATCCCGCACGTTATCACCCACACATTTAGCCAGTTATGTGTTAAGTCCTATATAATAGGGGGTGAGTCTATTGCCATCAACTAGCCACAACTCCAGACCCCGGACTGCTGTTGAGAAATTCTTGACAGAAATACCCTATAACACTTTGGACCATGGACATGAGAACACACAGATCCTCATGGTCAGTAGTAGCGCTTACGATCACAAGACCAACGAGGGAGTCAAGAAAATTCTTAGGGCCTAGTGAAGGGTCATCATCATCAAGGACAGGACTAAATCCTTAGTTGTTCACTATCTTTACACTTGACTACTCACGTAGTCTCTCAACCAAAACTACTTCGGAGTGCACTTGTTCAGATTTTCCCACATAAATTCATTAATGTGCCTACAGATTTGCTGAATATTTGATTATCGACACGTGGGATTAAACAAAGTCGAGTAACGGCCGAACCCAATTACCCTATTGTCGGTAAAAGACAGTATAGCTATTGATGGTAGACAGTATAATTCTATAATAATATGTCATTGTGTCACGTTCTTTAAGATGCCTAGTCTCTGACAGATTATTGGGACATTAGGATCATAGATAGATAGGGTTTTCTATCTCCAGTAAGCCAAAACTGGTGATAGATATGTTATTGGGTTCGGCCGTTAATGTGTAAGCATCGGACGATCGACAGTTCGATCGTTTTTGTCAATTAATCAACAAGTGATGTTCGATTTGACGTTGATATTTATCGATCGTTAACAGGCTACAGTAACGATCGATAAAATTGACCAGTCATTTTCTTTGACATGAGCAAAGCATTTGACAATGTCAACCATGAATTACTCCTACAAATATGCTCTAGCTACAGTAGCAGGGGAATCACTATTGATTGGATCAATAGCTATTTTCTTTTCTTTATTTAGGCAACCAACAGCGATACATACAGTATATTACAGAGTATGTGTGTTTTAGTATTGTATGGCTAATAATAGGTTTCCCTGTATAACTAGGATAAGTATAAAACATGCTAACAGACTATTAAGAAATATTTAAATTCAAAAGGTAATTGTAGGTAATATTACGTAACATTAAGTTTAAATAAAGAAAAAAAAGGCAAATTATTTTTAAAAAAAGTTAAAAATTCTATGAGATTTGTAGTTTGTCATTTGCCTTCGTTTGTGGTTCTTATTATATTTTTTTTTTAATGTAGCTTTATTACAGTTAAATATATCGACTTAACAGATATCTGTATTATAAATTCGAGTAATACGAGTCAATACACAATTTTTGGGGTAATCATTCAATTAGTTTTTTTTTTTTTTTTTTTTTTTTTGACTAGGGCATCTCGCAGGTTACCACTGAGGTATTCGTCTGCTTAACCGGACTTTCCTGTGGCTGCCTTAAGCTCCTAAAAGAAACTCAAAGCCTCCAGCCAGGGGCATATAAACTAAGCTAATTAAAACTAGGCGAACGCTCGCTAAGGGCACCCCCTGTGGGGTACGAACCTCGGCTTAGGGCGTTCGCTGATGGGAGGACAGCAAGAGGGACAGGCTGGATCATATTTAATACATTATTATTATCAGGGGAAATTAAAGCTACTGGCTCAGCAATAACGCGGGCTGGCGCATCGTTATCGAGCAAGGGTCGGGGGGGAGTATCATTTACTCGGGTGGGTCGCGGTCGCGGACCTCTACGGCGAGGTCTGAAGTTGTGTCGGTGTGTCTTTTTGTAAACTGTACTTGTGGCCCTACTGCTCTCCTGGAGGAGAGTTATGGGGTCATCTGGATCTGAGAGGACATGCTTAGGGCGACGGGCCTTACTAACTTGGTTATTTGACGGGACATAGCAAGCTGCTTTGACTATTAGGGGATTCCTATGTTTGACTGCGGAGTCAAAGTACCGCTTGGACATACGTTTAAGGAACTGTCGGATTGTGGGGATTTTGAGGTCGAGATGGAGGATCTCGTTCCTAACAAACCACGGGGCTCCCGTGGCCCTACGAAGGACACGGTTCTGTAATACTTGCATCCTATGGATCGTACTGGGACTCGCGTGAGCAAAGACGGCTCCCGCATAGGTCATGATTGGACGAATGCACGACGTATAAATGCGCAACTTGCACTTGAGTGACAATTTGCTGCGTGCATTCATAACATAAAAGAGTCTACTGAGCGCGAAGGCAGCTCGCGCGCGTACTGCCTTTACGTGTTCGGAAAAAGTGAGATGTTCGTCCAGGATTACACCTAAATATTTGGCTCGCTTCTCCCAAGGGATCGGCTTGTCAAACATGGTGACTGGACGGGGAAGGATGGGGATACGACGCGGCTTAGAGAAAAAGACCGCCTGACTTTTGTCGGGATTAACCTCGATTCTCCATAACTTAAACCAGGCGCCGAGCTTGTCGACGGCCTTTTGTAAGTTTAGGATCAACTGGTTGGAATTATACCCGCTGCAGTATATGGCCGTATCGTCTGCGAACAGAGCCAACTGACACTTTATACTCTTTGGGATGTCACTGGTGAACAGTGTGAAAATGAGGGGGGCAAGAACAGAGCCCTGAGGGACACCTGCGCGAATGAGACGGGGGGAGGATAACGCTCCTTCGATACGATAGCGAAAGGTACGATTTGTCAAATAGTCCCGTAAGATGAGTACGAGACGATCTGGCACACCGAGCTGGTATAGCTTGTATATTAAGCCATTGTGCCAGACTTTGTCAAACGCCTTTGCTATGTCGAAGAAGATAGCACCGGTCATGTAACCACGATAGAAACCAGCGCTAACGTGTTCAATGATTCGGTGGACCTGATGCACGCTAGAGTGCTGAGTTCGAAAGCCGAACTGCTCGTTGGGGATGAGGCCCTTGGTCTCAGCATAGTCTCTGAGTCGCTTATAAATAAGTCTCTCATAGATTTTTGCCATTACCTTGAGCAAACTAATGGGGCGATAACTGGACGGATCTGACTTTGGTTTACCGGGTTTAGGGATACCTATAACTACGGCTTCTTTCCACGATTGTGGAAAGATATTTTTACTAAGAGCAGCATTGAAGATGGTGCACATTAGAAGTATGAGATGAGTGGGGAAGAGCTGGACCACCCTATTGGTGATGCCATCTAAACCGGGGGCTTTACGAGTTTTAAGACCCTTTATGATATCTTGGACTTCGTCAGGTGTGACGGGAGCCAGAGGATTATCAGGGTCTTCTACGGGGGGTAGAGAGGTTCTACGTTCTACTTCCGCGTCGACCTTATTGAGTTGAGTTTGGTCTACGGGAAGGAGGCTAGGGGAGCATTGCGCTTCGAGACTATCGGCTAGGCATTCAGCTTTGTCGATGTCGTCGAAAGCGATCGATTTATCGGAACGAATTAACGGGGGCATGGTAGCCTCTTGTTTGGACCTAAGTTTCCTCTGGAGTTCCCAGAAGGCTAAGTGATTGGGAGTGAGTTCACTCAGAGTCTTGTCCCAGTTCGCATTACGCAGCTCCTCCACGCGTTTCTTTACAGATCTCTGTAAATAGCGCATGTGGGCTTTGTTAGAGGCGCAGGGAAAGTTATCGTAGGCACGAGTGGCCGCGTTCTTCTCAGTCATCAGGGCGCGTACATCGTCAGGGAGTTTAAAGCGAAGGGTATCCGTCGCTGGAACCTCCCTTGAACAGTTGTTCAAGACGGTTTGTACGTGCTCTGTGAGTGAGTCGATCGCGGTCGTCGTGTCTGCGACTGAGTCAAACTGGTCTGGGATTGATTCTAATAGGGGGGACATGGGTTTCAGCTGTTCGCCTACTTTCCTCCAGTCCGTGACCCTTCTAGTGGGTAGGGGTTGATTGGGGTCGTCCGGTTGACCTGTGCGGGATGCCATTTTTATAACTACTGGACGGTGGTCAGAGGTAAGCTCTGACGCCGTTTCGATAGAGACTAACCTGAGTTGGACGTTCTTAAGGAGCGCCACGTCAAGGACATCGGGCGTCCAGGAATGATCGTGAGGGAAGTGAGTGGGTGACATCGGACCGATGATGTCAAAATTTAAAGAGGAGGAGAGGTCAAACAAGTGTCGACCTCTAGTATTTGTAACTAAACTATTCCACGCGGGGTGTTTGGCATTGAGATCGCCCGCTATGATAACGGAGTCACTCAAGCCCATAAGGATTTGAATATCGTCAGAGATGTGTTGGAAATTCTCTGCTACTTTACGGGGGGGGATATAAACCGAAATTAAGGTGATCGGCTGATGGCCTGTCATGCCTAAGCGGCAGATGGAGACTTCGAGTCTGGAAAGGGGGGGAGGATCCATAGGTATGCAATACAGTTCCTTTTTATAATAGATCAGGGTACCGCCCTGATGGCAACGCGTCCTATCATTTCTGATAATACGGTAGTTTGCAATCGAGGGGTTTCGGTGGCTAGGTTTTAGGAATGACTCCTGGATGAGGAGTACATCTATTTGGTGATCGCGAAGGAATTCCGCGATCTCGTCTTTTTGGCCTCTAATACCGTTTGCATTGAAGATGCCTAGGTTGAGGGATCGGGGTTTAAATCTAGCGATTACGGCGTTAGACATGTTGGGGGGTCATTAAGGAAACTAGGGCTTGCGAAATCTCTTGATTTTCGCTGTAAAGGCGTTGGATGCCGGCTAAGTCACCGACGCTCCTACATACCATAATATCGTGTACTAATTTAGTGGCACGGGGAGTACAGAAAACCTGAAAGGTTTGCGCGAGGAAGGGAAAATTATTCTCAGGGTTAAGCAGTGGCATGGGAGGCATGTTCACTGGCCTGGGATCGGGTCGCGGTGCTTGAGGAGCAGGGACGTTTCGCGGTGCTTGAGGAGCAATAGGTACGGATCGCGGTGCTTGAGGAGCAGGAGCGGGTTTCGCGGGTGGTGCGGTAGGGGGAGGAACGCGATTTCGGGGGTCCATAAGGCCGTAAAGGGGGGTGTTAGGGGGGGGGGGAGCTGGAGAGGCCAGCGTAGGGAAGGCCTTTTGGTGGTTGAGTAGATGCCAGGGACTAGGTCTCTGAGGACTTAGTCGCTCTGGCATTTGATTG
This sequence comes from Conistra vaccinii, assembly GCA_948150665.1. Lineage (NCBI taxonomy): Eukaryota > Metazoa > Arthropoda > Insecta > Lepidoptera > Noctuidae > Conistra > Conistra vaccinii. Next base: position 11,228,460 of record OX411327.1, on the reverse strand, counting down.
GACGGGTATGGGATGAAGTCCCTTTGTTTAGCCTGGCGTTCGTCGAGACGCTTGGCTGTTTTTAATGACGTGGCCTTAGGGGCCTTACAGCAACCGCGGTAATTAGCCGTGTGGCCTTCTTGTCCACAAAGCACGCAGCTAGGTGGACTCAGGCATAAGTTACGGTCCTTCGGGCGGGTGCACTCAGAAGTGCCATGGTCGCCCAGGCACTTTACGCACCTGGGTTTCGCATGGCAGTTCTTCTGAGAGTGCCCGTATAACTGGCAACGATGACATTGCCCTATGGTACTGTTTTTCCATGGTTTCTCTATTGAGAATCCCACGAGACTACAGATAGCCTTGACATTAAAGATGGGGTGATGCCCCTCGTAAGGGGAGCATATGACAAGAACCATGTCATATGCTTCCCTTCCGCGCGAGCGGTGCATCCGATGCACTTCATCCACGGGGATGTTTTGAGCCCTAAGATCGGCAAGGATTTCGGCGGACGGAATCTCTTTCGGGATTCGTTTAATGACTACGCGAGCCTGCTTGTCCTCTGGGAGACAGAAAGAGTGGTATGACACTTTTCTGTCTTTCAGAAGATTAGTTAGCTTTCTATAGTCTGACGAAGTCGGGACCTGAACTTTAATGCCCTGCTGGGTAGAGCGGGCATTTGTGTAGCCAATCTTTTGGTCTACACACCATTTCGAAATTGCCGTCCACTTCTCCTTGTCCTGAATGAACACGGGAGGTGGAGGCGCGACCTTTTTAGGGCCAGAGTTCGGGCTGTTTGAGGCACCCTGCGCGGAGGGTGACTCATCCGGACGCGGGGAGGTGGAGGGGGTAACTACCGGGGCGCAACTAGCGGGTGACGCGGGGCTATCGGGCGACGCGGGGCTATCCCTATCTACGAAAGTCGAAGGAATTACTTCCTCGACCGCGGCGACTTTGCTAGCCTGAGAAGACTTTTGCTTCTTCTTCTTCCTCTTGTTCCGCTTTCCGGCGACTGGCGTATAGCCATCGTCGTCCGAATGGGAACCAGAGGAAGGAGAATTAGCCTGAGCCTCTGAGTCAGAGCGATAAGGGTGGGGGGTGGGAGCGCGCTTTGAAGAAGCGGCAACTACGTCATCCGTGTCCATAGACTCGGTCGGACTGAGGGGACTTTCCAACTCCGTAGTTGGACTAGCGGGAGAATCTAGGGCATCACTGAATTCAGTGATGGCTAAACGGGCCTGCTGACGAGCAGATAATTCGGCTAATTCGTCGCCGAATTTAACGACAAGGGAAGGTTCTACCTTCATCATGCCATTTAGGACCCTTGACAGAGTTTGGAAGTCGCATTGCAACTTCCTGAACTCCACCAGGATGTCCCTGTTGTCCATGATGAAAACAGACTAACTAACTAACTTTTTTCACCTCATAAGGAGGCAAAACAAAATTTCTACTGGGAAAAACTCCTACAATATTCCCTAATCCTATCTCCCCGGGGGAAAACCGGGGATGTGTAAAACCCTCCCTGCCGGGTGAGACAGGGAGGTTGTGTACCTCGGGTGAGCCCTAAGCTTGCTTTTGCCCGTTGCCTGTCTTATTGTGCAACGGGGTCCTACAAGTCTAGATCGAAGGGTGTAGACACACCCAACCGTTCTAGGTGAGTAGCTGGGGAAGGAAAACTGTCATCCAGTGCCGACTAGGAGATCCCCCAAGGCCGAACACTGGGACCCGTCCAATTAATTGCCTCGACCCTGAACCCCCTTCGGCGGGTGTGTTGGGTCAACACCCCACTCGGCTTCGTTGGCACCGTAAGGTTTCAACCGAGGACCACGAAACTGTGGATTTTCCCTGAAGGGGGATGAAAAACGCGACGGGAGAGTGACAAGACTGATATAGAAACAGATGTTAATTGTGTCTTGAAAAAGACAGACAATTAACAGTCGACGATAGTCAAAGACTATAGCAGGCACGGTGTCTCAGGAACACTTGAACGCCAAACAGGAATCTCGAGCGCAGCAGCTGGGACAGCGAGCAGCGTGACCGTCCGCGTCCGATGCCAGGCGCAGAGTGATTCAATTAGTCGACTGCCGAGGCACATGTAGCATTGTAGTGTGACGAGTGCACTGTAGAGGAGTGTTAAAAGTTACCTGTGTGACCAACTCCGGGCAATGGAGTTCATTAAGTATGTCATACAATACAGTAAACACATATCCGTAACTTTGTGCCTTGTGCGACTGACACTGGCATGGCCATCATCAGGGATTTTAATTTTGATAACACAAGCCTTCCATCGAGTGTTAGACCATGGTTTCGACAACTGTTTGCATAGGCCATCGGAGGTTTAGGTAGTAACAAATTTTCTTTGAGCTATTTATCGAATCGAGAACAAAACGTAGAAATAAGTGCAATGAATAAAAATGGTGAGCCCACACCATCTATTTCTAAATTACATACACATACATAACAACACACCTGTAATCCCCGAAGAGTTAGGTAGAGGTGCACAAGTACACCCACATATCGCCAGTTGGTCTAAATGTCAGAGCAAATCAGGAGTACCGCAAGGATGTATCTTGGACCTTTGTAATTTACATCAATGATTTACCCACGTCTCTGAATTATAAATGCATTTACTTTTTGCTGACGACATATCGGTAATAGTAACAGAATATGATAATATATCAGAAATATATCACGAAAAAATTTCAGCGAATTTTTAAATGGCTCGATAATAATATTATCTCTGTGTGAATTTAAATAAAACAAAATAATCAATTTTCAAAACTACTGATAATGAGTTATTATCAGTAGTTTTGAAAATTGATTATTTTGTCGGTTGCCCAGCACAATAATAAATTAATTTATGAATGACTTGGATATCAATTCTCGACCAGCATTGTAATTGGAAATAAGACATAAATGACCTGTGTAAAAAATCAATAGCTCACAATGGGTTCCCAAAAAAATTAAAAAAAACACGTTTCTTGTATATTTGTCTTCCATCCCTTTAATTGTTAACTTTTTTTTTTATATAATGACAATAAAAAAAATACACAATCTGTCAAAATTTCAACTGTCTACCTATTACGATTCATGAGATACACCCCGCTGACAGACAAACGGCCGGACGGACAGCGAAGGCTTTGTAATAATGTTAGGCTTCCTTCGCGTACGGAACCTTACAAACTCTTTGAGTATATACTCTTAGTACAAACTAAACTAATTGTATTTGCTCTAAAACGTTTAAGAGGTACAGCGAATGAAGCAGTTACGCTTTCTGTTTTTCACGGATGTTTCTTCGTTAGTCAGGTATGGTCTTCTGTTTGGAAGAACTACACGAAGTATTTTAGTCATCTTTTAGTACAGAAAAAACGCTTAAAGCGCTTCTCTAAGCAAATAACCTTGAGCATTCGTTCCCTCTTTGCCACATCACGCAATGAGTTACACTACTGTAACTGAATACGCATAGATTTTTGAAAATGTTCTTTATAAAAGTCTTTTGAAAAAAATCAAATGGTCTTTCCATTAAGGTCAGTCGCAAAATTAAAACAGTACTTAATTCGCGAGGAAAAAAAACTGAATCTACCATTATAGAATCAAGATTTAGAAATTATTAGTTGATATTTATTTTAAATTATTTATTTATTTTATGCATACGGTCTTAAGTTTCTTTGTTTTGCACATTAAACCAGAAAAGGTTTGTATTGGTAATTTGGTACTCACATTCGCTATAAGAACACTCCTTAATCACTTAATTATAACTTGTATTTACTTACTACGAGTATACATTAGTCATGTATATTATCCATGTACGTACATTATTTGCCTATATTATAGAAATAAGCAAACAATGTAGGTACATGAACAATCATTTGCACGTAACTAACATAAAAAGTAGATAGCTCTAAAAAACTGCACAAAAAACAGCTAGCACGTCGTTTTGCTCGGGGACAATCTGCAGAGCTGCGGGAGCTGCAGAGGTGCGGGGTGTGCACCTCTCTTTAAAAAATTTAAACTTTTATATAAGTTTCTGTGAAAGAGCACTCTACATTTTTTATAGCATACGACATAAATTCAAAATATACATGTAGATATATGTTGTGAACCAAAACGATTGAATATCAACAGACCAAAGTGCAATAAAGCCATAAACATTATTTTATCAATGCACGTAATTTTTCTTTCAATATTCGAAAAGAGATTAGGGAAATCATAATTGCATAAATGGCTCACTTTTTATAGTATGGAGGATTTTTTCGATAAAATGACAGTGATAAATGTTATTACTGAATTACTGATATTTAATTGGAGACCTACCGCTTACATTTAAAATTCAAAACCCTGAAAATTGGGTTATAAGTAGACATCAGACATATTACTCGTAAAAATGTTTGAGTTAAGACAATTTGCAATTTGCATGTTGTAATATTAGTAAGTACAATCAAATGCTTTTTTGACCCAAAGTTTTTTATTTTTTCGTTGGTATATTATTTGCAAGCGCTACTGCTGAGCATGAGGTCCTGTATTCGATTCCCGAGTTGGGCATAGTGTCAATGGACTTTTCCATCTGGAATTGGTCAGTAGTCAGAGTCTGGATTTGTGCCTGATTGATGGCAATAGGCTCGCCCCCTATTACATGGGTCCTAAATACAACTGGCGAAATGTGGGTGTACTGTAGGTACACCTCTGCCTGACCCTTCGGGGAATACAGGAGTTATGCTATATGTGTTTTTTCATTAATTTGACATAAATTATAACTTTTTTTCTGTCCATGGCGACATAAGATCATAATCCTTTTATTTTCTTTCCTTTATTTCATATTTATACATATAATTTACATTTTTAAATATTTTTATAAAAACAGAAAAAAAAACAAAAACATTTAAAAATATTTATTAAAGTTTAAATGTAAATAAAAATATTTTATTTCAATTCAATTCAATACAGTTGTTTTTTTTTTGTAAATTCGAGTCATTACTGTTAGATGCTGGCTGCTGGCAGACCTTAGTATTTTCAAAACACAGCATATCGAACGACACTAACGATGGCCAAAAATCCAGCAAATCTGTTGGCACCTTTAGACTTCAAGATAATCACGTAGCAAAGGGTACTTCAGATTAAAGTGATAGCACTATATCTATCCTTCGTCCATATCGTATTGAGTGGCAATTGTTTTAAGAGCACTATAATAATACATCCATACTATTTAACTGTCAATGTGCATTCTTTTCTTAAACCTAACGCACGGGTTGACAAAATGGAACAGACAAAGTCGAGACATTTAGACAATAATGTTTGGTATAAAACAGTGAGATTAACGATCAATGTGTTCATTAATATATTAATATTTTTGACAGTGTTTGTTTGTTTGCTTTATTCGTGGAGTACAAATATTAGCCTCTTTGATTTACACATTATTCTATGTGTTCTTGGGGTAAGATAATGTTGTTATTATTATTTCCTATATTTCAGTATACAATGTGGAGACTACCATACAACAAAAAATTAAAATACTGGCACTACTAATGGTTAAGAGTATTTTGGAACTGTCAAATAAATCCTAGCTTCGAAATAAAAAAAATGAGTTTTTCAAACAAATTAAATGTAATGTATCCATATGTGATCCACCCTAAGCCTATAAATTCCGTTTATCCAACTAGGTCTTGGGTGAATTCTCGGGCAATTTTTGGGGTGGATAAACGGAATAGCCCGAGCCGACTATGGATTTTGCCGAGCTATAATGACTAAACTATTGAATATAACTATTGAATATATTAAATTGAATTTTTGTACCACAGAATGGGAACGTAATTATGGACACGCCGCTTATTTTTTTGTTGTACTGTCGTCTCCACCATGTATATAAATTATATTTTTTAATATTAGAATATTTTTTTACAATTATTTATTATTATTGACCTACCTATCCTTTATTTTTTTCCTGCTTTAAAATTTGATAGATGAGATGGCCTATTACAATCATCTTTAACGTAAGAGTGCACAAACCAATAACTTAACTCTGTGGCGGATTGTGACAGTCAGGATACCCAAAAGTACCTAATAGTGACATACGGCACTTTTGCCCTTTATTATATCGATACCTTTAAAATGAGGTCCACTAATACTTACGTTTATTTTTGTGAACTCATAAGCCCAGGATGAACGGACGATTTTTTATCACGAAAATTTTATGAGCTCTATTGGATTTTCAATGCTTAGCTCACTACCGAGAGTTGAAAATCCAGTGCGCTAAAAATAAAAACGCCACGTGATAAATTCGCTCCTGTGAATCTAAGAGAGTGGTACTACTTTTGTGGTCAGAGCAAGCTGAGGAGGACAACGGCACTTTTATACGCGAATAAAAAAAAAACATTTTATTTCCAGTACCAATTCTGCATGAGCCATGGGACCCTGATTATGTCGCCGTTCAACAGCTGGTCGATGTTCATAGTTCGTCGCTACAAGAAGCATATCCATTGGGTGATGGAGGTCGCAGCAGCTGTCCTGGTCACTGTAGGGACCGTGTTCGTTTACCGTGATAAGAGCGTCCACTGGAACACGATTCATGGAAAACTTGGTGGGTATAAGATAGTACTAAGAATAAGAACCGTACCATAACGCCAACATAATTTACTAACTTTTCTTACGAAAGAAAGAATATAAAACTCTTCCATCGTTTTATGTTAAAATCTTATAATTTATATTAATCGGAAGTTTCATGTCTAGATAAAAAAATATCATAGTTTCAAAGCCGTTGCCAGAATGCTAGCTAGGATAAAGCAAACCTTAACACAGTCAATTACATGGTGATATCTTTAAAGTATAGAGCATACCTTATAGATTTCACTTAAAATGATATGGGATAAAAATATAAACTAAGGTTCAGTTTCCACTGGTAAAGCGAAGCGAGCGAAATATTGATAAAGCTAGAGTTATCATCTTTCTGGATTTGTCCGCACATGTCCTTCATTTTGGCCTACCGATCGACCTATCGACACTTTATGGATTTTTACGGATTTATAGACTCTGACCTTGAGATCCAGGATGAAAAGTAACCTATGTCCCTCTCCAGGTCATAGTCTAGCCATGTGCCAAATTTCATGCAAATCCGTTCAGCCGTTTTAGCGTGAAATCGTAACATACAAACAAACTCACTTTCGAATTTATAATATTAGTTAGGATTAGGATGTACACAAATACTTAAATAAGATAGAATTTCTCCTTTCTTCTTCTGGAAAGTTTATAAAAAAAAAAATGAAATGAAAAAGTGTTTAGTCGCAGATATAGTTTTTTACATAAAATAATTACTTCCGCCTAACTGCACAGCAGTTTGTTGGCAGACGTAGCTCCTGTTTTAACACATATAAAATAGTTATTAGTTATTACACTTCATTATAGATACAGTGAGCCGCACGTCAGCTGAGAGCTGGCCTAACGTAGTCCAGAGTTTTCAATACATTAAGAGGCCAGTTTACAGTAGTTTTGTTACCAGTGACGTACGGACTACCGTACCTAAAATACGAAAATGTGCAAAACCAAATCAAACTCCTTACAAACATTTAGCTTCTACCGATTTTTCAAATTTCGAAACGAATTCTAGATGAAGTTGCGAACTACCCAAACGCCTCATAGCGTCTATCTACTGATAGGCAACAAGATTCTTAATAGCGATTGATGTCCGCACGGCTAACGAAACGAACACGAAAAGGAAATGAACAAAACGACTTGGATATATAAAGTAATCACTGTCAAGGTCCAATCAGGGTAGTAGAATTAGTATTTGTTTCTCTTTCGGATCATTGAATCAATCGTATAGGGTAGATTAAAGTGAAACTGTTATTCTACTACTAAAGGTATACATGGAGAGATCCGTCTGAACTGACTAAATTCCGTCCATTTTAGCGTTGGATGCGTGCCCATGCCGTACATCAAACGACAAGACTGTTTAGATGTCTCACTGTTTAACGATTTGATGCAAGTAGTCATCGCTCCGGCCGTCAATCGACGGCGTCGGTCTTAACAGCCATATACAGGAAACGGATTTTGGTGAAATCAGACGGTTCTGACCATGATAACGAAGTCATTATGAATTATTCTGATCTGTCACCCTGCTTTGTCCCCATAGGGACAAAAACAAACACACACAGACAAACAGATCGGACAAAAAAGTTTAATAGGGGGCTATTGATAGTCAAACTTATCAGGAATAAAAAGTTTCATCTGTCCGACAGATCAAACTTTTTATTGCTGTTTGTCCCTCATAGAATTTAATCAATTAATTATTAAAAGTAATGCCACACATTATAAGCAACATTGCTTTAAACAAAAGACTAGTGGTTTGGATATATAATCATCCGTATTTAAATAAATTACAAAATAAATCACAGTGGGTATTGTAGGTACCTACAATTACGTTAGATAGGAGTGAATAAAGTTCAAACTGTCCCCTCGTTGCTAACAGAGGGACAGATCAAACTTTTTTTCTTCCGATCTGTCTCCCTAAGTGGACAAAGCAGGGTGACAGCGGGGCTAACACAGGGGCGTACCCAAGACGTTTGTGACAAGACATGATAAATTTTATCATGTCTTACAATTTGTCTTAAATGCTAGCACGGGTCAACCATGTGATAAAATCTGAGGCGCAACATGCCTTTCTTGTTGTAAATTTAAAAAAATAAAATGTCTATGATCAGTAAATATGCGAACAAATAAAATAATACGTTTTTATAGTGCAGGTTCATAGTTTTACAACTTTTTAATTTTGTTGTGAACTAATTCTCTTTTGACGTACGGACGACAGTCAATAAGTGGCATTTGTGACAAAATTGGTGCGCCCATAGTAGCAAATAAGACATTTTGAATCCTAAATAAACGTCAAGAAGTTATGCCACAAGTCAAGAGATTATCTCACGCCGCCGTGCTAGCATTTGTGACAAAACTGTTTTATCGCCCAAATTGTGATAAAATGTGTGACTCAAGCTATCTCACAGTACGCCATGCTCGCTGCGCTGATCGGAATAATTCGTCATTATGGCACCTAAGGTTATATTTACGAGTATTAACTCTAAAATCGCCAGCGCACCACCACTATACCCCCAACCTGTGTTTAACTGTGCAAGTTGTAAAAGTTACCTGAAGGAAATAAGTTATTATAGCACTTATTTATAGAAAGCTTATGTATGCACTCCGCGATTTACAAGCCTAACTTATTGCCTCTATACGTGGCATGATTTCAAACGGTATATGTATGAATTATCATTTCCAATGTTGTGAAATACTACTTTAGCAGTAATCTTCCTTGGTTTTCCCAAGTGCGTTGGGGTCAGGAACCATCTCTTGCAATGCAGATTATACCTATAAAAGGTCAAATTAAGTTATTAAGCGAACTACACTACAATGTCCAAAAGTCGTCGATTACAAAAAAAAACAAGGGGTTGCACTCCGGGAGTGCCGGCAGAAGTGAACACTTGAACATTAACGTTGTGCATTTTTGAATATTTTGGAATGGTTAGGGAATCATTTCGCACGAATTGCTTTATTTATCAGTATAAAAGTACGTACCTACACACATCAAAAGTGTCTAGGGATCAACATATATTTTTGCAATAACTTTTCTCCTGATTGATATTAATTAAAATTTTCTTTAAGGATTCATCAAATAAAGTGTTTTCGTTTGTCACAGTAACGATAAACCAAGTCACCTTTGCATTAATAAAGAAATTTGCCATTTTCCTAATAAAGGGATTTTTGACATTTGAACCACTAACATTAAAGTTCGAAAAAAAGACTGAAATAACAGTTTTCTTTAAAATTTTATTGGGTAACTTAAACAATTAATAATCCGTGTTTCTACCGCGAACACTAACAACACAAGAACATCGGTTTGGCATACTCAAAATGAGTTCATCCAAATCACGCTGTGGAATGGCCGCCCATGTTCGTTGCAACAACAAAAAAAGGTCTTCTTGCGACTGGATACCCTCCATATTCGGCAGAGCTCTTCTCTGTAGCATATCCCATGCATGCTCAATCGGGTTCAAGTCTGGCGACTGAGCAGGCCAGGGCAGGACATTGATGTTAGCTGCGGCGAGAGTCTGTCTTACAACTCTTGCGGTGTGCGGTCGTGCATTATCATGCATTAACTGAAATAAGGGACCGATTTGCACTTGTAGAGGAACGATGACGTCTGATACAATCGTCTCAGCATAAATTTGAGCGTTGAGGTTGCCTCTGATCCAAATCAACTCAGTTCTTCCGCCGATCCAAATACCCGCCCATACCATGATGGTTCCACCACTATAAGGATGGACTTCCTGGCAGGATTTTAATCGCTGTTGGCGTCCAGGGGTTCTCCAGTGTCGTATACGTCTTGTATCCGGTCTCATACCAAAACGAGACTCATCAGAAAAGCACACGAAACGCCATTGTTCTTCTGCCCAATTTCTGTGTTCAAGAGCCCATTGATATCGAATCCTACGATTGTGCATTGCTATAGGTGGTACCCGTAGCGGTCTTCGGGAATGAAGGTTCACTTCATGCAAGCGGTTTCTGACTGTTTGGTCGCTAATTAAGTTCCCTGAAGAGTGATGAAGCCTCACGGCTAACATCATGGCGGTTATTGTTGGAGCTCTTCGAGCTAAGATTTGAATGTATCGGTCTTGTCTCCGTGTGGTGCAGCGATACCGTCCTCCATGGCGCTCAGCCACGGTACCAGTGCTTCGGTAACGTGTCCAAAGTCGACTGATAACACTCTGACTTGTATTCAGAGCTAAAGCCACAGTACGTTGCCGGGAACCAGCTTCTATCATTCCCACGGCTCTGAGCATTTCTTCCCTGCTTAAATGACGTCGCTGCTCCATAATAACGTTGGTTTTAATCAGTAGTAGGGAAACAGTAGCACTAATAATGTCTTCAATGCGTTGTATGTTTTTATAGGGAAAATATTGACAGCTGATTTTCATCTTTTACTCGAATTTGATTCACAGTTCCTGATTCAAATTATGAAATGCACCAAAAAGGATCCATATAAATTTATAAAATCATAAATTTATTACAAAGCCACATCTCAATCTCAAGAAATCCGCATAAAAATGCTTGATCCCTAGACACTTTTGATGTGTGTACTTAAATACAATATTCATTAGTAGTAGTAGTATACATATTTATTTATTTTCAAAATATAGTCTAACAAAAATAAACAATTTATTGAAACACTTTTCATGAAGTATGTTTTGACTGCTTTTTTTTACCCATCAATATTAGTAAAATTTCTTATCTCGCAATCTTTACGTAATGGCAAAGACTATTTATTTTGATATTTACTTTGTCGGTTGCTAGGCAACGGATCTTACGGTCACGTCCTGACGCGAGTTTAACATTTTTTACCCATCCCAAAAAAAGTGCACATGCAACGCTGCTAAAGAAGTTTTCACTTCAAAATGAGCGAGCCTGTAGTCGCATATGATGTGTAACATTTGACAGCTTGGCTGACGCATATATGATACAAGCTTCTGCCCGCGACGTGTAGCCTATACCTTCCTCAAGAATTAGACTATCCAATGCAAAAAGAATTTTTCATATCCGACTAGTAATTCCGGACATTGCCCCTTACATACATACGAACAAACAAACAAATAAACTTTACCTCTTTATAATATTAGTATAGATAAACAATATTCATCATCATCATCATCATCCTGTTAACAACGTCCCAGAAAATGGAGTGGTACCATCTGACGGTCAACACTAGCACCGTGCACGCTCATTGGTCAAATCAAATCGCACGCGCTTCCCCGGCTTCCTGTAACAGACTTCCGTCCCTTCTCACGAAATCACTCTCAACGCGCAGACTGTTCCCACGGATTGCAAGAAAGCGAGAGGAAAGATGTTACAACAAAGATGTTACAACAAAGATGTTATAACAAAGATGTTACAACAAAGATGTTACAAGAAAGATGTTACAGGAATGATGTTACACATTAAAAAGAACTTTGTTCTGATATCGGTACCCATCACGTCTGCGGGGTTTCGCTACTTAATTTAACTTGACCTTTAAACTTTTGAGAAATTTTTTTTAGCTACTAATGCCCGTAATGTCAGCAGGTTTCTAGGCTCCAGATAAACACTAAAGCTGTGTCACGCCGAAAAACTTGATGATTTAACGGACTGGTGAATAACTAGCATCGTTGTGTACCGCAGCGATGACCCTTGCAACACTTGAGACCTGGCGTTACGTAGCGTTTATGTATCTGTTGATCGATACCACAAAGCATGGAAAAGCCGCGCCCGCAGGGTCTAGAGACGGAAGTAGGCACTAATTAGCCCATAGTACCTCAGCGCAAATTCACTCATTATCTCGCTCGCACCATACTGCTCGCCGACTGAGAGCGAGACTGAATGGAGTGCCAGCACTCCATTCAATTTCATAACCTAATTTGAAGTATTTTTAAGTAACTTTGTATTTACTCTCCTCTTAAGTACATTTTTAAATATTTTTATAAAAGACTTTAAAAAAAAACATTTAAAAATATAAAATATAGTAGCCCACCAGTATCGGGAACAGGGTCCAAGCTACCGGCGGTCAGGGCTCAGGCTTATTATTATTATTATTTACAAGTTACAATTTACAAATTTGAAATTTTTACAAGTCTGTGTACCAGAAAACTCTAAGCCAAATCGTAACGGATAAAACCTTACAAATATATAAACTGTAGTGACAAGACTGACAAGTCTACTTTTTAAACAGCCCTCATGTTTTGTGTTAATGCGAATGAATTGTAAAACTATACATTTTTGTGATATAGCGACTTGTTATAAATACACAATCATTGTATAAACGCTATAAAAGTTTCATGGTAGCAAATCTCATACTCTGTGACAAATTAGGTAACACACGTGTTACCAAGTGATGACCTTGATATAGATACCTTGTTGTTTAGTTCCAAATACGCTCGTATGGCCCTGGTATAATTTTATTCATATCTATTTATCGATAACGGAGACACTATTTGACTATGACGGAGATTAGAAACTTACTCTTAAACTGCTCCAAAAGATCATCTTTAACATATACATAATATCACTCCTTGTTATCCCCGAAGGCAGAGCACCCATAGTAGGTACACCCACATTTCACCAGTTATGTTTAAGTCCCATGTAATAGGGGGCGAGCCTATTGCCAATTAACCGGGCACAAATCCAGACTTCGGGCTGATACTTAGAAATTGCCAATGGAAAAACACACTATCACTTTGGCCGACCTGGGAATCGAACCCTGGACCTCATTCTCAGCAGTAACGGTTGCGACCACTTGACCAACGAGGCAGTCATCTCTCAAACACAAAGAAAGAAAAATATTAATTTAATAAAAAAGGATTAATCGACAATATTTACAAGCGATTATAATCATTATTGTGAAATATTAGATAACTATTAATTACTTTCACTCACGTATTACCAGATATGTTGGTGAACAAGTTGCATGATAATACTGAATTATGATACGTAATACGCGATTTGTATAGGTTAATTATTCGCCCTGCATTTTTTTAAGTGATAACTTAAAGAAGTTATTACTTAAAAAAATGCAGGGAGCGTTGAGCACTTTTTGGGTGAACAAAAATCATGGAACTCGCGTTATCGTCACCGCTCGAACGAAAGATACCAACGCGAGAATCAAAAAGTAACTTAACGAAAGAGATCAACGCGAGAATCAAATAGTTACTTAGTTTTCCGTTCTATCTGCAGTCCCCAAAGCCCGTTTTTTTTTTACGTAGAGTACAATACGGCCGATATAACTTTGCAGGTCTGAACATAGGCTCTGCGAACTTTCGCGCATTTTCTCTCACTCACACTCGCCACCACCATTTGGCACGTAAAAAATGTTATTGCGCAGGCTTCTGTGCGAAGTTCGGAACTGCCAAGTGTTGGCGTTCGTTGAACGTATAGTATACACCGTGCTGAAAAGATATTAAAGGGGATGCGCTAAGGTAGCCCGAGAAATTCAAAATTTCTTTCGTTTTATGCAATTTGCACTTTAGTGTGACGCTCTACTTTTATACTAGCGCTAGCGCAGCATCAACGCGACGTTAGCTGACGTCAGAGCGAGCACACCCTTTATAACATTACGTAACGTTTCATTTCAGGGTTAGCAGGCCTCGTGTTCTGCCTTGCAAGTTTGCTGAATGGAATCCTCGCGATGTACCCTACCAAGCTGTCTTCCTGCATCGGTGTGTTCTGGATCCGGTTTTTCCACTACCTCACCGGCTTCGCCAGCTTGTTCATGGGTACCGGAAGCCTCTGTGCAGCCTTCGAGTACAGATCATTCAGAAACTGGACAGGCAATCCAGATGTCTTAGTACCTCTCCTCGTGTTCTTTACTTGGTTATTCACTATTTTAGTGACGTTGGACTTTTGGATAGTAACAGGAAATAAAATTAAGAGTCTTACTCAATAGTGATTAACCGACTTCAAAAAAAGAGGAGGTTATATCTAAAGACACCGACTTCCGAAATTAAAGTTATTTTTATTTTCTAGTAATTTTTTTTTTAAGCTAGTTTTTGTTTGTGAGAATTTTATCTCTTTGTATCCATTGTTAATAAAAGTGTTAACACAGTGTGTAATAAAATGAAATATGTTTTACCGTCAATGTGTATAATTCAGACTTTATATGGAATGCCTCGTCTTTCTATGCATATGTAAAAGAGCCTCATATAAAACAATTGGGACTATTCCGTCTCCGTCCTCTATCTTCTATTTGATGAATTCTCTTATCCCTTATCATCTATCTATCTATATCTATAGTATACATTATAAAAATCAATTGCCGTGCATTAGTCTCGCAAAAACTCAAAAATGGCTCAACCGATTTGAATAATTATTTTTTGTACTGTTCGCCTCAAAATACGGGTTTTTTTTTTTGTAATAACCCGAAGGAACAGCCGAAAAATCTAAATTTTTATTTTGACACGTCAACATCTAACGGGTAGCTAGTTATTTTTATACATTTGAAAGACTAGATACCTTCCAAGAAAACATTATGAAGGTTCTATCTAATATTACCAACTAGGTTAAAAAAAATCCCATCGCAGGCGTTTATCAGTAACCATTACGCCATAACTGTCACCCTTATCTAGTTGTCGAAAGAGGAAACATTAGTATCTGCGAAGTTATCTTAAATCGGAGATAATAAACTATTGATTGGAGCAGTATATCTGTGCGTTAGTGCTCGTGAAGATTCAGCGGTGTGCAACTTCGAAAAAGATAATTTAAATCGAATATTGGCTAAAATGGCAATGCCACCACCACCGCCTCCCCCGATGTCACACTCAAGATTAGAAGAGGGTTTAAGACCTGGTGGTCCGCCACCAGATGAGCCAATTTCCAGATTCGTAGTGTTCATGAACGTGACGAATACCGTGACACATTTACTGCTCGGAGCAGTCGCTTTCTGTGCGTTCATCTGCATAAATATGAGTGCAACGCTTGCCAATACTTTATTCCAAATAGAATTTCCAAAGTTGTCGGCGCATGTCTATTTAACAGTTATTGGGGTGAGTAGAAATGTATTTGTATTTTTTTCCTATTTAGATAACTAACTGCCTTGGAAAGTACGTTAAGCCGTTGGCCACAGCTCGACAGTTGTTACGAGTCATCAGAAGCCCGAAAGTCCGACAACCAGTCTTACCAAGGGTTATCATGTTACCCAGTAACTGGGCTGTGGAGGTCAGATAGGCAGTCGCTCCATGTAAAATACTGGTATGCAGCTGCATCAGGTTAGAGCGGAAGCCGAGCCCAACATAGTTGGGAAAGGGCTAGGCAGATGATGTAGAGAAGTAACTGAAGTGCGCTACTACTGAGAGTACCTATTTAGGTACTCTCAGTTCACCCGGCTTTTCAATGACATATCGAGAGTTGGAAAAACACCGTTACACTGATACGACGCTGAGCAAGGCTCAACTTACAGTGCTGCAGAACGGAGTGGAGGCGAGTTTTTGTAACGATATTGTACATAGCAAAATTAAGTTTATGTCAATTGTCTCACGTACAAACTCTATACGCGCTTGTTTCTATGGAAATTCCAGAGAATACGCGAGAATTCTCCAGAAAGCGCTTGACCTGTTATTTGGCTCGTCTAGTTTGTGCGTTACACTATTGACATAAAGTTCATTATGCTATGTAAAAAATTGCTCCAATTCCGTTCCGCGGCAATGTAAATTGAGCCCAAAGCGGACTTTTTCTAAAACACGATGAACCATAATTCCAGCCAGTTCTGTGTGTACCGATAAATTTGCAGTTTACGAAGTATTTCTCTTTTATTAGACGATGAATAGCGATAATAAATATTGAAGAATAAACAAACAAAAGGATATTTATTTAAGACGATTAGGTTATGCACATACTCAAATATAAGGAAAACCTACGAAAGAACTGGCGCCAGAAGGGTTTCTCCATTATCGCGATAATATGGTGACGAGATGCGTAAAATAAAGATAAAATTATCTAATAACCACCAATAAGATGCATGATAACGAGAGTACGCAAAATTTAACACTAATACAAAAGTTTTTTTTTCAACTACCGACGCTTTGGCAATTCTTGGGGATGGGCAGGGCACATTGCTCGCAGAACAGATGGCTGATGGGGCTGAAAGGTTCTGGAGTGGCGACCGCGTACCGGAAGACATAGCGTTGGAAGGCCTCCCACAAGATGGACCGATGACCTTGTGAAGACCGCAGGAAACCGCTGGATGCGGGAAGCACAGAATCGGTCGAAGTGGCGGTGCTTGGGGAAGGCCTATGTCCAGCAAAACGTCTTTCGGCTGAAATGATGACTCTAAAACTACTTTCATATTTAGCACCATTTGGGACCATTAGAGGAATTTTGAACTTGGTCCCGATTTTTTCCACTTAAATGGAACATAATAAAGAAAGAAAGAAAGAAAAATATTTTATTTGGGACACGCACAGGAAATACAAACAGTAATAAGTAATAACAAAATAAAAACTAAAAGGAGCATCTAAAACTAACAATAAAACGAGTTCGTATTACCAAAAATAAAATTAAAAATTAAAAACTATTAACGACCTGTGCGAGGCCAAAAAAGATCGCCACGAATGGAATGTGTTCGGATCCTCTCGATCAGATAAATCGCTTCGCCTACATTTTTTTATATAAGAGAAAGTGCTTTTATTTATTATGTTTTAAAAAAGGCCCCTATCTCAGCATATGCTGCGATATTTAAAAAATAAATACCGCAGCGCTAGTATTCTGATAGGGCCCGCTGTGATGCCACGGACAAACCTACGGACACATAAATCCCATTATGGGATTACAAAATAAATAAATACATAAACAACAATAATATACTTACACTAAGCTGTTGATATGCCTAAGATTATAATATTTTAAATAAAAATTGGTGCATTCTCTTAACAAAGTGCCTTTACATTTTCAGTATATGCTCCTAATGAGTCAAGCTGTATTATCATTGAACCCCCGAAACGGATGGGCGAACAATTTCAAGTATCCAGAGAAGACGAAGCTATACTGGTCCTTACAAGTGCTGGGCTCATTCCTGGCAGTCATCGGCGGTATTATGGCAATTATTGGAGTTGAGGAATTATCCGATATGACAGCTAGACCACCTCCCTTCCCGAGCGTAGTAGGCAACGCCCATCTGCAGTCAGCTCATCAGATCGTTGGTAAGTGTTAATTTTACATATAGATTATTTTTTCATATACCTAATGTTTATGACCGACCGACTGTTCGTTGACAGAGCTCTCGTCATCATCATAATTTCCAAGACCATAGACCATTTTCATCTCTGGACCTTACACATCATCGTGTAAGGACCAGACTCAAACCAGTGCCCAATGACTCCAGACGAATTACATAGATGTAGTTCACCCTGGAGTGATGAAATCACCAAATCACCAGACAATTTAATTACCTCCTATATATTCATACTTGATACAGGAGGATTCATACTTGAGGAGCTACCGACACTCCTCCGTAACTCGGAAAGCATGTTAAGCTGTTGGTCCCGGCTGTCATTCGTGGATTTTTGATAGTCGTTACGAGTCGTCAGAAGCCCGAAAGTCTGACACCAGTCTTACCAATGGGTATTGTATTACCCAGTTACTGGGTTGTGGAGGTTAGATAGGTAGTCGCTCCATGTAAAATACTGGTATTCAGCTGCTTCCGGTTAGACTGGAAGCCGACCCTAACATACTTGTGAAAAGGCTAGGCAAATTAATTCATACTTGATACACAATCTCATCAGGGTACTATACGTAATTTACTACATTATGAGCCTTCACTTATTTGAAAAGTACTTATAATTTACCCATTACTTACTTACCAAGCCTCTTTCATCTAGTGTCTATCTATTCTAGGGGGGTAATGCGTAACACATTTGCAAAGGCAATGCCTTTCACATTTTGATAGATCAACAACATTCATTACGTTGTTGAGCAGATGACTTTTTCAAACATATGAATCAATAAATTAGCAATTTCCATCAAAATCCTTCGGATTGTGATTGAAAGAGTGAAAGGGGCCGATTCTACTCACAACATTATTCTGTAACAATTGATCCTCAGGGCTTTCAAGCGTTTTCTTATTCTACTAATGAACAACGATCCAACTGCAAATCCATTCTACTATCGAACATGAACGATACTTTAAGAGACGCCAACTGCTGTGTATACTAACATTTGAAAATTTTCCATGATTTCAGGTTTGGTTGCCATGGTGTTGACAACTGTAAGCCTGGTGGGAGGACTTGCGCAATTGTTATGCACGAATATGGTCAATAATACTATGCTCAAGGCTATATACTCATGTGCTGTAACTTTGACGCTTATAATTGCCTTCATAGCCATTTGTCTTGCATTTGACGAATTTAGGGGCACGATATACGATACAAATGCTAACATGGCCATATCATTTACTGTTCTTGGTTTAGTAGGGATGTTAACCATGATAATTGGTAATATGACGGTAGGAGGTAGAATTATAATTTAGCTTTAATTATAATTTAGGGATATCTCTAATTACTGCTCTCAAATAAGGTCAGAAATTATAGAGATTAGCATTATAAGATTAATAATACAGTATTAATTTATCAAAAACCGTGCTTGTTCATAAAATTTAGCTTCAGACAAACTTGTATATTTTATGAATATATGAAACTTTGTGTTTTATAACAGGTGAATACAGATGGGATACTTCGCATTTTAGGTATGGCGCTACCAGCCCGGGTCGAGCCCGCCGCGTATCTACTTGGTACGCGGTGGGCTCAACTTGTCGAATTCAGTGGGTATAACGTAGTCAGACAGAAGTTATAAAAGTTAAGGCGGAGCCCCACCGCTGCGCACGGAGAGGCTTCGCACGTGTGCACGTGCTTCGCTTTGCAGGAAAATGTATGTGATAGCGTCCACTCCAACCCACGAATACGCTACGCACGAATACTAGATTAATGACGTCATTGCTACACGCGTGACTTGTTCGAACAAGGCGCCCACGCAGCTCAACGCTGTCAACGCTATGCACGCGGTACACGGAAGCGTGCGACTGCGTAGTTTTATTGCGGAAGGTTGGACGTGGTGACATAGTCGTGTATAGCGTGCGCTGCGGTGAGACAGCGCCTTTACACGATAGAATGAGAGGCAAATTGCACTTTATTGTGTCATAGTAAGTCACTTTTTATTTAAATGATTTTGAGGAGTGTCCCATCTGTACTAATCTGTGGTTTCGTGAAGAAATTAATTGTGTAAATGTTCCATTACAGTCTACTTGCTGTTAGTAGCTTGATTATTGGAAAACATTGTATACGTAGATTAATAGTTGATAGTTTTTAATGTGTATTCCTTGTAATTTATTTTATCTTTTAAATAAAACACTTTACTGAGTATAAAATCAATTAAAGGTTTTAAGATAAGAGTTTTCCTTTGTTTTCTTCGAGCAACTCTATTTATATTATTTTTAATTTTTGAGATATCGCTTCTTTCTATCGATATGAAAGAAACTAATGAACACTTAGCTACTTAGTTATTCAAATGATCTTCCGATAACGTGTGACACATAGATAAAGATATTTAATTTGAACCTTAGTAGTTAATTAGCTCGTAGAGCAACCGAAAACAAGAGCAATAACATCAAACATGTAATAAATTGATTGCAATCCATCTCGCTTTATCTTATTCACTTCAAACGATTTAATTAGAACTATTTGATAAGTACTTAGAGTACATTGTACTTGCCAACGCGGTCATTGTCAATTGCAGACCAGTATCTAGACAAAGGCTAAGTCAGGTCATCCCGAATCGTAGTAATTGAATACTATTACGTATTAACATTGTTCTCTTATCGGGGCCCACCAGCGTGGCAACGGCTGCGCACGCGCTCATACATATTATCAAAACCTAGGAAATTCAGCCATTGGGTTATTGAATAGAGGTTAATAGGGAAAGAGCATAACATTTAATAGATTTGTATTGATGATAATACTTGTGTAAATACAAATTTGTGAGTAATTCCACTTTGCCCCACCAGGACGGCCCACTGGTGGGGCAAAATGGAATGCCAAAGATTTTGCAGTGGAATTTGACCCACTAGGGTGCACTTTAGAATTTATGTAGGTGCTCGTATTTTATATTTGTATGGAAAAGAAAGAAATGTATATCTATGTAAAGATGTAACTAGGACTGGTAACGTTAGACTTAGTACATACCTAGGTAGTGTTTGTAAATAAAAGATTATTTGAACCAGTGGGGCACGCAGCAAATTTTTTGGCATTTCATTTTACCCCACCAGTGTGGCGGCTTGGTGGGACAAAGTGGAAGTACTCAAAGTTACAGTCGCACATGTCGATATCTCAGTCAGTACCTACAGTCGCATATTTTAATCAACATACAACCTGATACTGCAAATAGCAAGTAAGAAAAATTGAATTTCGCGGGCCTCTCTGCCACTTTCACCTTAACTTCGACAGTCCAGCTACTTTATTTCTAATAGTTTGTTGTAATTTTTAACCTCCGACGGGAAAAGAGGGGTGTTATAAGTTTAACCGCTATGTGTGTGTCTGTCTGTGCCACCGTAGCTCTTAAACGGGTGAACCGATTTGATCAACTTACAGCACAGGTATCGTGTTTGGGCTCATTGTAATATTCTCAATGAATAGGTTATAGATAGATATGTGCAAACAGGGTCTGGTGATGGAGTAGGACAGAGATATGAGAAAATGTTTGTATTCGGGGTTTTTAAACACGATTTGATAGTGATAACTAGCTATGAAGAATCGAATATATTTGACCGATGATATACACTCCTATTATTGTCTACTAGGAAAATCCACAGGGGTTTTCCATTGGGTAGCATTGAAAAAATCACTCTAAAGCTCCCAGTACAGGTTGGTTGGTGGAGCGCGCTCGGCCGAGCTCGCCCAACGAGTACCCTTGTCTAAAGCCCCCAGTACAAATCGGTCAATACACGCAAATCAAACGCCAAATGCACGCAAAAAGGTCATACTCATATTCATATTCATTTATTTGCGTTCCACAAGGTAAAACAAGATGTTAACAAAAGGCTTAGAGCTAAGAGCCGTTGTAGACCCTGTCAGGGCACAGCAAAAATTATTTTTAAATACATAGCTTATACATAGGTCAAGTATACTGGGCCTTTTTGCGTGATCTGCCATTTGATTTGCATGTATTTTGTTTGCTGTGGTATTGGGCTCGCCCAACGTGTACTGGGGGCTTTAAGTTTTCTTTGGTTTTGTACGTAATAATATAAAGCTTGTAAAAAGCACGCTGCACATGAAACTGATGCAATCAAACATAGGGCACAATTTAAAATACTTACTTGGTCGTCACCCCGCATACGGATACTTACCCATAGTGATGCTTAACGTAAAATAAATATGTCCTGCGTGTGTTCTAATAAAATAAAAAGACGATGTGATAGTTATACGATAGAAGTAAAAACTTGCAACTGGAGCAGATTATACGCGATTCAGCGTCACCGACCGAGCGTGACGGTTCAGTTTAGATCACTGTTCAGAAAGACCGCAAAATGCGCGGAAAGTAGTTTTCATTTCATTAATATAATTAGAGAAAAAAAACATTACAAATAAAAGTCAACTTTTGTTTCAGTTTCATCTAATCATCACTTGTTTTAAGTCTATCTATTTACACGTACTTATCACTAATACATAACTTAAGCTGAAGTACAATACACACTACAATACAATACAATACAATACATTGATATTATCTTAAAAGCGTTGGTAATATCCTAAGTACTAAGTTGAGTCATGATTTTACTTGTACTTATATAATATAAATTAATTTATATAAAAATAAACTTATGTTTAAATATCACACCGAATAAGCAAAACATAATAAACGTGTTAATAATAATACTATGTAGATGCAATTAATTTTTTTATTATTTTAGGGAACGTCGGAAAGCTTATAGATCATAATAAGATCCTAAAAGTCGATCTATACAGGATGGCAGCAACTGATACCATGGATCAGTACGTGATTCGGATGAAGTGTTGAAACTTTTCGTCGGTTATTTTAAAAAAAATCTACTGTTCCATACATTTTGACCGCGTAGGTCACTTAACTATGAATCAGCAGTATTAAAAAAGAAACCAGGCAGTCTGGGACTGCCAATAGAAGTGAAATCTAAATAACACTTTCTAACGAAAATGTCAGGAATTTATGTGGCTAGCTGTCAGTAAACGAAAGCTGTAGCTCCATTAAAAAAAATCCGAAAAAATTAACCAGAGTGCGCTGTCAACAAAAAAGTGCTCAACGCACCTTCGGTAACGATGACGCCTTCGGCGACAATGACGCGAGTTCCATGATTTTTGTTCACCCAAAAACTGCTCAACGCTCCTAAAGAGGTTTAATTTAAAAAAAACCGATGAAAAATTTCAACGCAGGAGGTTCAGAATCATGTACTGAATCCATGGTAAAAGTTTTTGCGTCGATGTCCCTGCCACCCTGTATAAGACGTACAGTCCGGCTGTCTAGAGAGTGCGTTCCTGACACTAGTCAGGTGGCCAACTTCTAGTAGTAATAAGGATCAAATTTGCAAAACACATAATCGTTAGTATGAAACTGACAGCTGTCAAGAACGTATAATACTCTTGACGGCCGGACTGTAAATAGTATTATTTTAGCTGAGAAAAACGAATGATGCTAGAGAGCAACATTAAAAATCATAAAACTTTTCCCTTAATTTAATGAAGACTAATAATACAAACAAGATAAAATATAGGTATAGTTTAGTCAGCAATAGAAAATTAAATTAAGGATAAACGCACACTAACTGTAACAGGCCACAATCAACGAATTATTCAATAAAGACTACTCCACCCGCGAATTCATTAAACAGGGGCTTTCAAAAATACAGTTAGAGTACTTAAAACTTGACCTATCTTCTATACAAATAAAAATGAAATTCTGTTCATTGGTAAGCGCATCATTTCAGAATGGCTGAACTGCATTGGCATTTTTTTATTTTAAAATGTTCGTAATATTCCAACTCAGGGACTTACGGAAAGAAAAACTTTGAAAAGTTGCCGAGAAACTTGGAAAAATCGGGAAAACTTAAAATTAGACAGGACGTCTGTTGGATTAGCTAGTAATTAATATAACCAAGTAGATTTATTTCTACCAAAAAATCATAAGCCCTGTTCGATCTTGGAAAATAAAGTTGTTGACATAAAACTTAATCTAGGAAGCTGAAAAGAATAGTGTTAACCTTACCCTAAGGTTAATGTAGTATTACTGTATCGTGCGTAACACACTTTCAATCACAATCTGAATGATTTTGCTAATCCATTGCTTCATTTTGTCTGCTCAAAACGTAAATAACGCAATGAATATTGTTGAGCTGTCAAAATAAAAGCCATTGCTACTATAAGTGTGTTACGCAATTACACCGCAGACTGCCTACAATGTTAGCAATAGTGTGCGTTCGGCCCTGTCTAAGGCAGTAGAATACCCAGGCCTTGATATGGCACATCCACTTTCAGAGACTGTTACATAGGGCTTCCAAAATTACGGAAATGTCAGTTACGTAACTAATTACGCAATTTCTTTCTCCAATTACGTAATTCCGTAATTACGTAATTTTTCCAATTTTTTTTTATTGATTGTATTTTGTTGTTAAAATTGTAGATAGAGTACTTTAAGGAATTATCCAAATAAAAACAACATTAAAAAAAATACAAGAACTTGAACTGACTAGAAATTAATGTCATGAAGGTCTTGGATCTCATCGTCTGTAAATTGTGCATTTAATTTCAAATCTAATAACGCCTTAAAAACGCATGATTTTAATTTGAGACCATAAATTATCTGATAAGCTGTTCCATCGCGTTTTACAGTCCAGTATCGGGTCAATATTTTTACCATGCTCTTCTAAAATGTATTTCTGCAACGAGTCGTTTTTCAAAGGGGAGTTTAAAAAGATTTTTTTTAGAACTCTTAGAGTTTTTTTAAAGATGTCTTTGTATAAAAACTCCGATTCTTGAACTCTAGTCTGTACTAAAATAAAAGCATCGTCATCTTCATTTTACTCTGCTTCTTCAGCGTCGGTATGTAAGACATCCCCCTGAACTTGTTCTGGAGGTTTTTTGGGGTTGGTAGAAAACAACAAGAACTGCAAGTTGTATTCCAATTTCCATGGGCTAATTTAGGGCCAAACACAATTGGTGGCGACCGCCAAAATTTCTACCCATTTTGTTCATTACACTTCCAGACTTAACAGAGTTGAGCTCCTTAAGTTCTAAGTTGAGCTCCACGATTACTGACAAATGCTTGTTGCACTGACTGGACAGGTCCACTCAAATCTGTGTGGTTCTTTCCTCAAAAGACCATTTCAGACACGAATCTACATGGTCCTCATATGGCCTGACCAAGATTATGTCTGGACTTTAAAAGAGACTGTGACCTCTGAGTTTGTTTCGGCCTTTCTTCTCAGAGTAGGAAGTGCACTAGTAAGTGGTGAAGGGCGGACGTTTTTGAGGGACTGTCTTATGTAATTTTGACGTTCGAAAAGTGCTGATTCTCAGCCTAGTTTGAATAAATGACTTTTGAATTGAATTTGAAGAGTAGTCAGATAGGAAACGCCGAACTCATCTAGGTAATTTTTAATACTTTTTTTAATATGACGTGTAAAAGTGATTCCAAATTTCCAATATCGTAGGATATTGGAAATTTGTAATCACTTTACAGAATAAACAATTTTATTTCATTTAATTTAATCCGAAGTCACTGGCATTGAGCCCTGTAGCCTGTATCCGTACAAGTCCCAAAGTACACTTAAAGAGCATACAGGGACTCCCCGGCCCTGTCGACTCGCCTAGTTGATAATTGAACTCTATTCTCTACGTCTTAGAACTCTTTTTGCAAGATATATCAAAGGATAAAATAAACCTCGGGGAATACCTTGTTTGTACAGTTTTGATGTAGTTATACTGTATAGTGTTGCCACATTATAAAATGTGTAAAATGCATTATTATTGGTTGACTATTTTGATTATTGATGATCACAATAATTACGTAAGTACGGAATTGACATCTTCAGTTACGGATTTGAGAATACTTGAAAATTTGTCCGTAATTACGTAATTGCGTAATTACGTAATTACGTAATGGAAGCCCTACTGTTACATATACGCTTGAAGGATCTTTACGCGCTCAAATGACGTTGACAGGGAGGGCGCTGTTGGCGAACAAGCAATTGTTTTGTGAAATGTATTCAAAAAACAAGATGGCGACATTAGTTCCAATTGTCACCACGCGCCAAAAGAACCTTACAGCGCTATAGGTAGGTAAAATATTTTAGTACGAAAGGATTCTGCCATAAATAAATTTCTTACAATAGCCTGCATGAAAGTGACAGAGGTGACGAAGTTCCACAATGCAGAACGTTTTCAAATCCTCTTTGTGCCATAAAAGGTTGAGTACTAATAAGGCAGAGTGTTCACCGTCCGCCGCATGAGTGGCAGCAGTTGTTCGTGTAATACTTGTAGTGGCACAGCCGAGCCTGTACTGCCAGGATACAGTTGTTCAGCTTGTCTCCGCAGTTACCTAAAACAAAAAAAAACCTAATGTATTTCAGCGCACGGCTTCTGAGGACTGAACCAGAGTTTATCTATTCCATAGTTGTATTGGTGCGATGACGTGGAACATTTCGTTTCTGAAAAAGATAAGGGCGGGTAGCGCCGCAACACAACGCATTGCAAAAAAACTCCTTCATCACTTTCGTACATTTCTATGAACCAACGATCCCTAAAGGCGGGCCGCACCGCACATTTTTGTACGAAGATGCGTCGCTCTGCGGCCCGTTGCGGCTTTAATGTGAACTAGGCTTTATGGAAAAACTTCGCTTTAAAATATAGCTTTGTCGAATCAATAATTGACAAGTTGTGTGAGGACATCAGCGCTCCAATTGTTTTCTTTCTATTAAGAGCGTGTATCCTAAAAGTTGGCAACACGCAACGTCGCAAATTGTTGTCAAATATTTACCTGCTTTGATTAATTTGGCGATATTACTGTATGGAAATAAGTATACGACATAGAAGACCAGTTTGAAGTATCACACTCACTACACCCACACACCCTACTTTGCTGTCTAGTTAATTATTAGTTTTTTAGTCTTTTTGTTTTAATTTTTCTTCCCATCATTAATATGTTTGTATACTGTGACTTGACCGGGTAGTTTGGAGGCCTGAAGACCTGTAACACAAGTATTCCTAGTACAGGCTCCAGTCTCCACAACATCAATGTATTTTTGTATACACATTTATGTATTGTACTGATTGTTCATTATGTGGTGGAGAAAATAAACGCACGACTCATAATGCGAAGCATTAGAGTGTGCTCTACGATCGAAATTTTTTTTTACCCCATTTTTGCAACTGTTTTTATTGTTACACTCCTGCTAGTACACAGAACCTACTTAATTTATATACCATTGTATAGATGATGAAATGGAGATTAATTACTGTACTTTTACCAATTGATTTAATGCATCAAGGAAATATGTTTGACATCTATTAGCGACGTTGCCCATTTTCAGAATACACGCTCTTAAAACTAAAATATGACACTTGAGACACAACAGCGTACCTACACTATGCACTTTTTATCACTGATTAAAGCAACAATAAAAGAAATTAGCCTTTATCTCTATATTTCTGCGTTATTCACACCCGGTTTCTGATAAGTAGCTATCTGTTAGTAGGATAATCTACATTCTACAGTCACATCACAATGATAACAGTTATGATTAACCCTATCGAATGACTTGTCAAGAAATTAATGATCATGCACAACAAAAATGGGCTAAGGCAGCGTTTCCCATTTGCCGGGTCGCGACCCGGTACCGGGCCATCAAAATAAAATACCGGGTCGCATTGCAACATGCCGCCTTGCTTTACCGACTTGAAGTGAAACCAGACCTTAGCATAAAACTTTCATAATTTTCCGTGAATTTGGATTCTTTAGTGAAAAATAAGCAGCAGCTCCATACTTCGCACTAAAAATTTGTGCCTAAATAGACGATACCAAAATAAGCAGTATTAATCAAACATTTTTACTATGAATAAATGTGTATTCATTTACCTAATGGAAACAGCTTGGGTTTAAAAGTATTAAGTAGGTCACGAAGGGGCAGTGTGAAAATTACTGGGCCATGGCTGAACAATGTTTGGGAAACACTGGGCTAAGGTATGGAGGAATACTTGATTCACTATCATACCTCTTGATGCACGATCCCTAGTTGTTATAGGTCTCTGTGGAAGGGTGTCCTTGTGTGTAGTTTCGACGCCTAAAACTTTTTGAGAGTCTGTGGATCAAAACAAAGGTTATATAGCTTACGAATAAAACAATATAGAAGATAAGCAGTGTAATCAGGAATTCTAGAACAATATTGTTCATGCTACACATAAATTATGATGGATAACTAAAACTGTTCAAATGTAGTTTAATAACAATATTGTAAACGGAATTATTTTCAACTAGCTGCTACTCGCGACTTCACCCGCGTGAACTCAAATTCTTTTTCTAAAATAAAAGTAGCCTTAATTACTCCTTATAACATCACCTATCTGCCAGTGAAAGTCTCGTCAAAATCGGTCCAGCCGTTTCGGAGATTAGCCGGAACAAACAGACAGACAGAGAGACAAAAAAGTTCAAAGTGGATTTTTGTTATAAGTACCTACATACTGTTTATACTTTTATATTATTATGCACTCAGTACAAAGCTCTTATTTTGACATTACAAACAGACACTTCAATTTTATTTATTTGCATGTATAGATGATAACCGCCAGCCGATAAATCACTGAAACTGAACGGAGTTACATTCATTTTTATGGCTATTTTTTTAAATCTTTTGTTCACAAATAATTCTGTCTACGAGTATAATCAAGAATTACTGTTACACAATATTGATCAGTGCAATTACACGTAAAGGTAGTCAGTGGCATCACCGATAGTCAGTGGCGGCTGTGCAGCCGTGGAATTACACGTAAAGGTGATGACCAAGATGAACGAACACTCACCGATAGTCAGTGGCGGCTGTGCAGCCGTGGCGACTTCGGCTCGTGCGGTAGTCGGTGCGCCCACGCAGGTAAGATCGCACGCACGACTCGCGCGCCGTGGCATGCCGCACTCAATCTCGCTGATGACGCTGCGGGTATCGCCGCGTGAGCATACCACGGAGCGGTGCTGTATGCCTGTGCCGGTCGAGCAGTTGCCGGAGCACTAGGTGATAGAATATTGTAAGGGTAGGTAACTATATAAAACATTCAGAAAACTTATTTGGATGAGAAACCATCCTGAAAAAGTAACCTTGCTAAAAACTTAAGTGAGAGTTTATAGCGCTTATCCTAAAAGTTGGCAACGTCGCAAATAGTAACCTTGCTAAACAAAATAACTTTAGTGAGAGTTTTAAAAGCGCTTATCGTAAGGGTGAAACACTTTTTTCATTTCATGTACTAAGTGAAAAAGCACAAAAAACAAAAGATATAGAATCGGGGGAGTCGGCCACAGGTGCGTCGACCACTGGGGGCGTAAGCCACGGACCCAAAATTTGGCGTAACGTTTTAAATAGCTGTCAAATATTTACCTGTTTTGATTAATTTGGCAATATTACTGTATGGAAATATGAAATATTGCTAACTAATTATAATAATGTATAGAATATTAATAATTATATGCAATATACAACACCGAATTTAATGTTGTAACCGTTTTAGGTGTAAAAAAGGCATTTGGAAAGTTTCCAAATAATTTTTTTACATATAAAACTAAATATTCGGTGTTGCGATATTAATTATTGCATTTCATAATAACTTTTTAATTAAATAGTTAGCTATATTTCCAGACAGTAACATATCCAAATTATTAAAGTTGACTGGTAGAAAATGCTAATGGCATTAAGTCCGACTCTGTACATTTGTGTGCTTAAAGTGTTAAATAATCAAAACAGCAAAATATTTGACATCTATTTGCGACGTTGCCCCCTTTCAGAAAGCACGCTCATAAGCAGAAACAATACATTAAAGATGACTAAAAATAATCTACAACGTAAGCAACACTTATTTTCTAAGGATGCCACAAAGCAGTAATGGAGTAAGGCACCTTAACACAGAACTGGATAAACTAAGGTAGGAACACCATTCAACACAAAACAAACATGATTTCGAAAGAACTATAGTGAGTTCAACAAGATGTTAATATCCACTACTCAATTTATGGTAATCAATAAGGATCGTTTCGAAACTGTCATCTCTAGCCAGAATTATAATTGGTAGATTAAAACATTAATCTGAAACCTGAACATTACGTAAAACGTGATCCTATTCGAATTGAAAAGGTCGTTGTAATAAAGTAATTAAGATTTACGTTGAAGTGTCAAAAGCTATATCGTTAACGGTGGACGGCGCTAATTAGAATATCAATCACAAGGCTCCCTTTGTATCGTTCAATTAATCACTGCGTGTCCTTTTGTACGTTTATTTAATATTGTTCTGGGTACTTTGCAAGGTTCGTTTACTAGGAATAATTGCTATTAGTATCACTATCGAACTATACATACTAGGTAGCTTTCATTTGTGTGGAGTTATCAGCATCATGTAAAGTTTGTTTTTTAATCCCCGATACTAATTTGACAGGTGCCAATGTCAAACTCAAAATAAACAACAAAGATTAGAAATAGAAATGTCAAATGACAAAATAGTAGATTGTTTACTAAGGGAGCAAACAACTATTTTTAAGGCGAGAGTGTTTCTTTGAATCCAAAGCGGAGCGAAGGATTCTAGAGTAGAATCCCGAGCGTAGCGAGGGATTCTAAAGTAGAATCCTGAGCGCAGCGAGGGATTCAAAGTACATCACTCGAGCTTAAAATAGTGTTGCTCCCGAGGTGAACACTCTACTTTTTATCACCCTCTATGAGAAAACAAACGTGTGCGGTCCGACCCCCATCAGGAACGAATTTCCTACTCACTGATTTACACAAAATAAAAAAATTATGAAAATAAAAAAAAAAAGCAGTCGCCATATTGGATTCACATTTTGACCTCACTATCGGGTTTACCACCC
This sequence comes from Conistra vaccinii, assembly GCA_948150665.1. Classification (NCBI taxonomy): domain Eukaryota; kingdom Metazoa; phylum Arthropoda; class Insecta; order Lepidoptera; family Noctuidae; genus Conistra; species Conistra vaccinii. The sequence goes on along the minus strand of OX411327.1, from coordinate 11,197,854 downwards.
TCAAAAACTATGAAAACGATACCCATGACGATGTTTTTTTAAATTTTCGCATCCACCATCTTGGATTTAAATTTTGACTTCACTATCGGCTTTACCACCGTCAAAAACTACGAAAACGATACCCATGTCGAAAAATTTGAAAATTTTCGCATCCGCCATCTTGGATTTAAATTTTGACCTCACTAGCGGCTTTATCACCCTCGAAAACTTTGAAAACGATACCCATGACGAAAAATTTGAAAACTTTCGCGTCCGCCATCTTGGATTTACATATTAACCTCACTATCGGCTTTACCACCGTCAAAAACTACGAAAACGATACCCATGATGAAAAATATGAAAATTTTCGCATCCGCCATCTTGGATTAAAATTTTGACCTCACTATCGGCTTTACCAAAGCCGCAAACGATGAAAAAAAAAAAAAAAATCCGCCATCTTGATTTTAATTTTGATCAAATTCACAATTTCTCTCTTGCCAGCCTGTTACTTATTCATACAATGTTCGTGATCGATCTCTTTGGTGAATAGAACTTTTACTAACAATTTCCACATTCCAAATTCAAATCACTTTTAGTCCCTAGGGATTAAAACGCTATTATGGTCCCTGTTTACGAGGATTAAACTCCGTCTTTTTGAATAGATGTGATAAAAAACCATTTTTAGGGAGTAACAGAAGTAACGGACTGCAGAAGTATGTTTTGGTTTATATCGAAACATTATTAACTAGGAAACTTTATATTTTCTTGATCGTGTGAGCTTTTCTTTTTACGAACAATCCGAGTATTGATTTTTTTTCAGGACGATATTGTCAACATTGTGGTGTTTTACTTGCCTACTTATTTTATATTTTGGAATAATAATATATTTCTTATCTTAGTACTAGTTTAAGTTGTGAATTTCTAATTATTATCCCTACCGTCCCACAATCATGCTTGATAGCTTAAATCTTTAACTTTAAAAGCTAAGGCTTCTCTCTTTATTTTAGTCATGGCCAGCGACTTCAATATTCCCTTCACCCTTCACTTAAAGTATAATTGTTTTTAGTTCGGCTGCCTGGTTGGTAACTAGTTCTTTTGATTCAGGGCACGTATCATACATTATAATATGCTATCAATACCAGTCAAAACCATCAGAGCATTAACCTAAGTTCCTTATATTAAGTATGAATGGGAACTAACCTGTCCCCAATCCCCGTAGTACCAGGCAGGTCTACAATCAGCGGAGCAGTCTTGTTCAGAAGCCGGTCTTGGTTCGCGACACGCCGAGTCTTTCAGGTGTCTTCCAGTGCCTCCGATGCAGAGCACGCCACGGACTTGCTTGCCTCGGCAGGGAGAGGAACAGGGAGACCAGTCACCTAGGAGAATTATATGAAATGGATTGTCAACTGAAGAACAATAGATCTTTTTCCATTCCATCGTGTGCCGCATAAGTTACAGTAGTAGGAAGTACTTAATATATACAGGGTAGCAGGGACATCGACGCGAAGCCGGTTACCATGGATTCAGTACATGATTCTGAACCCCCCAGCGTAGAAATTTTTCGTCGGATATTAAAAAAAAAAACAGCTGTTTTTTTTTTAAATAACCGACGAAAAGTTTCAGAGCTGGGGAGTTCAGAATCATGTACTTAATCCATGGTTACCGGCTTCGCTTCGATGTCCCTGCCACCCTGTATAGTGATTATTTGCAGTTAATTAAGAGCGTTTATCCTAAAAGTTTGTGTTGTCGTAAATAGCTGCCAAATATTTACCTGTTTTCATTAATTTGGAAATAATACTGTATAGAAATAAGAAATGTGGCTAACTAGCGAATTAGAATATTGATTATGAAATGCAATAATTAATATCGTAACACCGAATATTTAGTTTTAGATGTAAAAAAGGTATTTAGAAACGTTCCGAATGCCTTTTTACATCTAAAACTGGTAAAACTTCAAATTCAATGTTACAATTTGCAATTCATTATTTATTAATGTTCTAGTTCGCTAGTTAGCCAGATTTCGTATTTCCAAATATTGCCAAATTAATCAACACAGCGAAATATGTGACAGCTTTTTGCGACGTTTCCCACTTTCAGAATGCACGACGTTAATGTTGTAGTCAAATATTATCAGTAGATTTATTTAGTAGATGGTCAGATTTTAAAATTAAATGCCCTACCTACCAAATTTGGGATAGAAGGCTGTAATGAAGTTACGAAAATCTGCATAATCAACAGTAAAAAATATGTTTTTGATTCTAAGACTGTATCCAACAGAATATTTCATTCATATACAAGCAATGTGGCTATAAATCATCACAATAGTTGACATTTACCTCAGTTGCTGCAATATTTATCTTTACCTTCTAATGGGCATCAAGTAATTTGCTTTGCAATAAGCTTCGTACAAAGTTTAGTAGTTTACCCAAACTAAGCGATCAGATACGATGCTCTTAGCAATACATACAAATTAAAGTCATAATACTTAATAATCATCTAGAAGTTTTTAAACCTCAGACGGAAAAAAGGGGTGTTTTAGGTTTAACGTGTGTATCTGTGTGTCTGTCTGCGCCATCGTAGCTCCCAAACGACTGAACCGATTCTGTTTTTGTTTTTTTTTTGTTTGAAAGTTGACTTCATCGAGAGTGTTCTTAGCTATGATTCAAGAAAATCGATTCATGATAAATGGATGTGAGCATCCTTCTCGTTCTGATCGATTTGAAATTTGGTATTCTGTTACTTCAATGATATTAGAAGAACATAGTAACCTTGAACTAATGCTACAGCATCACCTGAAATTTGCAAGATATTCAACTCCCTTACAAACTTAGAGCACAGGTATTGTTTGGGCTCATTGATATTGTCTCAATGAATAGGTTACAGATAGATGGTGAACAGGGTCTGGTGGAAGGAGTAAGAAAGAGAAATGAGGAAATGATTGTGTCGGGAATTGTTACATTTTAAATTAATGCTTGTTCTATATTTAATTGCTCAAGTACCTACAAAAGCCTCTACTGATTGTGAACAACGAAAGGCGATCCTTGCTCTAACTCCTCTTATCTCTAAATCACGCGATGAACCTTAAATTCTGGATTCACACAACTGTTTTCTTTATCGTAAGTTGGTAGTCGAAACTTCTATGTTACTGATTAACGAATACAGTTTGATAATAATCAAGTTTTAAACTCACTATCTGGTGAAACTATTCCTAAAGTTTTGGAGCTACCTTCGACCAAATGCAGCTCCGTCAACACAAAAAAAATAAAGACAGACTTACCAGTAAACCATTGTCCATCAAGTGGTTCGCAGTCAATCTTCGGGGCACAAGGCCGGAAGGACTCGGGTGCCTGCTGAGGAGAACATCCTGATGGGTCAGCACAGCGGACGCCTCGGCTTTGCACCCTTCCGCCAACGCACCAACCTACACACTGATAATGGCCTAGTATTAGAATCTCTCTATCTCATCATCATTATTGGCCACAGTTTTTTTCTACTGACTGCAAAATACAGTCCTCCTCCCTTTTTTGGCATGCTTGCCTGGTCTGTGCAAGCGTCATCCAGGTCTTACCCAAGATGGTGGAGTGACGCACCTGGCTGTTGGTCTACCAACACTCCTGCCGTCTTATGGTGACCATTCAGTTAGGGCTAAACACAAGAGCTAAATGAGTAACGTTTATTTCTCCTCTAAGCTCTTTTTGTTCATCCAATTTAGCTGTCAGAGAAAACTTTTCCACATTCAAACTCTAAGTACCTACTATTATTCATTTAAGTACATCTTCATAGTCCTATCTCGTTGTATGATTATGCAGAGTAGTTACGGTATCAATTAAGTCCGTCAGTTTCACTTTAAAGCTAGGAACGTAAATAAATACTGATCTAAAGAACACAATGGCAGTCTGGTAGCAATAGCTTAGTGAATGAGCATCACACAAAAAGGTATTGTTTATTTTCTTTCAAAGCTTCATTATTGAAACTATTTTAGCATCCATGTGTACATTAAATTTGAAGATAATGGGTTCTTCATTGAAGCTAAATCTAAAAATGTTACACTAAATCAAACAAAAGATAATCATAATGACGCAACTAAATTAAATTTATTGATAGAAACCCGATAAATAGCTGTAGTTTAGTGATTCAATGAAGATTAACACTTGAATAATTTTAGTGAACCATATGTTCCGGGATTGAGAAGTACAATTTCAATCCATTTGTCAGTATAATGTTCACAACCAATATTTCACCAATAATAATGATTTACGAGTAAAATCAATGGTATCATTTGAATAAGCAAATCTGACATGCTGTTATCTGTACAATAAATTATAAGCCACCTCCATGCAAGCGATCGATTACTCAATGCCTTGTTGCAATATGTCCTCCATGTTATTTCTATTTAGCAAAAACAGCACTTACGGAGCAAAAAATACGACAACAAATAAATCATGATGCACTTAGGTTATGACTTTGACCATTTGGAAGGCCATGCAAGATAAACGACGTAAGTTTATTTTGGGGAATCGGAATTTCGAACTCGATACAGCTGTTAGCATTCCAAATTTTAATATCGGAAATTGCTTGCCACCTTCTTTTGTTTTTGCTAGCCAGAATCACACACGTTATTGCAGAAATCTATGTGAAAGATACATGTAAAAAAATCCAACCACATTAAGAAACGAATTTTTCTGCGTACTCATCTTAAAAACGAAGAATCTTTTATGAAAACATTTCGCGACAACTCTGATCAAACTAAGTTATTTAACTTTTAAAGTTAACAATTAAACTAGTTAGCATGTTTAAAATTTTGAATAAAAATTGCTAAAAGTTTTCAAACTTAATCTTTTTATTTACTATTCCATTGTATAACTTCAGCCAGACACGTAATTTTAAGTACTCTGGACAATGTAGACAGTAAAAACCTTTTATTGGAGACGCATTAAATTCTACTGAATCACCTCTTTATATTCTTTCATGGAGATTTTTATCATCATAGAACCACACAAAAATTTACATACGTATGCAATTTAATTAAATAAGACTAATAATATAATTTTCATCCCACCATCTCGGAAAGAGTATTTTTAATCTTCAATATCTGAGTGGAAAAGCCGTTTTTATTGTCTAGAGGATAAAGTAAATTGAATTTAGAACATCGTGTGCACTAAGTTTGTGAATTAAAAAAAACATTAAACCTATTTACTGCTACCTCTATGGTGCCGAATATATCATACAACTTTTTTTTAATTTTTTTAAAAACTCAGACTCGGAACCTTCTTGGTGTTCTTTTTTCAATTTGCTTTGTACGCGGTTCTTTACGCGGCATTTTTTCACGTCATTGTTAAACCTTTTATTAAAAACAAGAAACTTGAAAACAAGTGAAAAAACTAAAATGAGTGATTCTAGCGACGAGGAAGTTTGCTTGACGCCAACAGAATTGACTGAAACTGTTAATAATGCGCAAATGAGCTTTCTCCCTCAACAATCACGCGAGAAGTATTTAAAACAGTACGATATGTTCAACACGTGGCGACTAGCAAAAGGAGCCAAAACTTTCTCAGAAAACGTTTTGCTGGCATATTTTATAGAATTATCCGAGAACAAGAAAGCAAGCACTCTATGGAGTACGTATTCGATGCTAAAAGCAACAATAAAGATGAAAAAAGACAAACATATCGATACCTATCCTAAATTAGTGGCATTTTTAAAAAGAGCCTCATCTGGTCATCAACCAAAAAAATCGAAGGTTTTCACAGTATCTGATATTGAAAAGTTTCTTAACGAAGCACCCGATTCCGTATATTTGGCGGCAAAAGTAAGTCAGTTGCACATTCAGTATCTACTTAAGTATATTAATCTCAATTAAATAGTATACTTAGTAGATGTTGATAGGCATAATTATGCGTTCATATCAATTTTATTCATTTATCTACTACAATACTCTTTACGTTACAGGTTGTTCTTATTATTGGAATAAACGGAGCATGTCGAACTAATGAACTAACACAACTTAATGTCAAAAACATTGAGAAACATTCAGATGACTTACTATTAATTAATTTACCTAATACAAAGACAAAAAGAGACCGCAACTTCGTCATTCGCAAGGAATACGTAACGATTGTTGAGAAATATCAAGCCTTACGCCCGCCTAACACTCCAATCAATCGATTTTTTCTACAGTATCGCAATGGAAAGTGTGTTAGACAGCCTATGGGTACTAATAAAATTGGCAGTATCCCACGAGAAATAGCAACATTTCTTGAACTTCCAGAACCCCTGTTGTACACGGGTCATTGTTTCCGGACGAACTTCAGCCACACTTTTGGCTGATTCCGGAGCTGATCTCCTGTCCCTTAAGCGCCACGGAGGCTGGAAGTCCAATGCAGTTGTAGAGGGATACATAGAGGATTCCATCCAAAATAAGTCTAAAATATGTGAAGGCATCGTAGGAGCCATTACACTGAAAGAGCCTCAATCGGATCCTTGGACTGGCCCTTCTACATCAAAAATAAGCCGTTATGAAACACCTAACCATCTCCCTCTCTCTCCAACATTCACGCCAAGGGAATCCGATGAATCGGTACAACTATTAAGTATGACAGATAGTTTACCGAAAAACAGTACACAAGTGACTAACACCAATATTACAGTACCAAACAAAAATATTACACTCAATTTAAATAACTGTAGCAACGTTACTTTAAAATTTTCTTAATTATACCTTAGTATTATTTTGTTATAATTTAAAGATTATTCTGTAATACTTACCTGTTATAATGTAGTAATTAATACCTAAACTGAAATAAAAGTGTACCTATCTTGTGATTGTAAACGTTTTTTTTTTTGCATTTAGTCATTTCCTCGCTGAGGTGGAATGAAAAGTTACGTGTTGCACTCGAGTGCAAAGATTTTTCACCTCGTGCTCTTTTGATTCCCTCGCTAACGCTCAGGCTTCTAATTTTGAATCACTCGCTGCGCTCGTGATTCAATTTTAGAATCCTTCGCTTGCTCGGTCATCAAAATTGAACACGCGGTTAAAAAGCAACTTTGCACTCTTGTATAACAAATAACTATTAAAACGATAACTGCAGAGGAATAGCCACGGGTTACGAAATTTCTACGTGAGAAATGCATAATTTCCTTTCGGCTGCTCTACAAATTAAAAGATTAAAGTTTTTTTGCCACCTATAACTTAGAATAGACGAAGTATATTTAGTAACTTAATCCGCTTAACTGTTCTTAAAGAGTCTCGTTGAATTATATCATGAAAAAACATATAACCATGATGAAACTTTCAAAGAGTTTGTTAAGAATTATTCTAAAACTTTTAAAAGAGCCTGTTCCTCAGCAAAAGCCTTACATATTAAAAATAAAATAAAATCTTCTGGGAATAAAATTAAAACAACTTGGAATATTATTAATTCAGAAACGGGAAGAACGACAGTACGGAATCGTGACTTCCATCTAAAAATCAATGATGTAGATATTAAGACAGACGTGGAGGTGGCAACTGAGTTTGAAAATTTCTTCACTAATATTCCCATTTTAACAACCAAAACTCTGTCATCGTCGTCCTCCACTTCTGCTTACTCAATACTTAAAGAATGTGTACCAGAATGTGACAAGCCTTTTGAATTCACAAGTATTACTACTAAAGACATAATAGAATCTTTTAAAAATCTTGATGTAAAAAAAACTGCTGACCTTTGGGGATTATCAGTACATACCATGTCTTCAATAATTGATGTTATTTCACCCTTTTTAGCAATCGTTTTTAACTCTTGTATTGCATCTGGTGTATTTCCTGATCTGATGAAACTTAGCAAAGTGATTCCACTGTTCAAATCTGGCAGCACAACTGATCCCACAAATTTTCGGCCTATTTCGATATTACCTACTTTGAGCAAAATTTTTGAAAAATTAATTTTAAAACAAATGTTAGGACATTTCAATGCACATAATTTACTTCATCTGAAACAGTTTGGTTTTACAAAGGGTCGTTCCACTACAGACGCGGGCGTGGAATTATTGAAGAGCATATTCGAGGCCTGGGAGGAGTCGCAAGATGCTCTTGGCATTTTCTGTGATTTGTCCAAGGCCTTCGATTGCGTACATCATGATACACTCATCAGGAAACTGCACCACTATGGTATGAGGGACAAGGCTCTTGACCTTCTGACTTCTTATCTGACCAACAGAATTCAGAGGGTCGATGTTAATGGCAAGAGATCTGCAGGATCTGCGGTCACCATGGGCGTTCCGCAGGGTTCAATTCTAGGTCCTTTCTTATTTCTAATTTATATTAATGACTTACCTTACCACATAAGGGATAATCACAAGATCGTATTATTCGCAGATGACACATCCCTCATTTTTAAAATCAAACGTCAGTTAGTCAACTTTGAACAAGTTAACGATGCACTCTCTAAAGTTGTGCATTGGTTTAATGTAAATAATCTTCTCCTGAACGAAAAAAAGACTAAACTCATTAAATTTTCAACGCCAAATGTCAGGCAACTAACTACCAATGTTCAAGTTAATGGAATAGAGTTGGACCCTGTTGAGTCAACAGTTTTTCTTGGAATAACTATTGACGGTAGATTACAATGGGGCCCACACATAGAAAAATTGTCAGGAAGGCTTAGTTCAGCCGCATATGCTGTTAAAAAAATTAGGCAGATAACTGACGTAGATACAGCCAGAATTGTTTATTTTAGTTATTTTCATAGTCTGATGTCTTATGGGATTCTTCTCTGGGGAACCTGTGCGGACATTAATTCTATCTTTGTTCTACAGAAAAGGGCTGTTCGAGCCATTTACAACCTAGGTCCAAGAGATTCACTTCGAGAGAAATTCAGAGAAATAAATATTCTGACTGTAGCCTCACAATATATTTTTGAAAACCTATTGTATGTACACAAAAATATATCAAATTTTAAGAAAATGTCCGATGTTCATAGTTTAAATACCAGGAATAAACACAACCTTGCTGTACATCGCACACGTCTTCACAGAGTAGGCAACTCGTTCATGGGTCAATGTATACGCTTTTACAACAAACTTCCCATTGACATTCGAAACTTACCCATTAAACGATTTAAAAACTGTATCAAAACCAAACTTTGTAAAAAAGGGTACTATAAAATTTCAGATTATTTAGAAGATAAAAAAGCTTGGGATTGAGCTGCTCGCTCTGCTATACCTTGTGATAAAACCATAAAACGTGATATTTTAATTGTTATTTATAATCATCAATTAAACCAGATTTAAAAATATTTACACAGAAGAATAAAACTTATACTTAAAATAATAACTTATTAAAATTAAATACAAAATGACATGATTACTTTGTAAAGTATAATATTATTTTAATTATTGTGAATATGAGGACTATGTGGGTATTTTTTTTTTCTTTAGTGTTTTAATTTTTTTTTTTATTTCACAGTTAGTTTTAATGATGGTCTGGCAGTTTGAGTAGTTGATGCGGCCTACCCAAATGTCCTTTCTTTGGTATTGTTCGTCGAGTTGAGCTCCTTAAGCTCTGAGTGAGCTCCACGATTACTGACAAATGCTTGCACTGACTGGACAGGTCCACTCAAATCTGTGTGGTGCTTTCCTCAAAAGACCATTTCAGACACTAATCTACATTGTTCTCATATGGCTTGACCAAGATTATGTCTGGACTTTAAAAGAGACCGTGACCTCTGAGTTTGTTTCGGCCTTTCTTCTCAGAGTAGTCAGTTAGGAAACGCCGACCTCATCTAGCTTATTTTAAACATTTTTTTAAATATGACGTGTAAAAGTGATTCCGATATCCTATTTACAGAATAAACAATTTCATTTCATTTCATTTCATTTCAGAACCCTGTAAGAAATCGATACGTGTTTCGCCTCTCAACGAGGCATCCTCAGGATGACGATTGACTTGTTGCGAACTCACGAGCCGAACCCCACTTATATAAGATCGCTTATCGGCCCACCTCGGCTAGCGATAAGCGATCCTATATACTTGGGGTTGTCGGGCGGTTGAAGCTCACTTTGCGTTCGGCTCGTGTCGTGGGCCGTGGCAACACTTCGTGTCCGAGTTCACAACAAGTCAATCGTCATCCTGAGAATGCCTCGTTGAGAGGCGAAACACGTGTCGATTTCTTACAGGGTTCTCTAAGACTCTTTAAGAACAGTTAAGCGGATTAAGTTACTAAATATACTTCGTCTATTGTATTTTATAATGGATTTCCGCAAAGTCACGCCTGAGTCAATTAACCACCTATAACTTACCTCAGACCAATCAGTATACAGCCATCCAGCAGCAGCACTAAACGTGTATTCAGGACCAACATCCAGCTCTGTGTTATTGACTGCCACAGTATACACAGGTCCTTCTCTGAAGGTATCCGTGTGTTCCCGGGGCCTTGTCACACGTTTGGACGAGATCTGCCTAACTTCGCCGCCCGCGCCGATAGGTTTATCGCAGTCCAGAATATTGCATTTTTCTGATGTCGGCGGCTTTGCTAGAGGGCATTTTTGGTCGCTGATCTAAAAAGAAAGGATTGTTGATCTTATTGGGATCAGGTGCTAAAAATATAAAAATAAATTCAATATTCAAAATGTCGTAAGGGTGTGGTGTGGTGTGGGTGTCGAAAGTGATCCTGCTGTAGCTGCTGCAGATTTTAGATTCATGTTCTGAAGTTTCTCATAAAAGCACAAATGTTTGAAGCAGTACCTTAGTGATCCCTCTGGAATGGTCTTGCACACATCCAACAATCCTGGTCCTAGTAGCAGGTCCGCACCTTGGGCACATGGACCAGGCAGCAGCTCGCCAGCGCGGCGGGCAGGGCACACCGGCGCAGCGGCGGCGGCGCGGCGCGGGCACGGCGCCGGCACAGTGCGCGGCCGACACCTCGCGGTTGCTGGGGTTTGCTTCCACGCAACGGTACTTGCCGACCTGGAAATTGTCCAAAATTTAAAAATACAAAATGTCTCAGGACATTCAGATACCTGTAGAAATGTCATTAATAAAATGCTGACTGATTCCCGAATCCGTATGTATATGCGCAAGGGATATGATTAAATTATATTGTTGAAATCAAAGGCTGCCGTAAACTGGCAGTATAAGCCAAAGTAAAAGATGATTGAAGTGACAATCATTTTAAGAGAAGTTGACTTATCAATATCAACCGTTGCAAACACTTGTAAAGCACTTGTAGATAAATTACTTCTAAATACTCAGAACTCTTTCAAAGAACTCAAGGAAAGTACGAAGATTCGTGGAAAAAGCAACATCACGGTACCAATTGCTCTGAAAATCGTTCCACTAACTGTGCTCGTCATAAAGCATTGCTACAGATTGATTTCAATTAGGTATTTATCGGTCAGACTGACTAGACGCCTCATTGCCCGATTGGCAGCATGTAGGCCAAAGTTACTGTGTCTAGTGTATTTTATGGCCAGGCCAATATTTCCTAGAGGTCACGAGGGTAAGTTCGGTAAACAAACTATAAATTAGGACTTACTTGAATGCCGCCGCCACAGGTCCTAGTGCACTGAGAATAAGACAGTATCTTCCACATAAACTTTCTATGTAGTACTATAACATCTGTGTCTAACTCATTTTCAACACTTATGCTCATTTCCGGCTCCCTAGGTGCAGGGGCATTTGACCTCGAGAAAATTTCGTAGCTATGATGTCTTCGAGAATGTTTCGCAGCAGACTTGGGCGTTACTTCAGGAAAATCTATTTTCGTTACAGCCTCACTTTCGATTTCACCAGGTATTGATTCCGTGAAATACTCATATTTTATACTTGGATTCGGTTGCGTATAAAGTATCTGAAAATAAAAGATACATTTATTTATTTTCGATTTGCGTGTTGATTATTGAGCAATTTATAGTAGCAATAAATTGGTATTGCTACGATCCAAGTAGTTCGTGAATAATATAATTTGTTTTATTTGTTATGCTTTCGGAATTGAGATGTTTTCGTAGATATATTTACCATGATGTCGATGGGGTGGTGTATGGGCCCGTGCGCGACGACGTTGTCGAGCGAGCCCTGGCGCGAGTACACGAAGCGCGCGCCCGCCGCCTCGTACGTGCCCGGCGCCGACACCGCGAACTCGCCGTTCATTATGTACGACCCGTTGGATATCTTCAGAGCTGTAAGTGCACCCGTCATGTCAAAGACTAGGTAAGTATGTTTGCAGTTTGCAGCATTGCCTTTGATTTGATTGACAATCGATTTACAACCCGCACCTCTATTTACATCTTTCCACAGATGTTTAACAACAAGCGTTTAGAACCACATATACATTAATAACGTGGATCGACATGTTGTAAAATACCTGTCAGCGAAGTTCGAAATTGATTTCGCATCACATTAAAAGCTGGGGCAAAGTTGTATTCATATTAGTACAAAACAAAGTGGGCGTTGGTATACCTACCAGATGATCTCAAATGATTTACAGACCACTCCATCTACAATGCTGATTGATAAGTGACCAACCTCACGGCCCATTAGTCTTTATCAAAGGACTATTCAGTAAGTATTGAGCAATGGTAAATAAAATGTCTAGGAAATAGGTAACCTCCATTCATCAGTTGTAGAATATTTTCAACAATTTTGTGATTAATGTATGGGTCCGACTGGACTGAGTGATTTAAAACTAACAATGAATCCTATATAAGCGGACTGTGATCATTATCACTAACAGTCGCACCTGTTCCGCGCAGTCGTGGAGCCGACTTACCTGCGGCAAGGTTGAGCACGTGCTTCTATTCATCTTTACCCATACCAATCTTTCACATCTTCACTGACTCGCTTTTTGTATTAATACTATTCCATGGTCAAGACAAAAACGAACGAGGGTCGTTTTTGTCTTGACCATGGAATAGTCCATAACTCTCGCTCCCCTGCTCTCCTCATCGTTTTTCTGCTTGTCTGCTTATGTTCAATCTTCTTCTTCTCGTATCGATGACTCTTATTTGGTTCGACCAGCAAGTGGCGACCTGGACACCTCCTGTCGTTTGCCGCATTTAAGTCCGGTACACTTAGTGAAGATTAATTGTGTACAAACCTATGTAGTTCTCGCTAGGCATAATCTCGGAGACGTTGAGCCTGCAGGCGCCGCGCGGCACGGTGGTGACGTAGGAGTAGCCGAGTGGCAGACGCGGTCGGGAGAACAGCCCCGACACCAGGCGCCGGCCGCAGCGCAACTCGCGCGCCGCCGCCGACGACAGCACACCCTCGCGACCCACCGCCTACAGGGAACATACACCAGAATCACTCAAATATCAATAACTATTGCCGTCATGCAGCTGTTTGCTAGCCTTCTATCAAAAAAGAAGGTAGATATTCCACTCACTCTGAACAAGTTAAAACTGCCTGGCGACAAACTTATAAAGACAAAGAAAAATTCTGAGAGAATCAACTATTAAAATCTGAAAATATAAGGCTATTATGAAAGTAGCGAGTTTTATCGAAAGATGTCTGAGCATTCTCACCATTAAATGACTTGTTTGATGACGATGATAATGTTGACGGCAGAACAGAAAAACCAAATAGAGGACAAAATTCATTCCATGACATAGACCTCTTCCAAAACGAGTTAGACTTGGCCAACACGTTTAGTTTACTATGTACGGCAGCAGGTTTAGTGATGATAGACATATGCACGCTTACGCTTACCGTACCGATGACATTGACGTCCATCATACATGAGCCAGAATTACGTATTCAGGGTAGCAAGACAGGATTAACAAACTCTCTGTGTATGGTCAGAACCTTTTCGATCAGGGGCAGAGTTCAAAGTGCTAAGTCAAATTAAATATTTATTAAAGAGTAAGACACTGGATGTTGCCCTCGTCACACATAACCCAAAAGGCTTTTAAGGCACTGACAATTGTGCAGTTTTAGCGGAAAACTGTAGTAGGACGTGTGATTTTGTTTTTGACCACAAATCTGTCTACGACCAGAGTGAATCTAAATTTAAACCACAATAATAATATACTCTACACCTATTTTAAAGACGACCATCTAATCTAGATAGCAAGACAAGTAGAAACAAAGTAATTTACTTTTAGTTTTAGACCGAGATGCTCAGTGAGGACAATCGTAACACAATGGTTCATGATCGTAATGGTTCGCTCTACGATGCATTGTTCGCGGAGATGTCCACAACACTCAATTTTTTCTCGTACAGTCGACAAAGGAGATTGGTATACAGGCGAGAAATAACCTTTCCACCACTCTGTTTCAATTTATAGTTATTGTCTTTTTTTTAATAAGTACTGGATACGCGTGACTTTCATCCCCGGCTTTCTAGGAGACTACTAGAGAAGTATGGAAGAAAAGGACATGTTGCGCCGACCTAAATTGGGATAAGGGCAAGAGAATGATGATGAATCACAGCAGTTAGCGTGAGTTTGACAGCTTCTCCAGGTTGCACCATAAATTTCTAAATATACAGGATGCCTTGCCATCCTTTATATTTAGAAATTATGTACTAACACATTATGTATTAAAATATACAAGAAGGCAAGGACATCGACCCACAACCTGATGCCATGGATTCAGAACATGATTCTGAACTGCACATTTATCGAAAGTTAAAAAAAAAGTTAGCCATTCCATACATTTTGACCGCGTAGCACTTTTGTAGAAACAGCAGATTTTTTTTAAATAACGCCAGAACTTTCCGAATCAGAATCCATGGTAACAGGTAGCGCATCGATGTCCCTGCCACCCTGTATACGTTTAGCGCTAAATGAACTTGAAATATCGTATATTTCTGGCAATCGTTTGAGAATTACAGAGACAATGATGTTGTAAATATGCTACGTGCTAAACGTATTTAATGATTTGTGGTGCAGGTGGATCTTAGGCCCGTATTACAGAACCTCATTCAAAACTCAAGCATTACTTAACACTCGTTTAAAGCCTTTTGATTGTTTGAAACTAGTTTTGAGTAATGCTTGAGTTTTGAGTGGTTCTGTATATATACGGGCCTTAGTGTTTGTATTGATTGATTCGAAAGTGTTACACTAACGATGTCAAGTTGATTATTGACCACATACACATAATGGCTGAAACAGGAGTTGTATCTGCCTGGTTACACATCTGCTTTGTCGACTGTACACACATTGTACACTAACAAAGTACGATTTACGATGACGATTAGGAATTCTAACGAGCCGATTGGAAAGTCTGGGTCGGATGAAAATATTGTACTGACGGATAGTATCTTATCAAAGGGGAAACACGTTTCTCTTGGTCAATTGAAATGTTGTTATATCCAAAATGCTTAAATTGATTAATGTAGTTAATCATTTTGATTTGATTTGGAATTAGTGATAGGATAAAGTGCCTTTAAAAGAACCTTGTCAAGTAGTAAGAAGCAAGAACGTTACAATTTACCAAACGAAAGGAGCGGTAATAAAACAATGTTTGCTTAGTTCATTCCGTCAATAAACATTCAGCACATTTTCTCATAAAACAAGCTTTAACAAGAAAATGCACACTTGTCTTTTATTTTTGACTATAGATATCTGCTACAGTAGAATAATACCCATTTAAATACGAAAAAGATATAAAAAATAACAGACTGCAATAAATTCCTCACTTCAACTAGTGTTATCTACATATTGAACGACATACTCCGCTGAGTATTCACGCAAGCTGCCCGTTTAGCGCCAGGTCCCATAATACTCCTAAATGCGCCAAACCACTTATGGGTAAACTGTCTTTATTAACATTTTATCGCGTAAAAGGATCATAAAAGAATCAATGTCCTCTATTTGTAGCTTCACACACGTTTATAGAGCTTAATTATGTTTCCTTCCATACGAGAAAATGAGTCATTTTTACAAATAAAGTTTACAATATAAGCATAATTAATGCTAATATTGTAATATAATACCTATTTTGTATGTAGTCACATCACTATAATTCTCTAATAAATGATGCTTTAGTACATTAAGGTGTTAAGGAAGTAACAAACAAACAAAACAATATATTTTATGACTCTTAGTGGATTCTAAATAAAGTCTATTGAGTAACAAATATTTTAGGGGTATCTGTAACCGCCTACGTTTCGTTCTTAAACGTTGGCTTGCACCCAAACATGAACAAATTCAAGGTAATTGAGCACTCAACTAATTTATGTTGATGCTGTATGAATGGTGGTTCAACACTAATAGCATTATTCCCTCCATATTCTTCGTGTCAAATAACTTGGTAACAAAACGTCGCTTTCCATAATGTATACTCAAACATGTTCTTGAAAAGCTTCGTTTGAGCTTTTATTTGCCGTTAATGCCTTTATACGAAACTAAGTGGACGTTGAAAATATAAATTTATGTCAAAACGACGCCAATTTGCTAATTATGTGCGGACAACCGTAAAAGAACAAATAAATTGGAGCGCTCGATGCTTTACTAATAGGATAATAAAATGAAATTTTAAATAACAAAATAGATTGTAGCTAAAACCAGACGCATACCACTTTATTTTGACAGCTCATGTTATTTTAATTTCCAGAAACATTGATAAATAATTAATAGGTTTTCAAAACATTAATCCTATTTATGAATGTGATCACAATAATGCCACGGACATTAATCAGCAAATACTTAGTGTACGGTTATTATAAATCATTCGAAGTGGTAATTGAAAACGTCCACTAATAGTCTATTAATTAGGATTAACCGCGAGTTAACGAATCACCTGTCAGTGAGCGGTAACAGTCGGCTTTGAACTGTGTTTTATGCGCCGCTGATTACTGGACAAGTTGCTACACTGTGACAAACAATTGACCCGCGCACCCAACATCTGCGCACCTAACTACGCCTGTTAGTTTAAAAAGTTATAAAACAACATTTAACTCAGTTCAGTAACAGAAAGTGGGATTAATTACACACGTATGAAGTGTAAACGGTGGAGGATTCACAGTAGTTTGACTAATGAAGCGTGGGCGCAACGATCTTGAGTTTTCAAACAAATGCGCGCTGCCACAGAATGCGACAAGTCAAATAACGTCGGTTCACAACTTTACATAATAAAAGCGGCGACACCATAAACTGTCCATGTAATTGGTCAGAAAACTTTAATTGGCCGTAATGTGTTCTTATAAATCAATTAAAACACACAACCTCCTTTCTTGGACTGCACTGATTATATCTTGACTTTTCGACTTGCTCATTGAACTGTACCATTTATAAAGTTTACTTACAAATGTAATAAACATCACAGTGGCGGCATCTAGTGTGCTGTCATATTAGTCTGTTTGTTAACGTTAATTAAGGTAATCCATCATGATATATGACTCTAGGTAGGAGGTTTACTGCTAATCTATTAATTTTGCGTCACTGGATGTAGTACTAGGTAAGCAAACAAAAAATATGAAGGTAAACAGTGTACTAACGAGGGCGAGGAGAACCAAAACTAGGCCGGAAGTAGCCAGCATGTTGTGTTGTCTTCGACGTGAGCAAGATAAGTTAGATAGCGCTGATATTCACACGCGGATGATCTTTCTGACACTCTTGATGGATGTCTATCATTTTCAATGACACATGTTGAAATTCAAAACTACATTAATTTGCTGCGTAACAAACGATTCGATGCATAATTTTCAGATGACATATGGTTGGTTAGTAACATTTAACTTATTGGATAATTAAAATTAGCCGGCTTTATAATTTTACGACTAGTAAAATTACCGATGTATGTCAACGGTCTGTTATACCTACACTCATAAAACATTAAGTCATATGAATCAGATGTAATAGCATAATTATTTTGATACTAAAGCTCCGCAAACAAAGTTCTCAATGTTACACTTTATTTCTACATTTAACTGGATTATCTGGCTTGTGACGGAGTATAAAAGGTCTACATTTAAATAAACGGGGTACGTCAAAATATTTATTAAACCAAAACATACGTAAAGTAAATGGAACATAACAATTCGCGTCATAAATTAAATTAATATCCATGAAGGTTAAGCCGCGGGGAGACGAGCCAAAAGTCGCGCAGATATTTAAATAAAGTAATTATTATCGGTGCTACTGGTAATGATTACTTTATTGTTAGTTGTACGCGCTGGCAAGAGTTACGGCCGCTTTGATCTCGCTTCGTGAATTGAATTTTAAACGAGTATTAGCCAAATCCACGTTGATATCTTTATACGATGGCTTTGAGCAGAATCCGCCACAACGCGCAATGCCCTGCATTCGCATCAACATTCGTCATAACTCTGTATTTTAAATTTACATAAGTCGGACTGTGCATTTTCCTGTATTTCAAGATAATACCATTATATTCATAGCAACATTTACATTCATGAATTTTATTCTCATTTATATTTATCCGAAGAACATTGCTCGACAGTTGATCTTTAGCATAGATTGTATTTAGAAGAGGAGATTATTAGCAGATACAATCTAAATACGATTACAGGTAAACGACTGAGGCAGAGGCAACTAGAAAATCTAGAAATAGTGTTAATACTTTTGGTTCGTACTTATTGCTATGCGCTAGAGATGGGTAGATTACTTTTGCGCCTTATCCAGGCATCGTTTTACAAAGGTACAAATATAGCGCAACAACGTCTTTCGCCTAATTATTTATTTATTTATTGTTATAGTCCCCGCCAGGAGAAGCTATAAATTTTGTAAACAAAGAACTTCTACTAAGTTACGTAGCGAAATAAATAATCCCAAATTCAATCAACTCAAAGTAATATACGTGTAATACGAAACTAACGAGCAATTTCACTTGGTCGGGTAATATTTTAGCGATATAAATTGCTGTCGTGTAATGTTTTGTGGTACTGGAACTCAGACGTGTTCCTGTACCACAAAACATTAGACTAAAGTTCTTTTTGAAATTATTTGTTGTAGATTGAATTGTCGCTACGTAACTTAGTAGAAGTTTTTTGTTTACAATATTTATAGCTTCTCCTGACGGGGACTGTACATATTAATGTTTATGTAGATCATATCCCGTCCTACAAGTAGTCCAAGTGGCCGAGTTTTATAAGTTTCCCATGCATACGGAACACGGTACATATTAAACCTGTATCGCAGGGATCGTAAAGAAGCCGGTGGCGCGGCGCCAAGCTTTCGCGCCGCCTTTCATGAAGGTAACTGCGAACAACGTGCATTTTATACGAAATGTTAGGTAGGTTGGTACTACAATACGGTCACTGGCTCAGCTATGCCATCTATCAAATCTAATGTAACACTGCAGACTTTGTTGCGACTGGGCTTTCTCGACTATATACTTTCTAGGTACGTTTATGAATAGGAACTACAAAGTAGAGAATTCATTCAAGCTTCCTAAGGTATTGAAAGTCAGTCTTAAAGATTTCTACTCCATACTACATTGACAACCATTGTAGTAAGTTAGATAACACTCGTTTCAGAATTTATCAATGGAGAAAATTAAAAGTGGTAATAATCCTAAAAGTGCAGTGGGAAAAAATCGAGCCGTCTAGTGCCTGCTCTTACACTTTATGAAACCCATTACCCAAGGTTCTTTTCATCACACCTATTCGAAAAACGACAATTGCCTATAGAGGATAGCGGGAGCAAAGTTCAACTTTGCTCCCTAGGGAGTTTGGGGTTTCTCTCTTCTGATTGGTCCACTCCGCGCTTTTGATAGCGTACTGATTTGTGTAGTTAGGTTGGAGGCGCTCGCAAGAAGGTTTAATGTAAAAAAAATCGAGTAGGTAGCTTTTTATTTTTCTCATAGGTAATGATTAAAAATAGTGTGTATCACTCGGGGACAAAATATTTTGTTCTCGGGCGGCGTATATTGAATTCCTCGCTAACCTCAGGATTCTACTTTAGAATCCTTCGCTTAGCTCTGAATTCAAAATAACGCCCTGGAAGAACAAAATATTACTTTGTCCCCATGTAACACAAATAACTATTCCTTCTCATGAGCTTTATTAAAGGACATGTCCCAAAATGGTTGTTTATTATTCAATAATTCTAACCAGGTTAAGTTAAATATATTTGGATAGACATACCAAAAACTAGTGGCTCTAACTATATCATACATTTTTAAAGACTGTGTACTTAACACAATTTTGAGAAAAATCGTTTTTTTTTTAGTAGAAAACCTCCTAAATTTATCTAGGATAATATAGTGAACACACCCCAAAAAATACGCATGCTACTGTCATCACTGTCAATAATAATTTGTGTCACATATTTGTCATAGTTGCCATCAACAAATAAAATATATGTACTTTTAATAGTTTATAATTTTTCTCTTAAATGAAGGGGTCTAAAAATATTATTTCAGTGGCCATTCTTTTGTCGCTTTTATTTAGGTGTAGTTTGATGCTGGTTAGATTTTTCTCGGTTTAAACACCAACTTCCCTACAAAAAGCGGACATCTCCTTTCATAGACTTCTAGAATAACTATCACCTTCATGATCTCGTGTAACAATCGAATTTAACAGATGGCAGTCCGCCTAAGTAGCGCATAGTAGAGTCAGCCTAGATTTACTATTTTTGGGAAACAAGCACACTTCTAGGTCTTACTCAGATTCATAACAATGCAGTCATAAAAACGATTACATGTGCCACCTACCAAATTAAAATGTGGGTCACACAACACTTTGTTGCAATCATGTGACATTAGCAACGAAAAATGCATTAGAGACTGAACCGCCACAGCTGTTTCAAATAATTGACGATTGAGCTAATGGTATTCAGGCACTTTGCTCGCTAATATAACATTAAGATTTCCTAGAATCAATCATGTTTTCAGGTTTTATCTGCAACAAGTGCGTTCTTGCGTCAGAACACAAAACGAAGATTGCACTCGAGTGACCTTGAATTATGATTTAATCGGTTTTTGCTGCTTTAACACATGATGCCAATTATATCTATGAGCAACGTGTGAGTTCATCGTTGCAGAAAATATTCTTTATTAATCTGAATCATCCGTGTAATAGGATAACGTTAAGATGGCTCTGACGTCAGAACTACAGGACATTTCCAATTGAATGGTGTAGGTGTTCCCTATCTATTCCATTTTTAAATTAAACAAATTAACCATAGATCAGGAGACGCCACCCTAGCCATAGACAGTGTATTATTATTATTATTATTATTATTTAACACTTAATGCACAGAAATGTACAGAGGCGGACTTAATGCCATAGGCATTTTCTACCAGTCAACCTTTGGGTGATGCAGAGACAAACTGTATGTTTTTTTATTTTAAAGTCGTTTAACTTTTTATTGTCTGTGACATGTTTTAAGGCTATAAATCTAGTGGGACAGTGTCCCTATTTAACCCCGATTTGGTCGCGTGTCGCCACTAAATATTTCAATTATTGTTATAATGATATTTGTCGAGCTGACGCGGCCACCATAAAATTTAAGAACCTCAGATAGTTAAGATAAATGGGCATTTTTTCTGTTTGCTTTCTGACCATTTAAACTTTTGAATTGAACTAATCTGTATGCCCTTAGATGTAGAAAAGGTTTCATATAAAATCATTGAAGAATGACAAAGATATTAAATCTGTCGAGGTAACACTGTCCATTTATCATATTTTTACGATCGAACAACCATAAACATTTTTAATACGTACCGATGTATATTTTAACTAATAAATTAAATTATACGAACGATTTATTACTAATCAATTATGTATAAAGCATGTTATTTAGTTTCAGAACTAGAAACTGTTTGACAAGACCACACCTATTTATTTGAAATTAATTGGCTTTTAAACATTTGATATTGAACAGTTTTAACACAACAAATTGGGAGCGACAACGTCTTATTCTCACTTCATTGCCAACAATGAAGCAGTTAATTTCCAATAACATTGTGACACTTGCCTGCCACAATGAGACTGGCGTGAAAGCCGCTGAAGTTTACTACCTAACACATGTATGTGTGTAATTTACGTTAACAGTGTTTAAACAATCGGGATTAACGCCATGTCAACATTGGCGACGGTCCAGCAAAGCAGCCACTAAACATAACACGTAATGATGCATCGTCAGATTCGACGAGAAGCGCCATTAGATGACATTATACTGGGTGTGTTTGACTTCGTGTGACGCTGCATTATATATTTAAACAAAGAAATCTCTTACTGTGGATAATAAATTGGTGGTAGGTAGGTTCGTATGTTTGTTTTTTCAGTAAAAAATAAAGTCAATTTGTAATTTTTTGTCGATTTAAACAATTTTCCCGAAGGAAGCATGGCGCGAGCGGTAAGAAATTTAAATAAAAAATAAATAGTTTTAAGAAACACCCTGTATTAACATGCATTTACCTTTTAACGCGTGCAAAGAGAACAGGAAGCTAAAGTAAATGCTGTCATTGACTACTCATAAAGCTTTTAGTTTGTTATAAATATTTCAGCGTGACAGATTTACTAAAATATACTATAATGATCTTTGAACAAGACTTGCTTCTACGAATTAGATTAGTAGAATATCAGCAATAGCTGAACCAGTTGCTGAAACTCCTGGATTACAGTAATTCTAGATTTATGGTTTCCGGCAGTCCTGAAATCACATGGATTATTTACATGAAATAAACGATATCTCTGTCCTAGTTGGGACTTGGTAAAATTCTACAATGCTGTGAAAATGGCTGATTGGAACCTCCATAGTTTTATGAGTTTTGTATGAAATATTAATTATTTTATTAGAAAGAAAAGTTTGAATATCAACTTACGACATTATAGCTTCGTAATTAAATGGTTTTTATTATTTCCATTGATCGGAAAATATTCAAGAAAATATCATAGCTTTTCCGATATATTGATAAGCTTCCGCCAGCGGCTTTGCCCGCGTGAGTTCTTTATAAATGAAAGCCTATGCGACTCAATGATAATATAGCATTCTACTGGTGAAAGAATTTTTAAAATCGGTCCTGTAGTTTTTAAGTTTGCCCATAACAAAAAAAAATGCAAGTCGTTTCTCTTTATAATATGCTGCGCCCCGCGGTTTCACCCGCATAATTCTCGATTCCATGGAAATATCAGGATAAAAAGTATCCTATGTCCTAACCCAGGTCATGGTCTACCCATGTGCTAAATTTCATCCAAATCCGTTCAGCCGTTTTTGCGTAAAAACGTAACAAACATACAAAAAATCTAATCTTTTCTCTTTATAATATTAGTTTAGATTTACATTATTGTAGATGTAGTAGATAGGGTAGATAACTTTTATGCTAAATAATATAAATATGCAAAACTTTCCTTAATGATGGAAGCTATATATTGTTCATGACCACAATAAACTGTGGTCAGAGAACATAAAACAAAGTACTATTGACATGTTAATAGCGGCACCATTACAAATTTCAGAGAATAACAATGATGAATTGCAATATGTCCGAAATAAAGATGTCCTCTGTCTATGAGGAGGTAGAACTCATCAACACTTAGGGCTGGCAGTAACTCTGATAAATAAACCATGTAAATTTTCGCTGAAATCGCGCAAATTTAATCAAGATTTACACCACATCTTATTTTCTCTAAGAACTGTCCTGGTAAATGGTCTTTTACGAGCTTTTAAGGCGACAATAACTGTTAACCAACACGTTCACTTCAGAAAATACACGACACTAATTAGTGCAAATATGTGTCCCGTTCAGTCGTTTGGCAGCCCTAAAGCAGATGTTAATCGACCTTGTAGTAACCCCAATTCGTTGATCACTGATGAAGCTTTTATAGTGGTCTTTTAATAATTTCTTAATGAAAAATTAACACAAGCAGTGTCGCGCATGACGCGGCCAAAAATTGTTGTCGATCAGACAGAAAGATCAACGGTCTGTCGGCGACTTTAATTAATGTACTCACTGTTAATTTTGCGCCGGAATTGAAGGGATTCCTTTGGATTTAAGATATTGTATAGAATCATTTTTCTAACTGAACAGACAGTTGTGCTGCCGGAAAGTTTATTGCGCCACTTCTTCCCAGTTAAAGCACTAGGAAGTGGTGAAGAGCGGGCGTTTTTGGGGCACTGTCTTATGTAATTTTGACGTTCGATAAGTGCTGATTCTCAGCTTAGTTTGAATAAATGACGAATTGAATTTTGAATTTGAACTTTTTTTTTTCTTTATTTGTTTATAGAGGGTTTGATCAATATGACCACGTCACCCTCTTATGGGAGTTTGAACTTGTTAATTATTTTGGAAACTGGTGAATAAGTGAGTGGCTTCTACTTACTTAGTAATAAGTACGTGTTGTCTTGTATATTATCCAGTTATTAAGCTGAAGAAGTAAATAAACACCTTTTCATTTTATGGCATAGACTAGGTAAACAAATTGGACTTTATAACGTAGGTATTTTAATAATAAAATAATATTATTTACTCGCATAAGTCTCGATCTCGTAGGAATATCGGGATAAAAAGTATCCTACGTTCTAACCCAGGTTATGGTCTACCCATGTGCCATATTTCATCCAAATCCGTTCAGCCGTTTTAGCGTGAAAGCGTAACAAACAAACTCACTTTCTCATTTTTAATATTAGTTAGGATTTAATTGCCTCGTTGGTCTAGTGGTCACAAGCGCTACTGCCGAGCATGAGGTTCTGGGTTCTATTCCCAGGTCAGGTAATTTTTTTATTGGGTTTTCCATTAGAAATTTCTCAGTAGCAGCACTGAGTCTGGACTTGTGCCCGGTTGATGGTAATAGGCTCGCCCCCTATTACGGGTGTACTATAGGTACCTATACCTCTGCCCAACCCTTTGGGGATTACAGGCATGATGTTATGTTATTTTTTATTTTAGTAAAAGGATTTCAGCGATGCAAACACAATATTATTTATCATAGGAGTATCAACAAGTTGGCAGCAACCATCTATAATGTTTTGCCCCACCCCCAAACTTCCACCTAACGGTAATTTTATTCGATGCCGAATTGCATCTAAAACTTCACACGAAACTAAAAAAAATTGTGAAAACAGGAAGACGTAAAAATAAATAGCAACCAAATGGAAAGATACATTGCATTTAGTGCAGTGTCATGTTACAAAGAACATACCGTTGGATTGACGAAAATTAGCCACAATCCGTGGTCGCTTCCACCATTAACGGTCTTTTATAAAAACAATTTTACTACATACTTAACGTTAATTTATCTTGTCCTTTTATTTGATATTCGTTTGTTACACGAGAGTTACTGATAAGATTAGTGAGGGCAAGGCATCCGCAGCGTACGGGACTTTCCAGTTGCAGGCCAGTCAACAACCAACTTTGACAGCCATCAAATTAACATGGGATTGTCATTGACCGATGCACGATGGTTACAACACTTAACGGAGAATATAATTATTATTGTAGACGATAAGAGATATTAACGGAAATTAAATTATTCGCTTCAAAGCGAACGCTAATACGGATGGATAATTTTGTGAAAGCTTTCGTGGCGCCGGCGCCGGCAAATAAACATAATAATATTGCATTTGAATAAACTTTAAGTGATTGTTGATTTAATGTTTTAAATTCTAGTTTTAGAGGTATCACAGTTAATTTCAACTTAGATAAGATGTTTCAAAATTAGGTTACCAATATATCATTGAAAAAAATGCAGTTTGTTGCACAATACCATACTCAAAAAAATACCAATCCAAAAACGCACTTTCAATTCCTAACTTACAACAACACTTCAGTTATTTATTTAATAAAACTTTTAATTTATAAATATCGAACGTAACATGCACGAGTTTTCCCGGCAGATATGCGTATGCGCTGCTGTAAGTCGCGCGCAAGCCGCGTTGTCGTGCACTACTGGCGCGTAAAGCACGCGTCGCCCGCGCATTCATATGTGGAAAACCGTCATACTGACGGAGTGGACGTTCCCGTCACACACACACACACACACACACAATCCAACATCTGTCTCATGAGACAAATCACGCACAAACTACACAACAGTAAACAACCAAGATCATCTGACCTGATGACCTATGTTATGTATTACAAAGAAAATGTGGATAAACAATGTCATTCAATAGTTTAAGCGGCTGATCAATGATCTAAGATTATTTTTTTCTATTGATAATATTATGTATCAATTAAAACAAACAATGGACTATACAGGATGTTAAAGTAATTGCGTGCCATAGCTTAGGGGTAGGTTCAGTATCGATAAAGGAAGCCAGAAAAAAAAAAGACAAAAACAAGTTCAACCTAATTTAGTAATGACAACGTGTTCGATAGTAGGTAAGTAATTAAAGCATTTAAACAAATAAAATAATTTTAATTCTAAACGATTGCTATTTTTAACCGACTTCAAAAAAAGGAGGAGGTTCTCAATTCGTCGGGATGTTTTTTTTTTTTTTTTTTTTTTTTTTTTATGTATGTTCCCCGATTACTCGGAGACGGCTGGACCGATTTCGAAAATTCTTTTTTTATTTGAAAGGATATACTTTCTAGTTGGTCCCATTGTCATCAAGTCAGGATTGGATGATGGAATCCTGGAGAAGTCGAGGGAACTCTTGAAATATTATAGGCACACCTATAGCGATTTAGGTATTTTTTATAGTAACTCTTGAATTTTCTCTCGAAAAGTACCATTTAGTGAAGTGGAACTGATGATGAAGACCACAGATGGCCACCGGAACAACTCAATAATACGTATTTCACGGGTTGCGAACTTGCGATTAGATTACTTTAATATGGTTGCCAAGCAATTTATGCCCGTCACAATGCGTAGGGTGAAGAGGAGCTGATGGCGAAGTACCAGAAGAACTCCTCAACAATGAACGTCCCTGCATCGGGAAAAGCAATATTTTGTAAAGGGTGATGAGCAGTTGACATTAGGCTATTGTGACTTAGATAAATTACAAACCGACCCACTAAAAAGCGAGAAAAAAAAACTTTTTTACAAAAAAAACAACCGACTTCCACTATAAAGTGAAAAATAACTAAAATTTCGGAAGTCGGTGGCATGTAACGAATATCCGTGTCTTTGGTTTTGAATTTTCGTTTTTGCCACCGACTTCCGAAATTTTAGTTATTTTTCACTTTATAGTGGAAGTCGGTTGTTTTTTTTGTAAAAAAGTTTTTTTAAGTTAGTAGGTACTAAATTAGCTTGAACTTGTATTTGTCATTTTTTTTTCTGGTTTCCTTTATCGATACTGAACCTGCCCCAAAGCTATGGCACGCAATTACTTTAACACCCTGTATTGTTGTGAAACTAAAAATAGAACTAAGCGCAAGTAATGGACCGTTTCCAGCACGCGATACAGATCGTTTGAGTATTATCAAATGTTGCAGTAGTTTTAAGACTAGATTAATGTAGTGAATAAATGTGATTTGAGCATATTACCTAGGTATTTCTGTAATAGCATACACTAAAGTTTAACTTTTAAACATAATTTTCTTTAATTTTCCCACTTTAACTTATTAAACACTGCAGCTTACTACTGCAGGTTCACGAAATGAAATTAAATTGGTTTATTCTGTAAATAGGATATCGAAATCACTTTTACACGTCATAATTATTAAAAAAACTTTTTACAAAAAAAGAACAACCGACTTCCAAAAAAGACACTACAAAGTCAAAAATAACTTTAGTTTCGGAAGTCGGTGTATTTGGTTTTGAACTTTCGTTTTTTGCCACCGACTTCCGAAATTAAAGTTATTTTTGACTTTATAGTCTTTTTTGGAAGTCGGTTGTTCTTTTTTTGTAAAAAGTTTTTATTTTGCACTTTTTAGTTGTGGTACCTACCCCATACAAATTCGAATACCACTAACCTGCTATGTAAATAACAGTGATTGGAAGTTATCATTATATCATCCATATAAACTAAGTGGGAAAAATATGTATTATTGAAGCTAACTCAAAAACTATCCAAGTAAAGTTAATATGGGACCACCTCGGGAGCATACCCTTTCAAAAACAATTTTCAAAATCGGTCCACAATTGACGGAATAATCGCGTAACAAACATACAAAAAAAAACATACAGACGAATTGAGAACCTCCTCCTTTTGGAAGTCGGTTAATAAGTACTAATTATAATGTCAAGTTTTATGGTTTTATCACAAGGCCAAAGCGAGCAGCTCAATCCCAAGCTTTTTTATCTTCTAAATAATCTGAAATTTTATAGTACCCTTTTTTACAAAGTTTGGTTAACCCGTAGGGTAGTGCAAGTATTAATATTGTAAGGAAATGTAAAGGAAAGTGGCACTATATAGTGCCAGCAGGACGATACCGGGAACCCAGTAGTATTTAATTTTGACGAGATTACAAAGTATTTACAAGGCAGATGTGAGTGGAAACGCCGCCGGAAGGAGACGCCCTAGGAGGATATATATAGTGACCTTATTGGTGATGTTCTTCAGGAAGATCAGGTGCGTAGTACTCGCAACCGGCGTGTGTGTATGACCAGATGTATGAACGTAAACGAGGCGTAAGGATCGTAGCAGGTGGCGTTCTGTAGTTTCTGCCTACCCCCATGGAAGAAGTTGTGAGTTTATATATGCTATGCTAGCTATAATATTGTCGCCATCTTCCACCATCTTTTAATTCCCGTATCCCGTTGTGACTTGAACTCTACACTAATGCATCCGACGTCATAGCAACAGAGATTCAATTTCGTATAAAGCTTGCGCCGAATGTAATGATTTATTCAATTGATCAACACCATCGGGCCTGTGAACCCGACACATATCTGAAGACAAGACTTTTATCTTTTAAAAAGTGTTAAAAGATGGTGAAACCTGTCTTTTTTTACCTTTTTATGTCTTTCGTCTTATTCGGGTTCTTGCAAATAATATTCTCCTCAGAGTAATAACTAAAGCATAGAGGGAGGGTGAAATTTCTCAGTCTAGTCATACTCTTTATACATATGACACATTCCGTGTGAAAAAAAAGGACAGGTATATAGTTATAAGGACCACCACTGTCCACTTTTTTGGTCTCGGTAGTGATGTGCAGAGAGGTGCAGAGGTATCGATATTAATTTATTTTTGACAGATAATTTATATAATGTATTGGATGTACATGTCGTATATTCCATGGATGATGTAACGTTGTAACGTGCCGTTTTGTAAGGTATATAGTGGAATGCATTAAATATTTGTTAGAGCTTTAATTCTAGGCTTCTTTTAAGCATTGGCAATTTGGTTTTATTAAACAAACGTTACTTTAATAATAAAAGCAAATTGCCAATGCTCCTACTCAATTTTATTTATTTGTATGTATGTATAAATGTATTTTTGTTGTATGGATCATATACTTTCATATGCATTTAGTAAAAAGCTGTTATTTAGACACTACAATTTTATTTATTTGTATTATACAGATTGTGGATAAAAAATAAACACACTCCCTGCTATATAATTTATAATATCTCTGGCGTATTCTGAAAGAGCACATGGATCATAAATGTACTCATGTTCATTTGTTTCCAACAGCGATTCTTCATTCTTCATGAATGACATCGAAATTGGCATTTAATTTTCATCTATTTCCATAGCATCTGAAGAACCCTGAAAAAGTATATACTTTTGATTTTTTCTCCGATAGTGCAATACAAATAATATATTTTAGAACCTACTGTCTGATTTTCAGCTACAGTTTGAAGTTGACACAATGTTAAATGGACAGCTTGTAAAGATACCGTACTTGACTTTCAGCATGATTTGTTGTAGGAGAATTGTGATCAATTCGTATAATTTGCAATGGCTCGAAAAGAAAACGATATCTTCTCCAATTTATTAGCATGTAATTATCGTATCGATAAAAAGTATCTACATTACCTACATTACTAGCTTAACATAACCTCACAATTTAACGAATTTATTTTTTGAAAATAAATTCGCGATCACAACATAATTTGTAATAAAGATAGTTTGAAGGTATCATTATCAATCTAATATGTATGTTATCAGTGATCACATCCAAATATTTTGGGTGATTTTATACGAAAAATGTAAAAAAACACTTACCGATGAAAGCTTACAAATTCATTGTTTTTTTTCCGTGACGAATGTGATTTACACGTTATCACAAAACAAGCCATGTTAACAGACTATTGATAAGTCCTTTGCACCTTTCGTTTTTACAAAAATATTCAAAAATCTATTGGTTTTTAATAAAAAATGACCAGCACCTCAACCAGCACACGTACTGACATTCACGACGTAATATACGGCTAGATCAAATACTTGTACGGTTAACCGTTTACTAAGCAGCTATTGTGCTTTTTAAATTGGTCGTGTAAAAAAGAACAACTGTGACCGTTTTGACAATTTCGGTGCGTCCATTTCTCTACTCTATAGACTCCCTCTATGCTTTAGTTATTACTCTGAGATATTCTCATTCAAAGTAAAGAAGAAAGTAAATCAAACATTTAGAAGTTTCTCTTACAATGAGCTAGTAGGGAAAAAGAAAAAAAAATAACGTATCCTACTCCATCAGAAGAAAATACAAAGTGTGGCGTCTAGGTTTAGGTTAGGTATGTACAATAAAACACTGTTTCCAATATCTGCGCTAGACCTGCTATCGCAATGGATGCTCAGAGTAGACTGCCGAGCACGATACAACGCTCTGCACTCCCTCTACTTTGCAGCCCCGCCCCCCACCATAGGACGCATAACTTATTTATTAGACGTCACACAAAGTGTCAAAGAATCCTCTGATCGCCATTTAATTCCACTCCATAAACATTATTTTGAAATGATATCATGGATGGGCAATGATTCATATTAATAGTAAGAATTATAACGTAATTTCTACGGCTCCTCAACCCAGTCTAACCGGATGAAGCAAAATACCAGTATTTTACTTGGAGCGACTACCTATCTGACCTCCACACAGTTACTGGGTAATACGATACCCTTTGGTAGACTGGTTGTCAGACTTTCGGGCTTCTGATTACCCGTAAACACTGTCAAAAATCTACAAATGACAGCCGGGACCAAAGGCTTAACGTGTTTTCCGAGGCACGGATGGGTCTCGATATACAAGGTGGAGACGACATTACAACAATAAATTAAATGGCGTATCTCTAATGACGTTCCCATTCTGCATACAAAAATCCAATCGAATATTGTTCAATAGTTTAGTCAATATAGCTAGTAGAAGATCGGCAAAATCCATAGTACGCTCGGGTTATTCCGTTTATCCACCCCAAAAAATCCACCCTAAGGTGGATACTCGGAAACGTATGTTCGAGAGTCCATCCTTGGCCTAGTTGGATCGGGTGGATCAGCATACACAAAATTTTTTTTTTCTTTGAAAAACTAATTTTTCTAATTCCGATGCTATAGGCTTTATTTGATGGTTTTAAAATACTCTTATGCATTAGTAGTGCAAGTATTTTCATTTATTGTTTTATTGTAATCTCCACATTGTATAAGGTGTTAAAAAAATTACTTTTCATATTTTAAGGAGTGCTTTAGACCACCGAACTGAATATCTTTTACTGAGACACATTTTCAAATCGCGAAAGAAAAAAAATCTGATGTTCCTTAGTAAAGTTCTAAACTGTATGGGACAGCTGTTCTTTTTTTCGCGATTTCAAAACCTTAATCGATTCTTGTGGCTGTTTTTATTCAGCCACGGGATTTCCTGTGCTAACTAAGCATTTTTTCTTAATAGAAAATCCTTATGACATCAGATATATTCATTTGTCTTTAATATAAAAGTGTCCGTCACATAGCCGACCGCGAAACTTCATCAAATGCACCGCCTTTTGCGTTGTTTGAACATGTTTATTGCGAACGTATATTGTTCAATGTAATTTCATGTCACCTAAGAATTATTTTACGTATAACTGTTAAGGGATCAATTTGGCGCCATCATGAACATAAATTCATATTCATGTGCACAAACCGCTAATGTATTGTACTATAGTTTACACCCTCGTCTTATGTCACATAAAACTCAGGTCATCTATGATTTGACATCAATTATGTTAATTATTATGCCATGCCATATATTATTTATGAGAAATTGCTATTAGAACAACAATTAAATAGAGATTATAATTAGTATGGTTCTATTAAGACAATTTTATATACTATGTCTGTCTGTGGCAGTAAGCTGGCCATGTTTGGTCAAGCAGATGAGACCGCGTATCGACAAGCGTAGTGTGGGACGCCCCCTAGTTAGATCCATCTAGCTGGGAGGCGTCTCACACTACGACTGACTGGGTGCGGAAAGCGGAGGACATGGTGTTATGACGCAGCTTGGGGGATGCCTATGTCCAGCAGTGGACTCCGATCGCCTGAGTTGATAGGTACGTCTAAATTAGGTATAGTGTATTTTTTCATACGTGTCGTATTTAGTAAACAGACACGGCACGAAATCACGATTTTTTGCATCAATCACACAGTTTATGTTAGGTATGCACGTCCTTTGAGTTAGGTATGCACGCTTGCAACTTAGTACCTATTGTCTTGATATTTATTTTTTATTGATTAAATTTTCTCAAAATAGAAACCTCAGTAGGTACCTACGCCATGTTTGTGTACATAATATACCTACAACAAAAGAAAAACACACTCTTTTAAAAAACTTTTTAAATATTAGTGCCATTCAAAATTATGTTATGGCAGATGAAAATGATAAGTCGGCAATAATATGTACAGTCGGCCGCACGTCTGTGGAAACACTTTGATCTTGTGCTGACCTAGCGTACGGAGTATCAATAGAATACGAGACCATGCTTATAGTGGTTATGTTATCACTGAACTGCGGTCGACTGTACCTAAAGGGAACCGTACTACTAACGGAATACTACATTATATTGTTATTTATAGTGGATCATAAAATGGCTAATTCAGTCATTGACATAGATTCTGGGTTAGTGGAATGGTATAGCATATTTCATAGTAGTTTATTTATATGCGTATATACAAATGGAGTCCGATAACTCTGATTTTATCGTAAAAGTCGTGAACAGATTGGTAACCGCTCATGGCCTTCTGCATTTACGGTAGTTCATAATACGCCATTATAGTAATTTTATTTCTGAAGTTTATAAACCAGGATGAAAATATTGACAAAGGTATACTTAATTCGGATATAAATCAAAAGATGTGTATTCTCAATTCGAAAGGTTCTGGAGTGGCGACCACGTACCGGAAGACGTAGCGTTTGAAGGCCAAGACAAGGTCTGCCGGGGTTGCGGGAAAGTCCTAAGGGGAGACCGTGGCCCCTGGCAACGTACAGACAACTGAAGGAACACGGGTGGGTTATAATCAGTAAGAGTCTAACATGCCCGCTCCGCCCAGAGCGGGAGAAGTTATTTGATGATTGCCAACCCAAAAAAAAAGGCCAAGACAAGATGGACCGATGACCTTGTCAAGGCCGCAGGAATCCGCTGGATGCGGGAAGAAATTAAATGATATGAAATTGTTTATTCTGTAAATAGGATATTGGAAACATTTTTACACGCCATATTAAAAAAAAACATGATAAATGAGTTCGGCGTTTCCTATCTGACTACTCTGAGAAGATAGGCCGAAACAAACTAAGAGATCACAGTCTCTTTCATAATCTTGGTCGGGCCATGAGGACCATGTAGATTAGTAACTGGTGGTGCTTGGGGGAGGCTTATGTCCAGCAGTGAACGTCTATCGGCTGTAATGATGATGATGATGATGTACTTATTCTCAGCATACACATCGTAATTTTCCTCTATTATAATTTCAACCCAGTTTTCAACATGTTACTATGCGAGATTAGAGAGACTTGTACAGTGATTGTTGATCACTCAATCATGTTCATATTTAAGATCTTATGATAATGATCAAAACGCCTAATCCCCGTATTAATGAAAATTCTAGATTGAGCCAACAAACTTCCAGTAACGCTTGTTTTAATTAAACATTTACACACAAAATTGCCCGCTTCAAAGTATTAAATATAGTACAATATCATAAACAGCTCATAATATTTACATTACCGCTAATAAATAAGAGATTACAAATTCTGTTCCTTTGGATATCTTAAATACCATGTTTCTAGGAATAACTGTCAGTGGCGCTGCAATTATATATCTATTACAAGTGTTATCTTGAGGCTAAATGCTCAAATGATTGACGGTTACCAACCGGCAATTAACGCAAATATGTGTACAAATGTTGAGCTGCACCATTTGTAAAGTGTCAATGTAATGCTTCGTGGGACTAATTAGCCTGTAGCTGTACGTCTCGGATATTCCGATCATGTCGTCTCAGACCTCAGCCCGACCACGGTAGACGGTAGGCCAACTTCATAGAAACGGACGAAGCGCGAGCTATACCTACGCGCCTCGATCGAGGTATGCGCGAGGTACGCAGACAGTCGCGTCTGTGCCGCAGTGACGAACGAACGGTGTGTTGTTTTTTTAACAATAACCGCGCGATTTTTACACTAAAAATAAATTCAAGTACATATTTAATATGACGAGTAGGATATATTGTTGCTGTTTTTGGTTGCATGAATTTGGCAATAACGCATCAAGAGATAACTTTTTTTAGATTACCTGGAAACTTTGAAAGGTATTATTATTAACAAACAACAACAACAAAATTATTTTATAGTCTTACTATAAAATAATTTTACTTACTGGTAGGTAGGTACATATTGTGTGTATTTTTAATGGATAAGTATTTCCTTTTATCTCCCGAAAAAAAGATGTCTGGATTAATAAATAAAGTGAATAGAGTAAAGGAAAGTGATAACACGAGTGAAATAGGTAGTTATAGGAGGTTCATGAATTAATATGGTAGGTACGCTTGTTTTAAAACCTCGGTCATTTGTGTTTTGTTTTGTTATTCAATTCACAAAGTATTTTATTTATTTGTGTAGATAAAAAAAGTATATTTAACTAAATGGAAACACAAAGTAGGCAAATGTAATTAAAATACTGGAGGCGGGCAGCCCTATCGCATGTTTACGTACCGCGCGGCTGTAGGCACTTATTTCTAAGATATGGCTTAGTTATTCTACCGTCTACCGTGGCCCGACGCTAGCTACGTAAAAGGGGATGGAATGCATGGAAATCCCTGCGCTTGCGCTGCACCTATTCTATATAAAGTCCTGTTAACCTCATTGTTTGCGTGTAGGTGTCTCAATGCTTCGTTATATCCAAAGTAAAAGCGGCAATGTATTGCACACTTTGTAAAGCTTTTATCTACATTACTATAAATAGAAGCATTATCGCAGACATTATTAATTTTAAGAAGCTTTAGAAGCAACTTTCCGGAAGCCTATTGTTGCGCTAATATTACTTTAGTCGGTCTATTATGTTTAAAATGATGGCGACTTTATTATAAGCAGCAATATAAACTAATTTATATGATAAATAATGGATTAGAGGTGCCCACCTACTTAATCCATCATTTATCATCTAAGAGATATCCAAGCAGCAGATAAAATAATTAATTGATGCGAATTCGAACATGACCCATTTTTAGGGCTCCGTAACTCAAAAGGAAAAAACGGAACCCTTCAGGGGTATAGGATCAATTCGTTGTCCGTCTGTCCGTCCGTCTGTCTGTCTTTCAGTCTGTCAACCCCTTTTTCTCAGGAACGCGTGGAGTTATCAAATTGAAATTGATATGAAATACGTAGGTCGATAGTCCTTAGGAATTCTAAAAAAATCAAGCGTCTAAGTCAATGCAATAAAAAAATAGTTTGGAAATTCCAAAAGTGCACGCCTCATAACACGCATTCATAAACGAAAAAGAAATTCAAAACATAGTTTCTAACAAAAATTAACAATTTATCACTTTTCATGAAGTTTGCTTGACTGCTGACTGCTGTTTTACCATCAATATGGGTAAATTTCTAACCTCGCAATCCTTATGTAATGTCAAAGACTATTTATTTAGATATTTACGTTGTGGGTTGCTAGGCAACACGTTCAGTCAAGGTTGAAAATATTTCGATAAAGATATTATATTTTTGTTAGTATTTTATTAATTATAATTAAACTACTTTGAATAAAAGACCCATTTTCAATAGGGTTCCTCCTATGGCCGAAACCAATGTATTAAAAAAAAAATTACTCAATTAATTGATTTTATCGCAAGCTACAATGTTTTCAAGCTTCATAAATTGACGGACAGGAATTTTTTTTCAACTATTTTGATGTTTTTTTCATTTCTGCTGCATTAAATCAATTAGTAAAAAGTACAGTATTAATCTCCATTTAATCATCTATACAATGGCATATACATTAAGTAGGTTATGTGTACTAGCAGGAGTGTAACAATAAAAACAGTTGCAGAAATGGGGCAAAAAATATTTTTCGATCGTAGAGCACACTCTAATGCTTCGCATTATGAGTCGTGCAATACGGCCATTTAAGCATCATAATTTGATACTCGCAAATAAATCAAAACCTACAGGGTATTTCCTGTTAACCTAGAATCATGAAATTTGGCAGGAAGCAATGTCTCACAGCAAAAGTAAAGGAAAAAGTCAGAAAATGGTTAATTTGTAGTTTAATCACATTCAAAAAAATGAGATTACAAACTTACATTAGCAGTTAGAGAATTGACCGCGCGTGACGTATATAGATGTATGGGAGAACACGTTTTTCAACTACAAAGTTAAGTTTGTTTTTGGGATAACCCATCCCAAAGTATCAACCCTTCATTGTGCGTGGTGCGATACGCACTTGGCCGGTTTTTTTTTTCTGTACTATTTTTCTATTTCCAAACTTTCGTTTAACTTAAATGCCTATTTTAATTTAGTTTATTTAGCCACAAATGTTTTTATTTAGCCACAAATGTTTTTTGGCCGCAGAATCTTTCCTCTTGAACTGAGGCTCTTATCACTTAGTTACTTTAACTTCAAACTGGAACACGGGGTCGCCACTTTGGGAGTGGAGGAACACCACCTTGTTCCTCCACGAAAATCTTTTCCATTTTATGTTAATCTACCCATTTTAGTGATTAAGTGATTATTTTATTTACCGCAATTTTCCTAATAGGTAAATTTGATTCCATTTATGTATAAAAGCGTGTCGGAATAGGAAACTGTTTAGCTGCCCGGGGCGGTGGGTGGTGCTAATCACTGATCTCTCGCATACCGACTGGCGCCGCCGGCTTCCGTCACTCGACCGACAGTTTCACTAGCTGACCGACACAAGCCAGCATATACAAACTTATAAATACAAAAATGTCATACCATGGCAATGCTAGTGCAAGGGAGTATTTTGAAACCATCAAATACCTAAATACAATTAATTATATCTTGTTTTTTTAACAGTCTAAATATTAGTGATAAATACTTTGACTCTTGCCAATTAGCCTACTATTTATTTATTTATATTTATATATACTTACTTACTTTATTGTACACCACAAAAATACATAACAAAAAAATATACATTTGACACTACAAAATATACAATTGGCGGCCTTATCGCTTTCCGCGATCTCTTCCAGGCAACCTTGGAATATACAGTGATCTGCCTGGACATAAAATGGGGCTGTCGTTGGTGTAAATAATAAGAATACAATATACTAGAATAGATACACAGATAAATACATATCCTAAATAATAGATAGGTACATAAATACATACATACTAAATATATAAGCAACGAAAATCAATGAAGACTATACGGGGTGTCCGGGACATCGACGCGAAGCCGGTTACCATGGATTCAGTACATGGTTCTGAACCCCCCTGCGTTGAAATTTTTCGTCGGTTATTAAAAAAAAAATCAGCTGCTCCATACATTTTGACCGCGTAGGTATTGCACTTTTCTATGTAACAGCAGATTTTGTTTTTAATAACCGACGAAAAATTTCAACGCAGGGGGGTTCAGAACCATGTACTGAATCCATGGTAAACGGCTTCGCTTCGATGTCCCTGCCACCCTGTAGATAATTACAGTTATGAAAACAAGATCACAACGACAAGTAATGTTCCTTCACGAGTCTTTAAAATAGTGGTAACGACGGTGGTGCTACTATGTATAATGACTAGGTAGTTGTATATTATGTACAATATCATAACAGCACGCCTCGTTTTCCCGAAGGATTGGGCAGAGGCATAGAAATATAAATTTCTTATATCTATGGGCAGAGGTGTACCTGTATTGACCCACATTTTGCCAGTTATGTTTAGGTCCCATGTAAAAGGGGGCGAGCCTATTGTCATCAACCAGGCACTCCAGACTCCGGGCTGCTACTGAGGAATTCCAGATAGAAAATCCCAATAACACTCTGCCCGACCCGGGAATCAAACCCAGGATCTCATGCTCAGCAGTAGCGCTTGCGACCACTAGACCAACGAGATATAACGGGATATTATGTATTTATTAAATCAAATTTGATTTAATATTTGTTTGTAGACTTGGAACCTCATTAGTTAGATGGGTATACGTAGTTTCGGGCTCTGTCAGAATACCAGCGCTGTGACATTACCGAACAACTCATTATCGAAGTTAAGAGATATCCAAGCAGCAGATAGAAATTCAAGTGTCAAAATAAGCGAACAAAATAATTAATTGATGCGAATTCGAACATGACCCATTTTTAGGGCTCCGTAACTCAAAAGGAAAAGCTGTTTTCAGACTAGCGCGATTTGTCGCGCGACGCGACACCGGTTATTGTTATACCGTGAAGTTTTGTATTGTTCGTGTCGCGACTTGCGCCTAGCGTTCGGCCTCGCACACGACTTCCTGCTTTAATTTTGTCTTTTTTTTTTTGGGTCTTCCTGTTTATGTATGGGAGTTTAAATGTTTGTAAACGCACCCACAATACAGGAGAAATTCCTAGTGTAGGGCAACGTTTAAAAGAAAAAAAAATACTTTAGTTTCAATGAGTATGTTTTAGTTTAATTTGAGATCTCCTGTGCTTGTCACAATAAATACTTTTTGTTTCTAGTTTAATTAACTATCCCACCCTGTATATTTTCGGGTAGAAAAAAAATTAAGAGTAGGTATTTCAACAAACTTAAAAATAGCAAAACTGTGGTTCTCAATATTGTTATCGTAAAGTATTCTCCACAAAGCTCACAAATCATGACCTGTAACAAACAAGGTCCTATGATTTACATGACTATTGTTTGTATCTAATTTCCAACCTTGGTTTCCACTTTATTATAAATTCTCGTTAGAGATAGAATATCATCAATATGACGTTACCCATCTTGCCATTTGTACCTAACGGCTTTCAGAAAAATCTTACAATTCAGATAGTGCATTACTTGTAGGATGCATTTTAGTGTTAGTAATAAAATTAACAGAGCAGTGGTGGCCCAGTGGTAACGGCCCCGATCTACGGTCGTGGGTTCGAACCCAAGCCGGCGCTTTACTTTGTGTAAATAATTTCATCACCACTGCTCTCAAAACGGTGAAGGAAAACATGGTGAGGAAACCGGCATGTCGTAGAACCAAAAATTCGAAGACATGTGACCTCTACCAACCTGCAGTGGGCCCGCGTGGTGGATTACAGCCCACTCCCTCTCACAGAGAGGAGGCCTGTGCCCCAACAGTGGGAACATTAATAGGCTGATGATGATGATGAAATTATCTGTTAATTAACTATACACTACCGAACTGGAGACACTGTAATTGTAATGGTAGCGTATGTAATAAATAATATTGCACCTATAAATCGAGCTTTTCGTTGTAGCTTAAAGTATTGCTAAATAACAATACGCCCACTAATTAAACTCGATTGATTAAGGACAATAAATTCCATACGCAATACAACAAATCTCAATCAACAATTTCACCATTACAGTAGTTTATTTGTATTATAAAATATAACTGAACTCATAAAACCGATTAATTGCAATTTAGTTAATTAAATTACTGCAAATTCTGGGCAAAAGCACCAATAAAGTTCTCAAGTTCATGCACGACACTAATAAGTAATACTTAATAACTTGAACTAAGTGATTATTTTAGTTAAGAGTTGTTAATCATGCCGCCAATGGTGTTAATAGTTTTTGTTATAAACCTCTCTTTATATTTTATCACCTCTAAGTATGGTAGGCGATTTTCTTCACATCTTTATTGTGTCGTAATTGAAAGCTCTTTCATGAATTCCAGTAAAGGTCAATTGAGCTTTTACTATAGGCTTCTTTAGCGGCATTGTGCACTTTTTTTGGGATGGGTAGAAAATGTTACAAGTCGCGTGACACACGTGACCTGATCGAAAATTCGAAAGACGGCTTGTACTGACTAAAAGCCACATTAAACTCCTGACATTTTCGTTAGATGGCGTTGCTTAGTTTTCACTTTTATCGGCAGTAACCAACGACTGCCCCGCAATTTTTTTTTTGTCTAAGGTTTTAAATGATAGTTTCACAGCTAACTAAAAAGTATTCATTTGACTCGGAAGTTGAAAAGTCAGGTTTAAGTTTTCGGAGGCATGTGTCCAGGTAGAGGACGTCTTTAAAATTCAAAATTCAAAAGTCATTTATTCAAACTAGGCTGAGAATCAGCACTTTTCGAACGTCAAAATTACATAAGACAGTCCCCCATAAACGCCCGCCCTTCACCACTTCCTAGTGCTTTTGCTGGAGAGAAGAAGTGGCGCAACAAACTCCCCAGCAGCACAGCTGTCTGTTCAGTTAGAAAAAAAACTTGATTCTATACAATAGTATGCAAATCATTTACATTACTCAACACAAATCATTAAATAAAAAAAATATATTTGCCATAATGACAGCTAGCACACGCCAATGTACCAAAGAAAAAAAAAAAAAAAATATCGAAAGCTAAACTCAAGCGAAAATGAATACTAAAAAAACTAAAAAACGTAAACAGAACTTAATACCCGAATTATAAAGCCTCCAGGTATAAAGGGCGTGCCCGCTTACATATAGCTAATAAAACTGTAACTCGAAGTCACATAATTATGATAATTTCTTTACCTTTCATTCTTTCTTTCATTTCATTTCGCTGAAATGATAATGACGATGATGATTCAAGTTCAAACAATTTATTTGCGGTCAATCTGCATCTTGTAAGACTGAAGGCTATAGTGACAATGACATAAATGTGTCAGCTTGACAACAACAGGAGGGCAAAGTATCATACGTAAACTGCCACAACGAACAACCGCCACAGGCATCATTATCACGTAATAAACAATACACTAAATAATTTACGATTACGGCGTCCTTGTGCCACAGTGTTGCAACGATTGAGTAGTTTATAGAGCACTGGAGCAGACGGCACCAGCTCGGTCAATACTCAATAGACAATTCATCTAGCTTTATTGCGCGCTCGAATACCTACCTATGTGTGTCGAACACAAATGTTACTTCAATGCTACATAGTCTGCAAAATTGGCGTTTCTATGTAACCTAAAGGTTACATCACAGCTCTGAATGCACCTTACAATGCCATGTTCATATCCGAATGGGATTGACAAACTGAGCGGAACAAAACAAGCTATACACTGTTCTGTGTGACGTCAAATACTAAATATAGGAACTAATCATAGTTTGCCCGTGAGTCCGTGACCGCTAGACCGATATAAAACTTCAAAGAATAGCTAAACCAAAGAGTTTTAACAAGCGGTTAGGAATTTGGATACTAAAATATTTCATGGCCAACAGACTCGTCCTTATATCAGCCCGTATAAAGATTCCTACAAAACTAATATACAAAGCTAAACTAGCTTTTGCCGGCTTCGCCTGCGTGCATGTCGGAAATTATCCCACGGGAACGTAATACCCGGATAAAAAGTATAATATTTCCTATTTCAGGTCATGGTCTACCCGTGTGCTAAATTTCATCCGAAGCCGTTCAGCCGTTCTAGCGTGAAGGCGTAACAAACAAATAAACTCACTTTCGCATTTATAATATTAATTACGATCGGGTAGTTAATAACGACTGATTAGGATTCCTAAAAACCTTTTCGTGACTGTGATATGTCATTATAAACTTGTGAGGAGGATACTGTAAGCAACCATTTTCTAATCACCCATAATCTCCTTCTAAGATTAAAAGGGAAAAGAAGTCTATTTCAAAGCGAAACTATGACAAAATCTGATAATTGCAAGCTTTACACTCATGTCTCCGCCGATCTAAGTAGACATTTTGCTGAAACGTGGTCTGCCTGCAAATATGATAAAATTGGTCCGACAATTTGCATTCATAATGTGACAACTATAAGTCTTAAAAGGAACCTATAGTTAGAAAATAAAAGGTATCCTTTAAATTAAGTAAGTAAAACTTGATCAGCAGATTGGCTTAGAATGTAGATTTTGACATGAATTGAATCGACATACTTTCGTAAAGTATAAACAAAATATCGAATTAACCAAAACACACAATAGGTTACTCAAATTAGTGCAATAATCTTGACTGCATCATTTCTTTATCATCATCATCATCTACAGCCTTCAACCACAACTGGGCATAGGCATAAGCCACTCTGTTTGTGCCATTCTCCACGTTCCTGTGCTAGCCACCTCCAGGTTTAACCAATTTACCACTGACGAAAAAGTTTCTCACTGAAATAGACTTTAAACTGTCTAGTTAGAAGCCAGAATCTTTGGCTTACCTAAAACAAACAGTACCGCACTGCATCCTGGAGTCGCCAAAAGAAGAACTATTTCCCCTTATTGACAGCTTTGACTTGTGCCAGATGTGCTTTTACTATCATTGGTTTTTATAAGGCTTTGGAATAGGATAACTTACCTTGCAAGTCCCCTGAACACATATCGCGCGAAAGCCTTGTCGGGTGCAGGGAGTTCCGTCAGCGACCAGCGATAACGATGCGTAGAAGTGCTGCCCCAGAGGTCGGCAGTTCAGCGTACATGGAGCATTACCTGGACAAACAATGACATGAATAATATAGTCACTATCTTTAATTTAATTATGATAATGAGAGAGAAGGAACTCAATAGCTGCCCAGAAACTGGACAAAAATGACTGTAATTAACTGTAAAAATAAACTGTTTCTGAAGTTGGAGCTGTTTTGATTACAATCTCAAGTAGATAATGGAATCAGTACAGGCTGAATAGTGCCCATGGTAAGTATGATGAGGTTTAAAATGTGAACCAAGACCAACACTAATGAAAAAAAGTTTCGCAACTGCGCAGTGTGATCATAACATTGGCACCAGTAGGTTATGCCCACAATTACCGCTCTCCCGTTTCACAAAATATAGAGATATTGAGAACCTCGTTAGAAACAAACGAGATATCATTTACAATGTAGGATACGATAATTATAGTGTCGGACAACTAATGGTCCAGACGAAAAGTGCTTATTGTCATTTACAGGACATCCATTAGAAGAGGTATTAGAATTTATTAGAAGTCGTCGACAATTCAATTTTATAGCCGATACATATAACATGAAGCAGCAATTCTGACAGATTATTGGCGAGCAAATTGACAGAACAAGCGTATCAAATGCGCAAACAAGCGATGTAATAACTTAGATTAGCTGTCCACACTCAATTAGTATGTTCTCTTTTTTGTCGCGTCTGTAATGTTCTTGCAAATTGTTGCTTCTGTTTGTACAGCGTGGTCGAAGAAGTATGGCGAGATGAGATACATATTGGTCAATAGATTGGAAGGAGACAGAGTTTTTTTTTTACAGATGTTTCATAAAAACACATGGCAAGAGACGACAAAATACACACATCAAAAGTGTCTAGGGATCAACATATATTTTTGCAATAACTTTTCTCCTGATTGATATTAATTAAAATTTTCTTTAAGGATTCATCAAATAAAGTGTTTTCGTTTGTCACAGTAACGATAAACCAAGTCACCTTTGCATTAATAAAGAAATTTGCCATTTTCCTAATAAAGGGATTTTTGACATTTGAACCACTAACATTAAAGTTCGAAAAAAAGACTGAAATAACAGTTTTCTTTAAAATTTTATTGGGTAACTTAAACAATTAATAATCCGTGTTTCTACCGCGAACACTAACAACACAAGAACATCGGTTTGGCATACTCAAAATGAGTTCATCCAAATCACGCTGTGGAATGGCCGCCCATGTTCGTTGCAACAACAAAAAAAGGTCTTCTTGCGACTGGATACCCTCCATATTCGGCAGAGCTCTTCTCTGTAGCATATCCCATGCATGCTCAATCGGGTTCAAGTCTGGCGACTGAGCAGGCCAGGGCAGGACATTGATGTTAGCTGCGGCGAGAGTCTGTCTTACAACTCTTGCGGTGTGCGGTCGTGCATTATCATGCATTAACTGAAATAAGGGACCGATTTGCACTTGTAGAGGAACGATGACGTCTGATACAATCGTCTCAGCATAAATTTGAGCGTTGAGGTTGCCTCTGATCCAAATCAACTCAGTTCTTCCGCCGATCCAAATACCCGCCCATACCATGATGGTTCCACCACTATAAGGATGGACTTCCTGGCAGGATTTTAATCGCTGTTGGCGTCCAGGGGTTCTCCAGTGTCGTATACGTCTTGTATCCGGTCTCATACCAAAACGAGACTCATCAGAAAAGCACACGAAACGCCATTGTTCTTCTGCCCAATTTCTGTGTTCAAGAGCCCATTGATATCGAATCCTACGATTGTGCATTGCTATAGGTGGTACCCGTAGCGGTCTTCGGGAATGAAGGTTCACTTCATGCAAGCGGTTTCTGACTGTTTGGTCGCTAATTAAGTTCCCTGAAGAGTGATGAAGCCTCACGGCTAACATCATGGCGGTTATTGTTGGAGCTCTTCGAGCTAAGATTTGAATGTATCGGTCTTGTCTCCTTTGGTGCAGCGATACCGTCCTCCATGGCGCTCAGCCACGGTACCAGTGCTTCG
Organism: Conistra vaccinii; assembly: GCA_948150665.1. Classification (NCBI taxonomy): domain Eukaryota; kingdom Metazoa; phylum Arthropoda; class Insecta; order Lepidoptera; family Noctuidae; genus Conistra; species Conistra vaccinii. The sequence continues at coordinate 11,153,166 of OX411327.1, read as the reverse complement.
GTAACGTGTCCAAAGTCGACTGATAACACTCTGACTTGTATTCAGAGCTAAAGCCACAGTACGTTGCCGGGAACCAGCTTCTATCATTCCCACGGCTCTGAGCATTTCTTCCCTGCTTAAATGACGTCGCTGCTCCATAATAACGTTGGTTTTAATCAGTAGTAGGGAAACAGTAGCACTAATAATGTCTTCAATGCGTTGTATGTTTTTATAGGGAAAATATTGACAGCTGATTTTCATCTTTTACTCGAATTTGATTCACAGTTCCTGATTCAAATTATGAAATGCACCAAAAAGGATCCATATAAATTTATAAAATCATAAATTTATTACAAAGCCACATCTCAATCTCAAGAAATCCGCATAAAAATGCTTGATCCCTAGACACTTTTGATGTGTGTATTTTGGTTGCGGAAAGGTTTTCTTTCAAATTCAAATACTTCATTTTCGCTTTGGCATACTTGTAAACGAGTAAAATATAGTTAATTGACTCAAACGTGACAAAATACAATAGACGACGTATATTTAGTAACCTAATCCGCTTAACTGTTTTTATAGAGTCATAAAGAACCCTGTAAGAAATTGAACTGTGTTTCACCTCGCAACGAGGCACCCTCAGGATGAGGATTGACTTGTTGCGCACCCGCACACGACGTGTTGCCACGTCAAGCGCCCAATGCAGAGTGAGCCACCGCTTGACAACTCCACTAATATAGGATTACTGCAGTCTATTATATTTTAGTCTATTGTATTTTTTTCAAGTAAAACAGTAATGTATTTCCACCCTCTTTACGGCTTTCTGTAGCGCCACGAGTGCTTTTAGTTAATAGTCTGTGGCACAGACAGAACGAGTAATCGAATAGGCTGTGTGGCTAGCATCATGTCGTGGAACTTCAATACGCTGCATTGGTGTAAAGAATCCGTAACTTGTTAAACCATTACGCGTAACACACAATCAACCACTATCTGTTTCATTTTGACAGTTTAACAACTAACATTCATTGCGCTATTTACGTTGTCCTGCTGACGAATTCTTCAAACACACGCTAGCTATGGATAAGGAATTTCCTTGAAAATACCTCGGATTGTGAAAGAAAGTGTGTTTCGCAATTGGGGTGCTAGTTGAATCAGCACCCTAATTACGTAATGCACGATCAATTTTACATTGAAACCAATTGAAAAAGATTGCCAGTCCATTGCTTCATAAGTTCGATTAAAAATATTGAGCAGTGATTTTTTGTCGAACTTATGAAGCAATGGACTGGCAATCTTTTTCAATTGGTATCAATTTAAAATTGATCGTGCATTGCGTAATTGGGGGGCGGGCTAAAAAGAAACAAGAAATAGTAGCGTAAAAACAGGCGACCTAACGGACTATTCCCATATTTTGAAGAACGTTCACATCTTAGTGTCATTCTGCCAAAACTAATGATTGTCGCTGAGACGAAATTGCGAATGGATTTTCAATGTTTTTGATTTTGCGAATTGGCCTTCTGATATCCTGCAGTAGGACGGAAAAGGTTATAAAATGGTGCTAATGATGATATGGCGGTTGGAGTGTAAAGAGGTCCTATTTACGTAGCCCGAACTTTAGGATCTGCATATTTTACGTAACTTTATATACATATTATGTAGTATTCTGTTATCGTTAGCCATGACTATGTAAGCTGACTATTTTGCTTCTTATATCTTGCTGCGTTTAATAAGAATTGGATACATTAATTTTTTGGGTAAACAAGCTACCTACTTGCCAAAAATTAGGAAACTATGTACCTAGGTATAAATCCTTCTGTAAATTCCAACGGTTATTGTGTTTACATTCATAAGGTGCGAACGGCGTAGTTTATGCGTGTGTATGCATAATTTCATATTTACGTCATTTGCTATTCTGAATGCTTTTGACTATAAAGTCTGAACAATGCAGAAACCAACATTCATACTGTGTATTGTATTGATCACCGCTCCGCGACAGTAAATATCCAATCGGATGTGATTCCCTCACAACATTTGAAAATTGGACAATAACGACGATAACAAAAAAATAATACTTAACTGGGTACCTGTTTATATCCCACTGCAGAAAGGCTCTTCTTATACTAAGAAGGGATGAGCTATAAATCGCCAGGCTTGCTCAAGAAGATTGGCGATTCTAGACTCATATTAATCAAGTTTTAGTTTCCTAAACTAAATAAATAATTTCAAGTAAATACACTACCGGCGGCTGATGATCCCGTTATTATAAGATATGGTTATCTATCATAATAAGTTTCTTTAGTTTTGCTTGCTGCTTGTCACGTAATGAAGAATATATTATCAGTTTTTTTTTTTTACTTCTAAAATTAGAGTAAGTTCTGTAACAACCATAGAAATATATATCTATGGTAACAACTGTCTTCAACCTACCTGGAGCATGTAGTGAGATTCTTCAGCCACATTGCTCGCAGAGGTACCAATAACATGGAACGGCTAATGGTGAGTGGAAAAATAGAGGGCAAAAGACCTAGGGCACTAGAGGCCGAAGCCCAAAAAGGTGGTTGGATCAAATATCCGAGCATTTGACGATACCTGTATATGATACAGCGCCGCTCTCCACCAGACCACTGATCGTAACAGATGGAAAAAGACCGTTGACAATTTGACACGGAGTCACGGCTATCAGCAGTGAAAGAGCGATTAATAAGAATAAATTTTTATTTTTATTGAAATTCTTTAAATTACTATAGGTATAAATGATTAGCCAGAAGATTGTCTATAAAAATACCAGGACGACTAAAAAAAGAAATTGTCTGGTTAAATCGTCCAGGGTTAGCATCTACTTTAACACCTAAAGATGGGATAGTTCAGGAGTGAATTACATCTGATAAAGCGGTTACTATAATTCGAATTTGATTATTTATAGGTATAACAATTCGGTTATCCAGATCTAATATTGACTTTGCCTAAAAAGACTTTTGTCACAATATGAATGCTACTAACCATCTATATAAGGTACCCAGGTGTAGAATCTTCCACGGAACGGTCTTCTGTCAAACGCCGCACATTGCGCAGCTCGGCTACTCTTTGCTCCACCGGGACAGGGCTTTAACAAAATGAAATACATTAAAAAACTTTAAGTGTAAAAGGTCTACTGTGTATAAATTATCAAAAATACTTAGGTCATTATGTTCCATCACGAGCGACAACCAATGTGATGCAAGCCATTTGGTTAATGGTCAACCTTATTATTTATTGAATAATTTCCAATAATGATGGAAGTAGGTCGTTGCCAAAATAAGCCAATTATTATAGCCAGTCATATTTTACTCGCACCCTCAAAATCTTCCTAGTTTTGAAGGTGACGTAACGTATTCTTTCTAAAATAAACTTTTCGCCAAGGTGTCTGTGTCGTTCACAGCACCCTATTTTGTACTCCATTAACTAGAAATACAGCTGTCGTAAAATAAACAACAATACTGAATCCTCCGCATCGAATCTTATTTCAGTGTCCCGAATAAGTTAAAGCCACAGAAAGAAAATAAAATAAAAGGGGTAGAAAAAGACAAATGATAACGAGGTCCATAACATCATTCAAGTCAACAACAGAGGTTACCCTGAGTATTTGAACAGTCGACTCCTCGTCAATTTCGATAGCGGTGACTATCCATAGAAATCATTCCCTTGCGTATTATGACTCTCTGAACCAGCCCCCCAATTACGCAATGCACGATCAATTTTAAATTGAAACCAATTTAAAATGATTGCCAGTCCATTGCTTCATCATATGTTCGACAAAAAAAATCTGCTAAATTTTTTTTGTCGAACTTAGGTTAGGTTTAGCTTAGGTTTTAATTCAAAATTATCGTGCATTACGTAATTAGGGTGCTGACTTGGTAGCTGTGTTTGACGGTTAATCTAAATAAAACAACCTCCTAACAAAATGGCAAAAGTCCTAACTAATATTATAAATGCGAAAGTGAGTTTGTATTTTATTTGTTACGCTTTCACGCTAAAATGGCTGAACAAATTTGGATGAAATTTGTCACATTTGTAGACCATGACCTGAAAGAGGACATAGGATACTTTTTATTCCGATATTCCCACGGGATCGAGACTTATGCGAGTAAAACCGAGGGGCGAAGCTAGTAATTTAATATTGCCATAACCCTGCACCCTGGGCCCGCGTGGTAGATTACAGCCCACTCCCTCTCATAGAGAGTAGGCCTGTGTCCTAGCAGGGGGAACATTAATAGGCTGATGATGATGATGATAACCCTGCATAACTACAACTAGAATTTGCAAAATGACTCATCTCCCGATAAAACCATCAAATCATCATACTCCTCTACCACCTTTGACCCACGATCTTTGACAAACAACTTGGTCAGTGTCAAGACATCAAAATGAGGAAACACTGTAAAATCAACATTTACGCCGTCCGTGACAAAACAAATTGAATAGAACAATGCTAATCAAGGAAACGTTTACGATGGACTTGCTCGTAAATCAGTATTCAGTTGTAATGTGCCTGTATTAAGTGCTTCAGTAGGTAATAAAAGCCTTTATTAGTGCAAAGCAGTCGAACAAATGATTGGGGGTCATTAATCATATTTTATTGACGAATCCGTGAGAAATGTGAATAAAAAAGCTTTATCTGAAAATAACATGTTCATTAGCGGGGAATGAATTAAAAGTAATGTAAAATGGTTGGTTCGGTTAGGTAGCGATTGCACTAGAAAATTATTGCTGTCTTTAAAAGGGTACGCTACTCGATCATTCTTTTCCCATTTCAACACTAATTTTAACTCGTATTTGGGCGTTAATTAATCATTTATGTAGTAAGAAAATGGCAAAATAAAAACCGAACAGGGATAAATAATTTATTCAATTTTTTTTTAGTAAATACATTCAGTAGTTTTTTCATAATATCTACACGCCCGAGGTCTGTTCATGAAATTTTACGCGCTCGATTTCGTTATAAATCATAGTCTATTTCACTAAATACATTAATAAATATATATCAAGTATCTTGACTTGGCTCGCGAGGTTGTCGACATGTGGGATGTGGACTCAGCGATCATTGTGCCGATAGTCATATCAGCCAATGGCTTAATTGCCAAGAGCCTCGACCAACACCTAAGGAGGCTCTCGTTGGGCAGCTGGATCAAGGGCTTGATTCAGAAAGCGGTACTCCTGGACACGGCGCGCATTGTCAGGAGGTTCCTCTCCCTGGAGCCCTGACCGCCGGTAGCTTGGACCCTGTTCCCGATACCGGTGGGCTACTATTTTCTATATTTTTTAATGACTTTTATAAAAATATTTAAAAATGTACTTAATAAGTTTATACAAATGAATAAACGATATAAATAAATCAATAAAAAATAGATAAATAAATACTAAATAAATAGACCAATTAGCATGCATAATTAGTTACGCCCACCAACGAGTTCGAGCCGTCGATTAGTGTACCCTTAATTACATTAAGTGAAGTTTTTCCTCCTTATTCCAAAATTTTTGCTTTTAGTTGTATGTAGGTACACTGGTACATGGCAGAACTAGAAAAATACTAGATCTGTGTCATCAAGATGCACCAAGCCATAAAACAGTTTTAAACCCCGATCACATACCTATTGATCATTAAGTACATGAACCTAAATCTGCTGTTACATCTTATGTCAGCTACTGTGAACTGCTAATTAAATATTTGATATGATATTTGACAACTTGTTCGATGTATCAGGAATGCAGTAACCTTCATACGCCCTGAAGTTTGACATAGTTTATTCTGTGGTTTTATTCATTTTGTCGTGACACTTGTATATACGTCGCAGTAAGATGGTTATGGACGTGCTATAGTTATATCCCTAGGGACCGTAAGTAATATAGTTATATGAAAGCGGTTCATAACTATCTTACTTAGAATATAACTATGATACGAGCACGTTGTATTAGGGCACTCCGACCAAATAGACCAATTAGGTTAGAACTGTGACCAACTACGTCGAAATTGGTCGCAGTAACAAAGTTAGGGCATTCCGACAGTTATGAACCGCTTTCATATAACTATATTACTGTATATAGATATATCCCTAGGGATATAACTATATTACGGCTATCACCATCGTACTGCGACATATACATGATGGGGAATAGGCTGCAGAGCAGTGGTGGCCCAGTGGTAGAGGCCCCGACTTACGAGTTGTAGGTTGTGGGTTCGAACCCAAGCAGGCGCTTTACTTTGTGTAAATAATTTCATCATCACTGCTCTCAAAACAGTGAAGGAAAACATCGTGAGGAAACCGGCATGTCCTAGAACCAAATATTCGAAGATATGTGACAACTTCAACCCGCACTGGGCCCTCATCATGGATTACGGCCCACTCCCTCTCACAGAGAGGAGGCCTGTGTCCCAGCAGTGGGAACATTAATAGGCTGATTATGTAGGGTGCATTTTAATAGCCACCACGAGTAGTGACACTCAAATGAGCACTTTGACAAAGTTTTACTACATCATGAATTCATGATCTTTTCGCAATTAGTTCTTCAAAGCTTTATCTACTAACACTTTTTATCAACGGTTTGCTTAGTTAGATTTATTCTTTCTATATGCTCATGCGGTGGTGGCCCAGTGGTATATCCCCCGACTTACGTGTTGTTGGTCGTGAGTTCGAACTCAGACAGGCATTTTACTTTGCGTGGTGAAGGAAGACATACATCATCAGCCCTGTGTGGTGGATTATGGCCCACTCCCTCTCACAGAGAGGAGGCGATTATTCTTTATGCATATAATGCTCATGCACTAGGTACTTCGGTATTATTAAAGGAGAATGTCCAAAATTTGAAACAGGATTTAAGGTACCGTCAACTGCTTTAACTTCTCCTGGCGTCCTATGTTTGCCTATAATTAAAAAGATGTAATATATTTTTCATTTTACGAAACATAAAGCTATCTATGAAAACTCAAAGTTTCGATTACCATGCAAAGAAACGGACAACAGGCGAAGTTAGGTCAGTTGACAGGTATATCTCACAATATCATTGCACTCGTGGTATCTCTTGTCGACTCCCTGGCAGTTCGGCTCGTGTGTTTGTCTCGTCACGCGAACTGTGATCACCGGTGGAGCGATGCTGCTGTTGTCTAATGGTGGAATGATTCTGTAACAAAGACATGTAAAGTCAATATCATGGAATAAAAAGGTTGAGCAGTTGTTGTTTAGTTTACTCTATCCATGCTTTACAGGTGAAGTAATGTTATTGGGGAACCTAATGAGTGAATTGAGTATCTAATACATTGATATCCTAAAAGTCGTTAATCATTTTGCTCTTTCCTTAAGCTGACGCAGAAGTCCGCAGAACCCTATTACATACTCGTACATATCAGTACAACTACTTTCTTACTGTCCATCGGCAAACTTCGTGTTTCGTCAGTTGTCGGACATCTATCAGTTGACGAAAGTGGAAGTATACTCCAAGTCGATTGAGAGCGTCCGGTCTGCACCAAGTGCAACTGATAGAAATACGAAGTTTGCCGAAAGTAGTTGTACGTTACCTACTGTACTGTACCTACACAGTACACACAATGTAAAAATAGTTTGGAAAATCCAAAAGTGCACGCCTCATAGTCATAACACTCATTCTTATACGAAAAATGCTTCGCATTATGAGTCGTGCAAAAATTATATTGTTATTTTTTAAAAGCTTTCACTTCCTAGAATTGTCATTGCTAGAAGGATTACTCTTTTGGTCTAACAGTTCTACCTCAATAATAAATCAAACTCAAATATCTACGTCAATATTAATTAAAAGTGATAAATCTAACGTTATAATTACGTTAATATTTTATATAGCAAATAGAACAAAACATTCGGTCGGCGTCAATACAAAAGCTCCTTTAATGAAATCAACGGAGCCGCTAACAAATAGCTCTAAACACGTTAATCTAATTTAGTGGTAGTAAAAATAAAAAGTTGTGATGTATCGCCGACCAAATCGTTCCACATATTAGTAGTCAGACTTTACAAATGTTCTTCTCCTTATAAAAGGACTAGAACATTAATTTTAATGTAAACGCAACCACGAATTTGAATATTCATGTTCACGAAGAGAAAGATTAGTTCCGCTCGTACTTACATTTATCTAGGGGTCTTTAAAAAGATAAGTACGACATCACTAGGTTCCTTGGCGCCATTAAAAAGATGACACCTGAACATTACTTTGTAAGAGAAGTAAATGAAAAGCGACCGTTAACGCACTAACCTGCAACTTTATGTTACAAATTAAGTTGTTACATTTTATCATTTAATATGGCAGGTTGGCAAGGTACTTAAATGAAATAGTACAACTATACTTACCCCAGTAGCACACCTCCGCTGCGAAACCGTAGCAGCGAAACCGCAGTAGTTCAATTCAACTGACTCGCGTCATGATCCGCTACTCGAGTTCCGCTACTCGAATTTCGCGTAGTGGAACAGGACGCGGGCCAGTTGAATTGAACCACTGCGGTTTCGCTGCTACGGTTTCGCGGCGGAGGTGTGCTGCTGGCGTTTAACCCTGCTGAATTATAATTTAAATCCTTAGTATAAAAATATATAAAAAAAAGTAAGTGCAATGCAATTGAAACGAGCATGCTCAAAAATATCCGGTAATAACTAACAGATGACTTGATAAATAAACTAACTAAAATTACCCAACGCAATAGATAGGGGGTAATATTTCATGAGCGGTCTTATTGCCGTCCAAATGAAATGCGTACGCGACGGTGCGCGAGAGTCTCATGACAAACGACGTCCATCCTAATTTGTCGAGCATGTTCCACCACTCTCTATCAGCAGGATACTATCGACCGTCTGTCTGTGCGTCCGTGTCCATAATGAAGGAATTTATAACTTATTCTCATTGCTTCGTATTTACGGGATATTGAGAAGTGAATTTGATTAATTGTATCATTATAGCCCTGAGTGTGGAATTGCTACAAGGTTGTTTCGTGATCCAGATAATCTTTAACGCTATCTAAGACTCCATCTACTTAAAGTAATATCTAAATAATATTCAGTAACTCATTAACCTCTATTGAGATCTAGATCTTGGTCCTGGCATGAGTAAATGGGTTTTGCCCAGAACAAACAAAAGACTCATTAGTGAACTAGCGATCACATTTTCTTTTGACAAATTGCTTTTCCCCAGCTTTTCTACCTACTCGAATAAGCACTTGTATTTTATTTTTCCTTTTCTTAATAATATGTTTCACTATACGTATAGGTAGGTACTAAAGCATAGATGTGTATGGGTATATATTTAATCTAGTCTCGTTCGAGACCGTTAAAGCTCGGCGCCGCTGGCGGCACCCACTAATTAAGAGTGACGGTATTTTGATTACCTACTTATCTATCTAACAGGACTCGTATCTGGCCGTATTAATCCTGGATCCTCAACTCGTTACAATTATCTCGGTTCAAGCATTCATTTGTACGTAAATAACCTGACCTGATTACCAGTAACGGTTCTAATAATCTGTTTGGATTGTTAATTATCATTTGACTGATGGGTAGAATGTTGGCTTTTAATTGTTATTTAGCAGAGCCATTGATATTCAATTTAAGGGCCATTTAGGTGCAAATCTCGGACGTCTGAACATAAATCTCACACAAATTCTAGCCCCGTCAGGCCGTCACACTGACCCGTGACCACCACTCAAGTCACCCGCACACAAGCATGGGAAACGGCCCCCGTGCCAAACACCACATTCAACTGACGTTCTGACGTCAATTACCACATGTTAAAAAAGCAATCCCTCATTAGTGCTGCAACTACAAATATGTAGACAAAAATGAAGTTTGTCTTCTTTGTAAAATGGACGGTAATCGCGAGCTCATTACGGGCTATATCGGAGCTGATGCGTGTCAATCATGCGGCCGAGTGCAAGCAATCAATGCTCCCACCACAATAACAGCTTGTTACAAGCCACGCTACGGGGTTTCCATTACCTTAATTTAGTCGATAAAAACCGTACGAGCCGGGTCGCGAGGGCATGTTTAACCTTTAACCTGCGCACACGTTAGAAGCTTTTACACTTGGCGAATATTTAATGTAGCTCTCAACTTAAGAGTAGTTGAGAGCGTGCTTTTGAATAACAGAATGACAAATTAATTTATAATTTGAGTGAGGATGAGGACATTAAGAGAAGGGAAATATAAATGCAATTAAACCACTCAGCGATCTGTAAATAACAGTGCTCTATGCTCATTAACAGAATAACAGTAACTTTTAAGAATGAATGCAAAATTAACCCCGCCCGGATTCTGTCTATCTAATTATTCTAATATGCTTTATATTAGAATAATTTTGTTCTATAATATACTAGTCCAGCTCGTGCTTTTGCTTGCATTCTTAGACAGAGATAGGTTCATTTCAATGCCTTCTCTTTTTGCTAATTCAGAAAATACCCTCTTTCTTGAATTTGCAAATAGGCAGCATGCCCTTTTGTTTTTTTTTTGTGGGTTTCCGAAATCATCAAATAACTTCTTCCGCTCTGAGCGGAGCGGGAGGGCTTGTCAGACTCTTACTGACTAAAACCCACCCGTGTCCCTTCAGTTGCCTGCACGTTGCCACGGTATCCCTTTTGGACTTTCCCGCAACCCCGGCAGGCATCGGCCCTAGAGGACCCCGTCAGTTGAGACAGCATGCCTTTCTATATGCAAAGAAAGGTCAAGAAAGAGTTAGTACCAAATCCCACCCATACAACGTGATCTGTGTGATTGATTCAGAAACTTCATAATGTAGCTACACAAATAGATTATCATGTCAAAGAAAGACCACCAACATCAAAGCCAATAAAATAATTGCGGGCACCGAACTGATTGAGGTTCAAACGCCGTCAGATTACTAAATTGCATATGTCAACGGTTTGATAAACGCAAATGAGCCAGATCTAATCACCGACGACAGCCGAATGCCACCGAAGTCGTGCCCGAAACAATCTTAATTAAACAGTCGAATATTTTCTAGTTGATTAGAATTTTTGTGCCGGTTGACTAGTAAATCATACGCCTATTTGATAGTATGGCAATTATTAATATAGATGCTGACATTTTACTCGTAGTTGTTTAGAAGCGGAGCTTGCTCACTCTACACGAGATCGTGTTTTGTTTTGCGACCGATTCGACAAGTCTGAAGGTGTAAAAGAGGCTTAAGCGAATTACTTTAATAGGCGTGTAAAATATTAGTGTTTACAATTTTTGCTTTTATGTGCGGTACATGATGAGATATTAACGTGCGTCGGCGCTGTCGGCACCGCCTTGTTCGGCAATTTGTTATCTTACAGCGATTTGTTAAAGAGAAATCACGCGATTACTAAAATCAGAAAACTGTTTACCTGAACATAAATTTCGCAATTTATTACTTATGATGCTAATAGTTTTTCTTACACTTGGAAAAGTAGCCGTTTAGGTAACTACGTACAACAGAATGTATGGTTCCACAGCACAAATTGTCTGTGAATTTTATCAGCAATATTTTGTATTCATAAGCTCATTAGAAAATCAATTTTCTTTGTTGGTAATGAAAATGTCAATACCCTTAGACTAGCACAGCCTACTCCTAATTATAAATGACACTTAAAAGAAAGAAATGGCTACGCAGGGGCAGTCCCTCTCGACAATGATTCGTCAGCGCAAATATTATATATGTACTCACACATTACACATTTGATGTTTACGTTACTATTTAATCTAACAAGTAGCGAGACACGATTACCTGTGTCAGTCGTGAAATCATTAAACGGTCAAGTTGACACTCGTGATAAGGTCAACTTCCGAAAAGGATCGACTCTAGACGGGTGTAAAGGACATCGAAGCGCAATTTAAGCTTGTCCACTCTGAAATGACTCGCCCTACTACCGCATGTGCTAATGCAGATTTCTAAAGGTAATGCCGTAGTGAGGCGCGTCATTTTAGAGTGAACAAGCTATGCATTTAATTCAGTATAATTCTAGACTACCTTTGAAATTTCTTGAAGCTTTCCGCTCTAGCGTTGAAATTTTTCATAAGTTAGTAAAAAATGATCTGCTGTTACCATGTTACATAAATTTTAACCGTGGTAGTATTGCACTATTGTATGAATCAGCAGCACTTTATTTTCCTCCCCGGTGCGTCTAGAATCATTTGCAGAATCGATGCGCAAATTGTGACCACGAAGGTAACAGTTTGCACATAATCCCTTACGCGACATATTCATAAACTAAATAGTTTACGAATACGAATAATAAGCCAGGCAAATGCCTGGGCTTACATTGTCCACCAACCTTCATGTCATGTTCCACACAAGTCTTTACCTGGGTAAGCACTGCCTCTCCTGCACGGAGACGCCTCCGCCACAGCTCCTGGAACAGGCACTCCAGCTGCCCCAGGCACTCCAGGCATATGCCTCGCCTTCAACTTCCACGTCATTTTCAGCTTCAACATCGGCCTCCTGGAAATATACACCATACGTTGTATCATCAACACCCCAAGTGTTATGAATTTTAGCGAAAATATGTCATCACTTTATCCAATTTTTAGTTTCGTAAATATTGGTACAGATGTCTTTAAAATCAACAGCCTTCTTTTTTTATCTTCTAATTAGAGGATATTATTTAGAAATTTATTTAAAACTTCACAAGTAAAAAAAATACCGTACAAAGGCGGACTTAACGCCTAAGTCATTTTCTACCAGTCAACCGTAGGGTGATGTAGAGACAAAACATGGCATAGGTTATGTATACACGAAAATAACTATAAAATACAAAAATAATTACATTCGTGCTTTGGGCTGTGGTGCATTAATAACCTTCTTCAAATGATGATTCACCACAAAATCAATACCTACAGGTAAACCAACGACGTGGTGTTCCACATAGTACTAAAATAACGTTAGGAATGTATCTAAAAATTACCTGCGTTGCTTCTGTCGTCGTCAAATTCGTCGCTGAAGATAACATTGCAATTTGAACTATCACGAATGCCCTGAAAAGGAAAGTAGACAATACATATAAATGAATCTAAAGTTCTAGCAAAACAAAATAGGACACCAAAACCAAGAGCAAAATCTCATAAATTGTTCGCTAGTGATGCTACGGCAATTTAACGAGCAGTGAAAAATAGCAGATCTAACAACAAAGGGTTAATAATCGTCTCTTTCCTCCAACAATTTGTCAGTCTAACCATACTTCACACGATTTACCGCTCTCACGGATAAACAGGTAACAAGAGCCAACAATCACTTATGTACCTGATTGTCTAAAGTTTAACAAGCAAGCATGAGCATGATCATACACGGGTAAATTGGTGGGTGATGTTAGTGACATGGAAACACTTTGTTTATCACTACTTTCCCGATTTGGGTTTTTGTTCGTAGGGTTGGCACGGTCAATTGTTTTGAACTTCATGTGAAAATTGAAACTTCCATACGCTTCAAAGGGACTGGTATGAATAGTTTATACTTTTGGTACTTAAATAAATTCATTTTTTGTTTTCAATTTGAATACAACTGATTGTCTTCGCGTAAAGTAAACATGACACATGGTAAAGATTCTAATGTAGATACATCAAAAGTTCCATATGAGCAAAAAAGCTCCAATAATGTCAGTCATCAGGTCATCGGTGCCTACTCGCGGACAGCCCTGTGCGGCCTGCGCCCACGCAGTTCTCACCGCGTTGCGCAATCTGACAACTCCATTAGAAGTCCGAGGCTGGAGCGAGACGCACCGCTCGAATGCACCCGCAACGCACTCCACATTAAAACGATCAAACGACTCTGTAAAACGCCCTAATGAACATCTTAAGTGGCTTATTAAGTGCCGATCGCCGTTATTTTTATGTTAAAATCACTTCGTCTACCACCGCCACATGAGAAATCATTTCGTTTTTGAAGTGTCTCTGTATGTCGAAATTTTAATGGCTCGAAACTATTTGCAAGTTTATGGTCATAAATAACCAACATTACAATTTTATTTTACTACAATTTATGGCTCTCATTTTAATTGATTTATTGCTAAGGCCTGCTGAAAGCAAAAAGTTGGACATTCGCTAATCAACAATTTAAATAATTCAAAATAAATGTAGTGAGTTATTAGACTACTTGATTGATACACGCCTCCTTGGCACACGCGTAATACAACCAATTAAATGTGCAAGTCGCCCCAACTCAAACAAAGATACAATCAAAATTAACAATGATAATTAACATTAACTAATGGCTTTCTACTAGAATAAATATAAACATGTCAATAGCACTAATTAGATTTACGCCTGCAACCGCTTGCGGCGACCGGGCAGCCCGCGGCCAATTGAGCACGGAAACACGCGCAAAGAATAACGCTTTATAAGGTGATGAACACATTTGAAAATAAACAAGTAAACCTACAAGGAATTATGAGGTCGTTAAGGACGTCTTCACGATCTCGTCGAGAGCATGTTTATTTGGCTTCCCAAGCATTTTGAGGAACTAAAACTGAGTTTAACTGTATCTAAATTAGACAATATTCATTTAAAACAAACGATTTCAGTCCACATACGTGAATCTTCTGAAATAGAGTTAAAACACTCAATAGCATGGTGTAATATTGTTTTACAGAAATAAACAGCGGCACACGCCACAGACAATTTTAGGAGCGTCTTCAGATTGATTTATGTCTAATTGTTATGTCATTGCCGCAACTCCGTGAATAAAGACAAAAATAGCTCCAGGTCAGTATCCTTGCCGCGGCTATAATAACTCAGGCTATAAAACGAAGTGGTTTAGTTTACGAAGTTTGTTCAAGAACAAACTGTTATCTAAGAATAATTGTATCTGCGCAGGTTACAAATGGACACAATTCAACACTGCTGTAAACAGTTAGATGCAGTGTGGTTCCGCCCAGGGATATTGCCCGTTATAGCTAAACCATCGGTAGGTAGTTAAATAACTTGTCGATCTACAAAGTCCGTTTTATGTGACTTATAAAGTCGTGATAAACCGTCTTGTCAACATAAACTTTGTCAGCACACAACTCATTAAATAAACCATTCGGTAGTTGGCTACCTTTTTAGAATTCTGTTAAAATGTTTGGCTCAAACAGTCAAACAGTGGACAGTGTCGACACACTGTCAATAAAAGCCACAAAATTAGCTTACACCGTAATTTATTCACTAAGGCGACGAATTAAGAGATAGCCCTACCCGGCCCTACCCACTCAGAACCAGTTTCCAAACGCATAAGTAGGACCCGTACGACCCAACAAGTAAAGGACAATTTTAAGATCACGGGACTTCGCTCTTGACCTTATTTTTTTTCTCCTGACGCAGCGCGTGCGCCTCTCAGTGAATGGGCCGTATAATTTATATTTACTTTTACTCTCAAAGGACTCTCAAGTAGTGATCATAAAAAGTTTACCGTTTGAACACGTAGAAAAATATTTATTGTGGGCAAATGTTTCTACAGCGGTTATTGTGGATGTTAGTTGGTACATTGTGGTGTTAGTTCACACGGTTAACGAGTGACAGGAGAGTCCTCAATCGGGAGGCTTTAACGCTAAATTAAGTGGAAAAATAAACGGTGGAACTGTGCTTTTATTTTTCTCCTTGTCCGTTATTTCTTCTACCGGCAAGATTTGATGTGTCACGTACGACTACAATTTTTTTTTTTCACACATAGGCTGTAGCGTGTGTAGCTTCGATGTAAAGCCCATCAATGTCGAATCATAGGTTACTAGCTGGGAGGTAATCTGGTGTAATCAGCACGCCTACCGTGACGTAGATGATCACATTTGAACCGTATACAACAGTTATGTTTAGTGATGTGGCGATCATGGGAATATGAGGAACACTGGGAATTTTGCTAGCAAAAACACAAGGACTATAATTATGGCGTAGGTAACTACTAATATTCCTAGGAATATAGTATCATCAGATGTGTACATTACATTATTGTGGTGTAACGAACGAAAGTGTTCGTTTATGTCTTTTGTTTAGGTTTTTTTTTTGTTTTGTTTTCTCCTTGTATCATCGGCTTTCTAGCCATAATCTGATCTTCGTGTGAGATTGTTTTTGTGTTGTTCCATTGAACATTCACAATATGCGGTTCAGTACTAAATAGACTTAAAATTTTCACTGTCTCTGGTCCAAGTTCAAGATTTGCCATCTTTTTAGGCGTATTATATCCGCTTGTCAGTTTTGGAGGTTCTTGGCTAAGACATTGCTGTGTTTGCTCAGTCTCTGTTTGTAGGTTTTGCAATTTTCGAATAGTTCTTCTTTCACTGTTGGTATCTTTAGGTGGTCGTGTATTTTTGTGTTCCTGAAGAACCAGGGTGCACTTGAGATTGTTCTTAGGGTTAAATTTTGGAACCTTTGTAAAATTTCGATATTGGAGTTGTTATCCGATCCCCAGAGTTCTATTCCGTAAATCCAAATTGGTTTTACTATAACTTTGTAAACAAGTATTTTATTACTCAGAGATATTTTTGACTGTCTACCTAAGAGCCAGGTTAAACTTTTCATTTCTATGGTGGCTGCCATTTTCTTGGCCTTAATATGGGTGGGCCAGATGAGCCTTCTGTCTAGATGAAGCCCAAAGTATTTTACTGTGTTACTGTTTAGCAGTGATTTACTTTCCATGTGCAGCGGGGCACAATTTGTACATACATAATCAGCCTATTAATGTTCCCACTGCTGGGACACAGGCCTCCTCTTTGTGAGAGGGCCTCTGTGATTGCTGGCTGGTGAATCTACCACGCGGGCCCAGTGCGGGTTGGTAGATGTCAAATGTCTTCGAATTTTTGGTTCTAAGACATGCCGGTTTCCTCACGATGTTTTGAGAGCAGTGGTGATAAAATTATTTACACAAAGTAAAGCGCCTGCCTGGGTTCGAACCCACGACCTTACAACTCGTAAGTCGGGGTCGTTACCACTGGGCCACCACTGCTCAATCACAATTTGTTTAAGTAGATATAAAAACAATAGGCAGTGTATAGAGTGCCACCATTGGCACTCTATCCCTATCGGATAAAGTGCCACTACAGGCACCCTAGTAACACCGCCTCGGCCCGGCTCAAGTGCCGCAAGCATTGGATTGTCATTGTCACTGTCACTAAGTCACGTCACTTGGTATTTTGTTTGATTGTCGAGGTTAGATCGCTGTAAAACACCACATTCCCAAAACATTACATTCTCTTGTGCCTAAACGGACCCTGGCACTTCGCCGGCCGCTACCACGGCACCGCTCGCTACGCTCGCTCGGCTCGTGCGTTGTGTGGTCACAGTTCTAACCTAACCTAACCTAAATATCAAGTGACAGTGACAATGCAACGCTCACGGCACCCTAGCCGGGCCGAGGCAGTGACACCAGAGTGCCACAAGAAACTCGCGGCACTCTATACACTTCGAAAACAATAACAGACTGAAACACTAGCTGTCAACATTAGGTTAATTATTTTGTTAAAGGTAAAGAGAAGAATTTCATTCACTCATTTTGTTGATGAGCAAGTATTATATATCAGCTGCTTGTTAACGCTATTTCTAAAAACATCCGCATACTACTATATTCACAGATCATAAACATTATTATTAAATACTTTAATATATCTCGGAAATCGGTACCTTGAAAAATTCAATGTATACTAACGAGAGTTGGACGTCTACTGTTAACCGTCAAACTAATAGGGATGCACGGAGAACGATTTGATACGATATTGTTATGAAAATCGACTCAAGATAGAGGCTTTATTTAGATCTGACATAGTATTTGCATGTAACCATGTAACTTTTTTTATTTATTTAATTATATATACTTTATTGTACACCAGAAAATACACAGCAAAAAATATATTTAACACTACAAAACATACAATGGGCGACCTTATTCTCATTGTAAATTAATCATTTGTTTCGTATTTATAATAGACTAGTTGCGCCCCGCGGTTTCACCCGCAATCCCGTGGCAATATCGGGAGAAAAAGTATCCTCTGTCTGAACCCAGGCCATGGTCTACCTATGTGCCAAATTTCATTCAAATCCGTTCAGCCATTTTAGTGTGAAAGCGTAACAAACAAATATATAAATAAACAAACAAACTCACTTTCCCATTTATAATATAAGTTAGGATTGCCACTTTATTAATAGATTTTTCTCAAATAGGTTCAATGTTTTGTCCTTTACTATCTGAGAACTGAACCGTTGCGCTTCTAAAAATCTATTCTTAATTTTCCTTTCAATAAAATGGTGCATCCCTAAAAGAAAATGAGATAAGCATGGTGGCAGCGGTCCACACACTTTTGCTTCGCTCGTAAACGTACCGTTCAAAGAGATTTATTAGGTATTGAGTTCGTTCTATGACTTCAGCATTTCAGGTCAGCGAAACATTTTAATAACCTTCACGTAAATGTCTCAAAATGACTCTTCAATATGACCAAAAAAAAAGTTTAGATATCTAATCGGTTTATCGATGAAGCTGACCAAAGCAGTTACTCTCTACTACAATCTATTAATCTTTTTAATCCGTATGTCAAATCACATTTAAACTTACCATGATTTTAATTTTTTATATGTATTACGTAGCTACCAATCACGTGTTTTACTTCCAGACATTACGCAACAGCTAATAAACATCTAAAACATAATTATCTAGACAAAAAAATACTTACCATAATAACTTTTTACTGAGGAAATATCTTTTCTTCTCCATTTTACGACTTCACTGTAGATTTTTATTACTTATAAAGTCAAACTTGTCTGTGTTCATTTTATTGAGTAACGACAACTTAATGATTATCTTTTAAACGATAGATTTATGTTCTCTGGGAATAATCTAAACATTTAACACCGACAGTGTTTGTGTCACGTCACTCCACGATTGTGGGACACCATGTTGAGGGAAAGTCCAGTTTCATGATTTCTTGCATGATTTCTGAAACAAAAAAAGACATTTTGTTTAATATTTATTTAAAAAAATTAACAGCTGTGTATGGGCAGATATGGACGGTGCAGTCAGAGGTACTGGGAGGATGGGAGGAGAGAAAAGGACTGGACTGGTTAATTGATTGATAAGTGTTTTTTTTTTAATACGTTCAGTGCCGGCAGCCCTCCTGGACGGTTCATCTAGTCGCATACGGAATGCCGGGAGCCCTCGCGGAGGGCTCATTTTAAATGTAGTGTAAGAAATACTGGAGATACAGGCAGAACCTTGTGTGGTGCTACGCTATGACGTCATCTGCTACGTCATGACGTCAGTGCTACGCCGTAGTCATCCCAGAGCTACGCGAGGGGAAGATGCGGGGATGGACGCCAGTCCTAATAGAGCGATCTTTTCGAGTACACGTGCACCGAATGTTAATTGACTATTTGACTAAAATATATAAGTGATTATAAACCTCGCGAGTTGTCTCATTTCTGGACTCTAACAGTTCAGAAGTGGGATAGGGCGAATCTTCGCCATCCCAAAGATAGGATAACCCGTCC
Organism: Conistra vaccinii; assembly: GCA_948150665.1. Lineage (NCBI taxonomy): Eukaryota > Metazoa > Arthropoda > Insecta > Lepidoptera > Noctuidae > Conistra > Conistra vaccinii. Next base: position 11,133,727 of record OX411327.1, on the reverse strand, counting down.
CACTTGAAAATGGAAAGACGTTCCCGAGAGCGGCATCGTGGCTCGCGCCGACCGCGTACCTCATCTCGGGAGCAGTATCGTGACGCGCGGCAAGTAAAACGTAAAAGAATTGACTCGGAATCAAGACTTGACAAATTGGAACAGATGCTCCAAAGACTAATTAAATCAAAGGAACCTGACCGCAAAAGTTTCGTCAGTGAAAGAAGTGGTACGCGTGATGGTGGAACGCCTTCGCCGTTGCCGAGGGGCAGCCGGTTACGTGGCGATCCACTACCTTTACAAAGTTCCCCGGGTACACCGACGCGGGCGCCGCCAGCCTCGCAGCGTACGTCAGATGCTGCGGGCGCCGTGTCAACGCGAGCAGCGCAGGATGCACCCACACAGGCACGGGCGCCGCCAGCTACACAGCGCGCGCCTGATGCTGCGAGCGCTGTGCCGACAAAAGAGGCGCAGCGCGCGCCGGTCATGGATGCTACCACGCCTGGACCGAGCACGGTCGGGCCCTTGGTTTGGTCGCAACAAGGTTATGTGAACAAATTATTATCAGGGTCGGAAAGTATACCCAGTTTTTCGGGTAACATTGAGAAAGACAATATGTCCGCACAAGTTTGGATAAAACGTTTAGAATCATTGGCTAAGATATTTTGTTGGGATGAACGCTTTTTGATTCATCAAATGACATCTAAACTTTCTGGGAACGCGCGGTTATGGTTCGACTCACTACAAGAAATAGACTTTAGCTGGCTAGAATGGAAGACTGAACTTGTTAACAGTTTCCCCGAAGGTCGCGGTATAGCCTCAAAATTGTATGACTTTGTTACAGTTCAACGTGCAAATAATGAAAGTGTTTTGGACTTTTATTATAAAAAGCTGTCTCTCGGCAAACAATGCGATCAGCCAGATCACGTTGTCGCTGACATAATTATTTTTACGCTGAACAACTCATTGTTAAAGGCAGGGGCCCGGGGGGCTGTGTGCCGGGACACTAAAAGCTTGTTACAATATTTAACTGACGCAGCGGGCGACACGAATGTTGCTTATCAGAATAAAGTCACCGACGTACCAATTGTAAACAGAGCTCTAGTCGCCCGAACAACTAAACAGCGGGATGACGTAACTTGTTATAAGTGTGGTGTGAAGGGCCATTTTGCATCTCAGTGTACTAAAACCGATACACCGCGCTGTGAACGTTGTTTAAAATTTGGACACGTAATGAATGACTGCAAAGAGAATAAACAGTGCTCTAATTGTAACCGGTGGGGCCACGATGGGGAGCATTGTTATCGCGCAAAGAAAGAGTCGACTAGCAAACCTTCTAGAGTATTATTTTGAATATCAGATATTGATGTGAATGACAGAAAGTATCACAAAAATGCTACTATTAATGATGTTTCACTGACGGCTTATATTGACTTTGGTAGTGCATGCAATACCATTACTAGGAGCGCGGTAACGCGAACGGGGCTTGAGTTTAGTCAGGGAACTTCCCGTCGAATTCGGGCGTACGGGGGTAGCCTTGTTACTCCAGTAGGCGAATTATCAGCACACATAGCTTTAGACGAAGCTTCAGCCACCGTACCAATGCTAGTAGTTGAAAATGGGTTACAGGACACAGATTTGATAATAGGCCGACCGTTCACCGAACTTCCTAATATTTTTGTAACGAAAACTTCGGATGAATTAATCATTGGACATACTGATAATACGTTCATACATCTGCCTAATAATACCTCATCTGTCGCCAAAGTTTTGACTCTGCGTCAGGGTCTTAATAAAGTTTAGTCCGCATACCACAGGAAGATAATGACTTCGCTTCAGATACCGTATTTATAATTATAACCCGGTAGAGAGATAGAGGTACTTGGGTGTCCGGTGCCGCTGCAAGATAGCATTGGCGAAATTAATGTTGTTAGGCATAGCCATTATCCATTGACCATTTATGCGAACAAATGTATAGCGAGAGCGCAGTTGGTCACTACTGGACTGAATACTGATTTAACGGGAGAGGACAAAAATCGTCTAGAACTATTGTTACAGCAGTATGATCATTGTTTTACAGGTCAAAAGGGATATGATACCTCGGATTAGTAGGTGGTGGCTCGAATTACTAGAGTTCGACTTTAAAGTTCAGTATTGTCCCGGAAACCACATGCAACATGCTGACGCGCTTAGTCGTAATCCAATTGCTCCGTGCTACACTTGATGAGATTGATTGGGTTATGGCGGTACAGCAAATGGATCCCAAGACAAACGCTTTAATAGAGGATCTTAAGTCCAGTGCCGAACAACGAACGATTACTGCATGGTTGAAAGTCAGTTGTGTAAAGTAGTGGATGGTAAGAAAAGGGTCGTAATTCCTAAATCAGTTAGGTGGCGTATGGTAAAAATGTTTCATGATGATAATGGTCATATGAATCAAGAAAAGGTTATAGGACGTATTCGAAAGAGGTATTGGTTCGAAAAGTTAAGACAGTTTGTCACAAAATATGTGAAAAGTTGTATTTCCTCCCATGTTTGCAAAAAAAAACCTACGGGGATACAGAGAAGTCACCTGAACCCCATTGACAAAGGTAGTACGCCTTTCGATACATTACACATTGATCATTTAGGTCCATTTTGTGAATTAAATAACGGTAACACTTATCTCTTACTAATAGTAGACGGATTCACTAAGTACACGTGGCTCCAACCAGTTCCTAATACTAAAGCGGAGCACGTACTGCAGACTTTAACTCTACAAGAGAAAATCTTTGGCAGCCCTGCTAGAATTATTAGCGATAGGGGAATGTGTTTCACTAGTCGTCAAATGGCGAGTTTTTGTTCTAACAGACACATAAAATATATTCTTAACGCGGTAGCTTGTCCTCGTGCGAATGGTCAAGTAGAACGCGTTAATCGTACAGTTTTACAATCTCTTACGGCTTGCATTGGAGATCAGCATGACAAATGGGAAGAATATGTACCCCAAGTGCAACGCGGTATTAACTCCACGGTAAACAACTCAACGGGAAAAAGCCCATTTGACCTGGTGTTTGGTTACATTCCTCGCTTTACTTTGGAAGTTACTAATTCTAAGACAGTAAACGTCGATTTGGTAAAGAATCGAAAGGCATCGGAAGATAAAATGAAAGTTAATGCAACTCGCATGAAAACGGGACATGACCGAAATCGAATGCCAACGTTAGAATTTAATATTAACGATTTAGTACAAATCGAACGTAGAGTCCTAAAGAAAGGAATAACTAGCGGTAAACTAGTAGACAAATACGCAGGTCCCTATAAAATAATAACCGTTTTGGGAAATGACCGCTATCGCGTTCAGTCATTGAATACACGCGGACGCAAGTATTGTAATGTCATTGCGGCCGATAAAAGCCGTTCAGGATTCAGGAAGAATCAGATACTGGCAGTGGAGAAGACGAAAGTGAAACAGGCTAACGGGGTGATAGTTTCTGTCACACAAGTTTTGCATCTTGTTCAATTTCATAAAATGATAATGGTAAACAATAAATTCGTTTAGAAGTCTAACCAGACGCAGTTTTATTTTTGATACACCAACAAAATCGCAATAACCAATCAGTTTGATTTGAAGTAAAAGTCAAAAGGTTAATATCAAAACGTTGGTGTGATTTTATAGGCTGAATCAGAAAGACTCAGTTTATGTTCAGTTCGGTTAAGACCAGTTAGGTCGGTTTAATTAAATCAATTGGATTTGAAGTACATCAAAGAATCAATATCTAAGCTGAATCAGATAGACTCAGTTTATGACCAGTTCGGTTAGGACCACTTAGGTCGGATAATAAAATTTATTGGATTTGAAGTACATCAAAGAATCAATATCTAAGCTGAACCAGATAGACCAGTTTATGACCAGTTCGGTTAAGACCAGTTAGGTCGGTTTAATAAAATCAGTTGGAGTTGAAGTACATCAAAGAATCAATATCTAAGCAGAATCAGATAGACTCAGTTTATGACCAGTTCGGTTAAGACCAGTTAGGTCGGTTTAATAAAATCAGTTGGAGTTGAAGTACATCAAAGAATCAATATCTAAGCTGAATCAGATAGACTCAGTTTATGACCAGTTCGGTTAAGACCAGTTAGGTCGGTTTAATGAAACTAGTTGGATTTGAAGTTAATCAAAGAATTAATATCTAAGCTGAATCAGATAGACTCAGTTTATGACCAGTTCGGTTAGGACCACTTAGGTCGGATAATAAAATTTATTGGATTTGAAGTACATCAAAGAATCAATATCTAAGCTGAACCAGATAGACCAGTTTATGACCAGTTCGGTTAAGACCAGTTAGGTCGGTTTAATAAAATCAGTTGGAGTTGAAGTACATCAAAGAATCAATATCTAAGCTGAATCAGATAGACTCAGTTTATGACCAGTTCGGTTAAGACCAGTTAGGTCGGTTTAATAAAATCAGTTGGAGTTGAAGTACATCAAAGAATCAATATCTAAGCTCAATCAGATAGACTCAGTTTATGACCAGTTCGGTTAAGACCAGTTAGGTCGGTTTAATGAAACTAGTTGGATTTGAAGTTAATCAAAGAATTAATATCTGAGCTGAATCAGATAGACTCAGTTTATGACCAGTTAGGTCGGTTTAATAATGTCAGTTGGATTTGAAGTCAATCAAAGAATTAATATCTAAGCTGAATCAGATAGAGTCAGTTTATGACCAGTTCAGTTAAGACCAGTTAGGTCGTTTTAATAAAACCTGTCGGATTTGAAGTCAATAAAAGAATTTGTATCTAAACTGAATCAGATAGACTCAGTTTATGACCAGTTCGGTTAAGACCAGTTAGGTCGGTTTAATGAAACTAGTTGGATTTGAAGTTAATCAAAGAATTAATATCTAAGCTGAATCAGATAGACTCAGTTTATGACCAGTTAGGTCGGTTTAATAATGTCAGTTGGATTTGAAGTCAATCAAAGAATTAATATCTAAGCTGAATCAGATAGACTCAGTTTATGACCAGTTCGGTTAAGACCAGTTAGGTCGTTTTAATAAAACCTGTCGGATTTGAAGTCAATCAAAGAATTAATATCTAAGCTGAATCAGATAAGAGTCAGTTTATGACCAGTTCAGTTAAGACCAGTTAGGTCGTTTTAATAAAACCTGTCGGATTTGAAGTCAATCAAAGAATTAATATCTAAGCTGAATCAGATAGAGTCAGTTTATGACCAGTTCAGTTAAGACCAGTTAGGTCGTTTTAATAAAACCTGTCGGATTTGAAGTCAATAAAAGAATTTGTATCTAAACTGAATCAGATAGACTCAGTTTATGACCAGTTCGGTTAAGATCAGTAAGGTTGGATTCGAAGTAAATCAAAGAATCAACATACCAGAATGTTGATGTGATTGTGTAAGCTGAATCAGACAGATTCAATGAAAAAAAAAAAAAAAAAGTAAATAAAAAAAAAACTAACGATAATACGTGGTCGTATTACTTCTCAGGATGGCCGAGTGTAAGAAATACTGGAGATACAGGCAGAACCTTGTGTGGTGCTACGCTATGACGTCATCTGCTACGTCATGACGTCAGTGCTACGCCGTAGTCATCCCAGAGCTACGCGAGGGGAAGATGCGGGGATGGACGCCAGTCCTAATAGAGCGATCTTTTCGAGTACACGTGCACCGAATGTTAATTGACTATTTGACTAAAATATATAAGTGATTATAAACCTCGCGAGTTGTCTCATTTCTGGACTCTAACAGTAGGTTTTCTTATCGAATACATTCAATACATTACAAACAGTGAAAATAAAATCTGATGTATATTTTAACAAGATTTATTTAGAATAGGCGTTGGTTTTTAAATCCAAGCATTTTTTTTCTTTTTCATGGTTACAAAATTCACAAAAAATTTAAAAGGTTGGAAACTACGTATAGCGACAAGACCCCTTGAAAACACTATTTTACTTCATTTTACAGTTCATTTTATAACACGATTTTAAACCTAATGCCGTTCACCATCCGCGATGTTTAACTTTAGCGCAAACGTAATGAGTTTTATAAAAATGGGTGGAGTCGAAAATGTTAAAGAACGTGACAAGTTAAGCCATGACCCTCATTAAGTTGGACAAAATTATCCACTTCCATCACATTCCTCTCTAAAGCCATAATTAGGGCAGGACACACAAAGGTGAGAAGGCTAGGAAACGGAAGCAGGTACCTACCTACTAAGATAAGAAGTAAACAAACCATACTGACTCACTCTCTGTAGGAGACGGGGTTAGGAAAATGAGGCCAATGCAGTTTTGGACTCATTTGTTGTAGGACTTACTGTAAGTTTTTTTTAAATCATTTAAAAAACGTTCGTTTCATAAATTAAAGTTTCAAACGAATGCTAACAGCATAATTTTTTTATGAAACAACGTATTTGATTTTCCATTTAAGAAATCAGAGAAACAAAATAGGTATGAATTACAATGAAAATTGAATGCTGAAAAATAAATAAATCTCTTACGAGCTTTACTGAACACTGAAAATTTTCAACGAAGTGTATAGAGTGCCGCGAGTTTCTTGTGGCACTCTAGTGTCACTGCCTCGGCCCGGCTAGGGTGCCGTGAGCGTGGCATTGTCACTGTCACTTGTTATTTAGGTTAGGTTGGGTTAGAACTGTGACCACACAACGCACGAGCCGAGCGAGCGTAGCGAGCGGTGCCGCGGTAGCGGCCGGCGAAGTGCCAGGGTCTGTTTAGGCACAAGAGAATGTAATGTTTTGGGAATGTGGTGTTTTACAGCGATTTAACCTCGACAATCAAACAAAATACCAAGTGACGTGACTTAGTGACAGTGACAATGACAATCCAATGCTTGCGGCACTTTGGCCGGGCCGAGGCGGTGTTACTAGGGTGCCTGTAGTGGCACTTTATCTGATAGGGATAGAGTGCCACTGGTGGCACTCTATACACTGCCAATTTTCAAACATTAAACAAAATCATCAACGGGACAGTCGAATCAAACAATTAGTATACTGAACACTTAACAGTCATCTGCTTCTTTTTTCATAATAAACAAGCAGATAACTGTTCAATATCCATTGTATAATTCGACAGAAGAAAAACATTGTTCATACAAGATTTGTATGGTTAGTGACGTAAGCATAGTTGCGGAGGCGGAACGTAAAGCTTTCATGACATATTAGGCGCCTGAAAAACCAGTAGACTGAAATTTATGGCACGTAAAATATGCCTGCCTTCTAGCCTCATCTCACATTCCTAAATTAAAACTGACTTCAAGAGATCGGAATGTGAAACAATATGGTAATTTAGGCTCATAATTGACAAAATGATTTCAGTTTACACATACTCAGCCTATTAATGTCCCCACTGCTGGGATACAAGCCTCTCTGTGAGAGGGAGTGGGCTGTAATCTACCACGCGAGCCCAGTGCAAGTTGGTAGATGTCACATGTCTTCGAATTTTGGTTCTAAGACATGCCGGTTTCCTCACGATGTTTTCCTTCACAGTTTTGAGAGCATTGGTGATGAAATTATTTACACAAAGTAAAGCGCCTGCTTGGGTTCGAACCCACGACCTACAACTCGTAAGTCGGGGCCGGTACCGCTGGGCCACCACTGCTCTGATTTCAGTATGTGAGTTCACTATTCGCAAATTCTTACGGGACAAAATATTACATTTTATCCTAGCATACCAGTACATGGGTACAAACATCGCACATTTCTCCCTAGAGCGCGTTATCTCCTTGAGAACAGAGTCAATAATGAAGGCAAATATTGTGATACTGCGTGTTACCAAGTATTACGACATGACTGCACTGTGTCAGTGTGTTACCATACAGCCTGTTATCAATAACACGTGTACTGAACTAACTGAGATGTTCTACGTGGTTAAGAAAATTAGGAAAAACTACGTGTTGGTGAAAATGCATAATGACACCTTCAATTGTTTTTCTTTACAGCAACAACATGCCTAATATCTATAATGAACTGTTAATGTTTATTGCTCGTATTGTAAGAAACACGCATTTAATTAGCCACAGAGTAACGAATTGTTTACTTAGGTGTAAAAAATTATCACTATCTATGTTCTACGTGGTTAAGAAAATTAGGAAAAACTACGTGTTGGTGAAAATGCATAATGACACCTTCAATTGTTTTTCTTTACAGCAACAACATGCCTAATATCTATAATGAACTGTTAATGTTTATTGCTCGTATTGTAAGAAACACGCATTTAATTAGCCACAGAGTAACGAATTGTTTACTTAGGTGTAAAAAATTATCACTATCTATCTGCTACACGCTTAGAAAGTTCCTTGTCGATCATTGCCCTGTATTTAAAATCCTAGACTGCTGAAAACTGTTTGAATCTTATTATTTTCTCACTATTCACTAATATTAACAAATACATACAGTTGAACAGACTTTATAAGTATTCATTCAACGCACAAAAAATTTAGATTTCACGAAAGCTCACACGTGGCTCGAATTAAGGTAACTTCACAATACCTTATCATTGCGCCGGCGCTGCGTTGTTGAGGTAAATAACGAAGAGAGTAAATTGGGTCATAACGCAACCAATTCTGACATACAAAACATATTTACACGTTTCACTATAAAAATTTAAACTTTACGTACTTTTAAAACCATTTTCGTGATACATATAAGGTAACTTTAAAGCATTTGAGATTCCTACATAATTTTATTTTTATTACAAGGTAAATTATGAACACAATCGTTATTTAAATGAAGACAATCCTTTTATAACTAAATTCAATATTAAACAGTAATAAAAAGGTAATAAAATAATAATAAATAAACTTACCTATTCTAACAGTGAATGCCAATATAACGCCTACTATCAACGATAAAGATAAAACAGTCCACTTTAATAAAAATATTTCGCCGCCGTTATCAAATTTTAACTACGATTTTTAGGTGGTTAATGAATTTATAATTATAATAGTTGTCAAAGTTAGTCGCGTGCTTAAGGGCGGTATCCCGCAGCGAGCATACGCGTCGCCCGATGTACGCGCGAGCGAGTTGCTTTTAGCAGACTGGACATTGAACGCATCCGTAACTTCCAAAGTGGGTATGGATGGAGAGTACTTCGTTATAATACAAGGAAATCATTCCTGGCCCTTGCCAACTACACAATTTATTAACAAGTGGGAATTAATTTACGCATTGATCAAAAAGAACCTATTTTTATGATCACATCGGAATGTCTCCGAACGAAATGCGAATAATATGCTAATTTATCGATAAAATTTTACTTTTATTATTTTAAATGGAGCCATAAAGAGGTACGTGACGCATATTTGTTCTGGAATAATAGACAAAAATTTCATTGGCAATAAAAAACGAGTTCGTGAACCGAATCGAGAATCAATCTTTGGTTATTTGCATTGCAATAATGTCGTTTATCATTCAATTGTTAAGCGGGGCATTAATGTCGGTATCAATCGAGTATTGTTGTTTTGTGTATTCCATGGCTAGGCCGGGGCAAATTTTTGCGGTTACTAACTGAACCAATATATATGTATTGTGTAGGACTGTTACAGCCGTAGCTTTTTTTTGCTCATGATGTAACCGCGTCTTTAGAACGAAGATAAATTCTACTCACGGAAGATAAAAATACGTTTTAATGTCATGTGCACGTAATTGAAAACTGTTTGATTATTTCCTTCAAAAATTAACAAAATAATATGCTGTAATGAAAATAAGTTTTGTACCTAATTAATTCATATAATTGAATGATTACAGATTGGTATTTTATACATTTCTAATCAAAATAACATGTCATAACATAAACTAAGTTCTACATCATTTACCTAGCCGATGCGCCCGCGCCGACTCTATAATATCGCATCCACCTGCATTAATTTCACGAACTGCATTCTAGAGTTTAAGGCCAAGTTCAAGTCAAGACTATTTTGAAAATTGATTACCGATTCAATGTAATGCCAGCAAATTTTCATGGTAAACCGTTTAAGCAATAAAGATTAAGTTGCGCGATTTTTTTTTAGTGAAAAAGATAATTGTGTATGTTTTAGGCAAATACTATGACATCATGCTAGAACACAATTCTAAATTATACGTGGGTGTTAATTCAATTGTTTCCCCTTAACGAATTCCATGGATACCAAACCAAATCGTTCAAAACGCCATAAAATGTCCGAATCGCAGCAATTCTTTCGTTAACAAGAGGCGAACGGCTTCACCATCGCTAGCTAGGTGGTCTACTAACACCCATACATTTCATTACCACACAATGTGAACGTTAACGCGCCTCTGATAACTTTTATTGTCCTTTCATTTCACTTTGTCCATTACTAGAGTATAAATAGTCATCAAAATACGAGCAGGAACACTCTCAGTTAATGTCAATAGTACTTTGTAATGTAGATATTTTTGTTAATCTCGGATATGCTTCTATCTGAAATGGTCGTAGCCTTAAATAGGTACAAAACTGCTACGAAAGGAAATTGGATTTATTTTCTACATTTATTACCACAACATATCAAATATTTATAGTGTTCACAACAGATTGTTGAGCTATAATCATGAAATCGTTAACAAAACAAGAGAAAGCGACCCTTTACAAACAAAGTTCATGCACTTCTAAGATTATTTGTATTGTAATTAATTACATTTGAAGTACGCTTGATTCAAGACATGACAGTCAAAATATTTCGAGTGCTGTCTTGTAACAAACCTTTTTAAAAACAACTATGTAATTATCTGATGACTGCCACATTGGTCAAGTAGTCGCAAGCGCTACTGCTGAGCATGTGGTCCTGAGTTTGATTCCCGGGTCGGGTAGTGTTATTGGGTTTTTCCATCTGGAATTTCTCAGTAACAGCCCGGAGTCTGGATTTGTGCCCGATTGATGGCTATAGGCTCGCCCCCTTTTACATGAGACTACGATGAAATGTGAGTGTACCTACTACAAATACACCTCTGCTTAACCATTCGTGGAAGACAGGCTTGATGTTATGTACTTATCATACAATAAAACACTTGATAAGTAAATATAAAAATTAGCCAATGATAAAAAAGCTTTTCCTGCAATACAAAGAGTAAACTCATGTTCCTTACTTATAAATTCATAATGCATTTTATTCATAATGCATTTTTATTCATGAATGAATTCTATCGCGACATCTTCGATTATGAATGATAACTTATAACTGTATAGGCAAATAAAACTCGAATCATGCGCATACGTGGATGCAATGCAAATTAGGGTCCAATTATCACCTGTTAGCAGGTTTGAGTAACCTTATGTAACCTTTGACCTCATACAGGGTCTTGATACACTAACCTCCTTACTTCTATGTTAGGTTTATTGTTATATTTATTGCCTTTGCGTCAGTTTTCTGCTTTCTTTCATTTGAGTTTGACATTTAGAACGTAACCTACTTTTAGGGCTGTTAAAGTAAGATGTCGGTGTTAACAATGTTGACGGTAGAATGTAAATGGGATAGAGCCTATTGTAAAGTGGGTATAAGTAGAGAATTACTGCAAATTAAACATAGAATTAATCTTATGGTACGGTCAGTAATGAAAGTCAGTAACTGCTGTAGTTTTTAGCATTAGGGATGGTGACTGGGGAAAAAAAACTGTTAAGTCAGATAATAAAAATAAATAAACGTGGCAGTCTGGGACTGCCGATTGAAGTGAAAACTAAGTAACGCCATCTAACGAAAATGTCAGGAATTTATGTGGCTTGCTGTCAGTACAAGAACGAAATGTGTAGCTCCATTTAAAAAAATCCAAACAAATAAAACAGAGTGTGTTGTCAACAAAAACTTGACGTTGTGCATTTCTACTCTCCCTCCGTCTTACGAATTTTCGATCGGGTCACGTGTCCCCCCTGACGCGAGTTTAACATTTTTTACCCATCCCAAAAAAGTAAACAACGCCGCTAAAGAAGTGTTCACTTCAAAAATATTACACTGTATTTTTTGCTTTATCATAATTGATAAAAAATGTATATAAAACGCATTAAAGTTGGGGAGTGGGGGCTCACTACGTCACAAGTCAGTATAAAATCTACCGGGGAGTGACGTCATGACGCATTTTAACGTATTGCCTACTCAATTTATTACCGTAATCTTTTGATTACGTAATAAAAGAAAAATGCGTGTCCAATTATTTTAATAATCTACCTGAATGACAAAAAAAAAGAATTTTCTTTATTTCAGTACCAAGTAGCTACATACCTACATCTTTTTTGTTGTTTTCTAACATCAGTTATGATTTAAAAAACTGAAGTGTTGACCGAATTACATTGCTATAACAGCTAATTTTAAAGATTTATTCAAAAAACGCATTCGTTACATGAGCACATTTACCTAAACACGTAAATAAAGCAAGTTTTTCTCATACTTCACAATATCGACGTGTACGAAGTGGCTACTCGAGTGATCTGCAAGCTCACGTTAGACCAGAAACCGCATATCAGCTACAAGTGGGTAAAGCTAGTGACACACCGCCCATTTTCCTAGTGGTGAGGTAAAAGTTAAACCGCAAGTGTGTCGGTAACTTTAGTACCTTATTTAGTCATTCCTAGATTTTGGTGGGGGCAACATGTCTTATTTTTAGTAGACTTTTCAAATAATTGTAAAAAAAACTAAAAATATTAAAAAATGTTAGTGAAGTCAGAAATCAAAACTATCATCAAACAACTGATAAACACAAGAGAAGACAAGGCGGAATAAACTTTGTCTACAAAGTCTACTTAAAAACAATATTGAATGGTATAATAAACAAGAACTGTCAGTAAACTAAAATGACTACTTACATAGTGCATTTACATAGTTATTTATGGGTTGGTAATCATCGAGTACTTTCAGAGCAATTATTAAAACCTTTATTATCAGATCACAGAGATGCATAGTGTTAGTAAAGAAAAACTCAATCTAATGTTAGTATCCAAATCTTATGCTTAAGTCTGGAGTCGAACCTCACACTATCGACGTGGTACGTACCAATAGACTCAAGAAAATCAACATAAATGCAGAAGCTTGCTAATTCATTGAAAGCTTACTTCACAAGAGCAATGGTGGCCCAGTGAAAACGGCCGCGACTTGCGAATTTGTACGTCATAGGTTGTGGCACTTTGTGTAAATTACTTTATCACCACTGCTCTCAAAACGGTGAAGGGAAATATCTTGAGAAAAACCAAAAAAAACAAAAAAATCGAAGACATGTGACATCTACCAACCCGCACTGGGCCCGCGTGGTGGATTACGGCCCACTTCCTCTCACAAAGAGGAGGCCTGTGTCCTAGTAGTAGCGAACATTAAAGGCTGATTATGCTTATTTCAAAAATTAACTTTCCTGAAATATTATTCTCAACCTCCATTATGAATTAATCCTTAACCCGGTAACTACGAGTGAGCCATACAAAAAGCAGCACTCCAGCCGACCCAATCTATCGCCATTAATCGGGAATGTATTCCGTCCACAACTGTTTACATAAAATAACCTGTAGCAACGTTGAGCAAATACTAACTTTTTCTATAATATTCTAGTGGCCATCTAACACCGGCTGCACCATATCTAAATGGCTTGAAGGCAGCTTATGAGGAATGTAAGCAGGAAGATAGACAGATTATTATAAGTACGTACACATATTTCATTTTTTAAATCCTTACTAAAGTATTTTATTCTGGTTTTTAGAAAGGATGAATGTTTGTGAATTCAGCATTCTGAAATTCGGGATTTAATAAAAAATATCTATCCCTGAAGACAAACGTCAGACATTTATTGACTACCTGAACAGTTTTTTTTTTTTTGTTTTCCAAATGATTAAATAACTTCTCCTGCTCTGTGCGGACCGTGGGGTGGGGCAGAGTCTTACTGACAAAAGTCTGACACGCCTTCATAAAAATGATCTATCCCTGAAGACAAACGTCAGACATTTTTTGTCTACGTGACCAGACAATGCCTACTTAGTTGGATTTTTTTAGACAGCTTATTGATGCTAATTGATTGTTTGGTATTTATATACATTGCCCAATTTCGAATTCCATAACCAACCGACATTTAATTTTTAATTTAACCCCACGTGACGCCAATCAATAAATAGTTCATGAATTTTTACGACACCCGCTGCAGGCTCAAGGACAAAAACAAAAGGAAATAATTGAAGTGGCCGATAAATAGATAGACACCAGCTACTTGATAGAGTCGAGGGTCAACAGGCGACAACGATCGGCAACTATTGGACATAATGATATAACTGCTGAACACCCGTGATTTCAGCGGGTCAATGACACCACACACAAAGCTGTGCCATTTGAGTACCACTGGAAGTTCCATTCATTTAGAACACAGAACACAGATCTTTAGTGTACTTCCAGTATTTGGCAAGCCTGGCTGCAAATTTGAACCAGTTCAATATAAACGATGAAACATTCTGATCATAAAATAAATTACAATTATTAACAACATGTCTACATGTTGTGGCACACGCCATATTGTTGTTACGGCTGTCAAATGTCTTCTAAGCAGTCATCTTTTACCGAAAAGTATTCGTGCCTAGTTGTAAACATTATTTTGTGTATGATAGAATATATTTCGTAAATAATAAATAAGACACTACTTTTTCTTGCCCGCTTCAGCAATTTATCTCAGTTTCATAATGTTGTTTATTTTGACAGATCGAAAGGAAAAACGACTTTCAGTTTATTCGTGTCCAATTTTTCTTCCAATTTTTTTTTAGGCAGTAGAATTCGCTTTCAATGTATTTTGTTATAACTACTGTACAGTGAAAGTGTTTTTATAGATACGTTAATGCCCGTTATACTAATTGCTAGCTTATATACTTCCGGATCTCACGACTCAATTAGAAATGGATTATAATTTTTACGCCTCTTATATGGCTTGAACATTTTTTAATAAAAAAAAAAAAACATAATTACAATTCCGATCTCTGCTGGGACACAAGCGTCGTCTCTGAGAGATGGACTGGGCCATAATCCACCACATGGGCCCAGTGCGGGTTGGTGCATGCCACAATCATGTCTTAAAATTTTTTGGTTCTAGGAGATTCCAGTTTTCTTTCAACGTTTTGATAAAAATAGGCTCTTAACTAAATTCATTTTGGTGCGCATTAAAGATCTCTGCTACTAGTATATCACTACTGTTAGATATTCTCATCGCTGTAAGTCAGCTGAAAATTGTTTCATTCTATCCAGATATTATTTCTATTTTTATACTGATGAATTCATAAAGTCATCGCATACAGGTATTTATTATATATTACGTATACATCATACAATTACCCAATTGTTTACAAAATATTTTACTACCTAACTACCTGTTACCGTATATTTTCAGCTTCAACAAAACTGTTAATTTACGCCTGTAAATAACAATATAAAGTAAATGAATAACGTCATTCATTTTCTTTGCACAGCCCCACGTCTACCACATTATTGAATTTTAGGAAAAATTTTTTAAGACTTAGGGCCTATTTCACCATGTCCGAATAAATTAAACCTACTTACCGAATAAATTCAAAAATGGAACAGAATTTGTATGAAATTATCGGCCAAGTAAGTTAATAGGAACTTAATCGTAGGTGGTGAAACGGCCCCTTAAACTCAAACTCAAAGCATTAACTTATTTCAATTAAACCATTTAGGTACAGGCACTTTTGTATTGTCAAAGGATTCAAGAAGAATCTGTTTATTTACACTGATTCTTCTTGGGTAGAGTGTCAACATGCAAAGGCAGTAATTTCTTACTGATAACGTGAAGAATTTTTAAAGTAAAACTATACTTAAATTTTGCAATCAATGAGTCACATACGTGATGCAATACCTACTATTAAAATTGTTATAGACACGTTTTCTTAAGTGTTTAAACTATGCTCAAAATGTCATCTCTACCTACCTACA
The DNA here is from genome assembly GCA_948150665.1 of Conistra vaccinii. NCBI lineage: Eukaryota > Metazoa > Arthropoda > Insecta > Lepidoptera > Noctuidae > Conistra > Conistra vaccinii. The sequence goes on along the minus strand of OX411327.1, from coordinate 11,117,838 downwards.
TCATTTCGTGTAATTATCTGAGACAAAAATGGAGAAATGCGGAGTAAATAAGATAATTTAAATGTATTTTACATACTTAAACCTATAATTAATTTATAAGTCTTAAAAAAAATATCCATTATTATTTTAATTGATGTTGTTGTAAATGCCATTCAGTGCCCTAATTGAGTAATGCACGATCAATCAGAATCTGAATCATTTTGAAACAGATTCTATTGCTACATAAATTCGAAAAAAAAATATGCTCAACAACGTAAAAAACGCAATTAATGTTGTTAAACTGTCAAGATAAAACAAACTAGTCATAATCGTTTACCAAAATGTGTTACATATTTAGATAGCAGGAAACATCTAGATTATGTGACCGTTCAAAATCCCCAATATTTTGAACGATGAAAAAAATGTATTAACTTCCTCTCATAGTAGGTGTTCCACCGTTAATATATGACGAGATTGAGTCACATCGTGACCACACCAACAATGTTCTGTCAGACTAACAAAACCTCAATTTAATATGGAAATTGAACAAGCCAATAAAAATACTGTATTCGCTCCCTTTAAGCAAATTACTGTAACGGGCCATTGTATTTATGATACCTGTTTAAAAATCCGTAAGCCTCATTGAACAATCCAATTAAGCTTTAAAATACATTTTAATTTTATTATTGACAATAAAAATTTAAAAGGTACTTTTCGGAATGAAAAGCGTCTTTTGTGATGTTCAAATTACTTCCTCAATAACAAAACATATCGATGTTACTAGTTACATCCACTCTAGAGAATGTTTGTTATTGTGAACCAGTGTAACAGAAATGTTGACACGCCGGATTAAAGTCACTCGCACCATTAAGTTCAGCTGGATACACGTTTAATAAAGACAGTAATCCCGTGTACACTGACAGTGTTATGTCTATCGATATTTTCTTTTATCGTAACGACTGGACATCTCTTTTATCACAATCTAAACGATACTAAATAATAGAGATAAAAAATACATTGTTGAAAACTATTAGTTGCTTAATAACCCTGAGAAAAAACGAAAACAGTATCAATACATTTTCTGTTACTAAAATACCAGATTGATCGTAAAAAATACTAGATAATTTCCCTCTTAATACTTTTATATTTCTTTAATCAATATTACGTAATGAACGGCAAGTTATCGTGTAAATAATTTAATTATTGAAGGCATCCATGATGTGGAATGTTCCGAGTACTGTTAATGTCGGAGCTCGGAATCACTCAACTATCGTATCTGTACGTAAATAAATTTAATTTTACACTGCGTCGCCGGTTAATCGTCTGACAGGGTTACGGCCATCGAGGATCTATACAGAGTTGTTAAATTCAACAAGTTTATGTGATTAATTTGAATGGTTTGTTAGAGTTACTGTTAATGTTAGTTAACACTTTAAATGATTATTGATAGGGGTGAAAAGCCTATTGAGTCCTGCTAACAAGCATTTCCCTCTCGAAGAGAGGCCTGTTTCCCAGCAATGGGAACATTATAGGAACATTATAGGATGATGATGATGATGAACAAGCATTTCATTATAGTCTATGTCATGAACAGAATAGAGCAATATTATTTTCATTCTGCAGTGTCCACAGCTCAAAATGATATTGCTAATAAAACTTATAGACATATTTAACAGTAGGTACACTTTCAACTACCGAGTGCTTTTAGGTTTCCCATTAATATAAGCTTCCATAGTCAGCTTACTCAATGTGGTATTAACAACTCTTGATTATCGCACAGCTCTTATAATAAGGCACGTGACCCGTCATCAAAATATTGAGCAGCTATGGTATCTACAGTACATGACAACCACGTTTTAAACTTCTAATAAGTTTACTAGCCGGTTGGTTCTTCTTACTGAAATCACCCGAATGGTAGATCGAGAGAACCATCTAATCCTTCAGTATATCAACCCATGCCTATGTATATTGTATAGTATGCCTTCAGTTTATCTAATGTAAACTAAATATTTAATCTTAATTTAATTTATTTATCTGCCACTCTATTACCTACCAATCTATATATTTTTATTTTTCCCTTTTTTAAATTAATTTAATTCGATTCTTGATTTGTGTGTTATATTGCTAGATTTATCCTTACATATTATAAAACAAAGTCGCCCGCCGCGTCTGTCTGTCTGTCTGTCTGTCTGTCTGTCTGTCTGTCTGAACGCGATAAACTCAAAAACTGCCGAACGGATTTTCAAACGGTTTTCACCATTGGACGGAGTGATTCATGTGGAAGGTTTTAGTGTATAATTCATTAAGGTTTTGTGTAAATTGGCTGAAATATGACGATTATTGTTGAAGATGTCGGAAAAAATCATGTGGGAGCTTTACTGGCGTGCGCTGCGTAAGTCGTGAGAGATAAATCAAATTTATGTTCTAGAGTATTGTATATCTTAAAAATTGCAACAAAAAAGTCCGCGATGGCATATGTCTATCTTTTAAGGGTGACCCACAATAACCATTTTTATCTTTCAAAATTGTATAAAATTTTCATTGTTATTTCCGAAGCTATTTTGACCGGTATCTTATTAATCCTTATCCAATTAAATAGGTTATTTAAATTGGGCATTCAATTTTGATTAAAATATGCCTTTACATCACATCATTTAAATGAATAGTTTAAGAGATATCACAGTTTCAAAATTACGCGAAACAAAATAATTATGGTTGACCACGCGGGCGCTGTAGTAGCCTACCACTGCGTCCGCTGAAAGTTAGTCAATGATCTTTTCCTTGGCTATTAGGTATGTATTCCTGGTAGAACGTTCCCGTGGGATATTTTGCGACATCCACGCGGGCGAAGCCGCGGGTAAAAGCTAGTACCTAATAAAAATATAAAACCTAAATATATTGTGCGTGTGGTGTTAGCATGTAAGTAATTGTTGCATTTATAAATGTATATCGTGTACTTTAAATTGAAACGATATATGTAAACAATTATAGGCCAATCTATTTATAAATAAATAAATATCTGTTTTTAGATTGAAGGACTAGGAAGTGAACTGAAAGCAATAGGAAGGTAATAAGAAAAACCCTAACTGTAAAAGTGACTGTAATAACTCTCAGTGGTATTAACAACTCTACATAAATATCCAGTGAGTTAATATGAACGTCATCAAAATATTGAGTGGCTGGTATAGCGCATCACGACGGTACAAGCCAGTTCCCGTGGGGAGGCACACGATGTGGTTAGCGCAAGTTACTTAACTATGCTGTCACTAATGCAACAGTGACCTTTAACTTAGGGCGAATTTCACCTATGAAACTGAACGCGGTCAACACACAGCTATCAGTGGCCAATATTCCAGAGCAATGATGACACTGACAGCTCTTGAACGCAGTTCTACGTTTGTTCGCGGTTATGTGCTGATCACGTTTAGTTCCATTGGTGAAATTCGCTTAGATTTCTTTTTTTGAAAAGGCTATTAATCAACTAAGTTCCAGCCAATAAAATACTTATTTATTGGTCTGAGGTTCCAGAATAAAAAAAAGGGTCCAGTTGACCAATTTTTTTTATACAGTAACTGACAAAAATTTGCTTCGCATCCTACCACCATAAGTTCTGAGAGCATTTAGTTGGTAGCGGAAAGTCTTGGATACTAAAGTTATTGTCGCGGAAAGCCTTAGATTCCATTCCATCATCATCATCATTTCAGCCAAAAGACGTCCATTGCTGGACATAGGGCTCCCGCAAGCATCACCACTTCGACCGGTTAGGAGCCATTATTTGTTAGTGCTTGTCATTTTGGGGGGGTTTGCCATAATCTCCATACTTGGTAAGTGAGTTGGCGATCGCAGTAGGGTGTTAAAATTCTCCATAGAGAATGCTACTGCCCTTTCTCTAGTAAGTCCCGTAGTCGCCTTTTACGATACCCACAGCAAGCAATAGAATGATGCTATTCTTTAAGTCTGACACCACAAGGAGCTGAGCCAAATTAGCCTACCCGAGCCTGAAAACGGTTCCAAGTTTCTTGTAGTACATATAGCAGGTCGATTATTTAGAAGTCTGTTCTCCACGCAGAACATTCGCATAAAGTCATCAAACTATCCCGTCCCAGCGAAGCTCGTTTTACTCCACATTCTAGACACAGACTATGAAATCTTAATAATATAACATTGTCTAGGGGGACAGTAAAGTAACTCAATACTTCGCTACGTAGCGAGCTGGCCGACGTCACAAGTTCATAGCGTGCCATTAGCAGAGCGGTGTCGGGTTCTCTTCCTGCCCGCACCGCGTGCGCCCGCGCCGATCGTCTAGAACACCGCACATAGCTAGACCTAGCTGTATAGAAAAAAAGGTAATAATCCTTGCTGATAATTCTGTGGTATTATTGTATCTTGTGGGAACTGGGAACTGCAATCTTTTATCTTATGTGAAAGTCTGTTGGTTGTAACACCATCATACTTCAATCATGATTTACAAATTTGGATGATATTTGGCACTCATGGATAATGCCCTGGAATCGGGGCTTGAAATACCGTTAAAAATATGGTATCGTTACAGCCTTTTGATGCAGATATCGATAACTAATAAATAACGTTATAAAATTTAACGTTATATCTGGCACATTTTATTGTTAAACATACGTAACGTTAAAATGTACGCTATCGATAATTTTATCGTTATGATTTAGTTTTGTTACCGTCGCTCTCGTCCAATCGCAAAAGAATGTTAGACTACATCGACGCTAAGACTGTGCCGTACGACTATTTGCGTGTTTAATAATTATTCTCTTTGCTATTCTGTGTTGTGCTTGTTCTTGTCAATATACTTGGTTGGTTTTTCCACCCGTAACGTGCAGACGTAAAAAAGCGAATTTGACTGAAGCCTATTCTTTAGCCTCAAAATGGGTAAGTTTAATAAAATTATCATTGTTTATTTTGTGAAGCAAATTTTCTATGTTAGTTAAGTGTACGTAGCGGTAATTGTTATCGTTATTTTTGCAATAACATTAAAACTACCGTTAACTTTTAACGAAATTTTTAACGTTATTATTATGTTATGCTACATAGTAACACTACCAAATCGTACCGATATCCAGGTATCTCTACGGAAATACCGTTACTTAACGTTATTTTAAATGTGAATTGGTAACGTTTTCAAGCCCTAGCTGCCTGGAATAACACCTAGAATCGTTTTTATTCAGGTACATGAAGTAGTTATCCTAGGATGCGCGTGAAACCTTGGGCGATAGCTAGTAACTTAAAAAGTAATTTTACTGCTAATATTTTGGCAGTGCAAACAGTTTAAAAAACTAAACTCTACGGAATGTGCAAATGCATTTTCAATATTATAAGAGTCCCAACTTTTAGTTTACTCGAGCGAATAGGAATATTTTTTCAGGCACACGATAATATTTATAATAAATAAAAGTTTTGTCGCTTGGTAAAGCCATAAACCGCCGCCAAATCTATTTACGATGCAAACTCGCGTAAACTGTTTGGACATTTCAACCTCAGTGTGATTGTAACCTTGAATTGTGTCGGTAAACAAAGATTTTATGTTTTTTGATTCAGTCAAGGCAAGGTAGAGAAAACCATCGCGAGGAAACCGGCATGTCCTAGAACTAAAAATTCGAAGACTTATGACATCTACCAACCCGCACTGGGCCTACGTGGTTGATTATGGCCGACTCTCACAGATGAGGTCAGTGTCCCAGCAGTGATGGGACCATTATGGGCTGATAAGGCTTTGCAGAGACCAGCCCCCCAATTACGCAATGCACGATCAATTAAAAAAAAAATTGAGCAGATTTTTGTTGCCGAACTTATGAAGCAATGGACTGGCAATCTTTTTCACTTGGTTTCAACTTAAAATTGATCGTGCATTACGTAATTAGGGTGCTGAGCAACAAAACAATTCATACTGAAAAGTTGATAAAAATTATGTGATAAAAAGTTATAACACAAGACAGGACAAAACTATTTTCACTCTGGTAGGTAGGTACACGGTACACTATATACTCAGTAGATAAAATAAGGAATAGATTTTCATATCAAAATAGACTTTTTTCTTATGTCGTTGACTGCAAACCTAAGAACCTATTCAATGAACCTGCAACTTTAAAGCCAGGTTATACTGATCTTCATAAACAATAATTACATTCATAATTACATATTATACTCGTATTAATTACGCAAACTGCATCATAAAATATTGCGTGTCTCCTGGCAATATGTGTAATTATGTAATGAATTTAATTAAATAAAACTGCTATCCTACAGAACGCAGGATGCCGTATTAAGGTCTGGGTGCCATTTTAAGCCGGATGGACACCGTATAAATTTTTTATAATAGCTGTAAAATTCTCATATTCCCTTCACACTATCGTAAGAAGATATGAACTAGTTTTTTCATTATCAAGGTGGATAACAAAGTAAGGGGATGAAGTGCGATATAATTATGCTTTTCACCGGGACTTTGAAAAGAACTAAGATGAAGCGGAAAGGAAAATGTAAATTAGGACATCTGCAATTTAACGCTAAGGGCGGATTTCACCAATGAAATTGAACGCGTTCAGCATTTCTAAAACGCGTTCAAGTGCTGTCAGTGTCAAATTGTTATGGAATATTGTACACTGACAGTTCTTGAACGCGTTTAGATGTGCTGAACGCGTTCAACTTCATTGGTGAAATCCACACTAAGGAAGAGAAATCCTAATAGTTTTTAAAACTGTTTGTATTTCTCTACCACCACAGAAAAAAACACCTTGGGTGGTAGATAATAATCATTTGACTATTAAAATTTTTTCAAACTCATTTACACACTACCAACTCGAATCATTTGTTTTTACAAACAACAATTATTTCAATACCGGTTGCTCTACTACGATTCAGTATCTATATCAGAGCAGATTAAAATCAGAGTATTGCCGCGCTCCGTAACGAAAACCTTGTTTAACCAATGACAGATAAAATCGGCGAACACCAAAGTAACATGTCTAGAGGATGTAACGTTAATGTATTAAGAGGCACGTCATAGCCGCCGGCAGATTATCTAACATCAATTACAGGTGGGGCAAACTGAATCGAACAGGCCTATAGCTTAGTGAATATGAACGAAGTTCATAAGCACATACAAATACTGTAAAAATATATAATTCCTGAACCGAAAATATTTATAAGCAAGCACTAATATGCAACAAATTCGTTAGTAAATGAACGCAACCATCTAAATCTTAAAGATAACCATTCGAATAGAGATTATGTTGAAGCTGTTTCTGTGAAAAAAGATAAATTTTATGAAGCTGGACACAATACTGGATGCAGTGACAGATCTAACATCTGTCACTGCATCCGAGGAACAAGGGAGAGAGCGAGACATCCATCACAGTTGTCACCAATCCATCAATAGGTCGAATTCAAAGCATTAGATTGTTCTGTGCAAAAGCGAAAAGCATTGGGAGATAGCTTTATTAACATCGTGGAAAACAAGCTAATATTAACGTAAACGCCGTAAAACCACTATTGTATTGGGGTTATCCTGTAAGGATAGTGGGTGTAATAAATACATAAATAAAAACAAAATCAGTTTTCAAATAAATGAAATCCCCGACTGTTGCAAGCACAATCTAGTTTATTCAAACCCTACCAGGTACTCCCATCGTCCATGTTCATTCATATACATAGAGCACGGTCTAACTGTGCAGTGCTATCGCCGGATTCATCTCCTCGGGTAGTTCACAAGTCCGCGATCTGGCTGCTGGCTATGCAAATACTCCCGACCACCGTATTGGTTCATTCCTCTACAGGCTGATTGTAATCTTTATTGCAATGTGTAGGGAGCTCTTGTTGTTATATTCTGTGTTATCTTAATATTTCTTGTGTTAGACTACCTGCATCATTAATATTTTTGATTTCTTTCTCATTGATATTGTGCACTACTAATTCGTTAAACAGAGTTAGGTTTAATGTCTCTAGTTAAGATATTTTCTAGCCGGACATTTAAGCAATTAGGCGTATCTCAGCAATTGAGATAATCTGTGTAATTTGTCCGGCGCCCACGATTTAGTTGTAACTGTAGATTAAAACCTATTTACGTAAACTCCACGAAAATTATCATCACGATAGAGTGCTGCAAGGATATCTTTTGGCGCCTGATGACATAGACAGTGGGGGCGTTGTTGGTGAACATTTGTGAAATTGTCACACATATATCGACAAACCAAGATGGCGGTATTAGTTCCGATTTTGGCCAAGCACCAAAAGAGCCTTGTAGCGTTGTAGTTAGAGGAGTAATAAAATCGCTGTTGTTAAATCGCTTTGCCTGTCAATGTGTAATGATTCTTAGGCTGAATAACCTGTTATCGTGCACGTGGTGCGCATCACAGTGCAAACAGAGCGCCGCGCCGGTGCCGCATGCCGGCGGCGGCCGACCCGGTGCGGACACGACACATGTTTAGGGTTGCCTACAGTCCCTACTGACCAGATTTGTTTAGATATTTAGCTCAAATTAAGGTTGCGGAAAGATAGATGCCATTGTAATTCATACCTAACTAGTTTGTTAAATTACATAAATCTAGGTAGGTGTAGTTGTCTACGGCGTGCGAGGTACCCCGTAGTGTTTTAGTCTGGACTTTTTTAATATTTTGCAGGCATAATTATTAAAGATCGTAATATTATTATCGTTTCCCAATATTTTTTAGTTTTTCAGGTGACGACGTGTTGTAAAGTCTTTAATTAATCAGGTAAAAAACCTCTTTAACTGAGCATGATTTTGACATACAAAAATTTGATAACCCTGCGCCCACCGCTGTCCCTACCGACCGTCCGGCAATGTACTTGCATTAGAACACGGCAAACTAACGTAACAGTGACATCTTGTGCAAATTCACGCTTCCGATATAAAGGTGATGACATGTGAACTCCTTTGTCTGCCCCGCAAGACAATCAAGTTAATTACACATGTCTAACGGTAAACGAGTCAATATGGAATGTTTGAAACTGACAGTAATACATGATTGATATTGGCAGCTGAGAATACGTTACATTAACTGCGACGACGACACACCTACTTATACCACTTGTATAGTCACTATGAAAAATAAATCACATTCAGAAAATTTCGAAACTTTACAACACAAATAGGAAAACCCAATTTTCGTTACAAAAACGTTATTGTGATGTAAGAATGGAATGGAAGTAATAAATCAACATGAATAGTGACAGACAAGGGTATTAAAAGAAAAACATATACAAGCAATCTATCAGGAATCTATCGAAGCTGAATGATGAAGGAAACATGTTGGCATACAAACTGGAAATGTTTTAAAAGGATTACAAAATGCATTTAGGAAATTGTACCATCAATCACCATGACCATATTGATAGATATCAGGAGTTCCACACATGGTTCTTTTCGTGGAAAATCACTATCACCACGCTAGTCAATACAATTGGTGATCCCAGTTGGTGTATTTACGTTAGCTTCTGCCCACAACTTCATCCGCGTGAATTTTCTTGTTTTAACATAGGTACCTAACATACTCCTATGACACTCGTCAATACTATGTAGCTTCCCATTAACGATAGAATTTTCGGAAACGGATCAGGACACTTTTTATTACCTCTTTATAATAATAATTATTTATCATTGGGGGAGACTTTTGCCCAGCGGTGAGACAGAATAGGTTAGGAATTAAAAAAAACACAATTAAAAAATTACATAGAAAAGCAATCTTGCAGCTGAGCTTATCCTTTCGATAAAATCCTTATTTACATTTGTCATAATTTCGATACCCACAGCAAAAGAAGGGTTAGTTACTATTTGCAGGAAGAAAGACGATCAACTACTTCCAACAGGTCTAGTAAATAGACAGGCAGATTGATAGGAACTAACGATGAACGTAATGAAGGGTTGTTATATTCACATTTGCAAAGTACCGTAAATGTCTTATACCGCTCGATAAATTACTGAATGACTGCAAAAGCTCTGAAGAAGTCGTTACTAGAAATTACGAGGATAAAATTGGTACTCACCTCTTATATGATAATTCACAATAAAAACACTGTTTTGTAAACTTACTTTAACCCTAAAACTTCGCAAAGAAATCTACAAAAAGTCTTAAAACTTTCGCGCTATCATTAAAGTTTTTACAACTTCTTAATTACAAGTTTTTCTTTATGACGCAGCGGCTGCGCTTGCGTCGTTCCTACTGACACCGGCACTGGCTTTCGACTGTTTGAAAAAGGGCTCCACAAGAACTCACTTATTACTTTACTGGAGTGGAAAGTAAAAATGTTGCGAGTAAAAGTTACAATAATTACATGACAGTGTAAAACTGCACTTAGGTAGGTAACTGGCGATAATGTCGTTTTGCGGATATTATAGAACGGTTGGTGCGAGTTCCAATGGTTGCTACAAGTTGTTATGTGCGTATAAATGTTGATAAGTAAATTGTGATGAGCTTAATCGTAGGTACATCATTATCTGCCTAGCCTTTTCCCAAATATCTATGTTGCGGGAAGCTTCCAGTCTAACCGGATGCAGCTGAATACCAGTATTTTACATGAAGCTGCCTATCTGATCTCCACAACCCAGTTACTGAGTAATACGATGCCCGTAGGACTGAGACTGGTTGTAGACTTTGGGGCTTCTGAAGTTCTGACGACCCGTAAAGACTGTCAAAGATCCACGAATGACAGCCGGAACCAACGGCTTAACGTACTTTTTGAGGCACAGAGAAGTCTCGGTATGTTAAGATGGTCACCCATCCACAGACTAACCCCGTCAACCTGATGTATCGACCCGTGCGGCTTTTATTACTTTGTAGCCACGAGCTCCTCGATGTGTGTAATAAATTTAGCTAGGTAAATTGTGTGATATATTATATCTATCAGTATAAGTACCTATGTAAAGTTAGGGAAATTAATTGTTAAGCAAATTGACTTCCAACTTAATTTTTCGTAATATTCAAATCACAACCGTTATTAATTGACAGTTGGATGCAATGGTTATAACACGGCAAATTGACGAAAGATTTCAATTTGTTTAACTATTATTTCCCTAACTGTACGTAGGTATACCTCAGTATGTAAAGATTTTTAAAACAGAAACTTGTGCTCTTGTGCAAGTTCAATGAAACTAGAATTTATATGAAAGAGTTCTATAGACTAGTAAATCTTAGAAAATGCAGCATTCAATCTAGATTCGCTCGTACGAGTACGCTGCTAATGTTAGTGCTAGCACAAAAAACACCTACTCTTTTTAAACGGTTTGGTATTTTTGGCCAGGCAGATGCATAGGTTTAAAAATAAAGCCATTATCCACACCACCGCAAATTTAATCATTTACACTAGCTGGGTCCGTGAAGTCATCCGCGACGGTATATTTTTATTTTTCAGGTTGCCCACAAAATATCGTGTCTTTTCCCCAAAATATCTGGCCACGTTTGATTAGTGTTGGGTCAGTAGCCATAGTGCTAATATACACGAGGCAACTGCAGCCGTCGACGCGTCTACGGCTGCCGCCGACGAGTCTCGACGGTTGCTGTTCAGTTGCCTGTGCTGTTGGCAACGTGCTGCCCGTGTATTTGAGCACGTACTAAAATACATGAGCGCCACGTTGCCAACGGCATAGGCAACTGCAGCCGCGTGGACACTCGTCGACTGCAACCACCGACGCGTCGACTGTAACGTGCCGCTCGTGTATTTGAGTTGAGTACGTGCTCAAAACACGAGCGGTACGTTGCCAACGGCAGAGGCAACTGAACAGCAACCGTCGAGACTAGTCGACGACAGCCGTAGACGCGTCGACGACTGCAGTTGCATTTAGGTACCAAAGTGTTAGAAAGACGTACATTAACTGACTTACACTAGACATATAAAAAAAAAAAACTAGGTTGTCTCTTGCTGGGTAATGGTCTCATACTGGTCCAACTTTCTTTGTATTTTGCCTTCTACATCCAATCGGTCAGGAAAACAAAATCCACCAATCGTCACGAGATAAACATTACTGTCGATAATTCTACAATCTGCAATAGCAATAGTTAATTTGTCAACATCAGGAAACAGTCTCCGTGAGAATCTCAACAAGTCGCGAAGAAACCAGAATAAAAATTAATTCAATAACATCGTAATACTGAATCGTTATTTCTAAGCAATCTGTAGTGATTTATTACGGGCAATTCAAAAGTAGGAGGGTTTTCTCGTCAAAAATCGCTTGATGTTCCCTTGGGTCTGACCGCTGGCATTTACTCATTCGCCACGGCACGTCCTAGGTGAGGACTATCTTACATTATATTTATACTATCTAAACTACCCATAGAACTATATAAAATTGCACACTGTGCGAATTAATAATTATTATGTTTAGCTTTTGATAGTTTCATAAAACTTCGGAATAAGCTTTTCTTTGATGTTTTATTTGTTATATCAAATTCATAACGTTAAAATATTGCGTCATACGGGTAATATTTATTTTACAAACAAACTTTTAAGAAAAATTGAGTAAATCCAACATCTATAACACTAAAGATTTACAGAGCAAACATAATCTTTGAAAGTAATGGCTAGTTTACACAGTGCGAGTTAGCGTGCGAATCGGTCTGCCGAATAGCTGCAGAGCAACAACTGGCGCTGTGTGGAGTTCATACGAATTACTTGCACTTGAGAGTTGTACAGTCGGTTCGGAGCCCAGTAACTTCAACATTTTTTTATTTCACTCGCCTGCTCGCCTTCACCCGTCACTCATACCTATGGGCATCATCACGGGGATCTTCTTGACACACCTCGTTAAAAATGGTAGGAACATGTTGCCGTGGAAGATCTTCTTGCCATCCATTCTCTAATCCAAATCCTTTTCATATCCAAAGCTTATTATAATATTGTGGTCATAGATCATAACACAGTTTAAAAAAAAAAATATACGTTGACTCGACATTGCTCGATTTCAGTACTACTCCAGCACACAACTCGCAAGAGACTAGGCAGCTACTCTCCTATTGTAAACAACCATGGCAAGCCGAGCTACTGAGATACGAGTACACAGTGCGAACAGCTGTCTACTGTCTAGTCAGCTAGCAGCTCGCACTGTGTAAACCAGCCATTACACTTATATTATTTATTCCTACCAGTATCATTATAGTGCACACTCAAAGAAAAACAACGAAAAACGCCATTCACACGCAACAGGTTAAAATTACCGGCAAACATAACATGTGGGTCACGAAAAACAATTATTTATTATCCTCTAGCTTTGCAGACCTCACTGGTGAGGATAATCGACCAACTATTTACTTAACCTAGGCTTTAGTGATGTTACCGATTAATCGATAGAAAGGAAATGGTAGAGTTAGAGAATAGGTACAATTTTGACAGGATGTGTTGTCTAGGTTGTAAATCATTTAGGCCCACTTGCGCGTTCATGGGTTAGCTAAATAACTCGGAGTTAACAGCTAACTCAAGGTTAACCCAAAGAGAATTATTGGATTAACCCTGAGTTAGCTGTTAACCCCGAGTTAGCTGTGCGCAAGTGGGCCTTAGTTGTACCAACAGCTTTCCCAGACTGGGAAATTAGTATCATAAGCAAGAGATGATTAACTAAAGTATTGTTTAGAGATAAGTATAGGCAAAGCTAAGCACCAATAAAAGCAAGTTTATCACATAAATATGCCCGTAATATAATAACCGATTAATCAACCCATTCACATCCACAACTTGGGACATCCATTACAAAACTAGTAGAAGTCACGTAGTATTTAATTACATCACTTATAAAGGTCTTTGTGAAGCGATTATTTATGTATTATTCTGCACTAACTACGGGCGTACTCAGTCTCGGATTTATCGATACATCCGCCATGCTTGGCTGGACGGGACCACACATTGTGGCCCGACTATTATCCAGCCCACCCCCGTACTGCCACGGTTCTATAATCTCTATTGCTTTCTTATTAAGATATTAACTACCGCTCGCAAATGCTATATTGATGGCAGAGCCTTGCCAACCAATCGACTCGACGTTACTTGCTTTATAATTATGATTCGAATCCAATGTACCTTCTGGTTCATTTGCAAGGACTACACGATGTGAAGCACCATATTTATTTTATAGCTTGGGTCTGACGATACTCATTTGACTCACCTGATAATTTTATATCTAATGTCTATTTGAGATACTGCATTGAATTGCCCATTAAAAAGTGTTATTAATTCCAATAACATCGGTGGGACCATTTAGAAAATTGAAATAAATTCTGTAGATGTCAACGACAAAATGATAATAAATTAAAAATCTGTACGCAACGGTAATGGATTCCTGATATGATGCACTTTCGATCCACTTTGGTAACTTCACATAATTCATTTGGATTCAATAAATTCATGATTATCTAGTGATGACGAAATACGTGGTTTACTGCCACATTCTTCAACGAAATAATAACGAATGAAGTACTTAGTGTATGATCGACTAATTGATTATCCCGATTGATTTCATCAATCTAGTCTGTCGCACAACAAATAGACATGTCCTACAGGTCCAATTTAATGTCCTACAGGTTTCCTCACCACTTGCAGGCGGTTTCATCTAAAGTACGTATAAATCGGTGAAATATCTCCCAAATTAGCACACGCCTACCAAACTCCAGAAACTGGTATGGTGCTATAAAAATTCTGTGTCAAAATCGGTACCCATTGTCATTCAACAGCTACAAACGGTAGCCCAACTCATTCTACGACATTTTTATTCCAAGTTTGAAAATTTTTACACCAGCCATACCCATAATGTTCAACTTAATTTTGAATAAAGAATGATCCACGGACCACGCGTGATCTTTCGTCGCGTCCGCGTCGCCCGGCGGGATGCGCCTGCGTCTGTTACTAGCGATAAATCTAATGATAATAATCGAATGCAGTCGACGAGCCCGCCGCGCAGCCTCCATCGATTTATAATAATTAACAATCATGGGAATGACGTGAGGCGTGCAATACACGCGTTTACCGTAGAAAATACAACAGATTTATGGAGCACTAAATATTTGAGGGAAGGTGAACTCTTCGGCTATTTGCTACTCTGTAGACTGTAACTTTACAGATACATTAAAAGTAGTCCAGTAAATATTATGTAACTGGTTAATGCTAAGCTATTAATGAATAGCCATAGGTTCATGAAATGTAATCTTTATCTATGTTCAAATGAGTGTAGTAAACTCGTGTGGATTACCTATATCGACTACATACTTAGTAGAGAGGAAGACTAATTTAACGAGTTCACAGTGTAATCCATCAGATACTGCTAGTACCTACACATTCATTATAGTTCATCAGAAACAATTGATGACAGACAAATTAATTTCCGTAACGCACTTTTGAACATACTGGCCAGTAAAAAGAATATTTGTGACGTTAGAATCGGAGCCACCAGAAGAAAAGAAGGCCAAAGAGTACCATCGAAAACAGAATCAATAGTGAGTCCGTATCGTTACATCTCAATAACGACCAATCGACTAATTTTCATAACGCACTTTTGAACATACTGTCCAGCGCAGTGAGTCTTTGTGACGTCAGAATCGGAGCTACCGGAAGAAAAAGAAGACGAAAGAGTACCATCGACATCAGAATCAATAATGAGTCCATAATGTTACATCTCAATCGCGACCGATCGGTTTATGATCGCGCGCCACGTTGGAGTAATGACCGCGCTTACTCTTACTAGTTGCTGCGTCCGCTTGCTCGCAGATCTGTTTAGTGACGTAATGTGTACGTGCATACTTGCTTATTATTTTTAAATCGATCAATTTTGTTTCGATCGATCTTTTTCTATTTCCTTCTTCTTCCTTTTCTTTTATGGGAGGAGGAAGTAAAGCATTTTCATTTTCAGAACAGCAAGTGAACATCAGATCTGCGCTGCTAATGCCACTGAACTGGGAAACTTTGACAAACTTTTTGTGACGACATATCAAATTCGAATGATTGTGTTGTCTGTGCAAGATGAGCAGTTTCTCTTCGATCGTAGCACTGGATAACGTGATGAGGTAATCCTAAAAGCGACGAAGTCTTTTCTATGAAACGACAGACCAAGGGATAGTTACCCATTAGATTGGATAAATTTATGATCCACCTGGTGGTATTAACGAATTTATGCTATCACGAGGAGTCTGATTTACTGCTGCAACTTATGCTAAGTACAAAAGGAACCAATATGTAGGTTCAATTGTGATGTAGGATTGTAGGATAGATGAATTGTGAAAACAAAAATAAGAGAACAATAATACAATTGTCTCTTCAAGAAACTTGAGAATCCACCATTGCACATCCTTCTTAGGGACAGGTTTATAATAAAACACGTACCTACGTATCCTTTTACACGGATAGACGACACTATTAAGGCCAGGTCACTGCTCCCGGCGGCTCTCGGTCTAAAAAGGCCAGTCTGACCCCTCGTTATCACGTGTTGCGTTGACAAATGGGTTACGCCTCGCTGGGCGAACTAAACCCTCAGGTAGGAATTCATTAGCACCTTAATTAATTGAAAGGCGGACCTGTACCCTCCTTAATAACCCACGGCATCTTTGAACACCTATTTCTTCCAGTTTTGTTTTGTCTTTTTCATTTTGTTGTGATTGTTGTCTATGGACGTTTTCATTTGTTTTTTTTTTTTCTATAACGGAATTGTAGAACTTTATGGTCTGGCCCAAGGCCCAATAATACAGTTATTTCTGCTGTTGTATTGTTTCCATAGCTTTGATAATTATGTGTTGCCTCTGGTGCCACAGTTTATTATGACATATCCATATTTCATTGGCATCGTATGTCCTTATAGTATGTAGGACCAGGGTCCCTCCCTGACCTGAAGAAAATAGGAACGAAGATGACCGAAAGCAAAAGAATGTTATGATAAATATAAACTGAGGTGACTAACAGACCAGCAGAGTGTTGATACTAATAATGATTATATTTACAAAGATTTTTCGAATTAGTGTGAGTAGTGTAGAATAGTACCTACAGTGTTCTTGAAGAGAGTTGTGTAGCAGAAGTAGAATCATCAATCGTCGTAATAATATGCCATCCATCTATGCACAGGCGAGATATTTTCAACGACTAATCTATAGGTGCATATTATAAATAAAAACCACTTTTCATGTTTGTCTGTATGTCCCCGTTGTTCTGCTAAACCGTGCAACAGATTTTGATGAGGTTTTTACCATCATTCAGAGAATTTATTCCGGTAAGTTTATGTGTACCTGTGTGCTTATAATACCTACGTCTATATTAAAGTTATATAATATACCTAAAACTAAGAAATCTCGATGTTTTGTCAAGTAAAAAAAACCGTGTGAAGCAGGAGCGGCATTAGAGAATGGCTTGTGTTTGTCAGTCTATCAAAACCTTATAAAATATTTTACCCTGTGATTAACATCGAGTACGAAGTAGTATCAAAACAATCTCACTGAACAGCTGATTTGCTTTTTCTTATCCAGCGGTACTACTAGCGCCATCTATGCTATCTCAATTCGAACTTTTTGAAAACGCCATCTGGCGTTCAATAGCGACACTTATTTCTCGCAACGTAAACCTCAAAAGTGTTTCTTCGTGAAACTACGTAGTATAAATTATTATCTGTGGTGAATGAAACTTTATGGATGAAATGAATATTTATTTTGCGTTGAGAGGTAAGGAGTTCTTGAACATACATTGGAAACTGGAACTTTGAAATTTGAAGATGTACCACGTACGGATGAACCACATTCATTAAAATCATTAACCTTGATACTTACCACTTCAACTACCCCACGGTCGAAGTTTCTTATAAAGGAAATTCTGCTAATAAACCACCAAGCGTCTATGCATAGAAAATCTCCAGGAAGCGCCAGCTCAGCATGTTGATGGATGGATAACGAATACGGTAGTTTGTTTGGGAATAAGTTCGAATTTACGAACATGCCCGACAATTCAACAAATAGCTGTATTATTTATTATTTAACGCAATAGGTAACTGTACTAAGAATCTAAGGGCGTAAGGGCTGATTTCACTAGAAACTTCTCTACAGTAGTTGACAATAGTGTACAAACAAGGAGCTAACCTTAGAGAGCTAACTTTGTAAGTGACTGGTGCCTGAAGTAGGTAGTATAAAAACCAGTAGGTGTTACAGGTCACCAGGGGGTCCCACGGCTTGATGCCTGTGATTTGGACCATAATAACAATGTATACTTATCTAATGTTGAATAAAGAACATGAAATAAAATAAAAATAAAAATACAAAAAGAGTTAGTGGAAATACCAGAGTGTGTGAGAGTAACAAGAGGAAGTGTAAAAAGAGATGTGAGAGTACTCTCTCACATATGTATAGACAGTGTGTCGAACAATCGAACATTGTGTCTAAATATATGTTGTATATTTAGTCACATTTATGGAAAACAGCGGTCAATGGATACAATAACAAAAACAGTTTGGACAAACACAAATGTTACAAGAATAGTACGCAGCGACCGCTACCCCACGGCGTCATCATTTGAAATTTAAAACAGCAACGAAGGTTGTAGTAGGCGATGCATGCTCCAGTTCTGATCAGACAACAACAACACGTAAAAACAGAATGAAATCGATGGCCAAGCACCGTGCGGCATCATGAGAGTGTTCGAGTGTATAGCCTCGCCTTATCAACAAAACAAACACTGGGGGTCCCAATATTGGTAACTAATCAGAGCTCTAACGATCTCACTTCAATAATCAGGTTATATATTTGAATTTGACACCTGAACACTAAAAAGTAGGTCACGACAGCTAGATAGGTACTCTAATACTTATTGTATCACCACTCCTTCGGCTTACTACAGAAATTTCGACATTCCTATAAGAATGGGCGAGATAAAAGCATAAGTATAAAATCATCTCGTATTATCTTACGTTACGCAAGATTGTAATCTCAATTCTCGTCAATTCTTTTCGATAAGTGACCTATCAGCCGAATTTTCTCCCGTTATCATAAACAAGAGTATCGCTTATCTTCGAAAAATACTTTTGCAATTTAGTTCCTTAGTCGCCGGGACTCGCATGTGACCGCGTCTTAGTTCTGGGATAGTTGAAGTTTTTAACTTCTTAGTGTCTTTTGAAAGAAAATGGATCCTAGACCTAGTACAAGTCGGCAGTCTATTGAAAAGGTGGAGATGTTTGAGGTTCGGGAGCACGTGCCTTACCAGGCGGAACTGACACGTGCCCCGGCCGCCTATGACCAAGAAAGCGGGGACATATACGACTCCTCGTGGCTGGCAGCATTTCGAGCTATTTGCCAGCTGTTCAACCTACTACACCACATGCAGATTGCGATAGTAGTGTTTTGTTTGTGGCGCTTCGCACTGACTTCGGCACCTAACGGAACCATCAGTAATCTGGAGCTGCATATCATTTTCGCGGGAACAGGCGTACGTATTGTGAAAATGATTTATTTTGTAGTTGGTATTGAGAGGTTTTAATTTTCAACGCCTCAGCTGCATAAAAACATACCTAATTGCATTCATAGTTAAAATTTATACAATCATGTTCAAAAATTTAGTTTGTGCCTGCTATGTTTTAAGACACAATCAGTATCTAATCATGCCTACTGTGCCATCGAACTTGGGTTTGGTTCACATTATAATATCATGACCACTTCTGAGATACCTACCTACTTACGTGGCACTGGCTCTTTATTTTATGCAGTATAAAATAAGTCCTATGCATTTCTCATAATACTCACCCGCATACAAGCTTTTGTCATCTATTCATTCTGCCATTTTTTTTTGTAAGAAGATGCAACCTCTTTTACGTTTCATTGGATCAGAGCTTGATGAAAGGAAGTATACTTTTATAAATAGCATAACAGTAGGTACCTATTGATTACTTTAGGTATCTTATCCGCCCTGGCCCTTGGTCAAGAATCTTGATTTTTAAAACTGTATGTGAATTCGTAGAATTCAGGGAGTTCTTCTAGGCACAGCCTTGAGCCTACCAGTGTTTAATAAAAATAGATACAAAATGTTAACATCCAGGTTGCTATTTTATATGTATTATCACAGCTGTTATATATGTTAAATTTTTGTGTCTACCTGTCATTGCACTAACAAGTGTCATCTGTTTATCATGGTTTCTGTATGCACACAATATTAAGGGCTATTTTACCTTCATTTCAGTATCAACTCTTCCTAGTGGAAGCAATATTGACGCTGCACAGGCACAACTCCTGGTCGTTCCAAATGTCAAAAGATGGCAAACGAATAGTACACGGATGCCTGCAGCTCATCGGGTCACTCTTTGTGATCGCTGGCACTTTCCTTGGATTGGCTAGAGTCGACATGGTTATCTCGTCTGCTCACGGCATCTGTGGTAAGAATTTTTTTTCAAGTTCTTGACGCACACACACCATACAGTAAGCGGGCGTTATATGGCACATGGAGTTTTAAAAACAGTTTAGTGCGGCTTTGTGGAGTGTCGCCTTTGTCTATAATTCGTTATCCATGGATGCTATTAGAGTCAATTTATTTTAGTGCTACGTCATCTTCTTCTTTTCGTGTGGGTAACCTGGTGTCAGAGTTTTAAAGCCGCCCATGGACCTCTGACTTGGCTTCACTTGAATATCTCTCAGGCATGCCGGTTTCCTCACGATGTTTTCCTTCATTTTTTAAGCAAGCGATAATATACAATACGCACATGAACCCGAAAATTCAGATCTACGTCATTCACTCTCTATTTTGCATATTATATTTTTTAAGCTTTTAGTTAGGATAGGTATCAATATTGGTTAGGCTTAGACTAGTCACACCTACAATATTGTTGCGTGTACCTATCTCACATTATCAACTACTGTATTATTTTTCTGTTATCACTTTGGGAAAACCGAATCGGACTACGTAGATACCTAATGGCTGTGACTGCAAATTCCATATCCATGGATCATGCAAAAAAGATGGAAAACGTTCACTGATTTGATCTATCGGGATTCGGGAACGAAAACTGCTGTTACTGATATTGGTGAAATGGTGATCATTTCTTTTATTAGTCCAATAGTCCACGATCGTGTATTTAAAATAAAATAAATGGTTTGCTACTTAGTAAATATGGTATTAAAAATTCAGTTTTTACAATGCGTTAGCAATTTCTCAATTGCTAAAAAATTTCGAGTATCATCATCGTGTTGATAATAGAATGATAATATCTTGACATTATCTTCATAATGCAATAACATCAATAGGTACGCTCATGGAGAGTTAACTATAACCTTGTTTACAAAAATAGAATACAGCCCGACTATGTTTTTATAAATTTTATTGCTAGCAAAGTCCCTTCTCTTCCCGCAACTGCCAAAAGAGGCAACGAGGGAATTTCCGAATTAAATACTCATTGGCAACAGCACCGTTTATCCGGCTTGATGGTGTAAAAGGCTAAACTTATCTGGGACCTACCTGGCGTACAGAAACTAAATCATCTCGAGGGAAGAATACTAGTCTGAAATCGGCAATTGACACGTATTGATCAATACTCATGCCTTCTCTATATGAAAGAGAAGAGTATTATTACCTATTTATGTACCTACATCAATGATGTTAAATTGAGTAACATGTATCGCAGTAGCGGATCCAGCAGCCTAATTACGTAATGCACGATCAATAATAAATTGAAATTAATTGAAACAGATTGCTAGTCCATTGTTTCATATGTTCGAAAAAAAAATCTGCTCATTTTTTTTTTACGTAATTAGGGTACAGGTGGGGTTAAGCGGCTCAAGCCCCTCTCAAAGCATCAGAGTTCTTCCGTGACAAATCTTAATGTGAACTCGACATTGTTTTATTAAACTTTTTAGTAAGCATTACACTACCTAAGGTACAATTATTATTGTCATCAATATTGTAGATACCATATGCAAGTCGTATATACGGTATATATTATAGTCCATATCCTTAACGTAGATAGGTTTTCCAATGAGGAATTTGCGAAAAGTAATCCGAGGAGGTCTTGTATGTATTATCAAAATTAAATGTTGTGTGCTTTTGAGTGTTTAGGTACTTTGCTAAAATCTACCCTGAGCGGGGTCAAGCCGCTCCCAAATGACAATCCTGGATCCGCCGTTGAAATAGCCCAGCAAAGCTTTTTTAATCCTTAAGTTTTTATCTTTTCCCATGTTGCAGGTGTCATCGCGCTAGCATTCACACTGTGCAGTTTCATAACCGGCATCGTCGCACTATTTTCTGCAAAAGTGCGGCTGATGGTCAAAAGCGGACCTGTCAAGATTATTCATTTAGCAGTCGGACTCTTTGCTGTATCCATGGGCCTAATAACAATGGTCATGGGATTCAATATGGACCACTTCTCTGCTGAACAAGGAGGCTTGTCGACAGCGCTCATAGTTTTTACAATGATGATATTATTTTACGTCTTGATTCAGCCTATTTATAATTTAATTGCTACTACCAGAAACGCGATGTGACTAATAAAGCTGCAGGGCCCTCCTGATGACGATAGTAATGCGTAGAACTATTTTTAAGACTATCCGTAGAACCATAAATCACAACCACCCTCTTTAAAAATGCTGCACTATGGAAACTCATCATCATCCACCTTTTCATTTAATAATAAAATATATAATATCTGTTTGAGAGGATATGCGTGCTTGCAAAAGCAGATTTTTATACGTAATATTGATGTTACGCATAGGAAATCCCTGATTGACTTTTGACTAATTAATATGAAAATATTTTTACATCCTATTTATTCCCATGGTATTTGTAAAATACTTAGGTAATTACGATATTTAATATTATTTATAAATATTATATTTATTTAATACTAAGTATATTACATAGATTTAAGTAAGTAAGTACCTACTTTCCTAATAAGTACCTCTATCGATTTAAGTTTTCTTGTATTAAATTTTAGGTGCTTATATTGTTATTTTCTTATAATAATATTAAGTGTAACCTAATACATGCATGTATGAGTGTTATTAAGTTAATAAACGTTTCTATTTATTTTGTTGTTTATTTCTTGAAACTTTTAGGTAAATCTTCGTAGCTGTCTAGTGAAAGAACTGGGACTGGGTTCGATTCCGTTCCAGATCGGGCAATACTTACAAAATTCAAAAATTCAAAAGTCATTAGGCTGAGAATCAGCACTTATCGCGCCCAAAAACGCCCGCCCTTCACCACTTCCTAGTGCTTTAGCTGGGAAAAAGAAATGGCGCAGGAAACTCCCCAGCAGCCCGCTCGCCCCTATTAGGTAACTGGCGAGATGTAGGTAGTTGTAAGTGCAAACTATAGGTAGGTACTATAGGTACTTACAATACACCTCTTCCTAACCCATCGTAAAAATACAGGCTCGATGCCGTAACTTCGATTAAATAATAATTTAAAACAGGTACCTAAATATTTGACAGCTAATTGCGACGTTCCAAACTGTTGTAACTGTTTTAAACAGTTACAACATCAAATTCAGTGTTATAATTGCAATTAATTAATAATATCCTAGTTCACTAGTTACCCACATTTCTTATTTCCATATTTACAGTATTATTGCAAAATTCATCAAAACAGGTAAATATTTGACAGCTAATTGCGACGTTCCAACTTTTAGTATAAACGCTCGTATTAAAATCGTCTCGCAAATGGGGGGCAAACAAACATCATTAGAACCTGCAGGATGTATTTAGGCTTACACCCACATTTCCCGTTTCCCGAGTCACACGTAGGTATTTAGGTTAATCCATTTTTTAAATATTTTATAACTAATCATTATAGATAAATTAGATAATAATAAATAAATGATAATGTGTCGGGCATGCCATCGTCCGGGTGAGTCCATCAGACATAGGTATATCTGTAGTTGTTCGCGTCTGGTCTGAGCGTCTGGCTAAAAGCCAACTCCCACGGTGCGCCATATCGCGGACGCGCACCAGCCCGCACGAGGACGCACCGCCACGCACGCGTACAACGCGCGTCTGCGCTACCACGCACGCTAGGTTTCCCACGGTGCGTCGTGCGCGTGCGTCCGCGATATGGCGCACCGTCGGAGTTGGCTTTAACGGCGAGTACTTGCACATGCACAGACATAAGTTAACATAACCAAGTGGCTAGGATTAGCCACCAGCAACTTGCTTTGAAATATAAACTTGTGGACTCTGAGGTACCGTACCTACTCGTATTATAAGTATGTGCCCGACCCAGTTCTCGAAAATGACCATGCCACGCTGTACTGGGATCGGTCTATCATTACTGACAGGACTATTGTTGCCAATAAGCCTGATATAGTGGTGATAGACCGATTAGCGCGCCGCGCAATGATAGTCGACGTTACCATCCCGCATGACGGGAACCTCGTGAAAGCTGAGAAAGAGAAACAAATAAAATATCTCGACTTAGCACACGAGGTTATCGACATGTGGAATGTGAGTTCGGCTATCATTGTGCCGATTGTCATAACGGCCAATGGCCTGATGGCCGAAAACCTCGACCAACATCTCTCGAGGCTCTCGTTAGGCGGTTGGATCAGGGGCCTGATTCAGAAAATCAGAAGGCAGTACTCCTCGACACGGCTCACATTGTGAGGGAGGAGGTTCCTGTCTCTGCAGCCCTAACCACCGGTAGCTTGGTCCCGACGCCGGCGGAACACAATTTTTTATATTTTTAAATGTTTTTATATCTTTTTTTTTACCCGACTGCCCCAGAAGGAGGGTTTGTCGAGTTGTAATGTTTTTCGAGAGTATGTATGTATGTAGGTATGTCTATTTCTTTGGCACGCTCTGTAGCCTAAACGGCTTGATGGATTTTAACGTATGAGGTATCGTTAGATTCGTCTTAATCGTAGAAGTGACATAGGCTATATAATATTTACGTATTGCATCTGCAAATACAAAAAAAAGGGAGGGGAAGGTTTTTTTTTAAATAAATTACAACAATATTGGTATCAAATAAAAGCTGCTAATGAGTCAATTCAAATTAAAATAATATATATTAATAAAACTAAAAATCTTGAAATAAAGAAAATTATTCAAAAAACAAAAAACCGCGGCGGGGACAATAATAATTATAACAATAATAACCGGAAATATGGTGTAACTTTTGTTTGTCCCTAGCTGCCCGTCCCAGCTTCGCATGGGTAGCCCTAATTAGCAATAAATTAAAATTGCGGCTATAAATTGAGATTTACTATCCTATCTCTCAAGTTGGATCGAACTGCACATGGTGTGCGAATTTTATTATAATCGGTTAAGTGGTTTAGGAGTCCATTGAGGACAAACATTGTGACACGAGATTTATATATATATTAAGATAAGATAAGATAAGATAATGCTTGTTTTTCTCTTTTCAGTTACGTGTTTTTGCAGTCGGGTTTTTTGTTTTTTGAATAATTTTCTTTAAATATTTAAAAATGTCAATGAATATGTATAAAAATGAATAAACGAAATAAATGATAACCACGGAATTAGTGTTGTACATACTATTTGTCGTGGCATCTTGAAGATAAAATCCTGAATTCTGTTCAGTCAATCACGAAGTACCTATTGTATTTTGCTTTTAGCGTACAAACCACAGAGCACTAATAATACAAACGGATAAAAAAATTATAGGGGAACAAATAAAACATTATTACAGTTCTATTTTCACATCTGGCAGGATTTTTATGTATCAAGTAGTTTTTGGACGCTTTACAATCAAAAGTTTGTTGTCATCCCTAGTATTTCGATATTGTTAGAATATTCAGCAATAAAAACTAGTGCTATTTCTGTTACTCTTACCAAGAAGGATAGTGTGTGCTATATAATGCTACGGTGGTGACTGCGATTTGGACTGGAACACAGTCTACAGTAAATGTCAAATTGAAATTGTCAATGTCATCTTTGAATCGTCCGGCAAAGTTGCATTTCTTAAAACATTAGAAATTCTATCAATTTAACAGTTATTTAGGTGAATAATACAAGAAATAATATTAAAACTTAACAAACATGGTAAGTTAAATTCATATTTTATCCTGATTGTAATATAAAACTAAACTTTACATAGGTTAGCAATCTTGCTTGGTCATTCAATCATTCAGATTCATAACATTATTTTCTACAGGCTCGGCGATATGATACACGTACAACAATTTTCTCGCCGGAAGGTAAATATTATTCTTTATAAATACATAAAATTTACGGAAACAAGTATCCTAGATTTAAAAAATGTGTTTTTTTAGGTCGGCTGTACCAAGTCGAGTATGCTATGGAAGCGATCAGTCATGCCGGAACTTGTCTCGGTATCCTGGCTACGGATGGCATCTTGCTAGCTGCTGAGCGCAGAAATACAAACAAACTCCTCGATGAAGTATTCTTTTCTGAGAAAATCTATAAGCTGAATGATGATATGGTGTGTTCAGTGGCTGGCATCACATCAGACGCCAACGTTCTGACGAACGAACTCAGACTTATTGCTCAGAGATACCTCTTGCAATACGGTGAATCTATTCCCTGTGAGCAGCTTGTATCTTGGCTGTGTGATGTCAAGCAAGCTTACACACAGTACGGAGGTGAGATATAACTCTGCCATACAATTTATTCATATTTTCTTGTCGTAACTACAAAATTAAACATAAACTTTTATACTCTCTGTTTGATGAGAAAACTTAAAGTTTACATAATCCCTCTTTAATTATGATTTGGTGAAGGAACATGCATGATTACAAATTTTTTTTTTTTTACTAAAGGTAAGAGACCTTTTGGTGTATCCATCCTGTATATGGGCTGGGATAAGCACTACGGCTACCAGCTATACCAGTCTGACCCCAGCGGTAACTATGGTGGGTGGAAGGCAACTTGCATTGGCAACAACAGTGCTGTAAGTTATTAATTTTATTTTTCTACCTAAATTTCAGAACATGTTTTATGATATCTTACTTAATAGCTGAGCCGTGTGTAAAATTTTTTGTTAGACATGAAAGAGTTAGCCCTGCAATTAATTTTGTTATACTCTTCAGTAATGTTCTAATGCATGGTTTATTTATACGATGGCAGTGAATCAGAATTTGGGATCCAGTCAGTGGGTACATAATTATAGACTAAATCTGCATTAAGCAAGGGCGTAGCCAGGATTGTATATAATGTAGGGGGGAGCAGACAAAAAAAAACATATTTTAGAGATCACATCCTGTATTGTTGGATTTCACAAGCCAGCCTTCAAGCCTGTTAGTTTCTTAGGTCTTTTAAAAAGCGTCGCAAGCTATGAGGCTCGTCAGAATTACAGTTTACCAGCAAACAACCGCTCTTCTAAGAGGGGGCAGCTGCCCCTCCATGCGCATACCTCGCTACGCCCATGGCAGTAAGTCAGGCCGGGGAAGCCACCACAATTATCTAAAGCTTGAGACTAAAATCAACCAATCTACCATTACGCTTGCCTGTATTCAAAGTTTATTAATTGAATTTTCCTTTTAGGCTGCAGTATCCAGTTTGAAACAGGAATACAAGGAAAATGAGACCACCCTTGCTGAAGCTCAGACTTTGGCCATCAAGGTGCTCAGCAAGACTTTGGACATGACTAAGTTGACTCCAGAGAAAGGTATGTTGGAAACTTAAAATAAAAACTTTATTTTGTATTTTCTAGGGTCCATTAATGACCCATATTCAAGATAGTTAATTGACTCAGGCGTGACCTTGCGGAAATCCATCATAAAATACAATAGACGATGTATATCTAGTAACTTAATCTGCTTAACCATTCTTAAAGAGTTACGAGAACCCTGTAAGAAATCGACACGTGTTTCGCCTCTCAACGAGGCATCCTCAGGACGACGATTGACCTGTTGCGAACTCGGACACGAAGTGTTATCAACGCGAGCCGAACGCAAAGTGAGCTTCAACCGCCCGTCACCCCCACTTATATAGGATCGCTTATCGGCCCACCTCGGCCGGGATCGTTATCAGTGCGATAAGCGAACAATCGCAACAGTGGTGACCTCGGAATACTCGTATTTAATTCGTTCAACAGTGTAACGTTTCCTGTATTATTTTTTGCAATTTCTAAACTCTCTAATACAGACATTTTGAAACCTTTATCACATGTGTGTAAAATTTTGAAAGTGTTATTGTTATTTAACGAATGACCAGAATCTATTAAGTGTTGAGCAAAATGGGATCTTTCTGGACAATTATTCCTGTACGCTGCAATGTTCTTTATATCTAGTTTGAAAATTACGACCAGTTTGACCTATGTAAATACCATTACAATCATCGCAATGTAACTTGTAAACACCTGATTTTTTATGGTTTTCTAATTGATCTTTTCCATTGCAAATCTGCCTTAATGAATTATTTGTTTTAAAAGCTACCCTAACTCCATTTCGATACAATGTTTTTGACCCATATTCAAAATTAATTTTTTAAGTTACACCGTGTTTGGGTTACTGAAATGCATATGTGTACCAAATTTCAACTTAACGGTCCGGTAAATTCGGAGCAGATTAGCTGTGACAGATGGACAGACAGACACACAAGTGATCCTATAAGGGTTCCGTTTTCTCATTCGAATGTATGGAGCCCTAAAAAGTACATGGTGTTCCACCAAGTACCTCCAGGGAGGAGTGGAAGTGCTCATGCAGACCTCCTCACCCCCAGCAGCTGTTGTATGTGACACTATGTGCAACATTCCATGTGGTGCTTTAGCTAAAAGAGAATTTTTTTTTAATGCACCTATTTTGTTTTACTAAATATAAAACTTGCATTTTTCAGTTGAAATGGCGAGCCTAACGCGCAAAGACAACAAGACCATCATCCGAGTTCTAACCAGCAGTGAAGTAGAGAAGCTGATTGGCGACTTCGAGAAGAGTGAGGCCGAGGCCGAAGCCGCCAAGAAGCAGCCCCCCAAGTCGTAATCTTTTTACTCCTGTTTGGAATAAGTGTTCTCATATTGGTACATTAAATATTTTACAGTAAATGTGTTGATTTTATTGACCTTACCTCACCTTTTCCTTTTTTACCTTGAAATTAGCATAACTTTGGGCTGATGCAGTTTCTGGTCAGTAAAGTACTAAAGGTATGTCCGTTTCAACCGCTCGGCCACCTCATAAAATTTGATGAAACTTTGCCAGGAATTAGTGGTAATTTGTTACTGTACACACCTCTTTTCCTGAATTTGTTGCAAAAAAAACTAAGGCGCTATGACCAAAAATAGTTGGCCGCTAGAACCGCCACTTGCCGTAGTCATCGCCTGTGATTACACAGAAACTAAACAATGCAGATAGGCGAATGATGCATCAAAAGAAAGGTCTTAATTTGTTGTATTTGTTGCAAAAATAAAAAAATCAAAACTTAAATTTACAAAAAGTTATGCTATATTTAGTTTCCAGGTTAAGGGTAGGTAGGTGCCTCACCGTAAATATTTGCAAATTAGCAACTAATTGACCATACACATTAGCCCCTATTAATTTGATATGTATGGTGAGATACCTACCTATTCTTAACCTGAAAATAAAATATATCATAA
Organism: Conistra vaccinii; assembly: GCA_948150665.1. Lineage (NCBI taxonomy): Eukaryota > Metazoa > Arthropoda > Insecta > Lepidoptera > Noctuidae > Conistra > Conistra vaccinii. Next base: position 11,088,390 of record OX411327.1, on the reverse strand, counting down.
CATTTTGTATATTTACGTTTTGATGTATTTTTATTTTTGCAACAAATACAACAAATTAAGACCTTTCTTTTGATGCATCATTCGCCTATCTACATTGTTTAGTTTCTGTGTAATCACAGGCGATGACTACGGCAAGTGGCGGTTCTAGCGGCCAACTATTTTTGGTCATTGCGCCTTAGTTTTTTTTGCAACAAATTCAGGAAAAGAGGTGTGTATAGTAACAAATTACCACTAATTCCTGACAAAGTTTCATCAAATTTTATGAGGTGGCCGAGCGGTTGAAACGGACATCTAAAGGTGGTACATGTGCCAATAGTGTTAAAGTATGAGTAACTTGTTGTATGACTGGATGGCTAAAGGAAAGAAGCATACCAAAGAAAAGTTGAATGAATTCACATTGTGATATATGATACAAAGTGACGTCTTTGGACAAGGGATGCCCTCTAAATACCAATCTCGAATGAGTTTGGGTATGCGCAGGAGTTTAATGATTGCAATAAAATTTCATGGGTGATAGAGACGATGAGACCTGCGGAAGTCAATAAAGAAATCGCATAAATTATTAAATTTATATTATAATCTAAAAAAATTGCCAACTGCGAGTCTTACTCGCACACGAAGGCAGTAATCTGTGACGAAGGGTTCTGTACCACCGTGCATTTACTTTAGTAAAAAAAAAACGTATGGAGACCCCCTTCAATTTTAAATTCTATTTTTAATGTTGGTTGTAAACTTGTAATAGCAGTACCTAGGTACTAGAAATACACAATCTGTGAAAATTGTATTTGAATCGGAACCGGGTGCCTCATAGTTCGCGGTGAGTTGGAATCGGAACTGTTTGTGGTGATTGCGGTGGCGCTGCGTCATGATCCTGTGAGTCGGATGTGCTTCAGCGCCGGGTTGTGGCACTGGTGGCTATCAGATGTATTACAGTAGGTACGGAGGTAGGTACCCTAGGAGGGTCGATCTCTGGATTAAGATTCTGGTTTCTCACATTTCGGGGGGGGTTTGAACCCCCCCCCCCCCCCGCCCTGCCTACGGCCCTGGGGACATCAATTTAGAGGTATGAGGAACAGGGTATAAAGTTCACTCATCGTCTATTGAAAAGGGAGGATCCTCCGACCAGACAGGTGTCGTGTCGAGCAGGGCAACTACCCAATTACCCAACGATTTATGTTGGATAGTCTTACATGCATTGTATCGTTCGCGCGGTAAACTCCAATTGCGCGATGCAGGTTTTGTGTGACGTCAGGTCTTTGATACGTAGTTCGAATGTGGCGATGTAGATGCCGCCACAGTACCAATACAAATAATACAAGTCAAAAACCTCTACCAGCCAGTTCAATCCATTAGTCTTGAGTATACATGCTCTGTGTTGATTATGACATGACAATAATTATGAGTGAAACAAAGTTTTTTGAATAGGTAATTAACTATGCCAGTGATTGTAGAGATCTTTGTTCTGAATCGGCTGCAGTGCTATTCTGTGCTATAGGCCGAAATGGTTCTTATTTGGTAATACTTTTAGATCTGTTAGGCCCATCAGGCGTGTGACCATGATAATCGCAGCTTAGTGACGTTCATTAGATCCTCAAAACTGTGGCTGTATAAGTATATTTTGTGTGGCTGGGTGTTTGTTATTGATTCAGTAGCCATTAATTTATGTTGCCAGCTTAGAAAAGACATTCGTCTGTTTGCCAATGAGTTGTCACCTGTCTGTCAGTGTCAACGTCAAACCTCGAAAATCAATACGATGATTTCAAAATAAAACACAAAAACTTTTTGTAAATTAAATACCTAGGTCTTTATTGATAAGTTGTGAGATAAAATAACTTGCCAAGATGGCTGTGGAAAGGCCTAAACCCCAAATTACCTTACCGACGAAATCTAGACTAGAAATGAATGTGAGACAGCTGTTAAACAAATGTGAACTTATAGCCAAACAGGAGCCTATTGATAATAACTGTAGACTCAAGCAATATGTGGAGTCCCTCAGCGAAATGATAACAGAACTAAAGACTAGCACTGATCCTGAGTATGTGATGTAAATATTATTTTTTTCGTCTTCGCCTGTCTTTTGAAGAATCTGTTTTTTTTAAGGCTTACGTGGATTTGGTTCATGTGATCCACTAGCCTTTTGAAAAACCTGATTTCATGACAACATGACCTAATGATACTGCTTATTCTCATTCATGATGTTGCTGAGAACAGCACTTGCCCAGTAGAACTGTGGTGGCCCAGTGGCAACGGCCCCAATTTACGAGTTGTAGGTCATGGGTTCGAACCCAGGCAGTCGCTTAAGTTTGTGTAAATATTTTCATCACCACTGCTTTCAAAACGGTGAAGGAAAACATTGTGACGAAACAGCATGTCCTAGATTAAAAAATTCGCAGACATGTGACATCTACCAAGCCCCACTGGGCTTGCATGGTTGATTATAGCCCACTTTGTCTCTAAGAGACTGTGTCCCAGCTGTGGGAACAATATAGGCTGATTATGCATGATATTGCTAGAAGTATTCCTATGTCTGAGATAACAAAATTTTCTGCTTTTCTTTCAGTAAGCCAACTAAGGAAGCATTAGCAGAATATAACAAACGGGCTTCTTTCTTGAAAGGTGTGGTTCAGACAGCTTCTTTGAATACTCCTAGTGAAAAGGTTTGTAGTTCAATTTAATTGAGTTAGTGTTGACAAGTAATGGGAAAAAAAATTGTAAGCCTATTGTAATCTTGAGGCAACTCTAAGGCTGAAACTATACACAACCTCTTCCTATGTTAGTGTTCATGTTATTTCAAACAAAAATTATTTATTCTTTGACTATCACTGGTTAATTAGTAATAAATTTAGTCACGGTGGTTGTAAATCAACAAAAGATGAAGATCATACAAGGAGATGTAGTTTTTAATACTTACTGCCTTTATCATCCAATAGTAGCTTTAGCTGTGATATTATGTTTGTTTTTTGGTTTTCTTCCAACCCACCCCTTAACTAGTTAATTCTGTCTTTTGCAGTCTCAAAAAGGCTAACTAGTGTAACTATCACCACTTTATACTTTTATAAATCACTAGCTATTCCTGAGCCGAGGTCGGAAATTATCCCACAGGGATGTACAGTCAGTACCCTGCATTACCTGACCCCTCTTACAAAGAAGAAGAGCGGAAGAGGGGTCAGGTAATTCAGGTCACTGACTGTACTACTGATATAACAGTTTATTTTGTCCTAACGCAGGTCATGGTCTCAAAACCCAAACTCACTTGCATTACTACATTAGTTTGAATATTATGTTTTATATAATTAGTGCCCAACATATATAAACATATAAACAATTTTTACTTTTCTCTTTCTAATGTCTGTACTAATTAATTTACAGTTGGAGGCAGTTCAGCTACTGTCACATGGTGCAGCAACTATGTCTGCAGATGCAGCAGCTCAGGAGATACACCAGAAAACTAGAGTTAAATATGGAGCAGAACTCAGATCTGAATTATTTGGACTGGGTTAGTAGTACAAATGACCATTTATTAACTTTGGCCAAAGGAGTCTGAAATAGTATTTAATTGCATCTGTTGTCAAATCTCAGTCAGGGGCTAATTGCTGAACAAAAGTACAACAATTTGCATTGTGTTAGACAGATTTATTTAATAGGCACCCAATTAAGTTTTTGGCAAAAAGGTGATACATGATCTCATGCAAAAACTGAACTACCCAAGTAGGCCCCAGCAAGGACAACCTCCACAAGGGGGGGTTCTTAGACGGCTTAGATCTCCGGTGTGTACGCTGCACACGACCGTGAGGACCTAATGGCTGCGTCCGCGAGCGTTATTCGCTTTGCTGAGTTTTAGGCCAAACAAATTTAAAAAACTAAATATGGTTCTTTTTTTGAAGTAAAACCTTCTTTAGGCGCGTTGAGCTCGGGGAGCGAGGAGGAGATTGTGGCTAAGTAACATCAAGCCGCACGGGTCGATCCACCAGGTTAAGCTACGCTTGCAGGGGTTGGTCAGTAGATGGGTGACCTTCTTTACATACTGAGACTCCTCCGTGCCTCGGAAAGCACGTTAAGCCGTTGGCCCCGGCTGTTATTTGTGGATCTTTGTCAGTCGTTACGAGTCGTCAGAAGCCCGAAAGTCCGACACCAGTCTTACCAAGGGGTATCGTATTACCCAGTTACTGGGTTGTGGAGGTCAGATAGGCAGTCGCTCCATGTAAAATACTAGTATTGAGTTGCATCCGGTTAGACTGGAAGCCGACCCCAAGATAGTTGGGAAAAGGCTAGGAAGATTTATTGATTTTGAGTGAACAAACATCATGGAACTCGCGTCATCGTCACCTAACGCTCGAACGAAAGACATCAACGCGTCAAAAAGTTACTTAACGAAAGACATCAACGCGAGAATAAAAATTTTACTTAGTTTTCACTTCTATCGGCAGTCCCCAAAGACTGCCCGTTTTGTTTTCCTGTTATATTTGGCATCTACACGCTAAGAAGAAGATGTAACTCTCTATATCCATGACATTACATATTTTGTTTCCATGCTGCAATGACTTCATATCATCTGATAATCTGCCATAAATGTTAGCTAGATTACAAAAAATAATAATACTACCTTAAAAAATCCTTAGTCACTCCTGCAAATTGTTTCAGAAGACAGTGACGACGCACTTCGAAAGCGGAACATCATCAAGGCTCCCAACTTCACAAGCAACAGTAGCAGCCAGGAAGACATGGACTCTCTACTCAAATACCATCAGAATATGCAGGAGAAGGTTGCGGAGAACATGGTGTTGCTCACCAAGAGTTTGAAGGAACAGTCACAGATAGCCAGCACTATTATAAAAGGCGATACTGAGGTGAGACTCCATTTTATCGCAATGCTTTTCATTATAATGAGTTATTCTCGTATTTTGAGTCAACATTAGAAATCCCCTCCTCCTGATGCATTTGGATCAAAAGTTGTCTCCTGAACATAGGGTCCTGGGTATGTCCATCTGCTGGTTCGGACAGAAGTAGCGGACACAGAAGTAGAAGAAAGGAATAGGGTTTTAAGTTAATGATAACTTTAACCCTACTGAGTATAATATTTTCAGTACTTACAAAATTAGAAACAGGGACCGAAAACCTTTATAAATAACGGTACAAGTATCGAAGAATTTTGGTTACTTCTACAACTAAGGTTACAACTGTCTGGGTAACGCAAGAAAAATAAACTATCTACCTCTTTTAGGTTACCGTTTTCATACCGGTTATACGCAAACAGGCGATGCGCGCCCTATCACTAATACCGACGGCACGTATAAGATAGAGGTAAATTGTATTTCGATTACCGGTATTAATACTGGTTGTGTTCAATTTAAGGTAACCTTTAAAAATACCTGTAAAAATATAAATGTTGTGTTGTAACAGAAAAAATACCCGTATTGGTTTCGGTCCGTATCGGATTAGGCTGCCATCAGACGGACTGCATTTCGACAGGACTGCAGGACGATGTCGGTTTCGTTGCAGCTAGCATGCAGATCAAATGCAATCCGTCTGTTTAGACCCTTAGAAGTATAACTTTCAAAGCTGGTTCAAGTGTTGGATGTCTTGTAATGTCCCAACAAGCCCATCTAACACTAAGACAGTTCCAATTAACCCTGTATTGATTTGAAAATATTAAAACCATACCTTTTAATTTGTTTTCAGGCTTTGAAGAAATCCTCAGATCTCACGGATCGCAATTTATCGTCATTGAAACAGGAGTCAGATCGTTTGCAGGAACACAGTCGAAGCGCGTGGAAGTGTTGGCTGTGGATCATGCTGGCTATAGTCATGGCAATATTTATTAGTAAGATCGACTTTTGATTACTAACCTTAAATATTTAAAACTAACTAAACATCGAGATTTCTTTTATATATTTAAGTTTAATATGATTTATTATGCGAAAAGTGACTTTAATTTATAATTTGTAAGTGTAGATTATTTGGCCGTTTTATAGCTGTATGTCTCAGAACTGTGTCTGAGCTACAAACCACGTAATAGTATGAGAATTTAATGTAGTTTCATAAGGAATCAAATATTTTGAATTAGAATCCTTAACATGGAGTTCTACGCACGGCTAATACATCAAGCTATACATTTCCAGTTTAAGGTGATCTCGCATTGCAAACGATTTCCGTACAGTAAGTACAGGACGCCGCACGTCACTGATCAGAAATCCAGTATAAGCTGGCCGCTTACATAACATAACATAATCAGGCTATAATGTTCCCACTGCTCGGACTCAGGACTCCTCTCTTCGAGAAGGAGTGGGCTATAATCTACCACGAGGGCCTAGTGCGGGTTGGTAGGTGTCACATATCTTTTTGGTTCTAGGACATGCCGGTTTCTTCACGATGTTTACCTACATCGTTTTGAGAGCAGTGGTGATGAAAATAATTTACACAAAGTAAAGCGCCTGTCAGGGTTCGAACCTACGACCTACAACTCATAAGTCGCGGCCTCTACCACTGGGCTACCACTGCTCTAGCTAGCAGGCCTCTGCCAGCCAATTGGCCTCATAATCTATTGGAACTCCGTACTACGCTAGGCCAGGTCAAGGTCAAAACGTTACCTCTGGCGTGCTTCCTATTGTACAAGGAATTATGGAAGAATATTTTCAACAACTTAATGTTTGTTTTCCACAGATATGGTGCTCTTCATGAAGGTTATGAAAAAAAGAGTAATTCCTTGAAGGTATGTATTGTATTCAAAGTGATAAGCAGAAGGTGACAAGGTCATAACGTGTCTAGTTCCATTTCTTTTTTAAGTACTTGTAAATACACAATAAGATTAAATTACTGTAGTATATTTAATATATTTACGTAGAGATGTTGTGGAATATCTGATTATAAATGTGGATATAAAATAAACAATTTGTTGTAATATATTATGTCGTTTATGTATTTACTTATAACACACATACACATTTGAGCCCATTCTTAGCCACTACTGTGAGTGACGCCTCCTCTCTGTGAAAGGGAGTGGGCCGTTATCAACCACGTAGGACTAAATGTGGGTTGGTGGACGTCACATGTGATCAATTTTTTGGTTCTAAGACATGCCTGTTATTCTTCTTTCTATTACATATTTTATTTATTTTTTATTGCGTTAAAATAAAACATCACTTTTAATTTGAATAAACTAATTCAATAAATTTTATTACTTCTTCTACGTAATTTATACTCTGAATTATTTTCGTATGAACATGCCAATTGGTCCATAATATTTAATACTATAATTTCAAGTTACTACTACAATATTCAGAGTTAGCACTCTAGAAATTTAGAAAGCCAAGATTTTCTCTACTTATATGAAAATATATTTCATTTTCATTGCTACTGGCATTTTATATCTGCTAACGGCGTTTGTACATCGTAAAACAGGGTAAATACTCTACTGGTTGTAAGAAATCTTCGAGCTAAACAAATGCACATTTTTACCACAGATTAGCGATAATTATAATGTCTATAGGAAGTCTTTTTTACATTTGTACATCGAGGAAGACATTATTTTACCTACAGACAAGGGATGTAGCGGTTGCAGATTTTTTAACATTCGCTGTTGCGGATCTCATGTTTTAAGTTTTAAGGGATCCGTCAAGGCGGCAAGGCGACATTCAAACTTTCTTGCGTTTTTTGCAAATTACAGCGCAGTTTCGTTGTATGTTGATCATAATTCAATTCGTGGCAATTATAATAAAAAAAATTACTAAATTAAAATCATTTCAAATCAATATAGCTTTCCAAATTATATGAATTGTGAAAATGTGACGATATAGAGCTATAGATATATTGATGATTTAAATTATTGTAATTCCCATAATATTGATTATGATTTTACTTATATTCACCCTTTTCCTCCCACAATCGCATCCGCAAGATTTCCCCATTGATTAATGCGGATGCGGAGGTCTATGTAAATGCGGAAGCTCTGCAATTGCGGATGCGGATACAAAAATCCGGAACATCCCTGCTACAACCTTACTTTGAGTACAATCGCCCTTAGCAGTTAAGTTAGGGGTCAATTAATCTTTCTGTGCGTGTTTTATAGATTGGCCCTTTAATTACAATATTAAACAATTCTCTTTACAACTATCATACATTTATTTCTCGATACATGAGCCAATATGGCAGGAACCTTTAAATATAGGTAAGTATCCTACGAGTATATTATATTTGCATTATGAAGAAGCAGGTTGAATATCTCTCTATCTATGGTTAGACATGGTTTAAGTGACCTATCGAAGCAGTTTGAAAGAACACTTAATAAGTTTGACTAGAACTACCAGATTTGTCGGTTATACGTCTTATTATTAACATGAGCTTTTAAATTCCTATAATCTTCATTTACATATCGCGTTTCCATATCCCTATATTTTGGCGAATTTGATTCACCGTCAAGCAATTTTTCTATTATACTCTGAAGGTAATAAACATAGCTCTATATATTTTTGTCCTAATAAACGGTTTACTTCTTATCATATACATCTGTTAGTTCAAACTTCCAGATCTTGTTAGGCCCAATTTCTGTGACGTAGAGGTGGGATCCGTTCCTTGTCACAGCTAGAGAGTGGGGGTTTGTGAAGCCCTGAAAAAGACAATGGCACATTATTAGACAGACTTTTAAAGTTTAAATCAATATCTGGTCAGCTGCAGGCTATCAGATAGAACTGGACGATTTACACCACGAAATAGAACATTATTTACAGATGTTATCAGGAAGTCGAAGAGTGGAACCAAAGTGTTCTTATTCAAACGATTCGTTTTTCTTAAATATAAAACACAGTATTGGTACAGTCCCAAACTAGCCCAGTAAAACTGTTCGAGACAAAAATTATCACGATAAAAAAATTACTACCCTGTTGCTACTATGTTTTCCCTTACCAAATAAAAAATAAAATAAAACATAATACTACTTACAGTGGTCGGTTCCCATGTATCCAAAATGTTTCCATAGAGTGCATTCACAGTAAATCCTCGGACGGCAATATTCTGGGACGTTGGTCCATTCACAGCATAGATCGTATCACCGTGAGACGCAACAGCAAACACCCTGCCTAGAGTAGGATCTTCAATAACAGTCGCTGGTTCAAACATTTTAACATAACTCTTCAATCCAGCCTTCGGACAGACGATCCTCATGTTCTCCCTGTCTGCGACACAGACGATGTCTAGATGCTCCAACAATGTCACACTGTGTGGAAGATTCAAGGACATCGTGTCGGAATAGGAAGGTATGGCCAGTAACAGTTTTCCTGCTGCATTGAACTTAAGTATCTGGTTGTTGCAATAGCCGTCAGCGACGAAGATTTCTCCAGTGGTGGCGACGGCGACTGAGGTTGGCATGCATAGCAACACGCGGCGTCTGTAGGGGTAGCCGGCTGTGAACGCTTCTCCTATGGTCAAGGTCGGGTACTTGTGGTTGTTTGGAATGTACTGAAAAAAAAAGAGGTTATAGAAACTCTTATGCGGATGATTTCCACCAAACGACTCGCATCGCATCGGATCGGAAAGGATATGAACGGATGCGGCGCAGCCGGCAAGATGTTGACGCATACGATCGGCTCCGTACCTTCTTGCGTCGCTTGCGAACGTATACGTGTCTGCGCCTAGTCAAATAGTTTCATTCCTACCGTGTTGACGTGTTCTAATTTTTGAAAACGGTTTCTCGGAAGACGCCCGCGGTCAAGCTGCTGTGCGCGTCTTGGTAATATAGACTTTAAATACCGTTTACACGATTTAATATCGTTTAAAGATTGTAAAATCCGTTCCGATCCGATGCTATGCGAGCCGTTTGGTGGAAATCATTATTATAGTAAGCAAATAAAACACAAGGTCATAAAATCTTTCCCAAATCCTTTGTAGCCAGCCAGTGTATTCTGTTCGTAATGAAATAGGCTCAGACGGCTTATGGACGGATTAAATATTCTACTTCCTAAAAAAGTGGACCGATGTTAGGCGGAAGCCTCACCAATGCTACTGGCTTCCGCAGCCGCCGTACCAACTTGCCCTTGAAAGCGTGTGACCTTGGGCACGACTTCAAGTTTATATAATTATATATTCAAAAACTTTGGATTTTTTGAGGTACTATCGTTAGCTTAGTATATTGTTACCTTGAAAACCTGGTGCTTGGCGACATCAGTGACCCAGACATTATCATGGTGGTCCACCGTCAGTCCATGAGGCATGTAGAAGGCATAGGCCCCCCAACTGTGCAACACAGATCCTGTGTGGGGATCCAAGACTAGGATAGTATCTTCTATGATCGGACCCTTGTCTAAATTCTGATAAGCGTTGGATTCGTTGAAAGTGCTGCAAAATATAAGAAATAGTTTAAACAGTAAGCAGGTACACAGCTTAACACAAGTTGAGACAAGATATTATTTCAATTCATCAAGGAAGTCTGTAGGAATGAGTGTCTCATATCGTGAGGAAAGTTTTGAATAGGAATGTCTATGAGTGGAAAACTAAAGTAAAGATGGATGTTTTGTGTGATCGATGAAATGGACATAGCCGTTTAAATAGTGTGAATACTAAAATGTCGGCTGATAGCAATTTATGAAATAACTACTTATATGAGGATATAATCAAATTCGTAGCAAGGTATAGTTACTCGCCTCTCGTCCCATACTCGCTCGGCCCTGTGGAATATCACAGGTTGTCCCAAAGAGTTGATGGACACAGAGGTTATCTGTCCCACGTTCAACGATGTTTGCGGCCAGTCCTTCACTTCCTGAGGTCTCAGAACTATTTCATCTTTTGGCTGAAAAGTTTCACAGAGTTAATTTTTCTCACGCTAAGAATCACTTTTCATTTAGAATCACAAGCGTACTTATTCAGAATAGTATACATCCTGACTTGAATATAATATCTATGTGTGTATAGGTGAACTTCACTTACCAAATGGAGATCCAAGTTTTTCAGCAGATCGTCATTAGAACCATAACTGAAATAGTCGAAATTCTCCCGCACAGTTTCTGGTTCGCAATAGATCCCAGTTAAAGATAGTAGAAACACTAATACTGGCAGCATTTTGATAAACGTCCTGCTATTTGTTGTGGTCTACGTATTGTTAGGGTCCGATTGCCGACTGTTTCAGCTATTGATTATTCACTCTTGGACAACGGTCGACGCGCATGCGCGATCCAGCAATGGCTTCTCTTATACTTTCTCAAGGTCAAAATTGGGGAAACGAGAAATGATTAATAAATAATCGAATAAACATAGATTTATTTTTCACATAACTCGAACAAGTGTATTCAACAAAATTGGTCAAGATACGCGCGTCACATTCGTAATATTATTATTGTGATCTCATTAACTGTGGTGAAAAAAGGAAACGAGGTGCATATCTTAGGCTAATTTATGAAAATAGAAGACGAAATTTTATTTCATTTTATACTGAATCAGTCTCAAATTAGAATCGTTGTAAGAATGGCACATTTGAAGATTTCAGAATTTCATGGAGACTTCTACGGGATCGAGCTAGAACGTGTTCAAGAGTTACAATCATATTTCGAGACATGTTGAAAATATTTTGTTTTAGGAATTTTGTGTGTTGACTACTGCGGGCGCCATTCCGAATGGGGCTGGTCCCAGATGTAGCCGGTCTCGGTCATGGAGCAGATGGCATTGTAGTAACGCCCCGGACTGCGGCAGTAAGACCAGGAAGGGCACTTACATCGGAACAATGTTTGGAACTCTTCTTTACACACTTCATTCCACCAGCATGTCCTCTACAACAGTATATCGATTAAATCTTCTCACATATCTTCGGGAAAAATTACGTAATTTAAAACAGCGTTAGAAACCGTACCTCAGTGATGTATCCTCTGACGGACTGATCCGAATAACTTCGTTTCTGTACCGATGCAGTTTCAAGCATTGCACTCAACATAATTATTAGCACGAACATTACATATTGCGCCTGAAACGTTCAATACACGGACACTGTACACACAAACACAATTATTGACACACATATACTTCGTTCACATCCTTCAGCTGGTCTTACCTTAATCATAGCAGGGTTTTGGTCCAAAAATAGAAAATTATCGGGCAGCGTTGCCTTTCATGTTACGCCCCCTGACGGAGCTTTCAGGTTTCCCGACTAGGGTTGCGCGACTATTCACGTGCCTTATCGGTATTTATTATTAAACGCGTAGTCGCGTCCCAGATATCTACTGTTTATTGATTACCTCTTCCATGTCGATGTCGTTGGGTTCGTTTTGGTTTGAAAAAGGAATGGTTGTGTGATTTATGAATTGTTAAAGGTGAGGTTTAGTTGTACAGTCGTAATTGTACGATGTTTACTGTTTAAATTGAGGTTCTTTTAAGGGTACGCTAGTCGGTCATTCTTCCATATAATCGTAGTATGGTGATTACTCGTCTGTTTGACGGTGTACGTTCTAAACTTAAAATGATATCAATTTGTCTTGTCATTATATATATAGATACAGGGCTAGTGTATCGAAGCAGAATTGGAAAAAAAAATATTGATTTGGAAGTTATGAGCGCCGAAACTTCCATATTTCAACACTAATTTTAACTTGTCTTTGGGCGTAAATAAATAACTTACGAGTATGTAGTAAAAAATGGCATTCAAACCTTTTTTTTTTAGCATTCTGTACCTTTACCATAATATTTATACGCCCCAAAGGTCTGTTCATAAAATTTTACGTGCTCGTTTTCGTTATAAATCATCGTATATTTCACTAAATAAATTAATAAGTATATAAATAAATCAATAAAATCTAGATAAATAAATACTCAAAAATTAAACTAAATAAATAAATAATTAGACTAGCTTAGCATGCTTATTAGTCACGGCCACCAACGAGTTCGAGCCGTCGACTATGTAGTGCACCCTTAAATAAACTCCGAACTGTTGTTTAGTATCTTCTGCAAAAGTTTTTATGAATTATAAGCAAATCCGAAAAGGATAATGTAAAAATGCAATCATTTAGAATAATAAATTATATTACATAACAACTATAAATACATTAAAATTTACAAAATCACTAGCTACTTTAGACTCACGTGTTTCTTAACTAAATACAACAGTGACAACAAAGATGAGCAAAAATAACATTAATAAGTAAAATAGAATTAATCAAACAATTAGGATAAATTACACTCTAAAGAAATTCAAAAGAAAATCGAAATAATTCAACTAAACAAATTAAAAGCACGCGCAGACAGGCAACGATCAATACAACGTTCCATTCTCAAATTTTCATTTTGTGTGCACGCGTTTAGCGTGATGCTATTGGACGAAAACCGTTTGATCGTCGTGTGTCTTTCCCGTGCCCTAATAGAATGGCACTTAGACGTAAAAATAAATAAATTTTAGTATACAAGTCTAATTACAAAGAGCTTTGGTCGGAACTACCACTACATTTGGGATTCTGTTGCCGGCTCTATGAGCCGAAGTTTCAGCAACATCACTAAATTGTTCTACATCGCCTGAATATCTTCTATTTTGTTTTCTTCCACGTCTTCGTGTTCTTGCCGCCTGTGTAAGTCTTCTGCATCTTTCCTGTAAATTAAATACCAGCATAAAATTTTTGTTACTTAAAAAAAAATACACCTAGAATTTTGTAGCCTAAAAAAATTAACTTGACATGAAACATCTAACTCTAAGAGCACAAGATCGATAATACAATAAAGGCCAAACTAATACAGCTCATAAAAATATTAATGTGCGTTACTCACGAGTATTTGTTCGAAGATTGGAAGATACTCTTGGGACATAGCCTGTAATAAGGCCAACATTCGCCCCCCGCTTGCCCTGCCTTCTGGGCCTCCACGTACTCATCTAGGAGACTTGCGTATGGGGACTTGCTGGGCCTAGAAAGAGAAATAATAACATTAATTTAATTAAAAGACATTCTTGTGATATAAAAATCCTCAATTCATTGATTCATTCACTGGAAAACAACGCGCAGCCTAAACTAGTGGGTCTATAAGCATGAAATTTTGCACAAGAGCTCCTTTAATAACGAAAGTGAGTAACTTAGGATTTTTGAAAATCCATCCTCAAAGGGGAACGCTTTACGTTGTGTAAACTATTTCGTCACCACTGCTCTCAAAACGGTGAAGGAAAACATCGTGAGGAAACTGGCATGTCGTAGAACCATAAATTCAAAAACATGTGTCCTCTACCAACACGCACTGGGCCCGCCTGGTAGATTACGGCCCAATCCCTCTCACCGAGAGGAGGCCTGTGTCCCAGCAGTGGGAACATTATTGACTGATATGCTTGCATAATGCAAAGGGGTTAAATAGGGGATCAAAGTTTATATGGAAGTTGTACATTTATGCCGATGGTTAATTCCATCGGGTACATGACTTGTCTTGTAATAATAAGCAAATAACAAAAGGTTTCCCTCTCAATCTTGCAGACCACGTTAGTCCCTCGCCTTTGACATTCATGCTTGCTTGAAAACCTATCAATGACATTTGTCATTAGTAAGTACTTAGTACTTAAAAGTTGAAAGCCCATAAACCTAAGAATGTCGGCTAGATACGAGTAAATCTACAACTGGATAGACGTCGTGTCTAATACCGATATAGCCGCATCCGGTTACACTGGCACTCACTGAACTGACCTTATCTTAGGAAATACCGGCCATAATGTGTCCAATTATACACACACGTTGTAAAAGAAAAATTAACATGGAAAATCGTATACAGAGTTCTTTAATCCTATAGAAAAAAAAATACGTACGTAAAGAACAGCTTCATAATTTCCCCGAGAAAACCAAAGTTCTTGAGTGGATGCGACTGGATTTCGCAAATAGCTCGTAAAAGACATTCTTTTCCTTCTAACCCGAAGTTTGAGAACATATCCTCGGCTATTCCATACAAAATTGCTCTGAAAAAAAATGGTCTCTCTTTAAAGTGTCGTAAGTAGTCATCGAAACATTTACTTTTTATTGGACAAAATTCTAACTAGACGTTCTTGCTTGTCTGATGTTTATCTAAAAACTAATGTATAACAAAGACTACTTTCAAAACGAACCAATCACAACTGATTCGCAAAAATATGTTTTAGACTTATCTACATCTGTGACTATTTAAGACTCCGCCAAATTTAATGTATGATGCTATCAGAAGAGAAAACATCAACGAAACCTATTGTTTACTGAACCACGCGAAATGCTCTAATAGATGTAACAAATTCTTAAAACAAGGTTGAGACAATTTATTATTTACTCCAATTCTTTGATTCCTTACGTAATTGGCGCCGGTTTTCGAATCACTTAAAGAATTTCAAACACCCTTTAGCAGTGACTTCCTGCGTTTGTGGCCAACTATCCTTCGTGACTAGAATTCCTGATGTATTCATCGACGTGAAGGTGAAAGTGACGGCCAATAAGTTACCCGCTACTATGGCTAGCGACAGTAGCGGTGGACGCTAGCCTCCACGTGGTTTGAGACCCACAGAAATACGTGCGAACGGATTTCGTGTGTGGTCCCTTCTTGAGTGCCTTTGTTACTTTGTCCCTGGTCAGCAATCGTCTCGTTGTTAAATCTTCCAAGATTTGCATAACAAGACTGTCATTTATAAAAAATTAGAAGACAACGATTGTTAGCTTTGAGTAATTATGCATCATATTCTTTACCTCTCTCCTCCATGCATTGTGTCAAGTATTGCCTTTTCAACATCAGGAGTGACATTTTCTCCCGTGGACCGCTTGCCTCGTCTCCGGTCTAAATACTGTCCTATATAATCCGCCATCATAGAAACTGCCGCTCTTCCCATAGATCGGGCCAAGATAGGCGGGAATGCTCCGTAAGGATTTTCATTGTCCGTCAAACCGAGTTTGTCAAAGTCGACTGAAATTCATAAAAGAAATTTAGTACTCAACTAGTCTCCGTTGTTAACAAATTAGTTTAGATATCTACCCCCTCATTCATCAAAGATAATTGGACCAAGCATTATAGACTGGATACTTTTAGCTGCAACGACTGCATGAATGCTGAATCGCGTTTTTGCGACTCAGCGTTCGGTTGCAGATCGCCGATGCTAAATGTACCTATCATGAATCTGAATTGTTGTTACTTATCACAACTATTAAAAATAAAAGTTCTATATTAAAGCAATCTTTGCTAAGCTATTGAAGATATCACAATTTAATGACTGAGGGGAAATTGTTAAATAAACACCATTCTTAGAAGTATCTACTTTTGTCTCGACTTCTTCGCTAATTAATTTAACTGTTTCTCTAACACTACAATTAATTCTATATAAAACGTCATTAACTGGAACTACATGAACATCACCTTTGTTTACTCTTTTAATACGTTAACGCTATGTTTTACAATTGTTATCAATCTACATACTAGGTATCTAATTTATTACAAACATTAGTCAGTAAATTAATAAGTGTGATCTAAACTACCTCCAAATAAATACATGTTATTGTTGACAAATACCAAATAGTTGTTGAATATAAATTTGGAAAACTGATTAGGATTTTCCAAATTAAAATATTAGATAATGATAATAGGTAGGAGGTAGGTGGGGGTTATTTTGTATTACTTTCAACTACTCTGACTGCTCTATTTCAAATTCTAGTAGAACTGAAAGTACTGACTCTTAAATTCCAAATGGTATTCTAGCATCCTACCTGTAAATCATTAAAATAAAATAATTATATCGATTATAAAGCACAGAAATGATGAAAATATAAGGTTACTTAAAGTGCATACAGATACAGGTATCCACGAAATAAAATATTTACTTCGTGGGTAAATATTCGCTGACAATGTTTTTTTAATGTTTAGTTTTAACTGTTTTAGGGCTGATTTTTCCAACGCCTTTTTATCTTTATCTGAGGAATAACATTGACGTTTGACAGTTTTTGTATGGAAAAACGGACAAAAAAACGTACATTTCGTGTACGCTATTATAACTGCCAAGTCATAGGTCTCGACTTCTCGAGTTCGAACCCAAGGCACGCACCTCTCTCTTATCACTTGCTTCAAAAACGGTGAAGGAAAACATCATGAGGAAACCCAATCCAATGGAATGCCTGAGGAATATTTTTCGACGGCATGTGAAGCCAAGTCAGAGGCTCATGGGTTGCTTTAAAACTCTGACACCAGCACCCTAATTACGTAATACACGATCAATCAAAATTTGAATAGTTTTGAAACAGATTGCTAATCCATTGCTTCATATGTTCGAAAAAAAATCTGCTCAACAACGTAAATAACGCAATGAATATTGTTGAACTATCAAAATGAAAGATTAGTCGGAATCGTTTCCGAAAATGTGTTGCGTAATTAGATAGCTGGTTAGTCACAACACACGAAAAGAAGAAGAACTCAATATAAAGAATATAAAAATAGAGGGATGAAAACGTTTTAGAAAATGGCACTTACTTGTAAACGGGAAACTGACAGTCATATTAGACAAGAATCCTTTCGGTGGATGCCTTACAAATGGCATCGACAGTGACGGTGTGATCGTCATTGTAGTACCGGGTGGCAACGCCAAGCGGCCATCGTTCGTGATCCAGAGGATTCTCTTCTGCCGGGAGTGCGGTATGTTCTCTTCGGCCACGCCGTCATGGCTGTTCAGAGAGGCCATCGGCAGCAAAGCAGCTAATGCTATGCTTAGTAGTACACGGGGAACTGATGCATCCATCGCCTACCTGTGGAAATCATTAGTAGGTATTTAACTTTTACAATTTCTGAATTCAGATTTGTACTGGCTATTGGATTTTCTTTGTGATAAACTCAGTCATAACAAAAAAAGCAAGTTATCAAATTAGACAATGACAATCAGAGACGTCAAATCACAACACAAACATTGAATCATTTTATCTCGTAAACAAAAATAAATATATCTGGTTTCACGATGCTTTCAACAAAGTGCACTCATATACGTATCAGGGGTAATAATAATTATGACGTCAATGTGGAGGATGTAATAAAATCACTAGAAGCCGAACACAAGATAGATATTCGATGCTTGCCGAGATGGGAATACATAGTACAACGCTTACACGTAGCAGCCACCGTCTGCAAGCGAAAAATACAAGGTGCACGTCTGCGAAAGAAAATGATAATAGACAAGTTGTATATACAATCCACCAGACCATCTCCCTTTGAATTAACCTCCGGATTGTGTAGGACAGCAAGCAAGTGGCGTAAGATGGAAGCCGACCGGAAGGAACGAAAAATTCCTGTGGCATTGGAACTCGTTTCTGAAGTTAATATATCAATAGAACCAGAAGAACTGGCAGAAACTCTTCATCCCAACACCACAATTTCATCTGCATCTAAACAAATAATGACGACAAAACCCGAGCCTTCAAAAGTGGACGTGGAGGTACAAGTAGAGCCAGAATCACATTTACCTGCGGCTATCTGTACAAATCCTCACAAGCTAGTTTCTCCTCTCGGGTCGCAATACAGTGGAATGAGTTATAAATCCCAATTATCCGGCTCGGAGGCACCGTTGTTGGAAAGTTTAAAAGAAGAGTGGCAATATTTAAAACCCACGTCATCAGTAGTATGTATTCCGACGCCGATTATTGTGACCAACAACACTTTAGAAAAACAATTTTTTAAATTCACGGTGATAAACTGTGCAGGTGAATACATGCACATTAGATTTAAAAGTATTATAGATAAATCTAAATTTTTGACAGCAAAGATATTACCCGCTATTCCAATGCGACTATATCCTGGTCTACCTGCTATATTTAAATTAATATTTAGACTCAAAGATCAGGCAGAATTCAATTCGGGGTTATATTTCAAAGTTGGACATGATGTTTGTGACGGTACTCCTCCAGAAGCGTTGTGTATCCCAATCTACAGCGCTTTTTCAAAAAAATGTTCTGTGATAGTATCCGAAACGATAACTATGCCGCCTGTTTACCCTTGGCATATAAAAAGAAATGGAAAGTATTCAACTGCAACGGTGGAAATTTCTGGTAAGGATCCCTACTCTTATCACTTGCATATTTATAAACGACTTATTGATTTATCTAAAGAATCAAATATGAGTCTCTCTATAAATGCAAGTGGGCTGAATACTGAGAGTATCGCAGAAAGAGAAATAGACTTGGTTGAGGATACTAAGACAATAGTATCTTTGGGGAAAATCGAAAACGAATCAGAACCAATGAATATCATCGAATCAATGGATTTTATCGTCAAAAGCATTATTGAGTTCGCTTTAGACACGTTTATATTTGAATCTACTTATTTGTACTTGAAACCGTACGAAAAAGTAAAAATTCCGGTATATTTTACTAAAAATGAACGCACTGGCTATCACAATAGTTACTATGAGTTAGAATTACTGGAACCAGAAACCGAAAAATTGATGATGACAAAAACCCTTAAAGTCTTCGGAGAGGTGCTTCCGCATCCAATAAAAATACATCCTGAAATATTAGATATGTCCAACTCACCAATTACATACGGTTATATTAAAGATCATTTCGTAATCACTAACCAACACAAGCTGTATCTTGCTACTATTAAAATTAAGTTGACTACTAAAATGAAAAAAATATTTAACGTGGATCCTATGGAAACTATAGTTCCAGCATCATCAAGTGTGCAGTTTACAGTGAATTCTTATTTAAGAGAACTTTTAACAGTTACCCAACCATTCGAAGACTTAGTACATTTTACATTCAAAATTGTAGTAAGTGGCTATAAACCTGTGTTCGAAGATGTGCCACCATTATTTTACGAACTGATCGCACCGTGTGCAGTAGAATTTAAAAAGGTTTACAATGAAAAATACTTTAAAGAAGAAGAATTACTTGTTTTGGATTTGAACTAAGTAGTAATATTTCTTTCGTAAATATGTAATTAGTTTGGTGTTGTCGATGTTATTGTTAAATTAAAAATATGATATATAGAACAAACTATTGATAATTTACTCGTATTAGTTGAGTAAGCAATCTACTTTCTTCAGTCTCCTACCTCTTCCATTTCAATGAAGTTACTTTAACTCTTTCTAAAACTAGTCTACGAAACTAGTAACAATCCCGGGGAAACTGAGTAATGTTTGACAAGGATCAAACCTGTTAACGCGTCCAACTAACTAGTTGTATGTAATACAGGTCAAGTGAGTTGATTGCCTGAACCCGCATAATATCCCAGAGCAGGTCTACAGGTCGGACGACCGGTTCAATGCGACAATCGATTATAAATCTACGACAAGTTTGATGGGAACGATTGTGCTAAACACCTTTATTATGATTCGATCTCAGCGAACCTGTCAGTGATCGTAAACTTCATATTAAATCTTGCATCTTCAACTACCATTGATAAAATCGAATAAATATACTCATATTTGCTTTAATTTAGATGCTAGGGTTGTGGAAATTAATTGCTTACAGTCTGCTGCTGAAGTGCAAATGTAATTTTACAACCTTAATAAATTCTAAACATTCAAGTGTTTAATTTAAAAGAAAATCGTAAATAGTTGTTGCATTTCGCATAATTCTCTTGTTTCTTTTGGTGCTGTAGCTCACCAGAGGAACAAAATCCTTAATTAGTAGCACCTGTTAACGCAGACATCCATTAAGTGTTAAATCTTTTGCAAATAGTTTTATGTTTAACAGCTGCAAGGTTATATTGCTCATTTCCTGTTGCTGCTTCATTTGAACTAAGGCTATCAGCACTATCTATGAAGTTTTCTAATCGATCGCCTTTTTTGTGGATATTATTAACACTTTTCCTATTCATGGCACGTATGTCAATTCAGAACGTTCGAGTACTTACCGAGTCCTACGTTCAATCGAATCCATAATGTATCGAAATGTCATCAGGAATTCATTAAGCATTCAATCGATACTTTCACGTTAAAAATCGGTTCCTAATCTGATCTCGAATGTGCAAAATTTTTGTCTGATGTCTGTAGCTGCACTGATTAAAGTCATCAATCACATAATGGTCTTGTCTTCTAGCTTTGAAAGCTAGTTTTATTTTACTATTTATTTTAAACCGTATTTTTTATTGGTTTCCTTTTTATACCCGGTGGTTTTGATACCTATCTCTCTTGTATTAGTAATTTCTGTTGATTCCTTAATTTATCAGTCCGGTGCTTTTTAGGGTTCCGTACCCGTAGGGTGCCGAACGGAACCCTATCCGCTTACGCTGTCTGTCTGTCTGTCAGCACCAGCAGACAGTATTTCATGACGGCTCAAGAGGCTTAATAGTAATAGGTAGCCAGTTGAAATTTTCACAGATTGTTTATTTCTGTTGTCACTATAACAACAAATGATACAAATCAAATACTTAAAGTTAAAAATTAAATGGCGGCATTTTTTGTTTAATTGCGGTTTTTTTTTATTTGTCTGTCGTCACAAATATTTTTAAAGCGCTAAAATTTGTAAGTTTGAATGTAATCTCTGGAAGTAGGTACTGATTCGATTTCGAATGTAGTGTTATCTATATTGTACGGTGGTACGGAACCACTTCGCGTGCGAGTCGACTCGCACGTGGCCAGTATATTTATGTGTTTTGCAGTCTGTGTTACAAATTCAGTATGTTCGGTTACGATGAATTAATATTTTTTACTTCTTATATTGTTCCCAATGTCAATAACTCCTAATGACTTTGGCAAAGTAACTTATATCAAGACACCGCTATTGAGATTACACCATCTGTAATAACTTGATGAATGTGCGCAAGCTTACTGTTATGTTACGTTAGATTATATCATAATTGGCTGAGGAATGTGAGCTATTTGCTATTTAAATGAAATCATGTTTCTTTGACGCCAAAATTTTATCTGACGATTGACGTCCTTAATATGTCCAATAAGACTGTTCTGTTTTTAATTTGCAATCCAACGTTGATTGATTATGCTAAAGCAATTATAAGTACAGGTTTTGTTGACAATTTTGAAATGACTCTGTAAATTACAATCACCATTTTCGAAAAGATAACCGAAATTAATAAAGAAAATAGCGATGTGATGATTAAACAAATCGATTGTGAAGTCGTTTCGGGTAATCTACACAATACTGTATGAACCATTGTCAAGTTCCCATATAAGATTAATATGATCTTCATTACTGTTTATTACCATGGATTGAAAAATATTTTACTATCGTAATCATCTCTTTACGCTGGCGCTGGTGCATTCCGGTTGCGGTACCTACTTATTATTTTATGAATACTGATGTAAATGCTGTTTATTCTTCTTATTTTTGTTTCAATATTTACTTAAGAAACATTAACGGACCACACAAAGACAGGTTAAAACACAGGTGTATTTTCCTCATCTGTAGCATCTAGGATCTAGGTTAGGGTGACCTAAAGAATATCTAGTTCGACAACGTGCTTCAAACCTTTGCAGAGTTAAGCTCGTTGTGGTCCAAATCACCACATTTCATCTCTGGCAAATGTGTTATTGTTTTAACTCGTGGACCGTTTTATAGCACCGGCATGACTTATAATATATGGCCCGACCTTATTTAGTGTCGCTGTGGTTTGGCATCACTACATATTATTATGAACTGATGACCCACTTCAGATATGATGATTCGATGGGAATATTACAATGCAATGTTTTTGTACGACCTTTACCTTTACATTGAAATAGTTGCAGCTTCATGGTCTTGTTCATCTACATTCGACTTCATTATTCAGTATTCGCATCCGCTCCAGGGCTATCGTATCTTTTATCTCATTATTTTAATTTTATGAATATTTCTCCTATTTACAATTTTGTTGTTGAATTGAAACTGCATCGTGAAGATCATTTAATACAAGCTTCGGGTTAACAAACTTAATTCTTTACAGTCTATGTTCATAGATGAAGTTGAATGAACTGTTATTATTTCTAGTAACACGCTGTCTAGGCACACGTCATTTTCAAATTAGATTATAAAAAATTGCAGTAAAAAATCTTAACTAGGTCTATTTTGCACACCTAATTATATCTGAATTTTTGAAGACATAAATAATTCATATTTCTAGTGGCTTGTTAGACACAGTGCGTAAAGCTAATATAGATTAAATTGGTCTATTAATACAGTTATAAGTCGTTAATATTCATTAATTCACGGTACGTGCAATAAAACACTTGCAGCCAGTGATGTGTTAATTAATCAGCACCGAATTGATGAATGAGTTGAAAACAGTGATAGATTACAATTATAAACCAGGACGATTCTAAGAGCGCACTAGCCGTGACACTTGAAACAGGAATTAATTGAGGTCGCATTTAAATCACTAGTATGTGATAAAACCTATGTACAAGCCTAGGTGATAATTGAGAAGTAATTCTGTAACGGTCATATTTAAATTAAACTCACCTCAATATCACAACTGTTTCGAAGATAAACGTTCATCGACGCACCACACGATGTATTGTTTGTTGTCCTTGCAGAATTATCGTTCACTATCAATCACACTGTACAAATAAATGTCCTTGTCCCGCGATCATCGCAGGATGTATTGGCTGATAGCAGGTCAACTGCGCAGGCGTCGCTCTTGCTATGTCGCTGCCAAAATTTCGCTAACTTTCGGGCACGGTCGCGCATAACAAACACTCTTCCACGAAAATGCGTCCTCCTTCGATATAATCCGCGACGAATTTCTTTTTGGTATCGACAGCTGAAGTAATGTTGGTGCGTCACGTTCGTCCTCAAGTCCTGGGACGTCTGTAATTTCTTCGAGTGCCGCAATATCGACGACGACTTTGTATTCACATGTCGCCGAAACTCTCTTCGCTAATTGTGATGCACGGCGCGTCCCCCGCTTTCCGCATTGTCAAACAATGGAGCGTAGCACCCCGGGGTGACAGGTGGGTCTTCATCGTTTATGGCTGGCCCGTCATAAGGTCGGTTGTTTAGTGGCGATGTGTTTAGTAATGAGAGTCAGTTAAGTATCTGGTTGCGAGCGCTGGCGCGGCGATACCGGTACGGAATGGAGGCTCGGGCGGGTGTAATCGTTCGACGTCGCCTCGCTAGTTGGCCACTGGGTTAGCGGTGTTCCTTTTCCTGCTTCGTTTCTTAATAGGTAGCACACATTGTAAGTGAATCTGATGCCAACCAGCCCTTAGCACGCGCGTGAAGGCCGCGTTCATTGATTTATTTTAGGAAACCATAGAGACAAAATTCTAATTTATTCAATTTATAATTCATTTATCTGTACATCTAGCTAGAGCATCATCATCGTCATCGTCTTCTGTAGACGTTGGTATCTAAATAATATTAGTAATATTAGGTACACACAAAGCATATTATTATCGTAATATTATATTACGATAATAATATGCTTTGTTTGTACCTATATTCCTGAATTATCGGCTGAGCAGCCTCCGAATTACGCAATGCACGATCAATTTTAAATTGAAACCAATTGAAAAAGATTGCCAGTCCATTGCTTCATACGTTCGACAAAAAAATCTACTCAATTTTTGTGTCGAACTTATGAAGCAATGGACTGGCAATCTTTTTCAATTGGTTTCAATTTAAAATTGAAAATGCATTACGTAATTAGGGTGCTGGTCTACTTCTTCAAAAGACTTCTAAATTAAACGAGTCTTTCATTCGGGATTTTCAAAGATTGATTGTATTATTGCCTAGTCATATTCATACTGCACCGTCTGTTACATTATTATCAATTATGATCATAACACTATCAATATAATCTTTATCAGGATTAGAAAATACACTGGGTAGGTAAATCTTTATTTGTTTAAGTAGCTACGTAATCAGGTATTTAATTTTGTTACACATTCTTGGTACCTATAATAAAATACCTTTATCTAGTTATCTATTACAAAGTGGATACCAATAGGCCATATTCGAAATACTTAGCAAGTCACGCTGTATATGCATTTTCCGATGACAATCGCCAAAAGCACGGGGTTTATGATATCGTCAATCACTAGGTCGAAGAAGAGGGACGCATGAAACCAGAAAGTATGATAAAAAGGAAAAGAGACCGATACCCAGCAAGCGATAACGGGCCAAAATGATGATAAAGATAGTGAAAACGCTCATAACATTGCTCTCGTTAAAATCTTCGTCGTTTATACCATATACCATAATCAGCCTATTAATGTTCCCACTGTTGGGACACAGGCCTCCTCTCTGTGAGAGGGAGTGGGCCATAATCTATCACGCGGGCCCAGTGCGGGTTGGTAAATGTCACATGTCTTTGAATTTTTAGTTCTAAGACATGCCGGTTTCCTCACGATTTTTTCCTTCCCCGTTTTGAGAGCAGCGGTGTTATTTACACAAAGTAAAGCGCCTGCTTGGGTTCGAACCCACAACCTACAACTCGTAAGTCGGGGCCGTTACCACTGGGCCACCACTGCTCCTCAAAGTCTCTGTCGTTTATAAAAAACCATATAATTATCATGACTACCTCGTTGGTCTTGTGGTCGCAAGCGCTACTGTTGAGCATGAAGTCCTGGGTTCGATTCCCAGGTCGTGAATTCCTCAGTAGCAGCCCAGAGTCTAGTTTGTGCCCGGCTGATGGCAATAGGCTCATCCCCTATTACATGGGACTTAAACATAACTGGCGAAATGTTGGAGTACTATAGGTAACCCTTCGGGGAAAATAAGGGGTGACGTTATGTATGTTATAATTATCAAGAGTCACTTACTTCACTTACGAAGCCAAGATCTATCCTGTAAGCGCTTTCTGGCCTAGTCCCATAAGACTCAACGATGGATTCGCCAACATCATCAAAAATATGAAACGAATCATACCTACATACGATGTAAATGGACAACAAACATCTGATTTCCCAAGGGTTGCAGAGGTCACAACAGTAACTGACCCGGATAAAGGACATGCGAGATTAATGAAGCCATGATAATTTTAAAAGCAAAATATACCTATCCTTTGTGTGCCAGAAATGTTGGGATGAAGGAGATAGCTGGTAGAAAGAGGAAATCATTTACATTGAAGTAGCAAAATCATATTCAGACAAGATCAATCGAAATAAACCTCAAAAGTTTTTATAATACTTACATATTATTATCTTTCCTCAAATGAGAACTTAATCTTATCGGCACTGTTACTGCTAATGGCCCAAAGAATACGTTCCTAATCAAACTAGTTTCCGATTACACACAAAAAAACAACAATGATAGCATAAACAAAGAAAATAATAGACCTGTGTGTACAAGCTAATTAGTATACATAATCAAAGTGTTGTCGACATAATATTGTACTACAGAATCGGGCCGGAACATATCGTGCAGAGGGCCAATTATGTAAATTGCATAAACTTGCACAATTATGATTTTAGGCCGCAACTCCTATGTGGACCGCACCTCATTTATCAGAGACATGCTATGGTGAAGACATAGGGTGAAGAACAATGGAACGAGATGTTCTTCGACAACTACTAAACAATTTTTGTTTGTATTAGGAGTAGTACATCTAACCACATTTGTATGGGTAAAACGTAGGCTAGGCAAAATTACCCTCACTGTTGTGTTGTTGCGTCAAGAAAAGCATACGTCGTGTATTACAAAAAATGTACGCATTTAAAATCCGATTAAATAATTCTCATCATTTCTATCGGATCGTTTTTTGTTTGTCAGTATGATATTAATAGCGATGTCTTCGTCATATGCTCTAATCAAAGTATTAAGATAATCAAGTAAATCAATAATTTTGTTTTTATTATGTCTTTCGTTACAATGTCAATGTCCAATGTCATGTTCTAGCAATTAAGTCTAAAATTAGTTGCAATAAACCACACCATGTATCATGCATTGTTATTAGATTCAATGTCGTTAATGTACACAAATGTAAGTAGAAACTCGAGTTTTCGCACCCTGTATATAAATAATGTATTTTACAGCTTCATTGTCATGGTAATTAATTTGGCCCGCATTCTGGTCCGGGGTGAAACTCGGAAAGCTGAATTTGTATGCACATGACCAGGGCGCGTTGTTCATGACCTAGATTTCTCAGGAAGTATCTTTCATGAAATACGAGCATTTTAATAACAACGAGGTAAAGATCCCGTAGTAATAGCCAAATAGCTCAATATTGTGTGCGTTGTATTGTCTTGTCAGACAATCGGTGCCAGGCAATTGCGTATTTCGTATACACGATGTAGAGGTATTGTTTGGATATAGACCTCGGCCACGACTGAAGACAGTTTCACTGTTTTCTTAACATAATTCAATTAAAAATGAGAGAGCTGTAGAAAGACATGTCAATAGAGATATAGCTTTGACAGTTCGGATAAAAAAAAATTGTTTATGCTCGTTTCTCACCACCATTCTCGTCGTTATTAGTTGAACGAAGTAACATTTTCATTTATTAGACTTTTCTAAAAATAAATTAACTATTAACTTAACTATCTGTTTATGCGACATAATTATAGGGTTGTAAAAACACCCATCACATAGTATCTACGCATTCTACCGACAGATTTGATAACTGACATAAAGTTGCGATTTAGACCAAACCTCCACCCTGTATAACAACTTATTTCTCAATAGAAACCACGTTGCGCTTACGCCTGAAGTCCTTTTCCTTATGAAGTCAAGTCCGTAAGTCACAACTCACAGGTCATCAACATGCTGTTAGCAAATAAGCTTTGTTTTGAATTCAGCTCATGACCAAAGGGAAAAGAGACTGATCACAATGTTTTTTTAAAAGATACTCGGCAATGACATAAGGCGCCAGCGCAGGCATTGTAAAGCCAAAGGCTAGAATTATTTAGCATATACGATTAGGCATGAATGATTTATGTGGGTAAGTTTAGAAGCGTAAGAAATTGTTTTGTTAGAAGATTAATTTATGCCAGGATAAAATAGCTATGTGAAGTCAGGGAAACTAATTGTAAGCCGGCCTATAGGTAGCTATTTTATACAACTGTCAAATAATGACAGTTGTGATTTGAATGCAAGGCCTTTTTAAGAGCGTTTATACAGAAACTGGGCAACGTCGCAAATAGCTGTCAATATTTCGCTGTTTTGATTAATTTGGCGATATTACTGTATGGAAATAAGAAATATGGCTAACTAGTGAACTAAAATATTGATCATGAAATGCAATAATTAGTATCGTAACACCGAATATTTAGTTTTAGATATAAAAAAAAGTATTTAGAAAATTTCCAAATGCCTTTTTTACACCTAAACGCTTACAACATCTAATTCAGTGTTATAATTGCAATTCACCGCCATATTTCTTATTTCCATACAGTAATATCGCGAAATTAATCAAAAAGGGAAATATTTGCGACGTTGCAAACTTTTAGGATAAACGTTCTTACGTTACTAGTCAATTTGTTCAAAAAGTAATATACCCGACTTTATAAATAGTCCTGAAACTCGTAGAAGAGAAAACAATGATGTCCAAGAATGGTTGAAGCAGCTCAGCAAGCAGACCTGCAGGTTTTGTTATGGAAACAAAGCTTTGTCAAGCAAAACTGTCTTGGACAGGACATTTGAATAAGGAAAACGCACATATTTTAGAACATTCTATTTTATATATTTTTGTCTATTAAAATATATTCTAATACAGTCTTATCACGTATGTCCAAGCATCTGGGAAGATGAAACTAAAAGATCTGGTGGACCGCCAATTTGAAGACAATATACGTCATTTATGTTACCTACTACGAGTGTGGTATGAAAACACCTGCCTACTTATTTCCTGTTCAGATGTAGTCACACAAGGACTTTCTAGATATACCTACCTACCCACTTAAAAATTAATGTGGTCTTACGGTTCATTTAAGTGCTACTTGTGAACATCTTCGTGCGCTTCTCCGGTATTTTTATTTTTATAAAAAACTTTCCTTGGATTTTTCTTGGTAGGAAAATATTTTGGTAAAATATCGAAGATCTTTATCAGAAACTGGGTCAGTACCTACATGCCTTATGTCATTAATTTACGCCTTAAGGAAAAACTAAAACAAAAAAAAAAGTAGGTAATAACGATGTTATTCAATTTTATCTTTGAATTTGCATTAATTATAAATTTATAATAATATCTTCATGAATCATGATTCCAGTTGACTATTTCTGCAATTTCCTTAAGTGTTTGTTTGGTTTAGGGGTTTGCCCTTTGCTAAATTTTCTTCTACTTTTCTCTACTTACTTTACTCATTGATAAAACACTTTATGTACGCAGAGTGCAGAGATGTCTTATTGAAAGAACCTTATTGGCCTACACTGTCCTCCCATACCTATTAACACTGTAATTTGAAAACATTGTAAAAGCCATTTATTTTTGAAATAGAAACCGTGTAGTTTCCTGACGGCTCTTCTCCATTCTTCTAATCTTCCTGGAAGAAAAGCATTAGGTACTTAATGAAAATGAACAACTTTTGTTATGGTGCCAACTCTATGGAAATATAGGCACCTATTATTTGCAGAAAATATATCACCGTCTGAAATAATGCCAATGAATTTTAATTTAATTTTTTCATGAATTTAATATTGGCTGTTCGGTTTTAATCATTTAAGTTCCATTTGACTATTTAAGAAATTGTTTTGTTAACAAATAACAGCGATAAAACCGTGTTTTAATTAATTATTCATCGTTATTTGTCGATGTAAAAATGTTATGCGAGTTCCTATAATGTGCAAGGATATTTAATTTTAAAGATAATTTATGGAACGATTAGTCATTTGACATTTACCCCCATAATACCCATTTATACTAATATTATAAATGAGAAAGCAATTCTGTCTGCCTGTCTGTTATCTTTCACTTCTAACAGCTGAACAGATTTCGATGAAATTAGGCACACAGTAGAGTTATAGGATACTTTTTATTCCGGGAGTACTTTCCTATAAACTAAAAACCTAAAAACTATGTTATGGTACAAAACACGCACTGGAACGCAGCGTATATCGCTATTATATAGACTATAGAGAAACGATCGTAGGAGTAATTGGCAGAATGGCTGCGCAAACGCAAAGTCGCTCACCCTGATCTGTCGGTTGGGCTTTGCATACATAACACGGTTAAGCACATCCCTAATATTTACTGTTTATTAATTTTTTATGCATATGCTGTGCAACTGGAGAGGCCTACGTCCAGCAGGAACTGCTTTAAGGTGATGATGATTAATCTGCTTAGCTTGCTTTTTCCCAACTATCTTGGGGTCGGCTTCCAGTCTAACCGGTTGCAGCTGAGTACCAGTATTTTACATGGAGTGACTGCCTATCTGACCTCCACAGACCACAACCCAGTAACTGGGTAATACGATACCCCTTGGTAAGACTGGTGTCAGACTTTCAGGCTTCTGACGACTCGTAACGACTGTCAAAGATCAACGAATGGCAGCCGGGACCAACGGCTTAGCGTGCTTTCCGAGGCACGGAGGAGTCTCGGTATTTAAAGATGGTCACCCATCCACTGACCAACCCCGGCAAGCGTGGCTTAACCTGATGGATCGACCCGTGGGGCTTGTTATTACTTAGCCACGAGGTCCTCAAGGTGATATTGATGATGTGCTTTGACCATTCTGATGGTAATTTAAAGCTGTCTAAGCTTCAAATATTACTTTTAACGCAGAATTTAATTTAGTGGTGCAAAATTGGTTAACCCTGAGTCCTGACAGAAACTGCTTCTTCACAAAACTTGCCCCTATTATTAACCAGGTACTGCGACTCGTTCAAGTTAGCAAAAAAATTATGAACCGGTCGCCAGCGGGATTACAATAACGACAGCAGATTAACACAATAATAAAATAGAAAAACATTGCGTACGCGAATAAAGAATACCAGACTGGTTTGCAGATGTGACCAAATTCGGCAAGGAGCCTCGGGCCAGCATTTACTTCACCTGTTTTCACCGTTATAATGCATCGGCCTCCCCCTAAAATATATGGCAACCTAAAAGCCCACATTTATTTTGATAACTTTCTCAAAATTGCTATACGT
Source organism: Conistra vaccinii (assembly GCA_948150665.1). Lineage (NCBI taxonomy): Eukaryota > Metazoa > Arthropoda > Insecta > Lepidoptera > Noctuidae > Conistra > Conistra vaccinii. The sequence continues at coordinate 11,057,503 of OX411327.1, read as the reverse complement.
AAAGTACAATAACGTTGAAGAGGATCAATGGAATTTATGTTCCGTTTTATTACAAGACAAAAAGAAACCTTACGTCCTACACTGGTTTCGATTTCGCTCGGAAATTCTTTCGCAGGACTTCGCTGTTTTTATTTTAAAGCGTGATATGGGGAAACATAAATACGTTTTCAGAAATAATCAGTGCTATCTTATCTAATGAGTCGATATATCTTAATCGAATTTAAATCTTAAACAGTGGAGATAGCAATTTAATTACTGGGATTGGTACCTTTCTGATAATGATTGATAAAATTATCGGAATCAAGACTTTAGTGTATTATTGAATGTTGAAGTGTGAAGTGTACTCAGTAAAATGTCAGAAAAAGTTAAAAGGCCACCGTTTTTCACCCTGAAACGTTGGCAGAGTACGAAGGAGAATCGGAACTATCCGTTAACCCCCACGCCGACCACGCCAACCACACAGCCTCAGGATAACCCTCACCTGTTCAGGTCACATACTCCGCCAGTCGTATCGAGGACAGTCAATTTCAATCTAGAGCCAAAGCCTAGAAAGTGAGTACTACTTATATCGTAGACATTTAATTATATGCATTGATCTTATTAGGTACGTCTTGTTCTAAGTAGATAGTTTAGCTAAGTGGAATGTCGTTCTGTTGTCCTAGCCAATAAGTGGGTAGAGATTCTACGAAACACTGAAATGAAATGCTAGATGAATCACAATTGGTAATTTCATTACAATACGAGCGTTTATTTTGAAAGTGGGCACATCGCAAAAGATGTCAAATATTTCGCTGCTATGATTAATTTGGCAATATTACTATATCGAAATAAGAAATGTGGCTAACTAGCGAACTAGAATATTGATTATCATCATCACCATCATCAGCCTATTAATGTTCCCACTGCTGGGACACAGGCCTCCTCTCGGTGAGAGGGAGTGGGCCGTAATCCACCACGCGGGCCCAGTGCGGGTTGGTAGATGTCACATGTCTTCGAATTTTTGGTTCTAAGACATGCCGGTTTCCTCACGATGTTTTCCTTCACCGTTTTTGAGAGCAGTGGTGATGAAATTATTTACACAAAGTAAAGCGCCTGCTTGGGTTCGAACCCACGACCTACAACTCGTAAGTCGGGGCCGGTTCCACTAGGCCACCACTGCTCTCTAATATCTTGATTATGTAATGCAATAATTAATATCGTAACACCATATATTTAGTTTCAGATATAAAAAAAGTATTTGGATACTTTCCAAATGCCCTTTTTTACACCTAAAACGGGTACAATGTGAAATTCAATGTTATAACTGCAATTCATTATTATTATAGTTCGCTAGTTAGCCACATTTCTTATTTCCATACAATAATATTGCAAACTAATCAAAACAGGTGAATTTTTAACAGCTATTTGCGACGTTGCCAACTTTTAGGATAAACACTCATTCTAAGGTTCGCTAGTTAGCCACATTTCTTATTTCCATACAATAATATTGCAAACTAATAAAAACAGGTGAATTTTTAACAGCTATTTGCGACGTTGCCAACTTTTAGGATAAACACTCAGATTATTATGATATAAAAATCAAAAGGTAGAGCGACACGATGTCGAAAATTGAAGTGCCACACATACAGACTTTTTATTAACTCGAAAGCCAATAAAACCGACTCAATAAAATTATTAAGTCCAATCGTTTCATTTACCCTTGTGTTTACGTTTATCGTGCAAAAATAATGCAATCCAATCATCGCACACAGAGGATCAGCTGGCGGCATCAAAGAACTAATACAATGCTCACTGTGTCTGGAAGTGCTGCACAACCCAAAGATGTTACCGTGTCAACACACTTTCTGCACAGCCTGCCTGTCTGTCTACATCGCCGGTAACTAATTACAGTAATTACACACCTTATTGGAAAACATGTATGACAAATAATGTGACAGGTGATAATCTTTTCCGTTTTCAGATTTAATCATATTCGATTGCCCAATATGTAGGACGAGGGTTCAAGTGCTTGGCCCCAACTTCGTGGAGAATCTGCCGTCCAATTTGTACATAGATTCACTGCTACAGTTGGTAGGCGTTCAAAATGGGAATGGGCAGGTTTCAAAGAATCCAGGGACGCCACCGATCACCCCGCCAGTCACAACTCCTACGCAGAACGTTGATTTATTCGCGGCCGGAACTCGATGCGTGCACTGTAAGAGCGTTTGTGATAATTTTGATATCACACAATGCGGTCATTGCAAATTGGTAAATAAAAATATCCAATATTTCTTTCTTTTTGCCTTTTGTTATTATTTACTGACATAGAAATGTCTTTTAGAAATTCTGCCGCGTATGTTGGTCACAGCATTTGGAAGATATGCGGATCCAGCTTAAATCTATTGTTAAACAACTGGACACGGCCGCCAGTCATCTTGAACACAAAATTGAACATTATAAGGTACGTGACTTGAATGTTGTGTTCAACAAACATCCTTTGTCGAGATTTCGCGAAATGAGGATAATATGACGAAAACATCACATGGCCACAGCAATTCTTACCAATCTTGATTCCTCAAATGGGTTATGTCCAAAGTGCCTTCCTACATAATAAATAATAATATTATCAGAAATCACATTATACATAATGCTTCGACGGAAAAGCTGAAGCTGAAATAACATTGTTTTTAGATCCATTTGGCTTATCGCCGATTCACTGGAAAAGGAGTGAAACTACTGATGATATCCTTATAACGTTTTTCTCTGATAGGTACCTACCTCAATCATTTTCTCGCAGCTAATGCAAGTTTTCCTTGCTCTTTTCCCAGGATCGTTGCGACCGTATAGCTGAACAAATAAAAATAGCAGGAGACGAGAAAATAGCAACTATCTTCCAGGCCAAGGACAAAATGCTGATGGAAGCAGCTAATTTGCAGAAGTCATCAGAAATGTCTGCATTAGCACTTCAGACTTCGTTGGAAGAAGCTAAGTCGGTAGCGAACAGAGCTATGGAATCGAGTAGTTCTGAGAATGCCAACGACAGGGTGAGTTTAATTTGGAATAAAAGAAAATGATGGTGATGACCTTAGTTAGATAGATATCTTAATAGTATACAGGGGCGGATCCAGGATTTCATTTTGGGGGGGGCCATTCTGACAAGGTTCGGAGCTGGGGTTAAAATCACAAAAACAAAAAAAGACGTTTTCTGCATTTTTTTAAATTCAACCCAAGAGTTTTACCTACTTATCTTCATTTACGAGGAAGGTTACTTGCTAGTGATCCTAAGTATGTGCATGCCACGGATTCATTTCCTCGGACCTCTTTCTGATTTCAAAGAAATACTAATAATTGTTTTTTTTTTTCAACTGCATTTGTAGTTTTGTTTGTGGAAAATCATAAAAAAAAATATGCTACCATCTCAGATATACCTAATTCAAATTGGTGAAGAGCATCAAATTATTATCAATTTCAATAAATAAAGTCCTGTTTCTCTCTTCCCGCCACTTTGCAATCAAGTCCAAAATAGGGAAGGTCACTTATTCATACAGGAATAGAAGTAAATTTATCGACTTATCAGATTTATGTTGAAAAGAGAATGTAGGATGCAGGAGCGAGCGAAGCGAGCTCGAAAATTTTAGCACCCCGCCTGGAATAGATTAGACTCTCTCAGACAATGCTGAAGTTGCTGGAAGTCATTCAAAACAAAATCATAGTCGATCGTACTCTTACTGCTTTTGTAGATTTTAAAGTACTTAGGTACACTTATCTTTGACCATACATACAGAAATATAAGTAACGAACGGGAATACACGAATTGATCGACTTATCAAATTCATGCAAAAAATTGAGATAATTAAAAGAATTATGAAAATTTTAGCACCCCGCCTGGAATAGATTAGACTCTCTCAGACAATGCTGAAGTTGCTGGAAGTCATTCAAAACAAAATCATAGTCGATCGTACTCTTACTGCTTTTGTAGATTTTAAAGTACTTAGGTACACTTATCTTTGACCATACATACAGAAATATAAGTAACGAACGGGAATACACGAATTGATCGACTTATCAAATTCATGCAAAAAATTGAGATAATTAAAAGAATTATGAAAATTTTAGCACCCCACATGGAATACGTTAGACGTAGACTCTCTCAGAGAATACTGAAGTCAATCAAAACAAAGTCATAGTCGATAAAAATACCAATATTTGAGCGTACTCTTACTGCTTTTGTAGATTATAAAGTACGCCTTTGCGAAATAGGTTACAATTATATGTATTAGAGTACGGAGGTACCCTAGGCGGGGTCGGTTGGCCCCCCTGCCTACGGCCCTGATACACCTGTTGTAAAGAATATATTTCTGATTCCTGGGGGCCAAGTCTACTAATTTACAAACGTCACAATGGTCTCACGATGGAGTTTTTGACAGATTTTGTATGGCAAATCTGTCAAAAACTAGCAATCGAGAGACCTTTTTAATTAGTAGACTTGGCCCCAGATATACCTACCTATGAGTACCTATGCTGTGTAAAAGTAAGTGCACCTGAATTAAATCGAAAGTATAGAATTCCTCGGTAGTTTGGGGGGGGGCCATGGCCCCCATGGCCCCCCCTGTATCCGCCAATGATAGTATACCTAGATAGAAGAAGCGCGAAATGGAAGGTTTGGGCAAAGGCCGTTCTCCATAAACATAACAGTTCATTCCCAGTCGCTCCCGCGGGGATTGCCACCGGAGTCATAATGGGAATAAAAATTCCCAGTCGCCACGGGCGGTGACTGGGAAATCATTGCTCCCCATTTCAGTTTCATTAAAAAAAGACAAAGTGTATTAAAGCACTTAGTCTTTTTTTAGAGATTAGAGGCAGGTTTAGGATAAGTTCCCTCATCCTTTTATTATCTGCGATGGAGAAAACAATGTACAGCGAAAATGAAGTGGGGGCAATGACTTCCCAGTCACCGCCGGTGGCGACTGGGAATTTTTATTCCCATTTGCCGCCGGTGGCAATCCCCGCGGGGGCGACTGGGAATAAACGTACCTACATAAAAAATGAGCTACCCTAGGGAAGCTACATACAAATATCGTTTGAACATATCCCTATTGGTGAAAACTAATGTACATATAACATTCTTATATAGGAATAGGAAGTATTTATGTTGATTACCTTGTTCTAATCAAAAATCCACTAAAGGAATAGGAACTTTAATTAACTGCCATAACGTTAAAGGCTTAATGGTGTAAACGGTACTCGGACGATTAATAACATTTGTGACCATACGGTCACGTCGCTACTTCTACCCTGGTAGATAAAGAAGTAAAATTATGTGAATGTGACCAGCGCTGGACCATTCGTTGTGGCAATCTCTAGGTTACTTCTATGTCCAGCAATGGACGTATTTTCGGCTGCGATGATGACAAAATAATAATTTATATTAATAATAGTCCTCCAGACCGAATTTCGGCCACGGCGACCAATCTCAACGGAGACTAGCCTTTGGCGCGGGAGATATTATACCTAGTGCACAAGTGTGTGCGCAAACACAAGTGCACTCTCTCTTCCCTCACTCTCATAGTCCGATGGGACAGCAATCCGACATGCCCGGAGAGAGATCAGGCGTAGTACCAACGGCTTAACGTGCGCACCGAGGCACGGGGGTTTCACACACCGCCAACATCCAAACTCCGGGCTGTTACTAAGAAATTCCTGATGGAAAAACCCAATAACACTTTGTCCGATCCCTGAATCAAACTCAGGAGCAGGACCCCTCGCTCAGCAGTCGCGCTTGCGACCACGAGACCAACGGAGCAGTCAAACAATTAATATTTATAATTAATTAATTTATATTAATCTACTAATGAAAAGTACGTACCCGTGCCAATTTATCTATGCATAATAAAAACAAAGTCTCTTTTCGCTTTTGTCTGTCTATCCGCGTTTTTCTGCTAAACCACGCAATAGATTTTGATGAGGTTCACCACGTTATAGAATTTATTTCGGAAGGTTTATGTGTAGGTATAATAAATGAATATTAAAGTTACGTTTACCTAAGAAGTCTCGATGGTTTTTCTAGTCGTAAAAACTGTGTGAAGCAGGAGCGGGTCGCTAGTCCTACTAATATTATAAATGCGAAAGATTGTATCTTTAATGTTACTATTCACGCAATAACGGCTTGGTTGAAATTTACCACACAGAGAGTTTACAACCTGGATTAACATATAGGATACTTTTTATCCCAGTAGTACGTTCCCGTGGGATAAATATCCGACCTCCACATGGGCGAAGCCGCGGGCGAAAGTTAGTAGGTACTTAATAAATTACAGTCGTTCCTCTGATTTGAAATAATACCTTATCTTGATAATTAAATCACAACAAATTACTTCATTTGACTGATTAAAATGTTAATTTAAATGGCAGCGTCAAGTACTGCGATAAAATATTTATCAAATTGTTACAAGACCTTTGATATTTTAGGGATATTACGTTTTAGGGAACAACTTATATTTAAACACACTCAATTATTTATAGATTGCCTGATAACACTTTAACAAATGTCGTGTTAAAATGTTTTTGAGGCCGTTATTTTTTATCAGCTAGGTCGTTTTAAAATAATCTTGGTAGGGAATTCCTTCTTGGTTAGGTATTCTAAGCGGAATGAGGAGGACCGAGAATCAGAGAGCCAACATAGCAATGCAATACAATGCTTGTACAGTCCCTAATATTTCCCATAATTGACTAAGGTGATGTGTGTTACTATGACCTGAATGCAGATCTCCTCAATAAACTAGACCGCCTTCTTAATAACTGCATTCGATGCGTACGAGTATTTAATATTCGTAAGTATGACCACGTATCCGCACAACGATTGCTTTTAAAATGGTTACCCATTCGTCAGCGCAGAGAGTTGAGGGCTCTGTCTATGTTATTTACTATACTCGACAAACCAGCTTCTCCTTCTTACCTGACTTCCCATGTTCAATACTTATGCTCTGCCCATGACAAAAATCTTCGTTCTACCAACAATCGTCTTCTACGATGTCCTTCTCACCGCTCTGGTTTCATTCGCTCTTCTTTCTTCGTCCAGGCTGTCTTTCTTTGGAATGCGCTCCCCCTGAACATCAGGACGGCAACCAGTCGGTAGTCTTTTAAAGTGACGGCGCGTGAGCATATACGTAAGAAGTTGGCTGAAACATCCCAGCGGTGACTTGCTGGTTTCGTTTTCTCCTCTACTGATCGTTATTTCTCCTCTACCGATCGTTATTTCTCCTGACAAAGTTTATTCTGTTATTATGTATGTATGTATTTATTCTTGTATTTTTTTTGTTATTTTCGTGTTATCAATCCCTTATGTTGCACCTGACATGTTTTGTCTCTGCATCACCCTAAGGTTGACTGGTAGAAAATGCCTCTGGCATTAAGTCCACCTTTGTACGGTATATTTTTACTTGTGCATAAAGTTTTAATAAAATAAATAAAACATAGCTCACATTATAAGCAAGCTGAAGTGGCAATAGGCTGGCCATATTAGCCGTAGAACCAATGAGTCCCATGACCATCGGGGTAAACGTAATCATGAGTTGAGACCACTAATCGGCAAACATAGTGGTATGGGAAGGCCAAAGGCTAGGTAGAACGATGATGTTCGCAGGGTTGCTGATAGCAGCCGAATGAGAGGTAAACATATGCTTAGGATTGGAGAGGCAGTGGACTGATAAAAGGGTAACACTGAAAGTTTTTAGAACTGGATGGTTAGAAACTTTCATATATCTATGGTTAGAAACATAGAAATATATTCATATATCTATGGTTAGAAACATAAACATATCCAATGTTTTTTTTTTTAATTTCAAATTTCGAATTCTTTGGAAATTTGATGATGTCTATTGAACTCATCTATCATTTATTCCTATAAATTGGCGGCAATTTGAAAAACGCGAGAAAATTTTCACTCTATGCTTTATTACGACAGTCAACAACAACGTCATGATAGGCTTCGATAAGCCTTTCATGGTGAAGCCCCTTCACGTGCCACTGTTTACAACTGGTTCAATGAAATTAAACGTGGTCGTAGGAATCTTACTGATGACCTGCGTGAGGGACGTCCTGCAAAGGCGACAACTGACGATAACATCATTACTGTGCGGCGCATGATAGAGGCTGATAAGAGACCTACCAACAGATTAGGGCAAGCTTAGGCATTAATATGAGTCAGGTGCAAAAAAACCTCACATGAGCATTTAAGCGTCAGGAAGCTATGTACTAGATAGATGGATTCCCCATAATTTGACCGAAAACCAAAAACGCCCTGAAATGTTTGGTCAGTAACTCAGTGGTTCTATCGAAGGCGACGTTGCTTAGAAAGGAATGGAGAATATATCGAAAAATAGTAAAGGTATTAGCAACTTAATGGTTCATTCAGTTATTTATTTTCTAAGAACTTTCAGTGTGTCCCACGAATAGGCTAGTGATGATTCATCAGTATAAGAACGATAGTAACCATTTTGAAATCCTTTCATCCCCAGGTGGCGACCTTTATAAATCTCCATCAAAACGCAGTATCCCTGCTATCAGAGGTGTCAAAATGGGATACTGAACGTTTTGTCTTTGACAAAGAGAACTTCACGTTAGAGATGGACTCAGAAGCACCTTTGGAATCAGAGTCTGATGATCCAGTCATAGAGAATGGTAAACTAAATGACCCGTTAGAGAGTGAAGAAAGTCTGGTTCTACATTATAGGTGAGTAGAAAATGTTCTACTTATTTGTCAATTTTAGAGGTAAGTTATGTATGGAATTCTTTCTGCAGCAGTGTGATGCTGTAACTCTTTAATTATTCTGAAGAAAATTGCCCTTTTGAAACCTACTATAATTCGACAAAAGTATGACAGCTACCGGACCTACGACATATTAGGCCACTTTAAACCGATGAGCCGAGAGACCCAAATGACGTTAAGGCAGTGCGAAGTTAGCTGACTGGTTAGACAAAAACGAACAAGGTTGCTGGCTAGAACTTAGGACCTAATGCATTATAATATGTTACTCTACTTCTACTGGTATCTTAACAAGGTCCTGTCGTAATTAGAAAGCTATAACTAAAACCCAAACATGTCCGCTGCACTCGGACCTTCCGACAAGAATAGGTCCGGATGCGACTTGATGAAAACGAAACCACTTAGCAGCTGATTGATAGTCGAAGAGTGTATAGTTGCCTTGAATGCTGCTCGGTAAGCAATCCCTCATATGAATAAAACAGCTGTACTTGCCTTTGCGGTACCGATGGAATGATGGGTGGTCTTAATCGAAGGCTCAATGGGCATTAAAAAACCCTTTACGAGTGGCAACACTTGATACTGATTTCCGGCTTACACTGGTCAGTCAGCCCCGCTAGTCCAGCTACTACCTTGCTGACTGATATTGCAAATATTTTATCAAATAAATTCATCAATGTGATAATTTACTTGTTTTAATATAACCGTGTTTTTTATAAAATGTTTCCGATTAGCATCTATATCCGACTTATATATATATTGACTAATTTATTTATTGGTCATCGATTACGGCGACCCCCGCCTTTTTTCCAGCTCTACCTATAATATTAAACATAGATAAGAAGGTACTTATTCAAATCTTAATGATGTCAATGCAATATACGTACAAAAAACAAACAAAGGCATTTCAATTAGTAGGTAGGTAGGTACCGGAAAAGAAAAACAATTTCTGGGCAAGATTCTCCATTCCCCATCTTGGGTCAAAAAGAGGTGGCGAGACCACTGGGACGAATACCAACGGATGGTTCGGGATGACGCGAGAAAAGAGTACCTACCTGCAAGGACTTTGGAGAGGCCTTTGCCCAGCGGGTGGCCAGTATGGACAAGAAAAAATGCGTGACTAGGTACATATGACGTAAAATTGGACCCATTGAAAAAAGAACCGGCCAAGTGCGTGTGCGTGCGGAATACGCATAATGAAGGGTTCCTGGGTTCCGTAGTTGGGATGAATTTATCCTAAGAACAAACTTAACATTGTAGTCGAAAAACATGTTCTCCCATATATTCCAACTGCAAATGTAAATTTTTTTTAAAGATAAAGATAAAGATAAAGATAAAGATCATTTATTTGTCAAAAAACATTTTACGCACAATACTGAGAGTTTTACCATATTATTTTAAGACGTCTTATAGGTTTTCCTGTAATCCATAAGTAGAACTATTTTCTGTTATTTTTTTCATAATTTTGGGCCAGTAGTTTTGGAGATAAATGGAATGGTTTTTTATCTATTTTCTTAAATAAATTTCATAAACCTATAAAACAAACCAAAATTTGATGTATCACATGGACAACAATTTTTTTTTAAAGTTTCTTAGTTGTCTCCGAAAAATGAACCCTATATTCAAAATTCATTTATTAACGTTACAGGTTACGTGTTTGGGTCACAGAAATTCATGTGATGTGTACTTACCAAATGTCTCGATTCGGAGCAAATTGTAATAATACTTTAGGGTTCCGTTTTACCCCGGTTTTTACGGAACCCTAAAAACGAGGGCCCCGCAATATACCGGATGTCCCGCATCAAACATACAAATTAATAAACAAAAAGAATTTGATGCACGCATGACGCAATTTGCAGTCTCGTGCTAACAGAAAACATTGCAATAAACAAACGCTCTGGGGCATGCTTCTTTTACTACTTATGAAATATTTCCCTACAACAGTAGGTATCCGCATAAATTACAGTTTCGAAATATAGTTGGCTTAAGACTGGGTTGGTATACCAAAACTTAGAATTAGGTACTTACCACGACCGATGAAAATCTCCTAATACGAAAATATGTGCATGCATTCATTTCCACAAGGTTCGCGTGCAAGCAACAATGCAGTCGGCTCCGTCTTCTGTGTTTATTTATGAAAATTAATTAATCGAAAATTCCTTTAAAATTACGTTACAAATTATTAACAAGATTATTTATCTTGGCGTTACCTACTTTTTATTCAAATAAAAGATTGCCTGGAAAGATACCGTACTCGTAGAATATGTTCCACAATTAGTTTTTTTTTAATAAATTTATCAATTTGTTACTACCAATCCCATTTTCTGCGAGCTACAATGAAAAACATAAACATAATATATTATTTGTTTTCAATACGGCAATAATATATTATTTAGAGACGGCAAGGCGGCCCGCGAACAGGCCCGACGCGACTCTAATATAAAGATAGAAGAATTACCTACCGGTGTCGCGCGACAAATCGCGCCAGTCTGTACCAGCCTTTATTAGTTGAGTAGGTAATTGTAATTTGTTGCCACGCTACGCTTTATACAGACGCCAGCACATCAAGTTACTACAATCTGTCAAATTTCTGAAATAGATTTTCAACTTTATCGCTAAAAAATAACGTTCAATGTTGATTGGGATAATTTGACAGATTGGAGTAGGTTGATGTGCTGGTCCTTACCTATCTTGGGTTCGATTTCTGTACTAAGAAAATATTACTTACTAGTCTCCTAGGCTAGAAAATATTACAACCTAGGTGACCTAGCTAGAAGCTCATATCCGGCTGTTTTTGCATATGGTGTTAGTAAATTATACTCGTGATATTAACGGAGAAATTCCAAGAGAGAAAAAATACCTGTATATGCCATTCAAATTCGTGTTCCTTAAAAGGCTTATTTTTTCCCTGCAGATCTCGCAGCTTCATCCCCCATTTCGTCTGGCGCAAATCTTCCCGCCCCTGCGGCGTGGGCGTCAGTCCGTGGAGCAACCACCTCTACGTGTGCGGCATGGACAGCCACTGTGTACTCGTGATGGAGCGCGCACAGGCCAAGATCATCACCAGGCTGTCCTGTGACGAGATGCTGTGTCCCGTGCAGATCGCGTTCATGAAGAGCTTGGGAGAGATTTATGTAACAGGTGATTATTTTCTACAATTTCTAGATACCTTTTTACCAAACTACGGCGAAGCAAAAAGTATGTATGTTCTTCTGTTCCCTCATAACTTCTAAACTAGGCACTCATCATAATTTAACAAATGAGGTTTCTTTGGAAGCGTCTTGATCGTCCGCTGGTTAAAGGCTATGTGAATATGGCACCCTCTAGAGGACATTAAGTAATGAATTTAAAAAACAAATTCAAAATCCGTAGGGATATTACGTATCTTGCAGAAGCAATGCGATAATTACGTTGCAGAGCAGAATTAAATTTCGAACTTATGAAGCAATGGATTAGTAATCTGTTACAAAACGAATTGATTGTGTTTTACGTAATTAGGGTACCGGTCTCACGTAATCTGTTCGATTTATGTCCTAACACGAGTGCCTCCGGATTTTTTTATTTGTCTGTCTATGAGGTCTTGTTTATACCTTTTTAGTTAACTATTCTGGCGTAGTTGGGTTTTTTACTCGTAGTAAATTCCGGAGACCGGAACGGAACGAATACGGTAGTTATCTGTAAATTCAAAATATTTAATTTCTCATGGGCACTTATGGAATGCCAGAAGCTATAACACAAACGACGAATTGGAACCGTGCTTGTGAGTTTACCTAAGCTTATGCACTATAGTTTTACCACTTGTATCGAGCATACACGGGGAACGAACGGAATTCCACCACCTTACTTATTTCTGTCGACCAGCTACCTACATATTATGTCCCAGTTTGAGATTTTTCATTTCATGAAGGGCACAAGCCGAGTATATCACGTGCACAGGTCATCTGTAGCAACAGCTTCTGGTGACGTATTCCTTTGTTGAAGACAACTCGCTCATCACAGTCTGACCTATGATCTTCGCGCGTAATGAGGAAAACGTGATTGCGATTTCTTACCCGATGCAAGATAACGGTTATTGCGCAGGATTAAAGGCTTTTAAAATATATTTTGGCGAAAAGATCCTTTAGGATTGTCACTGATCTTTTCAGTTTTCACCACGGCAGGCTGTTGTCGTACGTTCCATCGCTGATAATGATGGTTGACCAGTTTTCAACTTTATTCTCTTAGTAATAAGGTTGAAAGAGGTAGTTTATGGTGGTTGACTAATTTTCAACTTTAATACTAAGAGAATAAAGTTGAAAACTGGTCAACCACCATAAACTAAAAGACATTTCTCGACATCTGCACTGAATAATTAAAATCTTCTTTCAGACAAATGGAAGCACTGCATCCACGTGTTCTCTAAAGAGGGTGAATACCTGCGCAGTATAGGACAGAAGGGCAGTAGAGTTGGCACGTTCAGGTCGCCGGAGGGCATCGCCACAGACAACGCGTCTCAACTCATCTATGTCGTTGACACTGGGAATGATAGAGTGCAGGTAATGGATGAAAAAATAAGTTATAAGTAATAGATTTAACTCATTATTCACAAAAACTTGGTCTAGTGGTCGCAAGCGCGAGTTTTGAGTGTGGTCCTGGGTTCAATACCCAGTTATATTTATAACTGTGATACGTGTGTTTATAGAGTTATGAGGAACAGGGTGTAAAGTTCACTCATCCTCATTACAAAAGGGAGGATTCTCCGACCAGACTGGTGTTATGTCTGGCGGGCAACTGCCCGTAAGTTGATTACGGATAGTCTTATCTATGTCGTTCGCGCGGTAAACTCTAACTGCGCGATGCAGGAATTGTGTGACGTCATGTCTTTGCGTAGTTCATATGCGGTGTAACCGCTACATGTTTAGAAATGTAGGATACCTACTATGCAACTTTTGGGGGAAGCTTCTAGCCGTATCAGATGCTACTGAATTTCAATCATTTAAAGCGTACATTATGATTGTGTTGGCTCCTAGAAAATAAGTTTCTTCCTTCCCAACTTCGTAAAAACTAAGCACTACGCCAGAGAATCAAAAATGTATAATCCGCTGAACTGTCGCTCGAGCCTTTAGAGTCGATAACAATAAAAAATCTATTGTCTCTTTAGTGACAGTTAAGCATATATTTTTCTGCTATTTATAAAATGTCCATATAATAAATGAAACAGCTGATCCGGACTTATGCCTAAACCAAAGATAGCTTAATGATGATAACCTCATACTACGCAATAGATATAATTTTATGGTATCGCTACCTTGCACTTCGAATTCGCACAATTTGCTAATAAATACATGACTAACGATGATAATTTTCTAATCAATTCTCTTGTTGTGTCGTCGAACAAATGTTTTTTATCTTCTTCCTGCTATAAAAAAACTCCTTATCTTGCTAATTCAAGCTTTACTATAATTTCAGATAATCCAACCGGACGGTAAATTCGTGGATCAAATCGGAGTAGCGGTGAAACAACAGGCGTCGCTTGCGCCGTCCGTTTGGGAGACCAAAGAGGTCTTATGCACCGAACTAAATGCACCAACCAGTGTCGCCGTCACCAGCGATCGCGTAGTTATACTTGACAGCGGAAACGGAAGGATAAAATTGTACAATAAACAAGACAAAAGTAAAATTATAGAGTTTGGATCTATGGGACAGAGGAAAGGACAGTTCAGACACCCAGAAGTCTTAGCGGTCGACCCCATGGGATACATACTAGTAGGAGACTCGGGAAACTGTAGGGTCCAGGTTTTCAAGCCCACTGGACAACTTGTCAGGGTCTTCGGAGGCCTAGGCAGCCAACCAGGAAAGTTTGCCTGGATCTCAGGCATCCACGTCACCAAACAACTAGACATCATCATAAGTGACACTAAAAACCACAGCGTTAACTTTTTTTAACAGATGTATTAAAATTATAACAATTTATTTCAATATCGAACATTATGTCACAATGTAAAGTAAATTAAAATATGATTGAGATAATTATAGCACTGAGATAAGTATACAAATAAAAGTGTTTTAATTTGATCTGTTGTTTCACTTCTCTATTTTTAGCTTCTGTTCATTTTAATAAAAAAATACGATACAAAATTAATTTATAGAGATTCTTATGACACGACTAATAAATTGAATAAAAATATAATTTTCTACCTAACTTATACAAACCACAATAATTTAAAATGTTAAATGAGATTTTTAAACTCTAAACTGATAGTTTTATAATAATATTCTCTCTCTAAGTTTACTTCAATTAATGAGATTAACAGAACAGAAAAGTCTACTCTTAAGTCATACTTAGACCTTCCTGTACAATACATTATGAAGGAATCGTTACTTCATTAATATTATATTGATTAATTTATAAATACGGTGTTGATTTAAAACTGCCTCACATACACACTTACATAGATTTTTAAATTTCTTACTTTTAACAGAAGTAGTTGCATTTTTAAATCAACATCCTGTATGAGTATTATTTAATTGCATATTATCATTGGACGTCACATCTAAAATTCCATTATATTCATACAAAGTTATGAACAATGATAAAGGATAAGTGCTAATAAAAAATATACAAGGTGTAATATTTTCAACAATATGAATGAATAATTTTTACAAAATTATTTATAATTTTGTAAAAATACTGGCTTTCTTACAGAAAGCAACATGCTTGTTTATTGCTGCGATTTTTCAAAACTTAATGCGTAATTTACACCCTGTATATTCGAAATTTAATAACATACAACATTTATAGATAAAAATCTATGGTCTGGTTACAACATTCAATACTAAGGGTATGGCTCAAATCAGTCTCGAGCAGGTGGTTTGATATTACAATTATCTACAGTTAATAGTTATTTACATTACCGAAACTGATTTTCATAAATTTATAACACTAAAAGAAACTAATGACATTATTAACTTACATTTTAGATCTTAAAATTATAACTTAAAGCCACATTCATAATTATCTAGTCCCGAAATTATATTTTACATAAAATTTTATTATGTATATTTTACGAAAAAATAAAGAATTCATACATCGAAGAATTTCGTACATCGATTATTAATCTCGAATTTGAACCTAAACATAATAATATAAAAATAATACACATAGAAGATCTTAAAACATGATGCTTGTTCACAAAGTAATACAAAGTGTAACAAAAACAGCAAAAATCTGTGAGTTTCAAATACGTGAAAACCTTGCAATAATTACAGATAATTTCGCTTGACAGCGTATATTACTTTGCCGCTTTTAAGGCCATCGTTTTAAATTGTGTTTGTAGGCCATAATTAGCAATACAATAAAAACATTAGCATTCGAATACAGCTTGTTGAGGTGAAGAAGTTATCTTTAATCAGAATTGCGAATGAACAGAAAATAATTGATGCATGTAGAACATTATGTAGTCATTGCACGAAACAAATCTAATGAGCCGAACATATTCAAATTAACAATATTATCATGCCGCAGTCAGCTGACGTTGGCACGGGCGTGGTTTTATCGCGGCGATTTTTTTTTCGTTTTTCGACATTCCGCTTAGCTCTGAGAGTTGAATATCTTTTTATTTTAGTGTATTTTTTTGACGCGCTGGGATACGCGCTGAATGCGCTCTGTTGGATTCTCAATGCTCGGCTTAATACTGAGAGCAGAAAATCCAGTGTACGAAAAAATATCGCCGCGATAAAAATCCAGTGTACGAAAAAATATCGCCGCGATAAAAACACGTCCGTGCGAACGTCGGCTTACTTCATTACCATTTAACAAATGTATTCATTCAATGCTATCCATATTTTTTATATGGCATTGGCACAGAAACATGTAAAAAAATATAAAAATAAATTTGTGACAAGAAATCATAGTTAAGAAGCATAGCTAACATCACATGGCAAAAATAAAATATTAGTCACCTTCTCACCAGTTATTAGGTGCAAAAAAGCACCATGCAAGGTACACAGTGTATTGATTTGGTCAGAGGTCTGGATAAACTGGATTACGTATAAGATCTAGGATGACCGGCAAGGTTGACATCTAGTTACCGAGTGACTCTCACCAAGAACCACGGAATCATTCTCTGCAGGAGGGCCTTCACTGTTGTCGTGTTGTCTCTGTAATATTAATTACTTATCATTAGTACTGAATTGACGAAGGCGAAGACTGGCCGGCAAAAGACAGAATTGTGTGGAAAAAGGAGAGGAAAGCCTTTTCCCTTTTATTTTTTTTTGGGTGAGAAATCTTCAAATGACTTCTCCCGCTCTGGGCGGAGCAGAAGGGCGTGTCAGACTCTTACTGACTAAAACCCACCCGTGTTCCTTCCCTTGCCTTGCCAGGGGCCACGGTTTCCCCTTAGGACTTCCCGCAACCCCGGTAAAGCCTTTTCCCTGAAGTGGGACAATAGAGGATAGTTAGATTAGTACTGTATTGAAAATGTTCACAGTTTTGTGAAGTATCAGAAAAACTGTATGTGAATACATTCTGATTTAGTGCTCAGGGCGACGACCACGGCACCGCGCGGCCGCCGCGCCTCTTAGCTGTGGAAATCCAACGTTGCCAGCCCGCTGCCACGCCGCAGCCGCGGATTTCGTTTGTTGTTCCTTTTATTTTAAGTCTGAATTTCAATGAGCATGCGTCATGCGAAACTGGGTGTTCCTAGCTAATGTCCTTAGGGACTACTGAGGACTAATATATTGCCATTTGCCAGCTTTGACAGTATACTTTACCTAAGTATGTCAGGGACCAACACATATATTATACAGGTTGTCCCTCGCAACCTGTACCAGCGAAGGTCTGTGATCAGGGGACACCAATACCCATCGATTGAACCCCCATGTATGTTCCGCGATATTTTATAGTTTTCGAGAAATATTTTTTTTTGGTATTGGTGTCCCCTGATCACAGACTTTCGCTGGTATAGGTTACGAGGGGCACCCTGTATATTTGAAATAGTAAAACCTAAAAAAAAAACCTAAAACTAATGCAATTGCTAGTATGTTCCTTGCCTGACTTTTCAATCAATCTAGTAACTGAAATACTCATTTAAAACTTGTTACACATAATGACTGAAGTCAAGCATGAAACATAACAATAGCAGTAACAAAAACATAAAACTATTGAGACATGAAGGTGTTTCCTAATGTTGGTAGCCACCCGTAACTGCAAGGAAATAACTTACACTTAATTCAAGTAACTGTGCTTATAAGCTAGAAGTATTGACAGCTTCATCTAATCAATTATTAGCACATTAAATCAGATATTAATTTAAGTATTTTAATTTTAATGTAGATTTGTATTTTGTTTGTAATGGTGGCACTTCACATCGCTATTCGGTACTCGCGTATTTTATTGTGTTTTATTCGCTCATATAGTGTAGAAGTCAAAATAACTCGAACACACCGTCCACATATCAACATGAACAGCGAATAAGCCAAACATTCAAGAATATTTTTATCTTTTTGCTAATCTGAACGCAAAGATTGATGGACGGCTTGACGGCAGCAGCGACTTATTATTTGCTGTGTGTTAATTACCAACACATGTTATGCGTACATAAAACACGCACTCTACTGAGCAAGCCATGTGTGGACGGTAAACGAACTTATTCGGTATATTCGCAATCCTTTGATATGTGACCAAAAACCGACAACCGGCGGATACGAGTGTTTGTGTATTTGCGTAGTCGTCTTATTCGGGCAAAATAGGCAAATAGAGTAACTTCACATCGTCGTATTTGGGCAAATAAGACAAATACGCGAACACGAATAGCGATGTGAAGTGCTACCATAAGGAATATTTGAAATGTTTCATTTTTGATACTGTATTTTATCTGAATTCAATATGATACATGTACTAACGCCTTTTTAACCTGGTGGTAGGCAGAAACTACAGCTAACTAGATATTTTTTTAAAGCAGTAATTATGATGAATTCATTGAAATGTTGTTGATTTTTTATTTCAGTTTTCAAATATTACACACACACCTCACAAACACACACACACACATTACATTTATCTCTGTAATTTATATAGTGTAGGAACATAATAAAGAGTATTCTTATAATTTTTTTGAAAAGTTCACCTGTATCCTGTACTATGTAGTTGAAAAACTGTATCACAGGACTCAATTCTAATCTATTACCTTTAATTCTGTAGCCAAACTGCGGAATGTGTCTTCAACATTAGTGTTGTCCTTTGCAGAGGTCTCCATCACAAACATGATCTCCGGGACATAACGGCAAAATGATTGCGGCTCATCGGGCTCGACTTCCCGTTGGTCAGTTAGGTCACACTTGTTGCCGATGAGCGATACTATGACATTAGATGAGGTGTACCTTCGTACTTCTTCAATCCATTTTTGTAAAGACAAAAATGTTGACCTCTTTGTAATATCATATACTGGAATGCAAAAAAAATAGATAATGATTAATTAGTTATTACATTTGAATGAATAATATAATAAATAGTAAGTAGGTTGATAGATTACATATTTAGGTCATTATTATTCTTTAAATCAATTGCTTAATATAAACAACAGATGAATTAATGCATTATTTATAAATGATAGTTGTGTGTGGCTGGTGCATAAATTAGATATAGCTATATCAGCATCCAATTACAGCCCTACCATGTCACAAGTTTCAGTTACCATGAAAATATCGATTATTTCGTAACTATGTACGAAATTAGAATAAGTACATTTTATTATTCATCATATCTGTGCACTCATTTTACTGTCATACATGAGTCATAGTAACTAAACATGGATTTTAACCAGGAAATTTAATATCGTGTGGGCGTACATTGCATACCTATGATACCTACCAATAATTACACCGTTCGCCGAGCGGTAGTAACTCTGAGTGATAGTTCTGAAGCGCTCTTGGCCCGCAGTATCCCATATCTGAAGCTGAAATATGACATGTTAATTGTTTTATATTGTTATGTTACAACGCATTTACATGATTAGATTATATAATTAGACTAACCTTGACTTTCTTCCCATCCACTATCAATGTTTTCATTGAAAAGTCTACGCCTATTGTATTTCCGTGCCTTTCTATGAAATTACCAGATTTCAACCGTTGCACAATACATGTTTTTCCGGTCCCGCAGTCTCCAATGAGTACTATTTTGAATAAATAGTCAAATTGCTCGTCTGGCACACTCATTAATGTATTAGGATTGCGGCTGCTCATGATTTAAATTTATTTAAATGCTCAATAAAGCTTTATGTTTACCTTGTTTACTTGACTTTTAAATTGACAGCCATTTTCTATTTTGACATTTTCTTTTTTTAAATTATTAATACAGTAGGTCGTAACCACTTGGTTTTTGAGAACTTGTCCTCAGTGTCACTAAGTCTGACGAGAATAAAAGTTATAGTGTCAAAGTATTCCAAGAAAAACTAAAAGTCGTCTATGACATTACTGCATAATAAAAACCAGCCAAGTGCGTGTCGGTGTCAAGCCACGCACAGTGCAGGGTTCCGTAGTTAGGATGAATGTAGATAGATAGATAGAGCCCCAACCGTGTACATTATGAAGGTACACGACAAGAACATAGCATGCATAGTTATATTTTTATCGACCGCAAACATTTTATGTTTTTTTGTGTTAAAAAAAAAACTATGAAAAACAAAGTTATCTATGCTGCGGTTGTAACCGAATCCAAAAACTATTGACTTCAATAGCAAAGTCACCTAAAAACCTATTAACTTGTGGAGTCTACTTTTAGTAGTGATAGTTTTCCTTCTCTCTTGTGATAGTTTCTTCGTTATACATCAATAAATTACCATCGTGCGGTAGGGGAAATTGATGACGAGACGTTGTAAAAAAACTTTTTATAAAAAAAGAACAACCGACTTCCAAAAAAGACACTACAAAGTCAAAAATAACTTTAATTTCGGAAGTCGGTGTATTTGGTTTTGAACTTTCGTTTTTTGCCACCGACTTCCAAAATTAAAGTTATTTTTTACTTTGGAAGTCGGTTGTTCTTTTTTTATAAAAAGTTTTTATTTTGCACTTTTTAGTTGTGGTACCTAACCTACCCCATACAATCCAAATACCACTAACCTGCTATGTAAATAACAGTGATTGGAAGTTATCATCATATCATCCATATAAACTAAGTGGGAAAAATACGTATTATTGAAGCTAACTCAAAAACTATCCAAGTAAAGTTAATACAATTTATATTGGACCACCTCGGAAGCATACCCTTTCAAACAAAAAAACAATTTTTAAAATCGGTCCACAATTGACGGAGAAATCGCGTAACAAACATACAAAAAAAAAAAAAAAAAACATACAGACGAATTGAGAACCTCCTCCTTTTGGAAGTCGGTTAAAAATACTCGTGGTTGTATAAATTCTGCTTGAGCGATGCAGGATTTTGCGTGATGTCGGTGTGATACGTAGTTCACATAATTATGTGGCGTTGTAGATGTCTGAAATGTTTATTGCACACGTTGCGTTGCGTTGTCATGTTGTGTGCCTTTTAGTCTGTGCTAAATAAATGTATTTTCTTTCGATTTTTCCGTATCATTTCAAATTTTGTGAAATATTTATCTTACAACACCCCACAAAATAGAAAAGACGAGTAAAAAAACCCTCCCGATCAACATCAAGATTTAATTTCACAACTTTGTTGGCCTAGGTAGGCGAGATTAATATGTAAGCCAAATTACAGCTTTTTAGTACCAAGAGTAAAGTTAAACCGCGTATAGAAAGACAGTCAAACGAAGTTGGCGAGACTGTAAGAGCCTGGCCACGACTTTGAGCAGCGCGCCGCTCGCAGTGGCAACATTTTAGTTCGCCGTGGCATGCTTCATACATTTCTGTGCATTTGTTTTTATTGCTCGCCGATCACCGCCGCTCACCGCTACCGCTCATAGCGGCAGGGTCGGGTCGAGGCCAGGCCCACAGAGTACTTTTTTGCCAGGCCGTAAGGGTACCTGCTACGGAACCCTAAAAAAAGGCTGGAAGTGTGACTTTGATATTTTGAGTGTCACTGATGTCATGAGTCAGACCACAGATAACTTTATACATTAGTCGGAAGTCAGAGACGTATGTGTTCTGTGTGTCAAACTCTGTCTGACTGACACTTGACAGCAGATAAATAAAAATATTGAGTTTATTCATTAAATTTTTACTCTCAATAATTACACGATAAACTAACATTTAATGAGTTAAAAATGTATATAACAAATAGAATTTGGTGTGTTCTACTTTCTGTTGCTGCGAGTTTAACGTTCACTAACGGTATTGAGGTACGTAGACACACATATCACTCAGGGAAATTCAATAAAATTGCTACTGAGATCACGAAGTAACATTGTTATCATTGTTTCCAGATACCCGAAAACTTCCAAAAATCTAACCATTCGAACAACTGGGCAGTACTAGTGGACACATCTCGGTTTTGGTTTAATTATCGGCATGTAGCGAACGTGTTATCTATTCACCGGAGTGTGAAACGGCTTGGTATACCCGACAGCCAGATTATCCTGATGATATCTGATGATATGGCCTGTAACCCTCGGAATCCGCGCCCTGCGACTGTATTCAACAATGCTCATCAACAAATCAATGTGTACGGAGATGATGTTGAAGTTGATTACAGAAGCTATGAGGTTAGAATGTCTTATCTATCTAATCTATCTATCTAGCTTTAAACAAGCAATTCTTGTATAGATATACTCTAAATCTCGGAAACGCGTCCAACGATTTTCATGAAATTTATATCGCAGGTGGTTTCGGGGGCGAAAAATCGATCTAGCTAGGTTTCATTTTTAGAACACGTACCAAAAAAAAATACAAGCAAAGCTCGATACCCAGATATTTTTATTAAACATTTGTTTTTAGTTGTTTCAACATCATGGGCTACTTAATTTTTGTCCAATATGGTTATGGTCAAAAACATTTTTGAAAAAATTGTGTTTAGATGGATTCTTTTTAACAAGAAAGGAGGATAAGGTTTTGTTAATTTGAGCTTAGTTTTTTAAATATGGAGAATAGTTTGGAAATTCCAAAAGTGCACGCCTAACAACACACATTCATAAACAAAAAAGAAATTCAAAACATAGTTTCTAACAAAAATTTACAATTTATCACTTTTCATGAAGTATGTTTTGACTGCTGTTTTATCCATTAATATGGGTAAATTTCTAACCTCGCAATCCTTACGTAATGTCAAAGACTATTTTACAAAGATATTTACTTGGCGGTTGCTAGGCAACACGTTAAGTCAAGGTTGGAAATATTTAGATAAAGATATTATATTTTAGTTAGTATTTTATTAATTATAATCAAACTACTTTGAATAAAAAAACCATTTTCAATAGGGTTCCTTCTATGGCCGAAACCATGGTATTAAAAAAAAATTGACTCAATAAATTGATTTTATCGCAATCTACAATGTTTTCAAGGTTCATAAATTGACGGACAGGATTTTTTTTTCAACTATTTTGATGTTTTTTTCATTTCTGCTGCATTAAATCAATTGGTAAAAAGTACAGTATTAATCTCCATTTAATCATCTTTACAATGGTATATAAATTAAGTAGGTTCTGTGTACTAGCAGGAGTGTAACAATAAAAACAGTTGCAGAAATGGGGCAAAAAATATTTTTCGATCGTAGAGCACACTCTAATGCTTCGCATTACGAGTCGTGCAATACCATTTTCTGCAGAGAACTGATAACCAAAGCACATGTTGTGTATGCATACAGGCATTCAGGGTATAAAATATATATGAAAACACTATATTTTATTTTAAAAGTTTTTTTGATTATGACTACAGGTATCAGTAGAGAACTTTGTGCGTCTACTAACAGGCAGAGTTCCTCCCGACACTCCTCGCTCCAAGAGGCTCCTTACAGATGAAGGCAGCAACATATTAATCTACCTCACAGGACACGGTGGTGATGGCTTCCTCAAGTTCCAGGATTCTGAGGAAATCACCAGCCAGGAGATAGCTGATGCTCTTGAACAAATGTGGGAGAAGAGAAGGTAAAGAATTTGATATAAAGTATTTATTTATTATGTTCAAACTAAGTCAGATAAAGACAGACTATAGTCTAGTTAGGTTCCTATTTGGGAACCAACTACGTATAATAATGGAATTGAAAATAACTGGACTCAATAATTAATTTATTTTTTATTTATAGCCTTTATTCAGAGTTACAGTGTATTTTAATAACATTTTGTCTTAATTAGTTCTAAGTCTCTGTGTGCCCTTTGGCAAAGGCCTCCTCCATCCCCTTCCAATTCTCCCTGTTCCTTGCCTGTCTAGTCCATGTCTTTCCCGCCGTCCTCACCAAGTCATCCTGCCATCTTTTGAAGGGTTTCCCTTTCTTTCTCTTCCCATCCCTAGGGTACCATAGGGTCACTTTCTTGTTCCACTTCTCTTCTCCCCTGACAGTGTGGCCGGCCCATCTCCATTTTAGTCTTCTCAGTTTAAGTACTACGTCCTGTGTTTTTGTTGCCTTCCTGATTAGACAGTGATTAGTTCTTTCTATCGTTCTTTTCCCCATCATACTCCTTTCCATACTACGTTGACACGTTTTAAGTTTTGTCTGTTGGGCTTCGGTCAAGGCCCATGTTTGGCATCCATAAGTCAGTATAGGCAGGATACTGGAGTTTTCCTTTGATAGAGATGTTTAGTTTCTTGTCTTTCATTATTTCTTTATAGGACCAGTATTCGGACTCAACTAACTTATTAGGACTCAATAATAGTAGATATTTTATTTCAAAAAAGTTATTCTGCAGAAGGGTCTGAAGGGCTAAGGCAGAGGTGTACCTATAGTACACCCACATTTCGCCTGTCATGTTTAATTCCCATGTAATGGGGCGGCGAGCCTATTGCCATCAACTGGCCACAAATCTAGACTCCGGGTGTCCTGCTGAGAAACTCTAGATAGAATAACCAAATATCACTTTGCCCGACCAGGAATTTAAACCCAGTACCTCATGCTCTGTAGCGCTTGCGACCACTAGACACGAGGCAGTCAATCATTTGTACAAAAAACAAAATATCCATAATGAAGAGGAAGAAAAATAAATGAAACGTCTGTCATGAAAATTTTAATTTTTTATAGGCCTACAGATACAGGGTGGCAGGGACATCGACGCGAAGCCGGTTACCATGGATTCAGTACATGATTCTGAACCCCCTGCGTTAAAATTTTTCGTCAGTTATTTAAAAAACAATCTGCTGTTCCATACATTTTGACCGCGTAGGTATTGCACTTTTCTATGAAACAGCTGATTAAAAAAAAAATAACCGACGAATAATTTCAACGCAGGGGGTTCAGAGTCATGTACTGAATCCATGGTAACCGGTTTCGCGTCGATGTCGGGATGCCACCCTGTATAATGATTTCTTGAATGTCAACAATAATTTCTACAATTTCAGGTACAATGAAATATTTTTCATCATAGACACGTGCCAGGCCTCATCCATGTATGAGAAATTCTATTCTCCTAACATATTAGCTACTGCCTCAAGTTTAGTGGGAGAGGACTCTCTTTCTGTAAGTACTAGAGTATTTTCCTTGTTTTGGTTTATTTACCTACTCTTCAATCTCACACCCAGCTCTTTTGAAATCAAAAGTGACTTATTTAAATTAGGTGGAAAATCAGCACTTTTTGAACGTCAAAATGACAGTCCCCAAAAACAGTCGCTCTTCACCACTTCCGGGTGAAGAAGTGGCGTAACAATTACTCTCCCCAGCATAATCCTTACAAATTGTGTCTGTCTGAAAGCGATAAACTCAAAAACTACAGAACGGATTTTCAAACGGTTTTCGCCAATGGACGGAGTGATTCATGCGGCAGGTTTTAGTATATAATTCATTAAAGTTTTGTTATTTAAATTGGGCATTTAAAAGACCATGACAAGATATGCCCTAACCATGTCCAGCGAATTCATATTTTTAAGTATCCTTCATTTATTCAAACTAGATTTTAGATAATAGTCTAGAGTCAATCAAAGGTATTTTTTAAGATTGATTAAAAATAAATATTATTTGTAGTTCCGGTTA
This sequence comes from Conistra vaccinii, assembly GCA_948150665.1. Classification (NCBI taxonomy): domain Eukaryota; kingdom Metazoa; phylum Arthropoda; class Insecta; order Lepidoptera; family Noctuidae; genus Conistra; species Conistra vaccinii. Next base: position 11,031,695 of record OX411327.1, on the reverse strand, counting down.
CATTTTCGGTTTAATGGCGACGATAAGTGAAAGATTATAGTTCATTCTGTTCATTCAGTTCATTCGGCCAATGTGATCAGATGAGTGATAGGAGAATACCTTATTTTTGAGGTACAGGAGATAACTATGGAGGCCACCATAATTATTATCCACAAGTAACACAAAAATCACATACAGTTTTAGTTAGGTATTGTGAATTCGTCACTTACAGAAGTGCACAGCACTGGCAGAGAACTTATTCTGTATAGGATGTATTCTATATTGTTTGAATATGAATGATGTTACCAAGATATTTTATTAATTAAAATATATTTTGATTTATAAGTTTTTTTGTAGGTAGATAATAGTAGGTAGGTTGGTGTAAGTAGTATTTTATCCGAAGCAGATTCTTGAAAAGGTTTTGGGTAAAAAAATACAATTAACTGGAAACACTGAATGTAGGTGTCACTCGCTCACATTCACTCGATTGTCACTCGTCGCCATAGAAACCTACTGTTACATTCAAACTGGTGCTCTGTACGTGTGGTATTGTTTGTTTGTTAATTTATTGTTTATTTAACACTTACCCGTACGTTTTTTGCACATTTTAGCTCGATATACATATTCTTGAAAGCGATATCTCATTGTCGATTTTGGTTTTTCTACTGGACTTACGATACGTGTCAGTTTAAAGGTGAAATACGATGTTGCAGTGCTGAGTTGATTGAAATCATGCATCAATGTTTCGGTACTACAAATGTGTTTTGCGCGTGGATCAGTGAATTATCCGTGCTACTGCAAAGCATCTTGAGAGAGTACGAAACAACATGACGTGTTGAAAAGAATTCAGTTCCCTTCAAAGTGGTTAAGCTAAATGGTGGTGGGACTAGGTTGTTGGGACTGGCTATCTCTTCACTGCCTTGGCTTATATTTATTAAAGTTTTGAAATAAATGCCTTAACATTGAATAAAAAAGGGGTACCTACGTTCTTTTTGAGAGATTTGTTTTATTTTCCTCTACACTATATGATCTGCTTTATTAGTACCGTATGTGGAATACTCCCATAAGTTATAAGCATCTGGTAAGCCCACTCCTGATATTTAAAACTATCCTAAAGCATCCTTTTCACCAGAGATGTGCTAAGCAGCTTAGCGATCGATCCAATAGGATTATTTGATTTTCATAATCTAGTACTTATGGTTTAATTCTGCTTGAAAAGGGTTAAATGAAACAAAGTACCTACACATAGTTTGGAAGCCTAGATTACTTAGCGACCTCGCATATACTTTATGGAAAGACTGCCCAATTCTCAGGTTTAAAAATATGGGTAAGTACATCGTTCTCACCACAGTCTTGGTACATTTTAAGCTGGCTCCAGCTGCTGCCGGACCTAGTGACGAGTTGTGCTACAACATTTAGTTATTTATGTTGCTAAATCTAGTCGAGCACTACTAGATTATGTACACCAATTCTTATTTAAATTGAAATTCGATATTGAACTAATTGTTTATGAAAACGCCTGACAGAAAATGATTAGCAATCAATCGTTTTTTGAAGTCTATCGAATGAGCCGTTTGGCAGGATAAGTATTTTTTTTATTACGAAATATACAAAAAAATTACCATTAAATTAAAATATAGTAATTGTTTCAAAATCTAGGTCTCATGTGCTTTTAAATGCGCGATGTGTAACTTTTGGACATGATTGTTTTGGTTAGGGTATGCATGTATGCTGCTTTGGTCATGGTCCTTTGATTAAAATATGCCTTGTCCTCATATCATTTAAATTAATAGTTTAAGAGATATCACAAATTCAAAATTACGCGTAACAAAATAATTGTTGTTGACGGCAACGCGGGCGCAGCGGTAGGAGTCAAGTCAATAACCTTTTCCTCGGCTATTAGGTATGTAATCCACGTAGTACGTTTTCGTGGGATATTTTCCAACATCCACGCGGGCGAAGCCGCGGTTAAAAGCTAGTTATTAATATGTAATTATTTTGTAAGATCTTTACAAAATGTCATTGTTATTTTCAGCACCATGTAGATTCAGCTATCGGCGTGTACATCATAGATAGATACACATACTATGTGCTGGAGTTCTTGGAGAATGTGCACCCTAACAGCAAAAGGACTATGTCAGAATTTGTAAGTATGCTCAATAAGTCTTATTACTTTCCAAAACAAAATAAATGTCAATAACAGAAATAAACAGCAAAGGACATCATTCATTTCGTACTCAAAAACTAAAAAGAAAATACTGGTTTCATATGGGAAATATTATGTTGAACATTTTATAATATTCCTAGAAGAGTCTACAATTTACCCGGGCTAATATTTGGTATTTCAAGTTGAAAATACCAAAAATATAATATAATGTTTTTTTGCAAGCTGATCTTCTGACGATGAATATGCTCTGTCAAAATTTCAATAATTCATACAAAAAGGATGTGGAGTTTTCCCTGAATTTTCCAATTTTTCTGTAAAAACCAAACATTTTAAATAAAAAAAATTGCCAAATCGGCGCAGCCGTTCTTAGGTGTTGCGCTTGTAGCGGCATCTACATCGCCACATGCGAACTACGCATCAAAGACCTCTTCACGTCACACAAATCCTGCATCGCGCAATTAGAGATTACCACCCGAACGACATAATTATTATAAGACTATCCGACATCAACCATCGAGCAGTTGCCCGCCACACACGACGCCCGTCTGGTCGGAGGATCCTCCCTTTTCTATAGAGGATGAGTGATATTTACACCCTGATCCTCATACCCCTAAACGCTTACCAACGAACACCATTTCATCCTAACTATAAAACGAAGGCGCTTCCCGCTGTCTCTTTAAAACTTTGCAACGGATTTTGATGGGGTTTTTTTTTGTAGATAGACTAATTCAAGAGGAAGGTTTGTATGTTGTATGTGGTTTCTAATGTGATGTCGTAAATAAACACATTTTTTTGCGCTTACATTGCAAACGCTGGCTGAACCCGACGAGATATATCAAAATAATGTACTACAGTATTGTACACCTTAATAAAGTCAACAAAAAAGTCCGCAGTAGCATATGTCTATCTTCTAAGGATGACCTACAGTAACCATTTTTATCTTTCAGAATTGACTAAAAATTTCATTGTTATTTCCGAAGCTATTATGACTGATATTATATTAATCCTTATCCAATAAAAAAATGTTATTTAAATCGGGCATTTAATTTAGATTAAAATATGCCTTGATATCATATCATTAAAATGAATACTTTGAAAGATATCGCAGATTCAAAATTACGCGCAAAATAATTATGTTTGACGACAACGCGGGCGCAGAGGTAGGAGTCAATGACGTTTTCCTCGGCTACTATGTAGGTATCTAATCCCGGTAGTAGGTACGTTCCCGTGGGATATTTTCCGAAATCTACGCGGGCGAAGCCGCGTGCAAAAGCTAGTGTCATATATTTCTGTTATTGATATTAATTTTTGTACACTTCGCTTGGCTATCAGTATTGATAAACGCATGAAGGGCCTGATTTTATATGGCTAGGCTGGCAAAATTAAACAATAAGGCTTAAAGATAATAATATGATTATTAGGTGCCTGTGAATAATCTGTGTATGTTTTATAAGTTTCTAAGGCCGCGTCCTATTTAAAAGCGATCTACGCTCGAATTACGTCACTGAATGTCACTTTTTTCCGATGAACCTGAACGCGTGATCGCGCCGATAGAGGGCGTTTTATGGTTTTCCGAACAAAACATCGTGAGGAAACCGGCATGTATTAGAACCAACAATTCGAAGACATGTGACATCTACCAACCCGCACTGGGGCCGCGTGGTAGATTACAGCCCACTCCCTCTCACAGAGAGGAGGCCTGTGTCCCAGCAGTGGGAACAGTAATAGGCTGATGATGATGATGAACAAAAATTATTTGCGTATTTGCGCGGCGATCTTTTTCAAAGGCTCACGCAAATAGAACAATTTCTAAGAAATCTTCACGTTGTCGTGTCGCATGACAAGTCTCACCAGTCTGCACGAGCCTTAAATAGGACGCGAGGTGAAACTCCCATTTTTGTGCTTTACTAAAGGTATTAGAAAATTGTAGACACACTTACCGAGGGTCCTTATTAGCCGTTATTCACAATTCCTTCTCAGTCACGAGATAACATTCTTGAAGTGAAAACTTCTTTAGCGGCGTCGCATTGTGCACTTTTTTTTGATGGGTAAAAAATGTTAAACTCGCGTCAGGACGTGACTGTAAGATCCGTTGCCTAGCAACCGACAAAGTAAATATCAAAATAAATAGTCTTTGACATTACGTAAAGATTGCGAGGTAAGAAATTCTACACATATTGATGGGTACTCGTGCGTAATTATTCCCTAACCATTCCAAAATATTCAAAAATGCACAACGTTAATGGTCAAGTTTTCCCTTCTGCCGGCACTCCCGGAGCGCAACCCGTTTTTTTAGGGTTCCGTACCCGAAGGGTGACAAACGGAACCCTATTCATAAGCCTCCGCTGTCCGTCTGTCTGTCAGCGAGCTCTATCTCATGAACCGTAATAGGTAGGCAGTTGAAAATTTCACAGATTGAGCATTTCTATTGCCGTAAGAGCAACAAATAATAAAATTAAAAAATAAAGGGGGGTCGCCATACAATAAAATTAAATTTTGAAAAAAAAAATATCTGACCCTGGCATGTGGGGTATCATTTTCTAGAGCTCATCGAGTAGAGAATAAATATAATTTTTATTTGTTTTTATCTTCAAAAATGATGAATTAGGGGGCCGTAGAAGTTGTCTGTTTTAGACCATTTTTGTACGAGCTCTATCTCAACAACTAAACAAATTAGGAATTTGAAACTTGTGTGTATCATGTAACATATACTGTTTATAATTAACAAATACTAAAAACGCCGATTCATAACGTATTTTATATAATATGGGCGATTTTCTGCAACTTAAAGTAATAATTTTGTATTTCATGCTAATATTATGCGATATAAATTCCACAGATAACTATTTAATAGTCGGAGTAATGACATGGAATTAGTAAGTACCTACTATCATGGCAGCATATACTATTTCGATCATTTAAATTTCGATCATCCAAAAAGGTCTACAAAATAAACTTTCTTCACAAGATTTTAAAACCGGCCAGTATTTTTTGAGTTTAAGAACTTTATCGACTTTTTTCAAAGTATCCCTAGACGGTGTTGATGTGTGTACCTCGTGTTAAAACTACACTCCAATAGACAATATATTCAGTAACATTGAAATGAATGCTGGCACATACAGTGTACTATTCAGTTACCTAGCTTAAACCGTTGTGGATACAATTTCATATTGAGAAAAATTATTGGTGTAAAAATATTCGGTCATGGCGGCCAATCTCAACGGAGACTGGCCTTCGGCGCGGGAGATATTATAGTGCACAAGTGTGTGCGCAGACACGAGTGCACTCTCTCTTCCCTCACTCTCATAGTCCGATGGGATGTGTAAAAATAATAAGTAAGAAATAATAGATTTCTGTATGACTATCAAAAATAACGTAAATAAATACCTGTATTGACCCGTGCGTTTGCACTGGCAAAACATCACGACAAAACATGTTGAAATCTCTAGTTCCTGTCAAACATTGTATGAAAAATTGACAGAAAATAGAGATTCCAACATGTTTTGTTGTGAATGTTTCGCCAGTGCAAACGCACAGTTATAATTAAAATTTGGCGTACTACTTACATTCTATTTTGTATAATATAGTCTGATGTAGCAAGAGAAATCCTTTTATTTATTTATAAGTAACTAGCTTTACCCGGCCTGGCTTCGCACGGTTAGCACTAAGTACTTATCTACGGCGCATCTACCTTTCCTAATTACCTATTTCTACCTAATTACCTACCCTACCTACCTACCCTACCCTTCTTACCAGGGTAGGTAGGTACCTAACCTACCCTACCTACCCTACATATCTACCTGCTTACCTACCATATATACCTATGTATACCTACCAATACTATGTTAGTAGCAAATAAATAACTTTGACTTTAGTTAATGCATGTTACTGGATAAAGTTAACTTATATTTTTCTCTTAAAATAAATGAAATATACTCCTACACCTATATTTTAACACAACAACATTTTCTCATTAAAATTAGACAATTTCTTTACAAATCTTTGTTTTTTTATAGCGCCTCTGTTGTTACCTTTACGAAAGTATTACAATAATTCATAGTGTTAAATCTTGTACGACATGGTGTGGAACCCTTCGTGTGCGAGTCCGACTCGCACTTGACAGATTTTATTTAAAGGAGTGTAACGTTAGGCGTCTCTTAACCACAGCACCTACTGAGCCATCAAAATTAAACTCTTAAAACCTAATACACATTGTTGTTTTCAGCTGGCCGTCTGTCCAAAAAGCGCGTGTCTGTCGACAGTGGGTGTCCGTAAAGACTTGTTCAAACGTGACCCTGACAAGGTGCCCATCACCGACTTCTTTGGGTCTGTGCGCCCTGTGATCATCACTACAGACCCTATTGATATACTGGATACTCCTAAGAGAAAGAGGAAGCCTGAGTAAGTATTATCATTAACAAAATAACTTTTTTGCTACCATATTTGGAGTTTTAATTTGTAATTGACTTTTTTGGGCCTTTGGAGGAGCTCGTGGCTAAGTAATAACCAGCCGCACGGGTCGATTCATCAGGTTAAGCTACACTTGCCGGGGTTGGTCAGTGGATGGGTGACCATCTTTACATACCGAGACTCCTCCGTGCCTCGGAAAGCACGTTAAGCCGTTGGTCCCGGCTGTCATTCGTGCATCTTTGACAGTCGTTACGAGTCGTCAGAAGCCCGAATACTGGGTTGTGGAGGTCAGATAGGCAGTCGCTTCATGTAAAATACTGGTATTCAGCTGCATCCAGTTAGACTGGAAGCCAACCCCAAGATAGTTGGGAAAGAGGCTAGGAAGATTGTTTTTTTTTTACTTTTTTGGGCATAGTATGTAGATTTGAATGACGTTTAAACGAAGCACGTAGTTGCGAAAAACGTTTTGAGCGGCTCGCGAGATCGTTACCTCTTTAGGACGAAATCCACCCAATCAAATGACTTTTACAGTCACTAATTCATGGAGAGAATTCCTAAAGGGGTTAGAAGATTTTTGTATGGAGGGTGGCCCTAACATGATGCCGCCATTTTGATTTTTTTTTAGAATCGCGGTGAAAATCGAAAGTTATATATTTAGATAGAGGACACTTATACAAACAAAAAATGTCATATGACATGATATCCTAAAGCGTCAGGTTTCGGAGTTATTCACCGAAATATAAGTCGAAAACTGAACCCTGAAACAAGGATTTTTTTGTTTTTTTTCCCTTCAGGTAAGTATATTGACCTATGAAAACATAATTGCATCATGTTTAGGTAATATTTTAGTTAAGAGCGAAAGAGACAATAATATATGTATACCCTCCGCCGAATGAGGACGTGTGTTATATGGTATATGTCTTATATGGTGCATGGCATGGGTGCGACACCCAAGAAAATCCTATTCAGCCTCCCGCTGCCTTCTTGGATGATATTATTTATACCGAAAATGATTAAAAAATCTTATTTTTTATCCACTAGGTGTAGTCAATTAATTAATGTGTAAATAACTTAATCAACATGAAGTAACTACAACATAAATAAATTAATTCATTATAATAATTGTTATTTTTATCTTTGAATATCTCAGAAACGTGACGCTTTATGATGTTATGTTATATGAACTTTTATGTTTGTATAAGTATCCCCTATCCAAATATATGACATTTATAGGACACCTCGATTTTGAAAAAAAAAACAAAATGGTGGCTGATTTTAGGGCCAAAATCTTCAAACCCCTTAACTCTTCTTTCATAAACTTTGTCTAAGATAGTTTTCAATTAAATTTAATAAAATTGCAGCAGCTTTTTTTGTATTTAATTAAAATAACCTATTACCTACTTGATAATAAAATTGCAAGGTAGGCAAATAATAAACTTTTCTGTTTCAGGAACAAAACCAAAGTGCCAGAAAAACGAGAATATCTACCTCAGTTCCCAATGCATCTAGTCCAGAACACAAAAACGGGCTAATATGTGTTAGTATTATTTAAAATAATTAATAAATTATTTAAACCAACTATGTCTTTACAATATCTTCAAAAGGACCTAACACACTTACTAAACGGATACACTACGCGACAATAATATAGTAATCTACAGATAAAATCAATTTTCAGAAACCTGTGTCCATCACGTGTCGCCCAATATTATCAGTTGCTAAACCCACTATGTTTTTAAAATATCTTCAATGGGTCCTAACAAACTTAGTAAAGCGTCGGACACACTACGCCTACGCCACAACCGATAAAAACCATTTTCAGAAACCTGTGTCCACCACGTGTCGCCCAATATTATCTTGCTTAGTGCAAAGAGTCCTCATCTGGTCAAGTTCAAGATCAGTTTCAATATTTTAGTAGAAGCTTATTTGGTGTAGTTGTCAAACCGGATTAGGTGACCCAATAGTAAATCTATACAAATAAATTAAATTTAAGTGTCTGTTTGTAATTTCAAAATAATAGCTTTTTACTAAATGCATAAAGATAATAACAATTCGATCCGACTTATCTCCGAAACGGCTCCGCCGATTTGGACAGGACATTCACTGGAAGATAGCTGATGTATATGTATATAAATACTTCTATTTTAGAAAAAGAATAAGCGCCCACGCGGGCGAAGCCGCGGGCAGTTGCTAGTAGTCCCATAAAATTTGTAGGTATTAATTTTGTTGATAGTTTTGTTAATAGTTGATTTGGTTGGTCATCGCCTTCGTAGTACACACGTCCATGGCATAGGAGGTAGCGTTTTTGGTTAATTATACAACACTCAAACCGCTTGGTTCTCTACAGTATTTATTAAAATACGGTAGAGAAGCAAGCGTTTTCTGCAGCGCTGCAAGCTTCTTATAGATGCAGCAGATAGTTTTGTCTTGAACTTTAGACTATGCGACAGTAGCATTTATTGCCGCAAACACTTGTACCTATTTCTAGTAATCTTGGTTCACACTCAAGGGTCTACGCTTCATGCCTAACGGGGTTGCGGGAAAGTCCTAAAGGGTTGTCGTGGCCCCTGGCAACGTACAGGCAACTGAAGGAACACGGGTGGGTTTTAGTCAGTAAGAGTCTGACACGCCCTTCCGCTCCGCCCAAAGCGGGAGAAGTTATATTGATGGGTTCCCACCAACAAAAAAAAAGTTTCTCCGCTTCGTTAAAAGAGGTCAGTAATAAAACAACAAAATATTAAATATCCAATTTTATTTTTCTATAAGTACTAAGAATAATTCTTTCAACATTATTATAAACACAACCGACTCAGTTACCGTTGGAATCTATAACGCATTACGTAATATTAGCAACGATTGTGCATGCATTCGAGTCTCACATTCAGATATGAGATCAAAACTATAGGACTATAGCACCATTACAGTTACTTTCATAGGCCATAACTTTTTGGTCTAATTCATTCCGTATCAACTATTTATGTATCTAAGTAAACCTCACTAAGAGCAAATTATTTGTAGGATTACTAAGTATGTGGAAAAGTTTTATATAAATGGCGTATTTAACGCTAATTAAATTTTCCTAAGCTGAATTACAGTTAGCTACGACTAGTGAATTTAGTTCTTCTACGAGAAGTTAAAGAAATGTTCTTTACTTTTACTGGCCAAGGTAGTGACTACTACGATTCCACTTCTAGTCTTTTAACGCTAACGAGTCCTTTAGAAAACTATCAAAATATTCTGTGCATGTAGGAGCCGGCCGGCCAAGCATTATTATCTATGGGCCAAGCGGCCATCTTACTTTTGCATTCTTTATTCAAAATTTTACTTTATTTGGACATAGGCGCTTTGGCAGACTCCTTGGTACTCCTTACACATTTTTATCTTGTCGGCGAACAATTTATATTATAAGGATCAAAGGCATAATTTCGATGTCACAATGTCGCGGTCATGAATATATTCATAAAACCAGGTACCTACGTAATTAATTATAATATAGTCTACTAAACGACCGTGACCGAATTATAAAGTTATTAAAATACATAGTTATCTATGGTAACTGGGGAAATATAATTATGTGAAAAATTACAATAATGAACTTTGAAAACTATAGATTATAATTAAACAACAATTCCTACATTTTAAAAAGTGAAACGAAACAATTTTTGTAGTTTATCATATTATAGAAATACAATATTTGTACTTACTAATACATAATAAATATTAATAACATTATATTTACAAGTGTAGAGGGTATCGCAATTATTGGTGTCAATTGTTACATTGTCTATGAGTTAACCATAGACAAATGTACTATTACTATTACCTATTATAAAATGTTAGTTAGTTTCAAATAGGAATGTTATTCTCATTTTGGATTTGGATTAACTTTGTATAATTACAATAAACTCAAAGAACATAGTAGGTACAGCCAGGGAAATACCAGTTTAACCTTTTATACCTAGACGATGTTGAAGGCGTTAAGGCTACGTACAAGTACCTACATACTGTTAAAATAACTGCATTCAGGTATTTACTGTTTAACACAAAATTCAATGTAAATAACGAATAAATTAAATACACTTAAAACAACATGGCAATTACAAACTTTAAAATGTTTAATAGCTATAAGTACCTAATCGTTATTAATTAACAAATAAAAGTATTTCTCAAAATCTTTTGATTCCGTTCTAAGTGTTTGATTCAGTTAGAACAACAAATTAATGATCTCAACAACAAAATGAAACGTTTGAAACTCTTTGATTCAAATTATTACATTCTCATATAAAACGTACTTATAAAATGCAACGGTAACAATTATTTAGTTCCTAATTCTAAAAAGGCCAACTTGGCTCTTTGCCTCTTAATTTAAAAAAAGAAGGTGCAAACGAAACAAGCTCGCCTGCCTTTAAACTTAAATGCCATAACTAACCTACTTAGTGACTTCGTTTCTCATAATTTATAGGTACAACATACATTATTTCCATATTTCTATAATGGAAGCACTAAGGAATTTTGTTTGCGTTATAAAACTAAAACATTATTTACATTAATTTGTCTTATGCGTCAATAACAACTAAATTCAGCTATTAATTCTACGTATAATTTTGATTAGCTCAACAGTTTGTAATTTTCGCTATCTTAACTCTAACACTAAAACTATCAAGGTGATTGATGAGGCGCCGTAAGATAAACCAGTACAAATTGATACTGAACCCATTCATTGTTGTTCAAGTATGTTATCTATAACACTTATCTTCCCATTTTCTCACAGGCGGCGTAGCGGTGTTTGAAAATAGAACTGCACTTTTGACAGTTCAAAAAAAAAACTTTTCCATGTCTATGACTATTCTATAGTGCGGAACCGAAACCACGAAACGCCGTATCACAAAATATATATTTGCAGCGATAACAAATTTTGAAAATTGACGGAAAGGGCAAGTTTTCACTCGGCCGGTGGATCAATAATACGTCCATCAATCATTTCTGTGTTGCGATCAGTCTTTCCAGCCATTGATGAATAATTCATTCTTTATTCATCAACCATCGATGCTTTGCTGCGTTAATGATACATTATCTGTAAGCGTTCAAACTGACTGATTGAGAGTTCATCCGTGGTTGCTCATCTTTTCCCTATCAATCATCTCGTAATAGTTGTCTATGGTATAGTTGAATAGCCGGAAGTCGTACCTGGAAAAGAAACAATAATGTTGGTAAGTCTTTTTGGAGAATAAGGTTAAATAAATTCGCCCTGTAACAGACAAAGCAAAGACTCCGAGTTGGACGAAAATCAGACGGGCCCAGGGGACGAAGCTCTTACTATTGGCCGCACCCCATTTTTAGTGAAAGAGTTCGACCTCGCCCAATATCCCACCGGCGTAATTTCGTCAGTTTGGTGACAGTAGGGGGATGTGGGACCCCCCCTGTCACCACTATAATGATTATAGTAGTACCTAATCACTAATAGACGAAGGCAAAGTGACGGAGCTAAAATATAATATTAGAAAATACAGAATATACTAGGTAGATACGTACTTATACAAGTCATAAAGTCCGTCAAGCTGGCGTCTCTTCAGCCGCGAGTATAGATGACTGATGATATGCAGTGTGTTGGTACCCTTCCCGCTGTTCCGCCACTCTGGTTTTACGACCTCTTGGAGGTGAGCCAACTGGATCAGGAACTTTTGGTCCTCCTGCCACAAACAAATTATAAAAATCTACGGTTTGAAAAACAACAGTTAGGTATAAGAGAAATGGTCCTTTTGGGCGAAGATTCAAAAGTCTCGGATGATTGTACAGGCTGCTGTTAGTGTCCGCTATTAAAATAGAATCGTAAATGCGTCGCCAAACGGATGTTAAACCGCATTGGCAAAAGCAGCGTGCGGTCGGGATCCAGTCATTATTTATCACTACGCCGCTGACCGCTGTCGAGTTGCCCATTTCACGCTCACTTAAAAACGTTGGATTGTGGGATAAATTGAATTCCTACGAATCCAAGAATGTTCACTGTGCTATTAAAATAGAATTCACTGAAATTAAACAGTTTCAGCTAATCAATGTTGCAGTTTAATCAATTTGGAAATCGTGCGTTTGCACGAATGCTTTCCAAATTGATTGCTTTCCAAATTAGGGTCTGAAATGGCAATGGGCGTTCCTCAAGGTTCGATATTGGGTCCATTCCTCTTTTTAGTTTATATTAATGATTTACCCCAATTACTTCAAAATCAACCGAAGATGGTGTTATTTGCAGATGACACATCATTGATCTTTAAAATCAACCGACGATCGCAAAATCTTGACGACGTGAATAGCTCTATTCTTCAGGTCCAAGATTGGTTTACGGTAAATAATTTGGTACTGAATAAAAATAAAACCAAATGCATTAGATTTAAATTACCTAATGTTAGAAGTAGCGAATGTGACATAATATTGAATGGAGAAAAACTGGAATTTATTAATCAAACGGTTTTCCTGGGAATCACGCTAGACGAGAAATTACAATGGGGACCTCATATAACATCTCTTGCGGGGCGGCTAAGCTCGGCCGCTTATGCTGTTAGAAAGATCAGACAGTTAACAGATGTAGAAACCGCGCGTTTGGTCTATTTTAGCTACTTCCACAGCATTATGTCGTATGGCATTTTACTGTGGGGTCGGGCTGCTGACATTGAATCTATCTTTATTTTGCAAAAGAGAGCTGTCAGAGCCATTTATGATCTCCGTCGTCGCGAATCTCTCAGGGAACTATTTAAAAGGATTAATATTATGACCGTTCCTTGCCAATTCATTTATGAAAATATTATGTATGTAAGGAAAAATCTACATCTTTTTAATAAAATAAGTGATAGACATAATTTTAATACTAGAAATAAAGATAAACTAGATCAACCATTTTTCAGATTATCTAAAGTACATACATCTTTTATGGGGTACTGTGTTAAATGTTACAACAAAATACCTTGTGATATATTACAATTAAATGAAAGAAAATTTAAAACTCATGTAAAAAGTACACTTTGTAAACAAGCATATTACAGATTAGAGGATTATATCCAAGATAAGAATGCTTGGAAACATGCTGGTCCTGCTCCATAGGACAATTTAGAGTCTAGACAAAATCAAACTGGTTGCTTACTTAATTGTATTTGTTTTTTATTATATGACATTGATTTTACGAGTACATCCTGTGATTACTTCCTCACACACTGACTTATTAATTGTAATTTTTTAGTAGATTCGTCTATTTTTTACAATGTTTGTGAATATGTGAACACCATGTATCTACCACATAATTAATTTATCTGTCGTTTGCTCGACTTTAAATTCTTTTTACTTTATACAGTAATTTTATTCTAGGTGCATCGTCTTCACATATAATTATATAAATAATGTACCTATACAAAATATTGTAAAACATTTTAAAAAGAGTAACGGTGGAGTTTCTTGCCCATTCTTCTCCATACGAAAACTACCTTTTGGAAGGGGCGGTAGAATCAATACTTTATTTTGTAAATTTTGACGTTCAAAAGTGCCTTCAAGGGCCTATTTGAAATAAATGATTTGACTTTGACTTTGACTTTGACTTTGATTATTCACCACTTAAAAATGCAGACTTCATGCCAAAAATGTAGAATGAAAATGCGCAAACCTTTCAGAGATTCTTTCCAAAATGTGTTGCTCTGCAATTGAGTCTAGTCTAGCCAAGATTACGTTAATATTTCACTTACATCCAGTGTCTCAAACTTGAGAATAACATCGAAATTGAATTTGCACGGAGTGCAGAAAGTGGTGTAGGGTGTCCAATGCATGTCTAGAGACCGTTTTGCTTTCGCTTCGTCTAACACGTACGACACGAACTCTTCAAATACTGGGTACTTTTCTGTGCGGGACTTGTCCAATGGCTGGAAAGATAAGATCATTTTGAGAAAATATAAAAAGGACATCAGTGAAGACATTGCTCCCGAAAATCCGTGGCTTAATGGACGAAAATGCTTTTACCTTTCTGTATTTCTTTATGATTCGATGGCCCATTTTGTCATGGAAAGATTTAGGCCACGCGTGCACAATTTTGTCATTGTAAGCGGACGCCAATCTCTCCAAGGGATGTCTGACGATGAGGAATGTGATCGAGTCTCCTTGGGCCTTCTTAATCATTTCTGTTGTGGGCCTCGCGTATTTCCTCCTTGCTAATTCTAGCGGCACTTCTTTTGTTTTGTCTAAGAATGCTGCTGTGTAGTTCGCCATCAGATTGAAGTTGTACATCCAGGATGTGGACGCCGCTTTGAATATGTTGCACCTGAAACGAATACAAAAATTGGCTACTTTCTACAGGAAATGGAATAATTCGTTAATAGTAATGAATTCATCAGGAAAAGTCATTGCTAATTAACTAACACGCAAAGGGGTAATTCTAAAAACCCATCAAATTAATTATTGGCTTGGTCAAAGTGGAAAGTAATTAACTACTCCACGATAATGCATTTGGGTTAAATGCCACAGAGGCATAAAACTCCGCGAGTCAGTCATAAAGTGGCCTGATTTTTATCAGGTTTTTGGATCTTATCTAATTGAAAATGCTTCATTGATGGTGATTTGGTACCTAATCTAAAGTTAGCTCTTAGACTATTCCTGTTCAGAACTCAGATTACCTCTATGTTACTTTACTGCCAGTTCCTAAAAATAATAGTGAGACTTTCCGATAAATAATAAAGGCCACAGGGCTCTTGAGTCATAGTGAGCATATTAAATATGCTCACTATGACTCAAGAGCCCTAAATCCTTAACCATGAGCTCCTGAGTTTGAGTTGCACCATATAATTATCAATATCTACTTAGTACTTCTATAACATTGTGGATGGCTGGTGTATCTAAGCAGTACACCCAAGCTTCCCGGAGCCCCTCATAACAAGACAAAACCTCACCATATAACGTGATACTGCCTGTTAATGAGATACTCCCAGGCGTTCGATTTGTGACTGGATGTGTCGAGGCTCAGCCTGGTGCATTCAGCCCGCATGTAGTCGCGTCTAGCTTCCATCCGGGCGTTTACTTCCATGAATTTGTCTCTGGTGAGAAGACCGTCATCGCGGGAACCGTTCTCGAAGATGTACTAGAACAAAAGTTTGAAATTAGTATTTGCGTATATTTTTTTTATTTTTATAAGGAGTGTATTTATGTGAGAATAGCAAAATTACTTTGCACTTTGCAATGGATGATGGCTGTTGATAAATAAACCTGAAACATGCTGTAGGTAACTGCTGAAAATTAAAGTATCTTGTTTAATTTGGGTTAACTTTAAATTAATATCACATTGCAGCTGTGTATATTTGTAGTATATATTTTGCCTTTAAATTATATTCATTTTCTGGAAGGTGACGGTTCTACAAAATGAAAATAATTCCTTGGCAATAAATTCTAATAATGATCCAGGATTTCTAAGCCTATTCCGTGTCATATAGCGGTTTGTAGAAGGCAATAGAAACCAGGTCAGGAGCTCTGGGTAATCTAGAAAAACATGTAGCAATTATAACTGTAAACTCTTGCCATATTAGTTATTTATGTTTACATATTCGTTGGTACAAGTTTTCCCTCGCTGCGATAAGATAGTAAAAAATGTTAACAAATAGCAGAATCAAACGACAAAGTTAGCAGGACCTTCGGAAAGGCCATATGGAATTGCAAATTTTTCTTTTCCAGGATGGTTTTTTCCAAACCCCTTTTTTATACATAAGTAGTTAGATTCTGCAATAGCTGTAGATTTAGGAGTCCAAAAGAATCAAAGCTTTCATTTCGTCGAGACCATATTTTACAGGCAGGCAATCAGTGTGTCAGTAAGAAAGTTAATGACGATTTAAGCTCTGAATCAAGTCTTATCTGGTTCCATCATTTGATTTAAATCCAAGCAATAATGAAAATCCACACAAGAAGTTAATAAATCTTGCCGATAGCATAATGAAAACTCAATCTCCAAGTTATTATTTTAAGCTCGAACGCGATGCTGACTGAGCGCAAGATTCATCTGCTTTAATTACATCGTGTAAGCGAAGACATTCCGTGACGGATGCTCAATTAAAGAAATATCTCGAGGGAGCGTTCTCCAGCCTTTTATTTTTATTAAGATAACTTCCTTTGATTGTATTGTACCACGTTTATTTGGACTGGCTATTAGAAATAATATGGCTATTTTCTTAAGCTGCGTGATGTTCTTCGTATAAATGAGTGTTTTTGTAGTTAGTGTAGTATCTTCTGAACAAAATTGATTAGGTTTTATACTAATACATATCGACACCCCTCCACAGTCGTTATAGTCAGTCCAAAAAGTCTGACAACCAGTCTTACCAAGGGGTATCGTGTTACCCAGTAAATGCGTTGTAGAGGTCAGATAAGCAGTCTCTCTATGTAACTTTACTGGTATCTATTCAGCTGCATCCGGTTAGACTAGGAAGCCGAACCCAACATAGTCGGGAAAAGGTTAGGCTATGCTAAATTCTTTTGAACGTGTTTACTGTTTACCATCAGATTAGTCTTCTAATTTGAGGAGATTTATCGACGAAGCTATTTATCTACAGGAAATAAAAAACAGTACCCCTGTTTTGAATTCTGCAAATCTTTTACGACGGGTGAGTGACATTTTGCATAATAAAGACTAAAATACATTAGCGGAACGTTTCCTTTGAAGTCTAAACACTTCCAGTGTAATTTTAGTAAACAACATAGCTGGAATTTTACTTCTATCCACTGTGCCTAGATATTAGGTATAGGTACCTAATCTAGAATGGAATAAGTAGAATACTCTTTATTATGTAAACCATTTAAATTACAGATATAATAAAAAAAAAAATATGGTGACAATGGCGGTTTTATCGCTAAAACCGATCTTTTAAAGACACTAGTTGATTACTCGTACTACCTAAGCTTACCTACAGTACGTATGCGCGCGCGTGTCATCAGTAGGTAGGTAATATAGAGAGCTTAGGAGCCCTAAACTACCGAGGACAATTAGGTAGCAGTTTCCAGTAAAAAGGCTCTGTTGATTTTTCCCTACTTATTTATTTTCAACAAGATGTGCTAACTTTATCTCGTCTAAAACAATTTTGCAACAGATCAAACAATTGACTCGTTCTAAAATTAAACCGATTCTTAAAACAGCCGGAACCATTTTTCACCCAGACTGCATGACGTAGGATTCCCTTTGGCACACCATCTACACTAGGTACTCATCGGGGCCTGAAAAACTATATGAAATGAAACTGCTTCGAGTTAGATTTTAAATAAAATTATCGCATTCCATGTACTAATGAATTTGTGACCGGTTGATGGCAATAGGGTCGTACCCTATCACATGGGACTTTAATACAATAACTGGCGAAATGTGGGTGTACTTTAGGTACACCTCTGCAAAAACTTTCGGGGAAACAAGGCGTGGTGTTATGATATGTCTTACTAATGAAATGTAAAGCGTTTTGTGAGTAGGTATCGGCACCTATGTATCCACAGTTTATGTTACCTACTGTCTATCAAGCTCAGGAAAGCTTTAATATCCCGTTTGTAGAGGAAAACTGTGCTCATAAAACTGTTTGAATAGACACTCGTTCACTATTGTGGGGAGATCTCCGTACTTGAACGTTGAGCTTCTTCCTCCCTTGTATGTTTTATGTCTTACAAGCCTTTAATAGCTTTGTGAGACAGTTTTATTAGAGCAGTGACAGATGAGACTACAGCGTTGTACGTTTTTCAGACCTTTTTGTATGGCAAAAGCAACAATTTTTCCTATAACTTAAGTTTTACAAGAGTTCTCCCAATACATACCAAAATTGTATTCTACACGTCCGTACTGTGTACGTACTTTTACTGCAAAAATTGAGAGCGCACGCTCATGACCCACAGCCGTAAAAAACAGCAATATGTAGTCACCGTAGCCGAAATCGGTATTATCTTGATTAAAATCGTTTAATCAATCGACTTGCACCAACAGTGGATTAATTGGCAATGTAATGTAGAGAGTACCGACTGGATTTTTGTGGCCCCAGGGAAATTGTAGAGAGTACCGACTGGATTTTTGTTGCCCCGGGGAAACGGTACGTTAGTGCGCGACCTCGAACGAGTGAGGGAGGCATGCGATGGATCTTTGCATCTAACATAAACAATATTAAGGTTTTCTTTTACAAGACTTCAAACTTTTATGGCAAAAAACGGTGTTTACTACAGTTATCGCTATGTAAAAATATATTTCCTTCACACCATGATTACCTACGTGCAAGAAACACAAACCCGTTAAGTCCTGGCGTATCTAATTATGGATTACGTTCAAATCTGTGTGCTCTTTACGTGAAGTTATGCTTTATAACGGAAACTTGAAGATTATAGGTAGGTTATCTCGTAGATTATATACATTAGCATGCTTGTGCTTGGAGTAGGTTTACATCTTAACACGTTCAGTGCCGGGAATCCTCCTTGAGGGTTCACTCAAGTCGCATATGGGATGCCTGGAGCCCTCGCGGGGGGCTCATCTTAAATGTAGGTTTTGTTAGCGAATTCGGCAATATAAACTGTGAAACTAAAATCAGTTGTACCTATATTTTAACAAGATTTCAATCCTAATGACTCTCCTCGAGGGTTTACTTTAGTGCAAACGTAATGCCGGTGCCCCTCCTGAAGTCAACTTGCAATATGTATGGCGGCATGTGGTATGAGCTCTATGAAAATGGGTGGAGTCGGTAGTGTTAACCGCCTCTGTGGTCTAGTGGTTAAACCACCTGACTCAGACCGAGAGTTCCCGGGTTCGATTCCCAGTTGGGGCAAAATTGTCTGCTAGGTTTGTTTGGTGGTAGGGCTTGTTCTGAGTCCGCCTGGTTAGCTACCACCATCATATCTAACTCTGTCGCCATGTTTTGGCAGTTAGCAGTAAGATAGCCAGTTCCTTTGTGGTTAAGGATTCCGGATGAAGCTTGCTTCCACCTTCGGCCTGATCATCAGTTACCATCCGGTGAGATGCAGGTCAAGAGCTGCACCAATAAAAAAAACATGAGGGGCAGTCTTTGGGGACTGCCGATGGAAGTGAAAACTAAGTAACGCCATCTAAAGAAAATGTCAGGAATATATGTGGCTTGCTGTTAGTACAAGAACGAAAGCTCGATTAAAACAATTCCAAAAAAATAAAACAGAGTGCGCTGTCAACAAATTCTATTCTCCCTCCGTCTTGCGAATTTTCGATCAGGTCATGTGTCCTGACGCGGTGTCCTGACGCGAGTTTAACATTTGTTACCCATCCCAAAAAAAGTGCACAACGCCGCCAAAGAAGCTTTCACTTCAAAAAAAACATCTGGCAGTCTTTGGGGATTGCCGATAGAAGTGAAAACTAAGTAACTTTTTGATCCTCGCGTTGATGTCTTTCGTTCGATACATTAAGCTTACGGTGACGATGACGCGAGTTCCATGATTTTTATTCACCCAAAAAGTGCTCAACGCTTTAAAATTTTTGACTACAAAAATTACATCCGTAGTAATACAGAGCAACGGATAACCTACCTACCTGGGGTTGCAAACTCACGACGTTTGGCAATTGCCCAAGGATTTTTACTAAAACAAAAGAACCTACAATTTCTCCTATTACAAGCAATTCCTTGCAAAAAGGTGACTCCAATCTCCAAGAGTCGCTTAAAAAACGCACATAATTGCAAAATAAACTTTTTTTTTTACTTTATAATAAATTCTCAAATATGTTAATGCATGTACCTACCTATGGACCATGGTAGTTCGAAATAAATAAATAATTAATTAATAATGCCTATGTACCTACAATATATACGTTTTTTTTAATTATAATAAACCCATGCTTATCAAGAACTTATAGTATTGTGTAACTAATTAAAATGTCACTGATAATAACATGTAGTTGGCTTTCACTAATTAATTATTTAATGTTTACATCGTCATGGTGTGGTGTGGCGTTTGTTAATCATAATGCTTGTTGTTGATTTTACCTACGTTCATTATCAAATGTTTTTTTAATAATTAAATTATTACTTTTTCCTTGTTTACACGTAACGTTTGGTTCCATAACTCATTAAGGCCAAAGCGTCAGGGTATCCGCGAAATTCAAATTCGCTTACGTTTTTTGCAATTTGCATGTCAGTGTCGGTTGTATCTTGATCAAAATACGATTCGCAGCCGTAACAATTATTTATTTATAGAATTTTAATCATAAAAATCATCAATACAATTCTCTAAGTTCAAATTACCCTATTGAATGACTCTTTCATGAATTTGAGACCAATTCTTATTGAAGGAGTTCTATTGCTGATTCTGAAGATTATTTTGTAAAGTCATATTAATTACGGTCGCAAATCATATTTTAATCAAGATACAATCTGCCACTGACCTGCAAATTGCAAAAAACGTAGGTAAGAGAATTTGAATTTGGCGGCCTACCTAAGCACATCCCCCTTAAGTTGAGTCCTTTGAGACCTGTTCTAATTAAGGGCAGGCGCTCCTATACGTTTTCCGGCACTTATTAATTACCTAATACCTATATACACACCCGTTTTTATGAAAGCGACCAGTAATTGCCTTTTTGCTATATTTCTAAATTTGATGATAATTTGTATCATTTTAAAATTGTCGTGTGACTCGGGGTTGGGGCTGCAGGGTCCAAACTTTATTTATATGAGGAATATAAATTGCGGTTTGACAGCTTTTGTATAGAAATAACTAGGTTTTCCCGACAGACGCAGCGGGGGACTTTGTTCTATTGCATTTCATAATCAATACCTATTTTAGTTCACTACTTAGTTAGTCATATTTCCTATTTCCATACAGTAATACCTAAGTATTGCCAAATTAATCAAAACAGCGAAATATTTGACATCTATTTGCGACGTTACTCACGTTACCCATGTTACCCACTTTCGGAATAAGCAGAATCTAGCTAGTTAGGCGGATAAACAGTTCATATACCAACCTACATGATAAAATTAAGTATAAAATTGAAGTAATAAAAAAATGGGGTATAGGTGCAAAGTACCTAAACCTATGAAAAATACGATTTTAATCATTCAAAGTAGGTATAGAGGTAGGTAGGGATACTTTACCTTACCTACCTATTAGTTTTGGTAGGTACGTAAACATACATAAGTAGGTACCTACATATCTCAAAAGTCATAGGTCACACATGTTGTTTCAATTCAAACATGTCATTTTCAATACGTCATAGATCATTTTTAATTGTTTTAAACTTTTAACCTACTCCGCTGCAAACTAACAATTATTACCTATATTATTGTTAATACAATTACATTTTTGTATGCATGCAGTAGGTATACGTGCATGCCAATGATTACAGCTTCGTATACATACAGTTGTTTTAATACGTCGCCAGTAAATAACTGAAGTTATTTTCATGTAACGTGTCTATTTTCAGCCCGAAATACAGGACAGTAATAACATGCAATGTCTATTGACATGCGACGTCCCTCGAACGAGGAATCTTAGATCGTCACGATAAATAACGAGATAAGGAAATATTGTTTGTGTGTAAATGTTTGTTTTATTTAGTTAATACTTATGTTAGTACTTAAATGTTATTTTATGGGACGTCTTTTACGCATCCGTAGGTTATGCCATATTTGTGGTTTTGGAAATCAGAGCTGCGTTATTTGACAATATGCTATGAAAGGGGCATAATGAATAAGCAGAGTTTAGGTATAATGAATCCATGCAATTCATGTTCGGCAATATTTTTTTTGGTGTACTAAATGACCCCCTATTTATCAAACTTACGGCCGAATACTGATACGCCAGTCAATATTTAAGCATTACTTAAAACTAGTTTCAACCAATCAAAAGGCTATAAAGGAGTTTTATGTAATGCTTGAGTTTTGAGTGGCGTTTCAGTATTCGGGTGTTAGTTATAAAATTAGACTTCTATTTTAAAATTTCTTCTAATACAGTTACAGAAAAAGAAAACCTGATTAACTTACAATGAGTATTAAGACTAAAATGCAAGTAACTCGTTAAAATTATAGAAAATATTCTCAAAATAATTTTATTTCAAGAAATTCATCTTATTCTAAAACGGAACTAATACTACTATTTCATTCGTTTTGCCTTTCTGCTCCATCAAAGTTGAGGAAACTATTAACTTTCATTCGCATTTCTCTAAACGAAGGAAAAGGATAAAAGTCTCGATAAAATTAATATTTCCTATGCTATAATTGGATCTTATCCCCATATTTTTTTTAATTAGGAGTCGAAGAGGGGAATAAACGGTCGTTTCCTAAGTAGGTATTTAATAATAATTTGTAACAAGAAAAGATGGATAACATAAAATTGGTTGTGTCTGATCGTTTATTAGAAGAAGTGAAAGTGTCAAGAAAAATAAAAATGATAGGTAGGTATCGGAAAATCCAGGAATACGTATACCTTGGTATCTAGTTTATAAGTTCTATTATATACTATGTATAACTTTGAGAGAAATAAAAACTTTTTACAAAAAAGAACAACCGACTCCCAAAAAAGACACTACAAAGTCAAAAATAACTTTAATTTCGGAAGTCGGTGTACTTGGTTTTGAACTTAGGTTTTTCGCTACCGACTTCCGAAATTAAAGTTAGTTTTGACTTTGTAGTGTCTTTTTTGGGAGTCGGTTGTTCTTTTTTGTAAAAAGTTTTATTTTGCACTTTTTAGTTGTAGTACCTACCCCACACAAATTCGAATACCACTAACCTGCTATGTAAATAGTAGTGATTGGAAGATATCATCCATATAAACTAAGTGGGAAAAATACGTATTATTGAAGCTAACTCAAAAACTATCCAAGTAGAGGTGGGACCACCTCGGGAGCATACCCTTTCAAACAAAAAAACAATTTTTAAAATCGGTCCACAATTGACGGAGAAATCGCGTAGCAAACATACAAAAAAAAAAAACATACAGACGAATTGAGAACCTCCTCCTTTTGGAAGTCGGTTAAAAAGAAAACAGAAGTCAGATGTAGTAAGAAAAATAATGTCACACAATACCGAGGGGTAACTTTCTGCGAATAAAAATAATTGAACAAATCACCATAGGAATATAATAAAATCTATGTATCACTCTGTGCCATAGATATACAAAAAAAAATGTATATCACTGTGTATCTCTTTGTAATTTTGTATATCAATGTTCTGTTCTTAATTTAAATCGTTACAGAATTAGATCCACTCCCTCGATGAAATGAATCGACATTGCAATAGTAAATTGGGTGTAAAATTAGGGCCACACTCCAATTGCCGAGTGTACCTACTTATTTGTGTGTTCCAAAACCTGTAATTGACCAAATTACATGTAATTTGACTTAATTCAATAACTAGGTACATGTCAGAGGTCGCTTATTACACCATTGGTAATTGTTCGTATTTCGTAACATTGTACTATAGAGGTACAGTACGTCCGTCTAGAGAATGCGTTCCTTAAAACTTTCAGTTGGACAATTTCTAGTAGTATTCAGGATGAAATTCGAAAAACACATATTAGTTAGTATGAAACTGACAGCTGTCAAGAATGCATTCTCTCGAACGCGGCGAACGGTCAGACTATGTATATGTTGGAGTTGGATGTATAATGGAGCTACAGCTTTCGTTCTTGTACTGACAGCAAACCACATAAATTCCTGACATTTTCGTCAGATAGCGTTACTTAGTTTTCACTTCTACCGGTAGTCCCCAAAGTATACTTATAAAACGAAGGCAAGGAAACCACCCCACTACAATGAGGAGAAACAACAAGTAAAGTAACAGTTAATTACATAGATACCTTTCAAAAGTTTATGAAGTGTCAGTCACTCTGCAGTAACATGCTCAAGACAACAGACAATCGGGGCACATCCCCTTCGTGCAAGTGAATGCATCAGACTGAATTGCTTTTCATGAATGAGGCAGTTCGTTTTATCGCTTAAAGTTATTGGATTTGTCGTATTATAGCGTGGAGGCACGCGAGCTGGCGGGCGGTGAAAACGACAGTACCTACGTATATTATGACTACGTATATATAATTATGTGGAGTTCCGTTTGACTCAGACTTGCCAGCACCGTACCTGCGGCTACTTCCGAGTCGCATTTGTGTAACGTTTCTATATCATCATAACAGCCTTATAATGACAGCGTGCTACAATAAATATGAGATGATCTATTTTGGTATAATCACTAAGCTTGGTAAGATCGCATTTTTTTGTTACGGGCAAGAAGACCTTTTCCGGCCTCTGAAGGTATTTCACTTCATGGTTAAATGTCGCAGATGGATTGTCGAATCCGCTGTTTTACATATTCGCTAGGTAGCTGTTTTACAAAACAGCTCCGTTATGTAAAACAGCAGAACGACGTTAAGCTGGATGGTCATTGCGTTAAGTTTAACAAAATCGCCAACGTTTAGACGTAATGCAGAATGGTTTATCTGCAGTCACAATAAACGTTTTGTGTGGCTTCTAATGCCGAATTAGTCGCAGTAACTAATCTAGGGCATCCTGACCAATTGTTTTAAAGTTCAGTAAGTATGGATAATCGCTAAACGTCGTTCAGCTGTTTTAAATAACGGAGCCGTTATGTAAAACAGCGGATTCAACAATCCGCATCTGCGACAGATACACTACCAAGAAGTTTTCATGAATTAACAATAGTTACCATCCCCATTCATTGCACTCTTAATACCTAGCAACACTGAAAATTGAAGAACGACTAATGTATGTAACTTAGAAAATGCTATGTTCCAGTTTAGTGCCTGGAAGATTGTGGTTCGGAAGAAGTGGTTCGTGTGAGCCTAGTTTTACAAATTCCGTATAGTTGAATGAAAGCTTTAATTTTGCGGGTTTATTTATTGAATTCTAATCGGAATTGCGTTCATTGTAGGTAAAGGCTCGCTTACATTTTTTCTTGGCTTCCACAAATTTTTATAATATGGTCGAATTATGTATACTTAGTTATGTAGCAGTATTAGGCGGCGTTATTTTTTAGCATGTGCTGGGAGCCCTCCTGGACGGTTCACTTAGTCGCATATGGAATGCCGGAAGACCCCACGGTGAGCTCATTTTAAATATAGGTTTTTCTTAGCGAATACAGCAATATAAACCGTGAAAATAAAATCTGATTAAATATATTATATGCGTTGGTTTAAAAAAATCCAATCATTATGGTTTTTTGCTACTTATGTGTATTTCACAAATACTTACAAAAAAAAAAAAGGTTGGATATATAGCGACAACACTCCCTGAAAACACCATTTTACAAGTGTTTTATAAAACACGGTTTTAAATCTAATGTTAATGCCGTTCGTCCAACGTAATGCCGGTATCTAACCCTCCCGGAGGGGAGGGTTCAGTTCCAATATGTATGGCGGCATGGCGTATGAGTTCTATGAAAAGTGGGTGGAGTCGAAAGTGTTCATAATAGGGTGAAATCGAGAAAGCGGTACCAAAAGTTTGTTAGGTAAGTAGTTAAGTACACACGGCTACACATCAAGCTATACATTTCCAGTTTAAGCTGACCTCGCATTGTACGGAAATCGTTTACAATGCGAGATCACCATAAACTGGAAATGTATAGCTTGATGTGTACCGTGCGTACATACGTATCGTCTTGTAAAATGTTTTTGTATAAGCTCAAAACCGACATTAATATTGTGTTTGATTGCAGTGGTTACCAGCATCCATATCCAACCACGTAACAAGCTGGTACGATTTTTTAATACCACTTTCACTTAAGTCCTTATTGTCGCCAACGTTACGCGATAACATCAAGGAAGTCTTTAATGCGTTTGTAATCAATAATTGCGTATGTAACAGCACCAAGAAATTGAAGAGTTCCTACGAAACTCAGAACGGAACACACAAACTCAAGCTCAAAGCATTTATTTAAAGGCAGTGTATAGAGTGCCACCAGTGGCACTCTATCCCTATCGGATAAAGTGCCACTACAGGCACCCTAGTAACACCGCCTCGGCCCGGCCAAAGTGCCGCAAGCATTGGATTGTCATTGTCACTGTCACTAAGTCACGTCACTTGGTATTTTGTTTGATTGTCGAGGTTAGATCGCTGTAAAACACCACATTCCCAAAACATTACATTCTCTTGTGCCTAAACGGACTCTGGCACTTCGCCGGCCGCTACCGCGGCACCACTCGCTACGCTCGCTCGGCTCGTGCGTTGTGTGGTCACAGTTCTAACCTAACCTAACCTAAATAACAAGTGACAGTGACAATGCAACGCTCACGGCACCCTAGCCGGGCCGAGGCAGTGACACTAGAGTGCCACAAGAAACTCGCGGCACTCTATACACTTCGTTATTTAAATCAAACCATTTACACAAACTTTTGAATTGTCAAAGGGTCGGTTATCGTGAGGAAACTGGCATGTCCTAGAACCTAAAATTCGAAGACATGTGATATCCACGAACCCGCACTGGGTCCGCGTGGTGGATTACGGCCCACTCCCACTCACAGAGAGGAGGCCTGTGTCACAGCAGTGGGAACTTTATAGACTGAATATACATATGCAGTACGTCAGAAATATGAAGCTAATCCTGCATTCCAAAGCGTAGGTAGTAGTACCTATGGAGAAGAACAAGAAACTAGGCAAGAAACTCTATGGAATCTCTTTCACATAGTTAGTTTATTCAACTGTGGAATTGTCTCATTAGTTGCTTCTCTTATTATATACATAGTTGATCCCTCCTTAATAATCCTACTACATAGTCACTTTTTTCTATGGTAACTGGTCAATTTACACCAGTTAATTGACCATATAAAGTACCATCAGATGCAAATAAAAATTCTTCAACAGCAATAGAATTTACGCACATGCAACGAGAATCCAGTTTCATAAGTTTTTTCTTTTAAATGTCCATGTAAAATTTATTACTCCTCGCCTCAAGGAGACCACGGTATAAAAAGTGAATAAATAAACATCCTATAAATACTCTTATTGACGCTCTATTTTCGTGCGTACGACTCTACAGTATGAATGGGATAAAAATAGGCGATTTCCAAATATTTACTACCGAATTAAAAACCATCGCGTGTGGGAATTGAACTTTAGACTCCGATAGATGTCACCCACGCCTGGAAAAAAATGTGAGAAGGACACAGTAGCTCGTAAAAGCGATGTCACGGTTCGACCGGCCGGATCCATCAAGTCCCGCTAGCTAAGTCTGTCTGTCTGTCTGTCAGTTTTTTTAACCCTTTACTAGGTACGTAATATTTTAATTAAAATATTTACATATCACACAGGACACAGTAGCTCAGTGGTAAAAGCGACGGCACGCTTTACCAGAAGGGTCGCGGGTCCGACAAGTCCCGCTAGAGTCAGTTTTTTTAAATCATTTATTAAGTAAATATATTATATAATATTTAGATAATACAGTGAATTACACAGTAGCACAGTAGTAAAAGCGGTGGCACGGTTTACATGAAGGGTCGCGGATCCGTCAAGTCCCGCTAGTGCAGTCAGTTCGTTTTGTAACCATTTAGTTAATTTATATTTACATAACAAGACTGTTACATTGTGTTATTGTACTCCAACTAAGTTTGAAAGCAGTTGATAGCCTGTGCCTAAATGAGGACAGGGAGGTCGTCAAGTCCGTGTTGGGAAAGTCCAAGTGAAAGTAATGCAGGTATTCGCGAAGACCTACGTAAGTACTAAGATGCGTCTAGAAAGTGTTTCGTCTGCAGTTTTACTACTTATTAAGATGTTTTTGTATCGTGTTGACATCTACGGAGAACTAACGTAACTTCGGAGTGTATGATATAATGATGATTAGAGATCGGATTATATGCAATTGCATATTTGCATATGCTTGCATATTTGCATATGCTTGCATATTTAAGCAATTCCCAGCGGTAATAGCATATTTTCCTAAGATCTAGTTATGATGCATAATATCGGTACATTAACAATATTTTTCCGAGTGCAGTGCACTCACTTTTGAAAGTTAGTGTCAAATTGATAGGTTCATTAATGGGACGGCAGAATTTTTGCCTGAAACTATAAGTGCTAACATAGCACCCATGTTCAAATTCTGCCCAGTCATCTCAGTGGATGTGGAGCGAACCTTTTCCACTTACAAAAATATTCTAAATGATCGAAGACACAATCTTACCACTGAACATTTGGAACAATACATGATTGTTTACGTTTACAAGAATATTATACAGTTATGTCATGTAATGTGTTACTGTTACTTTTACTGTTAGTGTTACTGTATCTATTATTGGCTATCAAAAGATAATTTACTAATTGTATGCTAATTTTGAAAAAAAAACAAATGAAAACTTACTTTTTTCATTTTTTTTTGGGTTCCTAAAATTTTTCATTTAATTTCGCATATTCTGCCAATTTTCGTGCATATTTGCAAACAAACAAACTCACTTTCGTATTTATGATCTTAGTCAAAGTCAAAGTGAAATAAATTATTTCAAACTTTCAAAGCATATCTATTATAAAAGGCACTTTTGAACGTCAAAGATTTACAAAAAAATAAATAGAATTGATTCTAGTCGCCCTCTCTTATAGTTAGGATTCTTAGTAAATAAAGAATCATATACCGTTATAGACTTTTGGCTATAATAAGTAAAAGTTCCTCTCGATCCGGCTACTTGTGTAAGGTCTCACAATGAAAGAATTATTGTTCTAATCACTATTTTTAATATTCTAACTTAATTACATTTAGACAATCTAGTACTTAGTTCACAGTTCTCACGTCTGCCCTTCCGATAGGGTCACACCCGAATGCCCGATTCCCGCTGACCTCGTGCCAGCGGGATTTGTTTACATTGAGCTTTGTTTACATTAAGCATAGCTTACAGTTCGGCCTTTCCTGAAATCAGCAAGTCCCATTGCTGCCTTCATAATCAATTTTCAAATTTTACCTTTTTGCATAGAAAATTATAAACACACAGCAATTATAGTGTCTATTTCACAATCAGAGTAGGTACAACTATTTCCTAAAAAATTTAGTTATTACTAAAATTAACAATCAAAACGTAAAGATTTAAATACTTGTTCGGCCATCTTAATACAAAATTGTCCCACCAATTTAAGGTTTTGTATGGTTGTATTACAATCATCCACTTATCATTAAAAATATCATAATGTCTAACAATATTCTTAATCACGTCTAATAATATTTATCAGTTTACTTCCTGTCAGAACTGACATGACAATTTAAATTCACGATCAATCATTCATCGGTCATTATTGAATTGTTACACTCCTTATATTGGCAATCCCGCCTCATGTGGTAACAATTCAATCTACTATAAACGCTTTCCCATTGAATCATTACACTCCATAATTGGCAATCCCGCCTCCTGTGGTAACAACTCAAACTACAAAATACTCATTTCCCATTGAATCGTTACACTCATAATTGGCAATCCCGCCTCCTGTGGTAACAACTCAAACTACAAAATACTCATTTCCCATTGAATCGTTACACTCATAATTGGCAATCCCGCCTCCTGTGGTAACAACTCAAACTACAAAATACTCATTTCCCATTGAATCGTTACACTCATAATTGGCAATCCCGCCTCCTGTGGTAACAACTGAAACTACAAAATATTCATTTCCCATTGAATCGTTACACTCCATAATTGGCAACGATTCGTCTCACTACATTAATTATCAATGTCCTTTAAAACTTACAATACATAGTCACTTTCAACAAGTGCAGATCTATTTAAAAATATGTAGGTGTGATTAATTATTTTCCTTGTATGTTTCTTGTACCAAATAATTCTCATCCTCAGAATCGTCATAATTTTGTGAATATGCCAACCATGGGTATATTTTGTCTACCGCGAAAACACCTTCATATCTCCTATTATTTTTCCTAGTTAAAGGGGTATCCTCTACGATATATCTGTCATGATCTAAGACCTTAATAATTCTATAAGGCCCTTGCAATTTTGACACTAGTTTTTTTGATTTACCGTCATTACTAGTAATATCCCGTACAATTCTCACTAAATCACCTATAGCATATTTCCTAGCATTTTTCCTACTTTTGTCGAATCTTTTCTTTTGTTTATTTTGTTCATTGCGTATCTTTGTATTCGCCTCATCCCTTATTTGGCATACAGTTTCTGTATTCTTGGTTCCTATATCGAGGGATGTAGCCACTAAGGCGTCACTTTTTGCCCGTACCCTAAGTCCAAACAATAATTCCGAAGGACTTTTCCCCGTAGTTTGGTTTATTGTTGTGTTTAAACCCATTTGAATCTCGTTTAATTGGTTGTCCCATTCCCTCTCAGAACAGTTGTGGTTTTTTGTACTTAACGCATCTAAAATGGTACGATTATATCGTTCTACTTGCCCGTTGGACCTGGGCGTGGCTACGGCGTTTAGGACATGTTTAATTCCTAATTCCTTGATATAGTCCTTAAACGCCTTACTGGTAAAGGACGTACCTCTGTCGCTTATTAGCCTACGAGGAGTTCCAAAATAACCGATATAGTTACTTAAAACTTTAATAGTGATTTGGCTTTTTGTATTCTTAACTGCATTTAACGTAATATATTTCGTATAAGCATCAATTATGACCAAAATGTAACTATTTCCAGATTTACTCTTTTCAAAGGGGCCCAAATGATCAACGTGAACAGTGTGAAATGGTTCATCTATTTTAGGTATTGGATGCATCATACCTTCCTTTTTTCCCGTTGGGACTTTGTGATAGGCACATTCTAAACATGACTCAACGTATTTTTTTTACAAACTTATTCATTTTCGGAAACCAATACAAGTGTCTTAACTTTTCCAAGGTTTTATCTACTCCAAAATGGCCTATATCATCATGATTCTTTCTCAATAATTGCCAACGAACTCCTTTTGGGACCACCCATTTCATTTGCGCACCTACTAGCCTGTAAACTCGTCCGTTTTTCAACGTATAATTGGAATATATGTCTGCAACCATTTTCGTATCCGAATCACTTAATACTCTTTTAATCTTTAGTATTTCATCATCTGCATTTTGGACGGTGGCTAACCAGTCCTCTGATTCTATCGACAGAACTTCGAAAATAGCTTCAGTTTCACTAACCGATTTTATCGCGTTCCTACTAAGTGCATCTACATGATTCATACGAGACCCAGGCCTATATTCGATTTCGCATTCATACTCTTGTAGTTGCAACCACCATCTACCTACTCTTGGCACAATATCCCTTTTTGTCAACGTAGTTCTCAAAGCGTTACAATCTGTTACAATTTTGAATTTTATTCCCAATACATAAACTCGAAATCTATTTAACGAAGCAATAACTGCTAATGTCTCTAATTCATACGAGTGGTAATTTTGCTCTTCTGCTGTCGTTTGCCGGCTATAATATGCAACCGCTTGTAAACGACCCGTATCGTTTTCTTGTAGTAAAATACCTGCTACCCCATGCTTGGAAGCATCCGTGTGAATTTGAGTGTTGGCTTTGGGATTATACAAGGCAAGGACTGGCCTTTCTGTCAACTTTCTTTTTAAATCATGAAATGAATCGTCCTGTTCCACACCCCATTCCCATTTGCTGTTTTTCTTTAAAAGTTTAGTAAGGGGTTTTGCAATTAAAGCAAAGTTTTTTATAAATCGTCTGAAAAAACTTGCTAGCCCTATAAATTGACGTACTTCGTGTGGATTGCTAGGAACCTTAAATTTTTCTACCGCATCTGTTTTTAACTGACCAGGTCTTATACCTTCTTTGGATATTTCAAACCCTAAATAGTCTATTTTAGTATAAAAAAACTTACATTTTCCGAGTTTTAAAGTCAACCCTGCCTCTCTTATCAATTTTAACACCCTTTCCAACTTCTCCATTGCTTGACTAATGCTAGATGCTGGAATAATTATGTCATCCATAAATGCATAAGCGTCATTGTTTCTACTCTCCTTTAACATTTTATTAATTGTCTTTTGGAACACTGATGGAGCATTTGCTAATCCAAACGGCATCCTTGTAAATTGATATTGGCCATCGGGTGTCACAAATGAAGTTTTGTCTTGTGATGTAGGAGAAATCGGAATTTGATAATAACCTGATGCTAAATCTAAAGTAATAAAATATTCATGACCCCCTAAACAATCAATTTGATCTTCAATCCTAGGTAACGGATAATGTTCTCGTACTGTTTTCGCGTTTAAAGCCCTATAATCCACGCACAACCGCTGGTCTCCAGTTTTCTTTTTCACTAATAATATTGGACTAGCATAAGATGAAGAGGATTCTTTTATGATGCCACAACGTAACATTTCTTCAATCATACATCTTACATTTTTCCTTTCTGTGTGTGCTAACCTGTATGGTCTGTATACCACGGGTGTTTTGTCTTTTAATTCAATTGTCATTTCAGTCAAGTTTGTAAGGCCTAAATCTGTCAAACTAAATGAGAAACAATCTTTGTACTTATTCAATAGTGACTCCAAGTTCAATTTATCTGTATCTCCTACTTCCTCACTAATATTCATTTGTTTAAAAGACGTTTCTGTCTCATCTTCGCTTTCTACAATTCTTTGAACGTTTAGTATTCTTTGGTCCAATACAAGTGATCTTGTCAACAAGTGCCCTTTTGATAAAGTAACCGATTTACTTCTTAAGTTAACAATTAAAATTCTTCCTTTCCCATCCTTGATCGTATAGCTACCTGGTAATATATAATAGTACTTCATAGACTTAATATTTCTGTATGATTCTCGAACATAAACGTGACAAGTTGAGTTGAATTCTGTTTGTACTGGCACCGCTGTTATGAACTTGATAACTATATTTTCGCTTATAATTAAATTTATTTTATCACCGCCTACGTTACCAATTACTGCCGGTGCTTTATGAATAATCAATTGTTGATCGGTTTTTATGATAACCACCCCATGTTGTTCCGTGAACGACTGCCCTAATAATATCGGATACTTAAGTAGCTCGTCTGGTACTATTAGAACCTCCGTACTTGCCTCAACATCATGCAACTGTAGTTGTATCATAGCGGACCCTATGGGTTCAATTAAGCAGTTTCCAAATCCTTTCAACTTTTTCTTTTTGTCATTCGAGTTTAATTCAACCTTTAATTCTAGAAAATCACTCAACCGCATTATGGTACACTGGCTTCCCAAATCTACGTAGCAAGTTTTAGGTATACCATTTGCCAGTATTTTCATTATATATTTATCATCAGGAACATTTTTGATCTGTGTATCAACTACCATATTAACCCCTTCGGTTTTTACATCATCTTTCGACTTTTGTACTCTGGTGCAGGAGGAAGCCTGGTGTCCCAATCTTTTGCAAACGCTACACGATATCAATGGTTTGCTACATTTAAAACTGGGATGACCTATTTCACCGCAATTAAAACATTTAATTGTGGATGTTTTATTGAGTGGCACTTCCTTCTGCCCCTCGTTACGTTTTTTGAAATTCATTACCCGTTTTTCTTTTATGTCTTCTACTTTAATAGACTTTAAATATCCTAACAGCGATTCTGGTTCGGAAAAATTGGCAGCTTGAGCTCCCAATCGCATTCCACGATCGTCTAAGCCGTCCATAATACAATCTATAGCTTTCTTGCCCGAAATCTCACACCGGTTCAACAAGTTCATTTTGTGATAGAAATACGTTTCTAAATTTTCACCAAAGTTTACTTTACGGTCTAACATTTCGTGCAAGAGTTGCGCATAGTTTTGCACTGAAGGAAACGTTTTAATCAATTTAGCTTTCCACTCCTGCCATGAGAACTGTACCGATGTTAAACCCTCATACCAAATTTTTGCTACTCCACCCAATTTCGGTAGAGCATAATGAATTATTTGTGGTTCTGACCACTCATATAATGAAGCGCACTCTTCTACTTTTTTCAACCAGTTAGTTATAGTTTGCTCTTTATTAGATGGGTTGAACTCCGGTACAGTATTGGTTGCCATTGCAAAATTATTGGATTTATTCGACGGTAAGGACTTAATTAATTGTATAACCTGATCCGTAGTAAAACTATTGTCCTTATTAGTTTCACTATCATGGTGTCGTGACTCCCTACGACTTCTCGTTCTGGACCTTCTCTCACGTCGCCGTCGTCCGGAACTACGCTCACGTGACGGCGTCCTCGATGACGACGACATCTCTCTGTTGCGGTGACGACGCTCAGCCGAAGTGTGCGTGCGCTCACGTCGTCTTCTCCGTTGTCGAGACGAGCTCCTAATCCTGGAGCGGCTGCGGTGCTCTCTGCGTCGCGCCGCCCTCTCTCCGTCGCTCGTCTCTTTCGGCATGGTAGATTATACTGGAACATGACGTCAATAAGCTACATAATTGTGTAACGTAGATTGTATACACTTATTGTGCACACACATCATTTTGGACTCAGTTTATTCATTCGATGGCTGGTTATGTTTCGTTGCTTAGAGAACACCTTATCTAATATAAACAATTTCGCTCTCGCGCCACAGTCTAATATAAACAATATCGTCATCGCACAATGGGTCTTATATTACCCAGGGTCAAATTCAGAAAATGTATCTATTTATAACTCTCAAAGTGATGTTTTTGATGATTCTATTATTTCACGAAATTAATTAATAATTTGTCATTACAACATTCACAACCTCTCCTTTTCAACAACAACCTCTCAGACAACAATTTTCCAGAAATCGACGATTTTTAACTACCAAAATAGCAATACATTATTTCACTCACCTTAGAATAGGCACATATACCTATTACCAATTACTGCGACCAATCCTGTTTAGTATCCTGTATAGATGTGGCGCCTTTTCACTCTCCTGTGTGGACGTGGCGGAAAGCTGAAACTTTCCGTATAATCGCCTCTTCTGAACTAAAAGTTCCTCTCGATCCGGCTACTTGTGTAAGGTCTCACAATGAAAGAATTATTGTTCTAATCACTATTTTTAATATTCTAACTTAATTACATTTAGACAATCTAGTACTTAGTTCACAGTTCTCACGTCTGCCCTTCCGATAGGGTCACACCCGAATGCCCGATTCCCGCTGACCTCGTGCCAGCGGGATTTGTTTACATTGAGCTTTGTTTACATTAAGCATAGCTTACATAAGTAAGGCTAGAATTTCGTAGACTCTAATTAGGTAAACCCCTAAAACTGCCTAATATTTTGGTCAAATATTCTCTTGAGAGTTTTTCCGCTAAAACAATAGTGATAGGATTAACCTTTTGATCAACGATAGGTAGGTAGGTATTACGTCTGTCATCCTGTGTATGTACAAGGTTTCAGTGAGCAGACAATGTTGTCATTATTTATAGTTGATTGCAGATGTTTAGCGTCAAGGTTCTATGAAATACATGCGACTTATGAATCTGCCTACACACGCAACAACACGGCTGTACGTAGATCTACCGATTACCATGTATTTATTTTTGAATTATTTGCAGAGGGACGTTGGCCCCGTCACGTCATTGTGTTTGCATGCAATGCCAATACCCAAATATTTGTGAAGAATTTGAATAAATACGCTTGTCTTTCTTGCCATGGGGAAATGGGTTCAGTGGTCTCAAGAGAACTCAGACTTTGTCATCTGGTCTAATTGGGCATTCCTTTTTTTAAGCGGTTTTTGAAAAGATGCAGGAACAACTAACTGTCAAGATTATTCATTTAATGGCGATGGTTAAATACTTCCGACTACCATCTGATGCGCGGGAAATGTAATATGTCAGCAAAAGCCAACAATACAAAAGTATGGTGTAACTGTCGGTATTTAAAGTCAGAGACTGACTTGTAACATTTGTTTGTAATGTATCGAGTTTTTATAACGCGTTACAGCGGTCAGTTCAGTGCAGCGAGCTGAGCCGCTTGATGCGAGAGCGCCCGGAACGTCATTCGACTGTCAGCTGTTTCGTGAATTCCTTTGAAACGGAAATATGAGAATCGAATATTTCATAGAGCTCTAAGCGAGCATTCGTCTCACCGTGTTGTAACCAAGCTCGCTGCAAATGATATATTACTGATACATTACAAACAAAGGTTACAAGTCAGTTTCCGCCTTAAGGAGCATGACATTTTATCTTGGTCATTAGTGTTGGCCTGGCAACTAATCACCAAACAGTTTGTTGCCGTCGCCCTTACGCCCATATACAGTGACAGACTGTCCAAAGGCGAAGGAAATTATTTTCTATCAGCACGCGTAGCATGACCACCGTAGAAACGGGTTTTGTCGACGGAAGAATAGACAAAATGACAGATAAACAATCACAATCTGTCATTTTGTCTATTCTTCTGTCGACAAAACCCGTTTCTACGGTGGTCATGCTACGCGTGCTGGAGGGTCGTTGTTCTGTTATAGACTTCCGAAAATTGAATGATTCGATATTCACAGTACTTTTATGCCTTGTTTGAGCTACGTAGCTCAAGAATCTTCTTCGTATATAATATCCAGGAGCCTTGCCAACCCTACAGTAACATTTCCAGTTTGCTCTGAATCCCTGATATAAGCTAGATGCGATGCAGCTGTTGTTATTCGTCCCATTACAAGGTCCACGTGGAAAGTTTCCAAGACGATCATTCTCATTCAGATTCATTTGGCCAAAGATACAACTTATATTTGGACGTGTTAACTGGGCGACAAACATTTGGCAAAGGGTTGGGTTGTTGGTTTTGGCAAACTTGGTCATCTTTTCTGATAAATGGCAAATATCAAAAGGGTCACAAATGTTTGCTTTTTGTCGAACTAAGAAAAACGGAGGGTACCTAACTGCGAATATGCAAATAATTGTCATCATCCTTAAAAATATTTTAACCGGTTCTTATGATTTTTTTTTAGGTTGGAGAGGAACCAATTCTAGTTTGTTCTGTTGCCTGCGTACCTTACCTACCTTCGTTTCTTCAAATAAATGAGGTCATGCAGAATTATTAGCAACAATGTAAAACAAATTATCGCTTATTGACAGAGCTTTTAAGTCTCTGCTTGATTATAGCTTAGCTTTAGCATATTGCATCGCAAATTTATATGCATCTGTATGAAGATAATATGGTACTACAATAAAACATGATCTATGGCTCATTGAGTAGCTTGCCCGAAGGCCGGGCAGAGCATTTTATGTATGATTAGTAGGCCAGTATCGGGGGAGAGCCTATTGAGACCACTGCACTCGCTAGTGAAGCGACAATGTGTTAAATTAACCGTGGCATACAAATGTAGGTGTTTCTATGTCACTGTGTTATTCAAATATAGTTCCTTTGATCTGTTCCGTGAGTTCCGTGAGTTCCGTGATAGACTGACAGACAGTGCATAGCCTAAACAAATGAAGATGATATAAACATCGAAGGATGTGCAATTGTGCATGAGATTTCTGACTAAGAAAGTATGTTTCAAGCTAAACCCCTGATTGGGTGAAACGGATGTTTGTAATAACAAGTTCCGTAGTTGACACACGGAGATGACCTTAAAACATATTTGGAAGAAAATGTCCCTTAGTAGTAGTAGTTAGTTTTTTATGGGGTGTAGACGATCTATTTTAAGAAATACTGGTACAAGACTGTTTAGTCTGAAGTTGAAGTCTGTAGGAAGAGTGAAACGTGAAGTCAAAATATGGCACAGTAGCTAGTTCACCAATTAGTGGAGGCTTTCTCATATATCCTACATTCCTACATGTCTTAAAGTAGGTTTGTATAACGACGAGAGGAGCTAAAGAGCTTCGACACTTATCGTTAAAGTGTTACCCGTTATCAAGTGTGGCGATACGATGTCATATTTACACGATCTGTTATCGGGCGCGTCGCAAGAGCATCCTCACTCAAAGTAAAATGATGACGACAGCTATCAGGAGAGAGACTTTACCTTGATATCTTGTGTGTTTAGATTAAAGTGTAATTACCAAATAATGATGTTAAGACGCTGTTGACTAACACGTAAGTGTATAAGACTATCATAATGATGTAAATATTGGCTCTTGGTCCTAATCTGTGTAGGAATTCTTATCGGCCAGTTCGATAATTGAAATTGCTCGTAAAATGTGTTGTTCCTTTGCATAATGAATGATTGGTAAATGGCACTATAACTTTATCTACCTACTAAATTGGTAATCGAATTATTTATTGACTTAGCTGGTTAACTGCCCGTTACAACATCTACAAGATGCAAAAGTTTTTAAGCGCAGAAAAATCAAAAGAATGCGAACAAATGGTACTCGTACTGAATCTCAAATCCAATAATTTCCAGACAAAATAAAAGAGACCATTAAGGGACTTAATAAATAACGCAATAACATGTTTCGACGGCAGTTCCCGCCAACCACTGGTGAAGTATCATCAGATAAATTAAGTGATTGTAGGATTCTAGAGGCGGTATCGATGAAACTTGCGGATTAATCTCTTGAGTTTGGTCCAGTTATCGTATTCTCGTTTGAGCACTTTTTCCAATAACTACTGGCGAAGAGTAAGGAAGTTGTAATGAGCGAGTAGAATATTGCGAAAAGCGAGAGGTATTAGCTCGTGAGAGAACGCAGGCAGCTAACAAGCATGTGAATGGCTGGTGATTTATCGCTTATTGGAGTGTCTTTCTCCACCTAACAAGTACACACATATCTTTAAAAAAATCTTCAGTAATTTAAACAACATAAACCGAAAAATATTACGATAGCTGTGTTCACATCCGGCGAGAGCTACGCACACATCTACCGTAATATATTTTTCTGTGCACGGGTATCCTTGTCATGTTTTCAGTAATTTTATTATCAATAGGGCTAGGGCCAGGGCCAGTGTATTCTAATCCTCAATAGCTTCACGCTTACTCGCCAGCAGTGAGACGCTGACTCCAATAGAAAGTGTGGAGGCAAGTAATCGAGTGCAATCAATGTCATATATGCAACTAATCTCGCTTCAAATATGGACTAATGGTTAACTCGTTCACTTGCAATTAGAACCTGTTTATACGTCAATTTAGTTTCCGCAACAAGACTAGTTTTATAGCGGTCTGTTTAATAAGTTAGAAATTATTTATGAAGATTACTTCTTGTTCTACAACCGCTTGATTTCTAGTGATCGTTATTCGTGTTTCAGGCAGAATTGAATCAATATGTTATTTTTAACCGACTTCCAAAAAGGAGGAGGTTCTATGTTCGACTTTATGTATGTTTTTTTTTTTTTTTTATGTATGTTCACCGATATCTCCGCCAATTGTGGACCGATTTTGAAAATTATTTTTTTGTTTGAAAGAGTAAGCTCCCGAGGTGGTCCCATATAAATTTTATTAACTTTGCTTAGATAGGTTTTGAGTTAGCTTCAATAATACATATTTTTCCCACTTAGTTTATATGAACGATATGATGATAACTCCCTGTCACTGTTATTTATTGCAGTTAGTGGTATTGGATATTGTGTGGGGTAGGTACCACAACTAAAAAGTGAAAAATAAAAACTTTTTACAAAAAAAATTTAAACCGACTTCCAAAAAAAACTACTACAAAGTGAAAAATAACTTTAATTTCGGAAGTCGGTGGCAAAAAACGAAAATTAAAAAACAAAGACACTGACTTCCGAAAATAAAGTTATTTTTCACTTTGTAGTAGTTTTTTTTGGAAGTCGGTTTAAATTTTTTTTGTAAAAAGTTTTTTTGTTCTGAACGGAACTTTGACGAAGTTGAAGAATTATCTCTCTGTCTTCATCATCAGCCTGCTCTTGTGTGATGGAACAAGAAAACGTGTTACTATGCGTCGGCGCAACACGTTTTTTTCTTCAATCTCCGGTATCAACGGTTACATTCATTCATTTTTCTTTCATATCATTGTTCACATAATAATTCCATCTTTTCTTTATCCTCACTCTTCCTCTCTCTATCTGTCACTATTTATATTCGTCACTCTTTTCAGTAACATGCCCATACCAAAACTTTAACCCTTTCAACTGTTCTGTCACTGGTACTACTTTCAAACTTCATCTAATATGCAACTTTTTTTCTTATTTCGTCATCTCTCAGTCATGTCCCTATTAAATTTTCTGAATGGTATGCGTAATTAAGTGCGTACTGCCCTTATTATAGTAACAGTCACTGCATTGCTCTTAATTCATCTGTTTCATGTCAGTTAACGTCTTCCTGTAACAGGCTCGTCTAAACAAGGCTACGGGCCATATGGCCGCTAATTTAAACAAGCGTTTAATTGTAATAAATGTTGTATTGTTACATAAAGCAATTATGTTTTACAGTGTTTGCGTAATTGTAGTGTTTGAGTAACATTGTCAACTAAGTATCACAGGTACGCTACAAGTGTGTATTCTAGTCTTCTGCTGTGTGAATTTAAAAACTTCTTTTCGTGTGATTAGTGAATAACTAGGGGGGCAAGTCTACTAATTTACAAACGTCACAATGGTCTCTCGATGGTGAGTTTTTGACAGATTTGCCATACAAAATCTCAATCTCAAAATCGAGAGACCATTGTGACGTTTGTAAATTAGTAGACTTGGCCCCCTGCACCCTAATTACGTAACGCAAACTCAATTTTAAATTGAAACCAATTGAAAAAGATTGCCAGTTCATTGCTTCATAAGTTCGACAAAAAAAGTTGAGCATATTTTTTCTGTCGAACTTACGAAGCAATGGACTGGCAATCTTTTTCAATTGGTTTCAATTTAAAATTGAGTTTGCGTTACGTAATAAGGGTGCTGGTGTGCGAGTTTTAAAGCCGGCCATGGGCCTCTGACTTGGCTTCACATTCCGTCGAGAAAAATCTCTCAGTCATACCAGTTTCCTCGCGATATTTTTGTTCACCGTATTTGAAGCAAGTGATAATTATGCAATACGCACATGCATGAATTCGAAAATTCAGAGGTGCCTTGGGTTCGAACTCGAGACCAATGACTTGGCAGTCAGACAGGTCACACCACTAGGCTATCACCGCTTCATTAAAAACGCTAATTAAAAATTAATAACTAACTAATTAAAACTAGCTAATTTAAAAACGTAACTGTTTTAATTAACGTAAATCTAGTGTGTACACTTTTTCCTTTTTTTTCTGTGGGTCTTCAAATAACTTCTCCCGCTCTGGGCGGAGCGGAAGGGCGTGTCAGACTCTTACTGACAAAAACCCACCCGTGTTCCTTCGGTTGCCTGTACGTTGCCAGGGGCCACGGTTACCCTTTTGGACTCTCCCTCAACCTCTAGTGTGTACACTTCACATCTTTACCAAAATTCAAACTTTTTAAAATTATGTATAAATGCGAAGAGTTTGTTTGTTTGTTACGCTCCGCTTTCACGCTAAAACGGCTGAACGGATTTGGATGAAATTTGGCACATGGGTAGACCATGACCTTACTTTTTACCCTGATATTCCCACGGGTTAGAGACTTATGTGGGTGAAACCGCAGGGCGCTGCTAGTATACAATATTTTTACTATGTAGTTTACTATCGTGAATTCGTGACAGTCACTTCGCGTCCTAAATTTTAAATAAGACGCGCGCGGCCTGAGTCAGCACCATCATTGACATCATCGTAGACTTCTACTGTCTAAACTGTTCTAACCTCCTTTTGAAATGAGGTTTTTGTTGTTAAACATTTTATGAATTTCCTCAATATTGCCTACTCATTTACATAATATATTATTAGGTACCTATATCGTATGGTATTATGTAAAGAAATTATGTAACTTGTCTAAACAATTCGACGTCTCGTTTTTGAGCTCACGGTCGAAGGTTCAATCTTACATGACAAAATAATAATTGTATAGCCTACTGCGTCTGGGCGTGGATGATATTTCGTTTGTGTCATGGTTACCGACACACAATGAAAGTTTTTGATTAGCAAACTGCTAAACTACATTAATAAACCCATATTTAGATACCCTGACCTGACACTAAATCAAACGATACACACTCACACACACCACACCACATACTCACGCACACCACATACTCACACACACCACACCACATACTCACACACACCACACTCACATCACACGTACACAAACACATCCGATATACCAAACAACACCTGAAATCACCTCTCATGTCTCCACTCTGGAATTCGTATCCCGAGCCCCAAGATACAGACTGT
The DNA here is from genome assembly GCA_948150665.1 of Conistra vaccinii. Classification (NCBI taxonomy): domain Eukaryota; kingdom Metazoa; phylum Arthropoda; class Insecta; order Lepidoptera; family Noctuidae; genus Conistra; species Conistra vaccinii. The sequence goes on along the minus strand of OX411327.1, from coordinate 10,989,126 downwards.
CTAGTTTGGGGTTCACTGGCAAATAATATGTTGTAGCATAGCTATAGGTAATAGTTTAAGCTACTCATGTCATCTCAACTCGGTGTTAACATGTAAACCTGCTTACTGTATTACCTGGAAAATAAACAACCTTTCTGAATATCTCACCACTTTTGTGGTAATATAACCACAAAACTGGTGATCTATTCATAAGTCCACGGTATGAGTTTATCTGAAATCGCCAAGGTCTTGAGCAAGCGTGTGATCAATGCTCGTGCCTTCTCTGTATGAGAAGAGCCCTTTGCTCTGCAGTGTTACAATATTAGGCTGGTATTGATATTATATACAGGGTGGCAGGGACATCGATGCGAAAACTGATACCATATTTTTTAATTTTTTTTGGGTGGGAAATCATCAAATGACTTCTCCCGCTCTGGGCGGAGCGGAAGGGCGTGTCAGACTCTTACTGACTGTGATATACAATTAAATGTAGCACACAAGTCAAAGGTAGCGCCGCAAGAGTGTCCCGGAGAGTCCCGTTCTATCCACGGAACCGAGTAGACGTGCGCTTTGAGTTGATGTGTTACTTACTGATAATTTGGTGGTTTTACTCTAAACCCAAAGCCTATATAACAAGTGATTCAACTGAACACCACATTGGCGACGAGTAAAAGCGCAGTAAGTAAAATTATTGCTCAAACAATGTACCTGCTTACGGAAATTGGTCAGCAACAAAATGTTAATTTTATCGCACAAAGTGTTTTGAAGGAAAAAATAAAATTAGTGACTGTGATCTAAGCGAAATCCACTAATCGTGTTTGTTATAATGTCAATTTAAGTACATTTATGTGTGTCTACCTTGCACAATCTGTGTCGGCGATCAGCTGAGACAGACGATGAAATGAGTATCACGTCACTAAATACATCCACTCGCAAATAAAACCGTGCGTTGGGATATGAAAAGAAAAAAAAAGACTCCTAATAAAATGTTTAGAATGTACTACCACACAATAATTAAATTTTGTTGACCAAATCCGTTTGCAAATAATAAGATTATACCTATCGAAAAAATATTATTCGATCGGTTAATGGAATGTTCCAACGAATATAATTCGTTAATTAACCTGTTTTAACACAAGTTCCCCTTCGATAACATCGAAGTAATATAGGTAATTATTATCTTACCTACTGTTAAAACTGAATGTTCCAACGAATATAATTCGTTAATTTACCCGTTTTAACACAAGTTCCCCTTCGATAACATCGAAGTAATGAAGGTAATTATTATCTTACCTACTGTTAAAACTGAATGTTCCAACGAATATAATTCGTTAATTTACCCGTTTTAGCACAAGTTCCCCTTCGATAACATCGAAGTAATGTAGGTAATTATTATCTTACCTACTGTTAAAACTGAATGTTCCAACGAATATAATTCGCTAATTTACCCGTTTTAACAAAGTTCCCCTTCGATAACATCGAAGTAATATAGGTAAATATTATCTTACCTACTGTTAAAACTGAACAAATGTCATAAAATCTGTAAAGGCTGTCATTATTTAAATGATCTAATTCTAATCAAAACGAATGCATTTTGCACTGGCTATCGACATCAACAAAAGAATTCATAAAAATCATAACCTCTCTATGGGCTCCATTGTGCCTCGATGTGTTTTAATTTCAAGTGACTAGTTTGCTTTGTGGCACGTTCTTAATAGAGGACCTTTGTGAAACTTGCTGGAGAGACTTTGTTTATTTAAAACTTATGCATTTAAACATAGAGCTCTTGTTACTAGCCGGGTACGATCAACTGATTAAAAATAAACTAAGTATAGAGTACGGGGTTTGATTAATTCAAAATCAAATCTTTATTGTACTATGTTAATTAATAAATAATAATTAATAAAAAAGAGAAAGTAATTTGAAGGTTATATTAATTCGTCGAGTCGAGCTGAAAATTCTTTTACTGCAATAGTATGCTGGCTAGGTCCTTTTCTTACTTGCAGGCCGATCAATGTGACTGATCTTGATACAACTGACGTTTATTGCCACCGCAATTAAACAGTTGGAGGAGTATTTTTCCCCAAAACAAAGCTATTTTTAAATAAGAACCTTGACGAAATTTTTGAATAATTCTTGGTTAGATTGAGACGTCACAGCTGAAAATGAAATTTTGCAAAAGAGGACAAAAATCTTATCGACCAAATAACGGAAAAGTGTGGAACATTGAAAAAATCAAAGCAGATGCAAACTCTCTAGACACTGTAGAACGGCAGTTGAACAAGTTCCACGATAGCCAGAGCACAAAATGCTATAACTACCAGCCTAAAATTGACACTAAAACAACAAAACGCTGTACTAACAAAAGAGGTTGATTTCTGTTGCCGATGTGGCAATAAAATCACAAAGGTGAAAATAGTTCCTGCCCTGCTATTGCAAATTGTATAAAAGGTGGTTTCAAAGATCATTTCCAGAAAACAATAGAGAACAAGGGCCAATAAAAGACAATCTTCTAACCTCTCGTCAAATGACAACAATGTACCTAAAAACCCCAAAGTAGAAAACATCAAAAATAAAGAGTCTACATATTATTATGTAGACTAGAAGGGGTTATAATGCTCATTAATTCCGGTTGTAAATCTGATATTATAAATGATAAAACTTGGGAGCACATGAAATAATCTAAAGTTATAGTTAGTCTTCAACCAGCAAACGTCTGCAGACAAAACATTCATGGCTTATGCCAAACATCCACTAACAGTAATAAGATCATTTGATGAATCAATAAAAGCTGGTTCTAAAATATCTGTACTAACAAAATGTTATGTCACAGAAAAAGGTTCAAGGAATCTTTTGGGTAAAATAAACTGTCATCTCCTTTAATGTGCTAAAACCAGGTTTTAATCTGAGTTCCATTAGGATAAACAATTTCCCAAGTTCAAAGATGTTCAGTTAGAGATCACTAGATTGATAAAACAGTACCTCCAGTTTGTCTATCTTATAGTCCCAAGTCCTTTGGAATCAAAAATAAATAACAAATTAGACGAACTGGTAAAAATGGACATCATTGAATCTGTAAACAAACCGCCTTCCTGAGTTTCTCGGATGGTACCGGTTCTAAAGCCTGATGATGATAATCGTATTTGTTTGGATATGCGTGCTGCCAACAAAGGCATTATTAGAGAAAATCCCTTGCCCACCATCTTGCCTTGCCCACCATGGAATAACTCATAAATTACTAAGAATAACTCATTTATTAATTTGAAAAGCAATATTTTTCTCAAAATTAGATGTTATAAAACGCTTTTCATCACGTTCATTGATGACATACTTGTCTTTGGATGTAATTTGTTGTCTTTGGATGTGAGTGCTCAAAGACAATAATGTTTTACTAAACAAAAATAAAATTAGACCACCGGAAACCATTGAAGAAATTCAAAGTTTCCTGGGATTAGGTTTAGGGGCCGTACTGAATCAGTACGACGCCAAGAATCATTTCCTATGGAAACTAGAAAAACAGGCATTAACTTTGGTATGGACAATCGAATAATGTATGATAAAAAATTGAACCAGTCAGACCATAGCCAAGCCTCTGGAGATTATATTTGGCACGAAATCGAAACCTTGCGCACGAATTGAGCGTTAGGTCCTTCGATTACAATCATATAATTATAAAATCATTATAAACCTGGAAAATCAAATAGGTTTATCAGCAGATCCATTGACACGTCTGTGTACGGGTGCCACAAGCAATAAAAAAAAAAAAAGCCCTATTGAAAGCGAATATCATATTGACCCAGATTGTTCAATACGCGCGACCCGTAGCATAATAATGTTAATGAATTAATCAAACACGCTTTAATAAATATTGCTTTGGATGCTACAATAAACAACTAGAAATTATTTGAACATGAACTTTGGTTACATGATGGCGTCTTATTAAGAGGAAACAAATTGGTGATACCCACTAATATAAGAAAACAAGTATTAGAAGCAGCTCATAAAAGACGCCCATTGAAAGCCTGGGTGGATACTGCTGATGATTTTACAGTAGATACAAAGAGATCGAAATTATGAAATATATATCTGGAGTATTGCTGTTGATTTTACAGTAGATACAAAGAGATCGAAATTATGAAATTTATATCTACACAGGACAATAAAAGTGTTAAAAAAGATCTCTTCGCGCACCGGGAATCTTGCAAGCATACCACCTGACAATGGTAGACAATTCTGTAGTCAAGAATTCAGAATCTTCTGTACTGAACAAGGAATTACGGTTTTTAATATATCCCCTACTGGCCTCAGCAAAACGGTTAAGTCGATGAGCAAAATAGGGATATCCTTAAACTGCTGAGAATCAGTTAATGTGGAAAAACTGACTGGAAAGATGACTTGTTAAAATATTTAATGATGTATAACATAACAGTACACCTCATCCCTCTACAGGAAAATCCCTACCGAGCCATTTTACGGAAGGCTATTTTAAGAGATAAGTTACCTTTTTAACAGATCTCAAAAATAGCTACCACGATTCAGAAGTTAGCGACAGAGACAAAGAAAAAAAAAAAAGAGAAAAACAAATTAAACAGAAAAACAAATTAAACGAAAATTGGAAAAGAAGTGTTACAGATAGATAATTAGAAATTGGCTGAAAAAATTATATTTAAAGAACATGATAAAAGAAAACAAATTGACTCCAGAACTTAATCCCACACCGCATACAGTTATAAATGCTCAAAGAAGCGATATAAATAATATAAGGAATGCCAAAACTGTATCCTAATTACGTAATACACGATCAATCAGAATTTGAATCGTTTTGAAACAGGTTACTAATCCATTGCTCCATAAGATCGAAAAAAAATCTGCTCAACAACATAAATAACGCAATGAATATTGTTGAACTGTCAAAATGAAACAGATTAGTCGAAATTGTTTATGAAAATGTGTTGCGTTATTAGATAACAGGTCAACAGTACAGGAGGAACATCGTAAACCTAAAGAAGGTAGAAAAAGGCAAATGGAAAGTTATCGACCACGACGGGTCAGATAAAGGAGTTTAGTTTATATGTTAAATACTGTAATTGTAAGTTCAATGCTAAATACTGTAATTGTAAGTTCAATGCTAAATACTGTAATTGTAAGTTCAAACTGCATTGTACTTAAAGATTTTCTAAATGCTTAAAATGGTTATCGTACTTTAAAATAAATTAAATAACGCCTAAATAGGCAAATATTATTGTTGTACTTTAAACTTAATGAATGACTAAATGCTTACATTGTTATCGTCTAAATTAATTGACGTCTAAATGATAAATATTGTAATTGTACTTAAAACTTAATTAACATAAAAAGGAAGAGATGTGATATACAATTAAATGTAGCACACAAGTCAAAGGTAGCGCCGCAAGAGTGTCCCGGAGAGTCCCGTTCTATCCACGGAACCGAGTAGACGTGCGCTTTGAGTTGATGTGTTACTTACTGATAATTTGGTGGTTTTACTCTAAACCCAAAGCCTATATAACAAGTGATTCAACTGAACACCACACTGACTAAAACCCACCCGTGTTCCTTCCCTTGCCTAGACGGGGGCCACGGTTTCCCCTTAGGACTTATCCGCAACCCCGGTGGTAGGCATCGGCCCTAACGGACCCCTTCAGCTTCGCTGACAACGCTTTGAGGCGCGCGTGGAACACGACGCGCCGTCGACCCGGGCTTGGTCCTGATCAGACGGCGAGCTACCCATCACTCTCCGTCCGCAAGCCCGCGCCTACGGTGGCCGGAAATCGGCGATCGATTCCCGACGCCCGGGGCGTCCACTACGGCGGCGGCTAGGGGCTTGAGGGAGCGACCTTTGTCTCTGCCTCATGCGCCCCGCCTCCTCCTTCACGAGCATTACTGCTTCGCAGAAGGAGGTGACAGCCTGCCATGCCCTCTCGCTCCGCACCATGGCATGGACCAGGGCCGGACGCGAGAGGTCATTGCCGCCGATCGCCTGCACGAGGACACGGCGGTGCTCCGCCCAAGCCGGGCAGACCTCCACCGTATGCTCCACCGTGTCCTCCGGGCGATCCACGCAGTGGTGACACCCGGGCGTTTCCTCCTGCCTTATCTGAAACAGGAACCTCCCGAAACTACCGTGTCCGGTGAGGACCTGCGTCAGGCGGTAGGTGAGGGCGCCGTGGCGCCTCTCTAGCCAAAACTGATACCATGGGTTCTGTACATGATTCTGCCACCCTGTATATACGCTTATATCTCTCGCAGTTCAGTTTCTGCCAAAGCGGAAGAAGATTAGAAACAATTAATCTTGTCTTGGTCTACGATGTGCTTACCAATCGTGATAATTAAGTAGGTATGAGAAAGCCAGGGGTAGTCAATAATTTAATGTTCAAAGACAGGTTATAAAAATAGTGTTTATATAGTAAAAAATCTAAAGAATCCGATTTTAACGATTTAAAAAGCATTTAAACAGTTGCACGAACATCAAATTACTTATAAACATACTTATTTTATTTTTATTAAAGTATTTTTACAACGAACTTTTTATAGGTTATTTAAATTCTCAAAATAATGAAGAAAATTAAGAGAATTATCTAAACTATGTACATTTGATGACTTAAATTACAAATCCAATCAAGTTACAATTGCTTTAAAAAAATCCTCAAAAGACCATTTCAGACACCAATCTATGTAGATTGGTGTCTGAAATAGTCTTTTGAGGACCAAGTGAAGACCAGAGAGAGTGAAGAAGAAGACCATGTGGTCTTCACATGATCTGACCAAGATTATGTCTGGGCTTTAAAAGAGACTGTGAACTTTGAGTTTGCCTTTCTTCTCAGAGCAGTCAGATAGGAAACGCCGAGCTCTTCTAGTTTTTTTTTTTTTAATATTATTGACGTGTTATAGTGTTTGTAAAAAAAAAAAAAAACAATTCATTATATCTTATCATCAATTTCATTTCAATAATTGCTGGGAAAGAACTTTTAGTTTTTGCATGAAAAACCCTCTGTAAAGACTCAGGTGGAACAATTTGTATGAATACTTCATGGAAATTGTTCTACCGGCTCAGTCGTGTGGCGCGCCGTCCCGTCGCGTCTGTCTGCTGTCATAATAATATTTCGTAATACATAATTAGGTAAGAGTACTTATGGTTTGTCAATGTGAAGGCAGTGCATCAATGATATCATCTAACAACAACATGAGATGCCGAGGTAGTTACGACTTTTAACTTGTAACATCCCTGTGTACATCCCTTCTTGCTTGGCAAGAATAGGTACCTATCTTGGAGGACTGAAAAAGGCTGACTAACTGTCCTTCACGTGTATCTACATCGCCACATGCAAACTATGCATCTGAGACATGACGTCACAAAAAATCCTGACGTCACACAAATCTTGCTTCGCGCAATTAGAGTTTACCGCGCGAACGACATATATATATAATATAGGGTGACTGGTAATTAGTGACCGATACTTAAACACGTGACTTTACTCATCATTATGAACAACTTTCAGTATGGGAACAAACCTGAAACCGCGAAAAAAAAATCTGCAGTTCCCTACATTTATATTCGCAAAACTCGTCAAAATGTTTGGAACAGCAGATTTCAGGTTTAGTCCTATTGTAAAAGTTATTCATAATTATGAGTAAAGTCACGTGTTTAAGTAAGTATTATACTGTAAGACTATCCGACATCAATCGTTGGGCAGTGGCCCGCCAGACACGACACCCGTCTGGTTGGAGGATCCTCCCTTTTCTATAGAGGATGAGTGAACTTTACACCCTGTTCCTCATACCTCTACATTATCAAGAAGAAAAGAAAATTATAGACCCACCTACAAGTCCTATACGGTATACATACATGATTAGAAATTATTCAGCAACACAAAGCACACCACAATAAACCCACGTCATTGTTGTACGGGAATGGAAGTTGTGTAGCAAGCCTATCATTACGTGGACTATTATGCTAAGTTACGAGAAACGGATTTAGGTTAGACCATATAGTAGACGGAGCGTTGTATAACCGCATATATTATCTTGATATTCCTATATGTACGTAAGTAGGTAGGTGCTTAAAACTTAGAGCGTTATCATATCACACTGACGATTTACCACTGTGCTTCCAGCGATGATACGATTTGTGATCGCACTCCCCGCGGGTGCGATGCGAGCAAGCCGCGGCCACGCGACATGTTCTCCGCGTTTGCAAATTTATTGTACTCTCGCTTGTCTCACTCTCTCTTGTACTCTAACGTCAATAGCTCTCGTTCCGTGAATGCGGCGAACACGTTGATTACACGTGACGTGCTCGCTACGCACACGCAGTGAGAGCGTTAAAATCAAAATTGTTTTAATTGTTATGCGCTCTGCTCTCCCTAAACAATTTTTAATCGCTCAATCGCCAGTGTAATAGATAAGGCCCTTGCACCGGTGTGGACTGTACTTTGATGCATTTTTCGTGTTGCTGTTTTTTAACGAGGTTGTACATGGGAAAAACAGATTTTTGTTCAGACCCCTAATAATAGTAGATCTACTTTTATAGTCTACAGATCAAGATCGAGATGACACCAAATGTTGCTAGGAAAAAAATTCTGAAAGTGACCCAAAAATATGTCATTATAAATGGTGCCACTCGGCATTTTTTTTTTTTTTTTTTTTTTGGCTAGGGCATCTCGCAGGTTACCACTAAGGTATTCACTGCTTAACCGGACTTTCCTGTGGCTGCCTTAAGCTCCTAAAAGAACTCAAAGCCTCCAGCCAGGGGCATACAAACTAAGCTAATTAAAACTAGGCGAACGCTCGCTAAGGGCACCCCCTGTGGGGTACGAACCTCGGCTTAGGGCGTTCGCTGGGGGGAGGACAGCAAGAGGGACAGGCTGGATCAAGGATAGATCGTTATTATTATCAGGGGAGTTTAAAGCTACAGGCTCAGCAAAAACGCGGGCTGGCGCATCGTTATCGAGCAAGGGTCGGGGGGGGGCAAGGGTCGGGGGGGTGCCACTCGGCATAAAACTCAGTTATTTTAAGCTTAACTGCGAAACACATGGATCCTGCAGTTTTAGATAATATTTAGTGTTTCGTCCAACATTTTATGAGGAGTACAGACGAATTTTACGACTGATAATAATGTTTACCCTCATTATGACGGGTTTAGCTAAATCCTCATCGTTAAAATTTCTTAATTTCTGCATTGTCGTCTTTAGGTGAGATGTACCAACGGATAACGGATTTTGTGGCACAAATGACTTTGGTTTTATTGCCATTATTTGCAAATGGATGGAGTGGAGCTCGTGGCTAAGTAATAACAGCCGCACGGGTCGATCCAACAGGTAAAGCTACGTTTGCCGGGGTTTGTCAGTGGATGGGTGACCATCTTTACATACTGAGACTCCTCCGTGCCTCGGAAAGCACGTTAAGCCGTTGGTCCCAGCTTTCATTCGTGAATTTTTTATAGTTGTTACGGGTGGGTCGTCACTCGTCAGAAGCCCGAAAGTCTGACAACCAGTCATTACTGGGTTGAGGAGGTTAGATAGGCAGTCGCTCCATGTAAAATACTAGTATTCAGCTGCATTCGGTTTGACTGGAAGCCAACCCCAACATATTTGGGAAAAATCTAGGCAGATTGATTTGCAAATGGGCAACACTGTGTATTACTTACCACAGTCATAATGTCAGCCCGGAATCACCCACTGCTGGGTATAGGCCTCCCCTTTTTGCTGCCATACTTCCTGGTTCCATGCGTCCCTCATGGAGGTGTTTCCCATGACTTTGACGATATCATCAACCAAACGCGCTTTTGGAGGACCCTGGTTTCTTTTGCTTAACCTTGTTGTCCTCTAAAGTTTTTATTAATGCATTACTCTTTACTAAATTCATAAGACCTTAAAGTACCATGTTTTAAAGCAAATAAATTCTTTTCTATTCTAAATTCGACTATACGAAAAATCTTCTCAAATTGACCTCCTGTTTTAGAATTGAAAGCTCTTTTGAGATTTTTTTAAAGTAAGTAGAATTAAGAGAAAACGTCATAATCAGTGAGATGGCCAAAGTCTAATAGGTATCCTATACGTAACTTCGAATTTATGAGAAGCCATTCCAGAACTTTCTTCAGTAAGGAATTAAAGATGGAGATTTGATCATGTCGCTCCCAATGTGCCTTATTAGAATGCTAAAAGTCACGCAGTACGAGTTTCCCTACGTGATCGAATCAGAAATGAAGAGATCCGCAGGAGAACCAAGGTAACCGACATACCCCGAAGAATTGCTAAACTTAAGTGGCTTTGGGTAGGGCACATTGTTCGCAGAACAGATAGCCGATGGGGCCGAAAGGTTCTGGAGTGGCGACCGCGTACCAGAAGACGTAGAGTTGGAAGGCCCCGGACCGATGACCTTGTGAATGCCGCAGGTATCCCCTGGATGCGGAAAGCACAGAAGTGGTGGTGCTTGTGCAAGGCTATGTCCAGCAGTGGAGACATCTTTGGGCTGAAATGATTATGAATCATTTCAGCCCAAAGATGTTGTGTGATTTGTTAATGGGGAAACCTTTGGGTTCTTAGGGACGATATGCAGTTCTTAACCAGTATCAGATGATGACTAATTTGATCTCTCTCAATCTCAAAGTAAAGATATAATATCGTTTTACTTTGCATACACAGAGCACTGAATACATAGATAAGTAAATATCGCTAATGGACAAGCCGGTCTACCAGCTTACTTGTAATCATTTTATTACAAGATATAACTGTTTATTTTACATCCATCCATTAAATCTGTTTTATTATCCCTGTCCTGAATGAGCTCCAATCATGAAGCAATGTTTGAAATTATAGTGTTAAATTATAGTGTGTAGGGAAATACATACATACATACATACATAAACTCCCGCCTTCTTTCCATTGGGGTAGCCAGACACCACAAAATGCCACATGTTTTGTCTACGGAAGAATAGACAAAATGAGAGATAGTGATTATTTATCTATCATTTTGTCTATTCTTCCGTCGACAAAAACTCGTTTCTATTACGGTCATGCTAAGCATACTACCGACCCTTACATACTCCTTTTGCGTCGTTTATATTCATACATTATAGGCATAAACTATTATTGGGAAAAGATATTGAATGTGTTGTAAATTATAATTCATTTATTTTTTTAAACTTTTTTATTTTAAGTATACAATTAATATTAAATATAACGAAACATTTTGCAGTCTTTGAAACCCTTCAGGTATTGATGTAGGTAGTTATACGTTGAAAGTGGATAATTAGAAATACATATTTTATTGTTATACTTCTTCCTGTTTACTCGCATAAAGCAATGCTTAAAAGAAGAATAATAAAACGAGCAAGACTTACAGTAGTGGCATGATGTGAAACATCTGACATCTTGGCTGACAGTACCAACCTCCCGGAAAATGGGTTGGTACTATCTGACGGTCAACTCTAGCACCGCGCCCGCTCATTGGTCAAATCAAATAGCGCGCGCTTCCTCGGCTTCCTGTTACACACTTCCGTCCCTTTTCACGAAATCACTCCCACATATTGCAGGAAAGCGAGAGGAATAATGTTACATATAAAAAATTGCAACATCTATAAAACACGTGCATTTCATACCTATTACATAACAGCTATAAGAGCCACATAACAGGTGTAGGTACCTTAGTGCCACTGCAAGTGGGTCACTGGATGTGCAACAAAAGAGCTCCCGAGCGCGGCTTGCAGGCTTGTGAGTACCTGTGACACGGAACCGCATCCGGTCTATTGTGCTTTGTGGTCTGTGGCTATTTGTGGACAGTGACAGTGGGTAGTGACGTCATCGCTCTTATTACGCAAAGGTCAAGTGTAATTGTCATTATTTTTGTTCGGTTTTGATTGTTGAACTTGTGTTGTTTAAAGATTATATTATTGTTGTTGGGGTTCATTTTTATATCTATAAATAGAAACGGGGTTAATTTTAATATATTTTACTAATTCTTAGTTATTGTACTATAAAAAGAAGTTCAATGTTTTTTTCTACGAGTCTAAAAATTACTTACTGCCTCGAAAACAAAGACTCGTCAATAGAGTGAACGTTGTAAAAAAAATATTTACAACCTTCACGCAATCCAGGGACTAGTTAATCAATAACAAAAGATTAGAATCTTTGATTGGCTTTTAATGATCTTTAAATGGTGTATCAATAGGATCATCACGACTGCCATGGTTCCACCTCGTATAAGGGAAAGAACGCCTGGTATAAGCGAAATGCCTCTTTATAATTTGGGTATTAAGTTCTGTTTACGTTTTTAGCTTTTATTTTCGCTTGAGTTTAGATTTCGATTATTTTTTTGTTGGTACATTGGCGTGTGCTAGCTGTCATTATGGCAAATATATTTTATTTAATGTTTTGTGTTGAGTAATATAAAATATTTGCATACAATAGTATGCTTATACTCAAGTTTTTTTTCTAACTGAACAGACAGCTGTGCTGCTGGGGAGTTTGTTGCGCCACTTCTTCTTTCCAGCAAAAGCACTAGGAAGTGGTGAAGGGCGGGCGTTTGGGGGACTGTCATATGTAATTTTGACGTTCGAAAAGTGCTGATTCTCAGCCTAGTTTGAATAAATGACTTTTGAATTTGAATTTAAACAGACTACTACCACCCAGAAAGACCCATTAAGGAACTGATTCGAAAAACGTTCTATAATGCTAGACAAACACGCTTTTGACCGTGGAAGCACGCTTTGTTGTCGTAAGGTTTAATTGATTCGGATCATTAGTAGTAACTAAACCCCTGCCTTGACCGTGACTTGTTAAACTCTACGTAGAAACAGAACTTAATTGGATAGGTTCAGTCAAAGACAAACTTTTTATTTGTAGGTGCTCTAATGTTAAAAATTTTACACATTCAAGGTGTAATTTGGAAGTAAAGAATTACTGCTGTCCAATGATTTGTGATTTTTATCACCTATTCCTAATTGATGGAGACATATGCCTAAATTACCCAAATAACAAAGCTCTAGGGGTAATTTGGGCATGTACTTGTTTTGTTGGTAATGTCAACAAAACAACACAAAAGTCGCTAAGTATGTTTCTATTTCTATGGGCTTTTTTAATATACAAAAGCAACATGTGTCGCCGTAAGGTTTAAATAGTGAGGATCATTAGTAGTAACTAAAAAACAAAAACGGCCGCCTACCCTTGACCTTGACTTCTTAAAGTTTACGTATAAACAGAACTTGCTTCAATAGCTGCTCTTTGAATTTGACACATTTAAAGTGTAATTTGGAAATATAGAATTACTGCTGTCGAATGATATGTGGATGGTGTCGTCTTTTCTTGATTGATGGAGACATATGGCCAAATTACCCAAATAACTAAGGTCTACGGGTAATTTGGGGAAGTACTTCATAAAACAACACGAAAGTCGTTATGTTTCTATTTCTATTGGCTTTTTTGTTAAACCTAAGCTGTAATATTTGTTGTCGTAAGGTTTAATTGAGGATCATTAGTTTAGTAGTAACTAAACAGCCGCCTACCCTTGACCGTGACTTATTATACTCTACGTAGAAACAGAACTTGCTTAGATAGCCGCTCTAATGATTACAATTATTAAGTGTTGAATTTGTCACATTTAAAGTGTAATTTGGAAGTAAAGAAATTACTGTTGTCAAATGATTTGTGGATGGTATCGTCTTTTCTTGATTGATGGAGATATATGCCCAAATTACCCAAATAACCATGCTGTAGGGGTAATTTGGGCATGTACAGTTGGTACCTAGTGTCAATAGAACAAAATGAAAGTCGTTATGTTTCCATTTCTATAGGCTTTGTTAATATACAAAAGCAATATTTATCATTGTTAAGGTCGTTTCTAGTAACAATTGTTTTCTGTTGTCTTTTCGATCTAAATAATATTATATTATGGGACTATCTTTTCGATCGTGAGCGGATAAAATTATTTATTCGGTTTAGGACAGAACTTTTTTTTTCGATTTAAGCTGTTTTCAGACCAGCGCGATTTGTCGCGCGACGTGACACCGGTTATTGTTATACCGTGAGGTTTTGTATTGTTCGTGTCGCGTCGCGCGACAAATCGCGCTGGTCTGAAAACAGCTTTAGTCTGTCTATTGTGATTATTCCGATTTATGGTCATTATCAGCCTTTTAATGTTCCCACTGCTGAGACACTGGTCTCCTCTCTGAGAGAGGGAGATTGGCCGTAATCTACCACGCGGGCCCAGTGCGGGTTGGTAGATGTCACAAGTCTTCGAATTTTTGGTTCTAGGACATGCCGGTTTCCTCACGATGTTTTCCTTCACCGTTTTGAGAGCAGTGGTGAGAAAATAATTTACACAAAGTAAAGCGCCTGTCTGGGTTTGAACCCACGACCTACAACTCGTAAATCGCGGCCGTTACCATTGCTGGGCCACCACTGCTCTTTATGGTGAATATGAATAACTTTCAAATTTCTTAAATGGTATGGTAATTTGGTAACCAATTTTTATTAGCTTTTATTTTTACTACTGTATTTAACTAAAGAAACTGTGCCGTTACCTATTGAGTTCTTAATGACGTTAGTTTGTTTTTATTCGCATTCGATTCGCAAAATAAATACTATAAAAAACTCTCTTTAAAATAAACTTGACCGACCGGTGTAAATATAACGTTTTTTTTGTGACAAGACTGCGATGTAGAAGCTTCAAGGTCTTAGGGCAAAATTCACTGATCGTAGGTACTTAAACTTTACTTTGCTGAGTACTTAAAGCTCCATACGAATATGAACCTTTCTCGTATGTGTTTAATGTTTATATTCCTATATGAGAAAAAAAATCTAAAATTCATATTCACATTAGGTGAATATGAATTTACACTATACTACACTAACAAGAACCTTATTTGAATAAAAAATATGTTGATATTCGTATAAAAGGCATATTAACAAAGTAAGTCAAAGTCTGTGACTTTTGCCATAAAAAATGTTGAGACTTGAGATATAGACATTGTAATGCTTGATCTTAGCTCAGCTATGTGTTAAATAGATCGTTATTAATTATTCGTTTGTAATAGCAATGCGAGAGTTTCGGAAAGTCACCGTTTTGACTAGTTTAACTTAGGTAATTGCATGGGTTTTCATTGCATTTTGTCTTAATGTTAGCACATATTTTAAGGTTGCCAAAAATAACGTTTTATTGCTTAACATTTGATGCACTATTTCTGTGAGGTTACGGAAAATATAAATCTGAAACAAATGATTTTCCCGTTTACTGTCCAGCGGTCGAAAAATGTCCAGTTCGCAGAATGTCCAATTCGTGACTGTGCCTGATACAGATTGAAATCAAAAATTAAAAAAAAATGAGTAGTAGTAACGGCCCCGACTAACGATTCGTTTCGTTCGGTAGGTCGTTGGTTCGAACCCAAGCAGGCGCTTTACTTTGTGTAAATAATTTCATCACCTCTGCTCTCAAAACGGTGAAGGAAAACATCGTGAGGAAACCGGCATGTCTTGGATCCGAAAAAATCGAAGACATGTGACATCTACCAACCCGCACTGGGCCCGCGTGGTGGATTACGGCCTACACCCTCTCACCGAGGAGGCCTGTGTCCCAGACATTATATGCTGATTATACATTTATGCTAAAAAAATATAATGTATTTTTTATACGGTTTAGAATCCAGGCATGTTTTAGATACCAGTTGCAGTTTAAATTAGAAATGATGAAAACGCGTAAATATGTACACAATGCTCTCGGGATTCTCAGCTCTATTTTCAACGGAGTTTAGTATTTCAGTTGGCATCCGGCAGTACCCAGGTATACCTAGGTATGCTACACATACGTTCGTGTTGCTATGTGCAACGTGCGTAAAGCTTTTGTATGTTTTCAGTTTGTCTTTTCAATATGGAAAGGAGTAATGAAGAGTTCCATCATCTATGAATATATTAACATATTTTTAGGATTCCATATCTGAAGGTTGCCAAACGGAACCCAATTAATAAACCTCCGCTGTCTGTCCGTCTGTCTGTCAATAGGTAGACAGTAAAAAAATTCACAGATTGTGTATTTCTATTGCCGCTATACAAGTCCCTTTAGTGGTATGAGGAACAGGGTGTAAAGTTCACTCATTCACCATAGAAAAGGGAGGATCCTCCGACCAGACGGGTGATATGTCTGGCGGGCAACTGCCCGAAAGTTGGTTTCGGATAGTCTTATCTATGTAGTTCGCGCGGTAAACTCTAACTGCGCGGTGCAAGATTTGTGTGACGTCATGTCTTTGATGCGTAGTGGCGGTGTAACCGGTACATCCCCATACAAGAAAAGTGTTTTTCAGCGCTTTTGCTCGATCTTTATACGGTACAGAGCCTTTCGTCTGCGGGTGCGATTCGCACTTGGTCGGTTTTTTTATTGACATAAAACAAACAAACAACACTTTAAAGTTCAGCATGACACAGTGAACTAAAAATTTAACTACTATGTACCTACTTACTAATGTAGTTTACTAGTAAAGCTATAAACTGAATATAATGGCTTGTCGAGCAGTTTACTTAGTAATTCGTTTACAACGGGCAGTTAAACTGATGGTTATCTCAGAGTATGAATCATTTGGCGTCACGAATCGTAATGTAAGTGAATTTTTAATTGGAAGACTCGATTAATACATTTTTTTTAAATTGTACAATACAGAGGAGGTCGTGGCCAAGTAATAACAGCCGCACGGGTCGATCCCTCAGGTTAAGCTGCGCTAGCCGGGGTTCATACGAAGATGGGAGAACATCTTTACATACCGAGACTCCTCCGTGCCTCGGAAAGCACGTTAAGCCGTTGGTCCCGGCTGTCATTTGTGGATCTTTGACAGCAGTTACGGGGTCATCAGAAGCCCGAAAGTCTGACAACCAGTCTTACTAAGGGGTATCGTATTACACAGTTACTGGGTTGTGGAGGTTAGATAGGCAGTCGCTCCATGTAAATACCGGCATTCAGCTGCATCCGGTTAGACTGGAAGCAG
This sequence comes from Conistra vaccinii, assembly GCA_948150665.1. NCBI lineage: Eukaryota > Metazoa > Arthropoda > Insecta > Lepidoptera > Noctuidae > Conistra > Conistra vaccinii. The sequence goes on along the minus strand of OX411327.1, from coordinate 10,972,163 downwards.
CCGACCCCAAGGCAGATCCATATTTATAAATAATAAAATAATATAAAGTGGTAAAATTTTTAAGTTAGGATGTAGGAGGTAATCTCACAAAGGACTGATCTGATTTCGAAAATTATTTTACCAATAGAAAGCCACGTTATTTGTGAGTCTCATAAGCTATATAATTATGTTTACCGCTCAACGAAGTGGGCAGGGGTCAGCTAGTATAATAATAAAGAAAAAAAAAAGATTAAATTTTTCGTATGTTTGTTTGGGTAAACTCAAATTCTACCTAAACAATTTAAAAAAATATTCCACCTATTGAAAGCTACATTATCAACGAGTAACATAGGCTTTATTTTAGCGAAAAATGTCGGACAGAAGCTAGTCTTCTATATACTAAAAAAAATGTCCTCTACCGCCTCTACGTAATGCCAAAAAAAATATGCTGTAAATCCTAAAGTAGGTAAGTAAGTTTTTCTTACTTTCTTATTTAGAAAACCGAGTTTATTGTAAAAGAACTAGTCTATTTCGCCACTTAACGTATGAGTGTCAATCTCGTTTTTACCCCACTTGCTTATAAGGAGGGTAATGCGTTTTGCGTTTTGCGATTTCTATCGTAATGGCATTGGCCATTATATATGTCTTTGTTATAGAAAGAGAAACATTTCTCTTTTTTAAAATATAATTTGGGTAAAAAAACACATACTTAATTTTATGTTTATTTATACTATAATATTATAAAGAGGAAATATTTTTTTGTTTGTTTGTACCGAATTGGCTCCGAAACTACTGTTCCGATTTAAAGAATTCTTTCAGTATTAGATAGCCCATTTATCGAGTAAGGCTATAGGCTATATATCATCACGCTAAGACCAATAGGAGCGGAGTACCAATGAAGAATGTTTCAAAATCGGGGGGTTTTTTAGCGTTAACCCAAAGTAACTATTCCACGCGGACGAAGTCGCGGGCAGAAGCTCTAGTTACCTATATTCCAAAAATGGTAAGTACGCGAATGCCCCTTATAGCTTCGTATTATGGTAAACCTAATTTAATAGTAGATAAAAAACTATAGTTAAACGATAGGACTTTTTGCATTAGGCTGCAAATCAATTACTTAATTTCAAAGCTGTTAATATTAAAGTCCAATTAAACTTTAATTAACAATCATATCTATTAACTATAAAGGAGTTTGTTTATTTGTTACGCTGTCACGCTAAAACGGCTGAACAGATTTGAATGAAATTTGGCATATGGGTAGACCATGATCTGGATTAGGACATAGGATACTTTTTATCCCGATATTCCCGCGGGATCGAGACTTATGCGAAACCGCGGGACACAGCTAGTTTAATAACAATTGAATAGAGATCAAATTAAGACTGCTCCATGGTTTTACTAGCTATTGTGTCAAATGGAAATCTATTAAGCTTAAGCAGCATGGAAAAAAATAACTCGAACGATAAACTGCTTATTATAAAGCTATAAAACTCGTAATAAGTATTATTTTATGCCTACTTCCCACGGATACTATTGAAATTACTTCAGTAGGCGTAATTGTATATCATGTACTTAGGTACCTATACCGGGTGGATTTTTGAGATGGGGCAGCAAGGACAGCTACCAGCTACAGGAAAACGGTCTTAAGAGATTGTCCGTAAGTTTTTGAAACATTTTGATCTACATTCACAGATCTCTCTCGGAGTCGATTGACTGGGTATCAACCCTCAATCAACTCAATCCGTGAACTCAAAATGACACGTTGAGGTTTATAAAGAAAACATCTCATGTGTCTGTCTCGTGGGATTTCCCTTCAACCAAAATTGACGAACTTCGATACAAACTTTCATCCCTTATTTACCCCTTTAGCCGGGCCGAAGTGGTGTTAATAAAGTGCCGGTAGTGGCACTTTATCCGATAGGGATAGAGCGCCGCTAGTGGCACTCTATGCACTGTCTTATTTTTATTAAGTAGAAGCATGTTATATAAATAAAAATATTAATAATTTTCTAAAGCTCTGTATGACATGTTACGGCCAGATACAGTACCAATTATAGGAGTAAATAGAAGAGTGATATATGTATAAAACGGTGTTCTGTGACATTATACGATAATCCACGAAGGATCACAAACTGGTATCGTCGCATGTAACACGAGACGCGAATATCGTGTGCGGTGAGAAAATACGCGTCTGTGGGACTCGTTAGCACATTGACAGTTAGAGGCCCGCAGAGAGAGGGTTAAGGGCATTTACTGGTTTATACGATGTCATGTGATATGGGTAGATACCTAATATTTAAAGTACCTAAATATTAGTACCTAATTTTCGCGGATTTAAATTGATCCAAATTATTATTCTGCCGGAAAAAATCTAAAAGTGGTGGGAAAAGTCTAAAACCTAAAAGGTTTTTTTTGTAATAAACACGAAAAATAAAAACTTTTGAAATAAGAAAATTTTGGCTGTGTGCTAGTAAAGACTATCTTTTAGACATATTATCGCTTCGTCGATCGATTCGAATCGAATCGATTTATCCAAAGCGCAATCAAAGCATTGATGCTTAGATAGAGCTTTGGATAAATCGATTCAACACCTTCAATGATGTTGAATCGATTTATCCAAAGAAGGGTCAGTCTTATGTAAAACAAAGTAGGGTAAATGTTATGTAAAGAGCATTTAATATAATTATTATAAATACGTGAAGTAGCAGCTACTGTTATATTTGTTTTATTATATCCTACTTTCACTTACAGTTTAATGCACGCGGATGGAAAAAGTGCTCTCATTTTTTACATAATAATTATTATAAAATGGAACTTTTTTGTGAGATGATACGGTTATAATACGACGTGCCATCAAATTGCCATTCTTGGTTTAAGTATCAAATTATTTGATTGAATTTGGAAACGGTACAGTATACTCAACTTTTTAATATTTGGATTCCCATCAACACCATTATTTTTAACCGACTTCAAAAAAGGAGGAGGTTGTCTATAGTAATATTATAAAGGGGTAAAAGTTTCTTTATTGTTTATTTGTAAGTTTGTATGTAGGGTAATCTCCGGAACTAACAGTCGAATTTGAAAAATTTTTTTTTCATTGGATAGCGTAATTCTCGAGGAAGGTATAGGCTATATGTTATATCACGCTACAACCCTTAGAAGTCGAGCAAAAAGAAAAAAAGCCGAAAGAACGTTAAGCGGCAGGCGATGGGTTTGCGACGCGGTGGGTCGTGGGCCGAAATTTCACGTGGTCGAACACGCGGGCTATAGCTAGTTGAGGTATAGACGTCCTCGATCAGTTAACTTAGTAAGTTTTTCTTTAGTGTACTAGCATAGGTCTAGACCGTGCTACTATTAACTAAGAAAAGAACTTAGAACAGATCTATTTTTATTTACTTTATTATTCGGGCACTCTTAAATAAAACTGGGTAGGTACCAAATTGTTATATAATTATCTCAATGACCGAGCTCTTTGCCCATACCAAAAAAAAAGTTGTTTGATCGAAGCGATATGGCGGGAGGTGCGAATACTTCTAGGTATTGCTCGCAAAAAATCAAACGTTGTTTGAACATAATAAAACAAATAAAGTAATACGTGGATATGTTGATATTCGATCCGATGACACTTAATTAGCGAGCATATGATAATTGCTAGCAAATGATTTGTTTTATTGAATCTACATCGTTGTTTATCTACTAAGCCTAAAACCGTTGTATAAACCGTAGCAAAGAAAATAAAAATCTACCATAATTTCCTCAAATTATGATACCGATACTTCCAAAATTGGTAGACTATGAGGATAGTCTACCAATTTTGGAAGTATCGGTATGGAATTTACCGTTATTTAACCAAAAAGGACAGTGATAATTTGAGCTTTTAAGTCAATTTGAAACTTCGTGTTAGTGTTTATTATAGTCGCTACTCGCTACATCTTTGTTTGGGCGTCCTCAATTCGGTTTATAAAGCTTATGATTAAATTTAAAAACGATAAGAAAGAGAGAAGCTTCAAGCATTAAAAGATTTTTAGCAATGATTAAATTAAATTGGATTTGAAATGCGAAATTAAGAAAAGATGGGAGGAGAGCACCAATTTATTTTTTGGTCCCTGATAATCAAAATCCCTGATAATTAATCGTTCTTCAACAGCAGCAATTTTAACTGTTTAATTTTTTATTCGAACAATGTAAATCGATGACTGTCACTACGACTACTACTTAGTGACGATTTAGAAAAGCTTTTTCAGAATCGACAAAAAAAATAGGTACCTACAGTGATACTGTGATAGCGGCGATTTACTGCGCGTTTGTTTATTTTATTATTATTGTCAAGAAAATTAATTCACTACCAACTTAAATTGTCCGCTTAACAACTGTCATTGTTTGACAAAATATGACATGGCCATAACACGGCACATTGATGTAGAGTGTCAATTAATTGACCTCACTGTACCTACCGGACTGACTAATCGGGACTTGCGCTTATTTTATTACAAGTTGTTTGTAGTTTTTTACTCATTTTAATATTCATGGCTTATAGTTGTACTAAATAAAGACCATTATCGTCTGTCTACGAGTACACAATAAGGCCTATATCTTGACGATGCAGTAAACCCGGTGACGCATTGCGGCAGGACGCCCGCCAACTGACAGGGTTCGATATCCTCCGCCGAAAACGGGAAAATATTGCCTTCCAGCCACCCTTTCTTGTTTTATATGTACCGTCCTTTTATGTACTTTATAAAGGCTTTTGTATCTACTCTTGTACATGGGAATAGGCTTTTTGGAGTGTAACAAATTTTAGGTACGGTTTTTGTATGAATTCTTGATGGGTTAGTTTTTTGAGCTAGATTTTAGCAATATAATCACATCAATGGTGGCGGCATGAAACGTAACGCATTATGTAGTAAACCTTTAAATGTCATAAGTTAACGATTTTGATCAACTAAATATAAACAATACCCACATAAAATACTGCAGCCTAAGTAAATAACGAATTAGGTATATTTTTAAATGAACTTTCGGAGCAATTTCACCTCTTATTTTCAATAGCGAAACGTTAATTTTATACTCGAAGACGGAGCAGAGTTACCAAAAATACGTGCACTTAAAAAACAAAACAAAGGAGCATCGATTTTTAAAAAAACAAGCAGTTGATCCCAATAAGTCAGACAAATAATGGGATCAAACCATTCAGTTCCATACACTTGCGTGACTGACGGTACTTTCCTCGAATTTAAACGATTTCAATCACTAAAATAGAGGTTTTTGTTACAATAAAATTGTATCGAAAGTTCGAAACAATGGAGTTGAATGGAATAAATGGTATTTTCTTAAACCTACGAAATAAGGTTATGTATATTGTGGCACTGTCTGGGCTTTATGGACATTCCACCCTTTAAATGTCAACATCAGAATTGACATTAGAAATAAGCGGTATTTGACCTACTACATTAACGGTGGGATTTTGGTTAGAATTATTTATGTTGGTATTCTACACTGGTAAAACAAAACGCACGAGCGTATTATGTTATATGTACCTTGTTCTAAAATGTTGACAATCATTGATTGTTAATATTTCCAGTTGTTCATCAATTGGAAATATTAATATTGTCAGATTTCATCAGATGTCAATAGCTTTTTTCCGCGTGACGAAACTTAGGAGACCAACAACATTTTTGAATAACGTAATTCAGGGCCGACAATAGTTTAATAAATATTTTTCAGAGTTTCTGTATGAATACTTGTGAGTTTTTTGTCCCATTTTCCAAGCTTTTCGAATTTTCAAGAGACGCGACAGCTATAGTACCACCGTTAAAAACCACTTTTATTTAAACACCAGCGAATATTTTAATTTTATTTGCAGTCCATATTGTCTCAAGCCTTTCCCTTTTCCGCTCACCGTTCCGAAGTGCAGCAAAAACTTATTGTACGTGGGAAGTATCGGAACTTATAGCAGAACTGTTCCATTTGCGAGATAAATGTGTTCCAGAATGTCACGCAGCGCACGAGCGTCACGTTCCAGCGTTTAATTTGTATCTAATGCGCTAGTGCCTTGTTGGTAATATTTTAACTAGTATTGTTTGTTTATTGTATATGCTTTTGTTTTGTTTATGTCCTGTTCCTATAAATTACCAATTGGTAATAGCCTAGTGAGCAGATATAGCCTAGTATTGTAACCATCGGACTTGATAGGTCTCTAGTTCAAACCCAAGGCACGCACCTCTGACTTTTCGGATTCATGTGCGTATTGTATAATTATCACTTGCTTCAAAAACGGTGAAGGAAAACATCGTGAGGAAACATGCATAAGAGATTTTTCTCGACGGCATATGAAGCCAGAGGCTCATGGGCGGCATTAAAACTCTAGACACTAGGCTAGTCCCTAACCACAAGAAAAAGAAAGAAAGACCGATTGGTAATTATTGAAGTCAATATTGATGTTTTGGCTTTGGTGTACCATAAATTCTCTCATCCGGATGTTTTATTAGCAATTATTTTCTTACGATTTTTTTTAACGATGAGCGGTATGCTATCCTATACATAACTAGCGGTATATACTACTGTCTATTATCGTAAGATTTTTTTTGAATTATCAATAGAGATTTGAACTCTACCTAAATTGTCTATATTTCTGTCTAGATTAGCAGAGGAAATGATGTGTAGCTTATAGCTTTATAATGCAGAATGATGCGAGGTTATCTGAATTGATTGTAGCGAGCTTACCTCACAATCCTGACCGACTCGATCACTCGCGTGTTCGGAATTTTAATGACATGTTATTGTTTCTTTAACATAGGTAGGTACTAATGTTTGTAAAGGAAAGTTCTGTGTGTTTGAATAAAATTTGTTACGATGATCGGGGATCTGATTGATATGTTTTGTTATTTATTTTTCGTAGTTGACCTTGTATATAGTAGGTATGTAAACAACAAAGAATTTTAGAGAAGGGTTATCAGGCAAAAACCAAATGTATGAGTAATAGAGCAAAGTGGTCAAAGAAAACCTTTAAAAAACCTAAAAGTTCAGCCAGGAACCGATTCCGTTCTTTTTCATACATAAATAACACCTGTATTTTCAGTTACCAATAAGAAAGTATACCGATACGGAAAGTAATCATTTAAATTGAACACGCAAAACAATATAGGTAAAGAGCGTGCGTAGACTCCAATTTCACATTGAGAATACCGTTTGTTCTAATTGAACGACAAGAAAGACTACGTGTAGAAAGTATTCCTTGCTGTTCTCTAACAAAAAGTTAAAACCTATATTTTTTTTATTTACAGCTCATTTTAATAAATCTTAAAAAGTTTAAAAGACAAATCTTTTATTTTAAGATTCTAATAACGTTCGAAGAAAAGATACAAACGCGTTTATTGGTGCACACGTATCTTATGTTACCGAGGAATATTTGTCACAGTAAAATGGCGTGAATTTATGTATTTAGTGAATACTATGATAATAGAATCAGTCCTTTGAGAAAAGAAGTTTTCATTAAAAATCCACGAAGAGCTAAAGCTTATGCTTTAATATCATCAACAACAAGCAATTGGGGGATATAAGTACCTTATCACTTTGGTGGGTATTTTAATTTTGTGCCAGCATTTTCCGAACAGCCCTAAAGTTTTCAGCAAAGCTTCTAAGTAGTTAGTAGGTACGTCTCTACGTACTCTGATAAATAAACTATGTATCTACTTCAAACAACCGCCGACGGTACACAAGGCGTACGTGACATTGCGGATAAAGTGCAAGAGCGTCGTTTAAGATAGTTGAGCAATGTTGCACGTAGAGCGAGTACGTGCAAATGTGTGTTGGGGACTTGGGGTAAAGATATACCCCAACCGCAACGAACATGGGGGACGAGTGCTGACGAGGTGTTAGAGGCAAAAGTAGGACGGTAGTGAAAGAGGGAGGTAGACGCAAAAATGGATGCGGAAAACGCATTTCGTGATTGTTTTATTTTTTATTCTTTGACACCTTCAATTGTTTTTTTAAGAACGTTTTGTTTTGTTTTTGTTGAAGATATGTTTCACGGGCTGATGAAAGGACTACGATAGATGAATCATACGAATAAAGGAATCCCCAGTCATCGAGTTTTTCAAGGTAAAATATACTTAGATATTAATATTGCAGCTTACTAAAGAATACGACGATGATAATTATGATACGATCGATGTAATATCACAATGTTTCCGAAGCCTTGGTTAACTGGGATCAATAAAGTCTTAATTAATTATTAATAATTATTAGGTAGGGGCTGTCGTTTCATAATTAAAAGGAATGTTAATGATACAATCGGATAGAATTCGAATGCAATTCCAAATTGTTAGAAATATTGTGAAATCAAAATAACAATGCTTGCAAAAACATGAAAACATTTTGTCAAAAATATGTACTGACAAATTAAATTACATACAAAACAGACTCAGTTCAAATGATTGACTGTAGTCTTATGAGTCAGGATGAATCAGAACGCTTTTTCTTGGAAAAAATAAAAAGTGCAAAGCACGCACTCCGCTTTAAACACCGTAAAACTGAACTCACGTTTATAAATCGTGAGTTTAAACTATAACCGCTTATTATATTAGCACGTCATGACGTCAGACAGTGCCGAGGGCGATGCCAGAATGGGAGGAGCTTTTTTTGTTCAAAATGGAATATAATCTTCGTCGTACTAACTTATTCCAAGTTAGGATGGGATTTTTTGTTAGTATCTCTCTGGAGAACCGTATTACATGGTACTTAAACATAACTAGTGAAATGTGGGTGTACTAGGTAGATCTCTGCCCAACTCATCGGGCAAATAAGGCGTAATGTTATCTCTCTGAAGAATTATGAAACAACTAGCGTCGCCCCGCGGTTTCACCCACATTAATCTCGATTCCGTGGGAATATCGGGATAAAAAGTATTCTATGTGTTAATCCAGATTATATACTATCTGTGTGCCAAATTTCATCTAAATCCGTTTGGTAGTTTTTGCGTGAAAGAGTAACAAACATCCATCCATCCATTCATCTTCAAGTACATTCACATTCTGCCGGTATGTAGTGATTGTCTTTTGTTATTACTTGTTTAAGGTTACCGATGATTAGTAGGTATAGGTACTCAAGTGAGTCAGTAATCCTTGTCTAAAGTTGATCAAATAATTAACACTTTTGTATGTGGTTGCGCCTTTTCGTGTGGCGCGAAATAAGTAACGCACAAATTATGTTCAGTATGTGATGGTCGAAGTCAAAGTGCGCTTCTGTACGGTTCGTACACCGAGTTGTTAGCACGGATATATCTATGGTTATTAGGCTGAAGCGCGTAGAGAAAAGATCACTTAGTTCCCGTTAGGTTTATTACGTATAAATTGTGTTTACAAGTAATACTTTAACGATTCCTTTCTCTAATGTTAGTCACCGCGTAGCAGTAATCGCACTCGCTGATTTATTGTAATGTCTTAAATACATTAGAAATAATAAGTAAAATTTATAATCCTGATCAGTAGGTACTGGCAGGCCTACCTGCTTACTAGTTTCGAATTTTGATCACACACATCCCATCAACTTAAGTACTATTAAAATGTAGATACTTACGCATTTCTTCGCGTAAAGTGCAAAAGCTAAGTGAACAAAACTGCATATTTCGCAGTGAAGGCGACGAACTATCAACTTATCACCACTTTAGTTCTGGTGTGATGCGATACGGTGGCATTCAAGTACCACAGTGATTATACTATTGTGTTTACCTACATATCTGCCGACCCCTTCACATGATGCCCAACACTTCTATGTAATTGTTTTCAGCCATTATCTACTGAAGATGACAGTTTGATGAAAGTGTGAAGTAAAATCACATACTTTGTTACTTTCGAAGACGTGACATCTACCAACCCGCACTGGGCCCGCGTGGTGGCTTACAGCCCACTCTCTCTCGATGAGAGGAGGCCTATGTCCCAGCAGTGGGAACATTATAGGCTGATGATTATGCTATTATGCTTATAATTCCGAAAAAAATTTTTTGTAATAACTTTTCTGTTTCACTCATAAATTCCTAAAAAACTTATCAAAGACTCGTGATGCCAACATAATACAATAATAAGTGCTTCTTATGTATTATAGACACAATTAAAAGGTGCGATACAAAAAATAATAAAAAATGATTTTGCTCAATGTTTCCTTGTACCAAAATGTAGAGCAATGTCATTTTTTCCTCGGAGTGCAGTCAGACATTGCCGCATCATTGTCTTTGGCAATGAACCGTTATGGCACGCACCTGAGGCTATCCCATGCATACAGACACGCGTTTTTGTTTGACATCCACTGTAGAAATGGTATGTGAAAATCGCGTAACTGTTACTTAGCACACTTATTAAGTATGATTTATTTTTATGAGTTAGGTTAGGATAAGACTGGCCATCTGTTTATGTATTTATAAATAGCCCGCACCCTGAACTAACAGCCCCACTAGCAGACTGGGTACTGTTTTTGCCACTATTCTAGTTCAGTTCGTGCCCAAATATACCTGCTGACTGCAGGTTTAGGCGACGATAACCGACTTTTAATGATTTTATGCTGAAGATCACGTCTAAACGAGTACTGTTAATGATTTGGAAAAAATATATGTTAAATTAGAGCATTTTGTTAATAACTTAATATAGGAATATTTAAGATTAGATCTATATTACATAGTGAAATTAATTTTTAAAGTTATGTCTAACGCGGATAAAAACATGTGAAACACGCAAAATCTATCAAGCGTATTTTTCTGAAAAATCACCATTTTAAAGATAATTTAATTATTGATGTTTTAATATATATTTTAATATATATATATATTTACTAAAACACCTTTTGTTTTATGTATAATAAATGATTAATGCGTCTAATTTGGGACAGCGCTCCTTGATGGGCGAGTCCTATTACTGGCTGGACGTACGACGCGTTGCGTAAGCTCAGTACAGAATACGCAAGGTAACCACTCAAGGTCACTGGCATACTCGTATATCTGCGTCTTAAGTCAATTCTAAACAGCAATTTCAGGAATATATTATTAACGATAGTTACTTCCACGGCTCGTCTTCACTATCGACTATACTGCATTTGAAATAAGATTAGACATTTAAGCAAACCTTTTTTACAGGCCATTCAACCGATTCTGACTTCTATACCGTAGACATAAGAATGGCATTAAAAGCAAGAAAGTGGTTACAATACCAATTGCTTACTGCAGCTGTCATTTGTCATGCCTCCAACGCAATAGAAGTCAAAATCGGTTGAAAGGACTGTAAAAAAGGGTTAGTGCAATATCTAATCTTATTTCAAATGGAGTCCTATAGGTACGGATAAAGTTATCTCTTTTAAACCTTATACCGCGAACGTTTACGACCCACCGTAACCAATTACTTGCCGACACAATCTGATTCCTTTAATTGCTTTAATTACAACTTGCATGGAAAGCTTTATCTACAGCCACAGACAGCAAACGCGAAGAGTGATACATAATACCTACCTCCTACATACAATTTTCCTTTATTATAAAGTTAAAACTCTTTACGAATTGACTGCACATAAAACATAAAACCATAATAAAAATGTAATAAAATTCCAACTTTTTGTTTTACAAGTTTTCGTGGAAATAATTTCCGTTACGCCAATTTTCCACTACATCATGAATTATGTACTTACGAGATTCAATCATAGTAATGTGCCATTAATTTCGGAAGTCGGTGTCTTTGGTTTTGAATTTTCGTTTTTGCCACCAAATTCCGAAATAAAAGTTATTTATCACTTTGTAAAACGTTTTTAATTTTCACTTTTTAGTTTTGGTACAGTTACCCCACATAAATTCAAATACCAGTACCTGCTATGTAAAAAATATACCTACGCGACGAACTTATAACCTTCTCTTTTTTGGAAGTCGGTTAAAAAGATAATAATGACCTTTGGTCCGGTAATATTGACAGTTTAGTTAGTAACAGAGTGAGTCAGTCAAATGATGGTCGCGTGGTCGTTGGTCGCATGGTCGCCGGTCGGTCGAAATACAGTTATCTAATTAGCACATGACTTGACGACACAATGACGTTACGGAATACAGCGTAAGTATGCATAATGACTACGAAATCCATAGTTGGTGAACGACCCTAGATTTTGTTACAGAACATTCTAACGTAAATTTTAAAAAATCCATGTCACTGTTATAGCTTCTTATTTTTGTTGATTCTTGCAAACAGATTGGTAACACGAACCTAAAATTTAATTTAAAAACACATACATATAATACAAACTTACCGCGACATCAGCAAGCTACACATCGAAACGACATTTCCGAAATAAAATCGATATCGCTGATACCGGTAAACAGTTATTGATAAAAAAAATGTTGAACATTTATGACTACGACGACCATCGATTGTAGATGGATTGTGTGGGAAACAGCGTCGGGTTGTAAAGCTCGCGTGTCGTGAACAAGCGTGGCGAATCATCTTTTACTATGTTACTGGGTAAAATAGAAATGTGGCCTACAAAACATGGTAAATAATCAAGTTTATCATAAATATGAAACAGCCGATCCGGTATATGAAAACGTCGATCGGTATATGAAAACGTCGATCCGGTATATGAAAACGTCGATCCGGATTTTCCGTCATTGAATTTTTTTTCTTAAACTAATGATCTTAAAATCTAAACATTTATAATGAAACCCATCACCATGCAAATAAAACCAACACACAGATGGCACCTTAAATCTAAATTAGCTGCATTTGTTAGTAAACAATAATGAACAATCCCAAAGATACCCAACACTCAACAGTAACTGTTACAGTCACAAACACGTCTACAGCACCCCAAGTGTATGCAGTGTATTTACCGAGTTAACGCTACGATTGAGCTTGCGTAGATTATCACAATTGTAACGTAACTCGCTCTCTACATAAATGTGCAACTACATTGCAGCTGATCGACCAGTCGATATTGATCGCCTTAAAACATAAACGATCGTCCATTGCGATCGGTGAATGACTGAACATCGATCGAGTGCATGGTTTGATCAAGTCCATACCATCGACGTTGAATGTTGTAAGCAGTCCACATCGATCGATTGCACCAAACTGGATCGATAAGAATGGTCGATGTCATCGATCAACCGCAGTCTAGTCACACCTTAACGTACACTGGAGGCACAGGTGCTCAGTGGCTCTCCCATCGACAGGGATGAGTAATTTGTTTGTTAGTCGTGCACAGCCGTCTTTAGACCTTTGCATGTTTTTTTTTTTTAATTTTTTAAGTAAAGCGTGGGGTGCGGTGTTGGCTTGGGCAAACAGCGAGAACGAAAGTGACGTTGACGGGACGCGAACGTGACGCATTCTTGGCGAGACTCTTCAGAATAAATGAATTAATTTAATAGCACGTAATCGTAGTGCGTTTCATGAATTCGTCACGGTCTCACGGTTGGCTCACCGTTCAATAATAATATGGTAGATTTTATTGCTTTATTTTCTAAATTAAGTATTAATGCCAAGAATACGGCACTGTAGCGTCCTGAAAACGTATACACAGCCCGCTGCGTGCCTTCGCCGTTGGCTCGGCTCGGTGTATGCGACAATTTTGTTTACCTTTGTCCTGGAAATAGTAGGTGAAGTTATCGCGGAAATAGGCGCGTAATATGTTCCATTAATTTTATAGAAGTCGCTCTGCAAAAGAAGAAATTTGACCTGAATTCATTTTCGTTTGTTTCGGGTCAATTTTGAGTGCTAGGACGTGGCCTGGACTCATCGAATCGAACTTGGTTGCATATTTTGAATTTATATTTTTAATGTCGTACAAATAATACTTTTTGGATAAATTAATTTTCAATTAGCAACTCGTGTTGGGAATTTAATAATTATGTATAAATTCATGGTCTTGAACCAATATCTTTCAGCAACAAAATGAAAATTGACTTATTGTTATTTACTTAAGTTTATAGAATCTCAACGAGACCCCGCAATATGTAAATGTCTAACTTAGACGTTAATGAAGCTTTAAACTCACTTAAAAGTTTCGGTTTTGATTGATTGATATTAATTGTGTTTTGTGATGAATTCAATGTCTATTAACTTATTATTTTAGATGGAAGAGTTCGTGACATTTTATTGTACGACGACTAAATTTTATGTTTGAATTTTGATTTTTTTTTGGACAATGTGTTAAACCCGTTCATGCATAAGTCGTGTTTTACAGTCAAAAAGTGTTGTGGGGGTTAATTTTGTTAGGCACTGTGCAGACCGAGTTAGACTGCCCCTTCACCTTAGAAAACGTTAGTCTCCAACTTCAAATTGACTTTTCAATTTTGCAGAAATTAACGTGATCTAGGGTTGTCAAACACACAATAAGCTTAATAAAAAGTAAAAGAACTTACCTCTTGATAGAATACTCTTTTGGAACTGTAGGTAAGGTTGTACTGCTGGTCTGCCACCATCAGCAAGATAGTGAAGGGAAGCAGGAAAGCCGCAGCGGCGAGGAAGGCAACGCAGCGCCCTAGCCGCATCATGCTGACGTTCCTACGACCTACCACCATCGTGACACTACGTGGCAACCCTGAGAGCGCTTCCAAGTGTCTTCACGCACTTCATTTGTTTGTCCAACTGTGACTTAGAGCATCACCTGCAAGAAAGGAAAATACGGAAGTGAGTATACTGTTCTGTCTGTATGTATATTTGTTAAATATTCAAGGATAACTATCCAATTGACTTTTTAATGGTATTTGGCAGAGAAGTAGCTAGGTAAATACCTACAGTCGAATGCACGTCGATGGTAACACTTTGATTTTGAGCTGGCCTAGCGTAGTTCGGAGTTCAAATAGAATTTGAGGCCGAGAGAGAGCAGTGGTGGCCTAGTGGTAACGGCCGCGGCTTAAGAATTGTAGGTCGTTAGTTCGAACCCAGACAGGCGCTTTACTTTATGTAATTTTTTTCTTCAGCACTGCTCTCAAAAACGGTGAAGGAAAACATCATGAGGAAACCGGCATGTCCTAGAACCAAAAATTCGAAGACTTGTGACATTTACCAACCCGCACTGGGCCCGCGTGGTGGATTACAGCCCACTCCCTATCGAAGATAGAATGCCTGTGTCCCAGCAGTGAGAACACTATAGGCTGATTATATTTATGCTATCTCCGGGCTTCGCAAAAAACACATTTACCCGTCGAATACAGACATTGGCTGAATGGTTGTCCTGGTACAGACGCCAGCACATCAAACTACTCTAATCTGTCAAATTTTCCCAATCAACATTGAACCTTATTCTTCAGCGATAAATCTATTAAAGAGATTTGACAGATTGAAGCACAGATATAGATAGATCTGTGGATTGAAGCAACTTGATGTGCTGGTGTCTGTACATAATGGCTACTATGTATTAGCCTCGCTATGACAATCATAACGTGAAGTCAGAAGCCTGTAATTTGTATTATGGTGGATTATGGACCACTATCCCTCACAGAGAGGAAGTCTGTGTCCCAGCAGTGGGAACATTATAGGCTGAACATGCTTATACCTACTGGTTTTGTTGCCACTAACGTGCGGCCTACTGTACATAAGGTACTTTCATTCCAAAAATTATAACTTCAAACACATACGGACCCACAAAGTACAGTTATATTGAGTCAATTAGGATCGATTTCACAGTATATTTAGCGGTTTGTTTAACTCTTGTCTTCTTTAGCGCTCGCGGTCACGAATACCTACACAACATGTCGGAAAATGTGCAAAGTAAATCAACCAAAAAAAAACTTGAAATTGCATGCAATGTAGTTCGTTCACACTCGAATATTAAACATAACATCACGCCTTGTTCCCCCGAAGGGTTGGGCAGAGGTGTACCTAACCTATAAGTACACCCACATTTCGCCAGTTATGTTTTAAGTCCCAGGTAATAGGGCGCGGTACAATTCTAGACTACGAGCTGCTGCTGAGAAACACCCAATAACACTTTGCCCGACCTGGGAACCGAACCCAGGACCTCGTGCTCAGCAGTAGCACTTGCAACCACTAGACATCGATCGATATTTTATCGATCGATGTCTCGAGAAATGTCAAAAGTGTCGATATATCGATCACACCTAATTAAGAATGTGTGTAGGCGGTAAACATGCTACGGAAGCTATTTCTCACCGTCTACGTAGTTTAGTTATGGTCATAAATTGTGTAGTATGCTTTACATCATCAGTCTTGTAAACATTTCCTAACGCACGTTCACCTTTGAAGAAAGAATGTTGTTTTATTAAATACCTTGCATTTACGCAAGATTCAAAAGCGATTTTTTCGTCTTCTTTTCTTTGTGTGGTTAGTGACCAACCTGGTGGCAGAGTTTTAAAGCCGGTATCTCTCAGGCATGCCGGTTTTCTCACGATATTTTCCTTCACCGTTTTTGAAGCAAGTGATAATTATACAATACGCACATGAATCCTAAAAGTCAGAGATTCATTCCTTGGGTTCGAACTCGAGAACTATGACTTGGCAGTCCAACGGCAAAATATCGATATATTTCAACTTTGAGAAAAGACCTATTTCTGAATAGTATAGTCGCAGGAATACTATGTCCCGTCTCTATAACCAGTGTGTCCTGCTCACCATGACGTAGGGTGCTGAGACGTGAACGCTCACGTAGGAGGCTGTATATTGAGTACTGAGTGAGAGTTCCACAGAGAGCGAGAGATACAAGAGGGTGACGTTTCTCTGGAGCCTACTCTTCGAAGGTTTTCGACATACAACACAAATGGAGTTGGGCAGGACACCTGGCAAGGCGCGGTAATGGCAGGTGGAGTGAGGCAGGGACCGAATGGCGTCCAAGGACTGAAAGGCGAAGTGTCGATCACCCGGCGGCGAGATGGGCGGACGATATTGTTACCATCGTGGGTAGGACCTGGATGTAGCTGGTGCAGAAGCGTGGGGATTGATACAAAAAAGAGAGGCCTATGCTATGCTTAGCAGTGGGCAAAGTCGGGCTGTGGATGACTATAATGCTGTTCGTAACAGCAAAAAAAATCTATCAATATTTGAGGACAAAATCGCTTTTTGATTTTGCGAATGAAAATGAAATCATCATGATGATGATGATCTGGTGAATGTAAGGTATTTATGTTCGTGACTGTAAGTGTAGCAGCACACCTGCGGAACGTTCCCCGCGGAACGTTCCGAACCGACGTAACGTTCGGCTGATGTGTCATAGGTAACTTGAAAAACATTAGGAGCGTTTTCAATTGAACCTTCCGCGCCGAACGTTCGGCAGGTGTGGCGCGACCCTAACTAGGAACCTATCGAGTTTATTGATGTTCTTGACTTCAAAAAGTGTTAACGTTTATTGTGTTTGTCAATTTAAACTGACAACTATCACGTACTTAAGTGTGTTTGGATTACCTCGTGCACAGACACGTAACACGTAGCACCTACATCAAGGAGTGTTTACACAAACAATTTTGTGTGTAATCCTAATTTTCGTCGAAATATTGTAAACAATTCAAGTTTATTTGTATTAGTTTAAAATAATGCCAACATAAACATCGTAATATACAGCCTAAATCAGAAATGTGTGGTCAAATTAAAGGAAGTGGATAAGACCTGAACAAGTTTCTCCATAAGACCAACGCGCATGGTAATCGCGAAAATTTAATCAACCATCTCATACAAAACTTCAATACCCAAATGTCGGCTGATTATAATTTTTTGGCGTCAGTTTTTACGTGTCGTAGTGTGATTTTTCATATCTTCTTATACATAAAAATGAATTCCAATTTCCTTGGTCACGGCATCACGCGTGAACGGCTGGACCAATTTCGCCTTTTTTTTTTTGTTGTGTTTGTTATAGTAAGAAGGTTCTTAGGATAGGTAGGTGAAGGTAGGGTAGGTAGGTAGGTATGTAGGTAAGTAGGTAGGTAGGTAGGTATGTATGTAGGTAGGTAGGTATGTAGGTAGGTAGTTAGGGTAGGTAGGTGCGCCGTAGATAAGTAATTAGTGCTACCCGTGCGAAGCCGGGGCGGGCGGCTAGTATTTTATAATCCATCATTACTAAAAGAGTATGATATACATAATATAGAGGTCCTAAAAAGTTATAGTTGACTAGGTTGTGTATATATTCAACAGATTCATTGACACCAGAAAGTAGAGTGCGCCAAATAAAATTGTTACAGTTCTAAATTTAGATAATCACCACGGATGTTGATCATTGAATAAGTACGGCACTTTTCATTATGAACATAGCGGCCATTTTGTTCCTAATGTCGGGGTTAATGGCGTGACAAAAGAGAACAGTGCACATAATGGAAAAATCTGCAAAACACATTTTCTTTTTTTGTAAATTTTTTGTGAACATGTCACTAAAATTTTCTAGAATTTAAATTTCAAGGAACATTTAAGTACCTACATAGATAATTTTACACAACACTAAATTAAATTATTAAAAATACTGTAACTGCATTTAGCGCAAAAAAAAAAGTTTAAAAAACGTCTAAATTTAAAAGTCTGTTCTTATACGATGGACAAAATAATGGAACGGAACGACGAATGGAACAAATGAATGGAGAAATGGAACGAAATTCAAAATTTTTTAAGAGCTAAACTTATTTATAAAACGATTGACAGAAAGCAAGCAATGTTTTATAAATAATTTGTTTATTATCTATAGCATTTAAATACTAATAATAAAGCTGAAGAATTTGTTTTCTTGTTTGTTTGAATGCACTAATCTTTGGAACTACACTCCCAGTCGGATTTGATAAAATCGTTTTGCATTTGATAGCCCAATTCTTGAGGAAGGCTTATTGGTTATTTAACATCACGCTAGGAACCTTAGGAGCCAACCAAAAACAAAAAGTTAGAAAGAACGCGAAGTGAAAGAGCCATTATTTTAAATTCCCAAATCTACTAATATAGATAACTGGTAGGTAATATAAAAATAATAACCACTGCATGAAAAGCGACAATCATTTCTGTTCCATATTTTGTCGAACAATTTACAGAAGCAATTTTTTTTCAATCTGTTTCCATTTTAGTTAAGTTTTCCAGTGCTGTAAAGAATTGTAAGTAATTACTTAATATGTAGGTACTTATAGTATGGTCATTTGAACTGATTTATTTAATTTGACAGAATCACATACAATTACCACTAATAATAACAGTCATTGTCAGTAATGATGGTAGTAGGTACTTGTATGAGTGTAATGGTTTCCACACAAATAGGCTTACCAGATAGGTACGTTTCATACGTCCGAACGCTCTATTTATTTATCTTATCTGTCTATTTTATGGAAACACGCTCCAATACAAACGTATGAGTTTACTTTATTTTTTAAGCGACTGTGGCGAAATAGCAAAAAATCGATCGTAAGTAAGTATATATATCATCATGTGCATTGTGTCCAATGCTTCAATTTCAGTAAATAATAATTTATTATTAAAAAGAAACACTGCCTCAATTTTTAATCTTTTTTGTGAATATAAGATGAAACAACTTTTTAAGCCTTGCACCAGTAATAACAAAATTCGAAATCTTTCTTTCTTTTTTTAAATCAAAATCAATCTGCCTAACCTTTTCCCAACTATGTTGCATGGGGTCGGCTTCCAGTCTAACCGGATGCAGCTGAATACGTAGTTGAGGATTGAACCGTGCGGCTGTTATTACTTAACCACGAGCTCCTCTCAATCAAATAGTCTATGTAGCAAAGAAATAATTTGTGTAAAAAGTCCCATTTACTCGATGCAAACTTGCCTTTTGGATACAATAAAATTAAAGCAATAAAGCAACAAATTACTAACATCGCCTTAACACTGTTCAGAAGGTGCAACTTTTATAAATGATCTATGGTAACCTTTGGTATGCAACAGGCAATGTTATCGTACTGTGGAAACCAGATTACATAATCAGCCTATAATGATCCCACTGCTGGGACACAGGCCTCCTCTCTGTGTTTCTCTCCAGTGTGGACGCACACTATGCGAGGGAGTGCGCCATCCGCTATTGCTAACATTAAAATTTTACGCAGATCCCATCGTTTTTATAATATTACGTAAACTCAAATCAATTATCTGAAGTTAACTGACTTACGTAAAATATGTAAGTCAGTATAAATTCTAGATAATTCACTACATTCGCTCGTAAGTACTAAGTACTTACACCACAAGCCAAATGTTTCAAACAATACCGTGTATCTACTTAACCTCCAAAGTTTCGAGGCTGTATACTTCGTTCATTTTCCCATTACACAGTATGACTAAACAATACTTTTGTCCATCGACTCAGTCCGCTAATGTCTAGCAAATCATCGCGTAATAATGTGACTCTAGGTTTCGCACAAAAAACATAAAAAAAGCTTTTTAAAAGCATAACAGGATCGCCATGATTTATGACATCAAAGTTAATGATGTTCTCTTATTTTTTGTCCTTATTTTAATTTTATTTTTATTAAAGGCCAGGGTCTAAATTAGGCACCAAAGTGTTCGCGTTGTACGGAATCTATCAGAGAAGTTAATTGAGAACTGAAAAGTCTGCGGAACCTTTTGTCAAAAGGTCTCCTTTTAAAGTAAATTTTTGTAATAATTTTGGTAGGTATAGTTTGTTAGAATGCAGTAGGCGGACGAACCTTTTGAGGGTTGCATTTCATATATGGCATGTTCTTAATTGTGTTGGTTCAACAGAATTGTATTAACAGAGTTCAAGTAGAGTGAACAATTTGTGCAAAGTTTAATTATCCTAACTAATACTAAATGCGAAAATGAGTTTGTTTGATACGCTTTCACGCTAAACGGCTAAACGGATTTGGATGAAATTTGCCACATGGGTAGACCATGATCTGAAAAATGACATAGCAAACTTTTTATCCCGATATTCCCACAGGACCGAGACTTATGCCGGTGAAACCGCAGGGCACAGCGAGGTCACTATAATATTAACAGAATCCATAGATTAACAACCAATACTAAACACACTATATTTACTGGGGAGCAGTTAACTCATTTAACTGCTCCCTAGTATAAAGGGTGACTGGTAATTAGTGACCGATACCACAGATAATATAATACCACGTACCCCATACAAATACCAATCCCATACTAAAGAAATGCGACCTCCCTAAGTCGGGCTATTGTCTGGCTACAGCATAAATGTGGTACAGTGGTGTAAAACGCCATCTATTGCAAAGAGCCCTAAACAAAAATGTTTTATCTTTTTTTGTTGAAAATACGAGATTTATGAGTTACAATAGATAAATCAGCGTTAAACAAGGAAGTTTTGATTTTTACTAATCTTACTTCAGTCAAAATTTTCCGTTTATCGCTTTTTAGTGACTGTTAATTTCATAATTGTTACATAAGCTGCCATCTATGATCTTTTTTCAAGTCTAATTATAATTTGTTCGAATTGGTACCCCATGCCGATACTTAAACACGTGAGTTTACTCATCATTATGAACACCTTTTACTATGGGACCAAACCTGAAATCGCGAAAAAAATCTGCTGTTCCCTACATTTTTGTTCGCAAAAGTCGTCAAAATGTATGGAACCGCTGATTTTTTTTCGCGATTTCTGGTTTGGTCCCATAGTAAAAGTTGTTCATAATGATGAGTAAAATCACGTGTTTAAGTATCGGTCACTAATTACCAGTCACCCTATATATAACTTTACTGTAAGTTTATGAAACGGGGTGCCTTACACCCCGTTTCATAAACTTACAGTAAAGTTAATATTATATTGTTAGACATACCGGTTTGATAGACAACACGTTAAGCTGGTCGGAAAATCAATAAAGAACTGGAATCTCCAGTAATGTGCCGCATTTATTATAAAACGTAACCTTTGAAAGAGATTGTTTTTATTAATAGGTATTATTAATTAACAAAGAATCTATAGAAAAACCTCCCAAGATTGTCCTAAGAAAGCCAGTGAAACTACTAGGAGGATAACAATTGCCAAAAAACTTTTACATTTCCTGAACTTTTTTTATGATACTTTGATACATCTATACATATAATAAAATTGTAGAAAAGTGGTGTCTGTACAATGGAACTATATGAAAAAAAAGTAGCAGGGGTTGTTATTATATCGATGCTGAACCCGAGATTGTAATTAATTTTTTTTTTGTCTGTTTGTCTGTTTGTCTGTGTGTTTGTGCACGCTAATATCAGAAACGGCTTATTCGATTTAGATGCGGTTTTCACTAATATATTGTAGTAAGCTTCACTTAACATTTAGTGTTTATTTCATGTCAATCGGTTCATAAATAAAAAAGTTATGTCAATTTAAAGAATCACGGCAAACATTTGTTATAGGTTAGGCATTTCTTTCCTTGATTTTCGGTATACTTATCTTAATTTTTATTTAGGGTTTGTATATAGATATTATAAGTATTTGGTATAGGTTAGGCATTTCTTTTCTTGATTTTCTTTATTAAGTATAAGTTTATTAGCTCAGGTTAGTAATTAATTTTTCTAGCAATTCTTTTGTTTTATAAAGTTAGTTAAGACGTGTAAACCAAACGTTTTAGTACGTTTGGTTTACACGTCTTAACACTTATTACTTAAACTGTGATAATTTTAGACTGTATAATAATCTGTAAGTATTTATAATTTAATTTTTTACGATAGTACGTGTTTACTAAATAACTGTGTGTTAAGTAGTAAGTACTATTTTATTGTAAGAATGCTTCGAAGAAGATCCAACCTCTCCCAATGTAGCAGAAATGCTAAAAGGATGAGATTAGTTCGATCACAGGAATCTGAGGAAGGTCGTGAGGGAAGGCTCTCTGCAACTCGGGAACATCAGGCTAGGTTTCGTGCTGCAGAAACTTCGACTCAGCGGGAATCTCGACTGAGTTCAAATCGTTCTCGAATGGTCTAGGTCGCGAAAATTTTTTTATACTAAGGGGTTCGTGTCATGGAAAAGGTTGAAAAACACTGCCCTACATTAATCCTACTAATATTATAAATGCGAAAGTTTGTGAGGATGGATGGATGGATGGATGGATGTTTGTTACTCTTTCACACAAAAACTACTGAACGGATTTTGATTTTACAATAATGTAGCTTATACATTAGAATAACACATAGGCTACAATTTATAAAGATTTTATGTGATTTGACCAGAACATAACGATAAGTATCAAGTAAATTCCTGCCCTCTGAGATCTATCTTTGCGTGCGCTGCCATTGTTTTTTTTTTTTTTGGTTGGGAAATCATCCAATGATTTCTGGGCGTTTCAGTCTCTTACTGACTAAAACCCACCCGTGTTCCTTCCCTTGCCTTGCCAGAGGCCACGGTTTCCCCTTGGGACTACCCGCAACCCCGGCAGGCATCGGCCCTAGCGGACCCCGTCAGTTTTGCTGATATCTCTTTGAGGTGCGCGTGGAACACTATGCGCCGTCGACCCGGGCCTGGTCCTTATCGGACGGTGAGCTGCCCGTTGCTCTCCGTCCGCAGGCCCGCGCCTACGGTGGCCGGAAATCGGCTATCAATCCCCGACGCCCGGGACGTCTCCTACGGCGGCGGCGGCTAGGGCTGGTAGGGCGCGGCCTTTGCCACTCCCTCGCGCGCTCCACCTTCTCCTTCGCGAGCATTACTGCTTTGCAGAAGGAGGTGACGGCTTGCCATGCCCTCTCGCTCCGCACCATGGCCTGAACCAGGGCCGTACGCGAGAGGTCACCGCCGCCGATCGCCTCCACGAGGACACGGCGGTGGTCCACCTAAGCCGGGCAGACCTCCACCGTTTGCTGCGTGCGCTGCCTAAACCGTTAGAGTTACTTACCTACATGAAGAAAATGTATTGTGGGATTGTTTGTCTTAAAGAGTTCTAAATAAAAGTCCGCGACACCTTTTATGTGGAAGCCTTTATAACCAAAACAGTGAGCAATAAATACAGTTAAATTGAATACTTTTTTTACATTGCATATTTTAGAGTATTTAGTTAATTCTTATCAAAATAAATACCTTCATCGCTTTTGGTATTTAATGTAGATAAAGTTTGTCTTTTACACTAAGTAATTTGGACAAATAGTTTAAAAGTTAGAACGATAAGAATGACCTGCGATATTGAGTCGACGGCGCGAGGATGGAGGGGCGGGCCAGCCAGGGGATGACGCGCCAGAGCGCCGAGTGGAATAATTATGTTCGAGAAATAACGTAAATAACGCAATTAATTGTTGAACTGTCAAAATGAAACCCATTGCTATTGTAAGTCCGACATCCACGCGGGCGAAGCCGCGGGCAGAAGCTAGTCTATAATAAACACGTAAGGTCCATCATACCTAAATACAGAGAAGTTTTTTTTGGTAAATTTTCTTTTATTTACCAAAAAAAGTAGCCTAGGAAATATCAGGGATGTTGCAATAACAAATATGGGTATGGCTTTTACAGATGAGTTTGTCCCCCTTTCTAACTCTTTCTAAAAATATTCAGGAACCTACGTTAGAATTTCGGCTTATTAGTGATATGCCCGAATTTCTCAACAACAAACCTGGGGGCCAAGTCTACTAATTTACAAACGTCATAATGGTGTCACGATGGTGAGTTTTTGACAGATTTGCCATACAAAATCTGTCAAAAACTCACCATCGTGACACCATTATGACGTTTGTAAATTAGTAGACTTGGCCCCCTGGAGTGCGCCCAATTACTGTAAAATGGAATAAGAAAAGAAAATCGTAAATGTTTACAATCCAGAAACACCTATTCTACCTTGCAAAAAATCCAAAGAGGCTGTGGAATAAGCAATTTAATTTTTAAGGGATTATCCGCCTTCCGGGTCGAGGAAAATTGGTTTTGCCGCGGAGCCATTTTGCCGAACCCCCGTATTGTATGACCTCCGCATTCTCTAGAAAATTACTCTGAGATTGCAACTCGATATTATGTAACAGTACCTAATAAATGTACCTACTGCTGAATTTTGTATTAGCGGACAGGAAAGCCTAAACAGTTTCGACCTTAACAATGTCATTGTAAGGAAAATAAGTTATGTTTTGCGGTTTTGCCACAAAAAATTACATTTTCCTGCTATTTATTATGTATTTCACTCGCATTTTAGGACTACCTGCGTTATCATGAACTCGGATATTATTTTTTTTCATTAGCCTGTTATGCTGCGCTACATTGCCCGCTAACAAATCTTGAGTTTGGACTTCTGTTGTTCAGTAAGTTCTTGCTGAACAGCAGGACAGGTAGGATGCACATGTCGATGAGTTTTCTTTTCAATGTTATAGGAACATTTCGTTTCATGTGTTCTTTATATAAAAGTATCCTGTGTATCCTGGACACAGTCTAATAATATATTTAATACTTCAAGCACACAAATGTACAGAGGCGGACTTAATGCCATGCCATGCTATCTCCGGTTGGTAACAACCATTGAAAAGCTTACATCCATCCCTTCTTAATATGATAATAAATGCGAAACTAACTCTATTTGTCTATGTGTCTGTTACGGTCCTTTTCACGCGCTGAACGGATATTGATGAGGCACACGGATAGACAATGATTGACGAAGTTAAAGCTCCGTCCTTTACAGGTGTGACTTTTAAAACAGAAACCACACGGCAATATAAAACTACCATGGGCGTACCCAGCTTTTGGCCCAGGGGGGGGCAAATCAGAAATTCAGCCCCCCCCCCCCACATGATTTACGTAGTTTGATATTACTGCTGCGTTTGTGTATTTTTAACCGACTTCAAAAAGAAGGACGTATAAGCTTTTTTTTATGTATGTTTATCGATATTTTTGTCTATTGTGGACCGAATATAATTTTCTTTTTTTAAATAATACACGAATTTTCAAAATTGCTCCACAATTGACGGAAATGTCGTTAACCATAGTAAAAAAAAAAAGTCGAACGTCCTTCTTCTTTTAAAAGTCGGTTGCATAATAGATACAACATGAAAAGCTGCGCAGCGCGGTTTTTTTCTAAAATTAATTCAAAATAATATATTGTAATTGAAGTCTTATCGTGACTGTAACTTAACTTTTATCGACAACAGTACCTACTCATACAAAATCCAGGGGGGGGCAGCTGCCCTCCCCTGCCCCCCCCTGGGTACGCCCATGAAAACTACGTATGGTAATTAGGAAAGGTAGAAAACATATATTATATTATTACGTGATCCTGATCACATACACTAGATAACGATCACAAATAAAATTCATTCACAACAAATTTTCACGTTAGTTTATTACTAATGTTTCATGCATAAACCATTACAGTCTGACGAGCTCATTGCGTGATGGTAGACTGTATGCTTCTGACGATACAATCTAAATCGCAAACTAGGCCTATGTAGTCGTGACATCTTTGAATAACTGCTCAAAGTAGGTTATATTTTATGGTTATCGCTGACAAATTCGTGCACTGACGGCAGTAGCTGCAGGTCTCCTAAAATCTGCGTGGTTCTTTCCTGAAAAGACCGTCACGCAGACACACACGGCCACACATTGTTATAATCTGCATGGTCCTCATATTAAAAGAGACTGCCCTCTGAGTTTGTTTCGGCCTTTCTTTCAGACGAGTCGGATAGGAAACACCGAAAACACCAAGAGTTAAAAAAACATCGGGCAGTCTTTGGAGACTGCCGATAGAAGTGAAAACTAAGTAACTTTTTGATACAACGTAACGCCATCTAACGAAAATGTCAGGAATTTATGTGGCTTGCTGTCAGTAACAAGAACGAAAACTGTAGCTCCGTCAAAAAATTCCAAAAAAATAAAACTGAGTGCGCTGTCAACAACATTTCTACTCTCCCTCCGTCTTACGAATTTTCGATCAGGTCCCGTGTCCTGACGCGAGTTTGACATTTTTTACCCATCCCAAAAATAGTGCACAACGCCGCTAAAGAAATTTTCATTAAAAAAAAAAAAACTTTAAAAGTGTTTCTTTTAACCAATTTACAGAATTATTATATTATCTTATAACATTACGGCAATGCTAAACAAGGATTTTGCTGCGTTACTAAAGTTTACAGCAAGTGTTATTATTGTAACAATTACGTTCGGGACGAATGGCAGATCGTTTACATAATCTAGTTCTGCCTCGTACAATATTCAGGTCGGGTAAATTGCATGGGCTCGCACTGCTCGCAGGATACTCGTATGTGGGTCTGGGTTTGCCGGGAAACGGCCTGGCATTTAAATTTTTTAGCGTCATCAGGTCTTTGGGATTTGAAATGGCTTGCAGTGTAAAAGGATTTTTTAAGCTGACCAAGCTTTTGTCAACTTTTAGAATAGGCTATAGGATAAAGCAAACTTTGGATTTATCAACAAAACGGGCTAAACGGATAGACCTACTTGTTCAGTTTTCAAAAGGCGAAGAACTGCTTCTTAGCATGCTAATGTGAATTTCAGAAAAAAGGTTTCAAGCTTCAGACTTCCCGTAATGATTGTCATAGGTAAACTCATGCATCGTATCGTATTATCCAGTTACTGGGTTGTGGAGGTCAGATAGGCAGTCGCTCCATGTAAAATACTGGTATTCAGCTGCACTCGGTTCGACTGGAAGCCGACCCCAACATAGTTGGGAAAAGGCTAGGAAGATTGAAGATCTCATCTCATCTCATGTAGGCTCATGCAGTAAATATACAGGGTAGGCTAAATTGTTAAGTTAGGTTATGTATTCGACTCACAGGTCAATGTTCTTTTTCGAAGCCCCGATATGGTCTTAACAATATCGTCAGTATTTGTAATCTGAAGAAACCGTGTCTCGAAATAACCCGGAAAAACCATACAATCCTCAGATTCAACTTCTCAAATCCTTCGGAGATTCGCGTAAAACTCTACAACATTGAACTTTTTTATAGCCCGTGAATGTCCGTTACTAAACATAGTCTTCCGGCGAACAACGCGGCAACGTTCCGGAAGGTCAATGCCATGATCTTGAAGCTTAGCGTCTGATGATTGCAGTTCGACACCATCAGTATAATTCTATTATAACATATATTTTATTTTTATACACTATATTATATGATATAATTACTTTCTATCATGTTATTGTAGGAGCTTTACAAAACTCTAACTAAACGAAGAAGAATTGTTATAATTTTTAAGCCGGCTGTTCTCCATATGACACGACCATTAGAAACCGTGCACCTAGCTTCTGACGTTTCATAAGTGCCCTTGTTGGTTTATGTGAAATAAAATATTTTGAATTTGAATATATAATGTAAGAAATAATTTTTAAACAATCAAGTTCCAGTCTAATCGGATGCAGCTGAATATCAGTATTTTATATGGAGCGACTGCCTATATGACCTCCACAACTGGGTAATACGATACCCCTTGGTAAGACGGATTGTCAGACTTTTGGGTTTCTGACGACTCGAAACGACTGTCACAGATCCACGAATGACAGCCGGGACCAACGGCTTAACGTGCTTTCCGAGGCACGGAGCTCGTCTTGGTATGTAAAGACCCATCCATAGATCAACCGCGGCAAGCGTAGTTTAACCGGATCGATCGACTCGTGCGGTTGTTATAACTTAGCCACGAGCTCCTCAAGTAATAATTTTTCAACATAATTTTAAAGTAAGCAAACAACATTATAGATTTGGCCATAATTTTTTGCATTCAATTTACAAAGCTATGGGTAAACTATTAATTTCCTTGGCACGCAGTAGGTATTCTATTGATCTTTAACAACAATATCAATAATATAAATTCTATAAATTGCTGATAGTAAATAATGGATTTTCTGAGGAGCACGTCAGGTCAAAAGTAACATCGTCTGCGATAGAGCCGCCAGGTACGAACTTTCTTATCCTGAGGCTCAATCAGATCTTGTCTTGTCCAGAATGATTCACCAAAGATCATATCCACTAAATAAACACGGAAGAGACTAGCCAGACGAATACAATACAACGTTATTATCACACTTCACAACATATCATTATGAATTAGCATTCTGACACAAACCGCCTTAGGGCAAAGCGCAATTAAACTGTTCTCACTCGTCAAGACATGTTCTAGATACATAGAACATAGAGGTAGAAAAACAATGCAATTATCACAACAATTTACAAGACAATTACTTGTGACTTTTGGTCTTACATCTTTGCTCTAAGATGACACCTCCAACTTTTTGTAGCTCTATGGTGAATGTAAGTACCATCGTGCGCGTACACTCGCAGTAAAAACTAAATAGGAATACCTGTACTTAATTATTTTTTTGCTAATTATAATAGAGTAAGTATTTGTACTATAACCGTTATGTAAACATTCTTAAGCTTTGCATACGGTGCGTTATTTTTGTGATACATAACAATTAACCGTTTACTTTTATGTATAATCGAGCAATTCCCGAAATCCATGAATTAATAACCATTTAATAATTAACTATAAGTAGGTACCTAAGTACTCAAATTCTGAAAATAACACCATATCTATCAACTACGAATGCTTTTCAAAGCCGCCAATGTAGTTATTAAGTTTCCATCGAATAAATCGATTCAATTAATAGTAGACTCAGTAAAACTCGTTGGATTTAATCGAATTGGTTCGTCGCTCGGTCTACCAGACACTGATCATTACATTATGATGATGGCAAATTAGCTGAATAACGCAATAAAGCCGCAGGCATCGCCTTAGGAGTATATTACACCCATGATAAAAGAATATGAGGGTTTTATTATACAGTACACATATAAAAGTGTATGTAATTCATTTTTACTAGTTTATTAGTATTGCAGTAAGATTTATCAAAGAACACCGTTATTATGGAGACGGAAGATGTTTTAGTTGAATTAGCTGTTAACAATATGCTGATAAAAATAGCAGTTATCTCCTCTGGAGGAAAGGTGTTGGATTGAGGAGCTGATAAGAGGACTATACTTACTTCCCAAGCTCAGAATGTGTTATGGTTATCTGGTACCATAGTATTTACTGGTTTAACGCAGCTGATCTAACACCGCTTGGAATATATTTAGGACAAATCTTAAGTATAATATGCAATCTAACAATAATATATATATTATGTACAAGTATGTATATAGAGGAAAAAAAGGGAAGAGCAAAAAATTCATCCACATCGCTGTCAGTGGGTAAAGTGCCCAAGTGGCGGGCAGACTTGCCACTCTGTTGGTCGATTCATCACGTGAACAGAGGGCTGGCCTATTTTGAGGCCAAGGAATCAACATTGCCATCCAACGTGGCCACGCACGCTTGCATTTAAGATTTGTCAAAATAAACAAATACATTCACTAATTTATTTAAAAACATCTATTTCTGATAAATGATACCGACATTTGTATATACAAATAAATAAAAATGAAGTAACTGTTTGTAATGTCAATAGAAGTGTCTGTTTGTAATGTCAAAATAACAGCTTTTTAGTGAATGCATAGATAAAGTATTTACGGTGCTTATAACAAACAATCACTTTTTTTTTTTTGTCTGTCTGTAATTCTGTATGTTCCAGCTAATCTTCAAAACGGCTCGACCGATTTTGACGGGACTTTCATTGGCAGATAGCTGATGTTATAAATAATTAGTCTACTTTTATTTTAGAAAAAATAATTCAGAAATCAAATAAGAAGTCTACGCGGGCCGCAGGCAGCACTCAGCAGCTAGTTGACAAATAAAAGCTTGGAATTTCACTTGATCGACGGATGATAGTATTCGTCATTGTCGGTCGTGAAAGAAACTAAAACTTTTCTGCGTGACTGTCCACAAAATTGAATGTAAGTAATAGCTCTTCTATTACAAACATGAATCCAATTTGTTTGATAAATATTCCATGGCATTTAAATATTTTTATAGTTTCAACACTCTTGATTAGATTATTTAAATCTCAATTGCAAATAAACACACTAATTGACGTCGTACAGGGAAATTCCAAAAAACCAGTGTCATTTTCAGATACATACTTTAAGATACTAATCCTACATATGACTAAGATATCAGATAAAATATCTCGTCTGTTGATAAGATTGGTTTTTAAAATACTGTGACGCGATAAAAATTTGAAGACAGAAATGTTCGTGGACTAGGTCATCAACCTATCAAGGTTGATAGAAAAAATACACAACTACATTAGAAACGAAGTACCTATCTATTAGCAAGGAGAGGAAACAGTTTTAACGAAAAATTCAAATATTTTTATTTGTAGAAGGTGAAGTATAAATACAGATGTTGTTATTAATAAAATGAACGCTCTGTCTTGCCGTCAATGGCGTACAAAATATTCTGATTGTAATTTCAAATTGTTTACTAGTATAACATTTAAAGTTAATGAAAACAGCCTCTACGGAAATAAAGACGTGACAGGGTGTATGTATTATTCAAAGATGGTTTAATTCACATTTTCCAATAACATGTCGATGAAAAAAAAGAAGCCAAAGAATTATAAAATTAAAAATTTAATGATAGCGTTTAGCAAAGCTGTGGAAAAGATCATAAATATGTCAATTATGTTGTTTATTCTAGAGCGGAAAACGATAATTATTAAATTGTCAATGACACTGACGATTGTAACTAGGGGAACATAGTTTGGCAAGAGTCCAAGGTTTCTGTTTGTAGGGAGGGACTGCACGTGACAGGAGATACGCTTTGTATCTCATAAACGCCTAATTTATACTAAATCATTAACTTTGTCGTAAAACATTTACATACATTTATTTTATTGTTAACTGTTTTATTGTAAATGAAGTCATCACTACCCCTATCACGTACAGTATTTTTATCTCACGAAGCGACGCGTGCTTTACTTGTGGTAACCAAGTGTTCAAACACGCAGAAGCTCTCAGTCCCGTCCGAGAGACGTCGAAGTCGGTGTGTGTGTGTGTGTGTTATGTGTTGACGCTACTAGTCGTCACACTTGGTTACCACAAATAAAACGCGCGTCGTTTCCAATAAAATTGGAGTTCTACTTCGCACAGTCGATAGCAAAACGTACTTAGAGTAAGTGAATTTGAAAGTGTTGATTCGCAATTCTGTACATGGACTTCTAGGAGCATGTATACCAATTCGTCTTTATATACTTTAAAATCTTTCTCAATATTGCCAGACTGATACTATAGAAATATTCCAACTATGTAGACACAGACAGTGACGGTCTATTTTCTAGATTTATTTTTAAAATAACGTATTTCTCGTGTAGTAGGTACCTACTGTTTATAATTGCACGTATACTTTCAGAATTGCACGCACGCTCGAAAAAATCCAGGTGACCTAGCACACAAGTGACATGATTATGTAAATACCTATGTAATAACAACAAAGTCTGAAACATATTATTATGTCTTGTCAGCGTAGTGTCTCCTACTCCGATGTATGAGGTTTCCCTAAGGACCACTATGTGGCAACATACGGTTCGATCTTCAGAAGATTATGAATATCACGACATGATAACAACAACATACATAAACAAAGTACTGGTTTTCAACAGGATAAGCACCTAACCAGTAAATACGGACTTCCCTGTGCATTGCTGGCTCCCAGTTTAAAATGATCTAAAATTCTTTAGTACCATTGGTTTTTCAATCAAACAGGAAAACGTTTCGCCTTTCTCACTATTCGTCCGTTTAAATATTTTTTGGTTTCCTATTTTCAAAATTATTTCTGGACTTATGATTCATGAGCTCGTTTATTTTCTGCCTTTGGCACAGACAATAAAGCATTTTGTATGTAATAAATTCAGTAAATTCTTACTGGCTTTTGAACTTTTTCTAACGTTTACGTTTAAAAAAGTGTGCTGAAAATATGATAAGAAAATTAATATATAACTTCCGGAAACTTTGAAACTACAGGCACTCATCGTTCGTTTGCCAAGTTGTATAAACATCAAATATTGAAGTCTTTCCTCAAGAGCTCATTAGAGGCTTAGCTCTAGCTTAATTAATAACAACGTTAGATCGAATTAAACTAAATACCATGGATTTTCATGAAAAAGATATAAGCACAGGAATCGAAAGAGTCGTAATAAGCAAAGTGAGTGAAAACTTAGTTAAACGTTCACTGAAACTGCATATGTAAAAGAACCAAGAAGTCACTGCAGTCCACATCCTGAGTCTACTTTCTAAAGGGAGCGGTACAAAGCCGAAGTATTACGAAGTCTCACGAAGTGTGACGATGAGCTAAGATTACCAGTTTGGTGTCATCTCAGTCTCTTACCGCAATTCGGTCATTGTTGTTACCGCACCTAGTGGTTAGTGAAGTAACATATGTGTTATCGTGTATATCACGTGTATATTATGTATTGTCACGTGCTTTGTGTTAAACTGAAAGGGAAATAAAATAAACAGTGCGGCACTGCGCCACATGGATGTCTCGCATGAGAGAAATTATAAATTGTATGGAACTGATCGAATCTGGGTGGAGATTTCCAAGAAAATCACAAATAAAACATTAATACGAGAATCATTGGAGAGAATTTAGAAACAATTTGTTTGGTTATAAGAATGGGTTACTGTAAAAATCTTGAAGGACCATCAAACGCTAATGATTACAAAGCAACAATTTATAAGCCATTTAAATATCTGCTACATAAAGCCCTAAACATTAAATAGCCATCATTCGTTCTAAAGACAATTGCAGCAAAACTTTAATATTCAGTATTCCAAGAATTACAAATTGCTCGTTCCGATCGTAAATTACAGGTCATTTAAATACATATTAGTTTCCTAGAGGTTCTAAATTACGCTGGACACATTTTATTAGTTAAGCGCATCAAATGGAATCTGAATCATGGCTTCTTAGCGCAATTTATCTGGTCATATTACCGTTAAGTGGGTTTACTTATGACTTTTGATCTAGCTCCTGTATCATAAATACATGTTATGATATGAATGATGTAAGAATAGTAAGAAGCAGTCATTGACTGAACCTTGTATTAGTTAGAAACAGTGATGTTTTTTGCAGTATTTTACTGATAATTGAAACCGTATGTTTTTATGATCTAGACTTCTAGAGATTAGCAGTATATAACTATATGAACGTACTTCAAAATTCAGGTATGCGCATATGCATGATAAATTTTCCTTAACCCAAAAAGAAACCTGAATTTTGAAGTACGTTCACATGCTGGTATACTCCAATAAATCGCTGATCAACTACAGGAAAAGATGCAAGACCAAAATGGCAACGCTAAGTTAAGTACTAATAATTCTGTACAAAATTAACAAAAATGTAAAACTGTTTTGACACAAGAGAAAACTGTTCTGTCTACAGCAGACAAGCTTTTTTATTCTGACTGTCTTAAAGGGGAGCCTAGTAGTGGTCTCTGAACTGAACACATTCATTACTGCCCGGTTATAATAGTTGTAAGCACAGCACACTGTGGCTCTATTAAGAATTAAGTTGGGGATACTATGGGGGTCTTCAATAACTAAACTAGGTAGGTTGTTAGAGGATGACTTTGCCAGACACTACGAATTTTTTAGACCTGGAATAGCTATTTGTAGACAAAACAAATATTTGGGTCCTACCAAACTAATTGAACCCTCCCGCTCCGTGACCATATTTAAAAGTGCGTTCATAACGTTCATGTTTTCTATTTGTTCGGAAATAGTGAGCTTCCATGATACTACTTATTTATTCCTAATAATCTATCCTACCTCATAATATTTTGTTATATCCAATTACTTAATGGCAACTTAGTACACTGTGCATGGCGTGTTTAATAGGCACTTCACATTTATTTGCATTCGGTTCTAAATACACCTTAAACCTGTCGCATGCTATAAGTTAAATTGAAGCAACAATCTGAGTTGCACCATATAAATAGTTTTATTCAATTTTATTGTATCCCACGGCAAGAAACTTGCATAGTGTAAATGGGACTTTAGGTTGGCGCGTATATCTATGTCATTGTTGATTTGCGCAATCCTGCCTATCAACATTATTATGGTTTTCGCCACACCTTCTGTAAACTATGAGTTCTAGTGCAAGTGTTTCCCACGATCTAATGTTTTTTGTCTGTTGTGTAAACATGATCGTGCAAACCTCTATTCTCATGGATATTGTCATATTTGTCTTTGGCTTTGTTTTTCAAATAATCTTGACTGTAGATTTCATGCCGTTTCCGTCCGTCTGTCGTAAAAATCTATCTAAAAAATCGAAAAAAAAAGCTCATGAACTCATGACAAACTTGTGGTCAACGGTTCAGGTTTTGTAGTAAGTAGGTACATACTTATTTATACCCTGGATCTTTAATGCAACTGAAGACTATATTGATATACACTGGCTGCTAATACATAATTAGGTATTAGGGGCCAATTACTACCACCAAATGGATCTTTACCAGAGTTTAGACTTCTGTTGGCCAAAACAAGGAAAAGCTGCACAGGTGGAGCTGCTGACGATTCGAATAAGGAGTGCAAACGAGATGCTGTTTTAGTGTTCCGCAAATTGGGCCCTGATAAATACACGACACAGGAGATAATAGATTTTGGTATTCTCCTTGGTATGGGTTGTCACAATCATGATTTCCAGAAGTCACACATCTAACGGCCTTTGAGTGACACGTGGTAGAAATATCATGACATTTTAGTCTTGTGCATCATATTAAATTCACAGCTCAACAGAAATATTATTATTACTCATTTTCTTAACATTTCTAATGACGAACGCGAAAAATATGACGACACTGCTAATGACACTAATGAGCTCAACAAAAATACGAATAATCTCTTAGCGTTAATGAGTTTACATTCGCAAAAACGATAAGACTGGTTTTATAATGTAGGTGAAATATGTAACATTTTCTTTACTGCAGTTATATCGGAGAATAATTAAACGTATCAAATTACTCATAAGATAACTTTTCCAGGGATGTGTTCGAGCAAACAGAAAACCGATTATTCTTATTTGACCGAATAACAGCTGATTTATCTTGGATTGAACCCGATGATTTTTAAGAAAAATATTACCTTTGTATTCCAAGTATCCATCAATCATTACTATATGTTGTTGTTAATGACGATATAATAGAAAAAAAACATTACACTCCTTTTTGAGCAGTCGTGTAATAACAGTAACTCATAATTATTATGGAAATCGAAGGCGTTTACCAAGGAGGAACTTGGAGCATTATTTCGTCTCGAGATGTTACATGGGTTTGACATATCGACTAAAGCCAAGTATGCGGCTGAAGATGCTATTTTTGGCAGAAAAGGAATCATTAATCGGGTACCATAAACCTTAATTAAAAACTGCAGTAGTAGCCCATATTATTATAACTGTGGATAGGTATCTACGGATATATACCGGACGGCCAGTATGATACTTATGCTGAGAATCGATCACTCAATCTGTATCGGACAATTGATGGAGATGGAAGAGATAACCTATCGATAACCTATCTGTAACAGTTCGTGAAACTTCGTTCCAGTAGTACTTTGTAACTGAGCCATAGTAAAAACGGCTACGAGTTTTTTATATCGTGAGTTTTTTTTTGTTGAAATTGGCGGAATAATTTGTTCGGAAAAACACCTTAAATAGAAACACAATTAAGCTTTGTTTCGGCATTATTCTATTTTCGGTGTTATTATATTAGTGCGATATCTGAACCGTGTTTAATGTCCCTCGAGTTCGTTAGGATTTAATTATTATGTTGCTAACGATAACACGACGATAAGAGTGAATTGGTATTAATTAAAATTAAATATATTTTAATTAGTAATCAGTACCTATACGTATTTTTGTGAAATAATCTATTAATAATGCGATATATGTAGGTAGTACTATTTCAAACGAATTTGAATAAGCAAAACTTCTGCATGGTAAACATACAGAGGAAGACTAATGTTAATAGTGATAATTTGTGATAAATTAAGAAAAAACGATTATGGACCTACTAAAACTAAAGATATCATATATATTATTGTTAAGATAGAGATGAATTAAAAGAAACATAAGGACATAGGTACCTAATATCGAAATACAGTTCCGCATTTATAAAAAAACAAAAAATCTGCATCTTTTGAAATCTAAACATACATCAATAAATGATGATGCTGAGAAGCTAGAATAAATTATTGAAGATTTATTATAATAATAATAACGTATCATTTTTGAACATTATATAAATTTCGCTATTATGCACGTTTGCACAATGATTGATGATGTATTTATCATAAAACAATGTGATTGACGCTTGCTTGTACCTTCTATATCCATATGGATATAGAAGAGTACAGATTAGTTTGAATATCACTAATGTGGACAGGAGTTCATTAAACATTCATAATATATCCATTACATTAGGAATATTATAAATCGCATATCTGCACTGTGAAAGAAAAATACGCTTTGTTTTATCCAATCCAAATTTTCCTTATATCTCCCAAAGATGGAAAGTTTGATAGAATTGTTAAAAGACCACTTTAGAACGCAAGGTTTAACATAATTAACTTCATCAATTATAATATTATTATAATTGAAGTACTGGGGGACGTAGATATTATTGTATCCGAAGCTTCACAAGAAATTGCCGTGCGCATTCATAATGAGGAGGGTCACGAGAATAACTTGACAAAAGCTACCGGTTCCGATAATTTATTCCAAATTCTGAGCCAAACGCCAAACAGCACTTACGCAACGCTAATCGGAATTTTATTCTAAATCTCAATGTTATATTACCATCTTACATAATATTGCATTAGACTCGATAGAAAATAAAACCACTAGGTTTTTCTACGTTAGGTAGACTTTTCGTTTACTAGCTAGACTGGTATCTATACATAAATTATAAATTAAACTCGCTTTTCGTGTTTGTCTGTATGGCGACGTTGTTCTTCTAAACGCAACACGCAACAGATTTTGATGAGATTTTTCATCATCGCTTAGAGAATTTATTCCGGAAGGTTTATGTGTATAAATATTGATTGAAGATATATGAAATTAATATTAAAGTTACATATAACTAAGAAATCTCGATGTTTTGTCAAGTTCTAAAAACAAATAGGCAACAATTTAAACTATTTGATGATCAACCTTGACATATTTTTTCCGATGTCTAAGCTCTAACTTTTTATATCCTTTAGAAGTTTAGACTAATGATTGGGTTTGACTACTAAATAACGGTGGACGCAACTTTGCATGGCTCCTATATTTTCCAGCACATTCTGAAAGGTGAACAACTTAGTCCCTACTGTATATATTTGAAGATACAGGTTGACCTCGACTAAATATTGTGTGTCATATTCATTCAAAATTATTCAAATACCTACAACCTCTGCGTAAAAAGTGATTTCGCTAGAGGCGGAATTGATTAAATCATTACAGACACCTTTTTATTCAACATCTTTAATAACAGCATATAGAGGAAAGATGTTATAATATTCTTGCCAAAGATGAATAGAATACTGCGAACCAAAGAAATCAATATTTTACCCAAAGCTTTGTTGATTGAATTGATGGGCAAAAAATAATGGACCAATCTATCATGTTATTTGCTTATTTTAAAATTTTGTTTACATTGGAAATTGAAAAAGAATGTTAAACCACAATACATAGCGTCAATTGAATGTTTTTATAGTAGACATTTGAGTCCAATAATCCATTTGACCTGGTGACAAAATTGTGACAAACGGAAAAAATATCGATTTCTTTAACGTGTTATAATTTCCCACAATAAGTTTTTTTGTCAGTACAAACCAGGGTATAATGTAAGCACTGATAGCTTTTTAAACAAAAGCTCGTCACGCGAAGGGATCGTTCATAGCATAAAACATGAACTACATGCCGTTCATTGTATTTGTATATCGGGCAAAGTTTAAAAGTTTTTAGAACGAATCTAATAAACGGAAGTTAAAAAACTCACTTTGTAATTTATTTCAGAATCTGTATCAATATTTAGATTCTTTAAATCGATTATTGCGATTGTATCACCGAATTTTCCGCCAGTTACATCAAATTGGATTACGGTTTGAATTGCTTCATTGATGCGATTGTTGTAATATCTTAACACGATTTATACATTGCCCACTTTATTTGGTTTGTTTCTATACTTAATTGTGGAACCGGTTCTCATTGCAAACGTTCGTTATCATAATAATAATGTTTTGTTGCTGTGATATCTGCTCGTAAAACTGAAAAGTTACTATTGTATTATTTTATTTCATCATTGTTGTGTGGCTTCTTAATTTGATTTACGAATGTGTCAGTCACCATGTTTGAACTGCGGCAGTGGATCCGTGGGCGGTTGAATGCGTGCTCCTACATAACTGCTGTCATCGAGAATTAATTGTCAATTGTCGTTTGTTTCAGTACGTCTCCTTATAATTATGTAATTGTCACCTTTCATTTATTTTAAACTCAATCATCTGCTACTTTTAAATTAACTCATTAATCTTTTTTTACGAAGCTCCTTATCTTTATGAGAGCGATCGTTCGTTTATTTGTCGACTGCTATTCAAGACATTCAAGGCAATAAATAAAATTATAATGTAAAGTGAATCACAAATAGTGTGCCAGGTGCATACAATAACCACGTGTACTTACTGATCAATAGAGTCGCAAATAAAAATGTGTCCATATTATTATTTAATATTTATGTAATACAGTCTGTCGTCACGTGCGCTTTCACGTAAAATATTAAATAAGTTATCTTCTTCCAACTCACTGTAAATCTTAGTTGACGTATCGGAAAGTTTTATGATGAATGAAACTGGCGTTAAAAATAATTAAAAGCACGGGTAATTATAATTTGTTTATAAATAAAGGCTTCACTGTCGATATCTTTCGGTTGCGCAGTGCTCATAGACGTCAGACGAGCAGCGCGGAGTCGGACCGGCGGCAGACTACGACCGCGCAGCACAGAAGGCGCGGCGACACTGGCGACGTATCGACCTCCCGCCATCACAATGAATGGTGAGCCAGCACCGCAGTCTGCCGCTGCAAGCTCACTACTGCACTGCAGCTTTATTTCTGGCAACCACCTCGATACTTAACAACGAAAACATACAATTTTCTTTGCAAAAATGTGCCAACAACAACGTGACATGCAAAATTCCGAGCCACTGACCCGGTTCTGGAGACCGCGCTGAAGAATTCTGCGGTTATATTCATCACCCGCTTTTACATTTCTCTACAATATTTTGTTATAAATTCTGAGAGACGTTTTGTCTACGCATGCGTGACTCAGAGGGCTATCGTCTACCGTGTATCTCTCTTGTATCAGCTGATTAAATGACCTTGTTCCCACATTTTGTTCCAGTTCTTTATTTACTGTCTCTTGGATTGAATAGAAAATTGTTTCCCTTTTTGTATCCGTCCAAGCTTCTATCTGCGTTAGGCTGGATCTGGTTAGAACAATGCTGCGAATTGTTGACATTTGCGAGTTTACTCATGAAGGCATAATGAGCAGAAACCTTTCAAGGTTGTCGTGATAGGTCGCAGTGATCCCACGCGCGAAGGTACGGATAAAGTGAACCGACGAGCGCAGAAATATATCATTAATTACCTACTTAGGTATAATTATAACCAGCTACCTAATTGTGTAAAAATTTTCGGTAAACGATCAACGACATTCATTGCGTTATTTACGTGATCTATTCCCATCCAATACCAAGAGGTAATACCATTTGGTATTAGTTTATTTCCGAATTTATTTTCTATTCCCAACGAGTACCACATTTTTTAAAATAAAAAATCTATTACTAACGAATACCAAAGCGTGACTTTTTGTACACTCAGCTACACAAAGTTCAAGAAGTTTTTGCCATAAACATTGTTAAGTACATTAAAAGTTGATTATTTGTGATATTTTATAATTTTGTTAGATTTTTAGTACTTTAACTATTCGATTTTTTGCCAAATTTTTAGGTGATTTATTATTAAGATACGCAATTACAGATTGTGCAATCCACGAAGACGCGCCCCACTACGCGATTACTGTACTGTAAGCTGTACTTTAGTACGGAGCGGAGCAGAGTGGGGCGCGTCTTCGTGGATTGCACAATCTGTATATGTGATTTATATTCAAACCCTAATCTTGATTAAACATTACTTAAAATCACTCAAAGCATTTTAATTTTACTGAACCTGACTGTATCTGATTTCTTCAAACTTGTTTTGGTATTGATTTTAAAATGTGGTACTCGTTGGGAATAGAAAATAAAAACGGAAATAAACTAATACCGAATGGTATTAGCTATTGGTATTGGATGGGAATAGATCATTTACGTTGTTGAGCAGATTTTTTTTTCGAACTTATGAAGCAATGGATTAGCAATCTCTTTCAAAGTGATTCAGATTGTGATTGATCGTGTATTACGCAATTAGAATGCTGGGATGATGGGATTCAACGTCAAATGGTCATGTGGTCACGTCATGTGGTCTTCTATGACTATTCCTATGCAGAAAATATTGTTATAGGAGATATTGCTATATTATAAAAGACATAATTATTAAATTACCTAAGTTTTATTTCTAATTCTCCAAAAAAAGAGACAATGGAATTGCCTAAAACTCTTAAGACCAGCACCATTTTTCTACTTGTTCTATGCACGTCTATGTTTGAGAGGTAATGTAATAAAGGTTTACGTACGTTTCCATGCCTAGGTAGGTAGGTATTTAAAAGTAAGGCCAAACAAGTGCTAAATCCAATATAAGTGAATGCTCAAGAGCTACATACTTAGATATAACTTTTCCTATTCTTCTGTTCGTCCCTTTCCCTTATCGTAAGGTTGAGTGACCTGAATTACCTGACCCCTCTTCCGCTCTTCTTCTTTGTAAGAGGGGTCAGGTAATACAGGGTACTGACTGTACTCACTAGTCAATAGTTAAGAAAAATTCTAGAATAGGTACCTAATCTGTAACTTTTATCTACACCTAGATACTCCAGAAAATGAGAATAACGCTTGTAATAAAAATTTTTCAATCATAATTTTCCATGCCAATGTAAAATAAATCGTTTTCAAGATACTCATAATGAAATGAAATGAAATTGTTTATTCTGTAAATAGGATAAGAGAATCACTTTTCCACGCCATGTAAAAAAGTATTAAAAATAAGCTAGATGAGGTCGGCGTTTCTTACAAACTCAGAGGTCACAGTCTTTTTAAAGTTCAGACATAATCTTGGCCAAGCCAATGGGGACCATGTAGATTAGTGTCTGAAATGGTCTTTTGTGGAAATAACCACACAAAATACTAAAGAAAGAGCACATTTGCGTAGGCAGCATAAAGTACTCAAACTGCCAGATCATCATTAAAACTAAATGAGAAAAAAGAGAGCAATAAAACCACATAGTCATCACACTCACAATACTTAATTAAAATAATATACCTAACACTTTACACTTTACTCATAGGTATTAAACAAAACTGTGACACACAAACGTCCGTGATTGAACATCTTAAGAAGCTTTGTTCAATTAACTTTATTAGCCATTCATTGATTGCAGACGTCGCACAACAAA
This sequence comes from Conistra vaccinii, assembly GCA_948150665.1. Lineage (NCBI taxonomy): Eukaryota > Metazoa > Arthropoda > Insecta > Lepidoptera > Noctuidae > Conistra > Conistra vaccinii. The sequence continues at coordinate 10,929,847 of OX411327.1, read as the reverse complement.
GTGCAAATACATTGCTTACATTAGCTTAGCACAGACAGGAATCCTAATAGCAAATAAGCAATGAAAATCAAAGTCAACGCTAGCTGGCTAACAGTGCACTAGTGTCGGTTACTACGTGATCGAACTGTCAATGTAAACGAGGTTCAATCTGATCATTTCTTTGCTCATGAGATGACCGACGATATGAATCGCTTCCTGTTATCGATGAGTGAATCGGTCTATTGCTTAATAGGTTGATTCGAATCAGTTGTTTAAATCGTTATATCAATGACGAATATTATCTGTTTATGAATGAACAAAAAGCTCTGAATGAAGGAGTCAATTGATTTTCCAATTGATTTATAGAAAAATGGGACACTGCATAAAATTATTTAATTAATAAATAGAAAACCCTAGCTGTATGTTGAAGGTACAGAGTTACAGACATATTTCTGGGAAGGATAGCAACGAGGTTCACGAGTAAAATAATAAATTACATCGCTTTTCCTTTTAAGGGGGAGAGCTTTTCCTGTGCACGTCCTTTCTTGACATCCGACAGATCTTAGAACTGCCAAGTAGTCGTCTTTGTGAGTCAGATTAAGGCTAGGACCTCACGGAGCGGTTTTCACCCGCGCCCGCCGCGGTTGCGGGCCCGCAGCTTCTGTAGGATGTAGATTTATATGCAAAAAGTAAGAGCACATTTCACGACGCGTTTTACACCCGCAGCGCGCGCGGTTGTTTGCGGTTCCCGCGGCACCGGCGGGCAACTTGTAGAATCAAAACTAAGAACTCACGGAGCGGTTTGCACCCGCGCCCGCCACGGTTGCGGGTCTGCAGCTTCAGTAGGATGTAGATTTATATGCAAAAAGTAAAAGCACATTTCACGACGCGTTTTTCACCCGCGGCGGGCGCGGTTGTTTGCGGGTCCCGCGGCACCGGCGGGCAACTTGTAGAATCGTGCGGGCGGTGGTCACCCTCCTCCTCTGGCGGGCGACCGCAGTAGCTGGCGGGGCGGGAAGTACAGAAATCCGACGCCATTTTTGCACCCGTCTTGTGATTATCGCCCGCCAAGTTTGCGGGTCTCTCAACCGCGACGGCTGCGGGCAGGCTAAGAACTCACGGAGCGATTTTCACCCGCGCCCGCCGCGGTGGCGGCACCGCAAATACTCGTACGAACACGTAATACATGGAAATTTAGATATTAATTTTCACGACGCGGTTTATGACCGCGGCGGGCGCGGTTGAAAATTAACCTTAGCCTGCCCGCGAAAATCAGCGGTCTCGTGAGTTTTGAAATAAAACCGTAGATCCACGACCGCGACGGGCGCGTGTGAAAACCGCGCCGTGAGTTCTTAGCCTAAATATTAATTAAGCTGATTTTCGGATAACTACAGTGAGACAGGGTCAAGTTAAATTGGCTAGCAAAACCACGCAGTAATGCGTATTCATACTGTATTGGAGATGAATTGCCAAAAAAATAAGTAAGTTAACTAAGTTATCCTGGAAGATGTAGGTAGGTACGGTGCTACTGTTTTTAGTGAGATTTCATTCGGACGATTGAGATAGGGATAGCTTTTCCTTTACAGTCAAAACAATCTCAAAACTTCAAAACATATTCAAAATTATTTCTTAAAATCTCTTTTTAGAACTGGTTTTCTCAGATTCTTATGAAATGCAAACATATTTAATAAGATTAAGGTATGCATGGGTTCTTTGGCGAAAATCGGAAAGAAAATTCCATATCTACTACTGTAAATAAATACTTGAAAGTTCTATTCATACTCGTAATAGCTAATTAGTTGTCATTTAATCGTGTTATTGTACGTTGAGCTGTCTTTTGTGTGCACTAAATAAATGATTTATCTTTTGAGTTTCTGATTGATTCTCAATTATATTAATAAACTAGCTGACCCCTGCCACTTCGTTGGGCGGTATACATAAATATATAGCCTATGACACTCACAAACAACGTGGCTTTCTATTGTTAAAAGACTTTTAAAAACCAGTTCAGTAGATCCAGAGACTACCCCCTACGACCCCACAAACTTTAATTAGTATAGATTAATTTGGTATCTGCTTCTAATCTATATTTAGTTGCCAGAGTTAAAATGGTCGATGAACAAAACGGTGGTAGACTTCCAATTAAAAGATATAAGTAGGTACATTTCCGTTAACTTCAGTAGTATAAGGTACTGACACATAATATAGTCAACTTACACTGTCAATATTAATAACGTCATTGATATCATCAAGACGGCTGGTCACGCTTAAATACCTACTCAGAAAGTTCAGAATAGGGAACACTGGAAATCTTTGAAGGAGGCCTACACCCGAGGAGGGGTTCTGGAAAACCAACTAGATACTTAGCATACATTAAAAAATAAATAGAACTTAAACAGGATAGAAACCAACTCATGGCTTAAGAACAATGTAAGTATTAGGTACTTTTTTTTCCACGAAATGAAAGGCTTTTTTTTAATGTATTGCTTTGTTTGTTAGAAAATACGGTGGGCACTAAAAGTATATGTATAGATATTACCCAAATAGCAACATTTGAATGTCAGAATGACTACTGATTATTAATTACTTATGAATGTTCTTATGAATAAGTTGTGTAGGGAATGGTTTTCATAAAATAAAGCACAGAAAGACAAGACTAGATATTTATTCAATTAGACTTGTCAGTATTTAATCAGAAAGCTAGTTGTCCGTTCCAAATCTAGGTCTTCACGGAGAAGAAGGACAAGAAACTCCATGGCAACAATATTACAGTATTCTATCAACACAATTCTTATATTTCCATAAATTATCGTTTATTGTTAACAGTTTATTCTATTTCTTGGATTCAGAATAATAGCAACATTATAAATATAGCAATACTGGCAATAATACACCAACATAATCATAATAAGCAATAATTACAGTATAATATCAAATTACTTAACTTACGTGACATCTGATCGGTATATTCCACACACTAACAGCACTATAACCAACCAACTGAACATTTACTGAGTAACTGACTATTCCATCACTTGATTCGGTCCGCACAGCTCAAAAGCCAAATAGAAACTGACTTCCCACAGAAAGCGGGTCTTTTATAACATCGGTTGTTGTAAACAAGGTGGGGGATCATTCCACCTTGTTTAAAACGTGACAATCGTTTGAAACAGTTTGTTATATTAAAATAACAATATAAAATCTAAGCTATACTAAATGTGTCATTAAATATTACTTAATAATTAATAGAAATAATATCTAAATGAATTTTACAAGTTAAGTATTATTTATAGTCAATTGAGGTACTTTTACATTGGTCACAAGGTTCGTAAGTATGACAGATGTCACTATCCAACTAACAATATGTTAATATTATAATAACCTCAAAATGAACTATCTGACACGGCCAGACTGACAAATACTTCGTCCCCGAAGTACCTAACACACGACTCATAATGCGAAGCATTAGGCTGCATGTCCACTGGAGTGGAGAGGAGAGGAGAGGAGCGGAGATGTGTCAATGGAATCAAAACTCCGCTCAAGAGGTGCGATTCTATTGGTTAATTTTGGCACATCTCCGCTCCTCTCCTCTCCTCTCCGCTCCAGTGGACAGGCCGCCTTAGAGTGTGCTCTACGATTGAAAATTTTGTTTAGCCCCATTTTTGCAACTGTTTTTATTGTTACACTCCTGCTAGTACACAGAACCTACTTAATTTATATACCATTGTATAGATGATTAAATGGAGATTAATAGGTACTGTACTTTTTAACAATTGATTTAATGCAGCAGAAATGAAAAAAACATAAAATAGTTGAAAAAAAACTCATGTCCGTCAATTTATGAAGCTTGAAAACATTGTAGTGTAGCTTGCGAATTTGCGATAAAATCAATTAATTGAGTCAATTTTTTTTAATACATTCGTTTCATCCATAGAAGGAACCCTATTGAAAATGGCTCTTTTATTCAAAGTAGTTTAATTATAATTAACAAAATACTAGCTAAAATATAATATCTTTATCTATTTAACTAAATATTTCCAACCTTGACATGACGTGTTGCCTAGCAACCCACAACGTAAAAATCTAAATAAATAGTCTTTGACATTACGTAAGGATTGCGAGGTTAGAATTTTACCCATATTGATGGGTAAAACAGCAGTGAAAACATACTTCATGAAAAGTGATAAATTGTTAATTTTTGTTAGAAACTATGTTTTGAATTTCTTTTTCGTTTATGAATGAGTGTTATGAGGCGTGCACTTTTGGATTTTCCAAACTATTTTTTTATTATTTATAAGCACCTCTGAGTTAATGATTGATGTGTTATAATACCCCCCTGGTAACTATCCCCCTGGTAGGTATCCAAAAAACTCTGTCCTTTGGAAAAGTATGTAGGTAGGTATATTATTTATTACCTACCTACCTACATACTTTTCCAAAGGACAGAGTTTTTTGGATAATGTAATATCTAAACAAATATTAAAAGATTTGATGTTTTGTATGTTTGTTTGTTACGCTTTCACGCTAAAACGTCTTAACGGATTCGGATGAAATTTGCCATAAGGGTAGACCATGACCTGCGTTAGGACATAGGATGCTTTTTATCCCGAAATTCCCACGGAATCGAGATTTATGCGGGTGAAACCGCGGAGCGTAGCTAGTTTCAAATAAAAAGTTAGATAGCGCTTATCAATGGCTAGATAAACGATATAGAGCTTTCATGTGAGAAAATATTTTTAAATTAAACAAACGGACTTTACTAACCTAACCTACTAAAGACCTCATATTCACATTTTTATTTGCATTCCATAACGTTTTAAGACCATATCAATGACATTACGGACCACGGACCCTGTAGAGTAACTCATCTGATGCATGGATATGGAGATCAGAACATGCTTGTAATAATCATTATGCAACACCAGTTATTACAATAGATCACGCCAATGATAGCCATGATGACATAAGAAACTGAATGAAAGCAATGGGATGCCGTGCATGCGGCGACCGCGGCGGGGACGAGTGTGACGTAAGCAACGGCCAAACCTGAGAGGAATGAGAATGACTAAATCTGATTCATCTCGACCTTTGGCACAGCTCCGGTAGGTACCACCTAGTCGATAGATACCTATGAGATAATGGTCAGTGTCGACAGAGCTACAGTACAAATAGCTCGCGAAAATATTGTCTAAAACAAATAAATACATAGCCCGAATATTAATGTCTTTCCTGATGGTTCGCATCAAGTTGTAAGACGTAAATCGCCGAGTTATTAATACACGGCATTGAAATAACAGGTATCTAAATCTTTTAATTCTTAATTTTGTCGTTCGTCATTTAGAAGTTTTACCGGGTTAGATTTTTAGATGGACGTTCTTCGAAATGGCTGCTTGGTGCGTGGCCCACACCCTCTCACTGAGAGAAGAACTGGTCCCAGCAGTGGGAACATTATATGATAATGTGTATGAGATTATGAAAAAAAATATTGTAGGTATCTAATTGCGTAACCATTTTCGGTAAACGATTAAGACTAATCTGTTTCATTTTGACAGTTCAACAATATTTATTGCGTTATTTACTTAGATTTTTTTTCGAACTTATGAAACAATGGATTAGCAATCTCTTTCAAAATGATTCAGATTGTGATTGATCGTGTGTTACGCAATGAGGGTGCAGTATTGGGTATTGGGAGGTTGATTTTTCTAAGCCCTCACAAAGAATTTGTATATAAAGTTAAAGATGTACTTGATAATAATACCTACTTATGTACTCGTACCTACAGAGGTACAAAAAGCTGACCAGCTGAACCTATCATCAAAACAACGGAAGAAACACCACTTTTGGATGGCAGTACCTAAGCACAATACCTATTGTATCAACAAAAAGCAAGTTTAAAAACTAAAACCCGACTACTGAAAAATCACGCTCTAAAAAGTACAAAACAAGAAAATATTTCGGACAGAAATCAAGACAGCATACTTAGGTACAAAAATGGTCCAAATAAAGCCGTAGTCGCATGCCTGTCGGCTACAAAATTATAATGGCATGCGACTACGGCTTTACTTTGACCATTTTTGTACCTATGCTATGTCTTGATTTCTGTTCGAAATATTTTCTTGTTTTATACTTTTTAGAGCGTGATTTTTCAGTAGTCGGGTTTTAGTTTTTAAACTTGCTTTTTATTTAATTTGTTTTGGGGTTATAATTTCGTAATAAAGTATTTGCAGAGCCGCTTTATTCTTTTTTGTATAGGTTAAATTGTATAACAGGTATTAATTTTACAGCCGCGCCGCCGTACGTAGCAGTCTTACTTTTGCATGTTTTCAACAATTTAAACATATTTATGTACTTTAAAAATATAATATATATACATATTTGTAATGTGTTCGTCAAGCCCTTTCATTTGATACGAAACGTGGTATGATAAAAAAAATTTTTTTTTTCGTTCGTTATTTTATGTCCTCTAGAGGGCGCCATATTGAATTTAATGTAACTTCATATAGCCTATAACCAGCGGACAATCAGGACGCTTCTAACGGTACCTACCTCATTTGTCTAATTATGATCAGTGGTTTAGAAGTTATGAGGTTACAGATGAACATACATACACCAACCCAATAAAAATTCAAAGAGGTATCTTTCAGGGGGATGCTTTAAGCCCACTGTGGTTCTGTCTTGCTCTAAATCCCCTATCTAATATATTAAACTCAACTACTTTGGGAATCCCATTAAAAAATACAACTACCCAAGAACATACTGAGGCTCAACAAATTGAATTAAATCATCTATTGTACATGGATGATATTAAATTATACGCTCAAAGTGAGACTCAACTCTATGAATTAGCAAACTTGACAGAACAATTCTCAAACGATATTAAAATGGAATTCGGCATAGATAAATGTAAAATAAATTCAATTAGAGCAGGACAGAATTACCAACACCAATACACTTTAGAAACAGGAGAACAAATAGAACCATTAGAGGAACAAGATAGTTATAAATACCTAGGCTACACATGCAGATACACTATAAAGAAACGAAACAAAGATTAACACTACAATTTCAACACAGATTAAATACAATTCTGAAAACGCAGTTATATTCTCGAAATACTGTCAAAGCAATTAACACCTTCGCTGTACCAGTTCTAACATATTCTTTTGGGATAATCAATTGGACCAAAACCGACCTGAAAAACCTTCAACGAAAAATTAATACCACAATGACCAAATTCCGCAAACACCACCCACGATCATGTCTGCAGAGATTGACACTGCCACGGAAAGAAGGAGGTAGAGGACTAATTGACATTCTAAACCTACACAATAGACAGATAAAAGCACTTAGACAATTCTTTTTTACAAAAACGGAAACTTCTATTCTTCACAAAATTATAACACACAACGATCAACAGTTTACACCCCTGAACTTAAAAGATACATCTGAACAGAGAAATGAGAAAGTAATCGACGACAAAACTAAGCTTTTAGATTGGACCCAGAAATCGCTACACGGAAGACATCGCCAAGACTTATGCCACATAAATGTCGACAAAGAGGCGTCGAACGCGTGGTTAAATCGAGGCGAACTCTTCCCGGAGACTGAAGGGTTCATGCTTGCTATACAGGACCAGGTAATTGAAACCAAAAATTATAGAAAGTTTATCATAAAGAATTTAAATAGTGACACATGTAGGAAATGCAATAGTTCTCCAGAAACGATTCAGCATATCACAGGCGCGTGCAAGTCAATAGCCCAAACAGATTACAAACACAGACACGATCAAGTAGCCAACATCATACACCAAAAATTAGCAAATCAGTACAAACTTATAGATACCGTTACACCATACTACAAATACAATCCAGAAACTGTATTAGAGAACCCCTCAACAAAACTATATTTTGACCGTGCCATTCTTACCGATCGAACGATCCATTTCAATAGACCAGATATTACACTTATAGACAAGATTAACAAAACTGGATATTTAATAGATATTGCTATCCCAAATACACATAACTTGCAGACAACAATAGCAGAAAAACTTAGCAAATATATTGAATTAAAAGATGAAGTAGCCCGACTTTGGCATCTGCAAAAAGTTATAATAGTACCAATAGTATTGTCTACAACAGGTGTAATACCGAAACAACTTCACCAGTCCCTTAACTCTCTTAATTTACCTCCAAACACCTACCATCTGCTGCAGAAGGCAGCCATACTAAACACATGCAGACTTGTGAGAAAGTTTCTGCAATGTGAATCAGAAAACCCACATCAAAACAGGAATACGCTTCCATCTTCTGTGCAATCCTCTGCACGTGACCGCACTTAATCCAACTGATAATCACTTGGCTTAGGCCCGTGTTATCAGCTCTTACCGGCTAGCCGAGAATAAAAAATAAATGTCAAAATAATAATAATAATAAAGTTTATTAATCAAAAAGTAACAATACAATTTGGCCAAATTCTGTGAGCCACAAACTAAGCATCGCTTGTATCTTGTGGCTCAGATGTAGCATAGATTTGAAAATTTTCATTCATTCATTTCAATTTTACGAATGTATTTGGCTATGAGACTTTACAAGTTATTGCGTTTTCGAAAGAGCATTTTCACCTGAAGCAGTAATAAAGATTGGTGATTTTGAAGGCGCACTCAGTTCGGATTCTGATCGGTTTTACGATTTTTGCTGATGCTACATCTAAGTTGTGTCGTACTGTACATACATACATACATACATACATACATACATACATACATACATACATACATACATACATACATACATACATATCGGTCAAAATCATGACCCTCCTTTTTGCTTCGCCGAAGTCGGGTAAAAATAGATGGCACATGAATGAAGCATATGAAAGCGATAATTTTTTAAACAATATTAGTCTAGTAGTATGTATAATTATCATCATCATCATTTCAGCCGAAAGACATCCACTGCGGGTCATAGGCCTCCCCCAAGCCAGTGCGCCCGGTTCTGCGCTTCCCACATCCAGCGGATTCCTGTGACCTTCACAATTTTAATCGGTCTACCTTGTGGGAGGCGCCTTTCCACGCTACGTCTTCCGGTACGCGGTCGCCACCCCAGAAGCTTTCGGCCCCATCGGCCATCTGTTCTGCGAGCAATGTGCCCTGCCTGCCCATTGCCACTTACCTAAATTTGGCAATTATTCGGGTTATTTCGGTTACCTTGTTTCTCCTGCGGATCTCTTCATTTCTGATTCGATCACGTAGGCAAACTCCAAGCATAGCGCTCTCCTTTGGGTGACTTTTAGACTTCTAATAAGGCCCATTGTGAGAGACATTAACATTCCATCTTTAATTCATTATCCTTTTAGTATTGTGTACAGACGCCAGCACATCAATCTACTCCAATCTGTCAAATTTTCCAATCAACATTGAACCTTATTTTTTTGCGATAAAGTTGAAAATCTATTAAAGAAATTAGACAGATTATAGTAACTTGATGTGCTGGCGTGTGTACATACAGGGTGTTAGGGTAAACACCGTTATCCTTCAAACCAGTGGTTTGGTTTCGTTTATAGAACATAAATTCAATGGAAAATCACAACTTTTTTTTTTAAAGATGTACATTTAGAATCGTCACGCAATTCCTAATATAGATATTTTTGCCTGTCTTAAGCCAGGAAAAGGTTGTATTGTAATGTGTTGTGTAGGTAGGTAGGACGGGCGGCGATCGATTACGTCACTCGGGCGGGCACATATCCATGAATTTGCGGACGGTGTCGGACAATAACCTTTTTAATATTTGTTAAAGAAAATAACGTAATTTTTTTTACTCGGTTTTTTATGTTTATATTTAAGCCAACTACCCATAGTTTGAGTGACAACGGTGTTTACCCTTCCATCCTGTATATTTGACGATCAGCAAAAATAATCGAAGAATCCAAGAAATAATAGGTTTTCTATTTTTAATTCAAATGCTATCAATAGGTCTAACAAAATCAGAAATTCGTGCGTGTTAGTAATAGCTCTGTAGGTAGGTACTAGAACATTACTTACATTTTATTTATTTTTAGAACCACAATTATTATAGTTACCTACACATAGCCACATAGAATACCTAAAACTTGAGCATTTATTTTTATAAATAACTCTTTTTATGTTTATAATGACTGATGTGACTCTACAGAAGATATTTATTTATCCAGAGCAAGGGCAGTAGGTCGCAGACGAAATAGGGCCGCGTGGAAGCACAAGAAGCGAAGGATGACTGAAGCTGAAGGTATAAAAGATCGATGACATCATTAATTTTAGGACGAGATTGGCACAAAACAGTGAACAATAATTGGTACTTAGGCGTAAATGCGTAATGGGAACGAATCAACGAACGTTTATGCCCTGCAGCAGGACGAAAGAACGGCTGTGGATTATATGATAAACATAGCAGTAGTGTCGAACGGCAATATCACAAATCTATGAGGAAGTCTGAAAGTGGCACTGGTGACTGAAAAGTTGTGTGAAAATCGGTTGTCCTGGTATAAAGGCATGAAATGCGGAGGAATGAGGAAAATGTAACGAGGATAGTTTTGAGTATGAAATCAGATGGATGAGTACAGAACGAGAAGAGGCCTTTGCCCTGCTGGGGGACAAAAATAGGCTGCTATCCTAACTTATTTTTACGAGTATATTGTAAGTGCGAAACTGAGTTTGCTTGTTACGCTTTCACGCTAAAACGGTTGAACGGATTTGGATGAAATTTGGCACATGGGTAGACCATGACCTGGGTTTGGATATAGGATAGTTTTAATCCCGATATTCCCACGGGATCGAGCGAGACTTATGTGGGTGACACCGCGGGGCGCAACAGCTAGAATTATTATAAGAGTAAGAGAAGACCAAATAATTAATGATGAATGTATTGCATATTATCTCTCATACAGTCCTGTATGAGAGATAATATGGAATATATATCGTTACTGCTGATAAGGTCACGGCTGAATCATGTCGTTGACAATTGACAATGGAATCCGGCCATTAATGGAATCGTTTGTGGAATTCTCATGGCACTTGCTCAGATATAGGATAAAGATCACTTGACTATGTCTGTGACTTCACTGTGGACGTCGCATTTAATTGAATTTGATAGCAACCAAAAAGTACACCAGCAATCCCAATTTGTTAAAGTGCACCAGCAATCCCAATTTGATAAAGTGCACCAGCAATCCCAATTTGATGAAGTGCACCAGCAATCCCAATTTGATAAAGTGCACCAGCAATCCCAATTTGATAAAGTGCACCAGCAATCCCAATTTTATAAAATGCACCAGCAATCCCAATTTGTTAAACTGCACCAGCAATCCCAATTTGTTAAACTGCACCAGCAATCCCAATTTGTTAAACTGCACCAGCAATCCCAATTTGTTAAAGTGCACCAGCAATCCCAATTTGTTAAAGTGCACCAGCAATCCCGATTTGATAAAATGCTCCAGCAATCCCAATTTCAGCTGTATCAAGCGCTGAGTTAAACTTTTTTGAATATGAACGGTGTAATCATCTTTTTCAAAATTACCTAGGTACATTTACAGTAGGAATTTATTAAAAAAACAATTGTTTAACTTTAATGTTCGTCTGTGTGTTTGTTCCGGCTTATCTCTGGAACAGCTGAACCGATTTTGACGGGACTTTTACTGGCAGATAGCTGATACTTTTATTTTAGAAAAAAGAATTAGGATCCACGTGGCCGAAGCCGCGGGCAATATAGTATACTCAAGTCTTCCACACTGTAGTTGACAGTCAAGTATTGCAAAACAATGCATTCGCCTTCCTATCTGGTCAGTCCACTGCACATTTTCTAGTGATTCTTATGACAATCACCGTCGAAGGAAGTAGCCATTTAAAGTAACTATTTTAAAACGTGCGTCGTCGTCGGCTCACGGCCACGCTCGTAGGTGACAGGAGTCCGGAGGTCCTGCCAGGCTAATATTAGAATAATCTAACTATACTGGTATGTCATGTCGGTCTGGAATATTCCTATGTTGTTTTACAAGGGAATTTTCAGTAGAGTTCGTCTTCACTTTACTTATGTTATGTTAAGGCGACGATAACCGACTTTTAATTGTTTTATACTGAAGATGACGTCTAAACGAGTCGTGTTAATGATTTGGAAAAAATATATGTTAAATTAGAGCATTTTCTTAATAAGTTACTATAGGAATATTTTAGTTTTTTTTTTTTTTTTTTTAGATTAAGTATGTTTATATTACATAGTGAAATTAATTTGTAAAGTTATGTCTAACGCGGAAAAAAAAAACTGAGAATCACGCAAAATCTATCAAGCGTATTTTTCTGAAACCCTCACTATTTTAAAGATAATTTAATTATTGATCTTTTAGTGTCCGTGTTTTATTAAAATACTTTTTGTTTTATGTATAAGTAATAAATAAATAATGCGTCTAATTTGTGACAGCGCTCCTTGATGGGCGAGTCCTACGAGTATTACTGGCTGGACGTACGGCGCGGCGCGGCGGCGGGTTGCTTGAGCTCAGTCAGTCAGTACAGAACATGGAAGCTAATCACTCAAGGTCACTGTCATATATCTGCGTCTTAAGGTTAGAACTCGATGATAAATTAGTATTTGCATCTACCACAAGTGACGAGTTTCGAAGTTAATTTTAGATACGTAAAGCAAAATTCAACTAAGACAACGATAATTAAAATAACCAGAGTTTTTAATTGCTCCCATCTGTGTCTAATCATCGGCACCGCTTGGGCAAGACGTTGCTAATCACCATTTAGTTAATCACAGCGAATTTCCTGAAAAAGAAGTTATTCAACCATTAATCGAATCTATTTAATTTTCAATGAGGCACCGCTTCAGATACGCTTCCTAAACACAATGAATCTTCGAACTGCCTTACGTAATAAAAACTAGTGTATTTGTCATTCGTTGTATAAAAAATTTGCTTATGCATTCTTGTCTAGAACGAAGTGATACCTAATTCAATTCAATTCAATCATTTATTTCGGAAAACATCCATATTGTATTTTAATAGAACTTAGAAAACTATGTTAGTAGCACTAAAATTAAAAGCAATATTACACTCACAATTTACAACCAAAAATTAAATTAATACCTACCTACCTACCTACCTTACGTACCTTTGTACGTATTTTTCTGTTCTTTTCTTCTTGTCTGTTTTTAAATGTGTGTATATAAATGGCTAAATAAATAAATAAATAAAATCAATACTAAAATCAACATTACAATAAAAAATTTAATACCTAGAATGAAATCAAAATTAAATTATATCACAAACAAAACAAAATCAAATCAGAATAAAATTTTAATTAAATCAAACTGAATAATCCTAATACTAATTGGTGTGAAAGGAAGGAAAATCAGCGAAAAATATAGCGTCGCGACTGTTTCTACCTCGAAAACTTTAGTTATTTCACTTGTCCGTCGTTACTTCACTCGTGTTCCATTTTGGCCTGATTCTCTATATGAAGATGGGTCTATGACCTACCTACGTAAAATAATTTCTATCGGTCAGAATACCACAAGGTAGTTATGGAACCACAGCCCTTACAGATTTTGCGTATATAAGCACTTTTGCTCAGCACGATCTGTGTGGTCGCTGAGCTTGCATATTTGACAGATAATGATTGTTTAGTTTAAGTTTTAGTTAGTTAGACTTACTTCGTGACTTACATCCGAATCTGTAGCACGTCTCAATATAGAGTAATTAATTAATTCATTTTTTTATTTTTAAAAAGTCCTTTAAGGCGCTCCCAATCCTGACTGGCGCAGCCGGTAGGATCACTGAGGAAGCTGTCCCGCGTTAAGTGATTTTTCGCGATAAGACTTTTCCCGATTTTCACAACGGTACGCGTGGTGCGGCGAGGTGATCCAACGAACCAAACAAATATCGTCGGTGACGAGGAGTGCTGGGAGGCGAGCTGATGATGGGCGTGGCAGGCTGGTGAGTACGACTTTTCACCTCCTTTATATCCGTGTCCATATCCTTTCGTTAAACTTGGAATTGGAAGTTTTCCATTTTGACTGTTGATGGTTTTCTTAAATAATTAAGTAGTAAGTGTAAAGTAAGAATACTTAACATATAACTGTTTTGTATCATAAGTTTTTATCCCACTTTAAACATTATTACTATAAAAATATTGAGTTCAGAAACACTTAATAACTAGTAGTAATTATTGTAATAAGTTGTATTGGTAGAGTTCATAGAGTTAGTTATTACATAAGTACCAGAATGTCGGAAATAAAACTTATTCCAAATGAATTATACAAAATTCTACCCAGTTTTGATGGTAATAAACGCCATTTGAATTTATTCTTACGCAAATGCGAGTATATTATTGATAAGCTTAAGTCATCGGAATTGCAACAGGAATATTTAATGCATGCTGTGACTAGCCGCTTAACGGGTGAAGCAGCCGCGCTTATCAGCGAGCGTGCAGACATAATATCGTGGGCGGAATTCAAGGAATTGTTAGAGTTACACTTTGGCGATCCGCGAAGTGAAGAATGCTTGGCTATTGAATTAGAATGTTTAAAGATTAAAAATAATGAGAGTCACAGTGATTTTTGTGCACGAATTCAAACAGTAAAATCAGTTTTGTTGTCGAAGGTTAACCAAATTAGTGATCAAAATTTACGAGTAAGTAAGACTACTATTTATAACAACTTAGCCCTGCAGGTATTTTTATATAACTTAACGGAAAACATGGTACGCATTGTGCGTCTGAAAAATCCACGCACATTGGAAGAGGCCTTATCTGTAGTTTTAGAAGAAGTTAACTTCTATGATCAGTATCAGATGCGCGGTAAAATGTTAAATTCAAACCATAATACTAAACCGCAGCCCAGCGGCACAATTGCACCACAACCAATATTTAAATTTGGTTTACCCCCACAACCACTAGGTTTCAGACCGATGCCAATGATGCAACAAAATCAGCCATTTAAATATAATATTGGTGCAACACCTAAATTTAATTTCGGTATTCCACCTAATAGGCCAATTAGCATGCCAGGGCACAACCAAGGTCAATTCGGTATGAGTAAACAAAATTTGGTGCCACCGCAGTTTGGATACCGACCTAATTTTGGTTATAGACCCCCTTTTTATCAACAAAGGATGCCAATGCTTCCGCATCAGTTTGGTAGCAATAACCGTTTTCCGATTCCTCAACAAAACACACAAAACAAACCTCAACCAGACATTACCGATGCTACTATGAGAACTGCTCCGCAAAGAGCACCTCAGCATGGTTTCCCTGTAAACGAATTAGAACTCTACCCATCTTATGATGACTATTTTACTTACCCTGCGGAATACGAATATTGTTATGATTTATCCGAATATTTCCCTAGTGAAGAAAATGAGTTTCCAGTAGACTCAGTATCTGAAAACCCTACTCAAGTTATGGATAGAAACGAACAGATTAAAAATAAAGATAATACTACTGAACCAGAAAACGTCAAAAATTTTTACATGCGAGCCTCCAGCACACACCTGAAAGAATAATATTAAATCATAATACTGTAAAATTAAAATTACCACATATTTACATACCGGAAATAGACGGAAAATTCATGATCGACACTGGTAGTACTCGTTCATTTATACACCCTAGAATAGCGACTACCTATTTTCCTAACGACATATCATACGAACCATTTGAAGTAGTAAGTACGCACGCCTCGAGCAAACATAATCAGGTATTGAAAATTCCTTTGTTTCCTGTATTTCAGAGTAAAGATCACCATAAGTTCTACGTATACAATGTCGATTCATTATACGACGGGCTGATAGGAAATGATCTTTTAAAACAGTTAGAAGCCGTAATAGATTTAAAGAAACATGTACTACTAACGAAGTCAGCTAAAATACCTATATGCATAGATACGGATATTAATGTTATACATGTTGTATTACTTCCACCGAGATCAGAAACTAGAGCAAAATTACCAACCAATTTATTAAATGGGGTAGGAATATTAAATTACACAGAATTCGGTGAAGGAGTACGAATGCCTACTGCTCTTGTGAAATGTGTAAATGGTTTTGCAACAACCATCATACAAAACACTCTTGATAAACAAATAGAATTATGTGTCATCAAACCGTTCATAGTATCTAATTTCGAGGAAAACAAATGCCATGTAAATTCCATAGATGACAAAAATATTGAGACTGACCAATTATTACTTGACAATCTAACTAAATTACGACTAGACCATATGAATGATGAAGAACAAGCATCCATACGACAATTATGTGAAGAATATAAGGATATATTCTATTGTGAGCAAATACCTTTAAGCTTCACTAATCAGGTAAAACATTGCATTAGGACAAAAAATGAAGATCCGATTTATACCAAAGCATATAGACAAGCCCCTGCTCAAGCAGCAGAAATTAATAAACAAGTTGAAAAACTTTTGAAAGATAACGTGATCCAAGAATCCTTTTCCCCTTGGAGCTCACCAGTCCATCTCGTCCCCAAAAAACCAGATGCTTCTGGTGAAGTCAAATACAGAATGGTAATCGACTATAGGAGACTTAACGACATTACAGTTGACGACAAATACCCCCTTCCTAACATTACTGACCTTTTTGACAAACTGGGCAAAAGCATCTATTTTACAACCCTCGATTTAGCGAGTGGGTACCACCAAATTGAATTGAATAACGACGATATACCAAAAACTGCATTTAGCACACAAAACGGACATTATGAGTTCTTGAGAATGCCGTTTGGACTTAAAACAGCTCCGGCAACCTTTCAACGAGCCATGGACAACATTATGAGAGGTCTCCAAGGAATACATTGCCTCATTTATTTAGATGACGTCATCATCTACTCTTCTAGCCTTCAAGACCACCTACAGAAACTTAGAGCCGTCTTTGAAAGACTACGACAGACTAACTTAAAAATACAACTAGACAAATCTGAATTTTTACGAAAGGAAGTTTTATACCTAGGTCATACGATAACAAGAGACGGACTAAAACCAAACAATGATAAAATTGTAGCTGTTATAAATTATCCTCTTCCTAGAACAACAACAGAAATAAAAAGTTTCCTTGGGCTGGTCGGATACTATAGAAAATTCATTAAAGATTTCGCTAAAATCACCCATCCCTTAACGTCTTGCCTTAAGAAACGAAACAAAATTATCATAGACCAAAACTACATAGATGCCTTTGAAAAATGCAAAGAAGTACTGACTAATACTCCTCTGCTACAATACCCTGACTCGACTAAACCCTACATTTTGACAACTGACGCCTCTAACGTGGCACTCGGTGCTGTCCTATCTCAAGGACCTATCGGAGCAGACAGACCAGTCGCATATGCTAGTCGAACCCTTAGCGACACTGAAATGCGTTATAGCACAATAGAACGAGAGCTCTTAGCTATTATTTGGGCCGTGAAACACTTTAGACCCTACTTGTACGGACATAAATTCCAAATTTTTACAGATCACAGACCTCTTGCTTGGCTTTATTCCCTGAAAGAACCCAATAGTAAATTGACTCGTTGGCGCCTCCGCCTTCAAGAATATGACTTCACAATTATTTATAAAAATGGCAAACAAAATAGTAATGCAGATGCATTGTCACGCATAAAACTTAACGCTATAGATTCCGAAGATGACACATCAATGAATGTTAATGTAGATGAATCTGAAATACAAAAAGTAATAAAACAATTAAAGGAACTTGAAAAGTTTACAACTAAAGCTGAAATAGAAAATGAATCAGAAATAGTAACCATTTCAGATTCTGACTCTGACGTGACTACACCTGCAGACCTTTTTCAAGATAACTTCCCTATTCGTTCCATAACCAGTAGCAGTAAAACAGATACAGTAGCCTCCAACATAGAACCAGAATCATTAGGGATCCCAATCTTAAGAGAAGCAATCGACACCAAACCGAACCAAATATTAGTGTTTACCTGGTTTCAAAATAAAATACAAGTTCAAAATTTATCTAGAAAGAATCAAAAAGTTTTAGAAGTATTTCTTCCATTAGATAATGAAGAATTAATTAAACAATTTTTAAAAAAATATGTCATACCCAAGCGTAAATATTTTATTTACTTTGAGAATGACATACATAGACGGCTATTTACTAAAGTTATTATAGAAATTTTTAAGAAAGATTCAGTAGAGTTCTTTGAGTGTACAGATAGAGTCATATATATAGAAGATGAAAAAGAACAAAAGTCTGTTATACTAAAACATCACGAAGGAAAAACGTGCCATAGGGGAATTAAAGAAACTGTGGTTAGAATTCGCAGAAACTATTATTGGGAAAACATGCAAGATACGGTAGCAGCAATTATAAATATGTGTGAGCCTTGCAAACTAATGAAATATGATAGAAAGCCCATAAAACCAATGTTACAATTAACACAAACACAGGATGCCCCTTTCCAAGAAATATTCATTGACTTATTTAATATAGAAAGTAAATATTACCTAACACTGGTAGATGCATTCAGCAAATTAGGACAGGCTATTGAAATTTCAAGTAGGCAAACGACAGAAGTAGCACGAGCCTTATTAAAGTATTTTTCAATATACGGTGTTCCCAGGAAAATATCCTGTGACCCTGGCACTGAATTTAACAATGAACTTATGCGCGAACTTTTGTCTATGTATAAAATAGAAATTCACATAACAACGCCAAACAATCCTAACTCCACTGGTATCGTAGAGCGATTTCACTCCACCATAATAGAGATATATAGGCTTGCAAAATATGAACGTAAATGTACGGACGCCGCTTCCGTCATGACCTATTCCATAATGGCATACAATCATACAATACACTCCACTACTGGATTAACCCCTTTTGAAGTAGCATTTGGACACACCGACTCCAATAAAATATTTGATGTAGACTTAGAAAGGGCATATACACAGCAGTTAGTTAAAGATCATGCAAAACGAACAAAATATCTGTATAAGTACCTAGCCGAAAAGATTCTTAACACTAAACAAAAAGCCAGAGAGAAGAAAGGTGGTGAAATTGAGTTAAGCTTACAAGAGGAAGATAATATATTTGTAAAGGACATTAACATTAGGAAAAGTAAAGATAAACCTAGATATCATAAAGCAAAAGTAACAGGAAAAACAAATAGGAACGTAGTACCAGTACAGATAGGTAAAAGACAAACTAAAGTGCCTCTAAAGAACGTTAAACGTCCTTCACAGGTTGTGGCTGATCATCGTGATCTTGAAACTGACGGTCAAGACCCAAGGCCTTCAACTTCAAGAGATTAAAAATAACCCAGGCATATTACCTGTTAAACAAGGACAGGCGGTTATAGAGAAAGATAAGTGGACCATAGTTAAGATATTAGATTTTAAGGAGATAGATTATGATTTAGCGTTAAATATTAATAGATATAAAGAATTTAGTAATATAGTCGACATTCATAAGCCCTACGCAGATGAGTTCCAAAATATGAAATTACAGGTAGAATACTTACGCAATTCGACAGTCAGAAAATTCAGGCAGCTTATTCCATCAAAACGTTTCAAACGCGGCCTCATTAATCCTCTTGGCTCAATGATTAAAATACTTACCGGTAATCTAGACCACGAAGACGCGATTAAGTACGATGCTCAAATTTCACAGCTAAAAATTGGTGAAACACACGTAAATAAGAAAATAACCATAATTTCAGAAATGCTTGACTCTATTATTAACAAATCTGCATCTGTACAGGACAATATTCTAATTATGGATGAACGCATGAAACGCATAGAAAGAATAGTAAAAAATATTGGTACTAAAGAAAATAACTCTATTTACTCTGTATATGTCTTAAGTATGTTTGATATGTTTATAAGTAATTTTAGGTCAATTTATATTGTTTTAAATGAGATTGAAACTGCATTATCATTTACAAAAGTGTCTGTTGTACATCAAGCCCTTGTTGAGCCATCTGAACTCTTAGCACTGTTAAGCAATATTTCTGAAACTGAAAGCCTAATATACCCTGTTACAGAGAAAACGTTATTAATGTTAGAAAGAACAATGTCTACTAAAGCTTATGTAAAAGAAAACCAAATAACATTCATTATGGAAATCCCATTAATAGATAAAAATAATTATAATTATTTCAAAATATATTCACTACCAATTTTCAATGGAAACGTAACTACCACCATTATCCCTAAATATCCGTTCCTTATGGTGAAAGGTCCTACATACTTACCGCTAGCCAACCCATGTGAAGAGATGGCAGCTAACCAGTTCCTGTGCAAGGAAAACGATGTTGTATTGTATCCTGAAAGTACGTGTATAGAACAATTAATGAATTTTGCTTCAAACCTCAGTTTATGTAAACCCCTTGCAGTTAACCTGGAAAATCTAAAAGTACAGCCTATTGACTTCTTCAACTGGATTATTTACACAAGGAATGAGATAATGCTTACCGAAACATGTGCCGGTGATGTTATCAGGAAACCGATCAAGGGCACATATTTATTGGAAGTTGACGAAAACTGCAGTGTCTATCTGAAAGACATTAAATTACACAAAATGCAACATTATTCAGGGAAAATACAATATCGAGTAACTCCAATCGCGGTTCTACCCAAATTAAAGGAAACATCTATTAATTGGAACAAAACAGTTAATCTAAACAACTTGGACTTTGACGATTTAAAACACCTATCCTACACATTAAAAAGTGAAATAGTGGAAAGTGATAGTGCAGTGAAAACAAATAGTGTTAGTTTAGCAACTGTATTACTCTATGTAATTTTAGTTATAGTATGTCTTAGTATAGTACTTTGGAGGAAATTGTCCTGTATGCGGAATCATCGGAATCCAAATATTACCGATAATTTCGCACTTGGTGAGGGAGGAGTTATGGAACCACAGCCCTTACAGATTTTGCGTATATAAGCACTTTTGCTCAGCACGATCTGTGTGGTCGCTGAGCTTGCATATTTGACAGATAATGATTGTTTAGTTTAAGTTTTAGTTAGTTAGACTTACTTCGTGACTTACATCCGAATCTGTAGCACGTCTCAATATAGAGTAATTAATTAATTCATTTTTTTATTTTTAAAAAGTCCTTTAAGGCGCTCCCAATCCTGACTAGGTTCTGACATAATATCCTTCTTTTAAATGCTGATGAGTGATGACCGACTTTTAAGAGCATTTATTCTGAAAGTTGGCAACGTCGCAAATAGATGTCACATATTTCGCTGTTTTGATTAATTTGGCAATAAGTATTACTGTATGGAAATATGAAATGTGGGTAACTAGTGAACTAGATTACCTATTAATAATGAATTGCAATTATAACACTGATTAAAATGTTGTAACCCTTTTAGGTGTAAAAACGGTATTCGGAAAGTTTCCAAATAAGTACTTTTTTACATCTAATACTGAATATTCGGTGTTACCATATTAATTATTGCATTTCATAATCAATATTCTAGTTCGCTAGTTAGCCACATTTCTTATTTCCATAAGTACAGTAATATTGCCAAATTAATCAAAACAGGGAAATATTTTTGACATCTATTTGCGACGTTGCCCACTTTCAGAAATAATGTCTATCGGTCAAAATACCACAAGGTTTTGACATAATAATATCCTGCTTTTATATTATAATATAAGCTGGTGAGTGATGACAAACTATTAAAATTTATTTTAATTCTATTTCAACTGTAGATCATAGGTACCTATTTTTAACACAACAGTTTCAAATCGATACTAATATTTTTAAAACAGTATCACCCCACATCAAATTAGCTACAATTACCTCCAACCTAGAAATACGAGTAATTATTTATAGGGTACATAAATGGTGTCAATCAACACGTGTAAGTTCCCATATTAAGTGGATAACAATGATCCAAGTCATCTATATTACATGAGCACAAAAACTTGCCCATGTGGCGAACGTGGTAAAGTGCTTTGTGGTTTGATGATGCCAGAAAAGAGGGAGCTGTTTATAAATTTTTTACAGACTTAAATAAAGAAAGAGGTTCTATGTGCGTCTATCAATAAGTTTTTTTTTTAGGTTTGTTTAACGATATTCGATTCCGAAATTTCGGAAGTCGGTCGCAAAAAACGAAAATACAAAATTGATGACTCCGAACTTAAAGTAATTTTTCACTTAGTAGTGTATTTGGGAAGTCCATTGTTTTTTTTTTTTTTGTAAAAACTTTTATATCTTTGAAAAGGAAAAACTGCGCTTTTGATTTTTTACCTGACAAATCATCACATTTGTTGGTCTTCTCTTGCGTGTAGGTCTACAAGGGTATCCGGTAGGTACATTGTATAAGGAAAGTTATGTCCGACCTCCATAAATTAAAACTAGATGGACTTCCTCAGTACTTACTTAGGAGGGGGGCCTCCAGGATCTCCGCTGTAACCGGTGCGCTTCCTGTGCCACAAGTTTACGACTGTGTCCCGGCTATCAGCGCATCCTCACCCTTATCAACCAACAGGATAATTGTGTAACACACATACAATGGCAATTGTAGTAATGCCTTTCATTTTGACAGTTCAGCCACGTTCATTGCGTCATTTACGTTTTCTTCTTCTTATCGTGTCGATGACTGGGCCCAGAATTTAGCCACGTGTTTGGCGCCATCACTAGCGTCCATCAGTTCCTGTAACGTGCAGCTGACAGGACACGGGACATGATACCTAGTACCTAAGTGTCCCGAGTTTGTGGAACCAGGCGGAGTCTTCTAAGAATCTCCACCTTAACCGGCTAACCTGGGCTGGACCCAGCACCGGACTGAGCACGTTTTTGAGCAGATGAATTTTTCTGAACTGTGAAACAATACATCAGGAATTTCTTTCAAAACTCTCCAATTGTCATTGAAAATGTGCTACGCAATTAGGGTGCAGGTAATAAAAATCAGCTGTTTCATAAAAAAGTGCAATACCTACCTACAAAAATACCCTAAAATGTACGAAACAGCTGGTTCAGAATCATGTACAGACGGCACATCAACCTACTCCAATCTGTCAGATTTTCCCAATCAACATTGAGTCTTATTCTTAAGCGATAAAGTTGAAAATCTATTAAATTTGACAGATTGTAGTAACTTCATGTGCTGGCGTCTGTACTTACTGAATCCAATGGTAACAGTTTTCGCGTCGATGTCTCTGATACCCTGTATGTTGAGGTCGGTTTGCAATTTAACGTAGTGTGGAATATGTTCAATTTACAATTTGCACTGGTCCAGGTCCTTACAGATTGCTTGATCTGATCTGACCTCTGCTTAAACTTTACAAGAATTCTGTTCTTCGGGTTTCTAAATTCAATCGACAAATCTTAAATCCATCGAGATGGGTTCCTACAGTTAGGCAAGTTACTCTAGCTATTATAGGTAGGTACCACTCATTTATCAGATGGTCCGAGTGTGGGCTATGCGTGGCTATACAATAGGCGCAGATGGTGCAATGCGGTGCAATAGCGCAGCATCACGATTCGCGACCTTGTCCTAACGCCCAGAGGCCTAACTATTTGTTCGTAACACTTTTGGTTTTGAGTGTGTGTACAATGTAGTACACTTAAAACTACATTAAGTCTTGTACAGTCCGGCCGTAGAGAGAATACGTTATTGACACCTGTCAGTTTCATACTAACGAATACGTGTTTTGCGAATTTGATCCTTATTAGTATAAGTATTGGGTCCATATTGGCTCACCTAAAGTTCTTTACCCGAAATTGTTCTTCCTAACGATTTGTAATCCGAATGATCACTCTTCCTAAAATTTATCATCCTAAAGTTTTCATTCATACTATTTGTAGTGCTACCGGCGATGTTCATAACACTCATGTTTCCGAAAATTGTAATTAATAATATCATTAACGTAAATATATTTAAACTCCTACTGTTTTTTATCATAAAACGCTTTATCCTACTGAGAGAACATAATCATGAACCAGATGCTTTGAAGGAAAAGGTTTGTTTTTAAACTATTTCTTGTTATTACAAAACAACTGTTTTTACATTTAGCCATTTTATTTTTGATTATTGTTGTTACATATTTATTACTTTAACTTTACCTGAGATAATTATGTCTAAAAACCAACTGTTTAGAATTATTAAAGGTCGTTTCACTGATTTTTGTCTTAAATGAATGAAATTCAGGTCAAAGTGTCGTCTTGGGGGCACTATGAAAAAAATACTTAGAAAAATCCACGACCAATTTCGAGGTAGCGCTCGCCGGCCGCTGCCGCGGCACCGCTCGCTTCGCTCGCTCGGCTCGCGCGTAGTTGGTCACAGTTCTAACCTAACCTAACCTAACCTAACCTAATCCTAATCTAAACGAAAAAGATATGACTTTGAATAATAGTGTAAAAGATGGTTATGTTGAGAAAATATAGGAAAACAAATAAAAGTATAATAGATAATTATTGCTACTGACATTATGAAGTTGAATGCTTCGGAATTATGAACATTAGAGACAGAGTAGTTAGGAATTGTGATTGTTAGGATGAAAAATGTTAGGAAGAACATTTTCGGATTTCCAATTATCGGAGTTGAAAATTTAGGTGAACTTTGGCGCACCCATAAGTATTACTTATTATTGTACATTGACACCATGGGCGCTGAGAGCGGATTGCAAGAGGGTGCTCTAGGCTCTAGCACCTCCCTGGCTTCAAAATAAAATATAGGTGTAAAACCATTCAGAACTAAAGAAATATCCGAAAACGCCAGTAGAGGCGAGATCCTATTCGACACCGAACTCCTATTTCCAAAAATCTAACCGGGCCTTAGGTAGGGTGCTAACATTATCGACCTTGCTTCGTTCGCTTTTGCATCCTAATCCCTACTAGGTAAGTATATCTTATTTCTTAGGCTTCTTTGTATGAATCGACACAGTTAGTCCTCTTAGTTACTGTATGAATGGACAAAATGAAACCTATCCCATTCGAGGCGTATTATTTAAAAAGTTATCTTGCTTGTATGAATGGACACACACTATCCTAACATAACCTATTTAATGCATTCTCTCGACCGACGGCGACGCCCGTACTGCAATTGAATACTATGTAGAGCGAGCGTGAATAGGTAGGTAGGTACCTACACCAAAGTTCCCATGACAAAATTAATCGCATCACAGCTCATTTTAGTCAACCTTGAACTTCATGTTGAAAAAAGCGATTTAAGTAGGTACCGGTTACTGCAGCAGGTACGATAAGAATCCTAACCTTGTCTGATTGTGAATTTAAATCTAGCCTTGCTTCTTGCTTGCTAGGTACCTATGCAGTTGGTGTAGTTCAGAACCAAATCATTTAGCCTGTGATTCAACCTAGGTACCTATAATGTTCCCACTGTTGGGACACAGACTTCCTCTCTGTGACAAGGAGAATCTAATGTGTAAAACGATCAAAGAATATCTTTGCATAGTCATGCTGTTATCACTGTAAAATACTGGTATTCAGCTACATCCGGTTAGACTGGAAGCCGACCCCAAGATAGTTGGGAAAAGGCTACTACAACAAAAATTTTAGTTAATCTGTACCCTAATTAGGTACGTTAATACACGATCAATCAGAATTTGAATATTGCTAATCCATTGATTCATAAGTTCGAATAAAAATCTGCTCAACAACTTACTAAGTAACGCAATGAATATTATTGAACTGTCAAAATAAAACAGATTAGTCGGCATCTTTTACAAAAATGTGTTACGTAATTAGACAACTGATCGATATTATTAAGCTTCGTGCAGACAAGCGCGACGCGACAGCGCGACGCGACAGCGCGACGCGACAGCGCGACGCGACAGCGCGACGCGACAGCGCGACGCGACACCGTCTATTGTTATCCGTGAAGTTTTCTTTGAAATTGTATTGTTAGTGTCGCGTCGCGCGACAAGTCCTGCGGGTCTGCACAAGCCTTTAGTTATCAAATATTCAAAGCCTCGAGCTGTTTTGGTTCTTACTTCGACAGTAATATATTCTCTACCTCCTTCATAAGTTTATGATGTGGTCAGAAAGTTATGAAGTTGTCGGTAGACAAACTCGGGAGTTTACCATCAAACTAGATTCAAGTTTAGCATAACTCGTGCTGGTATTTCTAAGTTATTTTCATTAAAATTTGTAAGTTGCCTGTACGACGCTACACGTATTTTGCCTTGCCTTATAGACATGGGGAAACTATTATACTTATTCCCAAACATAGCTATGGGGTATATAGCTATGTTTGGGAGTGCCTATAATAGGCAATGGCTATAGGTACATCAATCTACCTAGCCTAGAGTGAAAGCCGAGCCCAACATAGTTGGGAAAACCCAACTATGTTGGGCTCGGCTTTCACTCTTACCAGATGCAGAAGAATAATAGTATTTTATATGGAGCGACTGCCTATCTGACCTCCACAATCCAGTAACTGAGTAATACGATACCCCTTGGTGAGACTCGACTGGTGTCAGACTTTTGGGCTTCTAACAACTCGTAACAGTCGTAACGACTGTCAAAGAATTACAGCCGGGACCAGCGGCATAACGGGCTTTCCGAGGCACGAAGGAGTCTCGGTATGTAAAGATGGGCACCCATCCACTGACCGACCCCGGCAAGCGTAGCTTAACCTGAAGTCAAAAGATCGAAGAGAAGAAAGAGAAGTCGGTCGATCCATCAGGTTACCTGATGGATCGACCCGTGCGGCTGTTATTACTTAGCCACGAGCTCCTCCAATGGCTATAGGATATAGTTCCAATACAAAGACAACATTTTCCATGCAGAAGCAACACATTTTTCCTGTTAATTGTTACCGACTAAGCTTATCATTTCTATGAAGGTGCACCGTCATTCATTAAAGGCCAACGTGATCAAAATTTCCAAAATCAACAATACCTAACGTAGGGCAATGAGGTTATACAACCTCATTGACGTAGGGTCATTGCGCCGGTTTCGCGACCACATCAGGGTAAGCGACCACTTTCTTGTCGGACTAGGTTTATTTAATTAAAGATAACCTTTCTTTAGGAAATAAAAATAGTTTGGAAAATCCAAAAGTGCACGCCTCATACATAACACTCATTCATAAACGAAAAAGAAATTCAAAACATAGTTTTTAACAAAAATGAACAATTTATCACTTTTCATGAAGTCGTAATGTCAAAGACTGACAAAGATATTTACTTGGCGGTTGCTAGGCAACTTGGTCAAAGGTTTTTTTTTTTTTTTTTTTTTTTTTTTCTTGCTTATCCTGCAATCAGTTTTCAAAACTATGAGCAGATGAGTTGTAGGATGATCTGGCAGGGAAGAGTTATTCCTCATCAGGAGCAACTCTCTTATTAGTCAGGCAGCTCTCTACAAGTTATCTAGTTGTAGAATGTTGCGTCTTTTAAGTCTGCTGACACAATCTGGTATTGTGAGTTGAGCGGCCAATTGGTTGGGGTGTCTTTCCAGTCTGGACTTGTATTTTTGTGAACATGAACTAATTTCTTCCTTGACTGTTTTCATGTTCAGATGTTCGTGAACTTCAGCGTTCCTGATAAACCATGGTGCATTTGATATTTGTTTTAAGATGATGTTCTGAGTTCTCTGAATCATGTTTATGTTACATGCTGAGCCCCACAGTTGAATGCCGTAAGTCCAGATAGGTTTTAGTATGGTCTTGTAGATCAAGATCTTATTGTCTACGGACAGCTTGGAATTCCTACCCAGGAGCCAGTACATGCCTTTGTACCTAATGTCCAGCTCCTTTCGTTTAGTTTCTATATGTTTCCTCCATGTCAGTCGCTGGTCCAGATGCATACCAAGATATTTGACGCAGTCGCTTTGTGGGAGTTGATTCTGACCAAGTTTCACCGGTGGACATTGCTGGTGTCTAAGCGTAAAGATGACCTGGACCGATTTAGATGTGTTGGCTCGTATCCTCCATTTGGCAAGCCAGTTGTGAATGTCGTCTAGACTTTCCTGTAGGGTTTCCGACGCTCTGTTGGGGCAATCGCTACATGCCAGGACTGCAGTGTCATCTGCGTAGGTAGCAATTGTCACTCCAGGGTTTTGCGGTAGGTCTGCCGTGAAGATAGTGTACAACACTGGTCCAAGAACAGAGCCCTGAGGTACTCCTGCTAGTATGTTATGGAAACGAGAGGTGCTATCGTCTTCCTTCACCTGGAATATTCTATCAGATAAATAAGATTCCAGGATGTTGTAGTAGCAGTGTGGCAAGTGAGATTTTATTAAGGCCTGTTGTACGTCAAGGAAGACTGAGGAGCAGTATTTCTTGGTTTCTAGAGCGTTTCTGATGACGCGACACACTCTATGAATTTGTTCTGTAGTGGCATGTTCTGGTCTAAAGCCAAACTGATGATCGGGGATTATTGACATTGAACCTAGAAGTCGGCGCAACAACAATTTCTCGAAAAGTTTAGAGAGTACCGGCAGCAAACTAATAGGTCTATAGGACGTCACTTCGTGAGGCGGCTTTCCTGGCTTGTGTATCATGATGATTTGTGATACTTTCCACAGCAATGGGTAATATCCAACCCTGAGCATACTATTGAAAATAGTTGTCAGGAAAACGATCGCCTTAGTAGGTAGCTCTTCAAGGACCTTTTTGTCTATTAGATCAAATCCTGGGGCCTTTTTATCATCCAATGCCCGGATTACCCGCCTAATTTCCTGAGGAGTTATAGGTTTAATTGGCATATCCATCTGGAAATCCTGCTTTAGTATATTGTCTATGTCGACATCATCTATTCCAGGTTCGGGTTCGTTTGGTACGAAAACGTTGGCGAGGTGTTCAGCGAACGCATTTGCTTTTTCTAGGTTTGTTCTAGCCCAACTTCTTCCTTCTATTCTAATAGGTGGTTTTGGGCATTTTGGCTGGTTTGTGCTTTTGCATACCTTCCAAAGTGAATAGGCGGTCGCACTGGTTGCAGACAGGGATTGTAAATGTGCTTCTAGAGTATCATCTTCTGCGTCTTTAAGTACTTGTTTCAGGTCCTGTATAGCCTTATTCAAGGCCCGTTTGTCATCAGCATGGCGACTTACATGCCACACACGACGTAATCTTCGCTTTTCTAGTATCATCTGGCGAATTTCCAGCGGCACTGTATTATGTCTTGGTTTGTATTGATTAAATTCGTGTGTGCACTTCCAACATGCCTCTTGAATCGTTCTGGTGAAATCTATTACTGCATTGTCAATGTCGTCAATATTTTTTAGAGCTATTTTGAGTTTGATTGACATATCAATGATACTGCGGTACTCTGTCCAGTCTGTTCTGCTGTTGTATAGTCTGGGACTTTTTTGGCGATTGAGGAGAGTAGCGCCAATTGTTAGAATAACAGGTATATGATTAGAGGACCCGTCTAGACAGGACTGGATGTTATAGAATAGTCTGCTGAGTCCTTTCATAATAAAGAAATCCAAAACGTCAGGCAGTTTGTTGGGATCTGTCGGCCAGTGGGTTGGCTCAGATGTGGAAATTGTGATTAACTTGTTTGTATCAACACACTTTTTTAGCTCTCTCCCTCTCGTCGTGTTGAGTCGAGAGCCCCAATGAACATGTTTAGCGTTCCAGTCCCCTCCTGATATAAAACGAGGTCCCAGAGTTTTCACATAGATTGTTAGTTGCTCCTCTTTTAAATTGTGTTTTGGAGGGCAATATACAGAAGACAAGGTGATATCTCCATTACTGTCATGGACAGCTATTGTAGTTGCCTGTATATGCTCCGTACTGAATTGAGGCAGTACGTGATGTTTGATGGATTCCCTTATTATGACAGCTGTTCCACCGTGTGCGGTACCATCAGGATGATTTGTGGTATAGATGTTGTAGTTTTTTATTTTGATTTGGCTGTTAGATGTGAAATGTGTTTCGGATATAAGTAGGACATCCAGATCATGGAAGTTAATCAGGGTCTCGACTTCGCTTTTGTTGGGAGATAGTCCGTTGATGTTCCAGGTGGCTACTTTGATCGTATTGATCATTTTGTCATTTTATTGACGAGTGTAGTTATGAGTCCTAAGAGGGTGCTCATCTGTTGTAAGATAACGTCAATCTTTTGACTTTGTTTAAGGAACATCTCTTCCAGTTTGCTAGTGGTGTGTTGTGTGGTTTGTTCATATGTTGTTTGAGTTGTGCTCCTTTCATGCGGTATTGCCTTAACCATATCTGCGTATTGTTTACGTTCATTTCCGATTTCATTCTTTTTGACCTGTGAGTTGTGTTCTTCATTGTTATTGCTGATCTGTGTGTTTTGTGTTGTTTTGTTTCTAGTGAAGTTTGGCTTTCGAGTTTTCCTGGCCAGGATCTCTTTGTAAACCTCACATCCCTTGTAGTTTGCAGGATGTGGGCCTAAGCATAAGGCACACGTGGCTGGGGAATTACGATCAGTCTTAGGGCACTCCTTGGTGTTGTGTGATTCTGCACATTTAAGACAGCGGTAGGGTCTCATGCAGTAATTTTTTGAATGTCCGTACTGCTGACATCTTTGGCATTGTACCGGGGCTGTCCTTTTCTTAGGATCTTCTATAGTAACCACCTGGTGATAAATATCTTTCACCTGTTTTGCTGCTTTGTTGTTTGGTCCTGATTGCAAATTAACGAAGAAGGTGGATGTGGGTACTTTATCAGGCCCATACCTAGAGTTGATGATTTCGCCTAGTACTACATTTCCTGTGTTTTCGAATGCCTCCTTAATAGCTTGATGTGGGGTTGTGTGGTGTAGATTTTTGATAACCAGTCTAAGGTTTTTTCCGTCTTTTCGATTGAAAGTGTGACCTATTAAGTTTTGTTCTCTGATCACACTCATGAGTTGTTTATAGATGTGAATGTCTTCACTTGTAATTCTTAGCTGGTTTTTATTAATTATTTTGTAAGTGAACTTAGTATGCTCAGCGACTGTTTCTAGAAGCTCTGTGAGTTTATTGACGTCGTCAACCCCATAGAGCATTATAGGTGGTGGTTTGCTGATTTTCTTCTCTTTTGTCTGAGTGCCTTCATGGGAATTTTCTTCCACAGGTAGTCCTGAGTAACGGTTTGAGACTTTCACACACTCAGGTGATGGTGGACTGTTAAGTTTCCTTTTTTTGGTGTTCCTGGTGGTTGGGACTCTTTGCCAATCGGGAGGACAAGTGCTGTGTTGTTTTTCCAAATTACTTGAATTAAAATTTTCCATGCCTTGGCTAGTGCAGGCTGGATTCTCCACAGATCTTTGAGTACTGTTTCCTAGGGAGGAGCTCCTAGGACGCGGTATAAACAAGCTTGGGTGAAAAGCTTGTTGAACGTACTTTTTGCTGCTGCTATTGCTGCCAGACGCATTTACTGTCACAGGGGCCTGGTCGCCTACCCCTGTGGAGTCTTCGGTAACAAATTTCACACCCACAGGCCCGGGTACCTGCGAGCGCCGGGTGTTAGCCGGATTGCCAGACATCGTATTCTCATCATTTTCCATATTCATAAAAAGGGGGGTGGGAAGGTACACATGGCGCTTTCCCAAGGTGCCATGGCCACGTTTTTAGAGAAGATTTAATTTCTCTAGGCTTGGGGTAGCCATATCAGGTTAATTAACCGCCGCCTGTTGCTCGGCGTTGTTGCTCATTTAGCACCACCCGGGGGACACGTGTAGGGTGGGCCTAGGAGAAGGTGGTAAATCCTACGGACGCGAGCAACAACATCCCCCTTGGTCAAAGGTTGGAAATATTTAGGTAAAGATATTTTATTTTAGTTAGTATTTTATTAATTATAATTAAACTACTTTGAATAAAAGAGCAATTTTCAATAGGGTTCCTTCCAGGGCTGAAACGAATGTATAAAAAAAAATTGACTCAATTAATTGATTTTATCGCAAGCTACAATGTTTTCAGGGTTCATAAATTGACGGACAGGAATTTTTTTTCAACTATTTTGATGCTTTTTCCATTTCTGCTGCATTAAATCAATTGTTAAAAAGTACAGTATTAATCTCCATTTAATCATCTATACAATGGTATATAAATTAAGTAGGTTCTGTGTACTAGCAGGAGTGTAACAATAAAAACAGTTACAGAAATGGGGCATAAAAATTTTTTCGATCGTAGAGCACACTCTAATGCTTCGCATTAAGAGTCGTGCAATAAATAGTACATAAGCCTTAAATATTACTTAAATAGTTACGTAATAAGAATCTACAATTTTTTTTACCAACTGTTTGACTCAAAGTACCCAAAGAAAAAGGACATTCAATTCACGCGTTGACTCAGTGTTATGTGGATGTGCTGCGCAAGAGCAAAAAATTAGCAAGGCGCGCGGCTTTCGAAAGCAAGTTTTGTTACTTATTTTAAGTTTTTACTCAAATTAGAAGTGTGGGTACTTTAATTATGTACTGATTTCAATTGTTTAATTGCATTTAAGTCAATTTTCCTATTCAATTAAAACCCAGTGGTCGGTTACTGAAATGCATATTTTAATGCGTTAGAAAGCGACCAGGTGGGCGTATTCTGACTCGCACAGTTATATTTTATTATTCTTATTATGTTCTCAATGTTTCATTTATGGTTACACAATTTAGGGTTTGGTGTTGTTAAAGCCTAAACATGCAATTCTTCAGTAAACGACCACATGTTTTCTTGATAAAACTTGTTTAATTCATCCACAAATATTGGTCCTAAACAGGAGGTCGCTAAGTGATACAGTTCGAAAATTACGATGGTAGTTTGCGAACACCAAGATTTAGTACGAAAAGAACGTTAGCCGCAAACTAAAATAAGTTGCTCAGTATTCGACCACATGTGATTATTTGATTGAGTTTATTTAAGTAAAAGTATTTTTATTTTTTCAAAGTCAAAGTCAAATCATTTATTTCAAATAGGCCCTTGAAGGCACTTTTGAACGTCAAAATTTTACAAAATAAAGTATTGATTCTACCGCCCCTTCCAAAAGGTAGTTTTCGTATGGAGAAGAATGGGCAAGAAACTCCACCGTTAACGTTAACGTCCACTCTTTTAAAATGTTTTACAATATTTTGTATAGGTAGGTACATTATTTATATATGACGGCGCCTTCATATTTAGAATAGTGTTAGTTGAAGTTCATAGATGTCGCTGTTATTAGCTTAGAGTGTCATGTAAATGAATTGTCTGTGTCTGCTACGTCACTTCCGAAGACATGACACTCTGACACAACACCGAGCGCTAGTGCGCAGTGAAGCGACGATTGACTGGCAGTATGATTTGAGACTCGGTCGGGATCGCACAGGTGTGCTACGCGCTCGGTGGAGTGTCTGAATTGTGCTACCTATTTTGTACGGGTATTTAGTGGTGATTATTTTAAAAGGACATTAAGATTAAAATTAAGTGATTGTGTTATAACGAGTGCTTCTATTTTCTTCGCCCGACAATCCACGCCTACCTGTAAAGTACTACTTAAGAATTGTGATCATGGATCTTATTAATATCGCTGATGAGGGCCATGTCCCTTTATCAGAAGTGGGATTCGACGGGCAAAGACCTGAAGAAAATAACGACGACAGTGTAGTGGCCCCGCCAACGTCTAACTTATTGCAAAATATGGAGATTTTGCTATTGCGAGTGCTGGCAACCGGTCAACCGCAAACGTCTTTCAACGCAACTACACGATTGATACGGTTTGATCCTGATGCTGACATAGAAGTCACAAATCAATAGATTGCCACAAGCGGCAGGACGAGACTTCACCCCAAATGAAGACTTCGAATCGACCAACCAGCACCGAACGTTTGGTGAACCTGTTACGTGTGTGGACAACCTGGACATGTTGCATCGTCGTGCCCAGACCGAAAAGGAGGCAGTGGGGTAGCGGCGGCTGTGGTTAAGGAGGTCAACACCTGCGAACCCAAATCAACTAGCAGTAACCTGACCACGTCATCCGGTGAGCTCGTTTCTTTTCTATTTGGTAGTGGATCTGCTTGTTCGTGTAATTTGCCAAAAAGTTCCCGGGTACTATGCGCTGTAATTTAGTGTGTGAAGATAAACTTGCATTAGTTCAGATATTGAAAAAGTATAGTGAATTCTTTATTGACGTTTTAACTACGCGTCACGTTGCGATAGATGTTTTTCGTTTATACCACTGTATCCTTTGGGCAAATTAAGAGAGCCAATTAAATAGACAGAGAGACATGGTTATATTCACGAGAAAGTGGTCGAAATGCAGCATCCGAACCGGTTCTGACTACATTTACCCGTGATGCACCTATAGAACTTCACACCGACGCAAGGTCTGGCGGGTACGGAGCAATATTGATGCTTCTCATATCGAATCTTATTTTTGCCGGCAAACTACTGATACAGAATCGCGGTATCGCTCTTGCAAGTTGGAGGCCCTGGCCATCGTTGGAGCTGTTGGAGGTTTCATGCATTGCTTGTACAGGCGGCATTTCATTGTCTATACAGACCGTAGCTCCCTCAAGACATCGAGGTCAGGGATTGGCCTCGCTCCGCGCGGTTACGGTTGGTGGTCCTTTTTACAGGTCTATGATTTCGATATTGTCCACGGGCATTGGAGTGGCATGGAACATGCTAATTTTCCGTCCAGAAATCCTATTCCGGAGTTGGTGCATGGTCCCGTTCCAGTCTGGGTAGCCAGGTGAAGCTGAAATTGCCCAGTTTGTTTACTTGCTTTCGGGTTGGCTTTTAGTGGAGCGATGGGTGCGACTGCGACTCTAGATTCAGGATCTCAACGGTGGGCGTAGCAGTCGAAGGCTGTGGCTCACACTTGCGACGTTCCTGGGGGAGTATAGAACAGAAGGGTCGAGCGTGGTAAGGATGGCTTCGGCTCCCAGTAGTCCCGGGCTCACTTACTTTGGTTTTAATTAGTTGTGTTCACACGAAGGTTGAACTCCTTGGTGCGGACGAAGCTCTTGTTGGGATTTGTGAGCAATTTTGGTTCCCAGGGATGGCAAGGCAGGTGTTAAAGTTTGTTGGGTCGTGCATTGTGTGCAGAGCTTCAAGGGGATGTTCGGGGCTCAAAGGGTCGGACTTTATCCGATGCCTAGGGTTTCTGCACCATGGCATACTATACATATGGGCATCGCGGGGAAGTTGGGTAGTGGAAGCGAGGGCAAGGAGTATTATTCCATCCGTTCCGTCATGGCTAATTCTTTCGCTTAAATGTGTCCTTCTCGAGAGCACTTCCTCTTTAGAGGCAGCTGCTGCAGTTGTAACACTAAAGGAGGATGTTTGTCTTTTCGGCGTGCCTTCACGGATCATTGCGGATCGAAGCGGGTGTTGTATTGGCGCAGACAGAGCAATTTTGTGGTGACCATGGTGTAGAGTTGTATCTTATTGCTACCAGTTCTGGCAGGGCAGGTTTTCGGGTAGAGAGAGTCATGGGGACGTCGGGGTGCTTACGTGCTATAGTGGAAAGTGACCCGGGCGGGACTTGGCGTGACCTGGCGTGACGAGCTTCTCTGAGTACTAATAGCGTTGAATAGTACACGGTCTAGTGTAACTGGCTACACACCCACAGAACTTGTGTTTGGCATTCGGGCGCGGTCTTTGGGTCTAGCACGCATAGCTTCAAATTCAGTCTGAGTCTCGGTAAGATATGAAATTCGTGAGATAGCATCCGAGAATATTAAGAAAGCGTTTCAATTGCGGTAGGGCAACGGTGAGGTCGTTTTCCA
This sequence comes from Conistra vaccinii, assembly GCA_948150665.1. Taxonomy (NCBI): domain Eukaryota; kingdom Metazoa; phylum Arthropoda; class Insecta; order Lepidoptera; family Noctuidae; genus Conistra; species Conistra vaccinii. Next base: position 10,894,252 of record OX411327.1, on the reverse strand, counting down.
AGGGATCAAGATTTTGTCTTCATTGAATGTAGCGATAGAAATCAGACTAAACTTCATAGGAAATTCAGAGGTTCCTTTGTTATAACTGACGTTTTAGACGACAGGTACGAATAAAAAAACTAAGATGGTCTAAATTTGCGTGCAGTACCCGGGGGCTATGAAGGCTTGATAGATATAGCTACCACCTTAACCAATAACTTAGAGGAGGCCGAGACGGCGGTCCGCAACCGGGGAGTGGAGTGGGTATCATCTTGTGATGACAGTGATACCTTGTCATATTATTATGTAGTTCACGTACGTTGACCGCCAGCTCTGGAACCCTCTCGGCCTCCGAGAGTGAAGAAAGGTAATTAAAAGTTACATTGCTACTAATCTGTGAGATTAACTTAACTGTGTGAGGGACTGGCTCATGCGGGTCGACGTCCTATGATATATGTAGTTGCGGGGTAGACGTCGATAGGGTGATCTAAGGAACTGGCCTATGCGGGTGGATGTTCCGGATCCTATCATTTCACTGATCGTCTAGTCTGAGAGGCTATGAGATCAATTGGGATATATGTGGCTAAAATGAGTGATCGGAGGGACGCTGATAGGTTGTCCGGTCCATGTTATCTGGAGGGTAACTGGTCGAAGGGACACCTATTGCGATGTGTGGCACTAGTGAGTGATCGGAGGGACGCTGATAGGTTGTCCGGTCCATGTTATCTGGAGGGTAACTGGTCGAAGGGACACCTATTTCAGTTGTCCGGGTCAGCTCGTAGTGGTTGAGTTTGTGGGGAGGGACGCTGATGGCTTATCCGGTCCATGTTATCTGGAGAGATAGCTGGGTGAAGGGATGCCTTATCAGTTGTCCGGGTCAGCTCCTAGAAGTTGAGTTTGTGGGTTGTAAAACGTTGTAATGTACGTCAGTGATGGACGAGCGTACAATGTAATGTATCTACCAGTTTTATTCTCTTTACAGAATAATGGGCAAGAGGCGACTTAAGAGGATGGAGACGCACGAGGACGTGCGAATGTCAGTCTGGCCGTGACGGCGCCTTCATATTTAGAATAGTGTTAGTTGAAGTTCATAGATGTCGCTGTTATTAGCTTAGAGTGTCATGTAAATGAATTGTCTGTGTCTGCTACGTCACTTCCGAAGACATGACACTCTGACACAACACCGAGCGCTAGTGCGCAGTGAAGCGACGATTGACTGGCAGTATGATTTGAGACTCGGTCGGGATCGCACAGGTGTGCTACGCGCTCGGTGGAGTGTCTGAATTGTGCTACCTATTTTGTACGGGTATTTAGTGGTGATTATTTTAAAAGGACATTAAGATTAAAATTAAGTGATTGTGTTATAACGAGTGCTTCTATTTTCTTCGCCCGACAATCCACGCCTACCTGTAAAGTACTACTTAAGAATTGTGATCATGGATCTTATTAATATCGCTGATGAGGGCCATGTCCCTTTATATAATTATATGTGAATACGATGCACCTAGAATAAAATTACTGTATAAAGTAAAAAGAATTTAAAGTGGAACAAACGACAGATAAATTAATTATGTGGTAGATACATGGTGTTCACATATTCACAAACATTGTAAAAATAGACGAATCTACTAAAAAATTACAATTAATAAGTCAGTGTGTGAGGAAGTAATCACAGGATGTACTCGTAAAATCAATGTCATATAATAAAAAATAAATACAATTAAGTAAGCAACCAGTTTGATTTTGTCTAGACTCTAAATTGTCCTATGGAGCAGGACCAGCATGTTTCCAAGCATTCTTATCTTGGATATAATCCTCTAATCTGTAATATGCTTGTTTACAAAGTGTACTTTTTACATGAGTTTTAAATTTTCTTTCATTTAATTGTAATATATCACAAGGTATTTTGTTGTAACATTTAACACAGTACCCCATAAAAGATGTATGTACTTTAGATAATCTGAAAAATGGTTGATCTAGTTTATCTTTGTTTCTAGTATTAAAATTATGTCTATCAATTATTTTAAGATGACGCTCTCGGAAGCAAATAACTAAGAGGAAGAAAAGACTTGGAGCATTGGTAAACAGTTTCGGGGATATCACATATTCACATCCTCCTGTCTCGCCCCTCTGAGCAGTTGGATGGGGCTACAAAAACCATGATTTGCAAAAACCATGGGTCAAAGAATCCCTTCAAAGACGACCACCCAGGACAAACTTGTATGGAACAGGACAAAGCGGCTATGCCCTAAAACTGGAAAAATTTTGAAATTTGTTCCAGGTTAAATCGAGCAACAAAAAATATTTATTTTAAATTAAATTATTAAAAAACGTTAAATCACATCATTAAATACTATTTGTGTTGATGATTATTTTATATTTAATTATGATTGATTTAAAATGAAAAATAAAAAATATTTTTTAGCCTTACAAGTTGTTTTATTAATTTATTTCTGTTTTTTTTATTAGTGGCCGTAATCTAGCATACTAGTGGTCGTTCACTGAAAAAAGTGGTCGTTATCTAGCATTTCGGCTATTTTTGCACTTTTCCCATAATATTTCATAATTTATGGATAGAAGCATGGTATTTTAAATTTTATTTCACAACTAGACTATATTTAGGACCTATTTACATGGTCGCCAACTATTCTGCGTGTAAATGGCGTATACGTATTTTGATTCGTCTAAAGTTAGCAACTCCACTAATTGGTCGCTAACCGGCGCAACAACCCTACCTACTAAATAGATAGGTATGTAAGTCCTACCGAGTACCGAAATAGGTACCTAGTCTCGAGTACCGGCTAATTAAGTAGGTAGGTAAGTACCTATCTTTGTAATTGACAACATTGCAGATAACCAGAATTAGGTAGATAGGTATCGGTATTCGGGGGGGGGGGGGGAGGGGTTAGGGTTGAATGTGACCGTAGAAAATAAGAGCGAGCGGAGCGAGCTCGTAAATTTAGCACCCTTCATTTAAGTATATTTAGAATACGTAGGGGGCCCCCGCGGACCGCACCTACCACGGATGGATTAGAGTACCTACGGAGGTACCCCAAGGGGGGGCGATGTTGACATTCTGATTTCTCACATTCCCGGGGGGTGGTTAAACCCCCAAAACCCCCCTTGCCTACGGTCCTTCCCTGACCTAATCAAACCCTCTTTGTAGGACGGCTCAAACCTCAAAGTCTCAAACCTCAAACAAATAATAGTCCTACTTATGCCTCCAAAGCCGTCTCTAGACCGTAAACCGTCTAGACACTGATTTAATATCTATTCCAACCAGAGCTGGGCAAAATACATGCTTTGCTTTAATTAAAATACAAATTACAAAATACTATCTCGCACATATTTAAAATACGAATTACAAAATATTTTTAAGTCGTGTATTTGAAATATAAAATACAAAATACAGTATTTTGACTATTTTGATTTAAAATACAAATTACAAAATACAGTCTGGGTTTAGGTTAGGTATATAAATAGAATAGAACTAATCCAGCCCCGTTTATGGCAAAGGGAATATTCTTACAATCATATTTTACAAAATGGCGACTGCTAAATATGTCACAGCATTCACAAGATTCACTCCATAGCCGAATGAAAATTACAATTGACAAACTGTATGTAATTGACAATTTGACGTATGTAGGTACCTGCAGTACAGACTACAGTTCAGTTTAAGTGCAGTGTTGCCAACTTTAAAGATTGACATATTTAGCGGTCGCCATTTTGGTTACGAAAGCTATCGAGCGCTATTTTCTGCAGATCGCACCCATTCATAAGATCGCTAAATGTATTTATGTTCAAATGTATTTTGGAGCCATAAGTATTTGAAATACTAACTACAAAATACCTCAGCGTCAGGTATTTGAAATACTAACTACAAAATACCTCAGCGTCAGGTATTTGAAATACCAATTACAAATTACATTTATAAGAAGTAATTGAATTACAAATACCAATTACGTATTTGTATTTCAATTACGTATTTTAATTACAAGTAATTCAAATACTGCCCAACCCTGATTCCAACCAAGTAAAAAATTAAACCTACATCCATCGAGCTAGTGTTGCATTATGCATGAGAGTCAAATCACGTGCATTGTATGCAGTCAGCTTGTCTCCGTAATAACAGGCCTCCGTGAGATGGGAAACGATCTTTTGTACTGCGATATTGAAAGCTACGGATCGTTGCTCTAAGCAGATAAGCCGGTTTAACCTGACCCGTGGGTTTGTACTGAATTTGACGTTTCGTTTGCTGTAAGCGCCGCCATGGATGTCAAGTTAAACTGGCCCGTTGCGCTCATGAAAACTGTCCTCTGAACAGTTAATCAATCATGCACTAACGTTCACATGCTTGTCATGTTATGCATGAGGTAACTGGTATGCCCAGTTTGAATAGCTGACGTTACTTGTTAAAAAACTTAGTGTACTTAGTTCGTAATGAATACCTACTCATTTTGCTCCATTCACGTATCTAACACCAGTACCTATCAGTAGCATTCTTATCTCAGGCATCTCAGCTACCTACAGTACCTACATGCAATTGCCATTCATTCTGATCCATAGGTAGGTACAAGACAGCAGTTCTAACCATTATTTTATAAATCTTCCCCCTATCTTGAAGAGGAATGCGGGAGTCGCAGATTGTTCCCGTGACCTGCCGCCATTTCATCCATCCAGTGTTAATTTGGTGCTCAAAAGTCCGATCTACTAAGCACGAGCGAACCGAGGTACCGAAAGTCGGAGCAGACCGGGAGAAGCGCGTTATCAAGCGCTATGGCCCCAAGACTGGCACCGCCGAAATCGCTGAACATATACAGTAAGAAGAAAGAGAACATATACGCAGAAATATATATGCAGAAAGTAAGGGCAGTTACCTTAACCGTTGTAGCTATAGGAAAACGGTCATAAGAGACTGACCTTAACTTTTTCAGACATTTTTATCTACAAAATCTACATTCACAGATTTTGAAAAAAATATACCTACAGCCAGCAAGAAAATGGGTAGTTTTCACAAGAACTTTTGAAGTGAAAACTTCTTCGAAGTGTATAGAGTACCGCGAGTATTCTTGCGGCACTCTAGTGTCGCTGCCTCGGCCCGGCTAGGGTGCCGTGAGCGTTGCATTGTCACTGTCACTTGTTATTTAGGTTAGGTTAGGTTAGAACTGTGACCACACAACGCACGAGCCGAGCGAGCGTAGCGAGCGGTGCCGCGGTAGCGGCCGGCGAAGTGCCAGGGTCCGTTTAGGCACAAGAGAATGTAATGTTTTGGGAATGTGGTGTTTTACAGCGATCTAACCTTGACAATCAAACAAAATACCAAGTGACGTGACTTAGTGACAGTGACAATGACAATCCAATGCTTGCAGCACCTTGGCTGGGCCGAGGCGGTGTTACTAGGGTGCCTGTAGTGGCACTTTATACGATAGGGATAGAGTGCCACTGGTGGCACTCTATACACTGCCAAACTTCTTTACGCGCGTTGAGCACTTTTTGGGTGAACAAAAATCATGGAACTCGCGTCATCGTCACCGAAGGTTATATGTATCGAACGAAATACATCAACGCGAGAATCACCGAAGGCTACATGTATCGAACGAAAGACATCAACACGAGAATAACGCGAAGTTACTTAGTTTTCACTTCTATCGGCAGTCCCCAAAGACTGCCCGATTTTTTTGATGCCATTCGGTTCTGGATCAAAAACTCTATTGGACCAACTGAAGTTTGAGTACTAGAAAAGTCAGAAATCGTAAAAACTTTTCCTATTTTCATTTTACCTAGGTACCTACTCTTTTTTGCCAAGCTGTGCTACGGTTTTGGTTCTGCTGATTTTCAAGCCTATATTTACCAGCTTCTGTTGCCATTTGCCAATCTGCTCTGGACCTCAGGTCCACCTTCGAAAAAAAAAAATTGTAAAGTTTTATAAAAATATAGCAGTTATTTTAATATATTGTGGCGTCTTACGACTTCCATGCGAACAAAGTCGGTGGCAGAAGTTAGTGATAAGTATTCAATCAATATCTAAATTACAAACTTTTATTCAAGTAAATCTTTCTCGTTGTGCGTGTGCTGAGCTCGACAGGGTTGGTCCACAGTATTACCTAAGCATTTTTTAATTGTTGTAGTCTCTGCATTATGTCAAGGTTATAGGTACAGAACGAAGCAGATGGTCAAGAAATAGGATTCGCCACAAGGCTATTACGGCCTGGCCACGACCTTGCCGCTAGCAGCGGCAGCGGTGAGCGGGGCGGCGAGCGGTAAAAACAAATGTATAGAAATGTATGAAGCATGCCACGGCGCGCCGCTCACAGCGGCAGCGGGAGCGGTATTTGCCAAGCGTTTCGCGGCAGCGGCGAGCGGCGCGGTCGCGCCTGCGCGGCTTGAACAAATGTATGGGCGAGTGAATGAGATGCCACTACTCAGAGCGGTACGGACGACGGCAGTGCAGGGGTGGACTGAGCGGCGCGGCTGGACGAATAAAATAGTTTGGAAAATCTACAATGAACAATTTCTCACTTTTCATGAAGTATGTTTTGACTGCTTTTTTACCCATTAAAATTTCTGTCCTCTCAATCCATAACTACGTAATGTTAAATTCCGAACCTAAACCGCGACCGGGTTAGGTTTTCCGGGTCGGGTTCGGAATAATCCAAGAGTGTTATAATGTTGCACCTCCAATAGCCATGTATACAGGGTGTTAAAGTAATTGCGTGCCATAGCTTAGGGGTAGGTTCAGTATCGATAAAGGAAACTAGGAAAAATAAAAAAATAAATCCAGAAAAAAATTTAAAAAAGAAAACAAATAAAACTTGCAAGGTCAACCTAACTTAGTTTGGAATCAGGTATTTACAATTATTAAAAATCAACTTATTTACTCATGTTTTAAGTTGATTTGATTGTTATTTTAAGTTAGGAGGTACAAAATTAGGTTGACCTAGCAATTTTTTTTAAATGTTTTTTTTTAATTATTTTTCTGGATTATTTTTTTATTTTTCCTAGTTTCCTTTATCGATACTGAACCTACCCCTAAGCTATGGCACGCAATTACTTTAACACACTGTATAGCCGCCATCGTTAGATAGCGGAATTGATGATGGTTCCACCATTTTGAAAAAAAATACAAACTGACCCTGGCATGTGGGGTATCATTGTCTAGAGCGCATCGAGTAGAGAACAAATATAATTTTTATATGTTTTTATCTTCAAAAATAATGAATTAGGGGGCCGTAGAAGTTGTCAGTTTTAGACCATTTCTGTACGAGCTCTATCTCAACAACTAAAGTTACATGATCTGTGATCAACACCGTCTAGGGATAAGCTGGGAACAAATTATCGGACGCGTGCACTCCTTCCCGCATATTCAAAATATCCTGTTTCAAATAAGAACTGCTTTCGAGGCAAAGAAGAGTCACTTTGGATAACGCCATAGTAATAAAAAAAAAACAAAAGTCTAAGTACGTCCACCGCGGTTGCTGCCGCTAACGCTACTGTCAAGTACGTGGCATGCATGGGCAACGCCCCGCTTGCCGCTCGCCGCCCCGCTCGCCGCCCCGCTTGCCGCCCCGCTCAAAGTCGTGGCCAGGCTCTTATACTTTATCCGTTGCCTGAAGATCAGTGTTGCCAGTGACAGATAGTCAATTAAAACATGGGACAGCTCAAAAAGTAACATGTTCACGAGAAAAGGTAACATGACCTTAATTTAATTGGTAAATGTCACTAATACCTACTAAATTCAAATATTCAATCAATCTTCCTAGCCTTTTTCCCAACTATCTTGGGGTCGGCTTCCACTAATACTAAATTATAGCACTTTATTTACATAAAACAAAAAAGTTCCCTGGCCCATCTAAGCTTCGAATAAAAAAAAATTGTTGTAGTTCTTTGAATAAAAAAAAATGTTGTTGTTGTTGTTCGAATAATTGTTGATCGAATGGGAGTTTTATTTATTTCGTTTCAACTTTGGTTGGATAACCCATCCAAAGTTGAATCAGAAAGAGTATAGGTCTATAAAAATAAAACTCAAAACTACAATACAAAACTAAGACAAACTGAACAGATTACACGGACTACACAAAATGCTCACTCGCTCGCTCGCCTGAGTAAGCGGGATGGAAGATTTAGAAAAACACGCGAGTGAGTGAAAGCGATACGACGAAGTGACAGATTTTCGCGTGGCACATCAGTCAATTTGTGTCAGTGTCAGGTCACAAAATCAAGTGTGCCAACACGACTAACGAAAACTTTCTTGCATGCTTTCCGTTGCACGATTGTTTTTTGTTTGCTAGAAAATATTTAAATATTTATTAAGTCCTAAGGGTCGGGCCACACCTGCCGAACGTTCCGCGGCGGAACGTTCGGTTGACTACGCTCCTAATGTTTTTCAAGTTACCTATGACACATCAGCCGAACATTACGTCCATAGAAATATGACGCGACGGAGCGTTCCGCCGCGGAACGTTCGGCAGGTGTGGCGCTAGGCTAAAAGTAACGTAAAAGTAACATTTTGAGTCGTGTAACATGGAGGTAACATGAGAGTGTCAAAAGTAACGTAAAATGTTACAAAAGTAACATTCTGGCAACGCTGCTGAAGATATAAAACATTAAAAAGCGAACTGAAAATTTTGACAGGAAATATGCGGGGCTGCCATGTTTATATTTAAATTTTACCCATACTCATGGGAATAGTATTTTCATATTAAGTATGCCAGCACTTTTTAGAATATTATTAATTTATTAAATACATACATATACTCACGCCTTCTTTATATGTCGGTTGAAAGAATCTACAGAACGCCACTTTAATTAAATACAATGTAAAAAAAAAACATTCTTTTTTACATACGAATAGCAAGCACGTATGACACACACATACACATTAAAAAGCACGGTATGTCGTACGAAATTTCTCAGTACTTAGCAAAAGAAGAAACTAGGCGTGGTGTTCTATGTTGTTAAGTATTTAACATAAATTCTATTTATTTTAGCGTTTGCTCAATTTTCATATTAAGATTGGAACAATGTTACAATAAATCTTCTATAGTAAATAAATATTTGGGAAAATTGAAAAACTTGGCTACTACAACACTATTTTGTTTGACAAATTGAAATTGACACTGACAGACAGAGTCACCGTCTTATACACAGAGTACATTCTATTATGGTCTTACATAATAATAATACACGTCACCGTGGCATTGACATCATCGAGACGAGACATCGAGCGGGAAAGGGAATTTTAGGGATAGGGAATTCATGTATCGTACTCGTACTATCAAGTATCAACAAACATTCTATTGTTTGTTAAAATGCAATTAAATAAATTGAGTTGAGTTGAACCAGTTGTTGAGTTAACATTTAAAATGTCAGAACTATCAGAAAATGTGCGGCAAGTGCTAATGAACTTAGTTCCGGCATCCGTTGTAAACGACATCACATGTTTCGTCTTCTGCGATAAACACCCAAGCGACGATAAGAATATTGATGTTACAATATGCACAACAAACGGGGAAGTAAAGGAATATTTCCAAAGAAATTTGGTATCCTCAATAAAGCTCCGTGGTGTCGCAAAACCGTTAGAAATTAAGATATTGAGGAACGCAAACTGTGACCTTTTTTACTTAGTATTGTCAAAAGAAGAAATAACCATTCTCTCTAGAAAAGATAAACTTGAGATACACCAAATAGTTACCAGTGTCGAGAGGTACGATATTAATGATGCTGCTTGCAGTGGTCAAGCATGTCTGAGAGTATTTCGCAAAGCAGACGCAGTCCCTCTTATATTTGACGACAATTTCAAGAATTTCAAACGCCCAGACATATCAACGACGTTCACTGAATCACAGAATGACGATACATTACCAATAATAACACATTTGATGAGGAAATTAACAGAAGCTAAGTACAGTCTGAAATGTAATGAGAAAACTTACAAAGATTTTTTAGATCTTCACCAAACCGTTGCTTTTTCAACTTATAAGAAGATTCATCCTAATTTAGACGATTCTGTGTTCAAAGATGGTGCTAAAGAGGTAATCCATTTGCTTTATGTTAATCCTTGTAGATTTGTTGTACGTTTATAATGGATTACAGTTGTAATTTTTTATTTAAATAATGGTAATACCAGCCTGTTATTGCAGGACAAAGGCCTCTTCTCATTCTAAGAAAACCCAAGATGGGTATGGGGTTGGGTCAATACGATTACAGACTTATATTAAATATAAGTCCAGGTTTCAGTAATGTCCCAGATAAACCTCAAGATGGACATATTATATGTATATTGATTGAAAGTCATATTGGTACAACCCAATTCAAACTTGATGGCATCTTGGAACATGACGTGAGTCGCTGCGCATTTACGAATTCTTGTGTCAGCGGGGGTGAAGGGTGGGGTACTGAGCAGCAAGTGGCTAACTTCCGAGCCGCCATTAAGCTAGAATCAAACTATAATTGCCCGGGCTTGAACCCACAACCTTGTTCATGAAACTTGTAGCATTAGTTTAGATTTCAATATATAAGTAAGTAACATGTGTTAATGTTTTGACTTCCAGATGGCCAGTGCCCTGAGAATCAACACACAAACTCCATGGATTAAAGTTTGCAATAAGAAAATAGTCATTGTTTTAAATGTATGTAATCTGAATAATGAGTAAGTATAGGAAGGCATATTTCTCAAGAGTCAAGGATTCCTTAAAACTAGTATAAAGCCATTTAATTGATTGAAACTAATTTTCAAGTAATGCCACAGATTTATACCAGATGGGGTCACTGCAAAATCATTTAAATAAAAAGTGACTTGCTATGACACAATAAAATGCAATTCAGGTCGCACAGTGCTAATTACATGCAGTTATTCACCTTGAAGTTGCCCCTCTTTCTATCGCGTAGCTTTTATATCTTCTGACTATGTTATAGGTATAGGTAGAACGGACTGGTATCCACAACTCCACGTCAAAGCGCGTATTTTGCGTACGGGTGGGAAAATAGGTTATTTGATCCACCCCAGCTCCTCAAAGAAGGCCAGCAACGCCTTGGTGTCACTGACAATCTCACGTAGGTTACCTGGGTTACCGAAGTACTTTGCCCTGTAATCGGCGACCACCGGGCAGTTTAACAGCACGTGAGCTGCTGTCTCGTCGTCCTCCATGCAGGCTCTGCACAACGGACTGTCTGTGACTCCTATGACATAGAGGTGTTTATTAAATGACCCGTGGCCAGTTACAGCTGCTGTGACTGTGCGCAGCTGTTGTTTCGATAGTCTGAGAACCAAAACGTATAAATCTTTCGCCTTTTTCTGACTATGTTACGCTCATTGATTTCCACAATTCGAGCCCGCTGCGTACCTATTTGTATCTTCATACCTAAAATGTGGAGTGACCCTTCAGATCAGATAAATACTCATATATTTATAATTTATTTTTTATTTATTATAAGGTACTGTTATAATAAATAAAAATATGTGGTAATGCTTCAGTTTTTAGAGAGGTTTTGTTTTAAGGGCTTAATTGGCCTTAGTCAGTAAAGTTAATGAAAATAAAACATTTTTATTGAGTTCTAGTTGATATAGCCATCTTTTACAGCTCTTTTAAACAGTCTGCTCAAAGGAAAATGTTGATAATTGTATTTTATTTGTAACTAGCTTCTGCCCGCGGCTTCGCCCGCGTGGATGTCGGAAATTATCCCACTGGAACGTGTAACATGTCCTAAATCAGCGGGGTAATGGCGTAGCACTTACAATAGCAATGGGTTTCATTTTGACAGTTCAACAATTAATTGCGTTATTTACGTTATTTCTCGAACATAATTATTAAGCAATAGCTTCCACTTGGCGCTCTGGCGCGTCATCCCCTGGCTGGCCCGCCCCTCCACCCTCGTTCTGTGCGCCGTCGACTCAATATCGCAGGTCATTCTTATCGTTCTAACTTTTAAACTATTTGTCCAAATTACTTAGTGCAAAAGACAAACATTATCTACATTAAATACCAAAAGCGATGAAGGTATTTATTTTGATAAGAATTAACTAAATACTCTAAAATATGCAATGTAAAAAAAGTATTCAATTTAACTGTATTTATTGCTCATTATTTTGGTTATAAAGGCTTCCACATAAAAGGTAGATAGATGCTGTCGCGGACTTTTATTTAGAACTCTTTAAGACAAACAATCCCACAATACATTTTCTTCATGTAACTCTAACGGTTTAGGCAGCACACGCAGCATACGGTGGAGGTCTGCCCGGCTTGGGTGGACCACCGCCGTGTCCTCGTGGAGGCGATCGGCGGCGGTGGCCTCTCGCGTACGGCCCTGGTTCAGGCCATGGTGCGGAGCGAGAGGGCATAGCAAGCCGTCACCTCCTTCTGCAAAGCAGTAATGCTCGCGAAGGAGAAGGTGGAGCGCGCGAGGGAGTGGCAAAGGCCGCGCCCTACCAGCCCTAGCCGCCGCCGCCGTAGGAGACGTCCCGGGCGTCGGGAATTGATAGCCGATTTCCGGCCACCGTAGGCGCGGGCCTGCGGACGGAGAGCAACGGGCAGCTCGCCGTCCGATAAGGAACAGGCCCGGGTCGACGGCGCATCGTATTCCACGCGCGCCTCAAAGAGATATCAAGGATCGAAGGAACACGTGTGGGTTTTAGTCAGTAAGAGTCTGACACGCCCTTCCGCTCCGCCCAGAGCGGGAGAAGTCATTGGATGATTAACCACCCAAAAAAAAAAAAGGCAGCGCACGCAAAGATAGATCTCAGAGGGCAGGAATTTTTCCCACTTACTTGATACTTATCGTTATATTATGGCCAAATCACATAAAATCTTTATAAATTGTAGCCTATGTGTTATTCTAATGTATAAGCTACATTATTGTAAAGTTTTATCAAAATCCGTTCAGTAGTTTTTGTGTGAAAGAGTAACAAACATCCATCCATCCATCCATCCATCCTCACAAAATTTCGCATTTATAATATTAGTTTATAATATTAGTAGGATTAATGTAGGGCAGTGTTTTTCAACCTTTTTCATGACTTGACCAAAAAATTTTCGCGACCTCGACTATTCGAGAACGATTTGAACTCAGTCGAGATTCCCGCTGAGTCGAAGTTTCTGCAGCATGAAACCTAGCCTGATGTTCCCGAGTTGCAGAGAGCCTTGCCTCACGACCTTCCTCAGATTCCTGTGATCGAACTAATCTCATCCTTTTAGCATTTCTGCTACATTGGGAGAGGTTGGATCTTCTTCGAGGCATTCTTACAATAAAATAGTACTTACTACTTAACACACAGTTATTTAGTAAACACGTACTATCGTAAACAATTAAATTATAAATACTTACAGATTATTATACAGTCTAAAATTATCACAGTTTAAGTAATAAGTGTTAAGACGTGTAAACCAAACGTACTAACTTTATAAAACAAAATAATTGCTAGAAAAATTAATTACTAACCTGAGCTAATAAACTTATAGTTAATAAAGAAAATCAAGAAAAGAAATGCCTAACCTATACCAAATACTTATAATATTTATATACAAACCCTAAATAAAAATTAAGATAAGTATACCGAAAATCAAGGAAAGAAATGCCTAACCTATAACAAATGTTCGATGTGATTCTTTAAATTGACATAACTTTTTTATTTATGAACCGATTGACATGAAATAAACACTAAATGTTAAGTGAAGCTTACTACAATATATTAGTGAAAACCGCATCTAAATCGAATAAGCCGTTTCTGATATTAGCGTGCACAAACACACAGACAAACAGACAAACAGACAAACCGACAAACAGACAAAAAAAAAATTAATTACAATCTCGGGTTCAGCATCGATATAATAACAACCCCTGCTACTTTTTTTTCATATATTTCCATTGTACAGACACCACTTTTCTACAATTTTATTATATGTATAGATAATTGAGCTGAACTGTATATCAGTTTATAGACAGTTCTGTGCTAGCTTATTAAAACATTTTAAAGAAACAAATTCTATATTAATTACAGGTCCTTAGAGGATGTCCACATACTAATCCACGGGACAACTGGACAGTCAATTGAATACACTACAAAGTTATTTGAAAAGACGGACAAATCACCATTCTGGGAAGAAACAGGGTCACAAATACTAAAATACAACATGAACTCAGCTATAGTAGTTATAATTGATTTGGAAGAACTAAAAAGCAATGTTGTAAGCAAGATTGAGTTCAATGGAGTTATATTTTGTAAAAAGAATGGAAAAGAATGTCTTCTGCCTGTTGAGGATGTGAAACTGTCTTCTTTGGATACTATGGGAGTGGAGTTTGATGTCATTTCTAGTGTTCCTATGGGTTTGTATTTTTTTTGCAATTTTATAGCTACTGTTGGATGCATTGGTTGTTTAATAGATAGTATCAGGCACTTTGGGTGTGTAAAACTTTATGGTTTGCTTAACTCTGCAGCGTATACTTGCACATAGCCAATTTTTGGTTATACATCTAAACTATCCTAATCCAAACTTATAATATTATGCTTATATTATATACATGCGAAAGTGAGTTTGTTTGTTTGTTACGTTACCACGCTAAAACGGCTTAGCGGATTTGGATGAAACTTGGCACAGTGGTAGACCTTGACCTGGAGAAGGACATAGGCTGCTTTTCATCCTGGATCCCATACAAAGTCGCGGGCAACAGTTAGTAATCTTAACTAATATTATAAATGCGAAAGTGAGTTTGTTTGTTTGTACGCTTTCACGCTAAACGGCACATGAGTAGACCATGACTACTTTTTGTGCCGATATTTCCACGGCACCGAGACTGAGGCTGTCTGTCCACCTGAGCGGAGAGGAGAAGAGTGTAGATGTGTTAATATAAACCAATAGAATCAAAACTCCGCTCCAGAGGTGCGATTCTATTGGTTAATTTTGGCACATCTCCGTTACTCTCCTCTTCTCTCCGCTCCAGTGGACAGGCAGCCTTATGCAGGTTAAGCCGCGGGGCGCAGCTAGTGGATTATAAAAGTAGATTGTACAAAAATCCCCCTCCTCGATATTGTTTAGAAAGAATAGAAGGAAAAGAGAATGGACATCAGTTGGCACTGTAAGTTTTGGGCATTTTTAATGCACATCAAACTGCTATTAACACTACAAAATACCATTCAATTTAGTAAATACTGCAGTTATGATAAGAATAGACGTTTTCCTTAACTCCTATTTCTCCCTCAATTTCAGATACCAACATAATGCTAGCGATACTAGCAACAACAGAGAAAACTGACCTCATATTGAGACATATAAAGAGACACAATGATCAAGCTTTGTCTCTGGAGGTCTTTTGCAAATACTTGCTGATGGAAAGAGTGGCTCATTGCGACAATGTTGCTATACATAGAAAGTCTCCTTACCATGTACTTAATGGCGTTATGGTTGTAATGCACAGTGAAACAACGAATGGGAATGATTCTTTGTCTGTTTCAGTTTATTCAAGGTAAGTTTACTATTTAAATAATTATTTTAAAGCAATCTGCAGTCGAAATATCAATGTTTCGAAATAGTGACCAAGTGTGAGATATTATACCTGCACTTAAAGTTCAGTGGTCATTTTTGGATCCTTGACAGTTGTTAAAGGTCGTCAGAAGCCCGAAAGTCTGACAAACAAAAGTCTCACCAAGGGGTATCGTGTTACCCAGTAACTGGGTTGTAAACGTCACGATAGGCAGTCGCTCCATGTAAAATACAGGTATTCAGCTGCATCTGGTTAGACTGGAAGCCGACCCCAACATAGTTGGGAAAAGGCTAGGAAGATTGACTTGAAAGTTTCAGAGGCTTATTTTTATTTGCCAAACCTCATGAGCTAATTGTTAATAAATATTTTCTGACTGTCTTTCATTGATTTTGACTTTCCTTTGTGAAAGGGGTTGTATTAGCATCCTTTGAATTTGAACTCTTAAAAACAAGCCAGTTCACGTCATTTAGTTTGTTCAAATAAGTATAGTTAAAATTATTTAAACAAATGTGTACCTTTTGACTGACAAAATAAAGCTGATTTTTATTGTAACATGACTTTTCTGTTATATTTTCAGGTCACCATCCCAAGTTCTAGCCCTTATACACTACATACACGACGCCGTCCCCTTAACACTAGTTATCACAAACCCTAACATCAAAATCACCGCTAAAGATGACAATATATCGAAATATAACGAAGAAATCCTAGACAACACTCAATTGTTATACAATTACCAGAACTATGCAACATCAATCTTGAATCGGACTGCGTTAGTACTGAAATATCTAGATGACTCTATGGTAAAGATGGGTGAGTCTAAGAGTTCTGTTGTTCAAAGTAAGGTTGGCACTGAAATCGATCTCTTTGCTGGGGGTGAAGAAAGGTACTTGGAATTTAAAAATAGAATGAGGGAAGAAGCTGCTTTGGGCGTTAAGCTGTTGAATGAAGACCAAGGAGTGTCTGAAAGTGATGTTATGTGTATAGACTGACTGTCAGATTCAAGTAACATATTCAAAGAGGAAAGTCAATGAATCTGCCTAGCCTTTTCCCAACTATATTGGGGTCGGCTTCCAGTCTAACCAGATGCAGCTGAATACCAGTATTTTACATGGAGCGACTACCTATCTGACCTCCACAACCCAGTAACTGGGTGCCTGAATCAAGTGTATTCTTGATCGCAATTGAAATAAAAATCAAATCAAATCACAATTTCTATAATCATAAAACAAAGATCCATAATGTTAGTAATACCTTATAGCTATTGTTAGAAATTAATACTATTTCAGTTTGAAACAATTTTCACAGAAGATGACCAAGGTAGGTACAAGTTTCGAAGAAACGTCTCCGCTCTCGAAGCCATTCTAGGTATATCTAGGTATCTCTAGGTCTAGTCAAGGTATCCTTTTTTTAAATAATCTTAGAAGCACTAATAATATAGTCGGTCATTCTTGTTTATACGTCATTAACATAAAGAAGGATTTACTCGTTTCGACACAAACTTATTTATCACTGGCTGACCCCTTCCGACTTGGTTGGGCGGTAAACATAAATATATAGCCTATGACACTCACAAATAACGTGGCTTTCTATGAAAGAATTTTCAAAATTTCGTACTATCGTATGTCGTATCATCACTTCGCGACCCTTATGCATTTTCTGGCTATACTTTTTTTTTCTAGGCAGTGATACTTATTCCCATTTTCAGCGAGGAACTTTTGGTTTTTAGTTTTAATCCACTTATTTTACTTAGACTTTGTAAAAGTTTTCAATAGGCATGCCTAAAAAAAAATTTTAAAAACAGTCTCGTTGGTTGGGGCTTTTATAACAGCATTAAAGGAAATCCTCCTTTAATGCTGTTATAAATATAAAATTTTGGAAATATAAAATTTTCTGGTTAAGTTTTTTTTTTTTTCTAGGCATTGATACTTAGGTATTCCTATTCTCAGCGAGGAACTTTTGCGATTTCGTTTCAACCCACTTATTTTACTTAGACTTTGTAAAGGTTTCAATAGGCATTCCTAAAAAAATATTTAAAAAGCAGTCTCGTTGGTTGGGGCTTTTATAACAGCATTAAAGGAGGATTTACTCGTTTCGACACAAACTTATTTATCTCTAGCTGACCTCTGCCCACTTTGTTGGGCGGTAAACATAATTAAATATAGTCTATGACACTGACAAATAACGTGGATTTCTATTGATAAAAGAATTTTCAAAATCGGTTCAGTAAATCCAGAGATTACCCCCTACAACCTCACAAACTTTACCTCATTATAATATTAGTATATAATCTATACTAATATTATAATGAGGTAAAGTTTGTGAGGTTAACACATATTTCATCGATATTACTTATTCCTATATTACATTTTGTCATACTTATTACCTACATTAGTTGCACAGAACTAAACGTAACGTTATCGTACGTTAATAGGTAGGTATATACAGGGTGTTTGGTGCATCGTGTGCCAAATTGAAATGGTCGACTGAAGGGGTCATCTGCTATCCTTTCAGACCCTTAAACATCTCTCATGCCCTGTGGATTTTTTTATTTATTTTTTATTTTTTTTAATTAAAATAAGACCCATGTTTTACATTTAAATACATTTTTTTTAAGTATACTTAAAAAAAAAATGTATTTAAATGTAAACAATACACATCTGAATAAAATAAAATAAAGTTCTGAAAATTCAGAGTCTGCGCCTTATAAGACGCAGACTCTGAATTTTAATTTTATTTAGATGTGTATTGTTTTAGAGTACTTTTAAACACAAACTTAGTGTCATTAGTCATCTAGTTTTTTTTAATTTACTCGCAAAGGTAAAACTTAAATAAAAGTTGTACATGTTACAGCTGCTGATGTGGCTACAAAAAAAAAAAAGCGACCTGGATCTTCCAACTCCCTCAAAAATTCTCTAGTCAATCCTCTTGTTAATGATGTGCCACATGCCATAAAAATCTTGTAACATCTTTGTGAATTTGCTAGAATTGTGAATCGAGTCACATAAGACTAAATTCCAATTTATAATGAAAAAAAATCTTTTTGCGTAATTGTTACCTGAGAAACAGGTACAATTTGTTTTTTCACTCTTGCGAAGTGAAATCTATCTTCTATCTCTTTCTTGCATAGCGTAAATCGGGTGGAAACAAATCACGAACAGCCACCGACCCCGTAATTTTTTTTGTCGAGACTAGCTATTAGTAATCTGTGGTCGAGACATCACTGCCTCTGCTACGAGGCATGCCTTTTAAGTTTTGTCGTTTCAAGAAAAAAAAACAACTAGTTTTTATTGTTTTTTAAAGTATTTACCACGTAGTTTAATACACTTTTCCATTCGCTCGAACCAGTTATTAAAACATTTATTCCACTCCAAAGTGGAGGTGTTCAAAATGGCAGATTTGAAAGCATCGACTGCTTTTTGAACAGACTGGTACCTTTGACTACGAAGAGTTTTCTTGATTTTGGGAAATTTAAAGAAATCGTTAGGGCTTAGGTCAGGACTGTATGGAGGATTGTTAAGAATTTCTAAGTTTTTCTGTTTCAAATACTCAATTGTGTCTCTCAACAACTGTCGAAATACGAAACAGATGTTAAGCCTGCATTCGCAACAAAGCCCAACAATTTGAGCAGGATTTGCAAACTATGTACGCAAACTATGCAACTACTAAAATGCAATTTTTTTTTTACAAGCTGTACCCACGAAAAGATGACGAGAGAGACAGATTTTACCTTAATGAGTGAGATAACAGATTTAATAGGTTTTTCAGGTATCATTTAAGCAAAAATATTTTTTTAAATCATAATTTTTAATCTTAGCCTTATGTGACTCTATTCACAATTCTCGTGAATTCACAAAGTTGTTAAGAGATTTTTATGGCATGTGGCACATCATTAGCAAGAGGATAGAATAGAGAATTTTTGCGGGAGTTGGAAGATCCCGGTCGCTATTGGTTTTTTTTTGTAGCCATGTAAACAGCTGTAACATTTTTACCTTTACGACTAAATTAAAAAAAAAGTAGTTGACTAATGTCACTAATTTTGTATTTAAAAGTACTCTAAAACAATACACATGTAAATAAAATTAAAATTCAGAGTCAGCGCCATAAACTTAAAAAAAAAAATTGTATTTGAATGTAGAATTTGGGTCTTTTTTAAATAAAACAATAAAAAGTCGATAAAAAAAATTCTACAGGGCATGAGAGATGTTAAGGGGTCTGATAGGATAGCAGATGACCCCTACAGTCGACCATTTCAATTTGGCACACGTTGCACCAAACAAAAATATAATATAGCAATGCCCGCACTACATGATGCAAACTATGTAGGTACCTCTAGATTTAATATGTTCATCATTTATTTTTACATATTCGGGCATTGACAATTGAATATTATATTATATGACAAAAAAAAAACAATGTGCCTAGCCTTTTCCCAACTATCTTGGGGTCGGCTTCCATTCTAACCGCGCGGATGCCACTGAATACCAGTATTCTACATGTAGTGACTGCCTATCTGACCTCCACAAAAAAGTAACTGGGTAATACGATACCCCTTGGTAGGACTGGTTGTCAGACTTTTGGGCTTCTGACAAAGGGCGAGCTACATTATGATAGGGCTGACACTAACTACGCTAGTAACTACGGAGTGTAGTTAACTTTCTCGTTTCAGTGGGTTATGTCGTATCATCACTTCGCGACCCTTATGCATTTTCTGGTTATACTTTTTTTTTCTAGGCATTGATATTCCCATTCTCAGCGAGGAACTTTTGGTTTTTAGTTTTAACCCACTTATTTTACTTAAACTTTGTTTTCCTGAGGCCTCGCGACCCCTTGCAGAGGTTTCGCGACCCCCCGGGGGATCGCAACGCACAGGTTGAAAAACACTGTGTTACACAATTAAATCGCTGTAATATCAATAACCGCCGGTCGGCTATCAGCAGTCTCACGAACAACGTTTCTATGCAATTGCATTATAATATCGCGATTTCTAAGTCTTAGGTTTTTTTTTCTTATATAGTATTCATACCACAGTTCTCGATTACTCTTTAAAACGACGAAATAAACGGTAATTATTAGTGGGGTTAAGTGAAATGATAATAGAATAAGAGACATTCTTAAACGTAATGTTATTAGGTGATAGATAAAAAAAAGAAAATAATAAAAGAAAATAATGAAGTCATTCAGTATAAATACCAGAGTGGCTATGTAAAAGGTACGCCATTTGTTGGTAGCTGAACTATTTGCGCTCGTGCTGCTACTACGAAAAAGTGAATATAAAATTTTAATGTAAAGTAAACAGTTTGTTAACACAGGTAAACTATTTGTTATGGCTGTTTGAAGTTTTACATTTTCTTTGAATTTCAAAAGCGATAGAAAAACATAAGAATAAATAACGAACATTGATGCTGTCACGAAAGCTCCGCCCCAACCAACCAAACTACTTATTAAATATTTTCTTCGGTGCCTATTGAAAACCTTAACAAAGTCTGAGTAAAATAAATGGGTTAAAACTAAAAACCATAAGTTCCTCGCTGCTGATGTGAACACGCCTAGAAAATCCACAGGATAACGAGACAATGCATTTATTACGACTGGAAGGAGGCCGAGATGTAATACGACAATATATATTGAATGGAGAAAGTTTACAAAAATTATGTTAAGAAACACAAAGTTCCTGTAATTACGATACTTACGTATGAACCACCATGACACCACTCCGTATATTAGCGTAGTTAATGTCAGCGCTATCATAATGTAGTCTGTAATTAATTCGACAGTGTGCCATAATTCTATAATATTAGAAATATCTAACATATTTTTTTTTAAATCGTCTTCTATATCACTTAGACTTTTGTTGTCATACATGATGAATATCACTTCACTTGCACAGTTTTGATTAGGTACCTAATGCACTTTTAGTAAAAATACTTCTTTATTTGTAAACAGCTTTCGATTGTCCGCTGAAGCACGCTGTCCGACGCAACATTAGCAAAAACAAATGTGTCCTTTTCCAAAACTTTTCTTTTCAACGTAATTTTTATGATTTGTGTTATCCGAGCCCTCCGTTATGTATCACTTGACTGATATCCTTACTTTCTCATAGTGGGTACTCATTCAGTTTTGTGCGGGATCACACGTCTCACGTAATAAGTATGTATTAGTAAAACACCTTCCAATACATAAAGAAATTGATGATAAACTATTATTATTGAATTTATTAGAACGGCCTTTCTTCTGGTGTCCCCTATAACCCGTAGGTAGGTCTCACTTATTTAGTCTACGCTTCTAAAGGGCGTGTTGCTTCCAAAACTGTCGATGGCAGAATATTTTCAACATCCAAGCGCTAGCAAATTAAAACTTCTAGATTATTATTTACTACACTGCAACTGTATTAAAAACTTGTTTATTCTGCGGTTTGCCTGTTAATTTTGTAAAGAATGGAATCACCGGTTTTTCCCTGAATACTGATAATGGTGACGTATGGACTACTCACACTTATTCACCTTATGCCCATAGAAAATAACGATTTTGTATGGCGTTGTTATGACGCGTTCGCATCCGTTCAGCTTTCCGCGTTTATTCAGCTTTCGCGGCAAACGAGTACAAAATCATGCATGTAGATAAAATTCAGCGCTGTTCTGCCACGTTCAGCGCTCTGTTTTGTTCAGCGCTGTACGCGGTTGATAGAAGCAGAAAGAACTGTATAAGTGTGACCAAAATCGTTCAGCGAAACGCGAATGGAGCTAAATAAGTGTGAGTAGTCCCTAAAATGGATAAATGTGTTATTTAGGTATTCCATGTTGTTTAATTAAATAACGAAGTAGGTATTGCGATTTGCGATAAATTTGAATATTCCGATCAATTTATTGTAACGAATGTTTATGTAACATGGGTCTGGACAACATTACTTTATTATTATTTTGGTGAGTAGGGAATATGTACCTTAAAAAAAAATTCCACTACATCAACAAAATACAGTCATATAAACCCAAGAAAAGTATTAAAAGTAAAATTCAACTACGGATTGTTGCTAAAAAAAGAAAACAACGGATTGCACTCCGGGAGTGCCGACAGAAGTCAAATCTTGAACATTAACTTTGTGCATTTTTGAATAAACACTTTTCATGAAGTATGTTTCGACTGCTTTTTTTTAACCATCAATATGGTAAAATTTCTTACCTCGCAATCTTTACGTAATGTCAAAGACTATTTATTTTGATATTTACTTTGTCAGTTGCTAGGCAACGGATCTTACGATCACGTCCTGACGCGAGTTTTAATATTTTTTACCCATTCCAAAAAAAGTGCACAACTCCGCTAAAGAACTTTTCACTTCAAAAACTGCTACAGTTCAAACGTATAAGCCATGATAATGACAACATTTATTAAGTATTTATGCGTTGTTTACATCTGTTTTTCAAATGATATAATTTTTTTTAAAGCCATTTCAAGCGAAAATCGCACTTAATTACTTACGTTAGTGAGATTTCAATTTTCAATTTTTATTCACATATTATTTACAAGCTTTATATTAGCTTGCTTCGCTCGTATGAGTTTCCGGATACTCCATTTTCATCCATTTTATAAAATTTCTTACCTCGCAATCTTTACGTAATGTCAAAGACTATTTATTTTGATATTTACTTTGTCGGTTGCTAGGCAACGGATCTTACGATCACGTCCTGACGCGAGTTTTAATATTTTTTACCCATTCCAAAAAAAGTGCACAACTCCGCTAAAGAACTTTTCACTTCAAAAACTGCTACAGTTCAAACGTATAAGCCATGTTAGTGACAACATTTATTATTTATGCGTTGTTTACATCTGTTTTTCAAATGATATAATTTTTTTTAAAGCCATTTCAAGCGGACATCTCACTTAATTACTTACGTTAGTGAGATTTCAATTTTCAATTTTTATTCACATATTATTTACAAGCTTTATATTAGCTTGCTTCGCTCGTATGAGTTTCCGGATACTCCATTTTCATCCATTTTATAAAATTTCTTACCTCGCAATCTTTACGTAATGTCAAAAACTATTTAATTTGATATTTACTTTGTCGGTTGCTAGGCAACAGATCTTACGATCACGTCCTGACGCGAGTTTTAATATTTTTTACCCATTCCAAAAAAAGTGCACAATGCCGCTAAAGAACTTTTCATTTCAAAAACTGCTACAGTTCAAACGTATAAGCCATGATAATGACAACATTTATTATTTATGCGTTGTTTACATCTGTTTTTCAAATGATATAATTTTTTTTAAAGCCATTTCAAGCGGAAATCGCACTTAATTACTTACGTTAGTGAGATTTCAATTTTCAATTTTTATTCACATATTATTTACAAGCTTTATATTAGCTTGCTTCACTCGTATGAGTTTCCGGATACTCCATTTTCATCCATTTTTCAAGCACTTTCTGGCACCCGATTGAGCTGACACTTGGCATACTTATAGGAATTCAGCAACTGAATAAGATAGCGTCGGTCGTTTAGTCAGAACTCGTTGGTTTTGTCTTGACAAGATGGTGTCCAGCTATTTTTTCTTTTTTATTCTAACTACGCAACACATTTTCGTAAAGATTCCGACTAATGTGTTTCATTTTCACAGTTCAACAATATTCATTGCGCTATTTACGTTGTTGAGCGAATTTTTTTTTTTTAACTTATGAAGCAATAGATTAGCAATCTGTTTTAAAACAATTCGAATTATGATTGATCGTGTATTAAGTACGTAATTAGGGTACAGGGTCTGATGATGCGAGTTAGGTATTAATGTTTGGGAGTGTAGGTATTGAAAGGGATTGAAATGGACTCCTCTTCTTGAATCAATGTTGATTTAATTGTTAGCATTTACAATACAATTATTTGAGACGCGTACCTACTTTTATGCGCGTGAGTCACTGCTATACATATGTATATCCGTCACTTGCGCGGCGCGCTGCTGTGTTCTTGACTTGACTTGACGGACTGTAGGCACATATTACCATATGGTGCACTCCATACAAAATGTTCAATACCTACTGCTATAATAGCCTACACCTTCAAGTCGCTAGACGCTGCGAACGAAAATGTACAGACGCCAGCACATCAACCTACTCCAATCTGTCAAATTTTCCCAATCAACATTTAACCTTATTCTTTAGCGATAAAGTTGAAAATCTATTAAATAAATTTCACAGATTGTAGTAACTTGATGTGCTGGCGTCTGTACCTAACCTTAAAAGTGTAAAGCGAGTTTTGCATTGTAGCTGCGCGTCGCCGCGTAGTTAGGTATTGTGAATTGCCAGGGCTGCCTCTTTGTATTGTATTTGTATTTGTTACACTTTATGAAATGCTTTTTAATGTTTTAGCATGTTTAATTGTTAAAAATACCTCTGAAATAAAGGTAATCATAAAATTCGTTCAGGTGTTTTATTTTTATATAATGTTTTTTT
The DNA here is from genome assembly GCA_948150665.1 of Conistra vaccinii. Taxonomy (NCBI): domain Eukaryota; kingdom Metazoa; phylum Arthropoda; class Insecta; order Lepidoptera; family Noctuidae; genus Conistra; species Conistra vaccinii. Next base: position 10,869,357 of record OX411327.1, on the reverse strand, counting down.
TTTTTCCCTTGTTGAAATTCACGATTGTTGAACTTCGTAGTGAATATTCGGAATCGAACAAAAAGTTTTAATATGTGTATTATCTGTGAATATGTACTCTTGCGGGAAAAACAGAACAACAAATGGTGTTGAGGGTTGGCATCGCCGGATCGACTCGCGAATTCCATCAAAACAAAGTATGTACCAGTTTATATGACTGCTAAAGAAAGAAGCCAAAATACAAAATATTAAATTAAAAATAATTGCTTTACATTGCACTGATATAAAAAGAAAGAGAAAAAGATGATAAAAAAATAAAAAAATTAGAAGTATAGTCAACGATTGTGTAAAAAACAATCTGCATTCTTTGAAACGGTTATGTGCAATTAGTCCATAACATAATAATTTGCTCCCAAAACGGTGAAGGAAAACATCGTGAGGAAACCGACATGTCCTAGAACCAAACATTCAAAGACATGTGACACCTACCAACCCGCACTGGGCCCGCGTGGTGGATTACGGTTCACTCCCTCTCACTGAGAGGAGGCCTGTGTCCCAGCAGTGGGAACATTATAGGCTGATTATGTTATGTTGCGGGAAATAAGGGCAAGGGGAGAAAATGTTATATTTTTAAAATTTCTAAAAAATTCACTGGGTTGGGCAAACAAGTAGGTACCACCTGGACGCAACGCGATTGTCAAATTCGATTTTAGTTGTGTCGAATTAATTTATAATTTAGAGATTATCTTTTGTAGAATAAAAACTCATAGCCAAGAGTAAGGAATTTTAGTGATAGTTTTTTAGTTTGTAAAGTTTGGTGCACAAGAGAATCGGCACCATTAACTTGTAGTTGTAGCGGTCTTCGGCAAATAATAAAAAATTTAGGGTACTTATGAAAGACCGAGGAATATTTGTATGTTAGGTAACTATTTAGTATGCTAGTGTGACCACACCGCAATACTGCAATTTTAAGACAAGTAAGACACACATCGTACGCAACGTGTAGTACCTAACTAACTATTTAATAATCAGTGACATTACCTACCACTCCGCATGGCCACGAATACGAATGAAATACGAAATGGAGGAAACTGAAAGCACGATTAATTGATATGTTCGTTCATTTACACAATTAACGTAATAGTTAACTACTATGCTTCTACACTATGAATAAACCTGCGCTCTTGTGACATACAAATAACGACACACGTCAGTGTAAACAGCCATATTGTGACGTTATAGGTACACGCTTTTCTAACACTTGCATGCTTTTAAATAAACAATAATCATATGAAAGTAACATTAACAAGATAATAATGATAATAAATATTATTGAAAATTAATCTGGACTAAGTAGGTAAATTTTTGCAAAACGTAATTTTTAAATGATAGTTGACAAATGGGTGTACGTTACCCCAGCAAGAAAGTGTCTCCTAGAGTTATATGAGTAGACCGTATAATTTGTGCCTTATTTGCTGTAAATGTGCCCCCACATAAAAAATGTGTGCCCCCTGTCGTTTTGGAAAAAAACGGAAAAAACGATTCTTGCTGGGGTAACGTTTTTCTAGCAGGAAAATTCTAAACGAATGATCGGAGAGAGAAAAATTATGCATGGCCATAGAGCTTATTTGTGTGCCAAAATGTGCCCCCAAAAATAAAATCTGTGCCCCTTCAGGTTTTCGAGATATTGCATTTCCTGCTGGAGTAACGTTTTGATGAATCGTATATCTCTAAAACCATTGCATGTGCCCCTGTAGAATAAACATACACGAGTAGCTCTTAATGTGTGCCCCTTAGTGCCCCAATTAGATTTAAGAAAATATTTATAGTTTTCAAGTTATCGCGGTTTTATGAAAACCCAAAAAAACATCGCAGCGCTTAAATGAGACAAGGTATAAGTTCGCTGAAAACTGTATTCGGTCCTTCTTGACGCTAATAATAACCATACAAAGTTTCAAAACTTCACATGCATGCGTTTTTGAATAATCTTGCTAAAAGTCAAAACGATGGTGTCATAACTTTGACGGCAAAATACAAGGAACCGGCTCAATCCCAGATGTGTAGGTGTAAACCAAAATCTTGTGCCTTTAGTCAAAAATATATGGTGAAAATATTCAGCTTGGAATGTTTCGCATTAAGTAAATATTAACAAAAAACCAAAATATGTAAGCAACGGCTGGCTATCCGACCAAATATGAATGACTACTAAAAAGCGACGGATTCATACATATCGATGACCTTCTTTATTGGACGTATTATACCTAAGCTGTTGTCCGTACAGTCGCGTTCAAAAGTTTTGGGGCTAATTAAAATATATATTAAATGCACCTTGTGACTATAATAAATGAAACAGCTTGTTGATGTGGAAATTATTACAATGGGAACTTGGGAAGTTTATGCAACTTGCCATTGCCAATAGGCAAAATGCCACCCCTCCCTGCTTGGTTTATATTATTTTTGTTATAGCTGCCATAGAACATTCTGGAAAAATCAAATCAAGTATTTAGCTATTTCGGCTAAAAAGATACAGCCCTGTGACTGTGACATGTTGAGTGTTGATGGATTGTGGTCGTCTTAGTTTTGGAGACATATGAATTTGTGTCTGTGTAACTAGAAGTTATTAAGGGAGTATATGTCATCAACCTAGCACAAGAAGAGAATTAAATACGTATTAAACAAAAAAGAAAACAAATTGCTGAATCGATTTTGATGAAATTTCTATTGGACCAATCGGAAAGTATGTATATCCTTTCAGATGAAAACAAAACAAACATGATTTAGACCATTTTTTGTTAAAATAAATAAAAAGGTAAAGTAATGAAAAAAATTCAAGTACCTACTTGATAAGTGTACAATTATTTTTAAATAAGTCAAAACAATGCCATTAAATACTTACCACTGCAGATCGTGCCATAAAATTCACCACCCCTACAACCACATAATTGTTATAAAATGCTCAAACAGTATCAGTGCAACTGCGCGACTCAACGTAACAGTGTCCTTGGCGTCATGACATAACTGCAACTGTTTCCCAATCGATCTTCCTAGCCTTTTTCCCAACTATCTTGGGGTCGGCTTCCAGTCTTACCGGTTGCAGCTGAATACCAGTATTTTACATGGAGCGACTGCCTATCTGACCTCCACAACCCAGTAACTGGGTAATACGATACCCCTTGGTAAGACTGGTGTCAGACTTTTGGGCTTCTGACGACTCGTAACGACTGTCAAAGATCCACAAATGACAGCCGGGACCAACGGCTTAACGTGCTTTCCGAGGCACGGAGGAGTCTCGGTATGTGAAGATGGTCACCCATCCACTGACCAACCCCGGCAAGCGTAGCTTAACCTGATGGATCGATCCGTGCGGCTTGTTATTACTTAGCCACGAGCTCCTCTGCAACTGTTTCCCAATACCAAGTAATAATCCAAACACACTTCCTAGTCAACAAACACTTCGTACCTCTTATTCATAATAGAGCGACGTTACACGTAACTGTCTCTGTCAAACTAACACCGTACGCGTGCTAGCTGTCTCACTTTCTCCAAGCTAGACAAAGCGACTCCTTGCGACACCACGTCAGAATTATTTTTTGTTTTTGTTCCTACGCCTTTATGAACTTGGACGATTGTATTGGTGATTTTGATGATTATAATTCTGTAACTACTTACGTCTTACAGCTGCGACTTACTGTTAATTTATCTAACCTACGGCTTTTCAATAAATATATATATATATATAAAGACAAATACGGGCTTTTTATTTATATACAAAAAAGAGCTACCTATTTTTAGTAGTTTTATTTTCATCATTTTCACATTCATCACACATTTCATGAACTATATTTTTTTTTTAAACATCGGGACCTATCAAATTTTTGGTCAAAGACCTGGCAAATGGCAAATATCTGGATGTATTTCTTTCGTTCATAAATAAATTACTGGATGTATTTTAATGAAATCTAGAATGGAGAAGATAGCTTACCTTGGAATATAGCACTTAGGCTACTATTTATAATGTACCTAATCATGTGTAAGGTCATAGAAACAGCTAATAGGATATAATCCAATAACAACTTTATTTTATTACTTATTACTTTTCTACTTCATTGTACTCAGGCACAACACGTGTGAACCGGTTAGTGAGTAAAGTAAAGAAGGTCATCGATATGTATGAATCCGTCGCTTTTTAGTAGTCATTCATATTTGGTCGGATAGCCAGCCGTTGCTTACATATTTTGGTTTTTTGTTAATATTTACTTAATGCGAAACATTCCAAGCTGAATATTTTCACCATATATTTTTGACTAAAGGCACAAGATTTTGGTTTACACCTACACATCTGGGATTGAGCCGGTTCCTTGTATTTTGCCGTCAAAGTTATGACACCATCGTTTTGACTTTTAGCAAGATTATTCAAAAACGCATGCATGTGAAGTTTTGAAACTTTGTATGGTTATTATTAGCGTCAAGAAGGACCGAATACAGTTTTCAGCGAACTTATACCTTGTCTCATTTAAGCGCTGCGATGTTTTTTTGGGTTTTCATAAAACCGCGATAACTTGAAAACTATAAATATTTTCTTAAATCTAATTGGGGCACTAAGGGGCACACATTAAGAGCTACTCGTGTATGTTTATTCTACAGGGGCACATGCAATGGTTTTAGAGATATACGATTCATCAAAACGTTACTCCAGCAGGAAATGCAATATCTCGAAAACCTGAAGGGGCACAGATTTTATTTTTGGGGGCACATTTTGGCACACAAATAAGCTCTATGGCCATGCGTAATTTTTCTCTCTCCGATCATTCGTTTAGAATTTTCCTGCTAGAAAAACGTTACCCCAGCAAGAATCGTTTTTTCCGTTTTTTTCCAAAACGACAGGGGGCACACATTTTTTATGTGGGGGCACATTTACAGCAAATAAGGCACAAATTATACGGTCTACTCATATAACTCTAGGAGACACTTTCTTGCTGGGGTAACGTACACGACAAATGGAGGTCATTGACCTTTCTATTCTTATCTCAGACGCATAGTAGAAGCACAGATTACGTGGTAAAAGTAATTAAGTACGTAGATACCTACGAATAAAAAATAAAAAAAAACACGAAACATGCAACTTTAAATAATTTGCCTATTTAAAAAACGATAATAAAACAAATTAATCTAAAAAAAATAAGTTATTATCTCTTCTTTTGCTGGATCTACATCCATCAACTGCACATAATACAGCAGAACGAGCCATATCTTAACAATTTGAAACTACGAGTAAGTACTTACTACGTCAGTCGACCGACATAATTATATGCGTACGTACGCGCCTCGCGGCTGTCGGCAACCCACTGAGAAATGGGTCGCGAGGGACCCGGCGCGGAGGAGTCGCGGTATGTAAACATGGTCATCCATCCACGGACCAACCCCGGCAAGCGTAGCTTAACCGGCCCGTGCGGCTGTTATTACCTAGCCACAAGCTCCTCATTAAAAGAGAAAAGTGTGATGAATTATGGGAAAAAGCAAGTTGAGATTTTTTTATCAGATCTGCAGCCCAACTTTGTAAGTACCTACCTACTTATGAATATGAAGACCGTGTCTCATATTTTATGAGAAGCTGGTGAGTAAAATTGAATAAATACCAGATGCAGGTAGTTAGTATATTTTGATAAGTTACTTCTAAGTTTTTGTATCTGTGATAAAGTACCTAAGCACCCTATGTTGTGCTTAAGTATAATATTTAAGATGCATTCGATTTATGGAAATACAAATAATTATAAGCCAATACTGTGTCTCATTCTTTAATAATAACAATACCATTCAATAAATTGTTACAAAGTGCCAACTTTGAGTTTCGGCAGTCCTTAAAAAAATCTTATTTTAACGTACTGGTGACAATAAAATAAATTAAGTATAACATTACAACAAATTATAATAAAAATAAAATGTACAAACGATAGCCACTATTAAATACTGGCTGTAAAGAGATATTTTAATTATAAAAACTAAAAAATTATCTATATTTTTAACATATTTAATATTTTCTTTTAATAAAATATTGAGCTTTTCACAGATGCTTAGAACACTGTTTTTATTAATTGCATTAACTTAAACAGAAACAGGTGTACCCACCTATGTACAGACGCCTACATTAATCGACTACCAACCCTACAACAATTCATATAACTTAGGGCCTGTGTCACCACCTACAATTAAGTTCCTACTAACTTACTTGGCAGATAATTTCATACAAATTCTATTCCATTTTTTAATTTATTCAATAACTAGTGAATATTCGGACATCGTGAAATAGGCCCTTAGAAAAATGGGTTAATTGCCAATTAAAGCAAGCGTCAGTACCTACATACACCGTGATTTTCAGTGGCTATGAAACCTTTCAAGTTTCTTTATCTAACTCGGTGAGCCGTTAAAAATCTCAAAAGTTGTAGAACAAAACATTTATAATCTACGGTCTCCCTTGAAAGTTTTTCTAACCAACTAAAAACACGGTGAAAACGAATTCGTAAACGAACCGAACGTACCTAACGTACGGCTTAAAAACTACGAGTACCCGGTTTCCCCCTTTTTGCGTTTCATTAGCACCATTTTATCAGCTACTTTCTATTTTTACATAACACATAATCAATTAAAAAATATTTAATAACCCACAACCTTTAAACCCTGACTGTTGGTAACAAACAATCTGACCCGGCGAGCAAATATAGCCTTCAATATGGGACACCATCCCAAGGAAGCAGTGCCTCGAAAATGTTTGAGGCGTATGATACTCCCATATCCCAAAACTAAGTTGGGTTCGGCTTTCAGTGTTACTAAATGTGGTTACCGAGCAATATTAACAAAAACTTGATAATGTGAACTCAAATTAAAATAAATACGGTAAGTACCTACATTTTTTTCGCATTCTTATAATACTTTTGTTTTGTTCTATGTATGGTGTTGTATTTGCTTAGGTGTTACTTGGTGAGAGTGTAAACTGTTTGTTATTCTGCACCATAGATCTGTTACTTTGAGGGGAACGAATTTGACGGTTGTGCGTGGTAAAAACAAAATCAAAAGTTGGTGTTTGAGCCTATGGGAACCTATCTACCTTAAGCATAGCAATGGCGATAGTCCGCTAAAAATAAACAATATCTAATCCTTTTGTCGTTCAAAACGCTCTACCATGCATATAAAATATTTTTTTACTCCCAGAGTCAGCATCATTATGCCTCACGATTGTTTGTTCCCAACTAACGTCAAATGCCACAACCATAATATTCGTGCTCTTGTAATTCGACGGAGAGGATTTATTTATTTCCTCTTTTCTTTATTTATATCCTCTCTGGAGCACTGTATACTGTCAGGTACTAGGAAGCTAAACATTGCTGCCTGACTCTTCGTCTATAACGGAAAATACAGCTAAAACAATATATTAACTTACGAATAAAATATTCATACACTGTACATTGTATAACAAATAAATAATTATTATTTTAATTTAACTATTCTATTCTTGCATTGCACGTCCGGCCTCTCTATTTGACAAATTATTCTATTTCCTTAAAATAAATAAAATCGATGCTTGTAAGAGGTACTTTTATTATTTAGATTAGATACTAAGTATTTTTATTGCATTTTCTATCGTGTCATACACGTTTTAAATACAAAACTTAATACGTATTGTTTCTATGAAAGTATAAACATTGGTTTAGATAACACAACAAGAAAATTTACAAGAGAAAACTATTATTAAAAAATCTTCTTAAAGGTAATAAATAAATCCATGATTAATCCTGTAATTTATCGAATTAAAACTAACCCCATTTCACTTATTGCACATTATATTGCACACTGTTCATTTTCTACCTAAGTATAATTTATTGCACCACAACTAAAATTAATAGGAATGCGTTAACAGTCATCGGAATGTTTAAACTTTCCGTTAACGTCACTAAAACTTTTACTACTAAAACTCAAATCGTCCTCCACTTCAGTTTGCATTTTCCGAAAACTATCGAAATAAACGGAATGTGTCTCAATACTTTCGGCACCAGACTCACTCCGAGCTTCGTTTTCAGTATCGTCACTTTCACTACAACTCACTATTTTGGCAATCACTAATTTTCGTGGCACTTGTCTAGAAGACGTAGAGTCACTGCTCAAATAGCCTGAGTCTTGTATATTGAAACCTTTCTTTCTTCGGAACCGTGCTTTAGAATGTCCATCTATCTTTGGTCCTTTAACGAAAGTATTAGTGTTTATATTACCACCTCTGCCTGACCGTTTTCTCATCAAATTCCTGCTCAAGTCGCCCGCTTTTCTGACTGTACCACTCACGGACTCCATGTTTTCATATTCCGAGGACTGTGATTGGACAGAAGCTCTCATTGGACTGCAGGAAGGTCCATAGTGTGATTCAGGAGTTATAGAACTATCGTGCGTGGAGTCAATAGTCATATTCTTCATAAATACCCTCGGACTGAGGCTTCTGCCAGTCACGTTTTTTGGATGAATTTCATTGATTGGATCCGTCTCAACTTTCCTGGGTGGAAAAATTGGTTGCTCATATATAGGGTCATCGTCCGCAGGCGGCAAAGGAGGTAATACGTCAGGACGTGCTAGATTTTTCAGTTGTTTAATAGTAGGAGGCGTACTTTGCCGTTGTCTTTTAGAATGCCTTAACTCTAACGTCAGTATTCGACCTTCTTCTGTCGTCCACTCTTCGACTTCTTGCCAAGTATCGTCAGTGGTGTCTTCGAGACTTTTTGAACCGCTATAAATACCTGTAGACAACTTTGCACGCTCATAACCGTTTTTGCGCTGTTCATATTCATGCCTGAGACTGTTAAATTTTGTCGCATATTCCACTTTGTCACTCGTTTTCTGGAAAGTACCACTACTTCTGAGTTGTATACGTTGTTGGCTAGATGGACTATCTTCTTTGTCTATATTTTTTATTAGATCTTTTCTACTGAACTGTGTATCGTTAGCTTCCTTATGTTTTGGATGCTTTCTGTCTAAAGTGTCTGGTTCAAAACCATCAGACTCATGTATTTTAATATAATTCTCAGGGGAATCTTTCACTTCTATAGTTAAGCAACCGGGCTTTAATTCGGTTTCATTAATAGTCGTCACTAATTTTCGACTTCCCATAGAACACTCTGAGCCACTAGGCGATGTTGGGGCACTCCCGAAGTTGTAGGTATTATTCACATAAACTTCACTGACTAAACTAGCTTTTGGTGTTTCAAACGGAGGAGGCTGGTTTTTTTCTATTGTTTCGTAATGATTTTGATCTATGCAAACTTCTCGATGTGGTGACGGAGTGTTGCTGTTACTGCTCGAATGAATTTTATATACAGCATTTCTCATTGTAAGTTCTTCTTCTAACGGTAATGCGCTACTCAAGCTTGGGCTGGCCTGCGATGAAGGCACATCAGGATAGTCAGTCGTCGGTGTAGATAAGCCCTTCTTGTTGGTACTTCTTTCTAAACTGTCTGTTTCGTAATCAATTCCTGAAGGGCTCTCAGAAGTGTGTCTTGTATATGGGCTTGGAATGGGAATGGTAGAGTTCTTATTACTGATTCTTTCATCATCGGAACTACTCTGGTTGTAAGATTTTGTACAGTGATCGAGAGCTATGGCTTCGTTGACCATATCGGGTAAAGCATTTTTATTAGTGAAAGGTATTCTAGGATTATGTACGGCATTCCGAAGACTAACAGATCGATAATCATTCAGGCTAATAGGGCTTATATCATCTACTCGTGCCACAGTTTGACAATACATATTAAAATCAATGCGTTGGCAATCTGGGTTTTGAAATTCAGGCAATGGTATATTGTAGTTTCTCATCATAGGTTCCGATCTAACAGATAAAGTTGAAGATTTTTTGGGAACCGAAAAATTGTCTGTCAAATACATCGAGTTGGAGCTTGAAAAACTGTTTTGCTTTCGTACTTTGCGCCGACTTTCACTGAGTGGAAGCGATAATAGTGATTCTGCCAAACCGTTTTGATTTGTGGGCAAAAAGTCATTGTACAAAGAGTGTTGTTTTGCCGTGGGAATATTTTCTAACCACTTTCGGATACTATTTTGCTTATCTCCTTTGTTGCTAAGACAGTTAACACAGGCTGGGATATTGTACTTCGCAATTTGTTGGATATCATTGTCACCATCTATCTTACAACCAGGGCAGCCAATGCAATTCTTCTTTCTACTATTTTCTCTTTTTAAACTTACTAGACTACCACTTCTTTGGCTCCCCATTCCTTGATAGATGTCTATACTATTTCCGTTAGATTGGAACGTTTCTTCTTCGGGGATTTGGTTCAGAATCGGTTGAAACCGTTTGGCTGCCATTTTATGCTTTGCGATTGCAATTACTTCTCTAATTTTGACCAAAAATTCTAGCGCGGCAGCTGGAGGTTCCTGCAATAAATAATATGAAAGTTAAATTAGGTTTTGATCAAATGATTTACAAATAAGGTTAAATTTTTTACTTACCGCCATTAGCTGTGGTTCAAAATAAGCCGGATTAAAGTACAATTTCCTGCGTGTTGTGCCGACTGGTCGCGCTATTTCTCTATCATCTTGTGTTTCTACAATTGACACATGTTCATCTGGCAGCCTTTCAATGCCTGACTCATCTCGATGACATACTTCTGAATTGTCATTTATATTCACTTTGAAATCACCACAATGCTGATGGATCACTGCCGAAGTTGTTTGATTCTGAAAACATATTTTCACATATCTAAATAATATTTCCTATCTTTCAGACCTTAAAATATGAATTATTTAATAGTTTCTACTCACAGTGTATAAATTATCGTCACTTCGTACACTATCACCAAAATCATCAGAATCTGATATATTGCTGCCTGAGTCGCTGGGAAAGTTTTTAGTTTCGTGTAATTGACGACTGATATTTAACAATGGATTCTTCTTAATAACTCCATCATCTTGACCCATCGCATTAGGCAGAGTTTGTATTCGTTCGTTGTTTACTCTAACGATATCTCGTTCAGTAATCACAGACCCATCTTTTTTTTTGAGTCCCTTTGGTCTTCTGTTGCCGTCTTCATCAGACATTGCCTTTCGACGTTTCCGAATGTGTAGGAATAGGAAAACAGATGCAACGTAGATGAGACCGAGAAGTAGAGAGCTGATGCCGATAGCCACGTACTCGGATACTGTGAGACCTGAAGTGCTGGCCGACCCTGATGTTTGCGCATTTGGTGCGAACTGTACTTCTGTTATATCTAAAAACAAGACATAATAATTAATAACGATTTAAAAGTTATAGTGCCAAATAGAAGCTTTAGTTATAATACATACTAGAATACGGTTTCGGTGGAGTTCCTTGCACCCTGAAGGCGACACATGGTGTGAACACTCCTCGCAAATCAAGTGGCGACGTGGGAGTGGCGGCGACATCGCGACACAGCAATCGAACCACCATTACTCGTCCAGTCATTCTTGCACGCACATCGTTCTCCCCGCTCCACTGCAAATATCACATGATTAGTATTGGAAAATTGAAAATCAAACGCTTAATAGACAGAAACTAGTATGTGAGAAAATTGATTACCTGCAGAAATGTTCTGCCTTCGTCACGGAATAGATTGAAAGGGACATCAGCATCCAAAGTGTTCCGAAGATCGAGGAAGCCTTTCCTTGTAAGAAATTGAGCGCCTGATACCGCACATATTGGTGTTTTGACATCTGGAGAATAAAAGATTGTTAATTTACAAAAAGTTCAAAATAGATTCGAACGTGAAACTGTTTTAAAAACATTTTCGAGAAATCGAGAGTAAAAGTGACTATAGGTACAAACACTCACTTTGGAAAGTAATCTCCCTGGATGGGTGTATAATCTGGCCTTTCAGCGGCAAATAAACGAACGGTATTCGTTGCACAGCACTGCCGGTCCCAAACGTCGCCAACGAACATTCTGAAAAACAAAATATTTGCGTACTTGAAACAAATTGTGAAGATCAACACCTGGCTGTAAAGAACGTATAAAAAACAGTGATATTGCCAAAAGTTCTCAATACAAATATTTGTCAAATTCGTTATAGGACTAACGTGACCCCGGCTACCATTCGTAACACTTTATTAGACGTCTCATTTGTAAAGGAATTAAGACTAATAAAGAAAAATTAAGAAAAATGCTTATTTTCTCGAATGCCAATAGCCATTCGATAAAATAAGCTTTCGAAAATCCGGTGTGTTATTAACAGTGTATTTAGGAATCCCTCGCATTTACACCGTAAATGTCGCTAAATGCGGTAGTTATCACGCGACTGCTCCTAAGTTATTTAGTCTTCGAACCCAAAGTGTAATTACTCCCATCAATATGTTTCAAAAGTGAAATTATGCCGGGAATAGCTATAATTTCGAAGAAACTGGGATGTTTATAAGTGAAATACTTTCAATTATATCCGTATTTTGCAATAACATTCGCTAAGGATACGAAAATATTGTATCAAATCGAAACCACGATGCTGGGAGTTAATACAAATGTATTAGGTAGCAATGTTACGCCATGATAACGAATTAAACAATAATCAAACGAAAGCAACTCTGAATGTAACATTGAAAGATAACATCGGCAAATTGAGATTGCCATTCAAATGCGAGATTGCTATTTATCTAATTAAAAGCAAGGAAAATGGAAAGCTATTCGATTGTTTTTATGGAGTCATTTCCCACAGGAGTACCAATGTACCTGACATTGCAATTGAAAAGCACGCCACTTTGTTGCCGATCTCCCACGGGCTTTTATGATTTTTCTCTTTATTATGCTGGTACCTACTATTGGCCTATTATATCGATTGCAAAAAAGTAAAAACAGTGATATCTTCCGCATTTAAAGTTTTATTCCGAGTAACAAATACTTTTTACACGACTGCCCAAAAAGGAGCGTAATGTTTTTATTGGCAAAACATCCAAAGTAAATTCATGATTATTAATTATTTTGTAAGATGCCAATTAATAAACGAGGTTCTTCAGTGAGTCAGATATGACATAAAAACGGCTTCCAAAAAAATCTCTTAAATAAGCGATTGAATTAAAATGCATTTAAATCAATTCGATATATATTAGTTATTAAGTTTTACAAGGTAAACGTGGTGATAAACGAGGAATGTGCATCTAATACATATTTATGAACTAATTCGTTGTGCGATCCAATATTGCTAATTGCAAAAGCGAAAACCTCCTGAATCATCGTTAAGAAAGCGATGTGCGAGATTTCGAACATGTAACATTGAACGGTAGAGATACGTTTTCTGTAGTGATCTAGCAGAATAAAATCCACGTTCGACAACTAAGCACTTTCGCAAATAATCTTTTGCAAAGAAAAGGCATTGAATGCTTTAACATTATACAGTAACAATAACAATCCGCTTTATGCGACCCCGTTAGGCGCGGTTTCGGTATTACGCGAATTTTTAATTTCGCGCTAAAATGCTTCGCTTTACGCGGATGCATTGATTAGTTCATTATCAGACAGTGATATTAATCGCATTATAAGTTTTTGGCAAGCTATACCTACAAAACAGTGTTGTTTGTTACGAAAGACTTTTGCAAGAACGCAAACATAATGCTATTCAAAAAACATTAGATAACTATTTCTCATGTAAGTAGGTACGTAATTCTAAGGATAAAATAATAAAAAAAAATCTTTAATAATTAATGGGCTGATTCGGTTTAATTTTTGAAATAAAAGTAGGTAGTTTTATTTATTTGGCTTGATATTTCATCATAGGTGGGTAAATACCCCATTATATGCGAATTTCGCTCCCTCGGGGTAGGTATTACTGTAGAATAATTAATAGGTATTTACGGTAAGTTTTTTTCCCTTCATTCATTTAGGTAATGGTCTCTTTAATAGCGTTCGGCTCTTTCAATGAAAAGGTGTATTGAAAGAGCCGATGTTCATTTATTTAAACGATTTTTTCAGCTTTCTTGTTTTAGTTTCCATTTTATTATTAATTGTTTATTATAACTATTAAACTGACTATTGTAAAAAAATATTTTCGTTTATGAATAATTAGCAATAAAAACTGGCTCTTTCGTACACACTCTCCCCCATAGGCCATAATTGCTTTGACACATAATAAACAATCAAGTTTTATCCAAAAGTGATTAGTAACGGAAATTGATTCGTTGCATGATTTGCCGTCCTTCGCGTGATGTATCAAAATCAATGCTTTCTATAACCAATGGCCCTTAAACCACTTATTAAATGAAACTTTCGAAGTGTTGGTCAAAGATCTTTTCTACCTACTACTTAAATACTTAGTTAACCGTACTGCATGACGGTACACTGCATGGAATCTGATTCTACAACTGTTTCTGGGTACCTAATGCATATTTTTCCGCCATCAATTTTACTCGTAGCTCGCACTTAGCTCTGAGATAAATGTCACGTAGGTGTTAGACAGATTTTTCTAAAACTAGGTAAGTCTAAAAGGAAGCGTTCGTTGAAACTGTTCAACCGCAAAAAATAGGTAAGAAGGTTCATTCGTAATTATGGCGATGGAAAAGCTTACTGGCTTTCTAATAATTTTCAGGGTTCGAATTCAGAAAATAAGTAGTAGACAATATGGTATTGCTTTCAAGACTATGCGGCTAGATAAGCCTTGAGCCCTTTATAACATTACCTACTTGGGTTGGGAGTGCGTCACGATTCCCGAACATTCAGTTTTCCCGAATGATTGTCTGACCGACGAACTTTTGGCCTAAAGAACGTTCGCCCGAATGATCGTTAAACCGATGAACGTTTGATCGAAAAATAGGCTCGCTGTAGGTACATGAGCGCTCGGAACTTTTTGGGATAAAATTGTCGAGATGTTTTTGGGTTTGATGTTTCTTGTCTTAACTTTGATTATTTCCTTGTAATTTTCTTATTAGTTATAAAAACATACAGGAACGAACCTTCTTCATTCGATTTCGTACTATGGTATGAGGTCGTAATTACCTGGCAGATCATCGACGCACAGCTCTCGGTCCTCTCTAAAGAGCGGTGCACGCTGCGGGCACGCGCACGCGCACTCGCCGTTCGACTCCGGTGCGCGCGCGCCTGCTCCGTGCTCCGCGCATTTTGCCGCGCTGCACTCATCTCCTGGAAATATGAATAAATGTATGTTTTATGGAATCAGTAGAAAGAAAAAAAGTATAAAAGACAAGTTCTGCTCCAACAATACGTTAATAGCAGATTAAAAAATAAATACGAACTTCATAAAAAATCTGTTCTTTTCAAATATTTGCATCTGCCATTAGGTATGTCACTAGCCAGCTAAGTGGCGTAAAAGGGTATCACTTTTGCGATGACTGATGTTAATAGATCTATACGTATGAAAAAAGAAGACAAACTGCGCTGACCCCAGATAGATTCTGATAAGAGAGAGATAAGTGCAGGAGAATGATGATGAACATCACCTGTATGCTACATGACCGGTGGTCAAGTGACGGCTGCGGTACTTGCCAGAACACATTTTTTGAAATGTAATTAAGTATGGTCTTTACTTTTACTATCCACAGCACTCGGCAGTTGATGATAAAATAATAATAGTCCTCCAGACCGAATTTTGGCTATGGCGACCAATTTCAAAGGAGACCAGCATTCGGCGCGGGAGATATCATAGTGCTCAAGTGTGTGCGCAGACAGGTGCACTCTCTCTTCTCTGACTCTCATAGGCCAAGGGGACGGCAATCCGACACGACCGGAGAGAGATCGGTCGCAGGACCAACGGCTTAACGTGCTTTCCGAGGCCCGGCGGTATCACACCGCCAACTTAAAAATTCCGGGCTGTTACTAAGAACTTTCTAATGGAAAAACCCAATAACACTTTGCCCAGCAGATTGTAGTTGATGATAAAGAGCTGATAAAGTTTACATAACTAGACATATTGGCATTTGGCAACTAAGTCTTATATTTACGAGGCAATAGCTAATAGTTCTCGTAAAACCGTGTATTAAGGCCACTGTAATAGAATCGTATTTAATTTTATAGCGAGGAAAAGACCGTCTTACTAGAAGCCAACATAATTTTAAAGTTCAACGGCTGCTTGGATAATCAATCAATAAGTAAACGACCCTAAAAGTTGTCGGCGATTTTGCAACTGCATCAATGCTGCATCGCGTTTTGGGCATCTCGTTCGGTCGCTTGGTATAACTGCACGTTTTAATCGATCGCTTTTTGTCCAAATATCCTCTGACGGGTCGGTCTGTCGATGGATGACATATCGAGAGTCCTCCATGCCTCGGAAAGCACTTTTATCCTTTGTAGATCTTTGACAGTGGTTACAGGTAGTCAGACCAAAAGTCTGACAACAAGTCTAGCTAAGCGGTATCGTACTAGTCACTTGGGTTCTGGAGATCAGATAGGCAGTCGCTCCATGTAAAATATTAGTATTCAGCTGCATCTGTTTAGACTGGAAGCTGACCCCAACATCGTTGGGCTATGGAAGGCAACGTGGCAACACCACGTTCTGCTACTGACCGGTAATGGTGAAGATGTCTCCAGTGTCCCGCCGCGCCAGTTCCCCAAGGCGCGCGCCGGCCGCAGCCGTGACCAGCAGCAGCAGCAGCGTGGCGGCCATGCTAGCCCCCGCCGCCGCCATCCGCGCACCCTCCCGCCACCCGCATCGCTAGCACCACCTGGTGGAGGTAACAATGAATTGTTATGGAGAATAACATGTGGTGGAGGACTCTGTAACATTGATTTATAAGGGTGCGATGCAGAGACAAAAGTAAGCGTAAACTTACGCTTCCATCCGTGCTTCCATCAGACAAAAGCAGTGAATTTTGTCGTGATCTTAAGGCGAATCCGCAGTTGCAGCCCGCAAAATTCAAATTTTCTTAAGTTTTTTGCAATTTGCAGGTCAGTGTCGGATTGTATCTAGATCAAAATATGATTCGCGGCTATATCAGATATGTGTTATAATCATTGGAATAATTAATAACATCAGATTTGTTCCAAACCTTCAGCTGTCATTAACGAGACAATAGAATTTTAATTAATATGCCCACCTGATGTCCACTGTAACGGTCAAGCAAATAAGAACTTTTCCACAAGAAAGTTCTTATGGAGCAAATTGCAAAAAAACGTAAGAAAATTTGAATTTCGTGGGCTGCAACAGATCGAAAGTACCTAAGTTTACGCCACAGATAATTGAATACCAGCGTATTTACGCTAAGTTTGGTCTCTGTATTTTCCCTAAGAGACCACCGCTAGCACCACCTGGCGAAGGAAACAATAACTTTGAGATATAATAATAAGCCCTACGTTTCCGTGGTGTTGTAAAACTTAAAAGGAAATTAATAGTTTTTTGTTTCGCTTGTTGGCTTCTTTGAACGAACGTCATTTTTGGTAGTTATAGCTGTAATAAACTTATATTATTTATGACTATCTTTACCTACGTCAAGCCGCATTACCTGTTTCGTAGATCTTATAGACGTTTTCGTCAAAATGTTCTTGGATCCTTGGTTAAAGTTTTGTTAAAGTTTGATCGGGCAAACGAATTGTTTTCGAACATAGGAACCGGGATCGTAGTGATAGCGAAACTAATCTATGATTGTTCCATTCAGTGTTACAAAACAAAGCGTAACATGACATACGAATGAAAGCAATTTAGTGAAAATAGTGGATCGAAACGAGATGAAATACTTATAACAAGAGGGGTGAAAGCTAACGCATTGGTGCAAAAATTCAAGTGCATTGTTCAATGTTCAATCTCAGTTCACATGATTTCCTCGACGGTGTAGGTTGGTTTATGATAGCGAGTTTTTTGGAGACCTCAAGCGTTTCTTGGAATTATGTAAAAGAAATTGGCTTTAGGTACTTACCCACTTAAAAGGATAAGAAGTCTAGTAGGAGAGTAAGTGCCCCGACGATAGTTCAGGGGAAATCACTCTGGTCAAATAACCATCCGATTGATGATTCCTAAACCATGTCGCAACCCGGTCAATTAACTGTGAATCTCACAAATATTGGATGAAGACGTCATTTTATAGCTGTGTTACCAAGTCTCCAGTTTACCTACGTGTGTAAAATTTCTCTGTTTTGTCACTATACAACTGTAGCAATCCATAAAAACTCGATGCTGTTCATATTTGCTTTATTTTTCATCCGCGCGTGCGTCGTCAATACTGTTGACTCTTCGTAATTCCGTGTTTCCGCGCGACCAGTTATTGGTAGGTGTTTGCCTAACTGTCGAACAAAATCGCACTTAAAACTCAAAAAACGGTATTAAAATTATTATTGAAGTGACAATGTTAGGTTCTAATGACAGTGACAAACTCGCTCAGCGGTGGGCCCGTACATAGAGACACCCACTTTGTCGATTTAAGCTGGTTTCCGACTTAGCAGTCAATCATTTCTCAGAATATCAGTTCGTAACATATTAACATTGAAGGTTGAGATATGGGCACTCATATGTCCGTTAGACAGATGTCGATTTATTGTTGTTATCCATCCCTGCGCGCTAATAGGTTTCCTTAATCGCTGCAAACCTTGCCGTGTGCTAGTTTTAGATACCTAATTATTTTTGTGAGATAGGTTGTCTGTGTTGTATTTGTAACGAAGATTAGTAAACTTGTGCTTGCACACATAGTAATATTAACAAACTTTAAGTGATTGTAGGTATTATGTTTTTTATGGCTAGGTACCTTACCTAGGTTTCTATCTAATTATGGCTTTGTAGCTTGTCTTTAAAGAAGTCTTTTAGAAAGATGCTATCATTTCTTGCTCCTTCTAGTTTTGAAAATGTTATTAGTATATTATAGAATACCACTATACCATATATGACTCGCCTAGGGGCCTATTCCGGTTAGGTCTACCGAACAGTAAAAAGACTACCAAAGTAAAATAACCTATAAACATTCAATTGCAAAGAACGTTTAACTTCAGCTCAGTAAATAGTCTATTGTATTAGAGGTTAGATATTTGGCTTAAACCAAAATGCTGCGGGTTTCATTTATATTTTACTGTCTGCCATCGTTTTAGTAAAGAAGTGGGTGGCACTTTGTGGCGAAAGATGAATACCTAGTATGAGGGCAAATACTTCGCTTGACTACAATGGACTCGTGTGGAGGCAAGGAATCAATAACGAGGAAACTGTTCTTATACTCGTAATACTCGTAATAGAAAACCATTGTTTTTGATTGCGTCTATGTTGACGTAGATATCCTTTTGCTTCCAATGTTAAAATTGCTGTTAAATTCCTATAAAATATTTAAGTTCCAACAAGGTTAGTAACTTCTGAACTTTATGTAAGTAGGCTATAATAATAATATGTACAAGTAGCTAAGATTTGAGTAAAATAGTTTATGGTTAATTTCAAAAGTTCTCTGACGCAGACGTCCGGTAAAAAACAATATCGGGCAGTCTTTGGGGACTGCCGATAGAAGTGAAAGAAACTTTTTGATTCTCACGTTGATGTCTTTCGTTCGATACATATAGCCTTCGGTGACGATGACGCGAGTTCCTTGTTTTTGTTCACCCAAAAAGTGATCAACGGGCCTAAAGATATTTTCACTTTAAAAATCCAAATAAGTTAGGTATATATCTAGTTATGTATCTAAGAGATATTCTCATTATCTAGTTATGGTTTTCATCTGGACAGAGGTACCATTGCTTGATGCATCTAATGCTAGACTAATACACGAATAGAACCTCACTTTTGAGTAAATACAGCATCAATAATTATAAACAGACGACTCACGACTGACTTATCATCACTGTAGCTAATCTTACCAGCCGACTGCCACTTAATATTCCTGATTATTGCTTGTACGTAGATTTATTGATGTGCAAGTAGATATGATTGCTGTAATGTGGCCAATCTGGCCACTGATTGATAATGTCGTGCATGAGATTATCATCAACATCTGACATTTGAAAGAACGTGTAGATGCATCGTAGTGCTGATCAAGTGTGCTCGGATGATTGGTGTTTTAAGCTTGCGCTTGCAACTAATAAGTGGTACACAATATATTTATTTTTAAGAAAATAAGTAATTTGACTTGCTTGAGCTTGACTTGAAATAATGAATGAAAATAAAAATTGTTGACAATCTATGTAACTACATAGATTGTCAACAATTTTTATTTTCATTCATTATTTCCAAGCCTGCCTGAATACAAAGCTAAATTTGGTGTTTTGTCTGAATACTGCATGATTCCCTGGGGCCATATTTCCAACAGTAAAGGTCTTAAAAGTAAGGTAAGGTAAAAGTACGCACTGGCGAAGATTACCGCTCCCGAGATGTAAAATGAACTTAAATTATCTTAGAGACCTTTACAAAGTAACATTACGAGCAGCCACGCCTCCGGAAGTCGGCCAGTGCAGACCTATGCAGATGCATCTATTGATTTCGTATGCACAGATAACGATTGATATGCAGCCATTACCCAGACTGCCTCATGTTTGTCTAAATACACACATGGAAACTAACATACACATTATAGCTCTAATTATATTGGTCAACATACCAAGTAACTGCAAAGGAATTTACGTCTACAGCTATTGTGATAAGGGTGCCAGTAAATGCAGTAGGAATTTGGTCGTGTGTGCCATGTGGAGGTACCAGGATCGCAAAAATTGCAGAGGTTCGTTCAAAGCCTTAGGCGCCGGGGACTGACGCCGGTCGAACTGGTTAATTGCCAGACATTATTTACTCCTAGTAGCAGCTCAGTACTCATGAAGATTGATTACTGGGTTAAAATACTTCTAATTCATAAGCAGTCCTTTTACCTCGAAGGGACGTTTAGAAACTACATATTAAGGCTAATTTTACAAAGTTGGATGGTATTTGAGCTTCCTGAAATGGTAAGGAATGCTGGTTAGTAATAAGTTGGTGAATAATATGCGGCTCACGTTGGGAGGCCCTTAGATACACCGAGCACTCATTAAACAGTGCTAATGTGCACTATTCCTTATACGATCCTTGTTTGTAAGTTACCATTACCTTAATTAATTATTAATGGGGGCAGTACTAGATTCTAAGATGTGTAATATTTAAAAGTAACTCGTGGACTAAGAATAAAGGACAAAAAAATCAACTGTTCCCTATTTTTTGACGAGATATATAAATATAGGGAACAGCTGATTTCTTTTCGCGATTTCGGCGTTGGTCCCATAGTGAAAGTTGTTCATAATGATGAGTACAATGACCCCTTAAGAGGTTTAGTATAAACAAAAACTAAGGTCGTATAACGAAATTAAAAGGAAAACTATCACAGCTAAGTAGGCTCATCAAGTAAATGAGTACCTAATAATCGACCAATTTGCAGTTGCAAAAACATGTTCTCCCTTTGTATGGGAGAACATGTTTTTTAACTACAAAGTTATTTTTGTTCTTGGGTTAACTTCATCCCAACAACGGAACCCTTCATTGTATGTGGTCTGACACGAACTTCGCCGGTTTTTTTATATATGTATGTCATCGGTTTGAAGCCTCATGCAGACTGGCGCGACCCGACACCGGTAATTGGTCTACCGTGAAGTTTTCATAGAATTGTTTTGTTAGATTCTGTCGCGCTGTCGCGTCGCGCCACACTCGGTTTTACATTTTGATTCCGAAGATAAACGATATACTAAGTAGGTACACATAGTCTCGTATATGGACACTGTAGGTATCAATATTCATAAGGACTCGGAAACTTCTCCCTTCGTTGGTAGTTTCCTGTTTAGTTGAAGGAACGATCGCGAAGCTGTTGATTGATTGATGACTCCTGTATGAGGAACAGGGTGTAAAGTTCACTCAACCACCATAGAAATTGGAGGATCCTCCGACCAGACGGGTGTTGTGTCTGGCGGGTAACTGCCTGAAAGACCATGTTGGGAGTTTGTATATATGTCGTCCGCGCGGTAAACTCTAATTGCACGATACAGGATTTGAGTGATTTCAGGATTTTATGTGACGTCTTGTCGAAAGACGTCACACTCACAAAAGTCTTTGATGAGTAGTTCGCATGTAGTGATGTAGATGGTGCCACACTCCAAATTAAACTTCCAAAATGAAACGGTGACCAAAAACGTTTTATAAATAAACGACACACAAATTATTAAAAATACGTGAAACGTGAAGACGTGTAACATCACAGCCACTTGACAAATTCTTTTATGCTGTTATAAATCGGAACTGTCTTCCAAAGAATCGAATAACGTAGTACAAGCTTATAAGAACATCATCTTTGCTACTTTTTGCTGAGTACCTTAATGCTTTGATAAATTAGCAGCAGTATCATTATCATGTTACAAGCAATCTATCATTGGGAAGTTGGTGGCCACACAAGGTGACGATGTACCACATAATTATAATCTGATTGGTTCAGAACACCATTTGTTATAGTCTTGTACCGTACAATACCGATCAGGTCAGGAGTTACTAGACCGGATACATTTATAGCGTAAATTGCCTTATCATAACGTCCAATGGCTATTCTATGAATGACATTGTATTTTGTTGTGATTTCTTAAAGATACCGTTTGCTGTAAAATCATTGGCTTATTTTTTAACTTTTTCAATAGCGGGACATTGAAAGACTTGTTCTAACATCTGGATTTTGCTCTTATGGTTGTAAGTGCCTATGTAGTTCAAGTGAGCATGAAAGCTGTTAAAACTTGAGCGCATTTCACTTATTTCGGACTGCACGTAGTGCACTTGACGTGTTTGCGACCAGTAAAAGAGTTTTGTTTACATGGAAAAAATCTTCGTTTTCTAACGCACTTTAGAGCATGATTGGACTATACCAATAGGTACGAAGATTCTTTGTTCTAAAAATAAAAATGCAAAACCATAAAATATATTCAAAACACAAGTAGAAAAGCCTGTTAGGTAGGCAGAAAAATAAGGCATAATAAAATAAAATCCATTTAGATCTAAGTCATGCTTATCCAAATACTTCAGCGGGTTTACAAACAGAGTTTTGCCAGCCGTAGCTAATGAGGTCCTTGAGAAAAGAGGACACTTGAGACGGTTAGGTCGGGTCTGTGGTCCCCAGCTCATGGGTAGGCAAATATTTGCCACCCCACTGCGATAGGCTTCTGAAGATTCAGTATTTAAAATTTCAATTCTAAATCCTACAGCTTCAGAAATATTGCAGCTTAATAAGGATGCTATGAAGAGCATGAAAAATGGATTACGCGGAATTACGTCAAAAGAAAAACACAATAGGTACTTTAACACTACCAAGTATGAACAAAAAATGCTTTTCGCCTTACGTACCATTTTCGAAATCCACTTTCTCGAGGATGTCCCGAAAAGTACTTATTATTAGTAAATTGCTATGGAAAACTGAGGGTCCGAGGAAGTTTTTAAAACTAATTCGGAGTCATTGCCACCCTTAATTTTTTTTTTTTTCCAAACGGTGTAAGTAAATCTAGAACGAATCTTATCGAGCAAAAAACCTTTGAGCTAAGTTTTAGTGACTTTGAGTGATGTTTAGACAGACATAGTATTTTTTATAGATCATGACCATAATTAAGGATTTATAATAAAAAATAATAGAAACCATATTTAAATTATTTTTTTTGTTTACTTTATAAATCTTTGATTGAAATAAAATAGAATGCGACACAGAAAGAGAAAAATATAAAAGTCTGAAGTCAAGTGAGAATTTCCCAAAAAATATTCTAGCTCTTAAATTATAAGTAATCGCTGAACATACATGGGGCTGTTTCGGGAAGCCCTTGGAGAGAGGCATCTGAATTTAGAAGTGAAAACTTCTTTGAAAACGTTGAGCACTTTGTGGGTGAACAAAAATCATGGAAGTCGCGTCATCGTCACGTCACCTAACGCTCCAACGAAAGACATCAACGCGAAGCACTTTGTGGATGAATAAAAATCATGGAAGTCGCGTCATCGTCACGTCACTTAACGCTCCAACGAAAGACATCAACGCGGAGCACTTTGTGGGTGAACAAAAATCATGGAACTCGCGTCATCGTCACGTCACCTAACGCTCCAACGAAAGACATCATCGCGAAGCACTTTGTGGGTGAACAAAAATCATGGAACTCGCGTCATCGTCACGTCACCTAACGCTCCAACGAAAGACATCAACGCGAAGCACTTTGTGGGTGAACAAAAATCATGGAACTCGCGTCATCGTCACGTCACCTAACGCTCCAACGAAAGACATCAACGCGAAGCACTTTGTGGGTGAACAAAAATCATGGAAGTCGCGTCATCGTCACGTCACCTAACGCTCCAACGAAAGACATCAACGCGGAGCACTTTGTGGGTGAAAAAAAATCATGGAAGTCGCGTCATCGTCACGTCACCTAACGCTCCAACGAAAGACATCAACGCGAAGCACTTTGTGGGTGAACAAAAATCATGGAACTCGCGTCATCGTCACGTCACCTAACGCTCGCTCGAACGAAAGACATCAACGCGGAGCACTTTGTGGATGAAAAAAACTCATGGAACTCGCGTCATCGTCATTCGACACCTAAAGCTCGAACGAAAGACATTAACGCGAATATCAAAAAGTAACTCAGTTTTCACTTATATCGGCAGTATAAGTAGAGAATAACAGCCGTGTTGCCAAAGATTCTGTTCAATTATTTTTGACATCGGCGTGGCGCTGAATTGATTCATATGTAGTTACAGTTATTTGGACTATAATATTATTGATTAGATCCGATTTAACAATTACATTTTTGTAATTTTAAACGCACTGTCATTGAACGTACTAAGTATTTAAATAATAGGTGTTTGAAGTCGATACGTTTCATTATCTTTCTTTGTGTTATTGAATTATGAACTTTCTAATTCATTTGTTTCTTCTTCATGAATAGGAATATTTCCTTTACCTATGTTTAAAATTATGCCCGCCAACACCTGGATTTGGAAAGTGATTTCTTTCTTTTTACTGACCGTTTTCCAAAAAGGAGGAGGTTCAATGGTCGCTCATATCGTCGTATATTTTTGTCGATTTTGGAACATAATTATTTCATTTGGTAGGAGAAGCTTGCGCCACATACATTTTATTAACTTTGCTTTGGTAATTATTTAGTTAGCTTCAATAATATGTACATATTTTCTTCTCTATGTGGATGATGATAAAATAACTTCCTGTCACTGTTATACTACTATATACCTGCTATAGATAGTGGTAAATATTCAAATTTGTTGTTGTAGGAACTACAACTAAAAAGAAAAAAAATGAAAAACTTTTTCCAAAATAAAACATTTTTGGAAGTTTCGAAGTCGGTTGTTTTTTGAAGTGAAAACTTCTTTAGCGGCGATGTGCTCTTTTTTTGGGATGGGTAAAAAATTTTAAACTCGCGTCAGAACGTGCCGTAAGATCCGTTGCCTAGCAACCAACAAACTAAATATCAAAATAAATAGTCTTTGACATTACGTAAAAATTAAGGTAAGAAATTTTAGCCTGATGGGTAAAAAAAAGCAGTCAAAGCATACTTCATGAAAAGTGTTTAAATAAATTGTTTATTGTAAGACTGTATTTTGAAAATAAGTAAATATACTACTACTACTAATGAATATTGTATTTAACCACATAAATTATAGTACTTTTATACTGATAAATAAAGCAATTCGTGCGAAATTATTCCCTAACCATTCCAAAATATTCAAAAATGCACAACGTTAATGTTCAAGTTTTCACTTCTGCCGGCACTCCCGGGGTGAGTGGTTTTTTTTTTTGTAAAAAAGTTTTTATAATAATGTTCAGTTGTTTATCACACATAATTTCTATGTGCAGCAAAAATCTACATACATGTTTTGTATATCGTAACCTTGTTATGGACTGATTGATGACTGATTGTAACATGGCTTCTCTCACCTTGCCTCCGTACAAAAGACCATAAATATTTACTCTTCACAAACACATATCTCCATTATTCCTCAAATCACTAACTTTTACAGACGATTAATTATGCGCATCATAATTTAAAACGGTATCACGCACGTCAATGGTAGGTAATAGCCAGCAGAACAGAAGCGAGCAAATATACCAAAAGGTTCACAAACCCCGTAGCTATGTAAATAGGGACACGTGCCAAGTACTCAGGTAGGTATTATTTTTATTCCTCTTAATTTCCATTATAGTAGACGTTCGGTCTAGTAAGCTGCGGCCATGTAATGTTTATCAAACATAGATAATCAAATATAGTGGTGTTTGCTCGCCTAAGATTGCCACGCACCATTAGACATGTATGAACTATCCGAGTAAAGTTTTCGGTGAAATGTTTGTTAACCCTGCCTCTACGCTTTTGTGGAAGTTGTCGAGCAACTATACTTGAAGATAGGGTTGCCAACTTTTTTATATCAAATACTGATAGTATTTTCGAAGCCGTTACCTGTAATAATATAGTAGATGGCAAAAAAGAATATAGAACGTATGTTTCAAGAACATTTTTATTCTTTAAGCATATTTTTTGCTTCTATGAACCTTTATTACCAGCTTTTTTTTTAAATGTCTCATAACTATTTTAACACTTATCGGTTACAAAATATGTAAAATTCATTCAAATTTTATAAGATTAATAATACTGGCCCTATTGCGATCATCTCGCCATTTTGTTTTCAAATAAAAATAGTGTAGTTTCGCCTACTATATTTTACTTTCGAAATTTTAATATAGTTAGTATAGTATTTAGGCCTCTAACTTAGTAGGATACCATATTAGTATATTATATTATACGGTTGGCAACCTTATTCTACTTGGAGACCACTTATTTCTACGAAGTGTAGTAAATGTTCATACACTTAGGCTTGCTACATTTTTTGAATACAAGTTGGTGCATATTTTATCAGTATCTAACATGTATTTTGTACGTGTAAAGATGTCAATATTTTGGTTCAACTTTTTCGGTTTTAGTCGTATTACGAACTTGTAAAGTAAATTAGAATATCTGAGTGTTTCTCGGTAAGTATGCGTTTTACGGTAATTTTATGAACGATTTCGTACGCCATAATGTAAGGGAATTCAATAACGAATGTCATCGGTTGCATCCTCGCGGGTTCTTCACATACAAGTCCAATATCCTTATCTGATCATGGACAGCTAATTACAGCACTCTGTTATATGTTATGGCGTCTGGATCCACTGCTGTTTAAAATATCAATAAAGTAAGATGAGGTCGTAAAGTTTATCGACAATTTAATGCCCAACTCTGAACATAAGGTCAATGATTGGCTAAATGTTAAAAGCTTCGGGTCATCAAAATGGCTGATGTGAAGCTAAAATAATGCAAAACATATTACGGTGTAGACCGAATAATAAAATCATTTAAATGTGGTATTCTCAATCATTAGTTAGTTCAGTAATCATCTTTTGAACAGTTCAGAAAAGCATTATGTCTCGTCTAGACAGATGAGACTAAATATTTCTGCGAATCCAGTAACAGTACCTACCTATCATCATTAGTTTTTTGTTAATAATAATCTTAATTGAATGGGTAAAACATTACCTGCTTATTTCAAATAAATCAATCACTATTATAGATGCGCGCGCGCAGTGTTAGAAACAGAGCAGTTGGAGCAATCACAATCAATCAACACACCGTCTAATTAAAGTAACTTAGCTGTCATTTATTGGCTCGTCAATCGTAAATGATTCTTGACTTGATAATGTAGAAGAAATGGGCATAAAGTCGTAGTTGATGCAATCAATCAATATCCATAAATCTTCTTGTAAATCTATCGACAACAAACAATGTTTAATGGTTAGAAATCAGCGGAACTTAACAGTGACAAGTCAAGGTGCTAAACCAGTCAGTGCGTGTGCGCCGTAATTATTAAAGTTCAGTGTCAGGCCTGACTCCTAAACCATAGTGTTTACTAGCCCAGCATCAACTAGCACACTTTAAGAGACCGTTCGGTAACAATTCACAGGAAACGTATCCAGTCTTCAGCACAGTTATTTCCATATAAAAACTTTAATTAGATACAAACAATCATTGCTGTCAGTTCGTCTAGTTATTATTTCTGTCAAAGTATGTGAAGACGTTACCGTGTGAACGTTGGTCTGATCGTGACGAGTGACGTCAGAACAATTGTCGATCGCTTGTTATTGTGTTGGGTGTATTCCAGCGACGAGGTTCTCATGGCGAAGCCGAGATTTCGCGTATACACGTGACTTTGCGACTCTTTCTATTGCCGTGCCGATACATTCTACATTTTTTCGCAATTATTATCATGCAGCGACTAACTAGTTTTTTCTTTGAAGAAAATTGCACATAATTAGCTGGTATAAATGCCCCAATCACATGACAGAAAAAAAAATGAAAGGAATTCAGAAAATTCTGATCGGTATTCTTTCATAATTTTGGCTTGGTTCAAGATGTCTCCGTCTCCGTAATAAAGCTAGGTAGGTGCTATTGGCAGCCAGCTATCTAATTGAGTTAACATTTTCGGTAAACGATTAAGACTAATCTATTTCATGTTGACAGTTCAACAACATTCATTGCGTTATTTGCGTTGTTGAGCAGATTTTTTTTCGATCATAAGTAACAATAGATTAGTAATCTCTTTAAATGATTCACTAATCTGTTTCATTTTAACAGTTCAGCAACATTCACTGTGTTATATACGTTGTTTAGCAGATTTTTTTTCGATAAGTAGGTATAAAGCATTAGATCAGACCAAACCCATTAGACCAAAATTATTCAGATTGCGATTGATCGTGTATTAACAATATTAATTGAGTACAATTAGAGTGAAGTTTGTTACAGCAAAACTAATCTTGAAAAGCCGGAAAACCTACTGACGCTATTTTTTGGATACTGGATTATCTACAATTAAATTCTGAATGCTGTTGATAGCATACGTCATCTACATTTATTTTTGTTGCCGTACAAACACTTTTCTTTATTAAGGCTCGTGTAGACCAGCGCAACATGTCGCGCTACGCGACACCGGTAATTGTTCTACCGTGAAGTTTTCTTAGAAATTGTTTTGTTAGAGTCGCGTCGCGCCGGTCAGCACGACGCTTTAATCTTAACTCGTCGTCGTTCGGCATTGGCAATCCAATCAAGTTTTGTAAGTGCCAGAAATAAAATTATACCAAACCAAATCGTTATTTTTATCACATATCAGTGGCAGATAATTTACATCATCGGGTTGGATGAGCCGTATTAATAAAAGTGAAATAACTTTGAGATAAATGTTATTTGTATTGCGACAACTAATTTTATTGGTCGTCAATTTTATTTACTCGGGTGGACTCCGACGAGACCTTGGTGACATTTTTTATTAATAATGGTTGCACCTTGCATCGATATAAGTAAATGATCCAATTAGCAGGCTATTTATAACATTTTAGGTAAACTCATGAAATACTTGATAGAAAATAATATTCAAAAAAACTAAAAAATGTCTAACACTGGTATCTACTTGAAATGTTTAGTTAGTTGGTTTTAGCTAAAATGTTTAATATTATTTTATTAAACATAGTAACGTTTGTCCACTCTGAAATGACCCGTCTACCGCATTAAGGCTTTTGCAGACCAGCGCGACTTGTCGCGCGACGCGACACGAACAATACAATTTCTAAGAAAACTTCACGGTATAACAATAACCGGTAACGCGTCGCGCGACAAGTCGCATACATAGTAAATGAGTTAGAGGGGCGCGTCATTTCAGAGTGGACAAAGCTTTACCTACCTACCTATCGACTTGTTCGCTGGTTAATATATCTCAAGTTTAATTGAAAAAATCGTAATTATTTTTCCCTATAAGGTATTTACCTACTCACTGGAACTTGACACGGCTTCGGTGAATCGACACTTTTAAATTATATAATTTTTACTTGAGGGGGGCGATTCGCCCGTAGTTAATTTATTTGTAGGCGAATAGACAACTCGAGAAATCGATCCGCCTACAAATAATTTAACTTCGTGCGAATCGCTTCAAGTAAAAATGATATTGTCGGGCGAGTAAATTCAGGCGACTCATCAATAAGCCCTTGGCGGCTTATTGGGCGAACAGTTAAGCCATAATTATTATATCTCAAATTAATTTCAGGTAACTTAAATTATATTTCACATATCGTTTTATAAAGACTTCACGTAGTAACGACCGTGAACTACCGTTTAACTGCAACAACTTAGAATCATACTCCGTACAGATTTATAACCACTAAAACTGTTTACGATGCTAAAATATTTACTGTACTTATTGAAGTTAATAATATCTTAAATTGTACAAAATTAACCTTGCATTTGAGATATTGCTTCTCAAGTCGGCATTCTGAAAGCGGGCAACGTCGCAAATAGCTGTCACATATTTCGCTGTTTTGATTAATTTGGCAATATTACTGTATAGAAATATGAAATGTGGCTAACAAGCGAACTTGAATATTAATAATGAATTGCAATTGTAACATTGAATTTGATGTTGTACCCTCTTTAAAAAAAGAAAAAAAGTCTGAAAGTCTGTTGTACCTTCTTCTGTGTAAAAAAACATAAAATATATAAAGTTTCCAAATACTTTTTTACATCTAAAACTAAATATTCGGTGCCATGTTACGATATTTATTATTGCATTTCATAATCAATAATATTCTAGTTCGCTAGTTAGCCACATTTCTTAGTTTCATACAGTATTATTTCCAAATTAATCAAAACAGGTAAATATTTGACAGTTATTTACGACGTTGCCAACTTTTAAGATGCTTGGTCTTAAACGTTTTTTGGAACTCCAGCTACCTTTATAAAAATATTTGTAGCCAATCAAAGCCGAGGTACTACAAGTCCCGCAGATAAAATGATTAACGTAAAAGCTTGATTACAATATTGAGTAACACCTACCAATCAAAGATTTACTACTTACTAATCATCATTGGATACCTACGTTTCAACTGTCAAATTCAAAATTCGAATCGCAGAACCCGAAAATGTTGTTAACCAGCCGTTGATTTGATGGTCAGTCAGTAAACCTGTTGCTATACAGCAGCGATACTCAAAGTGTGCTCCGCGGGGCCCTAGGGTTCCGCAAAGGGTCTGTGGGGGCTTCGCGAAATTCACTTATGGCCTATGTCCAGCAGTGAACGACATTGCTTTGTGGTATTTTAGCTGCTTCAGAATCGTCCTAATCTCGTACGAATAGTTTCTATTTTTATTATTAAAACTGTTTTTATTTAAGCCATAATATTTCCAACAGTGCCAGCCTTAGTGGGAAACACTGCCAGCCTTAGGGAGAAAAAGTGAACTCACGAGTGTTATTTGCCCCACCAAAATCAATTAGTGGGAATAAACTCCACTTTGTCCCACTAGTGGAAGTAGTGGAACTGATTCGTGGGGCAGAGTGGAATAATCAATAAAAAGCAGCTTTTGATTATTTTAGGGCTAAGTCAAATATTTCGTTTCTAAAAGGGTTCCGTCGCCAAAAAAGTTTGAGAACCGCTGCTACACAGTATCCCGTCCGTAGGTAATGTCAGTAACACGTGTCGAGTGTCAAGCATGTTTGTCAAGCCTGCAGTGGACAATGACCATCGTTAGACTTAACCTCGAACTTCGGACATGTCTGTGCCCCGTTGACCCGAGAGCTTTACTTCGAGGAATTCGTTGCGCCTTGGTATTTTTAGGGTTCCGTACCCAAAGGGTGCCAAACGGAACCATACCTACTAAACCTCAGCTGACCGTCTGTCTGTCTGTCAGCGGGCTGTATCTCATGAACCGTAATAGGTTGACAGTTGAAATTTATACCGATTGTGTATTTCTATGGCCGATATAACAACAAATCTAATATATAAAAATCAATTCCCGTGCGTTAGTCTCGCAAAATCTCGAAAACTGCTCGGTCGATATTTTTTTGTTTTAGTTTTGTTCTCCTCACTACTGGGGAGGTTAAGGAAAAAAAAAGAAAACCCAAAGGAACAGCCGATAAATAAATAAAAAATATAAAATTTTGTATGGTACCCATGTGGAAGTTCATGGAGTTCACCGGTCATCTAGTACTAAATAAAAATTACTAATTAAAGGCCCAATACAACAAACTTGTTTTTTTCGGCGTTTTTTGCTCGCACTATGGCGGTTTTTTTCTTTATGCTGGAGAGTGCGGTAATTATGTGGTGAATGTTATTTTATGACTTGAATTAGGATGTTTCTCTAACCCAAAATAAATACTTATTTGAAAAATTAAATTGCTGATTCATCCTAATATTTGACGGCACGGTTGGCGTGGTTAAGCGATTAAATGCTGCGCTGCGTGTCGCTGGTTCGATTCTCGCACGGAACAAATATTTGTATGACCTACAAGTAGATGTTTCGGGTCTGGCTGTTTGTGACTTTTAAATGTTTGTAAAGGCACCCCACAATACAGAAGAAAGTCCTAGTCCTAACCTATCGTTGCGGTACACTATCACTATTTTCAAGCGGTCCTCCTTGTGTCAAAGAAGTTGGTAGCAAAAAGGTACAAGACAAGGTATATTCAAACAAAAGTAAACAGTTGCAAGTGCTGATTTTTATTTACCACATAAAAGTAAGTGTCTAGCCACTGAAACCGCACGTCATGACAACTTTTACCGATTTATTGTTTCTCAGTCGGTAAACAGTTTTGCAAGAAATTCTATGGAAGAAAAGCTTTGATGAGTATTGGAATTGATTTTCCCAGAAAAGACAGTTTCACTTCTTTGTTTACTTTAAACTAGCCTCTGTCCGCGACTTCTTCCCCGTGAAATTTCTTGTTCCCCGTCGCATCGCATCACCCGCCCGTGCTATAACTTTCTTTTCGCTGACTTTTTTTCTTTTTACTCGGCTCCAAAGGGTCGTAGCGTGATTAAAAATAGCCTTTAACTTGCCTCAAGAATTGGGCTATCAAATGCAAAAATAATTTTTCAAATCCGACAGTAGTTCCAGAGATTAGCGCGTTCAAACAAACAAAAAAACAAACTCTTCAGCTTTATTATAAGTATAGATAGATACTTGTCTACTTGAAATAATTGCTACTAGTCCCGTAAAATATCTGAATAAGTAGCATAGCGATTAGATATAGTACTTAGAGTTTTTTTTTATTTTATTTCCCCAAAGCGCAGGAGCTTATAGTGATTTTTATTTCATAGATCATTGATATCAAAAATATAAATGAATAATAAGAAGAAAAACTTACGAATTAAAAGAAAAATATTAATTACGAATTAAAAGAAAAATATTAATTACGAATTAAAAGTACACGACTCATAATTAGTGATCGGATATTCGAATGCATATTACCTAAAGTTACGTTTCGGCTAAGAAATTATGGAAGTGGCTTTAAATATATATTTTTTCTTTATATGAATCCCGGATTTTATTAAATTCCGGGCACAGATACATGGTATGGAAACGACTTATCAGCCCTCTTATAATAATAATAATTCCTTTATTATCAGGCAACAAAGGCCCATAGATAAAATACACAAAATATTCTTACATAATAATAAACTAATACATAACTTTTAATACATAACCATTATTAACTAAGTAGTACGTTGGGTCGGCGACGTAATGCGCTGAGTCGAGGTGTCATGTAGCCTTCCGCGAAAACGCCGATACACGACACCCTTCGGCCAAAATTCTTCCTTCATAAAGGTCTCCAGGTGATGAGTCGGAACGCGCACCACAAAAGATTTAAAGTTCACTTTGGGACGCGATTCCAACTTCTCGACTCTTAACGTGAACTTTGTCTTTATCGCTATGTACTCCACGATCTCCTCTGCCTTCGTGGAGTGATGTAAACGCGACACGTACAGCTGCGTCGACGGAATAGCAGGACGCAGCAACATGTTCGGACCGGTCAATGCGGTACCGCATTGATTGCGACAAGCAGGCTTCTTCTTCTTCTTCTTCTCCACACGAAGGTTACTTGAAGGTTACTTTTGCGGTGTTAACATAAAAATTTATATACCTACTGTAAACATTTTTTAACGAAACTCAAGGCTCCGAATTGTTTGTGGCTATGTGCTATGCCAATTTGAAAAACTACTTCACAACATTAGCTAGCATTTCTATAATCAAAAAGTACGAAACAAATCGATTCCGGAATTGCGAGATTTTTGCGATCGATAGAAAAAAGCATTCCATATTAGCCAACACCTGCACGTAAGTAAATATACATTCGATTCTATAATCAGAACTCAAATTTTGTCGATCCCGGAA
The DNA here is from genome assembly GCA_948150665.1 of Conistra vaccinii. Classification (NCBI taxonomy): domain Eukaryota; kingdom Metazoa; phylum Arthropoda; class Insecta; order Lepidoptera; family Noctuidae; genus Conistra; species Conistra vaccinii. The sequence continues at coordinate 10,835,261 of OX411327.1, read as the reverse complement.
TCCCGGGATTTCTTTGGATACAAAAGTGCTTTCCATAATAGCCAACACCTCAACTTTAGGCAAATATGCATCCGAATATCCGATCACTGCCATAATGCTCATTTGATCGTAAAAGAAAAAAACCGTTTTGAATAAAAGAGCCATTTTCAATACGGTTCCTCCTATGAATGAAACGAATCTACACAATACAATACAAAGTTTTCAGGTTTCAAACATCTATTTTGATGTTTTTTTCGTTTCTGCTGTATTAAATCAATTTTTGAAAAGTACAGTATTAATCTCAATTAAATTATTATCTATACAATGGTATATAAATTAATTAGGTTCTGTGTACTAGCAGTAGTGTTACAATAAAAAAAGTTGCAGAAAGGAGGCAAAACAAATATAGATATATATTTATGATAGTAAAGCACTCTATAGGCTTCGCATTATGAGTGTCAAAACATAATGATCGGTTTCAACAAAAAAACATCTACCACAAGTCCACAACATTGCACGTTTCTTGTAAAGCTTTCCGCAAAAAATCTAGAAAGGCCATTCAATCTAATCAACTGACAACAGATTACAATAGCAGAACTTGTGAATCTAAAATAACTTGTAATTCGATAAAGACCGCACGTGGCTTAACCCGTTCGACGGACATTTCAATCCAGCGTTTTATTCTATTAATTTGTAATCCGAATAGTGTGCGTATAAAATGAAACGATTCGTTGCGCTCTTGAATTTAGTTACGTGTCGTTATTAGTAGTGCTCATAGTGTTCATGTTCTTGGTGGGAAATGTATAGAGAGGTTGTAGAAGGTTCATTCCAGAAATAAACTCAAGCCTCTGATAAGCTCAAGCCTCTTATTAGGTATCTAAACCAGAGATGTTAGGGAAATTGTTTTTCCGGAACCGGAATCGGAGGTGTAAAATTTGATTGATCAGTATCAGAACTGGAGTAGGAGGTGGAAGTAAAGAAAGATCTGTTAACAGAAGGCTTAATGTAACAATCCTTACATATTATAAAACAAAGTCGCCCGCCGCGTCTGTCTGTCTGTCTGTCTGTCTGTCTGAACGCGATAAACTCAAAAACTGCCGAACGGATTTTCGAACGGTTTTCACCATTGGACGGAGTGATTCATGTGGAAGGTTTTAGTGTATAATTCATTAAGGTTTTGTGATAATTGGCTGAAATATGACGATTATTGTTGAAGATGTCGGAAAAAATCATGCCGACTGGGAGCTTTACTGGCGTGCGCTGCGTAAGTCGTGAGAGATAAATTAAATTTATGTTCTAGAGTATTGTATATCTTAAAAATTGCAACAAAAAAGTCCGCGATGGCATATGTCTATCTTTTAAGGGTAACCCACAATAACCATTTTTATCTTTCAAAATTGTATAAAATTTTCATTGTTATTTCCGAAGCTATTTTGACCGGTATCTTATTAATCCTTATCCAATTAAATAGGTTATTTAAATTGGGCATTCAATTTCGATTAAAATATGCCTTTACATCACATCATTTAAATGAATAGCTTAAGAGATATCACAGTTTCAAAATTACGCGTAACAAAATAATTATGGTTGACCACGCGGGCGCTGTAGCCTACCACTGCGTCCGCTGAAAGTTAGTCAATGATCTTTTCCTTGGCTATTAGGTATGTATTCCCGGTAGAACGTTCCCGTGGGATATTTTGCGACATCCACGCGGGCGAAGCCGCGGGTAAAAGCTAGTAGAAATATAATTCGGTCTCTTTAATTAGTCTATTTAATATCAGTCGGAAGCGTCTAACATCCATAAACAAAACAATAAAGTGAGACTACGAACGCGAGCGACGCGAGCGTGTATAAAATAAACAAAAATATTCTCTATATCTCTATTCAACCCTGGCGACAAGTTAAAACTTGTTTGTACGCGCTCGAGTTACGTGCATCCTTGCGTTTCAAACGTTTCAGCTCCGATTCAAAATTATCGGAACCGAAGTCAGAATCGGAGGTGTAAAATTCCGACCTTTCGGAATCGGAACCGAAGCATCTCTGATCATCTGATGATCTCTGTAACATCTCTGATCTAAATCACACTTACGATTACGACCTAGGAGGCAATCAAGTACTTCTGCATAGGTACTCGTACCGTTCAGTTAACCAATTTAAATCTTCATCTGCAATGGACCTAATCTTGCTGCAGAGAAATGAAAATTAAAGGTATCTAATAATACCCTATCTTGATTGATGATACAAAAATAAAAAGAGCAGAGAAAAGGAGAGCTGGTGGATTAAGGGGTAAGTATTGTTAATGAGTTTTACTCCATTTTCGTTGAACTAATTTGATTTATGTTTAACACACAGTAGCTATATCGCCCTCCAGTCTGTGTTCACGTGCAGTCCACAGTTCCACGCCCATTAATCTACTAAACTCTTGGCTAGCGGTTTTCTGTTTTCAATGTACTTACTTAATTCATGAAGGACTACCGTATTGCACACTGGTACTTCTTGCCAGCAAGCCTTCTGTGTTCATTTGTGTGTCCATCGTCTCCACGTAACGGATGGATGCGCGTGAGTGTACCGCTTCTATCCTCGACGAGCATAATCGACTGTGTCTAGATTACACACGCACCGCATCTCGACGTGACGCGACATCGGCCGTGCGCGAGCGCAGATGTCCGCTCTTATACAGATAAATGCTTATCCCCGTTCAGATATCAATGTGGAATAAGAAAGAAGCTTGATGTGAATTGATTTGTTTAAGCAGTATCTGATGGTGGTTTGGCATATCAGTTATGAATAAAAGGGTTGAAACTAGCTAACTATCGGTCAGTTTTGGACAAATGTTGACGAGCCGATTGCTCCTTGTTTTTTGCTCGACTGCGGCGAAGCCAAAGAAGGAGGGTAGCAGGCGGGACCCATTTGTCTTTAGTTATTATTTAATCGTGTTTTTGTACATATATGTTGTGCTATGTCTTTTGTGTGCATCAAATAAACGTTATATCTATCTATCTATCCATTCCATTTTCAGTGTAACCTTCTTCCACCCAGTTCCAATTTTATTTGGGAATGGGTTCCGCCCGATTGCACCCAAGTTTTTATTATTGTTTGAGGCTTCTCCTATTATATTAATGTTACTATACTACTATATTAGTTTGTGAGGATGGATGGATGGATGGATGGTTGGATGGATGGATGTTTGTTACTCTTTCACGCAAAAACTGCTCAACGGATTTGGATGAAATTTGGCATACAGATAGTTTATAACCTGGATTAAAACATAGGATATTTTTTATCCCGATATTACCACGGGATCGAAACTTATGTGGGTGAAACTGCGGGGCGCTGCTAGACAATATTATATTATTTTTCAGAACATAATGATTTTGTGCCATCTTTCTCCATGTGATTTTGTTTAATTAAACATTATGCCTCCACTAACATAAAGTACCTCGTTTAGTTTCAGATTATTTACTTGTTTCTTGTATAATGTAATGAAAGATTTTCTATAATACAAGAGCAGATTCTTTACCTAAATATTATATCAATATTAACCTTTAGAAATGAACTTTTACCTTGAACTGGAATTTAAAATAGAAATAACTTAAGAATAATCCGTGCTTAACTTCGGATTCGGAATCATTTAATTAGTAATTTAGTCCAAAAGAATCGTTGCAAAATAGTTTTTTTGAGTAGTTCTACAACTTAATAATATATTTTATATATATAGGGTGGACCAAAAATACACGTCATAAAAAAAAAACATTTGATTCCTCCCTCATGTCTAGGGGTATTCGAAAATACCCCATGTATGTTCCGCGATTTTTTGTAGTTTTCGAGTTATTATTTTGTTTTGTAATATTTTCGAGTTTTCTTGCCGGTGGAGCTTCAAAAATTCATATACTTTTTTGTAGTGAGTATTTTCCAGTTTTTTTTTTGCGACAGTATCGTCTTGAATATTACTTTCATACATAAAATAATAAACTTGCTAACATTCCTGCAAGTTACTCAAAAAAGTATCGATAGCAGGAATTTAAGTTTTTAGTGGTAAGACTGAAATTTTGTACTTCAATTTAAAAATACAAAAATGAAGTTCCATATATTCTAGCTGACTTTAAAAACTATGCAAGTTCCTAAGATACGAAAAAAAAAAAAAAAGTTAGTTAACCTTCTATTAATTCAATGTAATCGGCCTTCGAAGGTTAGGCTAAAAATCCTTTTAAGCTTTAAAATAGGTGGTCAAAATAGTGACGCCATAAAAAAAACTGGAAAATACTCACTACAAAAAAGACATGAATTTTTGAGGCTCCACAGGCAAGAAAACTCAAAAAAAATTACAAAAAAAATTACAACTCGAAAACTACAAAAAATCGCGGAACATACATGGGGTATTTTCGAATACCCCTGGACATGAGGAATCTATTTTTTTTTTATGACGTGTATTTTTGGGTCCACCCTGTATATATTTTATAATATACAAAATAAAAATAAAAGTAACGGACCTTGACTTGTGTGTTTTTTTCTGAATTTCTTCTCAAACAAAGACGAACCGAAGGAAAAAGACTGCCTTTTTAAAATAATGATTTGCTCAAGTAAAGAATAGTAGGTTACTGGTCGACCGAGGTCTGCTCCGGTGAAAATAGATAAACATATCGTCCAGGTATACCAACGTTGTCACATTCCCGAGGCTGTGAAAATAGAGAAAACTAATTTTCTCCAGATATGAGACCTAACTAAACCCCTATATTGCAAGTTTCATCGAAATCGTTAAAGCCGTTTTCGAGAACGTGATTATAAATTTATATATATAAACAAATATTGCTCATTTAATAGTACTTAAAGGATTATGCAGCAAGATAAATAAAGAACCGTTAAATTAAAAATATTTTCTGTTAAAAAAAATCCTATTAGGTCACATCTATCAGAGGATCCGCTCGCTACTATGATGATGACACAACATTAATCCAAGATCGACTTAAGATAATCAAATGCATCGGCTAACGGCTTGACGTGTAATAAGGGAGCAAGACAGAGGCGGCCAACTAATGACTTGCCACGAGTAGCGCTTAAGATAATAGCACACGGTACAGCTATAATACTAGCCATGGATTCATTTGCCTAACCCCCAAGGGCAAATACTTGGAACTGTACAAACTGTGAGTTACTTTGCTTTCTGGTCATAATAACTTTGTAGAAGTACTAACTACATACTACATAGAGGAAATCGTGGCGAAGTAAAATAGCCGCACGGGTCAATCTATCAGTTTAAGCTACGCTTGCCGGGGTTGGTCCTAGGATAGGTGACCATCTTTACATAAAGACTCCTCCGTGCCTCGGAAAGCACGAGCCGTTGGTCCCGGCTGTCATTCGTGGACAGTAGTTACGGGTCGTCAGAAGCCCGAAAGTCTGACAAACAGTCTTACTTAGTTGTATCGTATTACCCAGTTATGTACAGTCACTCCATGTTAAATACTGGTATCTATTCAGCTGCATTTGGTTAGACTAGGAGGCGACCCCAGCTTAGTTGGGAAAAGGCTAGACAGATTGAAGTACTAACTACATATAAAGAAATTACAATACATCATGCTTTTTGCTCAAAAAAAGTTGAGATAGGTGTGAAATGGAGCAGTGGTGGCTCAGTGGTAATGGTCCCGACTTACGAGTTGTAGGTCGTGGGTTCAGACCCAAGCAGGCGCTTTACTTTGTGTAAATAATTTCATCACCACTGCTCTCAAAACGGTGAAGGAAAACATCGTGAGGAAACCGGCTTGTCAGAAAACCGGCTTGTCATGTCGGCTCGTGGAAAATGTCTTAGAACCAAAAAAATCGAAGACATGTTACATCTACCAAACCGCACTGGGCCCGCGAGGTAGATTACAGCCCACTCCCTCTCACAGAGAGGAGGCCTGTGTCCCAGCAGTGGGAACATTAATAGGCTGATGATGATGATGAGGTGTGAAATGATGTGTTGTTTTATTGTTGTTTTTCTTTACTGTTTAATTTTTATGTTCGTTTGTTTAGTATAACTTTTTTTAATTTTTTGTTAAGGATAAGTTTTCTATTTTCATTTTATGTGGGCTTAGGCCTGAAATAAACGATTAATAATAAATCATAATAATTATTACACCCACATTTAGGCGAGCCTCATCATCGTCATCTTCCTCCCCTTGGCCCATGGTACGTGGGGGTGGCGCAGCAGGTTGTTTTCCTCCATTCTCCCCTATCAACTGTCAAGCTATTAACTCCAATCATAGGAGACGAGCCATTGCCGTATGAAAGAAAGAACCAAGGTATGTTTACGCTATTAAAAACATTTCTAGAAAGAATGAAAATCTCCTTTCGATAATCACCTTTTCGAGACGAGAAACTCCCTGACGAAATGAGCCATAACCATTTAAATTTTATCAACAGCAACGTCAATGATAAACTAGAAAGATGGACGGACAAAAGAGTTTCGTATCCGTCAAAGAAATAATTTATTTCAATTTGCATCTGTATTTCTCATAAATTCTATCAGAAGTGGTTAACGAGTTCTGATAGAATTTACTTGCAAAGCTTCATAAGATGTTAACTACTGCTACCTATACAAAATTGAAATGAGCTCTTAATTATTTGATTTGATTTCCTTTCAGGTTTTTAAATATACAAGTAGTTACTTGTGATAAAATTTACTGCCTTCAAGCACAAGAAATGCTTATTTATGTTAGTATGTCCTCCTGAAGAAGTCTCATTTGACATTTGACGGTTTAGAAAACCATTTAGTTACATTTTATTGGAATCTTAAAGAGACATACATACATTACTGAAAGCCTCTTTTCTAATGAGTCTCTTTAGTTAAAATGATAGTTGTCGATATTAGACACACTTCAATATAGATAAATCGATTACTAACCACCTCTACGGCCTTTTATAGATGCTATAAGTAAGCCGATAAATCAAAAAGCTCGTGTTGACTTTACTACTTCGGCTGACAAATTACATTTTAATACTTCAATCACAAAACAAAATTTCGTCACGCCTCAAAATTATGTAAACACGAAACAAATTGACGTTAAACTGTCTTTAATGAGACACTAACCACCACTTAATCTGCGGTTTACTTTGACCGAGAGTAAATTAAAGGTGAACACGAAAGCCAAACATATTGTAACGCCTCCTATTAGAATTAATTTGGTAAACTTATTTACACAATCATTACAGTGTAAAATGCATCGTTTGCATCTATTAGAGTTGGAATGTTAAACGGTGGGCATTGACAACAAACAAACGAAGGAGGGAACAACAATAATTTTGTTAAGGGGGATGCGCTAAGGTTTCTAGCGATTTTTTTTTGTGTTTACAAAAAAAAATATCTCGCAAAAAAATTAAGTCAGGTTGTATGTTGATTAAAGTATGATTCGCGACTATGACGTAATTATAATTATCATCATCATCATCAGCCTATTAATGTTCCCACTGCTGGGACACAGGCCTCCTCTCTATGAGAGGGAGTGGGCCGTAATCTACCACGCGGGCCCAGTGCGGGTTGGTAGATGTCACATGTCTTCGAATTTTTTGGTTCTAAGACATGCCGGTTTCCTCACGATGTTTTCCTTCACCGTTTAGAGAGCAGTGGTGATGAAATTATTTACACAAAGTAAAGCGCCTGCTTGGGTTCGAACCCACGACCCACTCGTAAGTCGGGGCCGATACCACTGGGCCACCACTGCTCTCAATTATAATTATAATTATAATTATGGCTTTACAGAATTATTGTCATTAGAATCAACAATCCAACCCTTTAAGTTCATAATTACCCTATTGAATGACTTTTTCATGACATTTGAAGTCAATTCTAACTTAATGAGTTGTATCTATATTGCTGAATCTATTGATTATAATTCTGTAAATACATATTTGTTACGGTCGCAAATCATATTTTTATTAACATTCACCCTGACACTGACCTGCAAATTGCAAAAAAAACGTAAGAAAGTTTGAATGTCCCGAGCTATCCTGGCGCATCCCCCTTAAGTTCGGTGTACTAGTACATTGCTGTGTACCTACTGTACACATTATCGTAGGTACTAGTAAACTTATCTATGATCGATGTTCTGAAATAAGAAAATAACCGTTGTTGTTTTTACAGTTCATGAGTCTGTGAATTTCGTACAGTGGGCTTCAGAGAAACCTCACCCCCTTGCATTGTTTTTTTTTACATTGCTAGAGGTGAGATTACTCTGGAGCCCTCTGTACTTATCGCAGACGACCAACACAAATTCCGGCAAAAGCCGACAAAAATAGAAACAGGTCCCTGATTGCGTAAAATACTTTCAATCACGATCCGAAGGATTTCGAAGCACATTGAAAAATTCTTTCGCTCAACAAATAAATCACTCAATTCTATTATAGCTAACTAGCCTATATTATCGCACTATACAGGGCAAAGGCCTCCCTCTCTCTTCTCCACAGAATTCTGTCTATTGCTAGTGTCGTCCACCGTCAATAAAGCAATTAATGTTGTCATGGGCGTACCCAGGGCGGGGGGGGGCGCAGGGGAGGGCAGCTGCCCCCCCTGGATTTTGTATGCCTAGGTACCTACTGTTGTCGATAAAAGTTATGTTAAAGTCACGTTAAGACTTACTTTGCAATTACAATATGATATGCATTAATTATTGCAAAAACCACGCTGCGCGGCCTTTGTAAGTTTTATTAGCAATGTCTTATTCTACAATCTACGGCTAGTCGCCTAAACACATGGCTGAGATCAACAATGGTCACAGGATGGGCTTTGCTGTCGGTCTTTAATCAGTGTTATGTTGTATCTTGATCAAAATATGAAGATTTGTTCCATTGAATGACTTTTTCATGAAATCACGACATTTCAGAACAAGCAAAAAAGTATGAAAATTTGATTTGCGGAAATTTCTGATTTCCCCCCCCCTGGGCCAAAAGCTGGGTACGCCCATGAATGTTGTTAATCTGTCCAATTGAAAAGCATTGCCATTGCATGTAAGAAAGCGTGTTAAGCCTCGTGCGGACTGGCGCGACGCGACACCGGTAATTATTCTACCGTGAAGTTTCCTTAGAAATTGTTTTGTTAGAGTCGCGTCGCGTCGTCGTTTCGCGCCCGTTTGCATGGGTTTTTATGCTATAACCCCGTTGATGGCCCACATTAAATCAGATATCGTATAAAAATCGGTCTCCGGCTAAAATTGACAAAAGAAAGAATAAATCTATTGAGAAGTGCGTCCGATAGTTCTCTTGTTAGAACAATTATATCTAAAGTTTCTTCTAGCATAAAATAACATTATAATTTTTATATCAGAGCTAATCGACCATAAAATATTATAAAGAAAGCTTTGAAATAAAGTTTTTCTTTCTTATATTTGATTGCGTCTGTGTACGTACGGCTATACGTATACCAAGTGAATTTCAGAGCCATTTTGCTAACTTGATATTTAGTATCACCTTACACTTGTAACGGATTTAATTAATATATTCAATCATCGTTATGTAATTGTTGTACAGTAAGTATTGAGTAGTGTTATTAGGTTTTTCTATCTAGAATTTCTCAGTAGCAGCCCGGAGTCTGGATTTGTGCCCGGTTGATGGCAATAGGCTCGCGCTCGCCATTACTCTGCTCGAAACTATCCCACGGAAACGCACCTACTTTCAGGATAAAAAGTATCCTATGTCCTATTCCCGGTCATGGTCTACCCGTGTGCCAAATTTCATTCGAATCCGGTCAGCCGGTTTAGCGGTAGGATTGACACTTCAATTCTGCCCTCCCGAGCCTAAAGTGCAGTAACAGCAAAAATGCGAATTAGAAAAAACGCGCTTAAAGTTTAGACTTTAAGCGCGTTTTTTCTAATTCGCGTTTTTGCTCTTACTACACTTTAGGCTCGGGAAGGCAGAATTGACAATACGGCTGCAGCACCATTGTCAATCACTATACTATAGTACTGGTATATTAAGTACTCATGCCATTTTGTTATATGTCACATAAAAACTTTTCCATAAGAGATTTGTTCATAAAGAACAAACCTAACTTAGAGAGATGTATTAATGATTCTAATGATTATAATTTTGTATACTTACATATTTGTTGTGGTCGCGAATCATATTTTGATCAACATTTACAACCTGAGACTGACCTGCAGGTCAGTGTCAATTGCAAAAAAACGTAAGAAAAATAAATTCCGCGAGCTATCACTGCGGATTAACCTTAAGTTAGTTTATTGAATAATCACAACATTGACAGGTCTGACGGGAGAGTGAGATATCGCATGCGTTTTAATTGATCTGATTAGTGGGTGTTGAATTATTTTATTGATCGATGCTCTGTGTAAAAGTGACACGATAAAATAATTACTTACATAGAAGACGGAGATAACAATGACAACCATAAACGTGAAAATCTGTCGAACATAATGTGATTCTTTGCATTGATAGGAACACAAAATATAGTAATCAAATATCTCAGAAAGAGCAATAATTAACAGTCTTAACACCGTCCATTCAATGTTTTGCTTTCATCCTAACTATAAAATAAAACATCTATCAGTATTTCTTTATCTTTTGTCCATATTATCAATACGTCATAACATTTTCCAAAAAAGGTGTTAATGTCTAAATCTGATCATACAAAAGCCGCTGTTGGAACATCTCATAAATATGAAAGACGTCTTTATTCACAGCACTCCCGTCAAACTCATCAAAAAGGCCGAGAGGGGACGGGCCGTCACATAAACAAAGTAGGCCGATATTCCGTAGCACAAGTGCACAACACAAACCAGGCGTTAGCACAAACGAGGCGTTAGCACAAACGACGCGTTAGTACAAACGAGGCGTTAGCACAAACAACGCGTTAGCACAAACGAGGCGTTGGCGGCGTCAATCACGCCTCGCCACTTCAATTGACAATATGGCAGCAGCATCATTGTCACTCACTATACTATAGTACTACGAACTCATGCCTTTTTGTTACATGTCACTTATGACCTTTTCCATAAGAGATTTGTTCGTACGGAAAAAATCTAACTTAGAGAGACGTATGAATGATTCTAATTCTGTAAATTCATATTTGTTATGGTGGCGAATCATATTTTGATCAAGATACAACCTAATACTGACCTGCAAATTGCAAAAAACGTAGGAAAAATGAATGCGGGCTTCCGCTACGGATCCACCTTTAAGTAAATTTATTGAATAATGACGACATTGACGGGTCTGACTGGCGAGTGAGATAACGACGCCATAATCGCTGGCATGCGTTTTAATTGATCTGATTACTGGGTGTTCAATTATGTTATTATATTGAACGATTAACTGTGTAAAAAGTGACACGATAAAATAATTACTTACATAGAAGATAGAGATAACAATGACAACCATAAACGTGAAAATCTGTAGAACATAATGTGATTCTTTGCATTGATAGGAACACAGAATATAGTAATCAAATATCTCAGAAAGAGCAATAATTAACAGTCTTAACACCGTCGACCATTCAATGTTTTGCTTTCATCCTAACTATAAAATAATACAACTATCAGTCTTTCTTTATCTTTTATCCATATTATATTTACGTCATAACATTTTCCAAAAAAGGTGTTAATGTCTAAATCCGATCATACAAAACCCGCTGTTGGAACATCTCATAAATATGAAACGACGTCTTTATTCACAGCACTCCCGTCAAACTCATCAAAACGGCCGAGAGGCGACGACGGGCCGTCACATAAACAAAGTAGGCCGACGTTCGGTAGCACAAGTGCACAACACAAACCAGGTGTTAGCACAAACGACGCGTTAGCACAAACGAGGCGTTAGGCGTTGGCGAGGCGTCGACGTGCCACGACTTATGGCCTCCGTTCAGCACTTAATTGGAACATGCTCGACATGTTCACCTGTTCGTACGTTATACTTAACCTGTTGTTCTTAGGTTGACATTTGACATGCTAGAAAGCCAAGTACTTAATAGCTTGGAATCCGTTCATTTTTTAGGTTAACCATTACCTTCATTGCAAGAGAGCAGTGGTGGCCCAGTGGTAACGGCCGCGACTTGTAGGTCGTAGATTGGAACACTGATAGGCGCTTTACTTTGTGTAAATTATTTCATCACCACTGCTCTCAAAACGATGAAGGAAAATATCGTAAGGAAACCGGCATGTCCTAGAACCAAAAAATTTGAAAACGTGTGACATCTACCAACCCGCACTGGGCCCGTGGATTACGGCCCACTCTCTCTCAGAGAGGAGGCCTGTGTCCCAGTAGTGGGAACATTCTAGGCTGATTAGTATTACCTTCATTATTATAACTACATAATTATGTTAACTCCCGGTTAAGCTCTAAACCGTACCTTTTCGATTGGTTAGCAAAAATGTCAACGACCAAATAAGTTGACATGAGTACTTGAGATTTAACGACAAAATTAAGTCGAGTAGGCTTTTAGGCACCTGAAACGCTTTGAAATCGCTTTCAAAGCGTTTGGTATGCGTTTTTCGCAGCTTAGGTTTGTCCCATACATTTTTTTTCATCTTCGTTAGCGCAGATATTGTAACATCACTTTGTCTAGGCCTATAGGCCCTCAGGGGGCACGTATATTAGCTAGATTATAAAGGGTCCTCGAAACGATCAATTGCAGTTGTAGTAATATTGTCAATTGCTTCAATTGCATTTAGGTAGAAGATCAAATTGCGCATCAATGTGTATCTGTCGGAGCCTCCGTTTAGTCCACTCTCGACCCCTCGACCCCTAAAAAAAGATTTGTTTATTTGTTTCCACTCAACCCTTAAACATAGTTCACACTCGACCCCCAGGGGTCGAGACTGAATTTTTATACAAAGGACAGGATAGCTCGTCCACTTTCAACCCCTAGTTCGGTAACTACCTAAAATTAATATTTTGGTACAGTAAGCTACAGCTACTAATGGCAAAATTGGAAACTGATATTAAAAAAAATAAACGAGCAATTAATACCACCGCCAATATGATGTTCCGTTTTTGAAATGTTTGAAGTGAAAACTTATTTAGCGGCGTTGTGCACTTTTTTTGGGATTGAAAAAAAAAATGTTAAACCTGACCTGATCGAAAAATCGTAAGACGGAGGGAGAGTAGAATTTGTTAGTAACTTAACAAAAGTACCAGGCTTGCATGAGTTCAAGATAGTATTTCAATCATTAGACGTTGTGCACAATATCTGAGCAGTAACATAACAAAAAGTACTAGGCCTGCATGAATTCACGATAGTATTTCAATCATTACACGTTGTGCACAGTAACCTAACAAAAAGTACTAAGCATGCATGAATTCACGATAGTATTCAATCATTATGTTATGCTACTAATAGGATTTGGATGAGGCAGACAGATAGTTTATTACCACTATTAACATAATATTATAGGATACTGTTTTCATTTCCATCGGCAGTCCCCAAAGACTGCCCCTCATTTTTTTTTTAGACGTGGTATTGATGACCTTCCAGAAGCAGTACACATCCTCCTCTGTGGGAAGTTATAAATTTTAAATGCGCCCTATTATCACTTGCAGTCGATATATCTATTACATATTTGCAAATAGAAATTTTACATGCCAATCACTTGATAAATACTAAAACGCAAATGATTTAATACAAATTCGTGTCTTCGTGGCGATGAGCTACTTTTTTTTTCTGTCAATAAAATGCTTGCTCGGTAAATTATATTGAGAGTATTTAAGTTAAATAGTATGCAACTATAAGGTAGACTGATGACTGTACTTTGGGGGTCGAGAGGAAACTAAAACTTGGCTGGAAAATAAAATCCACTCTCGACCCCCAAGGGTCGAGAATAAACTATAGTTAGGGGTCCAGTGGACACATTATTTATTGGGGGTCGAGGGGGCGAGAGTGGACTAAACGGGAGCCTCGCAGGCAAATTGTATAATTCGTCGTTATACATACCTACAGCGCCGTCCGTTTGCATACTGTCGCCGTTATGTAAAATGCCTAATGGCGACAGTATGTAAACGGACGGCACCATATGTATAATGACGAATTATACAATTTGCCTGCGCCATATCAATCACTTAAAAAATTACAACTGCAATTGATCGTTTCGGGGACCCTTTAATTTCTGAGCAATATAACAAGCAACCGTTACTCATGGAAGCAATAACCTACATAAAATTGCAGGGCCATAGTTTGTTGCTGTTTGTTTATTCAAGCCGTCTTTATTGCTAATACATTGCTCCTACATCTAGCTCACTGATGGCTACACCGTGATTTCGCATACAGATGAAAAATCAAAGGGAAGTTATTGATAGTGATAGCAGTAGAAATGTTTGGCCGTGTGTCGGCTTTTTGATATACCTTAGTTTGTAACGGTTTAATAGTCAAGCTTTCGTAACCGAATTCGAAATTAAAATAGCGACAGTCTTTCTGTGCTTGCTGACTTATAGAAGTATTAGCTTTTGCCCGCGGCTTCGCCCGCGTATAGGTAGGAATAGGAAATTATCCCATGGGAACGTAATACTTATAGGCATAAAAAGTATCCTATATGTTAATCCAGATTATAAACTACCTGTATGCCAAATTTCATCCAAATCTGTTGAGCCGATTTTGCGTGATTGAGTAACAAACATTCAAACATACATCATCATCAGCCTATTAATGTTCCCACAGCTGGGACAGTGGGACACAGGCCTCCTCTCTGTGAGAGGGAGTGGGCCGTAATCTACCACGCGGGCCCAGTGCGGGTTGGTAGATGTCACATGTCTTCGAATTTTTGGTCCTAAGACATGCCGGTTTCCTCGCGATGTTTTCCTTCACCGTTTTGAGAGCAGTGGTGATGAATTTATTTACACAAAGTAAAGCGCCTGCTTGGGTTCGAACCCACGATCTACAACTCGTAAGTCGGGGCCAATACCACTGGGCCACCACTGCTCTATCTAACTGCTCTATCCAAACATACAAACTTGCACATTTATAATCACTACTACAACATATTATAAAACAAAGTCGCTTCCCGCTGTCTGTCCCTATGTATGCTTAGATCTTTAAAACTACGCAACCGATTTTGATGCGGTTTTTTTTAATAGATAGAGTGATTCAAGAGGAAGGTTTATACGTATGATAAAGACATATACACGCGGGCGAACCCGCTGGCAGCAGCTAGTATTATATATAGTTAGGAAAGTAGGATGAGGAACAGGGTGTAAAGTTCACTCATCCTCTATAGAAAAGGAAGGATCCTACGACCAGACGGGTGTAGAGTCTGGTGGGCAACTGCGCAACGACTGATGTCGAGACGTTGTAAACATACTCGTCGCGCGGTTAACTATGCTTGCGCGATACAGGATTTTGCGTTACGTCAGTCTGATGCGTAGTTTGCTTGTGGCGTTGTAGATGGCGCCACAGACTCAATACCAAACATGTAAACCTATCTATTCGACACAGATGAGGCAGAGTATACAATGTTGTTATCTTCTTACGACCCAAGTATTTTATGACCAAGACTGAACGATTAAATATTAATTTATAATCCCTTTAGTATAACGGGACTTGCTAATAAATCGAGAAAACTATTTGCGATGAAGAAGACGGTGCAGGCACTTAAAATGAAAATCATTTAACTTTAACAATATGCCCTTGCCATTGGAAACAAAAGCCAATTAATGAAGTCTTAATAAAACACACAACCGATCATAGCATTTCTTACCTCATTTCTTAGAGGTGTTAATTATTTTCTCAAAAGTGGTTGGAAATTCGAGCATTAATATGACAAGCTTCTTGGAGATAAATCAAAATTGAGGTACTGGTCGAATACATGCGAGCACCCGGCCGGCAATGTTTTTATGAAAATTCTTAACTGTCGTGTTTAGCGGCCAAATAAATTACTGTAAAACTCATATCTGTCGTGTTATTTAAAAATCGAACGAACTTTTACATTTACCTTTTCCCTTTTTTTTACGCATGGCAACCAAGGAGGTAACTTATCAAAGATTTGGATGAAACTTGGCATACAGATAGTTTCTAACCTGGATTAACACATAGGATTTTTTAACCCGGTAGTACGTTTCCGTGGGATAATTTCCGACCTCCACGCGGGCGAAGCCGCAGACAAAAACTAGTATCAAAATAAAATAAAAAGCTAAAAAGGTAATCACAACAACTAAGTTAATTACTTATTACTTATCTAAATTCTACTAAAACATATTCGACATACCTAGTATTCCTACCATTTCTACTAATAAAATTAGTTCGGACTTCGGACATATCACTTGAAACACGACCGGCGCGGCGTGTTGCCGCTGAATCTCAATTAAACCCACTAATGACTATATCTAAATCACCGACCTACCTGTCTTTAGATTGTATCGAGTGAGATAATTTGCATTCGCTTTATTACCGAGACACCGGCTTGAGTAATTTATGTATGCCCCATGTTAGTATACGAACTAGCGTGTTAAGACAATACTTTATCTATTCCTAGGTCGTTAATTAACACTTTTTAAGTTATTGTTCCGTAGGCTATGAGGAACACGTTATGAGTTTTTACGTTTTCTCCTTTATTATATTTTACTAGCGGCCCGCTCCTGTTTTGCACGGTTTTTACCTACGACTTAATAAAACACCGAGATTTCTTAGGTAAACGTAACTTTAATATTAACGTATTATACACAAATCTTCCGGATTAAATTCTCTAAGCGATGGTGAAAACCTCAACAAAATCTGTTGCGTGGTTTAGAAGAACAGCGCGGACAAACGCGAAAAGCGACTTTGTTTTATAATATTTACATAGATAGTTTGTGGGTACCAAGATAAAAAAAATCCTATCTAGTCATATTCAATAAATTAATTTAATAAATTCTCGTGCAATACATCTGTAGTGTCAGTCACCAAGCTTACTAGCCGTTATTAAAAATTTAATAAAAAGAAAATTACTAAGTAATACAACGTATTAAAAATGTTTACAAGGTTTATAAATAAAATCAATCAAAAGCACTTCTCTAAAATATGTATACGTCAATCAATTAAAAAAATCCAACAGATACATAATTAAAAGAATCGATAGCTCACCGCTGTACATTATGACGCTGTCAGTTCGAAACGTCGAATCAGTCGCCATTGAGACGCCATCAAAGTTCCCACATTGATTGTGACAGTTGTAGTTAGAGGCCTACAGGTGTAATTTGCTGTAGATCCATAGAATTTATTAAGTTATTAGTTGTTGATTTATTATTATTGGCTTCTCTATGAGTATTAATACGAATAGATAGCCAGTTTTTCTTTTGGGAAAATTTTATTTTGAAATATCAGACCCAAAAGCTGTCAGACAGCTTCTGTATAAAATAATTAAGTCTGAAGAGCGTGCATCCTAAACCCAATAATCATCCTAAAATCAACAATCACAACATAAAATTCAATGTTACAATTACAATTAATTATTAATATTCTAGTTGGCTAGTTAGCCACATTTCTTATTTCCATACAGTAATTCTGCCAAATTAATCAAAACAGCGAAATGTATGTGTGACAGCTATTTGCGACGTTGCCCACTTTCAAAATGCACGCTCTTAAGACTAGGACATATTTTGGTTTAACGGTGATCGCGTCTTCAATTCATTGTTTTACGGACCTTACAAAGTTCACTTATCCATTAAAATGAATAGCTAATCTTACCAACATGTGCAAAAAGATGGCAACAATGTTATTATTTACCTCATTACAATCCTCGACTCGATCCTATGCAAATGGGAGGTACGCATGTAACATCATTACAGTATCTTGCCCATTACGCCTGATTGATGAACCGCCTAGTCGTGGGCTTCGGGACACATCATCTTGTTTATGTTCATTGGTCGCACTTATCACACATCTTTTAGATACAGCTGATGTAATTAATGATCCGCCGATATACGGACTACTTAGATTAGCTAGTATTATACGCTTAATTAACACATTTGTCTTACTGTTTGTTAGATTAATTGGTTAATCAACACCTCGGACTGTTGCTGTGTCTATCTCTAGCTATGTCTTTTCTGTATTTACTCTACGTCTTAGAATCAGTTGATGAAGTGAATTCATTATAGATACTCGTTATATACTTGTTTCCTGGCATTTCAAGTCTAAACAATCGCCAATTAAGGTCCTGTCAATCCCATAAAATATATACCGAAATATATTAATTTAAACGCGCAACGGTAAACAAGCATGCGTAGATTGAATAGCAGAGACAATAGCGCATTCATTATTGTGTTGGTCGAAGACCGAAGCGCTTACCGTATTCCGACCGGTAAAAACGTTTTGTCGCCTCACTGACAACCGTCGCCTCACAACAGACTGTTACCCGATTTTCGCTTCAGGTACAAACAATTTCGACGTCAATTTTTTTACAGAATGGACTTACGAAGAGTTTCTTTTCCAGTACCGTATTTTAGAGTACCTAGATAGAAACTGCACGTAGTGGTAAATTGTTTCAGATGCGTTTTAAGGATCGGTAATGGTGTGGAAGAATTTCTGGATCTTGGATTCAGGCTTCGTGCCACAAATTAGATCGCCATCTAAGTTTTTATTTTCAGTCCAGAATGGTCATGATTGATTTTATATAGCTGATCTCATCAGCGGTTGATAGCATTTTTTCTTTTATTCGAGCATTTAGTGCAATAAATTTGCCCCATAAATGAGTCATTAATCTTTACGTTTGAGAAAAAAAGCTTAAAGTTAGACAAAAGTTTTTATGGCAGTGTGAAATTTAATGAGTTCTATAACATAGAGGCAAAGACCAGACTTTACGAAGATCTATCCATTGTTTTGAAAATCATAAAAGAAAGAGAACATCGTTCATTTGCAGATATATTAATGAGACAGCTGACGTGCGGAAGTATCGTCTGTTATGACTATCACCGCTATTAAAGAGTGGCAAAAACTGCAGTGTTAGGTATGATAGAACCGAGAGGCTTAATCGTATCCGCGTGGTGGTTAACCATCGCTTACCGTAGCTACTCGTAGGTTTATAGAAGGAAATTAAGCCCTAGAATTTTCTGAAAAGCTTCTTTGTCGGTAGTACTGAGCAAGTTATGATTTGTAATGTTATCATCAAAGAGAAAGGTTATGTTAGTCCACGTCTGTCGAATATGTTTGTTAAGAAATACTAGGAACTTTTTGGGTTTTTCAAGTTTTGCGGTCAGTCTGCCCTGACACCTTATGTGTCAGCATTATCAATATATGCTCAACGAGACAGCCGCATTAGCATCATGTGCGTCAAGCACTTGTGTGAACTCTCTGAACTTATCTAATATTACTTGACATTAAACCAGAATATGAAAGTTAACAATTTACATTGTTTACGCATTTCCAGAATCACGAAATCATGCACATACAAATATATCTCCCATCGAGATTCTTGAATAAATCTTGTTATGGAAAACTTTCATTTGTCCGGTTACAAATGCTGATATGTACGTTGACGTATTTCGATACAAGTTCTTCATTCGTAGCCACAGTTTCCACATGCGGTTTCCTTGTAAGGATGTGAGCAGCATAATAGGCTTGTTTGGCGGAAAGCTGTCGAGAGTAAATTCTATTCAAAGTTACTGTGTATGCCAATGTCTATGATATTATACACTTTCATTTTAGAATCGAATTGTATAATAAAAGTGCTTCGTATGTATGTATCGGCATGCTCTTCTCGGAAATGACCACAGCGAAATAAAAGTATAAATAATTCATAAACTCTATAAATGGCAAGTGAAGACTTATCCGCGGAGTTAACAACGGACAAATCGATAGAAATCTGAACATTGTCTCCTAAAGCATTCTCTTCTGCTAAGTGTGACGATAAAATCTCATATTTATCGCATTGATCGTGCCAAAACTGTGCTAAATAAAAATATCGTAAAGCTTGAAATGTTTTGACCTTGACCCCGGGGGTTTCACCATCACAATCAGTGCTAGTCATTGTCTGTATCGTGGGTCGTCATCGCCGCGACGCTATTGTGCTGTGAACAATATTGTCAAACCTTCTTAAGAAAGCGATAGAGCAACAATACAGAAACTTGTTCGGAAGATAACATAAGAAATTATAAATGCTATGATTGCCTTTAGTGACGGCGTTGGTGTAACGGACAGGAATTTGACGCTTTGGGACTTTGAAAGCTTGATTATGTGAAATGTATTGAAAAAGACCATCTTAGAATCCTAATCGGACTACGATATAAACTAATATTAAGAGGGAGCATCCTAAAAGTTGGCAACGTCGTAAATAACTGTCAGATATTTACCTGTTTCGATTAATTTGGAAATAATACTGTATGGAAATAAGAAATGTGGCTAACTAATTGACTAGAATATTAATAATGAATTGCAATTATAACATTGAATTTGATGTTTTACCCGTTTTAGGTGAAAAAAATGCATTTGGAAAGTTTCCAAATACTTTTTTTACATCTAAAACTAACTATTCGGTGTTACGATATTAATTATTGCATTTCATAATCAATATTCTAGTTCGCTAGTTAGCTTATTTTTTATTTCTATACAGAAATATTATAAAATTAAGCAAAACAGCGAAATATTTGACTTCTATTTGCGACGTTGCCAACTTTCAGAATAAACACTCTATGCATATTACTCTTTCATAAAAAGTGACTGCGGTTATATTTAAAACCTAATTTAGGACCGTAACGATTTGACAGAATCATCTTTTTATTTGCATCTTCTATATTATAAGCTAAACCTTATACGTTTTTAACGGTCTTAGGAACAGTTTTTGACGAAGGCTAATGTCGAATTTATAAAAGAAAAAGATACAGTTACAAGTTTACAATTCGCTCGGCTGTAAATCTTTTGATTAGTATCGTTTGTATTGTAAAAAATCGCAAAAATGAGGACAACATGGAAGCACTGGCTTGATTAATAAAATATATAACAATCTAATAACGGACAGCAACGTCTAGCTAGTACAATGACGTATAATTTCTTTTATCAATAATAGTTAAGTGAAGTAGAGAGCAGTGGTGGCCCAGTGGTAACGGCCCCGACTTACTAGTTGTAGGTTGTGGGTTCGAACCCAGGCAGACGCTTTACTTTGTGTAAATAATTTCATCACCACTGCTCTCAAAACGGTGAAGGAAAACATCGTGAGGAGACCGGCATGTCTTAGAACCAAAAATTCGAAGACATGTGACATCTACCAACCCGCACTGGGCCCGCATGGTAGATTACGGCCCACTCCCTCTCACAGAGAGGAGCAGTGGGAACATTAATAGGCTGATGATGATGATGATGAGTTAAGTGAAAAACAGTACAACTTGAACACTGATTATGATTCTTCATATGGTATTATTACATTATTTTACTTCGAACTTATCTCTAGAGTATATTTCAGATCAGTATTTTTATTGCAGTGAATTGTGCAAAATGAAATTTCTTGTCATTCTGTCTACGTTCCTTATTCACTAGACACGTATTGTTTGGCCCACGTGTGAACTCACATTAAGCAGAGCTATAAAACACGATATAAATACATATATTCTCATGCAGTCTCGAGACAGATCGTAAAAAGGCAAGAAATGCAAACACGTACAACTGAGAAAGTATTCTCGTTTCCATTACAGAAGTCTTTAAACATCGCCTTCATAGTACGTTAGTGCTACGGTGAAAGCCGCAATAGTTTCATATTGCCACAAATGCCACAATCATAGGTAATGTAGACGGCATATGGTGTCCAGGCATTCGTATGTGCGCAAACGGCTCTTTTATTTCCAATTTGTTGCAATTCCCTCGTCTGTCACAGCGCACTTGATCGCCCCGTAATTGCACTCGACAAGGCGCTAGCGACAGCCTCTAAGAGCAATCACAACACGCCAACTACTCGATCTAGACTATTAATAGGCTGTATTAAAACAATGGCCCGATATTTACATTTGATTGGTTGTAAAATGAAATTGAAATATTCATGAAGTAGTAGCAATAAAAACGTTATATACTGAAAGTTAGCGAATGTAGAGGTATCAAGAAACTGTAATTAAATATCTAACTTGTAATTGTATACAATGTTCGTCAGAAGTTGCGAAACGGAAGGTAGTATAAGTTATTTGATGTCTTTTTTGAATCGTCATAAATTACTGAAAGGTAATTCACGTACGGTACTTATACCTATTTACCTTCTTATTATTTTCAACTATGAAATCTTTAGAGGATATTAAAACCTTTCAGGAAATTCAAAATAACGGAAAATGATTTCTAAGCTACCGTAAAAGCAATGTAAATTGAATGGCAAGTAAAAACATAAACTCTATTAATGATTTTTCGTTTCGTGTTCACAGGAAGAGCAGAAACAATGTCGCAAGCGCACCTTATACGTACAAGAAAGTGTCATTAATCAATGAACTACGAGGAGAATCTTCATAATATGAATCTCTAATCAAAACGGCAAAAACCTTACATAATATTTTAAAGCTCACAAGTACTGGGATTAGTTTGATTTATCATTCTCGTTAATCAAACGGCTATTAAAGATCCATTACTGTGATTTCATTATTAGAGAACAATTATACCAGGAAAGTTGGTCGCAGTAGGTACCTTATGAAATGACTTCTGACCTCCATCGGTATTGACCCACCTCGGACAGGCTAGTACAAACTTGAGACATGCTGACTCATTGTCAGCTGATAAAAAACTTTTAGGCAATTGTGACTTTGTCGTGTAGTGTGACAAAATGACAGGTGGTGACAGTCTTTTTATACAGTAACATAAGGTTTAGTTGTCATATTACAAATTCTTTTGTGATTCGTTTCAGTTGAATCAATTCTGATTGGTAGTGCACGAGAGCGTAAGTTTCATGAGTTGCGGAATTGCCATTTGTAAATCGTGAATTGATTTTTAGTTACGTTTTACGAAGTCATTGATTCCCATTTTGAGGATTGCGGTCTCCACAGTGACTATTCATAATTGTTATTTAAAATTGCTAGTAGAACTGTTTTCTAGAAACTAGATTAAGTAATTTATAGTCGGTTTCCTTTAAGAATGACATGATCTTATTGGCATTCTTGCCACACTAGTATTATTTAAAGAGTTTTCTGTCAAGTAAGACCTAAAATTACCCAGAAAACTGCCCCTTCATCTACGAGCTGCTGATTACCAGGAAATGTGAGACATGCATATAATAATAGTCCTACATATGCGGACGATGCATCTCTAGCAGCCATTTCCTTTCCCGCCTCGTGTGTGTACTGTGACAGGGTTGCATGTTACTCAATTATTGTCTGCGGCAGATAGGTGATGTGAAAAACCGCATACCGCAGAGTCGACGGGCACACGGCGCGTGCGTCATCCGCGCGCGATCCGCGGTCCACAACACACCGACCACATCAAACGCGCATTAGTTGCAAAAACGCGCGATTTTTTTATTGGAATTTCTGCTTTATTGTAACTTGCGGTTACGATATAATTGTCTAGTGTTACAGAGAAATGCTGATTGATGTGGATTTCATAGTTTGCAAGAAAATTGCTTTAAGATTCCTCAAATGTCGTAATATCTATTTGAGTTGTTTTGATGTCGGTGACTCAAAATTAATGGCACCTATTGAAACAAAACAAAATACTATCGTAAAAATCCCATCACAACATTTTTTATACATTCTATTGGCTGGTTGGAACGCTGATTGTTGGCACATCGTCGCCATGACAGATGTGTATGACATTGATCGCGTGCGCAGCCCGTGCGGGGATAATGCCGGCCATTTGCGGTTGGATACAGCCTTACATCCCGCACTGCCTTTGTGGCGTAATGGTCAGCACTGTACTTAATGGAGGATGTACGAGCGCCTTAAACGATTCGAGACGCTCTGTTTACTGAAAAAAGTGCTAAAAGGAATGTAGCGTGTTACGAAGAAAGTAAAATGGCACCTGATTATTCGTTCTTTGAATACAGCTAAATTGAGTTGTTTATTTATCTAAGAATTTAAGGCGAAATACTTTATTGATTTTTTTGAAATGGTATTAGAATATTAAGTGCCACTTATGTTGTTTAAAGTCAATAGGCTGATTTATTATGAATCTATCGAGCGGGGATATCGGATGACTGAGCTAATATTGACGACGGAAAATCCACTGAATCTTCACTAAAAGTATTTATAGTGAGTCTTATCTCATTGAGTTTAACGATGAATGGTTTGTTTTGTTTTATGTCCATGTTTTTTCGGGTAATGCAAGGCTCAAGGAAAGAAGTACCTACCTTCTAGACATAATTATAATATATCTACTTTGATTTAAACAATATATAAATATTGCGGCTAAGATCCTTACATCATTTATAGGGTAATAGCTTGGGTTCACGGCTTCGCCCGCGTGGATATCAGAAATTATCCCACGGGGACGTGACCGGGACAAAAAGTATCTTCCTAACCTAGGTCATGGCCTATCCAAATACCTATCATCCAAATCCAGCCGTTACGACAATTACTCACAAATGCTTGCACTGACTGGACAGGTCCACTCAAATCTGTGTGGTTCTTTTCTCAAAAGACCATTTCAGACACTAATCTACATGGTCCTCATATAGCCTGACCAAGATTATGTCTGGGCTTACATTTAATAACAAAAGGGACTGTGACCTCTAAGTTTCTTTCGGCCTTTCTTCTCAGAGTAGTCAGAAAGGAAACGCCGAACTCATCTAGCAATTTTTTTTTATTTTTTATATGACGTGTAAAAGTGATTCCGATATCCTTTTTACAGAATAAACGATTTCATTTCATTTCATTAAAGAGTAAATAGGTAACAGACAGATAGATAGATAATAAATTCTACCTAAATATTTCCTCAAGATACGGACTCTGACTATATTCGAATTCCTTAAATCTTATAAAAAGAGATAAATAAAAATTTCAACAATCGCGTGAATTTTAAAGTCATCACCTATTTTATCCCCTTGGGGGGTAATGATTCTGCAAAAACGCTGAAACACGTAATTATTTATTTCTTACCAAAAGCATAAATTTGAATTTTCATATCCACATAAAATTCCATCCCCTATATTATATTACCATCATTTTTGGGGCAAAAAGTAGCCTATGTCCTTCCCCAGGATGCCATCTATCTCCTTGCCAAATATGGAATTCCGTTCAGTGGTTTAGGCGAGAAAAGGACACAACATACATACAGACAGAGTTTCTATCGAATTTATAATTTATGTAAATATTATATACAAGTAGTATATATAATTAATTTATAAAGTATATAAGTATTAAAGTGTATGGATAAGATGCATTACTCAATATGAACACATTGTTGAACCTATGAACCTAAGTATTTACCTACTAACTACGGTGCCTGAGTAAATGATAGGTACATTTATGGCCTCGTAAAAATTATATTACACACTTAAGATGGTGGCATAAGCAGTTATGCTTGACTTATTATAGTTATAGCTAACCTACTTCTAGTGGTCGTAAGCGGTACTCCTGAGCCTGGGTTGGATTCCTGTGTCAGGCAAAGTGTTATTGGATTTTTCCATCTGGAATTTTTCAGTTGCAGTCCGAAGACTTAATTTGTGCCCGGTTGAAGGCAAAAGGCTCGCCCACTATTACATGGGAGTTAAACATAACTGGTGAAATTTGGGTGTACCTTCTATAGGTGCACCTCTGCCTAACCCTTCGGGGATACAGGCGCGATGTTGTGTTATATTATGCTAACCCACATTTACAGTTCAATAGTTACAACAAGCAAACTGATCAAGAACAGGAATTCATAAATGTTATTATACAATGTGGAGACTACCATACAACAAAAAATGAAAATACTGGAACTACTAATGCATAAGAGTATTTTGGAACTGTCAAATAAATCCTAGCTTCGAAACAAAAAAATGAGTTTTTCAAACAAATTAAATGTAGTTTATGGCCGGATTCACCCTAAGCCTATAAATTCCGTTTATCCAACTAGGCCTAGGGTGAATTCTCGGGCATTCATTTCCGAATATCCACCTTAGGGTGAATTTTTGGGGTGGATTAACGGAATAACTCGAGCCGACTATGGATTTTGCTGAGCTATAATGACTAAACTATTGAATGTATTCAATTGAATTTTTGTATACAGAATGGGAACGTCATTATGCACACGCCATTTAATTTTTTGTTGTATTGTCGTCTCCACCTTGTATACTATATCGTCTTCTTTTTCTACTCCTGTTTGTCTTATCAAATAAACACTTCGTTTCAGTGTAGACTTTTATAATTAAGACCTCTTCATTTTAATTTCTGAATTACACATCCGAGCAAAATTACTAGGTACTTATTATATTTCTCCTCCTTTATATCCCAAGGGTATAATAAACTGCTTAGCAACATTGTCACGTACCTATGGTTTTACAATTTTTATTGGCCATGATGGTATTTATAGTTTATGCCTGGAGGTCCATAAAGCGATGAACTTGCGATGGTAGCCGTAAACCATACCTTGTACATTTATGTAAGAAATTGCAGGTCTACTGTTACGATTATTATGAGCTTCCGACTGTCAGTATCTTCGTAAGAAATACATCCATCTTATTTAAGATCTGTTCATCGTTGGTTTTTCCCACAAAAATTCGTGGAACAAAAGTTTTGCAATATGTCTGTTAGGTAAGTAAAGTAAGAATAATGACATTTTGCAGGTTACATTTGAATTCTTTAATCGCTTTAACTTAAAATAATCTGAACATGGAGGAAATTAATTCTGAAACCGTGTGCTGTTTACTCGATAAATGATTTAAATCCCACCCTCTATATATACTACCCGCTATTAATACAAGTACCTGGCATTCCCAAGTATTGCATTCCCGAGGCTGTGAAAATAGTGAAAACGAATTTTCCCAGATATGAGACTAGCTAAATCGATTTTTACCCCCGTAAGGCATATTGCAACTTTCATCAAAATCGTTAGAGCCGTTTTCGAGAACGTGATTACAAATAGGTATGTATATTTTAATAGGTATTGATCATTTAATGTTATAAGAGAGGATAGGATACATTCTTGAAAATTTGTACTACAACAGTAGGCAACAAATTCAAAGAGCCAACGATTAGCACCTAGTGACATAATACTACTACTTCTTACCTGACTTCCCATGTTCAATACCTATCCTCTGCCCATAGTAAAAATCTTCGTTCTACCAACAATCGTCTTCTACAATGTCCTTCTCACCGCTCTGGTTCTATTCACTCTTCTTTCTTTGTCCAGGCGGTATTTCTCTGGAATTCGCTCCCTCTGAACATCAGAATGGCGAGCAGTCGGTTATCGTTCAAAGTGAAGGCACGTTAACATATTCGTGAAAAGTTGGCAGAATATTTGCAGCGTTGATTTGCTGGATTTGTTTTCTCTTCTACCTATCGTTATTTCTTCTGACAAAGTTTATTCGGTTTTTATGTATGTATCTATGTATTAGTATGTATTCATTTTCAAGTTAACTATCCCTTTTGTTGCACCTGCCATGTTTTGTCTCTGCATCACCCTAAGGTTGACTTGTAGAAAATGCCTCAGGCAGTAAGTCCGCCTTTGTACGGTATATTTTTTACTTGTGCATAAAGTTTTAATAAATAAATAAGTAAAATTATTTTAGGAACTATATTAACCACTCTCCCGTATTCATTCTCACTTCAAAATTATGACATAATTGTTTACCAGCTACTGCTTAGTGCTTAGCAACTAATTACACCCCGCATGGCGTGCATGACGGATACTTATTAAAATAATACTCTGCTACAACGTGTTATCTCCACTGCATCATTAGTTGTTTCCTTTACATTCTTGTTAGTTCATGTTTTAGAACTTGTTTCTAAGTCTGAAGAAATGGGAAGTTAGTTAAAAATCTGTTTGTGAATTTATTTAAGGGATTAAAGGGTGGCTGACTCGGAATGACAGGTTCTCTTAGTATGGAGTTTACCAAATGCATACAAAAGAAGCAAAAATCTATTATACTATTTGAAAACTTAGATTCGAAAGTAAATTGTCCTTCGTAAGAATTATATTCAACTAGCTTTAGCCCGCGGCTTCGCCCCCAGGTAGGTCGGAAATTATCCCACGGGAACGTACTATCTGGTAAAAAGTATCCTATTTGTTAATCCAGGGTTGTAAATTATCTGTGTGCCTTTCATTCCAATCAATTCAACCGTTTTTACGTGATTGAGTAACAAACATCCAAACATACAAACTTTAACATTTATAATATTAGTAGGATAGTAGGATCAACAATCAACTCAGCCTATTGCAGTCCACTGCTGGACATAGGCCTCTCCCAAGCAGCGCTACAACGCACTGTCTTCTGCCTTCCGCATTGAGTATGTCCCAGCCACTTTCTTAAGGTAGTCGGTCAATTTAGCTGGGGGGCATCCCACGCTACGCTTGCCGATACGCGGTCTCTATTCCAAATATTATAATATCATAATTATTTCGTGTCGATCCTCACCTCCTTCACCGTATCTCATCTATGCATATAGAATCTTCCTCGTTTGAACGGCCGAGCGACGGGTGGTTAAGGGGCGGTGCTGTAAAATACTAGTATTCAGCTGCATCCGGCTAGACTGGAAGCCGACCCCAAAATAGTTGGGAAAAGGCTAGGCAGATTGATTAGTAAACCTTGATTAAAATAAGACAGATTTCTCAGTCATACTAAATTCTACGATGTATCTGATGGATCTAGCCTGAAATACAAATTCATGCTAGATTACAATCATTGTATTATGGGCCCTAATAGTTAGTTCATAGTCAGGAACATTCATTTGTCAAGTTACATGTTAATAAGTATTAAGTATTCATTCAAGCATAATTCAAACTTGTTATACATTCATCACACTTCTATATTGATCTTGTAAGTTGAATATTAATACAACTAATTAGAAATGTTAGGTCCGGCATTCCAGGCTCATACAAATACGACTTGTATTTACTTATACAATATTTAAATAAGATTAAGTTTCATAAAATTCTATTTGGTTATTTATGTTTTTCATGTAGGTGCAGATTATTATACCTAATTGTTTTTTGTATAGTTACTGCGTAGTGTTTTTGACAAACATTCGTAAGACAACAGAAAAGAATGAACAGAAGACAACTGAAATTCGTAAGACAAGGTAATGAAAGGTGTTGATGTGACTCTATACCCTACAAGGTCCCATTAAAATATAAAGACAAATTTTAACACAGCGTTTAGTACGTCGAACCAAAGATATCCAAGCAAAAAAAACACACCGATTAAAGTGATTTTATTTTGACCTAAAATAATAAATGGCATTGGGTAACCAACATTTTTTGTGAATTTTGTTAGCTGATTTTTTTTCTTGTAAGTATCTAATGCGGTTTTCTTATTTTACCATTGTCTTTATTTTGGTGGTCTGAATAATTTCTAAAAGTTTGTCCATCGGGACCTTATATAAAAAATCTCGTGAAATATGTATCATAATCCTCGCCCTTTCCAACCACCTC
This sequence comes from Conistra vaccinii, assembly GCA_948150665.1. Classification (NCBI taxonomy): domain Eukaryota; kingdom Metazoa; phylum Arthropoda; class Insecta; order Lepidoptera; family Noctuidae; genus Conistra; species Conistra vaccinii. The sequence continues at coordinate 10,805,872 of OX411327.1, read as the reverse complement.
TCTCCACTTTCTCTACAACCCTACACTCACACTATCTACTTTCGCCTATGTGCCTAAGATTATATTTTTTTTCCCTACATATTTAATTCAACCAGTTTACTATCTTAGTACAAAGTGACTTGGCACTCATTCATAGTCCCACACTGACCTATCAGTTCACACTCCTGAACAATGAGGCAGCGATTACAAGGTGGTATTAATATAAGTGCCTGTCAGTCTGTATGTAAAGCTTAACGCTGGCATAGGCCTCGCTTTGTTGCTAGAAGCTTTCATTAGTAACGTGCAATTAGCTATTTTATTAGTCGCTCTAGATTCTCTATCTCTCTCTAGTATAGATTAGTAATAGGTTGCGAATAAAGGCTGTGGGTAAGCGGTCTGGGTTTAGATTTTTAATTGGCATGATGGGTGATAATCGCAGCGTCTGGGCGTCATCGCCAGGCGTAAAAAAATGAAAATTTTATGCAATTTTTGAAGTGAAAATTTCTTTAGCGGCGTTGTGCACTTTTTTGAGATGGGTAAAAAATGTTAAACTCGCGTCAGGACGTGACCGTAAGATCCGTTGCCTAGCAACTGACAAAGTAATTATCAAAATAAATAGTTTTTCACATTACGTAAAGATTGCGAGGTAAGAAATTTAACTCATATTGATGGGTAAAAAAAAGCATTCAAAACATACTTCTTGGAAAGTGTTTAAATAAATTGTTTATTTTTGATAGACTATATTTTGAAAATAAATAAATATACTATTACTACTACTAATGAATATTGTATTTAACCACATAAATTATAATACTTTTATATTGATAAATAAAGCAATGTGTGCGAAATTATTCCCTAACCATTCCAAAATGTTCAAAAATGCACAACGTTAATGTTCAAGTTTTCATTTCTGCCGGCACTTCCGGAGTGCAACCCGTTGTTTTTTTATTCCTTATGTCATCTATCGTAATCGTCATGCAGTATCTTGATTGAGTCTTTGTGGCAAGATAAACAATCATCAAATATCGTAGCATTGCTTAAAAGCTGTATTTCCCGAAGGGTTAGGCAGAGGTGTAGGTACTGTAATGGGTGCGTGTTTGTGTGGGGCGTCGAGACGCTCTTAGTGTGGGATAAATACGTTATTTGTAGCTATGTTTGTGATATGTGGGTTCTCTTCAATGACACAGCGATATGTTACATTTATAATAGGTATTTAATTAGATATTTGAAGTTAAAATATATTGCAACATGAATGCGCGCCTACCAAGTGACGGATACTCTGTCTATTTTTTATATAAAAACCAATACCACGTTCCTATTCTAAAAAAGTACAGATCGTTCGAATGATATATTTATACTAGCCAGTACAACATAAGGTTGTTAATAGCATAAAACCTTACAGCACCTATACAGGGTGTTAAAGTAATTGCGTGCCATAGCTTAGGGGTAGGTTCAGTATCGATAAAGGAAACTAGGAAAAATAAAAATAAAAACCAGAAAAATAATATTAAAAAATATATAAAAAAAAATTGCAAGGTCGACCTAATTTAGTTTGGAATCAGGTATTTACAAAGATTAAAAATCAACTTATTTACTCATGTTTTAAGTTGATTTGATTGCTATTTTAAGTTAGTAGGTACTAAATTAGGTTGACCTTGCAATTTTTATTAAATGTTTTATTTTTAATTATTTTTCTATATTTTTTTTTTTTCCTAGTTTCCTTTATCGATACATAACCTACCCCTAAGCTATGGCACGCAATTACTTTAACACCCTGTATAGTACACCCACATTTAGCCAGTTATGTTTAAGTTCCATGTAATATGAGGCTACCCTATTGACTTCAACTGGGCATGAATCCAGACTCCGGGCTGTCCGTTAGAAATTCGGGATGGAAAAACTTAAGAACACTTTGCCCGACCCGGGAATCGTACTCAGGACCTCATGCACAGTAGTAGCGCTTGTGACTACTAGGACAACGAGGCAGTCCTTCAAAATATCTTTTAAGCTCCACCAAAAAATGATTATCTCATACAATTCCAGCAGGATCATTAGTTCTTAAATTGTAGAGACAACTTCGATGGTTAATAAATTCGTCAGAACAGTAGGTGTTAATAAGATGATATTAAGGGAGATGCGTCAAGGCAGACCGCGAAATTAAAATTTTCTTACGTTTTTTGCAATTTTCAGGTCAGTATTAGCACAGGAGAGCAGTGGTGGCCCAGGTGGTATCGGCCCCGACTTACGAGTTGTAAGTCGTGGTCGTTGGTTCGAACCCAAGCAGGCGCTTTACTTTGTGTAAATAATTTCATAACCACTGCTCTCAAAACGGTAAAGGAAAACATCGTGAGGAAACCGGCATGTGAAACAGCAATACAACTCCTTAAGTTAGCATAATCTTCAAATGTCATGATTTCATGAAATAGTCATTCAATAGGCTTACATGAACTTAGAGAGTTGTATTGACGATTTATATGATTATAATTCTATAAATAAACACTTGGTACGGCCGCGAATCATATTTAAATCAACATACAACCTGATACTGACCCGCAAATAGCCAAAAAACGTAAGAAAATTTTAATTTCGCGGGCTAACTTGACGAGGGGCTATACTTGTCTCTCTGCGAGACCACATACATCATGTGACCCACCATAGGGTTTTCATACCTGCAAGCTCAAACCAAAACAGTAAGAATAATTTCCAATCTCAATTTGTTTGTCAAAACGATTGCACACTCCAACTGTTAAACCAATGTCCGATCACTATCGAAGATACAGGTTTATATTGCACAGCAATCGGTCATCAGGCCACGCAGAACCGGATAGTGTACATAACCATTTAATATTTTGCAACATAAATAAAACATAGGCTGATAATTCGAATCCTAATGAGTGTTTGTGGTTATCTAAATGGCTATAGGTTCTTAGTGACTATTTGCGGTTAAGCAATGTATCACCGGTCAAGCACAGGATGGATAATTTTTCGGGATATAGGTATTATGGCACTAAGACCATAATACTGCTATGGAGACATTATCCGAAACCGCAACCTAAGCTGTTAGATAGATGCTATAGCGAATTCATCCCCAGAGTACCACAGGGCTCCTGAGGCCACGTTTATTTCATAGTCGTAGTGTCACTCAGATAGGTTTTTTGTTTTATTTTCTATTAGCCCATTGTATCTATATTTTTTGTATTCATGTTATTAGTTATTATTGCACGACTCATAATGCGAAGCATTAGAGTGTGCTCTACGATCGAAATATTTTTTTTGCCCCATTTCTGCAACTGTTTTAATTGTTACACTCCTGCTAGTACACAGAACCTACTTAATTTATATACCATTGTATAGATGATTAAATGGAGATTAATACTGTACACTTTTTAACAATTGATTTAATGCAGCAGAAATGGAAAAAGTATCAAAATAGTTGAAAAAAAAATCCTGTCCGTCAATTTATGAACCCTGAAAACACTGTCGCTTGCGATAAAATCAATTTATTGAGTCAATGTTTTTTTTTACCCGACTTCGGCGAAGCAAAAAGGAGGGTTATGATTTTGACCGGTATGTATGTATGTATGTATGTATGTATGTATGTATGTATGTATGTATGTATGTATGTATGTATGTATGTATGTATGTATGTATGTATGTATGTTCATCTGTAACCTCATAACTTCTAAACCACTGATCATAATTTGACAAATGAGGTATCGTTGGAAGCGTTTTGTCCGCTGGTTATAGGCTATAAGACGTTACATTAAATTCAATATGGCGCCCTCTAGAGGGCATAAAATGACGAACGAAAAAAAATTTTTTTTATAATCGTACCATGTTTGGTATCAAATGAAAGGGCTTGACGAGCACATTACAAATATGTGTATATATCATATTTTCAAAGTAAATAAATATGTTTAAATTGTTAAAAACATGCAAAAGTGAGACTGTGCTACGTACGGCGCAACTGTAAAATTAATACCTATTATACAATTAAACCTATACAAAAAATAAAATAAAGCGGCTCTGCAAATACTTTATTCATCATCATCAGCCTATTAATGTTCCCACTGCTGGGACACAGGTCGAGAGGGAGTAGGCCGTAATCTACCACGCGGGCCCAGTGCGGGTTGGTAGATGAAATGAAATGAAATGAAATTGTTTATTCTGTAAATAGGATATCGGAATCACTTTTACACGTCATATTTAAAAAAAATTTTAAAATAAGCTAGATGAGGTCGGTCGAGTGTCACATGTCTTCGAATTTTTGGTAAATACTTTATTACTCAAACTCAAAACTCAAACTCATGAATGAATGAATGAATGAATGAATGAATGAATGAATGAATGAATGAATGAATGAATTGCCCCGATCCCAGCGTGGTTTAACCAGACTCGATAAATCGAATGAATCCCAAGATTTGCACTAGCCCATGAAGTCTCATGTTGCATGGGACTTCATGGGCTAGTATCAAAGAGTAGACCGGGTGGCGCGGTAATGGTAGGGATTAGATATGTGCCCTGGGATAAGGAGGGAGATACGAGCCTACCGGATATGCATCCTAGAGTAAGCCTAGGAATAGTGGAGAGACAGGTTATAGATCATTGGATGGGCATCTTTTTACGACGTCGCCACTCGCCGTTATGTCGGTTCACATAGATCTTTGCCGGTGGTTCTTGAGGTGGGGTTACGCTGCTTTCTCGGCTCTTTTCTATATCGCTGCTTTGCTGTGTTATATTTAGCTGTTGCTAAGTCTTCGTCAGAAGCCTCGCTGCTATCCGTTTCAGGTTTCTTGTAGATCTCGCTGGCAGCCTTCATTATCTTGTTTCGGTCTGTAGCCGTGTCCATCCAGAAGTTGACTTCCTTGTCGAAATAACTCGAGTCCTGTTTAATGTTGTCGTTCCATGTGTAGATTGGACGTCCTAATTTCTTGGTTTTGGCCTTATACTGCATTGCTGCGTGTAGCAGGTGTAGTTTGCCTCGCCTGTGAACGTGTGCGAGATAGCACATCCTGTGATTCTTGATGCGTTTGGTTACTGTTTTTCCGTCCAAGATTTCGTGCATCTTCTTATGTCTTGGTTTGTTTCTGGCGTGGTTATTCAGGTCTCTCAAGATGACTCGCTCATATCTTCTCAGCATTGACCTGTTAGCTTTGGTGATTGCCGATACTTTCAAACCGTATATCATACAAGGTAGGATCACCATTCGGTACATGAGTCTGGCTAGTTTCCAGTCCATCTTTGAGTTTGTTATGAATGGTAATAGTGACTTTGCGTTTCTAGTAGCCTGTTCGCATCGTTTCCTAATAGTGCTTCTCCTGCTTAAAGCAGATGTTATATATGTGCCTAGGTATTTAATTTCATCGACAGTATGTAGATTTAATCCGTTCATTGACATATAAGTCGCTTTCTGTTTAGCTATTGGGTCCCTAATAAAAATTTTTGTTTTAGTTTCGTTTATTTGTAGGCCGACACTACCTAGTAGGGGTTTACTATGGTATACGATTCCTTCTAACCCTTCAGATCATCTATAATGAAGATCAGGTCGTCTGCGAATGATAGCACCGGGGGGAGTGAGATTCCCCGATCTTGGTCTAATTTTATTAATTGAGTTTCCTCTTCGAGGGTTCTAAGGACTTCATCCATGACCAGTGTAAAAAGGCGAGGCGACAGCGGGCAGCCTTGTTTGACACCTTTTCCTTTGGTAATCCAACTAGATTGCTGCCCACACCATTTGATGTGCGTGCGTTCATTCATGCAAACCTTGGTTATCTTATTGGTTAGAGTCTTGTTAGTTCTTTGTATTAGAATGTCTCGCAGTGCTCGGAGGTCGACGTTGTCAAAAGCTTTTTCAATGTCCAGAGCGAGTACATAAATTCTTTTTCCTGCTCGCCATTCTTCGTCCAGAACCCTTTTTAGCGTAAATATGTGATCATCTGTGGATCTGTTGTTTAGAAAGGCTGCTTGGTAGTTGCCCAATTCTTTTATTACTTCGTCTAATTTTTTAAGAACGTAGGAGGCGTAGATTCTATAGCCCGTGTTGCAAACCGATATTCGTCGATAGTCATTTGGGTCTTTAGGGTTGGTTTTTTTAGGGATTGGTACCTGCATTGTTTCTAGCCACGTGCCGGGTGCCTCATTCTGTGTCCAGGCTTTGTTAATGTGCTTAGTGATGGCTTCCTGTAATACTTTGGGCATAGCTTTGTAGAGCTCTATTACTGTCTGATCTGTTCCGGGCTACTGAACTGAATAGTTTGCGCGAGAGACACTTCCAAAGTGGTAAAATGTGTGCCCCCCCCCCCCTGTAACTTCTAAACTAAGAGAATGATAAAATTAAAAAAATATATGATGTACATTACCATATGAACTTCCACCGAAAATTGGTTTGAACGAGATCTAGTAAGTAGTTTTTTTTTTAATACGACATAAATCGTAAACCGTCATTTACCTTTAACGAACTACAAGCTCTTTTATATTATATTACTTGCTGCTATGGAACCGTTCATGGGCGAGTCCGACTCGCACGTGGCCGCTTTTTTTTTTTTTTTTTGTTAGGAGGCGTTAATTCTGTAACCCGTATTGCAAACTGATATTCGGCGATACTCATTGTATCTTTAGGGTAATTTTTTTCGGAATAGGTACCTGCGTTGTTTCTAGCCATGTATAGGGTATTCGGGTGTTTCATTTTGTGTCTAGACGCTTTGTTCATATGTTTGGTGACGGCTTCTTGTAATATTTGTGGTATCGTTTTGTAGAGCTCGATTACTACTTGTTCTGTTCCTAGGGGCTGTCCCGTTACGCATGATGTTAATGATTCTGCTGGTCCGTGTATAGTATATGTATGTGTCCATGTACTGAATCGCCGGCAGGTGAATACACCAGTATGTTCTCGTAATTTATGTGCACATGCACATTTACGAGATAGAATTCGGGTGCAGTGATTATGATGTCTTCTTCACTCCAGAACGTCTCGTTATACTCCACGGTTATGTATTTTGTTATTATTTGTTCCTGGGAAAGCTTGTTGCTAGGAAGAAACGCATGAATGTTTTTTAAAAAGGTGCGAAGCGAATTGGCGTCACTTCGGTACGTTGAAACATAAGTAGCAAGGTCTTGGCGTACAGACATATGGTCAAACGTCAGCCCCATTATGTTTTTTGTTTGATGGGATATTGCTAAGTAGGCAGTTACCATCTTTTTGCATGGGCGCTATTATGACCATTGTAAAAAGTTTTGTTTGGGTAATAAAGTGGGCTTCTTTTCGAGGGATACAAAACTTTGACAGGGCTGCGGGGTGCGCGGAGATTTATTATTGCATCTTAGTTTTCCTGTAGCATTGGATCCTGCTATGTAGACTTAGATTTCGGGGTCAAGTTTTGTTTTTTGTTGAATGGGCCTCTCCACTCATGTGCCGTCACAAAAAGCTTGTGTACACCGACCGAAGTCCTGCGCGCATACGGGTATACCTTTATTAATGACTGTCAGAATTATATTTGTTGATGGGGTGACTTTTATAAGGCTAATGAAATAGCCAATTAGTTTAGGGTCGTTTCTGGGAGTTTAGCTTGATGTTCTACCTAATCGTCAGAAAAAGAGGTCAGAACACACTGGTCAAAATAAGAAATTTTATGGGGAAATAGATTTTGTACTAAATCTAAATCGATTATGTTATTTTGTTAGAACCATTTTGTATATTCGTTTATTTTTCCAGAATATATTTTATATGCACATGTGTGATGTGAGCCTATAGCATTTGCTTAGAAAATAATATAATAATAAATAGATGAATGTGCGCTTGAAATCAAACGCCAGTTACTTCACCACTGCAAATGAGCGCTCGCGATATTGTGCTAGCGATTTTGCAGAGGGAAGCAACGACCAGAAAGATCTCACCAAATTATCTTGGGTTCCTTGGTTCGCCTGAAGTCAGGAACGCTCGTAGGTAGGCACCTCACTTTAGCACTATTTTAATATTTATATTTGGCGGTTATTAAAGTCACTGTAGTATTAAAACAAAGAATCACTGTTCTATGTCGCCGATAAGGGCTGCGCGCGTCACATGTGCATGTAATTTTTTGTTTTTTTGGGACGGAGCTCGCACCCGGGACGACTGCGCTCTATGACGTCCAACGACCGAATCTCTCAAACTCAAAACTCAAACTCAAAGCATTTATTTGAATTAAACCATATATACACTTACAGGCACTTTTGAATTGTCAAGGAGTTGGTCAGTCAGAAATATGAAGCTAGTTGCCCATTCCGAAGCGTAGTAGGTACCTATGGAGAAGAACGGGCCAGAAACTCCACGGACACTCACTTAATTAAAACATTGTTACAAAATAGTGGTTACATCATTCATGTTTAAATTATACATGTGAGAACAATGTAAAAAGAGATGCGCACGTTAAAAGCGTCCGTAATAAAAGATAAAAAAAGATAAATTCAAAGATTAAAATAAATTAAAATAAGTCACGGCAGCTAAGAGATGATCAGGGGGCCTACCACCACCTCTAAAAGCAGTACTATTTTAATATTACTTTAGTGTGGGAAAGAGATGAAGCTCTACAAGACGTAAAGCACCATCTCTTTCCCCCACTGAAGTAAGATTAAAATAATACTGCTTTTAGTGGTTGTGGTAGGCCCCCAGTCCCAACTGACGGCGCCCGTTCACGAACATGACGCATGTATTAATAGCACCATTCAGCTCAACCATTTTGAAGGTAGCTAAATGATCCAACACACACGCCACCATCAGCGAGACATCTGAGTGAGCATGACATACTCTCAGCTGTCAGGGCACATTCAAGTCAATGAAAGACATACTACGAAATTATAACCCCAAAACAAATGAAATAAAAAGCAAGTTTAAAAACTAAAACCCGACTTCTGAAAAATCACGCTCTAAAAAGTATGAAACAAGAAAATATTTCGGACAGAAATCAAGACATAGGTACAAAAATGGTCAAAGTAAAGCCGTAGTCGCATGCCTGTCGTCTACAAAATTATAATGGCATGCGACTACGGCTTTACTTTGACCATTTTTGTACCTATGTCTTGATTTCTGTCCGAAATATTTTCTTGTTTCATACTTTTTAGAGCGTGATTTTTCAGAAGTCGGGTTTTAGTTTTTAAACTTGCTTTTTAGGGTTCCGTACCCGAAGGGTAGAGAGCAGTGGTGGCCCAGTGGTAACGGCCCCGACTTACGAGTTGTAGGTCGTGGGTTCGAACCCAAGCAGGCGCTTTACTTTGTGTAAATAATTTCATCACCACTGCTCTCAAAACGGTGAAGGAAAACATCGTGAGGAAACCGGCATGTCTTAGAACCAAAAAATTCGAAGACATGTGACATCTACCAACCCGCACTGGGCCCGCGTGGTAGATTACGGCCCACTCCCTCTCACAGAGAGGAGGCCTGTGTCCCAGCAGTGGGAACATTAATAGGCTGATGATGATGATGATGACCCGAAGGGTGACAAACGGAACCCTATTCATAAGCCTCCGCTGTCCGTCTGTCTGTCAGCGAGCTCTATCTCATGAACCGTAATAGGTAGGCAGTTGAAAATTTCACAGATTGAGCATTTCTATTGCCGCAAGAGCAACAAATAATAAAATTAAAAAATAAAGGGGGGTCGCCATACAATAAAATTCAATTTTGAAAAAAAAATTATCTGACCCTGGCATGTGGGGTATCATTTTCTAGAGCTCATCGAGTAGAGAATAAATATAGTTTTTATTTGTTTTTATCTTCAAAAATGATGAATTAGGGGGCCGTAGAAGTTGTCTGTTTTAGACCATTTTTGTACGAGCTCTATCTCAACAACTAAACAAATTAGGAATTCGAAACTTGTGTGTATCATGTAACATATACTGTTTATAATCAACAAATACTAAAAACGCCGATTCATAACGTATTTTATATAATATGGGCGATTTTTTGCAACTTAAAGTAATAATTTTGTATTTCATGCTAATAATATGCGATATAAATTCCACAGATAACTATTTAATATTCGGAGTAATGACATGGAATTAGTAAGTACCTACTATCATGGCAGCATATACTATTTCGATCATTTAAATTTCGATCATCCAAAAAGGTCTACAAAATAAACTTTCTTCACAAGATTTTAAAACCGGCCAGTATTTTTTGAGTTTAAGAACTTTATCGACTTTTTTCAAAGTATCCCTAGACGGTGTTGATGTGTGTACCTCGTGTTAAAACTACACTCCAATAGACAATATATTCAGTAACATTGAAATGAATGCTGGCACATACAGTGCTGCGCTTAAACCGTTGTGGATACAATTTCATATTGAGAAAAATTATTGGTGTAAAAATATTCGGTCATGGCGGCCAATCTCAACGGAGACTGGCCTTCGGCGCGGGAGATATTATAGTGCACAAGTGTGTGCGCAGACACGAGTGCACTCTCTCTTCCCTCACTCTCATAGTCCGATGGGATGTGTAAAAATAATAAGTAAGAAATAATAGATTTCTATAAGACTATCAAAAATAACGTAAATAAATACCTTTATTGACCCGTGCGTTTCCACTGGCGAAACATCACGACAAAACATGTTGAAATCTCTAGTTCCTGTCAAACATTGTATGAAAAATTGACAGAAAATAGAGATTCCAACATGTTTTGTTGTGAATGTTTCGCCAGTGCAAACGCACAGTTATAATTAAAATTTGGCGTACTACTTACATTCTATTTTGTACAATATAGTCTGATGTAGCAAGAGAAATCCTTTTATTTATAAGTAACTAGCTTTACCCGGCCTGGCTTCGCACGGTTAGCACTATGTACTTATCTACGGCGCATCTACCTTTCCTAATTACCTATTTCTACCTAATTACCTACCCTACCTGCCTACCCTACCCTTCTTACCAGGGTAGGTAGGTACCTAACCTACCCTACCTACCCTACATATCTACCTGTTTATCTACCATATATACCTATTTATACCTACTAATACTATGTTAGTAGCAAATAAATAACTTTGACTTTAGTTAATGCATGTTACTGGATAAAGTTAACTTAATATTTTTCTCTTAAAATAAATGAAATATACTCCTACACCTATATTTTAACACAACAACATTTTCTCATTAAAATTAGACAATTTTTTTACAAATCTTTGTTTTTTTATAGCGCCTCTGTTGTTACCTTTACGAAAGTATTACAAAAATTCATAGTGTTAAATCTTGTACGACATGGTATGGAACCCTTCGTGTGCGAATCCGACTCGCACTTGACAGATTTTATTATACATTCGTTTCTGCCATAGAATGAACCCTATTGAAAATGGCTCCTTTATTCAAAGTAGTTTAATTATAATTAATAAAATACTAACTAAAATATAATATCTATAACTAAATATTTCCAACCATGACTTGACGTCCGTAAGTTGCCTAGCAACCGCCAAGTAAATATCTAAATAAATAGTCTTTGACATTACGTAAGGATTGCGAGGTTAGAAACTTTACCCATATTGATGGGTAAAAACGCAGTCAAAACATACTTCATGAAAAGTGATAAAATGTTAATTTTTGTTAGAAACTATGTTTTGAATTTCTTTTTCGTATATGAATGAGTGTTAAGGCGTGCTACGTACTTTTGGATTTTCCAAACTATTTAATTATGTTTTTGTGTGAACTAAATAAATAAATTATCCATCTATCTTTCCCCCGTTAACATTAAGGACCACCTCTACGGCCTTTTATAGATGCTATAAGTCATAGATCTCGAGTTCGAACCCAAGGCACGCACCTCTCGCTTTTCGGATTCATGTACGTATTGTATAATTATCACTTGCTTCAAAAACGGTGAAGGAAAGCATCGTGAGGAAACCGGCATGCCTGAGAGATATTTCTCGACGGCATGTGAAGCCAAGTCAGAGACCCATGGGCGGCTTTAAGAAACTCTGTCACCAGGTTAGTCACTAACCACACAATAAGAAGAAGACAAGGAGGCATAAAAGGTCTTGAAATGACATCGAAGGTAGAAAGTTTTATCTGCTCATTGAGTTGCGGTACTTTATATAGTTAAACTAGAAGCCGGCACATGTCTGCGATGTTACTTACTTCAAAAAACCAATCAGTATTGGCATGCCTGTCATACGTTTCTCACTTAACATCATTCACGAGATAGAATCGCGTCTCATTTAAATTCCTCGCATACTCTGATATTTTGCTATCGGTTAGATCGCTTCTTGTCATTTTCGTTCTGTCATAACGTATTATATGGAAACTGGTTGCAAGTTCTAATGTTAGACATTTGTAATGTGATGTTTATGGATTATAGCTATCATTTATGTGAAGTTTATTTATGATATTTACCTACATATTTTTAGAAATGCCGTAGAAAGCTTCTTCAAGAATTCAATTGAAAAGCTTTCTAAGGCTATATTTCTATTCGTTGGAAGACATGAAAATATTTTTGATAATCTCGGTATACTTAAATTATTTCGGTCCTTATGCTGCAGTGTTTGAAATTCAAAGACTTCTGCCCCACAATTGAAATGACTGACACTATTACCGCCTTGTGGGAACCCCGACCTCACAGTTATAATTTATACCTACGTCTGCGGTGCTAACAGGGCGTATTATTATCTTATCAACTTAGGGCGACATCGCAACAAGATAACCGAACACAATATTAATTCAACGGCGATAAAACTACTGAAAACGACAAGGCAAATACTTATACTTTAAATTGAAAACATTCAATACAAGGTGACCGAAAGTCTCGCAATATAGAACTTTATCAAATTATTGAGACTAAAATGTCAAGGATTCTTCAAATAATCGGGTTGGGGAAAAAGTTTTACCGTATTATTCTTAAAAAAATCGAAAAACTTTTTCCCCATTCATGTTCATGTGTTAATTTGAACATGAATGAAAGTTATACGGTGGATGCATTCGAGTCTAAAGTTTCGGTAGCCCTACATAAATTTGCGCTCAAGATATAACTTTCATTTCAATATCAACTTGTGTTGTCACATCCAGAGACGATTTCAGCACGATACACGTTTACAATTAACTTCTTTATGAGTTGGTTGTAAACGTGGCCTTCACGAAGAAGCCTAAGATACAAATCGATCAAGAGATGAGCAACATTCTAACAAAAGGTAAACTGTAGATGGACTGGCTATTGGTGATCTTGTTGAAATAGATGACGTATGGCTTGATCAAGACTCATCTATGAATCTAACGTTAATTACCACGCGCTTTGGCTTAGACATGTTCAAATCTCTTTCTTGCATTTGGAGTTTGACAGTTGTGCAACAGTGACAGGAATAACGCTTAGCCAAAGAACGTGGTAAGCCTGGTAACTAACGTCTACAGATCCCGGTCTCAGCGTTAGGGTAACGTAAGGTTGGCATTACCATTAAGCAAATTTGGCCATTTTAAGTAAGACATTCCCTATAATATTCTACTACACAAATATTTCATCATCATCATCATCATTCTCCTGTCCTTATCCTTCCGCTATTAGTCGTCATCTCGATAGTCACCCCCTTTCTAGCCATATCATCTTTCACACAGTCCATCCAGCGTTTCATTTGGTCTTCCTTTACTCTTATAGCTATCGACATTCATACTCAAAACTTTCTTCACGATATTTTCCTCATTCCTCCGCATTACATGCCCATACCATGACAACCGATTTCCGCACAACTTTTCGGTCACCGGTGCCACTTTCAGACTTCCTCGTATGTACTCATTTCTTATTCTATCCATTCGTGTAATACCACACATCCCTCTTACCATTCTCATCTCAGTTGCATCCAATTGCCTTTTATCCATCCCTTTTGTGGCCCAACATTCAGATCCATACAAGACACACAAATATTTATGAGATAATAATTAAAACAAGACAAGAACAGTGTCTCTTCAAGAAATATGTCTTTATCTAATCTTACTGTACTATCATCGACGCGTAGCAAACGACGCGACGCGGACGGTCGCGATCACCTCATTATTATCACAATCAGAAGCATCGGTAATGCGATGCGATGTTTAATATTTATCATTAAGATGAATCGGTTATATAGGTTCGTGTTATACTTCTATAAAGACAAGTGGGGTCTTACCTTATGCATTCATCTTGTAGGGGTCGGTGTTCACTCTGAAATAGAAAATTGGTGAATTAGAAAAGTATAATTTATTTATGTATGTAGATTGGTTTTTGCACGACTCGTAATGCGAAGCATTAGAGTGTGCTCTACGATCGAAAAATTATTTTTGCCCCATTTCTGTAACTGTTTTTATTGTTACATTCCTGCTAGTACACAGAACCTACTTAATTTATATACCATTGTATAGATGATTAAATGGAAATTAATACTGTACTTTTTAACAATTGATTTAATGCAGCAGAAATGGAAAAAGCATAAAAATAGTTGAAAAAATTTTCCTGTCCGTCAATTTATGAACCCTGAAAACATTGTAGCTTGCGATAAAATCAATTAATTGAGTCAATTTTTTTTTTATACATTCGTTTCAGCCGTAGAAGGAACCCTATTGAAAATGGCTCTTTTATTCAAAGTAGTTTAATTATAATTAATAAAATACTAACTGAAATATAGTATCTTTAACTAAATACCTTGGATTTGATGTCCGCAAGTTGCCTAGCAACCGCCAAGTAAATATCTTTGTCAGTCGTTGACATTACGACTTCATGAAAAGTGATAAATTGTTCATTCACATTGAGGTATTATTGTAATTTGTAAACTATATTTTGAATTTCTTTTTCGTTTATGAATGAGTGATAAGTATGAGGCGTGCACTTTTGGATTTTCCAAACTATTTTAACATGCTAACGAATACCTCGTTAGCATGTTAAAAAAACCAATCTATACATTTAACAATAGTAACGAAGTGAAAACTGTACATTATATATTTTTGAAAAGTATTTGGTACGTGGTGTAGGAACGAGTCTGATGCCGAAAACATATTTGTTAGAATTTTCGTCCGTTTGTCGATATTTTCCGATATTATGTAAAAGCTAGTATGGAAATAAACAAATACAAAAGAAGGTCTAAATCATAATAAAGTATTATTTATTTGTATTAAGATTAGGAATAATTTTGTGTTCAAAATGTTTAAGATAACATTGATAACAATGAGCTCTAACGTTATGATCGAAAGCAACATTTTTTCAGGCTGTACTTAGCTACCTAACCTGACACAAGATGTTCTCGATGACGCGTTTTTTTTACATTTATTAAAAAACAGCTTCTTAATAACAGCATCTTAAAATATGAAACACCTACTCTTGTCAACAGGAGGCGTGTTACTGTTAACAGCTCCGCCCATTCAATGGATATTCATCTCCATTTAATACTGCTACACATCTACGTACTTTACAACATGATAAATAAAGTTACAGTTGGTCCACATAATTATTTAAAAATATCATTTAATTATAATTCTTTACGCACAAGATGGAAAAGCCTATTTGAAATCCTGTTGGTAACAACAAATCGACCTATCTACAAGGTGAGAGTGCTCAAATAAACTCTATTAGAATCTTCTCAAACATTCTTTTTAAACACAGATGTAGCTTGGGGCTTAGATTGGTTATTTATTACTGTTTTTCATTACCGTTCTTAACATTTCGTACCCATATTATGTAATGCAGCACAATAAACAAAACAAAATTCCGCACACTGACTGCACCCTGTGTGGAGTTACGGTGGAGCTCCTCAAAAACAATATATGCAGGTGCTGTGTGTTTAACTTCATGTTCAGTGCTTTTCTTAGCCCATTCCACAAACAAATACAAAGCAACTCAATTCCACTGAAGTTCACAGTCGCTTCGCTGAAAAGACTTGAACGGGACGCGGAAAATCAGACATATTCTCACGGTGCAGTCTCGGGGTGGTCTCACAAGTCACAACATTCGACCATTCACTGAACATACATGTTTATTTATTTGTTTAGCTTCTCTTGTATGTACTACTTACAACTGTAAGTAATGCACCGAAACCTTGTAAACTATCGTAATAGCACTTTCGTGTCGAAGTTCTGCTTCCTCACTGAGACGTAACGTAACTGCTATATTAATTACTTGTAAGTTTGCGTTTATGATCGTTACACAAATAATTTGCGTTAGAGTATGGATAAGGTAAGGTTGCGAGCGAGTAAAATGGTAAAATCTGTTGAATATATTACCTACTACCTGCGCCCCGCGGTTTCACCCTCATAAGGCTCAATCCCGTGGGATTATCGGGATAAAAGGTATCCTATGTCCTTCTCCAGGTCATGTCTACCCATGATTTCACCCAAATCCGTTCAACCGTTTTAGAGTGAAAGCGCAACAAACAAACAAACTCAATTTCGTATTTATAGTATTAGTTAGTGCTCGATCACGTTGAACTCGCGGGAGCGGTGGCGGGTGCGGGCGCGAGCGCGGCTTCTTTCACCGCATCTGCGTTTGTAGGTATGTGAATACTTGCATATATTATTCTATGGTTCTTTTTCACGATGTCCGAATAGCCACTACTTACCGAATAAATTCAAAAATGGAACAGAATTTGTATGAAATTATAGACTGCCAAGTAAGTTAATAGGAACTTTATCGTAAGTGGTGAAACAGGCCCTATGTGTTTGATACTTCGTGACCGCGCCCGCCACCGCGCCCGCGAGTTTAACGTGATCGAGCACTTAGGATTCGAATGTAGGTATTTCTAGCCAAAACTGCTGTGTCTCCAACAGCAGAATGTATACGCCTTCTTCTGTCGTTTTCACGGTGATGAGCCAATCCTTTCAGTAAGAATCGTCTATTCTATATCTTTCTTATCTATATCTTTTAAGCCCAGATAACATAGCTCTGCTCATCTGCTCTCATCGCCTAATTACCACTTCAAACGTTTCGTCCTAACCTCGTTTGGCGTCCTCTTTATGATACGCATATTTTATTTTAGTGCGAATGAAGTTGATTCCTTCATACACCTTTATTAAATTTTCTTAGTCAGTTTGAAATGCGACCCGAAACATCTACATCAACTCATAAATTTCCTACTACTAATTATCTACCTTACCTTATTTATACTCGACAAACAATAAATGATACGCAATGCCCGTTCATTCACTTAGAAGCAATTACCGGGGGCCAATGATTCTGGAAGGCCAGTGTACTAGAGTGCGGGTATTTAGAGATGATTTTCGCTAAAACCTGCGTGGTTATGACGGGTGCGATATGGTACGATGAGTAGCAGTCACTGGAGCGTGCGAGTAACTGCCCAGAGCTACGCTACTCAACTCTTCCTGGTTTTTTACTCAGGAAATGGACGACTGATAGAAATAATTCTTAATATTATTAAGTTTTTGTGGAATATTTATTAGTCGGGTGGTATTTTGTTTTTCTGTGTGCTTGTAGGTTATGGTCTTGGGTGAATTAATTGTGGTTTAAAGGTATCGATCGTAATATGAATGATGCGTTTCGTACATACAATGGTACGTAAGTGAAGCAACTTAGGTACTTCAACTTAGCAGCATCTTCACCATGTATATTTTTATGTAAAACCCTATGCTGCACTACGAGACAAGCTGATGCTTTGGCAAAACTTTATGCCGAAGCCATTCGCCAATACAATCGCGACAGGTTTTTTAGAATTTACTTTCGTATATAAAACGGACGATCTTTAAACGGTGAAGGAAAACTTCGGGAGGAAACCGGCATGTCCTATAACAAAAAAATCGAAGACATGTGACATCTACCAACCCGCACTGGGCCAGCGCCACTCCCTCTCGAAGAGAGGAGGCCTGTGTCCTAGCAGTGGGAACATTATAGGCAGATTATACTTATACTTATAACCTTAGAACGAAAAAGAATAAGACACGATGCTCAAATTTAATATTGTGTTGTCTGCGAGTTAGTTTACAGACGCTAACCATAATGTATTCTCATAACGAGACGAGAGAGTCACAACATTAGACGAGTCCCCACGAAAGTCCGCACTTAGCCAATCTACTTACGCGAACACTAAACAGCTTCTAAGTTCCCACAGTTGAGTAAATTCAAAAAACCACAGTGTAATGCAAAGGGCAACGTATCGCAGCTAATATTCTGTAATAAGCATGCTCACCGCGTAGTAATGAGGGTGTATGCTTGGCAGTATACACAGCCATAGAGCAGAAGTACAGCTTCCTCTATAACTTAAAAAAAAAGAATAATGTTCCAGTTTATATGCGATGCGGAGTCCGATAAGTGATGGTCAGGTATCCCGCCTTTTAATCTATGGTTTTAATCGAGTGAGGCGCCAATTTATGCGTTAGCAGAGATTATGAAAGATGTTAAATGAATTTTAAGAGGCTTCTTGTATTGTCTTAGGGTTTTGTGAACTTGAACACGTGTTTAGCCCTTTTTCATATCTCAATAAGATCTTAAGGATCTCTTGAAAAGCATGTCATGTTGCAACAAACAAAATATTAACATAGCTGATTTAGAAACCAAAACTTATATGTTCTGGAAACTAATTGACTGGAATGTGTGAAAGTGACATAAGTTTAAACTTATATTACTGTGTTTGATAGTTGTGGGTGCGTAGCCAACCTTCGGCAAGGAGCCACCGCCGTCGCGGAACCACGCATAAGCATTCACCATGTTAGAATTTCTACCAATTTGCTACCTAAGTACCAACCTTCAAAATCAAAACAAAATTACCATGTTTTCGAGAATATACATTAACTCCTTTATTTATAAAAGTTAAGTAATGAGTAGGGACTGTTTAACCATAAATTTTTGACGTTTTGTTTAAATTTTAGACCTTTTTAGGATTACAATTTAAATAAAACGTCTCTTAACTTTGAGCACCTTCTATAATATAGAAATAAACCTTGAGAAATTAATATAGTCTGGGAAATATTTATCTGTTTTACATAATTAATTTAATTAATGTGCTAAATCAAACAAAAATGTCCACTTTACATAATTTAATTTCTTAATTGATTGATAGTGATATTACTATGTTTATTTATCGTTTAACAGAAACGACTAACTTGAAAACCAATAAAATAAGAAAGACGGTAAAGTTACTTTTTATGCAAACCAATGAATCCAATTTTGTGGCTTACAAAGGCTTACATTAGTTTTACGTCAAAATGTGTAAAAATCTCTACAAAATATACATGAACGTAATATAAAAATCACCTATTGCAATAAAAAACTTATTTTTATTGGTGGTACTAGCATTAATGCTTCGAGGCTTCGACGCATTGTTTCCTAAAATTCCTTCTTAATGTACTTTTTCAAACACGTTTCGCACTCGGGTATTTCTCATCTAATCACCTACAAGTTTATCATTCAAATCACGGAACATCGTGATCTGAATCTCATTCTCGAGTACTTTCCGTTCCTTCAACATGCGTGCGCGCTCAAAATATTTGGCTATTTGCAAATCAATGATCGCAGGCAAATTGCGAGACGGTGTCGCAATCAAAATGGAAGATTTTCTAAAATAAATAAAAGATGAGGGAGATTTAATAGTAGGTCTAAAAATATTAATACTAGGTCTGCGGTTGATTGCAATTAAATAATGTGGCAGAATGAAGTTTGACTAGCAGCAGCTTATATATACGGTAGGGCAATAAAGCTAGAGGAACAGGAAGATTCGCCTAGCAAGGACGTCAATAGACTGTAGGCCTACCTACCTGTGGGGTTATCTACTAGTGAGAGGTCGTTGATTGTAGTGAAATTAGTCTCCCGAGAATATAAAACAGTTTTTTAAAAATGTATTGCCATTTAAAAGGCTTACTCACTAAAAGGAGATTGCCCAAGGCACTTGGACAAAATAATGTACTCAATTAACTCTTAAAAAACACTCAAATAATCACTAATCATAAACGTTGATTAAAGTTAAGAGACATTTAAATATCAAAAATGTATAGTTAAACAGACGCTAATCATTACTTAACTTGAAGCAGAGTTTATGAATAAATGGGTTAGTTAACTCGAAATTAAGTAATTAATTATTTATTTATTTAACTAGTTTAACTGCACAAATTATGATGATGATTACAAAATCGAAAACTAACACAGAACTATAAAACCTACTTCCAAAAATTAAGGCAGGGGCAGACGAAACAATTATTATCGCATTTAGATGCGAACTGCGCAGTGACAAAGTCGTGATGTCTGTCGACCCGACTTTTACTTTGTCTTGTAGCAACTAGACCGTGATTTGTCTAGCTACTACGTTCCTATTCTACCTCATTTCCATTTCTACGGCACACACGGAATTTTATAATGAGTATTGTAGGTACGTTGTTTAACTTCCTCTGGCTCTACTAGTTTTTGAAGTGTGTGACTTGAAGAAATAGAAAAAATAGAAAATAGTTTATTGTCCAGGTTTTTTTTATTTATTTTTTCTGTATTATTAAGAACCAGTTCTTAGTAATTGATTACAATATAGCCTAATAGACTAATAAGTCATTTAATTCTAACTTAATATTTTACGAGATATAATATGTTACTAAGAATAGTGTCAATTTGCACTTTTACACAAGGTCAACTTCGTAGCACTTTCTTAGGGTCTGGATATATTATGGGTCATAGGATATATAATTGATAAAACACTTTGTTCATGTATTACATATACAGCACAGCAATGTTACTATTTATTGTCCAGGTTTACATGTTAACACCAAGTTGAGACTACATGAGTAGCTTCAAATACTACCTATAGCTATGTTACACAATATTATTTGCCAATGAACCCCAAACTAAACAGTTAGTCTGTATCTTGGGGCTCGGGGTACGAATTCCAGAGTGGAGACTTGGAAAGGCTAGCAGTCATGTTTCATTTTATTCGTGTGGCGAAATTTCCGGTCTAGTGCTATGATACTGTTGTCCTGTAATAGAACTGGTCCTGATCTTGTTAATGATCCGCATGGTTAGTTCCTTCAGTGACGACATGCGTCTGATTTATCAGGAATGCACAACTGCTGTGTTTGAAACTTTGAACTTAGGTACAATCTTTTAGAAGCTTTATGAACGTCGAGCGAACTCCACGGGATTCAGTGTGAGACTGTGAGTCCAACTTTACTTGATAAGATTATTGAAAATCATATTTTTTTGCAGCCGCCATTTTCGATTTAGATTTTAACGACACTATCTGCTTTAACACCCTCGAAAACGATAAAAACAATACCCATGATGAAAACTGTTTTAAATTTTCGCAGACACTATCTTGGATTTTCATTTTGACCAAATCACACTTTCTTTTTTCTTTGAGAGAGAAAGTCGCATGCAGGGATTTCTACCAGTACACTCCTACCACAAGCCGCGTTAAAGAACTTCGTTCCAAAAAGTCTATCTTTAAAATAGACTTGCGGTCTATCACAATATTATCTGGGTTTCCAAAAGGTCTAAAGTTAAGTTCTTAAATCAAATGTCTAAAGTAACGTTCTTAAAAAAATACAACTGCTAACATAAGACTTGAATGTATTTTATCGATCAAGGCTTTCAGAAATCCATAAAATAAACTCAACAGGTTAATAAATAGTAACAGAAACCTAAACGTGCAATAAACTACAATCCAAATAGAAATTAGTTACCTTTACTAAAACAGAGTCTCTAATTATTGTGTCTTTAACATTTAAATGACTATAAAATACGTAATAGCCAGTATGAATGACCACGATGTGAGAAGAGGGCTCGCCTGTTTCCAGGGAAGGAAATTATGCAAGGCGCGTGCGCCGATCGCATACGACTTTCCGCTAGTGTTGCGAGTATAATCGTAAACGTGATCGCACATTAGTGTTGCCAGTTAAATAAATATGCGAAACAATATTTCTTTAGTGGCTAGTTATGATAAATTGGAGGCAGTTTGTTTTTCAAGTAAGTTACGGTGGCATTAAATAATGTATAAAAAATGGATGCTGGAGTGCTGGTGTTACTTTAACTTCTGATTTTCATAATCATCCTCAGTTTGCATGTGTTTTACGGTTTACATTGACATATCAATAAGGCGGAGCTAGTGGCTAAGTAATAACAGCCGCACGGGTCGCTTTATTAGTCTAAGTAGGCTTGCCGGGGTTGGTTCGTGGATGGGGTGACCATCTTTACATACCGACAGTCCTTGTCATTCGTGGATCTCTGACAGTCGTTAAGGGTCGTCAGAAGTCCGAAAGTCTGACAACTAGTCTTACCAAGGGGTATTGTTTTACCCAGTTACTAGGTTGTAGAGGCCAGACAGGCAGTCGCTGCATGTAAAATATTCAACTGCATCTGGTTAGACTGGAAGCCAACCCCAACATAGTTGGTAAAAGGCGAATCAATTGACATATCAATAAGCCGACCATCTTTATTGGTCATTTAGTATGATGTACTTAGAAGTCGCTGACCATAGTGCTGTTGACGGTAAGTATATTCTTTACTTAGCAAAGAAGCCTTTGATAAGTGTTATTTCCCGAGCATTGCGTTATAAATGGGTGTCACGAATAAAGTGTAGGATAGCTGTAAACAGTTATTATCATGTATTTAAGATAAATTCAGCTAGCCCATGGCTGCGCCGGAGTTATGATTTAAGTTTTTAGTGATGAAAAGGACAGGACATTGGAAAACGATGCTTCACAATATCCCAATTAACACTTTAAGATTCATTAATCTATAGATATCAATACCCATAAAATATCATAAAGCGTAGGTACCTACTTATGTAATTTTAGAGATATTTTCTTGACGGATAATATACCTTACTTGGCCGTTTAGTATCTTCCTTGGCGAATACTAAGAACCGTTACAATGTTTTTATTGTCTCATTAATAAACAGAGGTGTTTAAAATTCCTTTTAAGAGTAGGTAGGTACCTTATCATTGTTCGACAAATGACCAAGTTGTAGTAATGATAATTTTATATCTGTTACGTGATTACGAATTTAAGTATTGAATTCAGTGTTAAATGTGAACAATAAGTACGAATTTAGAAGAATGTTGAATTAGGATTTATTATTGTTCAATATTTTATGATTTAAAAGCTGCATGTAGGTAGGTATAGGTACATAGATGATAGTTGTAACTACATAGTTTTTTCGCGTTAGTAGGTATATACTTACTATTGCAAAATAGACACTCCTCTTAATATTATCATAACTTCAATAGGTAGTGCTAACTGCGCTTACCTAAATATAAAATGCTTACTAAATATATTTAATAATTATTCATATAAAATGCTTCAAAAGAAGCTGTCTTAACTCTATCTTTTGTATAATATTTCTGTCACCGTATCTAAAATTTTAATACACTCATGAAGACTTGAAGTAAATAAAAGAAAAAAATCTATAGCGCTTTGTGTGAGATTTCTTTTTTAGAATTACTCAGAACACATTGGTGTTATTTTTTTTCTAATATTTAAAGTCTCACAAGTTTATGTCAAATACACGACGAGTGGCTTACATTTGAAAACTATGCATGACCACTTGAAAACCGCAAAAGCTTATCCAAATCCTGCTAAATCATTTTCATACACTTCAAACTATCGGATGACTTCACGAAACCGTATGTAAAACAGTATAAAGTAAATCACTCGCTCTACATTCTGAGTGGTTACAGAATATCGCGTGCCATAATAAAATATCGTCCGTTACCCACTCGTTACAAGATGCCGTTACCGAATTGACCATAATAGGTCCGCCACTGCGCGTGCGCATCGATCTCTCTTAATTAATTTGTCACAACCATAATCGACGGCCATCTTTGAAGATTTGAAAACAGAAAGAATTTTAACGAATTACGCTCACATTTGCATCCAACTTAGTAGAACTTCTGTTTCCAAAGCATCACAAGAAAATAAACCACCTGAGAAGGCTGAGACACACCTTTGGCGATAGAAATTTGAAATGTAAGCTTGCAAACTAACCGGTAATACTCCGTTACTTCCCGGATTCGTATTGTCTTAAGGGCATCCGTTTTATGTAGTACATGCAATCTAAACAAGTGTCCAATGTGAGAGACAAATGAGAAGTTGCAACTGTTAAAGCAGTTTGGCTGGGCAACTATGTCAAAGTGGCCATAACTCGCGAAATATTTAGGTATGTACGTACCTAAGTACAGTTTATCGTTCGGTAGCGGTGGTCCAGCTGAGGTGGGGATCGGAACACCTCGTGTGGACCGTTATGACGGCCACATTGGCCGCAGCAAAGTGGTAACGCCTTCTGTACTTCACAGAGGCGGTACGTAAACTATACTATGTATTTACAGTTAAGTACATTATGTATGGGGTTTTCATCAGTTTTTGTGTCGACATTAACCTTAATAAGGTTTGGAGCCGGTCAGCGATTAGCTTCCCTGGTGTTTCGTTACTTGCTCAAGGTTTTATACTTTTGCCTATCAGTGTCAAAGGAATTTGTGGATTTATGAAAAGCTTCAGTTTTATGAATAGTTGTAAATCAAAATTGTAATATACAACAAATGGAAACTGCAACTGTGTTGTAATTATTGGAAAGAAAGTTGTTTCTACAAACTTCAAGCGCCGTGCCATCTATTTTTAAATAGCTTTTGAACAATGCTGATATTTCATAAAAACTCAAGAAACCACTTGACACAGCACGGGCTTACTGGGTAGTATTCAATTTATTGTAAAGAATCTATAATATTAGTCATACAATCAATAGTTTCGTTCATTTACATTTGGACGCGTGCATTGTCAGAATGTCTAGTTTTTTTTTTGCTTCGAAAGTATGTATGTCTTATAAAGGAAGTGAAGCGTAAAAAATAGTAGTTTGGAATATGTATGAAAGAGTTTTGTTTGCTTAACGCTTTTAAAAGATTGCTTTTACGAATTATTTGGGCTTCTATTATAATAACATCCGTATACGTATAGACTTATCCGGAAATAGGAGCTTTTTAAACTACGAGTATATGAAGCTTTTTAAAGTTAATAAATAAGTAATATTACTGACTGACTGCTGGTGGTTGACTGGTAGAAAATGCCTATGGCATTAAGTCCGCCTCTGTACATTTGTGTGCTTAAAGTGTTAAATATATAAATAAATATTAAAAAAAAACATTGACTTCTGCCATAATGGATAGTCTAAAGTCTTAGATAATTTCCTGTAAATCAGTAGGCGGAATATCATAATAACTAGGTACTCATATTAAATTATCGAGCAACCTGCCAAGAGTGCTAAGTGCTGACTATCTTCACCATAATTTCTTAGTCGTTTCTTACGACACCCTTACTAATGTAGTAATAAAATCTAGAATGTAACACCGACCTTGGCAATGGTAGCAGACTAGCAAGGCTATGTCCAGAATGGAGATTTCATGGGTAGAATGGCCTAATGCGATAATTTATATGCAACTGGCCTATTTAGTTGCGTAAAAATTAAGATAATAAATATTTATATGAATGTTACATCTTATTGGTATGGCGGAATTGTGGTGTTAACATAGTTGGAGAACTTTGGTTAGAAATAGGAAGACTTCAGCACACAAAGACAAACTACCTAGATCTTGAAGATGACAAAAGACAAAACTGTATGGAAGAGAAGAGAATGCTGCGAAATCGTCAGAAGGATCGAATTCGTGCATTATATTATTACTGAAAGTGCTTAGTTGATGTCTGTTTTAGAGGGAATATATGAAATGACTAACATGATTTAAAAAAATAACGGCCTGGAGTGTAAAAATTAATACAAATGGATGCATACTAAACTGTATGCATCCATTTGTATTATAGGTACAATAGTACCTATTAAAACTGGTGCTAGAAACTGACCGCGATAACGCTAATGCAACTTAAAAACAAGGAAGAGCCAAACCAAAAATCTTTTAGCATTTAAAACTCATCTTAATTCTAACAAACATGCAATTTGCCGGATAATGAACAGAAATAGAAGAGCAGATAATATTTAACGCCAACACTATGATTGTGGAACACGGTAATAATATGCGCATACAGAATATAATCACTGCAGTAATTAATTTTAAATTACATAAAAATGCAAAGACTACCATAGTAGGATCATAATAGATAGTTACAGTGGCTGAGCTGTGCAATCGACTGGAACTGCATACATTGCTGCAACTAGGCGGATGACATGTCTATTATGATCTATGGCTATTGTAGATTCTTTTGTTAGACTTTATGAAGAGGTAGTTTTATTAGAATTCTCGGCTTATCCATTATTATGGAAAACCTCAAAGCTTGAGGTAGGACAGAATCTGGTCAATATTGTTAAGTATGGATTATATTAAGAAATAATAATTTGTCGAAGCTTTCATAATCGTAATGGAACATGGAACATATTTTAAAGAAAACAATATTTGCAATATATTTTTGGCAAGATATTTGCTTTTGATGATCAAATTGATTAGAGGTGAAACGTTTGAATATGCAACCTGTTCTACCGGATATGCGAAAACATATTATAACTGCTTAATTTTATTTCAAGTTGCAAATCGAAACCTTTGTTAATAGCCCGTCAATTGCTAAATATTCTGTTATGGATCGCACCGAGCCAGATGGTAGAATAGGAAATAAGATTTTTATAAAAGTATTTTTTGCTTTTCACTAAGCACCAGTCTTGTACAAAAGAATACCGTTACATATTAACGTCTATTTCATCGACCTTTCTTGTTACCCAAACTTTTCATAAATCAAATTATACCGATGGACATCGTAACGAGACGTTATCGGTATAAAGATATCGATAAAACACCGATATATTATTTAGACGTGCCGAGTCTGTTATTAGAGCTGTCTCATTAAAACTATATGAGGAAGGCAGGCCTAGTCAAATAAGTGTAAGTAGGTTTTTGTTAGGTTCGTTAACTGGGTCAATGAACTCCATGAATGCATATCGACTGAATGATCATCGTCATTACCGGTAGCTGATTATTGGTGATGATATTCAAATAAAATAAATTAAATTACCTATGACGCTCGAGTAGGAGCAAATCATTAAATTAATACGGTCAAGCAATAGTCTTGCAATATAACAAATAAGTAATTTAATTAATTATTTAGATATATTCTATTCGATTCCGATAAGTGTTGCTACCATCGATGTTAATTAATCGACTAATCAGCAAAAAATACTAGACAATGGACAACATTTGCCCATCACTAAACACTTTGACGTAAACACTTATCAAAATGTAAATAGATTTATATTTAACGAATGTTTTTTTAATAAACTAATAGTAATTTAACCTTTTGACGAAGTTGATTAGTGTATCGATTAAATTGTGGCATTAATCTAGATGCACCTTGACCTTAGATTGTGATCGATGCCATAATTTCTAGAGCACTTAATTAGATTTTAGATTGGATACTTATTTATCGTTTCCTAAACATATTAGGAAATACTAGGTATTTAAAAAATGCAAGGTGGTTACTAGGAGTCCTTCAAATTGCAATAATAATATTTCTAAACGAAAGAGATGATCGAGAAGGCAATATTGAAGTTCTTGATTAATTTGAGTGTATGTTCATCTTTCTACATAATTAGTATAGGTAAGTTCCTAGATTTTCAGGACATTGCATACAAAAGTAAAAGAAAACGAGGCTTTGAATGGTCTCATTAGTTTACTACATAGTACCTACGAACTACATTATGTACCTACGGAGAAAATCAGAAAATTGTAGAGCTGTCATCATTCATAATCATAAGTCAATTTACACGGATAATAGTTCGAAGGGCTATCTGTAGCGTATCGCTATAGTTATCTTTAGCGAGATTAGCGGAAAATCTTTTAAAGACTTTTATGTTCTTATCTTTATCGGCTCGTGTATCTATTAACCTTTTAATTATGTCACAATTTTATATATTTATCGTTATCCTAATGCAAATTATGTGTTCTAACATCTTTAGCCTGCTCTCTTTATAAGCTTGAAATTATGATTCTCAGTAATATGAAGCCAAGTCAGAGGCTCATGGGCTCATGGCTGATGGGTGTCATAATAACTCTGACTTAATCACTACCCACACCAAAAAGAAGAAGTGCAAAAATAACGTCTTGTATGTAAAGTCTTGGAACTAAAGCACCTGTCGATAAGCGTTTTTTAGAAAGTTTGTAAGAATAGTAGAATAGCTAATTACAATCTAGGCAACGTGAAATACCGCATCAAAATGTATTGTACAGTGTGTGCGTCAATTAACTCCGGTTAATTATCGAGAGCGCTTCTTTTTACCGAGGCGTCTTGTGGGAACCCACCGGAACAATATTATCGGAAGCAAGCACACCGTGTTATACATGCATCTATATGTGTAAGTAATTATATGCACATATACACGATCTTGTGAACATTGAATATAATTTAAAGGTTCTTAACACTTTCTCTGGCGTCCTTCCCTGTTTTAATTAAACTATTGTTGCCATTACGCAAGAAGAAAAAAAGTATTTCTAAAACTTTCTTTTCTGCCAATCAGAGATGTGTAAAATGTATTTTTTCAATGTGCTCGTTAAAACGAACAGTACCGAAGTGTAATTTTCAACGGTGCTACTTTCGCAAATGCAAATCACACCCGTTTACGTGAAAAAATATTTAAATAAACACTTTCATCTGTAATATTTATGTAAATAAATTAAATAATGCGATACTTATGATAAGTAAGTAAATTGGATGACGTAATTAAGCCAACATTAATTTTAGATAAAAGATCAATTCAATTAACCGCGCCTGTTAAGGAATATTTAAAAGCAGTGGCTTACCTAACGCTTCGTTCTTCTGAAGACCGTGTGAACACTCAAATGCAGGAACAATGAAACATGGCGATGTTTACTGATGATTACAAATCAAATTAAAATCTGTTCACATTGATAAAGTCCACTGTTTATATTTTTTACCATAGACCACTTGTTTTACTAATTTTGAATTTCGAATGCGGCGCGCGGTATTCGGGAGAAGTAGGGATGTTCTATTAAACTATTTGGGAGGACTTTTAGTCGATTTTTTTGAGCTCGATTATTTCGCAAACACGTGTGTTCCCGGGGAGTGCGCACGCGAGGTGACTCGCCGGTACCGCGAGTGTCGGATAAATGGCGAGTGGATGCAGAGAGCACCTGTGCGACTCATCTGCGGACATGTGGTATTGCACCGAGTTACACACGGTTAAACTGTTTTACTATTTCTTTTGGTACGGAACTCGCGCCGTTCGAGAATACTTTATTAGGTTATTGATCGTGATTTCACCTGATGTGACTAAATGTGAATTTGAAATCTTCTTAACTGAAGTGTATGCCTTCTTTAATATGTTTATAGAGTAGGTTAGTAAGTCTATGCATATATCAATAGAGCAAATTTTAATTAAATAGGTATAACTAAAGATTCTTCTTAGAAAATATATTTTGTACTTATGCTAAACAACATTACATGATGTTATCGACAACATAATAGAGACAAACGGTCAAGCATGAGCCGTAGCTTTTCTTGAAAAAAAAAATAGAATGGAATTTAAATATTATATAAATAGTAATAATAAATAAACATTGAGACTTAGATAGGAATAAAAATATAGAAAAGAGTAAATAAACGCAAGATACCACTAATACCTGCTATAAAACTAACATTAGTTAAAAAAGAAACCGCAATGAGCTTTACCAGCAGTTTGTGTGAGAGCTAATTACCTACAATAATTTAAGGATTAAAAAACATAATGAGGTTTTTAAGTATGACGTCATGATTTTAGTGTCATTTTTATTTAGGATTAGAATTACCACATTCATGTTCTTATATTGATGCCCCCCAACTAGCAGGCTTTTAGGGTGCATTCGGCTAATCCCGAATATCGGTTAATATAAACTCAATTAATTTTGTCGCTGTCAACTCGTCTCTGAAAACCGTTCGTAATTACCCGAATGGACATCATGTAAAATCCATACCTAATAAACAACCAAAATAATGTACGCAATTACTAACCTATCCACGGTCAATGTTTAAAATCAATTGATTCCAATTACACTCAAATTGTAAGTAAACTACCTGGTCCAACGCAGCATTAATTGAAACGTTACTAGTAAAATGGCATTAAATCATAATAAATCTTTCACACGCCTAATATTTATTAAAGAAATGGCTATCTAAATCATTTTTCCTTTGGAAAAACTGCTGCAAGAACCAATGAATCATTATAAAGTAATTTTGATGATTACATAAAAACTATATAACTGCAAATTGAACTGACAACGTTCTTTTGCCTAAGAGAAAAACTGCGTAAGTACAAAATTGTTCGAAATTCAAAACGCCATTGATGATGGATGATTGATGCTCATCGTATCAATTAACCGGAATACCAGTATGTAGTATCATTGTACTAGGATTATAACGTACTTGTTGGAACTGCTCACTTTCAATATGAGTTATTAGTGCTTGTGTTGCAAACTACTTACTGCGTAGAGCGTCAAATAGAATAGTGATGCGACTGCTTTCGTGACGACAGAGTGGTACGTACTTTTGGTAACTAGTAGACAGATAGGTAAGTAGTTCTGGAGTTGTCTTATCAGTATATTTAAATTCAACAAAGTAAAAGATAGAGTAAGGTAAGAAGAAATGACCATGAAATAATATGTGATCACAAAAGAAATAGGAAAGAATATAGGTACAATGACTCAAAGTCAAATAATTTATTTCTATTAGGCACATAAAAGGCACTTTTGAACGTCAAAATTAACAAAATAAATAAAATTGATTCTAGTCGGCCCTTTCAAAAGGTAGTTTTTGTATGGAGAAGAATGGGCAAGAAACTCCACCGCTAATAAAATACTCTACGAATACGAACCTGTAAACTAAACAACTTAGTAGCTTCTAAATTGGTAATGGTAGAAATAGTTCAAATAAAATCAAGGGGCCTAATATCGTTCCTTCCTATAGTGTTAATCTATGCCTATAGTCCCAGTGGGACGCCCCAATTCCCAATACCAGAAATGTTTAAAAATGCATGACTAACTAAACTAAATTCTCCAGCAGCATTTCGCATCACTACACATAAGCTATTATAATTTAGTAATGATGAAGGGATAACCAAAGTCGATTGATTTGTAAGAGCTGTCCAACATGATGGATGTTTCAAAAGATATTGTAATTGCGACAATGATGTTTAGTTATAATGAATTAAAGTTTATTATAAATTCAAATATATAATTAAATGAGTAGATGAATGATTTGAAACATTCATTTGACAATTGTTCGTCTGTGATTTGAATAAATTAATGACAATGTGAAATATTAACATAGTGAGTGTCAAATATCTGTGATCAAGCAATTTGTGGGCTCAGACGCGTGTTTTATTAACAGAAAACTTCTGAGAATGGGATAGTCAACCAAAAAGTTTTGGCAGCGGTGGGATTCGAACCCACGCCTCCGAAGAGACTGGTGCCTTAAACCAGCGCCTTAGACCGCTCGGCCACGCTACCACTTGCGGGGCTCCTCCAAATAGACGAACAGAATCCCGGAACTTTTATCTCTCTCTATTTTTAACTGACCTCTTTTGCTGACGACTAGTGAAGTAGTGATTGATTTCCTCATTGTCGCACATACCGCTCTAGTAATAATAGACAACGAGGGGAAATAATACAAACTGAACATTCCCTTGTTGCTTACACCACATTCTTTTTATCATTAAATACTGTAAATGTATTTAGTGATATCAATAATGTGGTGCTAAACATATTCTCGTGTAGCCGCACGGGTCGATCCATCAGGTTAAGCTACGCTTGCCGGGGTTGGTTTATGGATGGGTGACCATCTTTACAAACCGAGACTCCTCCGTGCTTCGGAAAGCACGTTATGCCGTTGGTCCCGGCTGTCATCCGTGGATCTTTGACAGTCGTTACAGGTCGTCAGAAGCCCGAAAGTCTGACAACAAGTCTTACCAAGGGGTATCTATACTATCTATTACTTAGTTACTGGTTTATGGAGGTCAGATAGACAGTCGCTCTATGTAGTTATTCAGCTGCATCCGGTTAGACTGGAAGCCGACCCCAACATAGTTGGGAAAAGGTTAGGCAAATTGAAACATTTAAAACCTCTTACTGTCTCTGTGAACTTCAAACTATTAGCAGAAATAGAACGATGTTTTGATTTCGATTAGCCCTAAACGAAAAAATGAATAAAAAATGTTTATTCAATTGTTTTTTTTTTGTTTGTTAATTTAGTGTTGTTTTGTGCAAACATCATTAATGAGTTTAGTAAAAAGTAAACTATACTCCATTTATTATAATACTAGACAAATAACTGTTTCAGGCTTTCGTTATTTCGATATAAACGTATATAATAAACTCCGTTGTTTCAAGATGATGTTACAAAGAAATGTAATCTATTTACCATTTAGGTTTATTAAAAAAAAAAACTTTAAAATGCAGTAATTTCAACAATGTTAAACAATAACTATCGTTATTTAACCGTTACTTGCAGGGACTTCTAACGTTACTGAAAAAAATAGCGTTACGATAACGTTACGTAATAACGTTATGTATCTCCATTTCCATTCTAGCTCCAGTAACCATTTACGAACGGATTTCTTGGCAATATAACAAAAATCTATCGGAACTAAATCTTCAACTTTTAATTTAGTTAAGATCTGGGTGGAACGGTAGAATTTATCGTTACTGTAATTATACGTAACGCTATTTTGATAACGTTTCAAGTCCCTGGTTATTAGTCATAATGATATAATAAACGGAGTATAGAGCCATTATAAAAACACCTTAAAAGAACAATCTTCAGTGACAGGCCAAAAAATGTGTCTAAAAATATGTTTGTGTTGAAGTACGGACCCACAGATATAATATCTGTGTACGGACCCCTATAAAGTCAGAATTGCTGTTTGATACTTTTAGACAACGGTTCTCTAAAACAAACTGAATTTCTTCGAAGTGATGCAATTCCTTACGAGTTTGTAAAATACATAATTTTCTATAGAAAGCTGTAAAGTGCGGAGGTGTCACTTTGTGAGATTACTGTGTACTGTTACATAGTCAGAGTTGCCAGACAACTCTGAAAAATTACCGAGAATTGAGGACAAAATTTGCAAACATCCATATTAACTGCTATCTTGAAATTTTCAAAATTTCGCAATGTTTGCAATTTATGTTCCCTTTTATGTAAAAAATATCCAAAAAGGTGCTAGACTTCCATGCATTTCATTTGTTTTCACTAAAAAAACGTCAGATCGGTAAATGCCTTGGCAACCCTCACCTTGTACGTTACTTTACGAAAGTGATTCATAAATACGAATATTGGTTACAATTTGCATAATCTTCTCAACAAATCAGTGCTGAGAGAATCTTTATGTGCATCAGAAGAAGGTCGAGAGCATTTCTTACGAGTTCCAACTCGATTATGAACTGGTATCGATAGACAATTGATTATCGAGTAAGTGTCAAATGTGTGAATCGTCTTGTAAGTTGTAGCTGTTTAGATCTTCTCTATCTAGGTCCTAGATAGACATAAAACCATTTCCTAGATTCTAGGAAATGGTTTTGTTTGTCTTGTT
Source organism: Conistra vaccinii (assembly GCA_948150665.1). Classification (NCBI taxonomy): domain Eukaryota; kingdom Metazoa; phylum Arthropoda; class Insecta; order Lepidoptera; family Noctuidae; genus Conistra; species Conistra vaccinii. The sequence continues at coordinate 10,772,443 of OX411327.1, read as the reverse complement.
TAACTCAGGAAAGTAGGTGTTGGATTAGTGTGACACAGTATTAAGAAGTGGTACACATGGCTATATGTTAATCCAGCATTTCCAGTTTATGCTGATTTTACATCGTATAGGATTTCCGCACAATGAGAGGTCAGCTTATACTGGAAATGTACAGCTTGATATGCCCTGTGTACCTACCTATCGCAATCAGAGTTTGTATTATCACAAAACATTGACCGCGATTTTCAACCCTGTCGCTATTTTGACCAACCGTTCTCGACAGCTTATAGTTATTATTATCTTATTCGCGATCTTCTGACTTTGATTATAATGTAAGTTAAAACTTGTTCCTACAATAACAACTTAAGGATCTCCTAAAACAGGGCTTCCTCCTACCCTTTTGCTGTACTCTACAGGGTCCGTAATGATCTAAAGTATATAGTTACCACCTAAGCACACATTATGGTAAAGCAATAAAAATAAAATACTGTCAAATATAGGTACCCAATACTCAATGTATTGGGTATATTTGACAGTATTTTATTAATCGCTAGATTAGGAATTTGCTCTGACTTATGTAGGTACCTAAATTGTAGAATATTTCAACCATATTTATCTCCGCGCCTTTCAATTCAATTCATTTTCAACAGACATATACCTACCTACTTACTTCCTGATTCTTTTTCACAATCTAGCCATCATATCACCAGCTCTCATCACAGACATAATCCAATGTCAAAAACCACCTGCAGTGACGTCACACCAACATGCTCGTAACACATGCCCTATGTAACAGGTACCTCTAAATTGTGAGATAAAATCACGAAGTGTTTATTACCTCAAGTTCTGCAGAACAGTAGAAAGCCTGCTGTCTGTACAAATATTGTTTTTGTTCCGGTTTCACTGAAACTGTTTTGTACCTGTAAGAACATAATCATTATGTATCTACGTCAGGTCAAAAAAGGTCCACGCTACCAATGGCCATACATATTTGTCGCAATTTAACTTGCTTAGGCCCACTTGCGTGTTCATTGGTTAGCTAAATAACTCAGAGTTAACAGCAAGCCTCGGGGTTAATCCAAAGAGAATTATTGAACTAACCCTTTTTTTTTGGGTAGTCATCAAATAACGTCTTCCGCTCTGGGCGGAGCGGGAGGGCGTGTCAGACTCTTACTGACTAAAACCCACCAGTTTTCCTTCAGTAGTACGTTGCCAGTGGCCACGGTAACCCTTTAGGATATTCCCGCAATAGGATTAACCCTGAGTTAGCTTTTAACGCGCAACTGGGCCTTACCAGTAACTAGGAGTTAAAATTAACCTATTTGTAGTATTTGTTCACTTCCAACAATAGCAGTTAGTACATTGTTACTATAATTTTTCTCGAAGTTTTTTGGCTAAATGTGTCGACTCTTCTTTTGAAGTTGGTTAAAAATGGTTGGTGAAAAAGTCTATTCGGTGTAGAACACATTGATGCATGATTTCATTATCAGGTGGACTATTTTAGTGAATAGATGCTATCTGTACCAGATCTATGATTCTGTAACAAAAAATACTCGAGCAGAGAATAAGAGGCCTTTAACCTAGAATAGGAAAGTAACAGGCTGAAATTATTTGTTTCCCTGAAATACTTCATAATGGAGCATAATTTCATAAAAAAATAACTAATCGAAAATGTAGTGTGAAACAGAAATACTGCAAAAATTATTGGTGCGTAAAGCGACACATCGGTTAAAGTTATGTATTTAAGCGACTATTTCGCGAATCAGTGACAGACCGTGAAGTCAGTATATACAGAGAGTAAACTCTACCTCACATTTATTTAAATAATAGTACCTAAATACTATTTTAGTAGTTATGAAACTGCTGTTACCGCCGACAGTGCTAACACAACTGAGCGATTTAAAACCTGTTTGGTGGATTTTGTGAGCGACTTTCAAATATTGAACGTTCCATTTTTGAATGTGTGTTTTATGTGAAGCGCAAAGTTTCAGCCAACCATATTTTAGTATCTGCAAATATCGAATCATAGTATTTATGGACAATCATAAGGTTTTTTGCAAGATGATCAGTGATTCTAACATTTCTAAGTACCTACTTAGTGAAAAAGAGCCGGAAGAGACATAAAAAAAAAAATGTGGCCCATGAGGGGATCGAACCCGCGACTTTCGCGTTATCAGGACGACGCTCTAACCAACTGAGCTAATGAACCAGTGAGAAAGAACTGCATGCTGAAATATAAGACTGGACAATACTTAAACAGCTCTGTATTCTTTAAAACAAAACACTTCATACTTTACAGCATCATTTAATGTGGAGCAGTTTAACACCTCTCTTATGCACTTATGGAAGAGCATGACTACTCGTGTGGGAGAAAACTGCGAACCAGCAAACATATTGTAATACATACACCAATATATATACATACATATTGTATTGTATTGTTGTTGTGTGTATTGAATTGTGTTTGTTGTTGTGTTCGCATTTTGTATTGGTGAAACTGGCGGGGCCGACTGGATGTTGAAGGCGTAAGACCGTAGAAAAACACTGCCTTTGCCTCTACCATTTCATCAATTAGATAATTTTGAGAAGGGCCCTCTTATTTATTATCCAAAAGCAGAATAAGATCATCTATGATATCATTAAAAAAAGATAGTTGTGGCCCATGAGGGGATCGAACCCGCGACCTTCGCGTTATTAGCACGACGCTCTAACCAACTGAGCTAATGGGCCGGTGAGAATATCGTGTGAAAAATAAAACTGGATCAAGGGTCTTACTGCAAACGATAAAATAAGAAAGGAAAGGTAAGCTGTTTATCTGATTATTACGATAATAATGTTTATTATACAATAAACTGAAATGTACGAACAATTACCATTCGCCACATTTTGTAAATGTAAATTACAACATCAACATAGAGTCCGAGTACATTTAGGCTGCCTGTCCACTGGAGCGGAGAGGAGCGGAGATGTGCCAAAATTAACCAATAGAATGGCACCTCTGGAGCGGAGTTTTGATTCTATTGGTTAATATTGACACATCTCCGCTCCTCTCCGCTCCGGTGAACAGGCAGCGTTAAGCGGCGCTAGTGTCATGTCATTACACCACATTGCATTAAAACAAATGTAGCTCTACAATTTACCGCCGGCCTATCGATAGTTTGAACAGGCGACGACTAATCGCAGAATAAGATTTGCGACCTCTGCCTTGTAATTCTTGCAATTCTTCCTGAGACCCAAGAATTGCAAGATAAATGTCCCATAGTCGCTGCATTTGGACCCCCAAATGCAGTGATTATGGGAATTTTTTCTTAGTGAAAGGTGATTTTTTATTAATTAGAGTCGATTTGGAATCACGGAACCTTATGTAGATATCGCAGCCATCTGTTTAAACTAGCCAGCTAATTGGACACCTAGGCCGTTCATTAAACGCATCCAACTAAATAGCTGAAGGGCCTAGCCAAGTATTTGAGCGCAACGTTTAACCAGATGGCTGAATATCGTGTAGTCATTTAAATTAAACTGGGTGAAATAGGTTAGGTTAGTTTAGAAATGTGACAAACAACGCGCGAGCCGAGCGACCGAATTGAGCGGTGCCGCGGCAGCGGCCGGTGCGTGCTATTTCCAAGTTGCTCGCAGAAAATTTTTCACCATTTGAGTCACTTGGCTGTGTTGGTCAGTCATCTTCAAAGGGCTGACTTTCAAATCGCCAAGTTGTTAAACGTTGAATGATTCTAGTTCAATTAACTATCGGCCTAGGCATCTGGCGTTTAATGAACGGCCTAAGCGTTCAATTAGCTGGCTAGGCGATCAATTAGCTGGCTAATTTAACCAGATGGCTTTGACGTAGGCACTAGATATTTTAATATTCGGTAGTAGGTAGGTGTTTCCTAGATTTGTATGTATATGGTTTTCCTTCAGCAATTTAACGAAGGTGTTTTCATTTCATTTTACAACAATTTTAATTTTCATTTTCTTTTCATATTGAAAATGAAATGAAATTGTTTTTTTCTGTAATTAGGATATCGTAATCACTTTTATAAGTCAGATTAAAAACTAGAGCTCCTGCCCGCGACTTCGTCCGCGTGGAATAGCTTTGTGCTAACGCTAAAAAAAACCCCCGATTTTGAAACATTCTTCATTGGTACTCCGCTCCTATTGGTTTTAGCGTGATGATATATAACCTATAGTCTTACTCGATAAATGGGCTCTCTAACAGTGAAAGAATTCTTCAAATCGGACCAGTAGTTTCGGAGCCTATTCGGTACAAACAAACAAAAAAATCTTTCCTCTTTATAATTAGTATAGATTAAAAAATTAAGCTCGGAGTCGACATTTCCTATCTGATTATCCCTGAGAAGAGATGGCGAAACAAACTAAAGGGTGAGTCTCTTTTAAAGTCCAGAATATAATCTTGGTGCTGTCGATGTATATGAATTTAAAATTTAATTTGATTCAATTTTAATTGATTTGAATACAATTGGGCTTACCTGCTTGGTTACGGGCTAATCTTCAGTGGAATAAAATTGACGTCTGACGGTTTTTTATGGTAAAAAATACCTAATTTATTCGAGGGAAAAGCCTTAGTAGACTCAATCAATCTTCCTAACCTTTTCCCAACTATCTTGAGGTCGGCTTCCAGTCTAACCGGATGCAGCTAAATACCAGTATTCAAAAGACTTAGTAGACTATTAGGTGTTAAATGTTAGTCGAATTCAATCTCAGTAGGTGTTAGGTACTAAACATGAAATAAAGATATCTAATTATGTATAATGGCAGTATTTCAGCACTTAATGAAGGTGTTCGTCATTACTAGCACCTTCAAAAATAAAAACACTAAACACAACCTACAAAATATTTCCAAAAAGAGATTTGTGGCCCATGAGGGGATCGAACCCGCGACCTTCGCGTTATTAGCACGACGCTCTAACCAACTGAGCTAATGGGCCGGTGACAACGTTTGCGTGAAATATGCGACAAGATGAAAACTGTTACGACAAGAATAGATACAGTGTTGAAAATACATTTTCTTATGAAAACATCATCATGTTTGAAAATACTGTCCTACGTAGGTATTTGAAATCGAATCGTTCTGTCTCAAAACTTGAGACTTTTCACAGATAAGACCAAATTGAACAAAACTAGAGATAGGCCGACTATTTCTTTGGCCGACTAGCCGACTAGTAGACTAGTCGGCTGCAAAATGGCCGACTAGTCGGCCGGTTTCGTTTGAATTCGGGTGACATCGGCAATATTCGTGACTCGTATTAGTCGTATTGCACTTTTGCTATCATTGTTTACGTGCGAGCCGGCGTTTTTTGTTTTCATTTAAAACAAAGTTGAATTACGTAGCTAACACAGTGTATTATTATTTTATTAGTAAGTAATGGAACTACTTTATTGAATGTGTTTAAAAATTTCATGAAATCGTTGTCATGACAAAGATTTCATGAAATTTTTAAGCATATTAATACAAGTAAAAAATGGGCCGACTACAAAATATGGTCGGCTTTCCCGACTAGTCGGTACATCACTAAACAAAACTTCTTTACACCAAAAATAATAACAGTAATCGAAAATTAATCTCGATGATCAAGTAGCGCCTCATGCTACTTTAGACGATCACCGAGAATCACCGGTTAATCACCGTAATTGTAGGGTTAAGCTTACGATTACAACGCACCTGTGATTTTGGGGTTAACATCGAATTAAATCATAACAGATCAGATGTTCTGCTCTACTTTGTAATTATTATTATTATTTTTACATTACACGCCATAACTTAGTCTTTATGGATTACTTTACACCGTCGTGTATCAAAACAGCATATTGTTGGCCATAATTTTAAGCGCACTCGTGCACGACTTTTTGTAGGTCCTACACCTAGGTACGGTAGGACGTGTGCGTTGATATAGCTTGTCCAGTCTGAAATGATGTGTCCCATTATGTCATTTCCCATAGAAATCAGCATTAGCATGTACACACGGCTACACATCAAGCTATACAGTTCCTGACCTCGCATTGTACGGAAATCGTTTACAATGCGAGATCACCATAAACTGGAAATGTATAACTTGATTTATAGCCGTGTGTACGTAAATGCGTTACAGGTGCGTTATTTCAGAGTGGACAAGCTTTCCATTTGATCGCTACTGTTTGATTTCGCTCCTACAAAAATCGGCCACCGATTGTAGGTATGCCGTCTACGAAAGCTCGTAAGCAAATGCAGCTGGGGTCTTTACGTCAAGCCGTACAATTCACAAAATAATCATTTATCAGACCTGTAATGTTTCTACTGTAGGCTGTACGGTCTCATGGTAGAAACGGGAGACTTCATCTTTGTAATTTTTTTTTGTTCTTGCTTGATTTTGCAAATTTTTCCCATTGTCGCTTTTTTCTTGTTCGATTTTCTTAAATTTAGATTTGTTTTTTTTTTCAATTCTGTTCTTGTTACTGTTTTGTCTAAATAGATGGCTACCAATGCAGTCTCTTCAATTTAATTGCTAGAGTATTTTTCTAATCACCTCATCCAATTAAATCTAACATTACGCTACATGTAATAACGAATGAATAGGAACCTACTCGTAACTACGTTCGCGTCCACATTGGGATCAATCCATAAATTTTTATGATAAGTGAGGAATGTTACACTACATTGTAAATGGGGACGCGTATGTAGATGGCGGCCACATTGCGGCCACAGTGGTTCCCACACTTATCATAGCACAATAGAGATGTAATATCCATCATCTCTTGTAGAACACATTGAATTTTCATTAGAATCAGCCTCCATTTGACTTTAAATTGCTATCAATATTGAGGCTGTTTATTCTGCATTACATTTACACACGTCTATTCATTGCGTCTATATATTACATAACATAACATAACATCACGCCTGTATTCCCCGAAGGGTTAGACAGAGGTGTACGTATAGTACACCCACATTTCGCCAGATATGTTTAAATTCCATGTAATAGGAGGCGAGCCTATTGCCCTCAACCGGGCATAAATCCAGACTCCAGGCTGCTACTGAGAAATTCCAGATATGGAAAATCCCAATAACATTTTGCCCGAGCTGGGAATCGAACCCAGTACCTCAGGCTCAGCAGTAGTGCTTGCGACCACTAGACCAACAACGAGACAGTCTATATATTAAATCAGGGCTGTCCAAAGCACGGCCCGCCATTTACATTTTCGTGTCCCGCAACGTATATTCTTTCACCAGGGCAGAACAGAAACTGAATTAGATTTCTTCAAGTTTATCGGCAAGCCGTTCCCCAAATTAACCAATTTTGGCCTAAAAGTGGTTTCGATGATGGGCAGTACTATCTTTGTGAAAGTGCGTATTCAACTATGAAATTTTTTTAAACCGAAATATAGTTCTTCACTATCGGATAAGTCACTTGTTCACGCACTGCGTCTGGCTACCTACATGAGCCTACATCGAATGTTGACATGGATATTGACAGGATTGAGAAATATAAATTAATGAAGAAACAAAAACATGGTGAGTGATGTCACCTGAATTTTTTATTTGTTATGTGTTTTATATGTTATTTGTTTCTGCGGCCCGTCAGTCTATGTCGTAATTTATATTGGCCCGTGAACGTCTTTAGCTTGGACACCCCTTTAAATGATGAACTATTGTTTGTCTTGTAATGTATACTGTTCATATTTTATGTTCTGTCGTACTTAGTAGAACTATTAGGGAAGAATTCTTTTAAGGGAGTTGGTACTGTAGCGGGATTAACAAATGAATATTAATTTCGTAAAAAGAAGTACTTACTCGTAAATAGGAATATTAACTCCTATCAACCAATAAAGGTTCTTATTTTTATGTCTTGATGCGGGCTGTCAGCTCATCAAATTGAATATCAATTCTTTTGTAATCTTCTTATTATCCAGTGCGTTATCTGAGATTTGGATTGTAAACTGCCGGCAACACAGGGCACTTAATCCAATGAGGGGGCGGGAATTTAGAAAAAACGAAAACCCGTTAAGTACTCTGTTGTTTTTACAACCAAATTGATAACGTGATACTTAACTGTTATAATTTACATTTAATTTACAACGAATGGAATCAATGTTAATTACGTTTATTCCCCGCTTTTAATGTTTTTGAATTGAGGAAAATTCCTTGCCCGCGGAGTGTTATGTGATCTCGATATTCGTAAGTTTGTAAATTAACATGTCGGCTGTAAAAACTGAGTAATTAAATTAATTTTCGGTTTTAAAGTTTATTGAATAACTTGTCAACGCTGGTTTCCAATAAAATTGGGGAAAAGGGAGATTGTAAACAAATTAAAATGCATGTTGCTATCTACCGAGAAGTACTGAACAAACCTACTTCGGGAAGCCGTGAACTGCAGTGAATCTTAAATGTTTTTGCTAAACGGACAATTTAGAATGTGTATATAATTGTCCTTAATCTATAATAAAGAGGTGAAGTTTGTGAGGTTGTAGGGGGTATTCTCTGGATCTACTGAGCCGATTTTGAAAATTCTTTTACCAATACAAAGCCACGTTATTTGTGAGTGTTATAGGCTATATATTTATGTTTACCGCCCAACGAAGTGGGCAGGGGTCAGCTAGTATATTATATAGAGAAGAGCTCGTGGCTAAGTAAAAACAGCCGCACGGGTCGGTCCATCAGGTTAAGCTATCCTTGCCGGCGTTGGTCCGTGGATGTGTAACCATATTTACATATCGAGACTCCTTCGTACCTCGGAAAGCACGTTCGTGGATTTTTGACAGTCGTTACGGGTCGTCAGAAGCTCGAAAGTCTGATAACCAGTTTTACCAAGAGGTATTGTATTACCCAGTTACTGGGTTGTGGAGTTCAGTTAGACAGTCGCTCCATTTAAAATACTGGTATTCAGCTGCATCCGGTTAGACTGGATGCCGACCCCTATACAGGGTGTCAGGGACATCGACGCGAAGCCTGTTACCATGGATTCAGTACATGAATCTGAAACCCCTGCGTTGAAATTTTGGGTCCGTGGCTTACGCCCCCAGTGGTCGACGCACCTGTGGCCGACTCCTCCGATTCGATTTATTTCATTCAAAGCAATTTTTGATCAAATGTACTGTCAGACACAAAATGTTTTAATGTTTGAATTTTTCTAATTAACCGCTTAGCGAGGCTTATATCTTAAAGTGAAAGAACAACGTTCACGCCTCAAGCTTTTAAGAAAATATTATAGTTCTATGTTTACGTAAGTTTTATTTATTCCTTTTTAGTTCATTATGCTTGTTTAAAAAAAGTATTTTACTTATAAAATATTTTATTCTAACATTAGAATTGGATAAATATGTGTTCTATCACCTTGATAAGGTGATAGAACACATATTTATCCAATTTCATATGTGAGCTACCGTGTAAAATCGAGGTGTTCCTGTGGTCACCTTCCGGCACTTTCATCAGACCCTAGGCGACACCTTGGGCTTAGGGAATGCAATCTCGCGAGATTGGGACTCAGGCGAGATCTCACGAGTTTATGAATTACAATACCTAGATCTTGTCAATTTCTCGCGAGATTGGAAGTTTTGTGTGTTTCTTGCAAATAATCACAATATTTGAATAAATTAGGGAAAAAATAATAAGAATTAGGTATAGGTATTACGAAATAAACATTTATTTTTACGAATTTTTTATATAAACTTTTATACATTTAACATTGTTTGACGTATCTATCTATAATTTTTTTAAATAAACTTTTAAGTAGTAAACTTTGACATTTCTAATCAAATAAGAAATGAAATAAACAACCAGTCTTCTCTTCTAATATCAAACAAAAGTCTTTTAATAATAAAACAGTTCTTTTATAACCAAAACAACAAGAAGTCAGAAACTAAAATGAAACTCATTAACTAAGTTGAGTTGACTATTAAACTGAGATATTATTATCAATCAAAGAAAACTATACCTACTCAGAGATCTATTAGAAATGAGAGATTAATTAACAAAATATACCAATCAAATTGCCAACCCGCCTGCCCAACTAAGGGACTTACTAGAGAATGGGCAGCAGCAATCTCTATGCACTTTTAACACCATACTGTGATCGCCAACTCGCCTGCCAAGCGTGGCGATTAAGGCAAACCCCACCTAAAAATGACAAGCACCAAAAACAAATGGCCCCTAGTGCCCGGCGGCCTACTTACCCTTGGCTACGACCGTACAACACGCGTAAACTCCGAACCGACGAGAAGATCATCGATCTCGAGGAAGAATTGAGCAAGTTACGATGGGGTATAGTTGGGTTATCTGAAGTCCGAAGAGGGAGAGGACTCAATAATCCTTAAATCTGGAAACTTGCTCTATTTTCGGGAGGGCGACCAGCAGTCCCAGGGTGGTGTCGGGTTTATCGTCCACAAGTCCCTTGTGAGCAACGTGGTGAAGATCGAGAGTGTGTCGACCAGGGTGGCGTACCTTATACTCAGAATATCCGCAAGATATTCGCTGAAGGTCGTATAGGTTTACGCCCCGACCTCGTCACACCCCGACGATGAGGTGGAGACCATAGGATATTTCAAGAGCCATGCATGGCTCTAAAACTCACTTCACCGTTGTCATGGGGGACTTCAACGCGAAACTGGGAGTGGAGCAATTTGGAGTTTGACGTCGGAACTACCGGGGCCACCTACTGGCCACAGTTTTATGGAGAAGGAAAGCCTCTTTACGATGAACTCCTTCTTCAGAAAACGTGAGCACCGAAAGTGGACCTGGCAGAGCCCTGATGGTGCAACAAAACTTTTCCTTTCCTTCCTTTTCCAACTTTTCCTTCATGGTTGCCTTGCCAGTGACCATCTTTGAAGTCTATCCATAACTGCTCTAAATAGTCCAATCTGGTCTCTAAATTGGGTTTTTTGATCCGTTCTTTAGATGTTTTCTTGTAGTATTTCTCCGCTCTCCTCAAATTTTCCACACTTTTTACTTCCGTATTGTTTTCAATGTTGTGGATAATAAGACGGACTTTTTATTGTTACCTATAACTGGTTTGGCTCAGTTAGTTGACGAGTCGGTTGAAGTTGAAAGATAAAATTTTCATATGGTAATTTATTATAAATGTGTATTAACAACATTCACTCACATTTTATATGAAGTCTTTTTGATTTTTTGGATCTAGTACATAATAAATATGCTTTTAATGGGGGAAAAGGTGTGTAAGGATAAGGTTAAGTGGCGATCTATTCTCTCTGCTATTTGGTAGATAACTTTTGTTTAGCAAGGAAAAATACTTCATTATTAGGGTGAAACACTTTTTTCATTTCATGTACTAAGTGAAAAAGCACAAAAAACAAAAGATATAGAATCGGGGGAGACGGCCACAGGTGCGTCGACCACTGGGGGCGTAAGCCACGGACCCGAAATTTTTCGTCGGTTATTTTTTTTTTTATCTGCTGTTTCATAGAAAAGTACAATACCTATGCGGTCAAAATGTATGGAACAGCTGATTTTATTTTAAATAACCGACGAAAAATTTCGGGGGGTTCAGAATCATGTACTGAATCCATGATAACAGGCTTCGCGTCGATGTCCCTGGACACCCTGTATAGTTGAGAAAAGGCTAGGTAATTGATTGATTGCAATATATTGGCCGAGTAGGTAGGTATATTGTTATCATCAGCTTTTAAATATTAACAATAAAGAATCGATAACATTCGTATCATTTCACAAATTTTGCGCACAGCTCTCATCGGCCCATTAGCTCAGTTGGTTAGAGCGTCGTGCTAATAACGCGAAGGTCGCGGGTTCGATCCCCTCATGGGCCACAACATAATTTTTGGAAGATATACAGGGTGGACATTGACGCGAAAACTGTTATTATGGATTCAGTAGATACATGATACTGAACCCCCCATATTTTTTTTTTTGTCGGTTATTTAATAAAATAACTGCTGTTCCATACATTTTGACCGCGTGCACTTTTCTATGAATAAGCAGATTTAAAAAAAAAATACCGGTGAAAAATTTCAACGCAGGGGCGTTCAGAATCATGTACTAAATCCATGGTAAAAATTTTCGAGTCAATCATCCTGCCACCCTGCATGTATACCATTAGGGATACTTTGTCTTTTCAATAAGAATTGATGAACAGGTACATGACATACTATATTTATATAAGATCTTAAACATCCGCATCCGCAACCACATCCGCATCCGCATCCACATTCGCGGATGTGAGCCATAAAAATTTCGCATCCGCATTCACATCCGCGGATGTGAAAAAAACGGTATCCGCAACATCACTGGAGTAGAATAGGTAATATAATAGTGTCTATAGATTTATTTTTATATACAATGTCGCCCATGCGCATGTGACCGCCCGTAATTTTCTGAATATTCATGAAAAAATATCGAAAATAAACTTCAAAAGGGGGGGTCTAACATTTTTCACTAGTTTTTTTAAAATAAATACATAAATAAACACAATTTTTTCCCAAAAAAATGACTTCGATTCCGTTTTTTCTTTCGTAGTCGATAATTTTTTGTAAAAAATTTAATTAATCTGTTAAAATAACTCATAAGCTTTTGGAAATAATAAACAGAATCCAAATCGACCCATAAACTTCGGAGATGTGTCAAAAAACAAAAAGCAAATCTTAAAAAAATTAAAAATTGAATAACATGAAAAATGTTATAGATAGACCCCCCCTTTTGAAGTTTATTTTCGATATTTTTTCATGAATATTCAGAAAATTACGGGTGGTCACATGCGCATGGGCGACATTGTATATAAATAGCAAATAGGAATACGTGATTTACCTGTTTCAACGACTAATATTTTCTCCATGCACTTTTTATCGGTTTTAATTGATTATAAATACTTTACAAATTTTCAATAACTATCGTAAATTAATCGTTACGCGATTTTAAATATTGTCTGCAGTGAATTTTAAACAAATGATGGTAACTGATTTAAATATACTGAAGTTGTTCACAATAAGTACAATCATAAACGGCCTTATTACAAAACAAGGTTTATCTTTAGAACCAGGTTTAAACCAGTGAGCCATTTTTGAAATTCGAAATTTATTTTGACATCGTTAAAGTTCTAAATACAAAAACTGATTTTATATCCGAGTCTAAGTTGTCAATTTTGAATTAAGAACTTTAAACCAGTCGGAATAAGGTTCAAAATAAAACAACTGACTGGAAGGATTAAGCTTGGACCTTGTAATAAGGCGGTTAAAGTTCTAATATGCCTAAAGGCTAGCTTCCAAAAAAAAAGTTGTGGCCCATGAGGGGATCGAACCCGCGACCTTCGCGTTATTAGCACGACGCTCTAACCAACTGAGCTAATGGGCCGATAGAAATTTCTTTCGAAACAAGAGGTCATTCTGTGATAACTGATAACACTAGTTTTTATCAATAGATACCTACCCACATTATACATAACAAGATGTTTACAACATTAAACATTTATAACTGATCATATTAATCCAGTGCTTACGGAATGCACAGTTGTTTTATTTTACTCACTAAAGCACAGGCTACACTGAGAACGAAGCTAAACTTGTTTAGCTTCGCTGATATAGCTACCATGTTGTCTTTAATACTTCGTTTCATAGTTCGCGGTGTGAACCGAAGTATGCAAACACGCCTTAGCTACATGAGCACAGATTAGCACAGATGTTTCACTCCGCAAAGTTATTTAAATAAAAAGCGACTCTTGCGACATAATAAAGTGCAATTCAGGTCGCAGAGCGCTAATTAGCTACAGTTGCTTCTCTTTATAGCGCGTAACTCTTATATCTTCAGACTACGTTACGCTCACTGAATTGGCCCGACAAGACGAACCCTCCGCGTTCTTGTAGCTTCATACCTAAAATACGGAGTGCACCTTCTTTATTATTGTGTGACATGAGCGAAGCTAAACGAATTTAGTTTCGTTCCCAGTGAGCCCTGCGCTTAAATCATTTCGTTGCCAAGTACGTTTTGCATGGATATCAACTTTGAATGGACTATGTCTGCAATATGGTCAACTGCACTGAAATAGTGCAATTTGCCACTTTTGATTAAAGTTTAAATTGCCCATTCAAATAATGTGCAATTTGTCCTTTTACGAAATGCATCGTATTAAACAAGCTTTGTGAAACTATGGAAGAAACCGACAATCATCAGTAGTTTACTGCAGTAATCTAATTGGGAATCACATGTGCTAAATAGGTAAGCTGATTTGATTCCTAATTCGTAGTAAAAGTAGAAATAGTTTCCCAATAATAGGACTTACTTAATTAAGCGAATTCTTAATTCTAATTTTATGAGCGGCATTCTGAAATATAATTACCCACCCGCCACTAGCTAGCAGCCCCCAAAGCTGCAATAATTAGTCGTGAGTGAACGTTCAATTGTTTGAGGAGAGTGCGGATATCATTAGCGTTGAGCTCCTTAAATTCTGAGTTGAGTTGTACGATTACTGACAAATGCGTGCACTGACTGGACACGTCATCTCAATCTATGTGGTTCGTTCCTCAAAAGACCATTTCAGACACCAATCTACATGGTCTTCACATGGTTTGACCAAGATTATGTCTCGACTTTAAAAGAGATAGAGGGATACAACAACACAAGCAAGAAAATGACAGGTCGTGCAAGCTAAATACTCATACGCATTCCTACGAGATAAGTTCATAAAAGTTAATAAGCTGAATTCAGTTTTCCTATATAGCGCCAGTAGCACACCTCCGCCACGAAACCGTAGTAGCGAAACCGCAGTAGTTTTATTCAACTGGCTCGCGTCATGTTCTACGCGAAATTTGAGCAGCGGCACTCGATTAGCGAAACATGACGCGCAGCGCCCTTTAGGCTGCCTGTCCACTGGAGCGGAGAGGAGAGGAGCGGAGATGTGCCAATATTAACCAATAGAATCGCACCTCTGGAGCGGAGTTTAGATTCTATTGGTTAAGATTGGCACAACTCCGCTCCTCTCCTCTCCTCTCCGCTCCAGTGGACAGGCAGCTTAAAGCTGCCTGTCCACATGCCCCGGCGCCCCACGCCCTACCGTCGCCAGCGCTCCGGGTGACCGCCCCACGTTGCCCACCCCTAAAGTCAGGTGCCCTAGAAACAGTCGATAATGCTGACTCAGGTAGAATTTACAAAATGTACTTACTTAGTTATATAAAAAAAATGTGTGATACTTAATCATTATGTCATCCCACAATACAGTATTTAAACTTTGATAAATGCATATATCAAACTGGTAACTTGTTACCATAAAGTTGATAGAAAACTTACGACATTTTTTGTGAACGCCATGGATTTTCTGAATCACCCGCCATCATAATCAACCTAATCACACAGACAAGTATATTTTAATCGAGTATACTTATAACACGGTTTATAAGCATCTTAAGCATTAATAAAACCAGACTGAAATGTAACATTAATTAAATTATGCAATTCTGTCATCATCGAGTTTAAATTATTTGATGGAATACTTGCATCAAAACGTTGAGTGCAAAAAAAAAAGTTGAGTGTAAATTGAAAAACATAAATTAATTCGGTGTGATCAAAGATATCGCTTGACTTCGATAGATTGTGATTTAAGATGCGTAGGATTTTAAAATTTACATTTAATTCGAATGAAATAAAATCGACGCCTGCGCTGACTGTTAACAGATGGCAGTGATAATTTTAAAGTACTGGCCGATTGTTGCGTCAAATTTAAATTTAGTGTCTCAAAAAAGAAAGAAAAAGCTTAATTTAAAATTAGAACTAAGTAAGATTACACAAGTAGATTTTATGTTTATTTGTTGAAAGAGTTATTTTTTCGGGACTTCGAAAAAGTAGTTTTAAGAAATTCTGTTTACGTTTCCGGCAGGTACTTGTTTGCGTTTTGCCTTACAACTTTTTTTGCAATTAATATAGGTAAATATGTAGGAAGGTAGAAATAATGGTTTTATATTATCAGTGAAATAACAGAATTTATAACACAACATATATTTTATTCATACAAAAATATTTTCTAAAATTACTTTGTTTACAAAGTCTGAAAATATTATCTTTACACAACACAGTCCCGAACTCACTACTGACTAAATTAATGATTACATAATTATATTGCAAATTACTTTGTTATAACATTTAATTATCTCACTTAAAAAATAATTTTCAATAAATAATTGAGCCTCTTACGTATACCATACACCATAAAAATTACTCCAATCCATTTATTTCCCGAAAAACTAATAAAAATTTAATTGCACAACCGGCCGGCTATAAAAATTTACAAACTCGTAAGACATATATTATTATATCTTTATTTATACACATTACAACTAAAACTGATGATTAAACATAAATTGAGCATAAAATGGCATATAAGGATAACAATTAATTAAGTCAAAGGGATATAGTAATTAATTAATAAAGAGATAAGTTAAAACATTTAGGCACGAACATTAATGGTGGGCTGTTCATCTATCGAACATCTCAAATAAATACCTCTCACAAAGATAAGAAATTAATAGTACAGAAAATAGCAAAGCCGCAAAGTTCTGAGGTAAAATTCGGTGACTATCAACTTACTTTAAATACGCACACTCTGTCAATATCCACATTAAATTACAGATAAATTACAAATTAACATTTCTAGCAATTTTACTTTTTAATTATATTTTATTTAAGTATCTAACCTTTAATAGTAAATTATTTATTTAATAACAAATCTAATTACACACTTTAATTAATGGTACTCATTACAATTCGATTTTGTCGTAATTAATAATCGTTATGTACAAAGTCATCTACGTTTAAATTTTTTATATATTTATTCAGCACTCTATAGTATGGAAATAAGGGGAATCATCTAATTTACTAATTGACGCAGCTGAAGCTCTTCCATCGTGCCCAGTCATTATTGATATGACACTTCTATGCTCCGAGTCGCTGTCACCGCTTAAAATTATATTGGTCTCCCCCATAAACCCTGAATCAATTTGCTCATGACTCTGCATCATCTTATTTTGAGGTTCAAAAGCGCTCAGTCCTAACTCAGCAAAAATCTCCTTCGAATCATCGAAATTTCCAAAGAACACAGAATCCGTCTCAACACTCTCCCCGCCAGATTCACTTCTTCCATCACACAACGATTCTAAATCATCTGTATCGGACTCGATCGGTAAAGCAGCCGTTTTAATAACAGCAGATCTAATAGCTGGTACTGGAACAGGTTCTGGTATTGACGTCTTTACTGGTCTCAACTGCATCAAATACCTCGCTCTACATTTCGACTCGTTTGAGTCGGTGCTCATGTATCCGGAGTCTTCGGTTCTGTATAGTTTTCTTAGGTCAGTTCTTCGAGATCTGGTTCTGGCAGATCGACGTCCGGAACGGCGAGCGTTCAAGTTGTCAAGTCTTGTATAACCTGGGAATTTATCTCTATCTTCCATCATCCTACGGCGATCACCAGGTGGGCTTTCGCGAGTCGAACTATAGAATTTTGGAGACAAATCAGATCCTCGGCGTTGTTTTGGTGCTATAGGTGGCTTGGGATCTATTTGTCCTTCGATGTGTCTGATCAAATCTGGCGCTTTACCAGATCTCATGAATGCTTGTAGGTCCTGACCGTATGAAATGCTTCCACGTCTGCTGTAGAATTTTATCTCTTCCTCTTGCGCCTTTGCTTTAGCTTCGTATATTTGTCTCAGATTGCCAATCTTTCTCGTCGTTATAGCTATTGGAGATTTCTTGCAAGATTCACTTTCTGAAGACGTTGACTTATACTTAAAGCTACCTGCTGATTTTAGCAGTATTTTCTCTACGCGTTTCTTTGTATCCCGTCTATCGAGAGTATCAGGATCAAAATCATCTTTGGCGAAATTACGCCTACTTTCGATTGGCGAGCCGCGCACTTGTATGGTTAAAGGACCAGGCTTTGATAAATCGTCAAGATTGTTGTACATGGGTTCCATATTATCAACAAAAACTTCATTCTGATTAAATACTGGGGGTTCTTCAACAGCCTTTTTCACATCAAGCCAACTACTTGTTAGACGTTCCCTAGTTTCAAGTAAGTTCTGGCTGTGTTCAAATCGATCATTATGGAATAATTCAGGTCCAAAGGCGACCGAGAACCTTCGCCTCTTCATCATGCTGCGTTCCAAACTGTCAAATTCCATGAAATTGTCTTGGCTACCATATATTTGCTTTTTCTTTTTATTAGAGAGCGTATTGTCATCACTGTAGTAATGATTGTCAGCCGCTATTACGGGTATAACTATTTTGGGTGCTATCGGAGCAATTGTTTCCATTTTAATTTCTTCTAATTCTATAGGCTCCACACGTCTGCAAGTGTTCAGTTCACGTATAACTGCTTCCATTTTTACTTTAACTTCTGGTGGTATTGGTGCCTCTTCATCATCAGCTTTAGGGGGCTCTGGTGGATTCACGGGAGGAGGCGGTGGCGGAGGAAGTTTCTTCCTAATTCGTCTTGATGTGTGGCTAGATGGACTTTTCTTCTCTTGGGGTGGAGTTGGGGCAACAGGTTTTGATATTTTTTCTATTTCATGATTGTTTACAATATTGTTTAATCCATTGAGGTCCGGTACTGTAGTTACTCGTATAATTTCAATTTCTTTCGGATTAATCGGTTTGCTAATAATTTTCATTTCTTGTAGGCACAGTTCTTTAGTAAAGTTTTCCTTAGATTCTATTTCTCGAATATTTTCTTTAGGAATCGTTTCAGTAAGTTTAGGCTTAGTTTCCGTAACTTTAAGCTTCGTTTCAGTAATTCTAGGTTTTGTTTCTGTAACTTTGGATTTCTTTTCTACTACTTTAGGTTTAGTTTCAGCGATTTTAAGTTTTGGCGTCTCATTTCTAATCAATTCAGCTGATTTAGGACGCACATCTTCTTTCTTCTTCGGCTCAACAGCTCTTGGGGTTCCACTGACCTTTGCTACTGACTTCACTGGTTTAGAGTTGTTGGTTACTAACGGTACTTCATCTAACCATTTCCTTACAATTCTCTGTTTATAATCTTCACTAACACATGACTTACAAGAGTTAGATCTAGTGAGGGCTACTTTGTGGGGTCGCGCGTTATTATCGCATCCTGGGCATCCTCCACAAACAGCAGTTTTTCGACTGTTTTCCTGTTTAAGACTAATCGCACTGAATCTGCGACCGCGTCGTGCGCAAGGGATGTCCCATCCTAGATCTATAGCGTGATACATATCTTCTTCGGGAATATCTGATAGTATAGGTATGAACCGTTTTGATGTCATCTTTTCTTTAGCAACAGACATTACTTCTCGAATTTTAATTAAAAATTCAATAGCTGCGGGAGGTGGGTTCTGGAATGATAAAAATATAATATAATTTTTTTTCGAAAAATTCAAACGTTTAAATCGTCTATGTTACGAGTATACATATAACCATGTAACTTACTTTGAGAAGTTCGGTTTCAAAAAAGACTGGATTGAAATATAATTTCTTTCTATACGAAGAGTCTCCATTTGAAGATGGCAGTTGTCGGTTTGTGTTATAATTATTTTCCATAGTACAATCTACAATGGATAGTTCTGAATGTGGTGCTCGTTCCAGAGTATCTGGAGATGCAGAACGTCTTTGGAAACGTTCATTCATTCTTTCCGGTGAATTAGCATTCCTTATAGACGGCCTGAGAGTCTTTTTTCTACGAGAGTGTACCATTGCTGATATCACTGAGTTGGCATTCAATTTCTGAAACTAAAAATTGCATTATTATTTTAACATTCGACTTATTAACCATGAAGGGATTTAATTTTAATCGACATTATTTTCTGCAATACCAACCTTATGCATAGAATTATGAGTGTGTGTATTATTGGTCGACGAATCGAGAGCGTCTTCAGTGCGTTCACTGCCATCAGAAAAGCCTCCGTCGTGTAAAAATTCACCGCCCATACCGTTCAGTTTCATCAACGGATTAGTTTTCAACATCTGAAACGATCGTTATATTAGCAAATTGAAAACGTTATTTATTTATTCGACGAGAATTAGTCTTACCACATTGCTCATATCAATTCGTGATTCAAGGGACCCGTTATCAGTAGACATAGTGTTTGAATGATTTTGTTCCGGATCCTTTTCTTTTCGTTTCTGTCTCTGCTTGTAATGAACATAGAAAATAATTCCAGCTGCATACACGAAGATCAGTAGAAGCACGCATACACCGATGGCCAGCGACTCCAGAACACTGAGACCTTGATTCTGTGATGCTGATTCTGTCGTTACTACTTCACCAGCGTGGAAGGGTATTGAACGCACATCTGTAAATGAGTCATATATTGGTATTCACTTATGTATTAGGCGATTAGTTACATTGATTTTACACATTATCGTTCCCGTCGTAATGGTTACGTGTGACTCACCAAGCAAAGCGTTTTGAGTTGCGCCTGCGATGCGGAACGCTGCGCAGCTGGCAGCTAGGCGCGAGGGAGTAGATGAGGAGCATAGCACGTGAGCGGCCACCAGGCGGCCCTCGAGCCTAGCGTGCAGAGTCGCCGACCCACGCCACTGTCAAATAAATTGCAAAGATTTACCACATCATTTCAGATTTTTGTTCCAAAATTGTATAATGCGATCTAAAGATGTAAAAAATTGCTTTAAGCTTTGCACCTTTATTTTCTCGGACCGCAACTTTAAGCAGATTAAATCAACAGTTATCAGGTGCAATTCGTTGCAGCATTTGTCACTAAGCAGACGTGAGTTTTGGTTACAAATCACTTGATAAATATAAAGCTTAAAGAAATAAAAAGTATGAATCGCCCAAAAACGTTTTGTGTACATTTGTTAACATAATGTCGAGCCTACTCGAGGTTTACCTGTAGAAAGCAAAATGGAAATGAATATCCATCTTATAACTTTATCACCGTGAACACATCTAAATGCGAAGTATTTGGACATATTATACAAATCGCTCCTTTGACGCCTTCGTGTTTATCGGGGGCTGCATCGGGTCCGTGTAGCATTTCAACACGCGCCCGTCCGAGGCAGACATTTGCTCGATTGATGGATCCAACAAACTGTAGCGTTTTGTCGAGACCGCCCAAAAAATAAGTAAAATTGTAAGCACAAGATCATATCTTCATGACGATATATCCCGTTGCCGACCCGATTAATATCAAGAAATTAAATTAATATTTTATACGATAGTTTATTACGTCGCGTTTGTCGTTAATGCGATTATCATCTTCATTTAATAATGCTATTAAAAATGTTAACGGAGACACTTCGATCGATGCCGTCCAGTCTATGTCAAAACTTCTGTTCTTGATAACCATTAAAATGTATTAATTTTAATCTTGATATCGACATCAAAGCAATAAAGATTGGGCGAAGCAACTGGATTATTTCAATGTACGTACATGTTAATTCCTTACGCAGTATGGACATTGGAAATATTGATTTCATTATCAATATTGGCTCGTGCCTTTTTATATTACACATCGGACATGTTTTGACGTTTTATGTATCTTAATTATTATTTTGCTCTTTATTTTACTTATTATGTATTGCATCCAAATTGATTACTATATCATGATTTAGATGAATAGATGCTTCAGAAGAATCTCATGTCTTTTGCTAATAAAACCCCCCAGCTGAAAACTTCTCCGAATGCCTAACATCATCCTTACCGGTTCCGAACCTAGTACTAGGAAAAAGCTAGCAATACATATCTGTCAATTCTCAGTACATGGACAATTCTTCAACATTAGAGATACAATCTGAGCTATAGAGCGACACCAGATGTCCCGAGATGCCGTTTTATCGTAGCCAAGTAGCCGTAACTTGTATTTCAGGAATATAAATGTCTAACCTCACAATTGAGTGTTCAAATATTTACAGCATGTTAATCTTTTATTGACATTTGTACAAATGGTAATTGAAAGGTTCTGATTTGGAGTTTAAAGTTGTTATTCTCATTGATCAAATTCTGATTCCTTAACTTATCTTTTAATGTTTACTTAATAAAATCGTGAGCCCAAAATTAATTATGTTATTGCTACTTTGTACGTTCGCACCAATTAAAAGGACCACACAAAGATTTTTGCATAACAAATTCATTTTGTTCACCGTAAGAAAACAATAAAGTCATCAGGAAACTTGACTTTAATACCGTTTTGGCATATTTTCTATAAAAATTGACTTATAAAGTAGATGCCAAGTTTCGATTTATAAAAAACTGGTTTTGTGTAACTATTGTGAAATATGATTCTTTATTCTAAGAACGACGAAATAGCAAAGTGCCATAACTAAGACTTTTAATTTGTTCAGCGTAGAACCTTTTACTTCTTTAGAATTCTTATCAATATTTCTTGACTTTTAAAATGATTCTTTTATCTGACATTTAACATAATGTCAAATTCCACTTTCATCACTCTCTATACCCTTTTCATCAACAGGTTAAGGTCCGAATGTCAATGCTATTTCTTTCACTAACATTAGTGTTAAAGTGAAGTCGTCCTTGGCTATCAAACGGACCGGTCTTCAGTCCGGTAAAAGATAAACATTTACGAGCTCGACGCGTGTGCATAACCGCGTTATGGATTTAGTATGGCTGCCCCACAGATGTTATCGAGTGCACTTTGAATGCAAGATGTGGCACGTTATTTTTTGACCGAAATGAAAGGTAGAGTTGAAAATATAGGTACTCTGGTTTCCGGTGAGCTAGGACCGGTATATTCGATCTACTAATTATACCACCTATCTACCCATATTATGCGAATAAATGTTTTGATTTGATGTGAAAGAAATATTGTTATAATTATGTTATTTATGTTAATCAATCGAGGTAGCTAATAAAAATAAAAATATGTCTATGTTGTATTTCATCTTTCATGAAGTTACGAAACCTGAAATTCCATCTGATGATCCAAATCACTTTGAGCACAAATGTAAATTATTAAAGCTCTCGACAAGAAGTGAGTATTAATAATATTAGGGCAATTTATATCTTGACTATTACCTAATAATGGCTATTTTAGAAATGACTTCCTCTGACTTATTTTCTACACTTATTAATTTTTATAGCCCAGTTTTATAACAAGCTACACCTCGCTATCATAAAGACTCAAAACTTTTGTGTTTACCTGGTAGGTAGCTACATCCTATATCCCAAAAACGTCAAGAGCATGTGTTTGTGTCCACCTGAGATAATCAACCCAAAACTTGTAGTCAACTTTCCACGTCAATGTCAAAAGTGTGACAGATCAACAGACAGATAGCTTGATCAATTTTGTATGCTCCCTTTTACCAACTTTGGAGTGAAATTACCAAAAAGCAAGTGCAGATCTGTGAAGATTAAAGCCTGAATTTTAGAATCATGCTTAAAAATTAAACTGAGAGATTATATACTGAGTATCTAATCAAACCGCGATTAATATGTCTGGGCATCATGTACACGTCCGTGAAAATAGAATGTGTGGGTGTAGGCACACAAATGAAAATAAATATTTTTAGGATATCTTGCAATTGAATCTCGTTATCCGTGGTCTCAACAAACTGCTCCACTTCATATTGTTCTTGTTTACGATAAAGATCTCTGTAAAAGCAGCGGTTGCATAAGATTTTATAATTTTACCAAAATTTAATTATTTCTCGCTTAGAAGGTACTCGTTTAATTTCGTCTTTATAAAGTTTCCAATAAATATGTGAAAATAATTGCCTTATTTGATAAGTTTTATGAGCATTTTACTGATTCTGGTGTGTGCGCAGTTATTGTTATTTTCTACTTGGGTGGTACGGCGGACGGACTACGCTGGGCTTCTACTGCATTATGGTCCTATGGTTTTTAATTTTTATTCGATGTTACGGTGCCCATATTAGGTTTTGTTTTATGGTTAAGTTTATTATATTGGTAATGACCGTTTTTCTATTCATTTTGGACGGATTGACGTTCATTTTTAGGGTTCCGTACCCAAAGGGTGCCAAACGGAACTCTATTACTCAGCCTTCGTTGTCTGTCTGTCTGTCGGCGAGCTGTATCTCATGAACCGTAATAGGTAAACAGTTGAAATTTTCACAGATTGTGTATTTCTATTGCCGCTATAACAATAAATAATAAACATAAAATAAAGTAAAAAATTGAAGGGCCGAAAAAATCACGTTTCTTGTACATACAAAGCACGTGTTTTTTACGGCGTTTTTTTTTTGCTAATGTACGGTGGTGTGGAGAACCCTTCATGTGCAAGTCCGACTCGAACTTGGTCGGTTTTTAATGTGTTACAAAGGAAAATTCCAATAGTTTCTCTTCTTTTAGGCACTACTGCTATGCACTATGAAGAGCGTTGTGTGATCTACAGTGATCTCCATCCAATAGACCCCCAGCGGTACCTTCTTGCCTATCTTGCGTTCGGTTATAAGTTTTCGGATATATTCGGATGCATATTTACCTAAAGTTGAGGTGTTGTATTATGGAAAACACTTTTGTATCCAAAAAAATCCCGGGATTCCGGGATCAACAAATTTTGAGTTCTGATTATAGAATCGAATGTATATTTAGGGGAGACCGGGGCTACAATTAACAGAGGTAAGTATTAACAAGCGATTTTCTCTAAAACTGTAAACACTACACCTACAGCGCGTGCTTTAATATGCCGACTAGATCACGCCGCATGGCTCAGGGTTGGTCAGCTGCGGTCTGCGCGTCATGCGAATGTGTTATATACCGGACGACATTTTCAAGCACGTAACAAACTTTTCTAACTTTTAAATTTTTTGATTTATTCTCGAAATATACGGTGTTATGACTATGTTATTTGTTTTCCTGGAAGCAAATTTCATACTTATTAATGCTACATTGCTGTATTAGTGTAATTATTAACCAATATTTTGTTATGTTATTTAATACTAAAAATGTACCTTTGGGGCTATTATTAACAAATCGGCGGGGTCAGTATTAACGTGTTAATACCTACCCCATGTGTGGTGATAGTGCAAATATCATAGGAACCGGTAGCTGGATCATCTGACATGCAGAAAGATGCTAGTGATTTCTTGGTCCAAAACCATAAGACCTCTTCTAAAAGCTCTACCACGAGCTCAGTAAAAACGTATAAACGCGCAAAAATGTAGTATCTATATGTATTTTACTGTGTGTACATAAATAATAAAATACATCAATAAATCTTTTTGTATTTTTTGCGGCGTCATAAAGATATTGTATCGTGCTGACTGGATTCAATATACCTATCTCTTGCAATGACTGGGCCTAAGCAAGGTATATCAAAGACGACATCACATCATTCACTTGCCTGAATATTGTATTTGAAATGAATTGTAAATTAATAAGTAAAATGTGTTCCATACAATTCTGTATTAATTTCACTTTTATTAATACCAAAAAATATTGTCATACATATATTTATATTCTTCTATATCAGTTGGCATACCATAATGTAAATGTTGCCCCTTCTGTTAATACATACCTCAGAGCTGTTAATTCTAGCCCCGAAGATGAGGTAAGAATTAACAACTGACTTTTTGGAGAAAAAGTGTTCTATTTAAGAAATCATTTCTTTTATGTTTAATTTATGTTAATAACATGATACCTGAATAATTAAAGCATCATTTAACAAAAAAATCAAGTCTAAATGTTGAATAATTTCGAAGATACAACTAAAAATATTTTTTTTGTCAATTGTGGCCCCGGTCTCCCCTACTTATGTGCAGGTGTTGGCTAATATGGAATGCTCTTTTGTATCGAACGCAAAAATCTCGCGATTCCGGAATTGATAATTTTATTAATTTTTGACTATAGAAATGCTAGCTAATGTTGTAAAGTAGGTTGCCAAAATGGCATAGCACATACCGACAAACAACACGGTGCCCTGAGTTTCGTGAATAAATGTTTACAGTAGGTATATAAACCTTTAAATTAACACCGCAAAAGTAACCCTCTAAGAGAGCTGATGATTCCTTTCTATATCATGTATCCGATTAGTTGTGCATTCCCGGATTTTATGGAATTCCGGGATTTATATAAAGATTTTTTTTATTAAGAAGCCAATTCCATAATTTCTTAGGAAAAAATTAAGTTTAGGTAAATATGCATCCGAATATCCGATCTCCAGTTATAAGTGTTCGCTAGCTGTGAATTGGGAAACGAAAAAAATAAATAAAAAGTATTACCTGCAAGAAAGTGCTTCCCTCATCCCGGTACAGTCCGAAGGGGACATCGTTGTCGATCAAGTCGCGGAGGGTGACCCATCCGGATGGGGACAGATATTGAGCGCTCGTCACCGCGCATATTGCGTCTTCGACATCTAAAGAGAATTAGAACCACTTTTATACTGATTTGTTACTGTATGACCTCCAAAAGTCACGCTAATTCATTTTGTTGACATTAATATGATTAGGTAAGTAGATAAATATTATAAAAAAATATTATAATAAATTAAACTTCGATCAATAATGAAACGATATCAACATTCCAGTGTCATAAAAAGATCAATATTATCTTAAGAATGTCAATATCACATAATGTTGAAAAAAAAATAATCTTGGACCATTATTTTCTTAAAATATCAAACGTCGTGGATATAAATCTGTAATTTCGACAATGCTCTCATATCCGATATGGTCTAGTGGCTAGGATACCTGGCTCTCACCCAGGAGGCTCGGGTTCGATTCCCGGTATCGGAAATATATTTTTGTACATTCTCTTTTTTTTTTGTAAAAGTTATTATTGAATATGATTCCACTTACCAGTAAAAATTATTTCTTTAGAGGGGTAAATGATTTGTCCTTTGAGAGGTAAGAAAACAAAGGGGATTTGTGGTTTCGTCGCGCCACGACCGAAGCTGGCCATCAGGCATTCTGAAAAAAAAATTACCAAATAAATTCATCTAATCTATCACAAAAGAAACTATTTTATAGTAGATAAATTATATCTCGAATGTTCCATAAAATCGTTTATTCTGAAAGTGGGCAACGTCGCAAATAGATATCAAATATTTCCCTGTTTTGATTAATTTGGCGATATTACTGTATGTAAATAAGAAATGTGGTAGCGAACTAGAATATTGATTATGAAATGCAAAAATGAATAATTTAATACCGAATATTTAATTTTAGATGTAAAAAAAGTATTTAGTATTTGGAAACATTCCAAATGCCTTTTTACACCTAAAACGGTAACAACATCAAATTCAGTGTGTGTTTTGCAATTCATTATTAATATTCTAGCTCACTAGTATGCCACATATTCTTATTTCCATACAGTAATATTGATCAATTAAGCAAAACAAGTACATATGTAAATATTTAACAGGTATTTGCGACGTTGCCAACTTTTAGGATAACCGCTCGTTTCCTTATTTTCTTTATTTATGGTGTTCAATGTGAACTCACATAGCTCTTTAAGACTGATAGATCAGCATTATCAAGTTCAAACACTGTGCCCATTTCCTTGACCCTTTCTTATTGTCAATGCAAACCGCGTTATGAGATTGTTCCTGTAATTTATCTCAACACCTTGATCCCATCGTAGGTCTGTACGTCCTACTATGTCATTAGTTCCATTGTGATAAGTTGAACCTTTGCCTTAACTAATAGACGTAAGTATTATGGTCTATGAATTTAAATAGGGAATTAGGGAAGTTAACAAAAAGTTTTTAAATAATTTTTTTTTGTCCCTCTGGTAGATTATTAAAAAATATTGGATACGTATTTTTTTTTAATGTTATTAATAGATTACGGCAATACATTTAAAATTACACAACACAGTTAAAATGTAGCATGACGTCACTCCCTGGTAGATTTTATACTGAATTACTGACTTGTGACGTAGCGAGCCCCCCCCACCCCCTAATTTTAATGCGTTTTATCCATAGATATAAGAAAGGTTTTATCTAAACCATTTTTTATTAATATGATACTTAAAGCAAAAACAATGTGTCTAATATATTAATGAAGTGAAAACTTCTTTAGCGGCGTTGTGCACTTTTTTGGGATATGTAAAAAATGTTACACTCGCGTCAGGACACGTGACCTGATCGAAAATTCGTAAGTCGTTTAAGTTTTTGTTGACAGTGCACTCTATTTATTTTTATGGAATTTTTTTAATGGAGCTACAGCTTTCGTTGTTATACTGACGGCAAGCCACATAAATTCCTGACGTTTTCGTTAGATGGCGTTAAGTACTTAGTTTTCACTTCAATCGGCAGTCCCAGACTGCCTCGTTTTTTTTATCTGACTGACGTACTGAATAGTTTATTTTTTCCCTAGTCAACATCCCTATCTTTTTTAGTCCGTAACTATGTTAAAAAGTTATTTAGATATGCAAGACATTCGTAGATTTCGGTTTATTTAATTATACCTATACACCCATCCAGAAAGACTGCTAAAAGATACCTAGTTCTTAGAAAAAATTACATACCTATTCGTTGAGATTATGGATCTAAATTGCTAGAAAAAAAAACAATCCTACTACATAATATATAATACTCGTACCTACGGTCGAAATGTATGGAAAAACGGTTTTTTTTAACGAAGTGTATAGAGTGCCGCGAGTTTCTTGTGGCACTCTAGTGTCACTGCCTTTTTTTAATATAACCGATGAAAAATTTTAACTCAGGGGGGTTCAGAATCATGTACTGAATCCATGGTACCTATCAGTTTTCGCGTCGATGTCCCTGAGACCCTGTATAGATATCTAGGACACTTGCATAGATATCTAGGTTGTAGAACAGTTCCATTAGTGATCCAGTCAATTCAACTAACATTTTGACTGACAATTATTCTCACTTTCTCAGTACCTACCTACCTCAAGACTATTATCAGAACCTATATCCCTTTTTGACGGTAAGTACCTACTATGTACAGGCAGACAGAGAGATGTAGTATCTAGGATATTAGATTGTTGATGCTCGAACATACTCTATTATTGATACCTGTGATTATACACTTACCATCAATATGATTGACGCAGACATGCTGATCCTCGCGGAAGGCGGGAGTGTCTCGGCGACACTGACACCTACAGCCGCTGTCGTCAGCTCCGATGGCTGCTAGAGCCGTCCCGTGGGACACCTCCATGCAGCGGGTGGGGCCGCAGTCTGACCCTGGAAACGAGTGAGTAGATCGATTAATTATCAACACATTATTACTAAGTCACGGTGGCGTTTGGAGAGCATTACGGCAAGGCTCGCGGGTTCGATTCCACATCGAGCATTAATAATGAATAAAGTGCTTCTTTTCTTGTGAAAGTTCTGTAGAAAGCTAACGGACTGGACATTAAACATTGTTCCTAAACAGCAAAACTTACCCTTGAGAGAGAAATAATCGCCACTGGCAGACCTGGTGATGTTCGCCAGCGCCACCTCTTCGCCAGGGCTGGAAGCTCCCGCCACGCTAGCTGCCATGATCAGAATCAACACTCGCGCCATCTTGCGCTCCAATAATGAACCAATTCTGAGATAAGCTTTGTTTGTCATTTTGTTAATATCCGCCAGGTGGCATTGTTTTGAACAGATTGGTTGTTTTCGCCCATTCCTTGAACAGCTGTTGTCCTCATCATCTGGAAAAATAAAAAGATAAATATAAATCACATTTTAGTGTTATTATAAGCTTAACTTAATATACGACCTTCACAAATTATAATAAAAAACCAAAACATTATGCTAAAATTAATGTAAAATAAAATATATTCATGATTAATGTTAGAAACATAAATGAACGCGAGAGAGAAAATATCACGACCGAATATTTTAAACGCTTTCGAAATCGTAGTATCGAAATATTAATTATTCATATGAACTCGGAAATTAAATGAAACCAGTTACACGACACCGAATTTACAATTTTCGTTAAAATCCACTTTTACCCACCTGTAGCTTAGAATAAATTGAAACTTTTACAAAATATCTACATAACTATGCAACAACTTTCGATTCGACATGATCCCAACACTGAATCCTATACTTTTAAAACGGATCTGCTCGGCAGGTCATTCTTATTATTTTTTTAATAACTTCGACCTGAGCTTCGTATTTCCAAATCATTAAAATAATGTTTTATTATCGGTAGTAAGTCATGTAATAAGTATAACAGACATACAAATTACCTACTTGGCATTATACGCACCTAACTAAACCATTGTTTCTACCTTCTAAATAACGACACGTGCCTTCTGGCTAGAAATCGTTTTACAGAAGAAGTTTTTTCCTGTACCCATTTTCATGATAGAATCTCTCGTAGAAAAATCCTCCGGTCACAGGAAACAATAAACACTATTGTGAATTGATTCAGTGCAGCTATTAGGCCACTAAACTGCATTTTTTTTTTATAATGGTAGGCAAACGATAGTTCAAAAAGTAACCAGTAACAGAAAATGTGAAAGCGAATCCTTGATATTGATATAAGTAGTCAAAAATAAACAATATATAGGTAGGTAATTCAGAGCAAGAGAAAGATCAAAGAAGAAAAGATGGACAGATTGTGCGAGGGATGATAATGATGATACCTATATAAACGATACGGGGGACAAGTGCCTGGAGAAGAATGAAGAGAAAAACATATTGCGCTGACACCACGTAACATGGGACAAGAGCAGACAAGACAATTCATCTAAACTAATATTATAGAGAGAAAAAATAAGATTATTGGTATGTTTGTTTGTAATGAATAAACTCAAAAACCACTGGAGCGATTTAAAAAATTCTTTCAGCAGTAGAATGCTATATTATCACTGATTAACATATGCTATAATAATATAGAGAGCAGTGGTGGCCCAGTGGTATCGGCCCAACTTACGAGTTGTAGGTCGTGGGTTCGAACCCAGGCAGGCGCTTTACTTTGTGTAAATAATTTCATCATCACTGCTCTCAAAAACGGTGAAGGAAAACATCGTGAGGAAACCGGCATGTCTTAGAACCAAAAATTCGAAGACATGTGACATCTACCAACCCGCACTGGGCCCGCGTGGTGGATTATGGCCCACTCCCTCTCACCGAGAGGAGGCCTGTGTCCCAGCAGTGGGAACATTAATAGGCTGATGATGATGATAATAATATAAAGATATCACGCGGGTGAAGCCGCTGGCGGAAGCTAGTAGAAGATAAACTAAGTAAAGCATCAATTCAAAGTAATTTAACGTTTTTTACCTTTTAACAATTCAAACAAAGTCTATCATGAAAGTAATAGGTTCAAGTTATCACCGCTTTAAATTCTGCAGCCAACAAAGGGTCAATGAAGATGACAAGGGCCTTTTATCATATTCCAACATCCAAACACTATCACTCATTCTAAAACGACCATAATCGATGGACTTGTTCGCGCATTATCGTCGAGTAGGTGTGAATTGTCTTCGCCAGCAAATGTATGAAAGGTCATGGGTTAGCCACCGTCCTAACGTACGATGTGACCAGTTTAGCTTGAGCCATGGTGAAATACGGAACTAATATTAAAAGTTCGGAGTTTGTTCAAGCGTTGAACTTTGTCTTAGCAAGCAGCGCCACCACAGCGCCACCAGAGTGTCCCAAGATATCCTGGCTTTCGATGTTTTGTGGCCCAGGGCGTCTTTACTTTCGGGCCTTTGTGCCTTTGACAAAGTAGCTGATTGTCGGTAGTCTGACTGATTGCTTGTTATTAGTTTGATTGTTCCGATGATGGGAGTCAACTTCCGAATATTTGCATATATATTATAAAAGATGCTTGATTTATACAATAGAGTTTAGGGATTTTCTATGGTCATTTATTATGGATACGTTGTTGTGTTAAGTATGATAGATTTGTTAGGAAATTATCTATGATCTTGCGCTACTGTCGGTGCTACCTGTTGCATTGTTTGTTCATTGGTAGAACAACATTGGAATGGAATGTTGCTGTGAATAATTCTGGCTCTAGATCTTTAGATATTGAGGTTGAGTTTGTTTAATGTTATTTCAATTTTGGCCATATTATCTTTAGTAACGATTTTTTCTAGTATGTTTTTTGTTTAATTATTTAACTCAATGTATCGCTTGTCGTTATTAGAAATATTGCCTCTCTGAATTGCACAATGCATGTTCAGCAAGATTGAGGAACATAACTAAATTCTTTTCTAATATCTATAAGTCTAATGATATTCTCTCAAGAAGTGTCTTGATCTTCCCTAATCCAATAAGTTGACAAAGCGCTGTCGGCAACTTTGTATCAATATCCAATCAATCACGTTGATCCGATAAATCCCTGCCACGAACATTACTTCCGCTAATTATCACTCTCTTACTAGTAAAGCATTGATTCATATATGAAAGAGCCGACTGAACGCTTCGGTGAGAGTTCATGGAGGTCATTAGATAGATTATTAAAAAAATATTCCATCCGGTCACGGGCCACGAGACCCGGTACAATCAATAAGCGAGTTCGGCCTCCTTCCTACATCTCGACACCACAGATAAGTTTCACGCAGTAAAAAACGAGAGTATACCGGTTTAGTATAATTTAGAGAACTTGGAAAATGATTAGTCTGTCGCGCGAGCCGACCTCGGAATCGATAATGCACGCACATAAACATTCTAATATATACTTTGCATTTTTAACAACGCGACGTTTCGATATTTAAAATTGTTATAGATGGCTCGAATTTCCCAACTTCCCATATGCATAAATATAGCTTTTCATCTCTCATGCTCGGAAAGTAGTGTTTGTTTGATCCGAGTAGCGGGTGGAAAACGCTGCTTCCCTCTCTAGGGCGGGAAAAACTCATAGTAATTGCTTCCCGCCCTAGGGCGGGAATGAATTTTAAAAATAGAACTTTAGGTTAGGTAGTCTGCTACGAAACTTTTTACATGAAAAATATCGAATAGAATAAAAACAAAAAAGCTGCAGCAGTGTTTCCACTAACGTTTTTGGTTTTTCCCCAGTTTCTTCTTAATCCCTAAAATTCCCTAAAAAAGTAAAAATTCCTTGGTTTAGAGAATTTTTCATTTTTATAGCATAAATACCTAGAAAACACTAATTATAAATCGAGAGAGACGAAACAAACCAACTCTAGGTATAATGCGACTTATTTCCGATGTCGTCTTTAGCCATAGAAATAGTACTATTAACAATAACATGGTAAACTAAAATTAGACGTATTACATATTATTACAAGTTTCAGGGAATCCCCTTTATTCAATCGGTGGTGCCATAGAGTAAAGTAGTACATCGGGTGCTGCCTAGTATAAACAATAGGGCTACCAAGTTCAAGTTCAATTTTTACTCAAGTTCAATTTTTCCTTAAAATTCCCTAAACCGCTTCCAAAATAAAACATCCCTAAACCATGTTTATTATTGGCTATTTTTCCCAAAAAAAAGGGAGAAATCCCTAAAAGTGGAAACACTGGGCCCCGGTCATGTGAGGTATTTTTTTTTAATTCACACTGGCTGTTTATATAAAACAGCCAGTGTGAATTAAAAAAATACATAATGCGCGGGACGGGCCGCAGCGGTGACGCGGTGTTCTATATTTAAAAAAAAACACAAATTGTTCTAACTTCTCAGTTCATTTTGAATAGGTACTAATCATGTTATTTAATATCAATAACTATTTTAAACACTATGTTTTACTTTCCTTATATTCGAAATGAAAAGTAGAGTGTTTAACACGGGTGAAAGACATCAATTCCAACTCGGACTATAGCCGCCCTCGCTACGCTCGGGCGTCTAAATACCTCGTATGGGAATTGATTTCTTTCGACCCTTGTATAACAATCTACTATTTAGTCAAATTGAAATTGGAAGCCTAGGGTAATTGTTACGCCTACTTTCAAATCAGTGGGACTAAATGAAGATGAATGAGCATATCGTCTTTAGGTAGGAATTTGTATAAGGGACATTAAACGGTGGAATGAGGGCTGTTATTTGGGCCAGAGCTTAATCAAGATTATCCACCGTATCATATAGCGTAACAGATCTAATCAGCCAAACTCTACTGATTGACTTAAGGAAATCTATACTCTACAAGTGATTGACAAGACCACGTATTTATGGTTGGTTTACCTTGCTCCGAGCTGATAGGGCCGGTACAAACTGTCGTTGAAAGCAACACGTTCCCACTTAACCAAGCCCACGTACCCTTGATAGCGCGGATGCTACTTACTCTTGTATCTAAGAAGTCTTTACGCCCTTTATTTCTAACAAGGCAGGAAAATTTGCCTTTAGGCGTAATGAAAGAGCATTGGACTGCGTGTTTAAATAAAATAGAACGGGATATGTGTCTTTCTGTAGTTCTGCAGTTGGTGATTTTGTTAGGTTTAGTTGTCCATTTATTATTTAAAATTGGTTTTCTTAGACCATTCACTAAACGAAATGTCAACGAGAATTATAAGTCTTCTTTCTTTTCGTGAGGTTAGTGAATAACCTAGTGTCAGAGATTTAAAGCTGCCTTAGGTCTCTCACATGCCGTCGAGAAATATCTCTCTTGCTTAAAAAACAGTGAAGGAAAACATCCTCAGGAAACCGGCATGACTGAGAATGATGAGTGAAATAGCAACACTCAGAGTAGAGAAGATCATGATTGTTTTCTAATTCACAGTCTTCCGCATAGACTAACCTATTGCGGTAGTGACCTCTCTACCTGAAATATCAGACATTGTCCCACAATTCAACCATCAAAAAGCTTAATAACAATATTTCAATAAACGTAACCTCTATAATAAAACACTTTATTAACCAAAAGTATGATGCTACTGATATTTTGGATGCCATCAATATTCATCCGACGTTTTATGGACAGCAAATGGGCCGTCATAAAGAATGATGGCTGCCATCACAATATAACACAAGATATTTTTAACCCAATCAAATAATAGAAAGATACATTTGATCTATTAATTTACGTTTTCTAAACACTGTAGTGCGATTAAGAAGAACTGATGCCATAAATGAAATGGGACGAGTAACGGCAGGTTCTCAAAGGTCGGAGCTAAAGCCAAACGGAATAATAAAAATAATCACCTACTTAACACCACTGGTGGATCCGAAGGTATTCTCATCTTCGTAGGAAACCGTTAAGAAATTGGTAAAGCAATTGATTACTTTTTTTGCTAAAGTCGAGGTTAATTCTTGATATTCAGGTTCCATTAAAAATGTCTGTCTGACTGACATTCTGTTTGTTGTTTAATTGTTCCTGATTGTTATCTACTCGGAAAGTTTTGTTGCTATTGTGTGTGAATGAAAGCTAACAATTATGAAGTCTGCGTTTACTCAATTCCATTTTGTATTTTTCGTGTTCAAAAACAAACAACTTAAAATTGGTTATTTCACTTGTGCCATCGAACTCATTTTCGTAGTGGTCAGAATTTTATTCCTAATAGTGACCTAATCGCATGCCCTTATATGGAGACATTGCGTAGGTCGAATTAGCTCTAGATTTCAGCATCATATTATCAGCTTACGATATACCTAATCCAAAATCCTAATAAGATTCAATTTACAGTTTTGAAGATCTATGCAAACAAATAACACTACCACGATACAAGTTAAAATAAAGATCAGATCGAAAAAACCAACCAAATAACATCACCTAATCTTTTGGCGACGCTTTCTCTTGGTGACACATCGACAGAGCAAAATGTATAAGAAACACTAATGATACATACAGTGATGTAACAATAAAAACAAGGAAGAGACGACGACAATTATTAAATTATTGTTTATTATATACAAATAACGTAATCATTACAGCAACAGATTATTGCAGGTGAAGACAATGATGCCCAATTTTTAAAATGGTTATAACAAAGATGACCAATCAGTAAACATTGAGCGTATATTTAGGAAAATAATGCTAGCAGCATCCATTGTGGTGAAGTAGGTATGGTGTTGTAATCATGATATAATATTAAATCAACCAACAATAACCCAGGGATTAGGCAATCAGGGATTCCAAGCAAGAAGCGAATTGAAAAGAGATTCAATTTCCGAACTATAAATTGCAAAATAAGTGCAACACATGAAGCCATTTTCAGCCCAGCTACATGGATGGTTGCTTACCTATTGCACAAAAGGACGTAAAAGGGGGAAAGATTTCAACATTCTTAAGAAATGCAGCATGGTTTTAATACAAGTATGTAATTAAATGACAATTTCAGTTTTGCGGTATACTTTCAATTTCTTAAACAGTTCACCTTCGATCAGATGAACATTCTTTCACTTCGCAGGGTCGATTGTGTAAAAGATAACAATCATTTGGGTGCAATACCCTATAAGTGCAATTGCCTATAAGTTGTTTAAAAATCTGTTCGAGTTTTTTGTCTCGTCTTTCCCAATTCCTTTTCCTTTATGTCGGTTGTAAACTTTTTAATAATGAACAATTATTTTACGACGTTTTCATATCATTGCCACCTGACCTTGATCAGTTTCTCACGCTGTGGTTTGGCTATAAAATACAACTTCACACCTCAAATCATAGTAATAAACTATACGAAAATTATTTTACTGTCCGAATTTTACAAGTCAAAAAGCACTGACTGGTTCTATTCTTGGGGACATGGATACTATTAGATTGGCACGAAAAAAGAAACAATTGGAAAAGGCTTGCTCGAAAATGATTTTCCTTTAATGAGTATTTAATCAGAAACACATACAGGCTTCACTAAACCTATGTCAAAATTCAAGTTATAAGTGAGATCCAAAATGTCCATGCACAAGGAAATCTTCACAAACCATCTTCTTCGACATTACACGTACGAGTATTTCTTGATTTCTAATATAATCAAATGTCATTTTCATTAATACCGATTATGATTATCAAGCAGTTAACATGAATGTTAATGTTGCTACATCTACATCTTCATTTCTTCCGTATTTGAGTTCAAGAAAATAATGCTGCCTTACGCAACTAGGTGTTGCAACTTTGTAAATTTTGGTTTCTATATTACTAATAACTAGTTTTAATATGATTATATAAGTGTAATAGGTGTCATCGTTATATCCGTCCTAAAATTTAAAACTTAGAAATTAGATTAGCGGGTCATCTTTTTGGAAACGAAGTTCCTTATCGTAATATGTTATAAGTATTTCTTGGCGAATGAGAGCTAGATCGAAGAAAACGTGTTACATTTTGACCGTAACGACACTTTTGCTATAGTACCTAGACCTACCTATGTGTGTTTGTGAGTTTACAAGCGTATGTTATAATGATAATTAATTTAATAATCCTACTTATTAACATTTTACACAAATGAGAACATGAGTTTTGTTTGTTACGCTTTCACGCTAAAATGGCTAAACGGATTTAGATGAAATTTGGCACATGTGTAGACCATGACTTAGGTTAGACCAGAAGATACTTTTTATCCCGATATTCCCACGGAATCGAGACTTATTTATTACAATTTTATTCCCATTCCTTCTAACTTTTTTTTCATTTACTTACTCTCAAACGTTAATTTATTTTATTGCACTTGTTATTTAATGCTCGTACATAATATATAGCGTAAGAAACTTTGTTCCAACCGATTGTCTCACAACATCTCTCTAGTTTTTATTTTCATCGTCTCATCCCTGATTTGCTTCATCTTTGTTTATAACAACTCTTATTTCTTGAAAACCTTTACTATAACTAACTCTTTTGTATCTACGAGTATAATACCTATCTAATAAAAATAAAATGTGCTAAAGCTGTGCTTTAGTAGCGTTACGAACTAAATTGTTCAGTCTTAACTTATCTATTTTCATACAACAATCAAAGTAATAGATTGGACTTGATGTGAACCAGGCGCAAAGGACTTCTAGATACTTCAATTTTTAAGATCAAGCCAAATTCGTTTACAAGCCAAACTCGTTACAAGCCAAATTCATTTTGTAAGCCAAATTCACAGACGATGCCCAAGATTACCAATAACATTTTAGAATGATAAAATTGTTGTTGTTTCTATTAATGTATTATGTAGCTAATCAACAGTAGCCTTTTGTTTTGTGTCTTGTTACCTAGTGGTTTAATAATACGGGTCATAGTTCGACTATCTATACATTTTGTCGTCCTGAGTCAATATTGCTATTACAAATATTTGTTGATGCACCTTATCGAACGGCTAAAACTGATCACAGAAAGTGCTTATTTAATTGAACCATCTTGATCTTCGAGTACTACTACTACTTCGACCTACTTAAAAATGATAGTGTTGTCCAATTTTAGCCATTGAACTTCCCATTGACCTAAACCTTCATTCCATCTTGTTAATATTAATTAATCGGTTATAAGTCAAAAAGGAAGATGACTAAATTACTACTTTTATCAAATCAATTACAAAAGAACAACCATTACCTAACATCAAATCGTCGATATTGAACTCAACAAACCATAAAATTTTATTCAACTCTTAATAATTACAAATTGCTTATCAAGGCAGTAATTACGTTCATATTAGGTTCCTACGTAATGTATCGTTAATTTACAAGCTCACATAAACTTGTGAACCCGTTCAGATTGAACCAGTTAAGTGAAAGAACTTGATCGAGTTAAGTCAGTTATGGTATAATTGTGACATAATAATGAAGAAAGTAGTGCAGGCGTTGTTTATTTATTTATTATTGAGAACAGGGCCAGTAGTAACATGTGGACATTGCATCAATGATGGCGGGTCAATTAAGGTTAGGTACAATTAGTTTTATTGGTACATTTTTAGTCTTCTTAAAATAATACATTTTTAGAGCCCATAAGCCTACTAATCGCAATTAATGCTAGCAACATGTGCCCTAAAAAAAAAACATCAGGCAGTCTTTGGAGACTGCCGATAGAAGTGAAAACTAAGTAACTTTTTTATACAACGTAACGCCATCTAACGAAAATGTCAGGAATTTATGTGGGTTGCTGTCAGTACACACGGCTACACATCAAACTATACATTTCCAATAATAAGCTAACCTCTCATTGTAGGAAAATCCTATACAATGCGAGATCAGCTTACACTGGAAATGTATAGTTTGATATGTAGCCGTGTGTACAAGAACGAAAGCAGTAGCTAAATCAAAAAAATCCAAAAAAATAAAACAGAGTGCGCTGTCAACAACATTTCTACTCGCCCTCCGTCTTACGAATTTTCGATCAGGTCATGTGTCCTGACGCGAGTTTAACATTTTTTACCCATCCCAAAAAAGTGCACAACGCCGCTAAAGAAGTTTTCACTTCAAATTTTTTTTTTAATAATTATGACATTCTTGAACTATAATTACAGACAGAATATGTGTTAAAAATACCTAAGCAATAAGTAATTTTAGAATTTACTTTAAGGGGTTTCCTAAGTAAACAGCAACCTTCTTCAATGAATCAGTCGTCAGATTGATGGCTTGCTGTCAATACATGAACGAAAGCTGTAGCTCCATTAAAACAATTCCAAAAAAAAAAACAGAGTGCGCTGTCAACAAATTCTACACTCCCTCTGTCTTACGAATTTTCGATCAGGTCACGTGTCCTGACGCCTGACGCGAGTTTAACATTTTTTACCCATCCTAAAGAAGTTTTCACTTCAAAAATTACTTGTCGGTATCCGGGAGCCCTCAGTGATCATATACGAGCAGCACGTTGCCAGCCGCAAAGGCAATTGCAGCCGTTGACACTAGTCGGCGTCAGCCGTAAACGCGTCGGCGCTGCCGTCGACAACGTGCCGCTCGTATGAGCAGATGAGCACTCATCTCTAATTTCGTATTTGAATTATCGAAACCCATGGCTTACATTAGCGGGCACAGCTGGGCGCCTAAACTGAACATTAATCATAATAACCATAGGAGAAATTCACTTCAACGCCCTCCGTACTAATCATCAATTAAATAATCGTATAGAAAATCATCGAGTGTACTCGTATGTACTGATAACATCACGCGTGCGTATTTTATCGCACCAAAATGGTACTTACTTTCCTAAAACCACTTTCATACCATCAAATTTCTAGCTCCCCAAATCAATAACAGCCCAGTGATTTCGGAATTATTAATTACGAAAAGGTACAGGCTGCCTGTCCACTGGAGCAGAGAGGAGAGGAGAGGAGCGGAGATGTGTCAATATTAACCAATAGAATCGCACCTCAGCAGGCGTAGCATGAGCACCGCTTTGTCGACGGAAGAGAAGACAAAAATGACGTTCCGTGTAGACAGTACGACGGCAGCAAAGTAGAAAGAGGCAACTGCACTTTTTACGAAATTCACTCTTTAATATAATTCGACTCAGAATTCTTTGTTTTGTCATAGGATGTTTTTACTGTTTGATTGTCAATTTTTACTGATATTAAGTCACGTTAAACACAACTACGTACAGCTTTTTTTTTTCAGTGTGTCGAAGTACCGTGTTTTGGAACAAATAACATTACAGTAATATTGGCCTTAACCATTTCCTTGGTAATATTAACTAAATGATGTAAAATAGGAGAAGATAGCTTTCTTCTTCTATTAGTTATCACAGTTTTGCATTTAAAACGCTGTTCTGTAAATTATGATTTTGCAGATAACCCTGTATACTTTGTGACCGTCGAGTAGAATATTTCACTACCATAGACAACTGTCAGTCGTCAGAGTGATTTTGACAATTTGGTATAGAAAACTTTCTTCTGAAATAGTCTACTTATAAAATGACCTAGACAAAGATAGTTAGAAACGAAAGACAAAGTGACAGATTGAAGAAAGATTTCTACGGTGCAATGTCAAAAATGAAGAAAGGAAATGTCACTTTGTATAGAAACAGCTGTGTCTACTCTTCGTAGACATAGAAAGCGCATGCTACGCGTGCTGGTGCGGAGTTTAGATTCTATTGGTTAGTCTGTGTGTCCACTGGAGCGGAGAGGAGAAAAGAGGAGCTGAGATGTGCCAATATTAACCAATAGAATCTTGACTCCGCCCCTGAGTTAAGATTTGATTGGTTAATAATGGCACATCTCCGCTCCTCTCCTCTCCGCTCCAGTGGACAGGCAGCCTAAATATTGACACATCTCCGCTCCGCTCCTCTCCTCTCCGCTTCAGTGGACAGGCAGCCTTAAAAATATATGTCTAATTAAATCACCATCATGAATGTTAATGGCGTAATAAATCATTGATCAGTATTGATAAGCTAATAACAGGGTGTGGCGAGCATCGGCACATCAAAATATTAAGACTTTTTATTTCTAGCTTCATAAAAACGCTAAGTACTTAATTAAATTTTATTGAAGCTCTACGTTACGTCAAGACATGGCTAGATATTTTGAGAGTAAATCAATCTTTGATTACTCTATTAATTAGGTATAAACCAGGCAACTCTAAGAGTAATTCGACAAAAAAATCGAACATGTGAAATCGCCTTAGGCTGTGAAGATGATCGAACAATTAATAATAAATATTCGCTCTTTTAAAATATTACTAGTGTCATAATCATAACTTTATAAGAAATAGTTCCAAACCACGCCTGTCTTATGTTTGGGCCAATCTCTAAAACTTCTGGGTGTTTTTGTCGAATATTTATCACCTCCTAGATCATTTTTAAGAAAGACTTTCATAACATTACATAACATCACGCTTGTGTTCCCCGAAGGGTTAGGCAGAGGTGTACCTATAGTCCACCCACATTTCGCTAGATATGTTTAAGTCATATGTAATAGGGGGCGAGCCTGTTGCCATCAACCGGGGACAAAGCACAGACCAGCCTGCTAATGACTAATTACTCAGAAAAAAACCCAATAAAACTTTGCCCCACCTACGAAACGAACGCAGGTCGTCATGCTTAGCGTCATGTTTATGTAACAGATCATTATTTGGTGGAAAGCTGCAGCTTTCTTATCACTGAACTAACTAACACCATGTAGATGTACATTGTTACCTTTGATATTGACAAGTTCCTATCTATACGCATTCCTATCCAACAGCATATTATAATTAAAATAACAAATATATTAATTTTTTTTAAACAAAATTATTTTTGTAAAATATCGAACCTTCTTATGATACTTATAACTATAAATAATAAATAACTCTTTTTGGTGAATACCTAATTTATCACTTGATAGGAAATTTTTGAAAAAGAAGCGACAAAAATCAACATTCAAGACATTGAATAAATGGTTAACAATCAAAGTTATACAAGATAAAAATCAAATCAAACGGATGCGACATGACAGAATTACAGTTCGCCTGCCAAACGGTGATATGCGATCCTGGGTCCCTTATTAGGGATCCTGAGTCCCATACACACTGCCTTTGGCGTCGCAATAGCAACGCCCGCTAGCGACAATTGCCTGTTTTGTGACAAAATGGTGTCTTCGCAATCAATTTAATTTTAAACAATAAAAAAAAAAAAAATAAGATTCTGTAAGTACCCGAAGGGTGTAACGGAACCAATTTTACCTGCTACTGCCTCCGCTGTCCGTTTATCTGTCAGCGGGCTGTATCTCATGAACCGTATCTATTAAGTTGACTGTTGAAATTTTCACAGATTGTGTTACTATTGCCGCTTCATCAACAAATAATAAAAATAAGATAAAGTAAAAACTTTAAGCTTACCAGAAACGTGCTTTTTACGGCATTTTTTTTTCTAAATGTCGTACGGTGGTACGGAACCAATCGTGTACGAGTCCGACTCGGACTT
Organism: Conistra vaccinii; assembly: GCA_948150665.1. Lineage (NCBI taxonomy): Eukaryota > Metazoa > Arthropoda > Insecta > Lepidoptera > Noctuidae > Conistra > Conistra vaccinii. Next base: position 10,729,958 of record OX411327.1, on the reverse strand, counting down.
GGCCGGTTTTTTTTACAGTTTATTCAAATAGAGTTCGCTCGGATGCTACCTTTTAAGTATAAATAATTCAACTAGGATCTAGGTAATGGATTTTTACAAACCAGTCCACCTCCAAAAAAACAAGCATTTTAAAATTTTAAAGAAAGCAATTTTTGTGTTTATATTAACTGAATTAGTTGGTTTGTAAAAATCCATTACCTAGATCCTCTTCTTTTGGAGTCTATCTAATATAATTAAGCACTGACCTAACGCAACTAAAACCCGTTTTCGGTGCGTTACGATGACACGCGCCGTACCGTTGCTCTGCGGCTACATCGAACTGTGAGCCCGGGCCCTTACAGTACAAACTAGGCGATGAATAAAACATGAGCCATTAAGAAGCCCTGATGGCGAAACTGACAAGTTTAGTATAATCTCAAATTTACGACTGTAGGTAGTTTGTTTACATCAGACTGTCCACGCGTTTACAGAACAACTCCCATTTATTAAAGAGACACAGGTAAAATAATTTAGAATAACGGTTTTTTTTTAATATGTATTTATGGGAATCATTAAAGTTTGAGAACATCGGGGTAATAAAAAATGGTTGTCAGGTAAACAAATTGTTTATGTGAGACTTGACCTTGCTGCTGAACTGTGTTTGTAAACACTTTAAAACTAAAATGCTAATACGTACCTAATTAATATTTTGTACTGTGAAACCGATCCGCTTGAAGAACACTTTAAAAAAAATTATAACTTTCGCTAGCATTATTGACTAAGGATCGTAGGTACACGCTTCCTAGGCGCCGGCTACGCCAACGTGGCGCTTCAGAAAGAACACTTGTGAAAATTGCATACGCCAAGCTCAGACCAAATGAAAAACCAAGACATAGCGCTGCTAACAATACAGTGAATCATGCCAAAACTACACCTCCGGTCTGCGCGTACACGCTCACACGCACACATTTACAATCAAACTACACCTCACTAAGTGCACACATGTTTACGAAACCGGCCTCACGACACTGTTGACAGCGCTATGTATGTTGTGGTTTTTTATTTGGTCTGGGACGTCATGTATCTATTTATAAACCACATAAATGACATAATAGTCACATTTTTTTTTTTTGGCTAGGGCATCTCGCAGGTTACCACTAAGGTACTCGCTGCTTAACCGGACTTTCCTGTGGCTGCCTTAAGCTCCTAACGAAACTCAAAGCCTCCAGCCAGGGGCATAAACTAAGCTAAATTAAAACTAGGCGAACGCTCGCTAAGGGCACCCCCTGTGGGGTACGAACCTCGGCTTAGGGCGTTCGCTGGGGGGAGGACAGCAAGAGGGACAGGCTGGATCAAGGATAGATCATTATTATTATCAGGGGAATTTAAAGCTACAGGCTCAGCAAAAACGCGGGCTGGCGCATCGTTATCGAGCAAGGGTCGGGGGGGAGTATCATTTACTCGGGTGGGTCGCGGTCGCGGACCTCTACGGCGAGGTCTGAAGTTGTGTCGGTGTGTTTTCTTGTGAACTGTACTTGTGGCCCTACTGCTCTCCTGGAGGAGAGTTATGGGGTCATCTAGGTCTAAGAGGATATGCCTAGGGCGACGGGCCTTACTAACTTGGTTATTGGACAGGAATAATAGTCACTTGAAAACGGGTGTTTTATAGGCTCGACCAGATTCATAGCTCTTATAAACACAGTTACAATACGCAAGATATCAATCTAGACTAGTTTTTCTTTTTTTTGGGTCTCGTTAGCCTTTTATTTGCCTAACATTTTACTTTATTTAATGGTAACTCGTTTTTAGTCTAAAGTTTTATTGAGATAGACATCATTAATTGATTTACGACAACATTACTATTCCTTTCCGTTCAAAAGCTAACTGTAAATTCTTTTTATAAAAATATCAATAAAATCTTAACTAGCTAAAAACATTTTTAACTTTCCAAAAAGAATTTATTCTAATGTGCTATCTTGTTAACTAGATTTGGTAACTGGTCCCACGCATGTTTTAGTGCTTAATATTTTTAGTATTTTATCGGCAGGTCGTTAAATTTTTAATCACATCGTCTCTTCAATGGTTAATCTGTATCGGTATCTAGATAAACGCGGTTTTGAATAAAATACCTACATGTTCTAAAAACCATAAGAAAAAAGGTCCAATTTAAAACCTGTTTTCGAAAAAATACTGCCTATGTTAGCCGCCTAGATTATTAGACAAAAAGATTTTTAGTTTTTTTATTCGTTTTCTTCTTTGAAAACTCATTTACATAAAGTGTTATAAGTTTAATAATAAAAAGTAGTTTGATTTTATATTTCGAATAGGAGATAATCTTTTTATATTTTCACGCTTGTTTCATTCGTTTATGTAGGCAAGGCATTGCATAGTGAGTTGATACCGTCAGAGTTATTTTGAGGACAGATTGGATTTATAATATAAAAGTCAGATCCTCTTTAGTAAGACTATTGATGAAGTTAGACAAACAATAAAGCCCTGTCATACTAAACACGACAATTAATTATTTCATGTTTACAGGCAGTAAACTACACAAATCAATCAATAATAAAGTAATTAATAACCAACACGCGTTTTATAAATGCACCTTAATTAACGTCTTCATATTGCAAATGTTTGTATGGCACAATACTTTAAGACACTAAACCTCGTTCACACTAAGGCTATAAAGTATATCGAAAACAGTGTACAGGCTACAAGGCCTTTTAATTTATTGGCAACACTTTACAGACAAGTATTGTTGAGTTGAGTATTGAGTATTGACATGTTGGCTATTTTGGTATCAATATTAGCAATAAAACAAAAACCGAGCGATCTTTCTCTCGATTCAAGACTTCAAGAGAATCACTTAATTTCGCGATAGTGTTTTCTACTCTAACGTGTATTAACACGTAATTGTACAATACCAGACTTTACCTACTACCAGCCCCTTGTGTTTGCCATAATATTACCTTATGGAGTGTTACTACACCCGCTGGACAAGTTTCCAGATTGCATCTTTACTGCAACTGTTATTTTTTGTGGTTGCTCAAAAGAACTGTTATCATTACTACTTGCTTTTATTGTCGCAACTCTAGCGGGAAAAGTGTTGCACTGAGTGCAGTTGTAAAAGAAAATTGGCCTGTGCTACTAGAAGGAGTGTCGTAAAAAATTTTTATGATGAATATGGCTAATAACCATAATGTCCCGTTTTGTAGAACGATGGCCACGTGAAGGTCACTGGGAGGCTGTTTAAGGCAAGCTTGTTTCAAAAAAAAAAAATTTTAAATAGGCATTATGAAGATGATTTTATAGGTAAATAAATTAGCTTCTCACTGTACTGTATGTTTTAATTAAAATTGAAGTAAATAATTTTAAAAATATAAACCTAATGTAAATGTCAGGAGCTAATTTATTTAAATGTCGACCTGTAAAAAAATCTATTTTGGCTACTTCAAAATGATAATACTACCTACATACCTACCGCACCTTCTATGTTCGTTGATTAATTATTTTAAAGTGTGTCATGTCATAGCCAATAGTGTCACCACAATGTCATGTTTTCTTCCTTTTTTTTTTGTTTGTTATTTTTATTGGCACTTTGCGGCTATTTCCTAATAGCTAATTAGTTATCATTAATCGTGTTTTTGTATGTTGTCCTGTCTTTTGTGTGCACTAAATAAATGGTTTATCTATCTATCTTTATCTATCTATCTACATATACCAGCCTTTTTTTGGCCCACTGCAGAGCAAATGCCTCTTCATACAAAGAAAGTATGAGTATTGATCAAAAGAGATTGGTGATTTCTGACTATTATGCACAGGGTCAAATAAAATTACTTAAAGAAACTCCGACGAGACGTGATGGCTATCGATATCTAAATACGATAAAAAATATATTCATTGTTTTTTTTTGGTTCAACGACTGTAGTTACTATAAATATCAGTTTAAATTCAGTAATTCAGTAGTCAATCAGTTTTTTTTTTCTGTGTAAATTTCACAGACGTAATGGGATGCGTATCGAGCCTTTAACAATAGCAGTGGCCATTGAAAACCCCAAAAAAAAAAAATTTGGGAGCCTTAGTCTTTTATTGATGTGTAACATCGACATCTCACCTTGGTAATAAGCAACATTAAGGTAGTAAACAACAAAAAGGACTCGTCAAGGTCGTTTCTGACAGCCAACTCTAGCACCGCGCGCGCTCATTGGTTTAAGCAAATAGTGCGCGCTGCCCCGGCTTCCTGTTGCACACTTCCGTCCCTTTTCACGAAATCACTCCCACAGATTTGATTAACTAGGTATTAGGATTTTTTTAGATTTAGATTTTGATTGCAGGAAAGCGAGAGGAAAGATGCTACACATCAAAACATAAAAAACACGTTTATTTTATCGTATCTATCGATAACCATCAGGTCTGCGGAGTTTCGCTAGCTAGATTGATTTGACCCTGTATTTATTTTATGAAAAATTCTTTGCCAGTTCTAATTGGAATCGACATGGGAGATGAAGACATTAAAACTCTCTTTCCCATCGCCATTCATCAAGAATTACGAAAAGGATCCCCATTAACTCCAATTTCAAATCGATCAGCTTTTCTAAACACTATTTCTAATAGGGGAAAGCGGGCAATAAAAATATGAAAAGCAATATTGTTAGATAAAATTAAATACTTTCGAAAATCTAGTGGTTATTAAGTATTCAAGAAAATCGGGTCAGTGATGCGCTTATCAACGATGTTGTATGAATATTTAAACTAATATAATTTCTTATTTCGATCACAGGTGAGCCGTGAACATCCGCGAGACTCGAGAAGTATGTCGAATGAAACTAATACGCCACAAAGTATACAATCTCCAACAAAACTATGCTAAAATTTACATCCTCTACTAATTTATTGCCTAATAACATATAAAAAATTCAAAAAATGATGAATTTATATTACACATTTATGGTAGTTATTAAATTTTTTCGTTGATTGGTTAATACACACTAGATCTAATAAGATGAGCTTAAGAGACGATGCGCGATGTACTAAACATGGCTGGTTATGCTATTACATTGTTTTAGTGCTATTTATACTTACGTTTTATTATTACATTCCATTTATGGTAGAATGTTTTCATTTTCAAAGTGAATCTAAAGTGGTATTTTCATGACTTAATAATTAGAGTAAATTAAAACTTACACAATCCTCCCATAGGCATGGGAGGACAACAGGGAGGATTAACACTATTATTTGAAAATATTGTAAAAGTCAATTATTTTTAAAAGAGTAATCGTGGAGTTTCTTCCCGGCTCTTCTCCTAAGGAAACTACCAATTGGAACCGTGCATCTAGATTCTGACGTATCTTAAGTGCCCATGTAGGTTTAGTGAAATAAAATATTTTGATTTTGAAATAAAAGATGAAACTATGTCTACATAATATTATGAAATAGGGTATATAAGTCTGCAAAATATAGCCGGACAAAGTCCGCTGTTTACTTTCAATAACCCGTTTCAGACAGCTGAAATTCAATTCGTTTACAGTTCAAAGTTTCGTTCTGTGTTTTGCGTTGATATAGCATTCTCTATGAAATCATATGGACGTGTTTTATGATATTCTTACAATTTACTTAGAGTGCGTGAATTAATTTTATGATAAGCTAATCGAGCTAATGATAATTTTTTGCAAAAAAAAGTTTTCTCTACGAGCTTAGAGCATATTCTTTCGTTCACTTAGTTCCTTGCTTTTGTCATGACATTGTGTCCTAAAATTCTAAATAAACGACATTTATAAATCTTATCGGGTGGAACCCTCGACAGTCAACACCGCTTCCAACCTTACTGACTGACTGTCTTTTCGTCTGCCATGTAACTTGACAGATGTGACCTTTCCTAATCCGCAGAGAAAGGGTCACTTAGTTCAACCCGACTCTTGCGTTATTTTCTTATGACTCATTAATTACTTTCATTGAATCAATCATAATGTCTAAAAGGACAAGTAAATGGTTAGTATAATATCACTATAACCATATAACATTCCTCGATAGATACTTGATTACACTTTCTATGATTATCTTTGCGCAAAAAATGAGGTAGAACATATCATCTTCACTTTTATATTCTGAACGCTAAACGGAGATAGGTACTTAATTATTTAGGCAGATTACAAACTGGGCCGTTAATCGCAGTTAGATTACTATAATCACCGTGGTTGGTGATCCGATCGGTTACAGCAATATTATATGAGAAAGTTGCTCTCGTCATTTTAAAGGTATCCTTTTTGCCCCTATTCCCCTTTTATATGAAAAGAAAAAGGGAAGTGTTTTATAGCAGGATACAGCACGACATTTTAAAGCAATTATAGCAAGAGGTCGAAATAATTTTATTCTCGTATAAAACTAGTAAATTATGCGGGTGTGACATAAAAATTGGCAAGTCGCGTGCAAGAGAAGATAGTTTGCCGTGCAGGTATTATTTACTTGAGTTCGTGAGTGTTTCAAATGTTACTGCAATGGTATTTCCCATGGGAAGTGAGAAGTTTCTTGATTACTACAACGACGTTCGATGGATGAATTTTAAATGAACTGTCGTAGACACTTATACTTCCTGAAATTCCTTACATAGGGATGGAACTATATAAGAACAGTCAACATCCACATATGCAAATGACAAACTAAACAAGTTATAACGCTGATTTAAAAAAAAAAATAACTGGGATAACAAGAGGGAATCCTGTTCTCCAGCAATTGTATCTATTTTAAATACGATGATGATGTCTTAATTAAGTATTTCATTCCAAAATGGTGACATAATTAATTAATTATAATTCTCACAATGACATTCCTACGTTATCCTTCACATAAAGTGGTTACACATTAAACAAACTAATTTTATCGTTAAATATTCTTAACAAGACAGCTATTTTATCGAATTCCATAAAAGGAATCAAAACCCATTCATCACAAATCGAATAATGAAAAACTAGTTCTTTTTTGGAACACAGTTAGCGTTAACTGATATTATGGCTCCCTGCAGAGAAAAGGGTCATCGTTCGGCCCACGTCAGCAATTAGTGATCTTTTTGTGTACTTATTGCTTTAATGCTCACAATTTTATTACCTACCTACTTCGTTTGTGGCCTTGCGCACGCGTCACTTTGTCTGGGTAGATTGAACCCAGACATGATAGCTCAAATGTTTTTGTTGAAGTCTGTTTTATTTAGCAATTATATATTTTTTTATTTGCAAATATTGAATTCGAAACAAATACTGTTCTTTGGGTATTTTTAATCAATAGACTGTGCATTAAAATTCATATTTAAATCTCTCCTAATCTTCCCTTTAGGATTTTTAAATACCCTACCTACCTTACTTTAAAAGTAAAATAGTTTAAAACATGTTTCCGAAATACACCTTACACTTAGGACATGACATGTGTTTCACAGGATTTCTACATCTTTTTAGTAAAAGAGGTTCAAGACACAATTATATCACTAGGAATAGGGACCAATTAGTTCAACCGGGTTTCAGGCTGGCTAAAGTAGACTCATCATTCATGGGGTACTGTTTAAAATGCTACAATAAAATACCTCCCCACATACTTGAGCTGAATGAAACGAAATTTAAATCTTCTATTAAACGCACACTATGCAGTCAGGCATATTATAAGTTGGGGGATTACATCGCTGATAAAAATACTTGGCTCAACGCTGGTCCTGCTCCACAAGGGCACATAAACTAATTGTATAGCATCTGAAAATACTGTTGGAGCTGCGGAAGATTTTAAAAACTATCTTTGCATTGTATAAATTCAATCTCTTAGCATTGTATAATTGCATAGCACATGTGTGAGTACTATGTACAGACTATAAAGCTACCATTTAGGTACTGGGTATGTCTTTCATTGACTTGAATGTGCCCTGGCGGCTGAGAGTATGTCATGCTCACTCTAATGTCACGCTGACGGTGGCGTGTGTGTTGGATCATTTAGCTCCCTTCAAAATGGTTGAGCTGAATGGTGCTAATCCATGCGTCATGTTCGTGAACGGGCGCCGTCAGTTGTGACTGGTCATCTCATAGCTGCCATGGCTTATTTTAATTTGATTTAATTTTTTAATTGTTTTATTTTTGTTTTTATCTTTTATTACGGACGCTTTTAACGTTTTGCATCGTTCTCACATGTATAAGTTCAACATGAATGATGTAACCAATATTTTGTAACCAAATTTTTATTTAAAAGAGTGTCCGTGGAGTTTCTTGCCCGTTCTTCTCCATAGGTACCTACTACGCTTTGGAATGGGCATCTAGCTTCATTTTTTCTGACTGACCGACCCCTTGACAATTCAAAAGTGCCTGTAATTGGTTTATTTGAAATAAATGCTTTGAGTTTGAGTTTGAGTTTGAGTTTCAACCAGTAACCCTATAAAGAGATATCGATCTTTCATGTTTTTATTAATGTTTTTGTTACTTGAATATGCAACAAAATGACAATAGTACGAGTCCCAAAGCTTACGAGACGGTATTAAACATTTCATGAAATATAACCGTACATTAGCTTCATTCTATTATGTCCCGTATATTTATACTCCACAATAAACATTGGTACCTACACGACTTATTAGTAAAACAATAAAGGCACTAAAAACTTTATAGCCGTAATTGAGAAACCGTTTAGAGGCAAAAACGGCTATCCTCTTTCTCATAGCTGCCTCTAATAGGTGCGGAGCCGATCACTTATAATCATAAAGTGTGTGATAACATGATAAAGGTGGGCTTGTAAGATAACGTTAGATTGATGTACTTTTTTGGGTCTAAGTCTTCGCTGGGAATGAAAGAAAGAGTGAAGGAATATAAAAAAAAAATCCTACCTCTAATTGACTGATGGTGACGAATGTGACGATGATTCAGAAACAATACAAACACCAAATCACCTAATACCTAAGTCTATATAAACCCTTGTTTCCAATTGATGTTATTTCCGTTTAAACAAACAACAACATTATGCTAGTTTAAATAAAATTGATTTTAGACTGACTGTTGAAAAAGTTATAAAAACTATGAAGTTATAACTCAAACTGAACCAAGACTTAACCAACACGAGTTTTAAGAAAAGCAACTGTAACGTCTACACGTTACAGTTGTTTTTCCTAAAAGTTGTGTTTGTTTACATTGGCAAATAAATTGCGAACGCAGATTATAATGGTCTGAAATCATTTTATTACGTCGTGACCTGCAGCCTAATTACGTAATACACAATCAATCAGAATTTGAAGTTTTTAAACAGATTGCTAATCCATTGCTACAAAAGTTTGAAAAAAGAATCTGCTCAACAACGTAAATAACGTACTTAATGAATATTGTTGAACTGTCAAAATGAAACAGATTAATCTGAATCATTTACGAAAGTGTGTTGCGTAATTAGAGAGCTGTTTACTACTAAGACAAACTGTAATAATCTCACATCTGTTTTTTAAAGCCTATTCAAATTTTGAATTTGTTGCTAATTTCCAAATTAAAATAGTTTTGGTTGGTTGGTGGAAAAATAGCAGTCAACCAACCTTGACATTAGTTTTGATAGGCTCACGGAAACCAAGTGTTATTAGATATAATAGTGCAATAATTATGCAGGACTTGCATCCTCCAACACATATAAAATAGCACTTAAATAATGCCATCACCAACCTGTTTCCAACTACTAAGTGATTACAACAACTAAGATTCTCACGACCTCTCTGTATCTCTCTGTTCTCTCTATCAAACCCATACTTTAGACTTAGATACCAGTCCATCAAGCCCTGAACGATTAAGGGCCATTATGATAAAAATACAATGATCCAACCAGTATGGAAATGATATTTAATCGAAATCTTATACGGTTTTTATCGTGTGAAAACCTTACAAAAATACGAAATGTGCAGCAAGTTACCGTTAATCAAGCTGAGTCTTTTCTAATAATAACTTTAAATATATAAATTATTCATTAGTTGGACCAATGGACAACCAGTGATTCGTTAGATCGGGCGTGTTCGAGTTATTTATAGCAACTTCTGGGAGATATGCAAGTATGCATGTAAGTAGCGAATTTTTGGGTTCCGTAAACGGATGCTGCTTGGGAAAACAGAATTCCGAATATTTAGATGTAGTTATCATGAATATGGGAATCAACCGTTGCCTCCTAAGTTCGATTACCGAATTTGTTTGTTCCTTAGCCGCTAGGAAAATGTTTGAGAATTTTTCTAACGGAGAAAAATTCAGATATAAGCACGTTTTCGAACATGAATATGGGAATCAACCGTTGCCTCCTAAGTTCGATTACCGAATTTGTTTGTTCCTTAGCCGCTAGGAAAATGTTTGAGAATTTTTCTAACGGAGAAAAATTCAGATATAAGCACGTTTTCGAACATGATATTGATTTTCGAACATGATATTTTATTGAGTTTATGAGTACAACAACCGTAGCTTTACTTTCTTGCGTAGGTATTATTGATTTATAGGTAAGTTGTAAAACTATTTGCGGTCACAGTCAAACCGAAAGTGAAAAAGCAGGCCTAGTGTTCCGTGTCCGTCGAAAATAAATGTTATAGCGATGGGAAAAATACTAACTTTACAAAGACTGTTTCTTAGACGGTTCTAAGACACGCGAAACTTACGACCAATAGGCATAATTTTTTTCTTGTATAGGTACAAGAAAAAAATTATGCCTATTGGTCGTAAGTTTCGCGTTTTCCTAATTTCAAAAAAAAATCTTAAATTTTAGGTGCGGAACCCTGCGACAATTTCTGATACATGCTTGACCGACTTTTGTGGTTTCGTTTATTTCTTCATGTTAACAGTACCTTACTGTTCACCGAAAAACATATTATACGTCACGACATAACATGTTTCCCAGCGCAGTCGGATAAAATTAAAGGTTAATTATAGGTTACTTACAAGGTTTAACTATTAATGAAAACAATAATTATTGTGATTACATACGTTTAATCAATCAGTAATTAATATTAATAAAATTAATCAGTATGAAAGTAAAGTCACTGCGTTTCTTGTGAAGGTACTATATTAGGTATGGTATGGTAGGCATGTAATTATAGGGCTATGGTTATCGGTAGTGGTAGAAAAAAAAAGTGATTTATGTAGATAATTAAAACTATGGCCTATTGGAATGTGTGAAAAGAAATTTAGTTTTGACTATGATAAGTTACGTATACAAGTATAATTTGACTATCTACTAAATTAATCGCCAGTTGCAGAAACGAACTTTAACGTTTAAAGCTGTTATTAAATACGAATCATCCATTAACTCGTTGCAGAAAGCAGCATTAGACTCGATTTTAGTGGTTCTTTGAATAAATTAATAAAATCATTAGCGTTAATGATTCATTACGTAATGTTTGTCAAACAGACCTTACTCATATTTTTCCCATGGAGAAGAAAATAGTGTCTTCTCTACTAAAAACAAATGAAGGATAGACAAATTCTAAGTAGAATTGTGCTTTAAGGACATTGACAGGGGGGGGGGGGGAAGTATTGGTAAAAAAAGTGAATTTGGAACAGAAATTGTATTGAAAAAACAAGATGGCTGCATTAGTTACGATTTTGGCCACGCGCTCTATAAAACCTTGTAGTGAAGTTCCTACTCTCATTCGTAACTATTGATTTTCAGTACTTAAACATTATTTTTAGCTAGTGTAACTCCACCACATTTAAAACGAACAAAAAATATATCTAATCAATACCAAGATCTCAGTAAATTATATACGAATCTTATGCTTCCAAGGGGTGATTTCACCAATGAAACTGAACCGAGTTCAGCACATCTAAACGCGTTCAAGAGCTGTAAGTGACAAAATTGTTATGAAATATTGTCCACTGACAGCTCTTGAACGCGTTGAGATGTTCTGAACGCGTTCAATTTCATTGATGAAATCGGTACTAAGAAGCTATAAAATTTTCTCCTCAGATCATCCGTTTATTAATTTATTTCCTCATTAAAGAAACTTCTATAGAAGAGAGAAATAAGGTAGGATAGTAAAGGTACCTTATGTTATATTATTAACATCGCATAATTATGGTCTTCGGAGGTCAAATGGCTACCCTTAGCGTCTTGCGAGCAATGCTTGTCAATCAAAATGACATTCAGTAAAATATTTTGAAAGGAATATTTATTTACATAATAACTTGCTCATTAATATTCTAATGTAAGCAAGTTGGGAAAGTGAATTTTGTACAGATTATAATTTAAGTACTGCTGATGTTTACTGGATAGTGAATATTTAGTTTTGTTATGAAAAGTCAGAATAGGTTTCAGAAGTTTGAAAATAAATGATTGTGGGAAAAAAGGTTCTGACTTAACCAAACATAAAAGTAACATTTTTTTTAACAGTTATGTGGATACCTGCATTAAAAAAACTGTTGCCCAAAAAAACTTTTTACTAAAAATAACCAGCTGGATACTTTTGTGCTGACTGTACCTAGTTTATTCATTTTGAAGGCCTTGTTAGGAGTTTAGGACTATTGTTTTCTAGTTTTTATTCAGATTCGATTAATAGTTTTGTTTTTATTTCAATAAATAGTTTTTTTAATTAATTAACAACGGAATTTACGACGTCCATGAGGCCAATAGAACTCATGAGTAAAGTTTAAATAATAATAGGTTGTATTTATGATTTTACCGTTAAAGTTCGAACAGATCTATAATTATTTAGCTTTTAACATAATATTATTCAATAATAAAACATAGAAAATTAATAATTATAGGCCATTACTTACAATTTAGCATAAACAGTTGAAACTTGATCTAAAGGTCTACAACGCTTTAGTGAAGTAAAATTATTGCATTCTTATGAAAATGTATGTACTTTTTTCGTTTGACTGAAAAATTTATGTAATTTGAATAACAGGCCTATGACAATATTTTCACCATTAACTTTATTTATGTTTCTCACAGAAGTTCACGTATATAAAGAAGAGTTCCTATGGGACCATATTTGGACCAATAATAAAATTAATGTAGGTAATTTATCCCTAGAGGTCCATACCAAAGCCATTTAAAAAAAACATAATCAATAATTGGTAGCACATTACAGAATTAAAGTGCACGTATTCATCATCCAGAAATAAAGTGCATTCTGGGGATCCAATAGAAAATCCTATTTTCAAATAAACTTACCAATAGGATTCAGGAAAACATCACTATCCAATTAAACTTCCAAGGAGGCTGATAACAATCCACAGTAATCTTTGTCAGTCATGCACTAAATAAAAAAATAAACAATCACATTCTTTTTTCAAACGATCCAAGGACGGAGATGTCAATGTTCCCGCGGTTTTTGACGCGTCGCGTCGGCTCGAGCGGTCGGCGTACAAGTGGTGCGATTGCTTATTCTGCACAGATCGATTCGACCCGACCCGCCCTCAGCATATCGCTCGATTCCGGATCGATAGAACGTTAATCGGAAACACGGTCAGTAGGCTCTATCGATAAAATATGAAAATTCGTGATAGTTGTGACTGGTGGGACTAATTGGGTTAATTAGATTTTAGTGGCGCGATTTTATGGGTATATTAAGACTGATTATATTTTTGGAGACGTCCTTGCTTCCGGATGTTGACTGTTCCGGAAACAATATTTATTTGTGTAAGTTTTACGTTTAGCCTATTCCAGGTTTTAACCTCAATTCAATTGTCTTTTAATTAAAGGGCTGATTTAAGCTAATTCCACTGAAACAGTGTGATTTTACTTTTTGGTAGAATGCATTTCGAAACAGGAACGTTTTTCAGCGAACAGCTGACCTAAAACAGCGTTCATTTTCATTCCCTTAGTTACTGTACTTATCACAACTTTACTAAATCTGAACTAAACCCATTTCGTATTTATTTTACAATAATCGTAATAATATCCCAACAAACTGTTATCTCAGTAACGCAGAAGCATTCTTATAGAAACATTGCGACTAAATCACAGACTTTCACTCATATAGGTACGTGTTTTATAAAAAATACCTTCACACAGGTTCATCATAGGCTTTAATTACAATCAAAACTGTTTGCCTTCTATGTTATTATCGTTATTTAAAACATTTACTTCAACGTGAATTATTGATAATTTTATGATGCTATCTTTTTGTTACCGCCTCCTTGGAAGTTGGTTGTAAATATGGCTGCTGTGAGTACCAGTTTAAAAAAAAAAACTTGTATTTACGTACTGCATCTTTATCACTGTTTTTCTGCAAAGCATTTTTCAGGTATCTGTCGTTGGTTTTCTGTTGAATAAAGGTTTATACCAATGGTGTGTGTTTTGCCTTCGTTTACCAACCGGTCAGGGCGACACGAAGTCATCACGCCAGCGTTTCTTAGTAATGGAAATTGTAAAAGTAAGGGGACCGTTGCCCAGAAGTGGACATAGGTTAACTTAAAAAAAGGGCTTATACCAGATAGGCAAATAATGTACTTACATGGATAATATACATTAATGATATAAAATAAGTAAATATAAGTTATATTTTAATGATTATGGAGTGTTTAGCGAATGTGAGTACTAATACAAACCCTTTCTGGTTTAATGGTACAAAACAAACGTGAACCTGTACTAAGACTATACATATACATAAATAAAAAAATAAAAAGACGTGTGGCACTCGGGGACTGCCGCGGCAAAGCTATTGCATAGCATTTTTTATCAACTTATGCAATTGTAAAATATTAACCCGAATACAAGAAATAGCAATGATGACATTGACAGGAACTGTTATTCACATTTATAGTTTTTAAAACTTGACACAACGTAATGGGAACATCAAACTAATAAAAAGGTTTTAATTTAACTATTAATAGTCAAGGATCATTCGTCTAAGTAAATTTGAACTTTATTGTCAAACAGTTAAACATAATTTTCAATACAACACTCTCGTATCATTCGTCTAAGTAAATTTGAACTTTGTTGTCAAGCAGTTAAACATAATTTTCAATACAAAACACTCTCCTTAGGTTCAGGTATTTTCGTTACGGAATTTCTGGATTAGGTTTCCACGCTCAAGGCCCGCGATAGAAGCTATGCAATAGCTTAAAAATGTGGGTCAGTGACCATGATAATGACAACATAGAAGATCTACTAGTTTCAAATCATGTTACAGTTAATTAACAACAAAGTTTCTCTTCGAAAACCCATAAAATGAAAATAAACATCAGATTTTATACTTTAATACATACTTAACATCATATTTCGAAACATATCTAGCTACAACATACAATTTTACCGTTACATACTTACATGAATGTAATAAAATGGCTAAATTCTAATCAAGGCCCTTCTGTAGGATAACAGTTGTGGCTAGTTTACCAGATCCGAAATTATAAAAGGAAGAAGTGCATTGAATTGAAAGAGTCTGTCCGGAAGGTGATTACATGCAACTTCAGTAGGTAGTAGTTAACTTTAGTCTTGTTGTCTCTTAGCCAGTAATTTTTTATCACAGCATGAGGTATGATCTACTGTTTTTTTTTTTAAACTTTATTGCAGACCACATGACCCATTAAAAACAAACATGATTAAAAAGTACGAAATATTTTTTTAATTTTTATTAAAAAATCTAAATTCTAACTGAAATTAAAATGGTATCTTGTGTCGAATTGCCGATATGAGCAGAGCATAAGATTTTCATTGACCTCATTGTCTCAAGTAGGTACGACAGATTTCCTAAATTCTAACTGAAATTAAAATGGTATCTTGTGTCGAATTGCCTATATGAGCAGAGCATAAGCTTTTCATTGACCTCAGTGTCAAGGAAGTACGAATGATTTTCTAATTATAAACCAGAATATGTATGTTAGCTTAAAATATTCAAAACTTTTTAAAATCCTAGATCGAAAACAACAATATATTGACTAGAGACTAGACTTTCACAGACTGAGATAATTAATTCAAATGCCACAAAAATGTATGAATGTGACTAGTTGACCAGCTATGACCTCATGACATTAGCGTTTTGACTCTCCCATTCTATGTCCAGATAGGATTAATACCTACTTATTATTTCTAAAATTGATTTAAAGCAATGCCTTTTTAAAAAGCATAAACAATAAATTAAACAGATATACATGACATGTCCATCCTAAAGTTTGTCTATAATTAAAGATTACGGAAAGCGGTAATGGATAACCATTGTACAATTTTATGTAACTAGATATCATACATAATGACTCGTTATAAAATAATTAATTTTCTCATCCTATCTAGACACTCCCTTTTTCATAGATGAGAGAATAGTTAAAAAAAAACAGAAAACGATTTAAAAAAAGTTAAAACTAAGATCCTAGATCGGAAAAACTATCTCTAGATAGAGTTTGAGGGTAGTATGAGCTAGATATACTACGCTTTGGAGTGGGCTTCAGCTTCATCTTTCTGACCGACCAACACCTTGATAATTTAAAAGTGCCTGTAATTTAATTAAAATAAATGGGTTGAGTTTGAATTTATTTCTAAACTCATCAGTAAAAAAAAAATTGTGTGAGGCAACTAACATTATTTTTTACAGAAAAGTAAGCCCATATCGTATTTAAATGGGGCTCATGGGTAAGTAATAACAGCCGCACGGGTCGATGGATCAAGTTAAGCTACGCTTGCCGCTGTGGATGGGTGAATATCTTAACAAACCCTCCGTGCCTCGGAAAGCACGTTAAGCCGTTAGTCCCGGCTGTCATTCAATCTTTGACAGTCGTTACGGGTCGTCAGAAACTAGAAAGTCTGACAGCCAGTCTTAAGAAGGCATCGTGTTACCCAGTAATGTGTTGTGGAGGTCAGATAGGCAGTCGCTCCATGTAAAATACTGGTATTCAGATGCATCCGGTTAAACTGGAAGCCGACCCCAACATATTTGGGAAAAGGCTAGGCAGATGATACCATATTTAAATATTTTTAATTACCATACTATACCTAAGCATTTCTACTAATTAATCACCTCATAATTTAAGCTACCAGTTCCTCGAAAGCATACTGGTTCATCAATAATTAATATCAGAGAAATAGTCGCAGTCGGTCAAAATTGAATTTTAATGTTGAATTATGGAACCTTCATCGACCCTTTCACGGATTTAAGACCTTACTACAGTCACAATACGGATTATTCTTTAGTGTCAATTATCGCCGTATGGATGTTCTTTACAACACAATAAATAAACGAAAGGTGATATATCACTGCCCACGGCATCATGTAAGTTGTCTTGATTCAATGATCTTACCGTGTAAATATGACACCTCACAAGATTTATACGATAGTTCAGGATTATAACTCAAAATCCGGACTCTAAAGCGTTTTCTACTTAATTTTCTTTGAGGATAATTATAATATGATTGTACTTACAATATATTTTACTTGTTAGTATACAGTAAAGTAATTGCTAACATAAGAATTCTATTTTGCAATGAACGTTGGCAACCAAAATATTCAAAATTCGTTTAGCGACTGTGTGTAAAGTTCTTGAGACTTACAATTTTTTTATTACGTAGGTAGTAGGTTCTATCCTACATAAAACTGAATAGATTATACTGATATGTTGTTATCGTCCAAATCTACAAGTCTACCTAACCCATCGAGAAATGCAGGCGTGAAATGACTCCTGCATTTGTTTTATGAATAATCAACGGTGACAAATAACTAATTAAACTTTTAGTACAGTGGTCAGCATCCTGCAATTCAGTTTATAAATACTAGCGACCCACTCCTTCTTCGCACGGTTTTTACGACTTGACAAAACATCCAGATTTCTTAGGTAAACGTAAATTTAATATTAACGTATTATACACATAAAACCTTCCGGAATAAATTCTCTAAACGATGCAGGTGAAAACCTCATCAAAATCTGTTGCGTGGTTTATAGACAAACTTACGCGAAAATCGACTTTGTTTTATAATATGTATAAATGGAAAGTGTAATTAATAGCCTGCACACCTATTTCTTTTGCTTACAGTACAAAGTAGTTGTTGTTATAAAGTCATCCTAAGACCGTAGCCTAGGTAACCGTGTTTCTGTGTCGAGTTTCGTCTTATTGTACTTTTCTGCTTAGTAATACATTTGTACGACCATTTGAAATCACAATACGCGTAACATAAAAACGCCATGTATGTTCGTGGCTAGGTCAGGGTGACAGACAGGCATTCTATTTCTTCTCTTGTACTCATTGATTCTTGTATTCTCATTCATAGGATTCTTCATTAAGTTCGTTTAAATATTTGCCTATCATGTTTATGACGTAAGTGGCAGTACAGCTGTGTTGGTTGAAGATTCTTTTAGGGTTCCGTACCTCATAAGGTAAAAACGGACCCCTTATAGGATCACTTTGTTGTCCGTATGTCTGTCTGTCAAGGCCCTTTTTCTAAGGAACGCGTGGAGGTATCAAGTTAAAATTATTGTCAAATAAGTACGTAAGTCAACGGTCCCTTGGAGCTCTGAAAACAATCAACGAAATAAAAAAAGGCCATTTATGCGATATATTTGAGACTCGCAAATAAATCAAAACCTATAGGGTATTTCCCATTGACCTAGAATCATTAAATTTGGCAAGAAGCAAGGTCTCACCTCAGAAGTAAAGGAAAAAGACCGAAAATTATGATCACAAAAAAAAATTATACAAACCGTGAATACTTATATCGATTTATGGTAAAAAATATTTTTCAACTAAAATGTAAAGTTAGTTTTTGGGGTAAATTCATCACAACTGCGGAACCCTTCATTGTGCGTGGTCCAATCCAACACGCATTGGGCAGTTTTTTTTTTGTACTGTATGAACAATTTGATATGGTCTTTGTTGTTGAAAGACACGGCAATCACGATGGTTGATCAGCGTTTGTGATCAATATGATCTTCATCAGAGCTTTTACTCTAACTTATCAAGTGTGCTGTCTGTAGTCACGTTAGAGGCATTGCTGTGCCATTAAAGGATAAAGTTTAATTTGGCAATTTTAAATTTTCCTTTTAACTTGCTACTTAATTGCCTTTGATTTGGAAAGAAATTCCTAAACCATTACTTCATAATGTTTGAAAAATTCACCTGCTCTTCAACGTAAATATCGCAATGAATGTTGTCGAACTAACTGTCAAAATGAAAGACAAGAGAAAGAATTGTAATTACGCAATTACCCCGCTTGTCTAACTGACATCGTAGTTCACCTAAAGCTAAGTACACGTTGGGCGAGCGAAGGGCTCGCCCAACGTGTACTAGGGCTTAACAGGTTCCCGCTAGATACGGGACACTAGGATCATAACGTAAGATTTGAAATAAAATACAATTAATCTGCCTAGCCTTTTCCCAACTATGTTGGGGTCGGCTTCCAGTCTAACCGGATGAATACCAGTATTTTAGATGGAGCTACTGCCTATCTGACCTCCACAATCCAGTAACTAGGTAATACAATACCCCTTGGTAAGACTGGTTGTCAGACTTTTGAGCTTCTGACGACCCGTAACGACTGTCAACGATCCACGAATGATAGCCGGGACCAACGGCTTAACGTGCTTACCGAGGCACGGAGGAGTCTCGATATGTAAAGGTGGTCACCCATCCACGGACAAACCCCGGCAAGATGGATCGACCCGTGCGGCTGTTATTACTCAGCCAGGAGCTCCTCCTCTTTTTGAAATAAGATGATACAAAGATGAAATATACCTACATGTGCCGTATATACTCTGAATATTTTGCTCCGTATAAGTATTCATATTTAAAACGGTATGTTAAACACAGTAAGTCATACATATAAATAAAGTAATACATCACTACGGTCATAGTCAGTCATTTATTATGGTTCAGTTTTACGAGCATATTGCAATTTATTTTTTCTCTTGTAATCTTTATAATTACATTCTTGAGAATAAAAGTTTACAACACAGTTAAATGTCACAGAAATGCAATGCCCGAATTTTGACCCGGTTTGAATAAGTACCACAGATGACAGAGGAAATTATAGAAAAATTTACTCCATTATAAAACACTATTTCAGAAGTCTTGATTAAAATAGACAATTGATTCAGACGCAGGTATCCTGAATGTTTCGCAAAGTCAATATATACAACAGTCCAGACCTTAGTGATAATGCGACACTACGTTTGTCAAAAAATAGGGGTGTTGACTGAGCAAAAAAATAAAGTCATTTAGTCCGTCAGTCAGATAATAAACACGTATTTTTTTGCTTTATCATATAAATAAAAAATGGTTTAGATAAAACGCATTAAAGTTGGGGAGTGGAAGCTCGCTACGTCACAAGTCAGTATAAATTAATCTACCAGGTAGTGACATCATGCCACTTTTTACCCGACTGCCCCAGAAGGAGGGTAATGTTTTTCGAGAGTATGTATGTATGTATGTCTATTTCTTTGGCACACTCTGTAGCCTAAACGGCTTGATGGATTTTAACATATGAGGTGTCGTTAGATTCGTCTTAATTGTAGAAGTGTCATAGGCTATATAATATTTATATATTGCATCTGCAAATACAAAAAAAAGGGAGGGGAAGGTTTTTTTTAAAATAAATTATAACAATATTGGTATCAAATAAAAGCTATTAACGAGTCAATGCCAAATTTAGATATATTAATAAAACTAAAAAGCTTGAAATAAAGAAAACTATTCAAAAAACAAAAAACCCGACTGCAAAAACACATAACTGAAAAGAGAAAAACAAGCATTATAAATTAATCTATAGAATTTTGGTATCGCAGGCGGGGACAAACAAAACTTACACCATATATCCGGTTATTAGTTTGTCCCCGCCTGCGATACCAAAATTCTATATTTATAATTCTATATATAATTTTTAACTCAATGAATTGGCGTAATTTTTTGATTACGTCTACAATGAAAAAATAGTTTGGAAAATCCAAAAGTGCACGCCTCATACAATACACTCATTCGTAAACGAAAAAGAAATTCAAAACATAGTTTTTAACAAAAATGAACAATTTATCACTTTTCATGAAGTCGTAATGTCAAAGACTGACAAATATATTTACTTGGCGGTTGCTAGGCAACATCAAGACCAAGGTTGAAAATATTTAGATAAAGATATTATATTTTAGTTAGTATTCTATTAATTATAATTAAACTACTTTGAATAAAAGAGCCATTTTCAATAGGGTTCCTTCTACGGCTGAAACGAATGTATAAAAAAAAAATTGACTCAATTAATTGATTTTATCGCAAGCTACAATGTTTTCAGGGTTCATAAATTGACGGACAGGAATTTTTTTTCAACTATTTTGATGCTTTTTCCATTTCTGCTGCATTAAATCAATTGTTAAAAAGTACAGTATTAATCTCCATTTAATCATCTATACAATGGTATATAAATTAAGTAGGTTCTGTGTACTAGCAGGAGTGTAACAATAAAAACAGTTACAGAAATGGGGCAAAAAAATTTTTTCGATCGTAGAGCACACTCTAATGCTTCGCATTAAGAGTCGTGCAATACGTGTCCAATATATTTTTAAATACTACCTGAAGGAGAAAAACTGTATTTGTCAATGTTGACAACTGTCAATAAAGCTATAATACTGCTTTTCAATAAAGCAGAAATAATCTAGTAAAATTGTGATTTAAAAATTACGTACAGTACGACACAACTTAGATGTAGCATAGATTTGAAAATTTTCATTCATTAATTTCAATTTTACGAATGTATTTGGCTATAAGACTTTACAAGTTATTGCATTTTCGAAAGATCATTTTCACCTAAAGCTACTATAGCGATTGGTGATTTTGAAAGCGCACTCAGTTCGGATGGTGATTGGTTTTACGAATTTTGCCGATGCTACATCTAAGTTGTGTCGTACTGTACCGAGACTCCTCCGTACCTCGGAAAGCACGTTAAGCCGTTGGTCCCGGCTGTAATTCGTGGATCTTTGTCAGTCGTTACGAGTCATCAGAAGCCCGGAAAGTCTGACACCAGTCTTACCAAGGGGTATTGTATTACCCAGTTACTGGGTTGTGGAGGTCAGATAGGCAGTCGCTCTATGTAAAATACTGGTATTCAGCTGCATCGGCAGGGCTATTACCTATCTTGCAGAAGCAATGCGATAGCGATCATTTGTTTCATTTTGACAGTTCAACAACATTCAATGCGATAATTACGTTGCAGAGCAGAATTAAATTTCGAACTTATGAAGCAATGGATTAGTAATCTGTTTCAAAACGAATTGATTGTGTATTACGTAATTAGGGTACCGGTTAGACCCAAAGCCGAGCCCAAGATAGTTGGGAAAAGGCTAGGAAAATTGATTGATTGAATCTAGTAAAATTGTGGACTGTCGGTTTTATTATATAGGCCCCTGGTTTGCCAAGAGAAGTGATTATTCTCCTTATCCCTTGGAATAGGCAGACGTGTCTGTTAGATTCCCTGAACAAAATTATACGGTATTTATTGGCTAGATGACTGCCTTTTACGCATTCATCCGCACATGGTAGGTTTTATGCGGTACGACGAACTGTCTACCATTTTATTACACGCATCAATACGATAGATTGTATTGTGAAGTATTCTATTGAGGCAGTAGGTAAAAACCAATTATTAATCGAAAATTTATATGCCGATTGAAAAACACTTTGCTAAACGATAAATGAATGTTTCTCTAGGATGCAACCGTAAAATGTAAACCTCATTTACATGAACTTTATTACAACCGACGGTAAGGAAAAGTGGAATTATGTAAATATAACAAGTAATTTTAAGTTTATTTGTATCATACACGTAGGTAGTGATTTTATTGCTTTTTGGGAGCCAATTTACATTCCAAGCAACAAGTACATTCTCGTGTGTCGGAGTTAATTTTGATCTCATTATATAGAATGGGATATTGAGCAAGGCGTTACGTATTTATCTCTAGCTGGCAGGCAGTAACGCAAGCATTTGCGTCTTTTTAGCAAAGTTTGAGACGCTCCAGTAACAGCATATTGAGGGTTGTCTCATGCAACCTAGCAACTCCCATATTTGTGCACTGGATTTCTGTTCAGCTAAACGAGAATAAAAAATGACGAAAGACGTTTTGAAGACTGTGATAATTTATTATGATAATTTTTAATGATAATTTTTAATGATACTTTTTAATGATAATTTTTAATGATAATTTTTTAGATAATTTTTAATGATAATTTTTAATGATAATTTTTTATGATAATTTTTTATGATAATTTTTTATGATAATTTTTAATGATAATTTTATTTGAATAAGAGAAATACGGAGAAAACGAATTTTCCCAGATATGAGACCTAGCTAGATAGATTTTTGCCCCCGTAAACCGATATTGCACGACTCATAATGCGAAGCATTAGAGTGTGCTCTACGATCGAAAAATATTTTTTGCCCCATTTCTGCAACTGTTTTTATTGTTACACTCCTGCTAGTACACAGAACCTACTTAATTTATATACCATTGTATAGATGATTAAATGGAGAATAATACTGTACTTTTTAATAATTGATTTAATGCAGCAGAAATGGAAAAAGCAAAAAATAGTTGAAAAAAAAATCCTGTCCGTCAATTTATGAACCCTGAAAACATTGTAGCTTGCGATAAAATCAATTAATTGAGTCAATATTTTTTTTATACATTCGTTTCATCCATAGAAGGAACCCTATTGAAAATGGCTCTTTTATTCAAAGTAGTTTAATTATAATTAATAAAATAATTTGGAAAATCCAAAAGTGCACGCCTCATACGATATTTCATTCATAAACGAAAAAGAAATTCAAAACATAGTTTATAAATGAACAATTTATCACTTTTCATGAAGTCGTAATGTCAACGACTGACAAAGATATTTACTTGGCGGTTGCTAGGCAACTTGCGGACATCAAATCAGAGGTTGGAAATATTTAGTTAAAGATATTATATTTTAGTTAGTATTTTATTAATTATAATTAAACTACTTTGAATAAAAGAGCCATTTTCAATAGGGTTTCTTCTACGGCTGAAACGAATGTATAAAAAAAAAATTGACTCAATTAATTGATTTTATCGCAAGCTACAATGTTTTCAGGGTTCATAAATTGACGGACAGGAAATTTTTTTCAACTATTTTTATGCTTTTTCCATTTCTGCTGCATTAAATCAATTGTTAAAAAGTTTAGTATTAATCTCCATTTAATCATCTATACAATGGTATATAAATTAAGTAGGTTCTGTGTACTAGCAGGAGTGTAACAATAAAAACAGTTACAGAAATGGGGCAATAATAATTTTTCGATCGTAGAGCACACTCTAATGCTTCGCATTACGAGTCGTGCAATATACTAACTAAAATATACTATCAAAGAAGACACCGCGAACAAAAAATGTGTCCCTTGATGTTTTGACGTTTGACTACTGCGGTGCATGCGCGTTGCGAGGAGATTCTCATAGAGTAATGCACCCGCAGATGCGACACAGTCTGCTTCTTCTGCCTACTTGATACCTAACCCAGTTTTAACTGCAGAACATTATTCTAATTTCCATTGTATTAATGATGAACATTATGTGAGATGGTTCACTTGGCAACCACGTTTGCTCATTACGATTTTTTTGCACAAATGTTATCCATTTTTCCCTTGTTTCCTGGAGCTCGGACGTGGAAATTTTAAAGGGAAAAATGCCACAAATTGTAATAATTATTTGATGACAAATAACCATAATCCATAATATAATAAAACAAACATTAATATCAGCGTTCAAAATATTAGATACTTAATATAAAAAAAATCCGCCATAAAAACAAACGGCAGCTATTTGTACCTACACTTCACTTCTGAATGTTTTAGTTTATGGCGAATGGCGCCGTAAAATATTTTGTTCATATTTCAGTTTAAAACTTTAGAGGTATGAGGAACAGGGTGTAAAGTTCACTCATCCTCATTTGAAAAGGGAGGATCCTCCGGCCAGACGGGTGTTTGTGTCTGGCGGGCAACTGCCCGTAAGTTGATTTCGGATAGTTTTATCTATGTCGGTCGCTTGGTAAACTCTAACTGCGCGATGCAGGATCTCGTACTTCTTTGCTGCGTAGCTCGTATGTGGTGGTGTAACCGCTACATTATTCCCCTCCGGAGACCGGAGGTCGATATGAGAGAGATTGATATCGATGCGAGTTTAGAAATTTTACCCATTGATGGGTAAAAAAGCAGTCAAAACATACTTCATGAAAAGTGATAAATTGTAAATTTTTGTTAGAAACTATGTTTTAAATTTCTTTTTCGTTTATGAATGAGAGTTATGAACTTATGAGGCGTGCACTTTTGGATTTTCCAAACTATATTGCAACTTTCATCGAAATCATTAGGCGGTTCACACACTGCACCGCGCTCCGCCGCGGAGGGAGGTTTTGGAAAAGGGATTAGCACCGCTCGACCGCGCGGTCGGGCGCTGTACGTGTGTTAAGCATCAACGGATTTATTAGAGGCCAATGCGACATGAGATCTGCTTCACCGCCTGCCGCGGCGGTGCGCGGTGCCGTGTGTAAACCGCCTTAGAGGCGTTTTCGAGAACGATTACAAATAAATAAATATTATACCAATATTGCTCGTTTCATAGTATTGTACTATATGATATCAAACTTATTTATTTTGACCAACCAAACAAAATAAACAAAAGGTTATTCTCAAAGTCGGTTTCGTTTATCATAACCCAAGATCAGAAACCTCAAACTGTCCTAGAACCATCCCATTCCCACTGGGATATTAACGCAATAGGGTGGGATTACATCACCAAGTAGGTATATTTGATTTATTAGGAGGGATCCTACTTTGTCAGTCATCGGCACCAGACGTTCAGATATCTAAATCGATGTCTTTTAACACAATATCTTGACTGTATTGTTTAATATAACACCAATATCGAATGTGTGTGATAGTAGGTACTTCTACTTACCTATCAATTTGAATGTCATAAAAATCCCCGATGATAATAAATAATAGCACTTACAGGAACACTTGTACATAAGCTTGTTTGACACGAGGGCATTTGAGTTCCATTTGCAAATCTCATGTTAAGATCAAATCACACCAACTGCCTGCTGGTATGAATGAATAGAACGGTGTATTGATATAAATGGCTTTTAGACAGTAGATTGAAGTTAGACAACTTAGCTTGCAGATAAGTTACTGTTAAGGATATCGCCCACTTGACACTTGGGAATCTTAGCCGTTGGTATTGACTGGTCACAGCGGGGGATCGGTCGAGAGCGAAATTAATTACATTAGTAATATTCATTGATTCTACCTACTTATATTTGAAAGGTAAATAGTTAAATACCGTAATTATGTAATGTGCTTCATAGATAAGTTGCTGCTATGGATATAGGATAGGCCCACTTGACTCTTTGCACTCCGGAATCCGAGCCGTTGGCATTGACTGGTCACGACAGAGGTTGGGTTGAGAGGAGAGCGAAATGAATTACATTTTGCTATGTAAATATGTTTATAGAAATGCTACCTATATTTATTTAAAAGGTAGACAGCTAATTATGTAATATGCTTTGAAAAGTATTGAAAACCCTTACCTAACCTAACCGCTTGAATTCCAGTAATGCTGATTTCAATACCTTCAATACCTTAGAACTTAATTAAGGTCAAAAATACATGACCTTAATAAAGTGCTAAGGTATTTTTTAGGACCTAAAAATATAATGACAAAAAAATAATGATTCAAAATAAATTGGGCCTTTTCGTTTTTTTCCAGCAATACAACCCAGCTATCTTTATTCATATAGTATTTTAGAGGACCTATAATTATGTAAATGTTTAAAAAAGATGAAGAAAAAAAATTAAGAAGACCTAAATGGGGGGTAGGTAGGGTAGGTAGGGTAGCCGTAGATAAGTATACGTATACTTAGTGCCACCCGTACGAAGCCGGGCCGGGTAAAGTTAGTATTAAATAAATGTGATTTATGGCCTTTTGCAACAAAAGTTTATTGTCAAGAAAAACTTACATGACATTCTTAATGATGTATTTTAAAATATCGATTTTCTGCCTGACCGTACAAATCACCATAATCGAGAGTGAAATGTCTGGTATTATTATTCGGGCTCAGTTGACTCGGGCCGAGCAATATAAGCAATATCTTATGCGGAAACCACATAAAACACAAAATAGGTGCCTATATTGTATGTTTTATGTAGTTAGATAAGTAAACCTTCGATAACTTCCAAGAAGAAAATATATTTAAAAAGTTATCGCACCTTCCACTCACGGACGGTAATTTGAGTATCAAATGATGAGAAATTTTACGATCAAAATACGGCCTACGTCCACGACAAGGTCGCTATTACTCAGCCAAAGGGTCAAAGAAAGTCTTTTTACGATAAAATAGAAATCACCAAGCGTTTGCATGCAGTAAGGATAATCTTTAGTATCGAGTCCAGGGACCATTTTGGTTACCCATTGAAAGGGTTTTCAATAGGGTTTTTCTAAGCAGTTAATCAAAAACCTATACGATGTGGGTAACCCATTTGAACGGCTTAATCAAAAACCCATACGATGTGGGTAACCCATTTGAACGGCTGAAAGGGTTTTCGATAGGGTTTTTCTAAGCAGTTAATCAAAAACCTATACGATGTGGGTAACCCTTTTGAACGGCTTAAATTAAGCCATTCAAAAGGGTTATACTTTCAACTCTCTTAACTATAACAGCGCAACATTCCGATCGGAGCAATGTAATATGATCTCTCGATGATGGGCATAGTTTGCAAAATGGAATAGCACTTATTAAAGCCCTATTACATTTCGACGGTGATTTTTGCGTTAATTAGGCAACTTTGGCGTTCTTATTCTGAGTAACTGAAAGACTTCGACAACGATGACTTATTGAGTGGTGGAGAAGAGTTATTAGTTTAGTTAATAGCGGCTTCGCTTTTTGAAATTTTTGCTTAACTATCTATAAAAAATGAATCCCTATTTATCACGCGTGAACGGACGAATTTCGCTAATTCATTATTAATTTAATAATTAATTTTTTGCTGTGTTTGTTATTGTAAGGAGAAGGTTCTTAGGATGGGTAGGTGAAAGTAGAGTAGGTAGGTAGGTAATGAGGTAGGTATGTACGTAGGTAGGTAGGTATGTCGGTAGGATAGGTAGGTATGTAGGTAGGTAAGTAAGTAGTTATATGGGTAGGTAGGTAGTTAGTTAGGGTAGGTAGGGTAGGTATGTAGGTGCGCCGTAGATAAGTACTTAGTGCTACCCGTGCGAAGCCGGGGCGGGCAGCTAGTTTATTTAAAGCCAAAATTCCGAAGCAACTTTTTCATAAAATGCGCGACGGCACTTTTTTGAGCTCTTGGCTTGAACTATTGTAGGTACATAGCAAAACTAGCGATGGTGGATGGTACGTGGTGCTCGCGCCACCCCACCCATCACCTACTTAGCGCACATTTGTTGAATAACCTTGTGTTAACCCGAACAAAACCCTTATAATAAATAGGTCATTATAATGAAGGGGTAACCCGTTCACTGGGTTTCAAGTACAGAACCCATTCAATGGGTTATCATGTAACCCTTTCAATGGGTTATCATGTAACCCATTCAATGGGTTTCAAGTATAGAACCCCTTCAATGGGTTATTCATATTGAAGAGATAACCCTTTTACTGGGTTTCAAGCATAGAACCCATTCAAGGAGTTACTTCAGATAATGGTAACCTCATAAACGGGTTACCCTAACAAAAAGCTTAACTCGTATCCGGGGTTGCGCGGTCCCTGATCGAGTCATTGAAATTCACACATTTTAATGAACGAGTAAGTCCTGCTTTGAAGTGTCTTTTAAGTTGTGACTTAACTAGAATTAACTAGAGATTAGTATAAAATCTGTCACTTTTGAATCGGGATTATGGCTTGAGAATCTTATTTGTGTGTCTTAGGGCCTATGCAGACAGTCTGCATTAGAAGTGAACTGCCGCGCTCAACCGCGCCGCGCGGTTGAGTGATTTTAACACAGTTGATTTTATTCCTGTAAAAAAAAAAATCCATTTTCGTTTCCTAAACATATTAATAGACACGCTAAATGTATTAAAAAAGCCTCTTTCACTGATCCTCTTATAATTCCGATTATGTTTTTGTGATGTAACCTAGCTTTTGTCACCAACTTTGAAATAAGGGCGAGAAAGTTAAGAAGAAGCTCATTAATTTAAAAAAAATGTCAGACAGGGGACGTTTTTTTTTTTTTGGTGTTGAAATCTTAGTACGTCATCATCATCATCATCTTCGTGGTTATGTTGGACTCCTACCGACTAAAACCGCACTGTTCCTAAAACTACCATAGGTCGGGGATCCGGGAGATACTTGTAATTTACCGGATCCTGTACTGCCGACAGCAGTGATAACTTAAAACTGGTAATTAGCCCTATCTAACGCGAATCCACGAGTTTACCCCCTACAAAAAATTAGAAGAACAATACGTTTTTATAGGGTTAATTAAATATTTGGGGGAATCCTTGAGGATACCTACTTTCCAAACGGGAAAGGCGCGGATAGCCTATAAAAAAATCATACAGTGACCATACTCTGCACAAAGAGGCACGATCACCTGTCTTACTCCTTGGGTCACAGGCTTGCATCAATAACTCATACAGCGTAGGTATTCTAGTTCTAGTTACCAGTTTAAGTACTAGCTGCTAACGACTACAGATATTATAACCGTTCAAGGCAAACACGTCATTAAAACTAACAGCTATTACAACCGACCTTTAGAGCATTTCCCTTTATTGACCTAACTGCGAGCTGACGCTTCTCATAACATAAATGTGGTACAAAAATGTCAATCCCAGTCACTATGATTGGAATGAAGGCATTAGCTTGGCTTCATCAAGCATTGGCGATACTAGGCAAATGACTTACTGCAGCAAAAAACTGCACCATCCGTGCCTTGATATGAACGCAACGTGCGCGAACGTGTCTGAATGCAACTCCATACAAAATTATACAGACTTATAATATACATTATTTTATTTTATTAAAGTCAGTACATAGTCATTATAAAAAAGAGTACCACAATATATATATTGGTAGGAATTTGCTAAAAGACAATGCAAATTCCTACCAATATTTTTTTCGTAACATTGTTAGTTAGCATTTTCGGTTTAAATAATAATAATATCACGTCACAAACGTAAACGCCCATAGACGTCCCCCAAAATATCTTTACAATCGTTTACAATGAACGGACAAAAGGGAAATTGTCATTGACTGACGTGTCTATACCATAGTTTGTTGTAATCTAACAAAATGGGTGGACA
Source organism: Conistra vaccinii (assembly GCA_948150665.1). Lineage (NCBI taxonomy): Eukaryota > Metazoa > Arthropoda > Insecta > Lepidoptera > Noctuidae > Conistra > Conistra vaccinii. The sequence continues at coordinate 10,699,768 of OX411327.1, read as the reverse complement.
TTGTCATATATTGTTTTTCCATTTGGTGTTATTTCTTACTTGCCGCCTACGATACCCATGATTGCCAAAGGGATGGCCCATTCTTTTCCATTCTTGCTTCATAGATAATTAATTTAAATCTTAAAATAACCTCTTCCTTTTTTAAAGTTTCTTTTTTGAATGGTAAATTACTTCTATTTTCAATTTGAAAGCTGTATGGCCCTCGCTATTATTTTTGACGAACACATTATTTTGTATGAAACAAGCAATGATATGATGAAATCATCCGAAGAGCTAAGTGCCAGGGTATTAATGCCCTTTTCATTTATTCATGGATTTACATGCAAATGGTCGGCTATACTGGTTATAAAATATTTCATAGGTTTTTTTTACTCCCTTTACTGTTATAGCTGAGATAATAAAACGGTAGGTAGTGTTTCAATAAAAACAAAACGCGTAGGAGATATTATTATGTCAGTCGCGCGAGGCGATGTTATGTTGAATTTGATTGAATTTACATTTATGGTGCAGTTTAATCTTGTGCTAATATCTATTTCGTAATGAGTGCTTATTGCACGTAGGTAATAAAAACTATGAAGATTTTGTACGTATTTTTTGTGGCAATACCTTGCTTGTGGTATTGCCACAAATAAAATATCGTATTTCTTTTTCATTATATATTTCATACTCCTTCCAGTAATATTAAACCTTGAATGAATATTCAAATATGGAATTTCTCAGCCAATTAAAAACAACAATCTCAAAGAAAAAAGAACATCCTGTCAAAGAATTAAACCTCCATAGACAGCGTAGACTTTTCATAGACAGTAGATGCCACGGTAGACACGCATGAATGGAAAACGTTTCTTCCCATCACGGACACTAGCCATATAATTATATTGTAATCAGTTTCTTTGATTACAATGTCTTGTCATGAGCTAATAAACGCTTGCTTTGCTGTTTTCACACTATTCTTTCATACAAAAGAACAGACATAAATGGTCAGTGGATAACTTGCAAATAACAAAGGCTTACTTGACCAAAGAGGTCAAATCAATACGGTACTTATTGTAGGTATGTTAATAGTGAATTAGGCGCCTACTGTCGAATCATCATGATCTTGCCAGCCCATTCTCAACCGTATTAGGACTGGCTTCTTTAATGTAGACATGAAAGCTACCTTAAGAATGAGGCAGTACATAATTTAATCATGAACAGCACTATTGTTGGTTGCCACTATTTGGGTCACATCTAGCGGGAACCTTTTAATCTTTTATACTTATACCATGGGGTACCAACTCGAACAAATTATAATTAGTCTTGAAAAAAGATCATAGATGGCAGCATAGGTAACAATTATGAAATTAACAGTCACTAAAAAGCGATAAACGGAAGATTTTGACTGAAGTAAGATTAGTAAAAATCTAAACTTCCTTGTTTAATGCTGATTTATCCATTGTAACTCATAAATCTCGTATTTTCAACAAAAAAAGATAAAATCTTTTTGTTTAGGGCTCTTTGCAATAGATGGCGTTTTACATCACTGTACCACATTTATGCTGTAGCCAGACAATAGCCCGACTTAGCGAGGTCGCATTTCTTTGTATGGGATTGGGTATCTGTACGTAGTATTATATTATCTGTGCTTATACCATAGGTTTTTAACGCGGTTTAGAGGACGTATCACGCGAGCCTATATGTGAAGTTCGATTAATGTAGTCCTGTGGATTGAGAAATGAAATCATATCTTATCATATCAGCTAAATAATGTTCCCACTGCCAGCTGGGTCACAGGCCTCCTCTCTGTGAGAGGGAGTGGGCTGTACTGTAATCTACCACGCGGGCCCAGTGAGGGTTGGTAGGTGTCACAAGTCTTCGAATTTTTGGTTCCAAGACATGACATGGCACCGGCTTCCTGACGATGATTTCCTTCACCGTTTTGAGAGCAGTGGTGATGAAATTATTTACACAAAATAAAGCGCCTGCTTGGATTCGATCCCGCGACGTACAACTCGTAAGTCGGGGCCGTTACCACAGAGCCACCACTGCTCTATATGTCTCTCAAGTTTTTTTTTTCGTCACCTTATCCACCAAAAGTGCTGTTTGCACGCGAGCAACGTCTCATTTTTCAGTATTTTCTTTCTAACATCTGTAACTGTACCCGTATCTTACTACTGTGTACACCAAGTTGTGTATAAAACAAACTTTAAACTGATACACGCCATGTTTGCATATGCATCTAAACCACTACACCCCGACATCGACACCAAGGAAATGTTGATAATTTACGTCGCGTCGCTTCGTCGAAGTTTTGACGACTTTGCCTCTAGAACAATGCAGTAGTTACATTGATTGACTCGCCTTCATACTACGCAGTTCACTTCCCGGATAAACGTGCGTTTTTCTCACAACATGAGCGTTTCCTCAAATGTTAATAGCTACTGTAGAAAAAGTTGCGACATTCAAATCGAGTCTGTGGAAGCAAGAAGTAAGTATTGTAATAAAAGATAAACGTTTTCGGAAATGCAAAACTGTATTTTGTTGCTAATTATTGGCGTGGATTTATGTAAATATAGGCAAAATTTATGTTAGTCGGTATTTACATGAACATTTTCGGGTTGATCGAAGGTTAAGCTACGCTTGCCGCGGTCGGTTAGTGGATGGGTGACCGTCCATACCATATCGAGACTCCTTCGTGCCTCGGAAAGCATGTAGCCGTTGGTCCCAGCTGTCATTCGTCTTTGACAGTCGTTACGGGTTGTCAGAAGCCCAAAATGTGTGACAGCCAGCCTTACCAATGGGCCACCCAGGTTACGTGCCCAGGTGTTACCCAGTACCTAAGTGAGTTGTTGAGGTTAAGCACGCAGTCGCTCTATTTAAAATACCGGTATTCAGCTGCATTCGATAATTCAAATTAAGTTATTTTTTATTTAGTAGATATGCATATTAGGTCAAAAGTTATCGCCAAGAATACATTATCGTTTTTAACCTATAAAGCCATCGCTATTAAAAACTTTGTTATTTTAATAATTCAATCAAAATAGGCCGTTTATTGAATAGTTTATTACATGACAGGTAATATTGTCATTTCTATTTTATTTGAACTTTTATGCATGTTTCGTCGTGAGATCGACGATATTTTGTGAAAGGAAAGTATTTAGTAGGTATCGATTTCAAAAATTATATGTAAAGCGTGAACCAGCGAAGAAATGGCTTTGAGTAATTATATTGAACAACTAACGAAATTTATGGTTTTATGTGGCAGTGTTACAGGTACCCCTCTAAATTATTATACAAGGACAATGTTTTGGAATCTGCAGTAGGATGCCAACAAGGTGACCCTCTCGGGCCAGTCATTTTCAGCTTGGCTATTCATCCAATCATCCAGAAACTAAATTCAAAATTTAACGTATGGTATTTAGATGATGGAACCCTAGGAGGTGATGTAGATACCGTTTTGAACGACTTACAACTCCTCAAACAACAATTCAAATCCATTGGCCTGGACCTTAACCCATCAAAATGTAAAATTTACCTTTCAGACATTACCGACAGACAAATGACCCTTGAGAAATTTAATGCAATAGCCCCACAAATCAAAATTTTTGAAAAAAGTTCACTTCAGCTCCTAGGTTCCCCAATTTTAGAAGACAGCTTTTCTCCTTTCATCGACGAAAAAATCAAAAAGTTCAACGACATTTCGGACAGACTCTCCAAAATTAATCTACATTCGGCATTCACCCTGATTAGATACTGTTGTTTTGGTCCAAATTTTATATATTTTCTACGCTCTTCCTCTCTATGGAAGCAGTCACACCTCTTGGACAAAATTGACAAAATCATCCGCAGCACCCTAACATCCATTTTAAATGTGGTCTTGGACGACCGAGCGTGGCTGCAAGCCACTCTACCCATCCGTCTTGGTGGCCTCGGCGTCCGCAAAATTACCAGCATTAGCTTACCCGCGTTCCTGTCCTCTGTCCATAGCACTGAAAAGTTGACCGGGAAAATTTTAGCCCCCTGTTTGGTTGACTATGAAGTGCCGTGCTTGACAGATGCGGAGAACGCCTGGAAAGCGGCTTGCCCGAATACAGATCGGCCCGTGAATCCATCCTCCCAGAGGCAGTGGGACGAGCCGCTCTGCAGGTTGGTACGGAACAATCTTATTAATACGTCTACCAATACTGCTGAGCGTGCCCGCCTGCTGGCTGTGGGTAAGTGGGAGTCGGGCCTTTGGCTTCAGGCGCTACCGTCACCCAACATAGGCACTATGCTGGGTGACACTACCTTCCGGCTCACTACCTGTCTGCGTCTGGGCGCTCCTTGCGTGGCTCCGCATCGCTGCCAATGCGGTGAAGGTGTCGACTGTCTCGGACATCATGGCCTATCCTGCAGTAAGAGCGCAGGCCGGATAGCACGGCACGCCAACATCAATAACATCATCCGTCGTGCTCTTGTCACCGCCGGGGTGCCAGCTGTTTTAGAACCCAATGGCTTGGCACGCGACGATGGGAAGAGACCAGATGGTATGACCATAATGCCTTGGAAGGTGGGTAGGCCTTTGGTGTGGGATGCAACGTGTGTCGACACCCTTGCGCCATCCCATCTTCCTAGCACGGCGAGCTGTGCTGGGGCTGCTGCTGCAGGTGCGGAAAACCTCAAACGGCGCAAATATTCCAATCTTATTGGAAATTATATGTTTGAGCCGTTTGGGGTTGAAACACTAGGGCCATGGGGCCCGAGTGCCCACTTGGTTTTTCAAGACATCGCCAAGCGGTTGGTCGACTCTTCACGTGACCAGAGGGCTGGCCTTTTCTTCGGACAAAGAATAAGCATTGCCATACAACGTGGCAATGCTGCCAGCCTTTTGGGCACTTTTGCTGTTGACAGCGATCAGTGGCGGATCCAGGGGGGGGGTCATGGGGGTCATGACCCCCCCCTGGGCTGTGTCTAGGTCGACCACTGACATTTTTTTCTAAACTCATTGATACTTTTTATCAAATAAATATTTGTATGATGTTGCCGGTTAGGATATGTTTGCCACACATGCGCGAACGACACGCGTAATATGACTTGTGCTGATGCTGTTATTATGATTATGATGATGGGCCGTGGAGTTTTCTGCCGGCTCTTCTCCATAGGAAATGACTAAATGAAACCACGCTCCTAAACTTCTGACGCTTCATAAGTGCCCATATAGGTTTATCTGAAGCTAGCAACTAGACGTAGAAATTAAATACCCCAGAATAGTGTCGAGACAAACCGCCCCAGGCGGTCCCGGCGGCCCCCTAAATCTTAAGAATATCCCAAACATGGTCAAAATATATTCAGTAAGAAGCAGGTTAGAGTTTGAGGCTGACGATGAAAATCGAGCTCGCTTCGCTCGCTACAATCTACACTCTCGAACTTTCTGCATAAGTCGATAAAAGAATTCCTACTGTTAAAAAAAAAACCTTTTCTACTTCCTACAAGGCGGTGTGCTAAAATTAGCGAGCTCGCTCCGCTCGCTCTTGAATTCTATATTCTTCTAACTCTCAAACTTTTCTGCATAAGTCGATAAAGCAACTCCAATTTCCGTAAGGATGTTCAATAGAAAATAGAAACCTAAACGAGAACTCAGAGACGAGGTGCAAAAAATTTTGAGCTCGCGTTGCTCGCTGTCTACATTCTTCTTTTCGTAAATAGCATAACAAATTGTTATTAACAATTGAGGAAATGAAAATGCTACTCCATCAAAAAAACAATCCTGCTGGTTGCGAGGTCCATGGTGTTGGTGGATTAGAAATTAGGCATAAGTACTTGTTTTTTTTGCTGGTTATTATAATTTTTTTGCAAAATTTTACTAGTAATACCTACTTAAACTGAGAAGACCGGGCCTCATTTTGTTTTGCCGCTCCGGGCCCCCGACAGATTTAGTCCTCCACTGATTGGGCCTGTCCTGACTGGACCCCGACTATGTGACCCCCCCCTGACTCGAAGGCTGGATCCGCCCTTGACAGCGATGCAGACGAATTTTTTGATGCCCTATAATTGTTCCCCCCCTTTTTTATATACTTGTACATATTATTACTATTATTTTTAAGTCTGTATATAAATTATTGCACTTATTAATGAAAATAAAAGATTATGAAGTTTTAAAGAAATAAATACAACTAACTGATCCGACAAACGTTGTCTTGTCCTTTCAGATGAATTTTCCAATTTTCCCGGCTTTCCGTATGAACGAATGATTCGAAGTATTACGAACATTTCAAAACAAACATTTCAATTTTTCAAATCGGTCCAGCTGTTCAGATGTGATGCGCATAACAACGAACATCATTTCATATTTATTATTATAGTAAAGAAAATACCTATATATAACACTTTTGAGACTAACTTTTTTAACTCAAACTCACACAACAATATAGTATTGAAATGCTTATCGAACACGGCAATGGACTTAATAAAATTGATTACCAATTTATTTATTGAACATAATCAGACTTTTGTGATCTTTTGATTTTGAAAAATTAAAACATAAACAAAATTATATTATTTTAATACTAATTAAGTTCGAAAAGTTTGTTCATTGTTATTGAAACGTTAGTTTCGTTGATAAAATAATCAGTAGCTAACAAAAAACAATCATCTCTACTCATCTATCGTTCAACTACCACAGAAAGAAGACCACTAATCTTTAAATTACTATTGTTAAACCGCAATTACATAGTAGGTGAGATACCAAATACTGACGTAGTAATTGTTACATCCAGCGCACTTCTACTCGTTAATCGTATTGCATAGCGTGGCGGCTCCATCGGTTTAAATAAATAATACAATAGTGAATGATTGATTTAAGCAAAAATTGTAATTATTGTTTTACCTAATGATTTTTAAATACACTTTATTATTATCTCCTTTATTCAGTATTAAACATATTAATTACATTTTTAAATATTAAAATAAAAATTATAAAAATATAAAAAATAGTAGCCCACCGGTATCGGGAACAGGGTCCAAGCTACCGGCGGTCAGGGCTCTTTATTATTATTATTATATTATTATATTTTTATATGTCTACATATCTCGGGACTCTGGGGTCCCGGACCTTTGGAAGGCGTACGAGGGGCCGAAGCCAACTCGCAGAGGCCCGTTAGACATGCTTAATGAAATGAGGCACCAACCGGCGATTATCCCTGTATGCACTAAGTATGCAAGTGCACCCAAGGACAACCCCCGGTTGGTGTAGGACTATTGCAGGAAATGGAAACAAATTTAATGGACTATGGGTTTGGGTGGCTAAAGTTGACTGGTGACCTGGAACTATGGAAGGACTATGACCCCTGCCTGATCAATGTTCTGGTATGCACGGATAAAATGGCAGGGGGTGACTTGCACACTCAATAATGGGCCCCCGAAAACGGTCGCTAGCACAAAGTGTCGTAGCAACAAGGGGGCAACATGTCCTGAGGTGCTTATGAGGAGTGGAGCGGTATTCCACGGCTATCAGGACAATCCCGGAAGTACGGTCAAGATCCCTACCAGCATCTTACTGGAACACTTCCTTCCTCCGAGCACGTTTGCTCTTGCGAATCTCCACTCAAGCCGGCCAATAAAGGCAAGAATGAGGTGGGAGCTCTGTTCCTCGTCAGTGTTCACTCCAGCCGGCCAATAAAGGCAAGCCAGAGATGAGAAACAAGACTTCTCCCGGGAGATAGGGTCCGTGGGGTCGCTACTGCCCAACAGCTCGCCACATGCTGCCCTGCGGGTTTCTGTATCTCTCTTGGTCTGGCTCCTCATCCTAGATCTGTTCCGGCAAAGTTAACTCTACCGGCACAAACATAGAATTCGGAGCGCGCAAGCCCCACCACGACGTCAACGTAGAGATACGGCGGTGGGGTTATTATATTATTATTATTAATAAGACAATAATTATCAGAACGCTAGGTGGTTGATGAAGAGCTCGGTGGATGGACCACTTTTCACCAGAGATGTGAATGAGTGATTCACTTCATTTACCTAGCCTCGCTCAGCGCAACTCCTGTGAAAACGGTTTAGCGGAGCGAGGTTTTTGGTCGTACCTACAAAACAAGCGAGGGATGGGTGCGCGGGATGTGTGCGAGAGATGTGTGCGAGGGATTTGTGCTAGGGATGGACGCGAGCGAGAAATCGCATCGCGTCTGGCGTTTGAAGTGGCAACACGTCGTCGTGTCCGGGTTCGCAACAAGCCAATCGTTATCCTAAGGATGCCTCGTTGAGAGGTGAGACACGTATTGTTTTCTTACAGGGTTACGAATCTTTAAGAACATTAAAGCGGATTAGGTTACGAAATACACGTCGTCCATTGTAGTTTATAATCATACATTATAAACTAACGGTGCTCACAATCTTACGGTGACATTAACAACATTTAAAAGATACTGATACATTATGCCTATTATGTAAAAGGGAAAACTCTTTCCAATACTTCGTGTTATTTCTTTAGAAGTTTAAGTCATTAAAATAAATAACAGTTTTCTTCTTTACTTTACACTAAGACATGTATTTAATTAGCAGTAGATACTTATACCAATCGCAGAAGTTCAAAGAAAACCTTGATCCTTGGCAGAGTTTACGCACCTAGGAACATAACTTATCTTCTATGTCTGTCACAATAATAACTTTTATGTTTAATTATCAAGAATCCACATGAAGTAGTCGATAGACAATTAATTTCATTTGCATAAAGACTTTCACTAGTAAATACTGTTCAAATTAACCTGTTGTAATTATAATTTGAGTCTGTTTAATGGAAATCAAGTGAAAACTAATAGTTATTCTTGTAATGCCAGCTGTAGAGTCCACGTGCTCCTGTGCTCTACGGATATATTGGGTGATTTTTTTATATTTTTAGTATTCGTCGACATGCTAAAGGGTGTTTCCGGAAAAAATAAGTCGTTGCGTTTTTCCGTAGGGAAATCCTCTTGAACAATTTTAATCTGGGAAGGACGAAGGATTATGATGGACTTATACTCAGACATCATCGATGTGCTCCCATAAATCAGGTGATCAATCTGCTGAACGCCCTGATTGCTCTTAAACCTGATGTTGACATATTTATGTCTATGTTAAATGTTAGCATGAAGTTTTTTTTCTCTGTCTAAACGTTGTTGTTAATAGCTTGCTGCGCGCTTTGGTGTTTACTGTAAGTGCAGCAAGCAATTGTTATATCTATATATATAAAAGGAGAAACTGATTCACTGACTGACATATCAACGCACAGCCGAAACTACTGGGACTAGGAACGTGAAATTTTCCACACAGCTTCCTTTAATAATGTAGGGGAGCACTAAGAAGGGGTTTTTGAAAATTCGACTTTTAAGGGGGTGAAAAGGGGGGATTTCGATTGTATGCAAAATCTTATTCCTTGAGTTAATAGACTTGAAACTTGGCACGAATACTTATCTAAGTAAATCATAAAGTTTGTCATTTTTAGTTTTTCTAAGCTACCCCCTAAACGGGGATTGGGGGGTGTCAAAGTTTGTATGAAAAAAATTTTACGCAAGGTCCGAATAACTCGTAACTCAGTATTTATACTTAAAATCGAAAATAAAGAATAATGCGTATCAAGGTTTTTCGGAAACAACCCCTAACGGGGTGAAAAGGGTTAAAATATTTTAATGACGGCAGCGATTTACTCATTTTTCGTCATGGGTGTCGTTTTCGTAGTTTTCGATAGTGCTAAAGCCGATAGTGAGGTCAAAATGTAAATCCAAGATGGCGGCTGCGAAAGTTTTCTTATTTTTCGTCATGGGAGTCGTTTTCGTAGTTTTCGATGGTGCTAAAGCCGATAATGAGGTCAAAATGTAAATCCAAGATGGCGGCTGCGAATTCTTTTTTATTTTTCGTCATTGGTGTCGTTTTCGTAGTTTTCAAGGGTGCTCAAGCCGATAGTGACGTCAAAAAGTAAATCCAAGATGGCGGCTGTGAATTTTTTTTTATTTTTCGTCATTGGTGTCGTTTTCGAAGTTTTCAAGGGTACTGAAGCCGATAGTGACGTCAAAAAGTTAATCCAAGATGGCGGATGTGAATATTTAAAAAAAAATCGACATGGGTGTCGTTTACATAGGATTTCTAATGTGCTTAAGCCGAAAGGTAGGTCTAAATGTAAATCCAAGATGGCGGCTGCGACAAATTTGTCATTTTTCGTCATGGGTGTCGCTTTCGTAGTTTTTGAGGGTGCTAAAGCCGATAGAGAGTACTTCGTACGAATACTTATCTTAGTAATAAATGGGGATTAGGGGTGTCAAAGTTTGTATGAAAGATTTTTTATGCGAGGTCTGATTTACTTGAAACTCAGTAATTTATACTTAAAACCGAAAACAAAGAATAACGTGTATCAATATTTTTCGGAAACAACCCCTACCGGGATGAAAAGGGTTGAAATATTTTATTTGCATAGCACTGACCTTTATCAAGATACACGTAACGACATCTATTTTTTGGAATTTGCTATTCACAATTGGGCCCGATAGGTGACGCTGCAATCGAAGTTCAAGACGGTATTCTGTTCATGACACGTGCACAATTTCTGAGCAGTACCTAAACTAACCTAACAAAAAGTACTAGGGTTTCATGAATTCACGATATAGTATTTCAATTATTAAACAATCAATCTGCCTAGCCTTTTCCCAATTATGTTAGGGTCGGCTTCCCGTGTAACCGGATGCAGCTGAATACCATTATTTTACATGGAGCGACTGCCTATCTGACCTCCACAACCGAGTTACTGGGTAATACGATACCCCTTGGTAAGACTGGTTGTCAGACTTTCGGGCTTCTGACGACCCGTTACAACTGTCAAAGATCCATGAATGGCAGCCGCGACCAACGGCTTAACATGCTTTCCGAGGCATGGAGGAGTCTCGGTATGTCAAGATGGTCAACCATCCACAGACCATCCACGGCAACCGTAGCTTAACCTGATGGGTCGACCCGTGCGGCTGTTATTACTTAGTTTCCAGCTCCTCTACAATTCTTCTCTCAATTTCTATCAATTCATCAATTTCTATCATTAGACATAGTGAACTATTTCTGAACAGTAACCTAACAAAAAGTACAATCATTACGTTATGCTACTAATAGGATTTGGCGATTTGGATTTAGGCGACAGATAGTTTATAACCTGGACAAAGAATACTTTTTATCCCGGTAGTACGTTTCCTTGGTTTTCCGACATCCACGCGAGCGAAGCCGCGGGAAAGAGCTAGTAATTAATAAAATACTAACTAAAATATAATATCTTTATCTAAATATTTTCAACCATTGTCTTGATGTTGCTTAGCAACCGCCAAGTAAATATCTTTGTCAGTCTTTGACATTACGACTTCATGAAAAGTGATAAATTGTTCATTTTTGTTAAAAACTATGTTTTGAATTTCTTTTTCGTTTATGAATAAGTGTTATGTATGAGGCGTGCACTTTTGGATTTTCCAAACTATATTGTTCTATCATTGTACGAGTATCGGCTTAAATAAAAGATGTAACGTTTCATTGCTTTAATGTCATGCCATTATAAAATAAAACTTTAAAAGCATTTCTTATTCAGCTTAAAAACAAACATCATTAATTTGCAGATAAATATTTCAATATCATCATTACACCTTTTACCGCCTAGGTAATTGTATTAATTTATGGCCACAAAACAATGACACTAGTTATTTATTGATCCTGTTATCAATAAATAACCAGTGTTTGCTAAATCGTTACAGATAATATATACTTTTATTAACCAACATGTTTTAGTGGCAATGATAGATGCCAAACTAGATTCAATTAGCAACTTCATAAAATCTTTTCAATCCTGTCTTGCATCTTAAGTAGGTACGTGAAGAAATAGCTAGATTTATTTTAGTTTAGTTAATTACTAGTATTATATCGAACTGGTTTTGTTTAATATATTATTGATTAATAGCTTATATTTGTATCGTTCATTTTAGGTATCGCGTGATTGGTTAATTAGAATAAAGTTTTTATGATCGGTTTGGTTTTGTTGCAATTATTCTGCATTATCTTCACCACCCTTGGTTGACTGGTAGAGAATGCCTAAGGCATTAAGTCCGCCTTTGTACCTTATTGTGTGCGAAAAGTTTAAATAAATAAATAACACATTGTGTTCAGCTTACTGTCTTTCCTAGTAAGGTAAATCTTCGAGTACAAGCTTTACCAATATTTTCAGATTTCTATATTTTATAGACATTAGCATAAAAATTACATACTCTATCAGGCATTTATGAAGCTAAAAGTACTTAATAAAAGGAATATGAAAAGTTTTATAAATAAGAGGTGCGTCATTCTAGTTTAATTTTTCCGCAAAAGCGTGGGATTTTTATAAAACTATCATCTTGAATGTCTGATAGCGCAAGATAAAACTCTAAATAAATGCCAATTTCGGATTAAAACCAACGACCTCAAGTTATAACTTTTAAAGTCTAGACCAATGAACTCATTCCGTTTTATTAAACATACCATAAATAGTATGACTTATTAACATTTTTAAATTACTTACATATTTAGATATTGTAAATCCAGTAAATAAAATAACGGAATGTGTTGAAGATTGCAGCCGTTCACTTAAAACGTAGGCAGAAAATAATGCCTGACCAATTGAAAACTAGTTCTATTCTATAATTTACGTAATCTAATAAATTAAAAGGTAACAAATCGTACTTTCTTCTGACACTAAATTCTATTTTATCACATTAACGCGAAGTATTGCATTAGCCGAATAGAAGAAATATTATTCGTGATAATATAAAAGTGATTTAGTAATTTATGAATACTTCGCTGGGTTCTGCGACTTTCAAATATTTAGAATTTTCGATCTTTTCCATATGAAAATCAGCAGATGGAGCGCATCTCATCACAAAATTCTTCTCAGAAATCCAACAGGCTTTGGACCACATAATTTCATGTTTTCTTTCGATGTTGCATTACCGTCAGTCGGTTTTCAAAGCTTGTATAATAAAGTCACTTAATGTACTTTTTATTATGTCTATCAATTAAATAGAAGTATACAAGACCAAACCTCCTTTTATGATACCTACGAGTACGTGCTGTAAATAATTAATTCGCACAGTCGCTATATACATAGGTTATTGATCTAGGCAACACAGTTCCGCAAAGTTGTATAATATTAATTAGACTACATATAAATACAATTTGTGAAAAAAACAAAAGTTGAGAGCTAAAAATATAGGTACTCACGTAACACTAGAATGCCATGTTATTTTAAGATTTTATTATTTTTAGATTTAAGAACGTATCCTGAAGACGCGTTTTATGTGCCTATATATGTAGTTAAAATAAGATACTAAAACATACATTTCACGAATGATATTATATAATAGATCAAGTTAATAAATTACATTAGAAAAATATTTTCAGATTAGCATTGAATGAGGAGCTCGTGGCTAAGTAATAACAAGCCGCACGGGTCGATCCATCAGGTGAAGCTACGCTTGCCGGGGTTGGTAAGTAGATGGGTGACCATCTTCACATACCGAGACTCCTTCGTGCCTCGGAAAGCACGTTAATCTGTTGGTCCCAGCTGTCATTCGTGGATCTTTGACAGTCGTTACGAGTCGTCAGAAGCCCGAAAGTCTGACACCAGTCTTACCAAGGGGTATCGTATTACCCAGTTACTCGGTTGTGGGGGTCAGATAGGCAGTCGCTCCATGTAAAATACTGGTATTCATCTACATCCGGTTAGACTGGAAGCCGACCCCAAGATAGTTGGGAAAAGTCTAGGAAGATTTAGCATTGAATCCCATTGTTGAGAACTTGACGTGAGACGCAAATACTAATCTTGTTTTAGTCATGAACCTGTTGAGACGATTTCCAGAAAGATTAATCTTTCTTTTATCTATGTATTCATCACTACCAGTGAGTGTTCATTAAGTTTTGCATGTAAATATTTCAAATAAAATACCTAAGTCCGACATTAATCTAAACTCTGAATTTGTCTTGTGTTTGTCGAGCCTTGCCAGATACAGAGTTCTAATATTCCGTGTCAAACTGTGAAGTCAACAACTCTTACTACGGAACAAAATCTGATAGGATAACCATTGATGTATAAATAAGGGAACCCCTTTAAATCATTTACGCTATAATTTTTAGATTTTTTAAATTTTTTTAAGCAGTAGTCCAATCGCGCACTTAAAACGCTTCATCTGGACAAGGTCTTAGCTTCAATTAAAACCTAGAGCTCATTAATGCGTAAAATAACAGTGCCTTAACAACTCTTTATATTTTTGTAGGTAAGTCAAGTATTCAAATATAAATCATAAGACTGTTTTGTAATAAGTTTTAGAATTTAAAACATAGTGTCAATTTTTTTTTTTACTTTCATTTATAGTTCGAAAGTATAAAGCAAAGGTAACAATTATTAAATGCCGCCTTCTCCACAAATCGATGTTATTTAGAATAGCTATAAATCAGAGAGCGTAGTTATCATTAACCTTTTCCAAATCGAGATTTGATTTTTTTCTGATGTTTGCCCAAGTATAATTAATGTAAATTATTATTATATAATCTTTTAGGAAAGTTGCGAATCTGTGATTTTTGCTTATCTTAATTTATTGGTTTAATGATATTGGCAACCCAGATATTATTATTGACGGAAAAATTTGTTTCACGCCTAAGTACTCATTAAGTGAAGGGACTTTAGGGTTATCTATTTTTAACTTACTAGATATAACTGGAACTCATGGAAATGATTTATTTTCAAAGATTTTATTATGTGTGAAACTTACTTTGGAAACCTATTGGAATTCATTTATAACGCCTTAATATGTTTTGCAATTTAGTAGAATTCTAGATCAACCAATACATCACACATGACCACAATAGAACCGGTTTTGTCGACGAAAGAATAGACAAAATGACAGATAAACAATTACAACCTGTCATTTTGTCTATTTTTCCGACAAAACCAGTGCAGGCATCTAGATTTAAATATCAAATAGCCTAATGTCATTAAAAAAAGTTAGGCCAGTCTAGGCTTAGCTACACCATGCCAACGGCTTTTTCTAATACTATGTAAAATAAACATTTTTACTTTCAAAATCATGTTAAAAAACTTGTTTGATTTCTCTCCAAGGATTTGAATTTTTATTCTGTGCTTGTTTACGTTTATTCGGATTAAAAATCAACCTGTATGTGATGCGTTAGGTAATAGTGAGCTAGAACATTATTTATATAACCAAGAGAATATTGTTCTTCCTACAAGTTACGTTTGACACCGGAACAACTGCGGATTTTATATAAATATAACTTTTTACATAACGCCACCTACTTCTGATTAGATAAAATTGTATATTGATTTGTTAATCATACAGTGTTTGGTATATTAATTAATTTGCTTGCTTGATAGAATTTATACCAGAATAATTAAAATCGCGAAATTACATAAACTTAACATAACATCACGCTTGTATTTCCCCAAAGGGTTAGGCAGTGGTGTAGGTTCATATAGTACACCCACATTTTGACAGTTTTGTTAAAGTCCTATGTAATAGGGGGCGAGCCTATTGCCATCAATCGGGCACAAATCCAGACTCCAGACCGCTTCTTAAAAATTCTAGAAACCCAATAACATTTTGCCCGACCCGGGAATCGAACCCATCCCGGGTTCGATTTCCTTATTCTCATGCTCAGCAGTAGCACCTGCGGCCACTAGACCTAAGACACAAAATTAATTAACAAATAAATAAGTACTTAATTAATTTCTTTATCGCGAAATTAATCTTGCAATAAGTACCTATTAAATTTTGTGACGTCAAAACGTCGATTATTACATAAACTAAAGCATCGTGAGGAAACCGGCATGTCTTAGAGATATTTCTTGACGGTATGTTAAGCCATGTCAGTCCCATGGGTGGCATGAAAACTCTGACACCAGGTTATAGTCACTACCCACACAAAAAAGAAAGAGAGAACTGACAATTAGTAATCTCCCTGAAAGCTTGTTCATACTTTCATAGAGTTTCAGAAACCAAATCACTTCTCAGGTTTAGTGACTAAGTGCTAAAGTTGTTTCTCAATAGCAAGCAGCCTGGATTTGTGCCCGGTTGATGGCAATAGGCTCGCCCTCCATTACATGGCTCTAAAACATAACTGGCGAAATGTGGTTGTACTATTATTATAGGTACTCCTCTGCCTAACTAATGGCTTTAATGCGCAAAAGTTTTATGGGAATGGCACCCAGAATATATAATAAGTTACCTGACTCCTTGAAGCAACTTAAGATTACGAGCTTCAAGAAGAAATTATCAATGTTCCTAATCCAAAAATGTTATTACACTGTAGATGAATTTCTTAATGACAATAATATTATTATAATTTGACTAAGTAATGACTAATGAATGTGTGTTTTTGTTGTAGATTGTGTGTATTTTTTTTACTGAATTTAATATTAATTAATCTAAAATAACTTACAGAATTTTTAAATACTTAATTTAATTATTTATTATGTTTCTGAATTTAATTTTAATACTATTGTACCTATCTGCTGTAACTATATTTGTACGCCACTGGCAAAACATAGAGAGCCAACTGATTTTTTTTACTGAAGACCAAATGTATGTACCTGTGTTTTACAAATAAATAATCATTCATTCATTCATTCATTCATTCATTCATTCATTCATTCATTCATTCATTCATTCATTCATAACCCTTCGAGAATTGCAGGCGTGATGTAACATAGTTATGTATGAAAAGATCCGTAGGAAAACCAAGGTAACCGACATAGCTCGAAGAATTGCCGAACTTAATTGGTAGGGCACATTGCTCGTAGAACAGATGGCCGATGGTTCTGGAGTGGCGACCGCGTACCGGAAGACGAAGCTTGGAAGGCCTCTCACAAGATACACGATGACCTTGTGAAGGCCGCAGGAATCCGCTGGATGCGGGAAGCACAGAATCGGTTGAAGTGGCGGTGCTTGGGGGGGGTTTATGTTTAGCAGTGGACGGCTTATGGCTGAAATGATGATGATGATGATGAGTTAATTATGTTATTTTGACCAACGATCCACATCTACGATAAGTGTTGTCAGCAGATTTACTAAAACTCAAAGCATTTATTTCAATTAAACCATATACAGGCACTTTTGAATTGTCAAGGAGTCAGTCAGTCAGAAAAAATGAAGCTAGTTGCCCATTCCAAAACGTAGTAGGTACATTATGGAGAAGAACGGGCAAGAAACTCCACGGACACTCTTTTAAATAAAAAATTGTTACATAAAATTGGTTACATCATTCATGTTGATATTGTACATGTGAGAACAATGTAAAAAGACGTGCACGTTAAAAGCGTCCGTAATAAAACGTTAAAAACAAAAACAATCCAAAGATTAAACAAAAAAAAAATAAGCCACGGCAGCTAAGAGATGACCAGTCCCAACTGACGGCGCCCGTTCACGAAAATGACGCATGTACTGATTAGAGTCATGATCAGACTTTCGGAAACCGAGGATTAGACGCTTAAATAATTAATAATAATACCAGCCTTACTGTCCCACTGCAGCAGGACAAAGGCCTCTTCTCATACTGAGAAGGCACGAGCATTGATCACCACGCTTGCTAAAGACTGGCTGGCGATTTCAGACATATATTAACTACAAGTTCAGGTTTCCTCAAGGTGTTCTTACTTCATCGATGTCAGTAATGTCCAAGATGAACTCAGAAAGTACATAATATTTTGTTTCTTTTTTGTCTTTTTCTTACGGCCGCTTTTAACGTGCACATCTTTTTACATTGTTCTCACGTGTATAATTTCAAAATGAATGATAACCAATATTTTGTAACCATTGTTTAGAGTTGTTGTTGTTGTTTAGAGTTTCTTGCCCGTTCTTCTCGATAGGTACCTACCTACTACGCTTTGGAATGGGCATCTAGCTTCATATTTCTGACTGACCGACGATCCTTGACAATTCAAAAGTGCCTGTATACCTAGGTTTAATTGAAATAAATGCTTTAACTTGAGTTTGAGTTTGAGTCATATGAATTGAAAAAGTCACATTGGTACTTGCCCGGATTTGAACCCACAATCTCGTACATGAGAGGGTAGGCCTTAACCACTGGGCCATCACGACATTAGGAGCTTATAAAACCATAAAAAGAAAATATTGCCATAAAAAATTACGCTTATAAAAAGATTAGTTACAGCTTACAATTCTTTGCTTGCTTTTCCGTCGCTAGACTTCGTTTTCCATTTCTTGCTATTGCAATTCAAATAATGTTGTGAATAACTTAATAATTTATAAGACCTTGTATCAAATTTGTGAATGTAGTTATTGTAAATAGCTCTATTAGTGAAGCTACCAGTGGCGAAGGGTCTATGAATCACGATTCCTTTAGGGTTCCCTTTCTAAACATAGAGCGGCTATCATACCAGACATTATTTGCTATACTTACTCCATTTGAAATAAGATTAGACATTTAAACAAAAATTTTGTACAGTCCGTTCAACCGATTCTGACTTCAATACCGCAGGCATATGGTGGCATAAAGGCTCGTGCAGACCAGCGCGACGCGACGGCGCGCGACGGGACTCGAACAATACAATTTCTAAGAAAACTGCACGTTATAACAATAACCGGTGTCGCGTCGCGCTGGTCTGCACGAAGCTTAAAAGCAAAAATGTGGTTACAATACCAATTGTACCAACGCAATAGAACTCAAAATTATGGGTTTAATAGGGGTTTTTATGGACGTTCTTAATTTTTGCCGACCGGAAATTTCATCGGGCACACGGCTTTCTTATTTCATGACTCTATCAACAAAATAGTAATTTTATTCTTAGTGCATCATATAGAATTATATAACTAATGTCCTATACAAAATATTGTAAAACATTTTAAAAGAGTAACGGTGGAGTCTTGCCCATTCTTCTCCATACGAAAACTACCTTTTGGAAGGCGCGACTAGAATTAATTCTATGTTTTTGTAAATTTTGACGTTCAAAAGTGCCGTACAAGGGTCTATTTGAAATAAATGATTAGACTTTGACTTTGAAAATAATCAGCTGTCCTCAACCCAAATGCATGGGGCAGCTGATAATTTTCGCGCGATTACGATGTTGGTCCCGTAGTCAAAGTTGTTCAGTTTGACAGTGTGTACCACGCCCATAAATATGACGACACGCCGTATAAAGTCGTCTGTCAGTCAGTCGTGGAACTGCTTCAAACATATATATAGTATTACATAACTTTGTACTAGATCAGCCATTATGCTTTCCCTTAAACACCGAACATCTAATTTACATTTTAGTTGACCTAGAAGGCGCCTTGGAATAATAAGATGATGATCATTATAGTTATTCACAGATAGAAATCTGTTTTGATCAAGATCCGTTGTCCGGTTAAAGATTTACGAAGCATGAGAAGACCTGTATCCAGTAAAAGATAGAAAAATAAATTAATTTGTTCATCACTTTATTAGCATACCAATAAAGCAATTATTTATGCCGATTTTTTGCGGAATATGTACTTTTCTAAAAGCTAGGATTTGTATGAAAAAGGACCCGTTTTTGCATAGAGTACGTAGTAGTAAAGTCCTTACTCTATTTGCTAAAAGATCGAAACAGAAATCTAGCCGAGAGGTGTCGCTTTTCATATCTCATCTTTGCCCAACAAACAAGTTCTATGTTATAGGGTGTGGTTTCCGCACTTAATCCGTCAGGTGGACTATTGTGCGTGGGCCATGGCGGCCGTTTGGTGGTTATTCCAACCAGCCCACCTCCCTCCAGAAGTTAATTAAATCTCCTGGTCTGTTCAAAACATCGACCCGAGGTTTCTGTTCTAATGTGGGTGACGCCTGTGCATTCAAAGAGCACGTGCGCGAGGGTTCGCTCAGCCTCTATGCTCGCCCTGCACAGAAAACTCCCTTATTGTTATTGTGTGGAAGTGTTTGTTTACCAACAAACAGGTTCTATCGCCTCATTCTTAAAACCGCCATAATGAATACACAGATCATTGAACTCATTACCTCAAAACATATTGATATATAATATGTTTCGAGAATTAACGTACGTTTATTGGAACAATTGCACCTTTTAGAGCGCGTAGGGAATTTATTTCCCAAGGCTGAGTTCAATCCATACCATTCACTATTGGTCAATGAGCATAAAACATGGTCGAAATGTTAACGAAAGTAAAACATCGTTTATATTCAAGCCATAGGTATATTTACAATCTCCTTAGTTTATTAACAAGGTACTGAATTTAGCATATTATTATAGTAGTAGTATGGGCACAGCGAATGGGCAATCGGTCGAAGTGGCGGTGCTTGGGGGAGGCCGATATCCAGCAGTGAACGACTTTAGGCTGAAATGATTATGGGCACAGCATAATCAGAATAAAATATCTACTACAGGGAATGGTACTTCCATTCTGTGTGAGGGTGTGTGACGGCCCAGTGCGGGTTAGACAGTGGATGTCACAAATAATCCTACTACTCGTATATAATATAACATATAATCCTACTACCTACAATATATATATCCTACTATAATATTATATATATGAAAATTAGTATATTTTTTACTTAATCACGTAAAAACGGCTGAACGGATTTGGATGAAATTTGGCACACAGATAGTTTATAACCTGGATTACACATACGATACTTTTTATTCCGGTTGTACGTTCCTACGGGATAATTTCCGACCTTCACGAGGATGAAGCCGCGGGCGAAAGCGAAATAATACAAATTACACAACTGGATTCGTAAATTAGATTTGCTGTGAGATTCTATATCCTACAGAAAGTGGGTCACGGTTGCACTGACGGTTAAGGATCTGCTTCTTAAGTACTAAGTTTGGAATTCAAAAGCACTGATTTATGCGCACTTTCTAGGTCATTTCTATGATCTAAGCTACCCTTGCCTCCGTCAGTTTGAGGATAATTGGCCGTTGGTACCGGCTATCATTCGTAGATCTTTGGCAATCTTTAGCGGTAGTCAGAAGCCCAAAAGTCTGACAACCAGTCTTACCAAGGGGTATCGTGTTATCTAGTAACTGGGTTGTGGAGGTCAAATCAGCAGTCACTCCATGTAAAATAGTAGTATTTAGCTACCCCAACATAGGTGGGAAAAGGCTAGGCAGATTTATTGACTATATTGTATGGTGAAGGACACGCCTGACATTTTACCAACTGTCTGCACTGCACGGATTTCTTAGGAATAAATAACTACGACATAACCTTGTTTAAGATCCTCATTAAAACAAGAATTAAATGACTACAATAACAATACACAAGAAAGTACTTTACGAAAATACTTTACGAAGCCGAGCAACTTGCATACTTCACTCCAACCACGGTGATTAACCAACGATTCCCTTAGGGCTCCTATCAGGAACAACAAGTTTATATCAATTTGCTAAGTCTGAAGTCTAGGCAACATTAACTGTAGAATAATAGGTTGTAGACGAGGCCCTTCACTGTAAGTAGCCATCACGAATATTCTGGACCTTTCAATAAACTTGGGGCCTTACAAGTAATAATATGTTTTGCAATTTATTCATGTTGCTGATTATTATCAGAGCATGGTTTATGCAGATCACATGTGTGGGAAATGTAGTCAGAGCATAAAATACGTTCTTGAATGAACGTGTTCGTGAGAGTGAATATCCGAAAAATCGTAAGTAAACATTTGGTCATACTTACCTAATTACATATTCTATAATCATTGTTATTTATGTGAGTCACATTGGTACCCACTTGTTTTAGTGCTAAATGCATAATTATCTAAATCCAAAGTTAAAACATTATTGATTCTGCAATATGTAGAACTCATACCTACTAGGTGTCTTATTTATTTAGCGGTGAAGCTTTTAAAAAGCAAGTAATTGTGTTTGTATGCGTCTTTTTGGTAATCGTGAAATGAACAGATTATAGGGGCGGACTATTTATCGGCCAATAAAAACCCTATGATAGCTTTCTAATAATCTCCTAAATTGCTCGGTAATACTAAACGAACAGAACTTTCTGCTATACGTGCCAGTTATTCAGTATTTATAAAAGTTACTAACATAGGAGAGCGCTATTGCTTCCCGCCCATTTCCCATAGTTAGCATTTAATTTTATAGCACCCTCGATTGGAGTGTGTGAGCCCATTCTTTGTACACAAACTACAAGGTAAAGATTTTTCTTAATACTAATATGTATTAAGAAAAATCTTTACCTTGTAGTCAAAAAGAAGCTCTATTATCACATTTATCACAGTCCATATAAATAGACCTGTTGATAATCGCTACAATTAACGATGAAGGGAACAATTTACATTAATTAGAATTTTTAACCGTCAGATTAATTAATATAATAAAATTAATTGGATGAATGAATCAAGCTTATTCTGATGATCATCAGCTTGTTGAAAACTTCAGGAGCTCGTAGCTACGTTATAACAGCCGCATGGGTCGATCCATCAGGTTAAGCTACGCTTGCCGGGCTTGGTCCGTGGATGAGCGAACATCTTTACATACCGAGACTCCTCCGTGCCTCGGAAAGCACGTTAAGCCGTTGGTTCCGGCTGTCATTCGTGGATCTTTGACAGTCGTTACGAGTCGTCAAAAGCCCGAAAGGCTGACACTTGGTAAGACCAAGGGGTATCCCACTTACTGGGTTGTGGAAGTCGGATAGGCAGTTGCTCCATGTAAAATACTCGTATTCAGCTGCATCCGGTTAG
This sequence comes from Conistra vaccinii, assembly GCA_948150665.1. Taxonomy (NCBI): domain Eukaryota; kingdom Metazoa; phylum Arthropoda; class Insecta; order Lepidoptera; family Noctuidae; genus Conistra; species Conistra vaccinii. Next base: position 10,677,079 of record OX411327.1, on the reverse strand, counting down.
ACTGGAAGCCGACCCCAGCATAGTTGGGAAATGGCTAGGCAGATTGATTGATTTTTATCAGCTTGTTGACACTATTTTTTATACAAACAAACATCTCGCATAACAAGTAGCATGCAATAATATCGCAATCTTACTTTTGATGACCTTATTAAATATTCGAAGATACATAAAGGAATTCGCATAATCCATATTACATGTTTTATTCAATTAAATTATGACATGTATTTACATAAACTCCATTCACATACATGTATTTAACTAGGAGTATAGTCATTATTATGCATTAATATTAAAATATCTACAAAGATTGCCGATACTTATAGTCTGTAAGCACCAGATAAAAGTGTTAACAAATAGAACACAGAAAACGTACCATCGCGGTCACGCATATCTAACCACTTTGAAAACAAAATCCCGTACACACGATGACCACATCTGCTTACCGCACCTTTATTTTGTAGGTAAACTTTACTATAGCGGGCGAGTGCTGCAAGCAGGAATAGTCCTTACGGTGTTCAGTTATGCATGTCCGCGATAGTACCTGAAGAAGCCAATTTGTAGTGCCACTTACAAATTAAGTGCTTTGTTTTATTTGAATACTTACACCCAAAATTCTAATTTTAAATGATACACCTAAAGATGTTTTTCATTTGACAATTGAAGTTGATTTTATAACCTCAATTATCGTCTATGATTTTTAAATTAGTGTTTAATCATGTTATACAAACAGTAAAATATTTTGTTGTAAAAATATGCGAGTTAAAAAGTTGCAACCTTCTTAATACAGGTGAATTATGTTAAAAATTCCCTTTAGTGAGTAATTGCGTAAGAGTTTTCCTGAATAGGGATTGTTTACACTTTCATCACATACTTTTGGAACAGACTATTCACTATAGATTTAGGTACAACCGCAAATATTTGCGGTGAACCAGTTTTCACCCTTGTGTCCTAGTAATAAGGTTGAAAAGTGGTTCACCGCCAGTGTCCGCGATGGTAGGTATATCCGGCGCATCTACTAGACTAGCAAACATGTACCTACCTTATGACCTATGCCTCAGCTCCAGTTCAGCTCTTGTGGTTTACCTACTCTTTAGCGACATTCAGCAGTCTTCTGCTGAATGTGGTTTATCTCATCTATCTTAAATTACCTATCAATGCTATCAACAAGGACATTATTAACATAGTTAAGACAATCACTTGACAAAACAATACTCTGCAATTTAGCAAGCATAAAATTACAAATGGACCCACAAAATAATTGATGGAAATATTCACATTTACACAATGCAAGCGGGAAGTTAATACCAAAACAGCATTCTTTGCTGAACGGGGGTACATGTCTTACTAAGTATGGGAAAACATGGCGTCTGTTGTATTTGTAAATGAGACACCGTTTTGATTTGCTTTACTGATCGGTAGATAATACGGTCAGTGTGTCGGATTTATTTTACGAAATTAATAATGTTTTGGGATAAATATAAATGGTAGTTGTCTGCTAGTTTGTTTGTTTGTATCGAGAATTGATATCAATAATCGCCCAAAAATGGAGTAAGTAAGAGCCCAAGCCCTTATTGCAAAAAGTTATTCAGTCATAAATGTCGATTTAAATCTAGAATTCATTTGAAGTTAGGATGAAAATAAACCCAGCTTTAAATCGATATTCTAAGCTAAGAATAAGTGACAAGAGGTGCCATTATCATTAGCGGTAATCATCGATCAATCCATCCATCCATTCAACCTTTTTAGGAATACTATAAACTCTGTAATTTATCAAGATTATATATTAAAGCTATGAAGTCTCCTCTGATTCTAAAGACTATATTATTTTTTCAATTAAACCCACTTGAAATTATAAACTTTCTATCAATTCAAAGTAACAAATGATAACCAGACATGCAAAAATGAAATGACGTTCTTTCAAAGAACTCTTTAACTATTTCCGACAATAGTCTAGCGTATTAACTTTCTCTCTTTTGTCAAAATAGTATGAAGAGAAGCAAAAAAAGCTGAACGAGTGAATACGGGAGTCAATACTAGCTAAACACAGTCCACCAATAAAACGATAAATCTGTACGTTTACCCAATTAATTTACATACATACGAAAATCCGCCGAATACTATAATCATTATTCGTTTTATATGTTAAAACTCTGTCTGCAACGGATTAAACGAATAATAATATGTAGATAAAATGTAAAAATCGGAACTACTTTCGCGAATATGTAGGTAGACATTTTAGATATCTTCTAGGTAATATTATTTTAACATGCATTTTAGGATTCCGTACGTCTGAAGAAAAAATCGTTATAGAATCACTCGTGTGTCTGTTTCTCTGTCTGTCCGCCTGACACAGCCCATTTGCTCCGAATCTACTGTACACATTATGAGCTTCTGTCACCTAAACAGAAGCGTAACGTAAACAAATGAATTTTGAATATGTGGAACACTTTTGGGGGGCAAATAAGATACTTAAAAAAAAGTTTTGCAATCGTTACCGTGTTTTTTATAATTTTATAATAAATACTTTTAAAGTTATTTTAAGAAAATAGATGAAAAATTTTCAATTTCCTCGCCTTATTTCCGAAATGACTGAGCCTAAAATGTTGTAAAACTTACCGAACATAATTCTTTACATGAAGATTACAGGTAAATCTGTAACAAGTCTATAGGCTTAAAATAACATGGTAAATCTCTCAATATTGTGCGTACAAACTTACTTTTGTAGTTAGAATGTATGGGCGAACATGTTTTTCAACTACAATGTTAGAGTTTGCTCTTTGGATGAATTATCTGGGTTAAAAACCATGGTAGATAACAAATATTCATCGGACGGATACCTCACCACGCGAGTACGACTCGTACTTGTCCGGTTTTTTATATATTGAATGCCGGAATGGATAGTGGATACTCATTTATATTAGTTTTATTGAGCTGACCGTTAAGATAAAAGCTTTACACCCACTTACATGGCTAGGAGGCAATGACATTGCTAAGTAGATATTTGTATAAGAATAAGATTTGTCAATGTTAAATCACTGTATTAAAAAGCTTTCTATTTAAAGGGTCCCCGAAACGATCAATAATGCAATTGTAGTAATATTGTCAATCGCTTCAATTGCATTTGGTAGACGATCAATTTGTGCAGCAATGTGTATCAATCACGTAAAAATTGACAATTGCAAATTGATCGTTAACAGTGTGTTCGGCGGTAGGAGAGATAAGAAGCACAGACTGACTGAAAAATATGGACTGATTCATCAAGAACTAATTTAACATGCAAAGTATCGACTAAAATACTTCAACACCTTCTCAGCCTGGCACCATCAAATCAGAAAGGCCTTAGTCTATTATGGACCAAGGCTCTTCTGATCCTATGGGAAAGTAATTTATAGATGTACACCATACAGGGTGTCAGGGACATCGACGCGAAGCCTGATACCGTGGATTCAGTACATGATTCTGAACCCCCGTGCGTTGATATTTTTCGTCGGTTACGATAAATTTCAACTCAGGGGGGTTCAGAATCATGTACTGAATCCATGGTAACAGGCTTCGCGTCGATGTCCCTGACACCCTGTATATAAGTCTTCTTTAGTTCATATTCTAATATAAGATTATAGTCAAAAGCTGGAAAATCTATACAGCTGTGAAGACCTTCGTTAATTTAGTTCTATCTAATACTTTTTTCAGTTATTTACACAAAATTCCTGATTTAAAAGTGTGTTCATATCATCATATTATTATTCCGTAGCAATAGACGTTCATACACGGTCATCGTCGTCCATTCCCCTTCTAGTAAATAATTATGTATCTCGCATACCTTTTACACATCATTTAGGTTTACAAGGGACTTTTTTAGTTATCACCATTGAAGCGTCTCTGTGTTTCTCGTTCTTTTCTGCGTGACTTGGTCCTATCAATGTGCAAAGTATTGTGCAAATATTTTAATAGATGCCTCGGTATTATAGAAAAACTATGTACGGGAACAGAAAGTACCTTTTATTTAGACAGGTAAAACATTCTGGAGTATAATTCCAGGTATACAAACGATCAGTATTCAAGCTTTACAATATCATATAGGTATATCAAGTAGGTGCATATTTTAACAGTTTTCGTTATTATAAATGCTCAGACAGCTATTAACAGAAATGCATTTTATAAAGAAACATCAAACAAGTGTCTTATCTGTGTAGGTACATAATGTTCAGGGAAGCAAGACAAATTCTGTAAGTACAAATAACAAACAATTGGCACTTTACAATTAGCCCTATTGTGTTTTGTGTAATTGACATAACTAACAAAGAAATTATTCATCAAGTGGATAGTTATTTGTTTGTTTGTGAACAAACATAATTAAATAAATAGTATCTTGCTTCCTTATTAACTCTAATTAGAGTTACTTCAAAGCGTTAAAAAAACACACAGCGTGAAAATTTTCATTTAATGGTTTGACATTCAAATAAATTTTTCATTGTAAAACTTACATAACATCACGCCTTGTTTCTCCAAAGAGTTAAGCAGAGCTATTACACCCACATTTTGCCAGTTATGTTTTTTAAATCCCATGTAATAGGGTGGGGCGCGCCAATTGCTGCCAACCGGGCACAAATTCCAGACTATGTTGCTACTAAGAAATTCCGGATGGAAAAACCCAATAACACTTTGCCCGATCTGGGAATTGATCCCAGGACCTCATGCTCAGCAGGTCAGCGCTGGCGACCACTAGACCAAGGAGGCAGTCAACAGTTCATAGTAACAAAAAAAAACGGGGAAGTCTGGGACTGCCGATTGAAGTGAAAACTGAGTAACGCCATCTAACGAAAATGTCAGGCATTTATGTAGCTTGCTGTCAGTACAAGAACAAAAGTAGTAGCTCCATTAAAAAAAATCCAAACAAATTAAAAAGCGTGCGCTGTCAACAAAAACATTAACGTTGTGCATTTCTACTCTCCCTCCGTCTTACGAATTTTCGATCAGGTCACGTGTCCTGACGCGAGTTTAAAATTTTTTACCCATCCCAAAAAAAGTGCACAATGCGGTTAAAGAAGTTTTCACTTCAATAAATTAATGGTAATGGTAGTTCTAATGGTAAGCTTTCACTAAGTTTTTTTTATTACTTTATCATTAAAATATTATGTTAATTAAACTTGTAGTTATGTAGATAGAATACCGGAACCCCCCTGCGATACCGTTAAGTAGGCATAATCATTCGCCCAATAAAACAAGTTTTCTATAAAAAAAAGTGAGAATCAAACCATGGTTTATGGTGATTTAAACTACTGTTGCATGTCTATATTTATTGGCATAATAAGTTATGGCTTGAAGGGCATAAAAGCATAAATACATTCGTTTTAGTGATTTGATGGAAAGGGCATAAATACATTAAATACATTAGTTTTAATTATTTTTTTAGAAATTCTCTCACGCTTCTTCGTGCATATCGATTCGAACTTTTGAACCCAATTCCGTTGCTAAACAACTAAATTACAAACAACATTACAATAAACAAGAAAGAGATTAAACATAATTACAACTGTCTAATTACGTTAAAGTACAACTTGCGAGCTGGTTTAAACTATATATTGGTACTTCGGTATGTTGGTGTTCTGGCCCCGTTGGTCTCGTGGTCGCAAGCGCGAATGCTGAGCGTTGAGGACCTGGGTTCGATTCCCTGGTCGGCCAAAGTGTTATAGGGTTTTTTCCATTAGGAATTTCTTAGTAACAGCCCGGAATTTGGAAGTTGGCGGTGTGATACCTCCGTGCTTCCGAAAGCACGTTGAGCCGTTGGTCCTGCGCCTAATCCCTCTCCGGTCGTGTCGGATTGCCGTCCCTTCGGACTATGAGAGTGAGGGAAGAGAGAGTGTACCTGTGTCTGCGCACACACTTGTGCACTATAATATCTCCCGCGCCAAAGGCTGGTCTCTGCTGAGATTGGTTGCCATGGCCGAAATTCGATCTGGAGGACTGTTTATTATAAGATGGAACGGTTAAGCCGTGGTCGCATGCCTGTCCGCTACAAAATTATAATGGCATGTGACGACGGCTTTACCTTGACCATTTTCGTACCTAATGTCTAGATTTCTGTCCGAAATATTTTCTTGTTTCATACTTTCTAAAGCGTGATTTTTCAGTAGTCAAGTTTTAGTTTTTAACCTTATTTGCTGATCGTATGTTCAAAGTCATTTTCTTCAACTCTACATTTCTTCCCTCCCTTTCTGGTTTTAACGGATAGTAAGAGACAACAATATAATAATTTAGCCCAACTCGAACTATCTCGTCTTTAGCCAAAGAAAAACAGGAAAGCCAGCAGTAAACGTAGCCAAGCGATTCAACCAAGATTAACATCATAAAATTACTTTCTTCCTATTAAAAAAAAGCCAGGCTGCGGCCTACTTCCACCAAAAAGTACTAAAATAAAAGCTAAATGTGTTACATATCCATCCACCGTGAGAATGATAACAATCACCAAATTGTTTTAACTATTTACTATAGTTATTTGCGACAAACCATTGACCTACTGGTTTAATTGGCCCTTTGTTTAGATTTAAACCGCCATCCGACACGTCTTTAAACTAAGTTCACACACTCGTGGCTTTAAAATTGTAAACGATTATTTCGGTAAGCTTTGTAGTGAGGAACTTGAAGTGAGTGCTGAAGCTGTTCGAGTGCTTCCTGCACCCTAATTGCGTAACACCCTTTTAGTCACAATCTTTGAAGGCTATTTTATTGCCATTGCTTCTTTTGTTTAAATTTGTCTGCTCAACGACGTAAATAACGCAATGCATGGCGTTGAACTGCCAAACGGAAACCCATTGCTACTGATTAGTATCTTACGCAATTACTCCGCTAGCGTATGTACTTACTCTAAATTCCAAAATGGTTTCCGCACATCCAGTATTTAGTATAGAGCTTTTACACACAGTATATAATCTCCTATTAATCGTGAAAAAATCCATTTAGAAACCATATAATCATAACGCGAACATCAGAAGAATCAATTAATTAATAGCACTAATTAGCAATGAAAGTAAAACAACAATTCAATCTAACCTCTAAGCACTAAATCTGAAAACAAGCTACTATGTAGTACACAATCAAGCAGGTCACATGTAAATGAGCTGAGAAATGACTCAGTTTAACTCACAATGAGTGTTTAAGACAGTGCGCACACCAGAGTTTAAACATTTTTGTTAACCAAAGAGTTTTCGAAAAAACATCTTTATAAAGACAAAACTGTTTTGTGGTCATTATTGTTTTCATAGAGCAATATACTCTATCTACAACGTATTTTTGACTCCCATTTGCACACAGCTTAGATAGTGTAGTGTGATAGGGAAAAAACAGTTTTGTTTATCAAAGACAATAAAGTTTTGTCATATGTCAAAACAGCGGGCGGTGTAAGCACGGTTATTTTCCAAGATGGCGGCCACTAACTAGACCTTCAAGTGACGATAGCTATTCGCTACAATTCGACAAATTTACCCTTGAAGACGACAAAAAACTGTCAACATAATTGAACTGCCAACATTCTATGTCAAATTTGACGTTTGAGTTAGTGAAAATATCGACGATAAAAAAGAACCACGCTTGCATCGCATTTTATCTTTTCCTAAGTCTTCCTAAAAACAGTCTTGACTCGAGTTTGCCCACAACCTTTAATGGGCCTTGTTGTGTGTATTTTCCGTTTTGCGTGTATTGCTCGCTCAACGTGTACTGGGGTTTAAGACTTACATTTTCCTTAAAATTGAAGGTAGAAAAAATACAGTCGTGTGGGATCGGTTCGCGTGTCAGTTGAACTTTGCCATACATTGTCTACTAAGTAGCAGTCACTTTTACATTGTATTGTTGCCGTCAATTATTACGTTGACTTCAAACTAGAAACTTCATGTTTTAAAAATTATTGTCGCAAAACTTTTACTAACATTGTTTTGGAAAAAAATCTGTTACCATTAGCGCAATTTATAAAGCCATTATCAATCAATTACCGGAAAAGAGCAGTTCCTTTTTACCCGACTACGGTAAAGCCAAAAGGAAGGGTTATGATTTTGGCAGTCTATGTATGTATGTATGTTTGTATTTACGTGTGTTCCACCGTAGTGACTAAACTACTGAACCGATTTTGATGATTTACATTATAATTTTGTAGGTATTCTTGGCACCCACATGGTATACAGACACGGGACCACGGCTTTACCTTGACCATTTTTGTACATAGGTACAAAAATGGTCAAGATAAAGCCGTGGTCTTGATTTCTGTCTGATATATTTTCTTGTTTCCTTTTATTTTACGTAGTCGGGTTACAGTTTTGAAACAATTTTTTTATTATAATAATTATTTTGTTGCAGATTGTTGGATTAAAAATAGACCACCCCAAGTTCTCACAGATGATGGCCGTCATTAATGGTGTAAAGTATTTGATCACTGTTCCCCAGGCCACGCTTCCGAATGCGGTGATAGCAGTGGTTTTTTTTAAATTCTTCCATATAGCAGCCTCATACCCACGTTGAGAAATGTACATTTATGGTCTGATATGCTATGCATTAATCAAACTACGGACATCTAAATTAGAGTAAGTATTTAAGCAAACTGATCTGATATTCACTGTTATACATTCACGCATAATAACAACCAATTTTATTTTATTTTTTATTTTTTTATTTATTTATTTATTTATTGCTTACATACGCTACCATTACAGTGTCCCAATTCGGTAGTGTAGTTACAGTACAACATAATGTTATCAAATTAAAAAAAACATACATACATACAATAGATTTTAAATAAGTAAGTATACAAATTAAAAACATAACACGTGTAACGTTACCTTTGCGAACTCGCTCAGTGAACATGAGAAAATATATTTTTTGTCGGCAACCAAAGAACATCCGACTTCGTTGGCATACCTAACCGTCCGCCATTTTGAAAAAAACTAGATTTGGCGGCCAGTGATGAAACAAGTGTCAATCGATAGAGTAAGTGATTACAAACAAAAAATATTTAGTGATGAATATCGTAAGTGATATACTTTCTGAGATATTTGAGTTCAAAAATTTAAAAATAAAACATGAAAATAATAGTTTTATGCATTTTGTGGAGTTATTATGAGAAATAATATTATGCTATATATGCTGCATAGTCGGTTTAATAATAAAAGTATTTGAAATTAAAATGTAATAATAAAATATGATATATAGGTATGATATATTATATATTTTAGGTATATATGATATCCTTTATTTCAATTAAACTTACCTGTGCATTACATTTTTAAACATAAAAAAAACATTTAAGTAGAAAAGTAGAAATACAAACCACCGGTATCGGGAACAGAGTCTAAGCTACAGGTCAGAGCTCCTGAGAAAGGAATCTCCTAACGATACGCGCCGTGTACAGAAGTACCGCTTTCTGGATCAAGCCCTTGATCCAGCTGCCTAACGAAAGCCTCCTCAGATATTGGTTGAGGCTATTTTTAAATGTTTTTGTTTTTATATTTAAAAATGTAAATTATATGTATCTACATTAAATTAAAGGAAATAATAATAACATAATATAATGTACTAAAAATAATAATGTAAGATAAACCCGCAGGGCAGCATGTGGCGAGCTGTTGGGCAGTAGCGACCCCACGGACCCGATCTCCCGTGAGAAATCTTGTTCCTCACCTCTGGCTTGCCTTTATTGGCCGGCCTGGAGTGAACACTGACGAGGAACAGAGCTCCCACCTCATTCTTGCCTTAATTGGCCGGCTTGAGTGGAGATTCGCAAGAGCAAACGTGCTCGGAGGAAGAAAGTATTCCAGTAAGATGCTGGTAGGGATCTTGACCGTACTTCCGGGACAGTCCTGATAGCCGTGGAATACCGCTCCACTCCTCATAACCACCTCAGGACATGCTGCCCCCTTGTCGCTACGACACTTTGTGCAAACGACCGTTTTCGGGGGCCCATTATTGAGTGTGCAAGTCACCCCCTGCCATTTTATCCGTGTATATATAAAACATTGATCAGGCAGGGTCCATAGTTCCAGGTCACCAGTCAACTTAAGCCACCCGAACCCATAGTCCATTACCTTTGTATCCATATCCTGCAATAGTCCTACGCCAGCCGGGGGTTGTCCTTGGGTGCACTTGCATAGTGCATACAGGGATAATCGTCGGTTGGTGCCTCATTTCATTACAAACGTCTAACGGGCCTCTGCGAGTTGGCTCCGGCCCCTCGTACGCCTTCCAAAGGTCCGGGACCCCAGGGTCCCGAGAAATGTCTAAGACCCTAAATGTAGGATAATAATTTCTCGCTGTTCTCGTCTGGCTAACGGAGACTACTTGCATAGACACAATTAACCTTGTAGCCAGGATACACCAGCAACTTGCTCTGAAATACAGTCTTGTGGAATCGGAAGTATCGTACTATAGGTATGTGCCCGACCCAGTACTCGAAAATGGCAATATATTGTATTGGGTTTGATCTATCATCACTGACAGGACTATTGTTGCCAATAAGTCAGACACAGTGGTGATAGATCGACTAGAGCGTCGTACAATGACTATTGATATAGCGGTCCCGCATGACGAGACCTCGTGAAAGCTGAAAAAGATAAGCATATTAACGAGGTTGTCGACATGTGGGATGTGGACTCAGCGATCATTGTATCGATAGTCGTGACAGCCAATGGCTGTAGCCACGAGCCTCGACCAACACCTGAGCAGGCTCTCGTTCGGCAGCTGGAACAAGGGCTTGATACAGAAAGCGGTACTTCTGCACACGGCGCTTACTGTTAGGAGGTTCCTGTCCCAGGAGCCATGACCACCGGTAGCTAGAACCCTGCTCCTGATACCGGTGTGGTGTACTACGTTTCTATAAAAAGATTTAAAAATGTAAATTATTATGTTTGTACTTAAATGAAATCAAGGAATTTTTTTTACCGGTTGCTACAGCAAGGACGAACTTCACTGACTCATTTGTGATCCAATAAATTGAAAAAAATAAAAAATATTACTTCTTAATTTTTTCACATGTTTTAACTCAAATATCTCAGGAAGTATATCACTTACGATATTCATCACTAAATATTTTTTGTTTGCAATCACTTACTCTATCGATTGATACTTGTTTCATCACTGGCCGCCAAAACTAGTTTTTTTCAAAATGGCGGACGGTTAGGTATGCCAGGTCCCATACTAAAATGTCGGAACCCCAAAGTGTGCGTCTTGTTGGCATACCTAACCGTCCGCCATTTTGAAAAAAACTAGATTTGGCGGCCAGTGATGAAACAAGTGTCAATCGATAGAGTAAGTGATTACAAACAAAAAATATTTAGTGATGAATATCGTAAGTGATATACTTTCTGAGATATTTGAGTTCAAAAATTTAAAAATAAAACATGAAAATAATAGTTTTATGCATTTTGTGGAGTTATTATGAGAAATAATATTATGCTATATATGCTGCATAGTCGGTTTAATAATAAAAGTATTTGAAATTAAAATGTAATAATAAAATATGATATATAGGTATGATATATTATATATTTTAGGTATATATGATATCCTTTATTTCAATTAAACTTACCTGTGCATTACATTTTTAAACATAAAAAAAACATTTAAGTAGAAAAGTAGAAATACAAACCACCGGTATCGGGAACAGAGTCTAAGCTACAGGTCAGAGCTCCTGAGAAAGGAATCTCCTAACGATACGCGCCGTGTACAGAAGTACCGCTTTCTGGATCAAGCCCTTGATCCAGCTGCCTAACGAAAGCCTCCTCAGATATTGGTTGAGGCTATTTTTAAATGTTTTTGTTTTTATATTTAAAAATGTAAATTATATGTATCTACATTAAATTAAAGGAAATAATAATAACATAATATAATGTACTAAAAATAATAATGTAAGATAAACCCGCAGGGCAGCATGTGGCGAGCTGTTGGGCAGTAGCGACCCCACGGACCCGATCTCCCGTGAGAAATCTTGTTCCTCACCTCTGGCTTGCCTTTATTGGCCGGCCTGGAGTGAACACTGACGAGGAACAGAGCTCCCACCTCATTCTTGCCTTAATTGGCCGGCTTGAGTGGAGATTCGCAAGAGCAAACGTGCTCGGAGGAAGAAAGTATTCCAGTAAGATGCTGGTAGGGATCTTGACCGTACTTCCGGGACAGTCCTGATAGCCGTGGAATACCGCTCCACTCCTCATAACCACCTCAGGACATGCTGCCCCCTTGTCGCTACGACACTTTGTGCAAACGACCGTTTTCGGGGGCCCATTATTGAGTGTGCAAGTCACCCCCTGCCATTTTATCCGTGTATATATAAAACATTGATCAGGCAGGGTCCATAGTTCCAGGTCACCAGTCAACTTAAGCCACCCGAACCCATAGTCCATTACCTTTGTATCCATATCCTGCAATAGTCCTACGCCAGCCGGGGGTTGTCCTTGGGTGCACTTGCATAGTGCATACAGGGATAATCGTCGGTTGGTGCCTCATTTCATTACAAACGTCTAACGGGCCTCTGCGAGTTGGCTCCGGCCCCTCGTACGCCTTCCAAAGGTCCGGGACCCCAGGGTCCCGAGAAATGTCTAAGACCCTAAATGTAGGATAATAATTTCTCGCTGTTCTCGTCTGGCTAACGGAGACTACTTGCATAGACACAATTAACCTTGTAGCCAGGATACACCAGCAACTTGCTCTGAAATACAGTCTTGTGGAATCGGAAGTATCGTACTATAGGTATGTGCCCGACCCAGTACTCGAAAATGGCAATATATTGTATTGGGTTTGATCTATCATCACTGACAGGACTATTGTTGCCAATAAGTCAGACACAGTGGTGATAGATCGACTAGAGCGTCGTACAATGACTATTGATATAGCGGTCCCGCATGACGAGACCTCGTGAAAGCTGAAAAAGATAAGCATATTAACGAGGTTGTCGACATGTGGGATGTGGACTCAGCGATCATTGTATCGATAGTCGTGACAGCCAATGGCTGTAGCCACGAGCCTCGACCAACACCTGAGCAGGCTCTCGTTCGGCAGCTGGAACAAGGGCTTGATACAGAAAGCGGTACTTCTGCACACGGCGCTTACTGTTAGGAGGTTCCTGTCCCAGGAGCCATGACCACCGGTAGCTAGAACCCTGCTCCTGATACCGGTGTGGTGTACTACGTTTCTATAAAAAGATTTAAAAATGTAAATTATTATGTTTGTACTTAAATGAAATCAAGGAATTTTTTTTACCGGTTGCTACAGCAAGGACGAACTTCACTGACTCATTTGTGATCCAATAAATTGAAAAAAATAAAAAATATTACTTCTTAATTTTTTCACATGTTTTAACTCAAATATCTCAGGAAGTATATCACTTACGATATTCATCACTAAATATTTTTTGTTTGCAATCACTTACTCTATCGATTGATACTTGTTTCATCACTGGCCGCCAAAACTAGTTTTTTTCAAAATGGCGGACGGTTAGGTATGCCAGGTCCCATACTAAAATGTCGGAACCCCAAAGTGTGCGTCTTGTTCGCGTCAGAGGGGCATTCTCCAACAGTTTAGTTCGACCGCGCGGCACTGCGAACAAGTTGGGTCGTCGTCGGCGCTGCACATACGCATCTGGCACACACAAGCCTATCCCCTGTAGCACACCCGGATTATTTGGTAGACTATGGTCGAATAGGCCACTAGGTATCGGATAAAACATTACCTCTCAGTCGGGTGAAAATAGAACAGAATCGGTATAGATTACCTACTAGATATATTTATCAGAACTTTTAAAGAGTTAGTTGAGAGTTTAGTAGTTCTTCTTCGTCTTCTTTTCGTGTCAATTCAATCAGCCTAACCTTTTCCCAACTATGTTGAGGTCTGCTTCCAGTCTATCCGGATGCAACTAAATACCAGTATTTTACATGGAGCGACTGCCTATCTGACCTCCATAACCCAGTAACTGGGTAATACGATACCCCTTGGTAAGACTGGTGTCTGACTTTCGGGCTTCTGACGACTCGTAACGACTGTCAAAGATCCACGAATGACAGTCGGGACCAACGGCTTAACGTACTTTCCGAGGCACGGAAGAGTCTCGGTATGTAAAGATGGTCATCCATCCACGGACCAACCCCGGCCAGCGTAGGTTAACCTGATGGATCGATCCACGCGGCTGTTATTATTGACCCACGAGCTCCTCCTTGTCGTGTCAATGAACTATTCAATTAATTATTTTTTAAGCAAACTGTAGTCTCATAATGTCAGTATCCTGTCTGATTAAATATAAAATTGAAATAAAATTTAAAATAAATTTAACTTCTCGTTTATGACACAGCGGTTAAATGCTTTACGAACCCGTCTCGAAAGCCTTGCCTAAAACTAAATATACTTATACTCGAAGAACACATTAACTAAGCAAAAATAACAGTTGACTCATAAAAGTTATATTTTATGCATCCAATTAGCTGTTCTCCTCATCATCTGTGTATAGCCTTTTGCCAACTATGTCGCTGGCTTCCAGTCTAACCGGATACAGCTGAATACCAATCAGTATTTCATTTAATTTTACAAGGAGCGACTGACTATCTGACCTCCACAACCTGTTACTAGGTAACAAGGGGAATCGTGTGACCTAAGACTCATTGGCAGACTTTCGGGCTTTTGCCGTTCTTTCCAAGGCACGGAAAGGTCTTGGTATGTAAAGATGGTCACCCATCTATAGACCAAACGCGGCAAGCATAGCTTGACCAGTGCGGCTGTAGCGGGGTCCCAGTACTGTCGTTTAACTTTTTTTGGTTTTGGATTTTTGATTTTATGAACAAATTTTTTGCTAGTGATTTATTTAATTTTATATGTTTATATTCTAACTAATATTATTAATACAAAAGTGAGTTTATTTGCTTGTTTGGTTGTAATGCTTTCACGCTAAAACGACTGCAACGAATTTGCTTGAAATGTGGCACATGGTTAGATCATGACCACTTTTTATCCCGATATTCCCCCGAGATCGAGACTAATGCGGATGAAACCGTCGGGCGGAGCTAGTATAATTTAAAGTAATCTATAATGTATAAGCTAGAAAGAACTACGTATAAGACTCAATCTTCCTAGCCTTTTCCTAACTATCTTGGGGTCGGCTTCCAGTATTACCGGTTGCAGCTGAATACCAGTATTTTACATGGAGCGACTGCCTATTTGACCTCCATAACCCAGTAACTGGGTAATACGATACCCCTTGGTAAATCTGGTGTCAGACTTTCGGGCTTCTGACGACTCGTAACGACTGTCAAAGATCCACAAATGACAGCCGGGACCAACGGCGTAACGTGCTTTCCGAGGCACGGAGGAGTCTCGGTATGTGAAGATGGTCACCCATCCACTGACCAACCCCGGCAAGCGTAGCTTAACCTGATGGATCGATCGGTGCGGCTTGTTATTATTTAGCCACGAGCTCCTCAACTACGTATAAGACTATGATTCTATTATAAATGGGTTTTTCGGTAGTTCGAAAATGGCCCCGTCGGCCTGCGTATTGTGGATCCTCACATATCTGATAGAATTTGTCTAAAATTCCAACAACATTCGGTAATAAACACTATCTATGGCAGATAAGACTAAAGTACCTGGTTTATCCCGGTAGAACACTGTCACGCGAAGTTCATTAATAACAAAGGAAACTGCACCTGTAAAAAGACCTGTATAATTAATTAATAGCAGTATATCGTTGTCTTAAAAATATAATTTCTAACTAGATATTCGAAAACACAAAATTATTTATTGAAATCGCTTTGGTCCCATCAATTTACTAAATTGCATATATACCGCTATGCACTTGATTAATATCATATTTCCTACAATAATCACTTAGAACTGAGACTAACAAACGAAGCATTAATAACAGGATATTTTCTCACCAAAATCTAGACTTAGGTATTCAAATACAATAATAAATCGTCTAGATAAGCACCTTTCTAATGTATTTTATTATCGACTATTTCTATGCAAATATCCAAATATTCCGAAACACTAAAGCGTTTTTTTGAGTGTTAATTGCCAAAAACAGCATCTATGTAGGTTGCCTAGCGAGTATTTAAAACAGTTTTAATCTAGTAGTCGGATTTTGTTTCCGTTTTACATGTAACCTGTAGGAAAATCAGGTCATTTTGGGTATTAAGATACTGTGATTAGTGCTTCCTAGACGAAGCACTTATCACTGTGTTGATTTTAATTTTTTAATTGGAGAACTCACACCATATTCCACCATATTACTGAGGTATCGTAATCGTATCGAATCTGGATTACGTAAGATAAGGTAAACCTGAACCATTAATTTTATCTACCGCAGGTTACGTGAGAAATATCCTATCGATAATACGATAGTTTGCTAACGAAATCCGAAAGTCCACGATGCTATACGATAAAAATTCTACAAGAAATATCTAAAAGCACTTTGCCCAACCAGGGATCTAATCCAGGACCTCTCATTTGGTAGCCATGCTTTATCATCATCATCATTTTCCATACCTTATCCCAATTTATTAGGGATCGGCGCAAAATGTCCCTTTCTTCCATACTTCTCAATTAGTCTTCATCTCGGTAGTTACCCCCTTTCTAGCTATATCATCTTTCACACAGTCCATCCATCGTTTCTTTGGTCTTCCCCTACTCTTATAGCCATCGACATTCATACTCAAAACTTTCCTCAGGATATTTTCCTCAATTCCTCCGCATCACATGCTCTTACCATGACAACCGATTTCCGCAAAACTTTTCAGTTACCGGCGCCATTTTCAGACTTGGCAGTCATGCTTGCCTCCAACATTTTATAACCAACATCATCAGGATTATGAAGCAATCCAGTAGGTATTTAAAAGATCTAGATCATTAATTAAGAAGGTATGTTTCACAAAATGTGCCAACACAAATGAATGCAATGACTATCCAAACTAAGGATGACAGATGATTAATCTCACAAGCAACAGGACGATAAGCAATTATTGCCATTGTATGAACATCAGCTTGCATTTAATACAAATAGAATTCCAGTGCAAGAACTAGATTGTGAGACGTATATCTTATCTCTGAAGGTGACTTTTGGATCTCAATAAGGGTGGTCAAGATGACAGAGCAAAATCTGTTAAGCTTGTAATGTTATGCATGTAAGGCAGATTTACCATGACAACGTCGCCGTCCGTTGCCACGGAGCGAATGGCGCGGTGAAATGAAAGAGTACGGAATCCCATAGAAAATAACGGGAGGTCCTTGCTAAGAAGTAGGCTGATAACAAAATATAACATTACGCCTGTTCTCCCCGAGGAGTTAGGCAGAGGTGAGTTATAGTACCGAGAGGTGGTCTATGTTATAGGCTGATAGAACCTAACTAGCTTCAACCCGCGGCTGCGCCTGCGTGGATGTCTGAAAATATCACACGGGAACGTACATACCGTACTACTTTTCATTAACCGTGTCTTATTTGGTAAATGCCCTTGCCAAGGGCGGCCTATGAAGTGCTGGATAGATGACATAGTAGCAGTAGCAGGAACACAATGGACAAAGGAAGCCGCTGACAGAGAAAACTGGAATAAACTGGAGGAGGCCTATACCCGAGAATCCGAAGATCCACTTAAGAGGGTTTATTCTGAAAGTTGGCAACGTCGCAAATAGATGTCAAATATTTCGCTGTTTTGATTAATTTGATAATATTTCTGTATGGAAATAAAAAATGTGGCTAACTAGCGAACTAGAATATTGATTATGAAATGCAATCATTAATATCGTAACACCGAATAGTTAGTTTTAGATGTAAAAAAAGTGTTTGGAAACTTTCCAAATGACTTTTTTACACCTAAAACGGGTACAACACCAAATTCAATGTTATAATTGCAATTCACTATTAATATTCTAGTTAGTTAGTTAGCCACATTTCTTATTTTCATACAGTATTATTTCCAAATTAATCAAAACACGTAACTATTTGACAGCTATTTACGACGTTGCCAACTTTTAGGATGCACCCTCTTAAGATGTATGACAATAAAATATATGAGAAAACAAAAGAAACAACTGAAAAAGTTGACTCCGTATCAAAGTTGCGACAAACAAAGGCGCGACAAATGCTAAGGCGACAGTACGTCAGGTCGACCATCAGCGGTGCGACAGAACATCAGCTCGACGAACGTTAGCGCGACAGATTGTTTTCACGACAAACGATGGCACGACGAAACTTTTGTTCGACGAACGTTATTGCGACTGATTGTTTTCACGACGATCGATGGGACGACGAAACTTTTGATCGACGAACGATAGCGCGACACAATTTTCGCTCGACAAACTAAAGCACGACAAACATTTCTATAATATTTTGTTGCTAATAGCAGATAAGAAAAAAAAATTAAAGTTTTAGGTTCTTTATACATGGTTTTCGCCTACCTTGCTCGTAACTGCACTCGCGCACTGCAGTCATTTAACATTGACAATAAAGAATATTGCCAATAAAAACATTAAAAATGAAAGTACTTAGTACTTCCCATTTTTTTTGTTATCTGCTATTAGCAACAAAATATTATAGAAATGTTTGTCGTGCTTTAGTTTGTCGAGCGAAAATTGTGTCGCGCTATCGTTCGTCGATCAAAAGTTTCGTCGTCCCATCGATGGTCGTGAAAACAATCAGTCGCAATAACGTTCGTCGATCAAAGGTTTCGTCGTGCCATCGTTTGTCGTGAAAACAATCTGTCGCGCTAACGTTTGTCGAGCTGATGTTCTGTCGCACCGCTGATAGTCGACCTTTCGTACTGTCGCCCTAGCATTTGTCGCGCCTTTGTTTGTCGCAACTTTGATACGGAGTCGAAAAAGTTATTATGTAACTGTAAATCTACGTGCTAATTATGTTAAGAGTGAAATGTAAATATTGTGTGGATAAGAAAAAAAGGCGTTTTTATTTATTTTATTTGGTAAATGCAGCTCATGAAAAAGACCAAATATTATATCCATGAATGATCGAATACACAATATTGTAATAATGACTATGCATTCTTTCAACTTAGATCAATTCCTGAAGAAGATGGTAACGTGCAACTTCATAACGTTTTTTAACGCAAGAAAAAAAATCCTATCTGTAACTGATAAATGTTTGCAGTGCCTAAAATAGTTTGTCGGATGTGGGTGCTTCAGTTTCATTCAAATTACCTAACAGTTTGATTGTTTTAAGTCATGTTCGTGGGAATGCCTGTATCATTTGGCTATTTCTCCCACACGTCATCTTCTAATGCAACGTTAGAATGTTTGGCTTGGCCAAATATAATATTCCCGTTATGCTTTGGTTTAATAGCTGCACGCTGCTGGTCATTTGCACGCGACAAATATGAATTTAGATTATTTCATTTCCATCGTCATGCTATAGATTTAGGACTATGAACACAGCAGCTGGAACATTATTCCGCATTGAGAACTTTTCCTATTTAGGATACAACTCATCAGCTTCATCGGCCAGAACTTACCAGTCATATAACCTTTTAAACAGCTCTTAAAAGGGCTGTTTCACCACCAACGAATAAGTTCCTATTTATTTATTATTTATATAAACTCTTCGCACACAAAAAAGGTACAAAGGCGGACTTAATGTCTTAGGCAACCTATTCTATTAACTTACTTGGCAGATAATTTCATACAAATTCTGTTCCATTTTTGAATTTATGCGGTAAGTAGTGACTATTCGGACATCGTGAAATAGGTAGGCCCTAAGCGTTTCGATTTTGCTCATAACTTTAAAGCAATACATACACTATTAGCACAGATGTATACAGGTTCACTCTGGATTTTAGGTATGACGCTACAAATATGTGACGGGCTCGACTTGTTGGGCCAATTCAGTGAGTGTAACGTAGTCAAAACATCTAAAGTTACGCAATAGAAAGGGATGCAACTACAAGGTGAATATAACTGTAGGTAGTTAGCACCTTGCGACCTGAATTGCACTTTATTGTGTCGTAGCAAGAGTTGCTTTTTATTTCAATGGTTTTGCGGAGTGAACCATCTGATGTATTAATCTATGCTATTAGGTAGGTTAGATCAACATACACACAGATACAGAATATATATCCTTCGGTAATGTTGTCACATCCGCAAAGCCGTGCGAACATCTAAATTGAGGACGTGACATTTAGCAACATCAGCCTTTAGGCCCAACACACGAGCCTTTTGCTCACCCCACTGATAGTAGCAATTACATCGAGGCTATCTTCATCTCAGTTATGAAACAAACAGAGAAAGTGATGATTTACCGACCGAATGGACCGACAAGAACAAATTACCTCGTGATGCTACAAAATCACTTTATAATAACTTCTTTTTTTTTCGCCACGCACCGCGCATCATACTAATTCAATTCCACATTTCGATTATTATGCAATAATTTATGTTAGTCTTAATTACAATCCCTTTTGATGTCTTAATTAAAGGAAAGTTATGAAGCAGGTTATGCAATTTTCGATAGATTTTTTGTTATAAATCATTCATAAGTATATTCCTATTACGACTCATCTCAATAAATTATTTTTTGCTTTCGAAATTATGACCTCCTATAATTAATAACATAATCATAATAGTTGATTAAGTACTTTTTAAATTAAATGTTAATGTCTTAACAGCTTCATTTCATTGAGCCTTAGTTTAATTGAGTTATTTTTCTTATAGATCTGATCAAGTATTCAAATTCATAATATATACCAAAAACTGATATTTTATATCCCAAATCATTTTCTACAAAGCCTTCAAAAGGCGACAACACATTCTATAATCCAACCCCACGGATAAAATTTCACATTGTATCAAATTTTACTGCGATCCAAATCTCGATGTCTTTATTCAAGGAAATAACAGCGGACGATCCATCGCGGCGCACAAAGCTCTATTACAGACATTACTGCTCTCCAAACAACAGTTTTCTCGAAAATGGATAATACAGATAGACGGTTCGCGACATAGTCCAAATTGCACCTGCAGGGGACTCACTTTGTCCGAGGGAGCCCTAAACCTATTTGCTTTGCATTCCAAACGTAATTTACAACCTTAGAAAGGTTGGTGGTTCATGTATGTATTTCATTTTAAGTATCTCTGAACCCGTTTCTCTGATTTATTTCGTCGGTTTTTGACCTTGCATCTTCAGTAAACTTGATTAATTAATTTTATGGCATTTAATCAGGTTATTATCGTGCATTCTCTTTATGAACATGTTTATTAGCTTCTACAAGTAATTATTTATCATTTAGTTATTATTGATCTGCATCTGTTTCTTGATAGTTTGATTGGAATGTAAAATACTGAGTAATTATTTAGAAACTACCCGTGACCGCGTGCCCGCGACTTCATTCGCGTGGTTGTCGGAAAACAATAATGTGTCGCTTTGAGAAGGTGTACCTCCATTTAAAAAAGAAGAATCTTTCGACCAAGTCTGGTGACTTTTCCTAGTAAGAAGCTGCCAAAAAACTTGTGTTTCTGTATATACAATATGAGTGGTGGCACCACCTGGAGCGTACACAAAAAAATTGCTAGGGTTGCTCACACGCGAAAGAGCCACATAAAGTTGGCCGTGAGAAAAGAAACAAATACTAAGATCCACCCTCGCAACGGATAATGTCTGGCCCTGAGCTTTGTTCATGATGGCGTAACATAGGTTATTGCAAACATTTATAAAAAACAAAATGGGAAATTATTGGGAATAAGATTAATTCTGGGAATCAAAACATCATCACCAGCGCCGCAACCTGTTAAGATTTCGGCTTCGATGACGTTGTGTTGGAGATTGGCGACTATGAGCCGAGTGCCGTTGCAAAGTTTGGGAGGACTTAACTTATGTTTCTGAGAAGAATTATTGGCACTACGACTTTTAAACAAAGGGGTTTGAAGATTTTTGTATGGAGGGTGGCCCTAACGTGAGGCCGCCATTTTGCTTTTTTTTCAGAATCGCGGTGAAAATCAAAAGTTATTTATTTAGATAGAGGACACTTATACAAACAAAAAATGTCATATAACATAATATCCTAAAGCGTCAGGTTTGGAAGTTATTGACCGAAATATAAGTCAAAAATTGTACGTTGAAACAAGGATGTTTTTTGTTTTGTTCCCTTCAGGTAAGTATATTGAACTATGAAAACATAATTGCATCATGTATAGGTAATATTTTAGTTAAGAGCGAAATAAACAATAATAATTGTATACCCCCGCCGAATGAGGACCTGTGAAAGTGTGTTATATGGTATAATGTAGATATAATATGATGCATGGCATGGGCGCGAAACCAATAAAATCCTATTCAGCCTCCCGCTGCCTTCTTAGATGATATTATTTATACCGAATATGATTAAAAAGCCTTATTTTTTATCCACTAGGTGTATTCAATTCATTTATGAGTAAATAACTTAATCAACATGAAGTAACTACAACATAAATAAATAAATTAGTTAAGTATAACAATTGTTATTTTATCTTTGAATATCTCAGAAACGTGACGCTTTATGATATTATGTTATATCAAGTTTTATGTTTGTATAGGTGTCCCTTATCCAAATATATGACATTTACAGTGCACCTCGATTTTGAAAAAAAAACAAAATGGTGGCGGATTTTAGGGCCAAAATCTTCAAACCCCTTTGTGTGCTCTAAGACCGGGTGTGTTAAGGGATTCTAAGACGTCTACTGGATAGCGTGTAGCATCTTCTTCTTCATTAACCGTGTTTATCGAAGTATATTGTTTGCTTTCTCCCAGAAATATGTGCCAATATTTGTGTATTTACTGCTGCCGGTTGGTCGTTGCGGGGGGTCAAAATAGCTCGTTGGCACAGCTTAGCAGCAACGTATATCTGTGGGATTCCCATACACAGAAGAAATGAGGTCCAGTTGTGAAGCAACGGAACAACATAGGTTCTCCACCAAAAGTAATTTGTCATCTTGTGTGGGATATGTACCTATGTGCCGTCCCACCCAGATGTGCTCGCATATTAAAACTACAATTGCGTTGATATGACATTGCGCCATAGAATCGAACTCTTTAGACAGGCACTTATTTCACCAGCTCTGGTTTCTCTGGGTATAATCGGAAGTGTCTGCCTAAAATCAGCACAGAAAGGTACCGTAACGATTCCCATCGGCCGGTAATTTTGCCTTATGTTCCGCAAAGTTCGGTCTACTGCTTCAACAGACTTGCGGTTTGCGATCTTACACTCGTCCCAAATTATTATAACACAATCGCGTAAACCTAGCTTTATCGCTATTGCGTGATACATTGCAAACCGGGCTTTTTGTTCGTTCCAAGTCGATGGGGATTTTGAACATTGTATGTGCGGTTTTTCCTCCGGGCAACAATGTGGCTGCTATTCCTGAGGAGGCGACAGCGAGAGCAGTCTTATTTTGTCTCCTTATTCGAGCCAAAGTAACTTTGGCTAGAAATGTTTTGCTTTTCCATTTTCAACTTTTCCACTTGAACAGCACAATCTATTGGCCTCTTTCTTCAATTTCAGTGCATCACAAAAATTGCAAATTTCGGTCATACCACCAACAGAGACGAAGTCAGCGTAGTCAATTCTAGGTGAATACTTAAAACCTGCTTTTTCCTTATTGATCCAATTTGTAATGATATTTGTGACATCATATTCCAGAGGGTCATCCGCGTCCTCAGTTGTAATTCTATTCAGATAGTATCGAGCTTGGTCAGCCTCTAGGCGAGATTGACGCTGTTCTGCTGTTTTGCTTGTCGCATCATCTATTCTTTCCCTTTCGGAAAATACCTTTCATCATTCAACCGCGCGCGTAGATAGTTATCTCTGGCTGACACTAATCTTCGTTCTCTGTCTCTGAGAGAGATTCAGATTCGCATGAAAGTGCGTGGCACTCTCGGTCAGTCGATAACCGCACTTCGTGATCCTCGATGGTCAGAACGCAAAGTCGCTGTCTGATTACTTTGTGTACTAATGCGTGACTCCTTTTCCATAAAAATCTCGGCCTCTCGTGACAGTGCGTGGCGCTCTCGGTCAGCCGATAACCGCGCTACGCGATCCTCTCGACTCGAATAATTAATTTATCGATTATAGTCTTGTAATCACAACAAACAAAAGAACGAATATCTTAGAATCTTCGGTACAGTCACGGTAATGTACAGTCGAGGTAAATACGTGCTAGACAATAATAAACAAAAGAACGTAGACAGCTGCATTTTTTATTAATTTCGGCAACTTTGTAAATACAGTTTATTGCTTACTAGTGACGTAACTTGTTGTCGTTATTTAGAGTGGACCTGATGCTACATAGCCATAGCTATATGGACAACATAATTTATTTTAAAAAAATCAACTATTATCATTATTGTTTTATGTTAAATAATTAAGTCGTATCATGATTTGAAAGATAGATAGCGCCACCTATCGCACTACTACTAAACTAATAAATAAAGCATTTGGAAAACTTTAGATTAGTCTAACTTTTGATTACTGGGAGTTTTAATCTATTCACACGTTAAGTTTGCGCGCGAAGTTTTCGAAAATAACCACTAAAACAACACACGATCTCATAAACCTACTTGAGTTTACGTTAGTATCATTTCAGGGTAATAGATTTTGTAACGTGCTTCTACGTTACGTAATGAAAGTTCTTCTTGAACACTTTCAATTGATTAATTATCTTTTGATAGAGTGAAGCGATAACGGTGAAACAAAAAACTAAATGATACTCCGAGTTATACACAAAACCATATTGGTTTCATACTTTTTACGCGAAACCTTAACAAACGAATCTCTCACATACAAACAGACAAACAGGCGTAATTATCAAAAATAGTAGAAATGGCATCTCGTAAATTTAAAAATGGTAAAAATGGCGTCTGTTCAACTTTTTTTTAACCGATAAAGTCTCGCGACGACAGATCTGTTACGCGCACCCAAAACCGTAAAGCCCCGACGAGGCAGAACTGCGTCAGTGTATAGGCATCGATGCAACGGCCGATTTTACTCTATGTATGGGCAGATCTAGTCTGTTCTTGGCTTTAATTTATGGTAGGATAATATACCTGTCAAATAAATCGACTAAAACGTCAAAATATGCAGAAACAACTCTAAAAAAAAGTAAAAATTGAACATTTTTGGTACGGCAAAATGGCGTCCGCGCATGCGTGCCGTGCACTGCACTCCGCGTTCTATTTATTCATTTTCTATTGTTTTTTAAGTGTAAATCGACGGGAAATGGTGTTATTTCAATAATTAAGTAGTGTCGTCATCGTATATAGATAAAATTTGCACAAAATAACATCGTAATTACCTATTACGGACCCATTAAAAAATGTAAACAAACTCGGTAGTGAAAAAATGTGTTGATGTGAAATTTTGAGTTTTGTGTGTGTTTTGTGCATGTAATCGCTGGTAAGTCATTTATTTTATATTATTTATTAGTTATTGCATACTATATATGCCATTTTTCAGAAAAAAATAGGAGTTCAATATTTTTTATCAACTAAGTAATGTTACGTAATGATACGGATACCTATTATTGAACTTTTTTAATTATTGGTGTTTTTATTTATTGTGTTTGTTCGTAAAAAATGGTTTTGACCGATAGTATATGTATTCATAATGTATCCTGCGAAGTTTCATGTGAATCGAACCAGTAGTTTTATTATAAATAATCAAAACAGTGAACAAAGGAATTTCTTATAAGAATCTGATAAGAATGTTTATTTATCAATACTAGCGTTCGCTTACAAAGATTCTAAGTATTATAAAAAATCCTTTGTCTAATCAGGAACCCAAAACCATTAACGATAAGACTATTTACGTAACAAAAAGATCTCAGTATTTGTTTATGTTAGCGAGCTCTTATCTCCGCTGCGCCGGTGGGTAGTTCGCTGGATTTCCGCACGCGCGTGGCGCTGGAGTCACGAATCTTTAGCGGAATATATTTTCAATGTACAGAAACAACTTGTCTATAGAATTATTAATTATAAGTTTTAGAGACTCATTCTGATTAGAAGCTCTTTTTGATACTAAAACTAGTCTGGCAATTACGAATGCAAATATCCTGGATATGCATTTGAGTAAAATTCCTGCGATAGTTAATGGATATTGCTTTATAATCATTTACAATTTTTTTGTTTCTACTTACTGATTAAAATCGTTGACTCATGACATCCATCTAATTATAATCATGTTATTTGTATTTTCATTTCGACCATGAGTTTTGAAAACATTGTTCCGTTATAATATAACGTATCCCATTAGTGATAAATGAAGAACTCATTTGCCCTTTAAACTGCTCAATCATGATCAATTCTAAGGTATTGGGAACTGTAGGTACGTGTGTGACACAGAATATACAGAATTTACGTACCTACACGAGTGTATGCGAGACATCGTATCGTGGATGTGAAAACGCAAATTGCAGTCCATTTTGGGATTGAACGGAAAAAGTGTGAGTGTTTTAACTTTTAAGTATTAAGCCGGCCTCCGACGGTGCGCCATATCGCGGACGCACGCGCACGCGCCCGCACGACCACGGACTACGCACCACGCACCAAGGCAACTCCGACGGTGCGCGATAACGCGGACGCACGCGCACCGCGCACCAAGGCCATTCCAACAGTTCGCGTTATTGCGGACGCACGTGCACCAGCCCACATGGCCGACGACCACGGACAGCTACAAACCAACTCCTCTTCCAAAGGTGCGCGTCAGTCTGTAGGCTTTGATTGAGATTCAAAGGCATTTTGTCGTTCCAAAATGCGTAAAGAGAATGTATCGCTGCAGCTGCGGCTCTTGTGGTTTTACGATACCTACTTAATAATTTTGTCGATAATTACGATAGTTTTCTCTTTAATCGTATTATTAAACAAGTGTAATCTATAAAAACGCTTTTTACGATTTGTTTACCTTTAATTAATTACCTAAACCAATTGAGTTTATTTTGTTAACATTTTTAATTGTGAGAGCCGCACGGGCGCGGCGACACGATGGCATCGTCCTACTGATCACTTAAGCCTCGTGCAGACTGGCGCGACACGACAGCGCGACACAACACCGGTAATAATATTTTGTCTACCGTGAAGTTGTGTTAGAGTCACCTCGCGCCAGGCTGCAAGAGGTTTAAGTGATCAGGGGGACGATGCCATCGCGTCGCCGCGCCGCGCCGTCACCGTATGCAACATTGCCAGCTCGCTGCCGCGTCACACGCGCCGTGCGCCGCCGCCGCGCCGTAGATTGTAAAGTGATATGGCAATAAAGAAAATTATTTAAAAAACAAAAAAACCCGACTGCAAAAACACATAAATGATTTTCTTTATTTCAAGCTTTTTAGTGTTTAGTTGTATCAATATATCTAAATTTGGAATTGACTCATTACTAGCTTTTATTTGATACCAATATTGTTGTAATTTATTTTAAAAAAAACCTTCCCTTCCCTTTTTTTGTATTTGCAGATACAATAGATAAATATTGTAGAGTAGAGCCTATGTCACTCCCACAATTGACGAATCTAACGACACCTCATAATTATGTTAAAATCCATCAAGCCGTTTAGGCTTCAGAGCGTGCCAAAGAAATAGACATACATACATAATATGCGTTCGCAATTAATTTGCCAAACATGTAAACAAACACGAGTTTTAGGAAAAACAACTGTAATGCCTACATATAAGGTTCAGTTTGCGCTACAACTTCATATTTTTTATGACTTATCCAACAGTACTAGTCAGTCTAAAATCAACTTTATTTACACAAGCATAGTATGTTGATGTTGAGTTGATGTTTGTCTAAATGGAAAACTCGTGTTAACATATTTGGCAAATACATTGCGAACGCAGATTACATACTCTCGAAAAACATTACCCTCCTTCTGAAGCAGTCGGGTAAAAACAAGCGGAGATGCGGCTCGGCAACGGCGCGGCTGCGGTGCCATCTACACGAGCCCTTAGGCATTGATTATGTTTTATGTTACTAAAGCCCGTCATAAATGTTAATTGTAAAAAATATATTTATACTCTTAACTGTGCGTTTGCACTGGCGAAACATCTCGACAAAACATGTTGAAATCTCTAGTTCCTCTCAAACATTGCATGGAAAATTGACAGAAAATAGAGATCCCAACATGTTTTGTTGTAAATGTTTCGCCAGTGCAAACGCACAGTTACTGGCACTGGCAACAACAAACAAATTATAATAAATATGATAAGGTTGAATTAAAATAAATATCTACTTACCTCAGAATTCTTTGTTTTTTTTGGTTTGTATACACGGTCCAAAAAACTAGACATTACGTTATAAAAGGGCCATTCCGGTTTGTGTATTTCGTCAGCACCACTACCAGTTCCCATAGACTCTTTTACTTTGGATCTTTGCCTTCTGTACGTCGACATTAAATTATCTCGCTTTTTTTTTATTTCCGTAATTGTAATAGTATCATCCTTTAGGTTTCTTTTTATTCTGTTCCATGCATCATAAGAATCATTTTTGTTTCTGTGTTCTGGTGCCGCTGCATTCCATAGCGTGGGTTCGTTTTGATAAAGATTTAAAAAATCAAATACAAGCTCGTTCGTCCACTCCATTATTCACAATATTCACACTACGTGAGCAAGAAAGTTCGTGTCCTTCACCACACAATCCTCACTTTTGAAAAGTTCATGAAATTGAATTTTGAAAACGCCAAAAAATAGTCAAGAAATAGTCATAAATAGTCACCAAAGTTAAAAAAATAGTCGCATTAAGATTCCGAAGTTATAGCTATAAGTTGGTGAGGATTGTGGGGTGAACGTCTCCACACAATCCTCACCTCAGTGCAAGCAAACGGCTGGGAGTATCGACTTGGTTTCAATTCCAAAAAATAGTCAATAAATAGTCGTAACGCTATGCCAAATCTCGAAAATAGTCATTAAGAGGTTCCAGAGATATAAAGGTGTCTTGGTGAGGATTACGTGGTGAGCCTTTCTCGCCACAATCCTCACCTGATTACCGCGGAATGCTTACGTTTTTTCATTTGAAATTGGTGTCAAAAAATAGTCAAGAAATAGTCGTCTCCAATCACCATAATTTCGACCTGGTTTAATATGTAGAAGTATGTTAAATTTCCATCTAAACTTCTACATACATTATGTTTTGGTACAGTCGCGAATACTTAAATTGCAAATTTATTTTAATATTGTTGTATATTAATATACGGTAATAAAATATTGTAGTTACTTACGTTTTTATTATTTCTGTCAGAGTTTAATAAATACCAATCTACCTGTACATGATATTCCTCCAATTTTAAATATGTTTCTTGCTATTATTTCATTTAGACATTTCCTTCCGGTTGGCTTTGAGTTAACTGATTTCACAAATGAAATTGAACGCGATCAGCATTTCTAAAACGCGTTCAAGAGCTGTCAGTGTCAAAATTGTTATAATTGAACGCGTTTAGATGTGCTGAACGCGTTTAATTTCACTGGTGAAATCCGCACTAAGTCTTTATTTCAGATAAATTTTATTGTAGTATGAGAAATTAAGACTTCTACCTACTTACCTATTATTAAAATACCTACAGATATTCATTATAATTTTATATTCTCTACTTTGTTTAAGTAGGATGGTATAATATTTACTTTATACGTGCTCGGTAAGCACCATTATACTTTTTTTTAAATGAGGCAGAATGTACGTCATCATTATTGTTGTACAAATGTGCGGATAGAAAAAAATTATGAAAATTCATGGTTAACGTGCTGAGTAGGCAGAAAAGGTATATGAAAATCCATTGTTAACGTGCTTTTTTTTAATTTTGGGCAATTCAGTAATTAAATATAGTATAATGCCAAAAGACAAACAAGTTTTTAAAGTCCGCAAAATGATACTGGCCATCTTAATTATTGTTTTACGAGTTTACGATCTAATAGTTTTGTTAGGAAAATAAAACATGTTACACAGTTTAACAGGTATGTGTATGTAGGTACTTAGTAACAGAAATCATGAATTCTGTAGATTCAGATATATAAAGATAATTATATACCCGGCTTCGCAATAATTCTATACTACACTTAAACCTTCCTTATGAATCACTCCGTCAATTGGTGAAAACTGCAGGAAAACCCGTTCGGTAGTTTTTGAGTTTATCGCGTTCAGACAGACGCGGCGCCGGCGGAGGGATTTTGTTTTATAATATGTTATGATTATGTTATTCATTATTATATATAAAACATAGTTAAAATACCTACCTGAAATAGCTACATAACTAACAATAATGCAAACAAAAAATTTGTTGACCACTACAAATACGAACATAATAATTTTGTGCTCGGCTGTACTCGACTCGAAAATGTATGTAGAAGTTTAGATGGAAATTTAACATACTTCTACATATTAAACCAGGTCGAAATTATGGTGGTTGGAGACGACTATTTCTTGACTATTTTTTGACACCAATTTCAAATGAAAAAACGTAAGCATTCCGCGGTAATCAGGTGAGGATTGTGGCGAGAAAGGCTCACCACGTAATCCTCACCAAGACACCTTTATATCTCTGGAACCTCTTAATGACTATTTTCGAGATTTGGCATAGCGTTACGACTATTTATTGACTATTTTTTGGAATTGAAACCAAGTCGATACTCCCAGCCGTTTGCTTGCACTGAGGTGAGGATTGTGTGGAGACGTTCACCCCACAATCCTCACCAACTTATAGCTATAACTTCGAAATCTTAATGCGACTATTTTTTTAACTTTGGTGACTATTTATGACTATTTCTTGACTATTTTTTGGCGTTTTCAAAATTCAATTTCATGAACTTTTCAAAAGTGAGGATTGTGTGGTGAAGGACACGAAAGTTCCACTACGCGTGCACGGCTCTCAGCGAAATAGACAGGACAGGTCTTGACTAGACTTGGGTAGCGAGTGAACGAGTGATAGAAAAGAGCTGTAGGCTGAGACGGTTCCTGAGATAGCTGCGCGGTGCGGGAGGGGTGACAGTTTGCACAAGTTGACGAATCACAGAGCTCTCGCATCACGACACCAAACCTCTCCCGCACCGCGCTGCTACATCAGGAACCGTCTCTTTAAGTGGACGATTGACGTCGCTCTCGCTCACTCACTCGTTCGCTAAATAGTGCATTCAGTCTCACTAGCTTAGTAATGAAAGTATAGTAAAGGGTCAAATTATTCAAAATGCGCATTTTTGTTGTACCTAAATACTTTAATATGTGCTTGATTGCGTTAGAATTATTTTTGTTTTTAAATAAGCAATGACCCAACTGCTCACTTTACTCTATGGCACCAGCGATTTATTAAAAGAGATTCCCTCAAACTCGTAATGAATGTAATTCGTCTAATTTTAGTATATGTAGGTACTTACCATGTTATTGTGCTATTACCGTGGCTAAAGACGAGATCGGAACCAGGGTTGGGCAGTATTTGAATTACTTGTAATTAAAATACGTAATTGAAATACAAATACGTAATTGGTATTTGTAATTCAATTACTTCTTATAAATGTAATTTGTAATTGGTATTTCAAATACCTGACGCTGAGGTATTTTGTAGTTAGTATTCCAAATACTTATGGCTCCAAAATACATTTGAACATAAATACATTTAGCGATCCTATGAATGGGTGCGATCTGCAGAAAATAGCGCTCGATAGCTTTCGTAAGCAAAATGGCGACCGCTAAATATGTCAATCTTTAAAGTTGGCAACACTACACTTAAACTGTACTTTAGTCTGTACTGCAGGTACATACGTCAAATTGTCAATTGAATAACTTGTCAATTGTAATTTTCATTCGGCGATGGAGTAAATCATGTGAATACTGTGCTGTGACATATTTAGCGGTCCCCATTTTGTAAAATATGATGATAAGAATATTCCCTTTGCCTTAGGCTGGGCTGGATTAGTTCTTTTCTATTTATTTAACTAACCTAACACCAGACTGTATTTTGTAATTTGTATTTTAAATAAAAATAGTCAAAATACTGTATTTTGTATTTAATATTTCAAATACACGACTTAAAAATATTTTGTAATTCGTATTTTAAATAAGTGCGAGATAGTATTTTGTAATTTGTATTTTAATTAAAGCAAAGCATGTATTTTGCCCAGCTCTGATCGGAACTAAGTCGCATTTTAACTTGAGTTGGTTTGTTTTTCATTCTGCATCGCGAACAGGTTGAGGAACAATACCGATAAAATATTTTTAAATGTGCAGCGAACAAGGGTAAAAAAAAATGCTTCAGCTTCTGATCTTGTAAATTTATGAATGTTTTGTACCTACTGTATTTTATGTTATTAAATATTATGGAATGATGTGTTATTATTTTTTATAATCATGCTCCATAAACCAAGGAATTAATAAAAACAGGGAATTTTAGGGATAATTCTTCAGTCTGCCTCGGAATTAGAGGTGTCGGCTCAGCAGACATATCACCGAGCGAGACGGACGGTGAAGCCACCAACCGAACGGTTCTTTCGGCTCGCTGCGGAATACGTCATTGCAAACTTATCACACGACTGTCACTGTAAATCTATCTTTATTATCAATACGTTAAAGTAGAAAATACTTTGCCACATTATCAAAAGGACTTGTTTAATTATGCCTGTTGTTTCGTAAATTCATAATAAAAACAAACAGCACTCAAACCGGAAAAATCTTAATAATAATAGTATTTTTCGGTTGTTTTGACGAAATGCTTTTTTGCGGCGTGCAAAGTAGGTAACTATAGTGTATCTACACACATCAAAAGTGTCTAGGGATCAAGCATTTTTATGCGGATTTCTTGAGATTGAGATGTGGCTTTGTAATAAATTTATGATTTTATAAATTTATATGGATCCTTTTTGGTGCATTTCATAATTTGAATCAGGAACTGTGAATCAAATTCGAGTAAAAGATGAAAATCAGCTGTCAATATTTTCCCTATAAAAACATACAACGCATTGAAGACATTATTAGTGCTACTGTTTCCCTACTACTGATTAAAACCAACGTTATTATGGAGCAGCGACGTCATTTAAGCAGGGAAGAAATGCTCAGAGCCGTGGGAATGATAGAAGCTGGTTCCCGGCAACGTACTGTGGCTTTAGCTCTGAATACAAGTCAGAGTGTTATCAGTCGACTTTGGACACGTTACCGAAGCACTGGTACCGTGGCTGAGCGCCATGGAGGACGGTATCGCTGCACCACACGGAGACAAGACCGATACATTCAAATCTTAGCTCGAAGAGCTCCAACAATAACCGCCATGATGTTAGCCGTGAGGCTTCATCACTCTTCAGGGAACTTAATTAGCGACCAAACAGTCAGAAACCGCTTGCATGAAGTGAACCTTCATTCCCGAAGACCGCTACGGGTACCACCTATAGCAATGCACAATCGTAGGATTCGATATCAATGGGCTTTTGAACACAGAAATTGGGCAGAAGAACAATGGCGTTTCGTGTGCTTTTCTGATGAGTCTCGTTTTGGTATGAGACCGGATACAAGGCGTATACGACACTGGAGAACCCCTGGACGCCAACAGCGATTAAAATCCTGCCAGGAAGTCCATCCTTATAGTGGTGGAACCATCATGGTATGGGCGGGTATTTGGATCGGCGGAAGAACTGAGTTGATTTGGATCAGAGGCAACCTCAACGCTCAAATTTATGCTGAGACGATTGTATCAGACGTCATCGTTCCTCTACAAGTGCAAATCGGTCCCTTATTTCAGTTAATGCATGATAATGCACGACCGCACACCGCAAGAGTTGTAAGACAGACTCTCGCCGCAGCTAACATCAATGTCCTGCCCTGGCCTGCTCAGTCGCCAGACTTGAACCCGATTGAGCATGCATGGGATATGCTACAGAGAAGAGCTCTGCCGAATATGGAGGGTATCCAGTCGCAAGAAGACCTTTTTTTGTTGTTGCAACGAACATGGGCGGCCATTCCACAGCGTGATTTGGATGAACTCATTTTGAGTATGCCAAACCGATGTTCTTGTGTTGTTAGTGTTCGCGGTAGAAACACGGATTATTAATTGTTTAAGTTACCCAATAAAATTTTAAAGAAAACTGTTATTTCAGTCTTTTTTTCGAACTTTAATGTTAGTGGTTCAAATGTCAAAAATCCCTTTATTAGGAAAATGGCAAATTTCTTTATTAATGCAAAGGTGACTTGGTTTATCGTTACTGTGACAAACGAAAACACTTTATTTGATGAATCCTTAAAGAAAATTTTAATTAATATCAATCAGGAGAAAAGTTATTGCAAAAATATATGTTGATCCCTAGACACTTTTGATGTGTGTATATACAAAAATGAATCCCTATTTTCCTTGGTCACGGCATCACGCGTGAACGGCTGGACCAGTTTCGATAATTCTTTTTTTGTTGTGTTTGTTATTGTAAGGAGAAGGTTCTTAGGATAGGTAGGTGAAGGTAGGGTAGGTAGGTAGGTAGGGTACCTACCCTACCTACCTACCTACCCTACCTTCACCTATGTAGGTAGGTAAGTAGGTAGGTAGTTAGGTGCGCCGTAGATAAGTACTTAGTGCTATCCGTGCGAAGCCGGAGCGAGCTAGCTGCTCGCTGCTCGTTTACTATATTTTCCAAAGAGCTATTGAGCTAGCGGAGCCGTATCCGTTGACGCGCGTGCGGTACTGCGGTGTGACTACGCAAATGAGCTAACAGTCGGGTCTGATCGACTGTCGACTGATGGTATAATTTACGAACCGTTATTTGGTTAAAATTCAGACCCTTTTGTATCTTTACCTATAATGAAGCAAATACCTCATAGCTTTGCATAGTAGGTAGGGGTCTACCTACTATGCAAAGCTATGAGGTCTTCCCATATAGAAGTAGCTATTAAAGGTAGGTAAAATTAGTAGACATGCGTCAGATATATCGATACGTGTCTAAAATCCGATTTGAGTCACAAATCATAAATCGTATCGATAATCCGAACTAGACAAACCGAATTCACAAAACCACGGCAAGAGTAGATTTGCGTAAGCAAGTATTTGTTTATGTTTGGATAGTTTTGATCGATGCCATTACAATCGAATTGTAATATTACTAAAGACGATCGAAACTACGAACCGGAGGCGTCAGAGCCGCTCCAGAAATCGACGAATAAAAATGGATTTTGTAAACGTTTCGTAATCTGAAATAGAAAATTAAACCATTTGCGTAAAAATCCAAAACGCCATGTCTAAATATTTGCTTACGAATCTATTTATATGCCGAGTTAGGCAATGAAAATTCTAATATCATTGGCAAGGAAAACGATTCGTTTTCGTTTATAGGAACCGAGAATACCTCGCGCACCTTTGAAGTTTACCGAATCACCGCGGATCGGGCGCACCGCTACGGACGCGTCTGCGCTACCACGCACGTTACCCTTTCCATGGTGCGTGTCCGTGCGGGCTGATCCGCGCACGTCGGTAACTTCAAAGCGAATGTATCCAAACCAGGACGCACCGCCACGCACGCGTCTGCGCTACCACGCACGTTAGGTTTCCCACGGTGCGTCGTGCGCGCTGGTGCGCGTGCGTCCGCGATATGGCGCACCGTCGGAGGCCGGCTTTAGATTATGCATGGTATGACAATCCAGTAGATTTTAGCGGATGTTGCAAAATATCATTGTTCATTTCTCTTTATGAAATTGCTTTGACAATACTCAACACTGTCACTCGAGCCTCACTTAGGTATTGCACGACTCATAATGCGAAGCATAACAGTGTGCTCTACGATCGAAAAAAATTTTTGCCCCATTTCTGTAACTATTTTTATTGTTACACTCCTGCTAGTACACAGAACCTACTTAATTTATATACCATTGTATAGATGATTAAATGGAGATTAATGCTGTACTTTTTACAATTGATTTAATGCAGCAGAAATGGAAAAAGCATCAAAATAGTTGTAAAAAAAATCCTGTCCGTCAATTTATGAACCCTGAAAACATTGTAGCTTGCGATTAAATCAATTAATTGAGCCAATTTTTTTTTTATACTTTCGTTTCAGTCGTAGAAGGAACCTTATTGAAAATGGCTCTTTTATTCAAAGTAGTTTAATTATAATTATAATAATTATAATTATTATTAAAATACTAACTAAAATATAATATCTCTATCTAAATATTTCCAACCTTTGATTTGACGTCCGGAAGTTGCCTAGCATCCGCCAAGTAAATATCTTTGTAAATAGTCTTTGACATTACGACTTCATGAAAAGTGATAAATTGTTAATTTTTGTTAGAAACTATGTTTTGAATTTCTTTTTCGTTTATGAATGAGTGTTATGTATGAGGCGTGCACTTTTGGATTTTCCAAACTATTTGTAAAATACGAAAATATTTTTATTGATCTTTGACATGTTTTTCAAATGAAAATGGGAACTGTTTTAAATATTATTTCTCTACCAATTCTTAAGACGAGTAATTAACAAACCGCGCAAATATTAACAACCTTCAATCTGCCTAGCCTTTTCCCAACTATGTTGGGGTCGGCTTCCAGTCTAACCGAATGCAGCTGAATATCATGATTGCTACTGACTGCCTATCTGACCTCCACAATCCAATAACTGGGTAATACGATACCCCTTGGTAAAACTGGTGTCAGACTTTCGGGCTTCTGACGACTCGTAACGACTGTCAAAGATCCAAGAATGTCAGCCGAGACCAACGGCTTAACGTGCTTTCCGAGGCACGGAGGAGTTTCGGTATGTAATGATGGTGACCCATCCACTGACCAGCCCTGGCAAGCGTAGCTTAACCTGATGGATCGACCCGTGCGGCTGTTGTTACAGATAAAAATATTAACAACCTTATTGGGAAATGTATGTTTTAGTCTTTTGGGGTTGAAATACTAGTCCGAGTGCTTATCGAGTATTTCGGGACATCTCCAAGCGGGTGGTCGACTCTTCACGTGACCTGAGGGCTGGCCAATTTTTAGATCAAAGAATCAGCATTGTTATCCAACGTGACAACTCTGACTTTCCCACTGACAGCGATGCGGATGAATTTATATGTTTGGTTTGATGCGGAATAAACCTCCTGGAATAAATGTTCTAAATTATAGTGAAGACTATAATTTTAGAACATTTATTCCAGGAGGTTTATTTGTATATCCATACTATCCATACTAATATTATAAATTCGAAAGTAACTCTGTCTGTCTGTCTGTCTATCTGTCTGTATGTTACCTTTTCACGGCTAAACCACTGAACGGATTTCGATAAAATTTGGCAAGGAGATAGATGGCATCCTGGAGAAGGACATAGGGTACTTTTTGTCTCAAAAATAACCCTTAAGGGGGTGATATAAGGGATGAAAGTTTGTTTGGGAAACCCAGCATTTCTTATGTTAGCGATATGAAAATTTTAATTTATGCTTTTGGAAAGAAATAAGGAAATACGCGTATCAGAGTTTTTGTAAAATCAACCCCTAAAGGGGTAAAATAAGGGTTGAATTTAAAATTTCTATGTAAAATTTATTTTTTTATCTTATTTTCAAGAGATTTTAAAATTTGGCAAGGAGGTAGATGGCATCCTGGAGAAAGACATAGGGTACTTTTTGTCTCAAAAATAACCCTTAAGGGGGTGATATAAGGGATGAAAGTTTGTATGGTTTGTGGGATTTCTTATGTTAGCGATATGAAAATTTGCATTTATGCTTTTCGTAAAAAATAAGGAAATACGCGTATCAGAGTATTTGTAAAATCAACCCCCAAAGGGGTAAAATAGGGGTTGAATTTAAAATTTCCATGTAATATTGATTTTTTTTGTGTCTTATTTTAAAGAGATTTAAGGTATCGGAAATGTCCTTATCTTGAATTATCATTTAATCTTTATTTAATTACAATTTTCCCAGTCTGTCAAAAGTTATTAAAGTTCATAAATTAACCTTTCTAACGTCATGTACATAAGTATTGTGTGTTCAATGGCGGCCCTAGAGTAGGTATTACAAATTAATGATATTATTAATAGGAAAATGAATAATTAGTATTTTAAGTAAGGCATTTAGAGTCATATAAACCAGTTGACTGGTTGCCATACAACGTGGCAATGCTGCCAGCCTTTTGGGCACTTTTCCTGTTGACAGCGATGCGGACGAATTTTTTGATGCCCTATGACCGTTTCCCCCCCCCTTTTTATATACTTGTACATATTACTATTATTATTTTAATTCTGTTAGATTTTAAATCATGTAAATATCTATGGTCATAATAAATAAAATATTACTGAAAATATAAACCAGTTGTTTTTTATTTTTTAACCGGGCGATAGTGTGAGTATAACAACAATGTTAACAGCATTTTTGTGTTTCGGCAGTAGATAAGATAAGCTGTTCCCCTAATGGTTGAAGATTCCGGGTGAAGCTCGCTTCCACCTTCGGCCTGATCATCACTTACCATCAGGTGAGATGCAGGCCAAGAGCTTCCCCGTTGTGGGTAGAAAAAAAGAGTAGGACTAGCGCCCTGTCACAATTGGGTAGCTCGCCGTCCGATAAGGACCAGGCCCGGGTCGACAGCGCGTTGTGTTCTACGCGCGCCTCTTAGAGATGTCAGCACAATTGACGGGGTCCGCTTATAGGGCCGGTGCCTGCCGGGGTTGCGGGAAAGTCCTAAACGGAGACCGTGGCCCCAGGCGACGTACAGGCAACTGATGGAACACGGGTGGGTTTTAGTCAGTAAGAGTCTGACATGCCCTTCCGCTCCACCCAGAGCGAGAGAAGTTATTTGATGATATTTCAAAATAGTTTGGAAATTCCAAAAGTGCACGCCTCATAACACACATTCATAAACGAAAAAGAAATTCATAACATAGTTTCTAACAAAAATTAACCATTTATCACTTTTCATGAAATATATTTTGACTGCTGTTTTACCCATCAATATGGGTAAATTTCTAACCTCGCAATCCTTACGTTATGTCAAAGACTATTTATTTAGATATTTACGTTGTGGGTTGCTAGGCAACACGTTAAGTCAAGGTTGGAAATATTTAGATAAAGATATTATATTTTAGTTAGTATTTTATTAATTATAATTAAACTACTTTGAATAAAAGAGCCGTTTTCAATAGGGTTCCTTCTATGGCCGAAACGAATGTATAAAAAAAAAATTGACTCAATTAATTGATTTTATCGCAAGCTACAATGTTTTCAAGTTTCATAAATTGACGGACAGGAATTTTTTTTCAACAATTTTGATGTTTTTTTCATTTCTGCTGCAATAAATCAATTGTTAAAAAGTACAGTATTAATCTCCATTTAACCATCTATTACGTACAATGGTATATAAATTAAGTAGGTTCTGTGTACTAGCAGGAGTGTAACAATAAAAACAGTTGCAGAAATGGGACAAAAAATATTTTTCGATCGTAGAGCACACTCTAATGCTTCGCATTATGAGTCGTGCAAAAAAAAACGGTTTCAGTCTCAAAGCTGTAAGCGGCTCGGCTGCCCGAATTTCCAAACTGGATTGAGAACATACTTAACTTTTCAATTGAAAAAGACGAAAGAAGCTATAAGGATAGGCCATGACCTGAGTTAGGTAGGACATAGGATACTCTGAATCCCGGTAGCACGTTCCTGTGGGATATTTTCCGATAACCACGCGGGCGAAGCCGCGGGCAAAAGCTAGTCATATTAATATTTAACACAGAAATCGAATGCGAAGCAGAGGCGCGTCGCTAGTTAGTTCATCATTTCAGTCGAAAGACGTCTAATGCTGGACATGCACCTCCCCCAAGCACCACCACTTCGATCGGTTCTGTGCTTCCCCCATCCAGTGGATTCCGGCGGCCTTCACAAGGTCATCGGTCCACCTTGCTGGAGGTTAGTTAGTCATAAAAGTACAATCGTAGTCACCCGCTATATGTCTGTAGGAACGCTGACACAATCATCTTGTATTCATTGTGTACGTGCAGCGATCGGCGACACCAGTTCCAGTAACCACCGCTCGCCATAGACGTGTTTACCATCCATCTGTATATAAGTACCTCTATTGTAATACCTTTCATGAGTAAAAGAAATATTCAAATTGATCCAACGTTTAATTTCTCTCTGTAAAAGAAAGAAAATTGTTTATTTTGCACAAACTTACCGCACATGATACCAAAAAAAAAAAACATAATATATGTATACTCCTTCACAAATCAGCCAAAAGCCTCATATTCAATATGTTTTATACATACAAAACAGAAAAGTTTGACAAATGTCACACACCCTCAGAGTAATAATTATTACTCTGAGCACACACCGTACACACACACCTAGGTACACAATATATTACAGGTACATACGAACACACAAAATGTCCAACATGATAAACCACGTTGCGTTTGACAAAATGTTGCTCCTTATGGACTTCTTGGTCATTACGAGCAACAAGATCTAAATGACGCCTCTAGCCAAATATGGTAGCAAATCATAAAATTTAATATAGCCTTAGGGGAGAATTTATTTTCATCAGCCGGAATTAATTTGATAACGGTATGTTTATTGAATTAATCAGCATCACTAGTCATAAACGCTTTACTTATTTATAGTTTAGCTTTCAACTAAGATAGTTTGTTTTTTTCAATATTTAATTGTCCTTGTTCATTAGTGTTTAAAGCTAATGATATATAGACTTGTTATTTAGGTATCATTATAATAAATAACAATAAGTCTTGGTTTCAGAGTACATTAAAGTGCAGTTTTTAGCCGATAGTCGAAGCACCGTATTATAGGATATAACTTGCCACCGTCAATCTTATGGTTCTTAGCCATTTGAAATTATAGCCTTAATTAATTATTCTTATTTTAATATTATTTTATTAATTGTTTTTTTTTTTTAATTAATTTATTTCTCGTTGAGCCAGCCAGCATTATTAATCTTATGGTTCTATCTTAGCTCATTAAGCATTTGAAATGATAGTCAGTTACTTCACATTCTTAAATTAATATAAAATTAAATTAAAAATAATTTTATTTTTTCGTTTATTCATTATTACACTTATTAAATATACTTTTAAATATTTATATAAAAAAAAATTGTTTTTATTTCTCGTTTAGTATCAGCCAGGTCTGTCCATCACGAGAAGATAAAATAGAGTAAGAGGTTACGTAAAGAGGATGGACAGCGTATTCCTTTCAACTAATGACAATTAAGTAGATTTTTTTGTCTGTCTGCCAGTTATTTGATCCAAAGGAATTTGTATATTCCATTGGTTGTCCTTATAAGTTAGTTTAAAAAAATGATCTCTATGACTTTTTTGAGATGAAAGTGCAGCGTTTACTCCGCTAAATACGAACTACGCATCAAAGACATGACGTCAAACAAATCCTTCATTGCGCAATTAGAGTTTACCGCGCGAACAACATATAGGTATAAGACTATCCGAAATCAACGTACGGGCAGTTGCCCGCCAGACACAACACCCGACTGATCGGAGGATCCTCCCTTTTCTATGGTGGATGAGTGAACTTCATACCCCGTTCCTCATACCATTAAAAAAGGACCATTACGCGAAGCGGTTTTGACAGTTAAAGGTATACTTAGGGTTCAATTTACATACATTTTGTTTATGCATTTCACAATGTATTGAAGTGTAAGTGTACAGAATCAAGAGGTAAACACTACATGCAACAGAATATTTCTAGCATTCACCCGTTAGTGTTGACCCTAGGACCAAACCTAATGTTAGGGCACAGAATCCATTGTGTCTTAGGAAAACTACATTCGCAAGTACAACAGTTTCTCAAGCTCACTTTTATCCAATAATCGTCTGTAGAAAGTATCGGTTTCATCTGGTGTATTATTTAAAACCGCGACGGCTAGGCGTGGTCACGTCGCGTCGTCGCCATTAGGCGTGGATGCTCTGATAACTATACGGGACGTTCGGAAATCTTCGGAAGAGCTCGGATTTAGATCGTCATTATGGTTATTTACCGAATATTGCGGTTGGTGGTTTGATGGTGCAGAATTATGGTACGATGTGTTATATTTTTATTCGTTGTACACATTTGCAGTTGACATCTCATCGGCAATAGTCGAAACATTTTTCAATTCTTTCTTGATGAAATGAAATGAAATTGTTTATTCTGTAAATAGGATATCGGAATCACTTTTACACGTCAAATTAAAAAATATAAAAATAAGCTAGATGAGGTCGGCGTTTCCTAACTGACTACTCTGAGAAGAAAAGCCGAAACAAACTCAGAGGTCGCAGTCTCTTTTAAAGTCCAGACATAATCTTGGTCAAGCCATATGAGAACCATGTAAATTAGTGTCTGAAATGGTCTTTTGAGGAAAGAATCACACAGATCTGAGTGGACTTGTCCAGTCAGTGCAAGCATTTGTCAACAATCGTGGAGATCAACTCTGAACTTAAGGAGCTCAACTTGACGAACAATACCAAAGAAAGGACATTTGGATACTTGTCAGTACATTGAAAATGAGTATTGCGTGTAAGGTTTTATTGTTTACCTTGTTGTCGTTAGTAGCGAATAAATAGCTATAAACACTGGCTCAAAATCTAACCTCGGTCATTACGCCGTTGTGCCAAGACTTTGTAGGCAATATAACGACTCCGAACATGTTAGCTAAAACCACGAACTTAGACATCTGCGAGTCTCTGTCCAATCAAAAAGAGTATATTTTTGATTTAATTTAAGTATCTCTAAATGTTATATTTCCTTAATTATTGAATGTCCTTTAAACATGTATTTTATTTTCCAAATAACTATTATTAATGTTTTAACTTCATTAGCTTAGTTTTTAACTTTATTGTGCAAGCTATGGTCTCGTATAAGTGAAGGAGTACACCTACTCAATATCTTTTGTCGGAGATTCTAAATAAATAAATATAAATAAAAAATAAACACTTAATTACTGTATTGAAGGTAGGTTCTTATTAATTGCAATAAATAAACAACGAAGTTAGTCTAATCTGCAAAATATTTGCGGTTTTGAAGTGTCATAGTTCATAGCATTAAAAACGTTTTTCGTAATACATTTCCAAGACTACAACATAATTATTAAGGTTTTGCTTGCAAAAATTGTTCCTAATTAAAGCAATTTCAGCTAAAATTACAATAATCATTCTAATGAGCTAACATACATTTTTCCAGCCTGAAAAACGTAACAAAATACCTGCTAATTACATTGCTTACAATATAGTGCTGAAACAACTGAAAAAGAATTGCAAATTCACTATTGCAGTACACATTAATCTATTTTTTATGACGAAAGCCAATCAAATCGGTTAATCATCTAAGCGACGTGCGCTATATTTCACACTACTTGCAATCATTATGTTGTTTGCATTGCTATCATCGCGCTATCTTTGCTGGACTGATATATGAGGATAGCGTATTGTAATACTTAGTGAATTTAAAAAACGGGGAATTATAAAACGATCTAATAAAAAAAAACTTTGCGACTGATGATGAGATACTGTTTTAATAACTTAAGAGGTAATAATATTATGCCGCTCAGTATAAATAAATCATT
This sequence comes from Conistra vaccinii, assembly GCA_948150665.1. Lineage (NCBI taxonomy): Eukaryota > Metazoa > Arthropoda > Insecta > Lepidoptera > Noctuidae > Conistra > Conistra vaccinii. Next base: position 10,633,621 of record OX411327.1, on the reverse strand, counting down.
TGCCAAATATTGAAAAAAATGCAGGACGTTGACACTCAAACAAATATTAGGTCACTCACGTATTATGAAGCTTCTCATTTTGTATTATTAGTGTTTGTAAGTTGCTGTTCTGTTAATTTCTCGAATCGTCACTTGCAGTTAGTCGCTCACTTAGTAATACTATAACGTAAATTAATTATTTTTGTCACTTAAAATATTAATTTACAGTCACTCGTTTAAATACTGCCCTTAAAAAACTAATTACGTCTCTTCATTTAAAGCAGCTAAACAAGGTATGTAAAAGGGAGATAAATCACCTAGCATGTTTATAAAAATAGTTTTAATATCTCGTAATTTAATTAAATTGATTTCAGTTTCTTTCAACGCATACACATTTGCCGCACCTCTAAAATACAATAAAAATTACGACGTATTAAAAGTATAATAAATACGTTTTTAATTGATAGTATTGAATAAAACACTTGTCATAGCAAGCTGCAAGTAAATATGCTTCTTATTTTAACGTTCGTAATACTTTGTATTGCATGACGCTCTGATCAATTACATTATTATTCAATTAATCATTAAAGCTGACTATCTGTGAACTTGCACCTTAATGTCCCGTTATCAATCATTTCGTCAAAGACTGTTTCCTGTTTGTTATTTTTTGTACTACCTATTATTATTTCAAAAAAATAAAAGTTGGTAATAAAATGGATTGCTACGTAACGTTGAGTTACTAGTACGAAAGACATCAACGCGTTTTATTATGAGACAAATCCGTTTTTATTAAATGTAGTTTCTTTTCCATAACAGCCGTTCGATTTTTTATACTAACTATTATTATTTCAAGTTAAAATGAATTGCTACGTAACGTTGAGTTACTAGCACGAAAGACATCAACGCGTTTTATTATGAGACAAATCCGTTTTTATTAAATGTAGTTTCTTTTCCATAACAGCCGTTCGATTTTTTATACTAACTATTATTATTTCAAGTTAAAATGAATTGCTACGTAACGTTGAGTTACTAGCACGAAAGACATCAACGCGTTTTATGAAACCGTTTTTATGAAATGTAGTTTCTTTCCTATAAGAGCCGTTTGGCGCAATGATAAGGTAATTGAATGAACTTATTCTGGTAGGATGAAGAACATGCCCTACATTAAACAACATAACAATAAATATGAATCATAATCAAATAAATTCCAAAAAATAACTGTTTCGTTTAATGAAAATAAGACCATAACCAATGTGATTGGCGTTCAACTGACAGACAAGCTGTCTGTCATAAAAGTATATATTAAAGCTAAAACTCTTGCACATCGTAGGTTTTAACATAGTGACCGTAATAATTTCCGTATAGCGGTAATATGAACTAAAAGAAAAACCATCATCATGATGATCTCAGTTTTCTTACAAAGCTGATCTCTCCGGAAACACGTTACGGCTGACTTTAAATCCATAAATAAACTCTGACAACAAACATTCTTTTTATGTAGCAAAAAAAGAATCTATTCCATACATTGCAATACAAAAATGAAAATTGCATTGCATATTGCGTTTTTGTATGAAGCAGCCATTTTTTAGGGTTCCGTAGCCAAAGGAAAAAACGGAATCCTTATAATTTACTTACAATTTCGTAATGTTTGGATGCCATTTTACTTAAATACTATTAGCACTATATCAATTAAAATTGGAAAGGTGTATTCTGTGCCCCGCTAAAAACGGTGTAGGGATGGGACTCCCCATTTAATGTATCTAACTGAAGCATAAAAAAATATATCCTTTAATTAAAAAGATTATCTATGTTAAAAGTAACTTTACCACTTAAGGTTAAAAAAATGAGATTTTACGGTTAGAACCGCAGAAATAACTTTTCATAGTTTTTTTGAGAAATAATAACACAATTAACACTCATAACATCACGCCTGTATTCCCCAAAGGGTTAGGCAGAGGTGTACCTATAGTACACCCACATTTCGCCAGTTATGTTTAAGTCCCATGTAATAGGGGACGAGCTTATTGCCGTCAACGGGCACAAATTCAGACTCCGGGCTAAAAAAGACAGTTTTTTTAAAGAAAATATTGGTATGAAATACAAACTAATCGCTGCCGGTAAAATCAAAACTATACACGCGTAAATATTTATCCCGACTACGGAATTATGTGTATAATTTCACCCTCTGAAATACTGTGAATTCATTCAAGGTTAGCCATTATAAATAAGTAATCAAACAATAGAAGGACAGAAGAACCAAGGTAACCGACATAGCCCGAAGAATTGCCAAACTTAAGTGGCAATGGGCAGGACACATTGCCCGTAGAACAGATGGCCGATGGGGCCGAAAGGTTCTGGAGTGGCGACCGCGTACCGGAAGACATAGCGTTGGAAGGCCACACCACAAGATGGACCGATGACCTTGTAAAGGCCGCAGGAATCCGCTGGATGCGGGAAGCACAGAATCGGTCGAAGTGGCGGTGCTTGGGGGAGGCCTATGTCCAGCAGTGGACGTCTTTCGGCTGATATGATGATGATGATGAGAAGGACAGAAAGAAAACAAAATGTAATACGTAACTACCAACTTACGCGGTAATTAATTACCTAAAGATAACTTTACATAACAAAATAGTATTTATTGGTAATATATCATTGCAACTGACCTCTTCATGCAAATTAATAGAGTTACGCAGAGATTGTAATGACTAAATGAGTTATGTTATTAATAGTAATTTAGATTTAGCAGATTTACAACTTTTACCCATCCTATAAAATATGACGTCCTCCTTGTTTTAATATCCGCTTTTTTTATTACCAGAAAATAGTAATCCTGCGCAGGAAATCAGGGATTTTTTTTAGCTGGATAACTTATTTGATGGTTTTAAGCTTTTTTGATGGAATATCATGCAATTCAATTTTAAAAGTTACGTACAATGTGAGTCTGACAACCAGTCTAACCAGGGCATGGTACGGACCGAGAGGGCATGGGACGCCGTCACCTCCTTCTGCGAAGCTGTAATGCTCGTGAAGGAGGAGGCGGAACGCGTAAGGGAGAGACAAATTTTGCGCCCTCACACCCCTTGTCGCCGCAGGAGACGCCCTGGGCGTCGAGAATCCCAGGTCACCGAGCACCGTAGGCGCGGGCGTGCGGACGGTGAGCAATGGATAGCTCGCCGTCCGATAAGGACCGGGCCCGGGTCGACAGTACGTTGTATTCCACGCGCGCCTCAAAGAGATGTCAGCACATCTGACGGGGTCCGCTAGGGCCGATGCCTGCCGGGGGTTGCGGGGAAGACCGAAAGGGATACCGTGGCCCCTGTCAACGTACAGATAACTAAAGTAACACGGGTGGGTTTTAGTCAGTAAGAGTCTCCAGCTCCGCCCAGAGCGCGAGAAGTTATTTGAAATTTCCCACCCAAAACAAAGAAAAGAAAGTGAATCGTTACCCAGTAACTGAGTTCTGGAGGTTAGATAGGCAGTCGCTCCATGTAAAATACCGGTTTTCAACTCCAGATGATGATGATGACGCACAGTGTTAAACTAGGCGCTCTTTTCGATAAAACAATACTTTACATACCTTAGGTTAAATTTAAGAAAGAAGAGAAACGATTGTTTTGTACCTTCGATTAATTATTTTGAAAATTATTCCCTCTCTTCTTTGTTCAACAGGGTCGTCCGTTACATCATGTCCAGGTTACATGACATTCTGCATAGTTGCAACTGTAATGACCATTTCTATTAACTGCACAAGATATATAGCGGAGATAAATAGAAAATGTTCTTGTTACCTCTGTGATACTTACCTATGTGCTGTATTCCGTTTTCATTACAGTTAAGTATTCATTTTGTAAACAGATGTTATCATACTATGGAATTGACGGGTTCAGATAACATAGTTCAGATAAAATCATAATAATTATTTCGCATGACAGCCTATGAGCTGGGAATAAGCTAAGTATCGTTAAAGACAACTAACGGTTTTTGTAAGGAGGGTGGACAACGAGGTGACCTCATGTCTAAAGTCTTAGACTATGTCTGACTTGAGTGAGACACATATTTCGATGTATACTGCGATGTTTACCTAATATTGTCATTATGACATTATCTTGATTGACGACACTGTTATTGTTTCACTGAAAAGCCCACATCTTCTGTGGACGGCAGGATTCACATATTGTCTCTGGAGTCAAGTGTCGCGTAACTTGTCAATTAATCTCACTAGCCTTTTCTCAACTATGTTGGGTCGGCTTCCAGTCTAACCGAATGCAGCTGAATACCTGTATTTTACATGGAGCGACTGCCTATCTGACCTCCACAACCCAGTAACTGGGTATAATACGTTACCCCTTGGTAAGACTGGTTGTCAGACTTTCGGGTTTCTGACGACCCGTATCGACTGTCAAAGATCCACGAATGGCAGCCGGAACCAACGGTTTAACGTGCTTTCCGAGCCACGGAGGAGTTTCGGTGTGTAAAGATGGTCACTTATCAACATACCAGCTCCGGCAAGCGTAGCTTAACCCATGCGGCTGTTATTACTTAGCCACGAGCTCCTCGCGCTGTCGCGTAACTTGTGTCCCATAGTAAATACATTACTTTATGGTTTCTTGCTTTGGCGTCTGTTGTTAACCAAAAAAAAACATGTCGACTCGACTCTTTTATTATCATCCGGTACAAGTGAACTACGGTAATTAGTTGACAGGAAACCTAAATCTTGCATAAACGAAATCTTTGCAAAACAACCTAAGTATCGGATAACATCACTAACATTGAAAGATAATTAAGTAAGCATTAACGATATCCTGACTTCGAATATTCAGTAATCGCTCATGAATCAGGAATAAATAAGTTGCGTTAAAAATACACTTGTATAAATATTCATACATAAATACCGACGTTACGTACAGATTATCCGCCAATCAGACGCGCCCATTAGCAATGGTATCGACATTTCTCTTGCGCAATTTTCCCAACCAATCAACTCGGGAAGTAATCTCGATGATTGAATTCTTGAGGCGCGAGGCGACGAGAAAAAACTTTGAAAAAATGTCGCGTGCGCTGTCGAATTATTGCCCTAGTGATATAAGCGTTTACCGCACTTGTGAAAAGACGCGTGTCTTACCTTGAATAGATATCTAATATGGGATAGGGTAAGAGAGAGCTGCTCTTGTTTTGGCATGAGATTATCATTCTCCTACATAATCAGCCTATAATGCTCCCACTGCTGGCACACAGGCCTCCTCTCAGGGAGAGGGAGTGGGCCGTAATCAACCACGGCGACACATTGCGAGATAGTAGATGTCACACATGTCTTCGAATTTTAGTTTCACCATTTTGAGAGCAGTGATGATGAAATTTATTTTTATTTTGGTAAAGCGCCTGCCTGGGTTCGAACCCACGACCTACAGCTTGTAAGTCAGGGCCGTTACCACTGGACCACAAAACGGTGAAGGAAAACATCGTGAGGAAACCGGCATGTCCTAGAACCAAAAATTCGAAGACATGTGACATCCACCAACCCGCATTGGGCCCGCGTGGTGGATTACGGCCCACCCCCTCTCACAGAGAGGAGGACCGTGTCCCAGCAGTGGGAACATTAATAGGCTGATTATGTATGTATGATGATGAAATAATTTACACAAAGTAAAGCCCTTAACAGGGTTCGAACCTACGACCTACAACTCTTAAGTCGCGGCCGTTACCACTGGGCCACTACTGCTCTCATTCTCCTGCCCTTATCCTAATTTATTCAGGGTCGGCTCAACATGTATTTTTGTTCCATATTTCATTACTCGTTATTTCAGTAGTCACCCCGTTTCTATATAAATTATCATATTTTACAAAGTCCATCCATCATTATTTTCTTTGGTCTTCCCCTACTCTTGTAGCCGTCCAAATTCATTCTCAAAACTTTCCTTACGACATTTTCTGCAATCCTCAAAACAACCAACTGTATCTTTTAAAATTATTATTATTTTAAATAAGTAGTAATTAAGTTATGTAATTTTTTTCAGAATCTGATTTTCAGAAAGCGCTTTACTCTTTACAAAGTATTTTTTTTTAAGGAGCTCACATTTTTTTAAGAAATTTTCCTTATATAGGAATATAATATGTATTTACCTCTCTTCTATGACTGTACTATTAAACGTCGATGTTTAAAATACCGATGTACTGTATTTATAAAGTTTAAAAAGCAAGTTTAAAAACTAAAACCCGACTTCTGAAAAATCACGCTCTAAAAAGTATGAAACAAGAAAATATTTCGGACAGAAATCAAGACATAGGTAAAAAATGGTCAAGGTAAAGCCGTAGTCGCATGCCATTATAATTTTGTAGCCGACAGGCATGCGACTACGGCTTTACTTTGACCATTTTTGTACCTATGTCTTGATTTCTGTCCGAAATATTTTCTTGTTTCATACTTTTTAGAGCGTGATTTTTCAGAAGTCGGGTTTTAGTTTTTAAACTTGCTTTTTATTTCATTTGTTTTGGGGTTATAATTTCGTATTATGTCTTTCATTGACTTGAATGTGCCCTGACAGCTGAGAGTATGTCATGCTCACTCAGATGTCTCGCTGATGGTGGCGTGTGTGTTGGATCATTTAGCTCCCTTCAAAATGGTTGAGCTGAATGGTGCTAATACATGCGTCATGTTCGTGAACGGGCGCCGTCAGTTGGGACTGGGGGCCTACCACAACTACTAAAAGCAGTATTATTTTAATATTACTTTAGTGTGGGAAAGAGATGAAGCTCTACAAGACGTAAAGCACCATCTCTTTCCCCCACTGAAGTAAGATTAAAATAATACTGCTTTTAGTGGTGGTGGTAGGCCCCCTGGTCATCTCTTAGCTGCCGTGACTTATTTTAATTTATTTTAATCTTTGAATTGTTTTTATCTTTTTATTACGGACGCTTTTAACGTGCGCATCTTTTTACATTGTTCTTACATGTATAATTTAAACATGAATGATTTAACCACTATTTTGTAACAATTATTTATTTAAAAGAGTGTCCGTGGAGTTTCTGGCCCGTTCTTCTCCATAGGTACTTACTACGCTTTGGAATGGGCAACTAGGTTCATATTTCTGACTGACCGACTCCTTGACAATTCAAAAGTGCCTGTATATGGTTTAATTGAAATAAATGCTTTGAGTTTGAGTTTTGAGTTTGAGTAATAAAGTATTTGCAGAGTCGCTTTATTTATTTTTTTGTATAGGTTTAATTGTATAATAGGTATTACTTTAACAGTTGCGCCGTACGTAGCACAGTCTCACTTTTGCATGTTTTTAATAATTTAAACATATTTATTTACTTTGAAAATATGATATATATATATATATATTTGTAATGTGCTCGTCAAGCCCTTTCATTTGATATCAAACATGGTATGATTATAAAAAATTTTTTTTTTCGTTCGTCACTTTATGTCCTCTAGAGGGCGCCATATTGAATTTAATGTAACGTCTTATAGCCTATAACCAGCAGACGATCAGAACGCTTCCAACGATACCTCATTTGTCAAATTATGATCAGTGGTTTAGAAGTTATGAGGTTACAGATGAACATACATACATACATACATACATACATACATACATACATACCGGTCAAAATCATAACCCTCCTTTTTGCTTCGCCGAAGTCGGGTAAAAAGTACGATTTACATGAGTCATAGCGTACAATCTAGTACGCTATGACGAATTACTTAATTGAGAATGTTGATAATCACGATTTACGGAACTTCGATAGTTTGCTATGACGAATTAATCCAACTTTAACATCCAAATTTTTTGGCTTCCACATTCAGACTGCCCTTCACGTGCATCAAAAATAATGTCCCTCATAAATGCTTTTAAAATAGTCTTATCTTATTTACAAAAATGATTTCAACGATAATATTGCATTAATAGGCTGTCGAATATTTATTGGAGATAAAAGATTTTTTTTTAAATTTTACATAAATATTACATTGATTCGGTAATGATGTCAGATCATTCGAGATAAGATTTGTAAACATTTGTCAGCTTTACGTTGCTGTCGAGATCATATTAAGTTTCAAAAGTATAATCAACATACCATTGACGTGAATTACTGTCACAGAAGGCTTTAAAGATAAGCCACTTTTTAATCACATTTTTAAGCAAATCTACTGACTTTCCTATACTGGGGTCTAGAAATGTTCCTATTTCTACCTTTTTTACATCTAAAACAACAGAATAAAATGTTTCAGTGAGCTACTTAGATACTTTCTTGATAACTCAGCCATTGATTTACCGCACATTTGTAGTGCTCTGTCTAGAGAACTGCTGGCTGTGATTGTGTTAAATTAGAGTAGTTACCATATTTATTAACATGCTCGTCACTCCTAAAATACTGCCATACACAGTTTAGCGTTATAAAGGCATTTTACGTACTCCCGACACGTTTTTCCGCATTTTCCCTGAAACTAAACATAATGTGTGAACAAGCTATAATTACTGTTCAAGAATAGTAAGTTCCGCAGTATTTACCAATGAATAGACTACAACACCTACTACACAATATAGATCACACGTGTCTGGTACAACTAAGCCTCTGGTACAGTCAACCACTCATCTACGGTAACAATTTGAAATTGACAGTACCTTTTTGGGAAATATTTCATTGACCCTCTAAAAACTTTTTGTTTTTCTAATGATAATCGCCTTTTTACTGAACGACCATTTATATTTCTGGTCTTTAAAAAAAATATCAGTAGGTAGCCGTAAAGTTGGTCGCTGTAAACACACTGTAAATAAGCTAGGGCAAATGGGTTAGCTTATGTAGGTTAAAACTATGACCAACCAAGCGCAAATCGAGCTACCGCCGAACTCTACATCCAAGGTGGTTGCAGGCTTGGTGGGGCATATCATAAAACGAAATCAATGAATATAAAAAGACGATCGAATTAGTATTTTTGGAAATCAAAATGGGTATATTTTCGGGATTGGTTAAAAACATGCCTACATTTTTTTCATAGCAGTAACGTTGCGGTTTTATAATTCACTTTGAGTGTTAACTTTAACGTGTGGGTGACTGTACTGTATGTAGTGTTTACCGTGCGTGCACGCACATCGGATGTTCGCTTCTGTTCCATGCTGCGCGCGAGTTAATGTGTCGGCAATCATTACACTGAGGCATCTCAGACATTTTCACCTGATCAACACATTCAACGAATCCTATGAATTCTTTTCACTCTTTATTTTAACGTCATGTTTTTATGATAGCAGTTTCACTGTTACCTATTACTGAGCTGTTTTATATATTTGCTTGGTTTTTACTCATTTTGATTCATGTTGTAAACAACTTTCGTCTGCTTGTTTAAAAAATATAAAACACATGTTGACTCTTTACAAGAAAAAAATGATTTAAATTCGTTAATTAAGACATTCCAATTCAATAAACGAAAACCTAAAATTCTCACAAATTATTTAAATTAATCAAATATTTGCCAACAGTCAATTTACGATGCTACGGAGTACACACCTAACGTCCAATCAATTTCCGCGATTCTAAAACTTTCTTTATGTAAATCATCTAAAAACCTGCAATATCAAACAGTTTTATACGTTGCCTGTAAGTCATTTATCATTGTGCACTTTCAATAACTGCAGTAACTAACGCATTGATTACACTAAATCAAAATGTTCAAGAACTTTTGTATGGTTTTTTGACGTGGGCAGCGTCAGCAGAATATAGTATGGTTGTACGTTGTTTTATAGAAAATAGTTTTATAGAATTTCGTTTCACATAAAATTTTTCATATATTATCATTTCACAGAATAATCAATACACAGAATACTTACTTTGAATAAACTTTAATCATTGATTTTTGTTACAAATAAAATTAAAAGTTTCGATATTCATATCATAGAATAACAAATCAAATATTCTTTATTCTCATACTGTTTAGTTAGTATAAAGCTTATTACCAAGAAAATCCCCAGTGCCCTATATTTTTGATACTGCAACCAATTTCGATGTGGCGCTCGCCGGCCGCTGCCGCGGCACCGCTCGCTTCGCTCGCTCGGCTCGCGCGTAGTTGGTCACAGTTCTAACCTAACCTAACCTATATGGTCGGAGTGCCCTAATAGTTATATTACCAGACAATACACTACACACACACTATATACCGTAGTATAGTTATATGAAAGCGGTTCATCTGTTGGAGTGCCCTAATCTTGATACTGCGACCAAATCCGATGTAGCGCTCGCCGGCCGCTGCCGCGGCACCGCTCGCTTCGCTTACTCGGCTCGCGCGTAGTTGGTCACAGTTCTAACCTAACCTATATGGTCGGAGTGCCCTAATAGTTATATTACTAGACACTACACTACACAAACACAAACACTATTGTTGTTTATAGCATAACGTCTATTCTTACATTTTCGTTGAAATAACTGAACAAACAATATTCGTTAAAAAATAATTCTATTGTTTGATAAGTTTGTTAAATAAAAAAATGTGATTAAAAATTCATTGAATTGTGTTTCTGTGAAATAATGTTTCATCCAAGTAAATAGTTGTTGAAACAATAATATTCGAAATAAAAATATAAGAACTAAATAAATATGAAACATTTTGGTGCGAAACGAAATTCTGTGTAATTTCTGTCTGCGAAACAAGGTGACACCATATAGTATGTAATCGATGCATGTATTTTTTTATTTATTTAACCCTTAATTTATCTGTTAGGTCCCAGGGACTCCGCGCGAAGTTTCATTTTGGTCTAAAAACTTTATTATCGCGTTTTTGTTTTTGCGCGTCTCAGTACCTTCCTGTAGGAGCGGCCCGGATGCAGGGTGAAGAGGACGTGTGCCTGCGCAACCCGTAGAGGTGAGTAATGGTGCCCATGGAGTCCAGCGGACTCCATGGGGGTATTTGTGTGACAAGTATATTATTTCGCTGGATTGTTATGTTATCATTTATTCAGTCTTATGTTTGTGTTTTAGGCTACCAAATGGCTTCACACAGTCGGTCAGCCAATTTACTTCAAGCAGAAGCGGAGTCGGTAGCCAGACTGGCTCAGATGTGATGATGAGTTGTACCCCTACCCACAGATGAACAAAATGCTCAAGATGACAAGGTGCCCAGAGACCAAAGAAAATACGGTCATAATTATGTCTCATCCGCCTGAATAGAAAGACAGTATACTTATGCCATAGCTGTGTGAGGCCAGTATGTTTGGCATTTACAAAGAAAGTCTATTTTTGGGGTGCAGCTAAGCTGAGCTAAAGGTAAGGAGTAAAAACCGCTGCACGTTTTTTTTTCTTGTATTAACGTGTGCCATTTTTTATTTAGTTTTTAATTGTTGATTATATTTTAGACTTAATACGAAGGAAATAGTTTAAAATAATAATTTATTGTATTTAAGTTTTGAGCCACAAGTTGGCATTGATTTTGAGCCACAAGTTGGTATTCTTATTTTTTAATTGTCAACAAGACTGTTACAATCTAATAACGAAATTTGATATTAAAACATATAAGTATAATGTTGCTAAATATAATAAACCATTTTTGAGTACACATTTTGCTTTTATTTTGACCAAAATCAATGATTTTTATGCATGGAGTCCCATGGACTCCATGGGGTAAATTAAGTGATATGAAGTCACCAGGTAAACTAAGGGTTAAACTTATCGCACACAATAAGGTACAAAGGCGGACTCAATGCCTTAGGCATTCTCGACCGGTCAACCAAGGGTAGTGAAGAGATAAGATGGCAGGTGCTCTGATTGACTACGTATTAAGGAGATATAATAATAATAAAAAGATAACATAATGAATAGGGATGTGGACTGGGGAAAAAAAAACTATTTAGTCCGTCAGTCAGATAATAAAAAAATATAAGACACGTATTTTTTTGCTTTATCATATTAATAAATAGTTTGGAAATTCCAAAAGTGCACGCCTCATAACACACATTCATAAACGAAAAATATATTCAAAACATAGTTTCTAACAAAAATTACCAATTTATCACTTTTCATGAAGTATGTTTTGACTGCTGTTTTACCCATCAATATGGGTAAATTTCTAACCTCGCAACCCTTACCCTAATGTCAAAGACTATTTATTTAGATATTTACGTTGTGGGTTGCTAGGCAACACTTTAAGTAAAGGTTGGAAATATTTAGATAAAGATATTATATTTTAGTTAGTATTTTATTAATTATAATTAAACTACTATGAATAAAATAGCCATTTTCAATAGGGTTCCTTCTACGGCCGAAACAAATGTATAGAAAAAAAATTGACTCAATTAATTGATTTTATCGCAAGCTACAATGTTTTCAAGGTTCATAAATTGACGGACAGGAATTTTTTTTCAACTATTTTGATGTTTTTTTCATTTCTGCTGCATTAAATCAATTGGTAAAAAGTACAGTATTAATCTCCATTTAATCATCTATACAATGGTATATAAAGTAAGTAGGTTCTGTGTACTAGCAGAAGTGTAACAATAAAAACAGTTGCAGAAATGGGGCAAAAAATATTTTTCGATCGTAGAGCATACTCTAATGCTTCGCATTACGAGTCGTGCAAAAATGGTTTAGATAAAATGTATTAAAGTTGGGGAGTGTGGGCACGCTCTGTCAGTCCGGGGAGTGACGTCATGACACATTTTAATGTATTGCCGTAATCTTTTGAATAGGCAATAAAAGACAAAAATACGTGTACAATATTTTTTAATAATCTAGATCACGCACATTTTTTTTTTGTCATCATAAATAAATAGGTTATAAACTTATAATACACATACATACATAAATAATGTAATATAATAAATACCTACATTGTTTATACATATAGATAGGTACTATACAAATTCAAGGAAAAGATGTAATTGAGGTGACTCTACGGTATTAGTTTTGAAAGTAACTGCAATTTCCGCTTAAATGCATACCGACTAGTGGCCGTTCTGATATCAAGAGGAAGCGCATAGATTCTTTGTACTGAAGTTTTCAAATTGTAAAACACATTATTTTTGTACTGTCTCTATTACTTTGATGCTCAGGTCGGCTAAGTGTTATTGGGTTTTTTAACCGACGAAAAAAAAAGGAGGAGGTGCTCTAGTCGACACGTATTTTTTTTCTATAATAGGAGTTTCTCAGTAGCAGCCCGTAGTCTTAATTCGTACCCGGTTGATGGCAATAGGCTCGCCCCTTATTACATGGGACTTAAACATAACTGGCGAAATGTGGGTGTTCTATGTACAGCTCTGCGTAACCCTTCGGGGATTACACGCGTGATATTATTATTATCATCATCAGCCTATTAATGTTTCCACTGCTGGGGACACAGGCCTCCTCTCTGTGAGAGGGAGTGGGCCGTAATCTACCACGCGGGTCTTGTGCGGATTGGTTAATGTCATAACTCATATAATATGTCTTAGTATTTTCGTTTCGTACGTACAAAATTCACCCTCCAGAGCCACAAGCCACCATTAAACCTTCTTTTTCAATAAAAACACTATATTAATAATAGAGTATAATTACGTAAATCATCACGGTTTATTTTCACTAACGTACTCGTAAAAGACTAAGCTCATCAACTTAAAAGGTCTACTTAAAACCGTGATTTGCATAAAGTGAGTGGGTCAAAAGTTGTTACAATGTTTATCAGTACAGTTACCTAACAGTTTTCACGTTGAGCATTTTTCATGTATCTATGTATAGAATTAAAATATTATCGGATTTTACGTAAAATCATCGGAAAAAGCACTAAACCGTACCATATAAATGAGGATTTTTTATAGTAAAGTATCTGCAAGATAACACTTTTCATTTTATTTATTCAAGAATTTTAGGCGTACTCGTAAATGCTAACCCCTCTAAGTGTTTGTGTGGTTTTGTTTATAGACATAAAAACGTAACTAATTGACATTTACCTAGCTGTTTTTTTAAATTAATTTATTGTCAGATCATGGGCCCGTTGCATAATTTAGTTTTCTTTAAAACCGGTTTAATTGGAATTCAAGCAATTTTAATGTAGTTTACTATTCTTTTACTTTCTAATTCGATTCTCGTGACCGACCGTCCGGGATCCGTCGGATGGGTAGCTATGATGATCGTCGGATGGGTATTTTGAGCTATGCAGAATTCTGTGAAAGTTTTTTTTTTGTGTGCCCGATGGTACCAATCCGCACTGGGCCCGCGTGGTGGATTACGGCCCACCCAGGCCTGTGTCCCAACAGTGCGAACATTATACGATGATCATGTAGATATTGTATGTAAAAATGACCAACTTTCATCTCCTATTTAATTTATTCCAATAAAGAATAATAAAAATAAATAAGTAAATAAAACACTGATACGTCAACGACGTAATTTTTTTTCTCTTATCTCATAATTCGCTTATTTAATTCTATTCAACTTATCGTATATATACAAAAACCTCAACAAAACTCCAATAATAAACAATATAAATAAATAAAATAATCTACGATGAAAAAACGGAAAAAACCAAAAATATATATAAAACTCAAAAATGACAGTGTCAAACTCGGACTCCTGTAAGCGATAAAAAATTATGAAGAAGTGAAAAATGTTGACGAGATCAGCAGCTCAACGTGCACGCCTACCACCCCCGGTCTCGCCGCTCAGCTCCGCCTCGCCGCCGCCGGTACCCAGCCCCATCGTGAGTGCTGTGTCGACACCGGCCGCGGTAGTTGCGTCGAGCTCGAGCGACGAGTATTTCTCCCCGCCGACGTCACCAACACCTGCACGTCGGCAGGGGAGAGGCCGGCCACCGAGAAGCTTGGGACTTAGGGGCCATCCGGCCCCGAGCCGGGTCCCCGCTGCCGGTGGTTGTGTGCAGCGCATGAGATGGACTCAGTCTATGAATGAGAACGTCATGCGCGCATATTACGGGTCTACAGAGGGAGGAACTAACCTCACTGCGTACCGTGTTAGGATGCTGTCTCTGTTTCAGGAACTAGAGCCAACCACCAACGTCTCGGCCCAACGACTGTCGGATCAGGTGCGTGTCATCCAACGCAATCATAGGTTGGACGATGCCGCACTTGATAGGCTGCGCTCAGAGGTACTGAGCAACCTTAGCGTTTCAACTTCAACACCGACCGCGGCACAAGCGTCAAACATTGATGCAATACCGCCGCGGTTCAACCAAGATGTGCAAGAGGAAGATGATAGGGTTGCCACAGTAAGTAGCCAGTGTAACGTTCGATTGAGGAGCGCACTGGAGGATGCGTTTCTCGAGTATAGGTACACTCCGACCGAACTTAGACCCCGATTACCACGCCTACCCATGCACAAAAAAAATAGGGCGCTGGTGTGTGCCCTGGACTCGCAGCTTAAGAATTTTTTCGAGAGCAGCGAGGATCTCATTGATACACACTCGATCATGTACTGCGCGGCTGTTGCGGCATGTCGGTTAGCTAATGTCAAGTTCCCAAATTGTGACGGAGCTAATCGACCAAAACCAGCCGTACCAGCCTGGCAGTGCAGGATCGAGCGACGTATCGATGGGGCTAGGGTACTCATCGGCAAACTATACTGCTTCAGGGAGGGCAATACTCGACCACGAGTGATGCGCTTTGTGAGGCGGGCATTCTCGGGGACTGGAATCAGCCCTCGAGAATACATGCCCCGCGTCACAGAGCGCATCGACTTCCTGAAGCAGAAAGTTTGTGCGTGGGCGAGCCGTATTCGGCGGTATAAGCGGCGAGTGGATCGATTCACGCAGAATCGCATGTTCCAGAGCGATGAGAGGTGGGTATACAGAGCTTGGGAGCGACCTGAACAAAATGTGACAGACGTGTGCCGCCCGGATGATGCCGCCACGAGTGCATTCTGGCGCAACATATGGTCGGTGCCCGTCTGTCACGCTGAGGCTGGCTGGATGCAGGATGTCGAGCGAGTGTGTGAAACTATACCAGAAATGGAAAAAGTTGAAATAACGCCATTAGATGTAGCCAGAGCAGTTCGTCCGTTACCGAATTGGAAATCACCGGGACCGGACGGACTGCACAACTTTTGGCTAAAATGGCTACATAGTTCACACACTCGCCTGGCATCTCAGTTCCAGTCATCCTTAGAGTCTGGGTCGCTACCACAGTTTCTAACAACAGGCGTTACCCACCTGCTCCATAAGTCAGGTAGTCCCGCGGAACCCAAGAATTATAGACCAATCACATGTTTGGCGACGGTTTATAAACTTCTTACATCCATTTTGAGAGCGAAAATTAACACACATATTGACAAAAACTCGATCATGTCTGCCTCTCAAAATGGATGTAGGAATGGGTCCCGCGGTACTAAGGAGCTACTCCTCATCGACATGGCCATAAGCCAACAGGTTCGTCGAACCCGCAAAGATCTATCGACATGTTGGATAGACTATAAGAAGGCCTATGACTCAGTGCCACATACATGGCTCATGAGGGTGCTGGAGTTGTACAAGATAGATGCAACTCTGCGCGCCTTCCTGATGTCATGTATGGGGCAATGGAGGACCGTCCTTCGCTATCCAGGATGTCGACAGATTCAGGGGAACGATGAGCCTGTATGGATTAAACGGGGAATATTCCAGGGCGACAGTTTGAGTCCACTTTGGTTCTGCTTAGCTCTGAATCCTCTAAGCACACTGCTGGAGGATTCAGGTCTAGGCTATCGGTTGAGGAGAGGTGGTCAGGTCATATCTCACCTCCTCTACATGGATGACTTGAAACTCTTTGCCCCCAACAAATTGCGGCTGATGGAGCTACTGAAGGTAACGGAAACATTCAGTAGCGCCATCAGGATGGAATTTGGTGTGGACAAATGTGCAGTCATGCATGTAAAGCGAGGGGAGATTATGGAATCCGAGGGAACTCAACTCTCGGATTCCATACACCTTAGATCCCTCTCCTCATCCGAAAGCTATAAGTATTTGGGTATGTCGGAAGCGTTAGGCATCAACGTTGCTGACATGAAGCAATCGTTGAAGGAGCGCTTCTTTGGGCGCCTGAAGAAGGTGTTAACTAGTCTTCTTTCAGGCGGAAACAAGGTGCGCGCCTTCAACGGTTGGGTCATGCCGGTGCTGATGTACTCTTTCGGCATACTCAAATGGACTCAGACCGAACTCGACGCCCTAGACAGGAGGGTCCGTACACTTCTGACCGCAAACCGGATGCATCACCCACGTTCTTCGGTGATGAGACTGTACATCCCGCGGAAGTGCGGGGGTCGAGGGTTTTTAAATGCGAAGACCCTCCACAACCGCGAGGTGTGCAGCCTCAGGGAATATTTCCTAAAAGCCGAAGTGGGTATGCACCGTGATGTGGTCGCAGTGGACAAGGGACTCACCCCGCTCTCCATGGCTAAAGAGAACTGGCGCAAACCTGTGGTACTTACTACAGATGACCGCAAGGAGGTATGGCAAAGCAAGGAGCTTCACGGGCGCTTCTATCGGGCTCTCCATGAGCCCGGTGTAGATTTCTTAGCGTCCGTATCCTGGCTACGTTTCGGTGACCTTTTCGGGGAAACTGAAGGTTTCGTCTGTGCAATCATGGACGAAGTTATCTTGACGAATAACTACCGGAGACATATAATGAAGGACGGTACGGTTGACGTGTGTCGGGCATGCCACCGTCCGGGTGAGTCCATCAGACATATTATCTCTGGCTGTTCACGTCTGGCTAACGGCGAGTACTTGCACAGGCATAACCAAGTGGCTAGGATTATTCACCAGCAACTTGCTTTGAAATATAAACTTGTGGATTCTGAGGTACCGTACTACAGGTATGTGCCCGACCCAGTTCTCGAAAATGACCATGTCACGTTATACTGGGATCGGTCTATCATTACTGACAGGACTATTGTTGCCAATAAGCCTGATATAGTGGTGATAGACCGATTAGCGCGCCGCGCAATGATAATCGATGTTACCATTCCCCATGACGGGAACCTCGTGAAAGCTGAGAAAGAGAAACAAATAAAATATCTCGACTTAGCGCACGAGGTTGTCGACATGTGGAATGTGAGCTCGGCTATCATTGTGCCGATAGTCGTAACGGCCAACGGCCTGATGGCCGAAAGCCTCGACCAACATCTCTCGAGGCTCTCGTTAGGCGGTTGGATCAAAGGCCTGATTCAGAAGGCAGTACTCCTCGACACGGCTCGCATTGTGAGGAGGTTCCTGTCTCTGCAGCCCTAACCACCGGTAGCTTGGACCCTGCTCCCGACACCGGCGGAACACTATTTTTTATATTTTTAAATGTTTTTATATCTTTTTTTTAAGAAATATTTAAAAATGCAAATTAATATGTATATAAATGAATAAACGGAATAAAATAAAAAATAAAAAAAGCCTTTATTATTCCTTAATTATAAAAAAAAAAAAGAAAAGTTTTTAAGTACTTAATAATATTAATAAACTAATTAAGGACCCCTCGACGGGTATAGGCCTCCTCCAGTAATTTCCAGTCTTGTCTGTTTTTTGCTTTTTCAAGCCATGATTTGCCAATCAATTTAACTATCTCGTCTTGCCAACGCTCTGCTGGTCTACCTCTTGTTCTCTTTCCGTGTGGGCCTTTCCAAGCGGTTGTTTTAAGGGTCCACCTGTCGTCTTCTGATCGAGCCAGGTGGCCCGCCCATCTCCACTTCAATGCTTGAGCGTGTTGAAGGGCATCTATGACTTGTGTCTTACAAAAATACTAACAAACAGGACAAAACAGGAAATAATAATTAACAACGAAACGATAGACTATGTAGATGATTATATATATCTCGGCAAACAATTATCTTTCAACAAAAATCGAAACATAGAAGAAGTCAAGCGCAGAATTAACATAACTTGGAATAAATTCTGGAATTACAAGGAAATATTGAAATCACGCTTACCTGTAAAACTTAAAGCTAAAGTCATAAACTCTTGCCTGCTACCATGCCTTACTTACGCTTGCCAGACATGGATCTTTAATAGCACAACTAAAAACAAAATACAAGTTTGCCAAAGAGCCATGGAGCGAAGCATTCTAAACATCAGACTAAGAGACAAACAACGAAATACATCTATCAGAAAAAAGACACAAGTATAGAATAATACCAGTATATAATTCTATATTTTCGCTAGAGGATCTACGTCTGGCTGTTAGTGTATGGTGTATTGTGAGATTTGTGTTTAAACACACTCACGATAGGTGACAAAGAAGTTCCTAACTTTGCAGTTTGAAAACAAAATCCCGTCAACACGATGGCCACATCTGTTACTTGCTCGGTTCTATAGGCACCGAGCGCTGCAGGCAGGAATAGTCCTTACGGTGGTTAGTTATGAAGTTCTTTGATGGTATACCTACAGTTAAAAGTACGTGACACCATGGTAACAATTTTAGAGGGTCTTTCAAATTAATAGCAACAGCTAAGGGCCCTCGCCCACGGCGACTTTTTGTATCGATGCAGTAGCGATGCTGTCGCGCATGTGTATCGATACAGCCGCGATGCTGTAATTATGTATGAAGAATCCTGCGCGATAGTAGCGATGCAGAAGCGCGTTTACAAAACGCGCGACAGCATCGCTACAAAAAGTCGCCGTGGGCGAGGGCCCTAAGACATAGATAGCATAGTAGCGAAGCACAGTTTTCGTAGTTCAAATGTTACTACAGACTTCTGGTTGACCGAACTGAACAAATTGTAGGTACCTATTAACTGCAGTGTGGAGATTGTTTTTTTTTTTGTTGCTTAGCAGTAGTCATTGTTTGAGATTGTCGAAAGGACTTTTGTATCGACATGCAATTTGTAAACAGTCAGAAAAAAAATACAAATATCTTCTTACGATAAAGATAAGAATAATACCAGCTTATTATTGTCATAACGTAGGGCAAAAGCATCTCTTATAGAGAAGGCACGAGCATTGATCACCACGCTTGCTCAAGACGAGTTGATTTTAGACTTATTTTAAGTGCATCTCACGATGTTTTCCTTCACCAATGCCCAAAATAAACTCAGAATGTTTATATAATAACGGGTAAGATAATACATTTTTTTTATTACGTGATGGACCTGCTCTTGACCACGATCACGCCAGGAAAGCGATGGAACCAGCGTGCTCAGAAAATGCCTGTACCTACAGGTTGTGAAGGCTTACGGGTTATATGTGGAATGGAACACAGACGCTGGCATAAAGTTCCACTGTATCTACGTATTTGAATTTTCAAAAACAGGCCGTGACTAGAATTAGAACCTTCTCATCTATGAACATAAATTTCGTGAATTCGTGAGTTCATGCTTGGATTGCTTAACAATAGGCCCTCCCTATAGCCCGAAATCTCGTTAGCGATGTACCTACTTGTAGCAATTTGTAGGACGATGTTGAATTATCACGATATCGTGATCATGAATTAGGTGTAGGATCGATTGCAATAGTACGTACCTAGTTACCTATGATGGATTTACAAGCACCATCTGGGTGATTCGATTACATTATCCATTTTGGAAAAGGAATATGTAAGGCTTACCTAACTACTGTTAGGTATGGATAGGTCTATAGTCTAAGGCTGCCTGTCCACTGGAGCGGAGAGGAGAGGAAAGGAGCAGAGATGTGCTAATATTAACCAATAGAATCGCACCTCTGGGGTGGAGTTTAGATTCTATTGGTTAATATTGGCACATCTCCACTCCTCTCCTCTCCTCTCCGCTCCAGTGGACAGGCAGCCTTAAGGGTCTATACAGGGTCAAATTAAATTAGCTAGCGAAACTCCGCAGACGTGATGGGTATCGATAAATGTAAAAAGGACAAAAAAAACGAGATATTTTTTTTGGGTCAACGACCGCTTGTCGTGTTGTTACTTGAAGTATGAATTAGAATATCTGTTTTCTTTTGTTTTATCATGTTTAGATAACGATATCCATTACGTATGTGAAATAGGTAGATAGGTACTAATAGACAAAAAGTAAAACTGATATTTCAAGTGACTACACTAACTACGGTTGACCCGAAAACTCATCAAATTAATTTCCATCTTTGTTTGATAATCAGAGAGAGGCGAGACGCAAACCACACGAAGCTGCAAATGTTTTCGGGATTTAATAAAGCTACTCTACATAAGGAAATGATCGATTTCCAAGAATACGTTCCAAAGGATAAAATTTCGATCTTAACTTACCGATAAACATCTTTTAATTTTGGTTGCTAGTAGGTAATCGTCATATTATTTATAAAGCGGACCCCCAATAAAAACTAATTGGTGATCCCTGTCCTAACCCATGAGACTTGGTTTTCTCTTCTCGTTAACACATCATCGTATAATATGAATTACTGATGTCGTTTATAACAATCTAATGATTGATAGGAAGTAGGTATAAAAGTAGGTACTTACCGGAAAATTATCCAGTGAAGCGCACAGACATTGAAAGCAGTCAGAATCTTTTCACCACAGATAGCATAATATTTCTGTGCCTTTCACAACCACTAAATTATCACAAACAGGAAACTTCATTTCAAAACAAAAACTACATTTCCTCTGAATTTTCCCATGAACATCATTTCAGGAAAGAAAAACAAAGGTCATCAAAGAAAATTTTCAGTCACTCGTTTAGTCACAACATTATTTTAATGTTGTTTCGTTTCGTAATCAGGAAGATCGCAAGACTATCCGTCGGTTTGCGCGTAAGTACTGTAATTGCGTGGATTTTGCGACGTGCGCAACCCATGCTGCGCAAGCGCCGTGTGAAGCATTTGCGCATCGCGTGCCCACATTACCTAGTACCTACAATAATCATTGCGTGATTCCATTATACACAGATCATGGTATTTTATGAAAGTTCATAACAAAATATCAAATGAATGGTAGTATGTAATGTTTTAATTCGTATGTCTACGCCAGGTTTCGGATAACCGTAGCCGGTAACCGGTTGCAGTTACGATAAGTTAAGTTGTTGCTTGCATGCAATGATTATTGATTTAATTAACGATAACCAACACACGAGAGAGCAGTGGTGGCCCAGTGGTAACGGCCCCGACTTACGAGTTGTAGGTCGTAGGTACGAACCCAAGCAGGCGCTTTACTTTGTGTAAATAATTTCATCACCACTGCTCTCAAAACGGTGAAGGAAAACATCGTGAGGAAACCGGCATGTCTTAGAACCAAAAATTCGAAGACATGTGACATCTACCAACCCGCACTGGGCCCGCGTAGTAGATTACGGCCCACTCCCTCTCACAGAGAGGAGGCCTGTGTCCCAGCAGTGGAAACATTAATAGGCTGAATATGTATGTATATGTAACCAACACTAAAATGACCTACCTAATTCAAAGAAAGAAAGAAGAAAGAAAGAAGAAAGAAATCAAAATCGTCGCATAATTCAAACACGTATTCGAGTCGATGGTTCAATTATTAATATCCATGTAACTGCAATAGCTACAACTAAGACCAAAGAAGACTTAAGGTTATACTTAGGTACACTCAATGGTCACCCATGTATTGAGATTTATAAGATTTGGCAAAGTTATCGCATATTTCACAATGAGCCTCATTAGAAGGCTGAAAGTCAACAAGAAAGAAAGAAAGAAAATACGTTTATTTGCGGTAAACATGACGCAAGGAAAGAAAAAAAAGAACACGAAAAATAACAAATTGGAGGAAAATATGCGTCACATCCACACAAAACGGCCAGAGGCAATGGATAGGTTTATGCTTGGAGTTTCCCTACGTGATCGAATCAGCAATGAAGAGATCCGTAAGAGAACCAAGGTAACCGAAGAATTGCCAAACTTACGTGGCAGTGGGCAGCCGCCCACATTGCTCGCAGAACAGATGACCGATGGGGCCGAAAGGTTCTGGAGTGGCGACCAGGTCCACGTACCGGAAGATGAAGCGTTAGGGGGGGGGGGGGCACAAGGTTGTCCGATGAACTGGTGAAGGCCGCAGAAATCCGCTAGATGCGGGAAGCACAGAACCAGTCGAAGTGGCGGTGCTTGGGGAAGACCTATGTCCAGCAGTCCACTGCTTTCGGCTGAAATGATGATGATGATGATGATCGCATAATTATTAAATAACTTAATCCTATGTTTATCTGGACAGTTTCAATAATGACACAATTGCAACTGAGCTCATTATATAGTTTCCTAAACACAGTGATGACATAATAAACTAAATTGTTTTCATGTCATCTTTTCTGTTCACATTCCTTGCATGATACAGAGCTTGCATAATTTGCAAAAGAAACTAACATAATAATTAACATACTTTCCAGACTTGCACTCTATTTATATTTTATTTATGTTTTTTTTTTTTTCTATTTGCACCATGGGCGGCGATCATGCGGCGATGGATTCTAAACGCTTTTATTTGTTTTTCAGCATTCGTGATTCAAAGCTACGCAGAATTAGGAGACACTCTTCAAGAGGAGCTACGATGTAAGAATCCCTGTATTTTACAGAAATCGTAAAGAGCTTGAGCTTGACTCATTTCCGAATGGGCTAGAACTGTTCGATGATGAACTTACGTGCGCATGTCACTTATGTATGAAACAAAAACAATGTAGGTAAAAATATTAGATATTTATTGGTAATAAAGCTATTCTAACATACTAATCTATAAGAAATATATCGCCCGGCTGTTTCTGATGATCGGATGATCTTCACCACCTGGAAACAAATGAATACCGTTAGTAACGTTTCTATTGCGCAGTTGGGGCAAACCGTGCTGAGGGTCGCGTGTTTAATTCGCGCATTTTTTTTTGTCAATGTTCTTTGAATGAGAGCTACACCGAAAAAAGTGTAACATTTTGACCGTCATATCACTTTTGTTACGTAACAAGTGTCGTGACGGTTAAAATGTTACACTTTTTTCGGTTTAGTCCAAGTGTACAATAGCGAAAGTAATTTCGTTCCCCACGACATCTCTCGACTGTTTTTTGTTAGTTATAGTAACTTGTTGTTTGATCGGGATCGCTGTTCCAGGCCGCTCATTCGTGAGCGCTCAGGGCACGCATCTCGCCCGCAGCTCATTCGTCAACGCTGCCCCCCGTCTCGTCGCGCATTCCTAAGGCGCGGAACAGGGGTGTCGGTCAAACTATAGTTACGCGTACGTACGCGTGTACGCACCTACTCCAAGGACTAATTCCTAATCGTGATTACATTCATCTGTTTCATTATTCATGCGTGAAATATCCAAGATTTTTGTCTCTGGTTATTAGCGATAGAATCCACTTTTCATACGAAACCAACATATCGTATTATGAACTAGCCATGATCGAACAACAGCTTTGCATACCTTTTCAAGCCGTAGCGAACTGTTATGTGTTTCCGAACGTAACTTGGGACGTATTCTGACTCTGTGGTTAGCGACTAGCTGTGAGGAACATTATTAGATTCCCTAAATATAATTATAATATTACAGAAAATATAAGTGTTTTAATACTGCCTAAGCAGTGCAACATATGATAATAAATATACAAACATGGTGTCAGAAGAAATTTGGTGTTAATAAGTACAAAATCAAGTGCGGCGTCGGCGTCGGATTCGTAAAACAAAATGGGGGATCAAGAACTAAAAGAATTGTTAAAACAGCAATCAAAAATTATTGATACCATGCAACAACAAATGCAAATGCTACAAGAGCAATTTAAAAAAACAAATATAAATGACGCGGAAGTCAAAAGTCGTGTAAATGTACCATGGCCCCAACCATTAGATATTAGTTCAGCAGAGCCCGCCGAAAGCCTCCGAGTTTTTAAAAATGGCTGGACTAATTATTGTTTGGCTACTGGTATGGACAAATGGGGTGAGGACCAGAAGGAACGCAAGGCTGGATTATTAATAAGCGCTATAGGTAATGAGGCAATAAAAAAATATATGGATTTCGGTCTAACAGAAATAGAAAAACGTTCTGAAGAAACCATCCTTGA
Source organism: Conistra vaccinii (assembly GCA_948150665.1). NCBI lineage: Eukaryota > Metazoa > Arthropoda > Insecta > Lepidoptera > Noctuidae > Conistra > Conistra vaccinii. The sequence goes on along the minus strand of OX411327.1, from coordinate 10,608,775 downwards.
GAAGATGCAGGGTGTAATATACTCTAAAACAAATATTACATATGCAAGATACGTTTTTAATGCACGGAATCAGCTACTGAATGAAACCTTTGGTGATTACCTCTTGGCATTGCGTAAACTTATAAAAACATGCAACTACGGCGACATGGAAGAGGACATTTTGAGAGACCGGATAGTTGTTGGTATTAGGGACACAGAGGTAAAGAAGGAGCTTCTCCGAGCAGTCAATTTAAACTTAGATATGACTATAAACATCTGTAGATCAGCGGAAACTGCCGCAGACCAGTTGACTACACTTCAGGGAACAATGGAATGTGAAGTAAATAAAATTGCCAAACAGCCAGCCAATTTTCAAAGAAACAGAGAGCCTGCTTTGTGTAAATTCTGCGGTAGCAAACACATATTTGGTCGAGACAGGTGTCCTGCCTATGGGAAGCGCTGTGAGTTCTGTAAAGGAAAAAATCATTTCAGGAAGGTTTGCAAGAGAGAGCAGGGAGCAAAATCTATTAGAGAAGTGAGAGACGATTTAAGTTCCGAAGAAGAGGATCACTCCATAATTAAAGAAATCCGGTCTAACAAGAGGTCAGGACATACTGAAGCTCAAGTATTTTTTAATATAAAAGGCAAGTGGATTCCTTTGTTCTGTACCTTGGATACTGGGGCTCAGGTATGTGTTATGAGTGTCAAGCACTATAAAAATCTTATAGGCTCAGACGATTTATCAGGATTAATGCCTGCTTCACACCGGCTAAAGTGTTATAATGGGACACAACTTGTGGAGTATGGAATGGCAGAGTTTGATTGTATGCAAAATAATAAAACCTATAAAATTCAATTTCATATTGTAGAAGCAAATCATGAACCTTTACTGTCAGAGAGAACATGCCTGACGTTAGGCCTCATAAAATATTGTAATACCATCACTGGAGACATCAAAGATAGAGCCAAAGCTGTTAGTCTGTTTGAAGAATTTAAAGACATTTTTGATGGATATGGACAGTTACCGGGTGAGGTGTCACTTGAAATTGATAAATCTGTTCCTGCAAGTATTCAACCTGCTAGACGAGTCCCTATGGCTGTAAGAGAGAAACTCAAACTGGAATTAGAAAAACTGGAAGAGGATGGAATCATAGTACAAGAAACTAAACATACGGAATGGGTAAATAATATTTTAATAGTCAACAAAGAATCTAAATTTCGCATATGTCTTGATCCAATTCCCCTAAACAAAGCACTTAAAAGACCTAATTATCAATTTACAACGTTGGATGAGATGTTGCCGGAACTCAGTAGAGCAAAAGTTTTCACCACGGTAGACACTAAAAAAGGCTTTTGGCAGCTGGGATTATCAGAGGAAAGCAGTAAATTAACTACATTTTGGACGCCTTTTGGCCGTTACAGGTGGCTGCGTCTCCCGTTTGGACTGAGTTCTTCACCAGAGATATTTCAGCAGAAGCTATCCAGTTTGCTTAAGGGACTGAATGGAGTGGAGATAATAGCAGATGACATCCTGATATATGGAGTTGGAGATTCTGTTGAAGAGGCTATAGTTGACCATAATGTCAAATTGGAGAAATTATTTCAGAGGCTGCGTGAGATTAACTGTAAGTTAAATAAAGATAAAGTACACCTTTTGCAATCATCAGTAAAATTCTATGGACATGTTCTCACTAGTGATGGAGTCAAAGTTGATGAGTCCAAGGTACTTGCTATTCAAAATATGCCTAGACCAAAATCGGCTAAGGATGTTTTAAGATTTTTGGGAATGGTTGGCTATTTGGGCAAGTTTATCAAGAACCTTAGCTGTCAAGCAACTAATTTAAGAAAGTTGACTAGAAAAGATACTGAGTTTTGCTGGACAGACGTGGAAGAAATAGAATTTAAAAATATAAAGAAAAATATATCAGCATTACCAATATTAAAATACTTTAATGTAAATGAGAGCGTCACAATCGAATGTGATGCTAGCGAATTTGGCCTGGGTGCTGCACTGTATCAAAGCAATCAGGTGATTTGTTTTGCTTCCCGTTGCCTAACACCGACTGAAAAAAAGTACGCGCAAATAGAGAAAGAGATGCTGGCCATAGTGTTTGCGTGCAAGAAATTCAACCAATATATTGCAGGAAACAGTAATGTAACTGTGCGAACAGATCACAAACCCCTCATTAACATTATGAATAAACCATTGGTTGAAGCTCCCAAGCGGCTGCAGATGATGTTGCTTACTCTCCAAAAGTATAATGTTGACCTACAGTTTATTCAAGGCAGTGAAAATCAAGTGGCAGACACATTATCGAGAGCACCTATAGAAGAATCTGCAGACACTATTTATGACCTGGAAAATAAAATTAAACACAAACAAATATTCAGATTAATCAGTGAAATTTCTTTAATTTCATATCTAAAAATATCAGACAAGCTTATTATGAATATTAAAAATGAAACTGACATGGATACTGCAGTGCAGACTCTCATAAGCTACATTGAAGATGGATTTCCAAGGTATATTACAGACTGGCCTATAGCGCTAAGAAGTTTGTATAAATTTAGAAATGAGCTTTCTACAGAAGATGGCCTAGTTTTTAGAGGAGACCAGCTGTTTATCCCAGTGTCATTAAGAAAATTACTTACAGAAAAGGTCCACATCAGTCACAATGGTGTCACGTCTACATTGCGTTTGGCAAGAGAGAATGTTTTTTGGCCAGGCATGGCTCTGGATATTAAGGAGTATATAGGAAAATGCAGATTTTGTGCAACATTTGCAGCATCACAGGAAAGACAGAGTTTGAAATGCCATGAGATAGCCAGATATCCGTTTCAATATGTGTCCATGGACGTGTTTTCTGTGAGAAACTTGAAGTTTCTAGTTACAGTGGATCATTATTCGGATTTTTTCGAGTTAGATCAGTTATCCACATTGACTGCTGCTGAAGTTATAGACATATGCAAAAGAAACTTTGCTAGAAATGGGGCTCCGCAAAGAATGTGTACAGATAATGCTACCAATTTTGCTAATGAACAATTTAAAAGATTTGCAGAGGAATGGAATATTGAGCATGTAACATCATCTCCGCATTTTCCAAGTGCCAATGGGAAAGCAGAATCAGCCGTTAAGATAGCTCAAAGACTGGTCATTTCAAGCATAGAAACCAAACAAGATCTTTGGTATGGTTTATTACATCATAGAAATGTACCAATTGAATCAGATCAGGTCAGTCCAGTGCAAAAGTTGTATTCTAGAAGAACTAGAACCGGGTTGCCTTGTTTGTTACAGCATCTAAAACCAAGAGTGGTACATAATGTTCCATATTTAGTTAAGAAAAGGAAGGAAAAGACAAAAGAAAAGTATGATAAAAGAAGTAAGGAACTGCCTAAGCTAATAGTAGGAGATAAAGTAGCAGTGCAATTATGGCCAGAGACAAATAAGAAATGGAGTTTTGGGAAGGTGACAAAAGTTCATAATGACCGCTCCTACATAGTCAATGTCAATGGTAATCTTTATAGGCGCAACAGAGTTCATATTAAGCCGTTCTCGGGTGAGATTAACCCCTTGATTAACAGACAGGACAGAACAGTGGTGCCAGATCAACCACAACTTGAGTCTTCCGTTTCAGGTTTTTCAGCTCCAGGGTTTGAGATCTTACATAACTCCCCTGTCCCTCCGGAGCCGGCAAGGCTGACATCACCGGTTCGTCCCATGTCAGAGTCTCCCCGTAGAAGCCAGCGCGTGAGGGTGCCACCAAGGCGACTAGAAGACTATGTGCTTCGTGTTTGTTCTATCAGTGACTCTTTATCTTAGAAAAAGAAGGAGATGTTTCCGAACGTAACTTGGGACGTATTCTGACTCTGTGGTTAGCGACTAGCTGTGAGGAACATTATTAGATTCCCTAAATATAATTATAATATTACAGAAAATATAAGTGTTTTAATACTGCCTAAGCAGTGCAACATATGATAATAAATATACAAACATTATGTAATAAAAACATCAAATTAAGTCAGTGCCAGCCTACTGGACAATTTCAAGTTTTCTGCATGACAATCGGCATAACAAATCAATATGCCCATAACATGACTTGATACGTAACATCTTCATTGGCATGTAAAATTATCTACTGCTACCGAACCACAGAATAGTCAGCAAATGGAGTATCCCAGAAAGCACGTTAAGGCATTAGTCCCGGCTGTCATTCGTAGCTCTTAAACAGTCGTTACGGGTAGGCAGAAGCCCAAAAAGTCTGACAGCCAGTCTTAACAAGTGATTTCGTGTTACCCAGTAACTGGGTTGTGGAGGTCAGAGAGGCAGTCGCTCTATGTAAAATACTGGTGTTAAGCTACTTCCGGTTCGACTGGACGCCAACTCCAACGTAGTTGGGAAAAGGCTAGGTAGATTGATTGGAGTGTCAAGGCATGTGTCACGGAATTTGTCGCATTTGATTTGATCCTGATTTCACGTTAGTGGACATTTGCGATAACAGACATTGTGAACCTTAACCACAATGGTAACTTTTATTGGAGATTGAGTTATTAGTAACCAGATTATTTTTTGGCGATTCGCTAATTTGACGAGAATTGAGAGTGAAATTTCAAGGACGCGTCCCGTTTAGGCACATTTCGTTACATGAGAGCAAACTCAAACTCAACTCAAACTCAAACTCAAAGCATTTATTTCAATTAAACCATTTACAGGCACTTTTGAATTGTCAAAGAGTCGGTCAGTTAGTCAGAAAGTTGAAGCTAGTCGCCCATTCCAAAAAGTAGATCTCTGTGGAGAAGAACGGGCAAGAAACTCCCAGGACACTCTTTTAAATAAAGACATTACAAAATCCTGGGTACATTATTCTTGTTGCTTCTATATGTGAGAACAATGTGAAAAAAAGAAATAGAGACAATTCAAAGTATAAGATTTAAAATAAGCCTTGGCAGAAAAGAGATGACCAGTCTCAACCGACGGCGCCCGTTCACGAACATGACGCGTGGATCAGCACCATCCAGCTCAACCATTTTGTAGGGAACCGAATGATCCAACACACTCGCCACCATCGGCGAGACATTTAAGTAAGCATGACAAAGTCTCAACTGCCATGCTCTTTCAAGTCAACATAAAACATAATATAATAACAGAATAAACAGCCCCATGGTACTCACATTTACAAAAACTGAAAAAATGCTTCTAAATTATACAAAACTATAGTTTGCAATGTATTATACTATCAAAAAGAAAGATAATCATTATCAAATATTGGAATATTCAACAATAAAAAATTGGTTAATTAAAAATAAAAATAAAATAAACATGTTGTTCGTAATGTCAGAAAAATAATATAAATAAAAAATAAAAAAAATAAGAAAAGGGGTAGCAACTCTTCCAAATACAATAATTTAAACTAGTGAGCCCAAGTGGCTGTGGAGCAGGACCAGCATTAAGCCAAGCATTTTTATCTACGATATAATCATCTAACTTATAATATGCTTGTCTACATAGTGTGCGTTTAATGCATGTTTTAAATTTCTTCTCATTAAGTTGAAGAATATCGAGTGGTATTTTATTATAACATTTTACACAGTACCCCATAAAAGAAGTGTGTACTTTAGACAATCTAAAACGTGGTTGATCTAATTTGTTCCTATTTCTAGTGTTAAAATTATGCCTGTCACTTATCTTACGAAAAAGATGTAGATTTTTTCGAACATACATAATGTTTTCATATATATACTGACAAGGTACCGTCATGATGTTAATTTTCTTAAACAGTTCCCTTAGAGATTCGCGTCTGCGGAGGTTGTAGATGGCTCTGACAGCCCTCTTTTGCAGAATAAAGACAGACTCAATATCTGCAGCCCGTCCCCACAGCAAAATACCGTAAGACATGATGCTATGGAAGTAACTAAAATAGACCAGTCTCGCGGTATCCACGTCTGTTAGTTGGCGGATTTTCCAAACAGCGTAAGCGGCTGAACTTAGCCGCCCTGCAAGTGATGTTAAGTGAGGACCCCACTGTAGTTTTGAGTCAAGCGTGATCCCTAGGAAAACCGTCTTTTCGACGAATTCTAGTGTCTCCTTATTCAATACAACGTGACATTCACTACTTCTAACATTCGGTAACGCGAATCTTATGCATTTAGTTTTCTTCTCATTTAATACCAAATTATTTTCAGTAAACCAGAGAGAAGAAAGATATAACTCTCTCTGTCTCTCGTACAAAATCCCTCTTATTCTTAATTTTTTAAGAAATTTCACTTCTATAAGTGTACGGTACAACACCCGCATTTTTTTTAAATTTTCTAGTTCTGTTTGAACCGAGCCCTTGCCTTTTTTATCTGCTAATAATTAATGAAGTCGTTCAGTTAAAATATGCTGGCAGTTTTTAAGAGCGTTTACGTCGTAAAGCATTTCATACAAAATTTCAAGCCCTTGTTTTTCGAAATGTTCGAACCGATTTTAATAAAACTTTATACGCATAATTATGGAGGATTAGTAAAGAAAATTTTCGAAATGTCTTTTTAAAAACAGATAACTCGAAATCTCTGTTTCTGTGGAAAATTTAAATCGGTATAATTTGGCTGTAACACAATTTTTCGAAAATGTTCTTAACTAACTTTTTAGACCTTTGTATCCTGCTTATGCATATGAAATTTCATTAAAATCGGTTCAGTAATTTCGAAAAACAAGGGCTTGAAAGTTTGTATGAAATTCCGTACGTCGTAAACGCTCTTAACCAGTGAGCGCTTAGGTATCACTATTTAAATCCATTTATTACCTACTCCATTTAGTAACAACTCTGTGATGTGGTTTAGCTAGCATGCAAAAATTATAGCTGACATACATGGGCGAAAGCGAATCATATTCAAATTATGGATACGCACCATTTTATGTGCATAAATATCTATATTTATTATTGAACATTAGCTTCTGCTCGCGAATTTGTTCGCGTGGAAGTCGTATGACACCACGATATACGAAAATAACAGCCACATTTTTATTAAGCTTTCCTGTATTAGTATACGTTTGTATTTTTGGTCTCAGCAGCCAAAATATACAGAGAATCGGGACTGGTCACGAGGGAGCAACCGACCTACAATAAAATTTGTCCGTGTCAGAAGCAACTCATCCTGAGGGCGAAAATTTCGAACATTTTCGTTTTAAGAGAAATAATGAAGAGCGTTTATCTCAAACGTTGGCAACGACGACGTCGCAAATAGCTGTCAAAAATTTACCTGTTTTGATTAATTTGGCAATATTACTGTATGGAATAAAAAATGTGGCTAACTAGCGAACTAGAATATTAATAATGAATTGCAATAAAATTATAACATTGAATTTGTTGCTGTACCCGTTTAAGGAGTAATAAAAGCGCATATCACAAATACACAGTGGCTTTGATTAAAGTATGGCTTCGCATCCCATCGTCAATTAGTTCATATATTTTCTGTATAGAAAAAACTTTTTACAAAAAAAGAACAACCGACTTCCAAAAAAGACACTACAAAGTCAAAAATAACTTTAATTTCGGAAGTCGGTGGCAAAAAACGAAAGTTCAAAACCAAACACACCGACTTCCGAAATTAAAGTTATTTTTGACTTTGTAGTGTCTTTTTTGGAAGTCGGTTGTTCTTTTTTTGTAAAAAGTTTTTATTTCGCACTTTTTAGTTATGGTACCTACCCCATACAAATTCGAATACCAATAACCTGCTATGTAAATAACAGTGATTGGAAGTTATCATTATATCATCCATATAAACTAAGTGGGAAAAATACGTATTATTGAAGCTAACTCAAAAACTATGCAAGTAAAGTTAATAAAATTGATACGGGCCCACCTCGGGAGCATACCCTTTCAAACAAAAAAATATATTTCAAAATAGGTCCACAATTGACGCAGAAATCGCGTAACAAACATACAAAAAAAAAAAAAAACATACAGACGAATTGAGAACCTCCTCCTTTTGGAAGTCGGTAAAAATTATTGTGTTCATAAACGTTTAAAAATAGGAAGTGTATTATAGAGTGCCGGACGAACTCTTGCGGCACTTTAGTGGCGCAGCCTCGACCGGCTAAAGTGCCGTAAGCATTTCATCGTCACTGTTCTTGTTATTTTGATTGCTTGTTGAGGAAGTGCCATAATCCCTTGGCTTAGCATATGAAAGGTAGGTTAGGTTAGAACTAGCTCGCTCGGCTCGAGCACGAGCCGAGCGAGCGTAGCGAGCGGTGCCGCGACAGCGGCCGGCGAGGTCCATGGTCCGCTTAGGCACAAGAGAATGTAATGTTTTATTAGGAATGTGGTGTTTTACAGCGATCTAACCTCAACAATCAAACAAAATACCAAGTGACGTGACTTAGTGACAGTGACAATGACAATGCAATGCTTACGGCACGTTAGCCGGGCCGAGGCGGTGTTAATAAAGTGCCGGTAGCGGCACTTTATTAGCACCGCCTCGGCCCGGCCGATAGGGATAGAGTGCCGCTAGTGGCATTCTATACACTGCCTTAAAAATATTTGAACTGACCTGTCCTCTCTTTAGTCCAAAGTATCTCGCTACCGGGTCACCGGCTTGTATCCTCATCAACATATTCTCCTTCAATTTACTGTAGTAATGGTTAAGGAATAATGAACAACAAAAGGACGAAGATGTGCCTAACAAACGTAAGCCTTAAAGAGCCTAAACAAGTAAACACAGTAGACGTACGTTCGGGCTGTCACCTATTCTTAATATTCAGACAATTTGATTGGGTAGGTCATTTTCAGTATTTTCTAATAGTAAAATATAAGTAGTAAACATTTAACCACCTGATCAACGAGCTAGTCAAAACCATGGATGCCTTTTCTGCGGTTTTAGGCTCCTGGCTCCTTTTTCCTGACACATGAGCAAGACAAGCAGTTACTATTATAGTTTGTGTAGACTGCCTGACGCAAGCCTGGCTCGTCTGCTCAAAATATCGCATTCTTGCGATGATATATCAAGAAGCCAAGCTTTACTGCCAAGCCAACAAAACCAGGTAAAGGTCACTGGTGGATACTTGCATAAAAGTAGTAATCTCCATGCAAATGCAGAGCAAGGACTATTTTTCTTAGATTTATAAAAGGATACTATCTAGTCAACAATTCAGCCTTCTCATCAGGGGTCAGCACAATGTGTTCAGGCACCAGCTCGTGTTCAGTGATGTTGATCAGCAGCTCTGACTCCAGGAACTGTTCTAGTATGTACTTGGGAGCCATGTCTACTAACGACTGCTTTGCTGATGGTGTCATACCTGTAAAAGAGAAGGAACTATTCTCAAAGATATAATTATGGCTTGATAATTTTGTTATATAAAAATGTTATTAGTGATATTACAACTTCAGTAGGTATTAAAAAATCAGGAATCGTGAACACAAGACCGTTACAAGATCAAAATAATTGAATTATTTTTATTATTACACTATTATGAGACATTGTTGAATTTTTTTTGTGATCAGGTTAGGGTTGCCAACCGTAATTTTTTCCCAGGACATGTCCTGCTTTTTGAGATGTTCTGGGGCGTCCTGAATAGTTTTTAAGTAACATCCTGGGTCTTTAAAGCATCCTGGCAGTTCTGTTTTGTAAGTTTCGCGCCTTCAACCTTACGTTTATCGTGCGCTCTGCTTGTTTTCTCTTTCTCACTACTATTTTCGCGCACTAGAGCTCTCTATCTAACCATTCGATAGAGATTTCATTGCGTGTTGCTATTAACTGCTACTGCTCTTATACTGCATCCTGGTATTTTCGCAACCCTATGATATTTTCACCTTCCAATCCTGGTTTTCAAAATTTAGTGATGGCAACCCTACGATATTCAGTGCCCTGCACGCGTAGACAGAGTGTAGCATGATTACCGGTGCCCACACTGCTGTTATAAAATGTTAACAAACATTTTCTAACATAGTTTTTTAAAGTACTAAGGTTCAGTTCGGTTTAAAAACTATGTTATATAACTGCTGTGTGGGAGCACCTTACCATAGAAACATGTTTTGTCGACGGAAGAATAGACATCACAATCTGTCATTTTGTCTATTCTTCCATAGACAAAACCCGTTTCTTAGAATACTCTGTCTACGGTTTCTACGGTGCTCATGCTACGCGTGCTGATCATACAGAGCTAAGTTTAACAACCTGGGCAATGTCATTTAAAAGATAAAATTGGCATTTTAATTTTAATTTAATAAATTATTATTACCAGCTTGTACTACAACAATTGCTCTGTGTATATTTTCTTCCTGCATCCTGGTACAATATGTTTTAATTGTCTTGATGCCGATTTTGGGTTCATCAGGGAAGAAAACGAACATTTGATCTGTGGGGTCATCATTGTGAGCTACTAGTACAATCAAATCACTTCTGGCAGGTCGCTTCTCACTGGAACAGAATATTATTATAGATTTAGTTTATTTCAACAGAATATTATTACAGATTTAGTTTATTTCAGTGGAATATTATTACAGTTTTTGTTTTCATTAGAACATTATTACAGTTTATTTTTTCAGTAGAATATTATTATTTTAGATTTAGTTTAGTTCTGCAGTTTATTGATGAAAATGTATTAGACTCGAAAAGCAATAAAAACAATCAAGAAGTCATTGATTGAATACTTTTTGCACACATTTATGGCTTGGCATTAAATTAAAACTATATTCAGTTACACAATGCCTTACAAGATATTTATAACTGTGGTAAAAAAATATATAATGTCAAAAAACACCTGATTTGGGATCATATTTACAAATGCCAAAATTGAATACTAGAATTTTATTTTATATGAATTTTACTAAAAAGATTAACTGTTTTATTCATAAATTCAAAATATAGAAGCAATATGGAGACGCTAGATGCGAAAATAAAGAAAAATTTTGTGGATAAGACATTGTCAGAGACAGCCAAATTACATCTTGGTAAGCTCGTACTTGTCTAGATCCTTTTCCAAGCACTACACGAATAAATCATCACACAACTCGTCAAGCAAACACTCGACTAGAAGCTACGAAAGATGAATCTTTTACCTGGGTTTATCACCGAATTGCTCTTTGAACTGTTCCAACGTCTGATCCAATTCATCCTGCGTCACCAAGTATCCACGGTCATGGCATAACTGTAACACAAAGTAAGATATTCAGTGTCACAGATGGCAAGCTCAAATCCACAAGACCGTTTTATCTTCAACTTTTTATTTGTGAGAACTTTTTATTCGTACTTATTCTCATATTTTTTAAATTTGGATACTTCGCAGAAGAATAACCATAGCATGTGTACCTATTTAAAGGATTTTTCAGCTTTATTATTATCGTTATTAGGTTTTTATTAACAAGTTTCACAACTTTCCCCACACAACATAACCTCACTTACTTGCATTACTGTTTTACGTATACGCCAGAGTTTATAAGTTTCCGCATCATCATCCATTGTGGGTAGTTAAATATTTGATAGCCTAATTAGGTATTATTCTTAAATTCTCAATTTATTCCGAAAAATAATAAGTCTGATTATTAATAATAAACATAAACCAACTTGAACAAGTGTCGGCCGATGCCACAGAGTACGTACGCCGAATCGCCGATGCTATGCTAGCTAGTGGTGTATCATTCGTTACTGTAATACTATCACATCGGTTGTCGAGGGAAAATGAAAACGTATCAACTCGACTAATTTTTGTCAACTCACATTTTATCCAGCCTATAAAAACGAATTCGCTAATGATCGATCATCTAGATTCTAGCAGATACCTAAGAAGAAGTCCAAGTGGCGATGGTTGACCTATGTCTAGTAGTGCACGTCTTTCGGCTGAAATGATGATGATGATTGATCATTATCGGCGATTGCAAAACACTTGTCACTGGGAATGACAACAGTTTAGCAACTCTACTATCAAATAAGTATCAAGAGAGCAGTAGTGGCCCAGTGGTAATGAATGGTCGTGACTTACGAGTTGTAGGTCGTGGGTTCGACCCAAGCAGGCACTTTACTTTGTGTAAATAATTTCATCACTGCTCTCAAAACGGTGAAGGAAAACATCGTGAGGAAAGCAGCATGTCTTAAAACCAAAAATTGGAAGACATGATTGTGACATATATCAATCCGAACTGGGCCCGCTTGGTAGATTACGGCCCACTCCCTCTCAAAGAGAGGAGGCCTGGAGCCTACTCCATAAGCGAAAGCGTTACGGATGGCCGTCATTACGGGCGCTTCGTTCTCCGTCTAACTTACAGTATGTCCGTAAGTGAGACGGAGAACGAAGCGCCCGTAACGACGACCGTCTGTAACGTTTTCGCTTAGGGAGTAGGCCCCCCATGTCCCAGCAGTGGGAACATTAGGCCGATTATGACTATCAAATTGTATTTTTTTTATAGCACTTTGTACCTACCTGTCTGTCCTCCTCGCCTATGTAGAACCTAGGTCCGGGAGGTCCAATTTCACAATAGACAATATGTATATCTGATTTGAAATTGGACCTCCCGGACCTAGGTTCTAGGTCCCCCTGCTGGAACTCATGCTGAGGTCCCGACACTTTAGCACTAGTGACCGACCGAAGCTTCGGTTTCGGCAAGTTTCGGCAGGTAAATCTAGTTTCGGTGTCGACAGAAAATCTGCCGAACCTTAGGTCGCACCGTAACTCTGCGTTCGTGAATTATCGCACGTCGTTCGGCTGACTTCGGTTGAGTTCGTAGATCGTGTGTCACATGCCACCATCACTGCTTTTTGCTACTCACAATTTTTTGTTCCAAGAAGTAGTTAATGTGTTTCGATAAGTAACGGGCATTGTAAAAAAAAAAGTGCACGTACTTCAACTATAGTTTTTTTTTTTCATTGTGTTAATTGTCATTTTATGAATACAAAATAAGCCAAATTTCAGTAAATAATTGATTTTTAACATGTCTATAAAGTTTCGGTTTCGGTTTCGGCCGAAACTGATACAGATCCGGAATCCCGAAGATTCGTTTTCAGTTTCGGTCGGATACTATTTAGCACTGAATTACCTGTTAGTGGGACAAAACAAACCTCTATATCTGGGTTCAGTTCTATTGATTTTATCGTCATAATTACCTCTGTAAACAGCAAGTGTATTTTATCTCTTTTATTGAGACTAATAAAGAATACTTTTGCTGAATTATTTTCTTTGAATTATATAGGTATTAACATCTGTAACTGAGAGAATGTTCACTTATTACCTCTCTAACTCGGACTTTATTCCCGATAATGTTCCGTTTTGTTCACTAATTCTTAGTCTACCCGCTATTTTCGTACTTGGCTAATTGTGCCTAAATAACCTCCGGTTTTAGTTTGGTTTTGTTATCGACCAGATGTGTATTTAAAAAATGCCGAAACGAAGGCTTAATTATTTATCAGTACGTGAAAAACTAATCTTAAATATCCGTTTATAGAAGTGGAAAGATACGCGATGAAGTCTGTGTCAAAATTAATGTGCCATAATCTACTTTTTGAGTTTTGACACTGAAGTTTATCTTTATTCTGAATGATTCTTTCATTCAGAATAAAGATAAACTTCAGTCACAATGTTCAGGATAAGAAAAACTAAAACGTGTACGTTTATCAGAATCTCATTTTATATAATAATTACAGCTCTCTATAACTGAAATAATCTCTATTCTCACCTTTATAAATAGCCCTCTGTAAATGAGACAGTTATTTATTTAAACAAATTGCTAGTCCATTGCTACATAAACTCGAAAAAAAAATCGGCTCAATTTTTTTTGTCGAACTTATGAAGCAATGGTCTAGCAATTTGTTTCAATTCATTTCAATTTGTTATTGATCGTGCATTACGTAATTAGGGCACTGGATATCTGAGACACTGGGTAACTGTAATACCTCTTTAAAAGAAACAAATTTACAGGTCCAGTATCTCAGTTATCCAGGTTTCACTGTATTTTCTTATCAACAATTTATGTAACCTTTTGTTCATTTTAATTATTCAATCATGGAAAATTCATAATACCTTTAAAAACTGAAATCTTAGTAGATTTCAGTAAGTAAACTAATTTGATTCTGCAATCTTAGCTAATCTAAATCGACTAATGAATGTATGTGTGTCTGTCTATGATTTACTTACACTATCTGTGGAGTTCGAATTGGTTGATTTTCATTGAAGTTTCTCCTATTATTGAGAATTTGTCCTTTTGTTGCTATAAATCCTGTTAACAACACAAAATAAGGAAAATGGCTGGAATAAAGGGTATGTTATCGTTATTGAGGCTATTAGTACATTGATTGAAGATATCTCATCTGTAAAAGAATGTCATCATTGTAGATAGAATGACTCATGTTATTTACAAATATTTTTCAGGATAATTCATATAATACAGCTGTCTAATTTCATTATTATTCTTTTTCATGTACTTTTCAACTCTTCTATGAATCAGGGTAAGTTTTGGTTCAAGCCTATACCTAATACTCTATCATAGCAACCAGTGTATTCTATATTATTTTTGTTATGTACTTTATGACCTGCTGTTGACCTGTTTTTAATACAAAATGTTATCAGTTTTCGGTGTATAATGTTCATTGTGTGCAACCAACTTGGTTCCAAAAAAGGAGTATGTACTTATTTGCTTATATCACACTAAATTTAATTATGACTATTTCTATTCTGATGATTTGTTCAAGATGATGTTAGACATGATCTATAGGTATAAGTACTTACCCGGTTTCTTGAAGCAATACCAATCACAGAATATTGTAAATCTGATGATGAATCTCATGTAGCTAAAATAATAGATTGTTATCATTTTGGTAAACTAATCTCCACAAGAGAAACTGTAGTATAATCTGCCTTTTGAGGCCAACTAGATTATTCATAACATTCACTTAATTTTGAAATCTTTCTTACAAAATTTTATTATGAAAACAAAACAGGAAAAATCCTTTTTTTTTGTTTCCTTTAATAAGCAAATATGAAAATTGATGTTTTTAATTTCAGTCTGGTGTCCCTGGCATTTGCTGGTTCTATTGGAATGACCTTTGTTATTCTCGCCTGTGCCTTACCACAATATAAGTAAGTAACTGATTTTATTATATTTGTTCTTCATCAACACATTCTAAATAAATAATGGAGGAGGAGCTTGTGGCTAAGTAATAACAGCCGCAAAGGTCGATCCATCAGGTTAACGGGGGGTTTTCCAAAATTTGCCTATTTTAGAATCAATTTAAAATGGTCAAATTAGTGTATTAGGTCCTGAAAAAAATATATGTGATGGACACATCTTTGTTTGAGGGAAATTATTGGTTCAAAACACGATAAATTGTAATTCGCTCGATGAAAAAAAAATCCGAAACAGGGTCGATTTCAAAACCATTTTCGATCTCATTTCCTAATTACAGCACAAAATAATATGAAAATTGCATGTACGATGAGGTAATCGTATTTTGGAGGGAATTTATTGGTTGAATTTTTGAGTTTAATAAAAAAAAATTAAGTAAACTCAATATTTGTAAATCGGGCTAAATCGGCTCGCGCTCAGTGTCCTGCGGGACGTTGTCGAGATTGGACCTGTGTCAATTTATTTAAAAAAATTAGTTCCCCACCGTCTTTAAAAAAATGGCAAATAAAAAGAACAAAAGGAAGAAAAACACATTTATACTAAATTGCGGAAGATCAGACAAAACATCGCGTAATTATATGATTGCTTTAATTCATTAATATTGTTTTCGAAAATGAAAATATTTCTATGCGTTGTGATGACTTTTTTTGACATCTGACATTAGTGTTTTCATTTCAAATTTTTATCGATAAAATTATAGTCAAGTGTGAGTAATATATATATTTGCGTGTAGTAAGTAGGTTGTTACATAAAGACGTTTTAGTAAAGCACATTTTTAATTCGTCTATTATTATTTATACCTTAAAAGTAAAAGAAACCCTATCCGATCCGAAAGGGGCTCATAGGTACTGCAATAAAATTACCTAAAAGTAATAAAAAATCTTACTAATATTGAAAATTAAAAAGTTATTGCTATTTAAAAATCACATTTTTGGTAACAAAAATACCCCAAATCCAATAAAAAAATAGCAAGTTTTCAACAGGCATCATTATAGTTATGACTTGTAGACACCCGCTATACGACGCGACGGCCGCCCGCGCTCCATGGCATAACCAGGTAAAAATCCCTATTAAAAAAAAATTGGACAATTTTTTTTTAATTTATAATTGCCATATAAATAGGCTCTCAGTACGATACCTAACAACACCCTCATGGATCAAACAGGGTTTTGTTTTACATGTTGTATACATGATAACAATTCATCCAAATCCATTATACAAGCTTAGTTTTTATTTACCCTAAACCTCTTAAGGGGTCATTGTATTCATCATTATGAACAACTTTCACTATGGGACCAAAAACTGGAACCGCGAAAAAAAATCAGCTGTTCCCTACATTTATGTTCGCATAATCTCGTCAAAATGTAGGGAACAGCAGATTTTTTTTGGGTTGTGTATTCACTCTCTGTCAAGCTGTCGTCGTCGCTGCTATAATCTCCTACATTAATTGGGTATACGGGATGGCAGGCACATTGAATCGCAAACTGTTACCATGAATTCAGCGCATGATGATAGGAACGCCCAGAGTAAAAATGTATAGTCGGTTATTTAAAAAAAAATTGCTGTTTCATTCAAAATTGCAATAGTTACTCGGTCAAAATGTATGGAACGGCAGTTTTTTTTTGAGGATAATTAGAAAAAACTAAACTTTGTAAAAATCCTAGGATATCAGTATATGAGCTGATGTCAGGATTTATGAAACAAAAACAGTCTGTTTAGGACGATTGGAAACATTTGTGCCGTTTTTAGGCACACGTCTGCCCAACCCTTCGGGGAATACAGGCGTGAATTTATGTTATGTTATGTGCCATTTTTCTGGTGGTAAATAGTCTGAAGGAACGGCAAACCGAATTGACCGGGGATCAACAATTTTTTTTGTTTGTTTTGTCTTAGAACAAAGATTCGATAAATTATAGCCGTAGCAGTAGGTACGACACTATTGAAAATAAAGTACGGCAATTTTTTCTTCATACTAGCTACGAATATTTACGGATCTTCATGAGCGGGGGCAAACGTCAAAAAACAAAAGAATATGGTTACAGTATAAGCATAACAGTCCGACCACTTAGCTCATCTATCTAATCTATATATCTATCTATATTATATAAAAATGAATCTCTATTTCCTTGGTCACGGTATCACGCGTGAACGGCTGGACTAATATCGCTAATTCTTTTTTTGTTGTGTTTCTTATAGTATGGAGATGGTTCTTAGAATAGGTAGGTGAAGGTAGGGTAGGTAGGTAGGTATGCAAGTAGGTAGGTATGTATGTTGGTAAAGTATGTATGTAGGTAGGGTAGGTAGGTAGGTATGTATGAATATAGGTAAGTAGGTAGGGTAGGTAGGTAGGTGTAGGTAAGTAGGTAGGTAGGTATGTATGTATGTATGTAGGTAGTTAGGGTGCTTACCCGTGCGAAGCCAGGGCGGGCAGCTAGTATGTATAAATAAAAATCAATGGCCGCATGAATGAAAAATCATCACTTGAGAACTGTTCGAACACATCCAAAAACAAATAGCCATATCGGTATATGGCTATTTGTTTTTGGTTGTGTTCGTAAATGTCAGTACCTACAAGGTTTATACGAAAGAAAAGTTATGGAAAATCCACCAGAAAAATCTTGGATTTACAATTTGACCAAAGTCACACTTTCTCTCTCTCTGTCTCTATCGAATTAGAAGGCGACAGTGGCAAGTATGAACGCTTTTTTAGCGTGACGATTTCTGCCAGTTTACTCCTACCGCAAGCATTAAAGAACTTCGTTCCATAAAGCTGATTTATTCAGTAAATGGATCCAATAGCACTGACTGTTATGGATGGATTGGTAGTGGATTTTGTTGTTGTAAAATGTTTAATTCAGAAGTAATATTATTAGTTTTACAATTTTTTTACATAATGTAATCAAAATTTTCCTGTTGTGTATTTTGCCTCAGTTTTTATTATTTTTATTATTTACCTATATTTGTTTTTTTTTACCTTGATGTAGTCCTGGAAAATGTTTAATTTGAAAACACGATTCGAGAAAAAAAAAGCACTCTTAGGATTTAGTGCAGGGTTCTAACCTAATTTCCTCGGCCTACTATATTTGTAGTTTTGGTCTCAGCAGCCAAAATATGAAGAGAGTCAGGAGTTCAGGACTGGTGTCGCGGAAGCAAGCGACGTACAGTTGTCCGTGTGAGAAGCAGCTCGTTCTGAGGTCTACACCCGCAGTCTACAGTAGCAATTTCCCATTGCTTGCTAAAGTTTTCGTTTTTAGGGTTTCTTACCCGAAGGGTGCCAAACGGGACCCTATTACTAAGCCTCCGCTATCCGTACATTTATCTGTCTGTCAGCGAGCTGTATCTCATGAACCGTAATAGGTAGACAATTGTCTCAAATTCATCTCTCTCAGAAATCATTGTCTAGAACTCATCGAGTAGAGAACAAATATGGTTTTTTTTTTCTTCTCTTCACTATGAGGAAATAGGGCGCCGCGTAAAGGTTGTCAAGAGTCTGACTCGCACTTGACCGGTTTTTTGTAAATTAATGAACGCCTGAGTTCCAGCAAATAGTACCTAATTGGCCAACACTCACACACTAACTGATTCTTACAGATGACGATACACCTGACGAAACCGGCTATCACAAAAAAAAAAGTTTAGAAAATCCAAAAGTGCACGCCTCATAATACTCATTCATAAACGAAAAAGAAATTTAAAACAAACTTTCTAACAAAAATGAACAGTTTATCACTTCATGGAGTATGTTTTTTTGACTGCTTTTTTACCCATCAATATGGGTTAAATTTCTAACCTCGCAATCCATGTAATGTCAAAGACTATTTATTTAGATATTTACTTTGACGCAACTTACGGATGTCAAGTCAAGGTTGGAAATATTTAGATATAGATATTATATTTTAGTAAGTATTTTATTAATTATAATTAAACTACTTTGAATAAAAGAGCCATTTTCAATAGGGTTCCTTCTACGGCTGGAACGAATGTATTAAAAAAAATTGGCTCAATTAATTGATTTTACCGCAAGCTACAATGTTTTCAGGTTTGATACATTGACGGACAGGATTTTTTTTTCAACTATGTTGATGCTTTTTTCATTTCTGCTGCATTAAAACAATTGTTGAAAAGTACAGTATTAATATCCATTTAATCATCTATACTATACAATGGTAAATAAATTGTAGATTCTGTGTGCTAACAGGAGTGTAACAATAAAAACAGTTGCAGAAATGGGGCAAGAACTTTTTTTCGATCGTAGAGCACCCTCTAATGCTTCGCATTATGAGTCGTGCAATATAACAGTAGATTGTACAAACGAAACAATTTAACATTGTGTTGTTATTGTCAGCTATATCGTCGCAGACAGCGGGCGTTACCGATATCGGCACGATTTCTACCGGGGAAGATACAATATGGGGTGAGAGTAGGGGGCATTCTTTCAATTGAAAACACTGTTTAGCACTGCTGACTTCGACATGTTGATTCTTAGTAGGTACCTACTGCGGAAGTTTGATGCGTCACGATGGTCATCGATATTCACCAATATCATCGGGCCGATAATAATTTTCCGTTCATAATTTTATTATAGCATCATTTATTCATTTAAATTTTGCATGTCGAATTTTGGGCAGAATGTATGGCTCAATTTTATTTCTTCACGACCTTATTTGTATACCTGCATTCTAGCAAATAAATAATTTGATTTGATTTGATTTGAATAATTATATCGGTATGGAATTGATGTCGGTATAGCTGCCAGCATATCGGTATCGGGTTGGTGTCGTTATCTGATAATGTGAAAACGCCCATTAGGTACACAGGACATTAAAAAAATTATTTTAGTTCACTACACTGTAGGTACCATATAATGTAAGGAAAAAAAAAATAACTAAAAAACTAGTTCAGTTGGTCAACTGCAAATATTTTATGCTGTGGCATGGATTTTCCGCGAAATGTTTGACAACTTATCGTAAATATATACGTCGCACTGCAATTGGGGGAGGCGGAGGTAGTGTTTCAAAGGCGTATAGGCCCGGAAAACCTAGCCTTAAGGTATGCTTGCTGGGGTTGGTCTGTAAATGGGTGACCACCTTTAAATACTGAGACTCCTCCGTGCCTCAAAAAGCACATTAAGCCGTTGGTCCTGGCTGTCATTTGTGGATCTTTGACAGTCTTTACGGGTCGTCAGAAGCCCCAAAGTCAGACAATCAGTCTTACTAAGGGGTATTGTAATACCCAGTTACTGGGTTGTGGAGGTCAGATAGACAGTCGCTCCATGTAAAATACTGGTACAACTGAATTCATAAATAAAGAAGAAGATATTGCCCATTCTTTGTTGTAATTGTAAATCAGTACAAACATCTGTAAAAATAAAAAATATTCGCAGCACAATTTTTTACATAGAATATACCTATTTCAATTTATTCATCTAGCTGCCTGATAACATATTCATGAGGAAAGACATTGCAGGAGTATTGTGTTTAATACATCAATAAACAACAGTGTTTTAAAACATGTTGTTGGTACCAATGTTTATATCAATACACATACAGCTGAAGACTTTTGTTTTTTTTTGTCTGAATGTGCTAATCTCTGGAACTACAAGTTGGATTTCAAAAATTATTGGGCGTTTTATAGCCCAAGTCGTGAGGAAGGTTATAGCTTATATAATAACATCACGCTAAGACCATAAGGGCCCTAGCAAAAAGAAAAAAAGGCAGAAGAACAAACTAAGGAATAGAGCGGATGGAAAGTGACTGTCATTTTATATTGTGGTGTCTTACGACCTCTACGCGAACGAAGTCGCGGGCCGAAGCTAGTAAGAAATAAGGATACCTACTCATCCTGTAAAGATAAAATACTGAATTGCTGAAAACCAAGCATTATGGAATTTCTCTAGGACAGTGTAAATTCTTCAATGTAACATAAGCATAATCATAATCAGTCTATAATTAACCCACTGCTGGGACACAGACCTTCTCTCGGTGAGAGGGAGTGGGCTGTAATCCAGCACGCGGGCACAGTGCGGGTTGGTAGATGTCACACACAATGTCTTCGAATTTTTGGTTCATGCCGGTTTCCTCACGGTTTTTCCTTTCACCGTATTGAGAGCAGTGGTGATGCAATAATTAACACAAAGTAAAGCGCCTGTCAGAGCTCTAACCTACGACCTTTCAACTCGTAAGTCGCCTTTACCACTCGGCCACCACTGCTCTCCTTTAATGTATGAATGAAATAAATTAAACAAAGTAAATGCCACAGGCAGCAATCAGTATGAGCAATTCATTATGATAATCTCCAATTCTAGACATCTTATCAGCCTTCATAATTAATGTAGGTTGTTTGTTTTTCACACTGTTTTATCTAAATCTAACAATGAAATAAAATTCAATTGTAAATTCCCTTTTTCAAATCCGAGCAATTTTGTCATAATATTGTATATTGTATTTGCTTATCATAACTCCATTTTGACCAGTTACAGCACATATAGCCTCGGACCAAATAAAAAAAAAAACATCGAGCAGTCTTTGGAGACTGCCGATAGAAGCGAAAACTAAGTACTACTTAACTTTTTAACCGACTTCCAAAAGGAGGAGGTTCTCGTCTGTGTTTTTTTTTTTTTTTGTACGTTTGTTACGCGATTTCTCCGTCAATTGTGGACCGATTTTGAAAATTGTTTTTTTGTTTGAAAGGGTATGTATGCTCCCGAGGTAGTCCCATATTTATTTTATTAACTTTACTTGGAATAGTTTTTGAGTTAGCTTTAATAATACGTATTTTTTTCTTACTTAGTTTATATGGATGATATAATAATAACTTCCAATCACTGTTATTTACATAGCAGGTTAGTGGTAGGTATTCGAATTTGTATGGGGTAGGTACCACAACTTAAAAGTGCAAAATAAAAACTTTTTACAAAAAAAGAACAACCGACTTCCAAAAAAGACACTACAAAGTCAAAAATAACTTTAATTTCCGAAGTCGGTGGCAAAAAACGAAAGTTCAAAACCAAATACACCGCCTTCCGAAATTAAAGTTATTTTTGACTTTGTAGTGTCTTTTTTGGAAGTCGGTTGTTCTTTTTTTGTAAAAAGTTTTTATTGATACAACGTAACGCCATCTAACGAAAATGTCAGGAATTTATGTTGCTTGCTGTCAGTACAAGAAAACTGTAGCTCCAAAAAAAATAAAACAAAGTTCGCTGTCAACAACATTTCTACTCTCCCTCCGTCTTACGAATTTTCGATCAGGTCACGTGTCCTGACTCCTGACGCTTTACCCATCCCAAAAAAGTGCACAACACCGCTAAAGAAGTTTTCACTTTTTTTTCGTTTCATTTCGTTTCGTTCGTTTCGTGTTTGTTTTCACACACACAAAAACCAAGACAGCGCTGTCAACGATGAAGTGAAATCGGTTTCGTAAACATGTGTGCACTTT
This sequence comes from Conistra vaccinii, assembly GCA_948150665.1. Classification (NCBI taxonomy): domain Eukaryota; kingdom Metazoa; phylum Arthropoda; class Insecta; order Lepidoptera; family Noctuidae; genus Conistra; species Conistra vaccinii. The sequence continues at coordinate 10,586,273 of OX411327.1, read as the reverse complement.
GTGTTGTGTAGTTTGATTGTAGTGTCATTGTAAAAGGTTGTAAATGTGTGCGTGTGAGGGTGTATGTATGCACAGAGCGGCGGTGTAGTTTTGACATACATCACTATATTGTTCGCAGCGCTCCGTCTTGGTTTTTTATTTGGTCTGAAGTTTCAGCCAAGTCTATCAAATATCAGTCACTTGCTTGATCATTAGACTTAGGCAGACTAGTCAATTACGAATAGACTCGACTAGATGACCATGCCGATCATTGCTTTCAATGGAGTTCGAGTTCAGTTCAAAACCAAAACTGTAATTTTAAACTAAATAAATAAACAACTTTATTCAGACTTCAAGAAGGTATAATTTAGGTGTCCTTCACCACACAATCCTCACTTTTGAAAACTTCATGAAATTCAATTTTGAAAACGCCAAAAAATAGTCAAGAAATAGTCATAAATAGTCACCAAAGTTAAAAAAATAGTCGCATTAAGATTCCGAAGTTATAGCTATAAGTTGGTGAGGATTGTGGGGTGAACGTCTCCACACAATCCTCACCTCAGTGCAAGTAAACGGCTGGGAGTATCGACTTGGTTTCAATTCCAAAAAATAGTCAATAAATAGTCGTAACGCTATGCCAAATCTCGAAAATAGTCATTAAGAGGTTCCAGAGATATAAAGGTGTCTTGGTGAGGATTACGTGGTGAGCCTTTCTCGCCACAATCCTCACCTGATTACCGCGGAATTCTTACGTTTTTTCATTTGAATTTGGTGTCAAAAAATAGTCAAGAAATAGTCGTCTCCAACCACTATAATTTCGACCTGGTTTATTATGTAGAAGTATGTTAAACTTCCATGTAAACTTCTACATACATTTTCGAGTCGAGTACAGCCGAGCACAAAATTATTATGTACGTATTTGTAGTGGTCAACTAATTTTTTGTTTGTATTATTGCTAGTTATGTAAGTATTTTAAGTAGGTATTTTAACTATGTTTTATATATAATAATTAATAACATAATCATAACATATTATAAAACAAAATCCCTCTGCCGCGTCTGTCTGAAACTCTGAACGCGATAAACTCAAAAACTACCGAACGGATTTTCATGCGGTTTTCACCAATTGACGGAGTGATTCATAAGGAAGGTTTAAGTGTAGTATAGAATTATTGCGAAGCCGGGTTTATAATTATGTTTATATTATATCTGAATTTACAGAATATCATGATTTCTGTTACTAAGTACCTACACAACATGTTTAATTTTCCTTACAAAGCTGTTCGGTTGTAAACTCGTAAAACAATCATTAAGATGGCCAGTATCATTTTGCGGACTTTAAAAACTTGTTTGTCTTTTGGCATTATATTACCTATACATAGTTACTGAATTGCCCAAAAAAAAAAAAAAAAAACAGCACGTTAACAATGGGTTTTCATATACCTTTTCTGCCTGCTCAGCACGTTAACCATGAATTTTCATACATTTTTTCAACAGTAATGATGACGTACATTCTGCCTCAATAAAAAAAAAGTATAATGGTGCTTACCGAGCACAGTATAAAGTAAATAATATACCATCCTACTTAAACAAAGTAGACAATATAAAATTATAATGAATATCTGTAGGTATTTTAATAATAGGTAAGTAGGTAGAGATAGTCTTAATTACTCGTACTACAATAAAATTAATCTGAAATAAAGACTTAGTGCGGATTTCACCAATGAAATTGAACGCGTTCAGCACATCTAAACGCGTTGATATATAACAATTTTGACACTGACAGCTCTTGAACGCGTTTTAGAAATGCTGATCGCGTTCAGTTTCATTTGTGAAATCAGTTAACTCATAAAGCCAACCGGAAGGAAATGTCTAAATGAAATAGCAAGAAACATATTTAAAATTGGAGGAATATTATGTACAGGTAGATTGGTATTTATTAAACTCTAAATAATAAATACGTAAGTAACTACAATATTTTATTACCGTATATTATTATACAACAATATTAAAATAGATTTGCAATTTCAGTATTCGCGACTGTACCAAAACATAATGTATGTAGAAGTTTACATGGAAATTTAACATACTTCTACATAATAAACCAGGTCAAAATTATGGTGGTTGGAGACGACTATTTCTTGACTATTTTTTGACACCAATTTCAAATGAAAAAACGTACACTGAAAAAAAAATTTGTTTATTTTAATAAACATCTTGTTTAATGTGATCACACATCTTGACTCCATACGAGCCTAACAAGATCTTGACTTCTGAAGCTATGACAACTTTGTTAAATTATCATAGTTCCGTCTACTAAGTAATGCATTGGTTTAATTACGGGTAGTTGTTTAATTTTGCTCAAATGTTGGCCAGTTTAACAATGAAACATTGTCACATTAACACACTAAACTTGTAGATTCAACTAAGATCTTGCACGATACGTCTGTGAAACGTTATTAGATCAATGAAATTCTTATGTTGTTTCAACTAAGATCTTGCACCAAATAACTGTGCTATCCTGATTAATGCAATTAACCTCGTATTCAACGTAAACATGAACCGTTGTCATATGAACTACTTCTATTTGTCAATCCAAGTCAGTATCTTTTGCACAAATCAACAAAGTAACTTTATTGTAATAAATATGGTTGAGAACCTACTTTTTTATAATGACTAACATCTTTGTGGTAAATTGTTACACTAAATTAAAAAAATCCGCGCAGGAGCGCTAAAATTAAATATAGATTTATGGCAAATATTAAGCTTAAATCAAAATGTTTTCTTGTATGCTTATCATGAAAACTTTTTGAGGAAACCTTAATATTTGCTATAAACCGTCAATTAATTTCTGCATCCCCTACGCAGATATTTTTAATAACATAGCGTGACGATCCACATCAAGTTAACCCTCTAGACCTTGTATAAAAAATATGAAACATGAAAATAGGTATTAAATGGTATAGCAATCAAACAACAATATTTGATTTTTAATTTATTTATGCAGAACACATTACACAAAATACTTACATTCAATATAATTTACATCTTATAGAATAACATACTTTTCCATTGCTCAGAATATTTATATTGCACGTTACGACAAAAAGTTATGAAATTTTAAATTTTCCTTTGCTTCTAGTTCTTCAAATAAGCAAAAATATAAAAATAAACACATCGAAATTCTAATGTTTGCAATAATAATTGTCCCATTAGAATCCAGACTATTTGAATTATACAAAAAAACTTATTAAAAGTTTAACACAGCATACTAAACAAGTCACCATGATAAATAACAAATTATGTACGCAGCTGGGCTACACATCAAGCTATACATTTCCAGTTTATGGTGATCTCGCATTGTAAACGATATCCCTGCAATGCGAGGTCAGGTTAAACTGGAAATGTATAGCTTGATGTGTAGCCGTGTGTACATGTACAATAAAACTTTATGAAGTTATTAAAAATAGAATTAGCTTTTAACCAGATACCTAATTATTATTAACCAGTCTTAATATAGTCTGCAATATCGAAACCTAACAATATAACAATAATAAAATATTTAAAAAAATTAAATTAGAGTTACGAGCTTTTTTTATCAGATATCTTTTAATCTTTTAATGACTCACCAATAATTATGTAAGGCTGTGATGTTGCCTCTTTATTCTGTAATGTTTTTAGCCGAAGTTCAATAGACTGACCGATTTCAGCGTCAGATCACATCAGATCTTAAATGTTTGATGAACGCATACCGCGTTTCTGCCTTAGATGATTTACAGCCGCAGCTAGGCTCGTTTTTTGTTTTTTCTTCTGTTTAATTGCCAAAAATGCTGCAAGATTTTTATCTTCTTCTTTAGGTGCTAAAATAAAAGAATAATTATATAGACCATTCGTTTTTCAGATAGTTCAAGTTTTGAAAGAGTCACATTAAAATAGGTACAAAGGCTTCAAAGGGAAGCCTCCAATCCGCAACTGGTTAGCATGGGGGACAAGCAGCTCAAGCCCTCTGCGAGAAGGCCTATGCCCTGTTTGCCCAGCTATGGGATGTGTATAGGCTAAAATTTAGCCGCTAAATGAATGAAGAAAAATATACTTACAATCAGCTAGAGAGATTAGATCCTGGCCAAATGCAAATTTTTGATTTTCTATTTCTTAATAATTCCAATATTTAAATTTTTGCAATAAACAAATAAATTGTTTGGTCTCCATAGGCCGCCTCAAAGTCAATGTTCAACTAAAAAACACAAAACAGAACACAATATAATTATTAACATTAAATTGACAAAATATAGCTCAAATTTCATGTATATAAAATATAATATTGGGGCAAGCCTTACCAGAGTATAAACTTGCGGTTTATTTCTATTAGCACTGGGTATTCGTTCGTATAAGATTCCAAAGTCTAGTCATTATTATTGTTGTGAAGACGCATTATTCGATATTTGAATGTGTTTTTCCATTTTATTTCCGTCAGCCTCCAAGTTTCTGATGAATTTCGAAGCCACTGTAAATCAACTTCAACATTTTCATCCAGTGTGTTGCTTTGTTGCTATTTAGGAGATGGTGAAGGTGAGGGTGCAGGGCTTTCCTCTCTGTTTCTCTTTCCTTTAGTTGACAGAACTCCTAACCGCTGTAGCTGTAAAAAATCAGTAAGTTTGTGAGTGCTACTAAGTGTTCAAAATCAATGGTGCAGGCTGCAAATTTCCTGTACCTACTGACAAATAGCATTCAGAGTATACCTACCTAGGTATTATGGTTACCTACTGTATGTTTTATCTTACCTGCAAATTTTGGGATGAGATCAGGCTGCTTCCATGTCTTTAATAATTCGACCACTTCTTCCATGTGTTCCATTGTGTATAAGCACTCGCCAGTATTTAAATAGGTATGTAAATAGTTAATTCACTAATATTGGCACCGACCCTAGGCGTGTGGCTTCGCGTATACACCTGTGCATTTCTTGGAACATAAGACACGCCGGTCAACCTGCACGCCTGCACAGATTGCCATAAGGACCACAGCGTGTTTATCCTAGTCCGACATAATTATTATCGTACGCATTTTGAGTTTTGACACCAGCAGTATTACAATAACAATAGCGCTGATAGCGCTCTGTGTTTTGACAAGTCGACCGGCGCGCGAAGACCGCGAAGTTAGTTTACTCTATGAGCAAGTGGGGGTTGGAAAAGCGCGGGGAGCGTTGCGTTTTGTTGTCATTACAAAGAGTTATTAGATGTGACCACTGATCTTGTTTTATCAAACATGTTCGTTGTTAAAAACTATGATTTATATGATTTAATGCTAACAAGTTGCTTGTTACCATGAACTTAAATTATTTTTTGATGTAAAAAAGTTTTGAGGTAAAATCAAACGTGCTATGTTTGATGTAACAAAGACTGTTGAATAAACTGTGCATGTGCATAATTGTTGATATAAATAAAATGAATTTGTTCTGGCAACTATGGTATCTTGTATAAAGTGAACAGATTATTCATTATTCCAAGCATTTTAATCCCAACTAAGAGAAAATGTATCTTAGTTAGTCTGCATTTTTTTCAGTGTAAGCATTCCGCGGTAATCAGGTGAGGATTGTGGCGAGAAAGGCTCACCACGTAATCCTCACCAAGACACCTTTATATCCTTGGAACCTCTTAATGACTATTTTCGAGATTTGGCATAGCGTTACGACTATTTATTGACTATTTTTTGGAATTGAAACCAAGTCGATACTCCCAGCCGTTTACTTGCACTGAGGTGAGGATTGTGTGGAGACGTTCACCCCACAATCCTCACCAACTTATAGCTATAACTTCGGAATCTTAATGCGACAATTTTTTTAACTTTGGTGACTATTTATGACTATTTCTTGGCGTTTTCAAAATTGAATTTCATGAAGTTTTCAAAAGTGAGGATTGTGTGGTGAAGGACACTAATTTAGGTACTTAGTTTTTTTTTCTTGATGATAAGTCATCAATTCATCATGGTCTACCTGCTTTTGTATGGGGTCGGTGCTTCACGTTTTCTTTTTCATCACTCTTTTAGCGTTTCTTCTCTCCTCATTTACTTAGTTTTGAATTTTATAAATGATGTTGATGACTAACATAGTTTTTTAAGACCTTTGTAACTAACAATTTATGGACATATCAATTAGTCTGAATTAAATAAATTTAGTTTAATTAAATTAATTAAATTGAAATACCTAAATAAGAGGGCGCCACCGGAGGGTTGTCTACCGCCCCGGGCGGCCGGCACCCACGCTACGTCTCTGGTCGCAGACAACAAAAATGTCCGGATAGTCGGCGTTTTAGAAGCTCTATGTAAAATACAGCTGCACCTGGTTAGACTAGAGCGACCGTTAGCCGATCCCAACATTCTTGGGCAAAGGCTATGCACTAACTAGGCAGATTCGGCTTTCCCTTTACTAATTGCCAACTAGTCTGTACATTTTTAACATTATTAAGGTGTGAACTCAATAGATGCACATCTGTTTGATTGACTTGGCAGGCATCTTGGTGTATACCTGCAAGTTTTGAACAGGCAGCACATATCTTGTAATTCGTACCTAATACACAGTCAGTATGACGGATTGTAATTAGACCCATAACTACCTAACTTATTTTCTCACAATGAACAGTAAAAAACGAATAGTAGGTAAGTTGTCATTATTCTTTAATTTCCCAGAATGAAAAACAGGTATAGTGTTTTTGTTTCTGTTTTAATATTCATTTTCGTCTAATTTGTTCCTCTTTGTTGACAGACTATGGTGGCCATTCTTCGTGGTCCTTTTCTACATCCTGAGCCCGATCCCGACTATGATCGCTCGTCGCCACACAGACAGCACCAGCGGCAACTCAGCCTGCATGGAGTCCGCCATCTTTCTCACCATGGGATTCCTTGTCAGCTCGTTCGCGCTTCCCATCGTCCTAGCTCGTGCTTCAGTGGTATGTATTTCTGTTACTTAATGTTTTCTATCAGTCAATCCTAGTTACTCTAGTTTAGCATCTAGAAATATCTACTTACTTACATCGAATTCAAAACTGTGAATATTATTGAAAAAAGTAATTGCTACGGGGTCTGGGAACGATTCTACTGGCGAAAATTTAGTTATTAGAATTTCTGTCTGTTTTTCTGAATATATTTCCACCATCACGCAAATATAGATTTTGTTCAAATTTTGCATAGATGTTCCCCATAAGTTTGGTCCGGAACTCCGGACTCCGGCTGTACTTACGCGGTAAATTATCACACTATTTGCTATGGGGGATGAGCAATTAGTATTTTGGCATTGTTTAGGTTACAGTGACGCGCACATAGATTAAAAAAAAAAAATTAGGGGGTTAGTTCGATCGAGGAAAAATAAGTTTCAAATAGCATATCGAATTTGATTTTATTATTAGCTTTTTTTATATAGATAAAAATAAATGTTCACCCCCTCCTTATCTCGTAGCAGTCGTAGCATTCAAATGCTAACATATCGGTTTTAAGAAAATTATATTTGTTTGCGACACTGCTCTAATTGCTGAAAAAAAAACAAAAATAGGTGCTTATTTACGAATGCCTTTTGGACTAAGTATGTAGTATTCATCGTTATCATTTTTATCATTTGACATCATTCAGATGTAGGTATTTAACACAGTTTAGGAGCTAACTCATTTTTATTAATTACGCGCAGGACCTACACTAATTACCGCTGGGTGGCGACAGTTCCACAGACTGCTCAGTGTAGTTTGCTGCGGACATTGAGTTATAATGTACGTAGTAGTATAACTCAATGGCTGCAGATCCTTATTTGTGTAAAAGTGTAAAAAAAAAAAGTGTTTTTCTAAAAAATGTTTTATACCATTTGCAGATTGCGTGGGGCGCTTGTTATTTAACACTGGCCGGTAACGTCATAGTATACCTGACTATTCTTGGATTCTTCACCATCTTTGACTTGGACGACTCCGACTACACGATGTGGTGAGAAATCTAAATGTTGTTGCAACATGAATGGACGATCTTAGGCAAATATATTGTATCGTAAGACAATGTTGTGGTTTTGTTTATGATTAAGTCTGATAATGATACTGATAGTGTAGCATTGAAAGGTGGTCTATGAAAATGATGTTAACAACATTCTTTCTTTAAAATTTATGGATAATGAAGTTAAGGAACACTGTTATTATATTATCCAGTATTTGGAGTAGTATATGTGCTCATAGAAATATTTAAAATTGTCATCTGAATGATTTTATTGTGATAGCTCGTATCTGCAATGTTTGTTTTTACTAAATGATTTAACTCATATCAACTCGATGTAATTTTTTTATTTTTTTTGCAAATTGTGTCTGTTTGTGAACGACACATAAGTAGCAAGACCATTGTGATATTGATTGTTATGTTATGTAAAGCAGTTAAATTAATACATTTTTGTAAACTTGCCTTGAAAACGCAACTATTTCTTAATTCTAATATTTTCTTACTTAAAAATGTTGAATAACTTAATTTTAGCAGATACGAACTACCACCTAGATTCGAGTACTGATATTAAAATATTATAATACTTTTATTCCCTATGAATCAACATAATTTATATGAATTTAAAAATATAACGTATGTTACTCACGTATTTAACAAACAATATTCTATTTGTTACTATTTAAACTTGGATTAAGAGAAATTTTAGTGTAAGGTATAATTGGAGATATTTTTTTATCATTAACTGAAATTCAGAACAACTTTCAACAATAATAATGATAAACATTTAAAATGAGCTTGTATCATGAATATTAAAATGTCATATAAGGCTTGTTGGCTATGCATAACATCGTTTTTAGGATTATCAGTTTAGTACTATTCAATGCCTGTGGCTAAGAAAGCATTGGCTCTTAATGAAGTAGTGTTTTTTATTTTCAAACTTGGAACAGTGGAGTGGTGTGGATAGAATAATATTTGCTTTGTTAATAGAAAACGAACAGTATCTGGATCTGGGGTGCACAACCTTCAGTTTGAGTGATTACGAAAAGTGTGTATTTGAGATTTATTGATAGCATTTATTTTTATAAGTACTACTGTTACTGTCTAAAAATACTGAGCAGAGTTAAGCTTTCGCAACTGGAAGAATGTAAAAAGAGATTAGTGGCAAAAGGTTGTGTGCTTCTGATTGGGGTAGCAAACATTTTATTTCTTTATTGTCAGAATTATATTATAATTAATTATGAATGACGTACCAACACATTCTATATACGCAAAAATGTAAATGCAGTGCGGCAATCTTCCTAATGATTCGAGTCAAACGTGTATTTGTTGTGCTGCTTGATTTAAAGGCTGAATAAAAAAATGTTACGCAATGCACTTCGTGTTTTTGCTAACTTAGTCATTACTATTTGATATAATAACGCGTAATGTAAAGTGCAACAACATCCCAAAATCATTCCACTGTGGCTGCAATACATTTAAATAGTTAAGGAACCTTTTGGTGCAGAAAAATGGTTGAACAATAAATTGGTTGAGGTAATTTTAGTAAAAATAAATCTATAAAAAATAAATTCGACAAAATTTTTAACATCTTGTAACATTGAAGTCTTCAAAAATTCAACATGTTGCGATTACATTCCTGTAATGTAAAATGTGTAAATATAGCATTAGTATCAGGTCACAATAAATATCAGCTGCTTTATAATATATTGTTGTTTTATTATTTACACGCTTTTATTCCCTAGCAAAATCAAGTTGAAGTGTTTTCCAATTGTGGTTTTCGTCGTTAGCAAAAGTGCTGCGAAAGACATGTATGTAGGTAGGATGTTTCGATTCTAGAGTTTTAACCCTTTTCTCAGCTGTCGTACAAGCAGTATGACCAAATCCTAAGGGGAAAGATTGCCGCTAGAATTTTACAAAAAGTTAGTTTTAAATTATCGCTAGCCCTTTCAGGTCGGAAAGCCACATGTCGACAGAGTTGATTGCCCAGCTGCCTGGAAAATTGCACATTTCGTGACCTGCATTCCTACTGAATATATATAATCAATCAGTCAGTAGAGCTTTACAATTTCATTTACTTCCCCTGGGAGGTAGGTATTGGTCTAGTTATTATAAAAATAGTTTTACATCAAGCGCTAAGTGCGAACATCTGGAATTGAGACTGACAAGCCCGAACCAATTTTTCTAACAAAAGTGATCAACATCAAAAGTCTCAGTTCATTTCAAAGGATATACTTTTGATTGACACTTTATTTGTAAAAATTGTATTAGTATTAATTTATACATTTAAAATCTTGCTAAATTTTATTTTAATGATAATGTTATTATTATGTTATTCCAAAGCTTTACGTAGTTCCTTGAAATGGAACGTTAATTAATCATCTTCCGCTGATTTGACGTTTCTCACACGTCAAAATTCGTGAATCCACAGCGATTGTACCGCACCCACTAAAGTTTTCCTTATAATTTATTGTAATTTCTGGTTAGAACAGTATTTAGCAAAAATAGAATCATGGGTGATCATTTACCAGCGTGTGTCATCGATGTCGGCACGGGTTACACGAAGCTGGGGTTTGCCGGCAACAAGGAACCGCAGTTTATCATTCCGTCAGCCATAGCGATAAAAGAAACTGCGAAAGTCGGCGATCAAAGCACTCGACGTATGACTAAGGCCGTGGAAGACCTAGATTTCTTCATCGGCGATGAAGCGTTCGACGCCACTGGGTATTCAGTGAAATATCCAGTACGCCACGGTCTCGTGGAAGATTGGGATCTAATGGAACGTTACATTGAGCAGTGCATCTTCAAATACTTGAGGGCGGAGCCGGAAGATCATCATTTCTTGCTCACTGAGCCTCCACTGAACACGCCCGAGAACAGAGAGTATTTAGCTGAGATTATGTTTGAGTCATTCAATGTGCCTGGTTTGTATATTGCTGTGCAAGCCGTCTTGGCGCTCGCGGCGTCTTGGAAGTCACGTACGTCTGCTGAACGTACTTTCACAGGCATTGTAGTAGACAGTGGAGATGGAGTCACCCACATTGTGCCTGTAGCTGAAGGATATGTCATTGGATCGTGTATCAAACATATACCCATTGCTGGTAGAAATATTACCTCATTTATTCAATCTCTGCTTCGTGAACGTGAAGTAGGTATCCCACCAGAACAAAGTTTGGAGACTGCAAAGGCTATCAAGGAGAGATACAGTTACATTTGTCCAGACATAGCAAAGGAGTTTGCTAAATATGATGCAGACCCTGGTAAATGGATGAAGAACTACACTGGTGTTAATGCCATTACCAAAAACCCATTTTCTGTTGATGTTGGTTATGAGAGATTTTTGGGACCTGAGATATTCTTCCACCCTGAGTTCTCTAACGCTGATTTCACTGTGCCTCTGAATGAGATGGTAGATGAAGTCATCCAGTCATGCCCAATTGATGTGAGGAGAGGTTTATATGGGAATATTGTGTTGTCAGGTGGATCTACAATGTTCCGTGACTTTGGCAGGAGACTGCAGCGTGATATTAAGAGGACAGTTGATGCGAGATTGAAGCATTCTACAACTCTGTCAGAGGGCCGTATCACGCCTAAGCCTGTTGATGTGCAAGTAATTTCACACAACATGCAGCGGTACGCTGTCTGGTTTGGAGGCAGTATGTTGGGCTCAACTCCTGAGTTCTACCAAGTGTGTCACACGAAGCAGGCGTACATGGAGTACGGCCCCAGCATTTGCAGACATAACCCAGTATTTGGCACCATGACATAAATGTATATTGTAATTCATTGCCAGTATTCAGTCAATAATGATGTTGACTATTTTTAAGCAATTATGAATTTATAATAATTTTAAGATTTATTTTACTTAAAAGAGACTTACTAAGTATGCCTATTTTATAAGTGTAACTAAATGTAGCTACATGAAATATTGGAGCATGATATTTGTATAAAAACATTTAATTCCAACATTATGTTTATGATTATATTAAAATATTGAATTCATGTTAAATCTAATTTCCTAGCTGGATTTTTTATTAAGAGGCATTTAATATTGCATTCCAGCTTTTTACCAAATATAGAGTCTTGATATAATGTTCATTTTATTTATTTATTATCAAACCCCTTAGGCTGCCTGTCCACTGGAGCGGAGAGGAGAGGAGCGGAGATGTGCCAATTTTAACCAATAGAATCGCACCTCTGGAGCGGAGTTTTGATTTTACTGGTTAATATTGACACATCTCCGCTCCGGTGGACAGGCAGCCTTAGGCTGCCTGTCCACTGGAGCGGAGAGGAGAAAAGAGGAGCAGAGATGTTCCAATATTAAGCAATAGAATCTTGACTCCGCTGAGTTTAGATCAGTGATCCTAAGTCGAGATTCTATTGGTTAATATTGGCACATCTCCGCTCCTCTTTTCTCCTCTCCGCTCCAGTGGACAGGCAGCCTTACTAGCCTTTTTACTGTGTACCTACCTATTTTTTGACTTTTTTATAATGTAAAAATAAAGACAAGGAACGTATAATGTGTAGTTGTGCACTACTATTTATTTGAACTAAAGTATAACTTCGTAATATTTATAATAATCAGTTTTATTTATCTTGGAACAACGAGATTCATTGACGAGATTAGTCATTCAAGTTGCCTTACGTAAATAGTTCATAGCAATCATAACAGATGGCGCTGTTTTGAAAGGTTTTTACGAATGAAAGGGCCTTTCGAGAGGTGGAGAGGTGTTTGTGGTGCGTGCATGACTGTTTACCGTTTCTGATTTTCCAGCGTTTTTTAGCATTTAATATTATCACTTTATCACTAATTTCTGCGAGCAACTTGGTTGGAAGTCGCGCTCGTCGGCCGCTGCCGCAGCACCGCTCGCTTCACTCGCACCGTCGTCGTCGCACGGCTCGCGAGCTGTAAGTTGGTCATAGTTCTAACATAATATATCATCAATCATACAATTTGCGACTTCAAAATTACACAATCCTACGACGTAGTAATAAGCTAAGCATAATTTATAGTGGAAACCATTATTTTTATAGGTAGTTCATTCAATTAATTTTAAAGCTAAACAGTGTGAAACATTTGTTTTATAGAGTACGTTTATATATTCCCCTTATTGACGTCCCAGACCAAATAAAAAACCAAGACAGAGCGACCAATCCTCTAGTCTTCCCAGAGTAGGTACCTAGGTGGTAGATATTTAAACCATCATCTATTTCGCCTATCTGTTAACATAGATACACCTACTACCTATTCCTTCTCATATTCGAATTAAATAAAACTGAGTGCTGAATATCATTTCACGAAAGATCTTACCTACATAAGTAGCGTAAGATACCTGGTACCTATTTACCTAGTTTTCTATTTTGTGATTCCTACTTCCATTACTATATTACGTATACGGTAGGTAGGTACCTACCAAGATCCATTCACTCAATGCTCGTAGTTAGGAGGTACCTAGTAGAAGAGCACTGAATGACGAGTGTTGCTGTGTTGCTCTTTTCATTTTGTTCTCGCTAATTAATGTAGGAACTGTCTCGTAAGCAGATAATTTTACGACATAGGCACAGGATCTGAAGGGTTGTCATCAGTTGAACTTGGTCCTGCGTAGAAAAATGTTGAATAGCAATTAGGTTTCGATACCTGTTAGACCTAAATAGTCTGAGTTTATAGTGGCATACTCGGGTACCTAGAAATAGTTTTTCAGAATAGCTACCTATTAATTGATTTTCTTCTTATTTACATACAATTTAACTTTCCTGTGATAGATTATCCATTATACACTGATTGGTCTAGAAAGTCACTAAGTTAATAGGCTACCTTAGGGTTGCTATTGCCAACCGTCCTGTTTTCTGGGATGTCCTGGGGTGTCCTGCATAGTGTTTAAGTAACGTCCTGGGTTGTTAAAAGCATTCTGGTAAAGTGCTGTTTTTTTTAATTTCACGCCTTCAACCTTACGTTTAACGTGCCCTCTGCCTGTTGTCTCTTTTCTCACTACTATTTCAGCGCACTAGAGCTCTCTCTATCTAACGGTTAGATAGAGAGCTCTAGTGCGCGAAAATTGAGTTTCGTTGAACCGGTTTTCATTGCGTGTTGCTATTAACTACTGGTCTTATACTGCGTCCTGTTTTTAATCCAAAATGTCCTGGAATTTTCACCTTCTATCCTGTTTTTCAAAATTTGTGAATGGCAACCCTAGGTTACCTAATTAGAGTACTCTCAAATGTACGTTTTTTTTTTGTATTTTAATTACGTGGGTCTCTTGCCAGCCCTGATCCTCAATCCGCGTGCTAACACCTGGTGATAAGCAGGCTGTAACTCGTTTTTACAAAGCTCCTCACTAATTAGTCTGGTGCCGTCGACTCGGTCACACTCGTACGTCGTCGCCGAGGCTTACACGGCTGCCACAAAAGAGCCAATTTCCGAACGAGTCCTTGCCAATTCTACGCCTCGGTGACACGCGTACAGATTAGTTACAAGTTTACAATTACGTATCGTAGTGTGTACGTGTAGGTACCTAATTTGTAGGAGCTTTGTCATAAGATGAGTATTTTGAAGAGGCGTAAGAAAAGGTTGTGCGGTCTTTGCTCATTTTGTGGCGGCATCGCCACATGCGACCTATGTATCAATAACCTAACGTCACACAAATCCTGCATCGCGCAAGCAGGATTTACCACGCGATCCGCATATTATATAAAATACAAACTTTCCGACATCAATTGTCGGGCAGTTGCACACCAGACACGATGCCCGTCAGGTTGGAGGATCCTCTCTTTTCTATAGTGGACGAGTGAACTTTACACCCTGTTCCTCATATCTCTATAGGTACCTAATTGCTTGTCTTCTAAAATTTAGATTGAGGGGTCACGGACTGTTAGGGATGGAGAGTTGATGTGTTGCACTCTAATTACGTAATGTACGATCAATTTTAAATTGAAACCAATTGAAAAAGATTGCCAGTCCATTGCTTCATAAGTTCGACAAAAAAAATCTGCTCAATTTTTTTTGTCGAACTTATGAAGCAATGGACTGGCAATCTTTTTCAATTGGTTTCAATTTAAAATTGATCGTGCATTGCGTAATTGGGGGGCTGAAGTATTGAGATTTACTTGTATCTAATACTCTAAATACAACTACTCTAGTTTATAGAGTACCAATTTGACGTCATTGGGAGTACCTCCTATTACCTAAGTAAGACCTACTAAATTATGTTTGTGTAGAATCTGTTCTGATCCAGCACACCGTAACTGTTCTATCATAGATTAATTATGTTGTCTCGCTTAATTAGGTAGCTAACTTAGTTCTAGTAATACTTTATTAGGTAAGGTTAGTATTTGGCTGTACCATTGCGATTAATCCAGCTAAAATTTCCGAGAATTTCCAACATCAAAGCATAAAAAGACGCCATTCGTTTTGTTGGATAGGTACCTTCGAGTTTTAGAATTATTAGGTAGAAAACTGTCTGCGCTCGCGCGCAAGATGGTATTCAGCTGCATAATGCTTATAAAATCAGATAGAAGCTGCAAACCAGTTGGCTCTTAATAGATTTAAGAAGGTTTCTAAGTTGTACTTTTTTTATTTAACTATCTCGCGGCAGTCGGTAACTCAACGTTAGATAGATAGAATAATCTTTACTCATCTGCCTAGCCTTTTCCAAACTACGTTGGGGTTGGCTTCCAGTCTATCCGGATGCAACAGAATACCAGTATTTTACATGGAATGACTGCCTATCTGACCTCCACAACCCAGTAACTTGGTTATACGATACCCCTTGGTAAGACTGGTTGTCAGACTTTCGGGCTTCTGACGACCCGTAACGACCGGGACCAACAGCTTATTTAACGTGCTTTCCGAGGCACGGAGGGGTCTTGGTATGTAAAGATGGTCACTTATCCACGGACGCGTGCGGCTGTTATTACTTAGCCATAAGCTCCTCAATAGAATTATCTTTACTAAGCATATCATAATGACTTTAGGGAGAAAGTTTAACTTTCTAGAGAACGAATGCAAGTAGGTACCTACCTAGTTAGTTAGAAAAAATATAAAGATAAACTTCATTCACCAACTAGGTAGTTTGTCGAGTTAGTTTCTTTAAGACGGTCTAAGGATCCTGATAAGACTACAAGATTTATTTTACGCTGCAGCTCGTATTAATTATTTCTCTACTTCCGTACTCCGTTTACATTAATCTAACGTTTTATTGTTGGCACAAAAATGTTTTTTTTTGGTATTTTCAATCGTAATAATTAGCAGTCAGGGAGTTAATTGTAGACTTTCGGTGTAATATTTAAAAATGTTCAAGATGTTATTTCCCCTATGAGAATAGTATTTTTTTTTCTGGTCTTTACTTTTTTTTGGGTACGATATTATATTGTATATGTATATCAACCATCAGCCATCACTGTCTCGATAATAAAGTAGGTTATAAGTGGAAAAGCTATATCTCAAACAAACATAAGGTAATCGATTTTGTAGTTTAGCATCTTTACAAACGTACTTTACACAGATTGAACAGAACAGTGAACCTTTCAATAGTACGAAATAAACTCAGACGGAACCTAAATACATTCATTGTTGAATTAACCGCATAGGGGATTATCACAACATTACCTAAGGTCCCGAGGCTGTATTTCAATGACTATCTGCCTTATAAAACCTTTAAGGTAATTTGCTCATTACATACTTAATTATGTTGAAATTTGAATAATTTAGCTAGCTACCTACCTATACATATATGATTGGACCTTTTGGCCCCATGGGTTCTTTATTCTTCGTGATTTTCATAGCTTAGGTTTATCATAGCTATTGTTTCGGTCTGCCATGGCACGTTAACATTAGTTTTTAAGCCCTAGAGATAGATTATAAAAGTTATAAACATGTATTATTTAATGCCCTGTATCTGTACTGCACCCCAATATTGTAGGTCTTTCTGTTATTATCCGAAGTCAATTACGAAAATCAATTTCTTTATATGTTTGAAAACTCGTCTGCTTGACAACGTAAATAACGCAATGAATATTGTTGACATTTGACAAAGCATGCATGGGATTGTGTGTTACGTAATTACTCCACTGGTGTCGATACCCCATTTTCGTGGCTACTCAATGTGACTCCACATTGAGTAGCCACGAAAATAATATGATGTCAAAATTGACCCAATTAACGCTTTCTATTTCTATCCAATCAAAGCCAAATTTTCCAATTGACCTCAATTTCAGAAAGTTCGTAGGTCAGAATCCAGGATTGTCGTTTGGGTCCGTCACCCCGCTGAGGGTAGGTAGGTTTTAACCAAGTAACCACTAAAAAAACATACTACATTTATTTTGCTTAACGCCTATCAAGCCTCCTCGGATTACTTTTCGCAAATTCCTCAATGACTTCGTTAGGTTGTAGAATGCTTACCAGAGATATCTCGGTGAATATACATTGCAGCCAAACCGGTTAACCTGTCTCAAACTCAAACTCAGAGCACTTATTTCAAATAAACCAATTACAGGCACTTTTGAATTGTCAAGGGGTCGGTCAGTCAGAAAGATGAAGCTAGTTGCCCATTCCAAAGCGTAGTAGATTCCTATGGAGAAGAACGGGCAAGACACGCTGTCTTGGGTCATTGTCGTACGAACGTACGATTTTATTCGTTTCAGCGAAGAGAAGCTGCGCTCCACACTACAAGTGGCTACTGGTAATGTAAGAGAATTTTTATATTTGGGAAAAACTCATTTTTACCTATCTTGATGTGCTTCAGCTGCTGTTTGGGGGAGATGTTCCCTTTCACTCCAACGCTCCTTCCAAAGAGTTATTTCTCCCGATAACGAGAAAGGATGAGGTAAATCTTTATGATGGAGTTAGCGTGAGTGGTGCCCAGATTCAAAATGATCGTAACGTTAACAAAACTTCTTAAGGATAATAATTGATGACAATTATACCTTAGATAGTGTAATGCTTGTTAAAAAGTTTAGAATAATATCAAGTTCCCTTTAAGATTTGGCACGGAAGAAGTGTCCAGGGCCTCCAATAAGTTAAAGACGGCCTGGGCATGAGCCCCCTAGCCCCCTCCCTGGATCCACCTCTGGTTGAATACATAACGTTACATCACTCCTGCATTCCTCAAAAGGGTCGGTAGAAGTTTTGGGCTTAAGTAGGAAGTACAGCCACATTTCACTAGTTATGTTTTTATACTCTATGCAATAAGGGCCGTGTATATTAAAACCAGAAACACAGAGTCAGGACTAATACTAAAAAAAACAATAACACTTTGCACAAGCTGAAGTTCGAACCCACACGCTTAGCAGTTGCGCACGAACGAGATCCAATATTTATAGAAATCTGCACACACTCGAAAAATTACCGCCAACATATTTTTACGATCATTAATACCTACTAACATAAAAGTAATTAGTATCGAAAAGGGTACTCAACAAGGCCATAAAACGACAAGGATCCGTAATCTGAATCAGGTTCCCATTAACCGCAAAATATCTATAATGTTTAATGACCAATAATAACCTTGTTTGTTTTACCTCTATCTATAGTGCCGTCATAAAAATTGGTAGTTTCTAAAAGGGGTCTAGGATTATCAGTACCCATGGGGGTCGTAAATGGCAACTAAACGCTGTTATCATGAGGATGGCTAGCTGGGTACACCTGTGAACTAATGTTACCCTTATTTATGTTGACCCGGTAGACAAGTGGATTATCATAAGTCATTTTGAAGCGGTGGTTGTATTTAAATCGCTATGGATACCTAACCTTAATCAGAAAAGGTAAAGGACATGGCCGGATTTTGTAGAGAGCTATGCCCTAACAAAAAATATGCATGTACATTGACATATAGTACGTCATATTAAAGCTTACAGGTATGTCTTTACAATAGTTAAAGTTGTATGATCAGAGAACAGGCGAGAGATACTGTAAACAGGTTTTTTTAAGCGCCTAGATATTTTGAATAGCAATGATAGTTAATTCCTAAATAGGATTCTTTTTAAGCGCCTAGATATTTTGAATAGCAATGATCGTTAATTCCGAGTTTTATAGACGAAACAATACAATATTTTATCAATGGATATAAAGACCGTTTCTTCACTAGCCGACACGACATTCATTCGCAGTTATCAGTGTGTTCCATACATTTTCATAGAATTACGCGTCAAGTCAGCTAGTGCAAAAGAGCCAAAAATCTAAATACCAAGTAAAACTTATTCGTAATCATATTGATGTATATAAATATTGGTAATAGTCTCTGGCTAGACCTTTCCATCATCATCGCAGGCCACGACAGCGAAGAGCTCGTCGTATATAGATATTTCTGGATAGCGACTTGGCAAAAAAATATAGAATTGGATTGACAATAAAACACTAAAGATGGACTTGAATTTTTATTTAAGTATCTAATTAAGTAGATAGGATTACATTTGCTTGTAAAATGTATCTACTTGTTTCACAGACATTTTAGCAAAAACATCATTGCAATTACTCAGACAAGACATATTCAATATGTTCATCCACTCTGAATCAAGGAATGAGGCTGGTGCTGTTATATTTGCTTTCCTCTAGTTCTTCAAACTGTTTATATTCAGTCATAAGTGGCGCTTAGCTCGCATCGAACAGGAATGACATGCTTGCAGATTTGTCCTCCGTCCTGTAACAATGTTTACCATATTTTATATAAAATCTTCACCTTTACCTTTTAAAGTAAATAGTAAAAGTAGCGCCGCGGGCCCGCCGCGCTCTCGCCGCGGAACGTGGCGCTCTCGCAACGAGAGCGCGGCGAGTGCGCTGTCTTAACGCAGGCGTCCCCAGTCAAACACGGCGATTCCGTTACGAGTCACGATGATACGCTGGCGGAATAATCTTCGTTGGTGGAGATTACCCAACGTAGAAACGCGGATCCGTTGCGATTCTCTCGTTCGTCGAGGCGGCCCCCTAAGCAAAATCCGTGGTTTCGGCCGACGTTTCAGGCACTTCGTTCTCCGTCTAACTTATGGTGTGTCCGTAAGTGAGACGGAGCATAAAGCGTCCGTATATACGGCCGAAACTACAGATTTCGCTTAGGGTACTCCCTAAGCGAAATCTCCCCCTGTAAGTGGTAAGTGCTCGTTTACGGAAACGCGGGGCGTTGAGCGTCGCGTGCGGCGTGGTTTGCGGCGCGTCGGACGTTTTTTCAGTTTGCAGACAGGCGGCGCGTGCAGGGGGCCGCCTCATCACACGCTTTAACACAAACATAATATGGCAATGTACGATGTTTTTTTATAAGGACGCGGAGCGTGGCGTGACGCGTAGTGCTGGGCGTGAAAAGTAGCGTTGCCTGCCGCTGCGCCCGAGTATCGCCGATGTTCGTAATGGCGCGTACGACGCCGCGGGCCTTGCCGCGGTTGTCGCTACGTTTTACCGTGAATGGAGAATTATACCATAACAATTTACAGCAGCCACCACGGTAAGATAGTAGACAAAAAATATACGTTCAACAGCACACACTAACCTGATTGTGCATGGGTATTCCATGAGAATAAAATGTCGATTCATGGACTGTTTTCTTCAACGGTGGTGTCGCACTGAGTAACGCCTCCCCATAACAGAACATCCACAACCAATACACAACATTGGGTAGCCCAGTATTCTGCTATGTGTACCTTCGGTCGGTGGGTCGTCTTAATTAAGGGCTCTTCACCGCGTTGGTTGAGTAATACATAGCATGCATTGCAAATCAATCCATTCAAAGGAAGCTGAAAAATATGAGATACTTAGAATAATAACGCATAGAAGCCGCGTCTAGTACAAAACACGAGCGATATCGTGTGTCCAGTTCATTTTGTTTGTGTGCGTGAGCCGAATGTGTCTACGTTCCGCAAACGCACACAAATATAGCTTTCAGTGATACCATTACCAGGCCTTTACCCACAAAAATATGGGAAAAGGACCAAACCAAGACAAGTATTTTATGTTATCAGGAACTGGAACTTCATTATTTTTCCGGAAGGTAAAATTCAATTTATCCTTACATATTATAAAACAAAGTCCCCCGCCGCGTCTGTCTGTCTGAACGCGATAAACTCAAAAACTACTGAACAGATTTTCAAACGGTTTTCACCATTGGACGGAGTGATCATGCGGAAGGTTTTAGTATATAATTCATTAAGGTTTTGTGTAAATCAGCTGAAATATAACAATTATTATTGAAGATGTCGGAAAAAATCATGTCGACTGGGAGCTTTACTGGCGTGCGCCACGTAAGCCGTGAGAGATAAATCAAATTTATGTTCTAGAGTATTGTATACCTTAAAAACATCAACAAAAAAGTCCGCGATGGCATATATCTATCTTCTAAGGATGAGCCACAGTAACCATTTTATCCCTTAAAATTGTATAATATTTTCATTGTTATTTCCGAAGCTATTTTGACCGGTATCATGTTAATCCTTATCCAATAAAATATGTTATTTAAATTGGGCATTCAGTTTCGATTAAAATATGCCTTCACATCACATCGTTTAAATGAATAGTTTAAGAGATATCACAGTTTGAAAATTACGCGTAACAAGCCTCGGGTAAAAGCTAGTTTAAAATAAAAGGAAATAAATGAACCGTTCTAAACGCATTGAACTAATCATTTTCTTCATGTGATTACATGAAGAAAATGATTAGTTCAATGCGTTTAGAATGTGTGATGGATTTTTAATATTAACATGTATTAATTGCTGACATGTAAAAAATCGGATATGATATCAAATAATAGTAGGTGTTGTAAGTTTCCAAATACCTACTTATTTATATTTAAATAGGAGGATGACTGAGAAAATTACCAAAAATTAAAAAGTTTAAAAACACTAAGTAGCAGTGTCGATAACGATCAAAATTTAGAGGCTGTAAATAGTTTAAATTGACGCGCCCAGAATCGCCACCAGTATCCTATTTACAAAGACTAATATATAATACCTAATGACAAGTTAGTTTCTCGAAACTGGCAAAATGTTTTATCGTATTCCATAAGGTAGGTAGTAAGGTACCTACATCAAAAACATTTTTTTTTTGCTAAACCAAAATAAGAACAAAATTGAAAGCAATGTGGGTATTTTTTTCTTCACAAATAGCAACACTGTATTGTGATAAAGTAGGTTATTAGAATTTTTGTTTGATGATCGATTTACGTAAAAAGAATGTATAAAATGTAAGTATTTACTTATGAAATGTAATTTGATCACATTTTGTCTTGTTTTCCTAGTGCTATGACATCTCTTCACGCTACAAACTGTCATTTTCAATTATTTTAAATTATTTATTCGCGAGCTGTGTTCGACGGAACGTGACCTTGAGTACTGACGGCTCGCCGAGAGAAGTTAGCCACTATGGCTAAGTTTTAGTTGCCTCACTTTTTGCACTCGTACTAGGTTTCTATGCGTTATTATTCTAAGATGAGATATTGTACTCAGTATAGTAAAACTTTTCGGATTATAGAACTCCACTGTTTAAAAGGCAGGTAAAGTTGGTAAAATATGTAAATAATTACTACGTGGGTACATACCTCTTGTACAAATAACCATTCGGTGAATATAATTATTTTGCACAGTGACAGATTGTGACAGACAACGCAGCGTGAGCGCGCGCAGTTCATATGTCAAAATAACTAGGACATTTGGATACACACTCTTGAATATATTGTCGAATCATAATGCATAACGTGATCGGCATCATGACGCACAGGCTTTGGCAGCTCGAAAAATGGTGTCGAATTTGGCAGCTCGACAATGAAAAATGGTGGAGACTCCTCCGTGCCTCGGAAAGCACGTTAAGCCGTTGGTCCCGGCTGTCATTTGTGGATCTTTGACAGTCGTTACGAGTCGTCAGAAGCCCGAAAGTCTGACACCAGTCTTACCAAGGGGTATCGTATTACCCAGTTACTGGGTTGTGGAGGTCAGATAGGCAGTCGCTCCATGTAAAATACTGGTATTCAGCTGCATCCGGTTAGACTGGAAGCCGACCCCAAGATAGTTGGGAAAAAGGTTAGGAAGATTGATTACCTTAGTAATACGATTCTGGCAGTCGTGGGTACTTTTTATTTAAGTCAGGCCTTTATTCGAGCCACATATACAGTGTTTGTCTTATGCGTGTATCCAAACGAAAATGACCATTTGTCCAAATTAAAAACCACACTCACAAAATCAAATAACACACATTTTATTTTGCATTTTTCCTCGCCTGTTCTAGAGAAATGTAATTGTTGCGATTAATTTTAGTATATTTAAGAAGTAATTTTCATATATTAATAATTGCTGTATATTTATTTTTTTGGATTGATTTTGAGGGCAGGATTCGTCCATGTCATTTATGTCTTCTGATAAATAAAAGGTACGTAAATATCTTATTCCAATTATTTATTAGTGCAGGCTCCAACTATTCACATTGTTTTCACATACAAGAAGATTTGGGAGACGATAAATATGACGGTAGAGCAGCGCTGAAATTACACAAATTGATTTTCCTCGTATCACCACTATACCTGCCAAGTCTGTCTATTAATCGGTCATTTACTATATTTAGAATAAAAGAGGAGCTCTTGGCTAAGTAATAACAGCCGCACGGGTCGATCCATCAGGTTAAGCTACGCTAGCCGGGGTTGGTCAGTGGATGGGTGACCATCTTTACATACAGAGACTCCGTGCCTCGGAAAGCACGTTAAGCCGTTGGTCCCGGCTGTCATTCGTTGATCTTTGACAGTCGTTACGGGTCATCAGAAGCCCGAAAGTCTGACACCAGTCTTACCAAGGGGTATCGTATTACCCAGTTACTGGGTTATGGAGATCAGATAGGCAGTCACTCCATGTTAAATACTGGTATTTAGTTGCATCCGGTTAGACTGGAAGCCGACCCCAACATAGTTGGGAAAAGGCTAGGTAGATTGATTTTTAGAATATAATGGGAGTTAGGTAGGTAGCGTTATTTCGAACGGGAATTACGATCAAAACAAACTAATAAAAATAAAAGTATCAAAGAACAATAATTACAATTAAAAACTCCACTACCGCGAAATTCCAACTTTTTAAGGAAATTACAAAAGTGTAAAATACATTTTGGTTTCGCGGTAGTTCCTTTGTAAACTATGTCGGATTGTGGGCCAGTAGTTGAGGCAAGTAAATAAAACTGTTGGATTCCGTGAACTACACAAAGTTGAAGCCGGGAAGGCTGCGGGTAATAGGAAATCTTGCCAACTCTTCAAAGGTTCCGAACAAGTGTAGTTTCCGGCTTAGAAACGAGTTTATTAACTTCAATAATGGGCACATACCTAGCCGACTAGCAATTAGAGTTTCCTTATTTACAAATAAGTAACTACTACAAAGGCCGTTTATAAGTACTTATTTATGTTTGATACACTTAGGTATAGGAATTTCGTACTTATGACCACATAATATGTATACCTACATAACATACTCATAAACAGGTTTCAATAACAACTGTTTATGTTTTAGTTTTTTAGTCTGTCTGCAGCAGCCTCGCAAGGTAGGTTGATAACATGCAGTTAATTGCAAAAGATGGAGCTGATCTTTGCCAAATGACATGTCATGAAAAATCGGATGTTTTAGAGTCAGTAAGTACAATTACTAATTGCTACAACAAATTTTTACTAGCTTAGTCTAAAATAAAGGCTAGGAGACAGGCGCGACGCGAATACGCGGCTCTAGTCGATTTTTTTTAATGAAAAATCTCGGAGCGTTTACAAAATAAAAATGATTTTAACTTTATGAATAGGTAGGTTAGGTTTATTTTTATCTAAAATAAATGAATATTATCAAATATGCTACCGACGCCAAACCCACCTTGCCACATGGAATCTCGAAAACAAAGCACTAGTAAAAGAATTAAGCACCTAATGTTTAGGCTGCGTTTCCACCAGAGATATGCGAGGATGCGTACCGAGGGATGTGTTTGTAAAGAACCAATTGAATCGCTTCATTAACCTCGCCTCGGTCAGCACAGCTCTGGTGGCAACGGCTCAGCGGAGCTAGATTTTTGCGCATACAAAACAAGCGAGGGATGTGTGCGAGGGATGTGTACGAGGGATGTGTGCGAGCAATGTGTTGCGAGGAATGTGCTGCGAGGAATGTGTGTTGAGAAGGATGTGTTGCGAGGTTTGGCGGCTGGCAGGCGTTCGTGATCCCACTACACCGCACCCCCGTCGACACATTTCACAGCTTCGCAACGCATCCTCGTAGGCACATTTTCATCACACAGCTTTGGTGGCAACCCCCACACATTTTCACAGCACAGCTAGACATCCTCGCACGACACTTTTCCATCGCATATCTCTGGTGGAAACGCAGCCTTATGCGCCACCTAACAGTTATTGGTATCTATCGGTTTTTCAAGACATTAACAATGTTTATTACATACACGTGATATTTTTACAATTGTTTTCCTCGTTCTTGGGTAGAATTAAAGTACCTCACTGCTTGAATTGAAATGAGAGCAGTAGTGGCTCAGTGGTACCGGCCGCGACTTATGAGTTATGGGTCGCAGGTTCGAACCCAGACAGGCGCTTTACTTTGTGTAGGTAAATTATTTCATCACCACTGCTCTCAAAACGGGAATGAAAACATCCTACGGCAACTGGCGGCATGTTCTAGAACCAAAAATTCGAAGATAGGTCACATCTACCAACCCACTGGGCTTACGTGGTGGATTACGGCCCACTCCCTCTCACCGGGCTGAGGCCTGTGTCCCAGCAGTGGGAACATTATAGGCTGATTTACTGCTTGAATAAAACTTAGCACCTAGAATCCAAATCGGGACCATTATTGAGTTTTTTATCGGCCAATCTATCCTGGCTTCAAAATAAGGCAAAAATTTTAATAGGTAATATTAGTAGCTACATTTAACTTTCCTGTTCAAGATATTAAGTATTAGAATTTCATCTTATTTATTAAACTCCAGTATCTACTTACACGAAGCAGGAATATGCTGTCTGCTCAACATGACCAAGCTGAGCATTCAATACTTACCGAAAACTTTTTCAGTACATACAGTACCTACCTAGTTGGCTGAAATGATACTAAACTATGAATGATACTACTACATACTAATCTATGACTTCATCATCATCATCATTTCAGCCAAAAGACGTCCACTGCTGAACATAGGCCTCCCCCAAGCACCGCCACTTCGACCGGTTCTATGCTTCCCGCATCCAGCAGATTCCTGCGGCTTTCACAAGGTCATCGGTTCACCTTGTGGGAGACTTTTTATCTATGACTTATTGTAAAGAGAAATACCTTCAAATGCGGGTAATAGCAAGCGTAATAATCAACCGTTATATAAAAGACTACCAAAGAGTTCAAGTCCTGCATTGGGAAACTTATCGGCTGGTTCACTATCATCATCATCAGCCTATTAATGTTCCCACTGCTGGGACACAGGCCTCCTCTCTGTGAGAGGGAGTGGGCCGTAATCTACCACGCGGGTCCAGTGCGGGTTGGTAGATGTCACATGTCTTCGAATTTTTGGTTCTAGGACATGCCGGTTTCCTCATGATGTTTTCCTTCACCGTTTTGAGAGCAGTGGTGATGAAATTATTTACACAAAGTAAAGCGCCTGCTTGGGTTCGAACCCACGACGTACAACTCGTAAGTCGGGGCCGTTACCACTGGGCCACCACTGCTCCGGTTCACTATACCTACCTACACTTAATTAATTGCGATGCTCAAGGTGTACCTAGTTTGTGACGTTGCATAAAAACAGTTCCTAGATGATATCACTAGTTCCCGTTCGATTAAGTGGGAGAAATAGCGAGCCTATCCCCAATACTCGTTCCCAATAACTGCGAATTTTCTCAACAGGTACCTAAATCCAATTATAGTTATTGCTCGGCTTGGGAATCAAATTTAGTTCTGATCCAATCAATGTCCGCGCCGTTCTTGCTTCCTGACCAGCAAATAAACCACAATCTGTTCGCAATGTAAATCTATCTTGCAATATTGTGATATACGAGTAGAGGCAGAATGTTTTTCAGGATACACTTGGGTAAACAGTAGTAGGCATATTTTTGGGGGACAAATTATTAGGAAAACAAGACCAAAAAGTGGTAGTGATAGGAGGAGAAACAATATAGCTGTGGGGGCATCGACATTGCCATATGCGAACTACGCATCAAAAATATGACGTCACACAAAAGCCTGCATCGCGCAAGCATAGTTTACCGCACAATCAGCATTATATAAAACTTTCCGACATCAACCGTTGGGGAGTTGCCGACCAGACACGAGGAGGATCCTCTCTTTTCTATATAGAGGATGAGTGAACTTTACACCCCGTTCCTCATACCTCTAATAAATCAAAGTGATAAATAATAAGTTAGTAATTTCTCTACCCAAGGGTGTGATGAGTATCACTCGTTTGGTTGCTTATATTCTTACCTATAGGTACTTATAATTAAAGCATACTGCGATCAACAATTATTTATATGTCATGTGTGTGGTGATTACTGTAGCAAGGCCAATCATTTGTAACGGTATATTTTCAAAGTCAATTTTGTACAAGAAAATTTATTGTCAATACCTAACTACAATATAATTGTTCCATCGAGAATTGTTCCAAATTAACGTCCCCAAGTTCAAATATCATGTGATATTCATGGCGGTAATTACCGCCATAAATAATAAATCTGTTGTCTTAGCACTCGGCAGCTACGCCAATACGCCATACTGTATGGCCACAACCTAGCATGGGGAAGTAGGGGTTACAGCTAATTGCAAAGTGCAACCATTGTTTTCCCATGCCCTCTGCGCCACTGGGAAACCTCCCACCACGAGATTTTTAATTATTCTGCGAGACGAGGTTTTACATACTTATAGATTACATATTTTTTATGTTAGTTTTTCTGCCGCCTACTGTGCGTTTCGTTTTGGTATTTTCATCTAAAGCTGACAGTTTCTATCAGTACTTTCTTACCTAAACAAATATTTACGTGTCCAGAACTCCAGAAGCTTGATCAAGTCTGTGGTGAGTGAATGATCTAAAATCACCCATCACTTGCCATGCAATTTAATAACAGTCGAAATTGAATAGCCTGACAAACCAGCGAGGGCTGGACCGTTCAACAGTGAATGTCAGAATATTGGTCACAGTACCTACATTGTATGTATGTCTTGTTCTCATAGGTACTTCCAGTTAGTACGCTCGACGCACTAATGCATCGTTGCTTGAGAGTGTATAAATATGGTTGAATGTTTTATTTGAGAACAGTGGTGACCCAGTGGCAACGGCCCCAACTTACGAGTTGTAGGTCGTGGGTTCGAACCCAAGTAGGCGCTTTACTTTGTAAATAATTTCATCACCACTGCTCTCAAAACGGTATAGGAAAACATCGTGAGGAAACCGGCATGTCCTACAACCAAAAATTCGAAGACATGACTGTGACATCTACCAACCCGCACTGGGCCCGCGTGGTGGATTAACGCCCACTCCCTCTCACATAGAGGAGGCCTGTGTCCCAGCAGTGGGAACATTAATAGGCTGATTATGTATGTATGTATGTTTTATTTATCTACAAGTCCGTTTCGGCGTTACGCGACCGACGATACGCGAATCATCTTCCGTCAGTTGTGCGACCACCCTAACGACCAATATAATATATGTAAGTAGGTAATGTTATGGTCTACTGAACCATATTCTTAATAACAAATTTATGTCATTTCGGCAAGACGTCTGGGACTAAGGGCCAAGGCGAATAGCCCGCAGCGGATGTTTCGTCTGGGAAGATTAATAAAATATCGACTTGTTGACCTACGTTCCAATATGTCTAGTATTGAGGCAAGACGGTTCAAAGACAGATAATCGTTATATATGAAAACTGTGCGTGGCATGCACACACAGCCGCACGTCAGAGTGGGCAAAAATCTACTGAAAAACTGTTTTGACACAACAAAAACTGATAAACTGTCTAGACTCTGCAGCGCATTGCCTAAGAATTTGGTTCAGTTAGGCAAAAACAGGCTGTTGGGATAGCTTTTATTTCCTTGTTTTTCTAAGGGCATGTCAGCCTCTTACTGACTAAAACCCACCCATGTTCCTTCAGTTGCCTGTACGTTGCCAGGGGCTACGGTCTCCCCTTAGGACTTTCCCGCAAAGCTTTTATTCCCTTATCCTAACTCCAAGGTAAGTAAACAATGACTTAGTTTTAAATGTCAGACCACTTAGTATATACAATAATACATTATATAACTACACTTTTAAATAAATCCTTTGGAATCCCACTTGGATTTCAATTACGAAAATCATGAAAGTAAATATGTTACTCTATTCGCGCCGAGACATATTTTTGAGATAAAATTTAAATTTAAGGAGTAAGGAATCCGTATATTGGGAGCCAAGATATTCTGAAAGCTGAGCTGAGAGTAATCTTAGAACATGTTGGAATATTACGTATAACCTTGCTGCGTGTAATGCAATTTCATTTTGATTTATGACACAGCCTTTGAGTATGTATTCGTTCTATATACTTACATTTACATACTCAGTTACTTTAGGGGTTTACCTAACCACTCAGGTACCTTCTGTTATGAAACTGTATGAATATAATAATTTGTTACACGCTCAATTTCAGTTAAGGTCACTGTAACGATTGATGAAAGATATCTAAGTACTCGACAATCTCCATGAGTAATTCAAAGCATCAAAATCAAAGTCTCATTCATTTTCTTACGGTAATATTTTATATTTTATTTTATTAGGATCTCCAACAAAGAATACACCTTACATGCTATAATACAAAGACAAGAACAACAATCTTTGTGCTCCCTCAATTATAGGAGACCACATCGTGCAATAAAAACAAGCAAACAGTTACATATTAAATGGAAGTGGCCCTGAAAATTAAAATTATATACCTAGTATTATTA
This sequence comes from Conistra vaccinii, assembly GCA_948150665.1. Lineage (NCBI taxonomy): Eukaryota > Metazoa > Arthropoda > Insecta > Lepidoptera > Noctuidae > Conistra > Conistra vaccinii. The sequence continues at coordinate 10,556,460 of OX411327.1, read as the reverse complement.
AGCTTATACTAATACATTATTAAATTTGGTAATCTGAATTTAAATTGAATAAAAATAAAGATTAAAAAGTAACGAATACATAATTATTAGAAAAAATTGTACTACTCGTATATTAATTGTAATATATAAAAATTGTAATATCACTTTTATTCACTTTTCCTATCTAACAGTCACTGATTTATGACTTAAGTAGTTATTATTTGCCAATATAGTAATGGGATCTATTTAATAGCAATAAAAAATTGATGAAAACAGCTATAAAATTGCCAGCAATTTAAAATGTAATGTAATATAATTTAATATTAGGATCATTTTTATAAACATGAACTAAATTTTTGAGAGCATCTTGGAAGTAGCGCGCTTGGTCACAGTTCTAACCTAACCTAACCTATACTTATCACTCAGTTCAAAATGATGAATCCTACAATCTGCTTGCGACTAAATAATTATACAATAATACGACATAGTAATAAGCTAAGCATATTTATAGTGGAAATCAATATTTTTATAGTTCTTCCAATTAATTTTAAAGTGTGAAAAATTATTTTTAAAGTGCGTTTATACCTATATTCCCTAAAAGTAATTCAGCATCTTACTTAGCCACCATAGACCATAGACCACGGGAGCAGAGGTGGCAAACCCTAAACCAAAACCCTGCGGCTGTCAGAAACCGCACCTTGTACAATGATATGCTATAATTTACGATGTCAAATGTTCCCTAATACATGCATATACACATATATTATACAAATATAATACAGCACCATTTCGTGGCACAGTGACAGGTGGTGCAATCTGTCGGCGCTCCTAGAGTTATGGAATTTATTATTAACATATGGGTTTCAGCATGTTTTTCCTCCTCGTATTTGCCCTAAGCGTATTTTTGTTCAATTTAAACTGTTTTGCCTGTATTATTATTCTATGCCTGGTGGGATGCTTTGATCCAATTTAAGATTATTTTGTAATCATTTATAGTAAATAAATCATAAATCGCCAAGCTACGCGTAAAAGGGGTTATGTCATTAAAACTGGGTCAGAGATGATTACATCAATTATATTGGTACTTATAAGTACTTACCTAAAGTATTTTCGGATTCAGGTAAATATTCTTCAAAACTGCGTCTACCGAATGGCTAGGATACTTGTGTTAATTCATCCCGCACATATTAATGTATAGTTGTGCAATTAAAGTACAATTTTTCGCAAGTATATCATAACGTGTGTGGCATGCATTAAACAGATAAAGGAAACACACAAAATAATCTAGACACAAGACTAATAAAAAAATTCAAAACACGACTGCCCTGCCAAAAACGAACTAAAAAGTAAAAACAAGCTGTATTAGTTAATCTGTAGGTAAACAAAGCGAAAAGTCACTCAATGTAAATGAGTGACTTTTCGCTTTGTTGCAGATTAACTAATACAGCTTGTTTTTTACTTAGTTTTTGGCAGGACAGTCAATCGTTTCTTAGACATTCGCAGTGCTACTGAAGTCTTATTAAATCGTTTGCAGCCAAAGATAAAATGTTTGTTTTGCATATAATCCCCACCTATGTAAAATTTATGCCAATAAATGATATAGTTTTGGAATGGGTTCATCAAGGCCTTTAATTGGATACCCATAATTATTATAAATAATAATTAAGGTTTTTTTTCACATTTTGAAATGGACACTGCCGCCACAACAATATTTTTTTTCAAATAGAATATAACCTATGTCACTCGGGATGATGTAAGGATTCTAACGATGGGGTATCAAATCTGTTCAGGCATTTAAAAGTTATGTTGGAACAAAAAACTCACATACATACATACATGAATCCTGAACACATTCCTTTTTGGGCAGTCGTGTAATAAAAATGAACAAAACCAATATAAGTTTAATTTGCTGTTTTAAATAACTAGGTTGTCCATCAGCTTGCAAAAACAAAGACTTATATAGCCCATACAATATCTGTCCACTCCGCTTGACCTCCCTCTGTTCGGTTCCCGATTTAGGCTCAACCAAAATACCGTGTAAAATCGATAAGTATCTCGAGTTCTCGACTCGCCGCCTGTATACAAGGATAAATATAATACGTGGATTTGTATAATGTAATATGGGTAAAGTGCTTCTAAATTAAGTGCGGATATTTAAGGGTCATTACCTGATTTATTGTCATCCTAATGAACAGGTTGGTATGCCTAGTGGTAGACATAGAGTACTCTTTATTATGTTCACCATAAAAATAACAAATATAAATGTAGGAATTAGCAGGTAGGTATATTAGTAGGATTAAATTATAAACAGCAAATTTTCTAAATATCTATAAAATATATTTAAGAAAAGTTTTTACGCCTTAAGGGGGATGCGCCAAGGTAGCCCGCGAAATTCAAATTTTCTAACGTTTTTTTCAATTTGCAGGTCAGTGTCAGGTTGTATCTTGATTAAAATATGATTTGCGAGCGTAACAAATATGGCTTTACAGAATTATAATCATTAGAATCAGCAATACAACTCCGTATGACAGAATAACCCCCAAATGTCATGATTTCATGAAATCATGACATTTGGGGATTACATGAACTTATAGAGTTGTGTTGATGATTTCTATGATTATAATTCTATAAATAAACTTTTGATACGGTCGCAAATCATATTTAACTCAACGTACAACCTGATACTGACCTGCAAATTGCGAAAAACTTAAGAAAATTTGAATTTCGCGGGCTACCCTGACGCTTTCGCCTTAATGTTTCGGGTGATATGTATTAAAATTAATGTCTTCGAAAATGATCCGCACCGTATGTATTTTGGAAGCACCTCGTATAATTATATACGTTCCATATGCATTGAATGATATGAGGAGCCCGTGGTTAAGTAATAACAGCCAAACGGGTCGATCCATCAGGTTAAGCTATGCTTGCCGGGGTTGGTTTGTGGATGGGTGACCATCTTTGCATACAGATACTTTTCCGTGCCTCGGCAAGCACGTTAAGCCGTTGGTCCCGGCTGTCATTCGTGGATTTTTGACAGTCGAAGCCCGCAAGTCTGACAACCAGTCTTACCAAGGGGTATCGTTACCCAGTTACTGGGTTGTGGAGGTCAGATAGGCAGTCGCTCCATGTAAAATATTGGTATTCAGCTGCATCCGGTTAGACTGGAAGCCGACCATAACATAGTTGGTAAAAGGCAAGGCAGATTGATTTTTGATGCATTGAATGATATCTATACACCGTGATATTTTAGTCGTCTTACAAAAGCAGCCGACTTCATGTATCCAATGACTACTAAACATTCATTTAAAAAAATATATAAAAAAATAACAGTTTTTTAATTACTCCTAGAGGTATTTTATGTCGACTACATTGAGTGGCCCTTTGTAAGACGACAAAAATATCATGGAGTATACCATGTAAAAAAAAATGTATGTGTCATTGGATTTTGTATCATTGTAAGTGTAATGTATGTGGGTTGCTTTTGTAAGACAACTAAAATGTCACGGTGTATAAACTTAGCTAATTAAGACTGAGCGAGTTGCTTAATAATTTACCTACAGAATAATTTATTATTAAATTAGAGTTCGTTATTAATTGTCGTTTTGTAGTTTATTAGGTCTTGCGCTACGTCAGAGTACTTTATCTTACGTTGCGTTGTGGTTTCAGTAATCATTTTCAATTTAGTACATTGCTTTATTTCGGGAACCTATCGTGTAAGAGAAAGTCTCGAATCTTAAATATTATCCTTGCCATAAATAAGGGTCATCAATACTTTATATTTATATTAATTACTAGCTGTTGTCCGCGACTTCGTCTGCAATCCAGAATTAAAAGCCTATGTTCTCTAGGTCGGTCAAGGTCAAATTTCATCCAAATCCGTTCAGCCGTTTTAGCGTGAAACCGTTACAAACAAACTCACTTTTCACCGCGACAGTGAGTTTGTAATCCTAACTATAAAGTTAGGATTAGGATTATAAATGCGAAAGTAACTCTATCTGTCTGTTACCTTTTCACGCCTTAACGGCTCAACTGATTTCGATGAAATTTGACACACAGGTAGTCAACGACCTGAGTTAGGATAAATATACTTTTGTTTCCCGGTAGTACCTACATTCTCGTGGCATAATTTCCGACATTACCGCGGGTAAAAGCTAGTAAGAAATATGTTTCCTTTGTGCTGTCAGTGTTCGCAAAAAGTTATTAAGAGCAGAAAAAATATAGAGCTGAGGCTACTTCATGATTTAAAAGCTCACCCACGAATGTGATAGATAAAACTGGGTTCCATAATGAACCACACATAACGTTGAGCTGTCACGGCATTGTTGAGTGAAAAAAAACAGTATATATACGTTAATTGGATGCCGAGCAGCACACTACACCTAAAAACTGACAGCTCTAAGAAGTTACCCAGTTCTTCTTTTATTACAGACACAACACTTCACTTAATTCAATTCCAACCACTTTATCCAAACCCCACTTTTTACAACCACCAGTCCAGTGTAAACCGAACTCTCTCTAATTGGTTCACTGTGCTAGTTTTCGAATGTCCATAGTTATTCGGCAGCCACTCATTGGCAGGCTGCCTTAAATAAAATGGCGTTTAAACGGGTTCGCTCATAACCGAGCTCGAAGCCTTCGTTGGAATAGAAGTCTTGTGACAGCTTGTGTGAAATGTGTTACGTGGTAGTGATCGGGGGGTTAAGGGAGTTTTTAGGGATAGGCACAGAATAGACAGGTTATAGGTTACGGGTATGGATCAGATGTAGCTATAAATAACTGGGGTATTAGGTTGTTCGTCACCTTCACTTGTAGACATTTTTATTATTTGTGAGACGTAATTCCAAAGGCCGTTTTTTATTTATTAGAAGAGCTTTCGCGTGTATTCGCCAGGTGCTATAATATTCGCTTTTAAGTGGTTCAAGTATGTGATAAATTTTTGGCCCACGTTTATTCTGGGCCCATAACCTATTATACCTACTGAGTGAACTAGAATATGAACTTTTTATTTTAAAAATAAGAAACTGGTAGTTGTAGAAACAAAATTTCTTTTTAAGCAAAGGAAGAAAAGGATAATTGTTTTACTTACAACTAACTGAGACGCCAAAAAGAACTGCTTATGAACATAGTTTGCTTTTTAGGGTAAGAAAAGCATTCAATTGTCTTGTTGTCTTTGTATTTATAACGTCTACTTGTAAAATACTTATTTGTTAAAATAATGTCAGCGTTCATTTTCGTCGTCAGTTTTTGATCAGCACCCTCCGTGTTGATGAAGCATAAATCAAACTTTAGTCCTTTGAAATCTAATTACACAATACTTCTGGCATATTTTGTAATATTGTAAAGTATATAATCACTAACTATATAATTCCCCGAAGGATTAGGCAGAAGTGTACTACAGTAGGTAACACCTCCAACAAAAAGTTGTTGCAATTATCCACCACCCAAATCACCAGCCAAAAGTAAACAAAACTTTCATACCAAATGAGCAACAAACAACATAATTCTCTCATAGGTTCCTTTACATTTGTTCTGCTAATCATTGGAGCTGCGAAGGGTGTGCACTTGATGGATTGTTTATTTCCATGACCAGACGTGCACTGCTCACATCACTCATTGCGGAAACACAACAGATATTGTTGCGCATTTTTGTTTAGTTGGCTTTGATTAAGATAAAAGGGTTTTGTATTAAATGTTAAGCTTTGTAGTGTAAATAAATGGACGTTTAGAAATACGAGTGCTTAGGAAATTTCATTGTGAGAATCCTGGAGTTAACATGTTGCGGTTGGATTTCATTGGCTAGATGCTTCTGAATAATATCTGTATACAAATTTTGATAATATTTTCGATTTGATCTTAGAGACAAAGTTAAAAACGAAGCAAGCGAGGATGTAAGGATCGTAGCAGGTTAGTTTATGCCTACCCCCCATGGGAAAAAGGCGAAGGTTTATGTGTGTACAAAGTTACAGCCATAAGTGTTTGTATCTAAAGTAAGGCAGGTAATAATCGGGTAAAGAAATACATAGGTATTGTAACAGTGATCTGTCGGGTAGATGCTCAACTGTCTAAAGACTGATGCAGCTCAATAACAATTAAAATTTTATTGTGTCTCATTAGTGACAGTCAGTCGAGCAGTGGTGGCCCAGTGGTAACGGCCCCGACTTACGAATTGTAGGTCGTGAGTTCGAACCCAAGCAGGCGCTTTACTTTGTGTAAATAATTTCATCACCCTGCTCTCAAAACGGTGAAGGAAAACATCGTGAGGAAACCGGCATGTCTTAGAACCAAAAATTCGAAGACATGTGACATCTACCAACCCGCACTGGGCCCGCGTGGTAGATTACGGCCCACTCCCTCTCACAGAGAGGAGGCCTGTGTCCCAGCAGTGGGAACATTAATAGGCTGATTATGTAGTGACAGTCAAGCGGATATCCGTATCTGTATCCACATCCACATCTGCGGATATCCGAGGGAGAAAAAGATCTGTATCCGTATCTGTTACTTTTTAGCGGATCTTGAACGGATCTTTTATTATATATTAATACATTTCATTATACATACGGGGTGGCAGGGACATTGACGCGAAAACGAATACCATGGATTCAGTACATGATTCTGAACCCCCTGAGTTGAAGTTTTTCATCGGTTATTTAAAAAAAATCAGCTGTTCCATACATTTTGACCGCGTAAGTATTGCACTTTTCTATGAAACTTCTGATTTTTTTTTTAATAACCGATGAAAAACTTCAACGCAGGGTGGTTCAGAATAATGTACTGAATCCATGGTATTCGTTTTCGCGTCAATGTCCCTGCTGCCCTGTATATATGAAAAAAAAAACAATTGCAATGAAATACGGTTTTTTTTACAATGTGCATCGATATTTTCGTCAATTGTAGACCAATTTTGCAAATTCGTTTTGCATTTAAAAAAATAAAATTATATTCGGTCCATAATGACGAAAATATCGATGAACAAACATTGATTAAAAAAAATAGACGTAAGTACATAGAACGTCCTTTATTTTTGTAGTCGGTTAAAAAAACCACAAAATTCCACCCCTCCCCACATGTTTTACATACTTTGATATTGCTGCTAATATCAAACTACAACAACTGCTAATGTAAAACATGGGGGGGGGGGAATTTCTGATTTGCCCCCCCCCTGGATCAAAAGCTGGGTACGCCCATGATAAGGTAGTAATTAAACTATCTTTGTTTTACTGAGATCTAACCTTTTACCAAGGTACTGCTAAATTATCAATTAAAATGATGTTATTTTCAAGAACTTAAAAAAAATTAATCGTCGTAATTAAAATTGAGTACATAATGGTAAATTATATTTCAAAAAAAGAAAATGGGCAGTTTTGTCCTGTAAAAGTCTGTGCTATTACGCTCACTGACATGTGACTGTGTAAGAAAGTTGAGATCCGTATCCGTATTTACAGATCTAGAACCTTATGATCCGTATCCGTATCCGTATCCGCGGAAAACGATCCGGCACATCACTGCTTACAATATGTAGATATAAAATTTATTAAATAAAATCTTATTTTTTGTATTGCTTAATAGAAAAAGCCTTTGTGAATATGATGAGATAATTATGTATACATATAATAGTAGGTAAATACACGAGTTTATTAAATAAATGAAATCCTTATCCAACAGGCTTGTAGGTAAGCAAAGTTTTTCACAATGATATTACTTAATATGTAAGAAATAAAAACTTATTTTTGTTGAGAGCGTGTTGTTGAGTAATTGAAAGCCAGCCTCAAAATAAATCTGATGAAATAATTTTTTATCCATTATTCGTGTTTTTATATAATACTAGCTTTTACCCGCGGCTTCGCCCGCGTGGATGTCGCAAAATATCCCACGGGAACATTCTACCGGGAATACATACCTAATAGCCAAGGAAAAGATCATTGACTAACTTTCAGCGGACGCAGTGGTAGGCTACTACAGCGCCCGCGTAGTCAACCATAATTATTTTGTTACGCGTAATTTTGAAACTGTGATATCTCTTAAACTATTCATTTAAATGATGTGATGTAAAGGCATATTTTAATCGAAATTGAATGCCCAATTTAAATAACCTATTTAATTGGATAAGGACTAATAAGATACCGGTCAAAATAGCTTCGGAAATAACAATTAAAATTTTATATAATTTTGAAAGATAAGAATGGTTATTGTGGGTCGCCCTTAAAAGATAGACATATGCCATCGCGGACTTTTTTGTTGCAATTTTTAAGATATACAATACTCTAGAACATAAATTTGATTTATCTCTCACGACTTACGCAGCGCACGCCAGTAAAGCTCCCAGTCGGCATGATTTTTTCCGACATCTTCAACAATAATCGTCTTATTTCAGCCAATTTACACAAAACCTTAATGAATTATACACTAAAACCTTCCACATACACTAAAACCTTCCACATGAATCACTCCGTCCAATGGTGAAAACCGTTTGAAAATCCGTTTGGCAGTTTTTGAGTTTATCGCGTTCAGACAGACAGACAGACAGACAGACGCGGCGGGCGACTTTGTTTTATAATATGTAAAACAAAGTCGCCCGCCGCGATTAATTATAAATTAGTATGAGGGGCCGTTCATGTATTACGTAAGAACTGTAGGGGGGCGGGGAGGTCTACTATGCTTTGCTTATTTTTGATGAGGTAACTTATCAAAGATTTTATTAAAATTTCGAACTGGCTTAGCAAATAGAGCTGTTTAAAGTAAAGAAGAAACAAAGGAACATATTGGCGCGTGAACAATTTTCTTTGTTCGTCATTAATTCTGGAATTTATAATTAATTTACTTAGTTTGAATTTCCGCGCACTGTTTGAAAAAAGTACTTACGAGCCTTGGTCGCAACTAACTTGGACTAACGTCGATCGTCCATCAATGCCCTAATTGCTGGCCGCAGCAGTAATAAAACACAATAGACGATGTATATCTAGTAACTTAATCCGCTTAACCGTTCTTAAAGAGTTAGAGAACCCTGTAAGAAATCGACACGTGTTTCGCCTCTCAACGAGGCATCCTCAGGACGACGATTGACCTGTTGCGAACTCGGACACGAAGTGTTATCAACGCGAGCCGAACGCAAAGTGAGCTTCAACCGCTTTTTTTTTTTTTTTTTTTTTTTTTTTTTGACTAGGGCATCTCGCAGTTTACCACTGAGGTAATGGCTGCTTAACCGGACTTTCCTGTGGCTGCCTTAAGCTCCTAAAAGAAACTCAAAGCCTCCAGCCAGGGGCAAGCTTCAACCGCCCGTCACCCCCACTTATATAGGATCGCTTATCGGCCCACCTCGGCCGGGATCGTTATCAGTGCGATAAGCGAACAATCGCAACAATGGTGACCTCGGAATAAGTTACTAGATATACATCGTCTATTGTGTTTTATGATGGATTTCCGCAAGGTCACGCCTGAGTCAATTAACTATCGCAACAGTAATATACAATTTCTAAGCAACTGTTGCAAGAAGGCCAATGGATTCCATATTTGATTGCTGCATGAGAGACATTGTGTGGTCGAAAAACTCTAGCTAGTACCTACAGTTAAAAAACACGGTAAAAGAAAACGGTAGCTTAACAGTCTTTAATGTTCATATAACCACAAGACATTGACTTTAATGGATATCATAATGTGCCTTCAGTTTTTTATCCCGTGAACATAATGTTAATATTCTTTAATCTCGGTTAGTTTTTAGAATAAGGTATAATAGACTAACTGTGAGCAAAACTCATGAAGCTTTTTCTCACAAGGCTCGCAGTAACTAAGCTATAGTGACCAAACGCGTGCGAGCTGAGCGAGCGAAAGCGAGATGTGCCGCAACACCTGTCGGCGATCGCTAAATCGTTAATATGAAGAGGTGTATTTACTATACACCTCTTCATATGAACGATTGAGTGTTCGTTAACATCGAGATGATGTGTTCATTAACATTTTTAGGAAAGCAAATAAGGAAATATTTGGATTTCGATTAAATACATGCTTTTTACTTTGTTCTTCTAAGTACCTAGCTACTTCTTAGGGTTCCGTACGTAACCCTTATAGGATCACTCGTGTGTCTGTTTGTCTGGCTGACTGTCTGTCTGTGTGTAAGATAAAAACATGGTAGATAAAATATTTATCTTACGGAACCCTATTTTTTCTACTATCCACAGTATCCACGTCGCCCTGTTCAAAGTTATTTCTTAACCAAGCCCATGAAGCCACATATTTGACCTATTTGTGTTAGAAAATATTTTATTTGAATGTTACATAATTCAATGGCCATAGCAAATTGCAAAAAATTGGTATTGAGGCAGTGTCCAGAATGCATGTGGGGTGTATATTATGTATAAAAAAATTACGGTACCTTGTCAGTATATATATATATTATATATGAGAACATTATGTATGTTCAAAAAAATCTACATCTTTTTCGTAAGATAAGTGACAGGCATAATTTTAACACTAGAAATAGGAACAAATTAGATCAACCACGTTTTAGATGTGTCTAAAGTACACACTTCTTTTATGGGGTACTGTGTAAGATGTTATAACAAAATACCACTCGATATTCTTCAACTTAATGAAAAGAAATTTAAAACATGCATTAAACGCACACTATGTAGACAAGCATTTATTATAAGTTAGATGATTATATCGTACTTAATGCTGGTCCTGCTCCACAGCCACTTGGGCTCAGTAGTTGAAATTGTTGTATTTGGAAGAGCTGCTACCCCTTTTCTTATATTTTTTTTTATTTTTCTGACATTGCGAACAACATGTTTTTTTATTTTTATTTTTTATTAACCAATTTTTTATTGTTGAAAATTCCAATATTTGATAATGGTTTTTTTCTTTTTGATAGTATAATACATTGCAAACTGTAAATCAATCTTCCTAGCCTTTTTCCCAACTATCTTGGGGTCGGCTTCTCTCTAACCGGATGCAGCTGAATACCAGTATTTTACATGGAGCGACTGCCTATCTGACCTCCAAAACCCAGTAACTGGGTAATACGATACCCCTTGGTAAGACTGGTGTCAGACTTTCGGGCTTCTGACGACTCGTAACGACTGTCAAAGATCCACAAATGACAGCCGGGACCAACGGCTTAACGTGCTTTCCGAGGCACGGAGGAGTCTCGGTATGTGAAGATGGTCACCCATCCACTGACCAACCCTGGCAAGCGTAGATTAACCTGATAGATCGACTAGTGCGGCTTGTTATTACTTAGCCACGAGCTCCTCTTGCAAACTATAGTTTTGTATAATTTATAAGCATTTTTTCAGTTTTTATAGATGTGAGTACTATGTGTCCTTCACCACACAATCCTCACTTTTGAAAACTTCATGAAATTCAATTTTGAAAACGCCAAAAAATAGTCAAGAAATAGTCATAAATAGTCACCAAAGTTAAAAAAAAAATTGTCGCATTAAGATTCCGAAGTTATAGCTATAAGTTGGTGGGGATTGTGGGGTGAACGTCTCCACACAATCCTCACCTCAGTGCAAGCAAACGGCTGGGAGTATCGACTTGGTTTCAATTCCAAAAAATAGTCAATAAATAGTCGTAACGCTATGCCAAATCTCGAAAATAGTCATTAAGAGGTTCCAGAGATATAAAGGTGTCTTGGTGAGGATTGCGTGGTGAGTCTTTCTCGCCACAATCCTCACCTGATTACCGCGGAATGCTTACGTTTTTTCATTTGAAATTGGTGTCAAAAAATAGTCAAGAAATAGTCGTTTCCAACCACCATAATTTCGACCTGGTTTATTATGTAGAATTATGTTAAATTTCCATCTAAACTTCTACATACATTATGTTTTGGTACAGTCGCGAATACTTAAATTGCAAATTTATTTTAATATTGTTGTATATTAATATACGGTAATAAAATATTGTAGTTACTTACGTATTTATTATTTCTGTCAGAGTTTAATAAATACCAATCTACCTGTACATGATATTCCTCCAATTTTAAATATATTTCTTGCTATTTCATTTAGACATTTCATTCCGGTTGGCTTTGAGTTAACTGATTTCACAAATGAAACTGAACGCGATCAGCATTTCTAAAACGCGTTCAAGAGCTGTCAGTGTCAAAATTGTTATATTTCAACACGTTTAGATGTGCTGAACGCGTTCATTTTCACTGGTGAAATCCACACTAAGTCTTTATTTCAGATTAATTTTATTGTAGTATGAGAAATTAAGACTTCTACCTACTTACCTATTATTAAAATACCTACAGATATTCATTATAATTTTATATTCTCTACTTTGTTTAAGTAGGATGGTATAATATTTACTTTATACTATACGTGCTTGGTAAGCACCATTATACTTTTTTTTAAATGAAGCAGAATGTACGTCATCATTATTGTTGTACAAATGTGCGGATCGAAAAAAAATATGAAAATTCATGGTTAACGTGCTGAGTAGGCAGAAAAGGTATATGAAAATCCATTGTTAACGTGCGTTTTTTTTTATTTTGGGCAATTCAGTAACTAAATATAGTATAATGCCAAAAGCCAAACAAGTTTCCAAAAAAGGCCGCAAAATGATACTGGCCATCTTAATTATTGTTTTACGAGTTTACGATCGAATAGTTTTGTTAGGAAAATAAAACATGTTACACAGTTTAACAGGTATGTGTATGTAGGTACTTAGTAACAGAAATCATGAATTCTGTAAATTCAGTTATATAAAGATAATTATATACCCGGCTTCGCAATAATTCTATACTACGCTTAAACCTTCCTTATGAATCACTCCGTCAATTGGTGAAAACTGCAGGAAAATCCGTTCGGTAGTTTTTGTTTTATAATATGTTATGATTATGTTATTCATTATTATATATAAAACATAGTTAAAATACCTACCTAAAATAGCTACATAACTAACAATAATACAAACAAAAATTTGTTGACCACTACAAATACGAACATAATAATTTTGTGCTCGGCTGTACTCGACTCGAAAATGTATGTAGAAGTTTACATGGAAATTTAACATACTTCTACATATTAAACCAGGTCGAAATTATGGTGGTTGGAGACGACTATTTCTTGACTATTTTTTGACACCAATTTCAAATGAAAAAACGTAAGCATTCCGCGGTAATCAGGTGAGGATTGTGGCGAGAAAGGCTCACCACGTAATCCTCACCAAGACACCTTTATATCTCTGGACCCTCTTAATGACTATTTTCGAGATTTGGCATAGCGTTACGACTATTTATTGACTATTTATTGACTATTTTTTGGAATTGAAACCAAGTCGATACTCCCAGCCGTTTGCTTGCACTGAGGTGAGGATTGTGTGGAGACGTTCACCCCACAATCCTCACCAACTTATAGCTATAACTTCGGAATCTTAATGCGACTATTTTTTTAACTTAGGTGACTATTTCTTGACAATTTTTTGGCGTTTTCAAAATTGAATTTCATGAAGTTTTCAAAAGTGAGGATTGTGTGGTGAAGGACACGCTGGGGCTGTTTATTCTGTTAGGTATTATATTACATTGACTTGAAAGAGCATGGCAGTTGAGAGTTTGTCATGCTTACTTAAATATCTCGCCGATGGTGACGAGTGTGTTGGATCATTCGGTTCCCTACAAAATGGTTGAGCTGGATGGTGCTGATCCACGCGTCCGAAACGCGTGGTGGCGTCGTGAACGGGCGCCGTCAGTTGAGACTGGTCATCTCTTTTCTGCCAAGGCTTATTTTAAATCTTATACTTTGAATTGTTTCTATTTTTTTTTCACATTTTTCTCATATATAGAAGCAACAAGAATAATGTACTTACCCAGGATTTTGTAATATCTTTATTTTAAAGAGTGTCCTGGGAGTTTCTTGCCCGTTCTTCTCCACAGAGATCTACTTTTTGGAATGGGCGACTAGCTTCAACATTCTGGCTAACTGACCGACTCTTTGACAATTCAAAAGTGCCTGTAAATGGTTTAATTGAAATAAATGCTTTGAGTTTGAGTTTGAGTTTGACACTAAATTTAAATAGTGCACTCTTGCTGAGACACCCTTTATATATACAAATTACTATATACCTATATATAACGGAGGAGGGTATGTGTTGTTATTATCAGCCATATTTTAACTAATGTGTGGTGGTATAATATATATAATAAAAGGTGTCTGGTGTACTTAATGGGTAGTGTTGGTTATTGCGCAATAGAAAAACCGATCAGATCAGATTAAATTATAATAATTTACGATCACATTAAAAACTAGCAATTCACATACTGTAGGTACACAACACAACTATTCGAAACACGCGATAATTTCTAAACGTTCACTGCTTGACCGCCACGCCACCCATGAAGTCTGCTCGGCTGATCCCCGGCCGGCCGCCGGTCCGAGCGTTATGTTGTAGAATCTGTCGAACGCCGCTAGGCGGCGCTGGCGTCCCAGTTAGGCAACTCAGTAAAGTATTTCCGACATTTATATAGTAATCTGCCCTAAACATCAAGGTCTGGGCCTTGTCTATACAAAGATATAAGTCCAAATAAACGGTGCGCCGTTATTGACGAGCAAGCTTTTGACCAATTAAGAACATCAACAATTATAAAATATTTGTCCCGTAAAGGAAATTGTCCAAATTCGGCTTCGTGTGGACACGATGCTCGAAAAGAAACAAATTAACCAAAAATCAAGTTTCGTTTTTAAACCCTTATTCATTCTATACTTTTGTATCAACTTGCACCCATGAATAGTGTATTTAATAAGTACTGAAATTGTTTAATTCGACTTATTGACATTACTCGACCTTCATTTTCATTAATTCACAGTGATGCCAACGTAGCAACGATTAATCGTATAGATTAAAATAATTATTTACAAATTGATATAATTATTATTTTTGAAGTTCAACTACTTCCTCCTCATTCATGTTAGAGTCTGGAGTTTACAGTCAATAAAAGATGTTATTTGTAATCACTTACATTATTTCAAACATTTTTTATCCATATATTTGGTAAACGAAAGTATTTTAAAGTATCGAGTTGGTCAAGGAGTTTCACTTATAACATTTATTAAATCGATTATTTAAAAAAAAGTTTAGGTAATGTCAGAATTGTCATTTCAAGTCACTTTATTTCTTGGCATCGTGAATATTGTTTTCCTCGTTTTACTGTGATATTTTTTCAAGTATTGGTTTGGTTTTGGGTACTCATACAACTTCTCACGTTGACTCGGCACGCCTATGAACTCCGACACCAATCCCACCGTTGACCCCAGCTTAACTACGGATATCGAACTCGCCGAAACTAGAATCGTAAGGATACGAACGAAGCAATTTCGCTTCAACTCCTGCATGTGGTGGAAACTGTGTTACAGATCCTATGTGCGAATTGTGGTACTGATATCAAGCAAAGGAAAAAGCATACCCTCGATCTTGTGGAAATGGAATCTGTTATAGTGTCTATTAAAGTGGTACATGTCAACGAAAACACGAAAATGTTACATGGAAACATTAAGCATTTGTACAATGTGAACGAGATTTATTTGTTTTCTCTAGGTCATGTTTACTGTGACCTTTCTCAACAGGTCTTGGATATTATATTTTAAATGTTGGTAAAAGAAAGAGCCGCCTAATTGATCTCAATGCATGGAAATGAAAATAACGGTCAGGGATGAAATTCAATCAAACAGTGTTGCTCCAACTGCATAGTAGGGGGAAGTGGGTTGCTGTGTTCATGTACGGACTATAATTTGGTTTTTAAGCTCTATAGGGTACCAAGATAATATATATACATCTGCCCAGTTCCTAGACAATATATTATTAACTTATGAGTCAGAATAATAACAAAATGTATAAATAAAAATGTGTTTTATTCCAAACAACAAGTACCCAAAACAAGACTTAGAAGCATCGCGATACAATCTTATTACAATATTCTCTTTCCTACTGGTATTAGCTATTAAACCTGTATTATATTTATACTTAAAGTACCTGTCCACACCGAGCCAAATTCCCATACAGCGTGGACAAAGTCCATTATCAATTTCAATTTTTCGGCTGTTTCTTTGGGTTTTCCTAATTTTCTTTTTTCCTAAACCTCCCCAGGATTCAAGAGAAATAAAAACTTTTCACAAAAAAAATTAAAACCGACTTCCAAAAAAAACCACTACAAAGTGAAAAATAACTTTAATTTCGGAAGTCGGTGTCTTTGTTTTTTAATTTTCGTTTTTTGCCACCGACTTCCGAAATTAAAGTTATTTTTCACTTTGTAGTGGTTTTTTTTGGAAGTCGGTTTTAATTTTTTTTGTGAAAAGTTTTTATTTTTCACTTTTTAGTTGTGGTACCTACCCCACACAATATCCAATACCACTAACTGCAATAAATAACAGTGACAGGAAGTTATCATCATATCGTCCATATAAACTAAGTGGGAAAAATATGTATTATTGAAGCTAACTCAAAAACTATCTAAGCAAAGTCAATAAAATTTATATGGGACCACCTCGGGAGCTTACCCTTTCAAACAAAAAAATAATTTTCAAAATCGGTCCACAATTGGCGGAGATATCGGTGAACATACATAAAAAAAAAAAAAAAAAAACATACATAAAGTCGAACATAGAACCTCCTCCTTTTTGGAAGTCGGTTAAAAATCGGTCGAGCCATTTTCGAGTTTTTGAGAGACTAATGCCTGGCAATTTTTTTTAGATAGATGATGATCAAACATCACAATTTTAACTCTGTTTCCTAACTACGAAAGCATTTTGCGTATAATCAGCCAGCATTCCAAAAAGCCGTCGTGTAAGCACTATTATACATTCAACTTTTTGGTTCGAAAAGTTTTCACATAATGTGAGAGTTCTGTGGCTTTTTGTGCGAAATAGTTTCCAAACTTTTGAAGTAAGCTAGCATAATGTGGCCGTTTTTTGGGCAGCGTGGTGGAAATGGTACAACAGATGGACGCGGGAAAGTTGCTGCGTAAGTAAACATTAGAGTGGTTTAACACGATATTGCCGTGAGTGCCTACACAATATGCTTTGTTACCAATAGCAAACATATCCTGTAAGTTAAATGTGCTACGACGCGCTTAGACGCATTAGAGACGGGGGCTGAGCTCAGTACTTATTTAACACGTGCCATGCTTTGGCTTAGATATGTTCCCGTCATGCTCTTGTAGTTTGACAGTTATGCAACTCTGACAGGAATAATACTTAACCAAAGTATGTGTTAAACGCCTGCTACACGTCGCCAACCACGTCCCAACAGAGATGACCACGGTTTAAAACCGGGTAGATGATGGTTGACGACCAAACGTTGAAACAGCTCTGCTGGTCGCCAGCCAAGGTCATCTCCGTCGGGGTTGGCGACCGTATAGTAGGCGTTTAAAATAAAGTTTATAGATCTCCTCGACCTTAGAGGTATTCAGGTATTGGTTGGCATGGGCTTTCGACGTTTAATAACATGACAGGTAAAATCATACCATTTACAAGTACTTACTTAACTTGTACAATCGCTTCACAAGAAATACTATTCTTCCAGAGGGTTGTTTTGATCTTTCATCAACGTGCAAAGTTGTATTACTTAGTTCTCTGTACATCAGAAGAAACAATTTTGATCAAAATTCGTAACTTCAATCTAAAGTTACAGAATTTAAGACGTATAATGGCGGGTAGAGAGAGGGACACGAGCCTAACTAAAACATAAGTGCTAATAGTTTCACTGAGGAACCCTAAGAAAGTTAAATAGAAAGCCATATCCTGTGGAGTTAATTCAGCTGGTATGAAAAAAACGTCGATAGTATTGCATCCGAGTAATTTCCGGGCCAATCTCCTCCTGGAGAAGCAATAGAAATCGACATAAAAATCTATAAAATTGAAGACCGATTAATTCTTCGTTGAGTCTTGAAAGACATTTACGATTTTCAGTCATTTTTACCTATAGTCAATTGATGTACCTACCTATTCGGTCTTATAAGGGACTTTTGGGGCCTAAACAAAACGGATGAAAAATGCTCTTATTTGCCAGTTTATACTCTCCCAGGTCCACACATGTTATACAAGAATAGGTCACGTCTTTGCTTAAAAGATAACCCAGTGAAAAGGTTGGCGAGGAAGGCCCTGGTGGCACCGAACGCTCCGTGGAACATGGAGGGCCTTCTTATGATGCAAGCCTAAACCTCTGAAATTTTGAAGTGACCTCTTTAGACGCGTTGACCACTTTTTGGGTGAACAAAAGTCATGGAACTCGCGTTATCGTCACCTAACGCTCGAACGAAAGACATCAACGTGAGAATAAAAAAATTACTTAGTTTTAACTTCTATCGGCATTCCCCAATGACAGCCCGATTTTTTTTTTGGAGGTGTCAAGTCAACCTTTGACTGCCATTTCTGCGACAGAGAGGACAGGATTCTTCCAGTGGGTCTATGTGTCTATGTCTATGTGTGGAATAGTTCGTTACCTCGTAACTACACCCCAAACTAATGAACATATATTATTTCAAGAAATGAGTGCTGCTGTGCCTTTTGGGTGCCAAAAAGGTGCCAACTTAATAAAGTAAGCATATACTAAGTTAATAATGCGAAAATATTGACAATGATTACGGACAAAAATAATTTCTTAATCCTTGCTTTTCCGTAAACTTGACAAAAATAATTTCTTAATTCATGTTTTTCGGCTAACTTCCTCGGGTTTTTAATCGTACCGAATTGAACTGTATGAAGTGGGTAAGTATCATCATCAGCCTATTAATCTTCCCACTGCTGGGACACAGGCCTCCTCTCTGTGAGAGGGAGTGGGCCGTAATCTACCACGCGGGCCCAGTGTGGGTTGGTAGATGTCACATGTCTTCGAATTTTTGGTTCTAAGACATGCCGGTTTCCTCACGATGGTTTCCTCCACCGTTTTGAGAGCAGTGGTGATGAAATTATTTACATAAAGTTAAGCCTGCCTGGGTTCGAACCCACGACCTACAACTCGTAAGTCGGGGGCCATTACCACTGGGCCACCACTGCTCCTAAGTGGGTAAGTATAGCAACTATTAGCCCAAAACCAGAAGTAGTTACGAGGTACGTCTCGTCCATGCCTACTTTCAGTTCGTTCGGTATAGAAGCACGTTGATTGATGAGTTTCGTCGAGTTAGACGTTTGGGGAACAAAGTTCGCCCTCTAACGATTACTAATGATTTCATTCAGGTCACTCGGTAATCATTCACAGTACATCTTGATTTTACTCTTGACTACACAATGTTGTTTTTGTTTTTGCCATGTTTCAGAGCAAGCGATCGATACGTTTAATTGGAAGTAATACTGTAGCGAGACAAATGAGTCAGTAATTAAGTAGAAATTCACTGGATTTTTTTTCTATCTAAAGTGTATTTTTGTTTAGACACGTTTGTTTATTGAAAATAGTAGTGTTGGTAATATATTTTTGTCTGAAATTAAATAAAGCAACGAGCCAACATTACCAAAACTCTAAATTTTTAAACCCAAACCCAAAACTAATTAACTTACAAAAACTCTCAAATTAACGTTTACCCTTTCACTAAAACTTTCTCAACCCACACCTGCCGTGTCAACATGAAAGCAAAAACATTTCGATAAAATTTTAACCGTATAACTTATTCACATCGGTAATTTTAGACGAACCCTTCTGTGGTCCTTCGGCAACCGCGACCCCGCTGCACTCATCCGTGACAGAACAATAGGCCCCCCCACACCTCGACCCCCCTCTCTCGCCCGGCGGCATGCACCAGCGGCGTCACCGGCAAATTTCAGACTTGAAATTTTGATGTGACCTGACTGAAAAGGTTTTTTACGTATGATTTTTGGACAGACAGTCGCTTTGGGAGCGTGGAAGCGGCTCGTTAGCAAATGGATACATTTCTGCAGAGCTATTTGGTTTTTAGAGTTTATTGAATGAATGGAATTATGAAACTTTTTCTGTGATTTGAATTTATAATTTGTGGTAATTGTAGAGGAGGGTTAATGTTCGACTTTATCAATTGAACTTCTCCTCGAGCAGTTTTGAAGCAAAGTTCACGATAAATCGAATAAAATTAAGGCCGTATGAAGACGCAAATGATCCTAAATAACCAGTAACCGATCTATACAAACATCTTATCTTAATTGTCAAAGAAAAAGGCATTATCAAAGATTAAAGGAGATTTCTCGGAGCATTATCCGGAAAACGTTACCTTACGTAATTTACTTTGAATTTATTGATTAATCAAATACTTCTGTCCTCTTCCTTCTATAAACAGGCAGTAAATTGGTCCTAAGCTGAGCTCTTTGAACCAAGCGGTACATTTTCATAAATCACCCTTCTAGCTAGTCCAGTAAATTTCAACTAAATTTCCATTAAGGTTGGATGACTTTATTAAGGGAGTATAAGATGCAACATTTTCGTAGACTAATATTTCAGTGCCATCTTATATCAGTACTTAACTTAACTATAACCATATACAAGAGACGTGCAAACGATGCAGGGTCAGTGTCCAAAATTATCGCTCACTATTTCGGGCCGATAGCGGATTCAAAGAAACTAAATTTAGATTTTATTTACTTGTGATAAAGTTGAATGTCGTTCGGGCGGAGACTTCGATCGGTGTCAAGTTAAGCTCAATTTGAATGTTCAGATTGTAGGAGTGCGGCGGTGGACGAGTCGGTGCATTTTAAAAGATGTGCGAGCTAAGATCGCCACTTGACGTGGAGTCATCGCGCAGGCGCACTTGGTAGGGCCGCGACTTGAAGGACCAGTTTTATATTTCCCATTTTTTGTACTTATTAGTTAATAAGTCATCGTCAGCCTACAGCCCTAGGAAGATAGTCGCTCCACTGAGCCTGAGGGCATATCTTACATTGCTAGAAGTGTTTACCTAAACTAACCCAAATATAATTGTGAAAAGGCTGGACGGACGTCAAATAAAAAAATCCCAAATTCTATTCGTATTCTATTCGTAATTTTATTTGTGTCCCAAATAAAATATTTTTCTTTCTTTCTTTCTTTAAATAAAAAAAACCATTTATTCAAAATCAAAATTAATATTATAAATGCGAAAATGAGTTTGTTTGCTTATTACACTTTCACGCTTAAATGGCTGGATGGATTTGGATGAAATTCATCAACCAGATATGAACCAGATAGACCATGACATGAGTAACGACATGCGCTACTTTTCATCCTGGATCGCCGACGAAGTCGCAGGTAACAGCTAGTAGGCTATAAAACTTTGACATTAACACAGTTTAAAGTAGGTGTCAGAAATGTTTCAAGTTAATTATTATGTAAGACAGTTTAATCTCTATATTTCATAATTAACTGCGTTAGTTAACTTTAATTACACTACTTATATTACTTTAGCCAGACATGGAAAATATAGCTTTAACTAACTGGCTCACTATTTACTGTTTCTTAGATTCATTTTGACAGAAATAACTTAATAGATTTTCTGATAGTAGTTTTCAAAGATTCATAATTTTCACACTTTTATTCGGAAGTCAATACTACTTAATTAATCTTGTTTACTATCTCCATTCCCTTAATCACCTCTCGAAACTGTGTTAAAGTTTATCAGTTAATCATCATTAACAGCATCAGTCTATGCTCAGCCTACCGTGAGTGATCGCGGTCTACCCAGGACTGGTTAAATCCACGGTAAGTGTCGGTCTCATTCGGGCCTTATCGCCTCCCGAGGCGCCCTGTTATCTCTGAGAATTCACTAATTTACAATCCACGAATGAATATTTAATGGGAGTGTGTCACCCCTGAAAATTTGGCTCCGTCGTCATAGAGTAGGCGGTTTTGGGGAAATGCGCAGAAAGTGCAGTTTTGTCAGTGATGATTTATTTGTACCGCATTACATAAAAGCAGCTTTATTGATAAAAAATAGGAAGGAACTTTGAGAGATTTCCATGAATTATTTCTTGATATTTTGATCCAATTTTCTCGTAATGATCGAAACAGGTGACAAAATAAGGAAACTGAAAAACGTATTCTAAATGAACCGTGATTTACATAAAAGGGCCGATTTATATTCAAAATAAAAGCACGAAAAATTAAAAGGCAGAAATTTCCTTATTTTACCGAATTTGCCGTCTTCCGATTCTGGTCGGATGTAGTAGGCTACGCGCGGGGGTGTGAGAGCGGGGCGAGGTACGCGGCGGCGGGGGAGGGGAGGGACGAGGGCGAGAGCGACGCAGCCTCCCTCCAGCAACGATTACTGATTAGTGTGGCGGCGAGTGCGGCGGGGCCGCCCGCTTGGAGCTCGAAAATGCCGCCGCCGACTCGTATCCAACCCTCCAGTACTAGTGTCAATGGGAAGAGGTTCTTCACTCAGGTCGTGTGGCAACCGTGCTTGAACTTAACCCCTTGCCGGCCCACTGCCGATTGATTAACTGTCCTACGCGATCAGCTGATAGAGTGCGGCCGCGTGCACCGGCGAACTTACGGCACGCCTCTACATGTGCTTCGGTTACTACACTTACTACGTTTGTGTCATGATGTATATCAATGTATTTGGGTGTTGACGATTTTTTCGTGTTTCCGATGTGCGGCCTGACGTTACCTCCGCCTGGTTGCAAGTAAGTACATAATGTTGTTTGTTTCAAAAGTTTTGTTTCAGTAAGTTCTAAAGATAACCTTACTTTCAATGTTTTTATTTCTTTTTTGATATCGTTGTCGCGGAAAATTGCCATTTACTTGGCATTTCGTGGTTGAATTACGATTTGTAAGTGTGGTTACGTGGGTTTATTATGCGGAAATGTGTCACAAAACCTAATGGAGTGGATTTTCGGTGTATCAATTGGCGTTGATGTCTTTAGTTCTATGATAGCATTGTAGTGCAATTTGCCTGTCTCCGTTATTGGGCAGGATGTCAAAACCGGCGTGATGGGGTGTGCTGACTAGTTCCCCTGTTGTAATTAATATTTATTTAATTCTGCGCCACTTATTGTTATTATTAGATAATCGCATCCACGTTGAATAACCACAAATACCGTTTCTCAGACTTGAAATTCGGCTCGCTCTACATTGAAATTCCCTTTATAATATTTATTTTGTTGTCTATGAATATGATGCTATGAAGCTATCAATATGTTATTTTGGGTATAACTTGTATGATTACTAGTGGTGGGTCGTTGTCGAATTTCTCGCGGACGAAACGCAACCGTTTTCGAGACGACGAAAATGGTTGCAAGAAACGGTCGTCGTTGCAACTGGTTTGAAGACGAAGAATAATTGCGTTGCCGTCTTTTCGACGTTCTCGTCGTTGTCGTCTTTTCGACGTTCCCGACGTTCTCGTCGAGTGAAATAGTTGCAGTTTCTTAGTTTCATGTATGTAAAAAGTGAACTTTATATCAGTGATATAAAGTCCACTTTTTATTGTAAGGACTGTTTTGCAAACAAACGGAACGAGACGCATTGACAACTGGTAATATATTATCGACTCTATGTCATTGGTATAAAGTTCACTTTTTATTGCAAGGACTGTTTTGTAAACGACGACGACGAACGACGAGTGACTCGTCGTCCGTCCGTCTACTACTTGTCGCGTTCCGTTCGGTCGTTCGAAGACGACGACTCGTCTACTCGTGTTGTTCCGTTCGTTGAATCATTTATCATTGCGTTCTCGACTGTATTTTCAAAGACGTAAAATAAAGAATCGCACTGAATAATTCGAAGACTGGTTTGTGCAACGAAGACTGTTTGAACCCAGGACGTAAAACGGTTCCATCGTCGCAGAACATAAAACGGTCTTTGGAAACGGTTCGTCGTCGCAACGCCCACTCCTAATGATTACACCAATATTGAATAACATAATGGTGGCACTTCACATCGCTATTCGTGTTCGCGTATTCATCTTATTTGCCCAAATATGACGATGTGAAGTTACTCTATTCGCCTATATTTGCCTATTTTTTACGAATAAGACGACTACGCAAATACACGAACACTCGTATCCGCCGATTGTCGGTTTTTGGTCACATATCAAAGGATAGCGAATATACCGAATAAGTTCGTTTACCGTCCACACATGGCTTGCTCAGTAGAGTGCGTGTTTTATGTACGCATAACATGTATTGGTAATTAACACACAGCAAATAATAAGTCGCTGCTGCCGTCAAGACGTCCATCTATCTTTGCATTCAGATTAGTAAAAAGATAAAAATATTCTTGAATGTTCGGCTTATTCGCTGTTCATGATGATATGTGGACGGTTTGTTCGAGTTATTTGGACTTCTACACTATATGAGCGAATAAATCACAATAAAATACACGAATACCGAATAGCGATGTGAAGTGCCACCATAAACACAAATTGCTATCGACATTAATATGAATCATAATGCACATAGAGGCTTCTCGGTTGAATTACAATTAATAATTAGCGGGTTTCATTTTCATGACTGTTAATTTTCCTTTCAATTAGATGTTCAAGTCTACAAATGTATGATTATAACAGTAATTATATTCTCGTATGACTGTAATTATGTTTGTATACTTACTTATACTTAAAATTCAAAATGTTTTATTTCATATAAACCTACATGGGCATGAAATGTCAGAAGCTAGTTGCACGGCTCCAATTGGTAATTTACTATGGAGAAAAGCCGGCAAGAAACTGTTACACGGTTACTCTTTTTTATATATAAAAATAATAACTTAGAACGATTATTACCGTCTTTCACTTTGAACTAAGAGTCTTGGACCCTGCAGTGAGACAATAATGGGCCGGTAATATTATCATTATTTATTTGTCTTTGACATTTCTCTGGACCCAAGTGGGGTCCTGAACCTTTGTGAGGAAACAAGGGGGCCGAAGCCCACTCGCGGAAGCCCGATGTGTATAACTAACCTTTTAAGTAAGGTGTTTTGATTAGGTATATCAAAAACTCTAGCTATAATTATAATGTATTTATTTACTATTTTCTTTGTATAATACGTAATATCAAGATTAACACTATAACAAGCAGGAAAAAAAAACATAAAGAAAATTGAAATACCTACAGAACACGAGATATTGTCCACAAACAGACGTTATATAGGATGGTTCCAAAAAATACGCGTCGTAAAATACAGCAGGGTCGTAAACTGTAACCGTCTGGATTTTAGCTAAGCATTCCCCGCTGATTCTCCCGTAACTTTTAGTTATAAACATAAACACGTAATATTCTAGAAAAGACGTAGACAGGGTAGATAATTTTTTGTTATTTTTTGTAATAAAATTATCTAGAGCGATTAAAACTGTATGGTTTAAAAAAAAAAAAACTGTTTGGTTAGTCAATGATGTTTCAAAGTTTTAAGTAATCAAATCTTCAATTACAGGTACCGAAATTATCTTCATTTACATCCCATATAGGTTAAGAGAACAATGGCACGTATGCTTGAGATCTGCAATCGCACAATGAATGCTCTAATGGAATTTTCCGGCCTACTTGACTTCCTGCCTATTAACTCCCACAAAGGACCAATAACGCAGATCTCAGGACCAAAGTTCTCCGAAAACATCCTTGGAATAATCCCATAATTTTCAGCTAAAACGTTTTTTATACGAGGGCCGCTATTAAACAAGGATCGTAGTGTTAAAAACAGGCGTCGTTATAAAAAAAAATGATGACTAGGAGCGTCGGCGAGGGAAACGCTGAGTCGGCCCTTCAGTAAGTCAATGTCCGGGGCAGGCGGGAAGAAGGCTTAATGTGGACCAATTATCCTCCCGAGTCCTTTACATATACAACTATCGTGACGATCGACGATTACGATGAATGACTGTAATCGAAGTAAGGGTTGGCGATCCCTGTTTTATTGGCCACTAAAAGGGAACGCGTTATTAATTACGAAAGCCACTTTTTGTTAAGAGTTCTGAAGCTTTGTTCGGGGAATGCCGAAAGACGGTTTCAGTAAAAGGAAATTGGAGTTTAATTGGTTTATTTTTAGAAAATGTAAAAGATTGTATAAAGTAGTATAATATACTTCAACAGCACATGTATTTGAGTGTACTTATATCATCATTATACATGTATGCTGGTTGAATCTCAGCACTTTTGTATTTGAAGGATTGAAGTGCTTACCGGTTGAATATTTTATGTAAAAAACTGGTCGAAGTGAAGCTAAGGTATGGGTTTCAAAATTGCTCGTACACTTTTATGGTTATCAGCAATTTTCAATTTTCAGCAGCGTTTTTTTGGGGCCGGGTAACTTGAACGATGGGCTGTCACTGTAACAATTAGTCTTCAACATTCGTTACGAAGGCACAAAAAAAATCTTCAAAATATTACTCAGAATAAAAACTGTTTTAATGCAAATTAGCTCATAAATAATGCCACAAGCACCCAAATAATCTGAATATTGTGAGTTCTCGTAAATCAACTGCCTTTGCTAAAAGGAATTTATTATCCTTTACCCTTTTCTACAGGACAGAATGCGGTATTGTATATTGTTTATGAAAAAAACAGGTCAAGTGCGTCTCTAGTTCGTTTTCTGGAGGGCTCGGTATAAATCGCAGAATAATGAGGTCTGTGGTAACATGCTATATTTAACCACGGTTTTTGTACTCAGGTTCTTAATTATTCCAAACTCCTTCTCCATTTAAAAACAAACTAAAGAGCTCAAGTTTGCTCGTTATTATTTTATGTTTTAATAAGAAATATAAAGGTCGCATAATACGTCTACGTAAACATTAAAACGAAAACTTGAGAAGTAGGTACATAAATATAATTCATTCCTTAGAATACGTAAGGGGTAGTAACTACCTTGGTAATTATGACAACTTAATGAATGTGCTCTGAATTATATCAGAATAATTACGTACGTCCTCGTTAAATTTCTGAGCGTAATTTGCGTTAACGATCCTTTGTTTTTGGGTTCTCGAGACCAAGGTAGATAGGTGCTTCAGAACTAAAGGCAACTAATTTTCTCAAGCGCTGCGAGTTGCCTCCCAACGTGTTTGAGAGAGTGTCAGGAACAGATGTCGGATGAATTTAATATAAGCTACCTGCTCCCATGAAGTGAGACTTATTCCTGTTTTATATCAAGGTGTATCGCTCTCACTGTTATCTACGTAGCGGGCTCATACGTGACCTGAAAAGGATATCCTGTTACTTTTCCTGCGTTCGATTGTAACTGACTGGTAGACAAGACAAAAAGCTTGGATAAAGAACGGCTTTTTCGATTTATCGTTGCCTTGTTTGTGACTTTGTGTGACTGGATTTGAAATGGGATATTTATAAGAAGTTGACCTAGATTTTATATTATATAAAAATTCACGTCAAAAAATTTATTTCATTCATAAATTACATGTTATTTAACACTATTTAAATTATTAGAAGCCACATCTGAGCGTCTAACTAAATACTCACTGAAATAAAAATCAAAACAACGCCCCAGGCATTTAAATCAGCCAGGTAATTTAATAATAATATATCTTGCGAGAATATATTTTTTTTCTCAAAAATGCTTGGCAATTCGAGCATTACTTTGCCAACATTTTTCGAGATAAATCGAAAATGCTGTACTTGTCAAATATATGCGAGTAGCGCCAGCAATGTTAGTCTGAAAATTCTTATTTGTCATGTTTAGCGGCCGAACAAATTGCTATTAAAACTCATATCTATCGTGTTAATTAAAAATAGAAAAAAACTTCTTATAATACTTCGAAACATGGCAACCAAGGAGGTACCTTATCAAAAAAAATATTTAAATTTCGAACTGGCTTGCAAATAGAGCTGTTAAAAGTAAAAAGAAACAAATAAACATATTTTATTGGCGCATGACAAAATATAGTTGATCGTCATTGATTCTGGAATTTATAATTAATTTCCTCGCATTATAAATGAGAAAAGTACTAAACAAGCCTTGGCCGCAACCAGGCATGCTGCAATAATGCACTATAACCCTAGTGTTAACTGCTGATATCCCACCCAGTTCGAAACAAAGCAAACGCTCGCATTATACCAGCCAACAAAGGATCCACACAATAAATTAGATCCCCTATTTGTTAAAACAAAATAGGTGGCGAATAAAGAGGCGCGTTATTTAAATAGAGAAGCGTCAACGCGCGCTCGTCAGCCGTCAACGTCACGTTCCAAGATGGCGGCTGCCACCACTTTAGGCGGGAAAACGTGACAGGAGTTTGTGTTCGAAAATCAAAATTATATCTAGTGAAGACTTTGATAATCAAATATGTGTACGTCTTCATAATAACTTATTACTGAAACATATTGCGTGAATGTTTAGCGAAAACAAACATCGAACTGTATGCTTTTCTGTACAACTTGTGACGAGTTTGAAACTCAAACAATTATTGAACATAGGGATAGTATAATCGCTAGTGAGTTTTATAAAATTGCAGTGAGTTAAAAATTCAAATACGTTGTCCCGAACTAAAGCGAAAATTACGAAACAATTCAAATGGTTTTATTTTTAGACGGATCCGGTCTCTTTATTTCTTTTAACTCGTGTAACACGAAACAAATTACATTTCGAATATTCCACTTTACACCTATGTTTCGTAATTTGTATTCTAATTGTTGGTTGAGTGTTCCTACTTACCTACATTTATTAATGACTTGAATTTCTAGGGTTCAAAGTCAAAGTCAAACTCAAATAATTTATTTCAATTAGGCACATAAAAAGCTCTTTTGAACGTCAAAAATTTTACAAAACTGACAGTTCCGTTTCTCAAAAGGAAAAAACGGAACCCTTATAGGATCACTTCGTTGTCCGTCTGTCAGTCTGTCAAGACCCTTTTTCTCAGAAACGCGTGGAGACAGTAACTTAAAATTAATATCAAATACGTAGGTCAACGGTCCCTCGAAGCTCTAAAACAATTAAGCTTCCGAGTTCACGCAATAAAAAATACGGCCATATATGTAACATATTTTGATACTCGCAAATAAATCAAAACCTAGGGTACTGACGGCCCCGTTGACCTAGAATCAAGAAGCAGGGTCTCACAGCACAAGTGAAGGAAAAATTCGAAATGGTTAATTTGTAGTTTTATCAAATTAAAAACGATTACAGAGCACCCAACATATTTTGCAGTTGGAGAATTGACTGTGGCGTAGGTATATCGGTGTATAATGGGAGAACTTGTTTTTCAACTACAATGTTATGTTCATTTTTGGGATAAATTCATCCCAACTACGGAACCCTTTACTGTACGTGGTCCGACACGCACTCAGGCAGTTTCTTTTTATTACGATTTATGCTAAATCTAGCTTTATTTTCATAAGCATACAGGTTTGTTTTCAAAGCGTAGAGTGTTGTTTACTTACCTCAGAGAAGAGACGAGTCTTAAGACAAGACGTTTTGAAGGAACTATAATGTTTTCTTTAGGATTACATACAAAATGGTTGAGAATGGGCAGTTCGTGACGAATCGGGAGGCTTCGGCCTTTCCTTCGGGTATTGTTGAGGCAAATTCGTTTAGATGCGGGCTTGTGAAACAAAGGGGCTTTGGTTTAGCCTATAAGCTCTGGGTTGATACAATGGATTGAAATTGAAGTCTTTTCCTCGAAAAATAATGTAGTAGAATATGTTGATTTGCATTTGCATAATAAATAAACAAGATTTTGTTATTTGTTGCTTTGGAATAAGGAAAGGCGTTTTAATGAATTTTTGTATGCAGTTTAAAGGTACAATGCCGTAGCTGACCGCAGGCGGCAACTGCAGGCAACGTGTCGCCACGACACGACTGGTTACTTTTTCATTCTATGTAGACGTCGTGTCGCTAGCTACGGAAGGTATTTCATAGGAATTCATAGAAACCAGTAGTGTTGTGGCAACGGAATTGTACCTTTATAATAACACTAGCTTCTGACCGTGACTTCGTCCGTTCCTTCGTAGTTCCTTCGCATCCCACCTGCACTGTAACTACGTTTTCGTTTGGCATTCTTTCTATTTTTTTTAGTTTTGCTCGGCTTCTAAGGGTCGCAGCATACGCCCAATAATGCAAATTTATGATACCTTTTTTTTTTTTGGGTGTGAAATCATCAAATGACTCTCCCGCTCTGGGCGGAGCGGACTGACTAAAACCCACCCGTGTTTCCCTTGCCTTGCCAGGGGCTACGTTTTACCTTAGGACTACCCGCAACCCCAGAAATTTTTGATACTTTGGATTA
This sequence comes from Conistra vaccinii, assembly GCA_948150665.1. Taxonomy (NCBI): domain Eukaryota; kingdom Metazoa; phylum Arthropoda; class Insecta; order Lepidoptera; family Noctuidae; genus Conistra; species Conistra vaccinii. Next base: position 10,526,393 of record OX411327.1, on the reverse strand, counting down.
TATTATTGCAATTTTCGCAGAAATGTCCAATTTAATCAATTAAATACCTACGTCCATGTTATGTAGCTTTGTATAGGCAAAAGATTTGTTTATATCGGTTAAGTATTTTTTGAGTTCATCCAACATAAACCAACATACAAATATACAACAATCTAATCTTTTCTGTTTATAATACTCGTATTAGTTTAGATTTTAGGCTGTAAATAAACGAGCTGGTGTCCATTCTTGGCTCTCAAAGTATGCCAAATAGGTAGGAAATAATACGCTGATCTGATTGAAAACTGTAGGTGCAAAAATAAAACCAAAACTTCTTACAATTATCACATAAAATTACGGACAGATTTACAAAAAAGATTAAGTGAAAATATCTACACACTTGACCTATTTTAAACTGACATCTACACACTTAAAAGTGTAACTTCTTAATGCCTTTAATGCTCGTTAACGAGTACACACTGAATATTCTGTACACGTCTGATATTACAGAGGCGAGTGTGAGTACAATAACATTACATTAACATGAATTGTGTACACTGTGCACAATACCCGGGGGTACCACCGCCTTATCTAACTCATTATGTTAGACATTAATTGCAGGATTGTTTTGTATTACAGTTTCGTTATGATTGTAATTATTTGGTTTTATGAGGTGAAAAGATCTGAAGTTTCGTTTAATAAACTCGTAACCCTTTCTTTGCTACGCTGTATTCGGGTATATGTAAATGAAAGTACTGGTGCTACGGTGCTACGGCGTAGCCGACGCAAAGATGCCACTTCTACGCTATCTACGCGGCTACGCGCTACGACGGCTACGCGTCAGTGCCTTAATTCTGTTTGGGACGTCTATTTGTTTTGTGACTGATATTCATAAACCACATTTGGAAAGAATTCAAGAAAATTACGTCATGCAATTTTCTTTTGAAATTATAATGTGAAAACTACCTCATGTAAAAAATATTCCATATACCTAACAGAAAGTGGAACTGGGACACATAAGTACTGGGACACACATTTGCAGGATTTGCCGAGTTCCTATTAAATAAATCCAGTGTGCGGCAACAGCTTATCATAGTGAGTTAAGTTTCAAAGTTAGCTAAGAGGTAGATAACTAGGTACTTGTGGTACCCGTATATTGTACACTTTGAACTTGTCGCAGCAAGAATATTGCTGAATAGGATATATTATTATAATAACATGTGGAGTACGAAACACAACGAAGAGCAAACCCAGAAACTAGCTAAGTTTAATATAATCGTAAACTTGTTATCTATCCATACGATTTATTATATATTTCTTCTGAGTCTATTGCTTACTTATGAGCCCATAAAAAGTTCCTTGAATCCATGTGAACCATAAAAAAAATTTTCACGATCGCTCATTGGCTAGCTCAATGAAAATGCTATTCACGAACCACGTGAAAAATAAGTTAAACACGGGTAACGTACAGTAGGGGTCATTAGTGCAGTTACAACTTTAAAAAATAGTAGATTGACACTTCGCTTTAACTTACGACCTTCTTATAATAAGTCATTTCTATACTGTAGACACACACTCTCATTAGTTTACAAATTATTGTATTCCATAAATTCAAACAGTTTGGTATATGGCATGATAGCTAAGCGGTTATCAAGTTTGGGTTAGCGCGTTCATGTGCAGCGAGTCGCGGGTTCGAATCTCACGCGCGGTGATAGATTTTTTTTATGTTTTAAAAATCACTCGAAAGATCACGCTATTGACTATAAGTAGTTCCTTGTTACTTTCGTTCGCCTTGTTCACTAAACTCATCAAACTTTATGATTATACCCACAGAAACCTAAATAAACAATGATATTAAGGTAGACAGATGTAGATAACTTACGATACGACTCATTCACCGCGACTAAATAGAACGTTGTTGGTTGGTTGTTATTGTGAGTTAGTGACGTATATTTAATATATTAGTGGTGTTATCATAGAAATATAAATAACATTCTTTCTTATATCTATGGGTGTTATAGTTCATTTCGAAATGAAAGGAAATATGTATAAATATAGAAATGAAAGCGAATATTATTGCGCTGTGTAAAAGCGGCCTATAAGTATATCACAAATATCTGATGAAACCGGACTGAGTGTAAGTATTATGATTTAATTATTTTATCAAACATCTAATTAAAGTATCCCTAACTGCTGATCCTCGTAGTTATTTTTTGAAACGTTTTAATCTACCATAAGGTCATTGAAGAAAAAATATATAATTTCAAAGTAAATTTATTTACCTTTTTTTATTATTTATCGATGAAAATAAAATTATAATATTTATGTGAAATAGTTTCACATAAATATTATAATTTTATTTTTTTTACTTTAAATAATTTTGTATTTAAATAGTAATACATAATAGTATTTTGCTTAGTAGCCTAACAGTACTCCTTTTTTGTTTTAGAGAAATACTGTGAGTGGTTGGGTGGAAAGATATGAGGAAGAGGGGCTTTGCCAGTCGAAAGCGAAGTGGAAGACCCCAGCTCATAAAAAACGCGCAGCGACAGCACATTGCATGGTCAGCCAATATGAAACAAGTGGTTTCAAACCGACAAGACATTTTGCCGAATTATTCGACACGTCTTCTATACGAACCGTTCGCCGTGCACTTCACGCAGAAGGTTTACATCATCGAAAACCAGCTCAAAAACCATACTTTTTTATAAACACCCGGATATAAAAATTACACCTTGGCCAGCACAATCTCCTTACCTCAACCCCATATGGGGTTTGATGATACAGCGATGGGAAGCACGGAATGAGCGATTTGATGACCAGTTGAAGTTGCATTGCATGGAAATATGGGATTTAAGGGGAACAGATATGTGCTTCAATATTGTGGGATCCATGCGTCAACGATTACTTAATTGCATTGATAATAATGGGGGTTATACCAAGGATTATGTTATTATATTACAAATATTGATTTTAGTAATATTCAAATTATATTGTGTCTTAACCGTAATAAGAATTATTTAGAGGTTTAGTTTCAATCTTCTTTTCGTAATGAAAATGAATACTTAAGCTATAACCTCATTATGTCCTTTGTTAACTTTGAGGTTTGAGATAGAACGAACTCACTCGCAGTAGAATAAAATTAAAGTAGTAATACTGAGTAATTTAATTGTATTGTGACAACGAGTCCGCACTTGTTATATTTACGTCGGTAGATTTGCTAAACTTGTGGTATGTTACCCACACACGGAGTAATTAAAGCACAATATTGTTATATTACTAAGATACAATATTTTAAGCCTGATTGTCATAGTTCACTGATTAGCTACTTTACTTTTGTTCTTTATGAGAAAATAAACTCTTTTAACTAGAAGTTTATTTATCTATACTTCTTATAATAATTACATCGAATAAACATTTTTTTTATCACTTATTGAATATTTTTATTCTTAACCCCATAATTCAATAACAATATAGTAATTATTACATCGTTTATTCAATTATTTTTATTAAACGAAAATTATTATTTTCGTTTTAATAAACGAGAATAATAATATAATAATAATAATTATCTAATAATAAAAGAACAGATAAAGATTATTGTTGAAAAGAAAACTAAAAATCTCGTTTCGAGATTGGAACCCAGACCTATGTGTCTGACAGTCCGATACTATACGCTATCAGCTATTAGGACTTCATAAATAGTAGTGAATTTTAGCAATGGTATGAACCGACCAAGGTCACACGTAATTACTTACTCTTGGGTGTGAAAGCGACGGTACGTTTTGTTTCGTTCGACGCTAGTTTGTGAACACATCACTTAAACACACAGATGTAGAAACCGCACACAGATCGGCCTACGCGTGTTCGAAGCAAAATAGTTCTTAGCATGATAATGAAATTATGACCGCTTACTGTACAAGAAACTTTGCAAAGAAGTAGAGTGAAGAAAAACGTACTTGGAGAAGAATACTCAATAATGTAATCACCGAACTTCACGCAACTAAAAAATATTAAGCAGAAAACCGATATTGTTTTGCCAAAGGGCGAAGTTAGAAACTATTTTCTTCTATTTTATTCTTGGATTAAGTTAGTGGTGAGCTCAAAGAAAGTTTAATTTTCTTCGGGAAAACGTTTGCTTTGACGTTTTTCGTCGGATACCGCTGTACATCATAGTTTGCTTCTGTCACAACAATAAGGATATACGACGGGTCCTTTATAAATAAAAGTTCCCGTCACGTCGTGTTTTGTGTTTTATTAGCAACAAAATACCATAACTTTATTGGGTACAGAAATAGAATCGGGACCTACTAGTCCAAAAATACTTTCGTTTTCTGCGAATATTTATAGCAAACAATTAAATGATGTAATATTAATGTATAACATAAAATATTAGAATGGTTACTATCCAAAAAAGAAAACATTTCTTGGAACACAACGCTTTCATCAAATAAAATCACGCTTTGAACACAAAAGGCCAAAGAATTAACAAGGCAATAATATAAAATTCAATAGACCTCCCTTCTGCTACAATTGGGATCTCACCAAAAGTATAATAAAATAGATTTCCGAAATCTGTTACAAGAAAAAAATTGGAATCAATCAGCATCGCTGAATTCTGATCAGTATTCAAGGTTGGGGGCGCGGTTACGTTCGGGTAACCTTACAGTAATCATTGTGGGCCATCCCTCCCGACCCTTTACCTCGGCCAATTTTATTTTGCTTACAAAACCTTTTTAGGATAGAGTTTAATTTTACCTCGCACCTGGGACTAACATTGTTATACCTAGATCAAAACTGCTAACTCGTTGATTCGATAACGTTACTGCGTGTCGGTATAAATAAGTTAACTATGTCTGGGGGGGACGTGGGCTTGTGGATTTGACACGGGATAATGTTTTTGTGATTAAATTCGGCAAATTGACATTTTAGATTGAAATTCAATTTGAGCTGCATTTTGCTCAGTTAGGCCGCTTGCCCATTGGTCGGTATTTTACCGCGCAGTACTGTACAGTACTGCGCGGTACTGCTTATGTTTCCTCACTGGTCGGTAAGCACTCTGTACCGAATCGGTACTGCACACAGATATAGATATACCTAGATAGCGCAAGAGCATCTACTTCGCGTGCCCGAACGTGGCTCAGTGTGTCTCATTTTATATAATATAGTATATGGTCTGCGCCTGTCCGCCGCGCTAGTCGGACATAAATAATAAAATAGAAAATGCCTATATTCGTAATACTTTATAGCTTTTTACTAGGAACGGTTGATGTGACGTTGAGTGTTAACAGGTTATGGCAATCGAAACAAGTGATACTATCGTATATCGCTTCAGTTTCATGGTATTATTAGGCGCTTTGATCATTTTTCAAAAATGCCACGCATTGTTTTCATACAGATCGTGATACTTGCCTTATCTAGGTATTATTATATAAATATCTATATCTGTGTACTGCACTGCTTTCATCTAGAATTCCAAATTCAAATTAATTCAATTAGTACGAGAGAGCATGACCAACATTTTTGCCTTATCGTTTTACGAACAAAATCGTATAAAAACGATAGATTTGGTTATTCTTAAATTCAAAAATCTTATTTTCAGAAATTTTCCGCGTCACATCTTCTGACCTGACCGCATTTTTAAATATGTCGATAATTCTTTTTTATCATGTTTAAAAATGATTGATTTTACATACCGAAAACACCATTTTCAGAAACCAGTAGCTTCGAGTACCCAAGAGACCATTTGAGAAAATAAATTTGAGGCAAACAATAAAACCCATAGCAATCCATCTGAAAATCTTGTTTTCTGGTGAACATTGGTCAGTTGATTCGAATACGTCATTTTTGGAAATGTGCTCAGGCCACGTTTGACACGCAAAGTGACGCAACGGAAATATCTGAAAACAAACTTTTTAGTAATAAAATTACGAAATCTTTGTATATTTTTATTATCAGACACATTGTGATGAAACCGTCTGCCAATTTTTTTTGACATAGCAGAAATATGCTCCCATAAAACTGTAACGTTTCTGACCGGTACTGCCCACCGAGTCGGGTTCAGAATCATCAAAACGTAAAGATTTTTTTACAATTATTCCCGTAAAACGATGTGACATGGTTTTGGTTATGGGCTCTGGTACTATATAATTCACTTGTTTTTGGATTTTCCCCAGTTTCTGAATGAATTATCCCTAAATTTCCCTAAAATATCTTCAAATTTCCTTGGTTTAGGGAGCATGATTATAAATAATAAGGTAATGGCACAATTAACATGGTAAATTAAAATTTGATGAATTGCATTCATTATGAGTTTGGGTTGAGGGAATAAATCGGTGGTTGAATAAATCGAATCCTTTAATAAATCGGTGGTGCCATAGAGTCAAGTAATATATTGGGTGATGCCTACTATAAACAATAAGGTTACCAACTTAAATTCATATTAACCCCTAAATTCCCCAAATCCCTGTCAAAATAAAATATCCCTAAACCAAACTTAATATTGGTATTTTTTCCCTAAAACAGGGAGAAATCCCTAAAAGTGGAAACACTGCGCGGTAAGCTTCCAGTACCGATGCAGTAAAATGCGTGACGTCACGCAGTACCGAAACGATATCGCCCCGCACACTTACCGACCAGTGGGCAAGCGGCCTTAGGTTTAGGTTTACTGAGGGTTTAGTTCAAAATTAAATGAGCAGCAAATTCTCTTGTAAATATGAATTCTGAAAATTATTACAATGTTGCTCAAATATAAACCTCGGCCCAAATATAAAAATTATAGTAAATACAGTTTCATACAACCTCTTCACTCAAATCTGTACTTAAATAAAGATTTATACTTTAGCATCGCTCTTAGAGTATCTACGCTCCTAAAGACATGACAAACACATGAAAAAACATTTAAGAAAATCCTTAAGGCTTACAGAGATTTTTCCTCAATTTCCATTTTACTACAAGAATGTTATTGTAGATTTTTTTATCAAGCACGTTTCTGCGATCTCATCGCGTTTGCTCTGATGGGATATTTGTACCAAAAGTTTGAGAGCTATCAATCATGTCAAGGATTTTTCAAATCGGCTCTGGCGGCCGTAAGATTACCAAACTTTGTTCCCATTATCTTGACTCAATGGGTACATGTTTTTGATGCAAATTCGGTAGGGTAGGCTTGAGTTTATCATCACTTATCTTCGCATGATCATGTAAAAAAATCTGGGTTGAATGTCACCCTAAAATTCTTTTACAGCTTTTATGTATCGTTCTTAACCTTGAGTCTAATTTAAAAATAATGATGCACGAATAACGAGTTATCTATCACGAATAGAAAATGCGGACAAACGGACCAAAGGCAGAAACTTCACTAACGAGCAATTATAAGTCCCAGAATTAATAATAATCTTCAAACCAACTCAAATAATATAATGAAACTATAACTATCAACAATATTTAGTTTAACTACATTTAGTTACTTAAGTTACAGAGGAGGATCGCGGACCGTAAAATTGGCCCCTGCGTGCGGAAGTTGTTTAACCGTCTTGATAGACCAATTTGTAACTATAAATCTGAGTAACTACTGCGAAAACTGTATACAATAAATCATAGCTAGTTTCGCAGTTTCTATCGAACTGTAAAACTGAGTTTAAAACTAAGTTGTTCGTGTTAATCGAATGAGCGAACTCTGTTGTATCGAATTTAAATTGAAGGTCAGTTGCGTGAAGTTTGCCTCTTTGGTCTTTTGATACAAGGATCGAATTTGGTTAGTTGAATATTGAATTGAACTACGCGATACAAACGATTATTTTGACTAAGACCTTTTTGGATTTCGACCCTACTTTGCATGAATTATATTTTATTTGGGCCCAAAATTTGTACTGAATTCTAAAATGGCTGTCACAAAAATGCTGTAGCTCAGTATAGAACCAACTTAGTAAATATTTCCCCAGTAAAGGCAGTGCAACGGTGTAGTGGGTGTAGCGTTTAAATTAAATTCGGTCGGTTGAGCTCGGCGAGTGCGATTTGACAAGGGACTCGCTTGCAAAACTCCCGCCTGAATATTCCCAAAATGTTACACATTTCAACAAAATTAATGTCTAGGAAAGTTAAATTACATGTTTTTAGCTCAGCCTACTTAGGTATATTTTGCTGGAAAAATAAAGTAGTCGAAGTTTATCAAAGTATAGAATTTTTACTTGGTTATAACCAAGTAAACATTCTATATAATACAGTGAAAAAATTCTATATAATACAATATAATACAGTGGGTAGTAAAAATATTAAGCCCTTCTAACCCTCTTATCTTGAACCCTCTTCGTTAATATTATGATGTACCCATACTCAGGGTTTAACAACAAATCCTTTATGTATTTATGGAATTCTTTCTTCAAAAATATAAATAGACATAAATTATACGACTTGATTGTCTAACAAGCCCTCACATCAAATATTCTAGGGCTGCCAACCCGAATCTCGTATTTATCAACAACCAAAACTATTCACCAGGATGTTTCTAATTAAATTAACTAGGTATATTAGATCCTGCGTTATCCTTCCGACATATTGGTGGAACTTGTCAACTGGCTTAGCCTCCGTGACGCGGGTCGAGGCGTCCGAAGGCGTCCAACTAAGCGGATAAAATGATAAAATGCTGTCTCATTTACCCCGTCCACTATTGTTGATGTGATATGTTGCGTGTTAGTACTACGTGGTGATAGATAGAACAATAATGTTGTTAGATTTGTAAACAAATAAGTATATATTAAATGATGTGGTTTATAAAAAATAGGTTTCTTGAGGTTTTGCTGACTGTGACTAGAGCTCCAAACGAAACCATCTCTCAAGGCCTTATTTTCATAATATAATTGTGTATTTATTTTTAGCCTCTGTTGTCCCACTGCAGGGCAAAAACCTTTCTTTCTCCTTTTCAATCTTTTCTGTCATGAGTTATTGTGGACTTATCCTGTCTGAAGGGGTCAAGCTCGTCCCACCATCTTCTTCATGGTCTGCCACGATGTCATTCGACATGCGGCTCAACATTTTCTTAATTGAATAATTTTATTATTATAAAGTCATCTATATTAACATAAATAATTAGGTCCGTACCAAAAGGGTAGAAAACATAAAATATACCTCTGTGAAACAAAAAGTTAACAATTATTTAATTTTAAATTCCAGGCAGGAATACTGTTGAAAATTAAATAGGCAAACGATTTTGAATGAATGAGAATTATGTAATGAATAACAAATCAGCTGGCATAAATGCACAAACATTTTAATGAAACGTTTTATTCATAATAATTAACACACTTATTTTATTAAAATTTTTGATTATTAACGAGAATTCACGTATAATTCCATCTGAATTCATGTGTTTGCATTACAAACAGACATTACAGTGTTTAAATAAATGGCATTTGGCGAATAAATTTATCAATCTATTACATCTGTGTCGGAGTAAACACCCAAGGGATTTTGATATTCGAATATTTAAGTGCAATATCAATAATATTCAAGTATTGGCACAAACATTCCATTTCTGTGCGATGAAATACCATCTTAGGTTGAGCTTCCCCGCCGCCCTCGTTTGTACGGTTGTACGGTGGGTGAAGAATGCTCGTGAGGATATTGGAAGGTCTTTCTCAATTGGCTGGTTGGTGGTTCGTGCCCTCAAATGGGTTAATCGCTTGGAGTCGTTGGCAGCATCTGCACCTGACGGACTGAATTACGGTATCAAGCCTGTAATACGTTCTCTCACAAAAAGCACTCGGCATACATTTGCACGAATTCAGTTTTCATATTGTAATGGTGTGAACGTGAATTATTATGACAGTAGTTACAAAGTTTACTTGAATAACGTATGCCGTTTGCTTTTTAGTTTTATCAGTTGTTTCTTGTGCGTTATTGTGAAGCTTTGTTTTTTGAAATTTAGTTCTGTAGTACGGCAGACACAAATATAATCTCCTAAAGAAGTAAATAAGAAGAGTCTCAAATTCTCAATCGTTTTACTCGTAAAATATTAAACGGGAAACCTCAAAGGACCAAACTTAACCAATTCCTTCAGTTGCTGCTCTAAATTCAGGAATATGGCCCCAAATATTATGTAGAAAGAGCCTTTAATGCTCCAGTCCGCTGCGTTTCAAAGGACATTAAGCTGAAGTGGAACGGTCAGTCGCAGACGGGAAACTACGTGTAGTAAGTGTGGTGTAAAGTGACCTAAGTAGATGTTACGAGTAAGAACTCGATGTCTTGGTAACAGTTAGGAACGAGCCATGCGAGCTCCGAAGAACTAAACTGCTATTATGAAAATTGAATCCAGATTATATGCCAATAGCATTGAATATCAATGAAGTATCTCAGTTTTCTTTAGCTAAAGTGCATAAGAATGTACCTAACTACTAGATGTCTGTTTTATGACATTGTTGGCATTGATGGGTTTCAACGATACTTGTTGCAGTGTACCTACTTTTGTAAAAAAAATTAAAAGACCTTTTTTTTTTTACTGTAACCCTTTTCTTCTTCTTCTTCTTTTCGTGTGCTTAGTGCCTAACCTGGTGTCAGAGTTTTAAAGCCGCCCATGGACCTCTGAGTTGGCTTCACATGCCGTCGAGAAATATCTCTCAAGCATGCCGGTTTCCTCACGATGTTTTCCTTCACCATTTTAGAAGCAAGTGTTAACTATACAATACACACATGAATCCGAAAAGTCAGAGGTGCGTGCCTTGGGTTTGAACTCGAGACCTATGACTTGGCAGTCTGACGCCCACCACTGGGCTATCACTGCTCGTAAAATGTAGCCACACTACTGCATTTCAAAAGATATGAAGCTGTAGTGGAACGGCTATAAGTAGACAGCAAACATTGTATGGTTCAAAGAGTGCCAGTAAATAGATGTTAAGAACTTGATGTCACGGCCGAATAGCGAGTAGGAACGTGCATTCATGCAATGCTAGCTTCGAAACTCTTCTATTATGAAAATTCAATGTACGTAGAAGAATGTCAAAGGTATTGAATATTAAAATAGAATGTTAGTTGTGTTAGGAATGTGATCCGAACTTAAAATAAGTCAAAGATAAAGGACCAATAATAAACACAAATATTTGTACAATAGTGCGGCGGCATCTATTCTACATCGCCCCATGCAAACTACGCATCATAGACTTGACGTCACTGGGTGGAGCACTGCCGTGTCCTCGTGGAGGCGATCGGCGGCGGTGACCTCTCGCGTCCGGCCCTGGTCCAGGCCATGGTACGGAGCGAGAGGGCAAGCCGTCACCTCCTTTTGCGAAGCAGTAATGCTCGCGAAGGAGGAGGCGGAGCGCGTGAGGGAGAGGCAAATTTCGCGCCCTCACGCCCCTAGCCGTTGCAGGAGACGTCCTGGGCGAAAAAAAAAAGACCTAACGTCACACAAAATCCTGTATCGCGCAATTCGAGTTTACCGCGCGATATATATATATATATCGATCGACGTATATATAACTTTCTAACATCAATCGTTGGGCAGTTGCCCGTCAGACATGGCACCCGTCTGGTCAGAGGATCCTCCCTTTTCTATAGAGATGAGTGCACTTTACACCCTGTTACTCATACCTCCAAATTGATGACACACACCTGCTTGATCATCACTCTTCTAAAATTAAAAATATAAAATTTTGTAGCAAAATATGATTTTTTAGGTAGCCACCAGACTACCCAAAAGACGTCCCGTTTCACTTTGCAAAGCCTATTGAACTAAAGTACTAGTGGAGCGGTCAGAAACCAACCAGCCGTAATACTGGTTTTCAGCGCTTCTTACTTATATAAGCCATTTCTTATGCCTTTGCATAAAATAAATGTACATTATTACTACATGCAGAAGTTCCAAAACCTTTAAAGTTTCCACGACATTCCATTGAAAAGGCAAATAAAACTACGAAAAATATCTCACCTCTCGCCGTTAAGAGGTTTAGTGCGAAGTACCTAAATTGTAAGTGAATTCAGGTTTAGCTCTCAGTATCGATGCACGAGTAGAAGTAGAAGAGTAGAAAATATATACTTGTGTGTTACAGTTACTATTTTCTGGGAAGTGAGAAACTTCATGAAGTAAACTAGAACTATGTACGGTTTCAAAAAAAAACGAGCGAGCCTTACAGCAGTCGCATAAGTCGTGTAACATCTAACATCTCACCTTGGTAATAAGCCAGATTAAGGTAATAAGCATTATTAAAGGGGCGGGGCCTCGTCTAGGTCGTTTCTGATGACCAACTATAGCACCGCGCGCGCTCATTGGTCAAATCAAATAGCGCGCGCTTCCCCGCGCGTTTTCCCTTTCCTTGTTACACACTTCCGTCCCTTTTCACGAAATCACTCCCATAGATATGATTATTTAGATTTTCATTTTGATTTTGATTGCAGTATCGCGAGAGATGTGCACCTTAGACATAAAAAAAAATTGCAAGCCTTAAGAATGGATTGTTAGTGTGGTAACTATGTTGAAGATGGTACACGTGAAGTTACGTCCATAATACGTTTAGTCAATGGTCTTATTATACTGCTAGTTTGCGTGGTAACAACATCCAAATTAATAAAAATGTGATTTGTCTACGAATTATATAATATTACGCAAGTGTTCGTCAACGTATTGCACCCCATAAGTTTTCCAAAAAGCCTAAATTAAACAGCGAACCTGTTTTAAAGCACATTTTCTGACCCAGTCTAATTTAATTCCGAGTTGCTAAAACGTTAATTAAGCTATACCAGCGTTTCCTGTAACAATCGTAATTTGAAATGGTCCCAAAACATTATTCATTTGTTAAACATTGAATTCAACTTAAATTAAAAGCAATAAATTAAAAAAGTGTTGAGCCAAGTCCAAATCTAGATAATAAAAATAGATATAAATGTCACATAACTGAACTTTTGAATTTATAGACCGGTAACTTGGGCCACCGGGTTTTTCTTAATAACTGACATAAAATACACACACACACTGGCAGAACAGAAGAAAATTCCAAAGAAGAGTACTGTTTTAAAAAATATTTTTTTTAACTGTATAAAAATAACAAAATTGCGATAAGTTTGCCAAGTGTTATCATTATACGAGATGTTTTTAATTAGGTCATAGGAGTACGTACTTCCGGGGTTGCGGGAAGTCCTAAGGGGAAACCGTGTACGTACTTCCGGGGTTGCGGGAAGTCCTAAGGGGAAACCGTGGCCCCTGGCAAGGCAAGGGAAGGAACACGGGTGGGTTTTAGTCAGTAAGAGTCTGACACGCTCTTCCGCTCCGCCCAGAGCGGAAGAAGTCATTTGATGATTACCAACCCAAAAAAAAAAAAGAAAAAACAGGAGTACCTACTTAAAAATAATCTTTACAACAGGCGGTAAGTCCGGCCTAACTTGGTCAGTCAATCCGGCTATAAGCCTTGCGGATATTGGCTTATCTTTCTGTCAAAGCATTTTGAAGAACACAACAACAAGCGCTTCTCGCCACCAAACTGGAAAGTTTGGCGAATAAAACTGTAAAAGCTACAAATAATGTACTTACCTAAGTTTGAGAACAAAAAAAAAAACCCAACAGTGAGTGAAAAATATAGCTGTTAATAAAAAAAATACCTATATTCTCTATCGGACTTTAATTAAACTTAACGATCGCAAACAGTGATTTCTTCTTCCGGGGCAGGTGTGTTAGACTACGTACTAATATTTTAGGATTGTAATTAATTTTAATTGTTCTATAATTTGCCATCAAGCTGAACATTGCTTCATAAATCAGGCTACCGCAACAAGTGCTGGTTATAGCGACATTAACGGTGGGCCGCGGTTTCCTAACGTTATTTACTTGAAGAATACCGTTTCAGCTGATTGCGTGCCGTTTCGAAAGGGTTGTGTATTTAGCTGAAATTGCAAAGGTTATTTGATATTTTTATAACCCATTTTTCTCGCGATATCCTCTGTCTAGATAGTTGCTAAGTTACTGGCAATTGAGTAATTCAATTGCCTAAAAACGCTACTTCAATCAAACGAATCTCCCCAAAATGCTAAAACAAAACTCCGAACCACATTTTCAAAAGTCAATTTAAATTTAAAACTCCCGCAGAAAAATTGCAAATTAAGGCCTGGCCAGGCAGATTATTTTCTGAAACAACTGGCAGGTTTATGTGCGTATTATCTGCGGGATAATATATTAATATACGCGGCCCCCGAAAGCCCCTATTTCACATAGTAAATTTAAAACTGTCAAATATCTCGCATCTGCGCAGCGGGGTAGGGTTGGCGCTCTATTTTGATCAAATATTTACATTACCTACAACACGGGTCTGACATTTTTCTCTTCCATTCAAATTGTCAATAATGAATATTGTAGGGCGTAGCTGACAGCTCAGGGCTGCCCCACACCGGCGCGCTTCTGTTACAAACGCTCAAATAAACGTTAAATTTTATCGAAGACGACGCGCTCAGATAAAATTCGCATCTAAACAATAGATGGCACATTTGACGTGACGTGAAAGACGTTATTCACGGAGGGGGACGTGTCCCATTCGGAGGGGGGTGCGGGGGAGAACTTGGACTTTCTCATAACCTTTCGGCGTTAATGTCGACGGATAAAACAAAGGGACACCATTAGGGAAATGTTCGCGTTTGTATCGAAAAGAATACGTAATTACGAGAATATTTAATCTTTAAATACTCGAGATGGACGGGATTCCATTATAAAATTTCAATTGAAATTCCAACGACGTCTTCATCATTTTTTACACCTAGAGTTATGGAACAAAAGATTTTATGAGGAACTGGGTTTGATTCATTGAAATCATACAAATCTAGGCATACCTAGAAGGCTTATATTTTTCAGTCCGGTGGCTTGTGTACTAAGGCGCTTAGACGTGCACAGCTGAATATGCCCAAGACTTATTACTTCCGCTAGCCAGCTCTCCAGCAGGCTTGCGATCATGGCGAGAATACAGATGAGTGATGGCGCTTATCCATCTGATTAAGCCTCTTCGTTGCCTGTATTGGAAGAGAGGCTTAACGTTGTCTCAACATTTCCTTAATAGAAGGGTTCAAAATCTCAAAGGCAGCAACGAAAACAAAAATTTACGTTACGAATCTTTGTAAAAAATTGAATAAAGACAGACACACGCCCTGAATTTATTGTTGTTGTTCTAAATTTTCATTCATAGACCATTGGATTTACAACACTAAATTTTTTGTTTGTAATGGTTTCCCAATATGCACTCAATTCGAATTTGCATTTCCACCACGTAAGTGGCAAAATTATAAGTTCTAGCACGTCACTAGGTAGTGTGAAGAGTCTATGTGCAGTGAAAAATGTAAGTAATAAAAGTGCTGATGCGGCGGCACGTCTCCGGACCGACGTGGCACTCCTACTACACGCGAACAGCCGGCTTGCACTTATGAAAGAATATTTGTTCCATATTTCTGGACGATAAATAAATTCCTATAAAGGTTTTGCGTTAACTTTTCTCTGCATTTTTTGGTTTGTAAATTGAGTTTGATATTAAAATTGTGGATGTGTTCCTGTTTTATATAATTTAAAAAAAATATAGTTTTTGCAGTTAAAAAATATCCTGTGTGAGCGAGTTGTTCAAAGAACTAATTATATTTTGCCTGTATGTAAAGCAAAATATGAATACTATCATAATATTTTGCTTTACCGACAATATCATCGTGGAGTAACATCGTGGATGAGTAGAAAATCATATACAAAATAACTAAGATATACAGAAAAGATCAGTACCTACAGCAGAGCCAAGAAAAAGCCATCTCCTGTATTCATAATATTTTAAGTTGCCCTTTCTTATTGTAGAAATTTTGAAATGCGTCTATAAAGACCATTACGCGAAAGGACCATTCTTCACACACATGAACAATTTCAGAACCTAAAATGTAGGTTAATACTTAAATATGTACATATACTCGCGAATTTCTCAGAAACCTAGAAGCCTGTCGTATTACATAACTGACAATTGCTTAAAATTCCCTTCTCACCTCGCGTAGATGTCACCTTAGCAACGTCTATCGTCTATCAAGGGAACACAATAACATCGCGAAACATTATACGAAAGGGTTGGGGACATGGAGGAAGTAAATATGGAGAGGTTTTCGAATTTCTTTCAAAGAATATTTGGAGTATGAAGAAAAGGAAAGATTTGTCATACAAACGCACAGTCATTGCGTAACAGGTGCAGTTATTGTTTAATTACTTAGTACCTAAGTGTGTACAGTCACGAGTACCAATATGTATACACTAAGCAACTTTTAAAATTGATTTGCTCCTACTATGTTGATTGTTATTTTATGTTGTTTCGAATATAGTATTTTGGAACCCATATTAATAAGCAGTCGCTCCATGTAAAATACTGGTATTCAGCTGCATCCGGTTAGACTGGAAGCCGACCCCAAGATAGTTGGGAAAAAGGCTAGGAAGATTGATTGGAACCCATATTAATAAGAAATAGGCCTTATCTCAAAGTTGCAGTCAATATTCCAAGAGAAAATCACCTTTGAATTTTGCTTAGTGGATACATAATAGCGTTCTTGACTTTACTTATTTAGAAACATGCCTGCTCGAATCTGAGGTCTTTCTTCATATGAAAAATATTGAAGTACTTGTTAGAGTTAAATAATTGGCAGCCTATTTGGCTCGACGACCTCACTAACCGTCAGCGGTGCACCAAATCCGACCTGACACATACTACGCTGTTTTTGTGCCGATGTCCGTCACATATCGCCTTTCCATTTGCTCACTACTCCGTGGTGTAACCTTCGGCCCTCGTTACATCACTAAATATATAACAGGTTCGTACTCGGTATACGCTCAAACATTTTGACCCGTGTTACCAATTACTCAAACTTAATTTAACATGCTGTAACTTAAGGGTCTTCGCTACTGTCAACAGTGGCCAACATTTGACTTTGTGGTGTTATATACAATGTAACCTTAATAATATGTTGTGTAAATAGCTTCCGACAGTTTAATTTACTCTGTGATCCCAGCTTCGAACTTACCCTTCATCTTCTAAGAAGCAAGTAAAAACCACAATATGTCTTTTGTTTTGTTTGGAATTCTTGTTTTTTTTTTAAATTAGTGCCGTAGATGTTCTTTATTAGTTCATCGGACAAAACATGTGCTGAACTCGCACTAGCATCAAAGATGTTTAACTTAAAACTGGATGATACTAACTGTGACAACAGTTCCAGCCTTGTGTATAGTGTTTTAAATTTTTCAAAATAATAAATGTGCAGCTCCTACTGTCATTTGGCTGTCTCGCCATTCATTTGTCAAACTTCAAAATTGGTCCTCTATCTCTTTCACCGAAACCCAACAGCTGACACCGAAACTTTCGAATCAATTATATTAGTTTGAATTTGCGACATGTGTCACACATTGTCGGTGTTCAGTCATTTCACCGAAAATTAATTAACAAATTTTCACTTGACAAGTAACGTTTGGCAAGAACATGATTTTTTTATAGGTAGATATTAATATAATTATTAAACACACATTATTAAACACACATCTTCATAAGTATCCCAAGGTGCGTAGCAAAGCTGACGGATGTCAGACGACTCTAGAAGAATCTGACATTTTAGCCCATCCTCTTTGGACGGGTTTGTGGCGAGAGCGAAATGAAAGAGTTCGCGTTATAATTTGATAAACAACAACAAAAAACCACGGCAGCGGCCGGTGAGTGCCAAAAATGACTAGAATATTATAGAAAACAAATACTATAATAGTTTTAAATAACTTCAGTACCACTTGCTTGTAAATGATGTGACACAAATGGAAATTGCAACTATGATCACTTTGTGACTGGATTTGTTTAAAAAAAAAAAAAAATATTTAGTATAAACGTGATTTTTTCAAAAGAATCTAAATATTAAATGAAAAATGTATAAATGATTTATTATCATGCAAAACATTAAAATTTGTGAAGAGAAGCATTTGCTAAATAAATGATTGTAAAGCGAGTTTTTATAAAATAAAACATTTGCGGAGTAAGTTGTTTGTGGAATAAAGAATATTATTCGAAACCATGCCGGACCCATGGCACCCCTGGAAGATACCCCTGGGGGTGCCACGGGAACTTGGATTCGGACCCGTGGCACCCCCAGGTCAATTAGTGCAGTGCTTTTGAATGTTTATATACTTGGTATTAAAACTATATGTATCGTTTGATAATGTACCTACCTAGTCAGATCTTGTTGAAGCTGTAAAATTATAAATGTTCAAAAATAACAGTCGATGTATTTCTATTGCTTAAAAATTCTCTATAAAACAACGTACAACCAGTGTTATTTCACTGTTCAGCAATTGCAATTGAATGTGTACTATGTATCTAATCGTCATTAATGATGTCTGCTTGTTTCGGTTTTTTCTACAGAAAATACCAATATACAATAGATATATTATTTATTAATATTAGAATGCTTGAATACACTTCAACTTGATTGCTGATTACACATTTTTTAAGCAATAGGGTTGTACGTTCAGTACGTTGTTTTATAGAATTTCATTTCAAATAATTTTTTACTTACATTATCATTTCATAGAACAATCAATACGCAGAATACTTACTTTGAAAAAACTTAAATCATAGATTTTTGTTTCAAATAAAATAAAAACTTTCGATATTCATATCATAGAATAACAAATCAAATATTGTCATACTGTTTAGGTAATACAAAACTTATTCCCTAGAAAATCATTTAAAAAAACATTATGCATAGGTACCGTAATATAGTTATATGAAAGCGGTACATCTGTCAGAGTGTCCTAATTTTGATACTGCGACCAATTTCGATGTAGCACTCGCCGGCTGCTACCGTAGCACCGCTCGCTTCGGTCGCTCGGCTCGCGCGTAGTTGGTCATAGTTCTAACCTAACCTAACCTATATGGTCGGAGTGCCCTAATAGTTGTAATACTAGACACAAAACTACACACACACTACACACACACTATTGTTGTTTATTTATAGCATAGCGTCTATTTTTAAAATACCACCGAACAAACAATACTCGTTCGAAATAAAAATATAAGGACTAAACATTATATGAAACATTTGTTGCGAAACGAAATTCTATGAAATTTCTGTCTGCGAAACAAGGGGACACCAATAACACTAGGCCACGCATTGGAGAAATTGCGTTAAGTCTGCTTGTTTCCGTTTTTTAGGCACTGCATTCAAATTGTGGATATTTTGCAATATGTTTAGTAAACGCATCACCGAAACCGTATTTTTATTAATGAATTTATTAAATTTGGAGTGATAACCTAAAATGTTATTCGTCCAAAGACGCAAAAATCTCAGGTGAATGTTGTACGCTGAGCCAAAATCTTTCTATGTATTATGAATTTTTCCCGTAAGTTGATTTCGGATAGTTTTATCTATGTCTTTCGCGCGGTAAACTCTAACTGTGCGATGCAGGATTGATGTGACGTCATGTCTCGTATCGTCTCACATCTTATTCTCTAATTGCAAAAAAATGTTGCAAAAAATTGACGAAGACTGTTATTTAAAATATTTTGCAATCGAATTATGATTTACTAAGTAGCGACTCTTCCACAGATAGTGATTTTGATTTAATAGATTTCATTTTATGTATTTTCAATTCGGCATTTGAGAAGACGTTGTTTTTCATATACCTACATCAAGGATATTAACTAAAATTAAAAAAGTTTATTGTTTGAAGAATATTGTAAGATTAATAATAATTAAACATTGATTATGTTTCCGACTTTTATTCTTGTTATTAAATATAATAATTTATGTATCGGTATTAGATATTCCCAACACTGTTCCAACTTATACCTAAAGTAACGTGGCGCTGGCGGTTAGTTGAAAGTAGCAAATCTTGGCGGCGAAACAGATAAATATTAAAATGATTTTGTCACTGTTGTCCATCTGTCCCATCACTATTCGATTGGTGGATTCATGGGCACTAGTAAATAGGACCCGTGATACCACTGGTACACCGTGGACCTGGGGATGCCACGGGTCCGAATTCAAGTTCCCGTGGCACCCCCAGGGGTATCTTCCAGGGGTGTGATGGGTCCGGAACGTTCGAAACGTTGCCGTTGGCCGTAAAGTACGAATTTGTCAAAAAAGTGTTTTGATTAAAAAACTTCATCAACATACATACAGTAACAGATATAATATTGGGCAACCCGCATCTGGTGCCGACCGCACACCGCAAGGCTTACAGCCGCGCCGGCCATTCCCGGCTACCAAACTTACGTGCGGCCGTACCGGTGGTTTTCTATTCAGCAAACAGTCGGACGCAGTAGTTACTGCATATTGCACTCGCACTTTACACTCAAGGAGTATCTCCTAGATTCCAACGGCTTTCTGCAATCGTGGGTATAGAAGTTATTGTTTTGTTCACTGCAAACAATAAACAGCTGTCTCTCTTTGTGGAACGCAAAAGGACAAGGACACAAAGTCATAAGTCAATTTAATCTGCCTAGCCTTTTCCCAACTATATTAGGGTCGGCTTCCAGTCTAACCAAATGCAGCTGAATACCAGTATTTTACATGGGGCGACTGCCTATCTGACTTCCACAACCCAGTAACTGGGTAATACGATACCCCTTGGTAAGACTGGTTGTCAGACTTTCGGGCTTCTGATGACCCGTAACGACTGTCAAAGATCCACGAATGACAGCCGGAACCAACGACTTAACGAGCTTTTCTAGACACGGGGGAGTCTCGGTATGTACGAAATGATCACGCATCCACGGACCAACCCCGGCAAGCGTAGCTTAACCCGATGGATCGACCCGTGCAGCTGTTATTACTTCACCACGAGCTCCTCAAAGACACAAAGTCATAAGTATTAAACCCAAATGTCCGTTCTTTGAATTAACTGTCTAATCCCTCGTAAGACATTTTAATTAATTGGCCGAAGAATTCAACGTTCATTAAGATTCGAGACCAGACTTTTGATCACAGATTTGTATTGATTGATTTTGGTTTGTCTTGGACAAATCGGAGGTACCTATATTTGTCATCAGGGGCATTATTTTGTGTGCTGTGTGTCAACAGAACAGAATAATTGATTAATATTAGATGACTCGTTCAGGGGGTTATGCTGGAGTTCAGATGTCATGTATGTTACGTGTACCCAATCTACGCAGATATAGTGCATATAGCTCCATTCCATGTATGCCTTAGATGGACATCGGGGATAAGCTGTACAAAACCCGATTAAGATAATTATCGAGAACATAGAAAGGTTACCTTATTGAAAGTGTTTTTTTCGATAAGGTAACTTTTGTTCCATGTTCAGAGGACGTCTTCCAGCTAATACTGTATATAATTTGCTTAACAATTAACTTCCAAACGGAAACGAAATAGAGAACGTCCTCTGAAAATGTAACTGATTTTTTAGGGTTTAATAGGGAGATCACAATTACTGAGCCTCCGCTATCCGTTCGTTCGTCCGTTTGTCTGTCAGCGGGCTGTATCTCATGACCGTAATAGACAGGCATTTGAAATTTTCACAGGGTGAGTATTTCTATTGCAACTATAACAACAAATAATAAAAATTCAATAAAGTTTATAATAAGGGGCCCATAAAAGAATCCTTTTTTTAAGTGAAAACTTCTTTAGCGGCGTTGTGCACTTTTTTTGAGATCGGTAAAAAATGTTAAACTCGCGTCAAGACACGGCACCTGATCGAAAATTCGTAAGACGGAGAGTTTTTGTTGACAGCGCACTCACAGCGCACTCTGTTTTATCTTTTTGGAATTGTTAGCAAGCCACATAAATTCCTGACATGTTTGTTAGATGGCGTTACTTATAGTTTTCACTTCCATCGGCAGTCTCCAAAGACTGCCACGCGTGTTTTTTTTTTTCATTTTGTGCTTGATATTAATACGGTACGGAGTCATTCGAGTGCAACTCCCACTCGCACTTGGCCAGATTTTTTCCCTGACTTTACCTACAGTTTTATCTCTTTCTTATACTCACAGCTTTATCTCTCCCTAGTCATCTCCTACATTTAAAGGCGGGTATTGCAGAAGCCTGAAAGCAATTCGCGAGAACACATCGGTTCATGATTCAGGTTTATCTACCCGTGCTTGCTCTAGGGAAATGTTTAGCAAATTCTGTTGCGCTGGCTTGATTAATTTTGAAGATGCTGGGCTGTGAGTTTGATTCTTGTTGTAGTTTTGGATTTGGGTTGAGGGTGTAGTAAATATACAATACAGTATGGCGATTAGGTTATCACATTGATTGAAACCACGTGTTCTACATTTCGTATTTTAAACATACACAATTAAAATAATTGATAGCAGTGAGATGTTTTTTTTAAACCGACTTCCAAAAAGGAGGAGGTCCTATGTTCATAACGTTTGTATGGTTTATAAATTTTTTATGTACATATTGCCACCGATTTCTCCGTCAATTGTGGACCGATTATGTCGAGTCGAGTCCAAAAGGGTATGCTCTTGAGGTAGATTAATTTTGCTTGGATAGTTTTTGAGTTAGCTTCAATAATACGTATTTTTCCCACACGTCTGCATGGATGATAAGATAACTTCCTGTCACTGTTATTTACATAGCAGGTAGTGAAATTCGAATTTAGGTAGGTACCACAACTAAAAAACGAAAATTCAAAACCAAAAACACCGACTACCGAAGTTAAAGCTATTTTTCACTTTGTAGTACTTTTTTTGGAATTTGGTTGTTTTTTTTTGTAAAAAGTTTAACGTTTTGGTATTATTATTCATATCATTACAAACTTAACTTAGTAACAATATCATAAAGTTTGTGTTGAATTGTTGTTACCATTGCCCCCCGCGTGTGTATAGTGCCTTATTATTAAGGGTGGTTTATTTCGTGCCATTTATTAAGCTATTTATTTTATTTGAAAAATTTCGTTTTCTATTTTTAATAAAATTGTTATTGTTAAGTTATTATTAGTTGTTGTTTGTTTTGTTGTTGTTGTTATTATTGTTGTTGTAATCGTGGTTGTAATTGTTGATAATGTTATTATTTTAACAGACTGTTAACAACTTGTAATAACCGCTGTACTATTTAGTGTGATTACCTAATCACCATTCTGTAAAAATGTCGTAGCCAAATCATAGAATTGACCATTTCGTGAAATGGCCAACTGACATTGGCCATATCATTTAAACGCCAACGTTTAATGATAAATGTCAGTCGACGTTTGGCCATATCATTTATGTAGGGTATGATGGTATAAGCTGTATGAAAAATAGCCAAGTAACTGCGACCAACTTGGATGTAGCGCTCGCCGGCCGCTGCCACGGCACCGCACGCTACGTTCGTTCGGCTCGCGCGCGGTTGGTCACAGTTCTAAACTAACCTAACCCATTTGGTCGGGGTGCCACATAAGCGGGGTAATTTTTTTATTTTTTAAACTAATTTTATTTGCTATGTTGCATTTCACGCCGCGGCAGCGGCCGGCGAGCGCTACTTCCAAGTTGATGGCTTTGCATAATATCATACTTGGAAACGCAATAAAAGTCCATCGATTTTTTTTGCGTGGGCGGCTACTTTGTTGGGTTTGTTGTATGCCGCTGCCATGATGGACAACAAAAACCAAGCGACATCACCGCCTCTACCGGTGGATAATCTAACTATTTTACGATATGATCAGTAATGTTTGGCCACATCATGAAGTAGTCATGCGTTTAACTGTTCATATCGTTAAACGTTGAGCATCCAATGATCTGGCCAGGCCACATCTTGATGTGACCAGTGGTCGATCTTCATTTCATGAATGATCAATATTTAAGATCTGGCCACGACATAAATATACTTTTAAATTACCAGCGACAAACCCCTTTTTCGTACGGTTTTACGACTTATCAAAAGAACAAGATTTCTTTATAATTAGTTATTTTAATATTAATGTATTATACACATAAACCTTTCACCGCATCAAAATCCGTTGGGTAGTTTAGAAGATCAACGTGGTCACACAAACAGACATGAAAGGTGACTTAATTTTTTTTTAATTAACCGAACTTCGTAGTTCCTTCGGTAACTATAAGATGGCGTTCGCCATCCAATAGTTGCGATGTTCGGTTCTGAGGTCGAGCAGTTCAAACATTTTCTCAATTTGGGCAAAAGTTATGAAAGTCTAGAGTCAAAGAAACCCGCCTATGACGGTACTTAGATTATAGTTAATTTAATTAATTTAATTTAATTTATTTATTTATTATCTCATCACAAATGTTGGTTTGGACAGAAAGTGCTTAATCTAAAAAATCGGGTTTACATTTGTGAGAGACTGGTGCCCGAAAAAGGCATAAAATACCTGTGTTACGCGTAACCAGGCCCCCCAACACTTAAATATGTACAAATTAATTTAGATTAGATAACAATATTAGGTGATGAAGTTGACTCCATGTCTACGTCTAGGTAAAATATAAACTTAAAATTAAACTAAAATAAATTCTAGGCTGGACATACATAATTATGTAGTGTAAGTGTATGTATGTGTGTTAATTTCTATGATATGTCTAGTTTCACGTAGGTACTATTCCCAAAAAGAAAGGTTCAATATTTTGCAGATGACGCTCTGATATTAAGTCCTACTATACAATAGGGGGTGCGCCTATTGCCTACCACTGGGCACCAGTCCAAAATCAGTCCGGGCAATTACTGAGAATTCCCGAACAAAACGCCAAAAAACTTGAAACCCAAGACCTCTATTAATGACGCTCAATAAACCGTTTTGAACTTTCTAATTAACCAAACAAAACCACGCCTAAACAAGCGTTCTTGAGTCAATACTTCCTGACTCAAGAACGCTTGCCGAGATCACAAAGAACTTTTGATTCGGCTTATCTAATAAATACCGACCGACGGTCCTAGACGCAATTCAAGTTTTAATGCCGGGGATATTCCAATAATTTATATTAAACCCGAAACTAGTGAGGCGGGTTCGATTGGGAACCAATAACTTGGAATTCAGACTACGATAAAGTGAAGCGCAAACTATATCCTAAGTGGTACTTTACCCTACTTATAAATAAAGAACAAAGAATATTGAATCTGGTGCTTTCTTTCAGTGTATTTTAAATTAAAGGTGTTATGTAGATCCTGCCGGGGTTGCGGGAAAGTCCTAAAGAGTTACCGTGGCCCCTGGTAATGTACAGGTGACTGGAGGAATACAGGTTGGTTTTAATCAGTAAGAGTCTGACACGCCCTTCCGCTCCGCCCAGAGCGGGAGAAGTTATTTAATGCTTTTACAACCACAAAAAAAAGGTGTTATTTAGATTCCGTGCATGGTTCTTTTTTTTGTAAATACGTGTTTAAATTGTCAATCATGTTATGAACATAATTATTATAATAATGTAAAAAAAGATAATAAAGAATAGTTATCAGGAATTTCTCAGTAGCAGCCTGGAATCTGGATTTGTGCCCGGTTGATGACAAAAAGCTCAATCCCTATTAGCCTAGCGCCACACCTGCCGAACGTTCCGCGGCGGAACGCTCCGTCGCGTCAAATTTCTATGGACGTAACGTTCGGCTGATGTATCATAGGTAACTTGAAAACATTAGGAGCGTATTCAACCGAGCGTTCCGCCGCGGAACGTTCGGCAGGTGTGGCCCGACCCTTAGGACTTAAACATAACTGGCGAAATGTGCAACATAACTGCCTAGCCCTTCAGGGACTACAGGCGGGCGTGATGTTATGTTATTCAAAATCATTTTTTTGTTTTACAAAAACTAATTCGCAACATCCAATTCCGTACACGTGGCCCTTTCATACTGTTAACGAATTCAAGATAGCCTAGTTTAGAAATGGGTACCTACACTTTACATATTTATTCATGTAGAAATTAGTAAAGCATTTAACGTGATTTGGTTTCCCTTCAGAAAGCTTTCAGCAAAGTCGACTGACTGAGAAGTTTAATTAGGACGGGTAATTGGAAGTTTGTTTTTAAGTGGACTTTTAAAACTAGGACCGAGTTTTCAAAAGAACCTAGATTTCCTAGCACGATTGTTAATATGACGCGTCGAACTGTGAAGGACTAATAGTTTTCTGTAAGGACTAAAGTTATTTGCCAGGATACGACCTACTTATATACAATGCATTCAAGAGGGTTTCTAGGTTGTTCTAAAATACCCATTTATTTAAATGATTTTCGAGGTTATTGAATACCAACATACGGAATGTAATCTATATTTAATATTACAAAGAGGTACAGTACGACACAACTTAGATGTAGCATCGGCAAAATTCGTAAAACCGATCACCATCCAAACTGAGTATGCTTTCAAAATCACCAATCTTTATTACCTACTGCTTTAGGTGAAAATGATCTTTCAAAACCGTAATAACTTGTAAAGTCTTATAGCCAAATACATTCGTGAAATTGAAATGAATGAATGAAATTTCTCAAATCTATGGTTGTGTCGTACTGTATTTGTTTGTTTGTAAGTTTTGATTAGGGGTAATCTCCGGAACTATCAGTCGTATTTTTTTGGGTATCCCAATTCTGGAGGAAGGTTATAGCATAATCAGCCTATAATGTTCCCACTGCTGGGACACAGGCCTCCTCTCGTGAAAGGGAGTGGGCTGTAATTCACCACGCGGGCCCAGTGCAGGTTGGTAGCTATCACATGTCTTCGAATGTTTGGTTCTAGGACATACCGGTTTCCTCACGATGTTTTCCTTCATCGTTTTAGAGCAGCGGTGATGAAATTATTTACACAAAGTAAAGCGCCTAACCTGGGTTCGAGCCGAACACCCACGACTCGTAAGTCGGGACCATTACCACCGCTGCTCACTAAGGTTTATAGGCTATGTAACAATTTCAGGCGGACGAAGTCTAGGGCAGAAGCTAGTTTATTTATAAATATAATTACGAGGAAAAATACAAATACTAAAAATTTATTAAGTTTTAGAGTTTCCTCCTCAATTAAGACATTTTCCTGATAATAAAAAAAATCTAGGATTATTTTCAAGTATTTAGAAATAATTAGGTGCACATTTTTTTCTTGTCCAAATAAAGCGATAAGTATAATACATAGGGCAGACATATACCTTATATATGAACTCCTTAATATATGTTTCAGGCAATTTTACCCAAAGTCGAAAAAGACTGCGATGTTTTATTCCCAAAGGTGAAAAAGTTAAAAGTGAATAATATAATAATAAAAAAGTCCGAACATTTCCACGCTGACAGGTAAAAGTTTTTGTTATAAACTCGACCTTATTATTGAGTTTTATTTGTTAAAAGGGATATATGTTTTGGTAAAGATTTTATATGTTTTGCTAAGAAAGTATTTTGTTAGAATACACGCCAAGCCTAATTTAGTCGAGAAAGGCTTTGACACATTAGGTATAGTCAGAGAACTTAATAGGAATGCAGACAATTTTTTTTTTTCGTCTGTAGATTATTAAAAAAAATTGGACACTTATTTTCTTTTTTACGTAATCAAAAGATTACGGTAATACATTGAGTTAAAATGTTTCATGACGTCACTCCCCGGTATATTTTATATAGACTTGTGACGTAGTGAGCCCCCACTCCCCAACTTAATGCGTTTTATCTAAATCTATTTATTATTTATATTATGATAAAGCAACAAAAAAAAAATATCCATACTCAAAAACAACGGTTGTGTAACATAATTAATTAGCTCATCTAAAATAGCTATAAGTAAATGTTCTAATCTTAAGGTAATATCGATAAAAACACTATTCATAAATACGTGTCTAATATTTTTTATTATTTGTCTGACGGACTAAATTGTATTTTTTTTCCCTATAAAGTCCAATATCCATATAAAGTTGACAGTCTACATCTATTTACCGTGAGTCATAATATATCATACAACTGTCAAAGAATGACAATAAAATTGTGATATTATAGGTACGGATAGTTTAAATTAGTAGTCAATATGCCTAACAATTAATTTCCCTGATTTACCTGTATCAAAATAAATTTCGGTACTTAACTAGGTTTTTAAATGGAAACGCGGTATGTATATTTCTTTCTAAATTTAATATATATACGCCAAAAAAAAACATAGTGACATGGCAGTGAAGTATTTACCATATAGTAGGTATATCGTACAAAAAATATTTGGACTAGTATCATTAACCAGGGAGAAAACAGAGGAATTATACGTTACGTTAGTTCGAAATGAACACCTGCCACAGGCGCAATTCAAGGATTGACAGACAATTTATTGTCACTTTGTTTGGCTGTATTTAAATCCTATATCGAAATATTAAATTTAGAATGCAGCATTTCAATGATAAGTATATAATACAAAATACAATGATAACAGTATTTTGTATTATATACTTACCGCATAAACAGATTGCAAAGTCACATACCTAATAGAACAATACTTGTGTGTACAAATAGATATAGAAGTCCCGAGCAAGCCCTAGGGAGCTCTCTGTATCGCTGCCTTTAAAATGTTAAGTAGGTTATCTGCAAGCAACTCTAGTAATTTCATAGAC
This sequence comes from Conistra vaccinii, assembly GCA_948150665.1. Classification (NCBI taxonomy): domain Eukaryota; kingdom Metazoa; phylum Arthropoda; class Insecta; order Lepidoptera; family Noctuidae; genus Conistra; species Conistra vaccinii. The sequence goes on along the minus strand of OX411327.1, from coordinate 10,497,964 downwards.
TCACAAGGAAGCAACAACCCTTGCAGGAGTCAGCTAAAAATACCCATGTAAGTGAAGATAAAAGGAAAAAACAGTGAGAAAAGAAAAGAAATTCTGGAGAGCCCCACTTAAAGGGGCTCTGCGAGAGTACTTTATAAATCAAATGACGAAGAAAGCTTTGATCTCTAGCGAATGAGAATTTGTCGTGTGCAATAACGCAACACGCTATAATTGTATGATTTATTTTATTGTATTGTTAGATCTTGCGTTCAAGTATTTTTGTTGCTTATTGTGCGAATAACCCTTGTAATTTATTCTGCACGAAGACAAACTTCGCTGCCTTGCCGGATCATTGCATGATTTAAAATTTAAGAAAGGAAGCTCTACCTACTGAGTGAAAACACACGTACGACTGAATACTTCTCATTTAGACTCACTTACACTTAAATCCGTGATCTTCTAGGTCCTTAGGTACAGAACGTGACACCCAGTCAAAAAAAGTAAAAGTATAGAAACAATAATAATATCAGACTTAAATAAAGAAAAATACCACCACAATTAATAGGATAAAATTCATTACAAAAACACAGCACGGTATATCCGTGACCTATACAATATAGTGTTTTTGCTCTAACTATGATGAATTCGTTTAATAAGCGGTCGCTTGCGGAGGCACGCGCGCTCGCCTCCAAGCCTCCATGCATCGCTCGGCGCTGAGAAATGGCGGACGATCTCGTAACACGACCAGATATCGCTTGAAACACTTTTTATTGTTGAGTATCATATTTAATTATGGAATACTGATGCCCTAGTACAGAGGCTTGACGTAACGTTAAGTAAGTCCAAACCATATTATGACAATCGAAACGAAAATACAAATATTCTATAGCAAGTTTGTTCCAGTCTAACCAGATGCAGCTGAATGAATACCAGTGTTTGACATGGAGCGACAGCCTATCTAACGTCCACGACCCTGTTACTTGGTAACACGATACCCCTTGGCAAGACTGGTTGTCAGACTTTCGTGCTTCTGACGACCCGTAACGACTGTCAAAGATCTACGAATGACAGCCGGGACCAATGGCTTACACTGGCATATATCTGCATCTTAACGTTAACTTACGTTCACGATTATGCTTTGACTTGAGATTGGTTATTGTAAGCAATAATCAATCTCAAGTCAAAGCAAAATCGCAAAAAAATCTACAAAAACATAAAATGTCCATCTTAATAAAGCATACTGTACGCTGCGCTGCTTATAATTCTGTATAAATCAGTTCGCAGGTCACCTACCCGACTAATATAGGACGAGACATGAGAACGGTTGTCATTCTAGGAATTGTCAGTTTCAGCGTCAACACACCTCTTTAACCGATCGACGTCTATTGAACCCATATTTAAAAGCGGCACGAGATTTTATTAGCTTCCGGGAAACCGTCAGAAGAAGTCAGAAGATTTTATAATTAGCATAATTTAATAACTAACTCATTCATTTTCTATAAAACTGTCGTCGGTTCCGAGAATATCTGCCGGTCAAAGAAACGCTGGCTTGTGTAATATAATTGGAAAGGTATAGACTTTGATTATTATTTATATTTTTACTTGAGACGTAATTACGTTAATGAGGAAAGGATTTTTCATAGACACAGCTCACGAATAAAAAGTTCAAAAAGAAATTGTATTAAAATTCTTTCAGAAATAACCTGTATTTTATAAAACAAATACTAGCGACCCAGTCCTGCTTCGCACGGTTTTTTTGACTTGACAAAACATCGTTTTTTTAAGGTTTATGTATGTTTAATACTAACGTATTATACACATAAACCTTCCGGAATAAAGTCTCTAAGCGATGGTGAAAACGTCATCAAAATCTGTTGCATGGTTTAGAAGAACAACACGGTCATACAGACAAACAAGAAATGCGACTTTAATTTAAAATATGTATAGATAATTTACATGAAAAATCATAGGTAATAAGAAAATCATAATAATGAAATGTCATCAATTTTCCATTTTATCATTACTTCATATCAGACAACACGCCTTTAGTCTACCTTACAATATACTATTTTCTGCCTCGCGTGTATTTTCACCGTTTATTCCCCAATCATTTCAACAATATTGGTTTAATCGCCACTAAAAGAGCAATGAATTAACCACTTTCCATATCGATAGGTAAATCGTTTCATATCGATACCGATTTGAACCGAGAACTGATATTCGGGAGCGCATTATGCTAATGACTGTGTGCTTTTGCTCAATAACGCCACTGTTGATGCTCAGTGGAAACAAATGACGACATTATCGGAATACACGAGGTGTTTTCACTGTGCGTTTGGGATGGCAGTGATATGGCATTGCTTTACTGCTTCCCTGTTGCTATTTTGGGTATTTTAAGCAGGTAATGCACTAGGTATTGGCCAGCGTAGCAGTATGTATCTATTTACATTCACACTACTAAATACTTCTATATGAAAAATAGCAGTTTGAGTAGGCCCGTAGCTTCGTTTTTTTACGGTTACGTATCGTTTCTTGCGGCATCGTAGGTTGCTGGATTACGCGCCTACGCGCAGCTACGCCTGTTGCTACGACAGTTGCTACGCGAGCGTGGGCTACGTTACATACGTCTCCATTTAGATTTTGTAGCTATCTGTTTAGTAAGCTTTTCATGACTTGTATAAATAACCTTCATCTGTGGGCCTAAGTGCGTAAAACTGCAAAAATCAATGTCTTAATAAGAAAATTATAAATACACTAATGCGTTTTATTCTTGTCAATAAAACTCACTCCTATTTCATCCTATAAATCTTGACTAGCAAATATAATCCACTGCTGATATGATGATGTCATTCACCACATAGCCGGATTACTGAAAACACGACATCGTACTCTCAAAATTAATTTCAGCCATTTTGCACCAAACATACTATTAAAGTTGACCTCATTCCTTTACGACCAGCCGAACATTAATTACTACATATCAATCAGTTTTAGTGCTGTACCAGCTCTATCGGTTTATCGATACTATGATTTACATCGATACTATAATCATAAAAGACTATAAAAGTTAATACCTTGCCATCAAGGCTTCGATAATGGATGAGCGATTTGGGCCCCTAATGCGAGCTGGTTCCGTCGGTCCGACGCGCCGATTGCCTCATTAATATCCGGCCATATGTGTACACAGGCTATATTAGAGTCACGGTACGCCCTCCGATCATTATTAGTGACGCTTTGGAATGAATTCACTCGGTTCGCGATTAAAAATCGATTAATATTTGTCGCTAGGCCTAATGGGGGAGCGTTTGGAATGCGAATTCTGAATTTGATTTGATTTTTAAATGCCTGACATTGCTCGAATCCAACAGACCTTTATATTCAAAAGCCGCGCTTGCGTCTACAACAATAAGATAGGTCTTAGAATATAATCAACCCATTACGTCATGCAAGGTAAGAGGTGGCTAATGGATCACATCAAGAGGAAGAAAGTTCCCAGCTGGCTGGTAATAATATCGTACTGTGATCACTAATGCGTCTACTAAACGTTACTCATAGGTAATTATGACGTTATCCTCTTAGTTCAGTTGCTCGCGAATTCAATGGACATGTTTTGGCGTTGTCATTATTGTCCAAGATTAGTATACGTGATGAACATGTGAAAAGAAAAGAAAAAAATAATTTTTTGATGAGTCATCTTTCCTCTCGCTTTCCTGCAATCAAAATCAGAATACAATAAAAAAAAAAACAAAAAACAAACAAATATGGGTTTTCGTGAAAAGGGACGGAATTGTGTAACAGGAAGCCGGGATAGCGGGCGCTGTTTTAATTTGACCAATGAGCGTCAGAAACGACCTTGACGAGTCCCCGCCTCGTTAATGTTGCTTATTACCAAGCTGCTTTGTTGCGCTGACGTTTAAGACCTATATTTTCGTTTATTTAATGGGTTAAAATACTGGAATTACATGGGACTCAACCATAACTGGCAAAATGTGGGTGGACTAAAGGTACACCTCTATCCCTTCGGGGAATTCCGGTGTGATGTTATGTTATAAATACAGGAAATAAAGAAACGGTAGATAAAATAACGAATAAGTATACTGTGCAAAACTTGTGCATTGCTGAATAAATATTTGGTATTATTTTACTACGGGCTGTTTCAGTTTGGAACAGTATTCATAACAGTTCCTCGTTTAAATGGTCCGCATTTGTTGCCTAACTTTAAACCGCAAAATAGCCAAAGTAAAACTATGAACACGGGGTTAAAATTTTGTTTAAAACATTCCTGTGAGGATTCATTTGGACACACTTCCTACTCATGACAATGAATGCGTGAACAAACTACTAATAGGTATTACCTAAATAAACGTAAATGTTTCCTAATACCTTTTCATTGTTGGCTTCTGAAAATACTTGTTGCCTTAGTATTTAAGCATAGGACTTTTGGTTCGAAACGTGTGGGACGCTGATGAGAGCCAAATACCGTGTATGAAAAGTTGTCTTCTTTATAGGTTTTTTATGGAAAGAAAAACCTTTTTAGGTTTGTTGAAAAAATTTGTATTTTGAAGTACGGTAGGTATGTTGATTGAACAAGACGTGAAGAAACCGGCACGCCTTTTTTCTTTTTTTTCAGTCGGATATTATCATAATTATAACTTCTCCCGCTCCCGCAGACTTTTACTGACTAAAACCCACGTATTCCTTCAGTTGTCTGTGTGTTCCCAGGGACCACGGTATCCCTTTCGGACTTCCCGCGACACTGGCGGGCATCGGCCATCATTAGGTCTTTGAGGCGCTCGTGCAACACAACGCGCCGTCGATTCGGGCCAGGGGGCCTACTCCCTAAGCGAAATTCGTAGTGTCGGTCGTCATTACGGACGCTTCGCTCTCGAGAGGAAAGCGCCCGTCATGCCTGAGGGATATTTCTCAACGATATGTGAAGTCTAGTCAGAGGCCTATTGGCGGGATAAAAACTCTGGCCCCAGGTTAGTCACTGACCACACAAAAACAAAAAGAACTTAAACTGAGGCTTTTTAAAACACAATATCCTAATACTGTTTCGCTTGACTTGCGTTCCGAACCGAAGGACGAAACGTTAACGGTTCAAAAACCAAAATTACCATGAAGATAGGCTTAATACTCTCAAAATCGAACATAATAATATCAAGCGTGAAATTAATACAAAAAATGTAAAAAATAACAAATAATATTCTTTGGTTAAGATGAGTTTCGTATCAAAAGATCACAACGCAAACGAATCTCTGGTTTTATAATTAAAGTTATACTATTAATCTGTGGTTATACTTCTGATTCAGATAGCGTTGTGACCTCAATAATAAAACATAGGTATAGCGTGTCCAGTTTGAAATGACGCGCCCCACTGCCGCATTTTACGTACAAGCCGCGGTGCCCGTGTACGTAAAATCAGTGCGGAGCGTCATTTCAGACTATACAAGCCATAAGTACAGTTTTATGCTCAGAAACTTCATTAAAACAATTTTTGACAATCAAAAAGCGTTATTTCGAAATCTGTTCTCACCCTCAGACTTAGGCCGATATCTTTCAACGTTACTTAGCACGTACTTTAGCTCAGTGTTATTCCTGTCACTGTAGCCCAACTGTCTAACTACAAGTGCAAGATAGAGTCGAGACATGTCTATGTCAAAGCACAAGCAACACGTATATAGATCTCGTTCTTAGGCTGATTTTAGACTCACGCTGTTGAAACGTATGAACTTCAGACGTCAGCGCTGAGCGGTTGGCGTAATTTCATAGAATACTAAACTTTATATACATTGTCTTGTCAGCGCCGACGACGGTCAGCGTGAGACTAAAATCAGCCTTAGACTCAACCATCTATTTTGGTCAAACAACAAACCTCTGTTTGGCTTAGGCCAATAAACCGTGGAAGTAGGGGAGACCGAGGAGGGTTGTGTCAGAGGAGAGTTGTTTCAAAAGCCATTTCTCGGATTCTGTAATCGTTAGCTAGCTGGCAAGTACTGGCAACATCGCCTTATGTTTCTTTCTTGACGCGCTAGCCGATGCAGTTTGTCGCGGTGGCCATCGGGGAGTGGATGTGATTGTGCGACGTCGATGGCAATAAAAATCACGAAAGTAAGTTTTTCACTAGCTTATGTTGTTGATTTATTGTTTCAGAATGCCTAATAAATGTTCAGAAGTCAGATAGAGGAATGTCTTCAATTTCTTACCAAACTGTGATTCGAGTTGTAATGCAAGATTTTTTATAAATTTTTCTTATTATTGAAAGATTATTATTAAAATAGATTTTTGATGTCCATTTAAATTTAATTTATTTCCTTTACATATTAAAAACCACCTGTGTCAATACGTACCTCCCCCTCTGTCACAACCTTTCTTGGTACTAGGACATAACGGTCTCGTGGTCGCAAACGTGACTGCTGGGTCTTGTTTCCGATTCCCAGATCTGGCAAAGTACAATTGAGTTTATAAATGAATTTCTCAGTAACAGCACGGGGTTTAGAAGTTGGCGGTCTGATACCCTCGTGCCTCAGAAAGTACGTCAAGTCGTTTATCCTCCTCCTCTGTTCAGTCGTGTAGGATTACCGTCCCATCCGACTATGAGAGTGAAGAAAGAGGGAGTGCATCTGTGTATTCGCACACACTTGTGCACTGTAATATCTCCCGCGCCGCTGGTCTCCGCTGAGATTGGCCGCCATGGCCGAAATTCGGTCTGGAAGAAAAAAAAAAAAAATGTATGATAAATCATCCCAGCGCTGATTTGCTGGATTCGTTTTCTCCTCTACCTATCGTTATTTCTCTTGACAAAGTTTATTTTGTGTATATGTATCTATGTATTAGTATTTATAATTTTTCGAGTTATTTATCAATTATGTTTCACTGCCATGTTTTGTCTCTGCATCACCCTAAAGTTGACTGGTAGAAAATGCCCCCGGCATTAAGTCCGCCTTTGTACAGTATTTTTTTACTTATTTATTTATTTATTATTTATTTAATACTTCAAGCACACAAATGTACAGAGGCGGACTTAATGCCATAGACATTAAGCACAAACAACTAATAATTACTTCTGCATAAAGTTTTAATAAATAAATAAATAATAATGCTCGTGACTGTATCTACGTACTATTACGTAGGCTGCGTTAGTGCACTCCACACGGTGCAAACGACACGGCCACTTGGGACTTGCCAACTTTAAACATGTTGCGTTAGTCACGAGAATGTGTCGGCAGAACTTAGCTCACTGAATATATTGCTAGCTTGTTTATTGCAGCTGCTTATTATGTTTCTGTTGCATTAAATTTCAGAGTTTATGTTGTTGGAATGGGGTAGCGTAAGGTTATTATGTTTTACAAGATTGCATTGCAATTTAATACAAAATATGGCTGTAAGTAAGTATTCCAGAATTTATTTTCCAATTCATAATATGCCAAATAACAACTTATACTTAATTAATTAACAATAACTAATTAAACACATTTTATAAAAAAAGTAAAAACAATAAAGTATTCCAACTTTACTAAATAACAAAACAAATTATGCTTCAAACAATATTTTCCTTCACCGTTTTGAGAGCAGTGATGATGAAATTATTTACACAAAGTAAAACGCCTGCCTGGGTTCAAACCTACGACCTACAACTCGCAAGCCGGGGCCGTTACCACTGGGAAACCACTGCTCTTTTTGAGAATTTTGATGGTGGAAAATTCATCGTCATTGAATATTCCGAAAAAAAGCATCAGAAAAGAGGATCACGTTTTAGCGACAATGACCACAGTACCTACCTATCAAGTAACAGGGAAATGCTGTAGCTCCTTTAAAATAAATTTGTTCACTCCTTATTATGTTAAGCTACAGTAGATGCTGCATGGCGTTTTCTACCTGGTCTGGAAACTTCACGTGAAGACTTAGGTGTTCGAGCTCCATATTTATTTTTGTTTCACGTTGAGCTTACCTGGGTAGGTACACAGTCTATATAGTTTGCGTTAACTCTGCAGACATTCTAGTAGTTACCTAATACATTAAAGATAGTAAACCAATTACTCTTCGCTCGAGAAGTATTGTGCTCATTAAGCTGGATATCCTGGTTTTATTGGAAAGCTATTTCTACTCCTAAGATACCACCTCGTAGTTAGTTCATATTATTATGTTTTGTGGTGAAGAGTTACATAATGTAACAACCAATGTCGTTTCAATTGAAACCAATGAAGGCCATTTGTTACAATCCATCGAGGTTAGTCAATCTGAGGCTTAGATTATTGGCTTCGGTTCGCTTTGAATATGATTAGTCTCGAATAGAATTATCTGCCTACAAGGATATATACATTACAAACTTGTTTTTTTTTTTGATGTTCTGTTCTGGTTAATTATTTTTTTTGTGTTTTTTTTGTTTCTTCATAAATATTATAATATCGAGAGCCTAGTGATCCGTCACACAGGGTATCTTAGTATGGACACCAGTCTCTCACAAAGGATCAATATATTTTTGTCAAAAAGCTATACTAATATTCTCTATATTTATGACTATGTGAACCTTTGTGAAGAGAGAAATAAAGATTATTACTATTACTAAGGATTATCGTTTATCATTTAAGAACTACCTACAAAGATTCGCTTGAGGAAACGGAGCCAACCAGATGCGGCAGAGTATTAAGTTTTATAACCTTCAGCAACTCTCTCTATCTCAGTATCATAAAAGTCTTTAAAATCCCCAACATGAGCTTGGAAAACGCTGTTATAACTATACTATTCTTCATACAGGCTTACATAACCCGAAAACCTCCCCGCAACACGAATTACAGTCTCCATTGTTCAGAGCCCGTTTAAAAATATTTTCACAAGACAAATCTTTTCTAACATTCCCGTAACAAAATGGAATTCTCTTGGGTTCCCTATAAATCATAGTAGCGTTGATTAAGGATAGTTCGCTCGATGTTCGCGTGAGAAATGCAAGTAATAATCGGAGGATTATGGCTGTCATCTAGTGCAGGGCCAACATTGCAGCTTTGGAGGCGATCGACTGGAACACGTGATAGCATGACGTTGATTTTAACATGATGTTATTAATAGAGAATTTAGCTTGTTTGTATATCATTTATTTATTACATTAGGTCGTTTATAAATGTTTTTGAAACACCAGGCTGTTTTTCAATGTACAATTTTTCGTTTTTAAGTTAAGTTTAACATATTTTTGTTGTTTTAAATACTTGCATATTACTTAAAATTAAACAATTTAAAATATTTACGCTTAAAGTTAGTAAAAAATCATTTAAAATGTTATTTACTCGTCTGGTTATTGCGAACACTTTGTAACAACAGGAATATTAAAATTCGAACGAACGGGAGGGCATATGTTGCTTCCATATTTTACTCTTTGCTTGTGTGCGAATTGCTCGGTTCTTTTGTTTTTGCTGCACATACTACTGTATGTAGGTATAATAATATTTATTAAAATATGATGAAAATACGTAAGTCCTTATGTCATACTTACGTTATAGTAATCACAGTCACAAAGTCTCTCTTGGGTTTCATAAAATGGACAAATGTTAGCTAAATGTATCGATAATTAATTAGATTCTGTGTTTTGCAGACTAGACGTTATCTTGTGTGAACAATGTTAAAAAGATTGAAAAAGCCTACATGTAGGAGAGTGAAATTATTATTTTTAAAGGCTGATTAGGAGAATAACCTGAAAAGAATACAGGCATGCTATGCAGGCAAAAGCTAGTATAATACTATCGTCTATCCCACGACAAAAACCATACCATAAAATAAAATAAAAAAAATACCCCCCCCCCCATATATATAAAATACCTCCTAACAGTAAGTAACTGTAAATGAGCTTTATATTTTACAGTAATTGTGTCTGTGGTTTAGTAAACTACTAATTTCACAAAATTAATTGGCTTATAAATGAAAATTTGTGGGAAACCTTAATAATACGAGTAGGTATATAATAATTATAACCCAAGGTATTAAAAACTCGCTAATAAAACGTAGGTATTTATGTTCAGACCTGTTTTTACCCTTTTAATACCCTACAAAAAAAAGGCTCAATGAAATCACACTTTAAAAAAGTGTGATTTCATTGAGCCTTTTTTTCTAACGCTTCTCGTATAAATTCAAGAATTTTCAACGTAACACATTAAAAATAGATTTTACTCCACACTGAGATTTTGAATTTGACAGTGGCTTGTACCAGGTTTTTACAAGCGAAGTCATCATTAAAATTTTAGTCATAAGTTATCTTTTCCATTAACTTTGGTTGGTAGAGCAAGTGCGCTCGAAATGAGAAATGAATTGCTATTAATTTTCGGTTAGCACATCTAGCTGCCATACGAGTATATACCTATAAATGTTTTTATGGAAACTAGGCAAAAATGATCCATAAAGAGTTAATGATAAGAAGTTTAAACGAACTTTTTAGCTAGAAAACATGATTGATATTTTTTGTTATAGCAAGCTGCTTCGTCAACTATTCCCATTCCTTTGTTTCGTTTACTTTAGAGCTGTCTAACAATCATTGAAATTTTAAGCTAGTAATGTATATAATCTATAATGAATCTATACTTAATTAATAATAAAGCTGAAGAAATTGTTTTTTTTTTTTAGTTTTTTATCACGAATTTCTCAGTAGCAGCCCACAGTCTGGATCTAGGCCCATCCCCTATTACATGGGACATAAACATAACTGGTGAAATGTGGGTGCACTATAGATACACCTCTGCCTTACACTTCGGAGATAACTGGCGTTATGTTATGTTAATAAAAACAAACAGTACCTTTTCTCAGGCTTCGATACAAATGAACTGTCAGTAGTAGGTACCCATTTTAGGTAACCTGCAATTTATTAATAACTTTGTATCCATAGTATTAAGTGATATTATCTATTGCCTACATCGGGTAGTCGCACGTGCGGCTGAAATGAGAAATGAATAGCTATTAATTTTTCTTCTAGCACTCACATGAGTGGATTTTCGCGGCGTTGAGCCACAATGGATTGAATTTCGTCGTGTACAATCGGTACAATATATTTTGTGCAGTTTTTCCATTTATATAAAATACACTTATGTGGTAAAGTGATTGAGTGGGGTTTGCCGATAACTAAACATATTGAAGATATTTTGACTTCAGAAAATATCAAAGAAAAGATTTCTAATCTTTTTAAAGAATTAGATAAGTAAGTAGGTACCGTCTATATAGGCTAAATTTGAAGAAAAATATTGTGTTTACACAAACACTCAACGGTTCTAGCTATGTTTTTAGGCAGCAAAAATCAGATTTTATTATCACGGAAAACCAGGGTTGAAGCTGTTTTTCTAAAAACCTTTAGTTTAATGAGCTGTACCTGTAATAATGTACCAAGTACCTACTACCTAGGTCGTTAGCGAAGACGGAGCCGGATTTTTTATGCCGTTGATTTTTTCCATTATTTTATATTTTCATAAAACGTGTTGGCACTTAGAATATTACTAGCCTACTTTCCACCTTCAAAATACAAAGGTCACTTTTGTAAGTACCAACAGGTGATTTAAACGGTACTAAATAAAGATAATGGTTTCTTTTAAAATTAACTTCCTCGTAGGTTTTGTGATCACAAGCAAAACTGCTGAGCCTGGAGGTCTTAGGTTTGATCCCGTCAAGCAAAGTGTTTGTTAGGTTTTCTATTAGGATTGTCTCAGTAACAGTTCAAAAACTGAATTTATGTGTGGTTACTGGCAATACAGAAAACGGAGAGCAGTGGTTGCCTAGTGGTATTGGCTCCAACTTAGTTCGAACCCAGGCATGCCCTTTTATTTATGTTTTTAATTTCATCGCCACTGCTTTCAAAACGATGGAAGTTACCATCGTGAGAAAGCTTTCATATCTTAGAACCAAAATGAGTGACACTGAACAACCCGCACTGGGCCCGCGTGGTGGATTATGATGGCCCATTCCCTCTCACAGAGATAGGTTAGTGTCCCAGTAGTGGGAAAATTATATGTCGATTATGCAAGTGGTAATAGGCTCATCTCTCATTACATGGAACTGAAACAAAACTGGCGAAATGTAGGTGGTACCTGTACGACTCCACGCAACACTTCGGGGAATACCATCGCAATTTTATGTAATGTTAAAGTAAATTCTCAGCTAAATCCAATGGAAAGCTAAAAATAGGCTTTCCCGGTGTTATTGTATCACTTTAGCAGACATTATGGGTGTTTCGCGAGAATCGTTTACTGCCGGTAGATTTACGGGCGCCGCCGTATAAAAAGTTGTGCCGTTTGGACGCACCTGGTGTTCGGGAAACGCTCATAAACTGATCATGCGGGATGGTTTGTTGGGGATCCGGTTGTGTTTTGTTAATTAAGCTGGGTATTGTTGTTATTGGTTGTTTATTAGGATTTACTTTACGATTTACGTTTGTTTATTAACGCTGGGACCACGCCCTAGGAAGACATATACAGACCTTATTGGTGATGTTTTTCAGAAAAGACAGGTGCGTAGTACTCGCAACCGGCGTACGTGTATGACTAAGTGTATGAACGTAAACGAGGCAAAAGGAGTATGTCAGGATCGTAGCAAGTGGCGTTCTGTAGTTTCTGCCTACCCCCATGGGGAGAAGGCGTGAGTTTATGTATGTATGTACTAGGATTTAAGTGGTGCGTTATCACGACGTTAAAAGTAATCGTCAATTTTATGGTAACTTTGTTCAAAAATTATGTTTAAGTAAGTAATAATACAGCTTTACTACCAAACTACCTAGCACTTTTTTACTTAGGTAAACTCCCTTTTTGTTATTTACTCATATTTGAAAAGTAATAAAATCTGTGACCGGTGACCTATAAGTTTTTTTGCGACACAATAATTTAATTTTGAATATTTCAGCTCGGCAATATATTTCTGGGAAACTTCGTAAAGTAACCCAGTAACCTACACAGAAGTTTAAGACTAACTTCAGTAAGTGAATAAAAACAAAGCCACATAATTATCAGATAATCCAGTGACCTGGTCCTATCGTACACGTGGTCCTCCATTCTTGCGCCCAAACTCCGTTCAAATTAACATTAATGATAATGAATGCGGGCCAGTATTGATCGCGCATTAACCCAGCAACGGGACCCAAGTCTCCCATTCGAGAGCATACCAATAAATTGAGATATTTGGCCTGTTGTGAACAAAATTTATGTTCTTTTATTGGGTTTTGTACCGTTTTTCGAACGTTTCTACAGGCGGTAGCACTTTTCGTAACAATGGGTTGGAATTTACGATCGAATTGATGTTGTTACTTTGCTCATTAATTTGGACTTGTTTACGCAGAAATACAATTTATAGGTTGGATACCTTTAGAAGGGTCAAGGTTAAAAGCGTTGTAAGGGTTAATAAGCACTTTGAAAAATAAAAGTAGTCGTGAATGAATGGTTGTAAATTGAAAAGTAAATACCTATTCAACTTGTTTTCCCTTTCCCCATTCTCATACATATTTCACCGGCATACTCGTACCTACATATTTATGTCAATACCTACCTCCTATCGAATACAGAGTAACAGGTGCAGATTTGATATTTCAATCCATCCTACATATATTCCGGTCTCTGCATAATGTTCGTATGTCCTCAAACATTTTAGGGTTTGAGAAAAATCAAGAAGTCTTTTGGTACATCGGGAGCATTCACCTGTAATGTAACAGTTCACAGTCGAGCATTACATCAGTGACCGAGGAGAACCGTGCATTACAGTCCGCAACCTGTAATTTGTAACATTACATTCACTGGGACCAGTGTCTCCATATACACGGTAATTACCGTAGATGCACCGTAATCAAGTCGTTATCTACCGTCAAGGTAATAATGTATTACCGTGTTACCGTGTCATAAATCACCGTATTACCATTATGAATTACTTTGTTGTTTTTTCATCGTGTACTGCCTAAAAGTCATACATAGTCATATATGTCAAATTTCACGGCAGTCAAATTAACAATTTTGTAAAGGCAACACTGCCGGGAGTCCGAGGGGAATCCCACAATATCTAAAAGTCTATCTCTACCAACAAGCGTTGGCAATCTAGTCTCAACCTTTAAATACATACTAGAATAGAGGAAGTGATATGGATGAATGACGTAAAAAAATACATTGTTGTGCTAGGAGAGTCTGATTCAGAATATTGTGAACAATACTATGTTGAATTTTGCATGTTTCACATGTTTTTTTTTTTGTTAATAATTTAAAATGCAAAAAGTGTTTATTTTTCCTTTGAAAAATTACACGGTAATTTACACGGTACACTTTTAGTAAATTCACCGTAATTTGGTCTAGAATCACCGTATTTTTACCCTAGCAACACGGTAACTCTCGATTTACATATGGATACACTGACTGGGACCATTCACCTGTAATATAACAGTGGTGATTGGGAGTACCCGTGATACAATTTTACATTAATGCGAAACTTATCGAATTTTGGATTGTTACATTACAGGCGAGTGCTCGTCAGTCAGTGAGGTAGTATTATAACGTAATGCTCAAAATCAACTCTTGGATTGTTACATTACAGGCGAATGCTGGTCATTCAGTGAGGAAGTATTGTAACGTAATGCTCAAAATCAAATCTTGGATTGTTACATTACAGGCGAATGCTCGTCATTCAGTGAGGCAGTATTGTAACATAATGCTCAAAATCAAATCTTGGATTGTTACATTACAGGCGAATGCTCGTCATTCAGTGAGGCAGTATTGTAACGTAATGCTCAAAATCAAATCTTGGATTGTTACTTTACAAGCGAGTGCTCCGGCGAGGAAGCTCTTTTATGGTACAGTCTTATGGAACCTACAGAATCTTAAGAGTGTTTTTTCTGAAATTGGGCAACGTCGCAGATAGATGTCAAATATTTCGCTGTTTTGATTAATTTTAAATAATTACTGTATGGAAATAAGAAATGTGGCTAACTACTTAGCAAACTAGAGTATTGATTATGAAATGCAAAAATTAATATCTTAACACCGAGTATTTAGTTTTAGATGTAAAAAAGTATTTAGAAACGTTCCAAATGCCTTTTTTACACCTAAAACGGGTACAAAATCAAATTCAATGTTATTATTGCAATTCTAGTTCGCTAGTTAGCCACATTTCTTATTTCCATACAGTAATATTGCCAAATTAATCAAAACAGGTAAATTTTTGTCAGCTATAAACGTTCTTAAGGTACGGAATGTTACGGTAGTAAATCTCTGTAGCAGCAGGTGGCCCTTTAAGCTGTTTGCTAGGAGTGGGCGTTGCGACGACGAACCGTTTCCAAAGACCGTTTTATGTTCTGCGACGATGGAACCGTTTTACGTCCTGGGTTCAAACAGTCTTCGTTGCACAAACCAGTCTTCGAATTATTCAGTGCGATTCTTTATTTTACGTCTTTGAAAATACAGTCGAGAACGCAATGATAAATGATTCAACGAACGGAACAACACGAGTAGACGAGTCGTCGTCTTCGAACGACCGAACGGAACGCGACAAGTAGTAGACGGACGGACGACGAGTCACTCGTCGTTCGTCGTCGTCGTTTACAAAACAGTCCTTGCAATCAAAAGTGAACTTTATACCAATGATATAGAGTCGATAATATATTACCAGTTGTCAATGCGTCTCGTTCCGTTTGTTTGCAAAACAGTCCTTACAATAAAAAGTGAACTTTATATCACTGATATAAAGTTCACTTTTTATTTCACTCGACGAGAACGTCGGGAACGTCGAAAAGACGACAACGACGAGAACGTCGAAAAGACGGCAACGCAATTATTCTTCGTCTTCAAACCAGTTGCAACGACGACCGTTTCTTGCAACCGTTTTCGTCGTCTCGAAAACGGTTGCGTTTCGTCCGCGAAAAATTCGACAACGACCCACCACTACTGTTTGCTGCCTTTCTTATTAAAATAACTTACTTAAAAGACTTATGTCGGTACAAAAAGTGGAGTATTGTGAAACCCACTTAGAAGTGCACAGCCGTAGGTATAAATATTCTTTTCAGACTAGTTTAAGACCTTTATACAATAATTTAATGGTTCTTTTAGCTGTTTATAAGGATATGAAGCTTGTTTTTTTCTTTCAATGAAAGTTAATTTACTTACTCAGTTCTTTTTTTGTATTTGCGTTGTTTTTTGTTAACCGACTTCCAAAAGGAAGAGGTTCTCAATCCATCTGTATGTTTTTTTTTTTTGTATATTTGTTACGCGATTTTTTTGTAAAATGTTTTTATTTCTTTTCATATTTTTTTAAAGAAAAATGCAAGTTAGTAGGTACCGACTGCTGATTCAGACGTATTGCTTACGAAATTCTGACCTGTTAAAACTTAAAAATGTGTTCACTGAATGTGAACAGCACTGAAAAAATTAAATTAATCCATAACTCCAGGATAGCACAATTTCGAATTCAATTGTTTAACCATCAGTTATTTGCCTATAAACTGGTACCCATTAAGATCGCTATCTCCATTAATTAGGTTCGTTATACACCTGCGTGTACGTCGGCATAATCAAATTACGTGGCCCGGGATCATTGGTGGCGCATCGATTCATATCAATTATTTACCGTAATGACGTAACGCGCGTGCTTTACGTAAATGTACTGTTTGGGGCAACGCAATAAATTAATGGGCAGTTGATTCAATTAATGGGGAATTAATTAAATTTTTATTAAGTTGTGCTTAACGAAAATGTACTGTTTAGGGCAACGCATTAAATCACTGGGCAGTTGATTAAATTAATGGGGAATTAATATTTTTTATTAAGATAAATTTAAGTAGAATTAAATTTATATTGAGCAGTGAGTTACGAGCAGTGGTGGCCTAGTGGTAACGCCCTGACTTACGATTTGTAGGTCGTGGGTTCAAACCCAAGCAGGCGCTTTACTGTAAATAATTTCATCACCACTGCTCTCAAAACGGTGAAGGAAAACATCGTGACGAAACCGGCATGTCTTAGAACCAAAAATTTTAAGATACGTGACATCTAACAACCCGCACTGGGCTCGCGTGGTAGATTACAGCCCACTCGCTTTCACAGAGAGGAGACCTGTGTCCCAGCAGTGGGAACATTAATAGGCTGATGATGATGATTAAATCACTGGGCAGTTGATTAAATTAATGGGGAATGAAATTAAAAAGGAGAATAAAATTTATAAGAAAGTATTGGAGATATGTTGGGCAATACAATGAAATAACTTGGTTAAAGTTTAATTATATTAGGTAACTACTTTCGTATTTTTATTTATTTATTGTTAAAAAAGATGAAGATTATTTTACAATTTTTACTCGTCGCACTTTGATTTAGATAAATGTAACGTTATCGAGTACTTTTCTCTTTGGAAGTCACATACATACCTACATGGCTAATCTAATAATTCAGCTTTAATTATTTATTATATATACTTTATTGTACACCACAAAAATACATAACAGAAAAAATATAAATTTGACACTACAAAATATACAATTGGCGGCCTTAATTAATGAAGATAACGTAAAATCAGTAGCAATCTACATAAGAAATAAACAGATAGGGCTATGAAACTATTAGGTACTATAACGAATAGCTTTATGTGTGTATAATAATTCCTAATAGCAGATTTAGATGCCTAAGTACCTTAATCCAAAGGCGTTTCACTTAATTCAGGACCCAGAATGATTATGTAATTGCTAATTCATGCTAATCCAGGTTCAAATACGATAGCTCTTTGCTTAAATATAGGTTCGTAATCAAATCACTGAATCAGAAAGTATGTTTGACTGGAGTCTAAAATAATCGTCATAATTTTCATAATAAATTCTGAAATCCGTTGGTAAATCATAAAAATAGCATATTGGAAAGGAATATAATATTTTTCAAGTATAACATGGACTAAGTCACAAAGGACCACATTTTCCAATTTCGAACAAATTTTTCTGCGAATACAAGGACCAGGAATGTTCGCCGTCAAGTAGATAAAGTTATAACTCAATAACTAAATTGTTAGGGGTTGTGCCGGCTCATCTTGACCGGATCGCTGGAATCCTCTTTCCCATCTCGTATTAGCACTTAGTCAGGTCACTGGCTTCCAATTCGATAGTCACTCGTAACAAGGGGCTGTGATAAAGGACCAATGTCTTGTAAGCGATAATTTGTGGGTCAGTATTTTGTGAGATATTTGGTCCTTGTAGACTCTACTCCTTTTGCAGGTGGCTCTATCTATAATATAGAGCCACCTGCAAAAAAAGTAATGTAAGTGTATAATAATTTCTTGTCCCGTTTTTGTTTGGTGGAGTCAACGTTGGTTATGGGCGTTTTTTGTTAGATAAGTGGAAACATTGCAAAATTCATATTTCTTAAAATTTATTTGTCATTTCGGCCCCATCTGTTAGTTATACACTTCCATTGCTTTCTAATTTACTTTTTCCAATAGAAATCCTTTTATAGGGAGATAATTGTCTGCTCCTGTAGCAACCTACCTACTTAGCTTCTCCTTGCAAAATATGTCGCTGTGCGAGTACTGTCTTTGATCGAATACTCGCCGGCCGGCGGTGTGAATAGTCGGGTTAGAAACAGCTCGGCCCGAGTCAACTCAACCCGAATAATAATACTAAATATTACGGTGCCCTACGAATCTCTTTTACTTACACGGGACTTACAATCTTCTGAAAGTATTTTGAGCGACAAAATTGTTGATATCTAACTAGTCGCTTCTTCATCGGCGCGGCTGTGAGCCAGGTGCCTAAGTAGGTACTGGGTTTCTGTGTTTGTCGAATGAACTTATCACAGGTCTCTGTGACAAATTTTTGGTTCTACGTATAATATTGTGAATCTACGTTTAAATTATTCTAAAATCCGTCTCCGAAAATAAAAGGTTTACTTTTTATCTATCTATAATCTTACGTAGATAGGTACGTCTATGTCATCGTCCAATGGTGGACATAGGCCTCCCGAAGCTCAGCCTTTTCGACCGGTTCTGTGCTACTCGCATCCAGCGGACGTCTATTCGTATTTTCATTAAATCGACATTAAAAGAACTTTGGCTTGAGGTAATACACCTTTTATAGAAATACTTTTTACCTAAAAACGGCAAAAAATATAACGACTTATCTTTCATGTTGACATAATAATTTACGGCGTCACCTCTTACAAAATATTTGCTGAAGACATTTCTTTAAAAACGAGCACGCTTAATGTAGTTTGAAAAAAGATTTCAACAAGGTTTCTTCTTTTACAGGAATCCCGGGAAAATGAAGATCTGCACGTATTTGCTGTTGAGTTTTTTAGGTAAGTTTATCTTTATTTAACTTTTTAAATACAAATTCTACTTAAGGAAGAAAATATAAATGTTGATGACTTTAGGTAAAGCTAAAACCGAAATGGTTGGAAAAGAACGAAGCAAATTAACAAAAAGCTTGTAAAAAGGTGTGAATTTTATTAATATAATTCACGATGTCTTAAATCGATTGACTATAAACTGTTAGCTAAACCGTGTTATAAAACATCAAACAAAGTTAGAGTCTAAATAAGAGCTTTCTTAATTTAAACGCATAAGAAATATGTTCGAATATCCACAATCTTTCACGGAACTCAGTACTTTTACATCAGTATTTATATAAAAACTGGACCGTAAACATGTCCATTTGAATGGCACTAAACGCATTCCATTTACAGAATGTAGCTTCTAGAATTCAATAAATGGAAACAGATCCCATACCACCAACTTGTCATTCGGAACCTAAAACATAAATTGAACATGAAGCCGAGCTAAACTGGCAAGCTACAAGGTAAATCAAGCTTAAAGTTGAAGTATGCCACATAACTTTATTCCGTTCAATACATTATTCACTTTTCTCGACATATTTTTGTGGAGCAGAGTGTCGAACTGAATTTTGCGAGCAACGGAACGAAGTGAACGTAGTCCTTGGAGATCCCTAAATCTACGGACGTAGGTACGTATCTTTTACGTACTTACATACAAAAATTTCGACACGTTTTTGATTTATTATAGACGCAAATATTAAGTACAATGTAGAAATATTTTTAATAGAACTATGATACTGGCTACCGGTAACTGCAAGGACAAAAAGAATGAATGAAAGGCGACTAACAAAAAGTATTTACAAGGCACATGTGAGTAGAAATGCTGGAGGACGCTCTAGAAGGACATAATAATATAACATATAACTTAAAACTAACTATAAATGGTGATTTTCTTCAGAAAGGTCGGGTGCGTAACTGACAGCCGGCGTGCGTGTATGACCAGATGCATGTAGCAGGTGGCGTTCTGTAATTTCATGGGAAGATGGCGTGAGCTTATGTATGTTTGTATGTAATTCAATGAAGCCAATAACCTACCCTACCTACACGACAAATAAAGATAATGTAATGTGTAGGTATAATAATCCTAACTTCCTGATTAATATTAAAATGCGAATACAAGTTTGTTTGTTACGATACACGCTAAAACGGCTGAACGGATTTAGATGAAATTTGGCACATGAGTAGACCATGACCTGGTTTAGGATAAAGAATACTTTTTATCTCGATATTCCCACGGGATCGAGACATGTGAAACCGCGAGGCGCAACTAGCTATACTGTGGCATACAGCCGCATTTGTGTGCTGGGGTTGGTGAAAAATAAAATACTTGCAGACTTCTTGTTCTATATTGATGTTTTCTTCAAGGTAGCTTGCCGCCGAATGGTATCGAAACGTGTGAGATGTCGCGACGCCCCCGCAAGGGGGCGTGGCGAGCGGGGTCAGGGCTTCGCCCCTCGCCCGCGGAAGCAACACGGTGGCCCATTACGATGGGCCCCTCTTCGTGGTCGGCTTTAGCGCCTGTGGAAATGATGCACGCAATGTGCATCTGTGTAAATGGTTGCACTGAATGTATCTGTAGAGGCGTCGCGACGCCGTTATAACGACGGCGTCGATCTTCACGGACACCCCGGCGTTCATACCGCATCAGGTTAGACCCCCAGTTACCTGGGGGAAGCCCAACGAGGCAGACCAGCGACTGGGGTGCCGACTTGACGCACCTACAGGTCGAAATGAAGCGTCCCTCTCCTCGTTCACAGATCTAGCCGTTAGCGATTCGAGGGGTAAGCAGTAATGTGTGTGTGGGTGGCTAGTTATGTAGTGTAACGCCACCCAGTGTAGACACGCGTCGCGGCCCGCGCTGCGTCAGCGTGTGTTGTGTGTAGGCGTCTGTATAGTAGTGAATGTCTGTATTCAGTTGCGCGATATACCTATATTAAATTAGAATACATCGCGCAACAGATGTATGTGTACATCTGTAGAGTCTTATTATATCGAGTTAGCTGCGTGTAACCTGGGTGCTGCTAACTCGAGGCGTCACAATCGGTGCGATGGGGTCAAGGGTCCGCTACCAGGTCGCGGGGGGTGGGTCTCGCGTCAGGCGGGCGCGCATGCAAGGGCGCTATCTGCCTGACATGGGGCCAGGCAGAAGCGTCGGCACGCGCGAACATCGCCTTCGCGAGTCGCCTCACAAACTCGTCCAGGCTCTCTATCCCGAGATCCCGGGCGATGATATCGTTCCTCACGAAACGAGGCGCGTCAACGATGGTCCGCAGCGCAACACTCTGTTGCGCGCGGAGCAGCTTGCGGTTCGTCTCGCTCGTGAGGGCGAACCACGCTGGGGCGGCGTACGTCAAGACTGGGCGAATATACGCTTTGTATATGCCCAGTTTGACGCGCGTCGGGATGCGAGAAGAGAGCACGGGCCTGAGGAGGTTGCGGGCTACCCTACCCTGTACGGCGACCTTGCGGACATGGGGCCCCATCGTGAGGCGGCGGTCGATGGTCACACCCAGGTATTTAGCCTGGGGCGTCCAATCGACGGCGGCTCCGTGGAGTTTCAAAGGTGGTGGGAGCGGTGACGAACCTGTGATGATCGCCTGCGTCTTACCCACGTTCACCGACAGCCGCCACTTCGACAGCCAGTCGGGGAGGAGGTCGAGGGCGCGCTGCATTTTGACCGCCGCGTACTTCGCGTTAAGCGATGAAGTGATGTACGCGGCGTCGTCGGCATACAGCGCGAGCGTCGCCTCTGGAGTGGTGGGGATGTCGTCGGTGTAACGCGAATAACACGCCGGCGATATGCAGCTGCCCTGCGGCACGCCAGCCATCACCGGGCGGGCGCCGGATAGCGCCCCGTCGACCACCACCTTGAAAGTCCTGTGTGACAGAAAAGATGAGACCACCCTTACAACGCGACGGGGCGCGTCGGACGTGGCCAACTTATATACCAGGCCCTCGTGCCATACACGGTCGAAGGCCTTCTCCATGTCAAGGAATACTGCCACCGAGTACTCCTTCTTGTTTCTAGCTGTGGTCAGCAGGTGCAGTACCCTTGACAGCTGAAGCGTCGTGCTATGCTCCGCCCGAAAACCGAATTGCTCCGGGCGTGGGGCAATGTGTTGTGATAGGTGTCGCAGCAGGAGCACTTCGAACACCTTGGAGACTGTCGGCAGAAGTGTAATCGGCCGATAGCTCTCCGGCTTCGCCACATTCTTCCCCGCCTTGGGCAGCATTATGACGCGCCCCTCCTTCCACGAGGTGGGAAAGGCCCCCGTGCGCAGTATCGCCGTAAACAGGCGCGCCAGTGCCGCTACCGTACGGAACGGCAGGTGGCGCAGCGCTGTGTTCGTGATACCGTCGGCCCCGGGGGCCTTCCTAGGCTTCGTTCTTAGGATGGCGCGTCTAACTGCGCCAGGCGAGAAGAAGATAGGGTCTTCCTCGGGAGCTATCGGCGGTGCGAAGTAATCTCCCAGGTGTTTCTCGACCGCTGCGACATGCTCGACGTCGCTGGTCGGGTTCGGGCGGAACTGACGCTCCAGGTGCTCGGCGAAGACCTCCGCCCGGTCCTCTGCTACATACTTGAGCGCCCCGTCGCTGTTGAGTAGAGGGCGCACCGGGGCTGGGGTATTCGCCAGCTGGCGGCACAGTTTGTGCACAGACGGCCAGCTGTCTGCGGCGGCGTCTATTCTATCTTCCCAGCCCGCGGCGGTATGGGCCGATAACTCGGCCTTAACCTTCTCCGCGAGACGGTTCAGTTGAGTCTTGATGGTTGGGCATCTTAGTTGTTGCCACTGCTTGCGTACGCGCCTTTTCTCGGTGATCATCGCTAGGAGACGAGCCGGCAAGGGCGGCAATAGCCCTCTCCCTTGCGGCTGCGTCGTCGTCGCCGCTTCCAAGGCGCTCTGCATGCAAGCAGTGACGTCACACGCCGTCTGCTCTACGTCCGCGGAGGAAACGATAGGCCGAGTCGGCGTGGTGGTCTCCATCTTTTCTGTAAACGCTGTCCAATCCATTAATCGGCGTGGCGCTAAAGGCTTCAGTCGGGTCGGCATTTCCGATAAGACGACGAGTACAGGTTGGTGGTCCGACTGTAACTCGTCGTCTATCACATGTTGAGTGACCTGGCAGCGTAGCCCTCTGTGGACCACGATGTCCAGCACGTCAGGCATGTAGCGGGCCGCGTCTGGGTAGTGTGTGGGCGTCTCTGGGCCGGACACCGCGTACCCGAAGGCTTCCGCGTCCGCGAAGAGTCGTCTCCCCTCGGTATTCGTGGTGGACGAATTCCACGCTGGGTGCTTACAATTAAGGTCACCGGCGAGGATGGAAGCGTTGTTGTGGTGCGGCGCGCTTATAAGCGCCCTCAGCTCAGCCATATCAAGGCGGGCCGTGGGCGGCTTATAGCACGCGTAGATGTTGATGTCCTCGCCGGCAACGTGAAGTTGCACACCCAGCGCGTAAAAAGTGCTGAGTGACGGCAAGGGGAGCTCCTGATGTACGACTCTTCGCCTCACTAGTACCGCCAGGCCACGGTACCGGACGTCTTGAGCCGACCTTTCATCCTTCCTGTAGACGTGATAACCCGGGAACGTTACCCTATCTTCCGTCCCCAGGTGCGTCTCACTAATTAGCGCCACGTCGATATTTTGATCCCGAAGGAGGTGGCGGAGGGTTGCGACCTTATTCTTAAGGCCGCGAGCATTCCAGTGCACCATCCTCAACGATCTAGCCATCACACAATGATAGTAATGTGGCCAGACCGTCGAGGATCACTGTCTCAATGTCTCGGCCCTGCCTCAATGCTCTAATCAGCTCCATTAAGAGCTTTATCGCGCAGGTTGTGAACGCTTTGTTGGATTTCGCCGATTTACTCGACGAAGCTTCTTGATGATTATCGGCGATCGCAGCGACACCAGTGGACAAAGCAGGGAAGCTTCCCTGCTCTGTGATTGGCCGCTGCGCTAGCTGCTTTTGCGCAGCGGTAGCGACGCCCCGCGGATGTTTGGCGAACTTCGGAGCTTCCTTCAGTTGCCGCAGGGTGCCGCTAGCGTCGCTGCTGACCCCCGTCGACACAACCGGCGCGATGTTCGAGACAGGGTCGGCTGTGTTTGGAGCTGGAATCTCAGTTTTTGGGGGGGGGTTTCGTCCTCTTCCTCTTCCCCCCGCGTCTCTTCTTCTTCCTCCGCCCGGAGGAGGAGGCCTGTCTGTCCGTGGGCTCGTTGGCCGGCGCCATCAGCGTCGTGCCTTCTGCCTCCACGGTGGCAATATCAGTCGGCCTAGCCGTCTGTGTCCGGCTTTTGGCCGTGATGGCGACGGTCCCCGCTCGCTTGTTCTTGATCTCCATCTCGAACACGGGGCACTTTATGTTGCTCGCGGGATGCGGTCCTCCGCAGTTGGCGCATGTGGCCGGCTCTTCCCGCGGGCGAGGGCAGTCACGTGCCGCGTGTTCGCCTCCGCATCGCACACAAGCGAGCGGACGGTGACACTGGTGCGAGCTGTGCCTGAACCGCTGGCACCGGTGGCACTGTGCGGGCCCACGCTTCCCTTTCCAGGCCTCTATTTTGATACCACACATGTACATAAACACGGTGGTGTCGTATATGGCCCGGACGTCTGGGGTCTTCTTTAAGATGGCGTGAAACACACAGCCGGGTCGTCCTTGTGCGCCTTTTATATGACGCACATACTCCGGCTGGTATCCCAGCGCCCGGAGCTCCTCCTGTATCTCCTTCGGGTCCGTGTCCGCCGGTAGGCCCCGAATGGCGATCTTTAGGTTCTTCTCCGCTGGCAGTGAATACGCGAACCAACTGACGCCACTGCTCTTCTCCAGGCCAGTAAGGTACCGCTGGACTAGCCGATACTCGTCTTCCGTGTCCGGGGTAAATCTCACCCCGGTCCGGTACGGACGAGCATTAGGCGGCCTGCCCAGTTTCCCAGCGATGGCCCGGAAGTGCATGGCCCAGTTGGGCAGCGTCTCCACGACCAGCGGAGGGTACTTCATCTTCTTTTTCCCCTTCTGTTGTTTATTCGACGTCGATGTTGACGCCGCCGCGGCGTCGCCGGCGGCAGCAGAGGGGGAATTGGTAGCCATGGGGGCGGGGGGTAAGTGTTGGTTACTTACCCCTGCAGGTGTCACGGGTGGAGTTGGAGATTGCGGTGGAGTACGGCGGACCGTGTCGGCAAAGGTAGGCGACACAGGCGCGCCTCGACCCCGCGGCGCGCTATCGCGCTGTGGCCGCGGCGGGTCAAGGCAGTACCTTTTCGCCTCCTCCGACACAGTCTCGCCAGAGCTTCTTCTGCGCCGCTGGGCTCTAGCTTCCTGCTCACGCTCGAAGCTGAACCCCAGCGGCGATGATGATGGTGGTGAGGGTGATGCCGGCGACATCAGAGCGTCGGCTGCAGCCCTGCCTGCGGTGGACCGCAGACCGGATCGCGGGGTCATATCCGGGGACATGTCCGCGCGACCGGATGCGGCCGAGCCCACGGACGCCAGCGACATGCTCGACCCCACGTGTGAGGAGCATGCCGACAGCATGGCGGGCGAGTCGCAGGCAGAGACTCGGGGAGGCGCCGGTGAGTCGGGCGTCTTTGTGGTCATCTGGGCCGCCCGAAAATACGGGCCGGCACTAGCTGGCCGCTCCTGCTCAGCCGGCGGCGGCCCCGCCAGCGAGAGGCGGAGGCCTGAAGCAGCGGTGCGCTGGGCGGGTGCAGCTTTGGACGCGGTTGGCACGTCCTTTTGAGGCGCAGGCGGCGATACGAACCGCGGCGGCGGAGCGGCGGCTCGTGCGGTGGGGGCGCGGGCACGTGCAGATGGCACGGGCGCACGCGGTGTAGGTAGCGCGGGGTACGCAGTGCGCGGCGCAGCGGGGCGCATAGCGGGCAGAACGGGTTGCACGGGCGCGGGTACGCGCACGGGCGGTATAGCGGCACGCGCATGTGGCGCGCGGCCTGTATTGGCGGCAGGCCCCGGGGCCTGGATAGGCACCGGGCGGAACGCAGCGGGGCGGACGGCTACCGCGTGCGGCCGGCTCGACGACGGCGTAGGCGCAACGCGCGCAGGCGCCGATGACGTCGGTGGGCCGGTAGCAGCAGCGGTGCCTGGCTCCCCTCCTCCCTTCTTCTTCTTCTTGGCGGTGACCTTCTTGGTCAGTGGTGCACCGGACGACGCGACACCGATGTTCGGCATCGACGTCGCCCGGTCCAGCACCGGACGGTCCTCTTCGGACCCGGCGTCATGGCCTAACGAGCCACGCACGCCGGGTTTCGACATCGCTGGGGCGTGGCCTCCGCGACCGCGGCGGCGAATAAACGCCGGGCAGCGGGGTGGCTTCCCCTGTGTTCGCACAGGTATTCGACGACTCCTGCACAAACACAAGGGAAGAGGTTAAAAATATGCGGTCCGCGCGGATAACAGAGACTGAACGCGTGAATCGACCAGTCCGAGTGACCACTAGCCAATCCTCTGGTATCGAAACGGCCAAATGTTCCTTCTTTTATACAATTTTGCTTAAAGCTTCATAACACGTCAACCAATCACAGAAAAGTACATTTTTAGCGCCAGCCAATCAGAGCGAGGCAAGATTTGGTGCATTTTTGCTTAAGTACAACGAAACTTTACCGTAACGAGAGCCGCGTGACAATATTCGCGTTTTTACTATCTTTGGCTTATTTTACATAGGTAAAAGTATATATTTTTGGAATCTATGTATTAAGGACTATCTAAGAAAAATATAAAATCAGTAAAAACATAACATTATATAAAACATAACATGAACATGAACTACTAACTAAACCTAACATTAAATCTATCTTACAAACTATGACACTGTTTACTTACTATCTATTTGAGTTTATATTCACTTATGTACTGTCTTTAATCACTTATATACTGTCTTTATATACACTATCACTGTTTACGTGTCTCTAACACTATTCACTTGTCCCGCACATATACAAAAGGTAAGACCAATAAGGTAACATTAATATTGTTGCGATACATGTAACAAAATTGGTGAGATCCAGGTAAAAAAAGATACGATTATGTGAAATTCAAACATTTTTAGATGTGTATCAGTGGTCTCTTCACGGAAACGATTAGGTACTCAATAAAATGTTAAAACCCACATAATACTTTGACCTAGTGATCACAGTTAAAACTATGCCTATAACATTCACGTTGGTAACTACCACTCTCTATGGGAAATAGCAGGGAAATGGTCAGTAAAGGGAAAATATAAAGCAATACTAACAAATGAAGTTAGTTTTGAAAGTAGGACAAATGGGAATGTAATTGGAAAAAGTTCTTCTGTGTCAAACTAATTTCGTAGTTGGTACTTACCTATCTACTTCTATTTTGGTCTTGTGATATTTATTTGTGCGAAATGTGGGTATACTATAGGTATAACTCTGCTTAAGCCTTCGTCGAGTTCAAGCGTGATGTTATGTTATGTGATTGTTCGTATTTGTGGATCTATTACCTACCTAATTAGATTCCAATACAATGTCAATCGATTGATTGTTGAATCAAACAGAATCTGATTTGAATCTGTCACAGGAAGATGAGAAAATGTTTTTGATTTAAAACTATTTGCAATCTCTGTTCACAAACAAATCCGTGTCCTATGTATAAAAATGGCGTTATTCATGAGCTATTATCGCATTAGTAATGAAGAAGAAAAATCTAAATACAAACCGAAAAAGATGCCAATATAAGAAAGAATAAAATACATACACAGCATAATTATCATAATCAGCCTATTAATGTTCCCACTGCTGGGACAGAGGCCTCCTCTCTATGAGAGGGAGTGGGCCGTAATCCACCATGCGGGCCCAGTGTGGGTTGGTAGATATCACATATCTTCGAATTTTTGGTTCTAAGACATGCCGGTTTCCTTACGATGTTTTCCTTCACCGTTTTGAGAGCAGTGGTGATGAAATTATTTACACAAAGTAAAGCGCCTGCTGGGGTTCGAACCCCCGACCTGCCACTTGTAAGTCGGGGCAGATACCACTTAGCCACCACTGCTCTCAACACATAAACACTAAAATATACAAGTATATTTTTTTTAAAGTATAGTTTAGTTGGATTGTTTTTCTGGTTTTAAATTATACTAGTATATGTTAAAACCAGAAAAGCAATCCAACTAAACAACGTAAAGTGAACACAAACCCTCAAAATTATTAGGTAAGAACGTACATACTATTCCCAAGCCTGTAGTCGAAACCCAGTTACCTATAACGACTTTGAGAGAACCACCAAAGGGTTCCTGAGGAGACAGGCAGTCTTATCTCATTGTGTTTGTGTACAACCCCTTTATATCAATCCGAGAATGTGCTCTAGCTTATTGCAACTGAAGTCGCATTTGGTAACAGTAACTGAGTTCTGAAACGGCTAACAGGAAGCTGTCAGATACTCTGTGCTTCTACTGCGAATTTGTACTATTTCATACGTAGGTAACTTACAAAGTGCTTTGAATTCCTCTGCTGTCATAGTCTTGGAAACCCGTACCTACACAGGAATCTTGTGCTGTAATCATATTTACTTCTTAAAACGGAACGGTTTCCAAATCCAATATGTTTAACAGACAAATTGTCCTCCCGTAACTATTAACACTGTAATTTGAAAGTATTTTAAAAAACAATTAAAAAAAAAAAGTAATTGTAAAGTTTCTTGACGTCTCTTCTCCATTCGACCAATTGGAACCGTGCACTTAGCTTCTGACGTTTCCTAAGTGCCCATGTAGGTTTATGTGAAATAATATATTTTTGATTGATTGATTTAGATTTTTAGCGCCACTTTCCATATTCAATGAAAGGTAAGAAATTGACACAATAATCGAACAAAAGTTTTTTCAATATGGTTCTAACGGTTGTTATTAATATAGAGCCAACAACAATACTAATATTTGCGTAGGTACATAATTATCTACTCTTAGAAAAAGAATCGTTGGACGACATAACAGTATCATGTTCAACATAACTAACCAGAATTGAGGACACCGTGGACAATCTTATTATTACGATCAAAGGTCAAAATAACGTAATATTGTTGACGAAAATTCTATACTTACCACTTTAATCATCGCAAACCTCACCGAGTGACATATTAGAATATATCGGATATCCCTTCTAACTAGCCCTAAAAATAGAAAAGGTATTTCACGAGGTAGTAGTGTGAAACATATAATTCAGTTTGGACGGACAGGCGCTAGCGAATTGGATAGATAGATTGAATCTAACTAGATAGATATCTACTTAGACAGATATCTACATATACAGATATCTAACTAGACAGATATCTACCTAGACAGTTATCTACTTAGACAGAGTTGGGATTAGATATACGTTCTGGAATGGATTCGTACAAATTGCTCCTCTGGAGTCAATATGTTAGACGCAAATATTAGATCAATTGCGCTTGCAATTATATGTAGAGTTTAAAGCGTTCGTATACAAGCGATTTATCTTGATGTGCGTTGGTAGCAAAGCTAACATTATTGGTTGAGACAAAAGACCAAATTCTTGACTGTTTCTTTTTGTGACACATCTAAAAAAGTGCTGAACTATCGAGGTCTGTATTCACTCAGACCACTGGTTTCAACGGCAGTCGACCAAACGGCATTTAACAGTTTTACTGCAATGGGTCCTGTTAAGCATAAAATAAAATATCCTGAGTTAATCAAATCTAGAAGATGTGTGCTTAGATAGTTTGGTCATGTTGAGAGGATGAATGAAAGGCGACTAACAAAATCTAGATATCTGAAAATTTATTTCACTGCTCAAAAAATGTAATACCGACTTGATGGTTAAACTTATAACTTGTTCTAGATAGAGATCTTACTTGCTTAGCTCGCTTTCAACAAGAAAAACTGTTTCACTAAGATTGACTCGGATAATATTTCATTTTTGATATTATAACAACATACTAGCTTCTGCCTGCAGCTTCATCCGCGTGAAGTTTCTTGTTTTAACATCAAATAGGTATATCTTATGACGCTCGGCAATAGCTTTCTTTCGGTGATAGATTTATTGATAAATAATCAGAACAGTATTTCCTGAAATTACCTTTAACAAACATATTATTAAAGCCGCTGTTTTCGTGTAGTTTTTGTGACGACGTTGTTCTTCTAAACTCCACAACCAATTTTGTTGCGGTTTTCACCATCATGCATGTAGAGAATTTATCAATAGCTTTCTTTCGGTGATGGATTTATTGATAAATAATCGGAACAGTATTTCCTGATATTACCTTTAACAAACATATTATTAAAGCCGCTGTTTTCGTGTAGTTTTTGTGACGACGTTGTTCTTCTAAACTCCGCAACCAATTTTGTTGCGGTTTTCACCATCATGCATGTAGAGAATTTATTCCGGAAGGTTTATGTGTATGACGGAGGAGGGTATGTGTCTCTTTCTTTAGAATGTCATATTTTAACTACTGTCGGCGTACTGTGGGTAGTGTTGGTTATGCGCAATAAAAAACCGTTTGCAGTACAGATCAAATTATAATTCACGATCAAATTAATCACACTAGTATTACATACACTGTATGTACACGACAAAACTGTTCAAAACGCGCGACAGTTTCTAAACGTGTTCACTGCTTGACGGCCACCGATGAACTCTGCCTAGCATCAGCCGGTCCGAGTGACTTGTAGACTCCGTCGAGCGCCGCTAGGCAGCGTTGGTTGGTTCATATAGAACTAACATTTAATAAGAAATCTCTATGTTTTTTTGAATCATAGTTCACGCTAGTATATAATAAACAAAACACTATCACCTCTTTATAATATTAGTTTACATTTTTGTTAGGTTTGCTGCACACCGTGCAATCCATCTTATCATTTTTTAAACATTCAAATGGATTACTGTGTTTGTGTCTAGACTAACGACATTTTGGACTATTCGTTTGCGATTTGGAATGTCAGATTCTTTCCTGAGTTTCATATCGGTGACTATAAATCGCGGGATGCATGTTTGTCATGGCAGTTACGTGAAATCGGTAGCATTGTTTTTTATTTTTTCGGGTATTACAGATTTAGTCGACGATGTTTTTCGTTTTAAGGTACAAGTCCATAGCCGACTGCAGGCAGCAGCAGGAGGCAACGTCGCCTCCTGCTGCTGGAGGCGACGTGTCACTACTGGTTTCTATGAAATACCTTCTGTAGCTAGCGACACGGTAACATAACATAATCAGCCTATTAATGTCCCCACTGCTGGGACCCAGGCCTCCTCTATGTGAGAGGGAGTGGGCTGTAATCTACCACGCGGGCCCAGTACGGGTTGGTAGATGTCACATGTCTTCGAATTTTCGGTTCTAAGACATGCCGGTTTCCTCACAATGTTTTCCTTCACCGTTTTTGAGAGCAGTGGTGATTAAATTATTTACACAAAGTAAAGCGCCTGCTTGGGTTCGAACCCACGACCTACAACTCGTAAGTCGGGGCCGTTACCGCTGGGCCACCACTGCTGTCACGCGACACGGTAATTCATAGAAATACTAGAAACTAGTAATGTTGTCTAAGTAATAACAGGCGTACGGGTCGATCGATCAGGTTAAGCTACGCTTGTCGCGGTTGGTCCGTGGATGGGTAAGCATCTTTACATTCCAAGACCCTCGTAAACCACGTAAAGTCGTTGGTCCCGGACGTCATTTGCAGATCTTTGACAGTTGTTACGGGTCGTCGGGTCGGAAGACCGAAAGATTGACAACCAGTCTTACCAAGGAGTATCGTGTTGTCCAGTAGCTGGGCTGTGGAGGTCAGATAGGCAGTTCCTCCATGTAAAATACTGGTATTCAGCTGCATCCGGTTAGACTGGGAACCGACCCCAACATAGTTGGGAAAAGGCTAGGCAGATGATGACTAGAAACTAGTAATGATCCGACGACACGTCGCCTGCTGCTGCTACCTGCCGTCTGCTATGCACTTTTACCTTTAAGGTACACTTCCGAAAGCGACGGCAGACTGCAGACAATAGTGGCGTTGCGGTTGACAATAGCCACAAGCAACAGCAGCCGTGGTTTTAATTCCGATCGCGACGTTACATTTAAGACGGCAGCGGCACTTTTCTTCTTCAGTTTCCTGAAATTCAATTTTTCAAACTAAAAAATACGTACCTATTGTCACTCTGTTAGTGACAGCCACTGACAGAAGTACTGGCATGACTTGTACAGTCGCCGCTTGACCGCAGCAGCAGGCGGCATTGTCGTCATCTACGGAAGCGTTTTCATTGAAACATACATAGAAACTAGAAACCAGTAGTGTCGCTGCGGTCTATCATTGAGGTTAGGTGAGAAGGCCGCTGCCGTCTGCGGTCTGCCGTCGCCTTCGGAATCCTACCTTTATTTTCTTCTTGTATCATCATTCGCAAGCGTAGTCAATTGACACTCGAAAATGACGGACGTGATCCTAAACAACGCGTAAAACGTTTGACCTATCTTTTCTTCTCAGTAGATGTAAAAGTAATTACAAAAAGGCGGTGAATCTCATTTATTTTGTCTCTCATTCATTCTCAGCACGTCCCGGTTTTTGGACATTATTCGTTAATTACCTAACATGCAGATTAGGTGCTCGATGTAATTTGTATACTCTTGTATATTTAGCTCAACATAAAAACGTTAATGTCAGCCTTTTTGCAGCTTAAATTGAGTAAAAAATTTAATGGTTCAGCTGTAAATAACGGTTTCTGCTAAATTTATTTAGATTTGATAATTTATTAACTCATTCTGCAAAAAAAAAACTATTTTATCCGACACTGGAAGCTTGCCTGTTTATTCAATTTAATTTACTAAAACGGTAACCCATGCATAAATCCACCCTGTTATTTTTAAATCGACACACATTTTGGTGTTGTACGGTTCAACAGCTGTCCTATAAGATAGGAGAGTTGTTGAACCGTATAATACAACTCCACTGATAATTATAGTTGTATTTTATTATTACGACTATAATATAGAGAGTATCTAATCTAAAGGTAACCGAGCGCAAACAGTGCGGTTACTGTTAATAGGTCACTCCATCTTTACGTTTGGTTACCACTAAGCGATTATGGGATTACAGCAAGTAATGGACGGAAGTTGTGACGCTACCTGCCCACAGAGAACGTTAAGCCATGTTTAATAATGAGTAAAGTTAAACTGTAAACCAATCAGGTCCGCCGAGGTCTGGAGAGGTCAGCTCAGTTCAAATGAAATGCTAATCAGAAATCAATAGAACGAATGTTAAAAATAGCTTAAATACTGGGATGAACCTTTGTTTCTAGGCAAGTTTTGTTAACCTTTACAGTTCTATTTGGAAACTGTAAACATAAATGGTTCTGTTATTGTTCTGCGAAAGGATATGAGTTTTTGGTAAATGCAATTTAAATACTGAAGCATAAAGTTCCGTTAACTAATAGTTTAGCACACATACCCTATACGTTTTTGAACAAACTAAAACATTAAGCTCAACTCTATTTAGCCTTGATATTGAATCCCTAACGTACTAAATGTAATATCGTAATTAACAAATAGTGGCGAAGCACACACGTAGTGTTTGGCACGAGTTGCCCGAACTATCGCGACGCGCTCTGAATGCTGAACAGCCAAGATATTGCAACATCTGGACCACAATGTACCAAAACTAGTACAATAGTTCAATTCCTCTGTCCGTTAGTAAAGAGAGAGAATAATCTTTTGTAAAACGAATGGCTGGTTCTTGAGACAACATACCAATTTTCTTTCTTACAAAAATTATTGCCGACAAAATTTACTTTTTACCTTAGAGAGCCAAGATTACGTGGTTTTAAGGCAAAACTTTCGGTGAAGCAAAAAACACGCTTTGTTAGCCCCTCAGTGTAAACAAAAAATAATTCCCAACTTCCTTGAGACTTTGGTAATTACTTAACAAGAATACGAACCTTGAACAAGTTGTGACAACCATCTCTAAACGTGTTCCGTGGACCTCGCTTCTCGGACTTATCAGGCCCCTTTGCAAACCCTAATGACCGCTTTTGTTATCTTACTTTAAAATACATAATTCCCTGCACTATTTCTAGAAAAAACGTCGACACTTAATTTAAAGTTGTTATTCTCGAGAGACATCCGTAGACTGAAGAAGAAAGAGAAATTACTTTTTGAGTAATTCTTGGGTACGAAAATTTTCCTTATAGCCCATGAATCTCTAGTAGCATATTTAAATATCCGAAATCCGCTGGAGAGTGACGCTACCGCCGAGCGGACACGAAATTGACTTAAAATTTAAGGCACTTAGCTAAAAGTTCGGGCAAGTTTGCACAAGTAACTTACCGAACATCGGATCCCGGTGGATCCGCCACGCTGGGGACTTTACACTTTCTAATAGTTGGACGATGTCACTGACATACTACATCATTTTCACCTTTACGAAATAAGGTGTAGTAACGGAATAAATAAGTATTTAGTAAACAGCTGTTTTGACGTGAGTAATTTCTATTTAATGTAGGTAATCTACGTATATATAGTTATGTAATCCGTAAATACATATAATAATTATTCACCGTGTTGCCTCGTTCTAAGCCGACGACCATGAACCTTTTCAATTATCTGTGGAATATATCTAAATATAGCCTCTTGACAATGAACAAAACAATGATCCCAATAATAGATAGCATGGAATAGACGAAAATTGGATTACATCACAAACAAATAACTTACAAAGAAAAATATAGTTCCTTATGAATGGGATTTAGTGGATAAAAA
Organism: Conistra vaccinii; assembly: GCA_948150665.1. Lineage (NCBI taxonomy): Eukaryota > Metazoa > Arthropoda > Insecta > Lepidoptera > Noctuidae > Conistra > Conistra vaccinii. The sequence continues at coordinate 10,462,975 of OX411327.1, read as the reverse complement.
TCCATTAAGAATGTGTCTCAGGTGTATTACCGTTTATCATGCTCTGTTTACCACCCCCTTCAGTCCTTCAATGGGCTATTTTTAGCAATTCCATTTGAGTATTTTCACCTAGGTATTTTCACACCTATTTTGTTTGTTTGCTTTCCATTCATAAGTACGGTTTTCTTTGTACAGAGTGCTTGTGTACCTACCATACAAATGTAAGCGTCAAGTATAAAGGGACCTTTAGTAAAAACACGGAGTAATTCGGTTTCGGCTAAAATTTAAAAGCCCGGCCTGTAAACACACCACTACGTAGAAAATTGGGCAGAAAAATTAACTTCAAAGGTAACAGGACAGGGCAATTTTTCGGGAAAAACAGTATTATGTTCTTTCAAGTTCTTTTGTGTTCCTAGAAACATCTGTAGTTCATTATAATGTAATTTGCTGGAAACGGCCAGATAGGCTCGTGTCTGACCTCCGTTTTAATTTGTTTTGTCTAGACTAGGCTATTAATCAGGCTCTTTTCACCAACAATTACTTTTTATTGTAGGTTTATTTATTTCGGGTTCATATCTTTTGAGATAAAAGTTAATATAGTTTTGTTAAGACTTGATTTTATTGCTTGCAACCATCTGCTAGTATTATATTATGTTGCATTTATTGTTTACATTTATTGTCTTTCCTCTGCCTTAGCACATTATTATATACGTATAGTCTTTTGTTAACGTCTTTCTGAACTTAACCCAGTAATATGCAATTTAAAAAAATAATGTTTCATGTTCTGATTTTCGGGTAAGTATTTCTAGTCTAGCCTGTCTCTCATAAGTACGCAGTTTTATCTTAAATCTATTTCAATTAAGATATCTGTTTGTGAAGAGTAAATAAATCTATAATTTTTTAATTTACGACTAGTTTCTGCCTATAACCTTCCTCAAGAATTGGGTTATCCAATGCAAAAATAATTCTTAAAATTCGGCTGGTAGTTCCGGAGATTACTCCCTTCATACAAACTTATAAACAAACAAATTTTACCTCTTTATAATATTATAATTAAAAAAAAATTTAGTATATTATAAGTAATTAATATAAGTATATTATTAATAAGTATAAGTAAAATAAGTTGTTAACGCAAATTAACATGTTTTGTATTTTCATAATTTATGTGATGTAAGTTCTAAATTCCATAACCTAATCATATTTTATCTGTATTTGTATTGACAACTTTCATTAATTACTTGCCACATTATTAAATACATGTGAGTAAATTTTAAGATGGTAACACGGATTCATGGAGAAAAATTGTAAGAGACACGGTTCAAGTCTCCCGGTCATTATTCATTAAAATTCATAAAATACGGAATTACCTACTCATCTAAATTCAAGTTCAATACTAAGTTACGGTCAATTGTATGTGAATACATTAAATCAAGTTAAGTGAAATCATCGAGAGTTTCATTGCCACCGATGTTCACAAAACCTTTTCTTCAAATCACCACCCGGCTGCGATTCGAACCCGCCAGTCGGAGTGAACATTAGTAATAAGTATAGATATATCGTGTCACGTTTAGGTACATCTTCGACAATGTTAGTCCCGTACGTTTTACGTGCATTTATGCAAAATATGGTACCAGGCTAACATCATTTAACAGCGGTAACGTTCGTGAAGATATAAAGATAATATCTTGAACAAATAAGTGGTAAGTTGGTGACACAAACATGTGTCATTACAACCAGAGTGCAGCGCGCAGTTTGTGACACGTTCATAACCTCGGCGGAGAAGTTAGTGCTGTGTTGTGCACGTGTATTATTTGTACATAGAGGACCATTAAAGGTTACAAGATGTCATGTAGAAGGGACTTGATAAGTTTTTAGACAAATAATGTTACAGATATGACAGTAACATCAACTCGTTACGTTCAATAATGGATGCAACCTTTCTCGAAAACGCTGTAACCGGTCCTGAATTCAAAAGGTTATGAAAACAATACTGGGAGTTAATTGGCCCACACCTTTTAATGCCAGTAAGATTTGTCAAAGTTCTGAAATTGAAAGGTCAGGTAAATAAAACACGAAGTAAATAATAATTGTTAATAGGTAGGCTACTAATTTGTTTCAGATGTTTTTCACGTCTATAAACCATTAGTATTCACGTTTAGAAAAGGCAATGCATAAATTGGCAATAGACTGGTCTTCTAGCTGCATTTTAAAATCAGGCTAGATTGCTTGTCTAGTTCCTATACTTTTCTCCAGGATTTAAACAAAAGCAGTTCGGCTCACCACATTAAACCTATCTATGTAGCAGTCCTCACTACGGCCCCCTCGAGTGCGGTTACTGAACACGCGCAAACATGTTTTACTGTAGCGCAGACATTCTCTAGCCAACTTAGTTTGTCCTTACTTTTCAATTCTTTGGCTACTGGCTGGTTGATTTTTCGTTTTTCTGTTTCGTGGTACATTGAATAAGTTTTCGTAGATATTTTGAAATAGTTGTCGGTGTGACCTGTGATACTGATTTTGACTTCTAATCCTCCCAGCCTCTATTCTAAATTTTAAGAGGAGGTCGGAGCAGTTCGACTTTTTCTTTCATACATATTTCTGTCTCTGTCTGTTTCTGTTCTGTCACCTATCAACTCAGTGTAGGTGGAGGAAGTGACTTTCCTAACCTATGCTTTTGGGTCACTGTGCTTCGTAGTATTTATTTAGTTTGTATGTTAAGGTTTTTAATTTTAATAGAGGCAAACCTGCCGCCTTATAAAATAGTGATTTGATTTTGCTTTTCTTAAAAATAGATTGTTGACGACATGACGATGAAACCTGTCTTTTTATCGCTGTATCAATGAAACGGCGAAGCTAAAATTATAATACAAAAAAGAACTTTAGTGCTACGTAAACTGGGTAGGTACATGCTGTGTGTCGTACATATTGCAGTAAATAAAGGAAGATAGTTTCCGAACTTTTCCAACGAAAATAAATCAAAAATATCTGCTGGCACCACAATGTCCCAGATTACCGCAGAACAATATCATTGTTCCACAGACATATTCTTTCACACTGAATTCTTTCAATTAAACTTACTAACGAACTAGTCTAAGTACTAGAATTCCTCTGAACGTGATTTCACCGACGAAGGAACTTTCCAAAGCAATTAGGAATGCTCTATTCCTTCAGTTCTATTAAACTTTGATCTCTGAATCTCATGATAAGAGAAGTTTCATTTTATTTCATTGAACACTTCGCTTTAAGGTCGCTTTTGTGTTTACAATTAAAATTCTTGTCTTCTAGAATAGAGATTAAATTAAGATTTGAGCAAAGTGTGCTCCAAAATTAAAATGTTTTGTAGCAATTTATGTTGACCAAGGTACCTTTATTAAATTAAATAAGTTTTGTTTCTTAACCTTAATTTTATTACTTGCCCAAAAGTCTTTAGGTTTCATATTTGGCCAAAATTGCCGACATATCTTATGTGAAGATAAAATGGATTTATAAACACTAGCAAGTCATTAGCGTGACGGTTGACAGGAAAAAAGAAAACGTGTTGCGGCATGCCCAAGTAAGATGGAACAAGGGCAGGAAGATGATGAAGTTATCAGCCCTTTAATATCCACCAAAAAGAGGAGCTCGTGGCTAAGTCATAACAGCCGCACGGTTCGATCTATCGATGGGTGACCATCTTTACATACCGAGCCTCCTCCGTGCCTCGGAAAGTACGTTAAAGGTCATCGCTCATTATAGCAGCACGGCTCCGACACGGCAAATAACTTGTCAATCAAGTTAGGACTTTTAAGTCAAATGTATTAAAGTCTATTTTACGATGGCTAAACAAAATAGTGGACGGCTTACCGGCAGCGAGCGGCCCGCGAGCCGTCACCCGTCGGGCCGACAGCGCGCTTCAAGCAAGGACCCCCTCGCTGGCGCCTCACCGGCCGCGCGGTGACGCCTCGCTGTAAGCGCGGTGACGCCTCGCCGGCCGCACGGTGACGCCTTGCTTGTGAATAAACAATAAACTGTTACCTCGCCGGTGGCGTACCGGCAGCGAGCAGTCGCCTTGCTGACGGCGCGTTGGCGACTAGCCGTCACCTTGCTTCCGGCGCGTTGGCGACTAGCAGTCGCCTGGCTTACGGCGCGTTGACGACTAGATTTTTCGAGGCAGTGCCGGGGCGCTACCGTGCTGGAGCGGTGCTGTTATAATGGGCGATGGCCTTAAGCCATTGGTCCCGGCTGTCATTCATGCATCTTTGACAGTCGTTACGGGTTGTCAGAAGCCCGAAAGTCTGACAACCAGTCTTACCAAGGGGTATCGTATTACCCAGTTACTGGGTTGTGGAGGTCAGATAGGCAGTCGCTCCAAATAAAATACGGTATTCAGCTGCATCAGGTTAGACTGGAAGCCAACCCAAACATAGTTGGGAAAAGGCTAGGCAGATTGATAATATCCACCAAAATTGAAATATCAAAGCTTAACAACAAGTATTTCCATACAATACCAATAAAGTAAATTCTCATCCTGCAATAATGGATGCAATCGACTCATTATTTCGAATGCACAGTTCAAATGCTAAGCTATTAATCGTTATTAACTATTATTCGGTTTGAACAAGCCAATAACGGGCCACAGGAGGAGTACATGTCAGCCGCAGCGCCACAAGTTTGTTTGTAGTCTGTTATGCATTTTGTGCCTTAGGGAGCCAACTTCGCTATACTGTGGTCTTCATGTTGAATTCAGACGGGCGTGGTAATAATGCTGTTGTGATGCTAACTTTTGCATAAAGTTTGCTACTAATTATGTTTTGGTATTGTGGCTATTCGTAGATACATACTCGTATATTATGTTCCTAAAAAGTTTCTAATTCTAAGCTCGTGTTGGTGCATTAGGTAAATTGGAATTTATTTCTGAAATAGTTATAGATACAATTTTGGTGTCTGAAAGCTTTCACAATTATAATTAGTTTTACTGTTAGTTAACATACCTAATTAAGAATACTTAGCAATCCTACTATCCTATTCTATCCTATTATAAATGTGAAAGTTTGTGTGTTGGAATAAACGCTCAATCACGCAAAAACGGCTGAACGGATTTGGATGAAATTTGGCACAAAGATAGTTTATAACCTGGATATAAGATTCTTATTCTCCCGGTGGTACGTTCCCATTGGATATTTTCTGACCTCCACGCGGATATTTGCCGCGGGCGAAAGCTATAGTTTGTTATAATTTTATCATAGCAAAATACTTTCTGAATGTATCAAAAACTGTCATACGTAGCCACCACCACAACTCACCTTTACCTTGTCTACTCTCCCCTCACTCGCACATTTATGTAACATCGTAGCTAAATAAATCACAAACTTTGATAGAAGTGAGAAACACCTGCTTTACACGTCCGACTTTACAGATTTATGTACACAGGACATTTGTGAGTTAAATAAGTTTCCTTGAGTGTTTGCCAGCGACTGTCAGTAACTCGAAGCAAGTTTGTTTGGTTTGCTGTCTGTTAGCAAATTTTACGCCCGGCCGAAATCGGGAGGGGTTCTCGGCCATTATTGAAATGATCGTGCTTCCGGAAATTGGGCTCGAAATTTACACTTAACAGTTGAATTCTCTCGCTCTTGCGCTTAGGTCGAGTTCGTGAGTTTGGCACATATTAAATTCTGGAGTGGTAATACCACTTATGTTCATGGTGGTGAAACTGATCGCATTGTAATGGAGTTTAGTTCAGTTTTTATGAGCTTTGTAGGGTGAAATGATAGATAGAAAATTATTATTGTTGCTGTGAACGTATGTACGGAACTCTTCATTGTGCGTAACGTGGTCCGTCACGCACTTGGCCGGTTTTGTTAAATACAAACAGACGAACATAATTATAACCTCCTCGTTTTTTTGAAGTCGGTTATAAATTGCTTTACTTGTTCCAAAATAACAGTTACCCTTCGGTACCTACTCCGGTCAGTAATTTACCTACATTTTTCCTGGTATTTTTTACATAAATATTGGTATATTCCGTGGTAACCTTGAGGTATAATATTGGGGCTACAACAATGGCATATCAAAAGGCAATTTCCTCTGACAACACTTGTTTGAGTTCACATTTTAACGATTTCCCTTTTGTTCCATGAAAGTGGAAACGAGATGTAACTGAACCAATTTTTCTGCGAATTCTATAAATATCGACAAAATAAAGGTTCGATATTGAAATTGTTTTTATTCGAACTCTCGATTATTTATAACTTTGTTTGTAGTATATGAAGGAAATCAATGTCAAAGAGATCGTATTATTAATAATAAGTATTTTATGCTACATTGGTTCCTAGAAAATTTATTTTCAGCGAATGCTATATTCGTAGAATTTATTTATCCACGTGTGCCGCAAATGGCGGCTTTAATTTATTTACGATTTTCTTAAGAAAACCCTGTGGTTCTGATTACTGATTTTCCGAGGAATTGAATCCAGCAGGCAGCAGCAAGAACTGAACTGTCTAAGAAATTTAGTTCATTAATACGAGTATCTGTGTCCTAGTGTCTATATTATTTCCACACAATTCACTTTGTGGCCATGTTAGCCATTAGGTTTTCCAAATGGGAACACTTCACGACAATTATAGTCCGCCCAGTTTCGTCATTCCTTAATTCGAAGAATTTGATCAATCCTACACATGGGCTTTTACAAATGAAGCCATATTTTAACGGGAACTGATTTTATACAATGTGGAGACTACCATACAACGAAAAATTAAAATACTGGCACTACTAATGCTTAAAAGTATTTTGGAACTGTCAAATAAATCCTAGCTTTTCAAACAAATTAAATGTAATGTATGCCGGATCCACCCTAAGCCTATAAATTCCGTTTATCCAACTAGGCCTTGGGTGAATTCTCGGGCATACATTTCAGAATATCCACCTTAGGGTGGATTTTTGAGGTGGATAAACGGAATAGCCCGAGCCGACTATGGATTTTGCCGAGCTATAATGACTAAACTATTAAATATATTCAATTAAATGTTTGTATACAGAATGGGAACGTCATTATGGACACGCCGTTTAATTTTTGTCGTATTGACATCTTCACCTTGTATAATTTCCTTCCTTCCTAAAAAATAGTTGTACTGATTTACCGATGAATGAAACCCAACAGTCAGCATCTCAAGCTCTCAAATAAACCTTCTTGTTTCTAAACCAAGTTTATATGACCAACTTCTATGCGCCCTAGTGTCGTTCTGCCCCGCAGTTCATTTCGCGGCCGTGTTAGCCCATAGGTAATACCGCACGTGGCATATCTTATACAAGGTGGAGATGACATTTCGACAATATATTAAACTGCGTATATCTAATGACTTTCTTAGTCTGCATACGAAAATTGAATCAAATACATCCTTTAGTCACTATACCTAGTCAAAGATCGGCAAAACCCATAGTCGGCCCATCACTACACTGTTTAGTATGTTTAAAATAATATTATAATTAATTTCGATACTAGGATTTATTTAATGGTTGCTAAATACTGTTTGTGTTTTAAGTAGTAAGTGTTTTAATTTATTGTCTTATTGTCTCCATATTGTATATGCCCCACCCCATATCGTTATGGTATTCCTTAATTCGTTTTGTATTAAACTTCGTGGACTTATATTTAATTAGGATTTTTAAATTTAGAAAACCTTAGACTTACGAAAACCGCTTCTAACAGTTTTCGAGGAATAAAATATAGCAGGCACCTACTCATCATTTATTATCATCATTTTCGTCCCCTTATCCCAGTTTATTTGGGGTCCACGCAACATGTCAGCAGCCACCAACTCAATCCATAGTAAATGAACTTTCTTGTTGAAACCATGTTCAATGTGTCCTAGTGTCTTACTGCCCCGCAGTGCACTTCGTGGCCGTGTTAGCCCATAGGTTATCCGGCTCGCGACAGATATAACCCGCCCAGTTCCGCTTCAATTTGGCGCACGCCTGAGCTACGGTTATTTGCGTTCTGCAGCGCAGTGTTTTAACCTGACTGGTTGGTTTAAAACCTAATAATGTTTGGGCTGACTGGCGTTCGGGACAAGGCGAGCTTAATCTTTCAGAGGCGCAGTTGAAGATTTGTGTGAACAAAAAAGAAGTGAAGGTCACGCCTGAGTCAATTAACTATCAAAAAAGAAGTGGCTCACGTTATTAGAATTTCAAAATCAGATCAGGGTTTATAACACAAGTGATACTCGGTCCGTAACAATTTCTATTACTTATGAAGACATTTAGCTGTCCTCCAACCCAACAAAATACTTTCAGTATTTCAACAAAAATAATTGAAAGTAAAGCGTAAAATAATGTCGAATCAATTAGGAAACTTCAAGCCACTTCCAATAAGGCTTATTACAGAAGCTTCAAAGTAAAGCTAGGTTTTGACTAAAAGAAAACAAAAGCAGTTGACTGCGACGCCGATTACGGCTGTAATCCAATTGCTTAAGGAAAATCCCACAGTTGATTCGCAGAGAAAATAAGAAAGAGATTTGTAGAAATTGCTCCAATTCCCTCTCTTTGCTGTGATAAACATACAAATAATAACACATAATCTGTCTTTTACGACTTTGTTATGTTAATATTACAGATTGGAGTTTACCGCAAAATATTTTTGTGGCTTTTTGTGTATGGAATTTTGAATGGGTGCGAAAATTTCGGATGGTTGTGCTCTAATAAGGAGTAAAATTGGTGATTGTTTTTATTGAGGCGTAATAACATTTTATTGTCGCTTAACGTGGGGTCAAAACTATTGGTCATATTGTTATATGCATGTTATTTGTATAAAATCGGACTTTTTGTTCGTGTCCAAGTAGTATAAGTACCTAAATTAACTTCTTTGACACAAATAGAATAAAATATTTTTAATCGGGCTAAATTAATTTATGTATAACGTTTAATCTTTGTAAGTAATTTAACTAGGTAACTGCAGTCTTAATGAATTTTGTTCGAGATGTAACTTTTCGAAAGCATCTAATCTTTCCAATTAAGTCAGAATTAATTGAATAAAGTTCCATTCTTCTAATTCCTAAATTAAACTAATGACTGGCTTACTATTAATTAAAATAAATAGATGAGAGTCAAATCATTATAAAGTTTAAAAGCCGTTTAGTGGAAACTTTAAGTTCTATCAAACGCGGTTTGAAGGAGAGCGTTAACATTTTAAATAATCAAGGTTAATAAGCGTTATTTGATAAAAATGTTGGTAGGCACCTCTCATAAAAATCCGCCCCACATACTCCCTTAAAAATCAATGTATCGACGTAGGTACCGCCTAACTACCTTTTTAAGGGGGATATAATCTAGGAGAAATCCCATCCACGCCACCACTCGGTTTTATGCGGTCGTGAAATACGGCGATTATCATAAACGCCGCGTTTTCGTCATTCAGCGTGCGCCATTAGAGGAACAGGGGGAATCCACGGAATAGCGGTGGAGTTCGTGGAATAGCGGGGGAGTTCGTAGAATAACAAATAAAGATGGGTACAGAAGGCCTGCTCAATACAACGATCGCAAACACACACATATACGCGTACGGTATCGAAAATCTTAAACAAATGACTATCGCGAGTGTGCGTAATTTTCGGGTGACCACTGAAAATCAGCGCTGTAGTATGGGGGACCCACAGCACAGCATCTTGCTGCGTGAAAGCCTTCTTGTCACAGTTACGACGTCTAGCTGCCAATTATTTTTGTTCTGTGCTCGTGATTATTGATCTGTTATTCGACTTTACTTATCTTTTTGTATGCACGTGTTTCTGTGATAAAAAAACCTGTTTTGCACGACTCGTAATGCGGAGAGTGTGCTCTACGATCGAAAAATTTTTTTTGCCCCATTTCTGTAACTGTTTTTATTGTTACACTCCTGCTAGTACACAGAACCTACTTAATTTATATACCATTGTATAGATGATTAAATGGAGATTAATACTGTACTTTTTAACAATTGATTTAATGCAGCAGAAATGGAAAAAGCATAAAAATAGTTGAAAAAAAATTCCTGTCCGTCAATTTATGAACCCTGAAAACATTGTAGCTTGCCATAAAATCAATTAATTGAGTCAATTTTTTTTTTATACATTCGTTTCAGCCGTAGAAGGAACCCTATTGAAAATGGCTCTTTTATTCAAAGTAGTTTAATTATAATTCATAAAATACTAACTAAAATATAATATCTTTAACTAAATATTTCCAACCTTGGACTTGAAGTTGCCTAGCAACCGCCAAGTAAATATCTTTGTCAGTCGTTGACATTACGACTTCATGAAAAGTGATAAATTGTTCATTTTTAAACTATGTTTTGAATTTCTTTTTCGTTTATGAATGAGTGATAAGTATGAGGCGTGCACTTTTGGATTTTCCAAACTATTTTTTTCTTTTCTTGCTGTACGAAGACGCTTGTCTATGTGCGCTAGACTTTTCGCTCGTTGTTCGTCGTCCCCAACCTTCTGTATATATTTATTCTGTGACGCGGAATAGCTCTTTTATCACCAGATATTACGTACAGTTACACGCAACCTGTGTTACGTATGGAGTTTTTATGTAATGATGTAACTTAGAAGGTCAGTAGTGACAGTTGGATGTTAGCAAGTCAAGTGTATGTTGTCATATTTTAGTTACGGGTGGTTCTGTTGTTTAGATATTGTTATCGTTGACCGTAGGGTTCTTGTCACGTCCAATGGTTGTAATGATCATTTTATTCGTGTGTCTTTTCTATTATTCCGTAAGCGATGGAACGATAATCGCAATATTATCTTGGTAAAGCCTGGTTTTAGGAACTTATGAACTTCCAAATGCGATGTTTGTTGTTTGTAAGTCAAGCATCTGTATTCAGTTTCATTATACTAGGTATAAACAACTTTAGGTAAATTCTGTTGAACAAAAACAAAGTTGTGAGCTTTTGCTATCGATGTTGTGTTACTAGTTTAGATAATGATAAGTAGTTTCTGGCCACCTGTTACACTTCGTTCGAGCTCAATATTTGTGGCCTGACGTTTACCTTTGACTAGTCATGTAACATTAATAAATATGACGTGGTGATTTTTTGTTGGGTTGGTCGTTATAGCGAAAAACACATGGAAAATTATATAAGTATGTTTTAATAGAAGGTACAAAAGTCAGAGTGTAAAAAAGGAGGTCCGTACAAAAAACTATATGGCTATTTTGAATCAGACGTTTGTCTGTCTAGCCAGTACCGAGTGTCACTACATGGAGGTGATATATCTTCAAACTTGGCACCCATGTAGTTACGCTGATACGAGTATATTTAAGAACTGATAAACCTTGAAAGATGAGCATAATAACATGATAACTTCAATAAAATTGATTTCTATCATAACATTTCATAAAACGTAACTCAACAGGACAATAGATTACATGGAAATCAAATCAAAATCGTTTATTTGCATAAATCCTACGCAATAATCCCATACGTACACGTGTTAAATCTATTTGTAAGGCCACTTCTAGTCATAATACTGTAAGGTTATGTTTTACCAGATACTGATAAAAATGCTGAACAAAATTGTTATTACTACTGCTGCAACTAATGGTAATATTAAATAGAGATAATAGGTATTAAAAGGAGAAGGATAAGTATTATAATTATTACGTGGTCATGTAGTTATTCAAATCATATACAATACAGGTGGTTGTAACTACGCTGCTACATCATGTTTCCCCGCAGAGAGCTACGAAAGCTACGTCACACTCGCGTAGCGCTACGAACGCTACGACACGTCATGTTTGGCCGCGTAGCGCTACGAAACTCACGACGTAAGGGAACTATGATTCATTTAATACAAATATTAATATGACTGCACTCAACTTTATAATATTCCAACTGCTACTTATCCCTTATAAAAAACTTATAGGAGACCCAAGAGAAGAAAAAGAGGCATTTTTTTATGGCATCTTCGATGTTAATGTTTTTCGACGATCCAATAGCTAGAAGAAACTTACCCGAACCTCTGTCAGTACAAACATTCGGTAGGTCGTAATTCAATATACCTACACGTGAACATACCTCTTTTCTTGTATAAAATTACTAGGCAAGCATACAAGAATGGTGATGGCAAATTAATATTCTCACCTACGCGATAACGCTCCTTCGGGGCACGGGATCAAATGTTAGATTCAATCAGTACATTATACAAAATGGTTTGTGATTTACATGTGAGACACCTGTATATAAACCAGAAAGAGATTGGCTGAGGCAAAAGTTCTGTTGAAATTAATTTACAGTTCTGAGTAAGACTTGTAATATTATTATGTCAATCAACCAAGGGACCAGTGGCCCAGTGGTAACGGCCGCGGCTATCGAGTCATAGGTTCGAACCCTACTTTAGTTTGTGTAAATTATTTCATCACCACTGCTCTCAAAACGGTGAAGGAAAACATCGTGAGGAAACCGAACCAAAAATCCTACCACAATGTACTAGAACCAAAAATTCGAAGATAATTATGTGACATCTACCAACCCCCACTGGGCCCGCGTGATGGATTACGCCCACTCCCTCTCACAGAAAGGATGTCCGTGGCAGTGGCGTTTTTGAAGCAAGTGATAATTATACAATACGCACATGAATTCAAAGAGTCAGAGGTGTGCCTTGGGTTCGAATTGGAGACCTACACGGTGGGCTTGCGACATAAATTGGATCGTACATCTACTATTTGCTACTTTTTTCGGCACACCTTTTAATTTTTAACTGAAAGCTATTACTTTTCTTTCGAAAATTTTTATACCAGGTTTCACTTACACTAAACGACACCTAAATGAATGCATACATAAAAGCGCGCTGTTTGATTTTCAACTTTCGGCGATTATCCTAGCGTTGAAAATCCGCATTATTAGGATTTACCTGCACCTCGCAGTTTCGCCCGCGTAAGTCTCAATCCTGTAAGAATATCGGGATAAAAAGTATTATATGCCCTAACTCAGGTCATGGTCTACCCATGTGCCAAATTTCATCCAAATCCATTCAAGTTCAGTGAAAGCATAACAAACACAAAAAATCTAATCTTTTTATTCATTAAGGTGTCACCTATTGTTAGTGAAAACGGGCATAATGATAAATAATAATTATTATTTCTGTCACTGTCGCACAACATTCAAACTACAAGTGCGAGATAGAGACCGATACATATGTATCTAAGCCAAAGCACATGCTCAGTAACGTTTACCTTTATCAAGCTGGCTTTCAACTTTCAAGCGGGTAAAGCCACAGTTACAGCGAACTATAATATATCTGCAGTTTAACGTTCCTCTCTATACCTTTTTGCAGGATACGAACAAACCCCCATAATACGTGGGAAACGACAGGGATAAAGAATGTGCAGACGTGCTTGGACTCGGAGTGTATGAATACACTACATCATCGCCGGGTGTTGATAGTGACGATTAATGTATGGACATAAATACCTAGAGCCTTTGTTTTTTCTATTAGATAACTTCCAAAAGATATTGTACAACGCGAGTGGTAAGAGCTCATTCACACAGGACCCGTCATTGACGATTCATCAAAATAAACGTTATGTCATGATAGATGCACGTTAACATTGCTTACGGAAACGAGTTTCTTCGCCATTCGTCAATATCCGAATAGATGTTCACATTTGATTCGTGATTCAGAGTACAGTCTTGGACGAACTGTCCAACACGATCTGTCACAAAAAAAATGCGATTCGGGTTTTTTGACGAACGCAATTTTTAAAAGACTAAGTCAACGTCACGGCTTATCCGTAATTTTTCACGATTTGTGTGAATATGGCCATTTAAAAACCATTGCCGCCGTCAAAAATAAATCACAAATCGTAAAAAATTACGATACGGCAAAAAACACGAATCGTCCTGGTGTGAATGAGCTGTAAGGGTATGTATACTTACTTGCACTTACTTTGTTCTGTGGGCCAGCACGAACTCGCGGAGATTAACGTAATGCGCAGGCCACACCGCCAGCTAGCGGGCGGGCGGGCGAACATCGTTTCACCTCTTTACATACTTCGGTTCACACCGCGAGCTACAATATTTCGCGTAGTTTGTATAGTTTCCTTCGTTCGCTTCGCCCGCCTAGCCCGCTTAGCTGGCGGTGTGGCCTGCGCTTTATGAAAATCCCAACGATTTTAAAATTGATTATACGCGTTTCGCACATAATGTTTACTTAGCTTTAAGACTTTTTCATATCTATGGTACTAATTGGGCTGCTCGCAAAAAATAAAAAAGTGCCATAGGATAGTTGCCTCTTCGTTTCAAAAATTGTTTGCATTTACGTTTTATTTACGTCGGGGGTTCGTCTAAAGATTTGATAGTTAGTGACAGAATGAGATAGGTATGGCTGGTGAGGAGAGTGTGTGAGTGACGTCAGTCAGTCCCGTCTCTATGGTAACAGAAGTAACCATAGATGTATAATTTAAAACGTATAATACATATATCTATGTAAGTAATATCGGGGTTTAAATAAATGGGAGTTTGAATAACCTTATATTATTAGATATACATGAGAAAAAAAGGGAACTTATTGCCTAGTTAAAGAAAGAAAGAGTCGCAGAAAAATCTTTCAGTGATAAAGTAATTTTATCAGAGGTCGTACTTAAGTCTCTTTGCGACTCAATCACCTATCAATCTGTCAAAAAAGGTGTGTCATCAATCACCAATACCTACCTCATATTTGTACATAAAAGATTTATTACCCAGCACCTTCAAATTGAAATACGAAATACGTTTATTATATACCTGAATTTATTTACATACATTTATTAGGCGTTTTCATATACATTGAATATGGGATCGGTCTCTTTGAAGTTGTAATGAAAAAGTATTAGAAGTAAGGTCCCTTTTATAAATCAGTTCACATGAAATATTTTATTTTAAAATCGTTTCTGTGTGAAAATTGGTACGTTCATCGAGTTCAAAGGGAAAATGACAGCTGTATCGAGGACTCGTTTTTATTATCATATTTGTTCTATAGTACTTTGAAAATTTTATAAATAAAAATATTGTTCCGCAGAAATTGTTGTGAATTTTGATGGTATTTTCCGGTCATTTAGTTTTAGGCTAGAAACGCAGTGGATTTGTTTTTTGGAAACTGTACGATTTGCGATAGCAAATGTTTGTTTGCTGTCCATGTCATATTGTTTTTATAACGAGTCGTATTTGTTCTGGAAACTGTTTGCAGTAAACTGACTTATAATAAAAACAACAATTACATCAATTTCTATAAACTGATTAATCATTCGCCTATATTAGGTACTTACTTATTTTCAAAACGCATCCAGTTTTTTTGGCATTTCGACGACGTAGTATTTGGTATTATTATTCGGATTGAGTTCACTCGGGCCAAGCTGACACTGACCCTAAAATCGTATTTTCCATTTGTTCAGTGGTTTTTGACTTTGTATTAATATTTATTATTTAAGTAACTTTCCAGTGCTAGAGAGTTTTTTTTTTGTGCCAGCAATTTCAATTCAGTCCTACATAATTACACTTGTAATAACATTATTACAATTTTATAGCATACTAGACCAGTACCTTCATAACCTCTTATAAGAAAAACGTAAACTACTTTTATATAAAACTTAGTAACACACCATCTATAACTTAAATTAAACTTTAAACTCCACAGTAGCTCCAAGGTTAATCTGGGACGTATACGCCTAGGGGTTTAAACTAGATAACATAGTTTAACGCTCACTAACTTTGCTCTATGAATTCTTTTTAACCGTATTTTTATAACCGTACCTCGAGAAAACTTGGGTGCTTTACTTATCTTTACATAAAGATATTCTTCGCTACAGAGATTCTGTGAGATTTAGATAGTACTGGTCTATATTGTATTTATAAGTTCTGAGAACTACTTAGATAAACTTGAACTATTTTTAAATTCAGATATCTAAAGTAGTTTCAGACAATGACAGAAATAGGTAAATAGCTTTACCCTTTAAAGTCCCTAGGGTCTTTAAATGTGTATTTGAAAATGTCTGTAAGATATACGTTTTTTTTAAATCTAGTAACACAAAAATGAGACGACTCTTTAGCTGTAGGGACGTCAAACTATAGACTAGGGTTTAACAGTGAAAAGATTTCTGAGTACTAGCCTAATGATTTATTAATCTCATGAAATTCGTGCCATCACTGATCATCACTTACCATCAGGTGAGATGCAGGCCAAGAGCTTCCCCGTAGAAGGTAAAAAAAAAAACAGGATCAAAACTTATTTAAAAATAAACATATTACTGAAACCCTTTTTAAACATTATTTGCGTCTAAGCTATAAACTGAAACGTATATCCAGATTGAAAATCCGGCCCCAAATTTAATAACCCGACCACGAAACAGACAGTAAAATATACGGGATAAAACACTAACATTATTTTATATGACCAGACATAGTGTCAAAATTACATGGCTCAGTTGATAAGCTCCGTTGAAAACGCCCGGGATCGCAATAGGTTCTTATATAACCACATAAACAACACTGACATAATATAATAAGTAAATAAAGCGGCTCACGTTTGGCCATATAATAAAACGTGGTACATTTCAAGCTGTGTACCAAATATTCAGTTAGCTTCGGATATACTCGGCAAGATACGAAGGGGACGTGACCCGAGTACTGAGACGTGGACATCTCCTTAACTGGTATAAGTTATAATAAAGGGCTTTATTAAAGAACATGCTGTGGTTAGGTGGATTGTGTTTGCAATGTTTTGTTTAAATTAACTAGATTTTGCATCTACGTGCTTCGGAAAAGATGTTTTCATTGTTTTTTCGTGCTCATTATTAAAATGTGTCGTTTCTCCGGCAAGGACTATATGTGGGACATGATTAGATGATAACAAGTTGTACTAATTAAAGATTATCTTATCAAAAACATAAATGTGAAAATTTCAGAGCCAAGTTCAATATTAAGAATAGGCTTTGATGTCGACTTCACAAAAAAAGAAATGAGATCTAAACGGGTGCTAAGTTCTGTAGATAATCCTGGGGTTCTAGTTAATCTTAGGGGTTTTAATAAATGTACCAAACTTCATCTGTTTATGTTAAATAGATTTTGAGTTATTAAGGGGTCAAAAGTAGCTCCAAATGGTTCGTGTGCGTCGCCAGCAGTTCTTGTCTTGAACTTGGCTTGACACGCGGCCGCGGGTCTAGATCGACAGTATAATGATCAAACTACCCTGTGTGCCAAATATGATGATCAATCTTCCTAGCCTATTCCCAACTATGTTGGGGTCGGCTTCCAGTCTAGCCGGATGCAGCTGAATGCCAGTATTTTACATGGAGCGACTGCCTATCTGACCTCCACAACCTAGAAACAGGGTAATACGATACCCCTTGGTGTCAGACGGGTTTCTGACGACACGTAACAACTGTCAAAGATCCACGAATGATAGCCGAGACCAACGGCTTAACGTGCTTTCCGAGGCACGGAGGAGTCTCGGTATGTAAAGATGCTAAATATGATGATGAGTTATATAAATTTCCTTAATGGCCCCATGATAATTGGAAAGCCTATATCAAACAGAGGATGTTTATAACCTGATAGAAACAAACTAGAGTCAGCTTACAATAACGGTTAACCTACCCGTATTTGGTAAACCCGTAAACCATTGCATGCGAAATATAATACCAGTATTATTTGCGATTGAACTTCTAGGTAGGTGGCTATAGAAGTGGGCTTAACCTTAATATCTTTTAGAAATCCTAGGTTTTCATTATTTACATAGTAAGTAAGTTACCTTGCTCTAGGCTAGACTTTGTTTCTGTTTTCAACATCTAAGTTTACTTAGGATTTGTACTACAACAAACAAAGTCGTACGTCTACAAAGTTTCAAACGTTGCGTATGTAGAACACGCACATTTTATCGTTCGTTCGTCCTTCCCAAAATATATTTCTTAATGGGTTCCGACGATTTGTTGATATTTTCTCTCAAACGAGGACGTAGCACAAGGAATAATCATGTATAACTATCGCAACATGCGTGCTGTAGTTTCTGGCTAGGCCGAAGAAAGTACTTGAAGTGAATTGTGTATATTAGCTACTTTCATATCAAATTTTTGCCTCTGTGGTCTAGTGGTTAGACGACCTATTTCAAACCCAGAGGCCCCGGTTCAATCCCCAGTGGAGGCAAAATTTTCTGCTCGATTTGGTTGGTGGTAAGGATTGTTCTAAGTCCGCCTGGCTAATTACCACCATCTAAGTCTGTCGCCATAACGACAATGTTAACAGCATTGTTGTGTTCCGGCCGTTAGGGGTAAGATAGCCAGTTTGCCTCTGTGGTTGAGGATTCCGGGTGAAGCACGCTTCCACTTTCGGCCTAATCATTACTTAACATCAGGTGAGATGCAGGCCGAGAGTTACGCCGTTAAGGTTAAAAAAAAACAACGGGTTGCACTCCGGGAGTCGGTCCGGCAGAAATGAAAACTTGAACATTAACGTTGTGCATTTTTGAATATTTTGGAATGGTTAGGGAATGATTGCGCACGAATTGCTTTATTTCAAAATCAAAATTCAAAAGCCATTTATTCAAACTAGGCTGAGAATCAGCACTTTTCGAACGTCAAAATTACATAAGACAGTCCCCCAAAAACGCCCACCCTTCACCACTTCCTAGTGCTTTTGCTGGAAAGAAGAAATGGCGCAACAAACTCCCCAGCAGCACAGCTGTCTGTTCAGTTTGAAATAAACTTGATTCTATACAATAGTATGCAAATATTTTACAGTACTCAACACAAAACATTAAATAAAATATATTTGCCATAATGACAGCTAGCACACGCCAATGTACCAACAAAAAAATATCGAAATCTTAACTCAAGCGAAAATAAAAACAATTTTTTTTTTTCGAATTTTTCAATATAAAAGTACTTTATTTATCAGAATAATTTATGTGGTTAAATACAATATTCATTAATAGTAGTAGTATATTTATTTATTTTCAAAATATAGTCTAACAAAAATAATCAATTTATTTAAACACATTTTCATGAAGTATGACTGCTTTTTTTACCCATCAAAACGGGTAAAATTTCTTACCTCGCAATCTTTACGTAGTTTTCACTTCAAAAAAACTATTTTCTAGTTGTTTTACAGAACCAATCACAGTATTTGTTAAGACAGACCACATACCTTTTATCTCTCCCTTTTCTTACCTCTTAGGCATTTTGCCGAGCTTACAAGATATTCTAGCAAAAATGGCGCTGTACTATAAAAGTTGTAGGTTCTTATCTGGCTGGTACGGTTGAACTCTTTACAAAAACCTCTTCGGATCGCAAATGGGCGGTAAGTGTAGCTGCAGATGACTGGCTGGAGAGAATTGTTGTTGTAAATGTGTAGAACAGTTATAGGGTTTGTTAGTTTAATCGTGTTCCTAATGTTTTTAGTGGTTAAAAGAAAGAAGTTCTTGAAAGAATAAGCTTAACTGCTTATAAGTGAAATTCTATTCTTGAAATCGATTTTATGTACCCAAAGCACGATACTAAGAAATCGAGTTTTTCCTAAAGGAGTGTAATGTTAAGGAATTTATATATTCCTAAATACAAATTGAGAAAAACCTTTAGTGGTGTGGTTGAAATCTAGTTTATAAAATTCGCTGAGATCTATAAAAGCCGAGTCTGTTAGGATAGTTTTACAGTCTACAGAGTCGTAAAGATTTGCCTAGAAAACATCCGACCTAAATCTACCACCATCTCAAACACATTACTGTTAACAGCATATTGACAACGTTTTTATTTACATCACTTACCTTGCAAAAAGGGCTATACATAATTTAGTACTGACACACGACGACGTATATTTTCAAACATATTAGCGAATAGAAGGTTCCGAACAACACAGCACTTACATTCGTATCCCACAGGAGCACATTTACGCACATTACGAGTGAAATGCTTCGTGTCGCCGCATAAAACTCGTATTTACATAGGAAGCGATGCGTGAGAATGATTGATACGAATTTAGTACTTGGGAAACGGTATTCCTTAGAACTGATGAGGCCATTCATCAGCGGGTGACAACCAACGCCATTACGTTTACGAATTTAATAAATATAATTTATGAGGAACCTATATATCACAGCGAAAGGGTGAACGAGTATTGGATGCCGAACGTTCCGATTTTAAAAAGGGTGGACGGGAGAGCGTTTTTTTTGTTTACGTACTTCGTTTAAAAATCATTAGCCGTGTTTTGCGTAGGTATGTTCGCAATCTCGTGGATAATTGACGCCCCTGGCAATGGTGTTGTTCGAACAATATTATTATATAGATACTCGTAGGTATTGCAACTGATTCAGGAAGTATTGGTGCCCCTTGCCTTTAAACTCTCAAAGAAACCTGTAGATTGTTTCAGTTTCTTTACTTAACCATGCTCTTTTTGATACTTGACATAATTATAACCTCACTTTAAAGGCTTTTGCAGACCAGCGTGACTTATCGCGCGACGCGACACGAACAATACAATTTCTAAGAAAATTTCACGGTATAACAGTAACCGGTGTCGCGTCGCGCGACAAGTCGCGCTGGTCTACACAAAGCTTAACGCTAACATCGAACTCAACTTCAGTATAAAATAAGTTTCAAAAGTTTTCACTGAAGATAAGCTTGTAGAAAATATTTTGTGAAGGTTGGTCATATTTTGTATACCGGTTGGTACACGGACGTGCGCCAAATGACCCGTCAAAATGTTAAATGTAACTTGTGACGTTGTTGCTCGCATGTGGAAGATATTTTGCATTTAAAACACCTTGGAAACTTAAGCCCGTAAGTTGTTGCAGAAAGCAATTTGTTGTTGATGGAAAAAAAAAATATACTTTGAATTTCGGAGTAAATTTATGTTCGAGTAAAGATTTTGTGCAGTTTGCTTTACAGATTGCTGGCTTGTTGTTTTTCCGAGAATCTAATTACTCTATGCTAATGTATGCTTTTGTAAACACAAATCTCGCATGCACAAACAATCATCACCCTCCTGCTGTTTTCTCAATTTAAGGCTCCCGCAGACTCTAGTAGAACAATTTCTATGAAAATTTAATGGAAATTCTTCTACCGGAATCGGGTCGCACCGTCGCGTCGCGCCTGCTTGCGATTGCCTTTATTTTGAAAGGCGTAGCATGCCTTCTTCTTTCATAATTATACCTACATATTTACTTACATTCCTTTCAGCCATAATCACAGTTTTCACGCGTTCTAGCCATTTCAACTTTCACACAATCTCTATTTCGTTTCTTTAGCCTTCCAAATTCATTCCAAAACTTTTTACACAACTAAAGCGACCAGTAAAACTTCTCTGTAGGACATATAAATACATTTTTCGTACAAAAATGGACACCGAACACTCGGCTACTCGTCAAGCTGAAAATCCAAGTATGGATAACAGCTAAGCCTATAAGAAATGATCTTTATTACATAAGAAAGTGGTTTAAAGTTGTGTGAAGTCCCTCACACTTGTGCTTAACCTGTGTTACCAGGGGCCAGTAGTGCCCTCTCCATGGAGGACATACTATTCAAAACTTATAAAATAATATAGAAAGAAATAAAAAATACTGAAGTCGAAAAGCAAAAAGCATAATCTATTATGATGCATTGTTATTTGAATTTCAATTTATATAAAAATAAACATTACTATTACGTCAGTTACGTCAGTTCCGTATAGTGAAAGGATAAACACATTTGAAATGCATGCATTGAAATGTTGAAACTAGGAGTTTGCGATGTACTGTGTACATTTCGCTGCTGCTCTATTATTTCCCTGAATGTCTGTGTTTTCGTGCAGTCTATGTAATCTTAGATGGTTTCATTTTGGTACGAATTCAGAGATTGCTTGAGATTAAATGTAAACCCTTCTTGCAAAATTCATTTTAATTATAAAGTCTGATGTGCACCTTTTAATTACAAAAATTAAATTGCCATAATAATATTACGTTTGGCCAACATATTGATGGTTGCAGTATAGTTAATTGACTCAGGCGTGACCTTGCGGAAATCCATCATAAAACACAATAGACGATGTATATCTAGTAACTTAATCCGCTTAACCGTTCTTAAAGAGTTAGAGAACCCTGTAAGAAATCGACACGTGTTTCGCCTCTCAACGAGGCATCCTCAGGACGACGATTGACCTGTTGCGAACTCGGACACGAAGTGTTATCAACGCGAGCCGAACGCAGAGCCGAACGTAATACTTTGCGTTCGGCTCGCGTTGATAACACTTCGTGTCCGAGTTCGCAACAGGTCAATCGTCGTCCTGAGGATGCCTCGTTGAGAGGCGAAACACGTGTCGATTTCTTACAGGGTTCTCTAACTCTTTAAGAACGGTTAAGCGGATTAAGTTACTAGATATACATCGTCTATTGTGTTTGGTTGCAGTATGTTTTACTAGCAGACAATGTTATGATTTGACTCTTCTTATTTTTAATACTATACATGAACCACATTTAACTGAACCTGCCTTCAGACTTTTTTGTTGAGGAGCAAGACATGTTTTGTTACTTACGTTTTCTTCGTTATTCAGTATACATACATTGCCAAAAATTGTTCTAAGAATTATTGCGCTCAATACTGGCACATGCGTAAACATACCTGCCAGTATAATTCCAACCCCTACCACATTAAAGCGATACATACCTACATGAAGGTGAAGTACAAATAAATGAGCGGTGTAGCATCGGTCTTGAAAACATTGCGGGGTGTAGCGCCGACTGTAATTAGGCCCCCTTGACACGCCGCAGCGTGTTCATCAAAGTCAGTCGCTGTCACGTCACCATTGCGCGAAGGTATACTATTGAAACTCGCATTGTGGTTTTCATTTGTCGCCTTAGTTTTCTCACCAACAATCGATGTAAACTAAACAGATGCTTTTTCATCCGCATCCTTTTAAGTTAGTTTTTTACCGACACGCTAAATTGGTCTATCACATAGGTGTTTTTAGACTGTAATTAGGCTACGTGTCACGCCGCAGCGTATTCATCAAAGTCAGTCGTTGTCACGTCACTATTGCGTAGCAGTGGAATTCGCACGGAGTCATTGTGGTTTTATTTGTTGAATTGCTGCCTCCAATAAGATACGATAAACTACGGTGATCGTTTTTGTGTCAATTATTAATGAAGAACGCTATAATGTATCTTCTAAACATAAGACGACACAAAACCTGTGTTCATGAGATATATATGTTTTATGACATGATTTTTACTTACTGTTGAACGGGCTCTAAACAAATATAACACTCAAAAAATTGGCTGTGTAGAGCATAATTTAAATTTGATTGTTGAGTAAGATAGGTTCTAGTATTTTGGCTATGATTAGACCCTTTTGGCACGCCGTAGCGTGTTCATCAACGTCAGTCGCTGTCACGTCATCGTTACACGTACGAATGGAACTCGCACAAAGGGTATTTATACACACCTATAAATAACATTGAACTTAAAGTAAGTATGATTAAATATGTATGTAAAGCTTTATGTACCTAGGTAATTTAGAACGTGAAATAGGACATGTTGAATATTTTAGTTTGTCCATCAGTTTCTCTTCTTTTGAGTAATTTCCTTTTAATATAGTTTGAAAATATAGGTATAAAAACACTGTTTATTGTAGGTACAGTCAACTGCACATCAGTGGTAACAATATGATATTGATACCGCCTTTATGTTGTAGTAGTATGATCTATTTTTGTAATTAAAATAACATACCTACTTAGACAGAAATAATAGTAAATCTCCGATCCCAAATAAGCAAACAACAGAAATATATAAACTGGCGCGATAAAAAGTTTTTTTTAAGATAAAATATCAGCAACACGAATGTCGAGATCAAGTAGTTACCACTTATTTACTTTCAACTTTGTAAGGGCAACGCCCCTTAGCACTTCACCACAAGTAGGTATAATAAATATAGGTACCAGACTCTGTGTCTAAGTGTACTAAGTAAATTGATTGTTTGAGTTTTCAGTTTTTCACCCTAATTTATGAAAATAAGTATTTGAAAAAAAAAACGAAAGTTTTTTTTATCGGGTGGCGTAACGTGAAGAGATAGATTTCAGCACTTGCGTAACACACATTCTATCATAATCCGAAGGATTTTGAAGGAAAGTCCTAACGCAAAGCTTGATTAGTTTGAAAAATTCATCCTGCTCCACAGCGAAAATATCGCAATTAATGTGGTTGAGTTGTTAAATGTAACGCAGTTGAATTGTAAGTATGTATGTTACGAAATTACCCCGGAGGTCTGACAAAGCGTTCAAGCGACAACGGTTCAGAAATTGTCTATAGCATAAGCATAATCAGCCTATAATGTTCCCACTGCTGGGACACAAGCCTGCTCTCAGTGAGTGGGAGTGGGCCGTAATCCACCGCGCGGCCGCGGGCCCAGTGTGGGTTGGTGGATGTCACATGTTTTTGAATTTTGGTTCTAGGACATGCCGGTTTCCTCACGATGTTTTCTTTCACCGTTTTGTGAGCAGTGGTGATAAAATAGTTAGTACAAAATAAACCGCCTGTCCGGTTCTGAATCAGCAACTTTTTATATAACATGTAAGAATCATAAAACCCCATCTCCTTCTGTATTGCGAATTTGCGATTGTAACAAAATTCTTAGAAAAACTTTATACGAGGACGTTTCTTACAAATAGCACATAGGGACTGAACATCTACCCGTAACAAAAATACTTCACGAACGCTAAAAAGCATACAAACGGCTCAATATTTTACCAAAAAACGTTAGAGCCTCTATAGGCACAACAAAAAAGTGTGTTATATGAACAAAAAAAATATAAAAACAGAGCAAGTAACCTGATCCCGTGAGGGGTGAGCAGCGGTCCTTAGTCACGCGTCACCCATCGCTTGAACACGCCACTCCAAAGTTCCCACGTTGGCAGTAGGTAGACAAACCAACTTACTATACAGCAGGGTAGAGTGCGGCTCAGCCAGTATCGATGTTCCCGAAATAACACTCGTCGTTCAACGTATTTATTTTTAGAGGAAGGTTTTGTGTTTGTAAAAAGTATCTTCCAATTTCCGCAGCTCATGATTCATGAGAGATTTATTTATTTTGGGCACTCAGCAGAAATAAGAGCCTCTGCTGAAATCAAATTGTTTCGTAAAAAATAAAGTATTCAAGGATTCAATGAACATTTTCAAATCCTCCACCCAACTAACTAGCGTTTTCAGTTAAAAGAAAACGACGGAAATATTTTAACAAGCAGACAATTATTCATTTGGTTCCTCCTCTTTAATTTGCTCTTTCTTTAATACGCCTGAGTTCGCCAGATAACTCCATTAGCTGGATTCCTAGTGGTTTTTCACGGTTTCTTGTCTGCACTCCCTAAGTTTTCTCATCAGGGTGAAAATTTTCATTTTCTTTAAGGTTATTCTATTCGTTCGTCTTGGTTTTACTTTTTGCCCTTTCATTATATTCTTGGTTTTTATCGTTGTTCTGTTTGCATCATTAATAAAGGCGGAATAACTTATGGCAGTAACTTATTAAGGGCAGGAAGGCCATTACCGGCATTCTCTTCTTAAGTTTAGGCAATATTTTTCAAATTAAGTACGCAAATACGTTTATAAGTTGTATAATCGACATTGAACGGTTCAGAATATTCGTATTTGGAATTCCACACAGCCATATTTAGAAAGTTTTTATTGATTCCATATGCTAGAGGCGTTATTATCGCTTCTCTCACAAAGTATTTTAATAAAAGTCCCAAAAATTCAATTGGGCATATCGAGCATAAACGATTTGGAATTGAAGTCATTTTCATGTAAGTAGGTAGGTACCGATAGAATTAGGTTCACTAAACGACTAGGTACTTTGGTCTTAGGGCTCTTTAATAATTCACATTTGAAATCTTTAAGGGTCGATTTTTGGGATCATAACAAAAACCTTTATTGAAAGACTTTCAGAACAAAACTTGGACCCTTCTTTACTTAACCGTCAGCTGCAAAAGCGGCCCATTATAACACAATAACTTATTCCGTATGTTATACTTAATTAATTGGCAGAATGGGATAAAACTCGCCAGCTAACTTAAACAACGTGAAGTGTGAAGGGTTCGAAAAACAATTTTCAATTAAAATTTGAACTCGACTGTTTTGACAGACATTTCATTAGCCTGTTTCCATTCGCGCTGGTTTCCGGACTGGCACTGTTGCTAGTGTGGTGTATAAAACTATGTCATCTGTCGACAGACTGCCCAATGGATTGAAGTTTTGGGGACTTAATAAATTGATTTAGTTGTTAAATAAAGTGTTAAAACATTTAGGAAAGCCGATCTTAGTACTAAGTAAGTAAGTAATTATTTATTAACCAAAAGCTTAGCCTAGGTAACATCAGTGTTTTTTCAGGAAAACCGAAAATTGTATCAACCTAGGGTTATTTAGGAACAATCAGGTTTAGCCCAGGCTTAGGCTGACTTTATAGGTTTTTCCTAATTAAGTTAAACATTTTGTTAAGACCTGTTGTAATCTGTATGCTTCTCCTGTACAAGGTACTAGGCTTGAACTGAAGAAATCGTGTGCAATAACCGCGATGAAGTATTAGGTACTACATATTTTTGAATATGTACAATAAAGTTAGGAAAAACCAAATAGGAAGCAATAGGAAGTTAGGAATATTGTTTTGTCACCACAGTGGCAAAACAATATCTCAACAGTGCATATAATGGAAATTTAAAGGATGTATAAAGCAAACATGAATAGAGAAAATATCATCATCTAACGCGGTCTCTAGGGAATTATTGGAAACCTAGCTTTGCAGGCGAGTGGAATTGGAAAAATAAATGAATGTACGGTTTACACAAACAGAACATTCCTAACGTTAGTGCTGCTATTGTAGAAAAAGTTATTTAGTGATGTGCGAACATTTTTTCTTTAGATAGAAATGCATCATCTAATATTCTGGCGTCGGCAGTTTTTTTTTCTTTGGGGTATCATTCGGCAAAATAAGTATGAGAAAATCCATGTAAGTTTATCGAAATTTCTTCAAATTTTTCTGGAAGTTTCTAAAAGTTTAAATACCACCAGTAATTCAACTTTTCTTCATTTATTTATTTATTAACCTTAATTAAAATATAAAAAAAAATCAATTAGAATAATTACAGAGAACACACACATTCACACTAAAAATAATAATAAATCCAGGTTAAAACATAAAAAAGCAACAGTTTCATTAATCCCTCTCCCTACTATCTGACATACCAATAAAAACTTCGTCAATTCATCCACAAACAGATCTTTTGTTGAATTAGAATCTGAGAGATTATTAAGTGCGGCCAGAGTGCGAGGTACAGGGGACTTAGCACTTCATAACCAAACCTAAGAGCATTCCCAGACATAGGACACTCAATAACCGAGTCCTTCTAAGAAAAGTGGGAGCACTCTTACAAATAATGAGCACTGGACAAAAGCATTACACAATGGGCCAGTTTTCGGAGTTAATTGGTATAATTATGGACCCTTACCATTCAACTAGTGCTTCAACTTACGGTAACCAATACTTAGGAGTCAGGGCCAAGACGTTGTGGGTTCAGGTGGCTATGTTATATTTATAAGTACAGAATATACTTAATATAAGTACTTAATATAATATAATACTTAATATAACTGCCGGAACATATAATGCAAGGTTTTGAAAATTATTATGCAACTAGCAGTAGATTTTTAATGTTGTGAAAGTTTACAATACTGGAAACATTATGTAAATTCTGAAAGAACTGTGTGTTAACAAGATCATTGCAAATATTTATAATTTCGTGTTTTTCTAATAAAGTGTCTGATTAATAATTTCTTACATGTTTCTCGAAATATAAGATAAAATACAAAATTCTGAAAAACCTAAACTATTTGCTACAAACATTGAAAAAGATATTATCATTATTTTTATTGAGACATAAAAATCTTCGATAGAAGTTTTGTAATACTATTTAAATATTGATATTTACGTAGAATTCATTCTTGAAGTTTGAACTGAGTTAGCAACTAATTGAAATACGTAACAATGCCTAGTGGTGGGTGACTATGCTGAAGGGATTTCGCTGTAATCGCAAATTATATTCATGATATAGAGCTTAAATTATCGATATTACCTACTAGGTATGTACTTCAGAATTCATCTCAACTTTACGAGTGTTTTTTTATGATTGTTTATCATAACAATATAATACAACATCACGCCTTGTATCCCCAAAGGGTTGAGCACAGGTATACCACATGACATATTACACCCACATTTCACCAGTTATGTCCAGATAGAAAATCCCAATAGTACTGCCCGACCTGGGATCGAATCCAGGACCTTATACTGAGCAGTAGCGTTTGCGACCACTACACCAAGGAGGTATTCTGGTTTGTGATGACAATTATAATTGGAACAAAAAGATTGAGACATTAAACATTTTTTTCATAAAATAAGCTTTCAACATATTGGCTTTCAGGAATTGGCCCAAACAGAGTATAAATAGCCTCCACTGAAAAAGATACAAAAAACGAAAATGTATAAAATAAATCTTAAAAAACAATGTTCTCAAAATCAAATAAAGATTACCGACTCTGAATAAACCACCAAGATGCTAATACTCAACAAATCCCAATTATCTACAGGAAAACGTACCTCATTAATTTATTCTCAGCAAAAATATAAAACGGCCGAGATAATAGAAGGCGACATATTTTATGCGCCACAGAGCAGCAACGTTGGAATACATTACCAGTACTACCACTGATGTAGGTTGTGCGGAAACGTTCCGCGATGCAAATAAGAATATTTTTATATTTTGCACTTACGCCGCTTACTGACGCACTGCCTGTTTTGTTATATCGCTTTATTATGCTGTGACCTGTTAGGTTTTTAGATTGAACGTGTGGAAGTGTTTTCGTTAACTTCAAGTGATTTGTGGGTAGTTTATTCAAGTATTATTATTTATTTTGTAAATAGGGAAGAAAAATAAATGTAAGTATATTTCTTTGTCTGAATTTACTTCTGTATCTGAGTTATGATAACAAAAAATTGTTACACCGAAATAAGCTTCAGATAGGAATGAAAAATTAGATTTTACAGGAAAATCCTTGAGGATAAAACTCAGGAAATCTCGGTAAAACTAAACAAATATTTTTCAGTATTCAAAATGCACATTTGACTTTGGAAAAAACAAGCAGTATTCCTCTATGTGAACGTAAAACAGATTTATGATCCGACCCATGAAAAACCGGAAAAATGTTTGACAAATAAAATAGTTCGAACGAATTTTTGATATGTTTGCAAAACTCGAGAAACAATTTTTTACGGTTTACACAGGCTACATGCATTATCAGAGGAAGGTTTTATTATATCCCTGGGACACCTTTAAAAGCCGGCTCATGTATCCTGATCACTCAATCCCCTAAAACCAACACACTAAAAAGACAGTAATTGGAAAATATCGATAGCCTATTGACAAAGGCTTGCCTTTATCCCTTTATCCGTTTAACTGATCATTAGGGGGCTACGTCACAGGTCGATGACCCCGTGACGGCGTCACGTCGGCCGCTGAACATATTGACATACGTCCCTTTAAAACAAACACATTAGGAATGATGCTGGTCTATTGTGTCATTTTGCAAACGTTTCGCTCGAAACAGACAAATGTCAGTCTTTGTTAGACTGATTTTGTTAGCATGTGACGTAAATACTGTCCGCAATACAGTTTATCTTTTTGACTGGTAAATTGGGTACGGAATTACGCTACCCACGTCATCTCGCTGTTAAGGGGGATGCGCCAAGGTAGCCCGCGAAATTCAAATTTTCTTACGTTTTTTGCAATTTGCTGGTCAGTGTCAGGTTATATCTTGATTAAAATATGTTTTGCGACCGTATATAATATAATATTTATTTATAGAAGGTTACCCATAGAACCCACAGAAGAGACTTAAGGAGTTGTATTGCACATTCTAATGATTTTAAACCTACCTGACACTGACCTGCAAATAGCATAAATAAAACCTAATAAAATTTGAATTTCGCGGACTACCTTGGCGCATCCCCCTTCACAGACTTTATCTTACAGTAAGTTCGTAATCTACGAAAAAACCTACCACATTAAAAGCATCAAATATCTGCAATACACTCGGGGTGTCTCAAGGAGCTGTCAAGAGCCACGTTTTAATTAAGTCTAACGCGAAAAATATCGCCTAAGACGAAAATCAATTAGCATTTCCAAGAGGTTCATGGAGCATGAATCTGTAAGTGGGTTTGCAGTAAAACTGCGCTGTCAGCTTTAAAAGTGCAATCAAATTATTGGCGGAATAATTTATTTTATACTTAGGTAGCTTTCGCGTCGGTCGTTACTCACCTTTTACGAGGTAAAAGTCGTTTTTAAGAGAGTTAGGACCCGCACGCAATCTCAGCGTGTAAAAATGTTCCTGCTGGAATTATTTATGTGGTGGAAATACGAGGATTCATATCAGTTCTTCTGTGTTCTAAGAATGGTTTTTACAAAGTTTATCCGAGCATAATTCGCACGAATACAGTTAAAATAGCCGCAATGTTATATAACGGTGCAGTGAGCCGTTTTATTGTGATAAGTTACTTTTAGACAACCTCACGGAAAATATAGGCCAGAGCATTTTTCATTTTCGCACAATACGGTATTTATTTTCTCCGTTACCCATAGTAATTAATGCCTTTAATGGGCGCAAAATGTAAATTCTGCCAACCGAAAACCTATATTTCATGCGAGTATAAAAATAAACGAGTAAAGTGAAACCAATATCCATGAAAAGGATAGAATCACTAAAATATAACGAAAAATAAAATGCCAGCGGTTTAGCTAAAACTCTGCTGGGGAGTTAATTTGCATGTGGCAATATTTCTAGCATAAAAATTCAATATTTCTGTGCTCAAATAGTCACTAGATTTTTCAGTAATGTATCTAAACCGATGATCTCCAAGTGGGGTTACGGTTTAGTGTTAATTTTATCACGCAAATCCATGAACTGAAAACTTTACGAGCTATTTACATTGTTGACTAAATATTTTAATAAACAAAACAAAAGTTCTGTGACTGTAAATGGTTTTAACAAACTAAATCCGAGTTTAAAGGGGCAGATTTAAATTTTCATTTTATTCCGTTACTGGTATTCTCGTCTCTGAAACTTTTGGCAGGCAAATATTTTGTCTGAGTAACTTCTCTATTTGTTTTATCCTTCAGTAATTTAACATAGAACATGATTCGTTTAAAACAGATTGGCCGACCTTTTGTTACCTTAATTGTTGCTAATTTAATTATGTTTTAAGAACATAACTTGAAGCTCGTAAATAATAATTTGATTTACAATGTAACAACTTTGTTGCTATGTCGAAAGTTGAATTACATAAAATAAATATCTTTAAATCATGTTTGGTTGTTTTTATTGAACCTGAGGCTGACACAACTATAGTAAACTAGTTTCAGAATAGTTTCAAACAATAGTATACACCGTGTTTGAATCACAGTTTTGCTAGAACAAATATTGTTCAGACCATGGTCTACTACCATTAAATACCATTCAATAAAAAAAAAAACACGTCAATGGTATTTGAAAAAACACAAAAATGACTGATTTATTTATTTGCATTGGCTGGACATCCTTGTAGTCCACGTGGACTCCTCATAACTCTTGTGATTGCCATATTGCTACCGCGATGAGTCCTTTGATATTACGGTTAATGTTTGAACACGTTTGAGCAACATAAGACTTATTTGAGAACGCCTAGTTTAGTTTGTTTTAATAACATATTGGACGGTATAGAATGGTAGTAGACCATGGTCTGAACAACGTTTGTTCTAGCAAAACTGTGATTTAAATTTCACGGTGTAGATAACGAATATTCGGACTATTTTACATCATACGGCATGATTTAGACGGGTTTCCTGTTAAAGCATTGACAAAGCTAGCCAGAAATCAAAATGCTCGTGACTGTGTCTCGATATGTTGCGTTTGCTTTTGTCTCTGACGGCTGACACAAAACGTTCTTGTCTGTGTGCACGAAAATGCCTTTGAACATCCTATAGTATATCGTAGGTATGATTTTCTGAACAGAATTCTACCACAAAAAGCCTCCACCACTTGTTATTTTTCAATTTCCATCCAACAAACAAAACGGTAGAGAAAATTGAAACAAAAACTTATACCTTTTACACAAAGTACCTCCTTCGACGACCAATTATGTTTGAGGAATGATCGTTTAAAAACCTTATATTAATTCTGAGCACGAGGGACCTCGGGTACACTGAGGCGTGAAATTCAATAAGTGTTGTGTAACAAACGACTGGGAGACGTGGCGCGGACGCAGCGACGTCGCGGCGACGTGGCAGCGGAGCGACGCCGCGACGTGGCGACGTAGTAACGTAGCAACTTGTTGAATTTCACCCACGAAGGATAGTTGGAACTTAACTAATGAAATGTCGGCGGTATTAGCAGCGAATGGGTATTAAATTGGTGGGCTATAAGGGTAAATCCTTCACGTCGGAATGAGGTATTAATAGCACCGCTTCGGTTAAAGGTTTCAGATAGAAAACCGATATTGAGAGGTCGAGTGAAAATATTGCGGCTGTACACAAAATTTTAGGCAGGTACTGGTGTTCTAACATGATGCCAACAATAATGTTTATTAATCTATGAAGAGGAAACCATATAAATAGGAGCAGTTTACCGACGTATACCTATGATTTATGAATTTTCGAATTACGACTTTTTACGAACAAACAGCAGATTACTTGGACTAAAATGAAAATATTGTCAGTATTGACCCTTAAACTTCACAGAAAACCGTTCAATACGTTCTGTCAAAGTGTTTGTTCGAATTCATCTCGAAACTGGGTCGCACAATACGCAGGTAGAGGCCAAACATGGCACCGAACTCACCTGAGTTGTAGCTTAAGCCACGTGTTCCCGCCTAAGGCTTCCCGCAAACGACTGTTGCTAACTAATGACATTCAATTTAGCTGTTATACCAACAATTAATCGTTTGTAACAAGAATTATTACTTCAATTGTTATGTTAGCTGTCAGGGGTGATTAATTTATCGATGAAGGATACAGAGTGATCTGGGAATTGTTTTGTATTGGAATTTGTCAACAAACATAATGTCAATAAACATTACAAATGTTTATTGACATTATGTTTGTTGACGAATTACGTTTTTATGTGAACAACTTTTGTGTAATTATTCAACCATGTTTGCAGATTTTTTTTTTATTATGTGAATGGCATCACATAGGAGCTGCTTAACTGGGCAATCGTTTCCAGCCAGGGCATAAAACTAATAAACTTTTGCAGATATAAAATGCGTTCTTACTCAAAATGAAAGCTCAGAATGAATTTGAAGTGCATTCAACCCATCTTTTATCAGTCTGACTTTTAACACAGTTTACACTGCAGTAGCAATTTGGAACGCGATTCTAATGTTAGCTATGTTTTGCCTCATTAGCCCGATATAAGCTACAGCTGCTGCTGCAAAATGTTGGAAGTTCCAGGGAATTAATTCTAGGAAAAATCTAAACGAATTTGTTTTTTAAATGATACTCTGAATTTATCCACAACACATTGCAAATAGTTGACGTGAAAAATAAAAAAGTATTTGCCTAACTAATGGATACACCAAAGATGCAAACATGTTTGAAGATAAGTTTATTAGGTGCTAAAAAAGAACCAAACACGTGGTCAAATTTTATAAGCGAATGAAGTCTAGGGCATCTATCGGAATCTAATTATTTAGATTTTGACACAAGTTGTTTGTGTCAAAATCTAAATAATTAGACAAACTTTCACCATTCCTTGATTCAGGCGTGACCTTGCGGAGATCCATTATAAAATACAAAAGACGTAAATATATTTAGTAAACTATTCCTAAAGAGTCATGAAAAACCTTGTAAGAAATCGACACGTATTAATATTAAACTAATATAATTAATATAA
Source organism: Conistra vaccinii (assembly GCA_948150665.1). Lineage (NCBI taxonomy): Eukaryota > Metazoa > Arthropoda > Insecta > Lepidoptera > Noctuidae > Conistra > Conistra vaccinii. Next base: position 10,429,091 of record OX411327.1, on the reverse strand, counting down.
TATTGAAAACTCGTTTGTCTAGACGTAAAATCCATGTGAAGCAGGGGTTGGTCGCTAGTTCTTATCACAAAACCTAGATTTGAACATTTATTTATTTATAAAGTACAAAAAGAGTATAAGAGCAGTGGTGGCCCAGTGGTAACGACCCCAACTTACGACTTGTAAGATATCATCACCACTGCTCTCAAAACGGTGAAGTAAAACATCGTGAGGAAACCGGCATGTCTTAGAACCAAAAATTTGAAGACATGTGACATCTACCAACCCGCACTGGGCCCGCGTGGTAGATTACGGCCTACACCCTCTGACAGAGAGGAGGCCTGTTTCCCAGCAGTGGGAACATTAATTAATAGGCTGATTGGTTGGTTGGTTGGTGGGTAAAGTACAAAAAAACTACTTATATTAAATTATAGGTCAATATCTATTAGTAATTAGAATTACACATACAATCATAAAATTAAATTAAATTACATAAAAGTAGACACATTTGTTGGAATCAAATCAAATTAGTCAGGATTAGGTAAAATATGATTAAATTAGACAAAATTAGATACGAAAAGATAAAATTAAATATAATCGGGATAAAAATTGGGATCAATTAATAACAAGAAACTTTATTTATTTATTCACTCCAAGGAGATTGTACTGGGAGTGTCAACGGATTCCAGGTATCGAATAGCAGTGTTCAGGAATCTGAGAAGTTCAGAACTCTCAGTTCAAACATTGAACATTGCACCTCTACATAGTCTACATGTATAATTATAGTGGCAAGGTTTTCTCATTCCCCAGTTTGTTTCGGCCGAGTTAATTAAGAGCCACGATATGCAGTGTTGCCATGCTTTCAGGAAGCTGGATTGTCTAAACTAAATAATAGCTTTTGTTCTTAATATACTCTAAGATAAAGGCAGCAAGAAACTGTTATGTGTGGGTATTTTAGAGATGCTTTGTTTGTGATTAGCGCTAAGTGCTTAGGGACTAAATAAGGGCAACATTACCTAAATTAAACTATTTTAGTCGGTCGTTTATGAATTATCTCACAAGCTGAATTGGAGATATTATTTTAAACAAAACTGGAATTTCTGTCTGTTTATGTGTTCTTATTTTTTTAATTTTCACTCTTTTGATTCATTACTACTAGTGCATGGAACGGATGTTTGCCTGGCTGGAACGAATAAAAAACTCAAAACTATTTTATTCAAACTAGGCTGAGAATCTGCACTTTTCGAACGTTAAAATTACATAAGACAGTCCCCCCAAAAAAGCCCACCCTTCACCATAATACCCGAGTAAACAACGATATGACCACGAACTATCTATGGGCTGTTAATTGTCGATTTATTTATATTATTATTCTTTATGTATTGTCTTTCGACCAAATTTTTACACCAGCCATGGTCAAACATGTTGAGCCAAAAAAATACTTTTGTAACACCTATATTAAGCATCATAGCATGTATATTATGTACACATGTTTTTGCAAATAAATAAATCTTAATCTGATGTTTAATAGGGATGTTCACTGCGTAAAAAAACCTATTTAGTCCGTCAGTCAGATAATAAAGAAAATATTAGACACGTACTTTTTGCTTTACAATATATATAAGTTGGAGAGTGGGGGCTCTCTACGTCACAAGTCAATATAAAATGTACCGGGGAGTGATGTCATGCTACATTTTAACGTATTGCCTACTCAATGTAATGGGTAATCTTTTGATAACGTCAAAAATGAAAAAAAAAAAACGTGTCCACTATTTTTTTATAATCTACCCGAAGGACAAACAATTTTTTTTTTAATCATCCCTATTACCCACTTTGGCTCTATTCTATACATCTAGTGACTAGGTAATTATTTTAAAAGGTCAAGGGACCTTATTGTCGTATTATAATGTTGAAGCATTCGGTCTTCTTTGTTATAACCGGGGTAGGTACGTCCTCAGCGAGTAGGTACTTAACGTTGTCTGAGAAGGTACCCCGTATTTTAGCTTAGTAGTGTACAGATGGTACCAACACTAATATCGGTCTTTCTTTAACAATCGTTATTGTTATTCATAATTATTTAAACAAAAAAAAAAAAAAAAAATACTTACCTAACTACCTTACATAAAATTAGAAGCCCTGTTTAAGATATTTCTCATAAATAATTTCCGCTAACAAGACAGAATATACTTTGTTGTACCTACTTTGAATATTATTTGGCACAAAATAACCTTTCCAGTTGCTTTAAATGTGTTTTCTCAGTCTCCCGTCTGAGTTTTTCCGTGTGTCTTTCTTTTGTGCAAATTATCCAAAACTTATTCCTGTATATATAGGAGTTCTTCTTTACCTCAAGAGGTGGGTAAGCTGAGTGGCGCTACGTGCCCTATCTGTCCCAGCCTGGTGGCGCCGACCGGCCTATCGCGCGCAAATATCTGCTTTAAGGATCATTTATATTCCTTTTACAATCCTATTATTAGTCGTATATTGGAGTTTCCTTGTTATTTAAAGTGTAGGTAATGAGGAAGGATGTACAAGTGTGGCGCTGTGGGGTGAATAGGGAATGGAGCCTAATATGATTAAATAACAATGTGTTGACGTGGAAGAGATGCATCTAAATTGTAGCGTTATTGAGTTTCAATATAAGTAGTTAAGGAAGAAATAAAATATATTTATCTATTCACGTCTGGAAGTTACACACATAGCTAGTAAAAAAATAAAATTAAGTAGCACCGAGTTATTGCTCTCTATGTCCTATAAATATATCATATCTTCTATAAAATGAATTTTTAGTGCTGTTCGTTGGTAAGCGTATCACTTCAGAACGGCTGGACTGAATTGGCAAATTTTTATTTTAAAATGTTTGAAATAGTCCGAATCAGGTTTCAGGAAATAAACATTTGAAAAGTTGCCGGGAAAGTGCATTTTCTATGAGAATTCTGTATGTATTATTGGAATTTGGACAGGATAACGTCTGTCGGGTAATGTAGATAGATAGATAGATAAATCGTTTATTTAGTGCACACAAAAACCATAGCACAACATTCAAAAGCCCGATTAATTAATAACTAATAATTAGCTATTAGGAAATAGCTTTAAGGTGCCAATATACAAAAAAGGAGGAAAACAAGACATTGTGATGACACTATTGGCTATGACACACTTTAAAATAATGGATCAATAAACATAAACATAAAAAGTGCGGTATTTGTGTCTCAAGGTGTGTGCCTAATGGGAGTCCAGCTCAGCATGCGCCAAGCAAATATACCTGACGCTGATATTCTGCTGAATCCCTGCAGTGAAATACGGACGTCGAGTAGATAAGATAAGATAAATATGCGACTTATTGGTGTTGTGAAAAGTAGAATGTGCGGAGTGAAATTATGTGAGTTTACCCGCAATTTAAATAATGTATTCTACAGTAAATTTTAGCATTGGCAACTTGGATGATGATTGCGTATTTGATTACTTGATTATGCATTATGCACAACGTATTCTAATAACTTTACTTGGAAATTTTGTAAAATATTGAAAACTAGCTTTTACCCGCGGCTTCGCCCGCGTAAAGGTCGGAAAATATCCCACAGGACCGTACTACCGGGATTCAGATTATCCTCTATCCTAACCCAGATCATGGCCTATACGGATTTAGTTAAAAGACCATACGCCTTTCAACTAAATCCGTTCAGCCCTTACGGCATGAAAAAGTAACAGGCACATTTTAGGGTTGCGTACCTCAAAATGAAAAAATGATCTCTTTCAGTCGTCAGTAATTTGACATTCGAAAGAAGAAGACAAAGCTTTGTAACTATACTATATGTTTAACTATACAGACGCTATACAACGTTTATTAGTAAGGAGGTAATGTTTGTAGCGGTTACACCGCCACATACGAACTACGCATGAAAGACATGATGTCACACAAATCCTACATCGCGCAGTTAGAATTTACCACGCGAACGACATAGATAAGACTATCCGAAATCAACTTATGGGCAGTTGCCCGCCCGACATAACACCCGTCTTGTCGGAGGATCCTCCCTTTTCTATGGTGGATGAGTGAACTTTACACCCTGTTCCTCATACCACTAAATTGGTGACCCTGAGACTGAACGTCAACGCAGCCTTCGTGCAACTACTTCAGCGTGATGTCATCATCATCAATCCCGCAAGCTTTCGTGAGGCGAGTTACACAGCCAGCCAGCACCCACGGCTCAGCGGGTATCCTGACCACCAGCATGCAGCGAACGCGCATTCCTGGTCAACACCCTTAGACTCATCACCCCGACTCACTGGGGAATCACCGAAATCACCTCAATCACCGCAGACAGTTCCAACTCACTGTGAACTGTGCGGCACCCGGTTCCGACTCACTGGTAGCACAATCATCACAATCGCCACAATCACCGCAGACAGTTCCAACTCACCGTGAACTGTGCCGCACCCGGTTCCGACTCACTGGAACCACACCTTAAATCTCTTAAAAATAAGAGACAACAAAAATAATCACCGAAATCATCGCAATCACCTCAATCACCGAAAACACCGAAATCACCGCAATCACCGAAATCACCACAATCACCGCAATCACCTCAATCAGCTCAATCACCGCAATTACCATTATCACCAAAATCGCCGCAATCACCGCAGACAGTTCCAACTCACTGTGAACTGTGCGGCACCCGGTTCCGACTTACTGGAACCACAATCACCACAATCACCGCAGACAGTTCCGACTCACCGTGAACTGTGCCGCACCCGGTTCCGACTCACTGGAACCACACCTTAAATCTCTTAAAAATAAGAGACAACAAAAATAATCACCGATATCACCGAAATCACCGCAATCACCTCAATCACCGAAAACACCGAAATCACCACAATCACCTCAATCACCACAATCAGCTCAATCACCGCAATCACCTCAATCAGCTCAATCACCGCAATCACCACAATCACCACAATCGCCGCAATCACTGCAGACAGTTCCAACTCACTGTGAACTGTGCGGCACTCGGTTCCGACTCACTGGTACCACAATCACCACAATCGCCACAATCACCGCAGACAGTTCCGACTCACCGTGAACTGTGCCGCATCCGGTTCCGACTCACTGGAACCACACCTTAAATCTCTTAAAAATAAGAGACAACAAAAATAATCAATAATACATGTGAATTTTAAAATCAACCCCTATTTTACCCCTTTGGGGGATGATTTTACAAAAACGCTGAAAAGCGTAATTCTTTATTTCTTACCAAAAGCATAAATTTGAATTTCCATATCCCCAACTTAGAAATATTGAGTTTCCCATACAAACTTTCATCCCTTATATCACCCCCTTGGGGGTTATTTTTGAGACAAAAAGTACCCTATGTCCTTCTCTAGGATGCCATCTATCTCCTTGCCAAATTTCATCGAAATCCGTTCAGTGGTTTAGCCGTGAAAAGGTAACATACAGACAGACAGACAGACAGACAGACAGACAGAGTTACTTTCGAATTTATAATATTAGTATGGATTCCTGATATTTAAAAGAAACGTAAAACCTGTTACAGAGAAAATATCTCCAAGGGTATTTTCCTCTCATTTTTATAACAAAAATGGACACAATAACAACAACGGGCTTTTGAATATTCGTTTATTTGTTCCAGTTTTAAGGCATAAAAGCGTGGATTAAGTTGAACCCTTTAGGCCCATTGTACACGACACGGTTTCTTTACGGTACTACGCCGCGTTGTATTAACCACGCCGTAGGAAAAACGTGTCTGTCAACAAGCTTCCATAGTGATTCATACAACACTGACAACCTAAACAGCGACGTAGAAAGACGTGTTTGTCAACAAGCTTTCATAGTGATCCATACAATACTGACCCCCGTGCCTACACACGACGTAGAAACCGCGCCGTAAAAAAAACGTGCCCATCAAGAAGCTTCCACAGATATCCATATAACACTGACGACCGTCACGGCGAATTAACCGTAGTTTTTCACGGCAAGAAAAACGTGTGTATACAAAGGGCCCTACTAACGAGACCGGAAGATTACCCTTATATTTCAAAATTAGTCTACATTGTTGTAAAAAAATATTCCGGCAATGTAAAGTTGTAATTGTTCCAGGTAAATTCTAAGCAAAAGGCTTTGGGAGCAGGCCAAAATTGTTATAATTTAAATTGTGTAGGATACTCTTATTTTATTCTTACGTTTTATATTATGTATATTAATTGTAACGGTATAAGTACACAAAATAACACACATTATAAAAATACGAAAACCCGTATTCTCGAAAATACGAAAACTTGTATTCCGGACTCATTCGTTAGAGTAATTTCGACAATCATATCCGAGCCAGTGACATTATAATTTCCATCTTATATAAATTCCGAGCATGTTTCGTATACAAAATATACATACGTACTTATATTAAGGCTAGCGCACATCGGCGGATGGCGGGGTAGGGTATTTTAAATATACCAACGTAAATTAGTTCGTATCTACTGGTAACAAGATATAGATTCAAAAGCTCAGAGTTCGACCATGCAGCATCAAATGGGATTTCTCTCTGAGGTATTGAAGAGCGCGCTGGAGGATACAGTGGCGGGATGCGACGACATGCGGCGGTACGCTACAGCATGTGGCGCGAGGAAACGGCAGGTTGCGACGTCATCGGCATGCGATGGTATGCGCCGGAGTCCGTTAGCATACGATCATGGGGGAGAGGCAGTGCAAGTCGGGCTGCACTTCGCATTTCCGGCCTCGCATCCAGTAGTGCGCCACCGCTGGCGACCGCTGGCGGCATTGCAAATCATTAGTGTGCGTTGACCTTTATTTTATATAGACTACGATGTTCATTTGTTTCTCAATAATTGTAACCAATCGGTAGTAGGTAATCTAGTTGAACGAGTTCAAAATAAATCGTCTTTTATTTCCTTCAATTGGTAGTTTAGTTGCTAGTACCTACTTACTTTGAATGAATTGGAATGAATACTTAAACGTTTCTACTTAGAATATTTGTTTTTATTGGTATCATTACGTATTGCTGGTACGTGATTTTATAGGTTTTTTTATTGTATTAAAGCTTTGACTATTTTTTTCTGGTCCATATCTACTGGGTACTTACTTTTATTTGAAAGTTACCTTATGATATAATTAGTTCACAATTAATTATTTGGTTGTGTAGCCAACGAAGCAGCAGTGGTGGCCCCAGGTGGCCCAGTGGTCGACTTACGAGTTGTAGGTCGTGAGTTCGAACCCAAGCAGGCGCTTTACTTTGTGTAAATAATTTTATCACCAATAATTTCACACGCCGGTTTCCTCACGATGTTTTTCCTTCACCGTTTTGAGAGCAGGTGCTCTCAAAACGGTGAAGGAAAAACATCGTGAGGAAACCGGCGTGTCTTAGAATCAAAAATTCGAAGACATGTGACATCCACCAACCCGTACTGGGCCCGCGTGGTGGATTACGGCCCACTCCCTCTCACAGAGAGGGGGCCTGTGTCCCAGCAGAGGGAACATTAATAGGCTGATGATGATGATGATGTAGCCAACGAATGTCGAAAATGAATCCAATAAAAAACATGTGGGGCAGTCTTTGGAGACTGCTGATGGAAGTGAAAACTAAGTAACGGCATCTAACGAAAATGTCAGGAATTTATGTGGCTTGCTGTCAGTACAAGAACGGAAGCTGTAGCTTCATTAAAACAGTTTAAAAAAATAACTAAGTAACGCCATTTAACGAAAATGTCGGGAATTTATGTGGCTTGCTGTCAGTACAAGAATGAAAAAAATAAAACAAAGTGCGCTGTGAGTGCGCTGTCTTACGAATTCTCGATCAGGTCACGTGTCCTGTGTCCGTGAGTTTAACATTTTTTACCCATCCCAAAAAAGAGCACAACGCCGCTAAAGAAATTATCACTTCAAAAATTTCTTGTGTAATTAGCCGAATACTCATATTATTTCTTGCATAAATGTTTCACTTATTAATTCCATTTCTTGACTATAATTGGCGTCAATTTTAACACCATGCCACAGAGCGAAAAAAGCTGCACTCCAACCCACACACCCTAAACTAAGGCTCATCAAATAAAGTATAGCCGATTAAAACCCATATTACGAGATACTGCAATCAATCAGTCTGTGTCGTAGCTGGTAATATCTCGCAGTATGGCTGCCGTCGATCACGCTCCATCGAGAATACGTCGGGACCCGACAATGACGCCTATCCGTAATTAAAAATGGCGAGGATTTTTATCAAAGAGCCGACCTCAACGTGGCTCGACGCGGATCGTTAAAACTTTGTTTTGCCTAATGATAACAAAAAAAATCGAGTAATTTTATTCGGCTAATAAATTCCGGGAAAATGGTTGGTTAGACTGTTTTCATTAGGCTACGGTGTGATTGTTAGGAATTATTTTTTAGTTAAGCGGGTTGAGCGACTCGGCGTTGGCGGTGCCTAAATTGATTTTCTATAGGAAGATTTGCATTAATGCTTAAAAAGTAGGTCTGCACTTACTTATTATTTACCGAATGAAATAGGTACCTACATATACATAAATATCGCGTTCGATATTTGGTCGGTAACAAATGTGAAAATAATGCCGTAGGTATTCATTCATCTGAAATGCAATATGGTCAGAATTCACATTTCGCTATTTTTATACGCGTAATAACATTTTTGTATACAAAATTATTACCTACCTACTGCTATGAATAATTGCAAAAGCTGATAGGTATGTAGTTTTATAGGATTATTGATACTTATAGAAAAAAAAAAAAAAAAAATTTATAAAGCTGTCTGGAAAAATCGAATTGCTAAAGAAAATTTTTAAACAAAATGAAGCTTTTTGGCGTATTTGTTACCTACCACGACAATACACAATACGAGTCACAATCTAAATAAAATACGAGTCCTACGAAAACTAAATTAAATATTCAAAAATGGAAATAAATAAACAAAAAAGGGTGCGATTTTAAAGTTTAAACAAGTGATGAGCGCACGTCGTAGCCGGGGGTAATCGGGGGCATAACACGTACATGTGTAGGTACATAAAAAGCGTTTGCACGTAAAAAGAACTCCATTATTCGCCCCAAAATTAGATACGTGTCGGTTGAGGTTCGCATGTATTAAAAAGTACGTATTTTTCGCGCGAAAATAAATAATTCTGTATAATTTGTAAAAGGGTAAAAATGTACCTACATGTCTGGAATATTTGTATGAATATTATTTATGAGTTACCTCCTACCTATTTCGTGCCTTGTTGCTTTGTTTTGTTTGGTATTTTATGAGTAGCCAACAGTAAGATGTAATGGTCGTTTGAGATACATTCGGATCGGTGAGCGAGATTTTCTTTTCAGCACGTAACAATGCCATAAAATTGCAGTTTTTATTTTTATTTTACTTACCTTTGAATCGAGAGTTTCAATAGCACGTTTCTTATATTTTCAGTATTGTTAAGCATGTGTGCAGCTTCCGGGATTAATGCCCGGGGTATAGGGATGCACTATAAGTTTTTATAAGACGTATCATATTTACCACAGAAAAGGGTTCAATGTTATGTGACTGAAATGCTAATAAATAAAAGAAAACAAAACAAAAAGTTTTTTTGTTGTCTTTAGCAACTCGCAGGTCAACCTATGAAGTTGTCGGCTGCTTAAGTAGTCAATGATGTGGCTGTTTATGGCAGAAATACGAATACCTATCTCTAGTTAGGTACCAATAAATTTAAATAAACAATTTTTAAAATAACAATTTTTCTGCAAACTATTTTATAAGTGAGATTACCTAAAGTAGATATTCGTCGAAGCCAGAATATTAATAATGCTGGCCGAAGCGTTCTCTGTAATATTATAAATGCAATGTCAGTTTCAGCAATCACTCTGAATCGACTGAACTGATTTCAATGGAATCAGGTACCTACCTTTGATAAAAGAATAAATTCTAGTTTTGAAAATATTTACTTATTGGCGAAATAAACTGCAAAAAATCGCTATAATTTTGTTACAACAACAATATCCATTGCTTCATTTAGGTACTTGGAAAATTCGTCTGCCTGACAACTAGATTATCGCAATGTATGCCGAATTGTTAATATGAAAGCGATTGTGATTACGATTTGGCTACACAATTAGGATCCTGGTTTAGTGCACAACTAACATAAACAAACAGTAACAGAATTACAATCATTCGATTTCACAACCACAGATAAATATTAACCATGCTCTCACTCGTTCTACCTCCATCTCCCATCCCACTCATACACTCCCGTGCATGAACTAACGAGCCATTAAATCCACCATTCGGATCGCGTTGTTATTTCAAGATCACAATAGGAGCGTGGCAAGACTAATTAGTCTGGTCGTATAAACAATACGCTGATTGTTGGCCTACACGAACTATGAATAACGGTTAACTATAACCCTTTGTTGAACCGTACCTTGATTAGAAAAGGTGTTGGGAGTTTGTAAATGTAAATCTACCTTTAGGGATTTTGATTGTTCTAGGTTGAGGTGTGAATAGGTTACTGGGTCTCTACGCAGAATTTTGCGTGAAATATTTGGGGAGATTTTGTAATACCAACCTTATTTTAGTAAAGGTATATAAGGTCTTGTTTCCAATTAATGTTATTTCCCGTTTACCAAAACTTCGCTTAAATTACTTGAGTTGATTTCAGAGTGACTATAGCTAAATCGCTTAACTGAGACGTTTCTTGAGGTAGCTGTGCGGTGCGGGCGGGGTGAGGTGACGTGATGCGAGAGCTCAGTGATTCGTCAAATATTTACAAATGTCGCCCCTAATGCAACGCGCAACTACCTCAGGGAACGTCTCAGTTAAGCGGTAGACCTATAGTACCTTCTATTGAAAAAGTCATAAAATAGAAGCAGTAGCGCAAACTAAACTGTATTGTGGGTTATAAAGTTACTTGGTTCATAATAATATCATTGTTTTTGTAAATTTTTCACAACTAACATCGAACAGACTAAGTGTATGCTGAAACGCAGGTCCACGTAGCGCAGGGCAGAGCAGAATTTGTAATGTATGAAAATACTGACAGGTGCGTACGTTGCAGCACAGGCACGTGCAACGCAGCCATGTGTCTGTTCTGCTCTGCGTCTCGTTGTAGAGCCAGCACAGATATCTGCGCGACGCGTGTAGGTAGTCACTTGTTTTTTTGCTGAGACGCAGATAACACAGAATAGCCGTCTATTGTTTATACTAGCTAGGACGCAAATATGTCTGTGTAGCTGCGTCGCAGCAGCATACGCTCGCAGTCCATGTCTGCCTCGCCTGCCCTACCCTGCGAAATCTATACTGTGCTATGCTGCGTCACCTGTGTCTCAGCATACGCTTAGCCACAAGGAGTCTAGGTCCCGAGTGTTTGTTACTAACGTAATTGTCTTTTTTAAGTGCAATGCCAAGAACACTCCAATTTCCTCAGAGATTAAAGTTAATCCACTTTATGTCCAATTTATACAAAACGGTTTTAAAGCAACAATGACCGGCTGCTTTCATCTGAAAAGTTTACGATTCTTTAACACGGCTTAATTCAGCTATAAAAAGCTTGACACAATAAACTGAAAAATCCTTTTATTTACTTAAAGAAATGTAAAAAGGCTGAGTTTTACTGCGTTGCTGATTTCACTTTCAGTTTCCATTTTACAGTAGTTTTCTTGAACGAATGATATTTATTGCGCACACACGCGCCATATTAACATAAGTGATAAGTTAGTTTCCTTATCAAATACTGCGGAATTTTATGGCGAATAAAACAGTAATTCCTCACAGGAGTCTATTTATATGTAAAACTCGACGTAATAAAATGTCGTTTGCACAGCAAAGTGAGACTTACTACGGGGCCCGTGGTCCCGTACATCAGGGATTTGCCAAATATTTTTGCAAAGCCCCTAAGAGCCCGGACAGCCATCCACCGCCAATGAATTAGCCAATAAAACCAAATTGAACCTAATAAATTTGCCATTATGTTTGTTTTTCTATTTGGTTTAAGTTTGGGGAGACTTTTTTGTGTTTTCGTAAGGCTTTTCCGGAGGGCAGTTTTCAGTGTCAGAATAAGCATTTGAAAATAAAAAATGAGCAGAATTTGTATTAAAATATCTGCTAGATAAGTAAGTCGGAACACCGGAGATGGTGAAACAAGTCATAAAAATCGCTTACAAACATTTGAACACCACTAAAGCTTCCTTCTAGACAGTTATTTTAAAACGAGACGCACGAGTGCTATCCAACTTATAATTTTCAGTGAAATAAACAAGACATTCAGTTCCACAAGCAGTTTCTTAAATTCATTAAGAAGAGAATGTTTAGCTGGTGACTCGTAAAGGGAACTTTCGAAGTTGTTCCGCACAACTGATAGCGCTACTCTATCTTCAGTTTACTCCTGATTGTTTCAACTTCTACGGTTTGTTTGTTTAAATTAATAATTAAAGTCACATGAGCTTTCTTAGGAGCATTCAACGTCCGCGACTTACGAGTTGCGCCGCGTGGTAGATTAGAGCCCACTCCCTCTCACAGAGAGGAGTCCTGTGTCCCAGCAGTGGGAAAATTATAGGCTGATTATGTTGATATCAGTTTTCTTAACGTTGGGTCAGAAATAAGTTGTTCAGTTTGTTTATATTAACTTGAAAGAAGACATTTGTAGCTTCCTTGTATTGCAGCTTCTTTTTTTATCTTTAATTTTTTACTTAATTCTCATCCGTTCCGATATTAAACGAAGCTTATTTTTAAACTGCTCTAAATTTCGATTCCAATTTCCAAATTAATGAAGCTTATCCCAGAAAAGGCCCTCTACAGTATTAATAAAACGTATTCCAGTTAAAAATTGTTCAATAAAAGTATAATTGATACCAAAATGTGTCTGGCGAGTGGCGACCTGTCTATAAATTTCCATCGCTGCGTTGAAGTTTAATTTATTGTGTTTACCTGTTTGCATTCAATTAAGTTACGAACCACGGTGCCAACTTCTGAATTTTAATGTCCATGTCTGGCTGTAGATCTTCCGCTGTCTGGTAGGACCAAAAATAAAACAGTGTGCTCCAGTTCTGTCCACGTCTGTACATGTACATTCGGAGACAGGGATGTTTGACGGAGACGAGTGCAGGTGAAGTTACGACTTCGAATGACTTGGAACGATGCAGGGATTGAAGTTGGACGTGTGGGGCGGAATATAGGTTGCGTCAATCAAAATTGTATCTTCGATAGATTTTCAATAACAATGTGTCTATGTTTTTGGATTTTCTGCATTGGAAGATGCAACATGTTTATTACAAGTACGTTGGTAGAACATTTTGTTGTGATCCAAATTTAAAAAAAAACTTTAACTCCGCTCTGAGTTATGTTTATTACTTCACACGTAAGTCTTAGATTTTTATAGTTGCATTTGCTCAAGTTTGACATTGTAACTGAGCGTTTATCATGAATGAATGAATGAATTTTAGATTTTATGATTACCGCAAACAAAAACAGCCTAGAGTCTGGATTTGTGCCCGGTTGATGGCAATAGGCTCGCCCCCTATTACATGTGACATAAACTTAACTGGCGAAATGTGGGTGTACCTACTTGTACATAGGTACACCTCTACCTAACCCCTTGGGGAATACAGGCGTGATGTTATGTAACAAACTCAACATACACTTTCTACTTTGTATTTACTTAGGTAGTTACATTCATATTAGATTCCTCAAAGAAAAAAATAATGTCGGAATTTTATTAAAGTGCCAAATCTTATCCATAGCACAAAACACATATTTACCAACAACACCTTCTCACAAAAAAAAACTAGAGCAAACAATAAAATGTCACACAAGACGAATAAACACCGGAGATAAATCTGAGGGCCTGGTTATCACAGACGCAGGCGTCAAATAAGCCACGCAATCTCCAAGCCTTCGAGAACATTCCCGATGCTCCCATCTTTCAACGAACTACAGAATTTACTTCGTAGTTCCTTCGTATGTATATCGATGAATGATAATACTGTCGTATTCTCTCTTTTGACATTGTTTTCTATGTTACGTCGTATCTTTCTTTTAACAAATGTAACGTTTATATCAACTTTATTTCGAACTCTTTGGTATTTCCGTCATGTTACAGGTTCCTTTGTCTCTGTATGTTTATTGAGAATTTTATGATCGGAAATTGTTTTTGTTTCAATATCTGTTTTGTTTTTATGATATTCTACTGCAAATGGCTACTTTCAACAAGTCTTTCAATATTTATGTAAGTGTACCTATATTATGTTTTTGACATATTTATCTCGGAACCCTAGGGTCCCGGAACTTTGGAAGGCGTACGAGGGGCAGACAAGTCAACTCGCAGAGGCCCCTTAGAATTTTTTAAGTATTAGGGCACCAACCGACGATTATCCTTTATCGATATGTACTATGCAAGTGCATCCAACCCCCGGTTGGTGTATGACTATTGCATGATAAGGAAACAAAGATATTGGACTATGGGTGGCTGTTAATTATTAAGCATGGCTGACGGCTGCTATATCTTTAATGATAAATAGATACGTAAAAGTATATATTTTTTATGTCAATAAGTATGCGGCTTTACTACGGTCGAAGTAAGATTAATACTTACATAAAGAATATACGAGCTTATAATATCTGTAACATGACGGAAAATGGGACTGCTAACGACCTTAATAAAGCGATATATAATACTACGGCAATCCTTAATTACCTCTCTATATGTTCGTCTAATATCCAATACAGACCTTCTTGTAGTAGGTACTTTTGTTTCTAAAACAACATCATTGACACACAGATTCCAAGTAAATGATGTGAAGAAGAGTTAAATAACATTAATTAGAGTCACCCATGACTTTGTTTTGACTCTTTCGACGTAGAGTAGGTACAGAGATACAGAAGACCCATTTACGAAAAGAGTGAGTTTGGGCTATAAGAAAACAGGGAGACTAAAGAAAAGATGGTTGGATGGATTATGATCGTGGCTGGGAAGGTAGTGAGCATTGAGATGACGGACACTGCTAGAGATGGAAGGAAACAACGAAATAAGCATAGAAGAATAGATGGCTTTCACGCCATCATGAGCTAGTGTTGCACTTCCATTATGCTCAGGGAACGCGCCAGCCCCAACAGCATCCTGAAAACTATAGCTGATAGGTGGGATAGCTCCATACTGGGACATTGGATACGCCTACCTGCCACTGTGGCGTAGTAATGAATAGTTTGTATTGTTTTTCTAGTAAGATGTAAGTACTAACACAGTTTCTAAGTCCTGTGTATACTAACCAAATGGACTATGAGGTCCGTTATAAAAGATTTTAATTAATTAAATTAATTAATAAGAGGATGTTGATGGTGATTTCTGATGATTTGTAGTTGAACAAAAATAGAATGTAAAAAAGCTTATTAAATAAGTGGTGTGTCCGAAGAGATAATACATCGGTAAAAATTACAAACTTTCATATAAATTTTCATCCTATAATCCTATACTCCTTGAGTTTTCATTATAAAAGCAACTCTTGTACAAACATGCTTCTAAACCTAGCGGCTTAGGCTGAGCGTTGTCTATCAGTGAATGAATGTATGAATGAATTTAATAAGGTAGAATATACAGGGTGGACCAAAAATTCATGTCTTTTTTGTAGTGAGTACTTTTCAGTTTTTTTTATGGCGTCACTATTTGGACCAAGGTGTTTTAAAGCTTAAAAGGATTTTTAGCCTAACCTTCGAAGGCCGATTACAGTGAATTATTAGAAGGTTAAGTACTAACTTTTTTTTTTTAACTGGAAAATACTACAAAAAAATATATGAACTTTTGAAGCTCCACCGAATATTACCAAAAAAATAATAACTCGAAAACTACAAAAAATCGCGGAACATATATGGGGTATTTTCGAATACCCCTAGACATGAGGAATCTAATTTTTTTTTATGACTTGTATAACCACCCTGGGGTCCACCCTGTATTTCCAGTCTCAAGTTTCTAAATAAATAAAGCCTTAGGTTAGGTTTACCATATCTCGCGCAACTTTGATGATATCTCAACCCTCTGTACTAATTTACTCTGTGTTTCTAATTACGTACAATTATTCTCATCGCGCGGCGGTTTCATACTCCAAGTTAAATTGTGCTCTGTATTTATAATGCCGTGGTCTATACAATATTCAAGGGGCAAAACTTTTCTTATAAACGTGGCATACTATATGATATAGTGAAGTTTGTTTTTTCGGGTGTTTACGTGTTATTAAGGTTGAATATTAAAATGTGGTGGGTGTTATGAGGAAAACAAAGATACGATGTGGACCTCAGTTTAAAGTTATGGATCAAGTTAGTTACGGGAGAGCTCCGGTGTTGTTTTACTCTTATAAATCAAATTCAGATTATTATCATTCCTTTATTTCATATACATACTTATCTATTACATTTTTAAATATTTTTATAAAAACAAATAAGAAACAAAAACATTTAAAATATAAAAAATAGTAGCCCACCGGTATCGGGAACAGGGTCTAAGCTACCTCCTGACAATGCGAGTCGTGTCCAGGAGTAGGTACCGCTTTCTGAATCAAGCCCTTGATCCAGCTGCCCAACGAGAGCCTCCTTAGGTGTTGGTCGAGACTCTTGGCAATTAATCCATTGGCTGATACGACTATCGGCATAATGATCGCTGAGTTCACATCCCACATGTCGACAACCTCGCGAGCCAAGTCAAGATACTTGATTTGTTTATCTTTCTCGGCTTTCACGAGGTTCCCGTCATGCGGGACTGTTATGTCAATGATCATTGTCAACCATTATCATGGTTGTTACGGTTACAAAAACTATCTACGTCAAGGGTTACTGAGGTTCAGGAGCCAGAAAGTCTGACAAAACCTAGTTCTCGGTCATTGGGTGGTCAGATGGAGAGCAGTGGTGGCCCAGTGGTAACAGGCCCGACTTACGAGTTATAAGTCGTGGGCTCGAACCCAAGCAGGCGCTTTACTTTGTGTAAATAATTTCATCACCACTGCTCTCAAAAACGGTGAAGGAAAACTTCGTGAGGAAACCGGCATGTCTTAGAACCAAAAATTCGAAGACATGTGACATCTACCAACCCGCTCTGGGCCCGCGTGGTAGATTACGGCCCACTGACTCTCACAGAGAGGAGGCCTGTGTCCCAGCAGTGGGAAAATTAATAGGCTGATTATGGGTGGTCAGATGGCATTGCTTTGTGTTTTAGATATTCAGTCTCATCTGGTAAAATTGGAGGCCGTTTAAAGCTTTGTGTAGACCAGCGCGACTTGTCGCGCGACGCGATACCGGTTATTGTTATACCGTGAAGTTTTCTTAGAAATTGTATTGTTCATGTCGCGTCGCGCGACAGGTCGCGCTGGTCTGCAAAAGCCTTAAACATTGTTGGAAAAGGCTATAATATGTAGCTGATTACAAAGTTCACAATTCATCGACATAATTTACAATACTCTGATTTAAGTACTTTGTTCTAATACTCGTACGAAGAAAGCAACTCGCGTGAAAACACATGGAATTCGTCAGAGACACGGATATCGATGGTCAGAGATTATCAACTTCTAATATAAATCATCCTTGCACCTTAATTTAAACAAAACAATAAGTTTGCAACTTGTAGCCCAAAACTCCGCAACGCTACCTAGCAAACCATCACAAACCATACATTTTCGAAAACCCAACTTGGCTACCGAAATATAATTCAGAATTGTACCCAAATAAAACAGGCTGGTTCACGCTCATTATTCTATTAAAGGCTGTTACATGCGACCTTTAGCGGGTACATTTTGACAGGGATTTTTCGGTCCTTTCATCGCAGGTGCCAGGTAGGGTCAGGAACGGTGACAAAGGTATGCCATTTGTATCGCAAATTAGTGCGGTCAAACGAATATGTGCACGTCACAAGAATGGTACTGTTGAGCTCCTATATTAATTTTTGGTATAATTGTATTGCGCAAGTTGCGAAAACAGTTTTTTTGTTTATGAGAGAACCCATTCACTTAGTTATTGGAAAGTAGAACTGTTTTATACTTACCTAATTACTGTTTATAAGTTGTCTTAGAAATCTTATCACAGTCACGAACTATTAAAGTCGCGTAGTTTATTCCCTCGATACTTCCTACGATTTTAAAACAATGCAAGATTGCGAAACCAGTGATCCGTCACTTTTGAGAACTGTATGATGACGTAGTATGCAATTCCGCCCGGGCACAGTTCAGTAACTTTGCAAGAATATTGCTTGCAATTCTCTGGTTCACGTATATGTACTCTTTTGCATGCAGATAAGAAACAAGATGAGCTTTGATAACATATTTTACAAGCTCAATTCACCGCAAAGCTGAATTTTATTAAGAAAATCTCATAAAATTATGTCAGAGTTACTAGTATAAAAAATTCAATACGTCCACAGTAGAAATGTATAAAAACGCAAAAGTTAAGTCGAGTTTGACCTCATTTGAGTTATAGGCTGGAAATGTTCCAATCTCCGGCATTGTCTTAGCCGGCTCTGAAAGTGGACGCGTCCATATATTACGTCTTCACATGTCTTAACTTTGAAATGGCGCCAATTTGCGACGGCTTATATATAAGAGTAACACGTGCTTACGACAAATGTATAGGTTTTTGACGGAAACTGAGCCAACTGCAAGTTTGGACAAAGCTTTACAAAGAGTGGAATAAGCAAGAAATCTTAGCTTGTGTTCGCTGTAAAACTTTAGTCTTTAGTTAGCGAGGGATAAGGAAACGCAAACCTTGCTACCGCAGCGGTGCTAAGCATTTTTAATGTAAAATATTTTTAGCGTCGTGAAAGCGGTATAATAATTCTGGTTCACCGCAGTTCGTGTGTACGTTTTGAGTGCGGTAAGCTTGAAACCAATAGCTTCCATCGAACAATTACTTAAGAGATCGTTGACCCATTTCTGGGCTCGGTTATTTCAATCTGGACCGCTACTCCGCTACAGCGCTGCAGCGCGGCAGTTGAACGGTTTTTATACGCTGCGATGCGGATGACACGGACGAGAGACGCGGATATTAGAATTTTGATTGGCTCTTTATTTTAGCGGGTTAAGCATTTATCTCGTAAGGAAATTGGAAGATGAAGAGATTGAGTTTATTATGTCAGCTCGGGAAATGTTAAGTTAAAGTTTTAGGAAAAGTTGTTTAAGAGTTGATTAGGTACAGTTTGGAAGTTTTATTTTAATCAAGGACTGATATACAGAAGTTTCAGATTCCTAACTTGTAAGTAACCCTAACTAAAACTTTTTAACAAACTAAAATATGGCGTCGAGAAATTCCTCCACATCGCTGTCGACTGATATATAATGTACCCACGAGACTGGCGGCATTGCCACGTTGTATGGCAATGCTTACGCTCTCGCCAACGTAAAAGCCAGGGGCTTAGTTTTTCAGAATCTTTCCGTCTCTCATGTTACGTCACTTCCATATCCAAAACGTAAATGTACGAATCAAGCCAAAAAAATAAACTCGGTGGTAACACACGGACAGACAGACGGACAATGGAGTGATCTTACAAGGGTTCCTTTTTTACCTTTTGAGGTACAGAACCCTAATAAGACTCATCCGTCGATTTATTTTTCATCTTTTTCTCATCTAATTCCATTTCAGTACCAATGTCAGACATAATTGGGCATCACAAACAAACCCGTGGCCATATTATCCAGCAGCCAGCTGCTCCAAGCCGTACCTTTAATAAAGTTGCGTCTACACTGGCAGTAAACAAGTACAGTTCGACATGAATGGCCCATTACACGCCACCCGCCCGCCATTCTTATTTACTACTAAACAACTTTGTTTTCGTTTAGCGTGGACTTCTTCAGCATTTTTTAAAAGATAGTTTAATGATAAAGTTTACAAGTTTGAGTTTTGGAGAACATAATTTTCATTTAAAAAAATTATGTGGACGAAAATGTATCTAATATCCGAAGACAACTTTGTTTGTTTCTTTCTAGATGTCACGAAAATGTCTCGCTCGGAAGATAAATGAGTACATAAAAGTTTGAATAATAAAAGTGAAGATACTCGTAAAATCAGAGCTATTTACGTCAATTCTATGTACGCAATGCCTATGCGAACTAATTGACAATGATTGAAAACAATTCCAATACTTAGAGAAAACAACACTTTGAACGTGTGCATTTCGTGGCTTTTATTTTGGATAATTAGATAATTATATTTATCTAAATTATCCTTCTACTGTTATATTTTATTAAACGATCATTGAAAATTCAACTTAATAGCTTAATGATATTGTAACAATTAAAAAGTATCAAAGCTAAGTAGCAAAGACTAAATTTCTTAAGAAATATGCAGTACCTTTGTACTCAATACTTATTATATATTATGTCGTATCTATATTTATTTTACTGTGTGTATTAAAATAATAAAATAAATAAAGCTTTTCCATGGAAGTAATCAAACCGAAATTAGTTCATGAACATCTCGTACATTCAACTGGCTAGACGCGTCATATCGAAATTCGATTTGCCAAAACTATGGTTTGTCATAAAGTGCGCCAAAGAACGTTGTGTTGATGAACGAACAGTCGTAAAAACGATCCATCGATAAATCCTTTCCGCGACTTTGAACGTTATTACCTAAATGAGATCCGACATAAACCGAATGTTGTTTTTATAAAGTGAATGTCCAGTGAAATACAAAAAATTACACTTAGGTCTGATTTCACCAATGAAACTGAACGCGATCAGTATTTCTAAAACGCGTTCAAGAGCTGTCAGTGTCAAAATTGTTATGGAATTAGTACACTGACAGCTCATGAACGCGTTTAGATGTGCTGAACGCGTTCAATTTCATTGGTGAAATCCGCACTTAATGAAATTCAGAAACGACTTCTCGATCTTTGATTGTTCACATATTTTTACACGTGGCTGTAATCCCTAGTAATTTAAAATTAGGATATTGACGTCTCTGAAACAGTACCGGCTTTTTGCTCAAATACTTACAAAGGCTTGACAAAGGTCTTGTGATATAATTTCAACATTTAAGTGTAGAGCCAGGGTGGCCATTCTAGGAGTATTTATCGTACCTATATTTAATTCATCCCACTATCTGTTGCAGGGTTCTACTTAGTGGTTATCTCAAAAACACAAGAGTATTTCAGAGGTTACTTAACCCCCAACTCATCCAGCTTACCGTTCTACTTAACCGTTACTTTATTACATAATCTACAAAAACTCCAACTTAAGAATGAACTGTTAAACTCATTATACTAATTAATGGAACGTTATATTTATGGTGGAGATTAAGTCAACGCAACAAAATAAAAATAATGCTCGCGTTTTTAATATCGTTATGTTTTAACTTTATGCGGCGGTCGTATTAAGAGGCACTTTTAATTACGAAAAACTCCAATTAGCAGGAAGGGCTCGGTATAATCCTTGCGGTCACCGAGCAAGCGCTACCCTACATAAACAACATAGGGCTTTCGCACGCGGGAGTAAAGCGCGGTTTTCTAGTAAGAACGAGTCTCCTTGTTTTATAGGAGCACTGTTTAACACTTTTTGAAGTGAAAACTTCTTTAGGCGCGTTGAGCTCTTTTTGGGAGACCTGATCGAAAATTCGTAAGACGGAGGGTTGACAGCGCACTCTATTTTATTTTTTTGGAATCGTTTTAATGGAGCTACAGTTTTCGTTCTTGTACTGACAGCAAGCCACATAAATTCCTGACATTTTCGTTAGATGGCGTTACTTAGTTTTCACTTCCATCGGCAGTGTCCAAAGACTGCCCCGTATGTTTTTTTTTTTAAATAGAACAGGGATTTACCAGGTAATTAGCAGTAGGATCACCTGAGGGGCAATTCCCGTAATTTTTAAGAACGTCCGCATTCGCATCTCATTCGCAATCTGTCAAAAATACAATAAATTTACCAAAATTTTTGAGAAGTTTGACAGATTGGGACTTGAATGTGAACGTTTTTTAAGTAAGTACGAGAATTGGCCCACTGCTCTGTTCTATTAAAAGTTGCAGTGCACAGCACATGGTAAATCGTATGACATTTCACTTTTTGACATAATACATTTGAATGAAATAACTGAAAACCTGAATACGGGTAATTGTACTCATCATTATGAACTACTTTTACTATGGGACCAAGCCAATAAAATCAGCTGTTCCCTTCATTTTATAAAGTTATGCGAACGTACATCTAAGAGTTAAATGATTTTTCTTTTCTCAAATGAGAGTGTCTAGTAAACTCACAGAAATCAGCCCACGAAGTTAAAACAATTCCTTAATTTCAGCCGAAAAACGTCCAGACGTCCACGGCCGAACATAGGCCTACCTCATGCACTGCCACTTCGACCTGTTCTGTGCTTCTCGCATCCAACGGATTCCGTCGGCCGTCACCAGGTCATCAGTCCACCTGGTGGGGAGCCTTCCAACGCTATGTCTTCCGGTACGCGGTCGTCACTCCAGAAACTTTCGGCCCCATCAGCCAACTGCTGCGACCAATGTGCCCTGTCCACTGCCACTTAAGTTTGGCAAACAATTGCTTGGGAACCCCAAAAAAACGCTCGTGCGTACATTGTCCTTGGGAAATCTGCAAAGTGCGGGTGACTTAGTAGCCAATAAGTCGCTAAAAGGCAACTTAGTCACGGTTTACACCATCCAGTTTAATTGCTAAACTTAAACCTTTAAACCGTTCATTAGTAAATTAGATTCTACATATTTCTGTAGCAATATCGTTTATCCGACCGCGAAGCATACATAAGTAAAGTTTTAACTACCCAGGTGTAATAGTTACCTCATCGTCGGCGTAGCCTTTTCCAACTATGTTGGGGTCGATTTCCAGTATAACCGGATGCAGCTGAATACTATGCAGTAAGATCCTTTTGTCATGTGTAGACATTGGGAATCTCTAAAGACAAAAAGGCTTAATAAAATTATTTGCACCATGTAAATATTCTACATACAATAAATAACACTGTAAGGAAGGGCTTCCTCATGAAATATCCCTTCCGTGTCAATCAATAGTGCGCGAAATCCCAAAGAAAAGTGGGTCAGGAATGAAGGCCCTTGAAGGCATCACATGACGGTTTATTTTGGTATACGATGATAGATAGCCCAGGAAATCGAGAGAGGCGCAGAGATATGGCTTACGGGATTCATTATAGTGTTGTTCAAGGTTTTCAGTTCAATGGGTTTATTTTGTCTTACGAATGTGTGTAGGTAGATGTGGTAATACAGTTTCCGTATTTTTATAAACGTTCGCGTTCAAATCGGAGTCTCATTTTGTCAAAAATACCTTTAATTTACATTTTTGACAAGGGTTTCCTGTATCTGATAGAATCTTGATGCTCCGAAATTTATTTGGCTTAATCTTCATTAACGAATATTTTAAAGGCAGATAAATGATTTAATATGATTATTATTTAGCTAAATGTTTATACCTATGTCCGAATTTACGATGGCAGAATTTTCGAATCGCTTCAAAACCGACTCCACGTAGTCTTGTCTGCCCTACTCCTAGAGTGTAACGAGGCGGCCCGGGAGCTGAGGAGCAGGTGGTTTTACCGCTCACCACCGCAGTTTCAGCCAGCCTCAGCCGCGGCGATGACCGTTAAAACCATCTGCAACGATAAGCTCGCGTGGGACCGCCGGAACCCCGCAGCGCCGGAGCCGTGTCAGAAACCATGCCTGCTGCATGTTGCATGCTCGTTTGCATGCATGGTGTATGCTTATTTGTATGTCTGCATATTTGTGTGAACTTTCTGCGATATAATGGTTCTACTTTTTAATTATTATGGATATGAAAATGCTTAGAGATGATACTGACTTACAAAATTATGAGTTTTGAATGTATGATAAATGAGTGTAAGCCAAACGATTTTCTGCGAAATGATGTTTATGCTATCCGCTAAATAATATTATGAGATAAAAAAGTTCTACTAAAAGGGAGAACCTTTTGACAAGTTTTTGACACTGATTGTCGTTGAGATGATAATATTGTGACTAGATTTTGAAGTTTTTAATTACGGAAATTGACCGTCTAATGTTTGTTTTCCCGAACCAAATTAATACATGTAAGCTATTCATCATTTCGGCCGATAGACGTCCAATGCTGGACATAGGCCTCCCCCAAACACCGCCACTTTGACCGGTTCTGTGCTTCCCGCATCCAGTGGATTTCTGCGGCCTTTACAAGGTCATCGGTCCACCTTGTAGGAGACCTTCCAACGCTACGTCTTCGGGTACGCGGTCACCACTCCAGAACCAGAACCTTTCAGCCCCATCGGCCATCTGTTCTGCAAGCAATGTGCCCTGCACATTGCCACTTAAGTTTGGAAATTCAGGCATGCAGGGTTTTAGTAAAAGTCATATTTCTTGCAGATAAAATTGAATATTTATGTTTTTAATTTTCTTACCTTTGTCTGCAAATAATTTATGGAAAATAATTTGATTTTAAGCAAGCATTAAACATTTCTCCATGAATTTGTGCATCAATTTTCAATATTAATTTTACGTGAAAACTCACGATATTGCATAAAATTTTAAATGCATATCGTTGAATCTATAAACGGAACGCTTAATTGAAATAATTTGTATTACTCGTATGAATTTCTGTGATATTCAATTTCACTTTACCAGCGCTAGTTGGAAGGAGCAGTGGTGGCCTAGCGGTAACGGCCTCGACTTACAAGTTGTATGGTTCCGTTGTAGGTTCGAACCGCGGTCGCTTTACTTTGTGTAAATAATTTCATCACCACTGCTCTCAAAACGGTGAAGGAAAACGTCATGAGGAAACCGGCATGTCCTAGAACCAAAAATTCGAAGACATGTGACATCTACCAACATGCACAGGGCTGGCGTGGTAGATTACAGCCCACTCCCTCTAGAAGACAGGAGGCCGGTGCCCTAGCAGTGGAAACATTAAAGGCTAATTATGCAAAGCACTACTTTGGTTTCATAGAACAGCTGATAGATTAAGCCAAAATTACAATACGAAATTAGTGACAAACTCATGAGCGACTTTTTTCTAAAGTGTCGCAGTGGCTCGCCCGCGTGAACCATCGGACTGTACCATCGAAAAAGTCGCCAGTATAATTTGGCTTTATGTAAAAATCTCACCGTGATAACTTAGGTCAAGCGCTGTCAAAAGTGTCAATCAAGCATAACTAGGACTGCACCTCTTGAACTAAGTTTTTTGCTCCCATGAACTAAGTTTTTTCAGATTTTTACAAAATTGACCGGCAGTTCTTCTGTAAATATAAGTAGGTAGTAGTTCTCTATTAATAATAATTACACAATTTGTCTGACATGTGGGTCAGAAGATTAACTGAATATGTGACTTTGGACAACAACGAGACTGTTTTGTCATTTATCTTCGTAACACATCTAGCGACTCCCTATGCGGAAAAATCAGGGAGCAGTCCCATACAAAATAATATAGAGGAAAACAAACATGCCATAGACTATGTCTATAGACTCTGCTGCCATAGACTCTATCTACAGATTTTGTCCGCATACAGACAAGTGACATTGGGCTCACAGTCCTTTTACTGTTACTATACCTGTGACAGCAGCAACCCAACAGCAACTTTATAATAACGACAATAGCGATCACTATGATTTTGACAGTGATGCAAAATCAGAGGTAAAATAATTGTGAAATAACTGTAGCCACAGTACAGAAGACGCACTCCGCATTTCAGGTATGAAGTCACAAGTATGCGGCGGGTTTCGTCTTGTCGGGCTAATTCAGTGAGCGTAACGCAGTCAGAAGATATAAGAGTTACGCGATAGAAAGAGAGGCAACATCTTGGTAAATATAATTGTATCTCGGTAATTAGAACTGAGCGACCTGAATTACACTTTATTGTGTCGTAGCAAGAGTTGCTTTTTATTTAAATGATTTTGCGGACCGAACCATCTGTACTGATCTGTGCTGTTAGTAGAAAAGGTATTTTTTTGTAAATGACTTGTAGGCAACGCAGACGACATAATATTATGTTGTCTGCTGTCAGGAGACATTGAATTCTATATTTCCTACATTGACGGACAAAAATATTCAATGAATGCTTAACCTCATCCTTTTTTGAAGTCGGCTAATAAGGGCCTCTGACGGGTGAATTGTCGCATTAAAGTCTTAGATGCAAAACAATTATCATTGTTATCCAAGAATGAAATGATGACTAGCAAATTGATACAACGTTCTGAAGCCGGGATCAGACTGAAAACGGCAGACAAATGATATCCATTTGCGTTTAGAGAAGAGAAATTCGGAAGGCTTAAACTGACTACAAGCGTAATTATAAGTTATTATGTCTGAAAGCCTCCTTGGAAGATGATTTATGAGGTTCGTTTCGTTAAACAGGACACTGTTCCTAGTCAGCTTCTCTAGTATTAGAGCTACGGGTTATTTTTACGCACGTTTTGTTTAAGTAAAGTCTGAAAAAAGATAAGTTTGGCCGCAGTTCTGGAATCTTAAATCGAGACCAATCCGAAATTTTGAAATATGCGAGTAAGTTTCAAACAGTGGAATCAATATTTAAGTATTGCTACTTATTGTACATAGAATTTAAATGAAACATTGTTTTTGCGTTTTTACTTCCCGAAAAAAACGCGCTCTATTTTAATACATTCAATATTTCATACAATAGTCCAGTACCTTGGGCTTAATCTATAAGTATATTCTTTATAATAAAAATGAAATGATTTTCGTTAAGCGCATAACGCCATAACGGCTGGACCAATTTGTCAAATTTTTGTTTTAAAATGTTCGTAATAGTCCGAATCAGATTTATAGAGAAATAAAAACTGGAAAAAAAAATCCGGGAATTGTTCAAATTACGGTTTAAAACAAAAAATTCGGGAAAAACTGAACGTCCTTTATCATATGAAATCTTAACAGGACAACATCAGTCGTGTCAACTAGTTATGAATAGATTTCCTATAAATACAGTAGGTTTTGTAAACATTTTATTTCTGCCACATAGGTACCATTTATTCTATTCTCAATTTGAGTTCATCAGAACTGAACCAAAAATTAAAACAGTTTACAAGAGGCGAAAATATGAAAACAGTGAAACATTTATCATGTACTTCGTATAACGGAGATGAAATTGGTCGCTCGAAAATATCCAACCATTTAAGTTCACTCAAAAACAATTTTACCTTTTATTTTTACCAACGCATTGGTTAAAAAAAATATGGTATACTGGTAAAATACCTATTATAACACAACACGTCACAATATAAACTAATATACCATTAGCAATTAAAAGCATACTCTCATGATACGAGTACCACAGTGTAGTCATATCTATCTAAACTAGCATTTGTTTCGAAAATCTCAAATTGAGTAAAGTTTTTGCTTTCTCTAAAATCCAGTTCGTAAATCTCACTTTTCACTATTTGTCATAGTTTCCATTTTGACACTCCCATCCTAAAACCTCACCCAGTTTTTATTAGCGTCAAAAATGATTGAGAAATCATATTTTTTTTCTCGATTGGAACGATGACTTATCTTTTGTATGTTCCATGGACTTTTACAGTCAATGAAAAAGATTGATTTTGGCAATGCCCTAAAGCTTTACACAATAAAGTGTAAACGGCGAACATAAAAGGTAGCAGAGCAAGCAATCAATAGCGACACAATTCCCTATTTAACTTTTATGGTTTTCTTTTACAGTGACCCAGAACCACTTTCAGGGTTCCTTGTTAGTAAGAAAAATCCTTCAGTGGACAATTTGCGATTTGCATATACCCCAAAAGACCTATACAAATTCTTTAAGATTAACATAGCATCATCATTAGGAGCAGTGGTGGCCCAGTGGTAACGGCCCCGACTATCAAGTCGTAGGTTCGAACCCAGGCAGGCTCTGCTCACAAAACGGTGAAGGAAAACATCGTGAGGAAACCGGCATGTCCTAGAACCAAAAATTCGAAGACATGTGACATCCACCAACCCGCACTGCGTCCGCGTGGTGGATTACGGCCCACTCCCTCTCACAGAGAGGAGGCCTGTGTGCCAGCAGTGGGAACATTAATAGGCTGATTATGTTATGTATGTATGTATGTAACATAGCATCTCACTTTGTTTCCCCGAAGGGTTGGGCGGATGTGTAGTTATAGTATGTATATATATACATTTCGTCAGCTATGTTTAAGTCCCATGCAATAGGGGGCCAGCCTATTGTCTTCAACCTGAGAAATTCCAGATATTTTCTATCCGGAATTTCTAACCCAATATCACTTTGCTCAACCTGAGAATCGAACTCAGGACCTCATGCTCAGCATTCACAGCTCACCCCTCGACCACTCGACCAGCGAGGCAATCCGCTCTTCAGAATTAATAACTTCTTATTTTTCTTACCTCCTCAATTTAACGTTGTTCAAAAAGTTAAAACTTTAAGCCTATAAAAATAGTCATAAAAAATACTTTACGACAGTAATGTTACCGGAGAAGCAAACAAGACCAGGAAATTAAAATAAAGTAATAAGAAATTTAAAAGAAAAACAATTCGTAACTTTTGACTCAAGCTCTCGGAACATTGAATTTAACAATGAGCCCTCTTTGTTTAATTTTCGTAAATAAGTAAAACGAAAGTTAACTATTAAGTAGCTTTAATGAAAGGAGTTAAAAACAGTTTATTACTAAAATCTGACTTAATTTCTAAAGTCTTAATTTTCTTAGCTGGCACTAGAATTGAATAGCTATACCTTGTCAGTGCCATTTTCCTTTGGTTTAAGTGCGTTTCTGAAAGTGGGCAACGTCGCAAATATATGTCAAATATTTCGCTGTTTTGATCCATTTGGCAATATTACTGTATGGAAATATAAAATGTGGCTAACTACCGAACTAGAATATTAATAATGAATTGCAATTATAACATTGAATTTGATGTTGTAACCGTTTTAGTTGTAAGGCATTAGGAAAGTTTCCAAATACCTACTTTGTTTACATTTAAAACTAAATATTCAGTGTTAAGATATTAATTATTGCATTTTATAATCAATATTTTAGTTCACTAGTTAGCATACATTACTTAATAAGCAAAACAGGTAAATATTTGACAGCTATTTGCGACGTGTTGCTAACTTTTAAGATGTAGCTCATCAAAGATGATATGGCTAAAAAGGGGGTGACTGCTGAGATGACGACTATGAAATAAGCTACACAAAATAAAT
Organism: Conistra vaccinii; assembly: GCA_948150665.1. Classification (NCBI taxonomy): domain Eukaryota; kingdom Metazoa; phylum Arthropoda; class Insecta; order Lepidoptera; family Noctuidae; genus Conistra; species Conistra vaccinii. Next base: position 10,399,961 of record OX411327.1, on the reverse strand, counting down.
TTGTATAAGAGCACGAGAATGATGATGACGTAGCTCATCAAATTCAGCCATGGATGATGACCACAATCACATAACACATAACATCACGACAGTAATTCTCGTAGGCCTAGGCTTTACACCCACATTTTTCCAGTTGACATTTTTACATGGGACTTAAAAATATAACTGGGTTCAATTTCCAGCTCGCTCCCAATAGGGGGCGAGCCTATTGCCATTAACCGGGCACAAATCCAGTTCCTGGGCTGCTACTGAGAAATGCATGATGAAAAAACCTTATAACAGTTTGCCCGACCTGGGAATTGAACCTAGAACTTCACGGTCATCAGTAGCCCTTGCGTCCACGACGATCAATCAATTTAATAATAATCGTACCAACCATACACGATTATCACTGAATACCATTTCAAAGACAAAGAATATGACTAAGATTTTTTTTATGTATAAAATTAAGAGGGTTTATGTCGTACGGCATTTCATACAAACTCGCAAACCCTTATTTTTCAAAATGACTGAACCGATTTTAATGAAACTTCATACACATATGCAGGATGCAAAGGTCTAAAAACTTAGTAAGGAACATTTTAGAAATGTCTTATTTAAAAGCAGATAACTGGAAATCTCAAAATCAAAATTTAAAATCGGTGTAATTTGGCTGTTACACTATTTTTCGAAAATATTTTTTAACTAAATTTTTAGATCTTTGTAACCTGCATATGCGTAAGTTTCATTAAAATCGGTTCAGTCATTTCGAAAAATAAGGGCTTGAAAGTTTGTATGAAATGCCGTACGACGTAAACCCTCTTAACATAGTACAACTTACCTACAGACTTACCCTACCCAAAAATAAATCCACGATTAATGACCTCAGTTTGTCAGCAACTGGAGGAACATAGTAGCCACAGGTCGCCACCGGCTTACGTCACTAGGCAACGGGGGTCGTTAGTGCATGTTACACGAACTTAATACGCCTTGAAACTGACTTTAGTTAGAGAGGATTTCCGTATGAGGTCAGGTGAAAAGCGGGTTTTATTAAAATTCGTGTTCGCAAATCGCTGAATAAGTCGTCCAATGAAAGGTCAAAAGGGGAAATTCTTTATTCACTGCTTTCGGCTTAGTGATCGCTATTTGTTTAACGGTGTCAGTAGTCGCAACAATCTTTGTGTCGACCACAATGAATGTTATGAATATGTATGTACCAATCGATATATTCACTGCCGGAACCTAAGAAACTTAAAACTTATACCGATATCTATAAACGTTACTTAGCTCGTGCTTTGACTTAAACTAGTTCCTGTCTGAGCATTACCTTTCCCCTCAACTGTGAGTATTTATATACCTATAGTATGCATGTTTATATATTTACCCCCTTACTAATAAACGTTGTATATCGCCTGTTTAGTTACACACCGATTTCTCTCTTTCAGTCGTCAGTAATTTGACATTCGAATGAAGAAGACAAAACGTTGTGTAACTATACAGGCAATATACAACGTTTATTAGTAAGGGGGTTAAGCTTTATGTATTTTATTAAAGTATAAGTTAATTTATTACGTTATACATGTAGGTACATTTTAATATTTTTGTATAAGACTTCGCATATTCATATTTTTCTCTTCTTGTTCTCACACACTGCATTGTCTACATTTATTTCTCACTAGCTTCTGCCCGCGGCTTCGCCCGCGTGGATGTCGGAAATTATCCCACAGGAACGTGTAACATGTCCTAAATCAGCGGGGTAATTGCGTAGCACTTACAATAGCAATGGGTTTCATTTTGACAGTTCAACAATTAATTGCGTTATTTACGTTATTTCTCGAACATAATTATTAAGCAATTATAGCTTCTACTTGGCGCTCTGGCGCGTCATCCCCTGGCTGGCCCGCCCCTCCACCCTCGTTCTGTGCGCCGTCGACTCAATATCGCAGGTCATTCTTATCGTTCTAACTTTTAAACTATTTGTCCAAATTACTTAGTGTAAAAGACAAACTTTATCTACATTAAATACCAAAAGCGATGAAGGTAAATTAAGAATTAACTAAATACTCTAAAATATGCAATGTAAAAAAGTATTCAATTTAACTGTATTTATTGCTCACTATTTTGGTTATAAAGGCTTCCACATAAAAGGTAGATATATGCTGTCGCGGACTTTTATTTAGAACTCTTTAAGACAAACAATCCCACAATACATTTTCTTCATGTAACTCTAACGGTTTAGGCAGCGCACGCAGCATACGGTGGAGGTCTGCCCGGCTTGGGTGGACCACCGTCGTGTCCTCGTGGAGGCGATCGGCGGCGGTGACTTCTCGCGTACGGCCCTGGCCTGAAGGCCATGGTGCGGAGCGAGAGGGCATGGCAAGCCGTCACCTCCTTCTGAAAAAATTTTTTCGCGACCTCGACCATTCGAGAACGATTTGAACTCAGTCGAGATTCCCGCTGAGTCGAAGTTTCTGCAGCACAAAACCTAGCCTGATGTTCCCGAGTTGCAGAGAGCCTTGCCTCACGACCTTCCTCAGATTCCTGTGATCGAACTTATCTCATCCTTTTAGCATTTCTGCTACATTGGGAGAGGTTGGATCTTCTTCGAGGCATTCTTTTCTTACAATAAAATAGTACTTACTACTTAACACACAGTTATTTAGTAAACACGTACTATCGTAAACAATTAAATTATAAATACTTACAGATTATTATACAGTCTAAAATTGTCACAGTTTAAGTAATAAGTGTTAAGACGTGTAAACCAAACGTACTAATAACTTTATAAAACAAAAGAATTGCTAGAAAAATTAATTACTAACCTGAGCTAATAAACTTATACTTAATAAAGAAAATCAAGAAAAGAAATGCCTAACCTATACCAAATACTTATAACATTTATATACAAACCCTAAATAAAAATTAAGATAAGTATACCGAAAATCAAGGAAAGAAATGCCTAACCTATAACAAATGTTCGATGTGATTCTTTAAATTGACATAACTTTTTTATTTATGAACCGATTGACATGAAATAAACACTAAATGTTAAGTGAAGCTTACTACAATATATTAGTGAAAACCGCATCTAAATCGAATAAGCCGTTTCTGATATTAGCGTGCACAAACACACAGACAAACAGACAAACCGACAAACAGACAAACAGACAAACAGACAAAAAAAAATCTAATTACAATCTCGGGTTCAGCATCGATATAATAACAACCCCTGCTATTTTTTTTTCATATATTTCCATTGTACAGACACCACTTTTCTACAATTTTATTATATGTATAGATATAGATTTCTCCTTTCGCAGGTCTGCTGGAAGAAATTTCTTAAGACATAAGGAGTACCTTATTGTACTCTAATTATAATTATGTCGTATCTCTATGTATTTTACTGTGTGTACATAAATAATAAAATAAATAAATATGTCATAATTTTATTGTAGTTTAAACAGTCGTGCGACAGTGACAGGAATAGCGCTTAGTTAGGCTAAGCGCTATTCCTGTCACTGTCGCACGACTGTATATATATATTTACCCCCTTACTAATAAACGTTGTATATCGCCTGTTTAGTTACACACCGATTTCTCTCTTTCAGTCGTCAGTAATTTGACATTCGAATGAAGAAGACAAAACGTTGTGTAACTATACAGGCAATATACAACGTTTATTAGTAAGGGGGTTAAGCTTTATGTATTATATTAAAGTATAAGTTAATTTATTACGTTATACATGTAGGTACATTTTAATATTTTTGTATAAGACTTCGCATATTCATATTTTTCTCTTCTTGTTCTCACACATTGCATTGTCTACATTTATTTCTCATTTCTCCTTTCGCAGGTCTGCTGGAAGAAATTTCTTAAGACATAAGGAGTACCTTATTGTACTCAAATTATAATTATGTCGTATCTCTATGTATTTTACTGTGTGTACATAAATAATAAAATAAATAAATATGTCATAATTTTATTGTAGTTTAAACAGTCGTGCGACAGTGACAGGAATAGCGCTTAGCCTAAGCACGTTGGAAGTAACGTTTATAGATATGCCCTTAGTAAATTTTCTACCGCTACCATGTTTTAGATTTTACCTATAAATATAACAATGGCCGACAGAAGGCAGATCTATAATAATAAAAACCTTCTTAATAATAATAAAACACCAACATCCCGTTGTTGAAGCAGTAAAATTGTATTAAAGTTTTCATGTTTATTTTCTCTTCTGGCAATGCCAACAATAAACACTGGGAAATAAATAAACTTCATTTATTTTACGGAATTTAAATGAATACCTATCATTAAGCTCGATTGCTGTAGTGCAAATTAAAAAATAATGAAAGAGATTTTTCAGCCGTACAACAAGTTTCGTTACGCAACAATTTCTTGTTTCAGTAATATTTTTGCCCATTCTGAATTTCATGATAGTTATTTGCTTTCATTCGGAAATGAATAATTTTGTTATTAAATAAACAATTTTATTTCGTAAGTAGGTTTTGGTTGATATATGGTCTCTGTAAAGTTAGGAAATTGAAATTCTAAGCTAAACTCAAACTAAATGTTCAAGGAAAACACGTAAGTTTAGTTTATAACATTATGTTTTTTCGAAGAAAAATAACAGAAAAATGTCACTCAAACAAAAAAATATAAGACACCCTCTAAAGTGGCTTGCTAACTCATAAATGATAATTCTGTGTACATAGGTATCTTTCCAACTCCGTCGATTTTTAGAATAACTGTGGTCTGATGAAGTCTGTAATCACAAAATAAGCCTTTTGTTCATATTTATATATACACATTACATAAACAAATATACATACACATAAATGTGGATCAAAGTTCATATATACGAGTCTGCGATTTAAACATCCCTTACTCCTAAATGAACATAGAAGATGAACATAAAATCTACCAAATCTACCGAAGATTTTATTAAAATGAAATCCTAGGTCACACAACTCACGAAATCCTAGGACGCTTTATACCAAGATAACAAACCCACTATCAGGTATTATTCAGTCACGTTCTTCGCTTATATTCTTTAAGACGGTAATCTTCAGTCTTAGTACTGTAGATTAATTTTGGCTGGAATGTTGTAAAGATTAAAGTACGTGAGTTGAGGCGTTGAAACCGCGACCCTGACTCATGGTAGTTTCGGGTAAAATGGCGCTTTTGACATAGCTTCGTGCTACGTTTATTTAGATTGTATTTGTCTTAAGATAACACAAAATAAGACTGGTTAAAAAGAGAGAACACTAATCGGTAAAAAAATTGAAAAAATACCTAAATATGCGGAAGAGAAGTTGCTATTAAAATTGTATTTAAATAATATCCTAATTTGACTCGTGGCTATGTTTCCGAAACCTATTTTAGCTCAATCCATTTAAGAAAAAAAAGACGTGTGGCACTCGGGGACTGCCCCGGCGAAGCTATTGCATAGCATTTTTTATCAACTTACGCAATTGTAAAATATTAACCCGAATACAAGAAATAGCAATGATGACATTGACAGGAACTGTTATTCACATTTATAGTTTTTAAAACTTGACACAACGTAATGGGAACATCAAACTAATAAAAAGGTTTTAATTTAACTATTAATAGTCAAGGATCATTCGTCTAAGTAAATTTGAACTTTATTGTCAAACAGTTAAACATAATTTTCAATACAACACTCTCGTATCATTCGTCTAAGTAAATTTGAACTTTGTTGTCAAACAGTTAAACATAATTTTCAATACAACACTCTCGTATCATTCGTTTAAGTAAATTTGAACTTTGTTGTCAAGCAGTTAAACATAATTTTCAATACAACACTCTCGTATCATTCGTTTAAGTAAATTTGAACTTTGTTGTCAAGCAGTTAAACATAATTTTCAATACAAAACACTATTTTCTTAGGTAGTATTTTCGTTACGAAATTTCTGGATTAGGTCTCCACGCTCAAGGCCCGCGATAGAAGCTATGCAATAGCTTAAAAAAACCTTCAGTTCTTATTTTTCATAATTTATAATAACTAAACAATATTTAAAGAGAAAGGGAAGAATGTATACCTAGAAAATGTTAACACGAAAACCTGAAAGGTACCTGTATAACCGCTTATTAACTCGTTGAAAATGTGTAGCAACATTGTTCGTAGAGCATCTACGCCGTAGTAATGCTACGACGTAGCAGATTTACCTTCATTATTATGAAAATTTTACATTCGCGTGACTATACTTTGTGACCTGAATATATTTTAATAAAGAGAAGGATTACCCATCGAATGTATTTGTGACATAAGTGGCTGTGTAAGCGACATTTTAGCAACCCGTTCTTGAAACTGCCTGTTCATCTTCTCAAGAAGCCATTGTAGTAAGTTGTGAAACTTGAATTATTATGCTAGGAAATTATTCGTCATCTTCACTTCTACACAGATGTTCTACCTACCTAATTAAATCTCGTAAATTGTCGCCAAGTTATGGAGACAAAGACTCATTAATTCACCTGAAACTGACTTTCAAAGTTACGGTAAATGAATGTCTTTACTTTTAAGTGGTTAATTTTACTCTCTGTTGTTTTGCAGTTTTCTCGGAATTACGTTGGATTTTATTATTTCTCTTTGAAATAACTTATTGCTTATAAATCATTTTTTACATCGCAATCGGCTCAACAAACGTAAAACGAACAGATATAACATTTTTTCACAAACGATGTCAATCTATTAGGGTTATCACGTAGAAAAATGATGACGTGAAAGCATTTTATGGAATTCAGGGCTAAAAAGCGGCGACAGCAGTAATTTGGCGAGTGAGAGCTACCGGTTCTCGGTTGAGTGCTTCGCTCGGCGTGGCGCGACGCGGTACGACGCGGCAAGGCGCGGTGACCACGCGCGACATAAGCGGTCAATGCAGTGATGCACTGATTGTTAATTCAAATGCTAGTTCACAAGGAAATTCCTCGCTGTATTGAATTTAGTGATTATCTCGTACCTACTCTCGTCGTGCATGAACGCGTTATCTCAAAATATTGATATGCAGCTGAGAAGCCTGAGAATTTATCTTAAAAACTTGGATGTTTTGTTTGTAGAAGCAGATTAAAATTCTTGTGTGCAATTTTTTGTTTGTATATAGAGCGTGAACTAAGATATTGCATCTGGCGGAGCGTGAAAAGAAGCATTTGAGTTTTTATTATAATCAATCTTTTTACACCTCATCTTTGTTTATTTTGCAACGGAATTTCTGCCATAACTGTCACTCTCCGGCACAGTTTAATAATGAGAAAGCTGTTGTTAAATCTTTTATTATGCTGTGTTTTTGACAGCCCTTTACAGATGAACAATCTGAAAAGAGGTAGTGCAGTAGCTCCTGTTGATAGTTCGCTGTATAAATAAATTCTTTAAACTAAATTTAAACTGCCAAATATGTAAAACTGTCATAGATTTACAGCGCCATTTGTTTACATATTTGGCAAACTCGATATCTAAGCGTAGATTTCATTACATTATACGCTTAGAACGTGAAGAAAATAAGCTCACATTATATATTGGGGAAGTAAATCCGTTTCTTTTTAGATTTATTACTCAGCAACCACTTGGCAACGTGATTTAACAGCGGTTCAGTAGCACAGCCTGGTAACAGATATACATACATGTATGAGGGTTTAACACGTTTCGTATGCGATACGTGTCGAATGAACAACAAAACATCACGTCTGTAGTCCCCGGAAGGGGTAGGCACAGGTGTATGTTACACCTACATTTCAGCAGCCAAGTTTAATTCTCAATTTATAGGCGGCAAGCCTTAAACCATTTACCGGGCACAACACGATTGCCGGCTACTACTGAGAAAATTCTGACAGAAAATTCTAGTAACAATTTGCCCGAACTGAGAAACGATTCTAGGACCCCACCGATCAGCAGTCGCGTTTGTGACTTCTAGACCACCGGTAGTATACAGGGTAGCGGTAGGTATTCACCTACACCCGTTAAGGGAGTGATTTTACCCGCCCTACTAAACAACTGTCGCTATGAAACTCGCGGTATTCCTTGAAGCGCACCAACTTTGAAACGCACTAAATGAAGCGCACCAAAAGTATTCCTCGAAACACACATGAAAATCATGAAGGATTTAATAAATGATATCGATAGACGTTTTAAAATTCAACAGTCCTAATTGTTTATTTATTAAATCTACCAGGAAAGCAGAAATGAACTGGAACTAGGTGCTAACGCAACTACTACTTAGCACAATAATGATAAAAATACAGGTTGTGAAATTGAATCATTTGTTGTTTTGAAAAGCGCTTTAAAATTTTACCATAGCTTACTATGATGGTATAATTTTCAAGCGTGTACTTCAACCATGAGTCAGCTAAGTTGTATAGCATAAGTAACTACTTCCAGTTCTATTTTGTTTTCCTGATAGTTTTAGGTATAGGACATGACAGTAATAGGTAAAGATATTAATTAGGACAGTTTTGTAGACAGATAGTCTATATCAACTCAATCTTCCTAGCCTTTTTTCCCAACTATCATGGGGTCGGCTTCCAGTCTAACCGGATGCAGCTGAATACCAGTATTTTACATGGAGCGACCGCCTATCTGACTTCCACAACCCAGTAACTGGGTAATACGATACCCCTTTGTAAGACTGGTGTCAGACTTTCGGGCTTCTGACGACTCGTAACGACTGTCAAAGATCCACGAATGACAGCCGGGACCAACAGCTTAACGTGCTTTCCGAGGAGCGGAGGAGTCTCGGTATGTAAAGATGGTCACCCATCCACAGATCAACCCCGGCAAGCGTAGCTTAACCTGATGGATCGACCCGTGCGGCTTGTTATTACTTAGCCACGAGCTCCAATCTATGTAGATAGGAGCATCTGTTGGGCTTAAATACCGCTGTCGTGTATAGGTACATATAGGGTGCTCAGGCAGTTCACCAGTGGTTCACAAAACAAACTAATGGCGGTCATAAGCCTGAAATAGCAGCTCTCACGTTATCAATACCGTACCGTAGCGAAGAGTCGATCGACTGTGTAACTTTATACACACAAATCTGTTTGCGTCGAAACTTCCCAAAAAAATAAACGCTTTTGGTAGCCCTTTTTTTGTAGCCAAAGGTTTTTTTTGTAGTTTTTGTTTGAAAATCACATAAATACTGCTTTTATGAAGAGTGCTGCATACATTTAACAAAAAAAAAATAGTCGGTACGAGATATATAGGAGAATAATAAAATATTAGCCAGTGCGCAATGTGGCTAGCTCCCTTACGGCACGGCGGCGTACCCAACGCATTTATCCTAAAAGGCATGGCTCTTTTCAGACATTAAACCAACTGTGAAAAGTAAACGGTTGTGACAATGTTTTGCGGTTATGAAATCCACCAACATGACTTTATTTCGCTACAAAAGGAAACGATCCACTACCGCACAACAGCTAAGGTGAATGTATGTTCTATGTAACTCGTTGTAGTTTGGTCTAGCTCCAGGTCAAACCACATAATGCTTACAGTAAAATAGTCTTGATATCGTAGGTAATTTTTTTTGTGTGTAAACTAATTTACAAAAATCTGTTTACGCATTTCGTTTACACAAATCTGTTTTCATAAATAACTTTGTAATTACTGCTATCGACGTCTCTTTGTTTTTCTTCCACAGCGATTTTATGCTTCACTTTGGCAAGTGTTGGCTGCGACTCTGCGAGGTAATTAACTTCGCCAATTAAGCAAATTCAGGTCGAGTTTTTTATTTTTGTTTCCACAACCCTTTTAGAAATGTAAATGATTATTTGTTTGTTTGTTTTTATTGTTGCTAATTATTTATTAATGAAAGCGAGGAACGATTTGGAATTTGAAAATGGGAGTTAGGTTAGCAGAATTGCAAATTGAAAAATTGAAGCTTTACTCCCTAAACCCGTATATTTCCTAACCGGTACCCTAATTACGTAATACACAATCAATTCGTTTTGAAACAGATTACTAATCCATTGCTTGATAAGTTCGAAATTTAATTCTGCTCTGCAACGTAATTATCGCATTGAATGTTGTTGAACTGTCAAAATGAAACAAATGATCGCTATCGCATTGCTTCTGCAAGATAGGTAATAGCCCTGCCATTTTAGTAACAAATCCATTAAATAAAAATACTATTTTTTTTGTTTTTTTACCAATACCTTCAATTATGCTGAAAACCAAGTAATGAGTTTGTCACTAACGAGACACAATAGAATTTATATTGTTATCGAATTTGCTAACGACTTCTAAAGGCAAATCGCCAGTTGAGCTAGGTAAATTATGTATTAAATAAATGTGAACGTCTGAAAGATAGTAAAACGATTGAAAAATGAAGTGTGGTAAGCAACTTTCATGAATTTAAGCAATTTATAATGAACTCTACACCATGACCAAGATACTTATATACAGTAGGTACATAACATAGACATTTCTTTCACATATCAGTCCACAATATTAAGTAAACAAGAATATGAAAAAGAGATTATTGGAAAAATATGTGGAGATGAGAGGCAGGCACGCCCGCGCCGCCTCCGGGCGCCGTCGACGCAATATCGTGCTGATGGCATTCCGTAGGCACCTGACTGCTGACCTCTTTGCTTTTATCGCCATACTTCGGATAGCACCAGAGTATAAAGGTTATTAGGTGCAAACTTAAATATAATCGCCTCATTGTCAATTTGCCCAGTTTTAGTGTACTATTGGAAATAATAGACGTACTGGAATATATAGGATCAAACCTAGTTCTTAATTTGTAATAAAATTAACGTAGAACTTTATGTAATAGACTAGCCCCCCATTACATGGGACTTAAACATAACTGGCAAAATGTGGGTGTATTATAGATACACCTCTGCTTAACCCTTTAGGTAAAACAAGCGTGATGTTATGTACATTTTAGGGTTCCGTACCAAAAGGAAAAAACGGAATCCTTATAGGATTACTGTGTGTCTGTCTGTCCGTCTGACACAGCCAATTTGCTCCGAATGTAATGAACCGATTAAATTGAAATTGGTACACATAATGTATTTATAAGGAAAATGAATTTTGCATATGGGTGTCAGGTTTGGAGGACAAAAAAAAAAAAAAAAGTTTTGCTAACTGTACCGTGTGACATATCAAATGAAAAAATGAAAGGGCATTGTTGCGAGTGTCTCAATTTTTTTTTTTTTGTAATTTTGGGTTATTTCAGAAAGTAGATGAAAATATACCATTCCCCCCGTTATCGCCGAAACTAATGAGAGAGAATACAGAGAATGGTTCTTTAACGCATAAATTACAGGAAAACCTATAAGAAGTCTATGGCCTTAAAAAAACATGGTTAATCTGAATATTGTGCGTACAAACTAACATTTGCAGTTGGAATATATGGGAGAATATGTATTTCAACTACAATATTATGTTTGTTTTGGGATAAATTCATCCCAACTACGGAACCCATTATTGTGCGTGGTCCTATACGCACTTGGACGGTTTTTCAATATTATTATTCATCAGAGTATGAATTTTCTAACTCGTTTAAACCCTTTTTCTTCTTATCTGATTAGCTCAAAACAAATAGGTAGGTACTACATGGCTTTCCTAGCTAAGCTAAATGACTTCTAGGTACAGGGTACTTCCTAGCCTATGTTCAACTTCCACAGAAGTTTGAAAGTTAATAAAAAATTAATCTCCCGTAAGCCATGATCCAACCCTAGCTTAAATGTTTAAAACCGAAAGTTAGTACCGAAATTAACTTCGAATTAACCTGGATAGGCTGAAAAATGGTAGAGTAAATAAATAAATAACGGTTTATTTCGGTAGATAGTAAATTTAGTTACATTAAATTTATTGAATAACTAGCTGCCCGCCCCGGCTTCGCACGGGTAAGCACTTATCTACGGCGCACCTACCTACCCTAACTACTTACCTACCTACATACATACCTACCTGCCTACTTACATACACCTACCTACATACATACTTACCTACCCTATCCTACCTACTTACCTACCCTACCTTCACCTACCTAGCCTAAGAACCATCTCCTTACTTTATCAAATACAACAAAAAAATAATTAGCGAAATTGGTCCAGCCGTTCACGCGTAATGCCATGACCAAGGAAATAGGGATTCATTTTTATATATACAGGGTTACGTATTTGTAAAACTCCAGCAATTTGACAAGGCATGAGAACATAAATGTAGGGAACAGCAGAATTTTTTTCGCGATTTCAACTTTGGTCCCATAGTGAAAGTTGTTCATAATGATGAGTACAATGACCCCTTAAGAGGTTGCTGGTGTTTTACAAATAACCCTGTATAGACAAGACGTGCGCCCGATGTGAAATTCCATCAGCCGCATGACTTGTTATTCAAAACTAACTGGGCCCCACGATTTTACGGTATAAAAAGGTTTTAAGTCCTAACCTAGGTCATGGTCTACCCTTGTGCCAAATATCATCCAAATCCGTTTAACCGTTTTAGTGTGAAAGCGTAACAAAGAAACAAACAAACAAACTCACTTTAGCATTTATAATATTACTAGCTTTCGCCCGCGGCTTCACCCGCGTGGATGTCGGAATTTATCCCACGGGAACGTACTACCGGGATAAAAAGTATCCTATATGTTAATCCAGGTTAGAAACAATCTGAGTGACAAATTTAATTCAAATCCGTTCTAATAAATAAATAATATAATATAGTAGGATAGTAGGACAGTAGGGTTAGGATGTCGAACTCCCAAACAAACTTACACCTACTAATTAACCACTCTAGGGGACGAATTAAAAAAAATCTTGCATCTAGATCCAGCGATTTAAGCCGTGCAATTTTATTTTTTTATGTAAAAAAGAAAATCTGTTATCAATTAGCCAAAGTAATGTAAAAGTTAATTTTCTTAATAAGATTATGACATGAATATGAATGTCTAATGCTTAACTTACTAGCCAAGACTAAGTTATGACTAATAGGTCCCATATCACACATAAAGTCCATGCCACAGGTGGTCATTACAAGCTGAAATACGAATATTAGAATTGTACGAAAAATATTCTGCTTTTATGTTTTTGGCTAATTCGGAATTCATATTATTCTAAAATCGTGTGGTAGTGCTTGCTTGACAAGTAATTGATCGTTCTCGAAATAATTTATTTTTATTAGTTGATATAAACGGAAAATAATTATCCGGACAGCGACATTTTGCCATAAACGCTGCATCCTTGTTTAGGGCGGGGATAGTCGTGATTAATTTCACTACTAAAAAGTCTTGCATCGGATTGTAGTTAGTTTAGGTTTTATTTTAGCTTTCTAGCTGCGTCCCGCGGTTTCACCCGCGTAAAGTGGCTTTTTTCTTTTAATCCCTATGTTCCCGTGGGAATTTCGGAATAAAAAGTAGCCTATTTTACTATCTATTAGCGAAAGTCCCGTGTAAATCGTTCCAGCCATTTCGGAGATTAGCCGGAAAATACACCAGACAAAAAAAAAAGTGTTTTTGTTGTATGGATCCTATAGGTATACTTTCATATGCATTTAGTAAAAAGCTGTTATTTTGACATTAAAAACAGATACTTTAATTTTATTTATTTGTATGTATAGATACTCTGTGGAACCCACGCCGTAGCGGATTTTTACTGTACTAAAATACTAACAAATATTAGGTACGTTACTAGCAGCGCCCCGCGGTTGCACCTGCATAACTCTCGATCCCGTGAGTATATCAGGATAAAAAACTATCTTATGTGTAATTCACGTTATAAACTACCTGTGTGCCAAATTTCGTCCAAATCCGTTCAGTAGTTTTTGCGTGAAAGAGTAACAAACATCCATCCACCTTTGCGTTTATAATATTATATAGTAGGATAGGATATGTGAACCTTTTAACACCGCCAACACAAAAGGAAGCTCAACTCGAGCAAACTTCTGTCTATATTTTCATGCTGCTCCTTTCACTAATCTAAAATGACATCAAGCTTAATTTCTCGGTCACCCAACATCATAAAAAGGCCACTTTATACTAAGAAACACGACATTCAATGTGACCAAAGCTGCGTACATACGATATTCCGAACAAAAGTTGATAAGGTTTCCAAGCCTCATATTCCATTACGAACACCGAATATTGCCACAAATGGCCTTAAACTGCTCATCCGACATAATCACGTTTGATATGTGGCAGGCAATTTCTTTGAATTTGGGCCCAAGGCATTATTTATATCTGAATACAATATTCCCTTCCCCGTTTTGTATTAACATAATATAGTTTCGGGTTGATGTATTTCTTACAAATACGGGATGTCTTTTGGCTTATTATTGTCTGGGATATCAAGACGGATCGCGAACGAACTGGCAATCGAAAGCACGTTTTTCTACTTTGCTCAATAAACTGATCATGGTAATACTAGATCTCAAAAATAGTATAGGTATTTTACCGTTTATGGGACATCAGCAATACCAGAGACATGGCAGATTTATTTCAATAACAGAGATAAATGCCTGTAATTTTATCCCAAGAAAAGAAAAAAAAAAAAATGCAAATTATATGACGCAAAGAAAGAACACAAAATAAAAATAAAAAGTTGGGGGGAAATATGCGTCACATCCAAGCAAAACGGCCACCGCTCAGCATAATGCGACCCTTTGGGAGACAGAGTTCCAGCGCTGGTTTTCAGCGACAGCCGGCGTTGACGTTTGACGTCGACCCGTGCAGCTTACAAAGAGATATAAATAAGATACAAAAATAAAATAAATATAAAATCATTCTGCATGTTTATATAATATATAATATTTAAAATAGCAACATTCCACACACCCACCCATCATACTCTTCAAATGAGACCACAGCGACGCTGCTTGGCGGCAGAAATAAGCTAAGATTGTAGAACTTCCCCCGACGAGGTCCTTCACAAAGAGCTTACTATTAGAGCTAGGATTCAATAATACGCAACAGACTTCATATAATCGGTCCTATGAAACATTGGCAGTGCCAATATAGTACCTGGATATTCAGCGATTCCTTCTTGTTCTTAGTACCGCACTGTTGAAACTTGGTTTATCGGTCCCGCATATTGCTCCTCTCAGTATTTTGCCAAGCTAAATAATTACATGCTAGAGAAACTGCAAGTTTACTTTATACCTCGATAGAGACAAGACTTCGGGATGTGACGCTTGTGTAATTTTCCCTATAAACCTTATATACTTGCATAGTTTGTGCATTATAATTTGAAGGATGTATAATTTATTTATTTATTTATTTATTGACACACCAACGACTTATTCACTAAATCAGTACATTAAAAATTATATTGTATTTCAACAGTTTTGCGGTGAATTCGTCACTTATAGGCGTGCACAGCACTTGTATAATATAATCAATAATAAAAAACTAAAATCGAATTATAATTATGATAACAACAAAATTAAAATTTGCAAAATTTACATTGAATTTAGAATGTCACGTAGTTAAATTAAAATACAAAAAACATCAATTAAATTGGAATAGAAAAATAATTATGAATTAAAACTATAAAAATAACAAATAAATTAGGACACATTACATTAATTACAAATAATCATCAGCTTTGTGATTACATCCAATATAATCATTGGTCGATACATATTATTATATATATATAGGATCAGCATGTTGTCTATTAGAATACACAAGTAGTTAAAACACGAGATTTTGATGGTTCTTTTGAATAATGTTGAGAAAATTCGAATTTTGACACTTAAACTAATGACTTTGATCTTCATCATTAGTATTTCTTAGCTGTAAGATGAAGCCCCCAAATCATGAAAGATGACTACAGGATTCCATTTCTTATTGCTTTACACAATGAAGTCAAAATCCCAGTTCTAATTTCGATCTTATTGTTGCTTTTTAGAAAGGATCTTCCTATTAATTCGTCTGTATTGTTGCTTGAAAGCGTTCGCCCGGCGCCGTCCGAAAGGGTTCACTTATAAGCCGTACTTATGTATACTTATAGTGTACTTATAGGAGTATTGTAGCACGATCTATTGTGCCACTAATGAGCAATCACCGCGACTCACTTCACGCAACTCCGCTCTTTCAATAGACTTATAGACGACTTTGAATAGATGTTTTTATGTGAGGGTGGTGCGTTTCATTGATATCGATGTTGTGTGGGTGGGTATTTATGTTACTATTGTAATAGAGCTTAAAATATCGTTCTCATAAACAAGAAACAAGAATTGACCTTAACAGAAATAGGTAGCTACAGTCACGAGCATAAAATCTACTTTAGACTTACGCAAGATTGTAACGAAGCTCTCCTAAAGTATTGAAAGATATTATGGTGGTGTTGTCCGTTGATGGGTGACCATCTTTACATACCAAGACCTCTCCGTGCCTCGGAAAGCACGTAAAGCCGTTAGTCTCGGCTGTTATTTGTAGATGACAGTTGTTATGTCTGACAACCAGTCTTACTAAGAGGTGCCATTACCCAGGAACTAGGTTGTGTTGTCAGATAGGCAGTCGCTCCATGTAAAATACTGGTATTCAGCTGCATCCTGTTAGAGTGAAAGCCGACCCCAACATAGTTGGGAAAAGGCTAGGCAGATGATGACTACATAATATATTTATTATAAAAACTCAGCTATTTTTATTTCAAGAGAAAAACGCCTTTCAATTTTGAGTAATTTTTACGATATTTATACTCGTGACTGTACTTAACACTGTAGCACCTTAATATTTTACTTTAACCATTCTGGCTGGTATCCTCAATACTTTATCCTTTAATAGTGGAATCAAGTTTGTGAGCATAATAGTACTCACTAGTGAGTAATTAGTACTCACTAGATAAGATATCAACCACATAGTAGGTATTATCAGTATTTCAGTAACAGATATTAACCTAATTGAAAATCAATCACTGTGATTAATTCTTGGCATACGCCTTAACGGTGCAACACGAAGGTAGTACATACCTACATTACGGTAATGTATACGTTTCAACGTACCTAGCAACAAATACATTAGGTAATATGTACCTACCACGTAAGGCATATAATGTAGGAACGTGTGATTTTCCCACGATTTTCTTTGAAACGATAACGAAAACACATTAATCAGTTACCGAATTCGGAGAAATAAATCGAAAAACCCACGTTTCGCATTAAAAGATATCAAAGAGAGCGTTCCCAGCAAATTGATATCATAAATCTATAAACAAAATATAATGCTCTGAGATATAATGTAATTTAGTAAAAGGAAGCGGAAACGTGATATGATATGTTATGAGGAGCGTAATTCCTCTTTAGCGTTACCCTCAATCAAGCGATGTGTTGCTAGAGAAAAGAAACAAAAAATTCTCGATGAGCAATTGTGTGCTATTTTTTGTTTTTATTCATATAAATTCTGAACATCCGTCACTATGTTTACTTACGTTCAGACTCAAACTTAATCTTAAATAGCAAAATGAAATTATGGAAACTTAAACGCTAAAATAGTATAGGTAGGTTCTGGAATTAAATCCTTTACTAGGATAGGACATAATAAAGGGCAATGACTTCTTGACTTAATTTTCACTGTTCTAAAATTATATTCAATATGGTTTTAACCAATAAGTTTTGTTTTTAATTATACCTAAAGTATCTACCTATTTACAGGTATTTCATTCTGTTCTATTTGTGTTTATCGATTGATTGATTGATGATGATGAGTTTGTTATATTTTTTATTTTTGCTTAATATTAGAATTATCTTATCTTTTGTATGCACGTGTTTCTGTGACATATAACGCTCTTTTTCTTTCTTTCTTACTTAAATTAAAATCCCTCATACTACATAATAGATAATGTAGGTAAACAAAAATCTCCTGGAAAACTGCAAACAAAATTTCGTTACTGTCAAATACGAGGATTATAAGAGCTTATGTTGAAAATCACAACGAGCTGAAATGTTGAATGGAGGCAATCAGCCCTGCCAGTTGGCGCTGAAGGGATGAAGTATGCAGCACTCCTACAGCTTTATGCAGCGCCATATTTACAATGCACTATTTCGTGTTTTGAATAGCATGGGGCGTTTTAGGAGCATTTATATTTTCTTTTTTCAAAAAGTTCTTTAGAAAACTTAAGCATTTTGCCTCCTCGGATTCGTTATATTTTAGCTAACCTACACACTTCCCTGTTTTGTAATCAAGGTGCTTAAAACCCTAAATATTTAGTTCTCAAATAAATCTCAACTATAAAATACTTAACACAACATAACATCACGCCATTAATCCCTGAAGGGTTAGGCAGAAGTGTAGGTAGGTATCAATAGAACACCCACATTTCACCAGTTATGAATAACTTCCATGTTCTAAGGGGCGAGCTTATTGACATCAACCGGACACAAAACCAGACTATGCATAAACTACTACTAACACTTCTTATTTCTACCAAATCATTAAGGTTGGTGCAGACTAGCGCGACGTGATGACTTATGGCACTGAAACGTGGTTGCTCACAATGGGCCTTATCAGAAGGCTAAAAGTCACCTAAAGGGCAATGGAGAGGGCTATGCTTGGAGTTTCCCTACGTGATGGAATCAGAAATGAAGAGATCCGTAGGAGAACCAAGGTAACCGACATAGCTCTAAGTGCTTGTTTACGGACACGCGGGGCGTTGGGCGGGGCGTGCGGCGGGGCGGCCCGCACAAAATTCAAACATATGGCGTTGTATGAGGAGTTTACGGAGAAGCGTTTTTATAGGCGTTTGCTTGAAATCCAGGCGGTGCCCGCGGCGTTGCACGCCGCGTCGCACGCAGCGTTGCCCGCGGCGGGGCACGCGGCGGGAAACGCTGCGTTCAACGCCGCGTGCAACGCCGCGGGGCACGCGGCGGGGCACGCGGCGTCGTATGTACGCTCAATACCTACGAACTACGAACATCGGCGATATCCACATATAACATCAAATAAGTAAATCTATGTTCCGTTGGAGCTCTAAACAATTAAAACTTCTAAGTGAACGAAAGAACGAAAAATATGGCCATTTATAGGAAATATTTTGATACTCGCACATGAATCAAAACCTACCGGGTACCTACTTTCCGTTGACCTAGAATCATGAAATTTGGCAGGAAGCAAGATCTTACAGCACTAGTAAAGGAAAAAAGTCCGAAGTTTTTTAATTATTGGTTTTATCACAAAAAAATAAAAATTTGATTACAAACTTACATTTGCAGTTGGAGAATTGACCGTGACGTATATCGATGTATGAGAGAACATGTTTGTCAACTACTAAATTAAGTTTGTTCTTGGGAGAAATTTTATTCATCCCAACCACGGAAACCTTCATTGTGCGTGGTCCGACACGCACTTGGCCGGTTTTTTTAATGCCTCGTTGGTCTAGTAGTCGCAAGCACTACTGCTGAGCATAAGTTCCGGGTTCGATACCCGGGTCGGGCAAAATATTATTGGTATTTTCCATCTGGTATTTCTCAGTAGTAGCCCGGAGTCTGGATTTGTGCCCGGTTGATGGCATTAGGCTCGCCTCCTATTACATGGGACAACATAACTGGCGAAATGTGGGTGTAGGTACTATAGGTACACCTCTGCCTAACTTTTCGGAGAATATAGGCGTGATGTTATGCATCCTATGTATTTTTTTATTTATTATTAAATATTTCGGTCGCGCTTGAATATCAGCTCCCGCCTTCCGCTCCCGATGCACGCCGCGTGCACCGCCGCGTTCACCGCCGCGTGCAACGCCGCGGGCACCGCTACATTTCACGCCACGCCGCACGCCCCGCCGCACGCCCCGCGCTTCCATAAACAACTTCGTACATCGCCATATGTTTGTGTTTGCGCGTGTGATGACGCGGGCCGCTGCACGCTCCGCCTCTCTGTAAACAGAAAAAACGTTCGAAACACCGCCGAACGCCACGCTGCTCGCCACGCTCAACGCCCCGCGTCTCCGTAAACAAGCACTTAGAATTGCCAAACTTAAGTGGCAATGGGCAGGGGCCCAAATTACTCGTAGAACATATGGCCGATGGGGCCGAAAGGTTCTGGAATGGCGACCGCGTACCGGAAGACGAAGCGTTGGAAGGCCTCCCACAAGATGGACCGATGACCTTTGGAAAGCCGCAGGGATCCGCTGGATGCGGGAAGCACAAAATCGGTCGAAGTGTCGGTGCTTGGGGGAGGCCTATGTTCAGCAGTGGACGTCTTTTGGCTGAAATGATGATGATGATGATGATGAGACTAGCGCGATGCGACACTGGTTATTTTTATGTTCGTGTCGCGTCGCGCCGTCGAAGTTTGGCCACGACTATATTATACAAAAAAAAACTTCGATTTTATTTTTAAATTCGAAACTATTACCAACTGAATTAAAATGAAAAACAAATGCTTTTAAGAGACGTTGAATAAAGATCATCAACATAGTAACCGAACAGATTTTTATCAGTTACACTACTAAAGCGCTACATTCGGACATTCCGCTTTATGCAGCGCTGCACTAAGTAACGATTAGTAACTACAGTTTATCTGCATTCAAAGTGCTCATGTAAGCTAAGATATACGAAGCTATTAACTTGATTAAATAATCCCCCACACATATATAGCAAATGCTTCTAGATATTACGACTAACTTTGGTTGTAATTTTGCATTAAGTATAGGTAAATTAAACTACACGTTCTCTACAACCTGAGACTGAATGGCAACACACCTAAAACGGAAGCTATTGGTCAAAACTTTCATAGTAGGTATTCCAAACGCAGGTAGCAGAATTGAGTTGGTTTCTGACAGTTTTTGTACCAGTAGACCAACTCCCGTCATTAAAAACGTTCAAAATCTAGTCGTAATCTGTTCACAGCGAGACTCAATGTCAAGTACTTGACAAAAATGTTGGAAAATTTCCTTCTTAAATAAAAATTGCGCTAAGGTAAGCCGCGAAATTCAAATTTTCAAGGTTTTGCAATTTTCAGGTCCGTGTCAGGTTGTATCTTGATTAAAATATGATTCGCGACGGAAACAAGTATGGTTTTACAGAATTATAATCATTAGAATCAGCAATACAACTTTATGTTAGAAAAATCCTAAAATGTCATGGTTTCATGAAATTGTCATTCAATCTATACTTGTTTGCTTAATCTCAGGAACTACTGGTCCGATTTGAAAAATTATTTCAGTGTTCGATATCGAGAAAGGCTATAGGCTATATATCATCACACTAAGACCAATAGGAGCGGAACACCAATGAAGAATATTTCAAAATCGGGAGGTGTTTTTAACGAAGTCGCGGGTTAAAGTTAGCGTTAGCCCAAAGCGTACTATTCCACGCGGACGAAGTCGCGGGCAGAAGCTAGTAGGAATAATATATGAACTTAGAGAGTTCTGTTGATTTTTATGATCATAGTTCTATAAATAATTATTTGATACGGCCGCGAATCTTATTCATACAACATACAACCGGATAATACGGCACCCTGACGCTTTCGCCTAAACTACGAGTATTTTTGACAGATTAAAACTGAGATCGCGAATGCGAACGTTCTTAAAAATACTGGAATAAGGCGTTGTCCTAATTGGCTACGATCGTACGAGCAAACGATGCGATTTCGTCGCACGACGAAATTAAACACACACATTTCTTTAGAGTGTCCTAATTGAAGTTTGTAGGTAAGTCATCGCGCGAGCACAGGAAATGCTTAATAACGATCGTACGATGGGTTTGGTCATCGCGCAAGCACAGCAACGCGGCGGCATCGCATGATGCCCATCGCGCAATGGGCATCGCGCGAGCTGTTAGGACATCTGTTGGACTATCGCATGATCATTATCATCGTGCGACGAAATCGCATCGTTTGCTCGTACGACCGTTAGCCAATTAGGACGGCGCCTTATCTCTGTGATCCCAAACACATTATGTAGGTACACCTTACCTATACTTTTGTTGTAGTTTGCTAGTTACATAACTATTATATTACCAACAGTATTTTCCCCTGCAATTCACGTCAAAACGCAACGAAAGCCATAATTGCAAGACGAACGACAGCCTCCACTCCACACTTTAGTATTTTAATACGACTTTTCAAGAAAAGTGACGGTCTACCCCTATTCGTGGCTGAATGAAGTTAGTCAGCTGTAACTACACCATTAAAGCGCTTCATCGCTGAACAACCGTCGCTTTATAAAGCGATGTTTTGATAGCAAATGAACATTTTATTTTCAATAGTCTCTTTATTGCAATAGTTACCAATTAGTAGGCAGGTTTCGATTTCATACTCGTTTTTGTGTCTTTTGTGTTATTTCCATATTCATGTGCTTTCCACATAAATGTGAATTTATGCTGTGCTTGCAACACATGCAATCATGATATTGTTTGTTGTTTTCTGGGTAATGTAATGTAATTGTAAATTATCGTCAATTTTTATGCTTATTTCTGCGTGATTAATGATATCGTCATCTGGCCTTATGAATAAAAGATGTCTTTGGGACATGTTTACCAACAACACGTAGGAACTCTGACGGTAGTTAAGTAGGTAATGCAAAAAATAGACAAAAAAAGATATAAAATTTAATATCACGAATACCTAGTAGGTACAAGAAATTGCTTCACGTCCCAAATTTAATTTTAATAGGTAAGTAACTCGAACCTTCAAGAGTTATTAGGACTTAAAGATAATGGAACTAAGTTTCACAGAGAATTTTGCTGGAGCCATTTAAACGCTTTCTGAGTAAATTTATAATAAGTATCTACCTGTCGGGCAATTAAACTATTACCTACGAATAATAATGATTCTGGGTCTTTGCAGAACAATTATTTGAATCATAATTATCACAAAACTTAAAACCAAAGCTTTATACATAATTATAAAGGTGACCTTATTGACTAAGAAACTTTCTGGAATATACTACAGCCGACAGATTTTTCATTTCATACCAATAACTTAAAACATTTTTGGACTACCTTTGGATATCTGCAACATCATGAACTAGCTGCGCCCTACAGTTTCACCCTCATAAGTCTCGATCCCGTGGGAATATCGGGATAAAAAGTATACTATGTCCTAATCCAAGTCATGTTCTACCCATATGCCAAATTTCATCCAAATCCGTTTAGCCGTCTTAGCGTGAAAGCATAATAAACAAACAAAAAAGCTCATTTATAATATTAAGTTAGGATTATGAATGTTGCATTACGAACTCCTGTTTTAATGCCAAAGTAAATGCAAGATTATAAACTTGACCGCCTTCTAAATAACTGCATTCGATTCGTTTTCAATCTTCGTAAGTATGATCATGTGTCTGCGCATCGAGTGCTTTTAAAATGGTTACCCATACGTCAGCGCAGAGAGTTGAGGGCTCTGTCTATGTTGTTTTCAATACTCGACAAACCCACTTCTCCTTCTTACCTGACTTCCCATGTTCAATACCTATGCTCTGCCCATAGTAAAAATCTACGGTCTACCAACAATCGTCTTCTACGATGTCCTTCTCACCGCTCCGGTTTTATTCACTCTTCGTTCTTTGTCCAGGCGGTATTTCTTTGGAATTCGCTCCCTCTGAACATTAGGATGGCAACCAGTCGGTTATCATTCAAAGTGAAGGCACGTGAACATATTCGTAAAAGTTGGCAGAATCTTTGCAGCGCTGATTTGCTGGATTTGTTTTCTCCTCTACCTATCAAAAAACCACATCCACACCCATCTATTTTTTTTTCTTTTTAAGAGTATTCTATCTATCTATCTATCTATCGTTAATTCTCCTGACAAAGTTTATTCGGTTTATATGTATGTATGTATCTATGTATTAGTATGTATTAATTTTCAATTTATCTATCCCTTATATTGCACCTGCCATGTTTTGTCTCTGCATCACCCTAAGGTTGACTGGTAGAAAATGCCCCAGGCATTAAGTCCGCCTTTGTACAGTATTTTTTTACTTGTGCATAAAGTTTTAATAAATAAATATAATTATGCCTGTATGGTAGGAGTCCTACCCCATACAATCTTTTTGCTAAGGTGATATAACGGGTCATCCGATATTGAAGGATCTCTGTAATTTTACTTCATAATACCTTCAGGCAACGACAGTTATTAGATGTATCAAACTACCTACTTTACCAAGATTCAATATCTCAAGATAAAGCACTATGAATAGTATCCCAATGATTTTAATCTTCGTTCAAACCCTAATAAATACTCTTCTATCTATTTTATGAGGACATTTTATAGTGTGCTTACATTATTCGGTTCCTTTGTAGAAGGTGAGCGTGGAACTCTTACAAATCCGATTGGTGATTTATTAGTGGTTGTCGAACGAAATTATCTACGAAATGGGTTGGTGTTTTTGGCAGAATTTTGCTAGAGAGCCATTCATGATAACTTTGCATTTACCTTAATAATGATAAATGATTTTGTTTCTGTAAGTAGGTTTGTACAAACACTTTTACACGTCAATCACATTTTTTTTTTTAACTAGATGAGGTCAGAGGTCACGTCTCCTATCCGACTACTCTGAGAAGTAAGGCAGAAAAAAACTCAGAGGTTGCATAGGTACAACCTATTTGTAAAAGTTGTAAACCAACACCACCCTGTCGGGACGCGATTGGCGACCGTGTAGCAGGCGTTCTAATTGAATTTGTACGAATCGCCTCAAGAAAAACTCTTGACTAAATTTGTCGATTCGTCTAGATTCGGGCGAATCACCAATAAGCCACATTAACGTTTAACTTTAATTACATTAAACAGACTAATTTTGAGTTCATTGTTTATATTTTAGGTTAGAGTAATAAAAATAAACAAACTTTTATAATGATTTTATCTTAAGTTCCATACTAAACTAAGAGTCATCACTATTATCAGAGGTTCACCACTAAAAGATTGCAATGAATTGTAAGTCAGCCTAGATATACCTATTCCTAAATAAGTACTTGTTATATCCAAACCACAATGCTATCTGTAATCTTAAACAAACACAAAGGGGTTGCACCAAGCTTTCATAAAAAAATAGGTAGATAGGTACACATTGCTTTCTAAGCTCTAGTTTCCTTGTTACTGAGCAAAGTACACACACAGTTACCTAACATTATGAGCAAGCAAAACAAATGAAAAAGAAAACGTTGCAACATGCGTTCCATTCCTTTCCCTGTGATCTCCGTTTTATAAATGCCGCAATTAGAGACGGAACATTTTCAATTAATTTGCATTGCAAAAAGTAGTAGACTATAAAACTGATTGCGCTTACAAATTGTGGCTACGGAGGGAGTATAAGGTTTTTTTTATGGTGAAACAATAAATTGCAATTGTTTGTAGGGAGCGTCTGTAAAAGCAGACTGATGGTTCCACATTACTTCCTTGTTTTTATTAGGTTTCGTGTTTGGACAGCTCTTTTAATTCGGTAACACTTCCACTGCTAATCTATATTCATAATAATAAAATAGTACCGAAGTCATAATTGTAAATTGAATATCTTTGAGAAAAAAGTAATTGCCACCAGGTGTGGATTGGTGGAAAAACGGCGGAACGGATTTGGATGAAATTTGGCATACAGATAGTTAATAATCATTTCAGTCGAAAGGCGTCCACTGCTGGTCATAGGCCTCTCCCAAGTACCGCCACTTCGACCGGTTCTGTGCTTCCCGCATCCAGATAGTTTATAACCTGGACAAATAGGGTACCGTTAATCCAGCCCCCCAATTACGCAATGCACGATCAATTTTAAATTGAAACCAATTGAAAAAGATTGCCAGTCCATTGCTTCATAAGTTCGACAAAAAAAATTGAGCAGATTTTTTTGTCGAACTTATGAAGCGATGGACTAGCAATCTTTTAAAATTCGTGCATTACGTAATTAGGGTGCACGTAGTACGTTCCCGCGGGATAATTTCCGACATCAACGCGGGTGAAGCAAGAGCTGGTTATTATTCAAATGCTTTCCTTAAAGACCAACAAAGTATTTTTAAGTGATGTCATTAAACTCTACGCTTTATCAGTTAAATTAGTTAGTAGTTGTAGATTAATGTGATTATATTGGCAATTGCGCACTGAAGAGACGAGATAAAATGACTGAGACTGAATTGAGATTGTTAAAAGATTTAAGAAACAAGATAAAAATGACAGATTGTAAAAAGATTTCTACGGCGCGATGACAAATGAAGAAAATATTGAATGTCACTCTGGATACACAGAGATATGTCTGAAATCCTTTCACAGTTATTTTACCTCTGACAGCAGCAACGCAAAAGCAACCTAATTGCTACTGGAATAAAGTCAATGTGATTTTAACAGACTTCAACCCAACAGCAACCTTATTTTAACGAAAATATAGATCAAAAGTTTGAAAAAAGAAACAAAATTCAAAAGTCATTTATTCAAACTAGGCTGAGAATCAGCACTTTTTGAACGTCAAAATTACATAAGACAGTCCCCCAAAAACGCCTGCCCTTCACTTCCTAGTGCTTTAGCTGGGAAGAAGAACTGGCGCAACAAATTCCCCAGCAGCACAGCTGTCTGTTCAGTTAGAAAAACTTGATTCTAATACGTCTGTGATTATAGCAATGACGTAAAATCAGTGTAAAGGACTTGCGTAGAATAGAGATAGAAGTTCGAATTTTAAAATCCAAAAAAGTCTAAAGCTACGTATTCCTATAAAATATAATGCCGTGAATACTTCGGCTTTCAATAGAAATTCTAAGCATAGTCTACACTGCTCCTCTATCAACCCTATAACGTTACAGGTGATTGAAGTAATATCCTTATTGTAAAGTGTCGGTGGTGCAGTCGGATGCAGGAGTGTGCAGGCGTGTGCAGGCAGGGGTTGAAATAGCTTCGGATGCAGATACAAGCTGTCTGTGCAGCTTCCGTCTATTCACGTACTGGCTGTTTGAACACCAGTTTGTTTGTTGACAGTGTGTTTATTTTGCTGGTTTATTTACGTATAACGTAATTAAATGTACTGTTATACATAATTTTATTGAACAGCAATTACTGCTGACTTTACATTTAATGTACTATATAAAACTGCTCGCAATGCATAGCGGCGCAGTCAACCCACAAAATTGTACCGATCCACATTTTTTCCGAATTACTGTAATTTTTGTGTGCAAGTTTAAAATAAATTCAGTGTAGCAGAATTTCAGTGTTTTAATTAAAAGGACCCACGGAGCGCCATCCTAACAAACTGGTGTCAGAAGTGGGATCCCAGGAAAAATCGTTAAGTACTGGGATCTATAGGTGTAGGCGTCGCGAATTCGTTTCCACTCGTCTGCACCATAGTATTTGTTGGCTCCGTGGCCTAGTAGTCCTTTCGGTAAGTGGTCGACGATAAGCCTTGGGTTCCTCAAAAGCCTAAGCCCGCGCTACTGTATACCACGTGATCGACGATAAGCCTCCGCTGTTGAGCGTGAGCCCGCGTCACCCTAAAACACCTCCTGCTGCCCGTGATCGACGATCAGCCTCCGCTATTGAGCGTGAGCCCGCGTCACCCTAAAACACCTCCTGCTGCCCGTGATCGACGATCAGCCTCCGCTATTGAGCGTGAGCCCGCATCACTCCGGAACACCTCCTGCTGCCCTGTGGTCGACGGTAAGTCTCCACTTCCGAGTGCGAGCCCGCATCACAAGAGGACCTTCCGTCGAGGTCTCACTGACGACCTCGCCTGCACATCATTCATCATCAGCTACGTGGTCGCACCACGTGCAAGCAGAACGCAACGTGTCGTGTCGACGACCTGTAATACGACTTGCTGAGTCGCCAGGTCGCCACATCGTGTCTCGCCGCACTACGTGTGCGTGACGTCATCTTTCCAGAATGTTCGCGTGCGCTGCTGCCATATCACTATTACTGTGAGTTTTCCCATATATTTATCTAGTGAAAGTGATCTATTTTAGTGAAGTGATTTTATTTTTCCCAAGTTTTCAAGATAACATTATTTTCCTAGAACTATCTTTAGATTTATCCTATTTTACACCTTTTAAGCTCAAATTTTTGTACACAATTTTATTTACATATTTTCTTTATTTTGTGGATCTGATGTTCTGTAGTGCTTTATTACGATAATAACTTCAACATTTTAATGCCTCCAAAAAAAGAGAATTCCGAAGAAATCGCATCTTCATCTAATTCAGATTCTTCAGAGGACAGTCCAGCACCAAAACTAAAAGTTAAAATGGCTGACAAAGTTACCCTTTCTGTCCTCACAAAATTCATTAAACCCTATAATGGGGACCGTGAGTCATTGCCTGCGTTTTTAACGAACTGCGAAAATGCGATTGCCCTAGCAACTACAGAACAGCAGAACGTCTTATGCAAATATATCATCTCGCAGTTGGAAGGCAAAGCTCAATTGGCTTGTTGTTTAAAAAAGTTTAATAGTTGGTCAGAAATTAAACAATTCATTAGAATAACTTTTGGAGAGAAAAAGCACTCCACTCACTTGCTAGTCGATTTACAACAATGCAAACAGTTGCCTTCCGAAGACGTGATGCAATTTTCTATTCGCATTGAATCATGTTTAACACGACTACAAGCTGACATCCATTATAGCTGCGAAAATGATAAAGAACTTGTAGGTCGCATAGCCGCAATGGAAGATTTGGCTCTTAATACCTTCTTGTTAGGGTTGAACTCTAATTTTTCCCATATTGTGCGGTGTAGGAACCCTAAAACTTTATCAGAAGCAATTACAAATGCAATTGAAGAAGAAAAATTATTTAATTTATCAAAACTTTCAACTCGTTCTAATTCTAATAAACATTGCACAACATGTAATAAGAGCGGCCATGTCGCGTCAGAATGTTATAAAAATAAAAATAAGCGCTCTTCTCCTAATTTCTATCATGTAAACACAACAAGTAATAATGAACAAAATAATTTTAGTTCTAATCAATATTCTTATTCTAATTTTGATCCAAATAAATTTTGCGCTTACTGTAAAAAACGTGGTCATTTGATAGGCGAATGTCGTAAACTTAAAGCAAAAAACAATAATAATTTGCGGACCGATCCAACCAACGTAACTCTACACTATCAAGTGCAACTGCACCGAGTACAAATAACGCGTCAAGTAATAATCGCTCTAATGTGCATCATGTTGACACTTCGAATGAAAATGATAGTTTAAACTAAATAGGGTTTCGGTTCCGTGTCTGCCGAAACCTCTTGTTATTCATATAAATGACACAAAAAGTTCTGTTAAATCCTGTGTTCCTACATTTTCTTCAACACAGGTTAGCGCAAGTAAAGGTATTACAAGTCCTTCAAACTGTGTTCCTACATTTTCTTCAACACAGGTTAGCGCAAGTAAAGGTATTACAAGTCCTTCAAACTGTGTTCCTACATTTTCTTCAACACAGGTTAGCGCAAGTAAAGGTATTACAAGTCCTTCAAACTGTGTTCTTACATTTTCTTCAACACAAGTTAGCGCAAATAAAGTTACTAAAAGTCCTTCAAACTGTGTTCCTAAATTATTTTCAACACAGGTTAGTGCAACTAAAGATACTATGTGTCTTTCAAACTGTGTTTCTAAATTTTCTCCAACACAGATCAGTGCACACACAAAGTCTTCTAGTAAATTATATAAAGGCAGTGTTCCTAAATTATTTAAAACACAAGGTTCAGAAAATTCAAATATTTTTAAACGCAATTCCTCATCTCGTGAAAATCAGAGTTCTCTTCCTAGGGATTGCTCACGTGAGAATATTACCAACAATAATATTAATCTACTTCACGTTTACTTAAAACCTAATTTTAATGATAAAGAGTTACGATTTTTACTTGACACTGGTTCTACGATTTCTACTGTGTTTCCTTGGTTTTTAAACCAATCAGTTCTTGAGCCTGATCTTTTATCAATTGAGTCTCATTTTTCTGATATTTATAATTCAAATTACTTATCTCCTAATTTATTAAATGCAACTATTCAACAACTGAGAAAGAGCTTCTTGCTATTCTTTTCGCTGTTAATACTTTTCGGCCGTACATCTACGGTTATAAGTTTAAAATCGTAACAGATCATCGACCTTTGACATGGTTATTTAATGCGAAAGATCCAGGTGGACGGTTACTAAGATGGCGACTAAAATTAGAAGAATACGACTACGAGATTGTCTACAAGCCCGGTCGAGTAAATTCAAATGCAGATGCCTTATCTCGTTATCCAGTAAATTCAATTGTTGATTCTAACTTAAATAAAACTACTTATGAAGAATATCTCAAAAAACATGTCACTAAAACCTCTAATGATACGAAAATTGAAGAACATAGTCAAAGTTTACATTTATCGAAACAAAAAATAATTGCGTGTCCCGTTTCACTTGACTTCGACAACACTATGCCGCACTGCGAACAGCTGTTGTCAATGATCCCGAATTCCGCTGAGTTGCAATCAGCTGAGCGCGAACTTGAAACCGTACAGTCGTTCGATGCAAACAATAAAATATTCTATTTCTTATTCACTAAAGTTCATCATTATGACGAAACTTCTTATAAAACAATTTACAATTTATTACTAAAATTAAGGGATCAAATTATTACAAAAAAGGAAATCGAAGAGTTATCTATTTCAGATTTTACAGAACCTTTTACTAAATTGGTTTACGTGAAAATATATAACATGATATCGTACATTTTCCACGGCACTAATATTAAAATTCATGTTTATAAAAACCAAATACGATATCCGAATCCTGCTGAAGTTCCAAATATCCTTCAAGAAAACCATGGGACTACCGTAGCTGGTCACCCAGGTTTCAAAAGAATGTATAACAGGATCAAAGCGTCATACTATTGGAAAAGTATGCAATCTGACATAGAACGTTTTGTTAAAAACTGTAAACTCTGCCAAGTGAATAAGCCACTGCGAGCTTCTAATAAGGCCCCTATGGTTATAACTTCTTCAAGTACTAAACCATTCAAGATTAGCATTAGACATTGTTGGCCCTTTACCCGAAGCTGGGCTTCAGAAATTTAAATACATTTTAACTCTCCAAGACGACTTAACTAAATTCTCATGTGCTTACCCTATGACTACTTGTGCAACAGATGAAGTTGCACGTAGCCTAATTCATTTCATTTCTTTATTCGGGTTTCCAAAAATGATTCTCACCGATCAAGGTACATGTTTTACATCCGAGTTGTTTCGGCAATTGACTGAGATTCTTAAAATAAAAAAAATATTTTCTACCCCTTATCATCCTCAAACAAACGGTGCGCTAGAGCGTAGCCATGCAACTCTTAAAGAATATCTAAAATCTTTCGTCAATGACAATCACGACGACTGGCATTGCTATCTTGCAACCGCAATTTTATCATACAATACGACTCCACATTGTACCACCGAATTTACTCCTCATGAACTATTATACGGGTATAAGCCATCTATTCCTAGCAGTTTTTCTGAAACGAATGATAATGTCACTTATCACGAGTATATCCGCGCTTTACAGTATAGAATGAAATACTCGCGAGAAAGAGCTTTACAAAATATTAACAAAAGCAAGGAACAATCAAAAAGGTATTATGATGTTTCAGCTAAAGAAAAAATTTACAAAACTGGAGATATGGTATATTTAAAGCAGCATCACAGACTGCGTAAAGCTTTGTCCCCAATCTGGAAGGGACCCTACAAAATTATGCAGACACATGGAAAAACTAACGTCACACTATGTGTTAACAGAAAACGCATAAAATACCACGTTAATGAAATAAAACCAGTCTGAATAAATATATTTGTTCTATAATTATTATGTCTCGCGTGTCCAAATATTTCCGGTCCAATCGAAATTATCTAACATCATAGTCAGGAATTTATTTTGACCCGATTTCCATTGCTTATTTTTATAGTGATTACTAGAACGTCATTGCTCATTTATGTAGAGTGTTAGCCTTATTGGCATAAGAAAAATGTTTACTAGAAAATTTTGATGATTGTTGTTAATTTAAAACTGTCACTATTGTAATTGTTGTTATTTCTAGCTATATTATAATACAAAGTTTATTTAAAATGTTTTTCACTGGTAAAAATACATCTTGTTGCATTCATTTACATAATCCATATGAATTCCTTAAATTTAATTGCCTTTGTTTATTTATACCTATTTTAATGTGTTTTGTTTTGTGTAACTATATTTTTAAATTGTGGTAATAATTATTTTTAATTTGTATAATTTATTTGTTTGTAATGTTATAATTTACTCATGGTTTACCTTTCATTAGTAAAATAATTTCTCTTTCCTTTTTTTGGAGTACTTAATTATTATGTTTTAGGATTTTATCCTGCGCTTAATTTTGTCAAATATAAAGCTCCGTCTTAAGGGGGGAGATGTTATACATAATTTTATTGAACAGCAATTACTGCTGACTTTACATTTAATGTACTATATAAAACTGCTCGCAATGCATAGCGGCGCAGTCAACCCACAAAATTGTACCGATCCACATTTTTTCCGAATTACTGTAATTTTTGTGTGCAAGTTTAAAATAAATTCAGTGTAGCAGAATTTCAGTGTTTTAATTAAAAGGACCCACGGAGCGCCATCCTAACAGTACGATAAATTATATGTTCGTGTTTGGAACGTAGACTGATTTTTTGCAAAATATTGTGAAACAGGTTTACGTAACAGTGTTAAAAGAATATCAATATTAGAGAATAGTTCTAGCAAAGATATTTATTTGCGTATACATTAACTGCGCCGCGCGGTTTCACCCACATAAATCTCGATCATGTGGGAATACCGGAATTAAAAGTATTGTATGTCTTAATCCAGGTCATGTTCTACCCATGTGCTAAACATCTAAATCCGTTCAGCCGTTTTAGCGTAAGGGTAACAAAAAAACAAAGTCACTTTCGCATTTATAATATTAGTTAGGTAGGATTTACATTCATTCGAAATAACATGCATAAATAGAAATGTTCTTGTGCGTCCCATGAAACAAAAGTTAATAAACATGAACGTAAACTTAAATATACATACTTGTAATCCCACAACTAACATCATAAAGCCGTAAAGCCATAAATCTAACCAACAACCCATAAAAATACAAATCAATTCTCGCGCATATCCTCCCATAACCGTCCCCTGACGTCTCTATTCGCTTCAATTCATTCATTATAACACGATTAGTCAACTGCGACGCCAATGGAACGCCTGAATGTATATGAAGACAGACAGACAGACAGGCAGGCGCGGTTGTCGCGAAATTAAACGGAAATCGAACGCTGCGGTTTGTGACCGCCTCTGAGTGGGCCATTGTATACAAGGCTTTATATAAACAGGTACCTACCATTGTGTACCAGTCTTTAGTATCGAGGTTCATCGGTAAAAAGGTTTTATTTCAATGTGTGCTGACGGCAAATGAGTCGGACTGGCCGGTAATACGTTTCAGTCTATTTTCAAACAAAATGGAAATACCACGCGGAGAAATACTGAGACTGATAAACCACAGTTTGGATGAATGAAAATCAATGATAATAATTACTTTCTCATTTCACAATGTAACTGACAGATAAATAGAGTGAATTTCTCTCAAAGCACAGTTAATTAAGTCGAGATTTAATGCAATAATGAAATGCTCACACTCGTAACAATTTACTTGCGCAAATGACTTGCGCAAGTTAATCGTTACGTGTGTGGCTAGCATTCGTTTTTGAAATTATAAAAAAGATGACATCAAAAATAGAAGAAAACTTAAATGTTTTAGATTTACCAATCTTTGTGTAGGTATTGTGTTTACTTTATTTTGGAATTATTAAATTATTGTTTATTTTGGAAAGAAAATGCAAAATACAATAAAGGATCAACAAAAGCTCATCACTGTCACTTTCGAATTTCATTTCCGAGTTTATGTTTGACTAAATTACAAACGACTAAATTGAATTGCTCTTACCAGCCTGCAATCGGTATGTTTCCAAATATCCAATTAATCCAGTAACCCTAGACTGTACTGTCTGTTAATAATTTCACATCGGTGTCAAATTACTGGATACTGAGTGTTCCCTGTGTTATGTTTGCACTGAATTCAGTCAGAAGCAACTCTCGTTTTACTATGTAAACTGACTGAACTGAAACTCACTGAAAGCTGAAACTGTTTGACTGTATGTATGGTATTTCGGGACGTTATTATACCTAATGAAACGTTCAAACTTTTGTCTGGTCATATTCAGAATTCCACGCACCTAATGAAACGTCCGAACGATGTTTGGACTGGACGTGTCCTCAGAATCTACACAACAAAAAAGTTGTTAGGGCTCTCCCGTCACGTCACATCCACACAGATCCTGCCCGAGGGATCTATTACAATTTTCACATCCCCAAATGAGTGGACGGAGTGCGAGACTACCCACCGCTTTAATGCGAAGTTTGGGACCTTATTCTATTAAGGCCGACGTTCCCGCACACTACGTGACAGAGTGCAAAACCGCCTTAAGCCCCCATTGTGCCTAGCCGAGGAACTAGTTTAACTTTGCATAGATAAAATCGATAAGTTAAGTGCAAGCCGACTCGTGCTATCAAATGCGGGAGTCGTTTAAGCCGATTTTATCATTTTACAAATGACTTAACTGAGCTTGTTAGTTAAACTTGGTTAGTTTGGTCAAAGAAACAAAAGAAGGGTATTGTTGATAAATTATGTTTGCATTGTGAAGGTTTTTGCGGTTATTCGAAGTTTACTGTAGGTACTTTTCTTTTATATAAAGTTTCAACGTCTGGGCACTGTTTATCTCAATGTTTGAGTTGAAAGGCACCTAGCTTTTTGGGCTCTCGTTTCTTTAATTTTTCAACTACATACATAGTTTACTCGATATTGCCTTTGTGTATCTACCTATATTTCTTTTTGAATAGTCTCTCCGAGCTCTTTTACAAGAAATATCGAGTTAATGGCAAGAGAAACCAGTAAAGATAATTCTTATTTTACTTGTAAAATTTAAAAAAAATGGGAAAATTCAATGGTGTTTTCCGTAATTGACAGGAAGAACGAGAAAATAAATATACATGACGCTGATAAAAGGTGTCCGTTTTCCTTATTAGCACTTGCCCAACAACACGAGAAAGTCAACAACATTGTGTATTTGCTGGCGAGTAATGTTTTCTACGCCCTACTTTTTTGTATAGGTACTGCGAGAAAGAAAGAAAACCAAAGCACGTTGCAGCCCTAACCTTTCTACAGTCCCAAGCCCTAACGTTACCTATTCTCTTGTTACAGCAGTGCGAGCGTCCCCTGAGCCGCGGCGGGCCCCCAGCATCCTGGAGCCCCCGCACCACGTGGACTTCACCAACGACACCGGGGCCCTGCTCAGCTGTGCCACCAGGGGAGACTACCAGGTGAGGCTAGTTTTATAGGGTGTCCTATTCTAGTACGAAAATGTTTTCGTTCGAATTTCAAATACAGGGTCAAATTAAATTAGCCGGCAAAACTTCTCTGACAAGATGAGTGTCGATTAAAAAAAACACTTTATCGTCATATACGTATATGACGATAAAGTGTTTTTTTTTTCACACTCGTAATTTCTAATAATTATACTACCAGTGGTCGTTGGAACCGTCATCAGCTGTAGTAGTTTTGATATAATCATTGTATAATGACTCTCGTCACGTCAATGGAGTTTCGCCAGTTAAATCTTATCTGATTTTGAATAGACTTTTATGCCCGAACGGGGCGCATACCCATCGAACTTGAACGAAATATCTCAAAACTAATCTTACGATACGCGTACCGGAAGACGTAGCGTTGGAAGGCTTCCCACAAGATGGACCGATGACCGTGTAAAGGCCACAGGAATCCGCTGGATGCGGGAAGCACAGAATCAGTCGAAGTGGCGGTGCTTGGTCCCAGGTCCAGCAGTGGATGTCTTTCGGCTGATATGATGATGACGATGAATCTTACGATATAGCTATGTAGTAGCTGAGTTTCGGATTTCAGATGTTAGTCTCATTGGGTATTTTTTGTTTCATCATCACGAAGATTGCATGTTTTTATGTCCCATAACAAAAAGTTTCCAAAGCAAAGTACCTACTTAGACATGATTTAAATGAAGTCTGTAAATAATGACTCCTATTTTACTTTGGTATAATTCATTTAAGAAATAATACAGGGATTCCAACTTTGTTAGACGACGCCGTTGTTATTTTCAACTTAATAGCTTTATGAAATTAAAACGAAAAAAGAATTACTGTAAAAGCAACTCTAGGGCAGAGAAAATGACATTTAACCGCACACCTAATCCTATTAGGCAAATTGTATTTTTCCGGCTTAATAATAAAAATGACAGAGGGTTTAGTAGATAAGGAACAAAAAATTATCATTTCTACCAAGGGACCGTAATCACTTATCACCAGGTATGCCCATTAGTCATCCCTAGCTTTTGCCGATAAAGATAAACGAGGTACCATCTAATTGTTTCGCGCTGAACAAAGGAAAACTCTACCGTAAAAACATCGTAATAAAAATTACCGTTTCAAACAAAAAGATCATACAGAACTTTTATTAGAGTGTGTTGTTGGTTCTATAGTAAATGAAATCAAATTGTTCATTCAGTACACCCTATAAAATGAATTTAATAATGAAGTTGCTATAAGTAAACACGGTTTATAAACAAGTAACTAAGATTAGATTATTATAAAATGAGGCGAGATGACGCAAACAGCAGTTAGTGATTGACTGTGTGTGTCGTATTTGATTGCTGAATTCAAACTGTCTCTGAACTCACTTTTTTTTTTTTTTGAGGTAACACCTCGCATGTGGCCACTAAGGGGTCGTGTCTGCTTCACCGGACTTTCCTGTGGCAGCCTTAAGCTTCTACTTGAGTTCGTCTTAAGTACTTGAGTTCGCAGGTTGTGTGCATATGTGGGTTACATACCACTACAATCAGAGATTCGGTTTTCGCATTACGTTTTATTGGAAACTAGCCTAAAAACTATTGTACCCCGCCGATTAATTTAAAAGAAATCGGATTATTTATAAACTAGCTGACCCCTTCCCACTTCATTGGGCGGTAAACATAAATATACATATATAACCTATGACACTCACAAATAGGTAACGTGGCTTTCTATTGTTAAAAGAATTTTCATAATCGGTTCAGTAGATGCAGAGATTAACTTTACCTCCTTATAATATTAGTATAGACATAGATTACTTCGTTTTTGCTTAGCGTGTTCTTTCTAATTTTTCTTTTTGCTCGGCTCAGCCTATAAACTTCCTCAAGAATTGGGATTAATTATTATTTTCAAATTTGACTGGTAGTTTCAGAGATTACCGCGTTCAAACAAACAAAGTCTTCAGCTTTATTATATTTTTATATTAGTACTATATTGTACAGATAAGTTCATATTGCATAATACCGTTCCTTTGTACCGTAGGAATCAAACGAGGAGCGTGTAACTAATGGAGAGAGACGCAATAACAAATTGGAGACAGTGGGCGACTAAACGGAATACTTCCCAATTTGTTTCCTCCCTCGTAATTCTTTCGCAAAAGAATAAACAAAATCCTTTTCGGCCGGATATTCTATCGCGTCGTGAGATATTCGTGTCAACTTGACCCATTTACTTATTGTTTGCGTTTATATATACGACGACGTTTAAGGATATTTCTCTCCTACTTTTGTTTGGTCTAGTGGTCGCAAGCACTACTGCTGAGCCTCATGCTCATAGTAGTCCTGGGATCGATTCCCAGGTTGTCATAATAATCATCCTATTAGTGTTCCCACTGCTGGGACACAGGCCTCCTCTCTGTGAGAGGGAGTGGGCTGTACAGTGTACAACAGTTATTGGGTTTTTCCATCAGGAAAATCTCAGTAGCAGCCGGTACCCTAATTACGTAATACACAATCAATTTGTTTTGAAACAGATTACTAATCCATTGCTTCATAAGTTCGAAATTTAATTCTGCTCTGCAACGTAATTATTGCATTGAATGTTGTTGAACTGTCAAAATGAAACAAATGATCGCTATCGCATTGCTTCTGCAAGATAGGTAATAGCCCTGCCGGAGTCTATAGGCTCGCGGCTTACTTAGGTAAACATAAATGGCGAAATATGGGTGTACTACAGTTACAGTTCTGTCTAACCCTTCGGGGATGATGGCGTGATGTTATGTATATTTAGTTTGGTTTTTTCTATACAATGAAAACCGCGGTGAAACTTTCCACTTTTAATAAATTGAATTTAGGTCGCAGCTCTAGTGCGATGTTTTTGGACAGGTTAGCTTTTGTTTGGGGATGGATGGTCTCAATAAAATCTGTTGTGCGATATATTTCAGAGACGCGTGTAAAAAATACCGTTTTACTTTTATAGCTGTATAGTTTTATAAGTCTGTTAGATTTTTTAACTTAAAAACTTTTACAACTTTATTTCTTGATATAAATACATACATATTTAAGTGTTAGATTTTATACTGTAGCGGTTAGACCGCCACATACAAACTACGCAGCAAAAAGACATGACGTCACACAATTCCTGCATCGCGCAGTTAGAGTTTACCGAGCGAATAACATAGATAAGACTATCAGAAATCAACTTACGGGCAGTTGCCCGCCAGACATAACAACCCGTCTGGTTGGAGGATCCTCCCTTTTCTATGGTGGATGAGTGAACTTTACACCCTGTTCCTCATACCTAACGTGACCATACGTCCCGTTTTTAACGGGACCGTCCCTTTTTTCGGTTCTACGTCCCAGTGTCCCCGAAAAACACCTGGGGACGCAAAATTGTCCCGTTCTCAGAGTCTTTCTTTAATAATAAATTGTGGACGTCTGAAAAAACCCAGTTACAGGCTTGGCGATGTTGATTACTAAGTTGAATATTAAAAAAACGTGCCAAGAACTTTATTCTTATTTAAAATCATCACCAGCTGTATTAAAAGAAAGTTGTTCTGCTGACAAATGTAAAAATGACCGAAAATTTATCCTGCTTAATTTTTAATTAAGTAAATCATATTGATAAGATTTTTTTTATTATTTTATTTTTTATTTTTTTATTAGAAAAGTTTTTTTTTCATTGAGAAAATGAGAACATACGAGTATGCTGGTATTTTCAAAAATAAGTTTCCTTTATGAATCTGCCCTATTATAATTGAGATAAATAAACCTATGTCCCGTTTTGAGTAAAAAAATAAATGGTCACGTTACTCATACCCCTAAAATACTGTATTTAAGATTTGTCAAAATAAAACATTTCCTACGAAAGGTCGACTAGTGGTTATTTTTTTTTTTTTTAATAACTTAATCACGTCATGGTAGGGCAACTTTTCAATCTAAAGTCCTACTAGTAGTAGTCTAAAGGAAGAAAAAGAAAAGTTGGTCTTTTTTGAAAGTTTTTTCCATGTAGATAGAAAAAACTTTAAAAAAAGACCAACTTTTCATTCTTCGAATATGTAAGCAAATACGTAATCCCCAATGCCAGTATTTTGTTTCCACACAGGTACATATTTCCAAGAATCGCATACCATATTATGAAATATAACGCGCAGCTTCGCATCCTGTACCAATCTGATTTAGTATTCACAAACCAGCTTCCCCAACTCAAATATAAATAAACTTTTTCCATTCGAGAGACTTCGGAAGTTTACGGTCACAGACCCAACAGGGAAATCTATATATATAAATAATGGGAACGTTCTGTTCGTGTTGGTTTGTCCCTAGTTAACTCATCTTTACTCAAAAAAATATAATAGACGATGTATATTTAGTAACTTAATCCGCTTAACTATGTATTCTTAAAGAGTCTTAGAGATCCCTGTAAGAAATCGAATTGTAGCTCACTTTGCGTTCGGCTCTTGTCGTGGCAATACGTCGTGTCCGAGTTTGCAACAAGTCAATCGTCATCCTGAGGATGCCTCGTTGAGAGGCGAAACACGTGTCGATTTCTTACAGGGTTCTCTAAGACTCTTTAAAAACAGTTAAGCGGATTAAGTTACTAAATATACATCGTCTATTATATTTTATAATGGATTTCCGCAAAGTCATGTCTGAGTCAATTAACTATCATCTTTACTCATTACGTTAGTGAGTTGGACTCACTGAGATGATATGCAGAATTGCAGACACCTACACTCCATTTGAAATGAGATTAGACATTTAAATAAACCATTTTTACAGTCCTCCAGATTTTGACTTTTATTGCGTTGGCGGCATGACAAATGTCAGCTGTAGTAAACAGTTGGTATTGTTACCCTTTTTTTTGCTTTTAATGTCATCCTTATGCCTACGGTATGGGGTTGCGGGAAAGTCCAAAAGGGTTACCGTGGCCCCTGGCAACGTACAGGCAACTGAAAGAACACGGGTTGGTTTTAGTCAGTAAGAGTCTGACACGCCCTCCCGCTCCACTTAGAGCGGGTGAAGTTATTTGATGATTTCCCCCCCAAAAAAGAATATGAAAAAAATGTCTACGGTATAGAAGTCAAAAGTCGTCGAGTATAGTATCGAGAAAATATTCCGAAATCCTTTTTTAAATCGAATAGGTATATGACAAAATATATTTTCCTACACATACATACAACTCACGCCTTTATCCCATGGGGGTAGGCAGAAACTACAATACACCACCTGCTACGAACCTTACTGCTAACTTTTGCTTCGTTTACTTTCATACATCTGGTCATACACACACGCCGGTTGCGAGTACTACGCACCTGTCCTTTCTGAAGAACATCACCAATAAGATCAGTATATGTCCTACTAGGGCATTGGTTCCGGCGTTTCCATTCACATCTAGTACATAATAATTATTTTCAATGTTCACGTGTTTCCAATTTTCACAGCAAACGAGAATCGATATAATTATTAGGTATTATTACCGGAATTAGGCTGCCTGTCCACTGGAGCGGAGAGGAGAGGAGAGGAGCGGAGATGTGCCAAAATTAACCAATAGAATCTCACCTCTGGAGCGGAGTTTTGATTCTATTGGTTAATATTGACACATCTCCGCTCCTCTCCTCTCCTCTCCGCTCCGGTGGACAGGCAGCCTTATCCTCCATTGCAAACATTAAACAAAACACCCTATTGTTATGGCACGACACTGTGGCTTTAGGCAGTATCAGGTGTTGACATTGATTGCCCCATAAAGGAGGGAAACATGGCAACTAAGTGCCTACTATGGCAATAACAACATAATCTCAGTACTGTTACTGTTTCGCTTTGTAGTTCACAACTAAGAAACAGACGGTCAAGTTTACAGAAATTTCATTAAAACTACGAGAATTGTTATCAATTCTTCTTAATCAAAGAATCTTTACGGGTCTTTAGTTATACGAATTAAAGCAAAAACTCGTCGGTTGCGAGAATTTCCCGCAAAGTTTTCACATTCAGCCGGAGTTTGGTGGAGTTTGCCGGAATTTGGCTGCGAACGCTCTCCCGGGATGCCCGCTACCTGTTCAATGTGGAGCCTGCCAGAATTCTACAATTAATTCCCAAACTTTTCATTGTGAATATTATTTGACGGCCATTTCGCTAATGCTGGAAAGCAAAACAGTAAATGAGTGAATACTTTAATGTACCTATACTATCTACCTACCTATATTTATACTGAGAATAAAAATTTATAGTTATAGCCATAGGCCTCGTTGACCTTCATAATTTTTAACTGTCTGTAAAAGAGAGCCTGCGAATTGAAAAAGGCAGACACTTTTTACTATTGAATATCAATTCAATAATGCGTCATAAAATCTAATTCACGTTAGGATCATAAAATTCTCAAATAAAAACAGAGACCTACGTTATCTCCAAATGTTACTTTCAGCTACATTCATTTCATTTTTTTATGTTAAAGCAAAGAGATTAAATAAAAACATGCGGGGCAGTCTTTGGAGACTGCCGATGGAAGTGAAAACTAAGTAACTCCATCTAACGAAAATTTCAGGAATTTATGTGGATTGCTGTCAGTACAAGAACGAAAGCTGTAGCGCCATTAAAATAATTCCAAAAAAATAAAACAGAATTTGCTGTCAATTCTACTCTCCCTCCGTCTTACGAATTTTTGATCAGGTCACGTGACGTCTGACGCGAGTTTAACATTTTTTACCCATCCTATAAAGTGCTCCACGCGCCTAAAGAAGTTTTCACTTCAAAAAATATACGAAATGGTAGTCGTTAAATCTGAACATAGGTACCGCTTTATTAATGAAGAGGGCGTAAAAGCGTGGCAGTCAATGCAGGGCATGTAGTCGCGGGCCAAACCATCGTGAATGCGGGTCGCAGATGTCGGAGGAAAACTAATGAAGTACCACGATGAAGCTTTTAAGAAATTGAACCATTGAAATACTCGAACTGAACTGTTCCGATAATACCAGTTGTTTTGAAACAAAGGCCACTGCCGATATTTTAGTCATTGTTCGGCGGAATCGATTCTTAATCTCCAAATGCATTGCGAGCTTCCCCGCGTTGCAGAACGCGTAGGTACGTAGGATAATATTTCATGCTATAAATTTTGAGATAAAACTACATCCGATCGAAATAATAAACTCCTTCCGTATCGGCACGAATAATAATAATAAAAAACGGTAGGTAGCTAATGTCGAGGCTAAAATATTAGCTAGTCAGCAAAGTTGCGTAACTGTTTACTCAGGGTGCACTTTTACGGGCGTCGGGAATTGATAGCCGATTTCCGGCGACCGTAGGCGCGGGCCTGCGGACGGAGAGCAACGGGCAGCTCGCCGTCCGATAAGGACCAGTCCCGGGTCGACGGCGCGTCTTGTTCCACGTGCGCCTCAAAGAGATGTCAGCAAAACTGACGAGGTCCGCTAGGGCCGATGCCTGCCGGGGTTGCGGGTAGTCCCAAGGGGAAACCATGGCCCCTGGCAAGGCAAGGGAAGGAACACGGGTGGGTTTTAGTCAGTAAGAGTCTGACACGCCCTTCCGCTCCGCCCAGAGCGGGAGAAGTCATTGGATGATTTCCCACCCATAGATAGATACCGACCAGCCCGCGAAATTTATATTTTCGCGGGCTATCTTAGCGCATCCCGCTTAATATCTTATCTTCATTAATTCACTGACAACTAAGCTATGCAAGCGGGTCTAGAAGCATGAAATTTTGCGTAAGAGTTCCAACGAAAATGAGCACTAAAAGGAAGGATAAAAGTTTGTATGGAAGTTTGTAATTTTTTTCAATAGGAAATCCCATGGCTTGTTTTATAATAATTACCGTGGTACGGTACCTATTTACTGTGTTGCTTTTAGTATTATCTTCCTCAGTGTTCACAAACACGAAATCACAAACCGAAAATAAAAATAATTCACAGTAATATCAGCGCATTGCTCTGCAAATCCTTTGTAATTGAAATTGGTACAAAGCTCTAGACGCTTTTCATATTTCCTTAGCTTCATTACGCAAATGACATTCTCAACGAATGCGACGTATGCAGATAATATTACACGAATACACTCTACAAGCGTTGTGTCATATGAACTCTTGCATTCATTGCATGTGCATGTAATATAGGTGTCGGTTAGTAGGTATTACCCTTTGTATGGATGTAATAATAACGAAATCTTGTTGATAGATTGATATACAACGTGTTCCTTTTGATATACCATAACTCTGACACCATATATGAAATCATATCAAAGAATCAACAGGCATATGAATAATTTTTAAATATTTTTGAAAAATAAAACACAGTTTTCATACAAAATAATTCGACAGCCACCATTATTTATTAATCTTCCTAAACGATGACAGTCACGAGTCACGATTATTTATGTTACGTAAAATACAAAAAATAAAAAAACAATAAAACAGACTATACTTGTCCTTAAAAAAAAAAGTAAGCAACTCATTTTCTTAGCTTTAAATCATATTAAAGCTAAGAAAATGCGACGTTTTCATTTTTTTTTACGCGAGTAAATCATTTTTATCATTCATAATGATTGGTTTAAATGAAAATGACATCCTATCTCTTCACCACCCTTGGTTGACTGGTAGAGAATGCCTAAGGCATTATGTCCGCCTTAGTACGTTATTGTGCGAGAAGTAATAAATAAATAAAATGATTTACTCGTACCAATGAAACTTAGATACACACATCGAGAGTCTACTGTTATGTTATCTTCGAAACTATGTATTTTTGGAACACTTGTTCTAGGACATTTTGTATTATTTTTACATATAGCATATACAGGGCTGCCATCCGTCCGGCAGGCTGATTACCTAAAAATAGCAATCAGCAATTATTGCGCAGACATCGCGGGTTCACTGCGCGATCAATCGCTAAACGTCATAAAAGTCGGTATTACCTATTAGATCGTTTGCCAATCGCTCGTTGTTGCTAACTAGCGCCAAAAACAATTAAGTAGTAGTCTTCGGAACTAATCTTATAAAGTCAATTTAGTGTCAATGTTATATTTTGTCTATGTTATTCTATTTTTGGCAAGCAAAGCCGTTGTCGACTATTCTGCCAGCCAATGTCTAAAATGCACTTAGCATTGAAAAAACAAGTT
The DNA here is from genome assembly GCA_948150665.1 of Conistra vaccinii. Classification (NCBI taxonomy): domain Eukaryota; kingdom Metazoa; phylum Arthropoda; class Insecta; order Lepidoptera; family Noctuidae; genus Conistra; species Conistra vaccinii. Next base: position 10,355,624 of record OX411327.1, on the reverse strand, counting down.
TGCATGATTAAAAAAAAGCTCACAGAATATTTATTGATAATTTTATATTATTGTGGCGGATGAAAGTAATCAGCGCTACAAGCAGTTCATGAGCAGAATGTGTTATCGTGGGATCGCCTAACGCCACCTTGTTAGATGTGTAGAGGCACTTCCACACAAACAATAGTTGGCAGCTCAGCTCTAAAGTACAACCGTCTTGAGATATGCGCCCTAATCTATAACACGTATTTAATGAGGAAAACTGAATATATGAGCTACTTTTAATGGTCCTAAACTATTTATTTCATAGTACAAACTGAGTCCAATATACTCAAGTTGCATCATATTGGCCTAAGTGGCCTATGCCACTTAGGCCAATATGATAACTTGTTGTCACACTATTGTGACAACAAGTTACACTTCACGGTAAAAATGTCGTGAGGATTTTATTATGCTTCTTACGCCCTTATCTTGTCTATTTAATAGTTTAAACTCTAATCTGGACTCAAGTTACGTCACGTTGGCGTACGAGTAAGAGCCATAGTGCGATATCAAGTACTCTAAAAATGAAGTCCAGACGCAAACTCCATTTGGCTTGCCTTCTGTTCGGAGTGGTTAGATATCAGAAATCGGACTACTTATACAACAAATTGAGTTGGGTTACGAGTAGACGGGAATGCGGGAGAAGGCAATGCTCGCAACAATGCTCGACTCAGTTTCAGGGTACAGCCGCTTTCAGAGGCAGTTTACGTTATGCGGCCTCCAAAATATGGAACAACCTGCCACCACCGATAAGAGTTATTATTATAACACTATAGGTGCTTTTAGACAACGCTTGCGACAGTACCTCATAGATGCGCAACGGAAGCTGGATATGGTCACACTTAATGTCTCAATTATATCTCATTATATATGTACCTACCTACTTTAAGTATGTTTCAGTGATTTGTCGGCAATGTGTTTGTTTTTATTTTGTTGTTTTGCAATTTATCTGATATCACACAATATTGTATTGAAATATTATTAATTATTGTTACACTGGTATATTTTAAGTATTTAAGTATAGATACAGACACATTTTGCAGTATTAATCAAATTACTTGATATTATTATTCCGTTTATTCATTCTTATACATATAGTTAATATTTTTAAATATTTACATATTATTATTATCTTACACTCATTTATTTTATTTAAGTTTACATAAGCGCACACTGTAGTATAAAACTGATTTACATCCGTCACCTCACACGCCAGGTCCAGTTGAAAACCAGCGTCAGGCATTAGTTGTCTGGCATTTTTGCTGAACTGGGCCTATTTGGCGCAGCCGCGAGGCACACATTCCTGTTAAATTATTATTTTATACTTTTTATTTGTTTTCCTTTTAATTATCTCTTTTTTTACTTGTGTATTATATTGTGCTGTGTGCCTTTTTGTCTGTGCTATATAAAATATATTTTCATTCATTCTTTTTTCTAAGTCATATTTCATTATAGCAATGTCGTAACATTGCTGAGCCTTCCACAAGTTAAGCTTTAATCTTGTCTTTAATCTTCCATGTAATTATTTTATCAATAAAAAAGAAAATAACATGAGTTTCTTTAGATACAGAATGGAATGATGTTCCATGCAAAAAGTGCAACAGATAAATTAATTGGCTTCACTCGAGACGGATTTATGTTACTATCGGCAACTATTGTTTGTATGGAAGTACTCTATACATCTAACAACATGGCGTTAGTGTGCGATCAAAAAAACAAGAGAAACTCGCCCTTTATTCTACTGGTGTTGTTCCACTGTTCCTGCCATGATAAAGCTTAACTTGTGGAAGGCTCAGCAAGTCATACCCCTGATGACTGTTTTGGGTGAGATCAGCTATTGCTGATGAGCAAGCATCTTTGGCAAGAGCATCAGCGCATTCAGTGTCCTTAATGCCACAATGACTATCTATCCAAACGAATGGAACCTCTTTATAACTGCTAGCACAAGTTAATAAAGACTTTTTAATTTTTAAAACAACGGAATCATTATCTATGAAGAAGGGAATGCATTTGTCAATCACATGTCATCAAAGACATTAAATTACTCCTAATAATATAGTATCTTAAATATCTTTACCCGAAGGGATATCTTGTTTGGTTGAGGAGTTCCTAGGGCTTCCGGCTGCATCATCAGACCCTGAACACGACTTAGTGTAAAAGCACTTATCAATACATATTCAATGAGTCCAAACACAATGATACTATCATGTTTGGTTGAATAGTTCCTATGATCAGCTTCCGGCTTTATCATCAGACCCTGAACACCATCTAGAGCACTTATCAATACATATGCAAGAAATCAAACACGAGGGGGCTATTTAGTGTAAGTAGGTACTTGAAACTTTCGTGCCTGTTCTGTTGACCACTGAGGACATCTCTCGTATGGAACCAATCCTGGGCGAAGCAGACAGGTGTATGAATGCGAATATAATAGTTATAATATCATCATTTTGCATAATAATTGTAAATACGGCCACTAATAAAATTATTAAGTAAATGTTTATTTTATACTATGTACCGTTTTTTTATTGTAAAGAACCATAATTTTAGAACCCCAATAAAGAATTCACCTTACATACTAATCCCAATATTAACATTAAGTATTTCTCTAGCCTAGTGTTTTTAAGGTTCCGTACCTCCGAATGAAAAAAAAAACGGAACCCTTATAGGAACACTTGTATGTCTGTCCGTCTGTCACAGCCAATTTGCTCCGAATACATGACCCAAAATACATGAATTTTCGTGACCCAAAACACGGACGTGTAGTGTAACGTAAATAAATGAATTTTGAATAAGAGGGTTACTTTTTGTATCAAATTAAAGGGCTTATTGTGAGTATTTCAAATATTTGTATTCAATCGTTTTAAAATGAATACCTAGTTTTAAAGAAAGGGGTTTGAAGATTTTGGCCCTAAAATCAGCCACCATTTTGATTTTTTTTCAAAATCGAGGTGCACAATAAATGTCATATATTTGAATAGGGGACACTTATACAAACATAAAACTTCATATAACATAATATCATAAAGCGTCACGTTTCTGAGATATTCAAAGATAAAAAAAAACAATTTTTATAACGAATTTATTTATTTATGTTGTAGTTACTTCATGTTGTTTAAGTTATTTACACATTAATTAATTGACTACACCTAGTGGGCTATGACATAAGATTTTTTAATCATATTCGGTATAAATAATATCATCCAAGAAGGCAGCGGGAGGCTGAATAGGATTTTCTCGGGCGTCGTGCCCATTCCATGCACCATATAAGACAAATACCATATAACACAAGTCCTCATTCAGCGGAGGGTATACATTATATTTTTGTCTCTTTCGTTCTTAACTAAAATATTACCTATACATAATGCAATTATGTTTTCATAGTTCAATATACTTTCCTGAAGGGAAAAAAAACAAAAAAAATCTTTTTTCAGGATTCAGTTTTCGACTTATATTTCAGTGAATAACTCCGAAACCTGACGCTTTATGTCATATGACATTTTTTGTTTGTATAAGTGTCCTCTATCTAAATATATAACTTTCGATTTTCACCGCGATTCTGAAAAAAAATCAAAATGGCGGCATCATGTTAGGGCCACCCTCCATACAAAAATCTTCTAACCCCTTTATGAAATTTTACCATCCCCCCCCCCCGTATCTCCGAAACTACTGAGCCTAAAATATTGAAAAAAATACAGAAAATGATTCTTTACTCATAGATTACAGAAAAACCTATAAGAAGTCTATGGTCTTAAAAATGGCAAGCATAATCGATGTCGACCATTCTGCCAGCCAATGACTAAAATGCTCTTATCATGGAAAAAAAAAAGTTTGCATGATTGAAAAATAACCCCACACAGACAGAATAATTTATTTATAACTAGTTGCCCGCCCCGGCTTCACACCGGTACCACTAATTACTAATCTACGGCGCACCTACCTATCTACCTAGCATACCCTATTTACCTACATACCTACACCTACATACCTGCCTACCTACACCTACCTACATACATACCTACATAGCTGCCTACATATTTACATACATACCTACCTACTTACTCGCATACCTACCTACTTGCATAAATACCTAATCTGCGTTCGCAAATCTTTTGCCAAACATGTAATCAAACACGAGTTTTAGGAAAAACAACTGTAATGCCTATCCATAAGGTTCAGTTTGCGCTACAACTTCATATTTTTTATGACTTTTTCAACAATAATAGTCGGTCTAAAATCAACTTTATTTACACTATTGCATAAAGTTGATATTTGTTTAACTGGAAAACTGACGCGCTGGTCTGCACGAAGCTTAACGAACACAACAAAAAAAAATTATCCAACTTGAGAACGGCTGAAAAATAGAGATTCATTTTTATATAGGTATGTACATAGATTTTATGTAATTGTGGCGGATAAAAGTCATCAGCGCTACGAGCAGTTCAGGAGAAGTATGTGTTAGCAGTTAAAGTTAAACGGAAGAGGGATTTAAAATTTAGGGAGATGGCTATAGAGGTGGGGCGTTGTTTGAGCATTCATAGAAGATGAGTGATACAGATTGCCCTCTGCCAACCCGCGCTCACAGACACAGAGAGAGGAGTTACAAAAACACGGGAGTACAACAAAAACCTTGAGGCGAATACGATAACTGACAGATATAAAAAAAAAAAATTATAGCCGTAGAACTAGCGTAGAACGAACCAAGGTTTTGACTTTATGGTTGGTTGCCTACTACATAATAAAACCTGCCCTTTTTTTTCTCGTGGTGTTATGTTTTACTGTTCCTGCCATGAAGATTGGAGCTTAACTTGTCAAGGCTCAGCAAGTCTTATCCCTGATGACTATTGTGGGTGAGATCAGCTACTGCTGATGAGTAAGCATCTTTGGCCAGAGCATCAGCGCATTCATTGTCCATAATGTCACAATATTACTATCTATTGAAACTAACTGAACCTCTTTATAACTGTTAGCACAAGTTAATAAAAACTTTTTATATTTTTTTACTATGGAATCATTATCTATGAAGGGAATGCATTTGTCACTCACATGTCATCAAAGACATTAAATTACTACTATTTAGTTTGATTTAGTTAGTATCTTAAATCTCTTTAGCCAAAGGGCTTTTTTGTTTGGTTGAGGAGTTCCTGTGGCCACCTTCCAGCTCCATCATCAGACCCTGAACACGACTTAGTGTAAAAGCACTTGTCAATACATATCCAATGAGTCCAAACACAACATACTATCATGTTTGGTTGAGGAGTTCCTATGATCAGCTTTCGGCTTTATCATCAGACCCTGGATATTAGGTACTTTGGGCTAAGACAAAGCTAATGAGTGCAAATCCAAACTCAATGTTGCTATCTCATTTTTTTGAGAAGTTCATAAGGCCATCTTCCGGCTTCATCATCAAACCCTGAACAACATCTAGAGCACTCATCAATACATATATGCAAGAAATCAAACACGACGGGGATTTATAGCGTAAATAGGTACTAGAAAATTTCGTGCCTGTGCTGTTGATCCCTGAGGACATCTCTCGTCTAACTCAAACTCAACTCAAAGTATTTATTTCAAATAAACCAATTACAGGTACTTTTGAATTGTCAAAGGGTCAGTCAGTCAGAAAGATGAAGCTAGTTGCCCATTCCAAAGCGTAGTAGGTTCCTATGGAGAAGAACAAGCAAGAAACTCGTATGGAACCAATCCTGTGCGCAATATAATATAATATCAAAGAATTGTAAATACAGCCATTAATAAAATTAAATAATTGTTATTTCTATACTATGTGTACTAATTTTTTTATTGTTAAGAACCATAATTTTAGAACCCCAATAAAGAAATCACCTTATTACACACTAATCCCAATATTAACACTAGCCTAGTGCTTTTAAGGTTCCGTACCTCCGAATGAAGAAACGGAACCCTTATAGGAACACTTGTATGTCTGTCCGTCTGTCACAGTCAATTTGCTCCGAATCTACTGGACCGATTTAGTTGAAATTTCGTACACATGAATTTCCGTGACCCAAACACGGACGTGTAATGTAAATAAATGAATTTTGAATAAGAGGGTTACTTTTCGTATCAAATAAAAGGGCTTATTGTGAGTATTTCAAATATTATTATTGTATCATTTTAAAATAAATACCTACTTTCAGAGAAAATTTATGAAAATTTTCCATTAAGTAATTACCTACCCCTATCTCCGAAACTACTGAGCCTAAAATATTGAAAAAAATACAGAAAATGATTCTTTACTCATAGATTACAGGACAATCTATAAGAAGTCTACGTAAATCTCTCAATATTGTGCGTACAAACTTTATTGCGGTTGGAATATAAAAGAGAATAATAATTATGTTTTTCAACTAAAGTTTGTTCCTGGGATAAATTCATCCCGAATATGGAAACCTTCGTTGTGCGTGGTCCTACATCATGTAGGACCACGCACAACGAAGCCAAGTGCATGTAGGCTACATGCACTTGGCTGGTTTTGTTTAATTAAAGGGGATATCAGAATATAGATCAACTTAAACAGTGGTAAATAAAGTATAATATGGTCTCGATATAAGTAGACCGTACTAATAGCTTATTACACAACTTATGTAAATAAAATACTATTATGATGGTAATATAGCTTGTATTAAATGTCATATTAGCCTCCAGAATTACCATAATCTTTGGACAATGCGATCTCGTTGTTGTCGGCCTCTAACTAGGAGGTGTAGTTCAATACCAGCACCCACATCCTGCTGTGGTTGTGTTGTGACTTCGTTGCTAAGATCACCTTCAGTACTGGCAACCGATGTTTGTTGCAGATGTTATGCAATACAGCACAGGCATTTATGATCATAGCCACTACATCCTGCCCTAACTTTTGTTCTTCTTCTCGTTCGTGCTATGAACGGTCTTAGTTCAGTGCACCAATTCATAAATAGCTCTTTGGAAAGTCTGTAATGAGCATTGAACTCGGCGTCAGATACTTATGTTCAAAGCTTTGACTTGATCTTGCAGGTTACGTCGCAACCGTGCTGTGTTATGGCTTTCAATCTTTCTGGCCTCGACCTCTTGTGCTTCAAGCAAGAGAACAGCACGAGCAATCCTTACCGAATACCTCAATAGAGACGCAAACAATTTTTTTTTGTATATAGTTCGATCTTTTACGGTACACTCAGTTCATTCTAACTAGCACACGCACGAAACACGACGGATTCAAATGTACACAATTTTAAGTAAAATTCTTCGAATTATAAGACTAATTTGTAATTAGCAAGCGAAAGTGACAAGGGAAAAGGTTATCGCAATTTGACAGCCAAATGTGCTCGCCGATTACTGTTGCTCTGCTGTCAAAAACGATACGTAATACGAAATAATCGCGATTACCATGCGATCAGTAGAGAAAAATGCACATTTTAGTTAAGTGATTGTTCCATAGAGGCAGCACTATCGCTTTTTTGCTACGGTGTCGCTATCGCTGATACATAATACCAATTTGCGCAATATTTGCGATTATTGTGCAATTATCGCTATCGCAGTGCTTCTGCAAGATAGGTAATAGCCCTGCGGGTTTCCCCGGATTTGTCCTAGTTTGGAGGGCATCCGGGGAGCATCCGGGCGAGGCTTTTAAATAGTGTAACTATTTTTGTCAAGGGAAATCCGATTAATTAAATTATTTGCAATAAATTAAAGCATTATCATAGTTAAAACTTTCGGCGCGGGTCGCGCCGCGCGGCAAATATACCATGCGCTCGTAACCCCCACACTGTTAAATAATAATAAGCATTATTTTACTTAGTCTACCTAGACAATTTATTATTTGTTTTTTATTTACGATTTACATATATTATTTTAATTTTTTTGATGCCAGAAAGACGAGCGGTAATAAATTTTATTTTTGTTACCATAATACCTCAGATAGAGAATAGTGTAAATATAATTGATTAGTAAATTGAGTACTTTTATTTGTATTGTTGAGGCCTAAGTTGATTATCTGTTAATAAAAAATAAAAAATTATACTTAACGATGGTTTTATTTTATTGTAAAAAAAAATCCGAGCGCGTCCGGGGAAAAATATTCATTTCGAAGTTTTTGTCCCGGGTCCGTAATGTAGGTGATGGCAGCCCTAAGCATATACCTTAGAGTTATGGGATATGAAAAAGAACACGTGGTTTATGTCATAGTATTTAAATGAGAAATATTTATTACTAACTGTTGCCCGCGACTTCGTCTGCTATCCAGGATGAAAAGTAGCTCATGTCCTTCTCCGGGTCATGGTCTACCCATGTGCCAAATTTCATCCGAATGCGTTCAGCCGTTTTAGCGTGAAAGCATAACAAACAAAAAAACAAGCAAACTCACTGTCGCATTTATAATATCTACTAGTTAGGATAGTTTTACCTTGTGGAACGCAAATAAATGAATATGACTAGGATGTTGGACTGATCTTTTCAACCAAAGCACGCAAACAAGCATATAACACATAATTTATTACTTTCAACTACAAAAGTTGTTCAAGTTCATCGTATTCTTTCAATGTAAAGCAGAAAACAGTATCCACTGTGTTTTATGATTTGTAAAATTAAAAAAAAGTTTTTTTTACCAAAAAATTCACTTAGTGAGTTTTACCTTTTAACCAACGATTTGTAGATAAAATATACGAATATAGGTTGTAAATAAAAATTTTAATCGTTTTGTGTATCTATACATTTTTTGAAGCTGACTATAAACTACATATTAAAGCATAAGAATAAGGCCATGTTTACAAGTCGTTTTTTGCAATAGCTTTAATATAAAGTGGTTAACTATAACTATGCCCCAATGGTGAGGACCTTCCTTAAAGCCTAAGAAAGAAATGATTTCAATTGAATCTTTCCACAAGAACGTTACACAATAAGCCAAACTTTTGATAGCACCGTTAACTGTAACTTATAAAACAGATGATATCACAACTTGAAACAGTCGTACAATATCTTAGTTACCAACTTATTCCACACTTCGACGAATACACTGCTTGAGTTTATGTTTACACTTGAGATAGTGTTTTCAGCGCGTTTCCTGAAAGTCGTATCTTACAACTTAGTTATTTGTTTTAGCAACTTGTTTCGGAATATCCTTCTTAGTCTTAGTGCAAATATACTAGGTATTAATTAACGTTTCCGAAGTCACACACAGCTCGTATTTGGAAACAGTAAGGCCCATCGTCCACAAAACAACTTACTAACGTATTTTTTCATGTGAATGGTTGCGCTGCGTCGTGTACTGACCGCCACGTCATGCACCATTAAAATACTATACCTACAGGGTGGCAGGGACATCGACGCAAAACCTGACACCATGGATTCAGTACATGATTCTGAACACCCCTGCGTTGAATTTTTACGTCGGTTATTTTTTTTTAAAACAGCTGTTCCATACATTTTGACGCGACGCGATACATTTTGCGGATTTTTTTAAAAATAACCAATGAAAAATTTCAACGCATGAGGGTTCAGAATCATGTACTGAATCCATGGAAACAGGCTTCGCGTCGATGTCCCTGACACCCTGTATATATTCCATTTGAAATAAGATTAGACATTTAAACAAACCTTTTTACAGTCCGTGTAACCGATTCTGAATTCTATACCGTAGGCATAAGGATGGCATTAAAAGCCACAATACCCACTGTTTACTGCAGCTGCCATTTGTCATGCCACCAACGCAATAGAAGTCCAAATCGGTTGAACGGACTGTAGAAAAGGTTTAGTTAAATGTCTAATCTTAATCCAAATGGAGTATAGTGCTGTGACATTCTGGATAGTCATTTCTAATCACCAATGAGTGTGTTTGTAACTGATTACTATTGACTAGCCTCATGGACGACAGGTCTTATTGTAAAAACATTTGGAAACATTTCCTACAGTTGATAAAGACTTCTCAATGTTGTATTATACTTTATTGTTTAACTAGAACGACGCGAGACGAGTGTAATTGCAAAAGTTTTGGAAGCACGCCGTCTTTCTCCTTAAATTGATCCTATCAATTTTGTTTCCGTACAATTTCTGCTGAAGGCAACCATATGCGTAATTTAAATTATATTTCCTCTTTTCTGAGAATTGAGAGTGGTTCGTTTGACATCAAAGTGGCGTTAAATCGAAACGAGTATTTAATACTTTCAAATCTATATTTCTATACTATAACATTATTATTTTGTTTATTTGTTTGTTTGTAAGTCTGACACCAGTCTTACCAAGGGGTATCGTATTACTCAGTTACTGGGTTGTGGAGGGCAGATAGGCAGTCGCTTTATGTAAAATACTGGTATTCAGCTGCATCTGGTTAGACTGGAAGCCGACCCCAACATAATTGGGAAAAGGCTAGGAAGATTGAGATTGATATTTTTTGTTTGTATGTTTGTTTGTAAGTTTGTATGTAGGGGCTAATCTCCGGAACTACCGGTCGGATTTAAAAAATCTTTTTGCGTTGGATAGCCCAATTTTCGAAGAAGATTATAAGTTATATGACATCACGCTACGCCCCTTAGGTGCCGAGCTATAAGAAAAAAAGTCAGAAAGAACGCTAAGCGAAAACGATAGCGCGGGCGGGCGATGGGATGCGACGCAGTGGGCCGGGGGCAGAAATTTCACGCAGACGAAGTCAAAGGCAAAAGCTAGTTAGATATAAACATAGATAATACACACATACCTACTGCTTTAAATCAGATTACCTACGGTTGATTTCCAAGTAACTTCAGAGAAGCTTCACATTTTCAACTATGTATGTTGCGAGCTGCCTGGAATTCCTAGAAAGGGAATGAGTTTTAGTGCTTATGTATTATAAGTTTTAGTGCTTATGATGTTTAGTGCTTATGTATTTTATTTGTCCACATTTGAAAATGTATTCTGAGCGACAGATGAGTGGTGAAGCATATACAACGCTGTAGTTCATTTGATTTTAAGCACAATACCTACGCATATTTAGATATATCATCATTGACATGTCCTATACACCCATTGCTAATGTAAGTAAGACTACCTCGTTGTTCTAGTGGTCGGAAGCGCTACTGCTGAGCATGGGGTCCTAAGTTCAATTCCCAGGTCGGGCAAAGTATTATACCAGGAATTTCTCAGTAGCGACGGAGTCTGGATTTACGCCCGGTTGATGGCAATAGATTCGCCCATGGGCCTAAAACATAACTGGCATAATGTGGGTGTACTATAGGTACACCTCTGCTTGCCCTTTGGGAATTACAGGCGTGATGTTAAGGATGCTAAGTATAGACCTCCTCCCTTTTAGGCTGCCTGTCCACCGGAGCGGAGAGGAGAGGAGCGGAGATGTGTCACTATGAACCAATTATAGAATCAAATCTCCGCTCCAGAGGTGCGATTCTATTGGTTAATTTTGGCACATCTCCGCTCCTCTCCTCTCCTCTCCGCTCCAGTGGACAGGCAGCCTTAATGCCTTGTTTCCTTTTTTGTGCCATGTTTCCGTGGTCTGCCACAGGTAAACTATTATATCGAAATCAACGTCTTCTTCAGTAAAACTATCTACTTATTTATCAACCCATTATTGCTTCCGACTGTTCAGTATTTTTCTCGAAATCGGTTGTGTCGTAAACACTTTACTTTTACGAGAAAAATAGAGCTGCAGCCGATTCTAGGAGCAGGTCGTTACAGCTCGCAGTCACGTGCGCTTGTACCGTACTGCGTTAAAAACTGCAACATTGCACTCAAACTGAAGGGGCGCTGAAATAAATCGTGCGCTATTTCATTTTATTTTCTTTCTCTTTCTAGCGTTTTCAAGAGGACTTGTCATCAATAATGGTGGCATTTTCGATTCTTCGGAGCTTTAACTAGTACCATCAATCCTTGCCACCATAGTATTCAAGATTCAGCTTTTCATAGCCAATTCATACCAAAAATCACGTACCTATATACTTCCAAAAACAGTAACTAGGAGCTGTAAAGATATATTTTCCATTCTTGCATTAATATCTACAAACATTTAATTAAAATACAAGATACGTTTATACACTGTTCCTGTTTTAATTTTAAATTCAGTTGTACAATAAGAATCGTCGTAAGTTTAAAACTTTAATAAGAGGCAAACTTTGAATTTCAACTACCTAAAAGCTTTTTGATTTCTTAAACAAATTACGCAAGAGATTTATGAACGGAATATTCTCGCCGAAGAAATTGCGAATTTCAATCAATCTATCAAGATCAATGCTACGTACACCTACCTGTATTAAAGTTTTTATTTGTTACGCTTCCTTATTGCACGACTCATAATGCGAAGCATTAGAGTGTGCTCTACGATCGAAAAATATTTTTTGCCCCATTTCTGCAACTGTTTTTATTGTTACACTCCTGCTAGTACACAGAACCAACTTAATTTATATACCATTGTATAGATGATTAAATGGAGATTAATACTGTACTTTTTAATAATTGATTTAATGCAGCAGAAATGGAAAAAGCATCAAAATAGTTGAAAAAAAATTCCTGTCCGTCAATTTATGAACCCTGAAAACATTGTAGCTTGCGATAAAATCAATTAATTGAGTCAATGTTTTTTTTATACATTCGTTTCATCCATAGAAGGAACCCTATTGAAAATGGCTCTTTTATTCAAAGTAGTTTAATTATAATTAATAAAATACTAACTAAAATATACTATCAAAGAAGACACCGCGAACAAAAAATGTGTCCCTTGGATGCTTTGACGTTTGACTACTGCGGTGCATGCGCGTTGCGAGGAGATTCTCATAGAGTAATGCACCCGCAGATGCGACACAGTGTGCTTCTTCTGCCTACTTGATACCTAACACAGTTTTAACTGCAGAACATTATTCTAATTTCCATTGTATTAATGATGAACATTATGTGAGATGGTTCACTTGGCAACCACGTTTGCTCATTACGATTTTTTTGCACAAATGTTATCCATTTTTCCCTTGTTTCCTGGAGCTCGGACGTGGAAATCTTAAAGGGAAAAATGCCACAAATTGTAATAATTATTTGATGACAAATAACCATAAACCATAATATAATAAAACAAACATTAAAATCAGCGTTCAAAATATTAGATACTTAATATAAAAAAATTCCGCCATAAAAACAAACGGCAGCTATTTGTACCTACACTTCACTTCTGAATGTTTTAGTCTATGGCGAATGATAAATTTCAGTTTAAAACTTTAGAGGTATGAGGAACAGGGTGTAAAGTTCACTCATCCTCATTTGAAAAGGGAGGATCCTCCGGCCAGACGGGTGTTTGTGTCTGGCGGGCAACTGCCCGTAAGTTGATTTCGGATAGTTTTATGTATGTCGGTCGCGTGGTAAACTCTAACTGCGCGATGCAGGATCTGTGTGACGTCATGTCTTTGCTGCGTAGCTCGTATGTGGTGGTGTAACCGCTACATTATTCCCCTCCGGAGACCGGAGGTCGATATGAGAGAGATTGATATCGATGCGAGTTTAGAAATTTTACCCATATTGATGGTTAAAAAAGCAGTCAAAACATACTTCATGAAAAGTGATAAATTGTTAATTTTTGTTAGAAACTATGTTTTAAATTTCTTTTTCGTTTATGAATGAGAGTTATGAACTTATGAGGCGTGCACTTTTGGATTTTCCAAACTATTTCTTTTTCAAAAGGAAAATCTTCTGCGGAATTATTACAAGCACATTAGTATTAATGACGTAACTCCACTTTCACACCAAGCAAGGTATAATAGTAGATTGTTATACAAGGAGCTAAAATGACCCATTATAACGAGGTAGTTTTACTCCCGAGCTTTAGCGAGGGAGTAAACAGAAACCGAGGTATAATGGGTTTTTAGCGCCGTGTGTTACACTCTACTTTTCACTACGATTGCGAGAAAATAAAATAGTAAATAGAATAATAATTATTTATTAAAAATTATTTCTTTTCCTTTCTCATCCAGATGCAAATTAGGGTCTCCATTCTCACTAGATGATGACATTTTCACTGTTGTAAACACAGAACAGAAAATGTGGTTGTAAATCATAATTATTACGGTCACCAATGCAATTTATTGGAGAAAAATTAGAAATATATCGCAACAGTCTTTTTTTTATTTCCTCTGTAGCCGCAACGCAATGCACGCATTCTTCCGAAAAAAATGCAGCTTTAAAAAAAAAAGTTCTTTTTTTTTGTTAAACAGTAACAAGTCGAGTCCTTATTCATGATTATCTTACCTATCTTACCTATCCTACCTATCCTACCTATCCTACCTATCCTACCTATCCTACCTATCCTACCTATCCTACCTATCCTACCTATCCTACCTATCCTACCTATCCTACCTATCCTACCTATCCTACCTATCCTACCTATCCTACCTATCCTACCTATCCTACCTATCCTACCTATCCTACCTATCCTACCTATCCTACCTATCCTACCTATCCTACCTATCCTACCTATCCTACCTATCCTACCTATCCTACCTATCCTACCTATCCTACCTATCCTACCTATCCTACCTATCCTACCTATCCTACCTATCCTACCTATCCTACCTATCCTACCTATCCTACCTATCCTACCTATCCTACCTATCCTACCTATCCTACCTATCCTACCTATCCTACCTATCCTACCTATCCTACCTATCCTACCTATCCTACCTATCCTACCTATCCTACCTATCCTACCTATCCTACCTATCCTACCTATCCTACCTATCCTACCTATCCTACCTATCCTACCTATCCTACCTATCCTACCTATCCTACCTATCCTACCTATCCTACCTATCCTACCTATCCTACCTATCCTACCTATCCTACCTATCCTACCTATCCTACCTATCCTACCTATCCTACCTATCCTACCTATCCTACCTATCCTACCTATCCTACCTATCCTACCTATCCTACCTATCCTACCTATCCTACCTATCCTACCTATCCTACCTATCCTACCTATCCTACCTATCCTACCTATCCTACCTATCCTACCTATCCTACCTATCCTACCTATCCTACCTATCCTACCTATCCTACCTATCCTACCTATCCTACCTATCCTACCTATCCTACCTATCCTACCTATCCTACCTATCCTACCTATCCTACCTATCCTACCTATCCTACCTATCCTACCTATCCTACCTATCCTACCTATCCTACCTATCCTACCTATCCTACCTATCCTACCTATCCTACCTATCCTACCTATCCTACCTATCCTACCTATCCTACCTATCCTACCTATCCTACCTATCCTACCTATCCTACCTATCCTACCTATCCTACCTATCCTACCTATCCTACCTATCCTACCTATCCTACCTATCCTACCTATCCTACCTATCCTACCTATCCTACCTATCCTACCTATCCTACCTATCCTACCTATCCTACCTATCCTACCTATCCTACCTATCCTACCTATCCTACCTATCCTACCTATCCTACCTATCCTACCTATCCTACCTATCCTACCTATCCTACCTATCCTACCTATCCTACCTATCCTACCTATCCTACCTATCCTACCTATCCTACCTATCCTACCTATCCTACCTATCCTACCTATCCTACCTATCCTACCTATCCTACCTATCCTACCTATCCTACCTATCCTACCTATCCTACCTATCCTACCTATCCTACCTATCCTACCTATCCTACCTATCCTACCTATCCTACCTATCCTACCTATCCTACCTATCCTACCTATCCTACCTATCCTACCTATCCTACCTATCCTACCTATCCTACCTATACTACCTATCCTACCTCTCCTACCTCTCCTACCTCTCCTACCTATCCTACCTCTCCTACCTCTCCTACCTCTCCTACCTATCCTAAGAACCTTCTCCTTACTATAAAAAACACAACAAAAAAAGAATTAGCGAAATTGGTCCAGCAGTTCACGCGTGATGCCGTGATCAAGGAAATAGGGATTCTTTTTTATTGTATATAAACCGCTAAAGATTCGCGACTCCAGCGCCACGCGCGTGCGGAAATCCAGCGAACTACCCACCGGCGCAGCGGAGATAAGAGCTCGCTAACATAAACAAATACTGAGATCTTTTTGTTACGTAAATAGTCTTATCGTTAATGGTTTTGGGTTCCTGATTAGACAAAGGATTTCTTATAATACTTAGAATCTTTGTAAGCGAACGCTAGTATTGATAAATAAACATTCTTATCAGATTCTTATAAGAAATTCCTTTGTTCACTGTTTTGATTATTTATAATAAAACTACTGGTTCGATTCACATGAAACTTCGCAGGATACATTATGAATACATATACTATCGGTCAAAACCATTTTTTACGAACAAACACAATAAATAAAAACACCAATAATTAAAAAAGTTCAATAATAGGTATCCGTATCATTACGTAACATTACTTAGTTGATAAAAAATATTGAACTCCTATTTTTTTCTGAAAAATGGCATATATAGTATGCAATAACTAATAAATAATATAAAATAAATGACTTACCAGCGATTACATGCACAAAACACACACAAAACTCAAAATTTCACATCAACACATTTTTTCACTACCGAGTTTGTTTACATTTTTTGATGGGTCCGTAATAGGTAATTACGATGTTATTTTGTGCAAATTTTATCTATATACGATGACGACACTACTTAATTATTGAAATAACACCATTTCCCGTCGATTTACACTTAAAAAACAATAGAAAATGAATAAATAGAACGCGGAGTGCAGTGCACGGCACGCATGCGCGGACGCCATTTTGCCGTACCAAAAATGTTCAATTTTTACTTTTTTTTAGAGTTGTTTCTGCATATTTTGACGTTTTAGTCGATTTATTTGACAGGTATATTATCCTACCATAAATTAAAGCCAAGAACAGACTAGATCTGCCCATACATAGAGTAAAATCGGCCGTTGCATCGATGCCTATACACTGACGCAGTACTGCCTCGTCGGGGCTTTACGGTTTTGGGTGCGCGTAACAGATCTGTCGTCGCGAGACTTTATCGGTAAATAAGAACAAAGACTTTTTCGTTTTTGGGTGGTAGGCTCGTTGGAAACAGACAAAAATTAAAAAAAAATTACTTTAGCCCCTAGAGGATGAAATGCTATTTTATCTTCTCTCTAGTACGCTACAATGACGGATTTTTTGAAAAAACATATTGTGTCTACTGTTTTCGTTTGTCATTTACACCAAATACAAGTTTTATAGACTGGTTATATAAAATTGTATTTTTTTTTTTACCTTTCAAATATGTAAAAAAAGATGCAGCAGTGGTGGCCCAGTGGTAACGGCCCCGACTTACGAGTTGTGGGTCGTGGGTTCGAACCAAAGCAGGCGCTTTACTTTGTGTAAATAATTTCATCACCAATGCTCTCAAAACGGTGAAGGAAAACATCGTGAGGAAACCGGCATGTCTAAGAACCAAACATTCGAAGACATGTGACATCTACCAACCTGTGGGCCCGCGTGGTGGATTACGGCCCACTCCCTCTCACAGAGAGGAGGCCTGTGTCCCAGGAGGGGAACATTAATAGGCGGATGATGATGATGAAAAAACGATGAACAAAACAGTTAACAAGACATATCAGAAACATCGACAATACATGATATGATACATGTTTTGTATACGAAAAATTTTCAACAAGTAAGTATTTTTCTTTTACAACATTTGTTGTAAACAAGTATCAGAACTATACTAACGGTTGTAAACGCGTGGGTAGAAAAGCGATCAACTACTTATACATCAAGTCCTTATTCTTTATTTACTCATTTATTTACTAGCCATGCTTCGGATTTACTAGCCAGGGTTCTTCAAACAGTACTTTAGATATTTTTGTAAAGTAGGTTCGCGCAGGTAAACATGAAAAGCATTCTGAAGTATTGAGTAGTGAGGCAATATTCTTCCCATCAGGTAATATCTAGGTTGATGTTACAGAGGTCGCCTATAGAGGACATCATCGGTCGAGTAGTTTTCTCGACTCCTATTTGCAGAGGGTCGGTCGCAATCCCCTAATGCAAATAGAGAACTTATTTCAATTTTTCTTCGACAAATTGTCCAAGAATTTCTACGTAATAATACGAGGTCCATTTCTTTGGTTGGTTTTATGAAATATATGTTCATGTCGTCTCACGAAAAATTCAATTCGTTCGCTAAACTTAGCAATTTATTAATATCTTTGTTGGGTTTACATTTCATTTTTTTAGTTTTTACACTTGTTTTTATGGTCAGTTAAACGAGTAAATTGGGTTGATGTGAACAAAGTGCTTTTATTTCGCTTTTTTATAATACCTAAAATATTTTCGTATATTTAGTAGGTAGATAATATTCGTGGGACTTAATACCATTCTACTTCATAAGCAAAAGGTGTTCAAAGGACACATCTGTGTAATCCCTAGATACCGTAGGCGAAAAACTTTTAGTAGACTCAACTAGGGAAATACCGAATAACTAAAAATCTATTTATGTAGATGTGGGTAGGTAAATCAAGTCCCTATGCGTGGGAGAGGTAACAGGAGGCTTCTAAAGGATAATATACTTATTTCTTAGATGTGGGCAGTATACGTCAGAGTTCTAATAGGTACCTTCGTAATACGATCATGTTGATCACCGATGCCAGTTGATACTAATGCCATTACTTGCCCCCACAGCTGATGATAGTAAACGATCTTTATAGATCACCTACGTGGATTATGGTGGGTGTTATCACTTTGTATAATATTGCACGACTCATAATGTGAAGCATTAGAGAGTGCTCTACGATCGATTTTTTTTTTTGCCCCATTTCTGCAACCGGTTTTATTGTTACAGTCCTGCTAGTACACAGAACCTACTTAATTTATATGCCATTGTATAGATGATTAAATGAAGATTAATACTGTACTTTTCAACAGTTGATTTAATGCAGCAGAAATAAAAAAACATCAAAATATTTTTTTTTTAATCCTACCGTCAATGTATGTAACCTGAAAACATTGTAGCTTGCGATAAAATTAATTTATTTATTTTTGACTTTCGCGTTTCTGACGACTCGTAACGATTGTCAAAGATCCACGAATGACAGCCGGGAGCAACAACTTAACGTGCTTTTCGAGGCACGGAGGAGTCTTGGTATGTAAAGATGGTCACCCATCCACTAACCATCCCCGGCAAGCGTAGCTTAACCTGATGGATCGACCCATGCGGCTGTTATTACTTTAGCCACGAGCTCGTCCCCATCACTTTGTATAATATATGTAGTAAAAATTGTTTTATGTTAAAATAAGCTCTTACTGACTTTTTTATTGAAATCAACTTGAATATAAAATATTTATCAATGCCGAGTAAAGGCTTTTACAGACCAACGTGACACGAACAATACAATTTCTAAGAAAACTTCATGATATAACAATAACCGCTGTCGCGTCGCGCGACAAGTCGCGCTGGTCTGCAAAAAGCTTAAATGGGCTAAGAATATTAGGGACTGGCTGGTTAATAGGTATTTGTAAGAACAAGAAATCGTTAAATCAGATACTTGTCTACATTGTAAATACTGTAAACTTTTACAAAAGCTAGATTTTTTATTGTACGTCAACCATGATTTCTACGTAATTGCATAGAAACTTTTTTTTTTTATTCACTTTCATAAACTAGGACGTTAAAATTTATCTCCTACCTACTGAAAATCTAACTTAAAAGTCTTACTGCAAAAACACAAGCTTTCATAAATAATTCATCTTCATCCCCATGCAAATACAAGACATCATATTCAGGCAGTAATAAGTTCCGTCGCCATTGATATTTCAACTTCATTCAGCAAGTCATTTCTTGTTTTGTTATTTAGCTTCCATAGAAGGGAAGAAACCTCCCCCAGCTAATGCCGAGGGCGGGTTTCTTGAACTCTTTACGGCCGGCCAGTCCCTCCAAACAAAGCCGAACTTCCATCAAAGCTGGAAGTACAAAGAAAAATATAAAACTTGTAAGTTTCAAAGGGATGATCCCTTTATGTTCTCTTTTTGTTGCCCGGGAATGGAATATCCATGATGAATTGTTGGATGCCTTAAAAGAAACAAATCTTATTAAAGGGATTTCGGGGTTTTTCTGTCATGTTGATAGATGATAAATGTTGATCGAGGGATTTGGAGGAATGTGTGTGTACTTGCGAAGAAGTATTTATGCGATTTGTCTGGAAAAGTCACTCGAACTGTCAGGATTTTTTTTTAGAAAATCAATAAAAAATACAATAGGATTATAGTCCTTAAACATCACAGAACTATTCGCTTGAAAAACTTTTGTTAGATAGAATAGTTCAACCTTATCTACCTGTTCATTACTATAACTTCCAAACTCTTAATACCGAAAATGAATTAAATCCGATAGAAATCTCGTCACCGCTCTTACGTCACCTAGGCAACGTTTGGTACCGTTCCAAGACAATCTCTTTGTTTTTCTACCGTCTTTTCATCTTGTTATTCCTTCATGAAACGATGGAAAACATGATATCTATACGTAAAATTATTATATTGAAAGGTAGTTCAATCTTGACCTGAACTTGATCGAAAACTATAAGGAAAAGAAACCAAAGTAACTAAACTGCATTCGCAATTTATTTGCCAAACGAAAAGTTTTCCACTTAGACAAACATCAACTTTATGTAAGTGTAAATAAAGTTGCTGCAGGGATCCGCTTGATGCGGGAAGCACAGAATCGGTCGAAGTGGCGGTGCTTGGAGGAGGCCTATGTTCAGCAGTGGACGTCTTGGCTGAAATGATGATGATGATGAAATAAAGTTGATTTTAGACCGACTAGAAATGTTGAAAAAGTCATAAACAATATGAAACCGTAGCGCAAATTGAACCTTATGTGTAGGTATTACAGTTGTTTTTCCTAAAACTCGTGTTTGTTTACATCTTTGGCAAATGAATCGCGTACGCAGATTATTCAACGGAGGCCATTATTATACAACTAATTTAAGATTGTTCTCCTACATTTGGCACTTCCTTTTATTTTAATCTCAGATTTTAATATTATAACTCTTTGATCGAATGTGTTTTAGATGTGTATAGAGGTCAAACAAAGTTAATTTCTTAGTGTCGCCTACAACAGGGGAAGAGCGCTGATGTCTCAAATACAGATATTATAAATATATGTAGTTCAGACACAGATGTGCAATATCTAGTATATCACCATATTATTTAAAATGTCTGTATGTCTTTGTCACTTTAGAGACAAGTAGCACAGGACAGAGATAAATGGAGATCTTTGGAGGAGGTCTTCCTGTATGTAAAACTAACTAAACTAAAATAAGAATACTAATATTAGAAATAAGAAATTGTTTTATGTAAAACGTTACTTGAAATAGATAGGTAAAGATACTGCTGCTATTATATTAGATTAGATAGACAATAGAGATTTATATTAAGTAGAGATATATAAAGAAACGGTATAATCCACAAGAAATAAAAGGCTTTGGTCACCGTCGTAGTCTACAACAGCTTAATAACATATTCCGCAATACCAGAAGCATCACAGATGCATTGCCAGAGACAGAGTTGAAATATTTCATGCGCCTGATATTAAACCGCCACCTATGTCCTCCAAACCGGGGTACAGCAATTATAATGCTTGGTGATCAATGTACCTATAGTCCGCTCCAAAAACTATCTGATGTAAATGTAAACAAATGGATCAGAAAACTTACAATGCCAATTTGTAGAGACAAACAAATTGAGTGCCTTGATTAGATTATTTGAATATTTAAACCCGAAATTCTTATTTTAAATCACCTGATGACAATAAATTGAGGTTATTTACACTTTCATCAGATACTTTTTTAACAGACCATACGTAATACAAAATAATAGTCCTTCAGACCGAATTTCGGCCATGGCGACCAATCTCAGCCGGGACCAGCACTCGGCGCGTGACATAAAATTATAGTGCCCAAGTGTGTACAGTCAACAGCAAAAGTAGATGATCAAAATAAGAAATTTAATACTATGAACGGAGTTCGCGTCAGAACTGTGTGGCGTCGGAGTGATTCAAAAGTATGTGATTGTAAATTATACCAATCATTTACTACTAGTACAGCTGCCATATATTCGTGATCACTTTTGACTCCAAAAGTTATAAACTCAATTCGCATCAGAACTAAGAAGTGAAAAAAATATTCAAAACTAGTGAACAGTTAAAATCAAAAATTAAATGATAAAACTGAGGCCACGTAATCATGAGGCAAATAATTCATCCATACTTATTTTTTAATTATCCCAGTAATTTAATTTGTTATGTTTTACGGAAAAACAGCTGAATTGGATAAAAATTTACATATTTAATATATGCCTAATGTATTAAAAATCATATAATTGAAAAACTTTACTATTTTTTTATTTATTTTTTGTAACTTCTGTAAAAAGTTTAAAAGTAGCTGATGTGATACAAAACCATAATTCAATCAATATTATTATCTTTGCGTGTTTGTGAATTTATATCAATGTTCAAAAGTAGCTGATGCGATACAACATCATAACTCAATGATTGCTTCTGCCCAGTCGGCTACAATATATTTGTAGCAACCTCATACCCTCAACCTCAAGTTTTGTTTCTTTTTGTTTTTTAATCTTTTTTACTTTGACGTCTGTCACAAACTGACAATCAAATATAGTAGTCGAGTTTATAACTTTTGGAGTCAAAACTGATCACGAATATATGGCAGCTGTACTAGTAGTAAATGTTTGGTATAATTTACAATCACATACTTTTGAATCACTTCGACTCCACACAGTTCTGACGCGAACTCTGTTCATTAGTATTGAATTTCTGATTTTGATCATCTACTTTTGCTGTTGACTGTACGTAGACACATAGACACAGGTGCACTCTCTCTCTTCACTCACTCTCATAGTTCGATCGGACGGCAATCCAACATGACCGGAGAGAAACCATACGTAAAAGCATAATGAAACCCACTATAGATAAAACGGTATTCAATCTTGACCCGACCATGTTCGAACAGAACGTATTCCTTTATAAGGAGACAGGCTACAAGAAATTCGTGCACGCCTCTTACCTGTATACTCAACGAGCCAATTATTCACTGAGCCTTGTTTGTGCGAGTGCATTGAGACTACTTCTCTTTGTTCAATAAACCAATGCGTTGCTTGAGAGATTAGATGTAATTTAATTAAAAAAGGATTGTTTACACTAGTGCAATCGACGACAGTGCATACCGACAATGCTCGACATAGCTTGCAGAGTAAGCAAACTGAAATGACAGTGGGCTGGCTGTGTTTTTCGAAGGACCGATTGCCTGTGGAGCAGACGAGTCCTGGAGTGTAGACCGCGTAAAGGCAAGCCTATCGTGGGACGGCCCCCAGCTAGATGGACCGAAGACCTTAAGAAAGTGTCCGGGACAGACTGGATGCAGAAGGCGGAGGACGGGGTGTTATGTCCAGCAGTGGACAGCGATAGTCTGAGTTGATTGATTGATTTCATGTATTCTATGATTATTTTTAATCTAACCTGCCAGTATTCTAAAGACAGAAGAGGTGTACAGTTCACTGAAATTTGGCCAGATCCATTATAAATACGAAACTAACTCTGTCTGTTTGTTACCTTTCTAAATTCGATGAAAGTTGGCACACAGGTAGCCCGTGACCTGGGCTACAACAAAGTATACTTTTTATCTTTTCGTGGGATAATTTGCGACCTCCACGCGCGGGCGAAGCCACGGGCAAAATCTGGTACTTATAATAGAAGTCCCATGTTATAGGGGGCGTGCCTATTGCCATTAACTGGACACAAATCCATATCCCGGGGCCGCTTCTGAAAATGACCCTTTAATGTAAGTCACAAGTATAATCGATGACGTAATAACTTTTGCCTTTTTCGCTAATTATATTGAAACAACTTTCCTTTCATATCGACATACATTACCCGTATTAAGTTTCATTGATATTTTCACAGTAGGTATAATGCATTGAACCGATTTCAATAGAGTAAAACATTGGTATCAATATAGAATTTTGCAATCATGACTAAATTGCCTGAAGGGTAATTTAAATATTTATCAAAATTCATTCATGCAATGGTTAGTTCGCGTTTTGTAACCGAGTATCGTTCGATTTTATATAAATTAAACAAAACCAAATGAATTGTTTAATAATTAAAATATGCCTAGTACTAGTAGGTAGGTACCAGTAAGTTTGACTTTGACAAACTGTAGACTCTCGGATCACATAGACTAAGATAGAGCTTCTTGCAAAAACGGAATGTTACGCTATAATATCAAAGCACAGTCGCTGGTAGTTTCTACAGCGTGTCACTTTAAATGGTGACATTAATTTAACATGCGTATATGGTTTCGCGTTTTCGTTTTATGAAGTTATTTTAATCTTATTAAACGTTATTATTGATTAATTTATTTCCAATTTTCTAAAATAGCATCTAGAGCGACCTGTACTTAAAGAACTATAGAGCAGAGGTCATTTTCCGGGGTCACGGATTATAACATGATATCAAAGAGTAGGCGAATTGAAAGAAAGAGAGAGCCCTATGTCGGCGAGCGTTTGAAAATGTTTATTTTTCAATTGTCTAATTATTTTTTCTTATTTTAATAATTTTTTATTTTTACTAGCCCTACCGGTGTGTTAATACTGGCCACTAGCCCTACCCGTGTGTCGCCATTGTAGCGGCACGTTGTATACAGCGTGTATTAGAAATGTGTGGTCATAACTGAACAACTTTCTCCATGGAATAATCTGTTGTTCCATGCATTTGGGTCGAGTAAAATATATTGAAGTTTTGTATGAGACGTCTGATAGTTTTTTCGCGAAAAATAAAAAAAATAGGACACGAAAATACGACACATCACCAAGGCAAGGGATGGATTTATTACACACTCAATCATTAAAATGGAAGTGGGCCGGACATTTGGTGCGCCTACGAGACCAGCGATGAACCAAATAGGTGACCACATGGGCAGGTCCACAAGGCAAAAGAAGGAGAGGTAGACCTGTAGCTAGATGGGAAGATGAGCTCAAAAAAACAGCCGGCCACAACTGGATTCAAGTAGCCAAATCTGAAGGCTAGTCAAGGACTGCCTATCTTTTGAGGAGGCCTTTACCCGCAGAGGGATTCTTGCAGATAACTAAATAATACAGTATATACTTACATTAATTAAAATTTATGTAAAATCTAAACGAACAACTAAAAGAACTAAACTTAATTACTAACAAAAATTTAACTTTTTTTATTTTTGTAATCTCCATCTGCAACGAAATATAAAGCTTTGTATTTTTATTTTATTTTTTATTTTATTATTAAGATCCTATGGAGAAAGTTGTGCAGTTTGATGGTGTGTATCGCGCACACCTTAAAATACACCTTTCTGATACATTTTTTTTTTTTTTTCCATGTTCATCCTGCAATCGGTTGTAAACCTTTAGCAGATTTTTTGTGCGGATTTGACTGCTGAGGTCCATACTTCCAGTGAAGAATCTGCCTCTCAAAACTGTTTTATTTTGTTAAGTCCCATATGTGGTGGCGTTTGAGCCTTTTCATAGTTATTGGTTCACTCAGGGCTATGGCTAAGGTGTTGGTATGTGACGTTATTCGATGTTTGTAAGAAGGTATCCTGTGTTCTATTTCCTCTTTTACAGTTCTGATTTGTAGATGCTCATGTAATTCTGAGGTCTTAATAAACCATGGAGCATTTGATATTGTTCTGAGAGCTTTATTTTGGAATCGCTGGAGAATTTCCACATTTGAGTTCCTCTACCTTTCTGATACATGCTGTAAATATGTCGGACTAGTGGTCGCAAGCGCTACTGGTGAGCATGAAGTCCTTCCTGGGTTCAATTCCCGGGTCGGGAAAAGTATTATTGGGTTTTTCTATCTGGAATTTCGCAGTAGCAGCCCGGAGTCTGGATTTGTGCCCAGTTTATGGACTTAAACATAACTGGCGAAATGTGAGTGTACCTGCTACAGGAACACCTCTGCCCAACCCTTCGGAGAAACAAAGCATGATGTTATAATACGTCGAATTTCCCAACGAAGACTATATTTAAAAACATTCAAAGTAAGTTCTGTGTCTGGTCTGTTTAAGAGTTGTAGAGGAGAGATCTATCTCAACTCAACCCCTAAATGCTTTTCTCCAAAATTAAAATCCAATGGCTCAAAAA
This sequence comes from Conistra vaccinii, assembly GCA_948150665.1. Taxonomy (NCBI): domain Eukaryota; kingdom Metazoa; phylum Arthropoda; class Insecta; order Lepidoptera; family Noctuidae; genus Conistra; species Conistra vaccinii. The sequence goes on along the minus strand of OX411327.1, from coordinate 10,329,469 downwards.
CGCTTTGTAACTTTCCAATGAATATTTCACAATTCTCACTTATATATCTCTAAAAATCTTTTGTTAAGTAAGCTTAGACTACTCTTGCGGAACAGAGCACATGTGTGATGCCACTCTTAGCAAAGTATCGCCTCTTAGACAAATTGAAAAAGGATTCGCAGTAAGTGATGTGTGGAGAGAAAGATCGAGGTATTATTGGAATGGAGGAGAGCTGAAAGTAATGAGGTCCTCTTTTACAGAACAAAATACACACCTTTATGGTACACTTAATGCAGAATTTTTGCATTAAAAAGTTTAAACTTGTCACCCGCCTATCCTTCACAACAAAAAATTGCCCGAAACAGCACTTTATTTGCAAAACTTTTTGATTCTAGGATTTATTTTTATTATCTGACATGAATAAGTTAAAAGTTTGTAAGACTGTTGAGAAAATAATAAAATTATATATTTATTTCTTTCTGTACCTGTCAAAATTACTTACAATGAAAAACGTCCATTGTAATTTTGGCTGAGAATATAAAATATTAAAAATAAAATAAAACCTCTGTATTTTATCTACATAATTGAATGCCTGTCATAAAAATAAAGAGGCATCAAAATTAGGCAGAAAAATATAGAATTAGTTTAGAAAATCATAAAAATATGTTTATACCTTCGCAATAAACTTGTCAAAGATAAAATTTCGACGTCAACATGTCAAACGCCCTGTACAAACCTGGCGCGATACTTTTTAATGAAATAAAAAATAAACAAGGAAAATGGATCTATTTTGACACCCTTCAAATAAACACCAGCTTTTGTTTGTGTGTTTTTATACTCTCATTTAAAACAACAGTAACAACAACAACGGGTTGGAGAAGTAGGTGGAAATAAAATAGCATGGTTTGGTTTTAGGTAAGAGAATTACACCGTATTTCTTGAATTGAGAATTTGGAATTTGCGGGCTACATTCACGGAATCACCTTAAGTAAGAGTTTGTCAAGTCAACTTCAAATTCTCAATTCAGAGGCCTAGAGAAAACTAGATATTTTTCCCATCTCAAAAACTAGTTTATTATAATGGTACGTACTGTTTTTTTTAACTTATTAAAACAGTAAGCTGTGAAAATTATTCTTATCGGCAGAATACCAAAACCTAAACTTAATTCTGAGAAGAGGTCGCTTTAAAACATAAGTAATTTATACAGACCTATATCTTTACTAAGGCTCACTAAATACGTAAATCCAGTATTAGAACACCAAACAAAATATACCAGTGGGGGCTTCCACGCGTCAGTTAGCAAATGTTGAGCCTTTTAAAATATTCAGGACCGCCTCGCCGGCGATGGTGACCTAGCCAACGACACAAAACATCATTAGGAGCGAAAAACGTAAAAACAAACCCGCTCTAGAAATTATTTAATTAATTAAGAAGAATTTGTCTTTTACGTAATGAAACGTGCTTTGAATAAAAGGTTCTGTTTTAATTAAATAAGGTTTAAACTTTCTTTTGAGAGAAAGAATCTAATGTTCTTCGTAAATAGGTAATGTTGTGGAGTGGCTCTTTGATTTTTTTGTTTTGTGATGTCAAAACTTTTTTTTTTGTATTTCAAAGCAGATTCTTATTTAGTTTAGAAATGCCAATTTTATACCTTCTTTAATGTATTTTTATCAGTGTTTCTTAAAGAGGATAAAAAATACACTGGATAAACTAACTAACCAACTATTATATATACTATTATATACTATATATAAAAATATATTAAAATAAAAATTTAATAACCTAACCTAACTATAAAAAACTAAAATATGTTGTCAGCGTTTCTTGTCTGTATAAAGCACCTACCTACATGTTTTTAATAACGTTTATAATGTTGCCATAAGATCTCGTGTATTTTCCTCCTGTATTCTTTTCTACAACGTGCTTACTTTTTACTTGCATTTTCCAACAACATGCTCTATATTATTTTTACAACCACGGCGCTCCACGGACGTTGCCTTTTCTACCGCAGGGAAGATAGGAAAGTTCCGTGCTGTAAATGACAAAAAAACTTCCAGAGTATCGGCTGTTATCTTCCCGGAGGTTAGAAGGCTATAGGTAATGGGTAACTATGTACCTACGTGAGGTAACTACGGTGCTGGTAAAGGCTTTGCCTGGAGGTATCAAGCGAGAAACCTGACTACACTATAACGATTTTTGAAGCTTTGAGAAGCTCGTTTTTTGTGGAAAACAAGACCTGAGGATTTTTAAATGCGAAACGCAACTTCTTTGTGGTTCTTAGTACTTCTTAGTTTCGTAGAGATTGGAGTTTTGATTAGAATTAAGTTTTTGTTGACTTAAAAATGTAACCACGTGCAGGTTTCAAATCTTAGAGTACTAGATTTTTTTATTCTTAGTCACTCTCAATATTACAGAAGAAAGTTTGTAAATATATCTTTTTACAAACATAGATTTCTCCTACTGCTACTTAGATATTGTAAAATACGAGATCACAATGACATTATCAGTGAGCAGTTTGGCTCATTGCCACGTAATCTACCTCCACTACCACCAAAAAGGATGACAACCATATTTCACATACCTACATCCAAATAAACCAATTGTATATTTCTTCAAACAATCACTGTTCATGTCAGCATGAAATCAGTGAATTATATTGAGTGAATTTAACAACGAGTGTTCGCCGACGGGCCGGTCGGCGGGTATTCGGCGAGCCGCGTTAAATGGCACGGAAAAATGCAAATTTGCCTGAAACGCACCACAAACTATCGAGGTACATATTTTATACCTTTACCCGTCGATAGATTAGAGAGTTAGAACGTTAAACGACTTGATGTTTTCGAAAGCGGCTGCTATCTTTTGTAGGAAGTTTAAGTCAGTCATTTAGGTACTACTACTTTTCCTCTCATTGCTTTCCCATCATTTACCATCATTTTTTAGGTAAAGTGCTTATCTGCAAAAAACAAGTACTTACTTACAACTTTATGTAAATACTAGCTGCGCCCCGCAGTTTCACCCGCTTATGTCTTGATCCTGTGGGAATATCGAGATAAAAAGTATCTCATTTCCTAAGTTAAGTCATGGTCTACCCATGTGCCAACATTCATCCAAATCCGTTCAGCCGTTTTAGCGTGAAAGCGTAACAAAGAAACAAACAAACTCACTTTCACATTTATAATATATTTAGTTAGGATGGTTCACAGACGATCCTGAAAAAACAAACCCTTTGAGTTAAAAATTGTACAAGGTTCAGAATTTTACCAATTTTTTTCAGATTCAATATAACTTCACAAAAGAGGTTGAAGGTTTGTTCAATAACAGAAATTCTAAAGCTGAAACTACGTATATTTCCAAAAAAACATTCAAACTTGAAACACGATGTTGTCGTGTTTCAACTTAGAATGTTTTTCAAAGTATCATACATACATATTTACTTAAAAAACCCGGCTGGGGATGCAAAAACTGCGCGATACGAGAAAGACACTCAAGGGATGTGAATTCGTAGCTTATAGCTAACCCGAACATGCCCTCGAGAGGTATAAATATCACGTTGTATCGTATTAACTGTCACGAAAACCGCTGTCTTAACTTTCGTTTTTTATACGAGAGAGTTTTGAATTTCAGGACAGAACAGGAGTGTTACTTTCAAAGTGACGTAAACTTTTTATAGCTTTTTTGTGACATTAACCATTTTAAAATAATGGAAACTTTTTTAGTAGGTTGATAGTTAATAAGGGCGATAAGGCCACCCATTTTGTAGTGTCAAATGTATATTTTTTTTGTTATGTATTTTTGTAGTGTACAATAAAGTATATATAAATATAGTTCGTATGGCATTCTCTTCGTGTAAATAGAAAACAAAATATATGACAAGAATTGAAACGAGTATGCTTAGATGGTTTGGTCATGTTGAGAGGATGAATGAAAGGCGAGTAACAAAAGGTATTTACGAGGCAGATGTGAGTGGAAACGCTGGGAACGACCTTATTGGTGATGTTCTTTAGAAAGGTCAGGTGCGTAGTATTCGTAACCGGCGTCAGTATAATGATCCAGATGTACGCACGCAAACGAAGCAAAAGGACTATATGTAAGGCTCGTAGCATGTAGCGTTCTGTAGTTTCTTCCTACCCCCATAGGAAGAAGGCGTGAGTTTATAATTATGATGAAAATAGAAACATTATACTAAAAAAAAAAATATACGGAAAAACGAGCGAGCATGTGTAACCTCTGACATCTTGGCTGCCGTATATATGATATAAACAATTACAAGCTCTCAGAAAATGGATTGGTACCATCTAACGGCCAATTCTAGCACCGAACGCGCTCATTGGTCAAATCAAATAGCGCGCGCTTCCACGGCTTCCTGTTACACACTTCCGTCTCTTTTCACGAAATCACTCCCACAGTTTACAGATTGCAGGAAAGCGAGAGAAAAGATGTTACACATCAATAAAAGCAGAAGTAGAAGTATCCACTATTAGTACAAAAACCCTTTAAGCACAGTACCTAAACATCATTCAGGCCCCCAAGATACAGGCGCTGCCTAGTTTTGGGATCACTGTTTTATGGTTAAAGTGGTTAAATCTAGGTTAAAGTGGTGTATTAATCACCAGGACCAAATTGGCATGGATATTCTGGCTTCTCATCATACAGGAAAGCAGTTTGGTAAATTTTGGAAAAAGACAAAATCAATTAATGGTAAACCTAGCTTATCTGTAGATATTAATGGAGTCAGCGACAAGTCTGGAATAGCCAATTTATTCAAAGAACACTTTAAGGTAGAATCACCGATTAGTTGTAGAGTACGGGTGCCTAATGCTGTGTCCTCTTGCCCTTATGATACATCTGAACCATTACTCTTCAGCTGTAAAGAAGTTAGAGATGCTGTTAGGAGTATGAAAAGGGGGAAATCTCCAGGGCATGATGGGCTCAGCATTGAGCATTTGCAACATGCTGGTGTTCATTTGCCACGTGTCTTGACATTATTGTATAATGTGTGTATAAGTCATGCTTACTTACCACAGGATTTGATGAAAACTGAAGTGGTGCCTATTGTTAAGAGTAGGACAGGAGACATCGCGGATAAGAGCAACTATAGACCAATTTCATTAGCCACTATTGTCGGTAAAGTGTTTGACAGGGTAATCGATACTCACCTCGCTGGTTATGTCAGACTGCATGATGCACAGTTTGGTTTTCGACGAGGGCTATCTACCGAAAGTGCTATACTAACATTGAAGCATACTGTCAAATATTATACCGATCGCAAAACACCTATATACGCATGTTTCCTGGACCTCTCCAAAGCATTCGATTTGGTTGATTATGGAATATTATGGAGTAAGCTACAGAGGGAGGGTGTCCCTGCCAAACTTATAGCTATCTTGTCGTACTGGTATGCGAATCAGATGAACTGTGTCAAGTGGGGAGATACTTTATCGAACCCTTACCAACTGGAATGTGGAGTAAGGCAGGGAGGTCTGACCTCTCCAAGGCTATTTAATGTTTATATAAATGAACTGATCGAGGAGCTGAGTAACACTTATGTCGGATGTCGCATTGATGACATATGCGTTAACAACATCAGCTACGCAGATGACATGGTGTTGCTCAGCCCGTCGATTAGTGGTCTGAGAAGGCTGGTGGCTATATGTGAAGGGTATGCTGAAAGACATGGTCTGAAATATAACTCTGTTAAGAGTGAACTGCTGGTCTTTGTTGGAGGAAACAAGAGCCCACACTATGTTCCTCCGGTGATGCTTGGTGGTTCGGCCTTATCAAGAGTCAAGACTTTTAAGTACTTAGGTCATATAGTCACCGAGGATCTGAAAGATGATATGGATATTGAAAGAGAACGTAGGGCGTTAGCTGTAAGGGGAAACATGTTGGCTCGCAGGTTTGCTAAGTGCTCAGTAGATGTTAAAGTCACTTTGTTCAAGGCCTTCTGTCAAACTTTTTATACCAGCAGCCTGTGGGTTAACTTTACTCAGAAAGCTTATAACGCGTTACGTATTCAATATAACAACGCGTTCAGAGCGTTGCTGAAGCTTCCTAGGTACTGTAGTGCCTCTGGTATGTTTTTTCACGCCAATACATGTGATTTCTATGCAGTAATAAGGAAGAAAGTGGCCTCTGTCGTACACAGGCTATGGAAAAGCCCTAACACCTTAATGTTGGTGTTTGCAGCACGACTTGACAGCATGATCTTCGGGCGGTTCACCGAGCTGCACGTCAGTGGTGTAACTCGATGAATCGGCCGGGGAACATGATGTCAATGTAGTGTCATATTGTACTGTCCCTGTGATTTGTTTTGTGCAGTTCTATAATAGTCAATGGTGCCTTAAGTCAAGATCTCATTGTTTTTTGTTTTTGTTACCTACATATTAAGAATGTTTAAAATAATACCTATTATATTGTACTTCCTACCTAATATGGACTAAGTTGTCTGAAATAAAAGTTTTTTTTTTTTTTTTTTTTTTTATTGCTATGTTAAATTAAATATTCTAGTTACAGTAAGCTTACAATGTCATTATTTTCTGAAACTTTGTTTAACAATGGACCAATAAATTTATTCTTATTCTTATCTAAATGAAAGCTGTGCAGTACCGTTTCGGTACAGATTGCTTACCGACTAATGAGGAAACCTAAGCAGTACCGTGCGGTACCGTACCGACCAATGTGTAATATTAATCAACCTAGATCATTGCATTACTTCAGATCCTCTAAACTTCATTTATCTTTACAAAGTCTTAACAAATGACATTTTCGATTTGACTTTGTAGCAACTTTTTGCTCTCACATTTGTACAAAGGAATAGATATCTCAAAAAGATCTTTATCAAAGTGTAAACTTACAGAATTTCATAAATATTTGATGAAAATTAAAACATAAGACTCCCTTTTTCAAATAAACATAATCTCCATGTTGCCCTCAAACATGAAGACATGAGACATTTAATCCCCGTTTCTCCCCAATTCATGTTACTGTAATGTAAACGAGTGTAAGTCTTATTTGCCGATTTATTTGACATTACATTACATGTAAAGGGTAACATCATGGCCTCTTAGAAGCCACCGCTTATTATTATTACCCAAGGACTTGAATGTTTTTATTGGCTTCATTTATTCCTTTTCGTATCACGTATATTTTATAACCGCGTTACGTCGAGAGCAAATAATGCGATGCCTTTGACGAAGACGCAGCAGGAAAGGGATGTGTATTTATTTGTAGATATTGACATTTGAAGGAGTTTATTTTTACAAATAACGAGTCGTCGTCGTAGTAAGTAATTAATTATTTACTAAGGATAGAGTAACACTTTATTTATCGTCAAATATCAGTTGTTAGTAAAACATAAATCCAAAGAAAGATTTAAACTAAATCATCACTTTACGAAAGTAACCAAAATGCTGATAGATTGTGCAGCCATATGGCACCAGTTGGAAATAAAGAAGAGAATTCTATGGCCTACAGTGACTGAATTCCTGAAGACTCTTCTTTTCTGTAAAAATCTGAACCTGAAAACTAAAAAACCACCTGATGCTAGGAAATGAAATGAAATTGTTTGTTCTGTAAATAGAATATCTGAATCACTTTTTCACGTCATATCAAAAAAATATTAAAAATAAGCTAGAGCATGAGGTCGGCATCTCCTATCTGACTACTCTGAGAAGAAAGGCCGAAACAAACTAAAAGGGCGCAGTCTCTTTTAAGACGCAGATACATGCCATTGACCTTGAGTAGTTAGCTTGCGTGTTCAGTACTGAGCTCAAGCAACGCGTCGTACGTCCAGCCAGTAATAGGACTCGCCCGTCAAGAAGCGCCAACACCAATTTGACGCATTATTAATTTATAATACATAAAAGGTATTTTAATAAAACACGTATATTAAAAGATTAATATTTTAATTATCCTTAATTTGGTGAACGTTTCAGAAAAATACGCTTGATAGCTTTCGTAATTCTCAGTTTTTTATCCGTGTTAGACATAACTTTACAAATTAATTTCACTATTAATAAACATATTCTAAAATATTCCTATATCAAATTACGAAAAAAATTGTCTAGTTTAACATTTTTTTTTTTTTTCATAAATCTAAGACTAGTCGTTTAGGAGTCATCATGACCAATTTAAAATCATTAAAAGTCAAATATCTGCGCCTTAAAGTAAAGTCCAGTGTTTTTTTATAAACTTAGTCAGACCATAATGAGGGCCATGTAGACTAGTCTGAAATGGTCTTTTGAGGAAAGAACCAACAGATTTGAGTGGACCTGTCCAGTCAGAGCAAGCATTTGTCAGTAATCGTTGGGCTCAACTCAGGACTTAAGGAGCTCAACGACTCGGGATAGACACTCTGACAGCTCACTTCACAGTCACTTCACCTAAGATTTAACGGTCTGATTTATATAAAATAGACCAGTTGGTCTGTATGGCACCTGCCAACCATTCAGAACTTTTTATCCCTAGTCTAATAAAAACTTTTTCTTCTCTCAGCTGGACTGGCTGCTCCCCGACAACACGGTGGCCAGTTCTCTGGCTGGTCTTCGCCGGGTGCTGGCCAACGGTTCCCTGGAGCTGCCCCCCTTCCCCCCGGAGCACTTCAGGAGAGATGTGCACGCCACCACGTACCGGTGCCGACTGAGACTCAGCAGCGGATTCGCAGTTCTCTCCAAGAACATTCATGTACATGCTGGTAAGTGATAAAGAATGTTTTAATTCTTTTTGAAGTGAAAATTTCTTCAAACTCGCGTCAGGCGTCAGGACACGTGACCTGATCGAAAATTCGTAAGACGAAGGGAGAATAGAAATTGTTGACAGCCCACTCTGTTTTATTTTTGTGAAATTGTTTTAATGGAGCTACAGCTTTCGTTATTGTACAGACAGCAAGCCACATAAATTCCTGACATTTTCGTTAGATGATGTTACTTAGTTTTCACTTCCATCGGCAGTCTCCAAAGACTGCCCCGCATGTATTTTTTAATAAAGTGTCGAAATTAAAAATTCGCGAGAATTGTTATAAAATTCTATACTTGACTTGCAGCTGCTATTGCAGGGGGCTCCATTCAATTAGCTGGATTTGTTTTATGAACGAAAAATATTTCATACTTTCAACTTGAATGCAATAAAAACAGCTAAGTAAACAAAAAATTACAGTCAAAAAAGTAAAGTGCTAACTTAGCAATGTGAAAATTCGAAATATTAATCACAAATTCAGTGAAAAACCAAATGTATCAGAGATAAATCGTGTAAAACTTATTGCACTCCTCGCGAGTTCGTCTTGCACTTGACCAGAAAATTGGCTCGACGAAGCTACAGTTCAATAAGTCTCGAGCTTCCTTCACAAAATAACAGCACTGCACTGTTCGCTATTTTCTGTATAAAATCCAGCGTATTCTAACAAACTAGAGTAAAGCTAAATACTTGTTTTGCGTCTCGGTTAACCAACACTCGGGTTGAGATACTAATCTCAGCAAGGCATCTCCAACCTCATCTTGGAAACAGACTAATTAATTGCGGAAATGCAGTACAGTTTGTTCATAAAATAGTCTAACAGTACTACATTAACTGAATGTTTCCAGCATGAATTAATTCATATGGCAATAAAATTTATATTGCCAGTATCAATTTAGCTATAGAAATTGTTTGCGAAACATATCGCGAATCATTAATTATGAACACTAAAATTCATTTAGAAATTAGAATGCATAACAACAGTTAATTTCATGGTTGTTCGATTAAATTGATCTAATTAAAGTTCAACCTACATATAAGGATCTAATCGGATTCAGAAAACAAGATACAATTTAAAAAAGTAACTCCTCCCAGAGGCAGTAGGATGAGCCGCTCTGCAGGTTGGTACGGAACAATCTTATTAATACGTCCACCAATACTGCTGAGCGTGCCCGCCTGCTGGCTGTGGGTGAGTGGGAGTCGGGCCTTTGGCTTCATGCGCTACCGTCACCCAACATAGGCACTATGCTGGGTGACGCCACCTTCCGGCTCGCAACCTGTCTGCGTCTGGGCGCTCCTTGCGTGGCTCCGCATCGCTGCCAATGCGGTGAAGGTGTCGACTGTCTCGGACACCATGGCTTATCCTGCAGTAAGAGCGCAGGCCGGATAGCACGGCACGCCAGCATCAATGACATCATCCGTCGTGCTCTTGTTACCGCCGGGGTGCCAGCTGTTTTAGAACCCAATGGCTTGGCACGCGACGATGGGAAGAGACCAGACGGAATGACCATAATGCCTTGGAAGGTAGGTAGGCCTTTGGTGTTGGATGCAACGTGTGTCGACACCCTTGCGCCATCCCATCTTCCTAGCACGGCGAGCTGTGCTGGGGCTGCTGCTGCAGGTGCGGAAAACCTCAAACGGCGCAAATATTCCAATTTTATTGGGAATTATATGTTTGAGCCGTTTGGGGTTGAAACACTAGGTCCATGGGGTCCGAGTGCCCACTTGGTTTTTCAAGACATCGCCAAGCGGTTGGTCGACTCTTCACGTGACCAGAGGGCTGGCCTATTCTTCGGCCAAAGAATAAGCATTGCCATACAACGTGGCAATGCTGCCAGCCTTTTGGGCACTTTTCCTGTTGAGAGCGATGCGGACGAATTTTTTGATGCCCTATGATTGTTCCCGCCCTCCCTCTTTTATACCTATACTTGTACATATTATTATTATTTATTTAAGTCTGTTAGGTTTTAAATCATGTAAATAAATTGAATTAAGTAAAAAAAAAAAAAAAGTAACAATTACCAAAATAAAGCCAAATGACTGCATATCAGGCTTATAGTTAAGAAAATAATAATAGTTAATTGAGTCAGGCGTGACTTTGCGGAAATCCATTATAAACTACAATAGACGACGTATATTTAGTAACCTAATCCGCTTAACTGTTCTTCCTAAAAAGCCCTGTAAGAAATCGACACGTGTTTCACCTCTCAACGAGGTGAAACACGTGTCAATCGTCATCCTCAGGATGACGATTTTCCCGAACTTCTAATTTATTTCCATTCTGTTTGAAAATAATTCCAATTATGACTCATCGAGGAAATACATAGGCTATATCTACTTACCTACTATTGAAGAAAATGTAAATTGAGGGACCTCTAGATAAAATGTACCGTGGGAGTAACAATTCATGAGAAATAAAGTAAATGAAGCGTAGATGAAAGCGATTTGAAATCCGCAATTAGGACTCTGTGAAGAAATTTGCCGTTTGTGTTAAAAGGGATTAGTGAGATAAAACGTAGTCAGCAGTCTTTTAACTGTGGCCTACTCTTGTAGCGAGTTCTGACCTATAATAATTATGGAAAGAAATGATTTTTGAATCCAATTGCCGTAATGTTAAGCTTAAGTAATGAAAGTATTAAATAAAGCCTTTTGCAGCGGAAAGTACGTTAAGGTGAATCCGCAGTTATAGCGCGTGAAATTCAAATTTACTTACGATTTATTGCAATTTACACGACCCGTAACGACTGTCAAAGATCTACGAATGACAGAGAGCAACGCCCCACAGCTGTAGTCCGTGAAATTCAAATTTTCTTTCGTTTTTTGCAATTTGTAGGTCAGTGTCAGGTTGTTGTATCTTGATCAAAATATGATTCCGACTGTATCAGATATGTATTTGCTGAATTATAATCATTAGAATCATTAATACATCTCTCTAAGTTAGATTTCTTCCATAAGAATAAATTTCTTATGGAAAAGATCACCTTCAGCTGTCATTAACGAGACACAATAGAATTTTAATTGTTATGCCCATTAGATGTCCACTGTAACGGTCAAGCGGTTATGGAACAATTCTAACTCGCGAATCATATTTTATCAAGATACAACTTGACACTGACTTGCAAATTGCAAAAAACGTAAGAAAATTTGAATTTCGCGGACTACATCTGTGGATCGACCTTAAGGCCTTGGTCTCTGTCATTCGTAGATCTTTGACAGTCGTTACGGGTCATCGAAGCCCGAAAGTCTGACAACCAGTCTTGTCAAGGGATATCGTGTTACCCAGTTACTGGGTTGTGAAAGTCAGATAGGCAGGTATTCAGCTGCCGGTTAGACTGGAAGCTGACCCCAATAGACCAATATAGTTCAAAAACGCTAGGCAGATAATGGTTTTGCATACCAACTTATTTAACTACGTTCGTTTACTAAAAAAACTGCTTTCATTCAGAAAATTTAAGAAAACTGTTGACAAGATTTCTAGAGAAGTGGATTAGGTTTTTCTTCAACAAGATGAGGGTATCAAGTAGTCGATTTATCTGAGACTCTGTGACACTTTAATTAACCTTATTTTTTCGTTGTTCTTTATACGTTTGCTACTAAATTGCCAATAGTTTTTCACCTTCGCGAAACAAAAACGTTTTGATAAAAGAATTTCGATACTCCTTGTCCCTATTATATAGAGAATTTCTTAAAAATACAAACTGAATATTCATAAGTTATGGTTAGTGCAAAATGATACCATTGAATTTAAATCGGCATAAAATTATAATAATTTCTACATTTATACCTGTACTTTTTATGGTGTACATAATAAAGAATATTCTATCTATCTATCTATCTATAAAATATAAAATGAAAAAAAATATATATAAATGTTGTTAATTTACACACCTTTTTTTTACTGGATGCGTCGTTACTATTCAGTTCTACTTCGTATAAATAGTTTACCAAAAAAAAAGGTAATCCAATTCTTTTTTTACAGCACTAAACATACCATGGGAGATTCACGTGCCAGACGAGTACGTAATGGCGGGAAACGCGGTAGTACTGCGGTGCGTGGTCCCACCACACTGCGCCGATCGCGTCAGTAGTACCGACTGGTTCACTGACGACCAGATCAATGTGCCGCATCATTTAGGTAAGCCTTCATATTGATCTATACCATGAGAGATCCAGCCACACGAGTATGTGATGGACAGAATCGTGATGGTGCTGCAGTGTGTGGTCACACCACAGTGCGCCGATCGCCTTATCAGTACCGACTGGTTCACTGATGACCAGATCAATGTGCCGCATCAATTAGGTAAGCATTTATATTGATCTATATTTATTTTTTTTAACCCTCGACCGGGAAGCTCTTGGCCTGTATCTCACCTGATGGTAAGTGATGATCAGGCCGAAGGTGGAAGCGAGCTAACCATAACAGATCCAAGTACACGAGTATGTGATAGCCGGAAACGCGATGGTGATGCGGGGTGTGGTCACATTATACTGCGCCAACCGGGTCAGCAGCACCGACTGGTTCACTGATGACCAGAGTGAGAATGTACCGCATCATTTAGGTAACATTTCTTTATATTGATCTGTACCATGAGATACCAGTACGTGATTATGGCGAGAAACGAGGTGGTTCTACGGTGTGTGGTCCCACCACTCTGCGCCAACTGGGTGAGCAGCACCGACTGCTTCGCCACCAACTAGGTCAATGTACCGCATGGTTTAGGTAACCCTATGAATTGATCTATACCTTGAGATACCAGTACGTGATGGCAAGAAACGCGGTGGTTCTACGATGTGTGGTCCACCACACTGCGCCAACCGGGTTAGCAGCACCGACTGGTTCACTTACGACTATTTAGGTAAAAATTAAGAATGTTGGATGAACAATATCGTGAGGGAACATGGACTGTACCAATTTGACAATTTAATGTCAAATGGGCTTGGCCATTAAAGCATGGCCAAGTGTGGTTAGATTTTCTTTCTCTACATTGCAAGGGGCCTTTAGTGACAAATAACCATAGGGTGATCAAGTAAATCTACTGGTAGCCTGTGGTTTAACACTTGAATAACAGACATTAGTAGACTACATCATTTCTCGCTATGTATTGAATTTTCATTTGACCTCATACAATATCGCACCCATTTGTATAAATCGACTATAACCGACCCAATCGTATTTGAAAATGGTATAATATACAATAGTCTTGCATTAATCAGTGAAATGGGCATAATAAAGTGTACTTTTGCGGTCATCAATGTGATTTACATGTCTGTATAGCATAACTATTGTAGATATCGAGTTATGATTTACATTAAATACGTGATATTCGTAAGATAAATTATTTGATATAGTCAATTGTGAATAATATAGTGATAGTCACGTCTCTATGGGCCATTCAGTCAATTTATACAAGATATGGGACAATTCTAGTCTACGCGCCAAAAAATATTTTTTGATATGATCTTAGAATTTCGCCCCAAAACGAAATTTTTGCTTGTCTCATCAAAACACTTGTCAGCCGTCGACACACGCAATTACATTTTCATCCGGAATCTTATTTTCACGAGAAATAAATTGAAGTGTTAAAATGGAAGTTGAACGTGTCATTTAATAATAATATAACAATTTCAGTCGTGTAATAGAGGTTCATGATTATTTTAAAATGCTTTCGTGGAAAACATTTACCTAGAAATAAAAGATGTTCCTCAACTTAATTGTCAAACATAGATTAGACGTTATTAAACATAGGAACGTTTTCCTACTCATTCGAAATTAACAACTTGTTCAAATGTAGATACTATGTAGGTAAACATTGACACCTTTAGCTGCAACAATAAATGCGAGTGTTGCAGAGTAATAATAAAATTAATTAATTTTAATGTGGACATTGGTCGTGCTGTGATTTGTTTCTGTCACACCTGTGTTTCAATTAGTATAGTGAATTCAATTTATATGATATTTTAACGTGACCCAAATAAATTAAAGCATGGGTTATGTACCTTATTGTTTGGGCCAGCTTATGTTTTTGTTCTTCCTCCACCTTAGTTACAAATGTTGTGGCATCCCGGTTATTATAGAATACTGTAGGTTATAATATATACAAGGTGGAGACGATAATACAACATTAAATTAATCGGCGTGTCTCTAATGACGTTCTCCCATCCTGCATAGAAAAATTCAATGGAATATATTCAATAGTTTAGTCAATATAGCTAGTAGAAGATCGGCAAAATCCATAGTCTGCTCGGGTTATCCCGTTTATCCACCCCAAAAATCCACCCTAAGGTGGATACTCGAAAACGTATGTCTGAGAATCCACCCTAGGCCTAGTTGGATAAACGGAATTAAGAGGTTTAGGGTGGACCGATTTTCTCATTTCGATGCTAGTATTTATCGTTCCAAAATACTCGCATTTATTTTATATTCGCTCGTATTGAATAGAATAGAATAGAATACTCTTTATTATGTACACCATAAAAATTACAGACATAGGTTTAGACTATTGCCAGTGTTTTCATTTATTGTTGTATTGTAGTCTCCACCTTGTATACGTATATACATATTATATTGTATATTTTGTACAATTACATAGTTTTATTTACGACTAGTTTCTACCCCCGTGGATGTTGGAAATTATGCCATAGGAACGAGCTACAGAAATAAAAAGTATCGTAGGTCGTACCCAGCCAGGTATATCCGAATATGTATCATCCAAATCCATTCACCGTTGAAGCGTGTTAAGGTAATAGAGAGTCAGACAGATAATAAATGCAAATAGTCATTTTTTGTTTATTAAACAACTTTTAATGTTTCTTAATTGGTTAACTAAAAAATTATAATTAAAAAAAATACTACGAACATTATTTTGAAATGATCAAGTGCCCATTGACCACGTAATACCTACGTATTAGCTATTTTATAACTTATCCCTAAGGATAAGTTATAAAATAGCTAATAAATCGATCTACCCAACTAATTGGGTAGATCGATTTTAATTAAATAAATACTCAAATAAATATTACCTCAAGATTAGGACTCTGACTATATTTCCAATTCCTTAAAATTAAATCTTTTAAAAAGAGAGAGACAAAAATTTCAATAATCATGTGAATTTTAAAATCATCTTCTATTTTAAACCTTTGGGTATTATTTTACAGAAACGCTAGAACACGTAATTTTTCACGAAAACGCATTTAATTTGAATTTTATTATCCCTAACTTAAGAAGTGTTAAGTTTCCCATACAAGCAAGCAAGTAGCTTTTATCCTTCCCCAAGATGCCATCTATCTTTGATCGAAATCCGTTCCATGGTTTAGGCGTAAAAATTAACATACAGACAGACAGACAGACAGGCAAGCAGACTGAGTTACTTTCGAATTTGTAATAATATTAATAAGTACCTATTAAGTAAGGATTAGTATGGATAATATTTACATAATATATAGGGTGACTGGTAATAGTGACCGATACTTAAACACGTGACTTGACTCATCATTATGAACAACTTTTACTATGGGACCAAACCAGAAAACGCGAAAAAAAAATCTGCTGTTCCATACATTTTGACTGCGAACATAATGTAAGGAACAGCAGATATTTTTTCCTATACCTTATAATTTCAAATACACATAAAAACACAACACTCATCATTAAACGTTCTATAATTTATAAAGTTTTATTAGTCATAACCACGTCAAAGTCATATATTACCTACTCATATTATATTATAATATTTAGGTTATAAATGTCCTAATGCCGGGCAACGGTTTTCTGCACGACCAGCATCAATAACAACGCTTAATCGGTACAAGTTTGCAATTTTATACCATGTAGGTCCAGCGGTTCTTGGTTTTTTGTTTGTTGTGTACCTACCTAATGTGTAATGTTGCGTAACCATCAAGTACATTATTTCCTTTAGGGTCTAAGTACCAGCGTCTGGATGACGGCTCGCTGTACATAAGCGGAGTGAGTCCAAGAGACCGGCACAACGCGTTCCGGTGCCGCGTACGGGACCGGATCACCGGGACCTTGTACACTAGTCAATATTTTGGTGAGTTGCTTTATTTTATTAGTACCACAGTTTGGATGGAAGAGTTGATGGAGATTTGAAGGATAAGCCCCAAAAATCTGGACAATTTAGTCCAAATACCGGTTCACAATTTCGTACTTTTAACCAAGTACAAGTACAATATAAGATTGCTAACGTAAGGTTTTATGCGATAAGCAACCTTGTATTGTACTGGCTATCAAATGTCAAAACGGACCTCTTATTTTTGACAACTTTAGGGCATACATAGTGTGTACATACAGTGTGTACACCATATGGCAACTCAAATGGACCAAGCCAATTTTAGCAGACCTAATTCGAGACTGTAATTTATGGGATCATACGTTACGATCCACTCAATCGAACGAAAAATCTTACCTACTTAATTTTAGAGCGTAAGCGTACCAAAAATTATATGATGACCATTAATTTGATCTAATAAATTGGTGGGTTATAAGAACTAGCTTTTATCGATAAGACTGTTATTTCCACACTTTTTAAAATGTTCTTCTTTCCAGTTTACAGCAAAGAATATCTAACATGTATTAATTGTTTACCAGGTCACATAATAGTGACAGAACCAAAAGGCGGCGTGAGGCCGCGGATGGCGATAGAGCCGCGCACGCGCCGCATACAGGCCGGACAGGACGTCCGGCTGCCCTGCGCCGCGCATGCGTGGCCTGTGCCTAGCTACAGGTGAGTACCTACAAAAACAGACCTAAGGTAGCCCGCGAAATTCAAATAACTTACAGATTTTAATGGTTACGTTACGGTCGCGAATCATATTTTGATTAACATACAACCTTGCAAATTCCGAAAAACGTACCTACTAAGATCATAAACATACAAGTAAAAATATTTATTTTAGGGTATCCCACGCTACTGAAACTTAGGTAGGTACAGTGGAACAAGCTATTTGTTAAACAAGCAAAAATATTCATGTTTCTACTACATTGCCAATATTCATTTTTATTGTGTGCGTAGAGAGTGATGTAAAAGAATTGAATACTCAGCCAGCACACTCGTTAAAATAGTTGCAAGTAACCTGCCTGTGTACCAAATAGCTTGTTCGACTGTACCTACCTACACACGACTGTACATAACTACATTTTTTTAGGGTTCCGTACCCGGGGTGTCAAACGGAACCCTGTTACTAAGCCTCCGCTGTCCGACTGTCCGTCCGTCTATCTGTCAGCGGGCTGAGCCTTGAACCGTAATAGGTAGACGGTTGAAATTTTCACAGATCGTGTATTTCTATTGCCATTATAACAAAAAATAATAAAAAACAAATAGTTTGGAAAATCCAAAAGTGCACGCCTCATACATAACACATAACACTCATTCATAAACGAAAAAGAACTTCAAAACATAGTTTGCATAGTTTCTAACAAAAATGAACAATTTATCACTTTCATGAAGTCGTAATGTCAAAGACTGACAAAGATATTTACTTGGCGGTTGCTAGGCAACTCACGGACATCCAAATCAAAGGTTGGAAATATTTAGATAAAGATATTATATTTTAGTTAGTATTTTATTAATTATAATTAAACTACTTTGAATAAAAGAGCCATTTTCAATAGGGTTCCTTCTACGGCTGAAACAAATGTATAAAAAAAAAATTTACTCAATTAATTGATTTTATCGCAAGCTACAATGTTTTCAGGGTTCATAAATTGACGGACAGGATTTTTTTTTCAACTATTTTGATGCTTTTTCCATTTCTGCTGCATTAAATCAATTGTTAAAAAGTACAGTATTAATCTCCATTTAATCATCTATACAATGGTATATAAATTAAGTCGGTTCTGTGTACTAGCAGGAGTGTAACAATAAAAACAGTTACAGAAATGGGGCAAAAAAAATTTTTCGATCGTAGAGCACACTCTAATGCTTCGCATTAAGAGTCGTGCAATAAAGTGAAAAATTAAAGGGGTCCATACTTATAAGAAACGTGTAAGTGTTAAATATTGTACAGTGATACGGAACACTTCGTGTGTGACTCCGAGTCGCACTTGGCCAAATCATCGCAATTGTTCCTGAAAAATAGTTTTCAAAATGTAGCGCACCGAGCATAAAATACTTTCGTGTCTATGACAAAAGATGTGGCTTATTCTGTAATATCATTATCAGAGACAGTTTCCATGAAATCGTAGTATACTCAATCCTTTCATAGTTACACATAAATATTCAAGTCAATACTTTTGTAAAGGTAAATAATGATTTAAATACAGCCTTTTGTTGCACATTGTCGGCTCGTTATTTTTACTTAAAGTAAGTAACAATTATTAATTATTCAGTGAAAAGCTTTCTGCATTGAGTTAAAAACATTGTGTGTTCTGAATCTGAAATTCTGAATTTAAAACTTTAAAATTAAACACACGCCATTTTGCTACACACAAAAAAGTTACCCTGTATAACACTTTTCGACATATAAAAGAAAAATATAAACACAGCAACATTTTCTGCGGCTGTATCGTCTAGCTAAAAGGTACCTATAGCTTCAGTAAGCAAACAACGGAGTCGTGGAGACTGGCATCACGGCGCAAAGAGGCTAAAGACCTAGTTTTTACCTCAGAAATAGGTCTTGTGAGCGCGTAATGGCTGCTGATTCGTTTAAAAGGTTTCAGGGATAAAGCCTTCTCTGTACCATTATCCTAAGCTTTACTGACTGGTTTATACTACGTTTATTTATTTTGTACGTAATTTCTGTGAACAAATTCTATTGGCATTTGATTTCATGTTACCTATTTAATACACAAGTAATTAACTCCTAATTTGAATGTTTGAAAATTAACATCATCCAACTATTGTTGATAGAAATTGTGGTATGTAACGTGACCACTAAATTGGTTCAATCAAATGGTAACTAAATCATTCATGATTGCATCTAATATTGCATCTAAAATTCAATAAAACTGAATTTGCTAAATTTACCTCGTGCGCTTCATTCGAATGAAATTTAATATTTCCGCCATTTCCTGGGCAAAGTGATGGTCGTTTCAGTGTATCAATATAAAGGCCGAAAACATTTTAATAAATGTAACATAACATAACATCATGCCTTGTTTCTCCGAAGGGTTGGGCAGAGGTGTGACTATGATGCACCCACATTTCGCCAGATATGTTTAAGTCCCATGTCATAGAGGGTGAGCCTATTGCCATCAACCGGGCACAAATCCAGACTCCAGACTGCTACGGAGAAATTCTAGATAGAAAAACCCAATAACACTTTCGCAGGTCTGCTGGAAGAAATTTCTTAAGAAATAAGCAGTACCTTTGTACTCAAAATTATGATTGTCGTATCTGAATGTATTTTACTGTGTGTACATAAATAATAAAATAAATAAATAATAAATAACACTTTTCCCGACCTGGGAATCGAACCAGAGACCTCAAGCTTAGCAGTAGCTCTTGCGACCACTAGACCAACGAGACAGTCAATAAACATTAAATCAGTTTAATAAATGTATTCTGTAATATTTCAATGCTTATTACTGAAATCCCCGAGCTCTTCGTCGTCGTTCAAAATGTAGCTAACATTTTATAACAATACTTATCACGACTTGTGTTTGGTCGGAAATTCGGAAAACAACGTGTTAAAATTCACAGTTGAATTCTCCTTAAATCTGCCGATACACAGGGCGGTCAAACTGACCGTTTTATTCCGTCGTCAACGCGTTTTGATCTCGCGTCGAGATTTAACCGCAATTTTATAATCCCCATGCGACGTGATTCGTTTTAACTGCCAAGGAGCAATTTAGCCCGCAAAACCCGGTAAATTGCATTATACCCTTGGAAATGTAGCTCTATCTATGTTGCTGTTGTACTTAGCTCGTCTCTGGAAAGCAAAATGTTGGATAATTTAAATAGATTTTCATAATGTTATCGTTTAGAACGCTGTTACGTTATCGTTTAGACCAGAGACCAGAGTGAACGGGAGACCAGTAAGAAAGGGTCACCGGTAAAGCAGCTATGAGTATCTTACAGTCTTACTCCATACACAATAACTAAATGATTTAGTCAGAATTTCACCACCGACCCAATATTTGCTGAAACAACATATAAATTAATACCTACCTACGTCGTTTCGGACTCTAGTTACGTACCTACCTGAGAATCAAGTAGGTACACACGAGAAAATGGTGCCAAGTTTCAGTGGCCAAACTTGGTCTTGTTTAGTCAAATAACCGCGCAAACCGAGCTCATGGGTCGATGGCTGGCAGAACTTCCTTCACTTGGCATTTGTCTTTTAAACGTGGTAGCAACTAGTGCCTACGCTAACGAAAAGTTTGCTCCTATTTAGGTAGATCACGACGATAAGGATGCTAATAAGCGAGATATTTTTGGAACTCCTCAGTAGTACCTAGCTGTAAAAAAAGGAACAAACATACCAGAAAAATAAAGAACTAAACCATAACAAAATATCAGGTGATTTCAGAAAACCTGAGAGTTATAGACTTCATAAAAGTTCACAAACTACTTCAGTGAACTGATAACATTTTATGTTTTCAAAGAATTACCGTGGCGAACTGAATACGCCATAAACTTTCATATCCAGCCATAGTTCGTGGAACCTTTTAGAATGCAAATGTCTCGGTGCATTTCAACTCCTTTCAAAACTATTTCTAAAAGGGAACCTAACTTGGAGAACATTGAAGATTTCGCGCCACATAGCCATTTCATTTCCGTGAGTTTGCGCATAGGATATTAGACCGTATTCACAAAGCTTTTGCCGTCATGTAATAGTGTTCTAAAATGAGTTGAAAGCTAAAACTATGCGACGGTCTCCTTCGTGTAACATTATCTGGACAGATTTGAAATAAGTTGCTCCACTTCAACTGACTTCAACCCCAGGGTCTGTAATTCAACCTCAAACAAATTTCCCTCCATATAAACTATGTCAAGGGTTATCAAATACTTGAAACGGCATTACGAATATTTTCCATTGCTTCGTCCGATAAAAATGTCTGCGCGTCTCATAAAAGACTTCCGGTATTTAATAGATATTG
Source organism: Conistra vaccinii (assembly GCA_948150665.1). Classification (NCBI taxonomy): domain Eukaryota; kingdom Metazoa; phylum Arthropoda; class Insecta; order Lepidoptera; family Noctuidae; genus Conistra; species Conistra vaccinii. Next base: position 10,307,703 of record OX411327.1, on the reverse strand, counting down.
CTTCTTGGAATACTTTATATTGAATATTCCAATACTTTTATCCGTGGTTACCTACAAGAGTTGATCATAAAAAAATACTAATCATATTATAGAAGCAGGTAAGTAAAACACCTACATCATAATCATAAAGGTAATCTAAATAATTATGGTATTGCTGGGTTCTATGAGTAACAAACCAATCTATACGTACCCTCATAAAACTATTCAAAGTTCAAGGGTATGTTGCTATTTATTAAAACGATGCAATATCCCGAAATTCCTATGACTTATTATTTAATAACAATACATTGGTTTGCCTTTATGCCTGTAACTATAATTATAAGCTAACTTGGTTACGTAACTTAGGCTCAGGAACACTTTGATATCACCTTATATGAAATTACATTATCCTTGATACAGATAGATGTAAATACAGAGGGATTATATATATATTTTCACATATAAACATATTTTCTCACAAAGGTTTATGTGATACGTTTCCCTTTGAAAATTTCGAAGAGTACCATTATTGTTACATGTACCTACCAACAAGTTTTTATGACGCTTTACATGTAAAAGATACTTATCGGAAATTCCGCGTAAAAGGTACTACGATCGGTACCTTTGTTTGAAAGAGCAGAGAAAGAGTCGCAACTCGCAAGCAACAATTTGTATGGGACAATGAATCGATATAACGTTGAAAGGCCGTGCGAAACATGTCATTATGTGTCTCGTGACAAGTTCTGACAAATAACTTTGTCAGAACTGGTTCACTATTGATAACTTCAGCTTGTTGAATGTACCCTTTCCCGTCAGAATATGACATAAGATACCTTCTAAGAAATAGTAACATACAAGGTTAATTGTTCTGTAACCTTTGGAAACGTATGTATCTTTTTAGAGACTATTTTGGTTGGTACTTAAGCTCTAGGTATGGAAGTTTTATTTTTATGAGCTGTTTTATTTTTAGTCCCTGTTTTAAGACTGTCTGGAGGCCGTAATAGGACTGAGAAAGGAAGCAACAATATATACCTACTGATATCTTAAACTTTTGTCTGGTTTTCATCAATTTTATTTTTATTGTATTCTAATTTCAAAAGTGCATGTTATGGTTCAGGTTCTTATTAAAACAAATTACTTTACTGTGATTGCAGTTATAACTATTCTCACACACAATGAGATTCACATCAATATCATCCTTTTCTATATTTTTCTTTGTTTACTTTGCATTCTTCTTTTGTTCTCATTCTTCTCGCCTATTTCACAGGTGGTTTCGCGAGCACCACGAGGAGCTAATCCCCATAGAGAAGACATCTTTATGGCCGAGAGCACGGCTCCTCGGCAGCGGTCTGCTGAGCCTGCAAGCGGTGCGGCGTGAAGACGCTGGCCGGTTTGTCTGCTGGCTCAACAACACCGTTGGAGGAGAGTCCATGCATTTCACACTTATTGTCACAGGTTGGTTTTATAGATTGACCGGAAAGGAATTTATACCTACCTACGTAACCGCCTGGCCACGGGACATTCGCTACAGCGAATATTCGCGCGGTGCCCAGATGTATGAACATAAACGAAGCAAGGTCCTTACATACAAGGAGTATGTAAGGACCTTTGTAAGTGGCATTCTGTAATTTCTGCATATACCCACATTGGAAAAAGGTGAGTTTATGTACTCGTATGTATGTACTTAGGTATAATACAGATGTCTTAAGGTGTGGAGACCTAAGCACCAGCCGCTTCTTGTGCTAGAGAAATCACGCACAATGGAACGTTTATGGATTCTACGCCAATTATCATAGAGATTTAATAAACACAGAGAATTCTTTATTTTACACTAACAGAACTAACAAAACATAGACACACACTAGTCAAATAGTAAGCCTTACAGTTACAATAAGCACCATGCATTTAAAAAACAAATAAATCCACCTAAATCTGAAAACTACAAAGCCTTTTGTACCTACACTGAAAAAAAAAATTGTTCATTTTAATAAACATCTTGTTTAATGTGATCACACATCTTGACTCCATACGAGCCTAACAAGATCTTGATTTCTGAAGCTATGACAACTTTGTTAAATTATCATAGTTCCGTCTACTAAGTAATGCATTGGTTTAATTACGGGTAGTTGTTTAATTTAGCTCAAATGTTGGCCAGTTTAACAATGAAACATTGTCACATTAACACACTAAACTTGTAGATTCAACTAAGATCTTGCACGATACGTCTGTGAAACGTTATTAGATCAATGAAATTCTTATGTTGTTTCAACTAAGATCTTGCACCAAATAACTGTGCTATCCTGATTAATGCAACTAACCTCGTATTCAACGTAAACATGAACCGTTGTCATATGAACTACTTCTATTTGTCAATCCAAGTCAGTATCTTTTGCACAAATCAACAAAGTAACTTTATTGTAATAATTATGGTTGAGAACCTACTTTTTTATAATGACTAACATCTTTGTGGTAAATTGTTACACTAAATTAAAAAAATCCGCGCAGGAGCGCTAAAATTAAATATAGATTTATGGCAAATATTAAGCTAAATCAAAATGTTTTCTTGTATGCTTATCATGAAAACTTTTTGAGGAAACCTTAATATTTGCTATAAACCGTCAATTAATTTCAGCATCCCCTAGGCAGATATTTTTAATAACATAGCGTGACGATCCACATCAAGTTAACCCTCTAGACCTTGTATAAAAAATATGAAACATGAAAATAGGTATTAAATGGTATAGCAATCAAACAACAATATTTGATTTTTAATTTATTTATGCAGAACACATTACACAAAATACTTACATTCAATATAATTTACATCTTATAGAATAACATACTTTTCCATTGCTCAGAATATTTATATTGCACGTTACGACAAAAAGTTATGAAATTTTACATTTTCCTTTGCTTCTAGTTCTTCAAATAAGCAAAAATAAAAAAATAAACACATCGAAATTCTAATGTTTGCAATAATAATTGTCCCATTAGAATCCAGACTATTTGAATTATACAAAAAAACTTATTAAAAGTTGAACACAGCATACTAAACAAGTCACCATGATAAATAACAAATTATGTACGCAGCTGGGCTACACATCAAGCTATACATTTCCAGTTTATGGTGATCTCGCATTGTAAACGATATCCCTGCAATGCGAGGTCAGCTTAAACTGGAAATGTATAGCTTGATGTGTAGCCGTGTGTACATGTACAATAAAACTTTATAAAGTTATTAAAAATAGAATTAGCTTAACCAGATACCTAATTATTATTAACCAGTCTTAATATAGTCTGCAATATCGAAACCTAACAATATAACAATAATAAAATATTTAAAAAATTAAATTAGAGTTACGAGCTTTTTTTATCAGATATCTTTTAATCTTTTAATGACTCACCATTAATTATGTAAGGCTGTGATGTTGCCTCTTTATTCTGTAATGTTTTTAGCCAAAGTTCAATAGACTGACCGATTTCAGCGTCAGATCACATCAGATCTTAAATGTTTGATGAATGCATACCGCGTTTCTGCCTTAGATGATTTACAGCCGCAGCTAGGCTCGGACTTTTTTTTTGTTTTTTCTTCTGTTTAATTGCCAAAAATGCTGCAAGATTTTTATCTTCTTCTTTAGGTGCTGAAATAAAAGAATAATTATATAGACCATTCGTTTTTCAGATAGTTCAAGTTTTGAAAGAGTCACATTAAAATAGGTACAAAGGCTTCAAAGGGAAGCCTCCAATCCGCAACTGGTTAGCATGGGGGACAAGCAGCTCAAGCCCTCTGCGAGAAGGCCTATGCCCTGTATGCCCAGCTATGGGATGTGTATAGGCTAAAATTTAGCCGCTAAATGAATGAAGAAAAATATACTTACAATCAGCTAGAGAGATTAGATCCTGGCCAAATGCAAATTTTTGATTTTCTATTTCTTAATAATTCCAATATTTAATTTTTGCAATAAACAAACAAATTATGTGTTTGGTCTCCATAGGCCGCCTCAAAGTCAATGTTCAACTAAAAAACACAAAACAGAACAATATAATTATTAACATTAAATTGACAAAATATAGCTCAAATTACATGTTTAAAAAATATAATATTGGGGCAAGCCTTACCAGAGTAAACTTGCGGTTTATTTCTATTAGCACTGGGTATTCGTTCGTATAAGATTCCAAAGTCTAGTCATTATTATTGTTGTGAAGACGCATTATTCGATATTTAAATGTGTTTTTCCATTTTATTTCCGTCAGCCTCCAAGTTTCTGATGAATTTCGAAGCCACTGTAAATCAACTTCAACATTTTCATCCAGTGTGTTGCTTTGTTGCTATTTAGGAGATGGTGAAGGTGAGGGTGCAGGGCTTTCCTCTCTGTTTCTCTTTCCTTTAGTTGACAGAACTCCTAACCGCTGTAGCTGTAAAAAATCAGTAAGTTTGTGAGTGCTACTAAGTGTTCAAAATCAATGGTGCAGGCTGCAAATTTCCTGTACCTACTGACAAATAGCATTCATAGTATACCTACCTAGGTATTATGGTTACCTACTGTATGTTTTATCTTACCTGCAAATTTTGGGATGAGATCGGGCTGCTTCCATGTCTTTAATAATTCGACCACTTCTTCCATGTGTTCCATTGTGTATAAAGCACTCGCCAGTATTTAAATAGGTATGTAAATAGTTAATTCACTAATATTGGCACCGACCCTAGGCGTGTGGCTTCGCGTATACACCTGTGCAGTTCTTGGAACATAAGACACGCCGGTCAACCTGCACGCCTGCACAGATAGCCATAAGGACCACAGCGTGTTTATCCTAGTCCTACATAATTATTATCGTATGCATTTTGAGTTTTGACACCAGTATTACAATAGCGCTGATAGCGCTCTGTGTTTTGACAAGTCGACCGGCGCGCGAAGACCGCGAAGTTAGTTTACTCTATGAGCAAGTGGGGGTTGGAAAAGCGCGGGGAGCGTTGCGTTTTATTGTCATTACAAAGAGTTATTAGATGTGACCACTGATCTTGTTTTATTTAACTAAGCAGGCTATTTAATCAAACATGTTCGTTGTTAAAAACTATGATTTATATGATTTAATGCTAACAAGTTGCTTGTTACCATGAACTTAAATTATTTTTTGATGTAAAAAAGTTTTGAGGTAAAATCAAACGTGCTATGTTTGATGTAACAAAGACTGTTGATTAAACTGTGCATGTGCCTACTTGTTGATATAAATAAAATGAATTTGTTCTGGCAACTATGGTATCTTGTATAAAGTGAACAGATTATTAATTATTCCAAGCATTTTAATCCCAACTAAGAGAAAATGTATCTTAGTTAGTCTGCATTTTTTTCAGTGTATGTATATTTCGAGACTTCGTAGAAATAGATCCGTATCTATGTGTGGATGTTATGATTTCAATTCAGCATTTCCAGTTAGTGTTATTACAAGTTACAATTGGCGTATATTTCAGTAACAACGGTACTCAACGTTTGGAGCTCGAGATTGCTTCTATTTCAATATCTATAACCGTCTATAAACATTCAAAATATAACTACTATAACCATTGTCATAAACGTACAATAGCAGGTTATGAAATCTGTAATTTCAATACATGCCCTCTCTGTCTTATTAACGTACGAAGTGTATTTATTACAAAGGTAACCTCACTTTTATTAGTGAACATAAAATGAATGCTTGCGTATCTTGTACTTATGTTTTTCAAAGGAGGAAAAAATACGTCTCAAACACATCGAGGCCCGCTAGAATACGTGAGAAACACATCCCCTTAATTTATGTAAACAGTTTCCTTTTCCTGAGCACGATTCCTTCCGTATTACCTCCCTAATTGGACTAATCGTAAAATTTTATTACTCACAAAATAACGTATTACTTCGTTCTAACATATGTTTCTTTTTACAGAACCTATCTCCGTCCGAATAAAACCCGAAGTCGTGCGAACGAAAACGAATGCCAACGTCACATTTGAATGCAAAGTGTCTGGGCATCCAATCGAGCTTGTCTACTGGGTGCATGACGCGAAAGTTGTAAAACCAAATGAAAGACTCAAGATTTCTGAAGACGGCCTAAGACTACATATCAAGAATTCTCAAAAGGACGACCAAGGAGTTTATCAGTGTTTTGTCAGTAATACCAAGGATCAGGCTTATGGAGTTTCTGAATACTTAATAGATGGTAAGAAATTGTGATATTATATTTCAAACTTAGCAAGAATTTTACAGTACCTAATTGAACCTCAGCTATTCAATTGAACTTTTATTACATTACAATGGGTAGCAAAAAATCAGCTTACTTTCATAACCCAGTTTCTACAAGTTAAAAGAGTTGTAATTAAAAAATTGATTGGATAACTTTTCTCTTGTAAAAATACCTTGAACTTTTTATTGTTTTAGTAGAAAAGTTTCTAAAGGGCGCTTACTTGAAAGTAAAAGAAAAGTTAGAACATTTAATGGACTGTTATCCATTCATTGGTAATTTATACTTCCTGTACAGTTATCTGGTAAAGTATACAATGCAGCATCCGAAGTCGAAGTCGAAGGATAAATCCTTCTTCGGATACCAACGGAATTCATTCTTTCTCCTGCTTTTACAGACATTCGAGGCAGGCATTCGAGGCAGGCATTCGGGCTGTTTATAAGTAGGAATGTGGTTGTCTGACGAAGTGATTTGACAAATCAGACAGCTTGACCGAACAACCTAAAGAATAACACACATAACATAGCATGACGCCTTGTTTCCTCAAAGGGCGGCAAAAAACCTATAGTGCACCCACATTTCGCCAGACAACCACGCTAAAGAATTGAGCCACAATAACGTGATTTTGACAAATAATAATATGAATATGAACAATATAATAATATTGTTCCTGTATGATAAAAAGATGCAAAGCTTTTGACAACAACACCAAAAAATATTTAAAGACACTTTTTACTTACAATAGAGCCACATGCGAAGTTACTTTCTTAAAACACCATCCAAATGTCCAAAATCTAAAAGCATACGAGTATTTCAGTTTCTCAACTTTCCATCCAAGAATAGCGAAGTTTTCATGAGCAAAAAGGCCGCATATTTGCCGAAGCTGAAGACCGGTCGCATTAAAATCTTTTTAGAATACACTTAGAACAGATTCATACACTTACACAGATCCAGATTACATGTCGAATACCTAAAATCTAAAAGCACCCTTGACTTTTTCAACTTTTCTCCAGAAAACTTCGCATTTCTTAAGTAAAAACCGGCCAAGTGCACGTCGAACCACGCACAATGAAGGGTTCCGTAGATGGGATGAATTTATCCCAAGAACAAACTTAACATTGTAGTTGAAAAACATGTTCTCACATCCAGAATGCTTGGGAGAACATGTTTTTTCGACTGCAAATGTAAGTTGGTCGATTATTACTCGTTAACTTGTAGAGCCTACATAACTGTGATAGTTTTCCTTTTAATTTCGTCACATATAGGTATAATACTACTGTGCATTTTTCCACATTATCCAGAACCAACCATTTAGCTGACACTTGACTCTAACAAAAATTAGCACTTTACAGCTTAATAATTCCCAAACGGATTCCTAAATCCAAAAATGGTTTTGACAAACACACAATATGTTTGAACGACCTTTCAAACGAAAAAAAAAATCACTTTACGTGTTGGGAAGGTACCCAATATTTTTTAAATTATTGTACCTCTTTGTCGGCGTGTTAATATGTATATCTTTCTAGTACTAACAGTCTGAGCTAAGCCACGGACAGACAAACAGACATGGCGAAACTATAAGGGTTCATTTTTTACTACGGAACCCTAAAAAGGCCATATGTTTGCAGTGTCCGAGGGCCGGACGCGTTCGCCGGGCAACCGCTCGCGGCGCACGCCGTACGCTCGCAGCACACACACACACGATGCTGACTGGAACTTCACTGGCACTAGAGGTAACTTAGTAAGATTTTAGATATTCAGATATTTTAACACGACTGTCCAAAAAGGCGCGTAATGATTTCAGGGTTCATGTATGTATGTAAGTTTCTTTGTGATAACTTTTGAATGCCTGAACAGATTTGGATGTATCGTTAGAATCCTTATGCTAGCCACACACGTAACGATTTGCTTGCGCAAACTTAGGCTTGCGAAAATCTAACTTTACGGTTTACAATAGCGCGAGTCAACATCATCAGCCTATTAATGTTCCCACTGCTGGGACACTGGCCTCCACTCTGTGAGAGGGAGTGGGCCGTAATCTACCACACGGGCCCAGTGCGGGTTGGTAGATGTCACATGTCTTCGAATTTTTTGGTTCTAAGACATGCCGGTTTCCTCACGATGTTTTCCTTCACCGTTTTGAAAGCAGTGGTGATGAAATTATTTACACAAAGTAAAGCGCCTGCTTGGGTTCGAACCCACGACCTATAACTCGTAAGTCGGGGCCGTTACCACTGGGCCACCACTGCTCTATATCCCGAGTGACTAGGCTTTAATTAAAAAAAAACAATATGGCGGTAGTATGGGTCCATTTTCAAATGAGAAAAGAAAATCTTCAATTATTACAATACGGGTATTCAATTGAAGGCCTTGAAGCACATTCAGGGCAGTCGTATTTATTTTGTATTATTTTGTTGCATTAGAATTTAGAAACTGTGCAACCTTGCAACAGGATATATCGGGGTGATGTTTAATTGCAGCGTGGTTTCAGCTAAATGCCTAATCATGCAAGTAAGGTCTTTTCCAAAAGTAGGTATCCAATGAAAGTTTAAAAACCTGTTTAGGTTAAATTCTCTCGCAATCACTCACTAAAGGGAATTAATAACACATTTATCTGTATTTAGATGGTTTCAACTTTATATCTCACTATTTTTCCAACAATTATTGTTCGAATAAAATTATCAAATTGTAATTGAAAACTCATCGACGTAAATTGAGGTTATAAAATTAACTTCAACTGTCAAATGAAAAACATCTTCAAGGTGATTTAAAATTAGAATAATTTCGGGTTTCACTATTCAAATAATCAAATTAAATCAATTTGTAAGTGGTACAACAAATTATAATCATAATATAACTGTTCGCGTCAAATAACTTTGCCGCTCTGAAGTTAGGTTGCGCATGCTCGCTGGCATGCGCGCTACTGTTTTGTAAATAAGATTGACTACTACGCAGTCATTTGTAGTCTACTTCAGAGCGGCAAAGTTATTCGACACGAACTGTACGAGCAGTCGTAGCCCGTGGTATCGGCTCCGACTTACTAGTGCAATTCGTCGGTCGTGGCGTCCATCAACACGCACTGGGCCGACGTGTTTTTCGGGATTATAGCCCACTCTCAAAGACAAGGCCCGTGTCCCAGCAGTGGGAACATTATAGGCTGATTATGCTAATACAAATTGGCGTTCACAGGTCTTGTACGTTTTCTGATACATTTGTTTACATTTCCATCAGATAATTTTGGAACAGACTCTATAAGGTCTCGTACCTAATAAGGCAGCTTTGTCTGAATATAAGGTCATCTGTCATTGTTGCAACTAGAGCATCTGTCTGTGTAAGACAGGTCTAAGTAAGACTTTGTACGCGACATGCGTTGTACATATAATAAAAATCAAATAAAATTGGTTCAATTCAGACTTTGAGCCAAATAATGTTATTAATATGTAGCGGTTACACCGCCACATACGAGTTACGCGTCAAAGAGATAACGTCACACAAATTCTGCATCGCGCATTCAGCGAGTTTACCGCGCAAACGACATATAGGTATAAAACTATCCGACATCAACCATCGGGCAGTTGCCCGCCAGATACAACACCCCTGTCTGGTCGGAGGATCCTCCCTTTTCTAACAAGAATGAGTGAAATTTACACCCTGTTCCTAATACGTCTAAAAATACACACTACTTAAAAGACTTATTTTAGTAAAAAATGTAATACAAAATTTCAATTTATATAACTGTTGCACTCTCACTGACTCACCGGGTACATGCACATGTACATGTACCCAATGCGACATAGTAGCGCAAAATGGATTATCATCACTGATGACCTTCAGAATGCCGTTGACGATCCCACGCCCTCTGGGCATCATGGACGCAATCCTTTTTCGCAGATGGTATTTAAACCATCAGTATGTTTCGGCAAACATTTCTAACAGCAATTTTGACATCATAATCTTGGACTAAGGTAGGTACTGAAGTAGGTACGTTAATATTTATGTAGCTGCCTACAGAATACCTAACTAGCGAGTTCACGTCAACTTGCTAACGTACGACCCATTTCTAAACCCTTAAGACTCGCAAGGTATGAAAACCATCTGAAACATTTCACGTAAGTAAGTAACTAAATAATTTGATCCCAGATTTTCCTTGGCTGAGATTTCTCTACCAAGTAGTCAACGCTACGGCAAAATAAATTCAACTCAAGGAAAATCTACCTCACAGTGCCGTATTTTTCAGTTGTTACATAATGAATGTTGTTGATATTTCCCACTTGGCGCCACAACAATTAATTTAAAAACTTCGCTGAGTTACAACTCGTATTTTATTAAACCAACAAGCAGGCGGGGTGGTAATTTGCTCAACAAATTATCTAGTGTGCCGCTACAACTATCTGAAATAAACAAGGGTTCTATATAACTTTTCCACTTACTCTCGGTGTCAGTTCCCAACTTTATCATAAACAGAAGGTAACAAAGCTGAAAGTTTAGACGTGGCCCCGATACTAAAGCGCGTTTTTACAAAATGTTTGGACACCACACATTTATAATCTTGGAAGGAAAATAAACCAAATATTTACTGCAAAACTTTGTAGCAGCCCCAATTGGGCAGGTTAACTTTGTATGAAGGTGGGAACTAGGCCAGAAATATGTATCTTTTTTAATATATAAAAAAAAACAATTAAAAAAAAACCACATCTAGATAGGGGGAGTTTTATGGGAGTTTCTAGCCCGTTCTTTTCCACAGAGATCTACTTTTTGGAATGGGCAACTAGCTTCAATTTTCTTACTAACTGACCGACTCTTTGACAATTCAAAAGTGCCTGTAAATGGTTTAATTGAAATAAATGGTTTGAGTTTGAGTTTTTGAGTTTGATATTCCTATCGTGCACAGCTGTTAAGTGTGCCACGGGGCGACCTGATTAAATTCATTAAACTGCTTTATAAATAACCTTCACTTGCAGATCCTTTCAATTTGTTTAACTCCGAGTGATTTATATAATGCTATCAGTTTTTTCCTTGTGCAATCACACAGCCTTCATTTTATCTCCCTCCACTGCTTGTTGTGTATATAGACAACACTGTGCAACTCACCTGAAAAATATTCCTCTGAAAAATGCGCGCCGTGTTCCTAGAAAAATTGTTGTTATGATACTCATTTATTCCTTAAATGTTTACCTTCATACATTTCAATGATATTCTCGTAAAACCGAAATTTCAACGTTTTCTACGTGAGTTTTTATGAGGAGGACACCTTTTTCAGTTTCCGCAGCATTCCAGCGACATCGAATGAACGTTTAAATAAAAACAGCAACTTAGTCCTATATTTACGTTGAGTAGGTATCCACATTACTTTTTATACACGAGTGCATACGGTAGATATGTAAATTTTTAACTTTTTATACGTCCGCCCGACTTCTTCATAAAATATTTAAAAGTCCATTTTTAAGCGCGGATCCGGTGCAAGCTATTAGAGTCAGCTCTTCAGCTCAAACAAAGAGCTTCAGTGACGCAGGCAGCTGCCGCGGGCGCATCCAACCGCCGCACTAAATACTAACCGCGGCACTACCAATTAAGATCGTATCTCACAGCTCATAAGGTCGATTTTCCCCGCCCCCACCGCGAAATATAAGCCGCTTTGTTTCATTATTAATTCGTTCCCCGCTATTTGGTGTCGCTGCTCTTCAGGGGTTCAGAATAAGTAGTGCCGTGACGTTACATCCAACCACTTATTTCTATGCCGATTTTTTTTCATTATTTTGTTTTCCTTGTGTAGGAAAATCTCCTTTTCAAGAACTTAATGGATCTGGCAAGCCAACACGTGTCGTTAGAATTAATGACATTATTCATTATTATGTATTTATGTATTAACATGTGGATGAAGAATTACGTGATAAATAAATATTGCTTCAAATAATGTAGATAGGCCTAAGTTGAGTAATTCCTTACCCCATGTTCATGTAGATCAAGTAGGCGTTGTTCAGACAGAAGATCAGAAGTCTTTCCTCTAAAAATTGTTAAATAACACTAGTTTTCATTCCATAAATAAAAATCAATCCTTCCAAAAACAAACGATAGAAAATAATCCCACACAAAATCGTTTTCCTTGACCGTACTCAGACAAAAATGGAATATGTCAAAACTTAGCTCTTTGATCCCATTTAGCAAACTTGGAAATAAATAAACTCTTTGCAACATGCCCTTAAGAATTTGAATACGACGGCCTTTTCCCTCAATAATATTAGATGTCTTAACTCAGAAACAGAAGAAATTGGTAAAAAAGAAACTCAAGCAAAAATCAGAAGGTTTAAAGTCGATGTACCCACAAGTGTGTGGGACTGGATTCCTATAAATTATCCAAGTAGCTGACCTTCTGTTAACAAGCCTCATTTGTTACGACTCGAAGTAAACCCGACCAGACAGGGAGGAATGACTCCGAACCACTACCATTGATAAAACGCTGCATTTCAGAATGGTCTGGAAGTTGAAACACCTGAGTGTATTGGCGAAAAACCGCATCTACTACACATTGGCCATTATTGCTAGCTATTCGTAAATAGGGATTTTGAAAAATAAGTGTTTGAGTAATCTTAATTTCCGTTTGAGATAAGCATGTTGCCCGTCTGCGTGTATTTTGTATTACATCAATTTTACAAGCTTATATATACGTACTTATAGTGTTTGTTTGTTATTTAGTTTCTTGTGGTTGAATCTTGCAAGGTGAATTACAAACCACTTCCTCTTATCCTACGGAGTTGACATTTAACATATTGGTTCAGTTCCGAAGACAATGCATTTTTTAATACAAAAACATAACAACACGCTTTGTTTCCCCGAAGAGTTGGGCAGAAGTGTACCTGTAGCAGGTACACCCACATTTCACCATTTATGTTCCAGTTACGTCCCATGTAACAGGGGGCAAGCCTATTTCCATCAACCGGGCACATATCCAGGCTCCGTGCTGGTACTGAGAAATTCCAGATAGAAAAACCCAATAAAAATATTTAGGATGAAAAAAAGGCTGTGTGTTTCTTCAGATCCCAGACTATCTGTTCGATTTCATAACGATCAGTTCAGTGGTTTAGGCGTGTGAAGGTAACAGACGGACAGACAGACAGAGATACTTTCACATTTATAATAATAGTTTGGAACAATGGATTACATAGCAGATTTCGATTTGTTTTACCTGGAGGCCTACCACCATTATAGCAGTATTATTTTAATCTTACTTCAGTGGGGGAAAGAGATGGAGCTATACGTCCTATAGAGCTTCTTTTTTACCAATTAAAAAACTAATATTAAAAAAAAAAACGAGGCAGTCTAGGACCGCTGACTTAAGTGAAAACTAAGTAACGCCATCTAACGAAAATGTCAGGAATATATGTGGCTTGCTGTCAGTACAAAAACGAAAAAATAAAACAAAGTGCACTATCAACAAAAACTTGAACGTCTTACGAATTTTCGATTAGGTCACGTGTCCTGACGCAAGTTCAACACTTTTTACCCATCCCAAAAAAGTGCACCACGCCGCTATTAAAGAAGTTTTCACTTCAAAAAATCTCTTTCCCTCACTTAAAGTAATAGTAGGTATAACCTGATTGTCGAACTGGGTAGAAACTAAAGTAACCTTAACAAGCTAATAAGGCGAGTCTTCTATGCAAAATGAATGGACCTATGATATTTCTTGATAAAAGTTCAAAACTACCGTTTAAGTCCACTGTTAAAGCTTGTCGTTTTCCACAATGTTCTAGCTTCCCGAGAGCCTCTTTAGAGCCTCTCTAGATAACACAAACTTGCTGAAGTTCACTACAAGGATTTGTGAGAAAGTTTGTCTATTCTGTTTTTGCTAAAGCCACAAAACATTATTTACTATGCAAAACTACAAGTTACTCCCAAATTACTCCTAGTAGGTAGATACTCAACATACTATACTATACCCAGCACATAATGTTTTACCTAAATTCTACCTAGCAGTACCCACATAATATCCCTCTACCTAGTATTATTCAATATTTATAGTAAGTTCAAAATTCAAAGAATCTTCTTTGATAGAAGATTCTTCGAATTTTGAACTCTCTTATTTCTCTTAAAGGCGTCGGAAATTTCACAGAAAATCTAATACCTACAAGTATCAAAAGAACGATTGTATACCTAACCTAACAAATATTATAAATGCGAAAAACTGTCTGCTTATGTTTGTTACTTTTTCATTCTACGCTGAAAAAAAAAAATTGAAAAGTAGGTAAGTACCTACTGTATGATGGAAAGATTTCTAACTAGATTTCAATATTTGTTTTGTTTTTCAGTTTTTGAGCTAACTTTTCCTTTTTATAATCTCGTGTTTCTATGAAAATAAACCTATTTTTGCACGACTCGTAATGCGAAGCATTAGAGTGTGCTCTACGATCGAAAAATATTTTTTGCCCCATTTCTGCAACTGTTATTATTGTTACACTCCTGCTAGTACACAGAACCTGCTTAATTTATATACCATTGTATAGATGATTAAATGGAGATTAATACTGTACTTTTTATCAATTGATTTAATGCAAGAGAAATGAAAAAAACATCAAAGTAGTTGAAAAAAAAATCCTGTCCGTCAATTTATGAAGCTTGAAAACACTGTAGCTTGCGATAAAATCAATTAATTGAGTCAATTTTTTTTTAATACATTGGTTTCGGCCATAAAAGGAACCCTATTGAAAATGGCTCTTTTATTCAAATTAGTTTAATTATAAATGAAATGAAATGAAATGAAATGAAATGAAATGAAATGAAATGAAATGAAATGAAATGAAATGAAATGAAATGAAATGAAATGAAATGAAATTGTTTATTCTGTAAATAGGATATCGGAATCACTTTTACACGTCATATTAAAAAAAATGTTTAAAATAAGCTAGATGAGGTCGGCGTTTCCTAACTGACTACTCTGAGAAGAAAGGCCGAAACAAACTCAGAGGTCACAGTCTCTTTTAAAGTCCAGACATAATCTTGGTCAAGCCATATGAGAACCATGTAGATTAGTGTCTGAAATGGTCTTTTGAGGAAAGAACCACACAGATTTGAGTGGACCTGTCCAGTCAGTGCAAGCATTTGTCAGTAATCGTGGAGCTCAACTCAGAACTTAAGGAGCTCAAATCGACGAACAATACCAAAGAAAGGACATTTGGGTAGGCCGCATCAACTACTCAAACTGCCAGACCATCATTAAAACTACCTGAGAAATAAAATTTAAAGAGGAAAAAAAACCCACATAGTCCTCACATTCACAATAATTAAAAATAATTTAATACTTTACAAAGTAATCATGTCATTTTGTTTAAAATTTTAAATAATGTCAATGTGAATATAAATCTGGTTTATTTTGATGTTTATAAGTAATAATTTAAATTTCAAGTATTATGGTTTTATCACAAGGCTTAGCAGAGCGAGCAGCTCAATCCCAAGCTTTTTTATCTTCTAAATAATCTGAAATTTTATAGTACCCTTTTTTACAAAGTTTGGTTTTAATACAGCTTTTAAATCGTTTAATAGGTAAGTTTCGAATGTCAATGGGAAGTTTGTTGTAAAAGCGTATACATTGACCCATGAACGAGTTGCCTACTCTATGGAGTCGTGTGCGATGTACAGCAAGGTTGTGTTTGTTCCTGGTATTTAAACTATGAATATCGGACATTTTCTTAAAATTTGATATATTTTTGTGTACATACAATAGGTTTTCAAAAATATATTGTGAGGCTACAGTCAGAATATTTATTTCTCTGAATTTCTCTCGAAGGGACTCTCTTGGACCTAGGTTGTAAATGGCTCGGACAGCCCTTTTCTGTAGAACAAAGATAGAATTAATGTCCGCACAGGTTCCCCAGAGAAGAATCCCATAAGACATCAGACTATGAAAATAACTAAAATAAACAATTCTGGCTGTATCTACGTCAGTTATCTGTCTAATTTTTTTAACAGCATATGCGGCCGAACTTAGCCTTCCTGACAATTTTTCTATGTGTGGGCCCCATTGTAATCTACCGTCAATAGTTATTCCAAGAAAAACTGTTGACTCAACAGGGTTCAACTCTATTCCGTTAACTTGAACATTGGTAGTTAGTTGCCTGACATTTGGCGTTGAAAATTTAATGAGTTTAGTCTTTTTTTCGTTCAGGAGAAGATTATTTACATTAAACCAATGCACAACTTTAGAGAGTGCATCGTTAACTTGTTCAAAGTTGACTAACTGACGTTTGATTTTAAAAATGAGGGATGTATCATCTGCGAATAATACGATCTTGTGATTATCCCTTATGTGGTAAGGTAAGTCATTAATATAAATTAGAAATAAGAAAGGACCTAGAATTGAACCCTGCGGAACGCCCATGGTGACCGCGGATCCTGCAGATCTCTTGCCATTAACATCGACCCTCTGAATTCTGTTGTTCAAATAAGAAGTCAGAAGGTCAAGAGCCTTGTCCCTCATACCATAGTGGTGCAGTTTCCTGATGAGTGTATAATTAATAAAATACTAACTAAAATATAATATCTTTATCTAAATATTTCCAACCTTTGTCCGTAAGTCGCCTAGCAACCGCCAAGTAAATATCTTTGACATTACGACTTCATGAAAAGTGATAAATTGTTCATTTTTGTGTGTTATGAGGCGTGCACTTTTGGAATTTCCAAACTATTTTTTTCATTCTCTCTTACTATGACTGGTAGCATAAGGTACCTTTTCTGCTTTATTAAACTCATAATATAAACAGCTTGATACGCTTTTCAAATGAATCTTAAATGTTCTTAAATAGTTACTACGGTTTTCTCACAATAATGTCTTGTCTAATAATGTATTGTATATATATAGGGCTGGTGTCTGCAACTCTACGTCCAAGTGTATATTTTACGTACGACAATGCCTAATATTGCCCCACCATGAATAAACGAAAATAAAGAATAATATTTTTACCATTGTCACTCGAAAAAGGGCATTTTATTCATCGCTAACAGTGAATAAAACGCTCTTTTACTCACAAGAGAATAAAAACATTTTGAATTTGGAACAGCACGTATTATACGAATTAAGTACAAAAAACAAATGAAACGTACTGAAAGTAGCTATATGAGCTGGCTAAATGGAGCTATTCCATAGAACTACTCGATTACATTAAAAAAAAAACATCCCGTCTATTTTAGTTAGGTTCTTTTCTATCTGCTAACGTGGTTGTTTTAATGTCATTGGAAAATCTTTTAACATAATTATAATAAAATGAGTTTGTCCAGTGAAGAAAATGAGACACTGACTCAGGAATAATTTCGTTCTAAAGCCGCAATTATAGTAGACTAGCTTTTACCCGCGGCTTCGCCCGCGTGGATGTCGCAAAATATCCCACGGGAACGTTTTACCGGGAATACATACCTAATAGCCAAGGAAAAGATCATTGACTAACTTTCAGCGGACGCAGTGGTAGGCTACAGCGCCCGCGTTGTCAACCATAATTATTTTGTTACGCGTAATTTTGAAACTGCGATATCTCTTAAACTATTCATTTAAATGATGTCAAGTAAAGGCATATTTTAATCGAAATTGAATGCCCAATTTAAAATAATCTATTTAATTGGATAAGGGTTAATAAGATACCGGTCAAAATAGCTTCGGAAATAACAATGAAAATTTAATACAATTTTGAAAGATTAAAATGGTTATTGTGGGTCACCCTTGGAAGATAGACATATGCCATCGCGGACTTTTTTGTTGCAATTTTTAAGATATACAATACTCTAGAACATAAATTTGATTTATCTCTCACGGCTTACGCAGCGCACGCCAGTAAAGCTCCCAGTCGGCATGATTTTTTCCGACATCTTCAACAATAATCGTCATATTTCAGCCAATTTACACAAAACCTTAATTAATTATACACTAAAACCTTCCGCATGAATCACTCCGTCTAATGGTGGAAACCGTTTGAAAATCCGTTCGGCAGTTTTTGAGTTTATCGTGTTCAGACAGACAGACAGACAGACAGACAGACGCGGTGGGCGACTTTGTTTTATAATATGTAAGGATAATTTGTTACCACCAAAAATGTGATAAATATAAATAACATAACATCAGCCTTGTTTCCCCGACGGGTTGGGTAGAGGTGTACCTATAGTACTCCCACATTTCACCAATATGAAATTATGTTTTTAAGTCCCATGAAATAGGGGGCGAGCCTATTGCCATCAACCAAACAATGAGAAATTCCTGTTAATAATTTATGCCAGACAGATGTTGTCTGACGATGGTTGTCATAATATAAATATAGTAAACTCGATCTACGTATTAAGTAACACTCATGGTAGGAGCAAAGCGATCTTGTATCTCGTATCTATTGATAGCGTCGGGCAAGTTCACAGACGCGTCTAACGGCATGGCAGGTAAACTATTGTCGCGGTAACAATCATGCCTACGTGTCGCGTCTGGCGCTTTGTGCATCACAGACTAATAGAATTTATGCGAATTGTTGAGACTTCGCTATAATTGCTTTGTTTACTTTATGCTTCGGGAAAATGGCGTCGATAAGGGCGATATTTCTGTAATTCTTGGACATAGGGTAAACCGAATACATTAAAAACTTTTATATAGAAAAGTTGTAGCCTTTAGCTTCTGTGAAGGTACGGGTTTGGGAAAATTACGGTCAGTCGTATTATCCTTTATGTCACAATGATCACACACCAAGGTAACTAATGACGGTTTTAAATTATACGTCCGTTTCATTTCCGGGTTCTATATATTTAAATACGTAATTTCGACCCTATTGTCAGCAGATAACAAAACCCCATGAATAACAACTTCCACATAGTTTACGTATACAAAATCGAAGTGGTTTTAAAACTAACCTTTAAGGCTGAACCCAAAACGGGCAACTAACAGTAATCGAATAAATGTCGCAATTTAATGTGGTCTCTAATGAAGGGACGGAACCCTTCTGCGTTATTACATTTTATGCGGAACCCAGAGGTATCGCGAACTACACATAATTTAAATCCACAGTTTATTGGGCCATATATAAGGGTGCCCCACACTGCTGGGAAACGATGCTAGTTTGTATAAGAACAATAGCAGTTTAGATATATTTGTCTAATTAAACATTTGTGCAACGGTGTATGAGAATAGATAGTTAGAAGTTTCAATAACATGTGCTGTTCACAAAATTATGTTTGATCAAGTCGGAGGACAATCCTAAATACTTAGGTTGGTAACAACTTGTACATTTATAAAAATAACTAGGTTAATGTTTGATGTGAAAACTTCTTTAGTGGTGTAGTGCACTTTTTTTGGGATGGTTAAAAAATGTTAAACTCGCGTCAGGACACGTGACCTGATCGAAAATTCGTAAGACGTTCAAGTTTTTGTTGACATAGCACTCTGTTTTATTTTTTTGGATTTTTTTAATGGAGCTACAGCTTTCGTTCTTGTAATGACAGCAAACCACACAAATTCCTGACATTTTCATTAGATGGCGTAACTTAGTTTTCACTTCAATCGGCAGTCCCAGACTGCCTCGTATTTTTTTGCGTTTTATAGTATCACAATTGGTGATACTTTATTCCCAATACAATCTATCCTATGAGCTAATAAGTAGGTAATTTAAATATAACTTAAACTGCTAAGAACAATAAAATAAAAAAATCGTCTAATAACGTCTTTCTTATTCACTACTAGCTTCTGCCCGCGGCTTCGCCCGCGTGGATGTCGGAAATTATCCCACAGGAACGTGTAACATGTCCTAAATCAGCGGGGTAATTGCGTAGCACTTACAATAGCAATGGGTTTCATTTTGACAGTTCAACAATTAATTGCGTTATTTTATTTACGTTATTTCTCGAACATAATTATTAAGCAATAGCTTCTACTTGGCGCTCTGGCGCGTCATCCCCTGGCTGGCCCGCCCCTCCAGTCTCGTTCTGTGCGCCGTCGACTCAATATCGCAGTTCATTCTTATCGTTCTAACTTTTAAACTATTTGTCCAAACTACTTAGTGTAAAAGACAAACTTTATCTACATTAAATACCAAAAGCGATGAAGGTATTTATTTTGATAAGAATTAACTAAATACTCTAAAATATGCAATGTAAAAAAAGTATTCAATTTAACTGTATTTATTGCTCACTATTTTGGTTATAAAGGCTTCCACATAAAAGGTAGATATATGCTGTCGTGGACTTTTATTTAGAACTCTTTAAGACAAACAATCCCACAATACATTTTCTTCATGTAACTCTAACGGTTTAGGCAGCGCACGCAGCATACGGTGGAGGTCTGCCCGGCTTGGGTGGACCACCGCCGTGTCCTCGTGGAGGCGATCGGCGGCGGTGACCTCTCGCGTACGGCCCTGGTTCAGGCCATGGTGCGGAGCGAGAGGGCATGGCAAGCCGTCACCTCCTTCTGCAAAGCTGTAATGCTCGCGAAGGAGAAGGTGGAGCGCGCGAGGGAGTGGCAAAGGCCGCGCCCTACCAGCCCTAGCCGCCGCCGCCGTAGGAGACGTCCCGGGCGTCGGGAATTGATAGCCGATTTCCGGCCACCGTAGGCGCGGGCCTGCGGACGGAGAGCAACGGGCAGCTCGCCGTCCGATAAGGACCAGGCCCGGGTCGACGGCGCATCGTGTTCCACGCGCGCCTCAAAGAGATATCAAGGATCGAAGGAACACGTGTGGGTTTTAGTCAGTAAGAGTCTGACACGCCCTTCCGCTCCGCCCAGAGCGGGAGAAGTCATTGGATGATTAACCGCCCAAAAAAAAAAGGCAGCGCACGCAAAGATAGATCTCAGAGGGCAGGAATTTTTCCGACTTACTTGATACTTATCGTTATATTATGGCCAAATCACATAAAATCTTTATAAATTGTACCCTATGTGTTATTCTAATGTATAAGCTACATTATTGTAAAGTTTCATCAAAATCCGTTCAGTAGTTTTTGTGTGAAAGAGTAACAAACATCCATCCATCCATCCATCCATCCATCCTCACAAACTTTCGCATTTATAATATTAGTAGAATTAATGTAGGGCAGTGTTTTTCAACCTTTTTCATGACTTGACCCCATTAGTATGAAAAAATTTTTTCGCGACCTCGACCATTCGAGAACGATTTGAACTTAGTCGAGATTCCCGCTGAGTCGAAGTTTCTGCAGCACGAAACCTAGCCTGATGTTCCCGAGTTGCAGAGAGCCTTGCCTCACGACCTTCCTCAGATTCCTGTGATCGAACTTATCTCATCCTTTTAGCATTTCTGCTACATTGGGAGAGGTTGGATCTTCTTCGAGGCATTCTTACAATAAAATAGTACTTACTACTTAACACACAGTTATTTAGTAAACACGTACTATCGTAAACAATTAAATTATAAATACTTATACAGTCTTATACAGATTATTATATAGTCTAAAATTGTCACAGTTTAAGTAATAAGTACGTGACGTACGTGGACGTGTAAACCAAACGTCCTAACTTTATAAAACAAAAGAATTGCTAGAAAAATTAATTACTAACCTGAGCTAATAAACTTATACTTGAAAATCAAGAAAAGAAATGCCTAACCTATACCAAATACTTATAATATTTATATACAAACCCTAAATAAAAATTAAGATAAGTATACCGAAAATCAAGGAAAGAAATGCCTAACCTATAACAAATGATCGATGTGATTCTTTAAATTGACATAACTTTTTTATTTATGAACCGATTGACATGAAATAAACACTAAATGTTAAGTGAAGCTTACTACAATATATTATTGAAAACCGCATCTAAATCGAATAAGCCGTTTCTGATATTAGCGTGCACAAACACACAGACAAACAGACAAACCGACAAACAGACAAACAGACAAACAGACAAACAGACAAAAAAAAATTTAATTACAATCTCGGGTTCAGCATCGATATAATAACAACCCCTGCTATTTTTTTTTCATATATTTCCATTGTACAGACACCACTTTTCTACAATTTTATTATATGTATAGATAAGTTAAGGGGAAGACACTTGATTCATGTGTTCTTTATAAAAGTCAGCACTTCCACTACAGTTTAAATTCACTTGCACTGCACTAAACTAACTCAAAAGGTTTTACCCTTTTTAGTCTTCGCACTAATTCAGTGTTGTCAAGGAGTTGGATCGCCTCAACATTCACGTAATATTGAAGTCTGTGTTCATGAGCTTCTGCATATTTATGTATAACTATGTTTCCGACATCCATCTTGAAGTCCTGGTAGAGGTCACCACTACTTCTAACTACTGACTGAGGACTATTTCTTATGTACTGGGGCGCGTTAACTATATCCATTAGTACTTTGTTTTGAAGACGTTGTGTGATTTGACGATTGCTTTGGCTGGTGCAACCTCACTGAGGAATACTGGAGGTCCATTTACTAATGAGATCATTAAGACTACAGACAAGGCTGCACGTTCAAAATAGAACTACAAACCGGCCACCAAAAACAAACGCTATCCGATTCTAAAACCAACAGAATAAAATACAAAACCATTAAGTTTGGAGCCACTGAATCGCCAGTTTTAACTCCGGAACTAAGTAGACACTTATTGCACTGTATTAGAATACTAATGGACCCCGCTTTCCTTTCTACAGTTCTGAATTATGCAAAGAAATGTTTGCATATAAATTATGTAGATTGTTTTATCTAAGCGTATACAAAAATAACTATAATAATGAAGAGATTACAAGGTACAAGCTTAACGCGCATTCTCACCTCTTTTTTCTAAAAGGATGAACGGATTAAAGAATTTCGGATCTCCCTTAAATTATGAAGTACAATCAAAAGAATTAACGAGAGACATGTGTTCGCGAGCGTGAATTTTTGAAATAAAGGTCAAAGAGTAATCCGGAGGATACGCCTCACGAAACGTCCAATTCATTTGGGATATTCTCCTTTTTGTTAGACGTCAACTTTTCTGATCCGTTCTTTGTTTTTTTTTGTGAATTTTAATTAAAAACGAAAACTTATTTTTGTAACAATCTTTAAAGGAATGCAAATGAATATCGTCTTCTTCTTAGCGTGTCGATGGCAAAACTAACACGAAAATATTCTTAGTTTTTAAAAAGAAGTTTTAAAAAGAAGAATGAATATCGTATAGAAAGTACCTTATATTTTTCCAGGATCACTATTACTTCCAATGATACATATCAAACAATAGGTTGTGATTGATGAATGTTATAACAAAACACGTAAACCAACACTTTCTCTTATTTTATGATTCAAAAACGCCCTTTGTACCAACAAACAAAATAATTATTACAAACACAGAACAATGTACCGATATTGTTTAACAAACCGTTTTCCAAACCAAAGTTTTAAGCTCAACAAACGAATCTGAGTACCTATAATCTAATCCAATCGTAAAAGTTTTATATAGCGCAACTGAGCCGCGCCTGCTTTATCATTCGAGGTGGAAAAATTATGCCCGGGCGGAGCGGGCGTGCCGCACAGACGGCCACACGGATTTTCCCGTCCGCCCGTCTGTCTGTCTCGGTAATACCGACCTTAACTACTTATACAGCTTACTTGATATGGAAACTAGCTGCTTTAATACTTTATGTAGAACAGAATGAAGCGCTGTTTTGATTTTACAACAAGCAAATGTATAGAATAGATGGAGGTGACAGGTAAAGAAACGAACCAATAAAAAATTAAGTGTTCAATGGAGCACTTCTCGAATGAATTCACTTTTAACTACAGGAAAATTAATTACTGCGATTAAAAATTAGTATAATATCTTGAGACTATTAACGAACAAAGCCCACGGAGAAATAGATTGGATAAAAAGACGTTAATTTTCTATACAAACATTAGATAACGACAAGTCGAGATCCCTCGAACATCTAAAGAGCTGAATATTAATCAGACGGGACCCCACTGCACCACTGCAATGCACAGTTCATTCTGACGTAGACCGAGGGGGTTATTATTCTTTCCCGCTCCTCCCCGAGATAATAAGCTTAGCCTTTGTTTTTAATAGTCACCAGTTAATGGGGTTGTTTGTATGAGAGAAAAAGGAAAATTTCTGACAAATGCTAAATGAAGTCCCCTTTGACAAAGGTACGAGGATACTAGAGGTTTTTAATAAGCAATTTAATTTGTTACAACAAAAACGCTACATTCAAAAGTTACCTAGCGTGTTCCCAACTGAATACCAAGACTTTACGTGGAGGGATTGCCTATCTGACCTCCAACCCAGTTACTGGGTAACACGATACCCCTGGTTAGACTGGTTGTCAGAGTTTTGGGCTTTGTCTACTCGTAACGACTGTCAAAGATCTATCTATGAATGACAGCCGGGACCAACGGCGTAACGTGCCTGCCGAAGCACGGAGCGGTACCCATCCACGACCCGACCGCGGCAAGCGAAGCTTAACCTTCGATCAACCCATGCGGTCGTTATCATTTAGCCACAAGCTCAACCACAACCACAAAAGGTACACCACACCTACAGATAACCCCCTCCCTCACCACAACGATATCATAAATTTAGTTTCTCCAAAACTTGTTGAGAAAATATTCTATTTTGTGCAACAAAATATACCACCGCAATAACTTCCCAGTATTTTAAAAGAATAACCCAGTTAGCTTGAAATATAGTTTCAGCGGAATCGAGTGTTCTACCAATAGATTAAACAGTTCGTGGAAGAGAAGATTTATTTATCTTATTTGTTGCAGAATCTAAGCCTGAGCTGGTTTATTGGTTCTCCGAACAAACCTTGCAGCCGGGACCGAGTGTGTCCTTGAAGTGTGTGGCTATGGGCCATCCTCCTCCACAGTTCACGTGGTTACTTGATGGTTTTCCTATTCCAACCAACTCGAGGTAAGTGCATATATGGATCTTAAAAATGAAGTATAATATTTTTCAATTATGGTTAGTCAATATAATGTTGTAAAGTGTATTAAACAATTTATTAGGGTTTATATAAAAATAGTTTCACTAAGAAACTCATTAAATTAATGGTCTTGAAATCATCAAACAAAGGAAACTTTTGCGAAACGCGAAAGCGCGGCGATCACGCGATCGTAGCAGTGCTACGCCGTAGTTCGTAGCAAAGTGCTACGCCGTAGCTAGAAGCATAGTGAAAAGCGCACAGCGGCGCCGCTATTGCAAGTTGAGAATGCAACTAAGAAGATTAACCAAGAAGATTAATTATTAACCTTCTCATTGATATAAGTTTAAAATCACCTATTCAATCCTGTCTTTGAGTTTGTTCTATACAGACGGTGAAATAGGCCAAACATGGAAATTGACAAACTTTTATTTGTCAATTTTAGCCCCAATATCAAAAGTAATCAAAACATGATGTAGCAATAAAAGTTCTATTTACTGACAAACTTTTGTCACCCATCGGTATACACGTGCTGTTGACAATCCTGTCATAAAAGGTTTTAGCGTGTTTTGATCGGATTTCCAGTAGGATTGATACGTTTATCTTTAAAGTAAACAGTTTAATGACAGTTGTAAAACGAAGAGGGTCACATTTTATGAAAGTTGAACTTTTTATGCTGCTAGTTTTGGTACAATCTCATCTAATCTTTGTCCCCACTTTTCTGGACATTGGCTAGTAACAATTTTAACAGCACTTGCAAATTTTCTCTTTTTTATATTCAGACACCAACATAATCTCGCATTTAGGTTCGTAGTCGGACAGCACGTGACGCTGCAAGACGACGTGGTGAGCCATTTGAACATCAGCCGCGTCACAGAGCAAGATGGCGGCGAATACGCTTGCGTCGCTTCCAACACAGCGGGGAAAGCGCTTCATGCTGCCAGAGTCAACGTGTATGGGCTTCCGTACATCAGAGAGATGCCCAAAGTCACAGCCGTGGCCGGCAGCGACCTGAATATCAAGTGTCCGGTCGCCGGCTACCCAATCGAGTCAATCACCTGGGAAAGAGGTAAGCTTCTTATGCTCGATTTCACTAACACTAGGCGACACCTAAGTGCGCTGTTGGATTTTCAACGCTCTCCTCAGCGCAGATAGTTAAAAATCCAATTGCGTGCTTTTATTTAGGCATTCATTTAGGTATCGGGTGCCTTCTCCTAACTTAGTCACTGCTCGTACACCGAACAAGGTGGGGTTATGAAACGATTTTCCGGACTCCAAGACTGTTAACTTCACTTGAAAGTTTGTGAACTTCTCGGTTTTTTACTAGAGCAATTCTATGGTGTAAGTTTGTACGTGCAGCGCTTAACTTAAAAGTTAAGCAACTTTGAGAACCTTACTTTACTTTTTGCTACAAACATTTTGCCTTCCGGTCACTTCTTTCCTTGTCTTGCTAATTGTATGAACAGGTAGTTCGTGATTTTACTTTGTAGATCCATTTTTCTAACAAAATCTTTCAGCAAAATCTTGATTTTTATTTTTTATTTTATATGTATGTATTTATTGTATGTAAATGGCTACATGTATTGTCTCTCCTTCTTACTCTAATCCACCCAAAGGTTGTCTGTAAAAGATCGCTTTTGTCGATAAGACTGCCCATTGTGCCACCCTATGTAAAATTTCTAAATGTATGTATGTAATTTGTATGGTGTACATAATGAAGAGTATTCTATCTATCTACACTATTAATAATTTGAGAACGTATTCCTGACACCTGTCAGTTCTGAACACGATGAGAAAGACACGAATAAAGTTTAAATTCATCAAACTAGCGTTTGCAGTTATTTCTTATGTTACCTCTGATTTGCTTTACAGTGATCTTCATTGTCGTTTCTATAAGGTTGCTGTCAGATGTTAAATAAAAAGGACTGTTTATCACTGACAGATGCATCATCTGCCTTTTCCCAACTATTTTGGGGACGGTTTCCAGTCTAACCGAATACAGCTGAATATCAGTATTTTACATGGAGCAACTGCCTATCTGACCTCCACAACCCAGTTACTGGGTAACGATACTTAAGACTGGTTGTCAGACTTTCGGACTTCTTACGACCCGTAACATCTATCAAAGATCTACAAATCACAGCCGCGAGCAACGGCTTAACGTGCCTTACGAGGCACGGAGGGGTCTTGGTATGTGAAGTTACTCACCCATCCAAGGACCGACCGCGACAAGCGGAGCTTAACCTGATAGATCGACCCGTGCGTCTGTTATTACTTTGGTGGTAGTGCATTCTCAAGTTATTAATGGTGTACAAAATGTAAGACATGCACTATCTAAGCTCATATAAGATTACAATTAACCCATAACTCCTTCGATATAACAGGAAATAGTACCCAATAGATATGAAAGGAGCATTTATGAGGTTATTCAAGCTGAGTATAACATACTTTGCGTCAACTCTTTGCCAAACCTTTTGATTTACCGCGCGTTCTGGCACCACTCCCGATCCCATTCTGAAGACACCGCCGTTTGATGATGATGCGTTTTATTTACTGTACTGCTACTATTTCCTTATTTGATACGCTTTGCCGTTTATCTGAATGCGTTTTACGAGAGAACGTTTTTCTTTAGTGTTCTATCGTTGATGTTTACTATGCTGACAGATAAGAAAATGCTGATACAAAAATGTTCGTCAACAATTTCAAACCTAATTTAATAGGTAAGAGTGTTGGTGAACATTTTTAGACCAAATTTTATTATATTTCTGATTCTTATCTTACTTTATTAGGTCCTTTATTAGATACCTATCCTCAAAAGAGACCTTTCATAGATTAAACCAATTATGTAAAAATAAATAGGAAATTAAATCATTGAAAATAATATAATTGAAAACATTAAGAAAGAATAAGTACCAATAATAGTAAGTACGTAATAATTATTTACGAGATATAACATTTCCCTCGAGAACAGTAAATATGAAAAATGAAAAGTACTAAAAAGACATTGAACTTTTATAAGTCTTGTTTCCAGCGTCTTAATGATACAATATTGACTAGGGTTGTCAATTTGAAATAGTCATAAAAAATATATTAATAACATATTTTTATATCCACGATTATGCAGAATACAATCAAAACGATTACTCTCACACTCAGAACATGTACCAACCTACAAATTAATTTTGACACGTGTTCTTCGTGAAGGTTGAACAAAATGATTTCGCCTTTGTATAAAAATATAACCATACAAATTTAATAATAACCTAGGTAAATACGAAGCTTTCTCATTCAATAACGTTTGGTTGTCTAGATTTTTTTTTTGTGGTAAAGATTTCAGTGTCTACATCAGGTCTTACACGTGTCTAAATTGTTAGTTACAAGGGTGGCAACCCTGCCAGGGCTAATGATACGAAATTGACATAATTTTCGTCAGAGCCTCACGTACAGAAATTGAATTGTCGCCCCGGGACTTCTATGAAAATGATTTTATTTTCTTTTACATTTTTTCTCCGAAAATATTTATTACTGTACACCTATACAATATAAAGTTAGATGAGTACCTATATTTTTAACAGTCACTATAAAGTAACAAAAATTTTCCATTCGTGTTTCATTCTGAAAATATAATATTCAGTATCTAAAGATTATAAGTAC
Organism: Conistra vaccinii; assembly: GCA_948150665.1. Classification (NCBI taxonomy): domain Eukaryota; kingdom Metazoa; phylum Arthropoda; class Insecta; order Lepidoptera; family Noctuidae; genus Conistra; species Conistra vaccinii. The sequence goes on along the minus strand of OX411327.1, from coordinate 10,278,997 downwards.
TTACCTATTGTATCTCGTTTATAAGTTTATGAAATAAGTTCCAACTTATTTTCATTCAGTGTAAGTTATTTTATTATTAATATCTCACATTCTACATGAATGATGGTATATAATGAGCTATCTAACTACTTACATCTACTTAATAGAAAAATATAGTTAGGTATCTAGCTACCTACCTACGACAAAAGAATTATATTCTATGCGAAAATTAAATATACTTCGTGAATTTTCTTGAAAAACGTTCTTACTTTTTGTACCGAAATATCAATGTTATACAAAATATTACAAAAATCAAATTGAAATGAAGATTTTTTTTTTCAGTAAAAACTAGGCTTCGGTGAAATCTAATAAATCAATTTCTCAGAATTGTAAATCAACGTTTTTACCAAAACTTTTATAAATGTTCGCAAGTCAGAATTTTGATTGAAAAATTCTAGCTTTCGTCCCTACCTACATATACTTAGGTAGGTACTGTAGAGGAGCGCCAGCTGTAGACCAATATTATGTGGGGGCGTGGAATAATAGATGATAAATTTATAATAAACTAGCTTCCGCCAGCGACTTCGCTCGCGTAATATCTATATAAGTTATAGCTTAGATTAATCAGTGATAATTATAGCATTCTACTGGTGAAATATTTTTTTTTAAATCGATCTAGTCGTTTTTGAGGTCATTAGAAACAAACAAACATAAAAAAAACAAAGCCATTCTCTTTATTATATTACTTTAGATTTATTTTATATTTGTCATCTTATATATACCATACTTTAGCTGACCCATTAATTACCAAATATTTGTTTTTAAATGGATTTCTATTGAATACAGTTTGCCAGGTTATCCTCCACTATTTTATTCAAAGTCAAACCAATAAGACAAAAAAACAAAAAAGCGTCACAAACCTTAAAGAATTGGTACCAATTGATACCATAAACACAGTTATCCCGAACAGATATATCTACTTACCTAACTTAGAGACAAAGCTCAGAAGAACATTATTTATTGACATGAGCTACGAAAAAAAATAGCTCCTCAATTTCTCCTAAATAAAACAGGACATTTACGACGATACGAACGACACTTTAGTCAAACAGTATCGAATTAAGGCCCCGGGGAGTCTGTGGGTATCTACTATCTATGTTCCCGTCTTTTAGCAACAGGTTCTTAGATACGGGCAGAAGGTGAAACTAAATAACTATAAGTATTAGATTACCCTCGTGAGTACGGACGTGAGAAGCGTTGTGGCTCTTCTAGTTAATTTTGTTAGTTTATGAGTTAACACATGATAGTCACGATCAGGAGCATAAATATATTACTATGGACAGCTCGGCAATAATATTTGATTTAGGCTGCCAGTGGGATATCACATTTTCTTGTCAGATAATTTTGGTGTTCCTTCGATGTCACATGTGCTGCCACTTGTATATGACTTTCAGAAATTAGATATTATTCCCGAGCTGTCCTGTACCCTAATTACGTAATACACGATCAATCAGAATTTGAAGCGTTTTGAAACAGATTGCTAATCCATTGCTTCATAAGTTCGAAAAAATAATCTGTTCAACAACGTAAATAACGCAATGAATGTTGTTGAACTGTCAAAATGAAACAGATTAGTCGGAATCGTTTACAAAAATGTGTTGCGTAATTAGATAGCTGATCGTCCTTATAGTACCAATACCTACTCGATAGATTTATTGCATTTCACAAAGTGAACTGAGACGGTAAGCTCAATATTATGTGATATCTATCAGTGAATTCGGTTTTATGAGATTTATTAGGTAGCTGCTACCTCGCGTTGTGTCAAATAAATAGTTATCACCTTGATAATTTTTACAGGTTCCTAGATACGGGCCGAAGGTGAAACGAAATAACTATAAGTTTTAAATAGTTTGGAAATTCCAAAAGTGCACGCCTCGTCACACATTCATAAACGAAAAAGAAATTCAAAACATAGTTTCTAACAAAAATTAACAATTTATCACTTTTCATGAAGTATGTTTTGACTGCTGTTTTACCCATCAATATGGGTAAATTTCTAACCTCGCAATCCTTACGTAATGTCAAAGACTATTTATTTAGATATTTACGTTGTGGGTTGCTAGACAACACGATTAGTCAAGGTTGAAAATATTTAGATCAAGATATTATATTTTAGTTAGTATTTTATTAATTATAATTAAACTACTTTGAATAAAAGAGCCATTTTCAATAGGGTTCCTTTTATGGCCGAAACCAATGTATTAAAAAAAATTGACTCAATTAATTGATTTTATCGCAAGCTACAATGTTTTCAAGCTTCATAAATTGACGGACAGGAGAACTTAGGTAGTAAAACTTGTATTGAGATCAGTATCTATATAACTAAAAGATTAGGTAGGTAGCGGCTTCCTAGCTTCTAACTTGCGTGGTGTTCATTTATAAATCAATTATGTAGAAACGGGCCGATGGTGAACATAGGTATAAATATTAGATTATCTAAGTGAGTAAGGACGTCAAAAGCGATGTGGCTCTGCTCGTTTATTCTGTTAGTTTATAAGTTAAAGCGCAGTTAACACAGTATGCAGTACATTTGTTGTATTTCAGGATAAGAAATTAGGAGGTAAACTTATATTTTGAGATCACTTAAATCACCGACACCAGGGCATCTCCTGCGGCGACTAAGGGCGTGAGGGTGCGAAATTAGTCTCTCCCTCACGCGACAGTACAGCTTACAGTACAGTAATCGCGTTTAGTAAGAAGAGCAGGGCGCGTCTTCGTGGATGGCACTATTTATACTGCCACCTACCTTGTAGTGTTAATTTTTTTTTACTGCCCAGTTGGTCACGTGGTCGCAAACGCGACTGCTGAGCGTCCTGAGCAGTCCTGGGTTCGATTCCGGGTCGGGCAAAGTGTTATTGGGTTTTTCCATTAGAAACTTTTAGTAACAGCCCGGATTTTGGAAGTTGGCGGTGTGATAAGAGTACCCCCGTGCCTCGGAAAGCCGTTGGTCCGAAGCCTGATCTCTCTCCGGTCGTGTCGGATTGCCGTCCCATCGGGGCATGAGAGTAAGGGAAGAAAGAGTGCACCTGTGTCTGCGCCCACACTATAATATCTCCCGCACCGAAGGCAAGTCTCCGTTGAGATTGGGCGCCGCCGTGACCGAATACGGTCTGGAAGACTATTATTAGTGTTCATTTATACATAAAATAAATATCTCGTTACTATATCATTATCAGTAGGTATGCTGTTAACAGGTTCACTGTCCACAGACCACACGTCGGTCTGTAGAGAGTAGTTCCATACCAGTCCACAGACCGTATGTGGTCTATGCGCCAGTAAAATTTCTAAGCCATCTGACACTGTGGACGTAAGAAGAAAGTCTCCTATTTATTGTGGACTTGGCAGGACACATCAGAGGATTATAAAAAGACAAAAAAATCGAGTATTTCCCACTCGATTTTTTATATATTTTTTTAAGTAGGGTATTAAATATATCTGGACGTAAGGACCATTCCCACTCTAGAGCCTGGATAGTGAACCAGTTAAAGATTCAACAGCGACACTAACTTTTAATTTCTCACTCATTAACTCCTTGTTCAACGCTCTAACGCTACGGATACAGAACCATCCAGATAAAAACGTAAAAATACGCCGCATCCAATATATTTTCTTTGTTTATTTGTAAACTCTGTATAAAACGTCGGCTTGGAAATATGTTCGTTATATCTTCCCTGTTTATATCCCGGTCGCAGAGAAAATTGCGTGTCTAATACACCAGACACCTTCGCAACATCCAATTAAGGACAAATCTAAGTTATTCTTCTCTTGTTTTTCCCTTAGCTTACAATAACATGGAATATGTTGGACCAGAAAATTAAATAGGTACCTTGTGAAATGCGGAAAATGGACGAAGTCTGTTCCTAATTAGTATCTACCTATTACAATAAACATGAATAATTATGTGCCTGTTTACTTGTTTTGCATTGTAACTACTATTTTCAGTCAGATATTGTTTTTAAACAAAGCCTTCTGGATAATCTTTCATTTCTTATTTTAATTTCCCGTCCAAGTTCCAACCAGGATGCTATAAAAAGGTTCTTTCATTCTTTATATTAACGTCTATGGGAATTAAAGGGCTCTGAAAACTGCGAATATAAAATTTCAACAATAAACACGGAATATAATCTTTTAAAACCTTTTTTATTTCAAGGAAAACCTGCCAAAAAATTTAAATATTAGAAGTCTATACAATAAACTTGTTACAGTAAACAGGTTGACTGGTACAAAATGCCTCAGGCATTAAGTCCGCCTTTGTACGGTATTTTTTTTACTTGTGCATACAGTTTTAATAAAATAAAATACATAATTCCTAACGGACCTTCTATTTAAGTCTCTGTAGTCTATTTTGTCACACACACGTTCTACAGGAACGTATAATTTCGGGATCGGTACAATTTAGGGCTTAGGCTAGAATTTTATTCAGTAATTGAGTCCGAAACTAGGTGTAAGCAACTATCTCAGCATTAAATAAATAAGGCTTCTTTTTTTACGTAAAGGTATAGGATTAAAATAATAATATATCTGAGTACGTATCTAAGGCCGTATACAGAAAGAAAGCTGGAAACTTATAAGCGCTTATAAGCGCTTACCGGCGCTTGACAGCGCTGGTAACCCGCGCAGGAAAATATATGAACGCGCGCCGATAAGCACTGACCGGTGCCGACAAGTTCCGACAAGCTTCAACACGCGCTGGTCAGCGCTGGGAGCTGCCATTTAAAATTAATGAACATTCAGCTTCAACCTGCTTCCTTTGTGTAGAACGGACCAGCGCTGGCAAGCGCCGGTAAGCGCTTATAAGTTTCCAGTTTTCTTTCTGTATGCGGCCTTACACGTACACGCCAAATAAATTGGGACTTGGGTTGGGAGTACTCAAACTAACACATTCGAGTATTAGGTATTAGTTAATTGACTCAAGCGTGACTTCTCGGAAATCTATTATAAAATACAATAGACGGGCGGTGTAGCTCACTCTGCGTTTGGCGCTTGTCGTGGCAAGATGTTGCGTCCGGGTTCGCACCAAGTCAATCCTCATCCTGAGGATACCTGAGAGGTGAGATACGTGTCGATTTCTTACAGGGTTCTTTATGACTTTAAGTAAAGCGGATTAGGTTACTAAATATAGGTACGTCGTCTATAGCTTTTTTTATTTATTTAGGTATTGGTAAAGGTTCTTGAAAAATATAGGATCCCAATGAATTTCACTTAAAATAAAAGCGTTAAGCCCATAAACCCGCCTCTCGTTTAACAGTATTACTAGAAAAGATCAAATTAAGACTCTTCGGTCACTCCCTCGTAATTTTCCCTTTTTCGGACCCTTGTCAACAACGGGCCTTATCTTTTCATAGAGTGGGCACTCTCATTAAGCTGACCTGCTTTCTTTGATACCTGCATTGATAGCATATTCTTCGCGTAGCAAAAGATTATGTTGGATTACAACACCTTTCATATAGATAACATCACGCCAGTAAGCCCCGAAGGGTTAGGCAGAGGTGTACTTATAGTTCACCCACATTTCACCAGTTACGTTTAAGTCCCATGTAAAAGGGGTTGACCCTATTGCCACAAATCCAGACTCCGGGCTGCTACTGAGAAATTCCAGATGGAAAAATCCAATATCACTATACGCAATCCGGAAATCGAACCCAGAATGTCGTGCTCAGCATAACGTTTGTGACAACTTTCTTTTTTTTTTTTTCGGTGGGAAGTCATCAAATGACCTGGGCCACGATTTCCCCTTTGGACTTCCCAGCAGGCATCGGCTCTAGCAGACCCCTTCAGTTTGACTGATATCTCTTTGAGGCACGCGTGGAACACGACGCGCCGTCGACCGTGCCTGGTCCTTATCGGACGGCGAGCTACCCATTGCTTTTCGCCCGCAAGCCCGCGCCTTTTTTTTTTTTTTTTTTTAAGCCCGCGCCTACGGTTCGCTTGTGACCACTTGACCTCCCCATGCATAAATATCTGGTCAACCGAGCTCTGCTCATGTGAAAATATTAACATGTCGTCCAGGTACACCAACGTCTTATCAGATTTCCGAGGCTGTGAAAATAAAGAAAATGATTTTTCCCAGATATGAGACCTAGCTAGATCGATTTTCCATAAACCCCTAAATTGCAACTTTCATCGAAATCGTTGGAGCCGTTTCCGATATTCAGATTATATACGTATATACAAGAATTGCTCGTTCAAAGGTATTAGATAGATTAGCTAGATATTACCTAAATGAGAATCATTTGTTTTCATATTAAGTTCTAGGTTCTTACTTATGCTTCAATTTATTAAGATCCCCTGTCTACGAGTATATCACAAGGGAATATAAAAGCATTATAGCATAGTCTTACAAATTGCATGAGCAGACAATCTATTTACGTACCCCTTGTGTATTCTATCTAAGGTCTAAGGCACGTCCATTTATATTTCAAACCACTATACATACTTCGAAAGCTAGCAGTAAAATATTAAATAGGTCCGCTAAACGGTGACCTAGTTCAGAATTCCGATATTTAAATTTAAAATTGAGCATATCCGAAGTCAGTGCACATTTCACTAAACTTCTCTACCAGCAACTGTTGAAATTTTATTTGGTGCCGTCACCGTCGAACTTTCAGCCGAGTTCGCTAAACCAGACGTGGTTTTGCCCCGACTATTTTAAATTAGAAAATTTCACTGCGTACTCTGATTTCGTAGTTAGCATTTTGCAACAGAGTTAAGAGAACAAATCACCCGTATTTTAAAGGCTATTTTAAATAGGTACTTCAGATAGAGTCTAAAATAATAATAAACTTAGTGCTCCACTACATTCGATAACAAGGGCAATTTATTATTTTTGGAATACCTAATTACTGCCATCTAAAGCAAATCTACCGAGGTGAGTGCCAGATTAATGAATTCCAGCAACTATTAATTGTGTTAAATTTAGCAGCTACCAACTTCAAGTACCTACATAATTTATTGATCTAGTCCCTAGAACAATATTTACGTACATACATTCTCAGAAAACCAAGGTTTCTCAAAATAGACGCTTGTATCATAATCTTCGAACAAATAAATATAATCCGCTTAAAACCCTACTGATGTAATATCTACTCTTGACTATCAATGCTAACAAGATAGCTCTCCATCTTGTTATGGATCCATTCATAGCTAGGGCTCTTTCGTATAAACATCGATTACTAATTACCTATCCATGGACAAACTTATTTAAGTGCCAGCTGCTGAAAGGCTTTACGTTACTCTGAATCTGGTCAACTCATTCGTCCAACTCTTGAAAGTATTAAAATTTTAATTACTTTAACAAACTTTACGGCAAACGGAAGGTGGTTCACGAAATTTGTAAATTTCATGTTATAATATTCAAAAACATGTGTATCTGGTTCGAATTTATGCTTCTTAGATAAATATTCCTGATCTGTAAGGCAAGCAGGTGCACAACTTGCTTTGATATCACCCGTGGCTGCGTAGGTATCTCATGTTCAGTCTGTTCGCTAAGCAAACAATAAGTTCTGATAAGTTAACTTGTTTCTTACTTTGTGTGTACACGTGTTCTCGGTTCTCTGAGACGACACATACCTATTTTTCTTCAGTAAGCTTGGATCTACGGTGGAGCTCAGAATGTCTGAACGCAAAACCATTTACCATCCCGTTTGCTGTTTAGATGAAACATAATATTACTTTTGTAACGGATTTTCGCTGTAACAAAGGAATATCGTTGAGCCATACCTTGGTTGCGTACTTTACAAACAAAACAAAACAAAAAGGAAATGAATTTAATATCTAATCTAACACGTACTTAAACAACATTTTTTTCAACAGACGGCCAAAATCTCCCCCTGAATCGAAGACAGAAAGTGTTTCCCAACGGCACCCTGATCGTGGAACAGACACAAAGAGTCGAGGATGCTGGCACCTACACCTGTCAAGCTGCCAACAGACAACGACATGCTGCGAGACGAGACGTTGAAGTACAAATATTAGGTAAGTGTCAATCATTTAATGAATTTAACTGAGTTGTGCTTTAAGATAGAGAGATTGAATGAATTTAAAGAGAGATTTTAGATAAAGAGATTTAATGAATTTAACTAAGTTGTGCCTCAACCGGTCAAGTCCTGCAGGCACTAAATAGAGCCGGTTTTGCGCGCGATTCCTTTTAGCGTGGGTCAAATTATATCGCGATAAGCCGCGCGTAGCGGTACTGTAGGGATTTTTCCGCGCATTTTTTGCGGGACTTGACCGGACTTAAACATCAAAGAAAAAGGTTTCTCTGATGTGAAGGGAAATAATAATAAAAACTGAGAATCAACACATTTTAAAGCTCAACAAGTACGAAAGACAGCCACCAAAACGCCCACTCTTCGCCGCTTCCTAGTGTCATAAAATATAAGATTGCCACGGTCAGGAAAATGTATTGCTAAGCATAGTGAGATACTACGTGTTATGTTATTGGTATTTAATACGATTCATCATCATCATCATCATCCTATTAATGTTCCTACTGCTGGGACACAGGCCTCCTCTCTGTGAGAGGGAGTGGGCCGTAATCTACCACGCGGGCCCAGTGCGGGTTGGTAGATGTCACATGTCTTCGAATTTTTGGTTCTAAGACATGCCGGTTTCCTCACGATGTTTTCCTTCACCGTTTTTGAGAGCAGTGGTGGTGAAATTATTTACACAAAGTAAAGCGCCTGCTTGGGTTCGAACCCACGACCTACAACTCGTAAGTCGGGGCCGTTGCCACTGGGCCACCACTGCTCTCTTTTTAATATGATTTAATAATAATTTAATGATTTAATACGATTGATATGACTTAACATACTATTTCCCTCCCCTATACATGCAACAAAGCCATGACATAAGATTTATGTCTGATAATGAAAATGCGAGTGCGATTGTAGTCCATTTTATTCAGACTCCCCGAACACCTAAAAAACGTTTTACCCCAACAATGTATAGATCTTGATAAATATGCATATAGAAGAAGATGCTGGCACGTATACGTGTCAGGCGGCCGTAACAGTCAACACCACGCCACTGTAGACGCCGAAGCGCAAATATTAAGTTAGAGAACTGTCGATACCGGGAACTAGGCGATACAAATGGCGTCATTGAGTGGTGCTGCCATTTCACGTCGCTGGAAAATTTTGTATGCAGAATTCATTAAAATATTGTGGAAATGTGTTGCATAGGTACGAGATTTTCGTAGAATTAATCTAGCTTTGAAACGTTAAGTAAGTACTTGAAAATTAATAGTTGCTTGAAAAAATAAAATACTATTAAAGCAGCTTAATAGATTTTTCTCGGAAAAATATTTAAATAAGTGCTATTATTTTCTTAACCTAACCTTTATTTTCGTCTACCCTTTACACTACAGAAATCAGACCATAAACTTTCTCATTTTCTTTACTAAGATTTAATGCGCTATAAAATCACAAATTCAAGAGGGGTGGAGTAACTCATCCGTAATTCATTAAAGTTAGCACGTTTACCATTACCGCGGCATCCACAAGGCGTAAAGTTCCAGCTTTCCCTGGTTAATAGGGCAATAAAATAAAAAATATTAAAAAAGTGAATGGAAACTTCACAGCAACCCTCCGAAATGAGGTCCACGAAATCAAGCCATGAACGTGGCTTAAGATTTTAATTAACAGTTAACCTACGTAAAAAATAAATGACGAAGTTAAGTGTCTACGTGGCCAAATTGAGCGTTAAAATTGAAACCTTAATAACTTTGGGTGAATAATGTTCGGGCCTAATTCACAGGGTTGGTACGACACGACGTGTCGATTGAACAAAGTAGGCTTTTAGCTATTTCTGTCTCCCCAAAGTGTGTTTAATGTATTTTTTTGTGGACTTAGATTTATTTTATTCTAGCTGCGCCCCGCGGTTTCACCCGCATAAGTCTCGATCCCTTGGGAAAATCGGGGTAAAAAGTGTCACGTGTCCTTTTACAGGTCATGGTCTACCTATGTGCCAAATTTCATCCAAATCCGTTCAGCCGTTTTAGCGTGAAAGCGTAACAAACAAATACTCACTTTCGCATTTATAATATTTGTTAAGATGAATGTAGAACAAAACTGAAAAACAAAACAACAACTTCAACAGATATTTTATTACAAAAACGAGTTCCCAGAATATTATTTTTACACACAAAAAATTTAACAAGATATTTCTTTTTTGCAGTTCAGCCAAAAATCTTGCCCATACCGGCGCTAACAAATTTATTACGGGAAGGTATGAGAGCAGCAATATCTTGCCAGATCTTAGAGGGTGATTTGCCTGTCGCATTTCGGTGGGAGAAAAACGGGCAGCCAGTGACGTCATCACCTTACGCGCCTAGTGGTATCATTACACGAAGAATGGATGAATACAGCGCATCATTAGTAATAGAGCAGGTTACATCGCTTCACAGCGGGAATTATACGTGTATTGCTTCTAATGTTGCTGGCTCAGAACGATACACCATACCGCTAACAGTCAATGGTAATAAAACTTTTCTTACTACCTTGATTCTCTTATAAAAACTACGGATGAAATTATAACTATGATGCATCTTCAGTGCCACCACGATGGCGGTTGGAACCCAACGACGTGGCGGTAGCTGCAGGCCAGGATGTGACGTTACAGTGTCAGGCTGATGGTTACCCAAAACCAACAATTACGTGGAAGAAGGCTGTAGGTAAGTTGAAAACTACGTAGATAGTTTGTAATCTTGTTTAGAAAGGTGAAAATGTTTTAAAACTTTTTCGGTATTGGGATTGTATCCAAAAATGCTTTGTTTTTCCCTCTCCAATCCAAAACAAGTTTACCAATGCTCTAAAACTGTCCAAACACGTTTGCTGCAATCTCCACTTTTGCTATACACGAAACATTGACTTAACAACTGGGTCAAATTTCAAACAGGTAACACTCCTGGCGAATACAAAGACTTCATGTTTGAAGGGAGCTCAAGGGTCCTGGAGAATGGCTCGCTCGTGTTTGAGCGAGTGGCCAAAGACAGCGAGGGACATTATCTTTGTGAAGCAAGAAATGACATAGGCGCCGGACTAAGCAAGCTCATCTTCTTAAAAGTCAACGGTAAGTACAATCCAAACTACTTTTTCGCGTTCCTAATTAATAAAAATAATCCAATGTCACTCCATCACGAAACTTTAATATCTGATGTTTAAATACTTATTAAAGATTTCCATACCGATAAATTGTGTGATCCACAGAACTCTGTGATTACAATCTTTTTCACATTCAGTAAGTCAATTTGGTGAAGGAAATAGATTTTTTACCGCGACGATCATATCGCTAGCTATATGTACAGTGCATAAAAGAAAGGAAGCATCTTTTTGTCGAGGGTCTGTGAAAAGTTGTGGAATGTCTTGATGGAGGATCCGTCGCGATGAGTTTCGCCGGGACAAGCTGGGCCGTACTCAAATGAAAATTCTTTTGCGTCATTATTGTTTTGTTGCGGAGAAATGGAGCTGTCCTTAGTAAAATAAATGTTAAGAACGCATTGTCTCCTAACTGAAAATAATGGGTTTGGAACTTCTTTTTATAAAATTCTACGTCTTTTGCAATATGGAATGGAATGAAATGGCATGGAAAAGCAAAATACTATTGTCAATTTCAGTAAGTGGGTAGAGAGGAGGTTCAAATGAATACACGTTTCAGAGCCAACGTAGATCAAAGGGTGACACTGAGTAGGTTCATAATTATTATTTATTATTATTATAAACTTTATTTCGGGTGGCATAGACCCATAGAAACCTTAACCTAGTACAAGTTTATTTACATTTTTATATGACTGGCCACACTAAGACAAGACATGACCCACTGATTCTGAAAAGGACAATCAAAACGTAGAGCTATTGCGTTCAGAATGCTGTTGTTGCTACCCCGTAGACGGGCCAGCAGGGAAGCTGCTTTTTTGCGCATAATGGCATGAAAACCATCAGTGCGCGCTTCAGCAAACATCCCCGACGCGCTGCACCGCCACGGCAGACCCAACAACATCCTGAACGCATTATTGTACTGAGTGCGCAGGGCTCTGTAGGCTCGCTGCGTATATCTCACCCACAGGCCGCTCGAGTAGAAGGACTGGCAATAAGCTTTGAATAGCGTAACTTTCACTTCTCTCGTGCATCGTGTGAACCTGCGTGCGAGCATATTAGCTCTCACCGCCAGAGCCCTGCGCTCCCGGTCAATGTCCTCATCGTCCCTAAGGTCACCGGTCACAATGTGACCCAGATATTTAAAAGCTTGAACCTGCTTTAGGGCCATTCCATTGAGAAATACAGGAGGCACATGGATAGGCTGTTGTTTGCCTGATTTAAATACTAAAATTTCACTCTTTTTAGTGTTATATTGTAACCCATGCGCCTCCGCGTACTTCTCACAAATAGACAAAAGTTTCCTCAGTCCGTTTATGGAGGGGCTCAGCAGCACCATATCGTCTGCATAACTAATATTGTTAAAACAAGTGTCATCAATGTAGCAGCCGACATGTGTGCTACTGAGCCGCTCCACAAGCTGGTCAACATAAATGTTAAACAACAGAGGTGAGCTTAAACCACCCTGCCTAACGCCACATTCTAATTTGTACTCATCCGACAGCGCCCCCGCCCATTTCACATGGTTTTTTTGGTTTGCATACCAATACCTCAGGAGAGAGATACAATCCCCTGACACACCCGCGCTGCCCAACTTGTCCCACAGAAGATCGTATCCGACACGATCGAACGCCTTCGACAAGTCTAGGAAGCACGCGTATACCGGCGTCCTTCTGGCTGTATAGTACCCGACAGCATGCTTTAGACTTAAAATGGCACTCTCAGTAGACAACCCTGCTCTGAACCCAAACTGGGCATCATGCAGGCTGACTATTTTCGCGAGGTTCGCATTAAGCATGCTGTCGAGTACCTTGGCCGCAGTGGTGGCTAGAGAAATGGGCCGGTAGTTAGCCCTGTCAGATGAGTCCCCCGTCCTATTTTTTAAAATAGGTACCACAATAGTACGCATGAGCGGCTCCGGTAGGTATGAATGGGACATACAAAAATTAAAAAACATTGACAACACACGCGGCAAATGAACACCAGCGTATTTGAAATGTTCTATGCTGAGGCCGTCATGACCGGGCGATTTTCCACGTTGCATATGGTTTATAATGTTTCTGATACACTTAGCAGAAAATAACGTCTTACGCTCAGTCACGACGGCACTTGCATCGTGAACATAACTCGCTGACGACGTACCCAGGGACGACGGGATTGTGAACTGTTCCTTAAACATGTCAGCAATAGTTTTGTGATCGCTCACGCCGCCGACACTCGCCGGGAGGCTTGTTTTCGCATTTGATCGGTTAACATTTTTCCAAAAATCTTTAAAATTTTTCACCGAATGGTTAGAGGCAAGAATATTCATTTTTAATTGTTCTTGGCGGTCTTGGCATGATTTTAACTTAGACTTAAATCTTTTTCGTGTGTCTGTCATTTCGTCATACAATATACCACTTGTGGGCCTACCGGCTAGTACCCACATTTTAAATTTTGTGCGAGCGTCCCGATGCGCGTCGGCGACGTAAACATTCCACCCAGTTATATGACAGGACTTGGTTCTAATCTTTTTACAACGATAATGTGTTCTCCTTGCAGCCTCCGACAATACAGAAACAATTTCATTATACAAATCATTAATAATTACGTAATGATCTGAATTACGGCATACGGAATCACAACATTGTCCTAATGCTAATGGGAAGTCGATTGCTCGAAGTTTAGAATTACATAATTCGTGATATTTACGAATTTGATTAGGCTGTCTTTCTCCCCAGATTACCTGCCGCCTGTGTTCATCTTTATTTAAATTATATTCAGATTTAATATTAAGTTTATACAAATAACATTCGATTATAAGTGGGAAGTGGTCAGACCAGTACACATCCTCTTGAACCCATACTTTATTAATGGTGGAAACTGCAGATTGTGTTGTAATGCAATGATCCAACCACCTTACGCACCCGTGAGCTTCACTACGAAACGTATAGGTACCAGACCGTAGTCCCAACATATGTACATCCGCACAACACCATGCGTTATCGTTACAAAAAGCAACTAATTCATTAAAGAATAATTCGTTTGGGTGCGCATTAAAGTCTCCTAACACATAAAATGCCTCAGTTCCACATCTTTGTTCCATTTCAATCACAGATTGTATCGTACTAAGACAGTCTGTAAATACCGGTAAATTATTACTACTGTTTGTTGGCATATAAACACTAAGAATGACTATGTTTCTATTACTCACGATTATCTTTATCCCTGTCACACGAACGTTATCACAATTAATCACAGACACTGACTGGAACACACTTTTTCGCCATAATATCGCGACACCACCGTACGGGCGACCAGTGAGTAAGCCCGCTGACGTGTCCACGGCGGAGGTCCCCGTCGCACTGAACTCGTCGTGGATAGTGCTCAGCATAGGTAACTCGTGTGGCAGGAGCCACGTCTCCTGTAGTGCCACCACATCAGCAGACTGGCACAGGGCTCTAACACCTTCCCAGGATCTCTTGACAGACTTACAATTATAACTAATAAGTTTACTGGAACATTTAGTTTCTTCTTTGTCCATTTAAATCTTTATTTATATTAGCCACACTTTCTGAAACTGTTTTCACATTCCTCCGTTCGCCAAAGTTGACAAAACGCCTAAAGGAAATGCCTGATGGCCACAGCTTCTCCTCTAGAAATATATCCAATTTATGCTTCACAACATAGGCTTTGTAAGCATTGTAGCTCTTTTGTTTTTTCATTTTTAGCTTCACTAACGAAATAGTTTCTCCCGTTTTATTGCGAACATAGTCAATAATGTCCTCTTCACATACATCGGTATGGACGTTAGAAATAAACAACGGTACTTTAGTATCTGCCGCTTTAAATTTCCCGTTGTCCTGTGACTCAACAACTGCATTTCCTTTCTTTGTTGTTAGCCTATTTCTTAATCGTGTCTTCTGAACCAAAATCCATTGGTCATCCCTATCAGGTACCTTCCATTCAGTGCCATCACTAGCCATTTCAGCATAAGATGATAAATGCTTCGTAGCTTCTGTTTGTTTGCATTTGTCTAGCGTAGTAATGTTATTACTTGGTTGTGTTGATTCATGTCGCTTCGCTGGACTGCACGGTATCTCACTCGCACTTGTTGTCTTGCATGTTGGTTCACTACTCGGCAAGAGCGCCGGTGGCGCTGGCGCCAACGTAATTGCCGTATCATGCTGTTGACGCAAACATTCACTACCACTATCAACGTCCTGCCCTAAAAACGAGCATTTATCCTCATAGCCGTGGACTGGGAGTGCCTCCGGTCCACTATCCATAACAGATATATTTTTCTTATGCAAGTACCCACCACGTATTCGGTTAACATTGCATTTTTCCTCAGAGGATGGCGACCTACGATAATCTACCATAAGTTCATTAATATCCTTCTTTGATACGTAATCTTCGCGAATTTCATCAATAGTCCCCTGCATCATGACGATCTTTTTAAGTAATGACGTCACATCAACATGGTCGAAAGTAACCGGAGGTAGTTTCTCGAGATTTCTCGCCACAAAAATTGGTATTTTTTCTGGGTCAGTCCCTTTTAAAAGCGAAATAATGTCGTCAAGGTTTCGTTGAGTCCTGCCTTGTCGTTTTCGAATAGTAGCCGTTTTTTGCAAAGATTCAAAAAGTAACGACTTTGCAAGTTCTATATCCTCGACACTAAAAGCACTTTCACATATACGGACGAGACTCTCTTCGTCCATCACGTCTATCTTGTTCTGTATGAATGCTAATACTTCACATATTACAATATTACAATTTGCACACTTTAATCTCTTAGATTTCGACATAATCGTAGCGCACGACAGTTAACGTACACTCGCGAGTTGCGACGTTGCAATGCTTTGAGAAAGCGCAAGTAAAACAATCAAATATAGAGCACTCCAATAAATATCGCTTCCAACCATACCTTCGCCACTTTATTCAATTCTATAGAATTCCTCGAGGCGACCCGCCGATAACTCGCTCAAATTGCTGAGCTGCCAGCATTATTGTACCTATCTATATTTCTATAGATAAAATTAAAGGAAGTCCATTTTCTCACCACTTTGCTAAGTCCCTGATGCTGCTGTCAGTACTTTTAAACTTAATTTAGATCGTTCGGCGGTTGGACTTACAACCTATTGCTAACTTTTATGAAAACTTTATGTGGAGGCAAAGTTACTTTCTCAATTAGCAGTACTGCAGAAGTTCCAATTCTGTAAATTGAAATACAAGTTTAGAATTGCTTTTTACGTACCAACTTACAACTTACTTTCAAGCGATTTCATATTGTATGGTAATTTCCAATCAAAGCGCTCTGTAGCACCTGCTTTTGTCTCTCCGGTAGGTAACAATTAAAGAGCGTCCACTTCTCCGTGGTGTGGACACAATAAAGGCGACGATGTATTTGTAGTTTATTCGATTGTCGGCGGTCGGCAGCGCGAGTCGAGCGCGTCTGAGCAGAAAACTCAATGACCGTCTATCGCAATACGTCTCCTCTTTATTGGAAAACGAGACAGTTGGCTTCCACTAGAATAAGTCCGCGGTGTACGTGTTTGTATTGGCCGATATTGGCTTTTGTTGAGAAGCAAATATGAAATATCGTCCGGCGTGAAGCCTACAAAGCTGCCGTTATTTATGATTGTTTAAATCAAACCTTTTCGAGTTGAAAACACAGCACGCTCACCCAACGAAGATGAGTATTTATGTTACCGTTAACAAATCGTTGATTGTACAAACACTAGTAAAACTTTGTTCGATTGTGGCGGACGGCGGCGGGTCCTAAGCCCGTCACGTCCACGAACAGTTTGTAAACAGTTCCGCTTCTAGCCGTAATCGTATTTCTCGCTTGTTTATTTCGGTTTGACACAAGGTTCACCAGGATTTACACATGAACAAAGTTTGCCGACGTTCACTTGAACCTAAACAAATAGATTTAAAATGGTTTCTCGTCCGTGCTCCGCAAAAAATTGAACAGATTTTCTGCATTGCGTCGCAAATGGGTCAGTAATATTTAAAACAAGCGGTAAATCTTAAAAATATGAGGGTTTGGTAAACAAGGTACTCGCCAATAAATAACATTGGGCCTACACAAGCACGATATAACGAGCCTGCCTTTATGGAAATATTTTTTCCTCACTTCTACCGCACTCAAAGGGAATATCGAGTAGAGTGGGGTAGGCAATCTCTGTGCCCAGCCGCAACTCTTGATTTCTTGCCAATATGAAAAACGGAACAATATAGACGTTTCTAACAAAAACAAATAATGAAGTACGCTGACTTCTGATTTTTTTTTTAATAGATATAATTATTGAACAAGATTCTTACTGATAGGTATGCTCTCGATAAACTAGGAGTTTTTAAACTCTATTTTTCATTTTTTGGGTAGAACGAGCAGACAGGGAAAAAATCAAGACAGATTCCCCAGAAACTGTCGTTTATGTATAATATGATGTAGGTACTCGTATTAGCTAGAGACAGGCAATAGATATTTATCTGCCATATTCTTATTTTATTATATATACAGTATTTTAGTTACCGAAGCACGATCGAGGTCGATTAGGTTAGTTGATTGTGTACCTGCCTTGTGTTTCTAATACCCTCAGTTCATCTGGAGGCTATTTCTACTTCTGCCTAAGGAACGCTTAGGATAAATATTTATTTACATTAAATTAACTAGGTCTCCGTTTTATATCATAGTCATTTGTTTACAGTTATTTAAATAATAAAACAACTTTCTTCTCATTTTATTATTCTGGAGTGAGTTAAGGTTTGTAAGGTACACAATTAATAGAAAACTCTTAAGGAAAAGGGACCTTTGCCCTGGTTTAATTTAATGCAAATTGAACGTAATGCGTCCTGGTTTTAAGGTAAATGTCTTTAACATGGAGTGTAAAACTGTGTTCGTATATGAGCGTAAAGTAATTTTGCCTTGTATTTTGTAACTGTTTGTTGACGAATATGGTTTTATTGATGAGTTTACATTCTTGCACACTGACAGATAATCCAAACATTACATACATCACGCCTGTTTTTCCAAAGTGTTAGGCAGCGGTATACCTATAGTACCTACGAATGCTTATGTTTAAGTCCCATGTAATACTTAGGCGGTGAGTTTATTGCTTTAACAGAGCGCAAATCATTAATTAATGTCAAAAATCCAAATATAAAATGTGAACTCATCAGAACATTCTCTGTCGCCATGTAGCACCAGCCAGGTTCCCGATGAAGAGTAAGACAGTGCAGGTAACGGCTGGAGAGGCGGCTCATCTGCAGTGTGCAGCGTCAGGAGACGCGCCCTTGGAGGTCAGCTGGCGAAGTCCACATCATCATACTATAGCACATCATTTGGATCAGAGGTAAGAGGTTTATGCATAAATGGGCCTGATGCCTAGATTTGCAAAAGGTAGTTTAGTTTTTGAACAAATGCCATTTGCGAGCTGTAGTCTCGCATCAAAACTGAAGAAGGAATTGAAAAACTATTTGGAAAAAGGATAGGAATTAAAGTGTCCTAAAACAGGAACTACGATAAAGAATGATTAGGTAGGTATTCTCCGTGAAAAAATATTCTGTGACTGTTTCGGTAGATAGTGATTAATGAGTAAAGGAACAATATTTCTTTACTTTTTGCCACTCCTTGAATATAACGAAAAAAGGTTACAAGAGGCCAAAAACCTGTCAATTGATTTTCCAATTAAGACATGTTTTCCAGATACACAATTCGAGAACAGGTGTTGGACGATGGCTTAGTTTCCGAGTTGAGCATCCTGCAGACGTATCGACAAGATACCGGCGCCCTGACGTGTCGAGCGTCCAACGCATATGGACAAGATGAAATGCTCATACATTTGGTTGTGCAGGAGGTGAGAACATCAAGTATGTTAATGTTAATGGTATAGAAGAAATAAGGTGAATGAAATGATAAAAGTTACTAGTACGAATCCTGGATACAATAAAATGAGCACTACTATAAAATTATTGCCAAATTAATCAAAACAATTTTACAAAAAAACACTAAAATCTCTTTTTTACAAAACAAAAACCACATAATTCCAAAAAAATACACTTAAAATTGAAAAATAACTTGAATTTCGGAAGTCGGTGGCAAAAACGAAAATACAGAGTCTTTGCAAGAGAACGAAATGATGATATCGCTTATCTCGTGTTTCAGGTTCCGGAAATGCCAAAAAACATAAGGATAATAGACCAGCAGTCTCGTGCTATACAAATATCGTGGACACAACCGTACGCTGGCAACAGTCCTATCATCAACTATATCGTGCAATATAAGGAAGCTCCAGGTGAATTTATTTGTTCTTTTGTCAAGAAGCTATTTTCTTGTCGCTGTTCTTTTATTATTTGAAAGACAACAAATAAACGTAAAATCCTTCTATTAATTTAGATCAAAAGTTAATCCTAATTCTTAGGACAAAAGTTTTCGAGACTATAACGAAAATAGGTACCCTATTTGTTTATATCCTCTTCTTTTGCTCATTTTGAACAGATTCATGGCCAACAACTCCTCAGAAAGTGATAGTCCCGGGCAGTGTAACCTCAGCAAGCGTTCAGAACCTTCAACCAGCGACTTCGTACCACCTCAGAATAATCGCAGAGAATAGACTGGGACAGAGCGAGCCAAGTCAGCTGATCCAAGTTACCACGACTGAAGAAAGTATGTAACCAATCAAGTACAAAAAACCATTGACTATACTTACTTACTGTAATGAAAATTCCTTTTCGATCCTATTAAAGGACATTGCTCTGGTGATATATATTGTTATCCTAAGAACCAACAGCCTCGTAACTCTCTGTGTGTACTCTCTGTGTTATAAATCATGTAGTCATTACCTACTAGATTCGTAATGGGAGAGCGAATGACAAACAAAATGTCATCAAACACAACTTAATTTAACTTACCGATTTTCATACGTGCATCATAAGACGATTAGAGGAGGGGAGGAGCTCGTGGCTAAGTAATAACAAGCCGCACGGGTCGATCCATCAGGTTAAGCTACGCTTGCCGGGGTTGGTCAGTGGATGGGTGACCATCTTTACATACCGAGACTCCTCCGTGCCTCGGAAAGCACGTTAAGCCGTTGGTCCCGGCTGTCATTTGTGGATCTTTGACAGTCGTTACGAGTCGTCAGAAGCCCGAAAGTCTGACACCAGTCTTACCAAGGGGTATCGTATTACCCAGTTACTGGGTTGTGGAGGTCAGATAGGCAGTCGCTCCATGTAAAATACTGGTATTCAGCTGCATCCGGTTAGACTAGAAGCCGACCCCAAGATAGTTGGGAAAAAGGCTAGGAAGATTGATTGATCTTAAGACGATTAGAGCAATGTTCTTTGCTCTCTTATTCTGAGAAAATATTTAAAAGTTTCGACGACATACATGTAGGTATAGACACTGAAAATGATATTTCTTTTATGTCTATAGTTCCCAGTGGACCACCATTGGACGTGAGAGTAGAAGCAAAAAGTTCGACAGAACTCATCGTTAGCTGGGAACCACCACAAAGAGACTTGTGGAATGGAAACATACTGGGTTACTACGTGGGATTTCAAGAAGTAAGTTCACAGTTTCCCTGTTTCTGAGAAGTACTGATTTTAACTGGATATTCGAGCATTTGCGCCGTTCTAATCATTCATTTTAGATAAGGCCTCAACATTGTCGGAATTTTAGCTCTTCTAGTTTTTGTACAGAGCCATAGTGGGCGGACTTATTCGGTTTATTTTATGTATAAGTAACGAATACATAATTATGTGCAGATAATTGAAAATAATGTTTTGTCTTTTCATAATTGTAAAGTCGAGAATGCCGAAACTATTAATTCAGACTCTGTACAATTTCTTGTCCGGTACTAAGTATTGTTATAGTTTTCTCCCGGTCTTCGTGTCAGACTCTTACTGACTAAAACCCCAAAAACGCTGCCTCTGCGCATTCCTAAGGCGCGGAACAGCGGTCTCGGTGAAACTATAGCAAAATAATCATCATTTTCGAAAATAACTTTCAACCCATCATTCGACATTCGTCAATCATTTTTTCCCATTTATTTCTCTTTTATTTGTTGAATAGGTACCAAGTTTTTTACTACATTGAGTGTGTATATTTCTCTTGTCTTTTTAAGTTTATGCACAATAAACAATTTTTCTTTCTTTCTTTAGCTAAACAGCAACAGCACAGTCCTAAGCGCGAGCGGTCCCGGCGGTGCCTCTTACACGGTGCGCACAGTGGAAGGGGCTGGTACCGCCCGCGCGAGAACCACACTATCCGGCTTACAGAAACATGCCGCGTATGCCGTGGTGGTGCAGGCCTATAACAGCAGGGGAGCGGGGCCAGCCTCACCTCCTACTACTGCTACTACCATGGAAGATGGTGAGTTGTTTCTTCAACAGCTGCAGTAACTCAGAATGAAGAGTAATAGTTTGAACTCTACAATGCATAAGCAGTCATGCTTCTGTGAAACCACGGCAGCAAGCTAACTTCTTTATTGTACTGAAAACAGACTTTTATCTTTTACATGAACTCCGATAACTGAAAGTTCGTTTACAATTCCGGTTTACTCATACTATAACTTCAACAAGTAATGCGAGACGATGACATCAAACCTATTATCTAGATTATGGAAGACGAAGAACTGCATGATCCTAAAATAAGAAGATGATAGTCATGTAATTTTCTGCTAACTAATTCTTCTGACTTCTTATTTTTCTCCCATTACAGTTCCAAGCCTACCACCAGGAGCTTTACAATGCATAGCGCTAAGTTCCCAATCAGTTCGCGTAGCATGGGAGCCACCTCCTCTAAGAGGACGCAATGGAGTCTTACAAGGATACAGAGTAACTTACGCACCCGTCACGGATTGGTATGGTAAGCATCACAATATCATCTTCTATACTTCAATTCAAAATCTCTGATAATATTATAATGTTTTAGAAATTCGAACCTCATGTCATAAAGGACAAAGTTTAAAATTCATTGCAACCAATTGTTTTTATTTGTTTTTTTACAAATGGTTATAATATATACCTAACATACCTAAGCATATAAATTATCTAAGAATTCTGACTTCAAGTTTAGTAGACTACATACCTTTCATGATTTCCATGTCTTCTTCTTTCCAATTCATCTACTTCAGTTCAGTTTTCTTTACTTCGGAATCCTGAAGTAACTTCGATTTCAGGGAACGAAGAAGCGGTGACAAAGCAAATATCTGGACTACATACAACGTTGTCAGGACTTCGAAGATTCACGAATTATTCAGTAACGGTATGTGCTTTTACTGCGGCGGGTGACGGAGTCAGGGCTGCTCCGGTTTATTGTCATACAGAGGAAGATGGTAAGAAAATTCTCTCTAAAATTATGGCTTGATTAATTTTATTAACTTTTACAAAAAATTGCAATGTCAGTCCATTAAAACCTCAATTTAAGTCATACTTTAGTGTTGTTCGAAGTCCTATTCAGATAAATATTTCAGCAAAACCATAATATAGGTCCATGTTCATGACAAGAATTTACTTGCTATTGAATAACATAATATTATCTTATCATAACGACTGTATTTCCCGAAGAGTTGGGCAAGGGTGTTTAGTACACCCACACAAGGCCGTAGGCAGGGGGGGGGGGGTTCAAAACCTTACTTATTCGAAGCGGGCTCAAATGGACATCAATGTTCCCCATCAATTGGTCATGATTGCATAATGGCGGGAAGAGAGAAACAGGGCTTTATTAAAACTTATAATAACTAAGCTCATCATCAACTTACACTGTGAATTAGGTCTAAAATCGGAACGTTATTTTAAAACAATGCTGTTTTAAAAATCACACTAAATAATACTCTTTTTTATAAATCTGTATATACTCTTTATCAGAAATTCTTTATTTATTTTAAAAAAAAATTGGTAGCCCTAACGCCCCCCAATTTCTAGCTAGGGCACTTGACCCACGTTTCGCCAGTGCTAATTCCCATGAAATAGCCTGTTGCCATCAATTGGAACTCTTTTGAATAATCAGGCCCTATAAGACAGAATTAACAAAGAAGAAAAATTTGCACCAATCACTTCTCTTCTCACAGTGCCATCTGCGCCAGCTGACATCAAAGCAGTTGTATCATCACGAAACAAGATTTTAGTGTCATGGCTGCCACCGACTGCACCAAATGGCGTTCTCGTGGGATACACTCTTTACATGAGCGTCATAGAAGATGGCAGAGAGGTTTGTTCTCTTATTCTAAATTTGAACTAGGACGAATGGCTTTTCTTGACGAACATTTTCTCTGAACGTTCCAACTCACCTTCACACATTGTGAGTGATAGGAAACCACTAGGTAAACAGTTAACGGTCAAATGACTTTAACAATCTGAAAATTTTGGTAAGTCTTTGAAGCAATAATACAATATCGGGGATAACAATCTGGTCCAATGCGTTTTCTGTAAATGAATACATGCTGCTTTCAATCATTTTGATCTAAAACATACATACCTACAACATGCTACTCTCTCATGCGGGTAGGAAGACCTACAGAACGCATCATGCTATGCTACGATCCCTTTTGCTTCTTCCACATTCATTCATCTTTTCATACATGCGAACCGGTTGCGAGTTCTACGCATCTGAACTTTTTTAAGGACACCGCCAATAAGGTTAGTGTACCCTGCCAGGGCATTTCACATTTGCCCTATAAATTCCTTTTGGTAATCGTCCTTTATTTGACCTCTCCACATGACCAAAACATTTCAGCACACTTTCTTATCCGTCACTCCAATTTCTCTCACACTAAAGTATTCTCTATACACACTCTTTTTAAATCTGTTAGAGTTACACCTCGCAGACTTCCGCAACTACCATTTCAACACCTTTAGGTAGGTATTTCAATCCACTTGAAAAGCTGCCTTGCCCATCATTCACTCCTATACAAGGTACACGCTTTACTTCACAGACAATCAAGGCTTCTTTCCACCATAGATTTTCTACAAACGCATGCAAGATGTCCTGCATTCAGCATTTCTTTTCATCTGCACCTATCCAAACATCGACTAATAACTAACTTCGCAGATTATACCACATTTTCCAATTCGCACTTTTTCGTATTGCCTGCATTTTGCGTATCTTTTTGTATCTTTTGTTATTAATTATGCATCTTTCCATACCGTCCCTCATCTCCGTTAAGATAACCTAGAAGAATGTAGGTGACTCCAAGGTTCGAATTTTACTGGTTGCTCATTGTCATTTCTATACTTCTTTAGGAGGGTACCCACAAACGCATGCTGTCACCAAGCACATTATCCCACGAGACGTCGCGATCACCACCGCGGGCCACTCACCAGTTCTGGGTATCAGCTTCAACAAGACTTGGAGAAGGAGAAACGACTCGAGTTGTCACAGTACTCCCTTCTGAATCAGGTTAGTCTATAATCTGTCATATGTTTTAGGCATATTCTTTTGCATTACATTTTCTATTCTCATCCAGCTTTAATTCTCTTTTTGTAGCCTGGGGACTTTCCATCTAACTGTAATTATTCCTTTTCTAGGAATATAAAACTGACAATACTGTATTTTCTACGCCAGATTAGGTTACTGGTGTTCATTTTCTTCTATTCAAAAAAAGCCCGTTTCTTGACAGTGCCAGCTCGGATCACGTCTTTTAGCCGCAGCATCGTAACTCCTTGGAAGGAGAACATATCGTTGCCATGTAACAAGGTCGGAGTACCCACTCCATCTACCACGTGGAGTATGAATGGGGCGACTTTGGAATCGACACTGAGAAAGAACGTTACCAGCGACGGTACTTTAATCATCAGGTAATTATTTCAGTTGGCTTTAGTCCTCCGAAGAGCAAGTTTAAAACGTCACACCATCAACCTATGTTGATCTTGATATTCTTTATGACTTATAGCCTGAATCTTCTGGTCTTTGCTATTCATATCTCTCCATAAACTTTGTTCCCGTTCACCTCGTTTTGTACTTGATTTTCACCATAATCCCTTTACACCATTCACACAGCATGACGCAATACCTGGACAGTGGCAACTACACGTGTTCGGTTGAGAACGTCCACGGAAGAGACGAGGTCACCTACAGTGTGGAAGTGAAGGTGTCTCCACAGCCTCCTGTATTGGCCGTCGTAGACTCTTACGCGGATTCCTTACATCTTCAATGGAGCGACCAAGGCGATGGTGGCAGCCCAATATTAGGTAACACTCCTTAGCAATTTGGTTATTACAGCGTTGGAGTTACGGTGCTAAATCCTATGTTAAGCAGTACACGATCCAAGTACCATCAAAGAAGTTCATAAGTAACCACCGAAAGGACTATTCTTGTTTGTAGCGCTCGACGACTATAGAACCGAGCCGGTAACAGATGTGGTCATCGTGTTCACGGGACTTTATTTTCAAACGCGTTAGATATTAATTTCTTTGATGGTACAGACGCCAGCACATCAACCTGCTCCAATCTGTCAAATTTTCCCAATCAACATTGAACCTTATTTATTAGCCATAAAGTTGAAAATCTATTAAAGAAATTTGACAGATTGTAGTAACTCGATGTGCTGGCGTCTGTACATCAGTGCTGCTGTGCACCTGGACCGTGTATTGCATGTCATTGTTGGGTCTACAGCCACATCAGTGAAGAAAAAAAGACGTTCAAAATAAACAGAAGGTGAATTTTATGTTGTATACCTACCTACAGTTATATTCACCTAAAAGTTGCCTCTCTTTTTATCGCGTAACTCTTCTATGTTCTGACTAGGTACGTTACGCTCACTGAATTGGCCAGACTTGGCTTCATACCTAACAAGAATAACAAATACTTCCATCATTTTCTAGGTTACGTGATCAACTACAAACGGGAACATGGTGATTGGGAAGAGTTGCAAGTAGAAGCGGGTACTTCTGAAAACGTGCTGCCGAACCTGTGGTGCGGAACCCGCTACCAGTTGTACATCACTGCTTTCAACCGTATAGGCACCGGCCTGCCTTGTGATATTGTTCACGCGTATACGAAGGGCACTGGTTAGTAAAATCACCGATTATTATTGTCTTTTTAGGGTTCCGTACCCAAAGGGTGCCAAAGGGACCATTACTAAGGCTCCGCTTACATACAAGGAAAGTATAAAATTTTGTATACTGATACGAAACCCTTTCTGGCCGAGTCCGACTCGCACTTGACCGCTTTTTTTAACGTCGTTCAATCAATCAATCTGCAGCTGAATACCAGTATTACATGCACAGCTCAGTCACCCATCCACGGACCAACCACGGCAAGCGTAGCTTAACCTAATGGATCGACCCGTGCGGCTGTTATTACTTAGCTACGAACTCCTCCTGCTTTTTTTAACGTCGTTATTCTTTTAAAGTTAAATCGATATTATAAAGCAAAGATTCCTTCCTTCAGACCTTTTGCATCTGAGCTGAGTATGCGGGTATAAATGTGACGACTAGAAAGTCGTCACATTTATCGATGCAAGTTGGATGTGACTTTAAGGTCAGAGTAAATTCTTCACAAATTAAAAAACTGGCAGAAGCCGACAGGGCGGCTAATGTGTTAGGTTTTCTTGCCGGCAATAATTTCGGCCTCGTCACTGACCACCACGACCTGTGAAGTGACATAGTTGTTTTTCTGTATTCCAGTTCCAGTAAAACCGAAGCACTCTCAAATGATAACTTTGAACACAACTACGGTGACGGTATGGCTGGACTCATGGGGCGACGGCGGTTGCGGAATTCTGTACTTCGTCATAGAATATCGAGAAATAAGTCAATCGCAGGTAAGCATTAAAAAATTCTTGCAAAATAATTCAGAGGAACGCTTTATTCATTTTAGAGATTGAGTCAGTCTTTTAGTCATTAAACAAATGCCTTTTAATTTTGCCATCTTCGTGTCCGATTAGGTAAAGTTCCATCTACTGTGCAGTTAGCCGACATGCATGGATCCTACAAATTTGGCAAAATGTGGAGGAATAACGCATTTCTAGCTCATACCCTAAACTGCTTCTTTTTCGAATACCTACACCTTTTGTTTCTCAGTGGCGGCTAGTCTCAAACAGCGTTCAAGCAACAGAGCGAGTCTTCAGCGTTCCAGGCCTGACACCAGCAACACATTATCAGCTGCGAATCACCGCACACAACAACGCGGGGCATGCTGTCGCTCTTTATAACTTCACCACACATTCACTCAGTGGCAGTAAGTAAAAATAACGCGCCGAACACGACCCCAGCACGTCATCGGAATTCCTTATTCAGTCACCTAGTGTCTTCTCCCAATCAGTAGGTTTTGGATTACATCTAAACCATTATCTAAACTAATATTATAAAGAGAAAATATTTGATTTTTTGTATGTTTGTTTGTTACGCTTTCACGCTAAAACGGCTGAACGTATTAGGATGAAATTTGGCACATAGGTAGACCATGAGCTGGGTTTGGACATATGATACTTTTTATTCCGATATTCCCACGGGATCGAGACTTATGCGGGTGAAACCGCGGGTATAGTGCAATATACAGATTGAATGAAAATACAACATAAAGGACAATCAATGCGGGCCCGCCCTACTACAAAATAAAGGTACCTACTGTCAAAATCAAATTGGTTCTATGGAGTTGCGGTTGAGTGCTTACCTACCTTAACAATTATTCCCTGCAGTGGTGGAAGGCGAGGTGTCAGGCGCGGCGCCCGGCGGCTCGCGCTCGCTGGGCGGCGCGCGCGTGCTGCTGCCCGCGGCGCTGTCGCTGCTGGTGCTGGGCGCGCTGCTGGCCATCGTGCTGCTCGTGCGACGGAACAGTCAGTACACTAGCTTTGGTAGTTGCACTTACAGATCTATGATTCGTTCATATTCACAAACATACCTTAGCAAAGTGGGCAGGCTACAAGGTGCAAAGATGACCAGCACTTTCAAGCAGAATCCAAGGGACTTGAAAGAAATCCATAATCCATTGCTTCATAGCTATGTTTGAAAAATTCGTCTGCTTGCCAACGTAAAAGCGCATTGAGTATGGTTGAATTGTCGAAGAAAAGGCATGTACCTATCTGGTGAAGGTCGAGGAAATCTGCTGGATGCAAGAATCACAGGACCGGACGTTGTGCGATGCTTACAGGAGGACTAAGTCGAACAGCGGATAAGTTCGGCTGAATACTGATAATAATAACTAAACCCAAATGTTCAAGGTATTTAGTATGCTGGATTGCCATTATCTTTAAGAACGTGAAAATATTCTCTAACCGTTTGTACCCAACATAAATGTTGATGTTGTTTTCCGAAATATTCTGCACTTGCAACTACAGTTTGAGGGAGTAGCCCTCAAACTAACTGACTAAGGGCCAATTTCACCAGTGTAACTGAATGCGTTCAGCACATCTAAACCACGTTCAAGAGCTATCAGTGTCAAAATTGTTATGGAATATTGACACTGACAGTTCTTGAACGCCTTTTTAGCCGGGTCCACAGCGCCATATTTTTGTGTTTTATTAACATGAAACATCAAACTTGAACCGATTTGGGGGCGTTGATTGGTTTAAGTTAGATGTTTCATGTTATTATAACACTAAAACATGGCGCAGGGGACCCTGCTTTAGACGTGCTGATCACGTTCAGTTTCATTTGTAAAATCTGCACTAAGGCCTCTTTGCACCACAAATCACTAATACGTTTAGTGCTAAACGAATTTGAAACATCGATCGTTCTCTTTCTGTCATTTATTTAAACACAGGGACAGGACAAGATGTTATAAAAACATGTTTACCGCTCAATTAGATTTGATTTATGGTGCAAGCGTTCCTAAAACACCGAGTATATCACTTAAACCTTCTTCACCTATATAATTGACCATAGAAGCTGGTGCCACGGAGACAGTGGCAACAGAGAGCGGTGTGGGCGAGTCTCCCTCAGTAGCGCAGCTGCAGAACAAAGTGAACCGCGACCAGCAGTACTTGGCCGCGCGGGCGCAGCATCCGCCGCCCCAGCATCACTACAAACATGCTTCAAATGGTAAACAGACCACATACTTTTAGTTTTAAGACCTCTTATGAGCCAGTGCATAGTACAAACATATTTTATCATCATCTGCCTAGCCTTTTCCCAACTATGTTAGGGTCGGGTGCCAGTCTAACCGGATGCAGCTGAAATACCAGTATTTTACATGGAGCGACTGCCTATTTTTGACATCCACAACCCAGTAACTGCGTAACACGAAACCCCTTTGTAAGACTGGTTGTCAGACTTTCGGGCTTCTGACGTCCCGTAACAACTGTCAAAAATCTACAAATGACAGCCGGGACCAACGGCTTAACGTGCTTTCTGAGGCACGGAGGGGTCTTGGTATGTAAAGATGGTCACCCATCTATGGACGTAGCTTAACCTGATCGATTGGCCCACACGGGTCGATCGATCAGGTTAAGCTACGCTTACGGCTGTTATTACTTAGCCACAAGCCCCTCCATCCTCCATAGCACATACATATCCACAACGATAAACTTTTTCATAGAAATGAAACAACTTATGTGATTTTCGCCTAAGTATCAGTCTGTACATTTTTGTGGCATTTTCCATTTCACCAAAAATTACAAAAATAAAAGTTATAAAAACTAAAACCCAACGACAAAAACCCCAACTAAAAAGATATAAACAAGACATCACAGACAGACAAATATAAAATCCGGAGTCACACATCGTGTTAGATTATGTCAATTTATGATAAGTAGTTTAGAAGTTCTTAGGGAACAGATGAATATACATACCCACATACATACATTCCGGTTAAAATCATAACCCTGCTTTATGTTTCGTCGTAGGGATAAAAACAAACACTTACCTACGTGTATGTTCTCCACAGAGTACATAGAAGACATTTGTCCGTACGCGACGTTCCAGCTGACGAAGCCTACAGCCTACAGCGAGAGCAGCTACAGCGGCAACGTGTACAGCGGCCCTTACCACTCCGTCAGGGGGTCGTTCGTGTACCATGACCTTAAGCAGAACGACAAGTATAAGGTACAGCTCTACCCAACTCTTCGTCTTAATGACGTGTTTGGATCTTTATTCGTGCTGATTCCAATCTGTAAGACTTGCGGTTAGAGGACCGAACTAAATCTAGGGACTCTTTTCCTTAATCTTTGGCTGGCCAAACAATGCCTCATAATATGGACAGAAAAATCGAGTGCGTTTGGTAAATAATTTTAGGGGCTCCATCACTTCTTATTATCCGATTCCAAGCACCAGAAATGAGACTGAACTCTGTTTTGAGTTTGCACATGTGTTACATTGACTTCGTTCATTTTGACTCTAACGAACCAGAATCGAATGCATTTCTATTTATTGATTCCAGAATATTGTTAGTATTTTTTATTCAACGCCACAAAATAATCAATAATTCCACAGGGTAAAGAGCCAGAATACACGAAAGTAAGAAGAAAAGGCAACAGACTCCGAGACCCGCACTCAGAGAGCCAAGGTACGAACCTACTTCCATGATCCCTACACACAGTATAACAGCTTACAGAGTATCTATGACGTAGTTAGCTACATTTTGTTTTACGTAGACTGCACCTTCTATTAATTAAGTTTACTTTGTCCCATTTAAGTTTAAGTAATTGAATTGTAATTTGACATAATGATCGCCTTTTATGCAACCTTTGGGAGCGTAAATGGTGTTGTAATTTATAAAGGTAAGCATGCACACAGTATGTATTGTGACATACCTTTCGGTTTGTGTGTAGTCCACTCATTGTCATGACCTAGTGTGAACGTTCCCGCTTCTATGTGTTGGCGCCCTGTCCTTAGTGTTTGTCGTACGCAGTTCCATTTGTAACCATTTAACACATCAACCATGTTTTTCTGTCATGTCATGTGCTTTGCTGTGAACTACGCCACGATAAAGAGCAACAAGCGTTCAAAAATCTAATCTGATTCCAGGGTAACTACGAAAGTTTCATCCGATCATGCTGGATATTATTTTATCATTTTTCAGTTCTGGGGGGTTACCATACATTCATAAAGCAGGTCAATACTAGATAGAAAGTGATTCAAACGATTTTGTGCTATGTGATATGCAGGGCAACTGTCATCTTGCCTTGCCCTGTTCATAAACTACCCTGCAAATGATTATGATAGCACCCCTGGTTAGTTTAAAAACCAAAATTTTCATTCGCACTTTCGTAGCACCCATTCGTGGCGTGTTCACTGCTACCACATTCCTTTTCCACAATCTGACTGGTGCCTTAACATTGCAGAGTCGGACAACTTGGGCTCGACGGACTCGGAGGTGAAGAAGATATTAACGCTGCACCTGCCCATTACAGAGTACGAAGACGACGCCAGCGACGACGCCAGTGCGCCGCACTCCGACAGCGAGCCGCAGGCACGACTCAGGCCCGCGCACCCCACTTCATGTTAGTTTGTGTGACGATAGTTAATCCCACAAAGGGCAAATAATATGCATAGACCTTTAGGCATGGCAAAGAAGGTGCCTGTTATCTTCGCCGTTCGGTTGTTGATGGCATGGTCCTTTCCCATGTAAAGTCACGTGGTGCCGATGCCCGTTAACGTCGTG
The DNA here is from genome assembly GCA_948150665.1 of Conistra vaccinii. NCBI lineage: Eukaryota > Metazoa > Arthropoda > Insecta > Lepidoptera > Noctuidae > Conistra > Conistra vaccinii. The sequence continues at coordinate 10,247,341 of OX411327.1, read as the reverse complement.
GATCTATAACTGCTATAAGGTGTCTTTTAATATCAGAATGCAATAGGTATAAAGTAGATCAAATTCAGTGTAGGCTGTTTTATCCACCTCCTCAGTACTGAGCGTAAAAAGACCTTCTAAAGATGACGTTATTTAAATACGGTTGGCATACTTCGTGAAGTCACCCCAGAGCCCCCCTTATACGAGCGAAGAAATAGATGCGGTTTTAGAAGTACACGATTCTAAATGAATTCTAGGCTGTGATTTTAGACAATCGCAATACCTCCATTAGATTAAAATCTAAATTTCCTCATCATTTATGCTGCTCAGAAAACCTGATTTACTATAAAGCAGCATATGGAGGAAGCTAAAGCATAGATAAATAATGTGTACTGATAACATACCCCGTCTCCCAGATCCAAGCGTAGAACGCGAAGAATCATCATCATCATCAGAGAACTCTGTAGGCGGCGTAGTCCGCAAAGCGTTCCCTTCGCGCAAAGGCAAGGCCGGTGCGCTCGGCAAGAGACACGTGCGATCCTCCTCGGGCTACAGCAGCCACAACGACGAGACTACCTTCAGGTACCTGTAGACACTGTGAGCAGTAGATGATGTTTACTTACTTTTTTTATTTTAGTTTAAGTATAGAGAAAGGTGCATAAAGCAAAAAGTGCTAGTAATTACATCACAATGTACATGATTTTAACACGGATTTTTGCATTTCATGTTGCATTGCATTCCATATACTTGGACTGCGTGTTCGTTTCAACGTTTGCTACATTCATGTCACGTTTCAACTGTACCCACCATAACGACCGCTCCGAAACGAAATTAAGACGCCATGGTTGATCGCTTATCTACCTTTCTCTGAGATTAACAAACCATAATAACCCAATCCATTGCTGCTGTTGTTGCCATCATTGCTTTGTTGCTAATAAACTGTCACTAGGTCCACCAATGCCAAATTGAATATGGTGTGTTAGCTATAACACATTTAACTTTATTTATTTATATTCAAAACTTCAGAACATTTACTAAATTATACCTATACCAAAGAAAACTATAAACTAATTTCTAAAAAATTTAAAACAAAAGACTAATAGAGGTCGACTCGCATAATTGGCACAATATTTTACTCCGTTTTTAATTATATTATTTTAGTTAGTAGTTGTCTAATCTACAGTGTTGCCCTATATAACTTTTCCCTTCGCAGTATATCAAACTACCCATCTTTCAACGAGCACATTCATCCACCGTCTCGGTTCTCCGACGACACAGAGTGCGAGGGACATCATCGACGCAAGAGGGCACCTCACCCGCACCCCGCACATACCGCACACGACCCCAAAGTCACCAGGGAAGCCTTCCAGATCAACGTTTGAAAATAACGAACAAACGGAACGGCACTATTAAAGATGGCCGCCGTATCTACGACCAATCAGAACGCGTTCAATTGATAGCGACTAAGCTGTCACACGTTTTGACCACTATGGCTGGACGCTAGTGGCGCCATCAGTGACAGCCAAATGTACTGAAAAGACTAAGATGAATGATTTTGAGTCGTATTCTCAGAATCATAAAGTCTTGTATCTATGTAGATACTTTTTTGGGATGTAGGTTTTGTTACTCTATGAGAGTAGGTGATAAGGCATGGTCAATCGGGTTAATTTATTAAACAAATCTGCACTAATGATCTGAAATAGCTGGTTTTAATACGTAATTATAATACTTTTAAATATAAAACGGTACTATACAAATTCAACACTGCCATAGACGCATATTCAGTTTAGATCAATAAAAAAATTGGGCGAAGAAAAATTGCTACAACCTAAGTGATGAGTTTTCACTATACAAATTAACGGCTCTCAAACTTTCGATACCACATGTATATCAATGCATCTTCCATTTTCTAATGTTGCGACTGTATATTGGTTGACATTTTGCATGTAATATTTTTACAAAACAGTTGCCAAACTCCATAAAACTTCCATATTGCTAGACATGTAAATAAAGTGTAGATAGATAGGTTTAGCCAATATAATTATATTTATTCTTTAGTGCCACATATAATAGTGAAACTCATTAATCTTTTTTGTACTCCGAAACTGAGTATTTTAAAACAAACGGCTTTGAATGCTGTTAAAGTTGTAGGTTCTAAAACCACTGTTCGTTGTGTAAATATTAATGTAATTAATGCTAAGTACACATTAATGACTATCGAATATAAAAAATAAGGAGAACAATAATTAAAATAAAAATATATATTTTAAACTTAATGCCTTATTGACCAAAAGTCTTAAAACTAGTTACGGATGTAATTGTGTAATTATATCCCATATTTAATTAAATACGAATTGTTTGATTGTTGTAAAGTTTATGAAAACAATAATGTTTTCATTGGCAAATCTTATCATTGTCTATAACATTAAGGTTTTGGAGTGTGTAAATGAATTTTCAAGTAACTATTTATATCTTAGGATTATGATAAACATTTGTTGAAGTGCCAACAGTTAATCACCTCATAATCTGTTAAGTATGCAAGAATATACTTATGAACTGTATACAGTACACCATTTACACTTTGCCAAAGTTACACAGACACCGTAAGACTAAATTTTTGACTAAATTGAACCGAACTTCCCAACTTAGCTTAAAACAATCACTTTTCGGAGACTGCTTGGATAACGATAAATTGTAATTATATTTTGTTTTCCTGTCCTTTGTGATTCGAGAATACTTGCTTCTTGTACTGTTATGTGGAACCTACCTAACATACCTATTGTATTATAATATACAGAAGACCGCATTGAAATCGCATTGCTCAACAGCGCGCGTTCCAAGCGGTCGATATTCATCAATTCGTGCATTATAATCAATGTAAATTAATGAAACGTTAGTATTATACAATCCTCAGTAAACACGTGACAATACACTTACCTATAGTTTGGTGAATATGGCAGAAAGTTACAATTTGTATGTACATTATTAACTGTATCATGTTGTAGCTATAGTTTACGAGTGTTGACACACAAACTGCGTTTGTATTCGACTAACACAATGTTTTCTAGTGAGTTGTGTGGATTTATAATGATTTACAATTGTTTACGTTAACACTCTTTAGTAATTCCAACGAAGACTGCCCTATATTTAATTGAGATCTATTTTATATAATCTAGACACATTACCTAATGCTAGTCAATAATACAACGTAGATTTTTTTAGTAATCATAAAGTAATGATTTTAACAATGTTAATGTTTCAATCATTTATGATCTTCTTTGTTTTGCATCAAGATATTGAATTTCAAATATTTGGGAATGGTGAAAATTTATAACAAATGGTCAACAAAATATAAAAATTTGATAATTAAGAAAAATTTAATATACATACTTTTGATGTCACTTTTGGTCAACTATTCACAAAGAATGGGCGATATAAATGCAAAAGGCCCTTGATCTACTTTTTGTCCAAATATGTATTTATAATTTATTATACTTACTTATACTTATGTATATTTGATTATCTCAAGTTTAGGAGCAAAAAATCGTTATCATAACTTTACTCTTAAATCATTCTGAATTCTAGTCAATGTACCATATCATTTTTAAACATTTTGTTAATATAAATGAATACACGAGTAATTATAAGGGTTAGTTAATCATGTTGTTACAGATATGTTTTTATAATGCAAACAAATGAGTTATTAGGACAGTATGATGTGAACGAAAATAAAAATTCATTTACTTGAAATTGATCTATTTAATTTATCTACCTTACATAAAAATAAGATTGATCCGATTTGTAAAACAATTGCACAATTTTCAAGACATTTAAGTAGCTAGACACTAAGACATTGATATTGCTTAAAACACTAAAAATATTTGTCAAATTACTTCATAATATCGGAAGAGAACAACATTTAGCTATGAAAACAACACAAATAGATTAACTACTGGGTATAACACAATCATGAATTCACGATACATAAACATAACATAAATGTTTTAAAAATTTGTGTCCAATTTGCATATTATTTAAAATTGTTTTTGTCAGTCTAGCGTAAAACGTAAGCCTCTTTCACACGGTCTGACTACCGGATTAACAGCACCGGGTACCGGCCTTTAATTTTGACAATTCTACAATATTCATTGCGTGATTTACGTTGTCGAGCAGACGATCCGAGTTTTTCAAACATATGCAGCAATGGAAGCACCTTCAAAAAGAAGGTGTCTGCCCAATTGGGTGCTGGTATTTTAAACAAACCGGGACCATGTACCAGAAGACCTTCGCCTGCATTCGCTGCCGCGTAACCAGCAGCTTCCACCGTGCCTTCTCTCTGGTAGTCGGAGCGCGTGGAAAGAGATCAACTCGTCCATTTTACGTTTACGTCAATCACTGTCACTATCCGCGTCGGCCGTGAAGTCAAATGGTCGGAACTTCTCTCTGAAGTTCTTCACGTGTTCGTCTTCCTCTTCTCGGGTAAGTTGGCACTGCCGCCAGTCGGCTTTGTCCTCGCAGTTCAGGATCGGTGGAGATGATAATACGTCCCTAAAAGGAAATTGGTGGTTATTCGCCTTAAAAGGTTTCTAGATTTTCAAAAGCAATTGGTACTGTAACACGAGCAAAATGGCGGTGACTTTTCTTCATTCTGACAATACATTCGAATTTGGGTATCATGCGGATCATCATATCGACTTTTATAATAATTCTTTTCTGTAAGTCTTTCTTCTCTGTAATTACCTTCCAAAGTGCAGTGGGAAGTGTTGCTTGGTCTTGGCGTATATCTGATCGCCGGAGGGCAGTTCTGCGTGGAAGTAGGGCGCGCCCGGCAGCGTCACCTGTCGCATGTCGGCGTACGGAGGGAGGACCTCCATCTGGATACTGTTTATACCGGCTTCATCCTGAAAAGAGGGTAATTATTTGTGTTATAACTGTGGCAGCATCTACCTGACCTGACGTCAAACCAAATCCTGCATCGCGCAAAGATAGTTTGCCGTGCGAACAGCATAAATATATAACTTCCCCGACATCAATCGTTGGGCCGCCAGACAAGGCACCCTGTTCTAAAGGGGATAAGTGAACTTTACACTCTGTTCCTCATACCTCTAAATTGGTAGCCCCAACGTGATCACAGCCTTAGCAAACTAAGGGCCTGTTTCACCACCTACGATAAAGTTTCTATTAACTTACTTGGCAGATAATTTCATACAAATTCTGTTCCATTTTTTATGTATTCAGTAAGTAGTAGCTATTCGGACATCGTTAAATAGGCCCTAAGCTTCAGTAACAGTCTTGCATTTTAGGAGATTCCAACAACTCAACTTCCATTGCATTTAGATTCGGTTGAGGAACACAAATGTTGTACCGTGGCGTTGCATTTTTTACTACAAAATGTATTTTAATGTGTTCTCAATCTGTTATTCACATTCACTAATCCTTCAGTTCACTAGGGCTAGGATCTATTACAATATTCTAACAATACACATCACAGCTGCACAGTCAGGTTACAGCAAACACTACCACAATATGTCAGTGTGCAGTTAAAAACAATTTTAATAAAAAACGAGCGAGCCTTACATTAGTCGCTTAACATCTGACATCTCACCTTGTTAATAAGCAAAAATAAAAAATAACATTATTTTTTTTTTTTATTTCACATATACCCACATGAGTACTTATGAAACGTCAGAAGGTAGGTGCACGGTTCCAATTGGTCGTTTCCTATGGAGAAGAACCGGCAAGAAATTCCATGGATACTCTTTTAAAAATAATTGTCTTTTACAATATTTTTAAATAACAGGGCGCGGTGCGATGGTATCGTTTCTGGGGGCCAACTCTAGCTCCGCGCGCACTAATTGGGCAAATCAAATAGCGCGCGCTTCCCCGGCTTCCTGTGACACACTTCCGTCCCTTTTCACGAAATCACTACCACAGATTTGAATATTTAGATTTTTTTTCGATTTTTATTTTGATTGCAGGAAAGCAAAAGGTAAGATGTTACACATCAATAATAAATCGTCTAGTTACCATAAAGGTTGTATAACAAGCAAAGCCTTACCTGGAATATCTCCAATATCTGCGACTCACAAGCGCGTGGTACAGGCACACTCTGTATCTGCATGTGTGACGTCTTATAGTTGCGCTCAAAGAACACCACGTACATATTCATTGAACCATAGAACTTCTTTAACGCCTCTTTGAATTTCTTTATCTCGTCTATGATTTCTTCAGGTAACTGAAAGCAAGAATTGTATAAATTGGAAGTGAATTCCAGCACGCACAGACCCAGGCAAGGGAAGGAACGCAGGTGGGTTTTAGTCAGTAAGAGTCTGACACGCCCTTCCGCTCCACCCAGAGCGGGAGAAGTCATTTGACGATTTCACAAGAAAAAAAAAAAAAAGGACCCCCTAGTAAAGGAGACATTGAAAAATAAACTTTATTCTCTGTATCACACAGACGCATACATCAAAATGTTCTTCTGGCGTCCTAGAGTCGGCAGTCACGATCTTGTGTGCGCTTTAAGACGTTGACATTAAAGTTTATTACTCAATGTCATCAAAAATGTAGGTAGTGGTATACTAATTTGTGTGGGGTAGGTACCGCAACTAAAAAGTGAAAAGTAAACACTTTTTACAAAAAAAAACAACCAACTTCCAAAAAAATAAAACACTACCTACAGAGTGAAAAAAACTTTAATTTCGGAAGTCGGTGTCTTTGGCTTTGAATTTTCGTTTTTGCCACTGACGACCGATTGGTTGCTTTTATTTGAGAAGTTTTTTTTTGACTGCTTGACAAAGGCCTCTCTCCTCTACCACCTCTCTCTGTCCAAAAAGGTTAGAAATATTAAAATAATACTGGAAACATCGAAGCCACCACTGAATATGTCATTTTAGTGTGATAAAAATAAACTTGACAATCAAAAATAATAAAATAAAATATTCAACTTACTCTTGTGCTAGCTTGGTGATGTGTAATAGGTAGAATAAGAACATGGTACGCTGTGAGCGGACCCTTAGCTAATGCTAGGTAACAGTGGGTACCGACACTTATTACTAGATGCTTCTCCACACTTGGAGAAGATAGACAGAACCAGCATGATTCTGAAATTAAAAGAAACATACTGTATATTAATAATTATACTGTGTACTTTGTTCAAGTCGTAGACAGAGTACTAGTTACTAGTAATAGACAAGTCACTAAATAATAATAGTAATGCTAATGAGACAAGGACACACTTATTAGATCCAGTAGTAAGAGTAAACGAAACTATTTTTTTTTTCTATATCTCCTGTATGCAATTTTTTTTCTTGGCCCATTATTTAAGTTACGGTTTCCTAGAAAAGCGGTAGCTGCCACATAACCGCCGCAGTGATGGCTGTCATGAAAATTATGGTACCGGGGTTTGACTTTATGGTGTCAAAAACGTTATCTAGAAAAACACACTTACTTTCATAAATATTGTTTCAGTGACGTCATTCGACGGTTAATTGCGGACGCTATGTGATGGCCACTGCGGTCTTAGGAAACCCTTACAGCTGAGGTCCATAAAAACGGCTGTCATGGTATGATTTCTATGGAATGTACTACCCCACTAGATAGTACTAGTTAATAAGTGACTGTCAAAACCTATCGCTATCTCATAAGGTATATAATACGCTGATAGCTAATCTATGCAATTCTCTGTCCACACATGACACTTACAAAAACAACCCTTTACCAAAGATTTACATTGTTAGATGCGCCCTGACTGTCTAAGGTCGCGCGAAAGTGTCCATACTTCGAAGAGTGAGCTCACACTTCCGCATGGAACGATACATACTATTTTTATTATGAGGGAGCGAGATAATAGTATAATTGGAACTCTACATGTCATGGTCAACTAAACAGAACGTCATCTTCTGGCGCAGTCGGGCGAATCTAACGATTTAAGTTTGCCATTTACATTGCAAAATGAAATGTTTTGTTTTTCTTATTAAAAAATAATATCCAACAAATATAATAAATCATAATTATATGTGGTTGAATATTTATCTTTATAAGCTACAATTACCTGGATCAAATTCTTTCTTTTTCCTCTCAGGGTTGTCATCTCTGCCTTTCCTTTTTCTCCTGCCTTGATCATCTTCTTGTGCATCCATGTTAAAGAAGTACTGTCCATTGCCACTAAACTGTAACACATGCAAAAACAAGATATAACTTTTTTCATATTCTTGTAAAGCTCAGACAGATTGAATAAAGGGCCTCTTTGTCTGTTTTATCCTACCTTGACAACCTTCCCAGGTTGATGTTGCTTCAACAGCTCTGGATCATACGGACACATTGTCTCATCTGTAGTGCCTTGTAACATATCTGTGACTCGCATCTTAGAGATTGGTTGCAAGGAGCATGCGTAGATCCACTTCTCTTTATCTTTATTACCTACTGGAGCTAATGCTATGAACCTGGTTGCTCCTTCTCTGTAGTCTTGATGTGTGGTAAGATTCCTGAGGAGAAAATTTTTCAATTATTTAAAATAAAAATAAAAAAAATATAATTATATTATATTATAATTATAAAAATAATTAAGGCTTGTTACACACCACAGTGTCCAAATAGACAGTGTTGGTTAAAAATTGAAATCGTAATTATGAAATTGTCTGCCAGAATATTATTTGGAAGGGTAAAGGTCATCGCCCATTATAACAGCACCGCTCCAGCACGGTAGCGCCCCGACACCGCCTCGAAAAATCTAGTCGTCAACGCGCCGTAAGCCAGACGACCGCTAGTCGCCAACGCGCTGGAAGCAAGGCGACGGCTAGTCGCCAACGCGCCGTCAGCAAGGCGACCGCTCGCTGCCGGCACGCCACCGGCGAGGTAGCAGTTTATTGTTTATTCTCAAGCAAGGCGTCACCGTGCGGCCGGCGAGGCGTCACCGCGCTTACGGCGAGGCGTCACCCCACGGACGGTGAGGCGCCGGCGAGCGGGCTCCTCGCTTCAAGCGCGCTGTCGGCCCGACGGCGGACGGCTCGTGGGCCGCTCACTGCCTGAGAGCCGTCCACTATTCTGTATAGCCATCGTAAAATAGACTTTAATGGATTTTACTCAGAATCCTAACTTGAATGACAAGGTATTTGCCGTGACGGAGCCGTGCTGCTATAAAGAGCGATGACCTTAATTGGAGGTGAGCCATATAAGGAAAAAAGTTAATGTAAGTTACCTGTACGGCTGTCTTTCATAATGTTTATCAGGAGATGGCACAACATGATATCTGGGTTTTATATGTATGGCAAGCCATGATAATAAGTCTGACAAGTTCTCTTGTGCTATATCTACCTGAAAAAGAAAGACAGAACTTAAAAACTTCATCAAAAAATTTGTGTTGAAAAGTTAATAATTAAGACTCAGTGACTGTTTAAGTCATGTAGAAGTTAAATGTGGAGTCTCCATATCAACATGCACAATAATTGGCAGATTGTTTTTAACTCGTCTACAATACAAGAAATTATTGCACAATTGGTAAATTATGTAAACAAAAACAATGTTTATACCTTAGTAATTTCATCTTGCTGTATGCCAGCAGGCCATAGTGTAGTTATCAGCAGATCTACCCCTCTGTACTCACTCTGACCTCTTAAACAAGCATCCCTAACCGCACTGCAGTCGCTCGGCTCAAATGTACACATTGGGATCTCTTTGCCGAGCTCTCTCCTTGATAGACCAGTCAGGTAAGCTATTTTAACATCTGCACTGGTTGTAAATATTCCTCTTTTCCCTAGAAAATAGAAAAGAAATAGTAATATTTCTTGAAATTGTATCAGTAAGAGGTACTTCAAACAATGTTAGCATAGATAGATAATTTACCCATATAGATAACATTTGGAATGATCTCAGATCCTTCTTCACAATAAAGAGGCACATGTTCACTTTTAGATGGTCCAAACACATAAGTAGTCACTGGCACTGCAACAACATAATTGATTTAAACTTACACTTGTTGCTAAGAGAAATGGTAAAATAGTATAAATAAATAGGTAATTTATATCTATGATATCCTACCTTTCCGTGTGCCCATTTTATATGCATCCAGCTGTGAATTGTCATCTCCAAAAAAGTTTCCCGCACATAGAAGGACATCGAAAGGTCCAGATTTCTTTACTATTGATTCTACGCGGGAAAACAATGCTTTGAAGTTTCCATTCACATCTCCGCAAATTAACCTGCAATCAAGAGTTTATTAGAATGCTAGTTCGGATACTGGACAGGTGACTTAACTCAAATATTATTTAAAAGCAAAGAATACTGGTATTCACGAATCATAATATTGAATAGTTCTCTGCAGTCACGGTTATGAGGTTCTTATAAGGCTTATGTTTTGTGAATCAAGTGGGACTTTTCAAGGTATTATTCGATATTTTGGAAAACAATAATACTTGCTTTTACTTACGTTTTTTGTTTATCCATTTTGAATTAACAATATTTTTTTCTAATTTAAAACATTTGAGCATTTGAGGTTGTTTTCACTGATGACAAAACTGGCGTCATCTGGGAAAGTGACAGTTAACACTGACATTGACAATTTGACATGCAATCGTATTGACATAGTCAATTCTGCAACTAATAAACAGTTGAAAGTTAGTCGATTGTTGACGAAAGTTGTCTGTTAATATGACACAGCATGAAAACCAACCAACAATATCAGCAAATCAGTCAAATAACGCCATGGGTGTTTAAAAATGTGTGGAGCTAGAACAAGCTAGACGCATGAACGCATCGATCATAGCCAAAAGGGGGAGGATCATAACAAGACGAGCTGTTTTGTGTATTTTGTAAGCTGGCTGTGCTGTGCCAAATCATACCGACTCGAAATTTTCGCGTTCGCTACGCTCACTCTTACATCTTGCATTCTCGCTTTTCTGCTTATGTTGTCGAAGTGTCCCCTATTCCTGCTCAATAGAATATATCTTTCCGAGAGGGTGCTGTAGCTTTCGAGCTCGCTTCGCTTGACATTATCCAACTTCTCATTTTTTGAAGTGATAACTGTTTATGGGTGGGTACACCGCTTCGTAACTTAACGCGTTACGGTGCCAGTCTGTCTGGCTTCCCTTTCTTTCACGCATACGGCAGCAGTCCCCAGCCGCGTTAACACTTCCATCGAGCGTCCCGAGACGCACACATTTTTTTTGTTTTTCAAGCGGTTCCTTTGGTGGTTCATTTATTTTTGCCGGCCCGGATCTATTTCAGGCTTATCCACTACAGGTAGAGTAGAAATTCATAAAGAAACCGAGCCATACGCAACCACAATCACAATGCACCTAGCGCTAAATAACAAGCAAAAAGACAAGAGTTCAAACCTCAAAATATTAAAAAGTACTCGTCTACTCCACAGATAAAAAAGTGGTTCGCGGTAACCTGTGGCGCTAACTGTTTATCAAACAATGTGAAATTAATGAAAAATACATAGTTTTAAATGCTTTCGTGTATATTATCGTGAATTTAGAACATGGCTTCATCTAGTAAACTACCCGGCACGGGCTTGGAAGAAGTCGGGGTTCCGGGACAGTCATTTCTTCGAGATGCACTTACTAGTTGCACCGATCCTTTGAAAGCTATTGAAGAGTTTCAACTGGAAAATGGCATATTATTACCTTCCCTGAGACCTATGCTGCCTCTGCTCGACCTTCATGGAGTGCGCCGACTTGATTTCCATACTTCAGTCTTGGAAGAACTGAGAGATAAACTGATTGCCCACATCAATGAACTTGGTTCAAAAGATGGTAAAGAGCATGACAAGAAGCTAAAGGAACTGCTTGCTAAGAGCTTTCCCGTCGTCAGAGTAAAGGCCCTAAGGCCGGTTATAATGAGTATACTGAAAAACACCCCTCATATTGATGATAAATTCCTAAGAGTTTTAGTAAGAGATCGGGAGTTATATAATGACACTGACACAGAAGTAAAGAGGCAAATATGGCAAGACAACCAATCTCTTTTTGGTGATGAAGTGTCACCACTACTCAGTCAATATATCAGAGAGAAAGAAAATGTATTATTTGACCACGAAAACCTGACTAACTTATTCTTTTCCCCATCCCCTAAGGTTAGGAGACAAGGGGCTGTTGTACAGAAACTTGCCCATATGATTGGCAATAGTGTCAAATTGTATGACATGGTCTTACAGTTCCTACGTACATTGTTCCTAAGAACAAGAAATGTTCACTACTGTACACTACGAGCCGAGCTGTTGATGGCATTGCATGACTTGGAAATTCAAGATATTATATCTGTAGACCCATGCCACAAGTTCACATGGTGCTTAGATGCATGCATTAGAGAGAGAAATGTGGATATAAAGAGGTCAAGAGAATTACAAGGATTTTTGGACAGTATTAAAAGAGGGCAGGAACAAGTTCTGGGTGACCTGTCTATGACACTTTGTGACCCCTATGCAATTAACTTTTTAGCAACATCAGCTATTAAAATATTACAACATTTAATAAACACTGAAGGACTTCCAAGAGATAATACAATATTGATACTTTTATTACGAATGTTAGCATTAGGCTTGAGTGCCTGGGTGATGATTGATTCGCAAGAGTTTAAAGAGCCTAAGCTGGATAGTCAAGTTGTTACTAAATATTTACCAGCCCTAATGTCACTGATGGTTGATGACCAAGTCAGAGCTCTGCATAATAAGCTACCTCCAGATGAAAGGGAATCTGCGATTACTACTATTGAACATTCAGGCCCACCTCCCGATGCTTGTGAAGCTTACATGAGAGAAAGTTCAGTATGTGGTGTCTTAGCAATGTACTACACACTACATGCTGCAAAATTACGCGACAGGGGAGCTCTACTACGTATCCTAAGCATCCTGGGTAGTTGCAAAGATGGAAGGGCCTATGAAGACCCCTTCTTACATGCGCTTGTGGCCCTATTAGTACAACTACCTGATGAATTCCAAGGAGAAGATTTCAGTACTGTATTGTTTGATGAATTCTTTTTTGCTGGACTGTCTAAGGACAATGTCACAAGACATTTACTAAAATTGTTGTGGTACATTCACCCTAAACTTCCAGAGACAAGAATACAGACTCTCATGAAGGCTCTTCAGCCTGGCACACAGCATAATGAATCTGTGCATAAGTTGTATGAAACCTTACAACAAAAGATGACTACTCAGACAGAGCCAGTGCCTAGCACTAGTGAAATGGAATATTTAGACTCTCCACTCATGAGTGTACCAACACCAGCACCATATCATATGTAAACATTGGCATTAAGTACTATCTATTAATAATAAAACAGACTAACTATCAACCTTGCATAATGTTTTCTTTCATTAGGTAAAAGGGATTAAACCAAACACACAAGCACTGTAAAATATTTATTAGTAGCAACTTACAGTAAGTTTCAGATTAATACATAATTATAAAAAATGTTAAACAACAAATTATTGTACTTTAATGTTCACAGATCATATTATTGGACGGAATACGAAAATACTGAGCATTTATGGCATTAATTAAGTATAATAAAAATTACATTGCGTGACTGTTGCAAGATGAGATACCTATTACATTTCAAAAAGGTTTATTATTAATGTTCGAGTTAGATATAATATAAAACGATGCGTTATTGCGTTGACTTGTCGAAGTTACGCGCGGTGGTCACGTCTGTCGGGCTTCATGTCCAAAGAATGGAGCGAGCGGAGAGACCGGGATCGCTCGAACAGCGAAGGATCCGTGTAGATTGGCTCGCTACCGTCATCGAAGGCACTTGCTAGGCGTCCTGAGGAACCCGCTTCTTCGCCTACTTCAGCAAATGTTCTTCCTAATCCGCTGAAACAGATAATTTGAAAAAAAAAAATTAGTTCAATGAACTTAATTTTGCATCCCAGGAATTCGCAATTGCTTTTTATATCTTCAACTGGTGAATCATGTGATCGACGACTTTTTCCGTCAACATAATTAACAATATCCTTATCGGACTTAGTTCGTATTTACACTTTTTATAACATTGTTGATTTTCGATTGACGCATTTGCTTGTATCTTCTGACCTTTGGCTAGAAGATAATCACCTGTGTGGTCAATTCTTATTCATTTAAGTAAGTAATATATTCAGTAAATAAAAATCTTGTCTCTTGCGAAATATATCTCTCAAGGACGGCATCCAAGCTATATGAGGGTAGTTTGTTATTCGTTTTTTCGGCAAAAATACTCTTCAGTGTTTGTAGAACATGTGAGTGAAGTTCTGCTCAGCTTCTGCCATTTCAGAGTTCAGATTGAATATGATGTGCTTATTCTGAAAAAGCAGGCGTCTGTTTGAAAGTCTACTTAATGCCAGTCTCTTATCGTCGAATAAAAATTTATGTTAAATAAAACTGCCTGTGTTACCATACCCTTTTTCTGGTCTTTGTAACCATGGGATAAAATAATTATTACCTCAAAGAGAAGGGTTTATGCAGATGTGAGGCGGAGAAGAGCGAAGGTCTCGTAGGCCTAGGCCCCGGGGTCACTGGCCTAAGCGCCGGCGCAGGCGACGATGCCTGGATGTTCTTGCGAAGTACCCGCCAATAACGCCTGCATAAGGAAAAGTTTTATGTAGGTCAATTAGTTATTAACAAGGATGACTTGTAATTACTAGGTAATTAATAACACACGTACCTACCTATCAGTGTTATGGAGAGATAAGTCCACTACTAGGTATACTTAGAATTCCTGAGTGGTTATAAATTAGGCACTCACTGAAGACACGAAAAGGAGGTCAATGATTTAAACGACCTTGTCTGTCATCAGCCTATTAATAGGCTGGGACACAGGCCTCTGCGAGAGGGAGTGGGCTGTAATCTACCACGCGAGCCCAGTGCGGGTTGGCAGATGTCACATGTCTTCGAATTTTTTGGTTTTAAGACATGCCGGTTTCCTCACGATGTTTTTTACTTCACCGTTTTGAAAGCAGTGGTGGTGAAATTATTTACACAAAGTAAAGCGCCTGCTTGGGTTCGAACCCACGACCTACAACTCGCAAACCGGGGCCGTTACCACTGGGCCACCACTGCTCTTATACGACCGCGCTAAACGACCTTACTTCAAGTTAAAACAATAAGCACCTACCCACCGACAGTGTTTTTAAAGGTGCATGCACACCGAAGATACTTTTTAAGCAACATGATAACTTTTTGTTGTCCACTGCACACTTGCAAACGGCTCCACAAAATTAACTACGGTGTGAGTGCACATTAAAAGGTAAACAACCGTTGTAAACAGTCATAACAAATGAATTCATTAATAAACAATAAAGCCACACGGTTGGAGCACGTGTCCCCTGCATGAACTGCATGTGAACGTGTCAAAATACGCATTTATAAATAGACGCCGGTATTATGTTATGCGTCACATTGCATTTTGTTCGCTACGTAAATCAGTCGGGAAAAGCTTGTGAGGTAAACGGAAGAGGTTCATATTATATGAGCTAAATGTCAGGGTAAACGATGCTGATAAGTTCTTGTAAATAATAATAGATGCTCCTATTAATAATTAACTTGATTTGCGAAGTAGATGCAGTTCCTTATCATTTTGATGTAGTGAATTGTTTTCATTAGGGACAAATTAATTAGGATCAAGGTAGCACTTTACTAATTCATTATTATTCCGGTCTTCACTCGGTTCATGAAGTGGCTTAAGTGCAACGAAACTGGCTTTCTGCGAGGGTTATTGATTCGATCAGAGAACTCAAGAAATAGGTACCTTATACCTACCTACTTAACTATTAACATTTTTGAGACCTGTCAGTCGGAGTCTGCAACTTGACTTGAACCATAGCAGTTCATTCAAAATCACATAAAAATTTAACTTTAGGGCATTCAGCCCAAGCAGCTCTTTTAACGAATCAGTGGGAACTTGACTACTATGGTACACGTACCTAACTCCCTAGTTCTTGTTACTTACCTATAGATATACAAGGCAGCAGTAAGCATGGCCAGCAAAAGTGACAGCAGGACACAGAGGGCCACTAGTAAAGCTCTGTAGTGGTACGGAGGTATGCAGATGCCGGCGGCAGAGACCACGGGCGAAGAGTCACTCTCACCGTTCTCTTCGAGTAACTCATTGCGGTTGTCAAATACCTGGAAAAAAAATTGATGTTTTGTTATTTTTGCTATCGATTGATACGGAGGTTAAACAGAACCTTGGAAATTGCAAAGTTAAGAACATGTGCAGAAGAATTAATAAAAAAAAATAAAAACAATTACAAATACAGAGGTCAAACTAGCTACCTACAGACCCTACAGTACCTACTAAAACTTATTATATCTAATTACCAACCCGTGTTTTAAATGCATCTTGTGTGTGTCTGTAGGTACTCTGTCTCGTCATGGGGTAAAGGTAGGACGCATGGAATTAGGTAGGTACTTGCGCTTGGTAGGGCGTAGGTTGTTGGCCGCACATGGTGGTGGGCCTTGAGCTGACTTAGCGTAGAACGGAGTTTCAATAGAAGTAAGAGTCCAGCTTATACTGAATTTGTTACCACTGAGTTGACGTGCGGGCTACTGTAGATACCTATGTCAAGCATTCCGTTTTGTTGTGTGCCTAATAGTTATTGTTTAAATTATTTCCCAACATAATAACTGCCTCATTGGTCAAGTGGTTGCAAGCGCTACTGCCGAGCATGAGGACCTGGGTTTGGTTCCCAGGTCGGGCAAAGCGTTATTGGATTAGCCCGGAGTCTGGGTTTGTGCTTGGTTGATGGCAATTGGCTCGCCCCCTATTAAATGGAAATTAAACATACGTAACTGGCGAAATGTGGGTGTACTATAGATACACCTCTGCCCATCCCCTCGGGAATACCTACAGGCGTCATGTTATAATAATTCCTTCGTTTTTTTGTAACATCATAATTTACCGCTGCTAGTTTTTGTTTCCAAGTGCTTTTTATGAAGCGGGTACAAAAACACCAACCTACAAACATGTTGCTATGCTATTGTTAATTAGCAACAGGATAGCGATCTATCATCATGGTAGCGGGTTGCTATGCTAGCCAGTTTGATATCAATCGTGATTAAGCCCCCACTGAGAGGCTTGATCAGGCTTGTATCTTTTATATCAACCAGCTTAAGTAGGTAGGTAGATAAACGGTCGCTACCTTCTATTAGTTGTTGGAACAAAAGATAAAGCTGAAAGCTGATAATGGGTTAGTTCTAATATTAATTTGAGTGTTTTTGTATTTATGGGTAAAAAATAACATCGTACCTACTTATGTAGGTAGGTACTTCAATCGTTGTTATCGCAACTGAGTAGGTATATAGGTAGTACCTATCAATCTGCTTAGCCTTTTCTCAATTATGTTAGATTCGGCTTCATCGGCAGTCCAACCGGATGCAGCTGAATACCAGTTTTTTCACTTCTCAGTAATTGGGTAGGTAATACGATACCCCTTGGTAAGTCTGGTTGTCAGACTTTCGGGCTTCTGACGACCCGTAACGACTGTCCAGGATCCACGAATGACAGCCGGGACCAACTTCTTAAAACGTGCTTTCCGAGGCAGGAGGAGTCTCGGTATGTAAAGATGGTCATCCATCCACGGACCAACCCCGGCAAGAGAAACTTTACCGGTTGGATCGAACCGTGCGGCTGTTACTACTTAGCCAAGAGCTCCTCTGAGTAGGTAGTACCTATAACGGATTAAACGTGAAAAGGATCAAGTCCAAAATTGACAAAACTACCATCGAATTTACAATTTTTTCGAAATAATATAGTAGAGTGCGTATGACCTTAAACGATTTAGGAACGTAAACTAGGCAAAAGGAGTATGTAAGGATCGTAGCAGGTGGCGTTCTGTAGTTTCTGCCTACCCCCATGGGAAGAAGGCGTGAGTTTATGTATGTGTATTTGTGTGTATATATAATTATTTAGAGTTTATTGCTACAATGGCTAAATAAATACCGATAACTAAGCAAACAATCTAGTTCCTTACCTCAATCATCTTCCGGACATGACTAGGGGTCTCGACCTCATCCTTCAGATATTTGTCCACCTTCGCTTCTTCATACGACACTTTGTACACAGTGCCTGCATTTTTCTCGTCTGGTTTTTCTGTCTTAGTGTCATTGCCGTCGTCGGATTTAGCTTCGGCTGTGTCATTGCCTTCCGATCCAATTGTGGAGTTCACATCCCTTCGGCGCCTGCCAAAGGATGGTTCTGATCGTCCTGTGTGGCTGGGACAGTAAGCCTGCGAATAAAAAAATAGATTTATCTACATTAATCTTCATGATCACGGTTTCACAGTTGATCGATTACAGTAGGTAGTAGTGAAGGTCAACTCACAACCTACTCAATATATTTATTGCTTCCACATGTGAATTTAGGTGGTAGGCCTGTTTTCACAAAATATGATCATTGTGGACACTGTCGGGCATAAGGAGAGAGGAAGATTGAAGGCTTTTATTTGACTACTTAGTCTCTACCTTAGAATAATAATCTAAGGTCTCTACCTACTATTTCTAGAATGTATTAGGCAGGAGAGGGTAAGTATTTTTTTGTGTTCTTGCTTCTTGGAAATGAGATACAATAGACGATATATGTATATTTAGTCACTGTTCTTAAAGAGTTAGAGAACCCTGTGAGAAATCGACACGTGTTTCGCCTCTCAACGAGGCATCCTCAGCGCACGGGGTGGTTGTATTCGGCTCTTGCTTGTCGTCGAAACACTTCGTGTCCGAGTTCGCAACAAGTCAATCGTCATCCTGAGGATGCCTCGTTGAGAGGCGAAACACGTGTCGAATTCTTACAGGGTTCTCTAACTCTTTAAGAACAGTTAAGCGGATTAAGTTACTAAATATACATCGTCTATTGTATTTTATAATGGATTTCCGCAAAGTCACGCCTGAGTCAATTAACTATCTTGGAAATAAGGTTTGCAACTGTCGGTGTCTTCTATATTTACTGGGATTCTTAATTATAAGTCTCTTTTGATAAGCTTACAGTACCTACTAGGTACAATTCTCTAGAATTCTTGCAATATGGTAATAATAATAATAATAACCCCACCGCCGTATCTCTACGTTGACGTCGTGGTGGGGCTTGCGCGCTCCAAACTCTAGGTCTGTGCCGGTAGAGTTTACTTTGCCGGAACAAATCTAGAATGAGGAGCCAGACCAAGAGAGATACAGAAAACCGCAGGGCAGCATGTGGCGAGCTGTTGGGCAGTAGCGACCCCACGGACCCTATCTCCCGGGAGAAATCTTGTTCCTCATCTCTGGCTTGCCTTTATTGGCCGGCTGGAGTGAACACTGACGAGGAACAGAGCTCCTGCCTCATTCTTGCCTTAATTGGCCGGCTTGAGTGGAGATTCGCAAGAGCAAATGTGCTCGGAGGAAGGAAGTATTCCAGTAAGATGCTGGTAGGGATCTTGACCGTACTTCCGGGATTGTCCTGATAGCCGTGGAATACCGCTCCACTCCTCATAAGCACCTCAGGACATGTTGCCCCCTTGTCGCTACGACACTTTGTGCTAGCGACCGTTTTCGGGGGCCCATTATTGAGTGTGCAAGTCACCCCCTGCCATTTTATCCGTGTATATATAAAACATTGATCAGGCAGGGGCCATAGTCCTTCCATAGTTCCAGGTCACCAGTCAACTTTAGCCACCCAAACCCATAGTCCATTAAATTTGTTTCCATTTCCTGCAATAGTCCTACACCAACCGGGGGTTGTCCTTGGGTGCACTTGCATAGTGTATACAGGGATAATCGCCGGTTGGTGCCTCATTTCATTAAGCACGTCTAACGGGCCTCTGCGAGTTGGCTTTGGCCCCTCGTACGCCTTCCAAAGGTCCGGGACCCCAGGGTCCCGATATATGTAGACATATATAAATAAATAATAATAACCCCACCGCCGTATCTCTACGTTGACGTCGTTGTGGGGCTTGCGCGCTCCGATCTCTAGATCTGTGCCGGTAGAGTTTACTTTGCCGGAACGGGTCTAGAATGAGGAGCCAGACCAAGAGAGATACAGAAAACCGCAGGGCAGCATGTGGCGAGCTGTTGGGCAGTAGCGACCCCACGGACCCTATCTCCCGGGAGAAATCTTGTTCCTCATCTCTGGCTTGCCTTTATTGTCCGGCTGGGGTGAACATTGACGAGGAACAGAGCTCCCACCTCATTCTTGCCTTAATTGGCCGGCTTGAGTGGAGATTCGCAAGAGCAAACGTGCTCGGAGGAAGGAAGTATTCCAGTAAGTGCTCGTAGGGATCTTGACCATCTTCCGGGCTCTGGGATTGTTCTGAAAGCCGTGGAATACCGCTCCACTCCACAAGCACCTCTGGACATGTTGCCCCCTTGTCGCTACGACACCTTGTGCTAGCGACCGTTTTCAGGGGCCCATTATTGAGTGTGCAAGTCACCCCTTGCCATTTTATCCGTGTATATCATAACATTGATCAGGCAGGGGCCATAGTCTCTCCATAGTTCCAGGTCACCAGTCAACTTCAGCCACCCAAACCCATAGGCCAATATATTTGTTTCCATATCCTGCAATAGTCCAACACCAACCGGGGGTTGTTCTTGGGTGCACATGCATATTGCATACAGGGATAATCGTCGGTTGGTGCCTCATTTCATTTTAACGTCTGTAGCGGTTAGACCGCCACATACAAAAACTACGAAACAAAAAGACATGACGTCACACAATTCCTACATCTCGCAGTTAGAGTTTACTGAGCGAATAACATAGATAAGACTATCCGAAATCAACATATGGGCAGTTGCCCGCCAGACATAACAACCCGTCTGGTTGGAGGATCCTCCCTTTTCTATGGTGGATGAGTGAACTTTACACCCTGTTCCTCATACCCCTAAATTGGTGACCCCGAGTATGAACGTCAACGCAGCCTTCGTGCAACTACTTCAGCGTGACGTCATCATCATCACTCCCGCAAGCTTTCGTGAGGCGAGTCACACAGCCAGCCAGCACCCACGGCTTCAACGGGTATCCTGACCACCAGCATGCAGCGAACGCGCATTCCTGGTCATCACCCTCAGCCTCATCAGCAACCTTGGCACAGCACCTGCACTTCCGGCCGGTCTCACAAGCAGAGCCTATTCTACCCTCTCCTGGTCGACGCAAGCA
Organism: Conistra vaccinii; assembly: GCA_948150665.1. Taxonomy (NCBI): domain Eukaryota; kingdom Metazoa; phylum Arthropoda; class Insecta; order Lepidoptera; family Noctuidae; genus Conistra; species Conistra vaccinii. The sequence continues at coordinate 10,226,263 of OX411327.1, read as the reverse complement.
GTCAGCCAAAAACCCGGCGCTGTACCACATCCGACTCACTGGATGACGACGCAGCGCCTCCCCGACTCACTGGGGAATCACCGCAGACAGTTCCGACTCACCGTGAACTATGCGGCACCCGGTTCCGACTCACTGGAACCACAGCTGGCACTATGAAGCATCGCAAGATCCAAGACTCAGCCCACTATCGACCTCCGGTCTCCGGAGGGGAGTGATGTAGCGGTTAGACCGCCACATACAAAAACTACGAAACAAAAAGACATGACGTCACACAATTCCTACATCTCGCAGTTAGAGTTTACTGAGCGAATAACATAGATAAGACTATCCGAAATCAACATATGGGCAGTTGCCCGCCAGACATAACAACCCGTCTGGTTGGAGGATCCTCCCTTTTCTATGGTGGATGAGTGAACTTTACACCCTGTTCCTCATACCCCTAAACGTCTAACGGGCCTCTGCGAGTTGGCTTCGGCCCCTCGTACGCCTTCCAAAGGTCCGGGACCCCAGGGTCCCGAGAAATGTCAAGAGACGAAAAAATAATAATAATTGGTTAATAATAGTAATCGGTTTCCCTCATCATAAGTCATAACATCCGCAGTAAGCAGATAAGAATATGGTGATAAACTTAAGTAGATAGTCTATCTATTCTAGGTACCTATATACATAAAAATTCAATGCTGTTCGTTGGTAAACGCATCACTTGAGAATGGCTAGACGTAGCCCAATCGGGTTAGTTAAGTATTAACTATTTGTTTTAAAATATTCGTAATAATAGTAGGTACGAATCAGGTTCGTACGGAAAGAAAAAATTTAAATGTTGCCGGGAAAATGAGAAAATTCAAGAACTGAAAGTGCATTTCCTACAGGAAAGTATGAATTATTGAAATTTGAGCAGGACAACGTCTCTTGGGTCAGCTTGTTTTTAATAAATGACCACTCACTAGAAACTTGGTGGATAAGGTATACCTACTTATTCATTTCAATTGCCCAGTTCTTGAACCATTGGCGTTTTCCATTTTTCTACACTGGCCTTCAAAAGTTACGAGTAGTACCACACTTTTCAAATTGCTATTTCTCCAAAACTATAGCAGTCAGAGTTTTGAAATAACAAACGTTTTATAGCAAATTTAAAAAAAAAATAGTTTTATAAATTGGTAACGTTTTTGACTTAAAAAAAAAACCCAAAAAATAGCCATTGTTAACTTACTGGCAAAAATATCAAACAACATTTTTACGTATGCTTTACGCCTTATTTACATTTTAATAACTGGTATTGCCTCGTCAGGCTGTGATTACAAGTTTGAGCTGGTTTGGCATACTGAAGACGAGGTTTTGGAGGCGACGTTGGGGTATATTCTCCCATCCTTCCGTCAGGGCCTGTTTTAGGGCCCTAAGGGTGATAGGAGGTGGTCTGTGACTTCTGACCAGGCTCCGGAGCTCATCTCAGGCATGCTGGATCGGGCTGAGATCAGGACTTCTTGATACAAACCTCCTGAATGTACTGTTGTACGACCGAGCGGTGTGTGGCCGGGCGTTATCCTGCATGAGTATCGATCCATCACCCACATATTACTAAATATGGCCCTTCTTACTCATTATGGGTCTCTTGAGCATATTTTTCGCCAGTCAAGGTGCCATTTTCTATGACCACTAGCTCTGTGCGACCTTCTGAACAACTTAGTACCAGACTTTTGAAATTGCAATTAATATTAAAGTACGTAAGATATTTAAACTTCACATCTCGATTCTTACTATTCACTTCCGATGGAAGGCCAAGAGTGTACAGGCGACCAGGTGAGCGATACATTCAAGCCTGCTTCCCAGAAAGAGTCCAATACGGTGAAACTATAGGCTGGCATCTCTTCAGAAGGTCACACAGAGCTAGTGGTCATAGAAAATGGCACCCTGACTGGGGAAAATTATGCTCAAGAGATCCATAATGAGTATGCAGGGCCATATTTAGTCAATGTGGGTAATGGATCGATACTCATGCAGGATAACGCCCGGTCACACACCGCTCGGGTCGTACAACAGTACATTCAGGAGGTTGGTATCAATTTGATGGCTTGGCCATCGAGAAGTCCTGATCTTAGCCCGATCTAGCATGCCTGGGATGAGCTCGGGAGCCTGATCAGAAGCCACAGACCACCTCCTATCACCCTTAGGGCTCTAAAACAGGCCCTGATGGAAGGATGGGAGAATATTCCCCAACACCGCCTCCGAAACCTCGTCTTCAGTAAGCCAAACCGGCTTGAAATTGTAATCAGAGCCTAAGGAGCCAATACCAGTTATTAAAATGTAAATAAGTTGTACAACATCCTGAAAAATGTTGTTTGACTTTATTTCCAGTAAGTTAAAAATGCATTTTTTTTGGTGTTTATCTTTTTTTTTTTGTTAAAAACGTTACTAATGTATAATAAACTATAATTTCAAAGAAAGTTGATGAAATTTTCCATAAAACGTTTTATATTTCAAAACTCTGACTTCTATAGTTTTGGAGAAATAGCAATTTGAAAAGTGTGGTACTTAGTTTTGACGGCCAGGGCCAGTGTATAATCGGTCGCGGTCTATCACAGAAATCTTAGTTTCCATTACATAACTTGGATATAATCTAATACCCTATCTATTGGAAAACGAACGCATTATGCCATTTGTTATTCACGTGCTATATACTACTAGATAAGCAAGGTCAGGAGATCGTGTAGATAGACGAAGCAGCTAAATTGCATAAACAGCATCTATTTTATGCTCGACTTAGGGCAGCCAAGTATTTAAATATCCAATGTAGTATTTTCGAAGCCTGAAACTTTGTTTGTACCAAAACCATGGTTCAATTTTACAAAATACCTTTTATTCAGACCCTATTGCGCTCACCTCGCCATATTCATCACTGAAAATTTGCGCTCAGTAAAATTATAAGTTGCTTGTATAGAAAGAAGAAATTATGCTATTTTTACAAGCTTTTTTTTAAATATTTCTAATATAAAAAATTGCATAGTTTCAAATAGCGTAATAAAATTATGCTATTTTTAATATTAGAAAAATTAAAAAATTGCCTAATTTCTTCTTTCTGTCAGAATCAATTAGCATCGAAAATATGGTAGGTTCGCTTACCATATCTTTCTTTTAGAAATATATTATTTAGTCATCAGGATACTAGGTGTAGGTAGGTATATTATATAGAAGGGTTGGCAACCCTACTAGCTTGACCCTACATCTTAAGATACAGTTATCTTAAGACGCGATAACCCGGTAACTGGATAGAGCCCGATAAAGTATATTTTTTTACATGCATTGACGTAATTGAAATCGTGGTTACAAACTGTTATAGGTTCAATAATAACGTGCAAAACATGTCTAATCAGGCACCTACCTCCTTGGTTTTCACTATTTTCGTTACCCTGAAGCCTACACAGTTATGACTTCATTGGTTATGTTATGATTCTACGAGAGATGAAGACTGCCTGTTACCCTACCTACCTACCAACAATGATATTATTGAATATGTCTCGAGTTCTCGACTGTTTCGTTACCTAACAGTGTAGTTATGACTTCATTGGTTATTATGATTCAACGAGAGATGAAGACTGCCTATAATACCGAGTACCTATCAACAATGATATTATTAAAACAAAGGCTGTTGCCTGTTGGCTGTTGTTTAGTAAACTTGCCAACTCTGCCAATGCACCTTTGATGGTCAGACAATGCGATTTCAAAAAAACTAAATTCTTGTTTAAGAGAAATAGACACTTAGCACGTTCAATACAACGTAGCCCGTAGGTACAGACGCCAGCACATCAACCTACTCCAATCTGTTAAATTTTTCCAATCAACATTGAATCTTATTCTTTAGCGATAAAGTTTAAAATCTATTCAAGAAATTTCACAGATTGTAGTAACTTGATGTGCTGGCGTCTGTACATTACTAGAGCCCTTTATTGGAACAAATTGTTCTAATAAAGAGTTGTTACTTCGCCCCATGTCCAATTATTGACACAATTATCGGCAAACTCTTAATAAACGACGATAGTTCCTTTTTTATTTTCGGTGGTACGTCATCAAATAATTGGCGTGTCAGACTCTTACTGGCTAAAACCACGGAGCAGTGTTCACCCGTGTTCCTTCAGTTGCCTGTTCATTGCCAGGGGCCCACGGTAAACCTTTCGGACTTTCCCGCAACCCAGTTGTGCTGACATCTCTTTGAGGCGCGCGTAGAACACAATGCGCCGTCGACGCGGGCCTGGTCCTCTGACGGCGAGCTACACATTGCTCTCCTTCTGCAAGCCCGCGCTTACGGTGGCCGGCAATCGGCTTGCGATTCCCGACGCCCAGGGCTTCTCCTGCGGCGGCTAGGGGCGTGAGGCCGCAAAATTTGCCTCATCCTCACGCGAGTCGCCTCCTCCTTCGCGAGCATTACAGCTTCGCAAAAAGGAGGTGACCGCTTCTCATGCCCTCTCACTCCGTACCCGGCGCGAGAGGTCACCGCCGCCGACCGCTTCCACGAGGACACGGCAATGCTCCGCCCAAACTGGGCAGACCTCCACCGTATGCTCCACCGTGTCTTCCGGGCGATCCACACAGTGGAGACACCCGGGCGTTTCTTCCCGCCTTATCCGGAACAGGAACTTCCCGAAGCAGCTGTGTCCGGTGAGGACTGGCGTCAGGCGGAAGGTAAGGACGCCGTGGCACCTCTCTAGCCACTCGTCAAAGAGGGGACTTATCGCCGCAATTGTGGCGTGCCCAGCACTGGGTTGCGACAATCGCACTCTTCATGACGCCATGAGATCCTGCCGGAGCTCTGTCCGCTGTGCCGAGATATCTCGCGGCAGTGGAGTTACGCCCCGGCAACGATGATAGTACCTTAACTACACATAATACTTTCTTCACTGTCGTATCATTCACGGGAATTATCTCGCAATATTATTGCGTAATACCAAATTGATGTTTTAGGACCAATTTATAGACTTTATAGAGCTCTTAGTGAAGAAGTTCGTCCAGGAAATTTTACCACAACACCGATTTTGACTTCATGTAGAGTTAGCGTTCTGTGACCCGGTTAGTAGGAAAGAGATCATCTATAATCAGCCTAGCTATTATTATTCCCACTGCTGGGCCACAGGCCTCCTCTCTGTGAGAGGGAGTGGGCCGTAATCTACCGCGCTGGCCCAGTGCGGGTTGCTAAATGTCACATGTCTTCGAATTTTTTGGTTCTAAGACATGCCGGTTTCACACGATGTTTTCTTTCACCGTTTTTGAGAGCAGTGAAGTGAAGTGCAGGAAAGAGATGCCGGTTTTAAATTACAGAGACATGTGAGCTTCAGGCAACTATCTCTGAAAACTGACACATCTGAGATGCCTCTAGTATTGCGGCGGAGACCCTTAACATTAGGTAAGCCGTCTGCTTGATTACCATTCAAAAACATAAAAAAAAAATAAAAAAATTACTGACCGGCTGACATCCATCGCGACAAGTACGAACTGTAGCCTCGAACACCAAGAAGTTAGACTCCGGTATTTTGAACGCATTGAATCTTGCTTCCAGAGAATCTCCGTTACGGCCTTTGTCTAATTCAGGGAATACATCGGGATCGACTGGGCATCTGCAATGTACGAAAAGAAAATGAAATACGATGAATCTATGAATGAAGGTGATATTAGGTATTTAGGTCCCCTAAGAATTGTAGCCCAGATAACAAAATGCACAACTCCTATTTTGCAGTGGAAACTCTTTATCAGTATGGTGATGAAAAAATGAAAACAGATGATCCACTTACCCAACTCGATCAATCAGCTGCACAGATCGTCCTGAATAAGGATCTCTAGCGATCACATTTGTAGCAAATATATCTGTTGCATAATTGTATCCGTCTTGGGACTCCAATCTAAACGTCAGTGGGTCCCCAACAGCAATGGTAGTGGTCGGTCTGCCTTGGTACAGGATCATCAGACGTACTTTGGAGTTCAAAGAGCTCTCTTCAGGCAGGTATTCGATGGGTATCGGGCTGCCAGACCTGTCGACCAAATCATACCCGAGACTACGGTTAGATTCGAAGATAATTTTTCTTGGTAGTGGTTACTGACGTTGAATGAATTTATCAACAAGAAGTAAAGAAAAATAAACGTAAAGAGTTGAATAAATAGACAGATTCATTCAAAGTCGGCCGTTAGTAGCTGTTAGTGATAACAGCACTCAAAACCAACATTCAGCTAACTAAATAAACCATAATGTTAATGTCTACATTCCAGTAATTCCAGTAACTGCAACATATAAAGGTAAATCTGGCAAAAACAAAAACACATCGCTTCGGAAAACCCAGAACTAATAATGATTCTACAACTCTCCCAAAATACACCACCAACAAAAACAAAATGTTTCAGCGAAATATAGATAAAATATGTTTTCGAAACACCCTGAAATAAACAATCATGTAAACTAATGCAAATGTAAAGGAAAATTTCAGAAGCGAACTCATGAAAACACGCAAAATCTGTTATAATGTTAATTTTATAGATTTGTGTCCATTTGATAAAGATTTTTCCAAAAATATCTTGAGCAGGCACTTAAGTTAAACGGTCTAATCATGCTAATCAATCGCCTCTCCCTTGATTCCTTCGTGGAAGTAAAATAAAAAACAATAGCCTTAATTATCAAATAGACACAAATTGGTTGTCGATAACACAATTCTCACCCGGCGCCGATGTAGTTGGACGTAACTACAGCCTCAGCGGGGCCCCTGAACAGGCAGGTCAGGTTGAACCGCTTGTCGCGAGAAGTTTGCACGTTGTCGCTAAATTGGACCACTACTATGTTCGTCATAGTGTCTCCGTACTGAAAAAGCAACATATTTATGTTTAAGATTCAGTTTTATATTTTGCATACAGTTTCAAACTAGAAATCACAAAGAAATGAGTCACATTTAAAAGCCGTGAGAGCAATTGAGACATGAGAAAAATATTTGTATTTCAACATTGCTATGCCAAGTCGAATTTAGTGGATTCTTATTTCTTACGAAAAATGCAACGTTTTTGATGGACTCTTTGTCCTTCCAAATATCAGGATTTTGAACAACTTTAAAAGAATGATGATGAGGGAGAGTCCGAGGTATAATAATAAATATACAAACCCGTTGTGTCCCACATTCAGGATACCCGTGAGCTCCTGTAATACGTAGTACATTGACTACTCCACCATTACCGCGGAAGAAGCAACGATCATAGAAGCCATAAGTATACATGCGACCGTAGAATCCTTCAGGGAGCCGAAGAGTGAACTCCATGCCATCTTCGTTGCAAACTTGAGACACTGGGAGAAAATAGAAAGTATGAATAACTCGAAATATACACCTGAAATTGAGGAATTATATCGATTGATTGATTGTCCATAATTTTTGACAGAAGTGTTAGTTGTGGGTGAAAATAATGGCAAGTTAAAAGTAACGTTTTTTTTATATTTTCTTTCCTCTTACCATCCAAGCAATCATCAGCCATCCTGCCAAGAGCTCGTTCATAGAAATCATATTCGCTAGCAGTATTATCAAAATGCGCAGGATTTGCAGCATCCAACTCCCGAGTGTCGCGATCGCTCAGTTCACAATTATCGCGAGGTTCCCCAGCGTACGCGCCGTCCACGCCCCTGTCAACGAAATGTGGGTCAGTAATACTGTCACTATATCTAGCATGGTTACATTGGTTACATCACGACTTGTTTAGTTACCGATAGTTGAACGACCGGCAGATGAAGTCTCTGGCCTCTATGCATTCGCGTTGGCAATGCGCCAAGGATTGAGCAGTAGTGAATCGTCGAACGTATCGCCTTTGCATTCGCTGTCTGCCAACTTGTCTGAAACTGTCATCTTCACATCGGGATCCTTGCCATGGTCTTTGTCCTACTGTAGGCCTGCCTAGAGGGCCGCCTATTCCGTTGCCGGCAATTGGACCTCCGATCGGTCCCCCGATCGGGCCACCGATGGGACCACCAACAGGACCGTTTATGGGACCGCCGAGACCATTAATTGGTGGTCCAATTGGTCCTATTGGACCATCAGGCTCATATACTGCTCCTCCCCCATATGAAGGTCCACCGCCACCATATACAGGTCCACCTAAACAAAAAGCAGAATTTAGTATAATTCTTTCATAGAACTATTGTGGGCACTTTTGTTATACATTTTTCATACTTATGGGCCGTTCTACAGGTCCAGCTGGAGGATAGGTTCCACGGTATCCATTAGGCCTCTCAATAGGTCGTCTTACGCCAAAGGTCGGTCTGGGCTCCACCGGATATCTTCACAAATATTAAAAAAATACGATTAATTAGTACCAAATACAAATGCGAAGATATACTATGTTTTTCCTTTGATTACCTGTCTGTACCAGGTCGAACCCCTCTGTCTGGGAAGCGCTCAGGTCCTGCATAATCTGGTCCGTAATAGCCACCACGTCCGTAGCCTGCTGTAAAAACCCTCACTCATGTTACCACGACCAATATTCATAATGTGCTTTTGCCTTTTTTTATTGTATACTTGTACATACTATAAATATTTTTGTGTAATATACATATTGTATTTAAATAATAAGAAAAATTAAAAATTCATAATATTACTACTAACTACACACGTAAACAATTTGGTCATGTGCTCACCAGGATATGATGATCCGGTCGGCGGATATTTGTTATACATATCTGGGTACCGGTCACCGCCCAGAGGTACCGGGTCTCGGTTTACCCCAACCGGGTACCTACTGAACGGGTAACGTCCCCAATCGCTAGTCCCTGGGTATCGGTCCTGATCGAATCTTTCAGGATAGCGGCTTGGGACCCACCCCGGTCTGGACGGGTATCGCCCACTGCCTCGAACCGGGTATCGTTCTGGGTATCTGTCTTGTGGATATCTTTCCGGGTAAACGTCGATGGGGTATCGACTAACAGGATATCTGTCTGCTGGATATCTTCCGATGTCGTTAGTAGTAGGATAGTCGTAGAGTGGGTATCGTCCGCCGTCAACTGGGTAGCGATCACCACTGGGTAAGGGATATCTTCCACCGCCTGAAGGGTATCTGTCAACTGCAGGACCAACTCCTGGACCAACCCCAGGCGGGTACCTATCTACTGCCTGTGGGTATCGATCAACGCCAGCGGGATATCGATCGACGCCGGCTGGGTATCGGTCTGCGCCAGCCGGATATCGGTCTGCGCCAGCCGGATATCGGTCTGCGCCAGCGGGATATCGGTCTGGGCCAGCTGGATATCGTTCAGGCCCAGCTGGATACCGGTCAAGACCAGATGGGTACCGATCAATACCAGGTGGGTACCGATCGATACCAGGTGGGTATCGATCGATACCGGGTGGATACCTATCAGAGGGGTATCGTTCTGCTACGCCAGGGGGGTATCTGTCAGACGGGTAGCGGTCTGATCCGACGCCGGATGGGTATCGGTCGTCGGGGTAACGGTCGTCGGGGCCGGCCGGATACCGGTCGTCGGGGTACCGGTCCGGTCGACGGTCGCTGTACCGGTCATCGTCCGAGTACCGGTCGTCATCCGGGTAGCGACCTACGCCTGGCGGGTATCGGTCCCGGTCGCCTCCATTACTACCACCTTTAAATGAAAAAGTTGATTAAACAATTGTTTTTTTTAAATGTAGCAAGTTACAGCATGCGAACAAACATCTATACTACTACTAACTACTTGCTAACTAACGTTTATAAATAACTAACTACGAATACCTTATAAGTTCAGCATGCTGATAATACATCAATCCTAGAAATAGCAATACAAACTCTACATAGTAGTTCACCTACTTACATAATTAATTGTAATCTATCTACTCTACTTCTACTTACAGCTTCATATACTCAACTTACAATACAACAATTTTAAATCTAAAAAAACTACAAAAAATTATCTACAAAAACTACAACATAGTCTACGGTCTCCCATAAGACACATTACTCCAGAACCCGATCATATACCTATCTACATTTGATTTCCCCAGTGAATGTTGAAAGTTATCAGTCAACATTTTGTAAACATTACTAAAGTTGGAAAGATAATTCATATATCTATCATATAGGTACCTATAAAATATTATGTGAATAGCCGTCCGCGCCGTGAGCTGGGCAAAATTTAAAAAGATGCAGTTTAGTTGTAACGTTCATCAAACACTGAGCCTCAACCCCGTTCCTGTCTATCATGCATCGAACCTGTGGAAGTGGCAGGGCGTCCCCCCCAATTGCCCTGTGAACCAGTGCCAGGACTCCCAGCTTCAGTCTCACCGGCCACTAGCTGATCTGAATACCCAAACCATAGACGTCAATATTTTTTGGGAGTTGTGAGAAGAAGAAATTGGAAATGTTTGTGGAATAATATACATTTTCATGGATTATTTTCATAGTCTCAGAGTGGTCTCAAGAATATCAGTCCGATAATTTTTTGATATAGAATGTTTCAGAGCAAAATCACGACTAAGAGCTTAAGTTAGTAGAGGTTTAGTTAACATGGGAATTATGATTCAAAAAATTTACATAGGAGTCGACCACTCTTGTCACCATTGCATTGTCAGTGTCCTTTGATAGTTCTTTCTTCTTATTTTTCTTAACTAAACTATATCTGGCCTGAAATCCACACTAATATGGTAGATAAAGAAAATCTATTTGTGGACACAGGAGGGTCAATGTCGGGTGATCCTTAACTGCGTTGTTCAGGCAATTGACTGGTATTAAAGGATGTCAAATATCGCTGGTGGATAAAAAGAAACAATGCATATTGTGACAAAGAATAAATTTTTACAATAAGTAATTCAGTGTATCCAATTTTGCGTTATCCTTTATGACACAAACAAAGCAAGCAAGAAACAAAGACCTCTGACAAGGTGCATAATAACAATAATTCAGAAATACATGAACATAATTCCAGTAAGGTCTGACGATTGAACTCCTAAAGAAATTGGGCACGTTAAAAATTATACTTGGTATCTATGTAAAAGAAGCACAATCATGCACAATGCCCGCCCACTCGCAACCCTAATAGCTCCTAATAATAAAGTATAGTACGCTGTGCTCAGTTCTATTATTCACAATTTGTACTGATATGTTGATTGGTTTCTTCCTTCCAGTTCCAGTCTTTCACAAGTGCAATACGTCATCTGTCGTCTAAACATTCACATAAAATGTGCAATTGTGCCTGACCTAGATTTACGTTTACTATGCAGATTACTGCTAGTTTAGCAGCACTTTGTATTGCTTTGTTGCTTGTTTGTTTGAAATCTCGAAGGATTTTTATCATATTGGTTCTGCTATTTTCTTGCGAATGAGAATATTGACGACAACCTGTATTGTACACATATTTTTGTGCATAATAAACATGACCCAGAAAGTGTAACCTAATTGTACTGCTGCTTCTAAAATCGAGTGATTTAAAAACCTCAAACAATCATAATTCATTCGTTTTTTTCGTAAATTCTAATGACTAACCATCAACAATGCGAACCCAAACGATACTCACGCATCAAATTTTCATAATAATCGAAATCGGGATCGTAAAGCAGTCGCATGCCATCCTTCTGATTGTATCTGCTCAGTCGGCATGTCCTGGCCCGGTCGCTGTACACCGCCGACCTGCGACAAACAACAATGCTCAATGTTGCTGAATGTTGTTGAATTGCCCACACGCACGCAATCGGACAACGAACTTGTCACACACCTTATCTCAGCATGTACTTGTGACATACAAAGCTAAACAGATAAATGGTCTGTTTTTCGTTTTCCGAAGCCCAAAAGATATATCTTTGTTTTTATAGGTCAGATTTTGTTATGATTGGTTATCTTAGCTATACTATGTGGGAGCTTATTGCTGATAGAGCTGTCGTTATTGATGTTTTTAGAATAGATAACTAAGGCATTCTCGAAAGTAAGTACTACTTCAAAATTTTATCTTTTCGGTTGGAATGTTGGGACAATATCGGTTGGAGTTACAAAACGGCCTTTTACGGTCGAGAAGTTATGTAAATATATGGGCGTCAATTGAAAAGAGATGACATGCGCATTTCGAAATCGTGGTCAAACGGCACAGTGACATGGTACATTACCTGCACTGGAAGCTGGTCTGCCTCAAACATTCGTCCAAACACTCGCTGAGCGAGCGGCCGGTGATCTCTGAGTGGAACTCTCCGGTGATCCGGCTGTTCCGGTATCTCTGGAAGGCCGTGTCCGGCCGACGTCCGGGCGAAAATAGGTGTGACGTCACACTGTTGTCCGGGTACTCCGTGCCGCGAGCTGTCACCCGATGAGAGACTGATCATAATCGTGAGAAAAACCTTAATGTGGTTTCATGCATCGTTAATTCAGGAATTTTAGAATGTTAATTGCCAAGCATTGAACGCTTGAAAAAAGCGTGTTAAATAAAGATACTACATACAGCTGTTATAAAAGGCAAACATACGATCACGATAATACTCACGATTGTCCAGACAGACAAGGTCGTAGAAGTGATGGGTGGGAGATGCGCTGACAGTCACGTCGTCTTTTTGCGAAACCGAGTCTTCTTCTGAGAGAACGCACTGGCGAGTCATAGCATCATGCTCGATGGAGCGACAGAAATATCTAGAAAAAATATAGTATGCATGTAAGACAGTCCAAGTTGCACCAAGAGAAAGTAAAACTGTCACTTACTTTTCTGCCCGAACACACATTGCCTGGCATTCATCGAGAGTCATATTCGAAAAAACATCAGCTTCGAACGGTCCTCCGAGACGCTTATTTTCTTCTTTGATGAAAACTGCTAGCCCATCGCAGCGACGTTCAGCTACAAAAACGTCATTAGAAATAGTTAGATATGACCCTCATTAGAAATGTGCAAAAACACTTGTAACTTATTGCTCACCGTTCAGACAAGTATTTTCCAAATAGTCAGCATTATGATCATCTTCCAATAACTCTGGATGTGTCCTCCTAGTAAATCTACTCAGAGAACAAGTCCTCAATGCAGAATCAAATGTAGCAGAACGGCATACAAAGCTGAACTCTCCCAGGCATTTATCTTCACATTCCGTCCGGTTAGCGACCATGATTTCCTTGAGATCCGAAGGTGGGAGCTTGAGTCGTTTGCGAGCGTGGCGTTCGAAAACATACCGGCGAGATGGGCATTCACGTTCCGGACGATTTGCTATAAGAATGAAAATGATAATGACTATTGTGTAGACAGGAAGAAATCACGATGTAATAACGATAATAATAAACGTTTACGATACTCACACGTCAGACAGATCTCATTAAAGTGGACGCTATTCGGTACGATCATAAGAGTTCCAATGCCTTCGGGTGCGGCCTGTTCCCGCGTCAAATAGCAAGTAGACTCCTCATATTCGGGTTCTGGACTGAAGGCAGCAATGCGTGCTCCTGGTTGGAAGTCTATGGAGTTGCAAGTCCGAACGAGGCTGTTTCCAGAGCGATCACGCAAGCATAGGTCCTGGCATTTCTCCAAGACACGGAAAGGTGGCGCCGTCTCGCGTACCTATGGTAATGAGGAATGAATAATGCAAACTTAATGATGTTTAGACTGTTTTAATTCATGTCACAAAATCTACGATTTGTTTGTCAACATCAATATAAATTAAGCATACTTACTTATAATATTTGATAAACAAATGTTACGTGTAACCTAGCCTTGGGGAATTTAAAGCAAATATTACCACATATTTCGTAATTCTTTTGTTTTATACTTACAACGTCATCGTCAAATCCATGTAGCTGTTGATTCGGTAGTCTCTCATACATAACTCGTCCCATTCCTTGGTTGCATGTCGTTTGAGCTGAGGACAATGCAGTTTATTTTTAGAACACGTTTCAACATCATGCGTCTGTTGATCTAAGCTTATAAACAGGGAGTTAATGTTATCTAATGTTAGATATACACTCGTCTTCAAATAGCCGCGTACATATATCATTGAAATGAATTAAGTAGTTTGTTTTAAATTCGGTTTTGACATTTGGGGGGCAGCACTTAGAGCGCCGAGATTATCTGTACAGTGTGTATTTACAGAATTTACATTCTTTTCCAGAATCATTCCATAATTTTTATTAACATAAAGAGATGATACCAATCAGTCTATTTCATTCCTCGTTTTGTCGCAGACATCGATAGATTCTTCCGTGTTTATTGTTTGGAGTCTTTCAAGTGACTTATAACAAATACGATACACGGAACAGGAACCTATTGATAAGTGTTTCTAGTTCATCTTACCATTAGCCATGGTGAGCATAGTGAGCGCAGTGAAGGCGTGCATGACACTCGCCCCCCGGGGCTTCATCTTCTATCTTTCTAGTCCCACCGCGTCACCGACCACACATATGGTCACCTGTAGCAAGAATATTATTGTTAAAATTAGGATTTTTTGCGTATTAGTATTTAGGAGTATGAGGAACAGGGTGTAAAGTTCACTCATCCACCATAGAAAAGGGAGGATCCTCCAACCAGACGGGCTGTTATGTCTGGCGGGCAACTGCCCATATGTTGATTTCGGATAGTCTTATCTATGTTATTCGCTCAGTAAACTCTAACTGCGAGATGTAGGAATTGTGTGACGTCATGTCTTTTTGTTTCGTAGTTTTTGTATGTGGCGGTCTAACCGCTACATCACTCCCCTCCGGAGACCGGAGGTCGATAGTGGGCTGAGTCTTGGATCTTGCGATGCTTCACAGTGCCAGATGTGGTTCCAGTGAGTCGGAACCGGGTGTCGCTCAGTTCACAGTGGGTCGGAACTGTCTGCAGTGATTGCGGCGATGGTGATTGTGGTTCCAGTGAGTCGGAACCGGGTGCCGCACAGTTCACGGTGGGTCGGAACTGTTTGCGGTGATTGCGGCGATTGTGGTGATTGCGGTGATTGAGGTGATTGCGGTGATTGAGGTGATTGCGGTGATTCCCCAGTGAGTCGGGGTGATGTGGCTGAGGGTGATGACCAGGAATGCGCGTTCGCTGCATGCTGGTGGTCAGGATACCCGTTGAAGCCGTGGGTGCTGGCTGGTTGTGTGACTCGCCTCACGAAAGCTTGCGGGAGTGATGATTATGACGTCACGCTGAAGTAGTTGCACGAGGGCTGCGTTGACGTTCATTCTCGGGGTCACCAATTTAGGAGTATGAGGAACAGGGTGTAAAGTTCACTCATCCACCATAGAAAAGGGAGGATCCTCCAACCAGACGGGCTGTTATGTCTGGCGGGCAACTGCCCATATGTTGATTTCGGATAGTCTTATCTATGTTATTCGCTCAGTAAACTCTAACTGCGAGATGTAGGAATTGTGTGACGTCATGTCTTTTTGTTTCGTAGTTTTTGTATGTGGCGGTCTAACCGCTACAAGTATAATTTAGCACTTTCTTTATTCATCAGAATATTAGTTATTTCCGTAAATAATGTTTTCTCTGCTCACAGCACGTGGGTGGTGAGATAAGGCAAATTGATTATTTATGCAATCCGCAGCAAAATCTGCTGCTTGGTAAAGAACTAAGGTGTATTCCGTATCCTGGAATAAGTGAAAATTCCACACAACTACATTGTAATTATGAAGAAAGCAGATGTAACAAAGAACAGTACCATATTGTTTTAAAGAAAGTTTTATGTTAAAGAAAATAGCATTCAAAATTATTATTTTTAGCAATTATGCGTACAACCATAATAACGACTGTGAATGTGCCGGCAAGACTAAACAGCATAATTAGCAGCTTCATTCAAAGCAATTCGCTAATGCGTTCAACATGACCATTCATTTAGCCATTCGGAAACCGATCATCATTTCGCAAACCGATAATCGCTTGACATGAGACCATCATGAGACAATCGAGAGCAAGGTTGAACAGAACAAATATTATGTCGAGAGCAGGTTCATCGTTTAGTATATAATTACGGCCTTCAGATGGGAAATTATGGTGGTCATCTACATGGGGCCGTGCGTATGATGATTGCAGTGTAGATCTAAATTATGATGTTTCTGCACGTAAATGGAGTCTACGTGTATCGTTATATGTATGTATGTCGATAAGTGCAGACTGGCGCCCATTTTATTTGGATATTGATTGGAGTAAGAGTATTAATGAGTCTGTGAAGTATTTTGTTACTAACTGTAGTTGTCAGAGTATTTTTTTTTGTAAATCGTTAATTTCATATCGGCGTCGTTGTTATCTCTTACGATTTAACCCATACCATCAAAGCTGTTGTCTATCACTTAAATAAATACTTAAATAACAACAAAGACTTGTCTATTTAAGATCTAGACCAAACACTTAAAGGATAACAATGATGCTATTTGTAGAAACAAAGACAAAACATTTGCTCAATATCTCAATTGAACAAATATTTATTCATCACAACAACATGTTTTCAAGTCACTATCAAATCATCCGTCATCTATGATTTTGTCCGCAATTTCTATGACCGCCATTAAGTGATTCTGCGTGCATCCATATTTTATCACTTTACATTGATCTGACATGAATTCCTAAAGGATCTAGTACACAGTGATGTATGTCAATAACGTTTTAACATCAAATTCCCCTTTTAGGATCAAGATATCCATCAAAAACTACATAAACGTCGTTTCTCAATCATTTGTGTGCTGGAGGAGAAATTACTTCGTCAACGATGAAGTTTTGTGTTTCCTGGTGACACCGTTGCGCAACATCGGAAAAACGTTAAACAGTCTTTTAGTGTTTACGATTAAGGTTTTGTATGGAATCACAGACCGGAAGCTGAAGACCGATGATGGCAGGATCGTATCCGCCAAACCTGAAGTATTGAGAGAGATCGAGAGGTTCTATGGACAGTTATACACGTCATCCAGTAACCCCGTTACGAATCTGGCAAACGACCCAAGAGCTAGATTAACCCGACATTATACCGAAGATATCCCGGACGTCAGCTTGTACGAGATTAGGATGGCTCTAAAGCAACTTAAAAACAACAAGGCGCCAGGTGATGACGGAATTACGGCCGAACTCTTAAAGGCCGGTGGGAAACCCGTTCTGAAGGCCCTCCAGAAGCTGTTCGATTCCGTCATACTCGAGGGTAAAACGCCACAGGCATGGAACAGAGGTGTGGTGGTACTCTTCTTTAAAAAGGGCGACAATGCCCTGCTTAAGAACTATAGGCCCATCACACTTCTGACCCATGTCTACAAGCTGTTTTCAAGAGTCATCACGAACCGTCTCGCGCGCAGGTTTGACGACTTCCAGCCTCCCGAACAAGCCGGATTCCGTAAAGGCTTTAGCACCGTGGACCACATACATACGCTGCGGCAGGTTATACAGAAGACCGAAGAGTATAACCTGCCTCTCTGCTTAGCGTTCGTGGATTACGAGAAAGCCTTCGATTCGATCGAGACATGGGCTGTACTGCAGTCTCTTCAACGGTGCCAGATCGACTATCGGTACATCGAGGTGTTAAAGTGCCTATACAAAGACGCCACTATGTCAGTCCGACTCCACGACCAGACCTCGAAACCTATCCTTCTGCAGCGAGGTGTGAGACAAGGAGACGTTATCTCTCCGAAACTGTTCACCGCTGCACTGGAGGACGTCTTCAAGGTTCTGGACTGGAAAGGGCTAGGCATCAACATCAATGGCGAGTATATCACTAACCTTCGGTTTGCCGACGATATAGTTATCATGGCTGAGACCATGGAGGACCTCAGTATAATGCTCGATGACCTCAGTAGAGCCTCCAAAAGAGTGGGTCTTAAAATGAACATGGACAAGACAAAGGTCATGTCAAATGCCCATGTAACACCCGCCCTCATAAAGATCGGAGACGCTACGCTCGAAGTTGTAGACGAGTATGTTTACCTAGGACAAACTGTCCAGCTAGGTAGGTCCAACTTCGAGAAAGAGGTCAATCGTCGAATCCGACTCGGCTGGGCAGCGTTCGGGAAGCTACGCAATATCTTCTCGTCCCACATACCACAGTGTCTCAAGACGAAAGTCTTTGACCAGTGCGTGTTGCCAGTGATGACTTATGGCACTGAAACGTGGTCGCTCACAATGGGCCTTATCAGAAGGCTAAAAGTCACCCAAAGAGCAATGGAGAGGGCTATGCTTGGAGTTTCCCTACGTGATCGAATCAGAAATGAAGAGATCCGCAGGAGAACCAAGGTAACCGACATAGCCCGAAGAATTGCCAAACTTAAGTGGCAATGGGCAGGACATATTGCTCGCAGAACAGATGGCCGATGGGGCCGAAAGGTTCTGGAGTGGCGACCACGTACTGGAAGACGTAGCGTCGGAAGGCCTTCCACAAGATGGACCGATGACTTAGTAAAGGCCGCAGGAGTTCGGTGGATGCGGGAAGCACAGAATCGGTCGAAGTGGCGGTGCTTGGGGGAGGCCTATGTCCAGCAGTGGACGTCTTTCGGCTGATATGATGATGATGATGATGATGATGGAATCACAAACCATACCAAAATCGCATGTGAAAGCGATCAACGACAGGTAATAAAACTCAGCCATATTTCATATTACACATAGGCGATACGTCACAAACACTGGTCATCAACAGCCCTAACAAGCAACCCAATACTGTTTCCGAACAATACAGGCTTATTTATAACATTCGCAACTATCGGAGCACGAAGTGTTGGGCTATAACTAGTCATATACAAAACCCATGCATCACTACTCTTGTCTCTTTGTGCTATAACAGTACTGTTCGCTTTATCGATGACATCCATATTGAAATGGATACTGGCATCGACACCGTTATTTTGCGCACACCCGTGAAATAGATGCAATTAATTGTATTCATATAATAATATGTTGCGAAATATTTCAATTGTACGTTTTTACAGGGAATATTATGTTGGACCTGTTTTTAGATGGCTTTTGTTGTCTTTTGGTTTAATGTCAATCTCGGCAAAACTGACTCCCATATCGTTTTTCAGAGGTAGGTATAGCAAGAGTATGGGCAACAACGTTCTCATCTTGGTACGTTCTCATCTTCAGTTGCTATTATTTAGTAACAAAGGTCTTTGCCTTTGTTGGTTTCCATCCAAAAATTGTACCAAAAAACCAATTCAGAGAACAGATTATTGCTCATAATAATACTTTTGCTGCACTGAATGCAAAAGTGTTGAGCTTGTTAATAGTCTAACCTTTTCACTGAAGTGAAGAACAGTTACTTTTTAAATAAATAATTTCATTGTTATTGCTGCAGTTATTATTAGAAACATTATGAAATGGTGACACTAGCTATGTAAACAAATTAAGTGTATAATTGTCTAGACAATGTATACTATACATTAGGTATTATCAATGCTATTGTTTTGCATGCATTTAATTGGAACAAAAATATCAGTTTCCTACACTTTTCCTTCCCGTACCAGAGGTAATTAATTAGTACTTATTTCATGTGGTAGGCGAATAAAAACAATGTTAACATCCATTAGTTTGAGCAAAAACAAGATAAGCAAGGTGTTTCAACTACGCAGTAGCTACATCACCATCGATATTTCCCTCAGGTCAAAGAGAGGTTGAAATCCAGCGCTCCTGATTCAGCTGT
This sequence comes from Conistra vaccinii, assembly GCA_948150665.1. Classification (NCBI taxonomy): domain Eukaryota; kingdom Metazoa; phylum Arthropoda; class Insecta; order Lepidoptera; family Noctuidae; genus Conistra; species Conistra vaccinii. Next base: position 10,206,722 of record OX411327.1, on the reverse strand, counting down.
ATTTCGACCCTCGAGTAAGTCATCCTACGGCCTACTATATCCATATGTTAGAGGAGTTTAGGATTTCGGAACTAGCTTCAACTTTCTGACTAACTGACCGACTCTTTGACAATTCAAAAGTGCCTGTAAATGGTTTAATTGAAATAAATGCTTTGAGTTTGAGTTTCAATTGGACAACAACGGAAGAAGAAGAACGTGGGGTTTTATTCAAATCGGGGTGTAAAGTGCTCAACGGTCACCCGACTTCACGCTTTCTCTCGCACATCTGCGCAGTACTCTAAAGCCCTCAGTAGCTTTGAATTCGCTAGTAGGTGTCAAATGTAGGTGGTATAGGTACCATCTGCACGTTAGTACTAGCCACATAATGAACCTCGAATCTACATGACAATGCCAGCCCGAAGGTTTGGACTATGAAAATTTTGGTGTTTCCAAAAAATTGTGCCGATGGAAAGCGGATGCCGGCGTCCGGTTCATTGTGTTCCGACCGATGTCCTCGCCGGGCCAATTGGCCAAATGACGTAGCATCCAAATTTTGATACAGTTATCTTTACCATGAAATCACTGTCTGGCTGTTTGCAGAATGGGATCGATGGATTTTGAATAGATTTGGCGTTTTGTTCGTGCTATTAGGTGTAATTTTGTACTTTTACCGATGGGTTCATGTACGTTTGTGAATCACACAAAGACTTCTATATTTTTAGGTACAAACACTGATAAAGTGATGCACGAATTGAAAAATTTGCGAACTTCACTGATTTATACCGGGCTAATCTAATCCTTGGGGTACTCCATTCAATAATATAACCCGAAGAAGTACAATATGAATTCTACCCTTTGTTGCTTAAAAATAAATAAAAAACACGCTTTTATCACGCACGAAAAATTATAAAATAATTAAATTGATTTGTATTGTTACGACATAAGTACCAATGCAGTCACTTCTTTTATTCCAAAAATTAATTCAAAAAGTGTGGAGCTTTGCATACATTCGTTAATAGTAGACACAATCAAAAAGCGCATACCTACAAAATTTCATTTCGATTCGACAATTAGAATATAAGTATGTACACCTGTAGAAATAATCATTTTTTTATCATCCTGGTGATCCTGGTGAGGATAAGATAAAAGTTATTAAATTATTATTGTATTGTCATCGGTTCTTCAGACGCGTGCAAAGTTTCAAGTTATTCGAACTTCTTGAAGTTGGTGAAAATTACGTTGAAAGATTCCGATACAGTTCAAGCTTGTAAAAAAAAAGCATGTTAATAATAATTATTTAGCTGTGCTGCCATTTTACCTGTGTTTTTTATATAAAATATTGGTTAGGCAGGGGCCATAGTCTTTCCATAGTTATAAATAACCAGTTCACTTAGCCACCCAAACCCATAGTCCAATATATTTGTTTCCATATCCTGCAATAGGTCTGCACCAACCGGGGGTTGTCCTTGGGTGCACTAGCATAGTGCGTACAGGGATAATCGTCGGTTGTTGCCTCGATTCATTCAACACGTCTAACGGGCCTCTGCGAATTGGCTTCGGCCCCTCGTACGCCTTCCAAAGGTCCGGGACCCCAGGGTCCCGAGCAATGTCAAGAGACGTATAAATCATGATTTAGAACGTTTAGGATTGCTAGGAATTTCGAAATACTGCAGTGCGGTGGGTTGGTGTTTCATTTGAGTTGGTGATTCACATAGTCGAATGCCATAGAAAGGTCTCAAAGCGCAAGTTTCGTTAAGTTGGTCATGTAGGTAATATTCTATGCCATGAAACATGGGTTTCATGGCTTTTACATTGGTAAAATATAATAGATAAGCAATTAACCTATTTTAGTGAAAGTCCAATGCTTTGTTCGTAAACGATTTCTCAAATTCAAAGCGCACAATGAGGGACGATCACTGAACAAATAGTACACTTTTCACGGAAACCAATCACGCGCAACGAAATGGTGTGAAAAATGTTCGGGCTACCATTGTAGGGCCTGGCATGGGCTAGGCTGGGTTAGGATGGGCTCGTGGGAAACTATGACGCAATAAGGGCTTTTAACATGGAGACGGTTTCCTGGATTATAAATCCCACATTTCGGAATAGGATACTCGGTAACTAACAAACTCATGTAAAAGTGGAGAACACCTAGTTACAACTAGGTTTATTTGGCGTTTTTTCGTGGGAAAAATTCCGCTCTTTGTCTGATTTCAAGGCTGAAAAGGATGACATTAAAACATTTTTAACAAAAAAGTAATGACTGCCGCATTACTGAGTAGCTATCTACTGTGTTTTAGATGTGTGGGTATGTTTACTTTCAAGTATTTTGCTAGTGTTGCGCAATAGCATTATGTATGTTGACCTGAATTTTCACACAAATTCTATTTTCGGGTTTTTCCCTGGACTTATTTAGAAGTATGTACTTATTAAATACTTTCTGATTAGTTACTATCGCTTTGTATGGTTAGTTACTTCGGCTATCTTTCGACATCCACGTATGTTAATACATCCCTAAAAGCTTTAAAGTTTTTCTCATGAATATTTCAGCATGGCAATACCTATATCTTTATTTTTAACAAGTACCTAGGTATATGTATGTGCTCAACAGTTGTTGGAATTTAGATTGATCATGTTCTACCGGTTTTCCAACTGGCGAACGACGAGATAGTTAAATAAAAGATTATAAGCAGCATTATCATTTTTAAATGTGAAAAGTGAACCCGGATCATTCGTTTTTGCTTTATAAAGGCTAAATCTAATAATAATAATTCCTAGATCCGAATAAAGTGTATACAAGACAGTTTGCGTACCTAAGCTATATCAACTAAAATCTATCTCGTGGGCCTTAGCTAGTTGTCCTTGTCCAGTTGTTGACCTGACTAATAGTCTACACTACTAGATGTCTTGTCTACTATAGTTAGTCTCTATAAGTATGTTATAGATATTTGCCTCACGTGTCCCACCACGCCTTGGCATTATTAGCTAAGCGATATAAGTTTGCATACACATTCCACTTTATAAGGAAAAAAACGGGACGATGTTGTTGATAGTGTTTTATACATAGTTAACGTTCTCACTTGCAAGTTTGGATGGCAACAAAATGTTTGAGCTAGAATCTTGTTTCTACATATTATTGTAATTTGACACATGTGCCTACTTCTAGATGAAGGGAAAGACTAAAATCATAGCATTCTGTCACAATATCTGTGATTCTGTCCTGTAGTCGGATTGATTTTACATCGTTCACTCATATATAATTATTATACATATATACAACATTTTACTGATGTGTCTAACTAATATGTATAATTTAAAAGAGTGTCCATGGAGTTTCTTGCCCGTTCTTTTTATAGGTACCTACTACGCTTTGGAGTGGGCAACCATCTTCATATTTCTGGCTGACCGACTCCTTGACAATTCAAAAGTGCCTGTAAAAGTTTGAGTTTGAATTGTGTAACTTTGCCTCGGGTTCGTAACAAATAGGTAAAGTGGGCTCCAGAGAAACCCTTGCAATGTTTTTTACATTGCTAGGGGGTGCGGTTTCTATGAAGCCCACTGTACCACGGCAACAAACCGATACTGGTCTGCACCTCTAATTTTATCATGATCGTTATTTGTATTCAATAGAATAGACAAAACACTAGATACCATGTAGTAAAAAAAAAAACACGCTGCACGTTGATGCAACGTTACTGCAATATATTATGTCTACCTAAATGTCATGGATTTACCAAGATGATTGACACGAAATGTAAAATTGATAAAGATTATAACCGTTCATAAGTCAATGAGGATGTCATTTATCAATGTTTATGCAACATGTCACATGTTGGTACCTACCTAGTACTACCTACTACCTAAGGATAGGAACAGACAATGCGCCAATCCTGCTTGCTCTGGCGATCAATAAAATTCAATGCTTTCCTTCTTTTTGCGATCAATATATAATACTGAAATCCTTTCCCATTCCCGTCCCACAGGTGACCCACTTTATCAACTAAATCAAGTTAATTGGGGGCATTACGGAAAAGGTAGCAGAAAAAATAACAATTCACTACACGTCGGTTCCTAAGTTTTTGGGTTTTGCCTTAGTATAGACTCGTGTTTAAGGGCGCACCGAGCTTCTGGTGCTAATTAATGGGATGGGCGGAATGAAGAATGCCCGGTTCGCGCGCTAATTTTGGTATTTCCTGCGTATTATTAAAACAAATACACATTTTCAAAATGTAAAATGTATACGTAATAGAAGTTATTATTAAAAACTGATTAGTCTGATTACCTTCCGTGAAGTATCTATTTACACCGTACAAAGGGTTTATTTTGTTTTTTAGAGATTACTTTGGTTTTTTTTTATGAGGAAACTACAGGTAATCGTGTTTCTAAAGTGTACGATTTATAGAGTGAATCCTTAAATATCTGTTCAAGGCTTACTGTCAGTCGTTCTACACCAGTCAACTCTGGTACAGGTACACGAAGAGTACTTATAACACTCTTCGTGTACAATATAATAACGCCTTTAGAGCTATATTAAATAAAGCTGCCTTGGCGGTGTAGTGCGACTGGCATGTTCATTGAGAACAGAGTTACTGATTTATACGGGCTCTTGAGAAGACTCAAGGCATCTTTCCTAACACGATTATGTGCATGTAAAAATAATATACCTAGTGTCTATAATATTTCACTGTTAAATGTGTTTAATGTTATTTACTTTTAATTTTAATAATGTAATTTAATTTATTATGATGTAATATTTTAATAACAATGCATTGTAATAATTATTGCTATGGGTTAATACCTGAAAATAAACGATTTTTTTTAATATCTTAAATGTTAATTGCATAACTAAAGGTGCAAATAATAACGATGGCAGGGACCAAACGAACGCAATTATTTCGCAATTAGGTATGTATCGTTTCCTCGGGTAACCACAATCTGAGAGATGCCTACAAGAAACCTATAACACACACATATCATCACGCCTTGGTCCCCTGAAGGGTTGGGCAGAGGTGTACCTGTAGCAGGTACACCCACATTTCGCCAGTTATGTTTAAGTTCCATGTAATAGGGGGGAGCCTATTGCCATCAACCGGGCACAAATCCAGACTCCGGGCTGTTGCTGAGAACTTCCAGATAGAAAAACCCAATAACACTTTGCCCGACCCGGGAATCGAATCCGGACCTCATGCTCAGCAGTAGCGCTTGCGACCACAAGACTAACGAGGCAGTCCAACCAATCAAAACCGAAACCTATAGTACATAATATTCTCTCGTCACTTCAAGTTTTCTTTATCTACCGTAGAACAGTGGAAGCCGACTTCACTTGTGATCACGCGTGTATCATTCACATCACGGACTTATATCATCACACTATCACACTAACCTTTAACTATTTGTAGCACTTCGTTTTTGTAAAGATAACAACGGATATAACCGATTATATTTACAACTGTAGGTATCATAATAATAATATAATCGTCAAGGGTATTGTCTATTGGAAATAAATACTTATCTAAACATTCTACCGTGTCTTGATGGACGTGGAATGATTTATCGAGGAAAAAAGTCTAAAAAATATTACCTTCTTCATTTATAAACTAGAACCTATAGGGAAAAAGCTTTGTGCAAAAGGCTTGTTTTGGATAACCGAACGGCTCTTCCCCGGGTTGTTGAGGAATTAACTAAGACCCTGATGTCACATTATTATTTATAAGATTTATAAAGCTCATCAGTACTCATCACACACATTGAAGACATTTGAAGATAATATATATTAAAGCATTTATAACGAGCTAAATTCTTTAAAAATCCCTTAAGGCAAAATACCTATATATTATCTTCACTATATATTTTATATTATCTTCAAAGTGTGCCTTTACACATCAGGTGCAATGCATTTTGTGATCACTGTTGTAAGTTCGATTGGGTTCCCCATGTCGATATCCAATGGAACATGTAGATTTTGTAGATAGGAATGCTTTTAGATACTTCTCATTCTTTTCATTCTTCTCATTCTCAAATTTTCATAAAGTTGTCGTCCTTGGCATTCTAAAATGAATCATCGCAATACCTTATTTTTGTTAGAAAATAGTATACTTTCACAGATTTATGAACTATCCGGAAAAAAAAAAAAATAGTTTTTTATTTACAACGACTGTTCTTTTCAATGCACGTGCGAGGCACGCTCGGTGTTGCATAATAAATACGGTCACACAACAATGCGCGGGCGCCGCCCTAAGCATCCATGTTTTTGTTATTATTCGTTAAATATTCCAAGCAATGGGTTTTTTTTTTATTTATTTTTTTATTTGTGAATGGTACTGCTGAAAGGATTAAAGGATAATGAGGAACAAAAGAATTTACGTCGAAATGTCGAAATTGATCTTGGTCTGTAGCGCTACAATAGTTGGGTTCGCTTTAGTTAGTTTTAAAAGTTATAAATAAAAAATGACTAAACCATACTTTTCAGGGTTGGTCATATTCATTATCCTCTGCTACGTACTTTTAAGTCTAATAGTGTACTCTGTGGTAACAAAGTTTACATTTCTGATACGATTAATGTACCTAAAAACTTACTGTAAATAGCCACCAACTGATTAGGATAAAATAATCCACGACTGTAAACAAGACTTGTTTAATCTTTAAATTATGCAAACTTTGCTTTATTTTCGAAAACACATAGTACCTACTCCAGTATTATAATCCGCAAGGAAACAGTACGAAAATAATTATCAATAAAACATGTACAACAGACAAAAAACTGTCTACGAGCTACGTGCTACGCCGAGGCGGGAAACTTACTTGAGCTTTTCCGTCAAGGCGCCCTCTACGAAACGTAGCACTGCGTCGTAGCACTTCAGTCTTCACTCACAAAGTCCAAGCAATCACGCTACACACGGTCGCTAAGTGTCCCCAACACACAGGATCACAGCACGGGCTAACCACTGGACAGCCAAAACCAAATTGTGGCCATTTCTACTCCATAATTCAGTTAAATCACATTAAGGGGGGGACGACAATGGGAGAGCATCGATGTGAGCGAATCACACCATCGCTACGCATCGCTAAGTTTTCATAAAGATCCGAGTTTACTGGTGCTGGTGACCGAACAAATATCATTATACTTTGTGGACATGCGTGGACCATTGTTAAACTAACAAATTCAGTGCGAGCGACCTGTGTGGTCATTATAACTTATACCTATGAACGAAGGTGTGCACGTCTAGCCACCAACAGAGCGTAAGTACCTCTGTTTCAGGGACTTAACAACGCACATAGTATGCTCGATAACTGCAAAGAAAGCAACTCAAAGAAATGCTCAGCAGAAATCTTTTAAACTCACCAACGTTTTATTTTCGTAGACGTGTAGCGTAGACCTCGTAGACTCGTAGCACCTCGCAGCAATTCATCCACAGTCAATTTGGGACTTGTAGGATAGTATGAGATCTCATTAAACTTAACAAGCATACATTCAGTGACCCCAAAGTGCGCTTTTCCGGAAGCAATGTACAATGGCATGAGTCGTCGGCGCGGGCGCTTGCCATCCAACATGGCGGCGACAGTTCGCGCCATCCGCCATTACGCGTCAGCCATCGAATGTCCTCCATGTAGATTTCAATCTGTAAAAATAAATTAAGGAATGTCTGTCTGTGATTTGATAACGTCAACTTAATAGTAGAAATTAAGGGCAAGAGTAGATTCAGACGATACGTCAGAAGGCGGATCGAGTTTCGAGATTTAGTAAAGCAGAGTGGATAAGTTGTTCAGCTCATTTTAAAGTTCTTCTTCCGAATACCGTGTATCGACTGATACTCTAAAAACTTATTGATCTTCAAATGATGATCACTTTTTAAAGTAATCAATAAATCTGCCTCGCCTTTTCTCAACTATGTTGGGGTCGACTTCCAGTCTAACCGGGTGCAGCTGAAAACCCAGTATTTTACATGGAGCGACTGCCTATCTGATCTCCACAAACCAGTAACTGGGTAATACAATACCCCTTGGTAAGACTGACTGTCAGACTTTCGGGCTTCTGACGACCCGTAACGACTGACCTAGATCCACGAATGACAGCCGGGACCAGCGGCTTAACGTGCTTTCCGAGGCACGGAGGAGTCTCGGTATGTAAAGATGGTCACCCATATACGGACCTACCCCGGCAAGCGCGGCTATTTTTACTTAGCCATGAGCTCCTGCACTTTTTAAATAAATGAACCTCTGGGCATCTAATAATGCACATTTGCACAATTATTTTAAATAAATGATCCTTTTTTTAATTTCTGGTCTTTTCTCACAGTTGGTCGTAGTAACTAAGTTAGGATACCCAGACCAAACAGGTTAGGTTAGGTTAGAACTGTGACCAACCGGTATACCGGCCGGCGAGCGTGAAATCCAAGATGGTCGCAGTTAATTCGCTATTTAGTATTTTTAGAACCCCAAAATAAGAATTACGTATTTAATTTATAAATTGTTCAATAATATTTTTAGGATTTTTTTATGGTTCGATTGCCTTGACATGCCTTTTTTTATTACGGTTCATCACAATGTCAATAACGGTATTTCGAAATGCTTTCAGATCAATCTACCGATACCGGTTAGTTATTGTCGATATACCGTTATTATCATGTATCAAATACAGCTACACATATAAATACGTACATAGACGGGTGTACATAGGCACTAGTTCCAATAATCTATGTAAAGTTTTGAGCTTATAAACAACAATCGATATTTTAACTCAGTTTTTGGTACTACTGTATAGTACCGAAGTTTATAATACGTACAAAAGCGAACAGAACCGCGCGCCCTTGCTAGTCAAAGTGATTTAATTACAATATTGTTTTACACCATGACCTTGAATGCGGACGCACGGTCATCACTCATCATCGCTGATCCAAAATGGTGATTACCGGTCGCCATGATGGTTCACAGGATTTACAAAATGGCCACGATAATGGTGGGCGGATTCGCCACCGTGTTTTAGTATTATCAACAATGTCAATCCTGGAAATACGTTATCTTAGTTAATCTGTACAAGAACTCGGTGCAATATTTATTTTTGTAAATTACTGGATGACGTAAGCAAGTTCATTTTTAATTGGTAGGTTTTATTTTTTGGTTTGTACTTTCTTTATAAAAACACCACGAGGATTGACGATGTGCTATGTTGTACTTTCTCAATTATAGTAGTCCACTATTGACGGCGCCAAACTTGTCGCCAAATTCTGGGCTGACTCTATTTAGATTGGCATCGAACCACAAGAAGAAGAATAGATACTTTATAGAAAATTGAAGCCTAGAAGGTACAGAGCTTTGTCAAAAAAAGATTAATCACGTTCAAATTATTACACCTACATTTTCTTGCCTGAACAAAAAGAAATAGACCTTGTACATACATACATAATCAGCCTATTAATGTTCCCACTGCTGGGATACAGGCCTCCTCTCTGTGAGAGGGGGTGGGCCGTAATCCACCACGCGGGCCCAGTGCGGGTTAGTGGATGTCACATGTCTTCGAATTTTTGGTTCTAGGACATGCCGGTTTCCTCACGCTGTTTTCCTTCACCGTTTTGTGAGCAGTGGTGATGTATTTATTTAACACAAAGTAAAGCGCCTGCCTGGTTTTGAACCCTCGACCTATAACTTGTAAGTCGGGGCCGTTACCACTGGGCCACTACTGCTCGGACCTTATGTAACTGAAGAATTCAACCTTTTTTGTTGACCCGGGAAACTATGAAAACAGCGTTAAAAATAACGTTGCTTTGTATGGAGATTAATAGGATATGCACCAATAAACACAACACGTATACCTGTAAAGTAGTTAAAAATAGGCTTTAATAAAATAACGCAGTCACCGCTAACGTAAACGAAGAAGTTAAACATTTGCGAGGTATATTTAAACAACGAGAAAGGCGAAAACAGTTTCATTATCATATGCGTAATGTATTAATAACATCATTATACTTTAAATCAGTTATGTTTTCAGGTAAAAATTGTGCTATCTGTAGTTGCAAATATTGTGACAACAACCGCTATTGTTATATAAACTTTTACTTTTATATTCAATTAAATATTTTTACCGCCTCTATAGTCTTGCAGTTAGGTCTCAAACCCAGTGGTCCCGGGGTCGATTCCCAGTGGGGGCAAAGCTTTCTGCTTGTTTTGGTTGGTGGTAGGGCTTGTTCGAAGTCCACCTGGCTATTTAGCTACTATCATCTTATTATCTAAGTCAACAATGTTAACAGCATTTTTGTGTTTCGGCAGTTAGAGTTAAACTAGCCAGCTCTTTTGTGGTTGAGGATTCCGGGTGTAGCTCGCTTCCACCTTCGGCCTGATCATCACTTACCATCAGGTGAGATACAGGCCAAGAGCTCACCAGCTGCGGTTAAAAAATATTGTTAAAACATGAAAGATTTCTACAAATCCCTTGAATGAATAATGTCACTGTGTCTCTTGTTTGCACTTCTAGGACCTTGAAAACTATCCTTACATATTATAAAACAAAGTCGCCCGCCGCGTCTGTCTGTCTGTCTGTCTGTCTGTCTGTCTGTCTGAACGCGATAAACTCAAAAACTGCCGAACGGATTTTCAAACGGTTTTCACCATTGGACGGAGTGATTCATGTGGAAGGTTTTAGTGTATAATTCATTAAGGTTTTGTGTAAATTGGCTGAAATATGACGATTATTGTTGAAGATGTCGGAAAAAATCATGCCGACTGGGAGCTTTACTGGCGTGCGCTGCGTAAGTCGTGAGAGATAAATCAAATTTATGTTCTAGAGTATTGTATATCTTAAAAATTGCAACAAAAAAGTCCGCGATGGCATATGTCTATCTTTTAAGGGTGACCCACAATAACCATTTTTATCTTTCAAAATTGTATAAAATTTTCATTGTTATTTCCGAAGCTATTTTGACCGGTATCTTATTAATCCTTATCCAATTAAATAGGTTATTTAAATTGGGCATTCAATTTCGATTAAAATATGCCTTTACATCACATCATTTAAATGAATAGTTTAAGAGATATCACAGTTTCAAAATTACGCGTAACAAAATAATTATGGTTGACCACGCGGGCGCTGTAGTAGCCTACCACTGCGTCCGCTGAAAGTTAGTCAATGATCTTTTCCTTGGCTATTAGGTATGTATTCCTGGTAGAACGTTCCCGTGGGATATTTTGTGACATCCACGCGGGCGAAGCCGCGGGTAAAAGCTAGTACACTATAAAAAAGAACAATAGAATATAAATAATTATTAGAACCATTTCATTAATTTCTTTGATTCCTCGAGTCCTAGGCTCGTGCAGACTGGCGCGACACCATAAATTTTTCTACCGTGAAGTTTTCTTAGAAATTATTTTATTAAAGCCGCGTCGCGCCTGTCTGCGGGAGCCTTTAAAGACGCCACTCACTGATTGATCTTTAGATACTTAACGATTTATAGCCATCGTTAAACGTGAGTCTGTGACAGCAAATATGTTAGGGCCAGGGGTGCTACACACATATGACTGCTCGGTATGATTCAACACAGCCGGGAGCGGCAAAATCAAATATGTACATAGGTTTGCGTTCAGGAAAAAGCCGCTCGGCTTGTTCGAATTGTGCCGACCCGATACCAACAAGATTAAGTGAGGGCCACTGTGAGATCTGTGAGAGCAGCTGTCGAACGAAATTTGGCGATTGGCAAGAGCCGAAAGAAAAGTCTAATGTGTGTATAGTAACTACTTTGGGTCGTATTCCCGAATCGAACGTGCTGACCCAAACATATATAAGGTGACTGATAATTAGTGACCGATTCTTAAACACGTGATTTTACTCATCATTATGAACAACTTTTACTATGCGACCAAACCTGAAAATGCGGAAAAAAAAACAGCTGTTCCATACATTTATGATCGCATATCTCGTCAAAATGTAGGGAACAGCTGATTTTTTTTTCGCGATTTCAGCTTTGGACCCATAGTAAAAGTTGTTCATAATGATGAGTAACGTCACGTGTTTAAGTATCGGTCACTAATTACCAGTCACCCTATATAATAATATATGTAACACCCCTTGACAATAAAATTGTTTTATATAAACATTGACATTGTTGAATATTACATACAAAATGACATGATTACTTTGTAAAGTATTATATTATTTTAATTATTGTGAATGTGAGGACTATGTGGATATTTTTTTTTTTCTCTTCTCTATTTTCTTTTCTTTCTCAGTTAGTTTTAATAATGGTCTGGCAGTTTGAGTAGTTTATGCGGCCTACCCAAATGGTATATATTCTTTGGTACTGTTCGTCGAGTTGAGCTCCTTAAGGTGCAACTAGTCGCGGGCTCGAACTCAATGGTGGGCCTGGCCAAAAACCACACTGTCTCACCTGGCATCGTGTCCGACAGAGATAGTATCAGTGATGAGCAGTTAGAAGCTGATCTACATGGACAACGTATAGTTCGCACGCACGGAAACACCGTACCGACCAATTTTAGTAAAACGAGCGCGTCAAAAATTACGAAAAGGCCTTTGGAAAAAAGGTTTTTCTGAAATAACCACTGCATAAATCAATTACAAATAAAATTTATTGAAATCTTCGTTAATTTTTCTGTGTCGGTACGGATTTTGTTTTCGAGATTTCACACTTCTTGTATTACTTATTTACGCCCAAAGTTGCGTTAAAATTAGCAAGAAAAACGAATCTTTGTTGGCTCATAACTTTTTAATGGCTTTTTATTTTACTATTCTGCTTCCGTACAGACAATTTTAATAATGAGACCTAACGATATCATGTTTAACTTTGAATGTACGATGTCAAATAGTGGAGTAAAACCCCTCCGAAGTTTGTATGGAAAAAATATCAAATTGTTTCACCTTAAGTTCAGAGTTGAGCTCCGCGATTACTGACAAATGCTTGCACTGACTGGACAGGTCCACTCAAAGCTGTATGGTTCTTTCCTCAAAAGACCATTTCAGACACTAGTCTACATGGTCCTCATATGGCCTGACCAAGATTATGTCTGGACTTTAAAAGAGACTGTGACCTCTGAGTTTGTTTCGGCCTTTCTTCTCAGAGTAGTCAGATAGGAAACGCCGAACTCATCTAGCTAATTTTTAACATAAATTTTAATATGACGTGTAAAAGTGATTCCAATATCCTATTTACAGAATAAACAATTTCATTTCATTTCATTTCAATCAAGATAGATATAGAGTCATTAATTGACGTGGGTCAATGATTTAATAGATTAGACATTAGAGTATGAGAAATGTAAGGAACCATGTCGGCGATTTTCGAACTAAAAAAAATTGCATTCAAAGAAACGTAACGTAACATGAATCGAACTCGGCCATTTTCCTTCAAACCTATTGTTCCAATAGAAAATGATATTCCCACATGTTTTATAATAATCTGCAGTGTAGACCGGAAAGGAATGTCAACATTTTTATCCTCTGTTTTACATAATACATTGAGGTAATAATTAGTCATGTCATGGACTCGTGTGTTTGCCCTTCCTTATTGTATGATGTCACACAAATCAAATAAAAGCCTTTGGGTAAAAGGATTGTCAGTTGTCTGTGTGGATTTCAGCATTTTTAGGTACTCGCTAATAATATTTTTTAACCCTCTTATGGAATAAGAATAAAATAACTAAGAATTGTTTTTGTCTTCACAGGTTTAGATGGTGTCATTGAGTGTCAGCCTGGCAGTCACAAAAGGATATACTTTTATTTTCTAAGATTAGAATTACAAAAAACTACGGTACTTAACCTATGTACCTATTGTTACTGTTTTTACTATCTACAACATTATATTTCTTCGTTGTATCAACACCGTATTCGTTACCAATTTTTTCTTCTTTGTTAAGTTCTATTGTTACTTTTTTGCTACCAGTATTACCTACCTGCTCCAAGTTTCTTGAATAGAGCAATATTCTAGAAGCTTCGGAAATAGTTTAAGGTTACTTACCTGCAGTTGCTTGAACAAAATCGATCTTGTCTGTGTTGTAATGTTATTGCAGTATGACCTAGTCATGGTTCATTTTTTCATTTGTCAAATAGGATTTATCTCTTGTCTACTTTCAGTGACATTTTAGTATTTCTTTAAGATTTTATTGAAATTATAGGTAAGTAACTAGTAGGCTTGGAATCCCGTGCTTCTTAAGTCCTGAGTTCCTGACTATTGCCTGACTCATCAACTCATGATAACAACAGGGATAATGTGGGGTTTTAGTCGTTTGACGAAGAGCATTCAGGTAGATTTGCTTCTCTACGAAAAATAAATGCTTACAAAGGGTTCTGAAACGGGTGCGCCAAAGTTCACCTAAATTTTCAACTCCGATAATTGGAAATCCGAAAATGTTCTTCCTAATATTTTTCATCCTAACAATCACAATTCCTAACTACTCTGTCCCTAATGTTCATAATTCCGAAGCATTCAACTTCATAATGTCAGTAGCAATAAACATCTATTATACTTTTATTTGTTTTCCTATATTTTCTCAACATAACCATCTTTTACACTATTATTCAAAGTCATATCTTTTTTGTTTAGATTAGGATTAGGTTAGGTTAGGTTAGAACTGTGACCAACTACGCGCGAGCCGAGCGAGCGAAGCGAGCGGTGCCGCGGCAGCGGCCGGCGAGCGCTACCTCGAAATTGGTCGCGAAATTTTTCTAAGTATTTTTTTCATAGTGCCCCCAAGACGACACTTTGACCTGAATTTCATTCATTTAAGACAAAAATCAGTGAAACGACCTTTAATCATTCTAAACAATTGGTTTTTAGACATAATTATCTCAGGTATAGTTATAGTAATAAATATGTAACAACAATAACCAAAAATAAAATGGCTAAATGTAAAAATGTGAACAGTTGTTTTGTAATCACAAGAAATAGTTTAAAAACAAACCTTTTCCTTCAAAGCTGATTATGTTCTCTCAGTAGGATAAAAGCGTTTTATGATAAAAAAAACAGTAGGAGTTTAAATATATTTACATTAATGATATTATTAATTACAATTTTCGGAAACATGAGTGTTATGAACATCGCCGGTAGCACTACAAATAGTATGAATGAAAACTTTAGGATGAAAAATTTTAGGGAGAGTGATCATTCGGATTACAAATCGTTAGGAAGAACAATTTCGGGTAAAGAACTTTAGGTGAGCCAATATGGACCCTTCTGAAACAAATTAAAAAAAGGACACTATAATGTTACCTATTGTTATTATATTATGTAAATTTCAACAATTACCTATTAGGCACTGCTAAAAGACGACATAACGAAGACTGCAAAAGTGCCGAAGTCATGCCCATTTTTTTTAACCAACTCAAATTAGCATTGCCGCTGATAGCTATCATAAGAACAGCACCCTAATTACGAAACGCAAACTCAATTTTAAATTGAAACCAATTGAAAAAGATTGTCAGTCCATTGCTTCATAAGTTCGACAAAAAGAATCAGCTTAATTTTTTTTGTCGAACTTATGAAGCAATGGACTGGCAATCTTTTTCAATTGGTTTCAATTTAAAATTGAGTTTGCGTTTCGTAATTAGGGTGCAGAAGCGTATGCATAATTATGCTAAATGAAATGTAAACACTACGTAAATATTATGTACATTCACAATAAATATTTGAAAAAGATTCGCTCGTCAACCATGGCACTTAAATCATTATTTAAACATTGCAAAACACAACCATTATCATTATGTAACCATACCATGAGTTTAAACGAGATATGGGTAAACAATTAAATAATAAATTGCCAACAAATGTTCGCATGTTCGTAAGACCGGTTTTCAACAAATTAATAAGTTCGCGGTAATACATTTGTAGTTCGAAACAGTAAACCATCATACATTGCTTGTAAACACAGCAATGTATTGCGTATATTCGCTGCTGTTCACATTCACAAGGCTAGGCTATTATAGCATCAGTAAACAATCTTGATCCTAGTTTGGTCTTGAATCGTGAACTTGACCTTGAAGAATGTTTGCATGCTATTTTATCGGCCAGTTCAACTTTTTCTATGTATACAAAATATTCATGAGCGGATTAGATTACATTCTTGATTATATATGGGTATGATGTTAAAAAAAAAACAATTTAACGATAACCATTTTTATGCTTTTTCCATCCGGTAAAAGTTTTCGGCTAAATCGAGATAAGTCGGTAATTCCCTAACCTAATTGGTTGACTATTTCATGGTTTTAGACTGGTATGGTTAAGAATGGTAACCATCATCAAAGGCAAATTTCAACAGTGTTTTCCATATTACACGAAGTTACGTTTACAAATCTTTCGCTACCATAAACACACACCTCTAAATAATGTATCAGCTAAGATTTTAGAGTTAGGAGTTTAGCAATAACAGTAGCGATATCGTCCATAACTTCCTTCGGCACCACATCTTGAACTCCAGGTTAGAATCGGACATTTGAAAACTGTTAGTCAAATGGAGTCTATTTATCATTGATTTATGTTTCACTCTTGTTCAAACTATTCTCTTGCACAGAAGTTGCGCAAACGTCACCGAAACCGGTTGCAACACCATCCGAGTCAATTGTTAAACATTTTGTTATGAAACCAATAATTTCATTTTAGTTTCCCTTATTTAATTGCTGAAAAGAAATTTAATAAGCCCTTGTACCAGTTCTCATATCAAGGTGATTGATAACTTTAGAGTTCGTTTGTTTTTAATTGGACACAGACATTGCGGAAATGTCTCTTGCAATAATTAAAACGGATGGATTTCCATTGCCAAAACAGTAGCCTAATTACGTTATACACGATCAATCAGAATCTGAATCATTTTAAAACAGACTGCTAATCCATTGCTTCATAAGTTAGAAAAAAAAAATCTGCTCAACAACGTAAATAACCAATGAATGTTGTTGAATTGACAAAATGAAACAGATTAGTCGGAATCGTTTACGAAAATGTGCTACTTAATTAGATAGCAGATGTACCTTCCTAACGAAACCTTTATTGATTAACTAATAATTAAGTAATTATGATTAATTTATCTAAATGTGATTCATCTATTTCTAGTTCTGGTTACCTAATAGCCTTAATTATAATCTAATTATCCAACTGTATCATCAACTATCGGCATGGAAACTGTGATATAAATAAACGAAACAGTGGTATTTTTCTTTTTCTAACACAGTTACTTATAATACGGTGACTGCTGTTTATGATAATTTATTTATGAATGGACCTTTTTCACCCAAAACCAACCGTGACTAATGAAATAATTTGCAAACCAATCCATATTGTTGCCCATCAAGTTAATATTATCCTTATACCATTCACCCAGATCTTGACTACATTCTTCCGAAGTGTTGATTGATTGCCTTATAAAGTTGCATTGGCCGACCAATGGCAATGCAGAAAAGTGCATTTATCGGAATTATTTTCGACGTTGATCACCTTCTCACCGAGTGTACGTGATCCGAAAGCCGTTCTAGAAGTTGTTGTGCATATTTTGGGTCACGGGCGGTGCGATGGGTGGTGAGGAGCGACGCATAGCCATGAAGTAAGCAGTTTCAGAAGCTTTATTTAAAATAACATGGAACATGTGGCATAGACAGAGTTAAGAGCAATATTTTTGAAAAAGAAAACTACACGTATGCCATCTCCAGCTACAGTTAACGTTTTTCTTCAATCTTATCATCGAGTTATGTATGAGCTTCTTATCGCCTATTGTTGGAAGTAGGCCTTCGGTACTTGTTGTTTTGTGGGTTCTGCGCTCCGGTTGCCGGGTGCCTACGTGACGCGGCCCGCGTGGCGAGGCTTGGGGCGAGGGGCGCTGGCCCGTTTGTTTTGTTGCGTGCGCATAGTAGTGATGGGACTTTATTATGGTATTTTTTACCGACATTGTTTTTGTCGAAGATATTGGTAAAATTTCGACACTTGAAAATATGACAGTATTGACATTTGGTCGTTTTTGACGTTGAAGAAGGTAGATATGGGTATACTGCACTTGTGCCAAATTAAAAGGCAAAGACCTTTGATACAATATCAGGTAAAAGGCAACTTCAAAGAGTAAGCTACAGTATTATGTCGAAGAAAGATAAGTATCATGTCGGCATCACGTGCTCATAAAGCTGTTGTAATTAGAATGTCGATATCGATAGAAGTAATGTAAACATTACGGACGTCGCTAGCATATCACTGGAGCTCGTAAGGAGGCAAAACACAACAAAGAATCAGTCGGTGTTACAAGCCCAACGCGAACAGACGCTACAACTATTAATAAAAAGAAGAATATTTTATTCAATTAAACAATTATAGAGTACAGAGAAAAGTTCTTAGAGTTATAAACTTATTTGGAAGAAGAGAATACTACGAGATTTCAAGATGTTTTCGACGAAGAAAAGTTTGGATAGGATCCTGCAGATCTACAAGAAGGAGATTCGTCGGCAAATCAGCAAGACGACCAGCGTCACCAATTCTGATGCCATGGTCCCGAGGCTTGACCAGGCAGCATCCAAGTCATCTCAGAACGATGAGGCTGGTCTGCCCAAGAAGCTTCTGAAGTTGCAAAAATATCACAGGTCAGTGAACTCGTTTGAACTCTACGACACAAACTTTGCGTAACCGTCGAACTCGAAACCGTATCATGCATTAAGTTTACATCATTAATGTGGGTACACAAGCTAAAAATAACACAAACAAAGCAAGTGTATGACAATATTACGATTAAAACAGCGAATTTGATCCGGTGATAACTAACATGCGAAAAGAGCGTGATACGGCTTCAAGTTACTCACTCACCCACTTGTATATTAAAATCAACAGTACATAAAACGCAGGTGTTTTCAAGAAATCGTAACATGTGCATTGAATTTTTTTTAATAGATCTCTTTGTACCTGACACGTTATCTAAATACAAAAATGGTAAGCAACAAAGAAGGCTTACTTATCTGTTCACCTAATTATTCATAATTATCAATCCCGCGTGCATAGTATATTCATTACATCACAGATAACTTAATCAATCGTAATTAATGACTTGTGAATGAATTTTCTCCACTTTTTAATTTCTATAGTAAGTCAGTCGATGAAAATAAGTCATCCGTATTTTTTCTGATGTGTAGATACCTGTCGACCCTGACAACCCAAGAAATGCCGATGGCTACCCGAGGACTGGCCGTTTCGAAGGACCAGTCCCGGGAGTTCATGGCTTGCTTCCCGGACATCGTGAGGGACCTCACTGAGACTGGCAAGCACATTGATGTGCCAGAAGCCAGCAAGTGGTTGGCTAAGGTACGTTACATGTCGCTACGGTCAGTCGTAAGTGAAGTGCGTTGTTCAAACCTGTTATAAAAACTGACTAGAAACTCGTCTGTCCACCGTATCTGGATGGACTTTAGAACTAGTCATAAATTGCTATGCTTATTGCAATGAGTTAATTTACCATGCCTATCTAATTTACTCCGTAGGTACTAGCAGTTTTTATAACAGCTAAATATGTCCTCATCTTTCTGGAATTTGTCAATGGGTTAATTTTAGCTTGTTGTTAATCTAAATTTAAAATTCCTATCTAAATACAAACGGTAATTACAAGGATGCTGATTAGATGATTACTGTCATGTCCTATTTTGCAACATAAACAAGATTTAATGGGTTTGTCGTCATACTATAGCACGTAGCTTTGTAGTTGCACTTAACCTGCACATAAAGTAAACAATTTTGATCACATGCACGCAACATGGTAACTTACTCTGATAAAATGTATTTAAGTTAGGTATTGCTATAGTACGAGTATATGTATATCTTCAATTTGATTTCAAATCAAAGTATTGTCATGAAAATTATTGAAATTAGAACTAGAACGAACGAAAAAAAAGCCAAAGTATCAAAAAATGTTGGTCACGGTACAGTATCGACATTATTTAAGTTTTTTAATCCGTCAGTAAAAATCTAAATCAACTGCGCTGTATTTTTCAAGGCTGACTTACCTATGCCTAGCTAAATTCGACATGGGTGTGTATTACATAATAAATATTCACTATTAATAATTCTCCAAGTCGATGATATCATGCTATTAACAATATTTTTAAATCTACTTTTTTTTCCCAACTCAAACCTAACTGGCGAAATGTCTGCTATAGGTGCACCTCTGCCCAACCCTTCGAGGAATACAGGCGTGATGTCATGTAACAATGCTTAAACAAAGGCTTAAAAAAAATTACCGACACTTTACTACGCAGTTCCAACTTTCTTATTAGTTTTTTGTGTCATTTGAGTAAATTGTATTGTTTTGTTACAGCTGTTGCAATACAATGTGCCGAACGGTAAAAAGAATCGAGGTCTAGCGACGGTGCTGGCTTACAAAATGTTAGAGAAGAAAGAGAATTTGACGCCGGAGAACATTCATCTCGCAAATATGATGGGATGGTCCGTCGAAATGGTAAGTTTGGAAAAATCTCATAATACCTGTCTAATTAACCGATTTTTAAGGTCCCGTTCTGTACTCTGTTTCTATTGTACCTATGTCAAAAGGAAAAAAACGGAATCCTCTTTTGATCATTTTATTCGCGGTATATCTACTAAAGGCGCTTATCTGTATGGCGATCTTTGACATTCTTCTGAGGCTCAAGTCGGCTCAACATAATATCTAAAGAATTTGTAATTCAAATAATAATAATAGTGTACTTAGGTGGTAAATCTACTTAAACCTACCTAATACTTCTATGTCGATAGCTGTCGATAGTATGATAAAGTCTGTCAATAATAAAATATTATAAAATATTTTTTTTTAGTTCATATCTAAGTATTAGATTTTTATACGATAAAAATGGTAATCCATGTCCGTGGCGTTACATAAATAAATATAAAAAAAAACAAGTTTATCAAGTTCCCCTATGATACTGGCCTTGGGATTATGTTTTAGCACTCATACGCAGTAGTCGTAAAGTTAATGATAATAACATAACAGCATAACAGCCAGCCTTATCTAACCATGGACAATTCGGCAATATTATTATTTTCATCGACGACTCGATTATGTCAATTCACGTGTCCCGACATTAGTTTGTATTATTTACATTTGCCTATTAGTATTCATCACACCACTCCCAAAAGATAATAAAATTCAACAGACGAATATTCTTATTAGGTACCTACCTATCATTTGTTTGTTCATCGATACATCCTACGTATCTATACTTGCTTTATTTGGACAAATAATAAGTATGATTTGACTATAGGTATAAAAAATATATAAGTAATATTAGGTAAGTTTGGCACTAAGTATGTTTTTGTTATTTCCAAAGACCGTGACCTCAAAGTATGACGCATTAACATAGCAACATTCCAAAAATTTAAATCTAGGCGTAATGTTCTATATACCTACATATAGAAAACCTGTAATTGTTAGTATCCAGTTCTATTTATGTACTTAACTAAGGTTCTGAGTCGAAAAACAACTAAAGCCCTGTAAACTAGAATCTAGTTTATGGTCTGTTACTGGTTATCGCCTGTAAAGCCTTGTAAATTGTACTTGGAAATGTAATCTATTTTATCTACGAGTATTAGCATTAGATTTATCTAAAAATAAAACTATAAACTTCACTACTGAAAGCATTTATCACTGTACCCAGTGATGTAATACGTCATTGACTATAGCTACTTTATTAGCACTAGCTACCATGATTTATACGCGAGAACAAATAAACATTGGCCTATAAAGTTTTACTTAGTTACTTCAGTTTTAAATGATTTATTTCCTTATTTATACCTATGCCAAATACCGACCGACTCGTGTACATTCGGACTTGTGGCCCCTCCTCGAAGCAAGTACCTATGGCTGACAATCTCCGTGACAACAACAAGGAGATTTTCACCTACTTAACTATTTTCCATTTCAACCTTACCTTGGCCCTATGACCCTATGTAAACTGTAGTTTCGTCTCATAATAACACATAAGATGTGACATAACACCAACTGATTGAGAGATTTTTAGTTGTACTTATGTGTTTTTAAATAAATAAATAATTATAAAAAAAAAAAAAAACGCGATTTCAGCTTTGGTCCCATATAGGTAGTGAAAGTTGTTCATAATGATGAGTACCTACAACGACCCCTTAAGAGGTTAACATTGAGTTAATGTACGTAGTAGGTACATTTAACTCAATGGTTGTAATACACGTTTGTCTCTGACCTATCCCACAAAACCTCAGACATAAAAGTCAAATAATATACACCCTACTTAATTCCAATTGTACCTAATCAGACGTTATTGTCCACAGTTCCACACCCACCAATTGCTGCTCAGTGACATCATGGAGGGCACAGAGTTGCGGCGCGGAGCTCCCTGCTGGTACAGGCATCCTGAAGTCGGCCTCACAGGAATCAACGACGCTGGCCTAGTCCAAGCCGCCATGTTTTCAACACTCAAACGTCACTTCAACAACAAACTGTACTACAAATCCGTCATCGAGACGTTCAATGAGGTATGTTGATTGTTTAATCGGTGGTTTACGATTTTCCGCCTTCCGCTTTGAGGTTTTTACGATTCGATTCTATTCAATTTCTGTACTTTTTAGAACTGAGTCAGTCTATATTTTATAACTGCTCAACTGGATAAAACAGCCATTTTTTGTCATATATACAGTAGGAACTTAAATAACGACCTATCCGAGCACTAATTTTAAATATGAGAAAAGTCTTAATTTAGTTTTGTTTTCTTTAAAAATAAACTTGTAACTAATAGATAAGAAAATCTATTTTCGACTCCAACATGACACAAACATGTGCTCAACGGCTCAAGCAATCATAATATACACGAAACTAACATTATCTCCTCTCAATAACTGTAATAATAGTCCTTACTATATAAATATATATAAGTATATAATTAAGTGTATAGGTACTTAATGTAATTATATTTATCCTAACTTTAATAATATTTTAAATGCGAAAGTGAGTTTGTTTGTTTGTTACGCTTTCACGCTAAAATGGTTAAACAGATTTGGATGAAATTTGGCACATGGGTAGACCATGACCTGGAGAAGGACATAAGCTACTTTTCATCCTGGATCTCAGACGAAGTCGCGGGCAACAGTTAGTATAATACTATAAATGCGAAATTGAGTTTGTTTGTTTGTTTGTAACGCTTTCACGCTAAAATAGATGAATGGATTTGGATGAAATTTGGGACCTGAGGAGACCATGATCCTGGATTGAGACATAAGATACTTTTTATACCGATATTCCCACGGAATCGAGACTTATGCGGGTGATACCGCGGGGCGCAGATAGTATAAATAATTGCGGGATGTGTCATCACATCACCAGTTTTAATTTTAATTTAATTTTAATTTAAGACTTCATTCAATGCTTCATTCATTTAAAGTGGTCACAAACGTGACATTATTATAAAACAATTGCGCAAACACATAACGTTATTATGCGAACTATTGTTCCCGTTTACAAGACAAAATAACTTCATAAATTGTTACTATTGTTATGGTCGTATTGGTATTGTTTCAATTCAATCGGACAGGAAGAATGTGAATCATGAATGATTGATTGAACTTCAAAAAACAGTATCCATTTCTACACTAATAATCATTATTCTCCAGCCCTTATCCCAATTTATTTGGGGTCGGCGCAACATGTCCCTTTCTTCCATACTTCTCTATTAGTCGTCATCTCGGTAGTCACCCCGCCATATCATCTTTCTCCATCCATCGTCTTTCCCTACTCTTATAGCCATCGATATTCATACTCAAAACTTTCCTCACGACATTTTCCTCTTTTTCTTCACTAATAATATAAAGTGAAAAGATTTATATTTTTGTTTGTAATGAATACATAAACTCAAAAACTACTGGACCAATTTCAAAAATTCTTTCACCGGTAAAATGCTATATTCTCACCTAATAACATAGGCTCTACAACGATATCATGCGGGTGAAGCCGCTGGCGGAAGCTAGTATGAAATATTTCCAATTAATATTGTTATCTCTATTCACGCACGTCCACATTGCACACGCAAATATCTTAATTGCCAAACCTGTTATCACGTTAATTATGTCATGCTGTATTTATGAAAACAATCTAAGTATTATCTAATCTTATTTTCGAGTGCAAAGCTACATAACTACGTTGGTGGTATATACATAGCTACTCAAAGAACACAATAACAGTCATATTATTATGTTCTATGTATCTACCTACTTTATGGGTCCACTGACTGAAACCACATTGATGGTGTTTCATAAAACTGTACCTAGGCGACCGAGTTCAGCTCGGGCAAAAATTTTGTAAACGAATTTCTGTAGATATGATACTATGCTAAATTGATTTCGCCCCCGTAAACTCCTATATTGCAACATTCATCGAAATCATTAGAACCGGTTTCGAGATCGTGATTACAAATATATAAATATTGCTCATATAAAACATAGGACAGGATAAGTAGGTACTTTAAATCTGAACACGCACAATAAACATATACACACACATACAATACTTACCCAAGCACATGAAAGCAGAAGCCAAACCGGTTGTAGCCTGTTGCACATTAACTTTCTTTTGCTCCGACCATTATGTACTTACTTATTTAATGTATTAGCTGATATAAACTTAGCATTTTATATTACAAATATGCAGCCTAAAACAGTTCGTCAATCCCGCCAATTTTAGGGGAACTGTCAAAGTTTTTTAATGGCATCTTCTTTGCTCATCAACACTTTTTTCCAGCCCGTAACGCGTATCTCTAACAGTAAACCTCTTTTCAGATGCTGTTGAAGTGCTCGATCGGCCATTTCCTAGAGAATCAGTTGGCGAAGACGGATAAGCCAGACCTTACCCTGTTCACCATGGAAAAGTACGAATCCATCACAAAATACAAGACTTCATACCACACGTTCCAGATGCCAGTCACACTGGCTCTGCTCATGACAGGAGTAGGGGATCCTGAAACCCATAGACAAGCCAAAACTATCCTGCTAAAGATGGGAGAGTTCTTCCAAATTCAAGTGAGTTATCTCTATGGTCTTTGTTTTATCTTAATTTAAGTATTTCGACGGTCCCTACGTACATAAAGACATGTCAAAAATGGCTTTTTTTTTTATTGCATAATTCGGTTTAGATTTACCATATGCACTTAACTGTATATTTATATTTTTTTAATATTACGTATTTAACGTCATTTACGAATCGTATATGAGAACAAGTATTATATTTACAACGAGTATGTATCGTAGATGCGGACATGTATACGTATCGTTTTGTACAGTGTTTTAAAATTCGGTCTAGTCTGACATAACGTCATTCACGGCGGGAGTTGCCGAACAAATAAGGAGAAAGAACTAAAACTAGAGGTGTACAATAATCCTATTGCTATCACGGAAGTGGAATATAGAGGCTTGATTAGTTTATGCCTTACGATGATTATCCCAAAAAAGTATCATACGTTCTATAATAAATAACATTAAGCATAGTAAGGAAGAACAAGTAAACGACGATGAAGATTGTTATATTTAATTATACTTTTTTTTCTATAATATTATTTATGTTGTATATTATAAATTTTATCAGGTTTGTGTTTTATTAATTAACAAGGTTTATAATTGAAAATTATTTAATCTTCTTAGCATCTAAACAAAAGATACTTGTAGTCTTATCGAAGCAGGAACTAAACATATAAAATCACAGTTTTCTAAGATTAATAACTAACATTTTTTATTTAAGTCAAAAGTCAAAAGTCAAAACGTTTATTGCGAACTAAGTGTACAAAGTTGGTGTTATATTATGTTAGTACTTATGACTTAGCAGCCTTTTACAAGCATTGCAATTATTATTATCCTCCTAAATTTAGCATGCATTAAACATTTTTATTACTTAATTATTTCCTCTTTTATTAGTACAATTAAAATGAGAAAATATAGTTATGAAAGTTAAAAATGTCAATAATAATGAATTTTATACAATTATTCAGCAATATGGATGTCATCCTTTTAAGTCATATAGATTTTAATTATAATTTTATATGAAGTTAAATAGCATAGACTAAATATTATTGTTTGTATAGGACAGATCGCCACTTTTGTACTTGAGAGAAAATCGTTATTTTAAGCTAGACTCTAAATATTCTTTTACTGAGTAGAAACATTTTTGTATTAGGTATAGTTTTAGCCTTTTTTGGAATATTGTTACTGATTTTTCAGTTTTGAACATATTGGGCAACTTATTATATATTTTTATTGCCATATAATATGGGCTATCACTTAACATTTTAATTCTTGAGGATGGAGCGCATAACCTCTTTTTATGGCGAGTGTTGACGTTGTGCGTATCTTCTACTTTAGTGAACTTGTCGATATTTTTAAAAACAAAAATGCATATGTCAAGTATATATATTGACGGCAGAGTTAGAATCTGATATTTTATAAAGAATGGTTTGCAGCTCTCCGTATTATCAATTTGGGCTAGAATTCTTATACACTTCTTTTGCATTATGAATAGTTCGTCTACGTTAACACTGTTTCCCCATAGCATGACACCATATCTCAGCCATGAGTATGCGTATGCGTAGTAAGCAGCCATAGCTGTTTGTGTGTTAGTGCTTTGTTTAATTTGAAAGAGAGCGTAAGAGAATCTGGAGAGTTTTGTTTTTATATGTTCAATATGTGACTTCCAGTTAATGTGTGTGTCTATATTTATGCCAAGTAAGCTAAATGTATTAACTTCTTCTATTTGCGCGTTTCTGAACGTTGTTTTTAGATTGAGAGGGGGCTTTTTGTATGATTAAGCATGAGCCTCAGCTTAATTATCTAACATTATATATTGTATCTAACTAATTAGTAATATTTAATAATCATCACAGGCTCACAGTATTATTTGAGTACCTATGTCATGTGTCTCATCTATCTACCTAATTGGTAATATTTAATAATCATCACAGCTTTATTCTCTTATTATTAAAGTTTTGAGCGTTTACGACGTACGGCATTTCATACAAACTTTCAAGTCCTTGTTTTTCGAAATGACTAATCTACTTTTAATCAAACTTCAAACGCATAAGCAGGATACAAAGGTCTAAAAAGTTAATAAGAATATTTTCGAAAAATATTTACAGCCAAATTAGACCAATTTTTTTTTTTTTTATATTCTTAATTAACTTTTTAGACCTTTCTATCCTGCTCATGCGTATGAAGTTTGATTCAAATTGGTTCAGTCATTGCGAAAAACAAGGACTTGAAAGTTTGTATGAAATGCCGTACGTCGTAAACGCTCTTATGAAAACTTTAATAATAAGAGAATAAAGCTGTGATGATTATTAAATATTACCAATTAGGTAGATAGATGAGACACTATACTTAAGTAATGCTGTGAGCCTGTGATGATTATTAAATATTACTAATTACTTAGATACATAATTAAGCTGAGGCTCATGCTTAAATAAAAATTGTTAGTTATTAATATTAGAAAACTGTGATTTTTAATGTTTAGTTCCTGCTTCGATGAGACCACAAGTACCTACCTTATGTTTAGATGCTAAGAAGATAAAATAATTTTCAATTAAAAACCTTGTTAATTAATAAAACACAAACCTGATAATTTTATTTAAGAACATGTATTTATTTACATTACAAGAAATATAGTCCTACCCCGAATAAATAAAACCGCGTATAAAACGATATGTCTTCATTGATGTATCTTTTATATCCATGGATGGCGATCTTAGGATGTTTAACATATCCGTTTAAAAACAATAACATAATTCTACGTTTTCATAAAACATTTTATTAAAATTTTATTTTATAAACTGTTTTCTTCTTTCCTGCGTATAAAAAGGTATCATCGACATGTCTGACATGTTTTTATTTTAATATCAGCGTAGAAACAGTTATCTATCAGATTTTCCAAGAAAATAAAAAAAAGAAAATATGTATAAATACCATTATAAGTTCCTAAAGCTAATAATACATTATAGAAAAAATATATTTATAATTGTACATAGAATTATTTCTAGAGCAGTTTGAACATAAAAAACGCTTTCCTGTAAACCTCTGTTTTTGACATGTCTTTATATACGTAGGGACCGTCGATTTGTTTTATTCTTACTCGTTTGACGTCAGCCAGTACTTTTATCGTAAAAGTATAGGTACAGTTGTAGTTACCTAAGTCCATATGTGAATAGGAATTGTAAGATAGTATAATTACCTAACAAGATTCTAGAGAGTATTGTTTTAATTACTTTATTGACGCACTACGCCTTTCACACGTTCTATAAATATGATTTTATCGCACACTGGGTTTTCCTTTATTACAAAACAAATGAAAACTCATGTTTGAATTGGTTTTAATTCTAACTCAAGTGTAAATAACAAGAAAGTCACACGACTTTTAAAACAATTGCCTTGCAAACGTCACGATTACGATTTTCACTTATCTTTCTCTTGCGTAATTAATGAAAACAAATCTATCAACAAGATTGACAACGTTGCGGTTGGATAATAACGATTTTTTTTTTTTTCAGGATGATTTCTTAGATTGCTTCGGAGACCCAGCAGTCACAGGCAAGAACGGAACAGATATTCAAGATGGAAAGTGTACCTGGCTGGCAGTCGTCGCCTTGCAGAGGGCATCACCAAAACAGAAGCAATTCATGGAAGAAAACTATGGTAGCTCCGACCCAGAGGCAGTCGCCAAAATCAAGCACTTGTATGAAGAGCTCCAACTACCTCACACTTACTCAGTCTTCGAAGACGCCACCCACGATCTTCTTAGGACACAAATCCAGCAAGTCACCAGGGGCCTGCCCCATGATCTGTTCTTCAAAATCTTAGATAACATCTTCAGGCGAAGCGTTTAAACTTTAATTTATAAATATGGGTTAAGTTAGTGACTTAGAAAGGTGCAAAAGCCTAGTAGATGTATATTTGTGTAAGGTATACTGAAGTCCTCAATAAAATAGGCGCAAAGTTATTATGAAGTGCTGTCGAATTTTATGTTTGAGCGCTGGGTGTGAATGCACTGTAATTAAGAATTTATTATAAAAAGTGAGGGGCTATGAAACTTGTCAGAACTGAAGGCCCTAAATATTTAAAGAGTCAGCACGCGTAGCGTGACAACCATAGAAACAAGGTTTCTACGGGTTTTGTCGACGGAAGAATAGACAAAAGATTGTGATTGTTTATCTGTCATTTTGTCTACTCTGTCGTCGACAAAACCCGTTTCTATGTTGTAGTCATACTAAGCGTGTTGGTCGCGGAAGAAAGTTGAACATCGGGAGAACGCTGGGATGAAAATCGATTAGAATATTTACCCAATACTTGTAACCTTAAACACACAAGAAAACATGATGACTTAAAATAAAATTGTATTTTGTTGTGTATTTAATATTGGTGTATGCCTGAATTAAAATTATTTAAATTTGAATTAAAATAAGAAACGATGAACTTTTATACGATCCTAAGCCATCTAAGATAGTCTGTATGCGTGGACTGTAGATAGAACCTATAATTAAAACTTTGATATACTTTTTCCTACACTTACCTAATGAAATAATTATAAGATACTATACCTAATGTTTTTAATAAGATTTTTACTGAAAGCATGTATTTCTCTCGATGATGATATTAAAATGTTGATTGCTATTTTTTCTTATTTTTATTTTGCACCTTTACCTGTATCTCCTGTTGCAGGTCTGAACCTATCTGTTGTAATTGCAAATTAATATTCTTTATGTGGAGAAAAACTACATACTTAATACCTATATAGGACGGGCCATCACTCCATCAATATCCTTAAAACCGTATTACAGAACCTCACTCAAGACTCAAGCATCAGTACCTACTTAAAATTAGTTTCAAACCAATTAAAAAGGCTTTAACCGAGTCTTAACACTTTCGACTCCACCCATTTTCGTCGAGCTCATACGCCATGCCGCCGTACATATGTTAAAATATACATCTGATTTTATTTTCACGGTTTATAATGCTATATTCGCTAAGAAAAACCTACATTTACCGGCATCCCATATGCGACTAGGTGAACCCTCCAGGAGGGCTCCCGGCACTGAACGTGTTAAGTAATGCTTGAGTTTTGAGTGGATTCTGTAATACGGGCCTAAATTTGCTGATGGCAGTAAATCCTTGTATGTACCTACAATGAAATTAGGTATTCTATTCTAGCTTTGCCTGTCTACGCAGACTGAACACTCCAAAATTCCAATGAAAATGGTGGAAAATGACAGATGGTGTATTGATTAGACGTGATCACGTGATTGATAAAATGAAACTACATAAATCGTTAAACTCTTTAAAAATTGCCTTCACTAAAACTATGGATGGATGCCTGGATGCCGAAAATATAGTTTTTATAATTTTTAGCCGTTTACCTGTTTGTCTGGGTGTACCTATGTTCCGGGTTGGCGCAAAAACGGCTGAACGGATTCGGATGAAATTTGGCACTCATAGTTTATAACCTAGATCGGATACTTTTAATCCCGATAATACGTTCCCGTGGGATATTGAAATAATTAAATCTGAAAATAAATGGAACTGCTTCTTTAATCGTGAAAATGAAGTGAGACGAAATTCTACTTACGAGAAAGTTAAAATACTCGATGGATGAGTAATCTTTTTATTTATCCCTGAACTACCTGGTAGACCAAGTTAGTTGTAGTAGTAGCCACATCCGGTGTAAGAAAAACTTCTGTTTTTTTTCAAAGGTGTTGCAAAAGGCAACGAAGGGTGCATACAAAAATATACTAACCCTGGGTTATCAGGACTGCCTAATATTGGGCATATTAGGCAGTGGTGGTAACCCACTTTAACCTAATCCAGCAACCCCAGGCTCAGCAGTACAATCGGAAGTCCGGACCACGATATCACCGAGGCAATCCTCGATAATAGATCATCGAAATACACGAATAAGGATCATTATGTATTATCTGGTTCTGTTCCCACCTCGATACACAAAGGAAGGTGAAGATGAATTGAGGTAAGGTTACACTAAATACCCTCTGATCCCCTTATTCAGGCCCGTAGCAAGGGGTACAAAGTCAAAGTCAAATCATTTATTTCAAATAGGCCCTTGAAGGCACTTTTGAACGTCAAACTTTACAAAATATAGTATTGATTCTACCGCCCCTTCCAAAAGGTAGTTTTCGTATGGAGAAGAATGGGCAAGAAACTACACCGTTACTCTTTTAAAATGTTTTACAATATTTGTATAGGTACATTATTTATATAATTATTATGTGAAAACGATGCACCTAGTACGCCAGGGCAGGCTTAGCCTGGCCTGGCAAATGTAGAGCTTTCCCTTGAATATACTTTTCTCAAAGATAATAAACTTGCTGAATGTGTCAAATACATACCAACTGATGCTAAGTATTTTATCTCCGGAGATACAAAATAATTTGATTGACATACTTGCGTGTCAACGATTTTTCATTTTTATGTATAATTTACTAACAACATTATGGAAAGTATTGGGCATAAATCCAGACTCCAGGCTTCTACTGAGAAATTCCAGTTGGAAAAACCCAAAACCACTTTGGCTGGGACTCGTACTCTCAGCAATAGCGCTTGCGACGAGTGCATAATTTTAGCTTTCAGCATAACCTGATTTTTTCTGAGCCTATCCTGATTACACAGTCTGGGTATGGCCCTGCCCTTATTCTACTCTTTGCCCTTACGACCGAAGAGACCCGGTACCCCCTCTTGCCCCCTCTTCCCCATATACATGCTACTCTTTGCCCTACACTTTGTCATGCAAAACTGCATTACAATAATAAAAGCCGTCTTCTATTTCCTCCAAGACAACAAAGCCGGTCACAATCAGATAAAATGCTACATCCACTTAATATAAACGGTCCGGTTGACTGTCGGGAGTATTCCTGTGACAATCCTCGTAGAGTTTGCTATTGAAACCATTTTAGTGATGAATCTTTGTAAGAGAATGGTGACGCTTAATAGTTTGGTGGTTGGGAAAAGTATAGTGTGTGACAGTGCTGCAGTGATTACAAAGAAGTTATTTGATAGGTAGGAATAAAATTGGAAAGATCTTATTTGAAATGAAATTGTTTTTCTGTAAATAGGACGTCGGAATCAATTTTAAGATGGAGTCACAGATTAATGATGGAGTCGTCATTTCATATCATGACTAGGTACCCCTAAAAAGAAAATGGTGAAATCAACAATGTCAATGTCAATGTCTCTTAATCTAGTCCAGACGTAATCTTGGTCAGATCATATGAGGACCGTTTAGATTGCTATTATAAACACACAGATTTAAGTGGACCTCCTATTCACTCAGTGCAAGCATTTGTCAGTAATCGTGTAGCTCACCTTAGAACTTAAGGAGCTCAACGAATCGTAACAATATCAAATAAAGGGCATTTGGGTAAGCCGCATAAAGAACTCAAAGAGTCAGACCATTATTAAAACTAACTGAGACAAAAAAGTTACCCACATAGTCCTCACCATAGATATCCGGTCCTCACATTCAACATAATTTAAGTTAAAATATGTAGTTTACACAGTAAATATTCATGTAATTTTCAACTGATTTCGTTTCCTATAGGTTTGATGTGTATTTTCATTTGGTAGCAATTAGCTGTGTCAACACAAACAGAATCACCAGTTAGGTTTATCAAACCCATAAGCTGGGCTCATAGAATACTAATAGCAATTATCAATGTGTACTTTTGCTAAGCAAGTTCCTACGTGATGACAACGCCATTTCTCGCTCCAGAGTTCTTCTGGGTTCTGTCTGAAATCCCACATATTAAACCTTTCACATAGCCAGACTAATGAAAACGTGGCTACTGCGCCTAGTTCAAAACAAAATGCATTACAACTTGGCAAGCTGTACACGTTCAGTGCCGGGATCCCTCCTGGAGGGTTCACCTAGTCACATGGGATGCCGGGAGCCCTCGCGGAGGGCTCAATTTAAATGTAGGTTTTTCTTAGCGAATACAGCAATACAAACCGTGAAAATAAAAGGCAGTGTATAGAGTGCCACCAGCGCGGCACTCTATCCCTATCGGATAAAGTGCCACTACAGGCACCCTAGTAACACCGCCTCGGCCCGGCCAAAGTGCCGCAAGCATTGGATTGTCATTGTCACTGTCTCTAAGTCACGTCACTTGGTATTTTGTTTGATTGTCGAGGTTAAATCGCTGTAAAACACCACATTCTCAAAACATTACATTCTCTTGTGCCTAAACGGACCCTGGCACTTCGCCGGCCGCTGCCGCGGCACCGCTCGCTACGCTCGCTCGGCTCGTGCGTTGTGTGGTCACAGTTCTAACCTAACCTAACCTAAATAACAAGTGACAGTGACAATGCAACGCTCACGGCACCCTAACCGGGCCGAGGCTAGAGTGCCACAAGAAACTCGCGGCACTCTATACACTTCGAAAATAAAATCAGATGTATATTTTAACAAGATTTATTTTTAAGTATATGCGTTGGTTTTCAAATCAAAGCGTTAAGATTTTTTTGAATTTTTTGTTCACGGTTACAAAATATTCACTAAAAAATTAAAAGGTAGGTTCTACGGAACTACGTATAGCGAGAAGACCCCCAGAAAACACTATTTCACTTCGTTTTACAGTGTTGTATAACACGGTTTTAAACCTAATGCCGTTGACCATCCGCGATGGTTAACTTTAGCGCAAACGTAATGCCGGGAACCCTCACGGAGGGTCCACTTAGAATATGTGTGGCGGCATGGCGTATGAGCTCGACGAAAATGGGTGGAGTCGAAAGTGTTAAATGGTACCGAATAATATACCTACGCATTTTACTTCCAGCACCATTCACAGGTTCTGCAGTTCCGTGTCAACGAGCCAAAATAAGTTCGACTTGAAGAAGGAAAGAGAGGAATTCCACAATGCTCTGCCAGGAGTCATTGATATCCTTGCTAAGCATGAAAAGTTTCAAGAAATTCCAGCAGCTGACAAGTGGATGAGAAATGTGAGTGTGAACTTGATGAGAATGTTTTCTGACGACGTTCCTATATAGTCTTTCATTAAGTAGATATACATAGTAGCGCCCCCTGCGGGATATAACTAAAGCTTCTCCAGAACTTTAACAGTCTGTTCGTGACGTCATAAAGCAGATTCGGATCTAGGCCTCTAGTACCAGTAGGTACACGGATGCTTTCTTAAATCTGATAGCAATGGAATATTACTGACTTAGATACCTAACAACATTTATTATTATATAATTTATGTGCTAATACATAGCTTACATACACACCCCTCTAGCAAATAGGATCTACCAAAAATACCACGGAAAACTTTTGTGTAGAGTGATAATTTATTTAATTATTATCATTCTGTCAGTTCACGAAAAATTTGCACTTGACACACCCGCGCAGTTTATGTGGGAATGTTCTAATTGTGCCTACGTCACGAAGTATATTTTTGCAATTAAAGTAACTATGTGATATACGTAGCTAGATATTGTTATCTGACGAGATAGCCAGACTCCCAAGCAACTAAGCCACTTGACCGAGCTTTCACTGAGGGTACCCTTGTAGCAGTTGCACCGTCACATAGGAACTACGCATCAGAGACATGACGTCACACAAATCCTACATCGCACAATTAGAGTTTACGGCGCGAACGACATGTAAGTATAAGACTATCCGAAATCAACTTAGTCTTACGAGCAGTTGCCCGCCTGACACAACACCGGTCTGGTCGGAGGATTTTCTATAGAGGATGAGTGAACTTTACATGGCACCCTGTTCCTCATACCTCTAACTAAACCCTCAACCGATACACTTGGTAACTTTGACGCTATCATACCCTGAAAAGAAATAGAGAATCCTAAATGTTGTCTGTTTTAATCGCTCTGGCGTTCGTCCTACCTTATGGACAAACGCCAGTGCGCCTACTGAATTTGTAAAGCAAAGTGACTGCTGCAATAGCAACCATAATGAATTTGGACAATAGGTTCTGCGCTGTTGTTGGTGGAAGACCTTTATGATGCTCACAGCAGCTCATGATTTAATATTCCAGGTTTTAAATGGCAATATAATCGGCGGTAAGAATATGAGAGGGCTGACAACGGTAATGACCTACAAAATTATTGAGAAACCAGAGAATATCACAGAAGAAACGCTGCGACTGGCGAGAACTTTGGGATGGTGTGCTGAAATTGTATGGCTTACTTTTTTTACCTATCTATTTAGGTACTTACTTTCTTTGGCTCCACCGTGTCCTCCGGGCGATCCACACAGTGGTGACACCCGGGCGTTTCCTCCCGCCTTATGCGAAACAGGAACCTCCCGAAACAACCGTGTCCGGTGAGGACCTGCGTCAGGCGGAAGGCGAGGACGAAGTGACCACCCTTGGGGTTGTAATCCTAAAATTATTAATGTGATAGCATCCTCATTTTCTCCTTTAATAGAGACCCTGTAGTAATATTATTAATAAAACAGTTACAGGCATACTGCTTAGTGCTGGACGACATAGCCGACGGGTCTACAACACGTCGAGGCATGCCTTGCTGGTACCGACGGGAAGATGTTGGCATCGCAAACGCAGTCAATGATGCTACGCTTATCCACTATTGTCTGCTGCAAATATTAAGAGCTAACTTCGAGAAATCTCCGAACTATGTGAACATTTTTCATAATTTCAATGAGGTAGGTATTTTTTACGTCCACAGGTTCTCATCAAATGGGTAGGATCATCAAACATGTAGGAAAGCGTTTTTAGTCATCTAATTCTAATGCATGCTTCGTTAATTTTACAGACGCTCTTCTACACGAGTCTTGGACAATATCTGGATATCATAACAGGACTGACCAAAAAGAACTATAATTTATTTACTATGGATCACTACAATGCTATTGTCAAGCACAAGTCTGCTTACTACACGTTCAAATTACCCATAACTCTTGGATTGATGTTGGCTAATCAATTTAACGAAGAAACTCATAAGAATGCGGATGACATTTCTATGCAGTTAGGAAGACTGTTTCAAATGCAGGTGAGGTTGAAATACAAGGATTTCAGCGATAGGTATCTATCGAAGTACCTACCCGTAATTCGCATTCATTTATTGTTTTTTTATCACAGGACGACTACATCGATTGCTTTGGAGATGAAAATATGACCGGGAAAATAGGAACTGACATCCAGGAAGGCAAATGTTCGTGGTTAGCAGTGAAAGCGTTACAACAGTGCAAACCCAACCACCGTGCTGTATTTACAGTTTGTTACAGCAGTAAGGAACCGGCACACGTAGAGCGAATAAAGGTGCTTTACGCACAGCTAAAGATTCCACAGCTTTACAAAGAAGAAGAAAACGAAATCTACAACAACATTGTTCAGAGAATACAAGCTGTATCTTCAAATGCTGAACGCGATTTATATCTACAAGTGTTAGATGGCCAATATGGCAGAAAACATTAAAAAGTAAAAAAAAACACAGAATATTTATTGAGGGAAAAATGGTAGGGCTAAAAATTAATAATAATATTTATTTAAATAAATAATAATATTTCAACAGATGTTGTTGTTTTAATTACAATTTTAATTATAATTGTTCCTTACAAACTTTTATTTTCGACATCTCAAAAGACTAGTTGCCGTTCTGCCACCATTTCACTGCTGTCACCATGACAGCATTCAAGTCTTGAAGAAGTGGAGTTTCTGTCAGTGTCAAAGTATCGTCAACTTTGGAGGACGTTGCGGCTGTCAATTCCAATTCTAATAAATCGTCTGCACTTATTATTTTCAGTTTTAGTTTATTAAATAAATCTTATGAACGAATATTATAACACAAACATTCTATGTAATAAAGTGGACATTTAAAAATCTCCCTATATTTTGTATTAAATATATTCGCCAGGAATTCGGTCAGAGAAAGTGGGCACGTCGCTTTTATTTAATTAAGATGAATAACATAAAATTCCTTCATCTTTTATGTAGAACCCGGACATTATGCGGCGGCTATGTTCAACATCCGGGGTAAGTTGACCAAATGATACTATACCAAGATATAAACTATTTTAATGCTAAGATTTTCCTATTAAAATGTCATGTAAACAAACTCTTTGGTTAGACCTCCATTGTTTGATTTTATAGGCTTTCGTTAATTAAAAATATAAGAAAGAAAGAGAAAAATATTTTACAATTTGGAAGCCACATTATGGGATAAAAAGAGCAGTTCTACGCTGATCAATCAACTCTTTGTCATATTATCACTCATAACTCAAGTAGTTAGCGTTAACGGAGTACAGGTTATCTGTGTCACTAAACATTGGGCTTTGTCATTAGTGGATCTTTATCTTGTGATAAAGCTGACTGAGTGATTCCCGACACAGAACTGACCTGTTTTCTAAGACCCTGTGCACTATATTATTAAACTAAAAATTGCAAAAAGCCATCAAATAAATTGTTGAGTAACATGACCGCAGGAATCTGCTGGATGCGAGAAGTACAGAACCAGCATATTGGTGATGCATGGGGGAGGCCTATCCAGCAATGGATGCCTCTTGGCTGAAACGATGATGATGAACCATTTGTGGCAAGCAAGCTATTTGAAATACCTTCTAAAGGAAAAAAAAGTTCAATGCTTTTTTGTTACACTCAAATCTTGACTGACTTACTTTATGATCTTTAGGTACTCTGCCTCTAAAAAAATGTGTTTTTTGAGTATAAGTTCTATTCCAATATTAGAAAGTCCATAATAGTATGACAGCCAACTCAAAGGGTCACTAAGCTTATTTTGGAGTCACTAGCCAGGGTCAGCTTTAAATAATTTTGGCCGACCCACTTCCATGGGTCTTGGTTGAGCAACAATGTTAACTAACTCAAATAAACCATAGAGTAGTAATATTTTTATATTTACAGATTTCTACAGCAGTCGATCAAGAGAGCTATGCAAACCAGTGTTTCTATATCTCAAATTATGAAGGAAAAAGAGGTGTTCCATGATGTGCTGCCGGGAATCATAGACAACCTCCAGGCTAGTTCTAAGATATGTCAACTGCCGGAAGTGGGCAGTTGGGTCAGAAAGGTAAGTCATATTTATTTAAGACTAGCTACTGCCCATGGCTTTGCCCGCGTGGACACTAATTATTTTTCAGAAATAAATGTAGCCCCAGTCAAAATCGTTCCAGCCGTTTCGGAGATTAGCTAAAACAAACAGACAGTGACACAAAAATTAAAAATATGTTTTTTGTTAAAATTACTGTAAGTTATATACTTACAATAATTTTAACAAAAAACATATTTTTAATTTTTCTCTTTCATATGCAATTAGTAAAAAGCTGTTATTTTGACATTAAGTACAAACAAACACTTTTATTTTATTTATTTCTATAGATAACTGTATCTGCTTGGTGTAAATAATAATAAAAAATCTAGTAGTTTAAGGTGAGAATCAGCACTTTTTGACAATCAAGAACTACAAATGAAATCCCTCAATTCAACCACCAGTCACTACTTTTCCTTCCCCACATTTTCCTTTCATACTACCAAATATTTTCCTTGACCAATATAGTTTTACTTTGTGTAAGTAAATAATTTCATCACCAATGCTCTCAAAACGGTAAAGGAAACCAGCATGTCCCAGAAACTAACCAACCCGCACTGGGCCGTGGGCCACACTCCCTCTCGAAGAGAGGAGACCTGTGTCCCAGCAGTGGGAACATTAATGTTAATATGCTAATATTGTTTCCTCAATAAAATTATAATTTAAACCTAAAATTCACACCCACATTTTTAGACTATGGAAACCAGCCCTGGAATGTACACATTACTTGGCTAAAAATAAAGATGATGAAATAATGTGCAATCAAATTGACCCTATGATGTCATCTTTAAGTCCATACAAAGGTCCATGCTGTGTATTATTATCTTATACTAGCTTCCGCCAGCGGCTTCGCCCTCGTGATAAATTTATAAATTATAGCTTACCGTATTATGCATGTATTATACATATAGACCTTCCTCTTGAATCACTCTATCTATTAAAATAAACCGCATCAAAATCCGTTGCGTAGTTTTAAAGATCTAAGCATAGTATGCTTAGATCAGAGAAGCATAGTATGATGGGACAGACAGCGGAAAGCGACTTTGTTTTATAATAAATGTAGTGATAGTGATTACTGTATTACTAAACAATAATATATAAAAAAATAGTTTTGAATTACAGTAATTTACCATATTTTTATTGTTTTCTTTAGTAATAGCATTAAAAACTACTCATTAATTCACGTAGTACTTTCCTTATCATTTACCAGCTTAATTTACAAAACATTAAGCAATTTTTCGTAAAAACAAGTTAGTACATCATCAACACATTAATCCTTAAATAAAATATGCAAAAGATCTCTTTGGAGGTAATATGTCATAAGAACCAACTAATTTTTATTTAAACTGTGCGTTAGTTTCCAAACATGTACACAAATAAGTATGTTTGAAAAACGAACCCTATCACCCACACATAAAGTTCAGTTTGCACTACAACTTCAACATTTTTATGACTTTTATTTAACTCAATGACTTTTTCCATAGTTATTCTGAAATCAACTCTATTTTCACACATAAAGTTGCTATTCGTTTAACAGAAAATAACATCAAATCAAAAAAAGAAACAAGGATTTGAATATTTTGAATAGACTACCCAATTGTTGTATTTTTTAAATTATTATTCTACTCTAAACGCGTTCAAAATCACGCTATTATTCTACATCTTCGGGCATTAAATACGCCCAGGGCAAAGATTTTCCCATAGCCCCACACAGGCTCACAGTGAAACCTATTTACTCGTAAATGTATATTTGAATATTTACAGGTCCTAGAACACAATTTGAGCGGCGGCAAACATTCAAGAGGATTGATTACAATGTTATCATACGAAATGCTTGAGAAACCTGACTTTATAACTGACGAGAAACTCAAACTGTCCAGGGTTCTTGGGTGGTGTGTTGAAATGGTAAGTAAAATAATTATTTTATTTTTTGTATCTGTTTGATACAATCATAAAGTCGTCCTCTATCTATAACGTGAGAGTTCAAAATAACTGGTGAAACTCACCACACATACACACCCCACACACACACCCCACACCCACACCACACACCCAGAAACTCACCTCACACACACACACACACACCCCACAACCACACGGTGTGGGTGTGTGTGTGGTGAGTGGGTGTGGGCCACATCCACACACACATGGCCACATTTCCGAACCCGTCGAGGAATGCAGGCGTGATGTTGTTTGTAGATTAGGAAAAATCTCAGAAAGTTTTTAAAATAAAAGTAAACTATTTCCTTAATTATCGTGAGAGTTTGCAGCACACCACACGAAGGAAAACTACAGCTGACAGTGAATGGGAATTTAAAAGAAAAATACTTAATTATTCCCGTTCGTCCCACTAACAAACTCAGTGGGACGAACGGCAATAAATTTAATATTATTGATTAGATTCCCATTCGTGTGACGATGGCAGTGGGACGAACTAATACACGGATTTTTCCTTATGAATTTTGTATGAAATTGCACTGACCTTAACTTCCTTTACGCGGTTTTCTATTTATGCCAAATGTCAAATACATTTGTATTTACATAAAGCCACCAAGGGCAACGTCCTTGGTTGTAAAAGCACGCCAAGATATATCAGCATCCTTTTTGTTCTTGATCGAGTATGTTTACAATAAATAATATTGGCGTCTTACTACAATAGAATACAAATATTGAAGTATTGTAAATGCTATCTACCTATTCTATATTGTGCGTGCTCCCTAAGGCTACACCCGCGCCCGCCGCGGTTGCGGGCCCGCAGATTCTGTAGGATGTAGATTCATATGCAAAAAGTAAGAGCACATTTCACGACGCGGTTTTCACCCGCAGCGCGCGCGGTTGTTTGCGGGTCCCGCGGCAGCGGCGGGCAACTTGTAGAATCAAAACTAAGAACTCACGGAGCGGTTTGTACCCGCGCCCGCCGCGGTTGCGGGCCCGCAGCTTCTGTAGGATGTAGATTTATATGCAAAAAGTAAAAGCACATTTCACGACGCGTTTTTCACCCGCGGCGGGCGCGGTTGTTTGCGGGTCCCGCGGCACCGGCGGGCAACTTGTAGAATCATGCGGGCGGTGGTCACCCTCCTCCTCTGGCGGGCGACCGCAGTAGCTGGCGGGGCGGGGGGTACAGAAATCCGACGCCATTTTTGCACCCGTCTTGTGATTATCGCCCTCCAAGTTTGCGGGTCTCTCAACCGCGACGGCGGCGGGCAGGCTAAGAACTCACGGAGCGATTTTCACCCGCGCCCGCCGCGGTGGCGGCACCGCAAATACTCGTACGAACACGTAATACATGGAAATTTAGATATTAATTTTCACGACGCGGTTTATGACCGCGGCGGCCGCGGTTGAAAATTAACCTAAGCCTACCCGCGAAAATCAGCAGTCTCGTGAGTTTTGAAATAAAACCGCAGATCCACGACCGCGGCGGGCGCGGGTGAAAACCGCGCTGTGAGTTCTTAGCCTAAAGGCGCCACATCATTACCGATTTCCTCTCCGTCTAGTTCGAATGCAGCCAATCACTACCTAATGGCTAAGTTGCATGTTCACTATTTTGTTGAAACGTGTCAGGATATAGCCCATTTGAATAGATATACTACCACGGTATGATTATATTATAATACTAGCCGACCCGACAGACGTTGTCTATGTCCTGACCAAATTTTAATAATTCATACAAAATTCCCCAAAATAGAGAGAAATGGTGGCCCAGTGGTAATGTAACGGCCCCGACTTACTTATTGTAGGTCGTGTGTACCTAACCTTACAAGCATAAAGTGAGTTTTGCTTTGTAGCTGCGCGCCGCCGCGTGGTTATTGTGAATTGCCAGGGTTGCCTCTTTCAATAAAGATGTCAGTAGGTATTTGTAGTACTCTTCACTACATCATCACTACATAGTATAAAACAAAGTCGCTTTCCGCTGTCTGTCCCTATGTATGCTTAGATCTTTAAAACTACGCAACGGATTTTGATGCGGTTTTTTTTAATAGATAGAGTTATTCAAGAGGAAGGTTTTTGTGTATAATTCATTAAGGTTTTGTGTTAATTAGCTGAAATATTACGATTAATGTTGAAAATGTCGGAAAAAAATATGCCAACTGGGAGCTTTACTGGCGTGCGCCGCGTTAGACATAAGAGATACATAAAATTTATGTTCTACAGAAGTGTACATCTTAAAAAGTTCAACAAAAAAGTGCCGATGGCATATGTCTATCTTCTATGGATGACCCACAGTAACCATTTCTATCTTTCAGAATTTGAAAAAAAAATTCATTGTTATTTCCGAAGCTATTTTAACCGATAGTATATTTTTATCCTTATCCAATAAAATATGTTATTTAAATTGGGCATTTAATTTAAATTAAAATATGCTTTGACATCATATCAATAAAATTAATACATTTAAAGATATTGCAGACTCAAAATTACGCGTAGCAAAATAATTATGGTTGACGAAAACGCGGGTTCAGCGTAGGTATCAGCAGGTAAACAGAAAAAAGATACATTTTATCTCTTCTCTTGCTGAATCTACATCCATCACCTGCACATAATACACCAGAACCAGCCTTGTCATAAGAATTTGAAACTAAGTACGTTAGGTCGATCGAAAAATATGCATACGTACGCGTCTCGCGGCTGTCGGCAACCCACTGAGAATTGGGTCGCGTGCGACCCGGCAGCCGGTAGGTAGTTAGCGCGTCTAAGTACATGGAGTGCAATATCTGGTTATCTGTGCTATTGATCACTATTGTGTGATTATGCATAGTATGTAAGTACCTACGTACTACGTAGTATAAAATGAATCATACACGTCACGCGTTACATTATTTTTGCATTAAACTCGACTCTCGATCTTTAATCAATGATTCAACGGATACCTAGAATATTTTATTAGGTTTCTAAGAATACTAGTCATTATTATTCTTCTCTTTGAAGACGTTATGTTGTGTCATAAGTTGATTTTACTGATGTGTTTACGGAGTTATTGTTGTATAATATTTTTGTTATCTGTTGCAAAGAATAAACAATTTTGCATCTAAGTTTCTTTTAGTTATGTATTTGTAAGTACTGCGGTATTATAAATAAATACTTACTTCGAGTCTTATTTTATTTTATTACTTTTATTGACGAGATAAAACTTTATTATTAATAACAACTGCTAAAAGTGATGAATTTCAATTTCATATTAACGTTTACCAAATCATGAGGTAGATATTAATAATGATGGATGATTATTAAGAATTTTCAATTAATCACACTTACCGTAACATATCATATTTAAGTATGAAGATGACCGTGTGAAGGCCGCAGGAATTCACACAATCGGAAAGCATAGAACCGGTCAAAGTGGCGGTGCTTGGGGGAGGCCTATGTCCAGCAGTGGACGTCTACGGCTGAAATGATGATGAACAAAACAAACCGACACGCCTGTATTCCCTGACGGTTTAGTTAAGAAGTAAACCAGGTTCGTAGCTAACGCCGTATAAATGATACGGGGCCCCCAAGCTACATGGCCCCACGTGATTAAGCACTAATTCGTAAAATATATGTAAAACCTCAAATTCTTATTCTTAGGCTGGTTTTCCTCTCACGCTGACCGTCGTCGGCGCTGACAAGACAATGTAGGTATATAAAGTTTAGTATTCTTTGAAATTACGCCAACCGCTCAGCGCTGACATCTGAAGTTCATACGTTTCGGCTATCAGCGCCGACGGTCAGCGTGCGGTCAGCGCGACTCTAAAACCAGCCTTAAGATGCTCGTAGTTAATGAATACTTCATGAAAATTAACGTAATTTGTTAATACCAAGGCTCTAAGCTACAGGCGTGGTTCAATTCTCAAACCTATCCGAGTCAGGATGCTCCAATTTTCTAGCTCGCCGACATATTTTGATACTAAAGTAAAACCCACATTGCGTCTATCACTGTGGCGGATCCAGGGGGCCTACCACCACCTCTAAAGTAGTATTATTTTAATCTTACTTCAGTGGGTGGAAAGAGATGGAGCTATACGTCCTGTAGAGCTTCATCTCTTTCCCACACTAAAGTAATATCAAAATAATACTGCTTTAGAGGTGGTGGTAGGCCCACAGGATTGTCGTTTCACTCCGCTGAGGGTAGGTTTTAGCCCATTAAACTAAAAATTCACACAACATTTTACAAGCCTCCTCGGATTACTTTTCACAAATTCCTCAATGACTTCGTTAGGTTGTAGACTACCTACATGGCGGTCAAACCGGGCAGCGTGAGGACAAATTCGACACATAAAAAAAAAAACATCTTAAAGAAAAAAAAC
The DNA here is from genome assembly GCA_948150665.1 of Conistra vaccinii. Classification (NCBI taxonomy): domain Eukaryota; kingdom Metazoa; phylum Arthropoda; class Insecta; order Lepidoptera; family Noctuidae; genus Conistra; species Conistra vaccinii. The sequence goes on along the minus strand of OX411327.1, from coordinate 10,162,432 downwards.
TTAAAAACGTAATAGGTAGGTACTTAGTACCTACTTATTAAGTAAAGGATAATTGATGACATTTGCACATTAGGTAGTGTAATACTTAGCCGCCCCCCCCCCCCGTGGATCCGCCAATCATGTTTTAACTTCCAAGTATTAGGGCCCTCGCCCACGGCGACTTTTTGTAGCGATGCTGTCGCGCGTTTTGTAAACGCGCTTCTGCATCGCTACTATCGCGCAGGATTCTTCATACATAATTACAGCTTCGCGACTGTATCGATGTAGACGCGCGACAGCATCGCTACAAAAAGTCGCCGTGGGCGATGTGACTTAGAGGACGAACCTATCCTTTGTGTCTGCTTCGCGGACAGTGAAAATTATTGATTAAAAAGTTATTTTTATTACCCACAGCTTCAAGCATACTTTATAGTGGTGGACGATATAATGGACGGCTCGACGACTCGTCGCGGCGTGCCTTGCTGGTACCGGATGCCGAACGTCGGCCTCGGAGCCATCAACGACTCCATACTCATCCACTGCGCTATTATGGAAACAATTGAGACCTACTTAGGAAAGTCGCAACACTATGTGGATGTTGTTCGGCTTTTCAATGAGGTGTGTGTCATTGTGTTTATTAACTTTGTGTACTCACTGTTTGATAATAAGACATAATTGAGTGTGTATCTCTTGGGTTCTGTTAGCATGCTGATATGGTGAACTAATGTTTTGATGATGGGTCGACATAAAAGAGTCTGACGTGGTAACAAATTAAACTAAATATTTTACTTAATGCAGACCAATGATGATAGCACTACTTGAACGACAAGTGCTAGTAGGTTTTGATTTGAATCAGCTACAAGCAGCGTTTTTTGTTCCACATTTATTTTAACAATTTATTTCCCATTCGAAGTGACCTAAGTGCGATAGTGGCGCCCTCGTTATTTCCAACCTTTTTTTTGCAAAGTTTTACTCAATGCTTGCGACATTTAATTGCGAAATAAAATTGCGCTGTTGAATTTTCAATGCTCGACTCAGCGACGAAAATGGTAAGCCGACAGAACGCTTTTATTTAGGAAAAAACAGGTATTTATGTAATAGCATTAGTTTGCTTCCGAGGCAGGTGGTAGGTTTGAAACCTTTTAACAATGTAACTTTTTCAATGTAAGACACTACTGACTCACGTCATGAATGAAATCCTCTTGATGATAATTATCTAGACATCCGACCCCTTGACAATACAAAAGTGCTTGTATAATAATAATTATAAATGCGCTAAGCTAGTCGGATAATTTTAGATCATCCATAGACTCGCGTTCAGGCGCGGTCCGATGGAGGGAGGGGGGGTCCTAGGGGTCATGACCCCCCCATAATCGTACACGTTAAATTGACAATACTTCTTCTTAAAAAAATAGAAATTAACTTCCTGTTTAAATCGTTTAACTAAACAAAAATTGAAATTAATTCATTTCTCATAACTTTTTTGTGCAGTAAAGTCTAATTTACTATCAATAAGCAGTTTTTGTCTGTGTGACCCTCCCCCCAAGTCTTTGACTGCGACCGCGCCTGCTCGCGTTTGACCACTATAATTTCACCTCATTATAATGACCAATTTGCATTCAAGTACCCATATTAATAATTCACCCTTAATTTCCAGGCGTTCCTCTGCACCTCAATGGGCCAGCACCTAGACTTCACTACAGCACAGAAACTAAAAGATTACCGTCTGTTCACAATAGACCGGTACGAGTCTATTGTGAGGTACAAGACTAGCTGCTACACGTTCCGACTGCCTGTCCTACTAGGATTGACTCTGGTCAAAGATGTAGATGAGAGAATTTACGGTCATGTTAATGATATTTGTATGAAGTTGGGACATCTGTTTCAAATGCAGGTATGATATTAGCTGTTTGTAAAATATTCTGATTTTATTCCTTTCTGGTCTTGTAAAATAAAAGGCGGCCCGCCCGGCCCAGTCTCGTTCGTTCGTCTCGTTATTGGAAATAATAATAGATTGTTTCAAAGATATAGTTTGTTCTCCGCATTGGCGCAATTGACAGACAGATATTTACATACATAAACACGGGGCCCGTAGGCAGGGGGGGGGGTGGTGTTTTGGGGGTTCAAACTCCGAACTCGAAGACTAATATAGATAATTCTAATCTACTTCGCATCTAGGCGTACTTTATACAATGTGTTTGGTCTCGGACTGTACAAACTTTAAGGGAAGGTAGTTTGCTCTTCTCTGGTGTTGACTGGCTCAAAATGAACTTTTTGCTTCATCCAACCCCAAAAATATTCCAGTGGCGTTAAGTCTGGTGAACGCGGTGGCTCTTTGGGTGGGGGTGGTCTTTGGGATTGGATGAATCAAAAAGTTCATTTTGAGCCAGTCAACACCAGAGAAGAGCTGCTGGGCGTATGCCCGTTGCTGCAGCAGAAACTATGGCTGATCTGAGCTACTCGTGCCTTCAAAATGCTGGGGGGGGGAAATAATCTACCTTTGTAAATATTAAATAATAGTTAATACTTGTTCTTTGTTTATCATTGATCATCAATGTAAATGTCTACAGAAAAACCAAATCGTTATGATCTCACTACCTACGCAAGCCTATGTTCCAATCCAACACCACTATTTCTTATACCAATTGTCATAGACACTTATACCTCCCTGCACATTCAGCGTAGCTAACCGACATTCCGCCGCTCCCTTTTCGCCCCGTGGAAACAACTGACGTGGTGTGTGTTCAATAATTTACTGGAGGATATAGAGAAGTGTGATTGTATAAATATATTTACCTAAAACAAAACTTAAGAAACATGTATGTCTATGTACCCTGTAACGTCACCAACACTCCAGAGGCAAATATGATAATTATAATTACATACATGTAAGCACTTTGTATCTCATTTTCAGTGAACAGTTATCTAAATTTTTATGAGAAATAAATTCTTTTAACCTTACCATAAGAATATAAAACTTAGGAAATACCTACATGACCTCTTTGTGCTTAAAATACATATTATGTCTTTGTGACAGTTACAACTATAGGTACAATACGCGCCACGTAAGATGAAACTTGACTGCGCCTCCCGCCGCTATTGCCGCCGCCCCGATGACGCCCCGGCGTCTGCGCCGGGGCGATTTATGGGTCTTTTTAGTGGTATGTGGTCTGCCACATTCCGCTAAAAAGACCCATAAATCGTCTACTGCGCAAGTCAATCAACATTGAACCTTATTCTTTAGCGATAAAGTTGAGAATCTATTAAAGAAATTTGACAGATTGTAGTAACTTGATGAGCTGGCGTCTGTACATTCTTAACGACCGTAACAATTTCAAGAGATAAAATAATCTCTCTTTTTTTCAGGACGACTACATGGACTGTTATGGCGACGAATCAGTAACAGGCAAAGCTGGAACAGATATCCAAGAGGGTAAGTGTTCCTGGTTAGCTGTCAGCGCTTTACAGCGCTGCAACGAATCACAGAAGGCTCTCTTCACACAATACTATGGTAGCAAGGAACCAGAACACGTCGAAATTATAAAGCGGCTTTATGATGAACTGAGGCTATCAGAAATATATAGGCAGGCAGAAACAGATGTCTATGATGATATTACTCTGAAAGTGCGTGCGTTGCCTTCGGAAACCGCTCCGACGTTCTTCTTCAAACTTATAGATAGGATTTATAAGAGGAAGCATTAATTGTGATGTTTATTGTGATTGGATAAAATATAGAGTGTATGTTATTGTCGAAGTAAGCGACTTCAACTCTGACGCCGCGTCTTATTTAAAACCGATCGTTCGCGTCCATGTGTCACTTTTTGTTCGGAAATCTGGAAGGCGCCCTCTGTCGGCACGACCACGCGTTCAGGCGCACCGAACATAAAGTACGAACGATCTTGTTGTCGCGCGACGATCGCTTTTAAATAGGACGAGGGGTTATTTTTAGTCCTACTCACTGAACTTTTCGTCGAATATTTTCTTGACAAAAAGTCTAAGGTTTAAATTTAAATTTTGAGTTGATTCAAATAAACCTTCCACTCAACTCGATCGAAGCTTGATTCCGAAAATGTATCGATAATAAGATTATATTTTTCTAAGTTTAAAAATAAAATTAAGGCAGCCTTGAAGAAGTGAGAATTAATAATATATTTCTATTAAAGCGTTTATTCTAAAAGTTGGCAACGTCGCAAATAGCTGTCAAATGTTTACCTGTTTTTTATTAATTTACCAATATTACTGTATGGAAATAAGAAATGTAACAAATAAAAAATAAAAACAATATTTGACACTTAAAATACGTGTTACAAACAAGGAGGTTGTAATAATATAGCACACAAATGTATTGCCAAGAATCTGATCCTAACCCCCAAACTAGGCCTGGACTTGTATTTTGGGGGCCAGTGTTCAGCCATGGGCTCTTATGTGCTAACTAGCGAACTAAAATATTGGTTATAAAATGCAATAATTAATATCGTAACTAGTTGTGCTCAAAGTTGCTATATGGCAATCACTTGCTTAATGCTAAATGCTTTATATTTTAAGCAAACTATTTTATATCCTTTATTAAAGCATGCCTTTTTATATGCGTAGGTACTTGACTTGTTACGGCAAAACGGGCGGGCGCGAATAAAGCAAGCGCGGTGACTGACACTAATTGATAGCATGCTTTGAGCTCAAATGTCCGAAAGACTGATGAAGCTCGATAACAATTAAAATTTTATTGTGTCTCATTAGTAACATTCAAGCGAATAACAATATTACATTGCGTTTATGAATTGTTTACGATAAAACGGAACAGTAAACAAAACAATGAACTTTCCTTCATACTTTCCAGGCTTAGAAATGTCATAAAATAAAGTATCTGAAATAAAAATAAAGTATGTGAGTATAGCAATTATAGGCCTAGCGTTAGCGTATTTAAAAGTTCATTGTGTGTTCATGTACATATTGAATTTTTTTTAGTTTTTTATATACATAGCATTTATGTATATGTATATAACGTATTTACTTGAGCCGCCCGAGATCGCGTATTCGCACGCGGTGCGTAAAACGATTCCGCTATACGCATGCGACCGACAGGAATCGCTAGCATGCGTGTGACGACTGGCCGCCCACGCCCCCGCCGCGCTGGCGCCCCTGTTTGCTTAATGCATATTCATTGCTTATTGCTTACGCGCGACGGACAGAGACAGAGAGTGCGATGTAAAGCAATAAGCAAATAGCAACAAGTGAGAGCCACGATAGCATTTGCTTTATGATATGTATAATAAGCACGGTGCTTGATTATGCTATACGATATAACCAACCACCACTAATCGTAACACCGAATATTTAGTTTTAGATGTAAAAAAGTATTTGGAAACTTTCCAAATACCTTTTTTACACCTAGAACGGTTACACAATTAAATTCAATGCTATAATTGTAATTCATTATTAATATTCTAGTTCGTTAGTTAGCCACGTTTCTTATTTCCATACAGTAATATTGCCAAATTAATTAAAACAGTAAAATATTTGACATTTATTTGCGTCATTGTCAACTTTCAGAATAAACGGTCTTTATTACTGTTTCGGGTTTATAACATGACAATAATTAAATATGTTCTATCACTTGAACTGATTACCAGTAGTAATTTTGGGCATTGCCTTCTTTTGAGAGGTTTTTTCAAAGTATGTATTGCAATATACTGCTTATTATGATTATGTTAAGTCACAAAATATATTGAGTTACGTACCTGTTCATAAAGTATTTTTAAGGTTTCTTACACATCGTGCGTCCGCCGAATGATAAGCGATAGCGTTTATTTTGGCTGTAAAGTACATTTGGTTCGCTTTTACGGATGTGTCAGATCCTGTGTGTATTATGCCTTAGACCTGATGAACCGTCGATTTCGCTAATAACTTCCACTTTTCTATGAGAGTATCAAAACGGACAAAGAAACGCGGCTAAGTTTATATTTTCGACTTTATTTCAACTTACGCAATGTCGACATTTGTTTGCCAGTGAAAACTTCGCTGCGCTGCGGTTCACCAGGTCTTCGCCGACTCTTAAGTTGTTGATATGTAGTCATCCAGTCTACCAATTTTATGTACCTACTACTTACCTAGTTTATTGAAGTTATTTTAAGTTGGGCGATTGTTAATTTGTTGCTTTGTTACATATTCCGCCAGTTGCAGAAACGAACTTTTACTTTTAAAGCTGTCATTAAATATTAATCTTCCATTAACTTGTTGCAGAAAGCAACATTATGCTAGCCACATACGTAACGATTGCTTGCGCAAGCAAATCGTTGCGTGTGTGGGAAGAAATTTGCGCAAATTTCTTTGAAAACCCGTTAATTTAGATTTTCGATTTTAATGGTTCTTTGAACAAATTAATGAAATCATTAGCGTTAATGATCCATTACGTAATGTTTGTCTTTGTGCAACTGGGTGATTGACTGTAATAATAACTAAGTGATTAATGTTACCGTTTCTTTTGTACTTGTCTTACGACAAAATACTATGTCATACGGTTATATCGATACAAGCGCCTCTGGTGTCGATAAAGGTAACAATGGGTTTATGGCAAAGCTATGTAAATAATAACATATAACATAACATCACCCCTGTATTTCCCCGAAGGGTTAGGTAGAGGTGTACCTATTGTACACCCACATTTCGTCAGTTATGTAATAGTAGTTTATGAAACTGTTGCATAATGAGGGGTTAGTTAAGTACAGTTTCATACACTACTTTATCTGCTCTCATAGATTGGGAATAATCCTACTAAAGGGCAAACTTAAAATAGTAAGAGATTATTTCCCACGAAATTAAGTACAATAAAACGTATGAAGGCGCCAAAAGCCATCACACTACAGCCTATGCGTTAAAATGGGCGCTACCACAGACAAGTAAACATTGGAATCAAAACTTTTATTTGCCCTGTAGGTATCGTAATGGTAAAAAAATTGTTTTATAATAAAATTATTTTAGAGAAAAAGTGTTATAATATATATATATTTATTCTTAAATATGCAAGTTAATTGTTACAGCTATTAAAAATTATATTCTTTTTACAATATGATTCTATTTTTAAATTTCGGTATTATATTTATAAAATATGTCAATTTATATTCGTTTTGAAGTTTATAATTCGAATTTTACGATATGACAGTAGATAAAATAATATAACTATTATGTAATTAATGTATTCGTATCATGTTTTACGAATGCAAGTATGGCCCAGCTAGTATTAAATAATACCCACAGAGCTCAAAAATGTCTTCGTAAATTATAATAAAAGTATGCATAGCCTATCGGATAAATAAGTTTTTATGTCATTTATATTTAAGATTTTTTTCCAAGTAGCTCCAAACAATTACGTGCCAACTAAAATACGTATAGCGTTTTCGCTCTGTGCTTCAAATGACGGTATCGAGCGACAAAAATAAATTGGTTTGAAATATAAACCTAGTTTTTATAGCACTAAAGTTGATTTTTCTTTAGGTGGAATTATCAACTATTCAAATGAAAATAAGCTCTAAGTGGTATTTTCATGGCCCAGATATAAGAGGTCGCATAGGCAGATCGTGTCAACGGTGTTAAAAATTGCCACTTGCTCACTTCAGATGTCGCCACTGTCGAGTTTTCCATGAATTTGACAGCTAGCTGTTACTATCCATAAAATGTATGGATAGAAACAGCTAGCCGTAACCAAGCTACTTCTTTCACTAATAATAACACGACCCTTTGCGGAACTGCTTAAAACGAGAACTAAAACAGAAACACAATAATGGCGTTTAAGGAAAACTCAACATTGCTGCCATCCCAAGAGTGACATTTCAGATTTTAACTCCATTATATTGCGCTCGCGTAATTTTCACGCAAGTTTTATGTGAGGTGTATACTAAATTTAAAATAAATAATATACAGTTTGTGGGCTCTCCCGCAGTTTGTTAGTGCGCTTTCATAGCTTAGCTCATCTGGCTGGTTTTACGAATAAAACTAGGACAAAAATTGTGTATGAAATAAAAATGGGCCGGTCACCTATGGTGCTTTATTTAGTCTAATTACTATTATTATACTAATAGGAGATTTGTAAACATTTTTATTATGAGTATAAAATGACAGGCTTTTTGATGTGTAACATAAACATGTCTCCTCTCGCTTTCCTGCAATGAAAAGCTAAAAAAAATCTAAATCTGTGGGATTTCGTGAAAAGGGACGGAAGTGTGTAACAGGAAGCTGGGGAAGCGCGCGCTGTTTGATTTGACCAATGAGCGCGTGAGCTGCTAGAGTTAACTGTACGGCTGCCTGTCCAATGGAGCGGAGAGGAGAGGAGAGAAGCGGAGATGTGCCAATATTAACCAATAGAAGAGAGCAACTCTGGAGCGGAGTTTTGATTCTATTGGTTAATATTGGCACATCTCCACTCCTCTCCTCTCCTCTCCGCTCCAGTGGACAGGTAGCCATAGGCAGGTTCGTTTAAAAAAAAAAAATGTTCTGTGTCATTGACTTGGACACACTCCTTGTCAATAATGTATCTCGAATAAAATACTTGGTGCACTTTTATTATCGTGTTGTAAACTTTAAAATGTTAAATTATGATAATGTTAAAAACAAAATGTACCTAATTTATGTTGAGAGTGGCAGCTTTTCTGTAATAACTTCATTGTTCATACATAATGCATGACGGGAACCAGTTTTTGTTGAGGTTGATGTAAATCTACGGTTGATTTACATTACGGTTTTTTATCAGCTAAATTTTTTTAAACAAGGGTCAATGTACTGTAAATCTGTTTCATAATTTATTACGCCATTTTCGAGGTTTATTATTTTGACAATAACTTGCGCTCTAGGGACTAAACTGACGAATGTTTGCCGCAGTTTTCCAATGTATGATTGGAAAACTGCCGCGCAAACATTCGTCGGTCGAATGATAATTTGGAAATGATACTGTATGGAAATAAGAAATGTGGCTAACTAGCGAACTAGATTATTGATAATGAAATGCAATAATTAATATCGTAACACTGAATATTTAGTTTTAGATGTAAAAAGTATTTGGTAACTTTCCAAATGCCTTTTTTACACCTAAAACGGTACAACATCAAATTCAATGTTTCTATTGCAATTTATTATTAATATTCTAGTTCGCTAGTTAGCCAAAAATTTCTTATTTCCCTACAGTAATATTGCCAAATTAATCAAAACAGCGAAATATGTGACAGCTATTTGCGACGTTGCCCACTTTCAGAATGCACGCTCTAATGTGTACATATACGTTTTATATTTTCAAGTTAAAGAAATCTTTAATGTCATAAAAATTATGTCCGTTCATAAATTGTTTGTTTTTAAATGAGTTGAATTATATAATAATTTTAGTTCTAGAGGTCCTTTGCCTCCATCCACTGTTGGATCGTATTGTATAATTGTGTTGTGTGAATCTTTAGAACTATGAGCCACGAAGTTATTAACAGAGAAATAAGTACTGTTATTTGCGTCATAGTAGTCATATGAGTAGGTATATGGGAATTATATAAATAAATTATTTTATTATTTTAAATTGCATTTTCATTTTTTTTTTCATGTTTTATATATAATGTAACTTATGATGTCTCAATTTGTTTGATAGATACTCTTGTTATGTATCTTCTATCTACCTATATTTATTTATTTAACCGATTCTGTGGTCTAGTGGTTAAACCACCTGTCTCAGACCAGAGACCCAGAGGTCCCGAATTCAATTCCCAGTGAGTTTCAAATTTTCTGCTCGGTTTAGTTGCTAGTAGGGCTTGTTTTAAGTTTTGCCTGGCTAGCTACCACCATCTTATCTAAATCTGTCGCCATAACAACAATGTTAACAGCATTGTTGTGTTTCGGCAGTTAGAGGTAAGATAGCCAGTTCCTCTGTGGTTGAGTATTCCGGGTGAAGCTCGTTTCCAGCTTCGTCCTGATCATCACTTGCCATTAGGTGAAATCCAGGCCAAGAGATTTTTTTTTACCTCAACTTGCAAAAAAAAAAAGAATTATAATAACACCTTAAATATCTGTCTCAGGTAAGGTTAAGGTAAAGGTTGCCTACCTACCTATACACGCTGAAATTTTAATGGTTGTTTTTCGGCAGCAAAATAATTTTGTCTTAGTAGTACAATAGATTTATTAAAAAATTAATTATAATGATTCAAAAATGGCAGATTTAGAATTGTGAAAAACAAAACTCAAAAGCATCTCGAACAAAAAGTAATACGCAATGCCAAATTGCAATCCCGGTAGCGTCTTCTGGAATAGTTGTCACAATACTTCCTGGTGGCAAAACAGCGCACGCCATGTTAAAGATTCCCATGTATTTGGAGAGCAACGCCTGTTTGTGGGATGTCACGCAACAGTGACAAGGGGCGCGTGATTAGGGATTGCACTTTCATCGTATGGGATGAATGCATTATGGCAAATAGAAAAGCAGTGGAAGCTGATAGTGGTGTCACAGTTCTGTTTACTGGCCATTAACGGCAAACACTGCCTGTGGGAACGCTGGAGGGCTGACGAGGTGAATACTTCGTTGAAATTGTTGAATCTATGGTCGTGAGTTCATAGACTTCGATTGACCATCAACATGCGAGCTCTGCTTGGATTCACATGCTCAAGAATTCTCCGATGTTCTTCTAAAAATTGGTGAAGGCACTTTACCAGAGAAGATCGGCCAGTTGGCCCTACTAGACACTCTTGGTAGAGTAGTTCCCACTTTAGAAGATCGGATTCGTCTGGCTGGTGTACGGGGACATCAGTCGAATACCGTACCAAGAGAATTCCTTGGGTGTGCGAACGGGTAGGTAATATTTACGCTCAAAAATTATCAAGCTTCAGCGGTCAACCACAGTGTTCTCTCGCAAATTGAGGGAAGCGTTGTGGTATACACCTCCATTAACACTGTTGTGGAGCAAGATGATGCTACAGGTCACCCCGTAGAATTTCTGAATTCGCTAACGGCAAGTGGACTTTCGGTGCACATCATGCAGCTGAAGGTTGGTGTCCCGATAACTCCGCCGAATATTGTAACGGAACCCGGCATGAAGTCGTGTCTAACGTATCTTTGCAGACAAATGTCATCGAGGCGGAAATTCTAACAGGTTAAGGCGTTGGCGAGACAGTGTTTATACCGCGTATACCACAAATTCCCCAAAGTTACCCACTTTCAGTTTAAGCGCGTGCAGTTCCCTATGAGCGTATGCTTAGCGATGATTATTAACAAGTCAGAGGGGCAGACACTGATGACTGCGGGTGTCGACCTCAGGACAACCTCTACTTCCTTCTCATACGGAAAACACTAGTCTATTTTCTTTATAGTTGTTGTGTGTGTTGGTCCCTTCCCATCTTGGTATCATACAATCTGCCTGCAACTAGAAAATTAGACAATGGTGAAAACATTTCTGCGGCAGAGTGTGTGATTCGTCATTTTGAACTCGGTGAAATAGGTTAGAACTGTGACCAACCGCGCGCGAGCCGAGCGAGCGCTATTTCCAAGTTACTCGCAGAAATGTTTTCACCATTGTCTAATTATCCGTGTTTTCGCAATATCCCTTTTCACGAAAATTCGAATTATCAAATCATCCTACGATATTTTTATAGAATAAATAATACCTACATACGTCACTAGGGTTTTATTCTTGTAGGTATATGGCATTGATTTCACCTTTTTATTTTTTTATCCTTATTCCAAAAATTACATTTCACAACAATGTTTAAGTGGCTGTAGGTACCTATATCCCTCGAGCCTATATTAAATCGACAGGTAGGCAGGGTTGGGCAGTATTTAAATTACTTGTAAATAAATACGTAATTGAAATACAAATAGGTACGTAATTGGTATTTGTCATCTATGACATACCATAACACACACACATACACAAATACCATAGAAATATCCTTCTTATATCTATATAAGAAGGATATTTCTATGGTATTTGTAATTCAATTACTTCTTATAAATGTAATTTGTAATTGGTATTTCCAATACCTGACGCTGAGGTATTTTGTAGTTAGTATTTCAAATACTTATGGCTCCAAAATACATTTGGCGATCTTATGAATGGGTGCGATCTGCAGAAAATAGCGCTCGATAGCTTTCGTACGCAAAATGGCGACCCCTAAATATGTCAATCTTTAAAGTTCGCAACACTGCACAACTGTAGGTACTGTAGTCTGTACTGTACTGCAGGTACATACGTCAAATTGTCAATTGGACAATCGTTTGCGCTTTGTTGTGAACAGACGTGTCGAAGATTTATTAAAATAAATAAATAATTATTTGCTGAATCGTGACCTGGTTTTACCAAATAGCCGGTAGTGAAGCAAACTGTGTCATACGTAGCATATCATGTGTTCTCGTTCGTTTCTGTGAAAATGTGTTTATGTGATTAACAAGTAAATAACTTGTATCACAATGTCCAGTCCCTTCAGCAGGGGTGGCAGATGTGCTCGGAGCCCACCTCCTACACCTGTGCCCGCACCAGCACCTGCATCTGCACCTGCACCCGAGCCCGCACCCGCACCTCACCCTCAACCACCCAGCCAAAGAGAAGATGGCATGGAAGTGATACCTACGCCGGAAATCCAGAACTGGATGTCGTCCATTGAGCAATGCCTTAATGAAGTGTGCTCTATTGTAACAGAGGGCAAATTAAACATGGAGCAAAAACTGCGTATAAGTGCCCTTTGCCGAAAAGTTAGTCACGGCACATCGCAGATGGCAGTACAGTACCAGTCCCTTAAAATGAGAGCCGTCCGGGCCCACACCACCGTCCAAACACTCGAAGACCAAATTGATCTGTCGCAGCAACTGCAAGACATTAAGCGGTCAATTGGAGCTTCGGGAACGGGAACTTCCTTTGCTGAGATGGTTAAAAAAGGTACCAACAATTATATTCAGCCGATAAACTTAAGCTCAGTGGCCATATACCCTAACGACAAACTGAAGTCGAGTGAGGAGACAAAAACACTTGTCCAAAAAATTATATGCCCGGAGCAAATGAAACTTCAGGTAAGAGGACTACGTAAGACAAAAAATGGCGGTATCATTATCAGCACTGAAACGAAGGACGATATTGAGAAGGTGAAAAAATCGATGCAGCTATCTAACTCAGGCCTTACAGTAGACGAACCCTCAAAAAGGAGGCCTAGAGTAGTAGTTATCGGTGTGCCCTCATCCATGCAAGAAAAGGAAGTTTTTACTTGTTTATTCCACCAGAATCTAGCAGAAACTCTTCAGGATAGCAGCCTCGAGACCTTTTTGACCTCCATAAAGTTAAGCCATAAGTCAGGTAAGAAGGACGCTGAGACCTGTAATTATATAATAGAAGTAGCTGCAGACATACGTAAAGCCCTTGTATCAAAAGACAGAGTGTTCATAAATTGGTCGTCATGCCCCGTGAGAGACTTTACTCTAGTCACGCGCTGTTATAAGTGCCAGCAGTACGGACATGCGGCCAAATCATGTCGGGAGACCACCTCTACCTGTGGCCACTGTGGTGATCTGGGTCACTCCATTAAAGAATGCACAAAGAAGGCTGAGGAACCAAAGTGTGCCACTTGCTTGCACTTCAAAAAGCCGAGCAATCACAAGACAGGTGCTTCTGATTGCCCAGCGAAAATAATGGCTGAAAAAAGGTACATTAATTCTGTTAATTATGGAGGCGCCTAAGAGCGCCGTTAATCACGTATTTTTTCAGCCCTTGTTCTTGTTATTGTTTTTATTTTTATAATTATGATTAATAATTTAATTGATGACATAGATAGTTTCTCTGTATCTGAGTCCCATGTTTGTGATGTTGAACACTGTAAACAATATCTCTCCTCCCACACTAGTCCACTAACCATACTAACCCAAAATATTCGCAGTATATTTAAAAATTTCGAAAATTTTAGCGTTTTTCTACAACGTCTAGATATAAACTGTGACGTGGTTGTACTAACCGAATGTTGGCTTTCCAAACATTATAACATACCACTTATTCCAGGATATAATATGTATAAAAGTAACATAAACTACAATCAAAACGATGGGGTGATAGTTTATGCAAGAGATCATCTGAACGTGTCTGTCGAGGAACCAAATATGCACGACTGTAACAGATTATTAATTAAAATTGGGTCTGAATTAGCAATACTTGCCTTATATCGACCCCCCTCTTTTAGAAATATAAACAATTTCACGGACTCTCTAAACAACACCTTGCAGAACCTGTCGTCCTTCAACAATACTATTTTAATTGGAGATATTAATATCAATATTCTTCCAGAAAGTGCTGACGCATCCGCTGAGGAATACCTTAACCTATGCGCCTTCCATGGCTTGCTTCCTGCTCACACGCTTCCTACACATCAAAGTGGCTCCTGTTTGGATCATATTATGCTCAAGTCAAATTTCCCTGCACTTGCCCTTGTAATCAATTCAACAATCACAGATCACAATGCTACCCTACTTATTTTAAATTGTAAATTACCTAAAGTAGTCACTCGCACAATTTCTAGTTTAAATGTAAATAAACTTGAAGAAGATTTACGCAATATCGACTTTGACCCAGTCTACGATTCCGCTGATCCGCAGTTTTGTATGTTGTATCTAATCAATAATGTACAACATGCAATTCAGAAAAACACGGTCATATCTCGGCGAAATAACAAAACTTACAACATAAAACCATGGATCACGACAGGGCTCATTCGCTGTATGAAAAATAGAGATAAACTGCACATGAAAGCTAAATCTAATCCAGATAATTTAATTTTGCAACTGTCATATAAACGGTATCGTAACTTTTGTAATAACCTTCTAAAAAAAGTTAAAAGTAACTACGATAAAATTGCACTCGAAAAAGCTGGTACAAATACTAAAAAAATCTGGAGTATTATTAAAAGCGTAACGTATAACTCAAAACAAAATCAGTCATCTTCAGGTTTATTACAAGCACACTCATCACAGTTAGCATCTGCCAATATTGCAAATAATTTCTTTGTTAATGTTGGTAAATGTTTGGCTGAAAAAGTTCAGGGCCAATCACAATATCTAACAAACACACCATTTACGTGTAGCACTATTTTATCATCTTTTGTATTGCTAGACACTGACGAGAATGAGGTAGAAACGATAATCATGAGTTTAAAGGACGACTGTGCAGTTGGCTGGGATAACATATCAAATAAAATTATTAAACAGTTCAGGCACATTTTGGGCCCGCCACTAACTTACATTTTCCAAAAATGTTTATCTACAGGTATTTTTCCCGAGTGCCTAAAAAAAGCTGTTGTTGTGCCTGTTTACAAATCAGGCAGTAAAGATCAAGTGACAAATTATAGACCTATTTCCTTGCTGCCTACTATGTCAAAAATATTAGAAAAAATTATGAATAAAAGGCTTTACAAATACTTGGAGGATAAATCGATTTTATCTAAACGGCAGTTTGGATTTAGGCCTAAAATGTCAACAGACGATGCCGTGCACCATCTGACTGACTATCTAGCACAAGAACTTGATAATGGTAACCACACAGTAGGAATCTTTCTGGACCTCGCCAAAGCTTTTGATACGGTTTCTATTCCTATTCTGTTGCACAAACTTGAAGCCATAGGTATCAGAGACACCCAGCTGAAACTATTTAAGAGCTATCTAGAAAACCGTACCCAATGTGTAAGAATTGGTAATGTTCTCAGCGATAGTCAAAAAAACACGTCCTTCGGAGTTCCCCAAGAAAGTATTCTAGGGCCTACATTATTTTTAGTATACATAAACGATCTTTGTAATCTAAATCTAGATCACGGCCAAATTGTTTCATAAGCTGACGATACCGCCCTTCTTTTTTCGGCTGACTCTGAAAAAAATGTCTACAAGTTTGCGCAACATGGATTCAATATTGTTAATAAATGGCTTCAACATAATTCACTAACACTAAATGCAGAAAAAACAAATTATATTAAGTTTTCGATGCGCAAGCAAACATCAACAAGCACTACCTCGTCATTATATGCTCATTATTGCACAGTTCCTACAGATAACCAATGTGTTTGTCCCAACATTAAAATGACAAATACTACAAAATACCTTGGCGTTATAATAGATGAAACACTTTCGTTCAAACAACATATACAAGCTTTAAATAATAGAATTCGCAAGTTGATATTTGTTTTTAAAAAGCTACGCTATATTGCTGACCCAAAACTAGTTAGACAAGTTTACTTTGCTCTATGTCAATCAATATTAACTTACTGTATTACCACATGGGGTGGAGCGGGTAAAACAATGTTACTAACCATCGAGAGAGCTCAAAGGGCGATTCTCAAAGTGTCTACTTTCCGCCCTTTCTTATTTCCTACTAACCTCCTATACAAAGCTTGTGAAGTATGACAGCTATTTATAATGGGTATTGTATTAAAACAACACACAGCTCTACCCTACAGCACTGCATATACTAATAAAAGACGTAAAGATATAGTTTGTCCACAAAATACAACAAAACATGCTTTTGTATCAAAATTTTATCTATACCTCGGTCCTCTTCTCTATAATAAACTAAACGCGAAAGCAAATATATATTCCATGAACCACGCAAATTGTAAGAGAATTCTCAAGGATGTTCTCCTAAGTATGTCCTACGAAGATACAGAGAATTTACTAACTGTGTTAAAATGAATTTATGTACTCTCACCTACGTTATGTATTTATTAAATTTAGAAACTAAGAGTTAAGCTACTCAACATTAATTAGTGATCTATTGTCTACCTGTTAATTATTTATTTATTTTATAAGTTTATTTTAGTTCTTCTCGCCTGAAACACAGGATTACCTAGTTCAGGCACGTAAGTCTTAGGATTATAATTTACACATAAGCAAAACTGTACACTTTTTATACCTTGTAATTTATTGAATAAAGATTATTATTATTATTATTATCTCCTTTATTCAGTATTAAACATATTAATTACATTTTTAAATATTAAAATAAAAATTAAAAAACATTTAAAAATATAAAAAATAGTAGCCCACCGGTATCGGGAACAGGGTCCAAGCTACCGGCGGTCAGGGCTCCAGAGAGAGGAACCTTCTGACAATGCGAGCCGTGTCCAGGAGTACTGCTTTCTGAATCAAGCCCTTAATCCAGCTGCCCAACGAGAGCCTCCTTAGGTGTTGGTCGAGGCTCTTGGCAATTAAGCCATTGGCTGATACGACTATCGGCACAATGATCGCTGAGTTCACATCCCACATGTCGACAACCTCGTGAGCCAATTCAAGATACTTGATTTGTTTATCTTTTTCAGCTTTCACGAGGTTCCCGTCATGCGGGACCGTTATGTCAATGATCATTGCGCGCCGTTCTCCTCGATCCACCACCACTATATCAGGCTTATTGGCAACAATAGTCCTGTCAGTGATGATGGATCGATCCCAGTACAATGTGATATTTCCATTTTCGAGAACTGGGTCGGGCACATACCTGTAGTGCGGCACTTCCGATTCTACAAGGTTGTATTTCAGAGCAAGTTGCTGATGGATAATCCTGGCTACAAGGTTATGTCTATGCAAGTACTCTTCGTTAGCTAGACGAGAACACCCGGAGATAATGTGGCCACATCTCGATGCATCCCCACGTCGGCTTCTAGGAAATATTCCCTGAGACTGCATATCTCGCGGTTGTGGAGGGTCTTAGCGTTTAAAAAGCCTCGACCCCCACACTTTCGCGGGATATACAGTCTCATCACCGATGACCGTGGGTGATGCATTCGATATGCAGTCAGCAGCGTACGGACCCTCCTATCCAGGGCGTCGAGTTCGGTCTGAGTCCATTTGAGTACGCCGAAAGAGTACATCAAAACCGGCATGACCCAACCGTTGAAGGCGCGCACCTTGTTTCCGCCTGATAGAAGACTATTGAGTACTTTCTTCAGGCGGCCAAAGAACCGCTCCTTCAACGATTGCTTCATGTCAGTAACATTGATGCCCAGCGCTTCCGACATACCCAAATACTTATAGGTACTTATTATTATTATTATTTCTTTTATTTCATTTTAATACATATTTAAATTACATTTTTAAATATTTCTTAAAAAAAGATATAAAAAACATTTAAAAATATAAAAAATCGGTTTCGCCCATCGGCATCAGGAACAAGGTCCAAGCTGCCGGTGGTCAGGGCTCTAGAGAGAGGAACCTCCTCACTATGCGTGCCGTGTCTAGGAGTACTGCTTTCTGAATCAAGCCCTTGACCCAGCCGCGCAATGAGAGCCTCCTGAGGTGTTGGTCGAGGCTCTCCGCTATTAGGCCATTAACCGTTACGATTATCGGTACAATGATTGCAGAGTCCACGTCCCACATGTCGACAACCTCGTGTGCTAAGTCAAGATACTTGATTTTTTTATCTTTCTCAGCTTTCACGAGATTCTCGTCATGAGGGACAGCAATATCAACAATCATTGCACGGCGTTCTCGTCGATCTATCACCACAATATCAGGCTTATTAGCTACAATAGTCCTGTCAGTGATGATAGATCGATCCCAATACAATGTGGCCTGACCATTCTCGAGAACTGGGTCGGGCACATACCTGTAGTATGGTACTTCTGACTCCACAAGGTTGTATTGCAAGGCAAGTTGCTGGTGGATAATCCTAGCTACTAGATTGTGTCTGTGCAAGTACTCGCCGTTAGCAAGACGAGAACAACCGGAAACAATATGTCGGATTGATTCACCGGGACGGTGGCATGCCCGACAAATGTCAACCGTACCATCCTTGACAATGTATTTCCGATAATTATTCGTCATGATAACTTCATCCATAATCGCACAGACAAAACCTTCGGTTTCTCCGAAGAGGTCGCCGAAGCGCAGCCAGGATATAGACGCCAAAAAGTCTACGTCAGGCCCATGAAGGGCCCGGAAAAAGCGTCCGTGAAGCTCTTTGCCTTGCCATACTTCCTTACGATCGTTAGTATCCAGTACTGCAGGTTTGCGCCAGTTCTCTTTCGCCAAGGAGAGCGGGGTGAGGCCCTTGTCCACTGCGACCACATCTCGGTGCATCCCCACGTCAGTTTGAAGGAAATATTCCCTGAGACTGTAAATCTCGCGGTTGTGGAGGGTTTTGGCATTCAAGAAACCTCGACCCCCACACTTCCGCGGGATGTACAGTCTCATCACTGATGACCGTGGGTGATGCATCCGATTTGCTGTCAGCAATGTACGGACCTTCCTATCCAGAGCGTCAAGTTCCGTCTGAGTCCATTTGAGTATGCCGAAAGAGTACATCAAAACCGGCATGACCCAACCGTTGAAGGCGCGCACCTTGTTTCCGCCTGATAAAAGACTATTTAGTACCTTATTCAGGCGGCCAAAGAAACGCTCCCTCAACGATTGTTTCATGTCGGCAACATTGATGCCTAATGCTTCCGACATACCCAAATACTTGTAGGTTTCAGTTGAGGAGAGGGATCCAAGGTGTATGGAATCCGAGAGTTGGGTTCCCACGGATTCCATAATCCCTCCTCGCTTTACATGCATGACTGCACATTTGTCCACACCAAATTCCATCCTGATGGCGCTACTGAACGTTTCTGTTACCTTCAGTAGCTCCATCAGTCGCAAATTGTTGGGGGCAAAGAGTTTCAAGTCATCCATGTAAAGGAGGTGAGATATTACCTGACCACCTCTTCTCAACCGATAGCCTAGACCTGAATCCTCCAGCAGTGTGCTTAGAGGATTCAAGGCTAAGCAAAACCAAAGTGGGCTCAGACTATCGCCCTGAAATATTCCCCGCTCAATCCTGATTGGTTCATCGGTCCTCCGGATTTGTCGACATCCTGGGTAGAGAAGAACCGTCCTCCATTGCCCCATACATGACATCAGGAAGGTGCGCAGAGTTGCATCTATCTTGTACAACTCCAGCACCCTCATGAGCCATGTATGTGGCACCGAATCATAGGCCTTCTTATAATCTATCCAACATGTCGACAAATCCTTCCGGGATCTACGGACCTGTTGGTTTATGGTCATGTTTATAAGGAGCAGCTCTTTAGTACCGCGGGACCCATTCTTACATCCATTCTGAGACACAGACATAATGGAGTTGGAGTCAATATGTTGTACAATTTTTGCTCTAAGAATGGATGTAAGAACTTTATAGACCGTAGGTAAACATGTGATTGGTCTATAGTTTTTAGGTTCCGCAGTACTACCCGATTTATAGAGCAGGTGGGTAACTCCTGTCGTAAAGAACACAGGTAGCGACCCAGTCTCTAGAGATGACTGGAATTGTGAGGCTAAGCAGGCGTGTGATCTTTGCAGCCATTTAAGCCAGAAATTGTGCAGTCCGTCCGGTCCTGGAGATTTCCAGTTAGGCAACGGACGAACTGCACGGGCTACATCCAGAGGGCTGATGTTAATAGCTTCCATATCTGGTATTGAATCACACGTCCGCTCAACAACACGCATCCAATCACCTTCAGTGTGACTGACGGGCACCGACCAGATGCTTCGCCAAAAAGCCCTCATGGCCTCATTTTCCGGTGGACGCGCGTCAGTCACACCTTGAGTGGGAATGGGTCGCTCCCATGCTCTGTATACCCACCTTTCATCGCTCTGGAACATGCAGTTCTGAGCGTATCGATCCACTCTTCGCCTATACCGACGGATACGGTTTGCCCATGCATAAACTTTCTGCTTCAGGAAGTCGATGCGCTCTGTGACACAGGAAACATATTCTCGAGGACTAATACTAGTCCCCGAGAACGCCCGCCTCACAAAGCGCATCACCCTTGGGCGTGTATTACCCTCCCTGAAGCAGATGAGCTTCCCGATGAGTACCCTGGCCTCATTAATACGACGCTCAATCCTGCATTGCCAGGCTGGCGCGGCAGGTTTTGGCTGTACAGCTCGGTCAGTGTTTGGAAATTTGACACGAGCTATACGGCATGCCGCAACAGCCGTGCAATACAAGATTGAGTGTGTATCGCAGAGGTCTGCGCTGCTTTCCATAAAATTCGGTAACAACGCATCCAGGGCACACACCAGCGCCCTGTTTCTTTTATTCATGGGCAAACGTGGTAGCCGTGGTCTAAGGTCAGGTAATGTGAACCGGTACTCACGAATCGCATCTTCCAGTGCGCTCCTTAATTCCACATTGCATAGGTTGTCTGCAGATATAGCCCTGGCGTCCTCCTCCTCATCATGCTGGTTTGCCTGCAATGGAATTTCGGCAGGCACATGCACGACATTCTGGGATGGGGGAGGGTTACTAGCAGAGCTATTCTGCATTTCTGAGCGTAGCCGATCAAGTGTGGCGTTATCCAATCTGTGATTATTTTGAATGACGCGCACTTGATCCGACAATCGTTGGGCCGAGACGTTGACGGCTGGTTCAAGCACCTGAAACAGAGAGAGCATCCGACCTCGGTACGCTGTAAGGTTAATTCCTCTCTCGGTAGCCCCATAATATGCGCGCATGACGTTTTCATTAATGGACTGGGTCCATCGCATGCGCGACACATTTCCACCGGCAGCGGGGACCCTGTTCGGGGCCTGTTGGCCTCGAGGTCCCAAGCCCGCTGGTGGCCGTCCTCTTCCTCGCCGTTGTGGTGGTGTTGGTGACGACGGCGGGGAGAAAAACTCGTCGCTCGAGCTCGACGCAACTGCAGCGACCGATGACACGGCACTCACGGTTGAGGCGCGTACCGGTGGCTGCGAGGCGGAGCTGAGCGACAAGTCCGGAGATGGTGGGTGTGCCTGTTGTCGTGCTCTGGCTCTCGTCTGCATTATTTACCTGCTCACATTCACATTGTAGGTAATATTATATCGTCTATTTTTATGAGTATTTTTATAGTCCGTTTTTCTGTGGTTTTTCATTTTAATTTGTATCTAGTATTTTTGTTGTGGTTAAGAACTGTTTCATTTTAATCTGGACTGTGAAAATCTATCGTTTTTATATAAAAAATGTTGAGCAAAATTTTTGTTATAGTGACAGTGACAGACGTAAAGCATGTATTTTGCCCAGCTCTGAATACAATGTACTCGCCTCTAGGAGTATATGTACCGGTTTCTTTTTCAATGTACCTCTGTACTTTTGAAGAAATATGCAAAAAAAGGGGGCCATGCCAGCCAAACGTTTTCAGCACGGCCCCCGTGTAACTTGAAAAATATATAACGTATTTAAAAAAAACTTATACTCAAAATCAAAAATTATTATTATTATTTCCTTTTATTTCATTTTAATACATATAAATTACATTTTTAAATATTTCTTAAAAAAAAGGATATAAAAAACATTTAAAAATATAAAAAATAGTCGCCCATCGGCATCAGGAACAGGGTCCAAGCTGCCGGTGGTCAGGGCTCTAGAGAGAGGAACCTCCTCACTATGCGTGCCGTGTCTAGGAGTACTGCTTTCTGAATCAAGCCCTTGACCCAGCCGCGCAATGAGAGCCTCCTGAGGTGTTGGTCGAGGCTCTCCGCTATTAGGCCATTAACCGTTACGATTATCGGTACAATGATTGCAGAGTCCACGTCCCACATGTCGACAACCTCGTGTGCTAAGTCAAGATACTTGATTTTTTTATCTTTCTCAGCTTTCACGAGATTCTCGTCATGAGGGACAGCAATATCAACAATCATTGCACGGCGTTCTCGTCGATCTATCACCACAATATCAGGCTTATTAGCTACAATAGTCCTGTCAGTGATGATAGATCGATCCCAATACAATGTGGCCTGACCATTCTCGAGAACTGGGTCGGGCACATACCTGTAGTATGGTACTTCTGACTCCACAAGGTTGTATTGTAAGGCAAGTTGCTGGTGGATAATCCTAGCTACTAGATTGTGTCTGTGCAAGTACTCGCCGTTAGCAAGACGAGAACAACCGGAAACAATATGTCGGATTGATTCACCGGGACGGTGGCATGCCCGACAAATGTCAACCGTACCATCCTTGACAATGTATTTCCGATAATTATTCGTCATGATAACTTCATCCATAATCGCACAGACAAAACCTTCGGTTTCTCCGAAGAGGTCGCCGAAGCGCAGCCAGGATATAGACGCCAAAAAGTCTACGTCAGGCCCATGGAGGGCCCGGAAAAAGCGTCCGTGAAGCTCTTTGCCTTGCCATACTTCCTTACGATCGTTAGTATCCAGTACTGCAGGTTTGCGCCAGTTCTCTTTCGCCAAGGAGAGCGGGGTGAGGCCCTTGTCCACTGCGACCACATCTCGGTGCATCCCCACGTCAGTTTGAAGGAAATATTCCCTGAGACTGTAAATCTCGCGGTTGTGGAGGGTTTTGGCATTCAAGAAACCTCGACCCCCACACTTCCGCGGGATGTACAGTCTCATCACTGATGACCGTGGGTGATGCATCCGATTTGCTGTCAGCAATGTACGGACCTTCCTATCCAGAGCGTCAAGTTCCGTCTGAGTCCATTTGAGTATGCCGAAAGAGTACATCAAAACCGGCATGACCCAACCGTTGAAGGCGCGCACCTTGTTTCCGCCTGATAAAAGACTATTTAGTACCTTATTCAGGCGGCCAAAGAAACGCTCCCTCAACGATTGTTTCATGTCGGCAACATTGATGCCTAATGCTTCCGACATACCCAAATTATTATTATTATTTGTTGGTATACATTTTTGTATCTCGACAGTGATCTGCCGGTTTTTTAGGGTAACACGGGCCAAAGCCAAGTGCTACCCCTGAGAGTATTAAACTAAGATGTGATAATTGATGATAACATATTATGACGTGGTGATATTATGTTTTGACTCTGTGTTGCAGTGGTGGATGATGTCTGTGCGTGTGATATGTGTGTGTCATTGTCGTTCTGCAGGAATTTTCGTACAATTCTGCAAGTGTTCAGGATAGCAGCTTTCTGTAGGGTTTGGTAGGTGTAAGGAGCTACGTCTAGTGTTTTTAAGGATTGATGCAGTTGTTTGGGAATGACACCGGTGGTTGAAAGTACTACAGGAATAATGTTATTATTATAATTATATAGCTTGAGTGAATCATGTGAATGCTGTGACATATTTAGCGGTCGCCATTTTGTAAAATATGATGATGAATATTCCCTTTGCCTTAGGCTGGGCTGGATTAGTTCTATTCTATTTATATACCTAACCTAACACCAGACTGTATTTTGTAATTTTTATTTTAAATAAAAATAGTTAAAATACTGTATTTTGTATTTTATATTTCAAATACACGACTTAAAAATATTTTGTAATTCGTATTTTAAATAAGTGCGAGATAGTATTTTGTAATTTGTATTTTAATTAAAGCAAAGCATGTTTTTTGCCCAGCTCTGAATACAATGTACTCGCCTCTAGGAGTATATGTACCGGTTTCTTTTTCAATGTACCTCTGTACTTTTGAAGAAATATGCAAAAAAAGGGGGCCATGCCAGCCAAACGTTTTCAGCACGGCCCCCGTGTAACTTGAAAAATATATAACGTATTTAAAAAAAACTTATACTCAAAATCAAAAAATCAAAATATTTTATTTCACATAAACCTACATGGGCACTTATGAAACGTCAGAAGCTACGCACGGTTCCAATTGGTCGTTTCCTATGGAGAAGAGCCGGCAAGAAACTCCACGGTTACTCTTTTAAAAATAATTGGGTTTTACAATATTTACAACAAAAAAAATATAAAAAATACAGTAATAATAGGTATGCGAGGACAGTGTAGGTCTTTCAACAAGTACCAAGTATGTACTTAACAAAATAGAAGATGGTCAACAAGTGTACAGTCCACTAAGCCTACAGCGTTCTCACATTCACAAAATAGAAAAGAATCTATATAAAAGATAAATAAATTAATAAAAATAAAAACTATTTTAAACGAAATGACATGTTTGCTATTACAACTGTAACAAATCTGAATAATTAACATGTCCACAAAAGTCACTAATAAAGAGTTGAAAATTAAATAGTAGGTATATAATGTCAAATAAAATTATGATTATGTCAAGGAAGAATGTAAATAAAACAAAAATATAAACATGGTAATTTGAGAGCAGTTAATAGAATCTTACATATTTTGCCGTTAATGAGGTACCAGGGAAGCTACATGTGCAGAGGGAATTATTGCCAAACTTCTTTGTCTTCAACGTAGTCTTTAATTTTATAATATGCTTTCCTGATAAGGACACGTTTGATGTGGGTTTTGAACTTCCCATCGCAGTCGGTTACAGAACTTACTGTAACCGACTTTGGCAACTTGTTATAAAATCGGATGCTGTTTATAAGAAATGACTTGCTTGTTTTAGTTAATCTAAATTTGGGTATCACAATTTCATGTCTACTACGTGTATTTATATTATGGAAATCGCTTCTTATTTTGAAAAGTCCTAAGTTTTTCCGAACATACAAAATATTTTCTAAGATATAAAGAGAAGGCAGAGTCAGTATATCAATTTCTTTGAATTTGTTTCTAAGAGACTCGCGAGGACCCATTTTATAGATAGCGCGTATTGCCCTCTTTTGTAAAATGAAAATTGAATCTACGTCAGCTGCCGATCCCCACAACAGAACGCCATAAGACATAATACTGTGGAAATAAGCAAAGTATACTAACCTAGCTGTAGCTATATCAGTCAACTGCCTTATTTTTCTTACTGCATATGCAGCTGAACTTAATCTACCTGAAAGAGTTCTAATGTGGGCGCCCCATTGCAATTTTGAATCTAAAGTAATTCCTAAAAATACAGTTTCCGTTATTGCATCTAGTTTTTTGCCATCAAGTTTTAGATTTAGACCCACTTGAGGTACATTTGGTAATGAGAACCTAATACATTTAGTTTTGTTCGCATTAAGTAAAAGATTATTAGCTGCGAACCATTTCGAAAGAACAGCCAGACTATCGTTGACGTGTAAGACATCTGTATCTTTTCTATCTATTTTAAAAATAAGAGAAGTGTCATCAGCAAATAGAATTATATTCGATAAGTTAGCCATCATGTAAGGAAGGTCATTTATATAAACGAGAAATAAAAAAGGGCCGAGAATTGAACCTTGAGGCACGCCCATTTTAACTAGAGACCCCGAGGACGTCGCCCCATTAACGTTTACTTTTTGCCGTCGATTTGATAGATAGGAAAGAACAAGGTCAGCAGCTTGGCCACGAATTCCGTAGTGGTGTAATTTACAGATCAGTGTGTTGTGGTCAACGCAGTCAAACGCTTTTGAGAGGTCACAGAAAATGCCAATTGCATCCTGGGACTTCTCCCAGGATTCTAAAATGTGACTGATGAGTTTTACTCCTGCGTCAGTCGTTGACCTACCTTTCGTGAAACCAAACTGGTGACTATGCAAAATCCCATTTGAATTAAAATGTGACAACATCTGGTCTAGCATGATTTTTTCATATGGAATTTTACTCAAGGAATATACCCTATTAATACGGTATATGTACCGCAACAGATATTGTGAATTCGTAATAACAAATAATATATAGAAGTGGATAGGGGGCCGTGCTGGAAAAAAAATTATAATAAAATATGTGAAAAAAAACAAATCAACCTTAGCCTGGCGAATAACATATGTACCGCATTGGTATCTCATCAAATTTGCTAAATTTGAAAAATAAACCAATTTTAGTTCATTCAGCACGGCCCTCTATAGTTGCATATTATATATCTTTTTAAATATGACATGTTTGTTTACAAAATTCGACTTCCTGAATTATGTTTATGAGTACATTCGTTACAAATAAATTGCGATTCCGCTGTATTAGTACCTACTTTAAAAGATAAATTGGATCAAAAATATCATACATTACAACTGATGGGGTGACCATGATTCCATTTATTAGGTTCATACAGGGTGATTTGTAATTTGACGTATTCCTTCTAGGACGTGAAAATGTGACCCATTTGCAACAAGTAAGCACCCCATAAAGCCTAGGCGAAAATACATGGGATTCGATTAAATACAACTTTTAAGATTTTTTTTAAATTTCCCAGAATGTGTCACTAAATATCATTTTTCTCCAAACTCTCAAATTGAATCGCCTTCATTACTATTCCATTCGATACCTAATACTTACTTCAAAAAACATTTCAATGTAACCAAATTTTCTAAAACATCAAATACTTAAAAGTTAGAGGAAGATGATAACTAACCATTTTCTGACACACACCTGACCTTACTCCCATAGATTTTTATCTTTGTGGTCATATGAAAAGCCTTGTATACTCAACACTTTCAGTAGAAGTATCTGGCAAAGAATAATACATGCAGCGGAACATATTAACAAATTTCACTTCAAGAGTTACCGAGACAGATGTTAGAAGAAGAGTAAGGGCTTGTATAAGGCACAGAGGTGCCCATTTGAACCAAACCTTTAAGTGCCCAACAGCAATCAGGTTCAGGTTTTAAGGTGAAACAATTTGATATT
The DNA here is from genome assembly GCA_948150665.1 of Conistra vaccinii. Lineage (NCBI taxonomy): Eukaryota > Metazoa > Arthropoda > Insecta > Lepidoptera > Noctuidae > Conistra > Conistra vaccinii. The sequence continues at coordinate 10,135,047 of OX411327.1, read as the reverse complement.
TTTTCCATACTAACTTCGGAGGGGTTTTACTCCACTGTTTGACATCGTACATTCAAAGTTTACGATGACATGATATCGTTAGGTCTCATTATTAATATTGTCTGTACGGAAGCAAAATAGTAAAATAAAAAGCTATTAAAAAGTTATGAGCCAACAAAGATTCGTTTTTCTTGCTAATTTTAACGCAACTTTGGGCGTAAATAAGTAATACAAGAAGTGTGAAATCTCGAAAACAAAATCCGTACCGACACAGCAAAATTATCGAAGATTTCAATTAATTTTATTTCTAATTGATTCATGCAGTGGTTTTTTCATAAAACTCCATTTTCCAAAGGACTTTTCGTAATTTTTTACGCGCTCCTTTTACTAAAATCGTTTGGTACGGTGTTTCTGTGCGTGCGAACTATACGTTGTCCATGTAGACCAGCTTCTAACTGGTCATCACTGATACTATCTCTGTCGGACACGATGCCAGGTGAGACAGCGTGGTTTTTGGCCATGCCCACCATTGAGTTCGAGCCCGCGAGTAGTTCCACCTTAAATTATTTCAACAATTGCCAATTCTATCTTTTTGGGCAGTATCGACTATGGGCCCCACAATATTTTTTGTTTACTTACGAAGCTTTCAATTAAATTAGCAATGAAGGCCATTCAATTTCATATTTTAAAGAATTAATATTTTATAACGCATTCTGGGAAATTTCCTGAAACTAATGATAATTGAAGGATTTATTCTAAAGTCTCAGAAGTCACGTATGTCGCTTACGTGCGCTGTAAGTTTAAATACACGCAAATTAGTGTCTGTGTAAACCGTGACCAGCGAGTAGAGCGAGTCATGATAAAAACTTCAAAGCCATTCCGCAACTTGTGACCTGCAATCAGAATCTGAATCGTTTTGAAACAGATTGCTAATCCATTGCTTCAAAAGTTTGAAAATAAATTCTGCTCAGCAACGTAGGGGATCCTTGTACCTTGGGACACCTTGTACCTCGGGACAAGCTCATTGCGTCAGAAATTTTACATTGAGAAGTGGTAAGTAGCCACATCTAGTAGCTATTTTATTACAACATTCAGAAAGCATGCAGTAAAATCGGCCATTTTGCTTCGTTCCTTAGATGTGGTATGCAGTGTGATATTTTCGTCAAATTTTTTTTTGCAATCCAGTTGAATCTTTGTTTTAGACGAAATATTTTGAGAATTAGAATTAGAATTTATTTATTTGTCAGAATGTAGTTTTACATAGTATGATGTTAATAATATTTTTGTTAGTTCTATACATTCTATCACAAAATATAATGGTGTACAAATATTTACTTGTCATTCTTAAATAAGTACAAAATTAATTATAAGATTTGCGATTTACAGTAGGTTAGTCCAATATGAATTAGTATTATTAAAATTAGGTAATCGTTACTTTAAAATGTCAAAATTAAGTGTATGTCATATTTGATTTTTACAGTATTTCTATATTCGCCAATGTCATAAGAGTTAAGTCTATGTTATCCGAGTTTTACAATAGTCCATATATATTCGCCAATGTCAAAAAAGCAATGCTGTAATAGCCAACTTGTCAGCTTTTTCTTGAACATCGGGATGGGAAGTTCCTTCAATGAATTAGGTAACTTATTATACACCTGAATGGCATTAACATATACATTCTTTCTAAATAATTGCAATCTACATTGAGGTACATTTAATTCGTATTTGTACTTATTTCTAGTAGTAGCCTTCTTGTGACTGACTTCTGATTGCATGTGAAAATAGTGCGGATATTGTTTTACAAGCATACATAGTTCTTTGATGTACATGCAGGGTAAAGGTAATATGTGTAGTTTTTTAAATAAAAGTTTACAGCTGTCCAAAAACCAGACGCCAGATATTGCCCTAACACACTTCTTTTGTACCCGAAATGCCATTAAAACTTCAACTGAATTGCCCCATAGTATCAGACCATATGATAGCACAGACGATACGTATCCGTGATATGCAGTGACTGCTGCGTCTACGGACACCGTTGATCGTAGACGTTTTATTGCGTATACGAATTTGTCGAGCTTATCGCAAACGAAATTGATGTGTGATTTCCAGTTACAGTTTTGATCCATTATTATGCCCAAGAATTATTCCACTATTATCCTCGAAACATCTTACAAAAGATATCGCAACTTTTGCAACAAGTTGTTAAAAAAATTAAAAAGAAACCATGAAAAGTCCCTCCTACAAAACTCAAAAAACAATAAAGACTAAATGCTGCTGGAATGCTGTTAAAACTATTATACAACAGAAAAAACAAAAATCAGTAGCAGATAACCTTATTCGAAATATGAGTAGTAATTCCAACTCGATAGAGGACATAAGTACTTCTCTAATATAGGCAAACACCTAGCAGATAATATTACTAACACCATAACCTCCTTTACTAACCTATTATCTCATAAGCCTGACATAACCACGAACCTCAACTCGATAGTCCTACTTCCCCCGGATGAGGCTGAAATTGAAGCATTGATACTCAATCTAAACAATGACTGTGCCGTCGGATGGGACGCCATTCCTGCTAAGTTCCTTAAACTAGCAAGACATATCATTGTTCCTCATTTAACGAAACTGTTAGGAATTGTGTATTTCTCAAGGAGTTTTTCCACGAGCGTTCAAAAAATCTTTGATAACACCTGTCCACAAGAACGGGTCGAAGGACGATGTCAGAAACTACCGGCCTATTTCGGTTCTTTCCACAGTGTCTAAAGTACTAGAAAAAATTCTGAATACTAGGCTAATTAGCTTCTTAGAACGTAACAAGATATTGTCGGATGCCCAGTTTGGTTTTAGGTCGGGAAGAAGCACTGAGGACGCTGTCGGGCAACTTGTGGATCATGTTACATCTCAATTGAATGCCCGAAAAAAGTGCATCGGCATTTTCCTTGACCTAGCCAAGGCTTTTGACACCGTTTCGATACCTATTCTTGTGGACAAACTGAAACGGATTGGAGTTCGGGGAACGGCTCTAAAAATCTTTCAGGACTTTCTCTGTGATCGAACACAGAGAGTGAAAATACGAGAACACGTTAGCTCAGACACCCAGGTCACATACGGCATACCACAAGGTAGTATTCTTGGACCCAGTCTCTTCCTCATCTACATAAACGATCTGTGTCAGCTAGCTCTTGCAAATGGTAAGATTTTTACATATGCTGATGACACAGCACTCGTATTTCATGGGGAAACCTGGGATGAAGTTCGCCAAAAAGCCGAGTCGGGCCTTCTTATCGTAAGCCACTGGCTAAGAGCTAACCTACTAACCTTAAACCTTGCAAAATCAACCCAAATCCAATTTAGTTTCTCTAAACTAAAGCCGCCCAAGGTATGCGTTAAGTCTCACACATGTAGTGCCCCCCAGAACTACGCGTCCTGCTCATGTCTACCTATTCCTCAATCAAATACAACTAAATACTTAGGAATACTACTCGACAATAAGTTTACTTGGCGCCAGCACATTGAGGTAACCACTGCACGAATTAGAAAACTCATATGGGTATTTAAGACACTTCGACATGTCGCTGACTATGAGGTACTACGCACGGTATATTACGCACTGGTTCAATCAGTGATCGGATATTGTATTGGTGTGTGGGGTGGGGCATGCAAAACGCACATGATTAGACTTGAAAGGGCCCAAAGATCTGTGCTTAAAGTAATGACGTTTAGGCCTTTTAGATTCCCCACTACAACCTTATATAACAAGTGTCAAGTTCTCACAGTACGGCAAATGTATGTTTTACATATAAGCAGCATCTTGTCACTCCATTAAATAAGCAAGTTTTAAGTAAGCGTACTATAAGGAATGTTTGCCTATCTGTTAAATTTGACACCGCAGCTGCTAGAAGGCAACGCATGTATTTGTCAAGTCACATTTATAATAAAACAAATAGTGTTATCAATATTAATCCTCTTTCAATAAGAGAAGCTAAAACTAAAACTAAATCATGGCTACTGACTCAAAAGTACAGCGAAACAGAATCTATTTTAACATAGTTTAAGTTCAACAAGATTACACATCCACACGGACACACCCTCGCATTAACCTTCATTCACACACCACACATCAAACACATTAACATACACACTTCTTACACTTCACACTCACGCAAATGTAGAACCGCAATAAATCAAATATTGTTATCATAATTTTTACTTCTTTTTTATTAATTTTTATTTTTATTATCATGTATAACTATTTTAATAATACATTTAATAATTATTGTAATAATTAATGTCACTATGATTTTGCTATTTTAATTATAATTTTTGTTTGTCTAGTAAATTCAAATGATGTAATTGCATAAAAACCAGAACCTACCTATTGGGAGAAGACACTGGCCCCTGTAACACAGGTGTTTTTACCTAGCGCAGGAGTCAGGGCTTCACTTTGTTTGTACACATTTTTTATGCCAATAAAAATAATTAATTATTATAATTTATTATTAATTTTGTGTTTACTACTTGTTCTAGGATATATTTTATACTAAGTCTGAAAGTTTGATTTATAAGTTTGAAATTGAATTATTTTTGTTTTATTTATATTGATTTTTAAATTATTGTTATTAAGCCAAATTATTATGTCTTTGATTGCTTTATTAATTTCATGTTCCAATTTATTTTTGTCATTACATTTTATTATTAGTGTTGTATCGTCAGCAAATAAGATTGTTTCGTGGCGAGTTGCATTGGGTAGGTCATTAATGTATAGCAGAAATAAAAACTCTCCCACCACACTGCCTTGGGGTACTCCTACTGCATTCGTTTTATGGTTAGATTTATATTCTACTTTGTTTCCATCACTGACTATTGATATTTGCACACATTGACGCCTATCACTTAGGTAAGATTTAAACCAGTCATTCGCTTGGCCCCTTATGCCATATTTATCTAGTTTGTTTAGTAATAGCTTATGATCAACGAAATCAAAGGCTTTACTCATGTCCAGAAAAATAGCTACTACAGGTATGTTGTCATTCATTGCCTCAGTTATTATTTTTATTAAATTAAAACAAGCCAACGAAGTGGTGCAATTTTTTCTGAATCCAAATTGCTCCCGCCTTAGCAAATTATACTTGTCTACATACTGAGGTGAGTAATCTAATTATGATACAATTAGTTGTTATCTACATTCTTAATCACTAATTATTTTAATATAATTTCCTAGATTACCGTAATTTAAAAATTATAACCACACTTTGTATTCTACAATTGAAATTTGTACCTTGGGACAGTGAATTATTTGTACCTTGGGAATGTCCCAAGGTATGCTTTTTTCAACTATTTATTTTAATATTATATTTTTACTTTTTGTTTTCAGGTTTTTAGTTTGTTATTATTTTTATTTTCCTTAGTATCTAAAAAGTGATTGTAAGTAAGCTTTGTAATGTTTTATTAATATAAAATTAAGATTATCTTTGTTTTTCAATGCTTTATATACCTTTAACAAAGCATTTAAGCTGCCCATTCAATCAAAATTTTCGGCATATGAAATATGTATGTCAACTGATAGAGTTAATATTCATCTGGCGGCAGTTTAGGTTTACAAAAATGTGTCCCAAGGTACAAACATTGGTGTCCCGAGGTACAAGCCCTGATTTTACCTTGGGACAAATATCCTAAAGTAATTAATTGTCATTTTCTCATTGATAAAACATAGTAGGTCGTGTTTTACATCATATTATTGTGATGTTATTGGCTACCTAATGGAAATTTCAACATTCAAGGCTATAGATCAATTTGAACTTAAATTATGGAGATTTAAAGAAAAGCGTCCCAAGGTACAAGGATCTCCCCTAAATAACGCAATGAATATTGTTGAATTGTCAAAATGAAACAAATTAATCGGAATCGTTTACGAAAATGTGTTGCGTAATTAGATAGCTGGTCATGATGAACTGGGTGTCTGACGTGCAATGGACTGCTGGTAGGTTAGAAAGTAGTGGGATGGCATAAACCAGTTATTTAATTCGATTTCAAACAATTTTTTAAATATTTCAACAATTTGCAAATTTGACCTTTGCCAGCATTATCCACTGTTTAATTGGCTCCTCTAAATATTTTTTGAACTTTTGTACTTCATTAGATAGCTGATTAAATAAAGATATCTTCCCCGTAATTTGTACGCTTAATGCCTCAGTAAAATTTTGAGATAACCGGTGTCTAAGTTCATGTACGTTACGTTATGATTAGTTATCATCTTCCTCTAACTTTTAAGTGTTTGATGTTTTAGAAAATTTGGTATTTTCTGGAATCACCCCATCAGTTGTAATATATGATATTTTTGGTCCAATTTATCTTTTGAAGTACTAACATAATTCAGGAAGTCGAATTTTGTAAACAAACATATCATTTTAAAAAGATATATGCAACTATAGAGGGCCGTGCTGAATGAACTAAAATTTTAATGAGAAACCAATGCGTTACATAAATGTTACTCGCCAAACATAAATTACTTTTTAATAGTTTTTGGCTAAGGTTGATTTGTCTTTTTTACATTATTATTTTCTTATAAATTTTTTTCCAGCACGGCCCCCTATCCGCTTCTATATATTTTTTGTTATTAGTTACGAATTCACAATATCTGTTGCGGTACCTACATATAACGTGTTAATAGGGTACATTCCTTGAGTATACGTTTTTTTTAAATACGTTATATATTTTTCAAGTTACACGGGGGCGTGCTGAAAACGTTTGGCTGGCACGGCCCCCTTTTTTTTGCATATTTCTTCAAAAGTACAGAGGTACATTGAAAAAGAAACCGGTACATATACTCGTAGAGGCGAGTACATTGCATTGGTGCACACCTTATACTCAAACTTTTGGGGGCCGTGCTGGGCAAACGTACATCTTTTTGTGCGTCTCAAATAATTTCAAAGTTGGCCTAAAATACTAAATAGCTGAGTAACTGCGACCAACTTGTATGTAGCGATCTAGCGATATCTCGGCTCGAGCGCGTTTGATCACGGTTCTAACCTAACCTAACCCATTTGGTCGGGGTGCCCCAACTTAGTTACTGCGACTAACTTTGAGAAAAAGAGGCACATTTAATTTAAAAAAAAAGCTTACCTAATTACATCATTAATTAAACAAAAAGTTTTTATAGGCACATTTATTCAAAAAAACATACGTCGGCGTCGTTATAAGGTCAACAAGGTTCTAGAGGATCAATTCAATAATTGCCTAATGAATCATCGTCAACCATGACAGAGATATTATTATGTAATGTCTCGTAATCTGTGATATGTCCACAGTTAACTTGGTAATTAAAACAAACACCCAATTAGGTATTGCGATATGGATTAGTTTTCCAAAATCCAAGCGAGCAAAGCCAAAGGCTAAATAGGTATTATACCTACGTGTTATTAAATATGCATGTTTCTACCTAACAAAGGACTGTGAGAAACTTCCAGTCGCTATATATATCAGAAACATTGTATGAATCCTCATTTTTTGTATGTGACTTTACCTGACTAGTCAGAGCAATGGCTACTTTACTCCGTCGTAATACGTTGTTTTACAACCAGTTAAGACATATACATAGGAGTACAGATGGATCTAGTGTACCAATTTTTAACATGAACAAGGAAAAGAAAGCATTTCAAGAGGTCCTGCCTGAAGTCATTAACTCTGTAGTGACCAGTCCTAGGTTATCTGAGCTTCCTGAAGTTGGAAGCTGGATGAAAAAGGTTAGTAAATTAGCCTTTTTTTTATGGGCGGCATCATTTAGGACCAATATTTGTTGCAGGCCCGCGACTCCCTCAATTTTCCCAATTCTATGTTTCCCTAATGGTGGTACCTACTAGCTCCAGGATTCAAGATCACATAGGAACCATGCGATACAGGATACAGCTATACAGATGCTAATGCGGTCGTGCACCGTTTCTTGTGTGTCCAACTACATATGTCCTGCAGGAAAATATATCACCGTAAAACTGCCAGCAGCTTTCTTGATTAGAGTGTATGTTTTTGTTACAGCTTTTGGAATACACGTTGGGTGGAGGGAAACTAGGCAGAGGCTTGATGGTGTCCGTTGGATACAGAATGTTTGAAGAACCTGATAACTTCTCGGAAGAAACGCAGCATTCTGCTCGCGTTCTAGGCTGGTGTTCTGAAATGGTAAACCATTATTTATAACCAAATTTACATTTATTTGTCAGGCAATAGGTTCGCCACTAATGCATGGCACATAGACGCTGTTGCCTAAACCTTTTCGGCGTAATGTTTAAAATAAAGAAAGTAAATGCCTTCATATACCGCAGATAAAAAAAAAATGTAAAGTGTGATGTAAGAAATTAGAAGGAAAGTGTGCCTTACGGCTGCGCCAATAAGGTCCAGTCGTAACGTAGGTAATACCATGATCATTTTATTTTATTATGCATTAAATATTTATTTTCTTCTAACCGGGGCGCGAGAGGTATGGATGAGGACAATCTCAGCTGTGTGCACAGAGTATAATTATACATTCTATTATAGCTGTGTGTTGGTAATTCTAATGTATATGAGTTCCTGAGTTGATGTACCTAGTCTACAATCACGTTGAGAATTTGAGAAAGTTGTACTTTCGTGCAAGTGTAATAGTGATGGCGGCTTTGAGTTTCATTATACCAAAGTATTCTGTAGTAACTTGTCTGGGAAAACATCATGCTCATCAACAGGCTATTTTGACTTTCGTTAAATTAAATTTTATTTCAACAGTTTCAGGTAACATTTCTGATAATGGACGATATAGCTGATCGTGGAACCATTCGGCGTGGCAAGCCGTGCTGGCACCTCCAACCAAATGTCGGTCTCTCCGGTATCAAGGACGCTTTACTCCTGTATCAATCCATGTTGGATGTGCTGGATATTTACTTCGGGCGAACGCCTATTTACGGTGACTTGTTAAAATATTTTAATGAGGTAAGTTATCATCTCCTTCTTGAGGTAGTTGATAAACATAGCATGGAAATCTTTTCGGTATGGCACATAAATATACAGGGTGGACAATTAGGAAGTACTTATACAACTTTAAATACAATCGAAAATTACCGCATATTTTTCTATAGGTAGGTATATTCTTCAGGCTTGGTAATTTTATACGGTGAATAAGATCTGCTTAATCTGCTCCTGTTTTATTCTTAAAAATGCGATCGCTTTTCGGCGTGTTTTTTATTAAATTTTCGGAAATTTTATTATCCCACTAACAAAGTCTCAAATATTCTGCGGGGCTATCACAGGGCGTACCCAAGACATTTGTGACAAGACATGATAAATTTTATCATGTCTTACAATTTGTCTTAAATGCTAGCACGGGTCAACTGTTTTATCGCCCAAATTGTGATAAAATGTGTGAGTGCGCTGCATGTTGTAATCAAACTTGACCATGACACGTCCCTTATGATAACTCCACAGAAAATCAGGACCTGTCTCGAAATCCTCAGTGATCAAAATTATATTTGACGTGTTTGTAATGGTAGGTATATTGGGTCGTTTTTAAATTCGTCTAACAACTAGATAAAATGACAGAAAATATTGCGGTGGTCATGGTCCTTTATACTATGCATAACGAATTTGCCGCATTTTAACTAAATAATAGACACCAAAAAACTGTAAAATTTGGCGTCAAATCAGAATGGAGGCTAAAAAGACCTCACCTCACCTTTGTACGCGTTTTTCTGTTCTTTTCTTCTTGTCTGTTATTAAATGTGTGTACATAAATGGTTAAATAAATAAATAAATAAGAGTTGTATACTTCTTAATTGGCCACCTGTTACTACCCCTTGTCGACGTAAAGGGACTAATTCTACAGAAGTACTTATTTTAAACTCTTAGTAGTGGGCGAAATAAATCCTACTTTGGTAGAGAAAATCGATCGGTTCTAAGTTGGTGCAAAGTATAGTATAAGCACTAAGCTATCCTACTGTATTGCATTATCCCTTTTGATCTCATGCAGACAATCTCACTGGTTTTGGGTGTCCTTCACCACACAATCCTCACTTTTGAAAACTTCATGAAATTGAATTTTGAAAACGCAAAAAAATAGTCAAGAAATAGTCATAAATAGTCACCAAAGTTAAAAAAATAGTCGCATTAAGATTCCGAAGTTATAGCTATAAGTTGGTGAGGATTGTGGGGTGAACGTCTCCACACAATCCTCACCTCAGTGCAAGCAAACGGCTGGGAGTATCGACTTGGTTTCAATTCCAAAAAATAGTCAATAAATAGTCGTAACGCTATGCCAAATCTCGAAAATAGTCGTTAAGAGGTTCCAGAGATATAAAGGTGTCTTGGTGAGGATTACGTGGTGAGCCTTTCTCGCCACAATCCTCACCTGATTACCGCGGAATGCTTACGTTTTTTCATTTGAAATTGGTGTCAAAAAATAGTCAAGAAATAGTCGTCTCCAACCACCATAATTTCGACCTGGTTTAATATGTAGAAGTATGTTAAATTTCCATGTAAACTTCTACATACATTTTCGAGTCGAGTACAGCCGAGCACAAAATTATTATGTTCGTATTTGTAGTGGTCAACAAATTTTTTGTTTGTATTATTGTTAGTTATGTAGCTATTTTAGGTAGGTATTTTAACTATGTTTTATATATAATAATTAATAACATAATCATAACATATTATAAAACAAAATCACTCCGCCGGCGCCGCGTCTGTCTGAACGCGATAAACTCAAAAACTACCGAACGGATTTTCCTGCAGTTTTCACCAATTGACGGAGTGATTCATAAGGAAGGTTTAAGTGTAGTATAGAATTATTGCGAAGCCGGGTATATAATTATCTTTATATATCTGAATTTACAGAATTCATTATTTCTGTTAGTAAGTACTGTAAGGTTTTATGGTATTATCAACCTTACGTTGTACTGGCTGTTATGAATATATCAGTTCGAACTATCTGATGAGTCACTTTCTAATTTAGAATAGGTTCGTAATAATTGTTTTATATAGAAAATAGCAGAAGGCTAGCTGTCACTTCGTAGGCGCGTATTCATGTTGTAATATATTTTAACTTCAAATATCTAATTAAATACCCATTATAAATATAACGCATTGCTGTGTCATTGAAGAGAACCCGCACACTACAAACATAGCTACAAATAACATATTTATCCAATACTAAAAGCGTCTCGACGCCCCACACAAACACGCACCCCTCACAGTACCTACATACACATACCTGTTAAACTGTGTAACATGTTTTATTTTCCTAACAAAACTATTCGATCGTAAACTCGTAAAACAATAATTAAGATGGCCAGTATCATTTTGCGGACTTTAAAAACTTGTTTGTGTTTTGGCATTATACTACCTATATTTAGTTACTGAATTGCCCAAAATTAAAAAAAAGCACGTTAACAATGGATTTTCATATACCTTTTCTGCCTACTCAGCACGTTAACCATGAATTTTTATAAATTTTTTCGATCCTCACATTTGTACAACAATAATGATGACGTACATTCTGCCTCATTAAAAAAAAAGTATAATGGTGCTTACCGAGCACGTATAGTATAAAGTAAATATTATACCATCCTACTTAAACAAAGTAGAGAATATAAAATTATAATGAATATCTGTAGGTATTTTAATAATAGGTAAGTAGGGAAAAGTCTTAATTTCTCATACTACAATAAAATTTATCTGAAATAAAGACTAAGTGCGGATTTCACCAGTGAAATTGAACGCGTTCAGCACATCTAAACGCGTTGAAATATAACAATTTTGACACTGACAGCTCTTGAACGCGTTTTAGAAATGCTGATCGCGTTTAGTTTCATTTGTGAAATCAGTTAACTCAAAGCCAACGGGAAGGAAATGTCTAAATGAAATAATAGCAAGAAACATATTTAAAATTGGAGGAATATCATGTACAGGTAGATTGGTATTTATTAAACTCTGACAGAAATAATAAATACGTAAGTAACTACAATATTTTATTACCGTATATATAATAAATTTGCAATTTAAGTATTCGCGACTGTACCAAAACATAATGTATGTAGAAGTTTAGATGGAAATTTAACATACTTCTACATATTAAACCAGGTCGAAATTATGGTGGTTGGAGACGACTATTTCTTGACTATTTTTTGACACCAATTTCAAATGAAAAAACGTAACCATCCCGCGGTAATCAGGTGAGGATTGTGGCGAGAAAGGCTCACCACGTAATCCTCACCAAGACACCTTTATATCTCTGGAACCTCTTAATGACTATTTTCGAGATTTGGCATAGCGTTACGACTATTTATTGACTATTTTTTGGAATTGAAACCAAGTCGATATTCCCAGCCGTTTCCTTGCACTGAGGTGAGGATTGTGTGGAGACGTTCACCCCACAATCCTCACCAACTTATAGCTATAACTTCGGAATCTTAATGCGACTATTTTTTTAACTTTGGTGACTATTTATGACTATTTCTTGACTATTTTTTGGCGTTTTCAAAATTCTATTTCATGAAGTTTTCAAAAGTGAGGATTGTGTGGTGAAGGACACGGTTTTGGCGTACGTAGGTCCTAAATCACAAACATTGCTACGTTGTGTCTCGTAGTTTAGTTGGGAAATCCATACTTCCATATCCATACTAATTTTAAAAATGCGAAAGTCTGTCTGTCACCTTTTCACGTTTTAATGGCTAAACGGATTTGGATGAAATTTGCCACACGGATAGACCATGATCTGGGTTTCGACTTTGGAGATACGATAGGTTAGGTAGGTACTTTTTATCCTGGTAGTACGTCCCCGTTGGATAATTGCCGAACTCCATGCGGGCGAAGCCGCGAGGAAGTGCTAGTAATAAATCATTTGTTTTTTTTGCAGACTGCATACAGAACGACTGTGGGTGAACATTTAGATTTTTGGTCAACCTACAGCAAAGAAAAGAACAATTTAGATGTATTCAACACGGAGCTAATCGATACTATTGCCATAAACAAGTTAGCATACTATACCTTCAAATTACCGATATTTGCACCTCTGCTGTTCGTAAAGAATGGGAAAAATAAAGCTACTGACGAATTAAATAATATTTGTATGCAATTTGGGAGACTAATGCAATGTCAGGTAAGAATATAAACCTATTTGACTACCCTCACAATAACCCATTTTTTTTTTTGGTGTCTTGTTCATCGGAGATTTATTTTATACTGAGGTGGCGTGACAAGATTTCATAAGATCAAGTTGTAGGATCTTATAAAAAAGGCCATCATTCATATTGGGCCCAAAACCCAAACCCGGCCAGCGAAAAAATATGTGTTACGTTGATGTGTTGGTCGGGGACGTCCATCTAATCATTTTTTGAACGGCGGAACAGGCTCCGTCACTAAAATGGTCCTCCTAGACGCGATAGATGCCTTCAAGTTAACTAGATTTTTCAAGTTAAAAAACAGCTGAAGGAACGGTAGGGATTTGGTGCCGTAGTGAAAAATGCTTGGGTGGACTTCCCCGACTTAGATGACATACTTTTTTCGTTGGCCTAAAATGGGCTTCGTCCATACTCATCCCCAGTTTGAACTTGCCCGCTTTTTTATATGCCTATCAGCTGCAACGGTAGGTACCTACAGTTTGTCGGATCGTCGGCGGATTAGGCGGATGTCGGATTAGGCGGACTTCTCCCACCAGGGCAACATATTTTTTGTCGCTGGCTTTGGGTTTTGGGCCCAACTTTGTATGAAACGTGAATGGTCTCCTTTGGTGACCTACAGAAATTTGAATCTAGATAAGGTTAGCAGAAAAATAACGTTTAAATAAATACTTTGTTTTTTTACAAGGATGATTATATCGACGTCTACGTCAACGATAGCGTGACAGGAAAGACAGGCAGAGATATTCAAGAAGGCAAATGTACCTGGGTGGCCGTAACAGCGCTGCAGCACTGCAACGACGCACAACGTGCTGTCTTCAAAGAAAACTACGGTAGCGAAGACCCAGAGCATGTGAAGCGAATTAAGCAGCTTTATGACGAATTACACCTGCCTCAATTGTATGAACAGTGTGAACGTACGTTATATGATGATTTATTACGCCGAATACGCGCCTTACCATTTGAAGGGGATAGGAATTTCCTCTTAGAAGTTTTAAATGCTACCTATAAGCGGGTTTGTTAATATCGTATTGTTTTAATTTTCCTTATGTCAACGTGTGTGTCAAAATAATGAAGTACTTACTCAACTTTTACTGTAACTTCCCAAACGAAAATAAATTATGTAAAACTTCTAGTCATTGTAAAATGTGACATGGTCCCAGAATCAGACTCAAATATTCTTAAGTATAAGAAAACAGGTTCACCTATTTCCACAAAAAATATAATTATGAGCAATGAAGCAATTAAGCGATAACAAAGAAATAACTGTATTTATTTACGTACGCATAATTAAAATAAAGTGAATTGTATACATAAATGCTTTTTCATTTAAATAGATAGCAGTGATAGCCTAGTGGTGTGACCGTCAGACTTGCAAGTCATAGGTCCCGAGTTCAAACTCAAGGCACGCACCTCTGAGTTTTCGGATTCATGTGCGTATTGTATAATTATCACTTGCTTCAAAAACGGTGAAGGAAAACATCGTGAGGAAACCGGCATGCCTGAGAGATATTTCTCGACGGTATGTGAAGCCAAGTCAGAGGCCCATGGGCGGCTTTAAAACTCTGACACCAGGTTAGTCACTAACCACACGAAAAGAAGATTTAAATAGATACTCGTACCTAATAGCAGTTTTGGGCATAATTCAATAAAAATTTTAATTGTAGAAGCAAACAATTACAATTTAAATTGTAATTAAATTAATTGCAATTGATTTAATTCAATTATATTTTAATTGTGTAGTAGTGTTTTAATTGTTTAGTAATATGTAAAGAAAAATTACGGGGTAAAATTAATCAGAAAACAATATATAAATAGATACGATATGCGTAGTGTGTAATGTTCGTTATTTACATCATATCCCAAAATTCTCTGTTTCTATACAATTCCGTAATCTGATGTAAATAACGAACATTACACACTACGCATATCGTATCTATTTATATATTGTTTTCTGATTAATTTTACCCCGTAATTTTTCTTTTCTTCGCTGACCAATACGCTATGAGCGACCTTCTTGTTAAGTTCCCTCTATCCCTCTTGGAACCTCTGGATTTGGTCGGAGAGGTAACTCATCGTTCAACATTGTTGACTCTCAACAACTTAATTTGTTAGTGAGTTTTGCTGTAAGGGACGAATAGGTTTGTGTTCGACCTCTAGGAGTGTCTTTGAGGTGCACCAACCCTCCCACCTTACTATCACTCCTCTGATCAGACTCTAAGCACTCTGTTAGCTGAAAGTCGGATCAGGAGGGATACCCTACAATTAGGGACATTAAAATACTGGTTTATAGCCCTTATTTTTGTAGGCTGGGGTATTATTTTTTTCGGGACTTAGGTTTTTTTCCTCTCGTAGCCTGGTCCTCCTCAGCTTATATTCGTTGATTACAACCTCTAGCCTCTTCTATTATTAACATTGCCCTCTGAGCATGTGTCAATAATTAATTTTAACCTATACTTACATTCGCTTTTTACTTTAGCTTACTCTCTTTATTTCCTCTAGAGTCTATTTCGCCATGGTATATTATCCCGTGAGTTATTTTAATTCTGTTAGGCCATAGTTTTTTTTTTAGTCGCGCACTTAGATTATTTTTTAGGTTTAGTGGACGCTGCCTGAGCTCGCGTCGAGAAGGTTTAGATCTGGAACGTTCCGTATTTACTCTTTGTCGAAGGCACTTAGTAGGCGCTCCTTAGGTTAGTTATTTTAATTCTGGTTTAGTCTTGTCAGTTGTTAGTTGTCTTGTAAGTATTTCATTTTTACTCTGTTACTCAGGTCTTCCCCTAGCCTTGTCTCGTCTCTTCTTCAACTGTCACCCCTATAGGGGAGACATAATTTTTTTTCGTTTTCCCTATAGGGATGTCAAGTGTCTTTAGTGACGACATCGTCTAGGGTTGTCAAAAATTTGTCGATAGGGTCGTGATTTTTATCGATGATGCCTTCAGTCTTTAGTGACGACATTGTCTAGGGTTGTCAAATTTTTTTTTTTGCTGGAAAGGGTGTATTGCAGCATTGCGCTGCCGTTCAAGCCTCTTTTGTAGTTGTAAAAGTTTCATAAACTATTATTTCTTTTAAAAATTTCGAATTGAGCACATTTTCAAATTTTGAATTCTATATCGTTCAAAGTAAAACAATTTTTTCTGACTTGCGTCATTCTATTGTGAGTCGCTCTGGACAAAACGTCATGGTATAAAATAATTTTTCTCTGCTTCAAGTGTCCTGTTTTCAGTTTAAGTCACGGATGTGAATAGTGACGATAGTATCTTCGTGCTAGCTGGTCGCAGTTGCGTCGAGTACATTGTGGTATCTAGCCCTCAAGTTAAATCTTTAGTTCGTGCCAGCCAAGCGAGAGTCTAGAACCACTATTTTTTGGTGAAGTATTTACTGTACAAACATGTGAGTATTCAACCAATTTCTCATTTAACAAACTGTACAGTCTCGCGCCACCGCCCCCATGCGTAATTTAGCCTATGCCGTTTCTAAAGCCCCCTGTTTTCGGACTTCGACAGAAGAGGTCTTGAGGCCTCCTGGGACCCCGGGCCATCGTGCGGCTACCGACCCAAGTTCTCACATCGCGGCCTGTGGCCAACGCAGGCACCCACGGACGCCGCCGTACACACGCCGCTCATGGTAGAGGCCGCAACGCACCAAACCCCAACGAGACGCTGTACGACGGGACGTCGCTACGGTTCAGCGCAAAGGACTTAGGCACATTCATACTTTAGCTCCTAGAACTTTTCCATAGCATCAATAACTACCAAATTCTATTTTAGGCGGTTTCCTGATTGACCTGTAATCAGGATCATTACGTGATATCAACTCTTTGCCCAACTTTTGATTTCCGGGATTAATTAGGTAATGGCCAATACTTGTTTAACCCGTCGCGTTCTATTTTAGTTCTCAACCCTCAAACACGTAATCTTCCTTCTAAGACAAAATAAAATTCCAACTAGGCGGCTTGCAATAGTACTTAAATTTATTTATCACCTTTTATACATAACTGTTTCTTTTTCTTTACTTTTAAAATTATAATACAAATCATATTTAAAATCTCCAGTTACTTTTTTCTTTGTATTTAGTTATCCTATGCTAGAGTGGGTTCGATTCTCACCAAGCATTCTTTTTAACAAGTGGCAGAAGCTGATATCTAATGCTACATGATGCAATTGATTTAATTCAATTATATTTTAATTGTGTGATGCAATTGATTTAATTCAATTATATTTTAATTGTGTGATGCAATTGAAATCAATTGCAATTAAATCCATTAGTTGTGTTCACAATAAATTTAATTGCAAATAAAATTTCAATTTCTATTGTTTATTATTACAATAATTAAAATTTGATGAATGTAATAACTGACGCCCGGGAATGTACTCCCGGGCTAATAAAAGGGTATGTACGTTCTATGCAGCCCCGGATCTAGAACTTTTTCGAGGTGGGGCAAAACCTGCAGAGTGCCACCCCCCCCCCAATCCAATTTTTTCTAAAGAAGCCGGTTTTTTTAAAATATACTTGCACGTGTCGGACATAAATTTTTATTAAATAATTTTAGTACGCTGCCTGAGATAAGTTGGATTTTTGGTTTACTTTCGACCGCGATCGTGATAACATTTAAGAATACCGTGTTGTTCAGTGGTTTCTTGTAAAAATCGAAGCCAAACTA
Organism: Conistra vaccinii; assembly: GCA_948150665.1. Lineage (NCBI taxonomy): Eukaryota > Metazoa > Arthropoda > Insecta > Lepidoptera > Noctuidae > Conistra > Conistra vaccinii. Next base: position 10,117,269 of record OX411327.1, on the reverse strand, counting down.
GGAACTTTATAAATCATAGAACCACCTAAAATATATCAGCACAAGTATTTGACTCTATTTGTTTTGAAAATCAAGAAAAACAACAAATCGTAAAACATTTCTCGCCTTTACTACGTAATTATTTTTTTAATATATCACAGCGACTGTTCTATTTTTGCAGTAAATACATTGCGTCTTAACCACTACCTAAAGTATATCGCTAACTGACTCGACAAGCAATGTAAAAATCACAAAATGATACTTCACTTATGCGGTTGCATTGCGTAGTATACGGCCACTGTGTCTTGCGCCGAGCTAGTGACGCGGTTGTGCAGATCCACTAACGTAGGTTATCGACTACAATGTCGATTATCGTATGAATTTATATTACTTACTACTAACGTTTATTCTTCAATTTGTCAACAGTTATAGCTTGGTTAGAAAACCGATGTGAAATCTTGTTTTATACTCATTTAGATTTTCTTATAATGTTGAAATTTTTTGTTTTACTTAATTATTTTTTTTAGCTGCGTATTGTTTATTTAAATGATCTTTATTATATGTATATCGTTTTTTATTAAGTATTAGTTTTCAAGAACTCCCAAACTTTTTAATAATATATTAAATGGGAGAATCGATAAATATCCTATTTAGTCAATCACTAGCGTATATGTAAAATAAATGACTTTTGCACAGCACAACGATAGCGATCGATGTGTTCGTGTGAGTGAGTTGTACGGTGCATGGTAAGTGCACGCTGTGTTTAATGGGATAAGGTTTATAATTGATTGTGTAGTACGTTGTGATTTATTTTATGACTAGCTTCTGCCCGCGGCTTCGCCCGCGTGGATGTCGGAAATTATCCCACAGGAACGTGTAACATGTCCTAAATCAGCGGGGTAATTGCGTAGCACTTACAATAGCTATGGGTTTTATTTTGACAGTTCAACAATTAATTGCGTTATTTACGTTATTTCTCGAACATAATTATTAAGCAATAGCTTCCACTCGGCGCTCTGGCGCGTCATCCCCTGGCTGGACCGCCCCTCCACCCTCGTTCTGTGCGCCGTCGACTCAATATCGCAGGTCATTCTTATCGTTCTAACTTTTAAACTATTTGTCCAAATTACTTAGTGTAAAAGACAAACTTTATCTACATTAAATACCAAACGCGATGAAGGTATTTATTTTGATAAGAATTAACTAAATACTCTAAAATATGCAATGTAAAAAAAGTATTCAATTTAACTGTATTTATTGCTCACTATGTTGGTTATAAAGGCTTCTCAAAGCTCTTCTTCCATATAAAAGGTAGATATATGCTGTCGCGGACTTTTATTTAGAACTCTTTAAGGCAAACAATCCCACAATATATTTTCTTCATGTAACTCTAACGGTTTAGGCAGCGCACGCAGCATACGGTGGAGGTCTGCCCGGCTTGGGTGGACCACCGCGCCGTGTCTTCGTGGAGGCGATCCGTGGCGGTGACCTCTTGCGTACGGCCCTGGTTCAGGCCATGGTGCGGAGCGAGAGGGCATGGCAAGCCGTCACCTCCTTCTGCAAAGCAGTAATGCTCGCGAAGGAGAAGGTGGAGCGCGCGAGGGAGTGGCAAAGGCCGCGCCCTACCAGCCCTAGCCGCCGCCGCCGTAGTTGACGTCCCGGGCGTCGGAAATTGATAGCCGATTTCCGGCCACCGTAGGCGCGGGCCTGCGGACGGAGAGCAACGGGCAGCTCGCCGTCCGATAAGGACCAGGCCCGGGTCGACGGTGCATCGTGTTCCACACGCGCCTCAAAGAGATATCAGCAAAACTGACGGGGTCCGCTAGGGCCGATGCCTGCCGGGGTTGCGGGTAGTCCCAAGGGGAAACCGTGGCCTCTGGCAGAGCTAGGGAAGGAACACGGGTGGGTTTTAGTCAGTAAGAGTCTGACACGCCCTTCCGTTCCGCCCAGAGCGGGAGAAGTCATTGGATGATTTCCCACTCAAAAAAAGGCGGCGCACGCAAAAATAGATTTCAGAGGGCAGGAATTTTTCCGACTTACTTGATACTTATCGTTATATTATGGCCAAATCCCATAAAATCTTTATAAATTGTAGCCTATGTGTTATTCTAATGTATAAGCTACATTACTGTAAAGTTTCATCAAAATCCGTTCAGTAGTTTTTGTGTGAAAGAGTAACAAACAAACATCCATCCATCCATCCATCCATCCTCACAAACTTTCGCATTTATAATATTAGTAGGATTCAATGTAGGGCAGTGTTTTTCAACCTTTTTCATGACTCGCAATGGTCGAGGTCGCGAAAAAATTTTTCATACTAAGGGGAGTATGAAAAACTTTTTCGCGACCTCGACCATTCGAGAACGATTTGAACTCAGTCGAGATTCCCGCTGAGTCGAAGTTTCTGCAGCACGAAACCTAGCCTGATGTTCCCGAGTTGCAGAGAGCCTTGCCTCACGACCTTCCTCAGATTCCTGTGATCGAACTAATCTCATCCTTTTAGCATTTCTGCTACATTGGGAGAGGTTGGATCTTCTTCGAGGCATTCTTACAATAAAATAGTACTAACTACTTAACACACAGTTATTTAGTAAACACGTACTATCGTAAACAATTACTCGTAAATTATAAATACTTACAGATTATTATACAGTCTAAAATGATCACAGTTTAAGTAATAAGTGTTAAAACGTGTAAACCAAACGTACTAACTTTATAAAAGAAAAGAATTGCTAGTAAAATTAATTACTAACCTGAGCTAATAAATTTATAATAAAGAAAATCAAGAAAAGAAATGCCTAACCTATACCAAATACTTATAATATTTATATACAAACCCTAAATAAAAATTAAGATAAGTATACCGAAAATCAAGGAAAGAAATGCCTAACCTATAACAAATGTTCGCCGTGATTCTTTAAATTGACATAACTTTTTTATTTATGAACCGATTGACATGAAATAAACACTAAATGTTAAGTGAAGCTTATTACAATATATTAGTGAAAACCGCATCTAAATCGAATAAGCCGTTTCTGATATTAGCGTGCACAAACACACAGACAAACAGACAAACCGACAAACAGACAAACAGACAAACAGACAAACAGACAAACAGACAAAAAAAATATTAATTACAATCTCGGGTTCAGCATCGATTTAATAACAACCCCTGCTACTTTTTTTCATATATTTCCATTGTACAGACACCACTTTTCTACAATTTTATTATATGTATAGAATAGATTCGCAAGTGTGAGTGGGACTTCGTATCTATTGGGTTTACTGATGTGCTTGTGTAGTTGTGGCGCTGTGGAAGGGAGCGGCAAGAGACATTGGGTTCCGATACATTTTCAACTACTGGGCATATCTCGTTCTTTCTTATATCTATGGCGCCCCCTAATGGTGCTGCCCGGGGCACGTGCCCAGGTTTGCCCCCCCCCCCTAGATCCGGGGCTGATTCTGTGTTGTGTGATCCACTCTCCCCGAAACTGTTTTCAGCCGTTCTGGAAAAAGTCTTTCGCAGACTGAACTGGGATAACTCCGGGATATCAATCGATGGAGCCAGACTGACCCATCTTAGATTCGCCGATGACGTAGTTATCTTCGCAGAGTCACCAACTAAGAAAGCGGGCTAGTTGGACTTACTATGAATACCAACAAAACCAAACTTATAACTAACTATCGAAGACAAGAAATCATCGTAGATAACAAAATCATCGAATATCAAGAAGATTATATTACTTGGGACAAATAATCTCCAGCATGAACCAGAGCGAAAAAGAAATAGATCGACGAGTAGAGCGCATGGAACAGGTATTTTTCTCTGAAGGAGATTATGAAGAGCCCTACGCTTAGCCCAAAATTAAAAGGGAAGTCATTTGATTCGTGCGTGCAGTCCTGACATATGGATGCCAGACTTGGGCTTTAACAAAATCACAAGCCAACAAATTAGCTGTGTGCCAACTAGAGATGGGCTGAGTGATGATTTTTCTGTATCAATGACTACATGACAATGACAAAAAAATATCGATGACGGGAACAATGACAAAATCATCAATGATTTTTATTTGAGTATATGATCACGTCGCTTCAATAATGAGTGCTGAAATGATTGCGGAACGGCATTGTGAAATTATCATTAGTTATTTAGTAGGCATGGGTCGGTAATATTCCATTCATGCTTTTTCCAGGCTTAGGACTGGCAAAAACTGACAAAATAATAGTAGTTAAGTTATAAAAAAATCTATCATTCTGCTTTCATCCTCGTCTTATCAAAACAATGCTTTACGAAATACTAAATCTAAATGCTAGATTTTTACATTCGCCGCGTATTTCGCGCGCAAACATAATCAACGCAAGGAAATCATTGTTGTCATTCCGTGCGTTCAGCTTCCGGCATTTTTTCGAAAATCTTGTGATTGAGTTCTGTGACTATCGCCCCTCCCCCGAGACGTCCCGTCCGAATCACCGAAGTTCACTTTCATTGTAATGATTTAAAAGCATTGATGATTTTGTCGTTGTCATTGCATGATGAAATGATTTTAAAATATCGATGATTTTCACATGTGACATGATATCGGTCTCATCTCTAGTGCCAACGTGACTCTCATAGACTCTCAGAGAATGCTGAAGTTGCAGGAATTCATTCAATACAAAGTCAGACTCGATAAAAATGTTTTGTAAATCATAAAGTACTCCTCTGCGAAATAAATTACAATTATCACATGTATTAAAGTACGGAGGTACCCTAGGAGAGGTACCCTATCTCTGGACTGAGATTCTAGTTTCTCACATTTCGGGGGGGTTTGAACCCTCAACCCCCGCCCCCCCCTGTATACGGCCCTGCTTGCTTACAAGCGTAAAGGGAGTTTTCCTTTGTAGCTGCGCGCCGCCGCGTGGTTATTGTGAATTGCCAGGGCTGCCTCTTTCGATAAAGATGTATGTCAGTAGTTATTTGTAGTGCAAGCCCCACCACGACGTCAACGTAGAGATACGGCGGTGGGGGTTTTATTATTATTATTGTGTTTTTTTCTACAAATCCCCATTATGAGCACACCTCTGTCTAACCCTTCGGGGAAACAATCCCCATGGTCAGCTCTATGAGACGTCAATTTCGAAGAAGAAAAGTTCACAAATCTGACGGGAAATTTACCCAAAAATTTTTGCCAACCGCACTGGTCTCGCGTGGTAGATTACGGCCCTCTCCCTCTCACAGAGAGGAGGCCTGAACGTTATCGGCTGAATGCTATGAACTTGAGGATTGGCAAACTTGTTGATATAAAATAAATAAAATGGCTACCTATTTAAATAAAAATCATTTATTTGTATACTTAACCTTATTTTAAATATGCACACGCAAATAAAAGCTCGCTTCATTCCATTTTCTGTGAATACAATTTGTGGAAACAGGTGAATCTGTTTTCTTTTAGGAATGCTTTAGCATTGCTCTCTGTTTCTGGGTGCATGTCACATTATAGTATACAAACAAGAATGACAGATGTTTTACATAATTTATATTTGTTGGGAAAGTTACACTAAAAGTTCGGTAATTATTTTGACACATATAATTAATGAAATAATAGGAAAAATATAAACAATACGATATTAACAAATCCGCTTATAGCTGACATTTAAAACTTCTAAGAGGAAATTCCTATCCCCTTCAGATGGTAAGGCGTGTATTCGGCGTATTAACTCATCATACATGGTACGTTCACACTGTTCATACAATTGAGGTAGGTGTAGTTCGTCATAAAGCTGCTTGATTCGCTTCACATGCTCTGGGTATTTGCTACCGTAGTATTCTTTGAAGATAGCACGTTGTGCGTCGTTGCAGTGCTGCAGCGCTGTTACGGCCATCCAGGTACATGTACCTTCTTCGATATCTCTGCCGTTCTTTCCTGTGACGATTTCGTTGCCATAGGCGTCCATATAATCATCCTTGTAAGAAAAACAAAATATTTGTCGAAATGTTATATTTCTCCTCACCATATCTTGGTTCGAATTTCTGTAGGTCATCAGGATTTTTTAAATGATTTTGAAGGATCTTATAAAAAAAATGGCATCCTGCAACCAGGGGGCCAAGTCTACTAATTTAAAAACGTCACAATGGACTCTCGATGGTGAGTTTTTGACAGATTTTGTATGGCAAATCTGTCAAAAACTAACAATCGAGAGACCATTATGACCAAAGTAAAGGTGATTGATTAGGTTGACAGGCCACCTCAGTATAATATAATCGGTTTAGTCTAGGAATGACTGATTCGCGAAATGCCTACAGAGTCTATAATTGACCAATTCTTGGAATGTACAATTCTATAAATGACTGGTAATTTCTTATGATTTTATGATTATTGTATTGTCAACAGTATACGTAAGGTAATACGTACTTAAAGAAATTGTGCTTATTTAAATTAATAATAAATTAGCCTGTTTACCATGAAGTTTCGAAGTAGGTGCAAAGGGCCAAAAAGATCGATATGTATTGTGAGGGGAGTCGAATAGGTTTATATTCTTACCTGACATTGCAACAGTCTTCCAAATAGCATACAAATGCTTCTTAATTCTTCAGTAGCTTTCTTTTTTCCATCCTTTACTAATAGCAGAGTTACAAAAAAGGGCAATTTGAAGGTGTTGTGTGACATCTTGTTCATAGCAATAGTATTGATTAGGTTCATGGTGAATACATCTAGATTGTTCTTTTTTTTGCTGTAGGCTGACCAAAAATCTAAATGTTCAGCCACTGTTGCTCTGTCTGCTGTCTGCAATTATTATTTATTTTTATTATTTCTTACTAGTGTTTTTGTGAAAGTCGGAAGTAATCCCATGGGACCGTACCTATACTACCAGGGTACAAAGTATCCTATAACCCAACCCAAGTCATAATTAATACATAAATACATAATTCACCCGTGTGCCCCCTTTAGGTATTCTGGGTGGAGCGGAAGGGCGTGACATATTATATAGTAAAATTATCCGAATGTTATATTGGATTAGTATGAAATTTATTATCTGAACTTCGAGACATAATACGTAGTAATGATAGTGATTTAGCTAGTATCTACCAGTGCACCAACTTGAACAGATTGTTCCAACAAATAGATTATAATACTCCCAAATAAATACGAATTCAAAATAAGGAATCCCACAGTAGGATTCATGAGTCTTTCACACACTATCATGAAATTTAAAAAAAGTGTTGTATTTGTGTGGCATTCCGAAAAGATGTCTATCTTCTACCTTTATAAGTGATAACTTACCTCATTAAAATATTTTAACAAGTCACCGTAAATAGGCGTTCGCCCGAAGTAAATATCCAGTACATCCAACATGGATTGGTACAGGAGTAAAGCGTCCTTGACACCGGAGAGACCGACATTTGGTTGGACGTGCCAGCACGGCTTACCACGTCGACTGGTTGCATGGTCTGCTATATCGTCCAATATTAGAAATTTTACCTGAAACTGTTAAAAAAGTTAAGATAAGTAAATAAAGGACCATGCGTCTTTTTGGACCAAACTCTTAACAGTGATGGTCAGTCCAGTTAATGCCATGTGAAAGCTTTTAGGGTAATATTTAATTTATACTATGGCAGCTAAGTCGAAATCGACGCCACTACAAACAATAGCAACACTTTCACGAATGTAGGCACAACTTTTACAAATTATCATCACGATTGTAAACTGGGTTCATCAACTCTGCCTACCACAGTCTACTGTTAGACTTAGATACGCTTCGTCGATCCATCTAGCTGGGGAGCGTCCCAAGCTAAATACGTATCATGGTCATGCTATTATGACATAAAACTCCACCCCGAAGAGTTTGGCAGTGGCGCATAAGGTACATGCGTTAGGGGTGAACCTATTGCCAGGCAAATAAATGTTATTTGGTTATAAAAGTAATGGTTTACCATCTCTATACACCAGCCTAGAATGCGAGCAGAATGCTGCGTTTCTTCGGAGAAGTTATCGGGTTCCTCAAACATTCTGTATCCAATGGACGCCATCAATCCTCTGCCTAGTTTCCCTTCACCCAACGTGTATTCCATTATCTGTAACCAAAATAGAAACTTCTTATCAAGAAAGCCGCTGGCAGTTTCACAATACTTCTCGCAGAGTAATTCGGTCTAGCACCCTTAAATAAAAAGGAGAATGATCCCAAGTATCGTCTTCATGGCACCTATCGATCATAATCCTAAATTCCGAAGCGGCCACAAGTTACGGGAGGAAGTCGCGAGCTTGCAACTAATTTTGATCTTTAATTTTGCCCCCGATTTAAAATAGAACCCATGGTTTACTAACCTTTAAAATGTACTAACCTTTTTCATCCAGCTTCCAACTTCAGGCATTTCAGCTAACGTAGGACTGGTCACTACGGAGTTAATGACTTCAGGCAGGACCTCTAGAAATGCTTTCTTTTCCTTGTTCATGTTAAAAGTTGGTACACTAGATCCATTTGTACTCCTATGCATAAGTCTTAACTGGTTGTAAAACAATGTATTACGACGGAGTAAAGTAGCCATTGCTCTGACTAGTCAGGCACAGTCACTTACAAAAAATGAATAAATCTAAAATGCTTCTGAAATATATAGCTCTGTATGTTTCTCAGAGTAATTTGTTAGGCAGAAAACGTGCATTAATAATAACACTTTTGCATATTATCGCCATACCTAATAGGTACCCATAACATTGGCATTGGCTTTCGGAAAACGACTTCATACCATAACCACAGTATAATAAAGTAACAGTATTATGTCTCAGCAGTGACCTTGAAATAATTACCTACGGTCGCTCGGTAGTTAAACCTTCCGCGTTTGTGCGTAGAGCTGCCGCGCACTCAATACTGTTGCATGCAGATCTTAGAATTGATCATTTCATGAAATGAACTTCAACCGCATACTAGTCACATCATCATGATGTGGTCTGGCCAGATCATTGAATACTCAACGTTTGACGATTTTTTTTTGTTTGTCAATTAATCGCACGACTAGTTCATGATGTGGCCAAACATTAGTGATCATATCGTAAAATAGTTATATTATCTCCCGAGTACCGGTAGAGGCGTCTCTTTGTTTTTTGTTGTGCATCATAGCGACGGCATAAAACAAATTAAACAAAGTAACTGACGACGCAAATGAAGTCGATGGACTTTTATTGGATTTCCAAGTATAATATTATGGAAAGCGACCAAAATGGAAGGCTTGGCGGCCGTTGCCGCAGTAACTATTTAGGCACCAAATAAGTACCGATTTAGATGTTGGCTTTGATTTCGAAAATCGACTCCATACTGCAACAATTGGGTGTTTGTTTTAATTACCGAGTGAACTGTGGGCACAGGTCATAGGACCGTGCACGAAAATAGCATTGTCATGGTCTAGACTGGTCTGGACGATGATTTTTAAACCCCCGACGATAAGGAGGAGTCATAAGATTGTCAGCGCTGTCGTACTGTGTGTAGGTATATGTGTGTCTATATCTGTGGCATCAATCAACTCAGCTTATCGCAGTCCACTGCTGGATATAGGCCTGTCCCAGGCTGCGCCTCAACAAACTATCTTCCGCCTTACGCATTCAGTCTTTAACAGCCACCTTTTAAGGTCTAGGACTCGTCTGCTCCACCGGTCATCGATTCTTCGACAAACATGGCCAGCCCTCTGCGACGATATGAATGGATACGGATCTAACTTACAAAGCAAAGTTGACTACAATAGCCGTTGTTAGTATACAGGGTGGATTTTTGAGATGGGGCAGCAAGGACAGCTACCTTAACCGTTGCAGCGACAGGAAAACGGCCTTAGGAGACTGTCCATAACTTTTTGAACACCCGGTCACAACTAGAGCAATAAAGTTGGCCTACAGTGTTGTATGTATACGTGTAGGAGGGCTTAGGTCTCTCTTTGCGTATTTGGCGCTTCTCGAAAATAGCTTCGTGGGTGTTCAAAACAAAATTCGGTCTAGCGAGCCATCTAAGGGCACACGCAAGGAAGTGATTTCGAATGGTCGCCGTTATCGAGATCGGTAAGGAGGACTATATAACTTTTTGAAACATTTTGATCTGTATTCACAGATTTTGAAACAATTTACCCAGTCAGCAAGAAAATGGGTAGTTTTCACAAAAACTTTTTTTGATGCTAATCGATCCTGTTTCATTTAAGGATCAAAAACTTGTATTGGACCAATTGAAGTTTGAGTACTAGAAAAGTCAGAAATCACAAAAAACTTTTTCCATACATTTTGTAGACAACGAGACTCTAACTTACATTTTCTACCATTGATACCTATACTGGCCGCTACAAAAAAGACTGATCGAAAAACAAATGAAAAACAATAACTTCTACTTTAGGTATTATTTCACCTTAAAATTAAAAACTTTACATTTGAATTCACCTAAAAATTTTACTTTTATGCTCTAAGATATGAGATTATGAAGTCCTCAAAATCGTAGCCGTTTTGAAGTAGGCATAGGTTTACTCTGTTTACTGCAGAGTGAATAGCAGCTGATAATGTGCTAGGATTAATTCCATACAGAATCGTGGTAAGTGGATCTTTGAATTCCTGAACACTGTCGTATTTCTTTTTATAAAGTTTTTTTTTTATACATTTCAGACAAAAAGTCCATCGGCACGGCAAGGTTGTTAGTAACAAGAATTTTGCTTATAACTAACGTTAGTAACAAAAACAACAGTAAAAGAAGACACTATACACACCGTCTACCCCAATGATATTTAAGTCTACCCCTGCACAGTAGGTTCATCGGTCTCGCAACACATGGAGTTCAGTGAACCTACTGAGCAGAACAGTATCGGTTCGGTACCTATCGGTTATTATGACCCGTAAACGTTCGAAATCCGATGTTTTTTTTTTGTTTTTTTTCGGCCAGCGGTCATTGTAGTGGTCAATCTATCCATCATAAAAAAAACTAAGTTGGAGTCTCATTGCCTTCGAAATGTATGGGAAAAGTTTTTTGATATTTCCGAGTTTTCTAGTACTCAAACCTCAGTTGGTCTAATAGAGGTTTTTGATCCTTGTATGAAACAGGATCGATTGGCATCAAAAAAAGTTTTTGTGAAAACTGCCCATTTTGTTGACGACTGTACAGTTTTTTCAAAATCTGTGAATGCAGATCAAAATATTTCAAAAAGTTATGGACAGTCTCTTAAGACCGTTTTCCTGTAGCTACAACGGTTAAGGTAGCTGTCCTTCCTGCCCCCTCTCAAAAATCCACCCTGTATACATATATTATCTATCATTGACTGTTTAGCCCCATAAAGTTATAGCCAATCTTAGAATAATCAAATAAAAGGTTAAATCTGTAAGTTTTGCAATACTCTAAAATTATCGTCTTAGTAGAAAAATAGGAACAATTGTGCTCATCCCTCATAGCTAAATCGTGATAATTTATAGTCTGCAGACTGACCAGTACCCTAAATATGTAATACACGATCAATCAGAATTTGAATCGTTTTGAAATCGATAAAACATTGCTTCATAAGTTCAATTAAGCATCAATTAAAAAAAAAAAGAGAAAATTTTATATTTTTTTTTTTTTTTTCCATTTTAATATTTTTTCTGGCATGTATGGACGCAATACTATTGGGGGTTAACGGGAACGCCCTCAGTTAGTTAACATACTGTATAGTCTGATGTAGCAAGTGAAACCCTTTTATTTATATGTAACTAGCTTTACCCGGCCCGGCTTCGCACGGTTAGCACTAAGTAGAAGTACTTATCTACGGGGCACCTACTTTTCCTAATTACCTATTTCTACCTAATCACCTACCCTACCTACCCTACCTACCCTACCTACCCTACCTACCCTACCTACCCTACCTACCCTACCTACCCTACCTACCCTACCTACCCTACCTACCCTACCTACCCTACCTACCCTACCTACCCTACCTACCCTACCTACCCTACCTACCCTACCTACCCTACCTACCCTACCTACCCTACCTACCCTACCTACCCTACCTACCCTACCTACCCTACCTACCCTACCTACCCTACCTACCCTACCTACCCTACCTACCCTACCTACCCTACCTACCCTACCTACCCTACCTACCCTACCTACCCTACCTACCCTACCTACCCTACCTACCCTACCTACCCTACCTACCCTACCTACCCTACCTACCCTACCTACCCTACCTACCCTACCTACCCTACCTACCCTACCTACCCTACCTACCCTACCTACCCTACCTACCCTACCTACCCTACCTACCCTACCTACCCTACCTACCCTACCTACCCTACCTACCCTACCTACCCTACCTACCCTACCTACCCTACCTACCCTACCTACCCTACCTACCCTACCTACCCTACCTACCCTACCTACCCTACCTACCCTACCTACCCTACCTACCCTACCTACCCTACCTACCCTACCTACCCTACCTACCCTACCTACCCTACCTACCCTACCTACCCTACCTACCCTACCTACCCTACCTACCCTACCTACCCTACCTACCCTACCTACCCTACCTACCCTACCTACCCTACCTACCCTACCTACCCTACCTACCCTACCTACCCTACCTACCCTACCTACCCTACCTACCCTACCTACCCTACCTACCCTACCTACCCTACCTACCCTACCTACCCTACCTACCCTACCTACCCTACCTACCCTACCTACCCTACCTACCCTACCTACCCTACCTACCCTACCTACCCTACCTACCCTACCTACCCTACCTACCCTACCTACCCTACCTACCCTACCTACCCTACCTACCCTACCTACCCTACCTACCCTACCTACCCTACCTACCCTACCTACCCTACCTACCCTACCTACCCTACCTACCCTACCTACCCTACCTACCCTACCTACCCTACCTACCCTACCTACCCTACCTACCCTACCTACCCTACCTACCCTACCTACCCTACCTACCCTACCTACCCTACCTACCCTACCTACCCTACCTACCCTACCTACCCTACCTACCCTACCTACCCTACCTACCCTACCTACCCTACCTACCCTACCTACCCTACCTACCCTACCTACCCTACCTACCCTACCTACCCTACCTACCCTACCTACCCTACCTACCCTACCTACCCTACCTACCCTACCTACCCTACCTACCCTACCTACCCTACCTACCCTACCTACCCTACCTACCCTACCTACCCTACCTACCCTACCTACCCTACCTACCCTACCTACCCTACCTACCCTACCTATCTACCCTTTATATCTACCTGCTTACCTACCCTATACAGGGTGGCAGGGACATCGACGCGAAGCCGGTTACCATTGATTCAGTACATGATTCTGAACCCCCCAGCGTTGAAATTTTTCGTCGGTTATTAAAAAAAAAAACAGCTGTTTCATAGAAAAGTGCAATACCTACGCGGTCAAAATGTATGGAGCAGCTGATTTTTTTTTTAATAACCGACGAAAAATTTCAACGCAGGGGGGTTCAGAATCATGTTCTGAATCCATGGTAACCGGCTTCGCGTCGATGTCCCTGCCACCCCGTATACCTATTTATACCTACTAATACTATGTTAGTAGCAAATAAATAACTTTGACTTTGACTTTAGTTAATGCATATTACCGGATAAAGTTAATTTAATATTTTTCTCTTCAAATAAATGAAATATACTTCTACACCCATATTTTAACACAACAACATTTTTTCATTAAAATTAGACAATTTTTTCACAAATCTTTATGTTTTTTTATAGCGCCTCTGTTGTTGCCTTTACGAAAGTATTACAAAAATTCATAGTGTTAAATCTTGTACGACATGGTATGGAACCCTTCGTGTGCGAGTCTGACTCGCACTTGACTGATTTATTTAAATTCTATTTTAAATAAGCTAAATCGACGATCGCTTTTAATTAGTACTCGGGGTAACACTATAATATTCTGACCTCCTTAGTAATAAACGTTGTATAGTATCTGTATAGTAACACAATGCTTTGTCTTCTTATGACTTACTTACTGTCCCTCTGATTAAAAGAACTCTTAATTCCATAGCTGTACCGCTAACGTACATTTTCAACCTGAGCTTAGAGACAGGCACATTCCCTGAATGCTGGAAAGTAGCGGCCGTTACCCCAATTTACAAAAATGGCACCAAAAAAAATCCAGAAAACTATAGGCCGATTGCTCTGCTTAACATCTTGTCCAAGGTACTGGAAAAAGTAGTTAATACTCGACTGGTCAACTTTCTAGAAAAACATCGCTTGGTCTCTGACAGACAGTTTGGGTTTCGCAGGGGTAAGTCCACTGAAGACGGCGTGACACTTCTGGTGAATGGAATAGCGTCTCACACGGATAACAGGGATAAGTGCATCGCGGTCTTTCTTGACCTTGCAAAGGCGTTCGACACGGTGTCGGTGGACTTACTTCTGAGAAAATTAGAGACGTTGGGAATTCGAGGAGTGACATACGATTGGTTTAAAAGCTACCTTACTGATCGCGTGCAATTTATAAAAATAGACAACCACTGTAGCCAACAGCTCCCTATAAATTATGGAGTCCCTCAGGGCAGCATATTAGGCCCTACGCTTTTTACGCTATACATAAACGACATCTCTAACTTAGAATTAAATAACGCCGAAATAATCACCTACGCGGATGACACAGTGATCCTATTTCATGACAAGTCGTGGGACCTAGTGTACAGCCAGGCAGAGGAGGGTATGAATTCAATTACAGAGGCACTCGATAACAACTTATTATCACTTAATACTGATAAAACGAAATACATCGCCTTCTCGAAAACCTCAACCTCTAGTCCTCCAATCGACCTACAACTAATAATACACTCCTGCCCTCCTTCGTCAGATCCACAGCCTGCAAACTGCACATGCCGCCCGATTGAACGTACCTCGTCAGTCAGATATCTGGGCATCACCATTGACTCGGTACTTTCTTTCTGGCCGCATATCTCTGCTTTAGCTGGCAGAACAAGGAAACTAATCTTCATAATGAAGAATCTTCGTGACTGCCTGCCTCCAGATCTCTTAAGAAAGGTTTACCTTGCTATCTGCCAGCCCATCATTCAGTACTGCATCTGTGTCTGGGGAAGTGCCGGAAAAAGCCACATGATCTTCGTTGAGAGAGCTCAGAGGGCACTTCTGAAAGTCACGTTTAGGAAACCGTCCCGATTCTCAACTGACAAGCTCTACAGAGAAATCCGAGTCCTCCGCGTGAGGCAACTTTTCATTTTAACTGCAATCATCCGCACCCACAAGACCCTCCCCAAAAGAGCTGACTATAGGGAACTCTTGACCAAGCGGGTGTTCAGAATTCCCACTCCACCTGCGAAGTCCCTTTTGGCTAGACGCAGTCCAGCTTACTCTCACCTACACACATTTAACAAGGTTTGCAAATCAGTGGACATCAAAGACTTGCTATCCACACGCCTTAAAAGTGTACTAAAGAAATGGCTTCTGGAGCTAACATACACAGAAACAGAATCATTTCTTTAACGTTTCGACAAGCCAAAGTGCCAGCAAAGAACATTCCTCTCTCACACTTTCACCCTCACAGACTCTCACACAAACACACACAAAAACTCACACAACATAATTACACGCCTTACAAAACTTGCCCTGTAACCTGACATATTTATTTCTGCTCAATCGCACTCTGACCCCCAAGATACAAGCCCTGCTTAGTTTGGGGGTCAACGGTCAAACCAAACACTGTGTGATGTACCTATCTATATCTACAACGTGAAATTTGAATCACAGTTTTGCTAGAACAAACGTTGTTCAGACCATGGTCTACAACCATTCTATACCATTCAATAAAAAAAAAAACGTCAATGGTATTTGAAAAAATACAAAAAAGACTGATTTATTTATTTGCATTTCGGCCCGCATTTGGCCGGACATCCTTGTAGTCCACGTGGACTCCTCATAACTCTTTTGAATGCCATATTGCTACCGCGATGAGTCCTTTGATGTTACGGTTAATGTTTGAACACGTTTGAGCAACATAAGACTTATTTGAGAACACCTAGTTTAGTTTGTTTTAATAACATATTGGACGGTATAGAATGGTAGTAGACCATGGTCTGAACAACGTTTGTTCTAGCAAAACTGTGATTCAAATTTCACGTTGTATACATATAATAAAATTGTAGAAAAGTGGTGTCTGTACAATGGAAATATAATATGAAAAAAAAGTAGCAGGGGTTGTTATTATATCGATGCTGAACCCGAGATTGTAATTAAAATTTTTTTTGTCTGTTTGTCTGTTTGTCGGTTTGTCTGTTTGTCTGTTTGTCTGTGTGTTTGTGCACGCTAATATCTGAAACGGCTTATTCGATTTAGATGCGGTTTTCACTAATATATTGTAGTAAGCTTCACTTAACATTTAGTGTTTATTTCATGTCAATCGGTTCATAAATAAAAAAGTTATGTCAATTTAAAGAATCACGGCGAACATTTTGTTATAGGTTAGGCATTTCTTTCCTTGATTTTCGGTATACTTATCTTAAGGTGCAACTAGTCGCGGGCTCGAACTCAATGGTGGGCCTGGCCAAAAACCACACGGTCTCACCTGGCATCGTGTCCGACAGAGATAGTATCAGTGATGAGCAGTTAGAAGCTGATCTACATGGACAACGTATAGTTCGCACGCACAGAAACACCGTACCGACCAATTTTAGTAAAACGAGCGCGTCAAAAATTACGAAAAGGCCTTTGGAAAAAAGGTTTTTCTGAAATAACCACTGCATAAATCAATTACAAATAAAATTTATTAAAATCTTCGTTAATTTTTCTGTGTCGGTACGGATTTTGTTTTCGAGATTTCACACTTCTTGTATTACTTATTTACGCCCAAAGTTGCGTTAAAATTAGCAAGAAAAACGAATCTTTGTTGGCTCATAACTTTTTAATGGCTTTTTATTTTACAATTCTGCTTCCGTACAGACAATTTTAATAATGAGACCTAACGATATCATGTTTAACTTTGAATGTACGATGTCAAATAGTGGAGTAAAACCCCTCCGAAGTTTGTATGGAAAAAATATCAAATTGTTTCACCTTAATTTTTATTTAGGGTTTGTATATAAATATTATAAGTATTTGGTATAGGTTAGGCATTTCTTTTCTTGATTTTCTTTATTAAGTATAAGTTTATTAGCTCAGGTTAGTAATTAATTTTTCTAACAATTCTTTTGTTTTATAAAGTTAGATAAACCAAACGTACTTACTAAACGTTTGGTTTACACGTCTTAACACTTATTACTTAAACTGTGATAATTTTAGACTGTATAATAATCTGTAAGTATTTATAATTTAATTGTTTACGATAGTACGTGTTTACTAAATAACTGTGTGTTAAGTAGTAAGTACAATTTTATTGTAAGAATGCTTCGAAGAAGATCCAACCTCTCCCAATGTAGCAGAAATGCTAAAAGGATGAGATTAGTTCGATCACAGGAATCTGAGGAAGTTCGTGAGGGAAGGCTCTCTGCAACTCGGGAACATCAGGCTAGGTTTCGTGCTGCAGAAACTTCGACTCAGCGGGAATCTCGACTGAGTTCAAATCGTTCTCGAATGGTCGAAGTCGCGAAAAAATTTTTATACTAAGGGGGTCGAGTCATGAAAAAGGTTGAAAAACACTGCCCTACATTAATCCTACTAATCCTACTATCCTACTAATATTATAAATGCGAAAGTTTGTGAGGATGGATGGATGGATGGATGGATGTTTGTTACTCTTTCACACAAAAACTACTGAACGGATTTTGATGAAACTTTACAATAATGTAGCTTTTACATTAGAATAACACATAGGCTACAATTTATAAAGATTTTATGTGATTTGACCATAACGTAACGATAAGTATCAAGTAAGTCGGAAAAATTCCTGCCCTCTGAGATCTATCTTTGCGTGCGCTGCCATTTTATTTTTTTTTTGGTTGGGAAGTCATCCAATGATTTCTGGGCGTTTCAGTCTCTTACTGACTAAAACCCACCCGTATTCGTTCCCTTGCCTTGCCAGATGCCACGCTTTCCCCTTGGGACTACCCGCAACCCCGGCAGGCATCGGCCCTAGCGGACCCCGTTAGTTTTGCTGATATCTCTTTGAGGTGCGCGTGGAACACGATGCGCCGTCGACCCGGGCCTGGTCCTTATCGGACGGTGAGCTGCCCGTTGCTCTCCGTCCGCAGGCCCGCGCCTACGGTGGCCGGAAATCGGCTATCAATTCCCGACGCCCGGGACGTCTCCTACGGCGGCGGCGGCTAGGGCTGGTAGGGCGCGGCCTTTGCCACTCCCTCGCGCGCTCCACCTTCTCCTTCGCGAGCATTACTGCTTTGCAGAAGGAGGTGACGGCTTGCCATGCCCTCTCGCTCCGCACCATGGCCTGAACCAGGGCCGTACGCGAGAGGTCACCGCCGCCGATCGCCTCCACGAGGACACGGCGGTGGTCCACCTAAGCCGGGCAGACCTCCACCGTTTGCTGCGTGCGCTGCCTAAACCGTTAGAGTTACATGAAGAAAATGTATTGTGGGATTGTTTGTCTTAAAGAGTTCTAAATAAAAGTCCGCGACAGCATATCCGCGACACCTTTTATGTGGAAGCCTTTATAACCAAAATAGTGAGCAATAAATACAGTTACATTGAATACTTTTTTTACATTGCATATTTTAGAGTATTTAGTTAATTCTTATCAAAATAAATACCTTCATCGCTTTTGGTATTTAATTTAGATAAAGTTTGTCTTTTACACTAAGTAATTTGGACAAATAGTTTAAAAGTTAGAACGATAAGAATGACCTGCGATATTGAGTCGACGGCGCTCAGAACGAGGGTGGAGGGGCGGGCCAGCCAGGGGATGACGCGCCAGAGCGCCGAGTGGAATAATTATGTTCGAGAAATAACGTAAATAACGCAATTAATTGTTTAACTGTCAAAATGAAACCCATTGCTATTGTAAGTCCGACATCCACGCGGGCGAAGCCGCGGGCAGAAGCTAGTATAAAATATAAACCTAATTGTACCCATGTAAGATCACTGTATGTCATAAACTTTTCCTTTGCCAATAAAACTTTTTGTATTTTGTATTTTTGTATTTGTATTCTTCTTTCAAATGTCAAAGTACTGAAGACTGAAAGAGAGAAATCGGTTTGTAACTATACAGACGATATACAACGTTTATTAGTAAGGAGGGTGTTTAAAATTAACCACGACATATCCCTTTAGATAAACCCACAGAAAAAGTCAGGACTTGTCGAATCTGGTGAATTTGGGGGGTCAATTATGTCAATATTTCATGGAATTTATTGTTTCGGAAACATTCCTCTCAAAGTTTTGGTAATGTTTCGTACCGCGTCTATTCTAGGTCTACATAACTGATTGATTTTAAACAAACATTGCAAGTTGAATAAAAGCTTTTAATAGGCTAATTATGTTTAGTTATGTTATATGTACAATTAATGACGTTTTATATACCTTTCTTACCAAAAACCCAGTCTTTTAGAAGGCTGTGCAAGTGTGCAGGAAAAAGCCACGGAATGTCCTTTCGTTAGATTCGATTTTAAATCGAAAATTGTATTTATAAACGAAATAAATATTTCGTATGTTACGTCTTTAGTTTTGTTAAATCCTCCAGAAACAACTGATATTTTCACTATAAAATTCCGGCATTATTGTGACAAAAGTTGACATATTCCTTTTCGATAGAAGCTTCTGCACGTTATCTTCTATTCGAAACGATTGTGTTACTATACCCTGAAGGTCAATGAAATTTTTATTTAAGTAAATCTAATGGCAACATATTTCTTGTTTTTAACATTATAGAAAAAAGTTAAAAATTAGGAACTCTATATTTTTGAGTTGACCTTGGCAAGTATAATGATGCTTTTTGTAACTGTAGATATTATTCTTTTAGAAGAGGGCAATGTCCTATAATGCGAAGTTGGTAACACCAAATTCAAATAAGGTTTCTAACTTAAGTAGGTATTTACATAATAATTCCAAAATTATGATGTTATACAGGGTGGCCAACTCGAATTTATACAACTTTTTTTGGCCACCATTTTGGTTTGGCACCAAATACGGTTGTTTGATATCCACTACTTAGTAAAAATGTAGCAAAATTCATAAACGGATTGAAAAACGAACCAATGCTTTTCAATAAGTACGAGGAACTAATCCCATTTGGTAAGGGGAACATTGAATCTAAATCTTAAGCTGCAAAGATCTCGACTGATGAAGTGTACGCAACGTCCAGCACCAATCCAAATCCAAAACCCCGAGAGCTTTAAGGTGTATAGTAGGCTCACTGACCTTGTGCATGTGGGCGGAGCTAAACGCCCTACTCTCCAATACGTAAAACGTGCAACGGTGGCGCACTACACTAAAACGACGATCAAAGACTAGACAAAGGCGCAGACATGCGCACGTATGTCGCATTTTTTGCCTAAGATTCCTAGTCCTAAGAGAAGGAATCGTAGGCAAATCTGAAATTGTACGCCGACTACCATATTTTGACCCGCATATTATTTAAAATACTTTGTTTGTTTTTTAAGAACATTCCTGGCAATAAATAAAATATCGGTGTGCGTGTGTTTGTAATTCTTCTTATGCTAAATGGCTTGACTGATTTAGATGTTTTTTTTTCAATTCTTTTTGTGTCACTTGTGTTAGCTTGTTTCAAATTCATGTTTTAATTTCAAATGATTATTACGCATTTTGTAGATACATTTGCCTGATTCATTGAAAGTAAGTTGTGAATTCTACTAAAACTTACCAATTATTACGGAAGTTTGCATTTATTAAATGTATTATTCTAATACCGAAATACAATATCCAATGTGGCACCACTAGAACTAAATGATTAATAATGTAACAAACATGTTGTATAAATGTATTTTCATTATGGCAACTGAATGTATTATTTTTACTTTGGCAACACTTAGAAATGACGGTTATGACATTCTCGTTATTTCTGGGTGGGGCAAAAGTCGTTTTAAATTGTAAAAGGTTGTGCAAAGCCAGTGATCGTTGAGCTATGAAGCAAGTCGGTTGAAATTGTAATTAGGATTGCGTGCTTATAATAAAGTGATTTAATACAAGGAACAGTGTTTAATTAAGAAAAATTAGAAATGTTTAACAATTCAGAAGCAGGGATAACATCCGGGAATCTGTTGTAGCTATTGCTACCACCCTGGTGTGATCATACGTCCACAGTAAGATCATTGGACAGTATACATTGTACAATTGAGTGAAGATGTCCAGTGACCGATCAGAGAAGTCGACCGGGAGTCATCACAGCATTGTACTGGGAGGGCCCTCGAGACGCAGCCGAACTCGGACACGAGTTGGAGACTTGAGGCAGAGTCATCGCTTGTCAGCAACGCCCAGGCGAAGTCGTCGCTCACCAGCATCGCCCCGCACCGATAATCGCAGCTCCAAGCGGCGCAGATTCAGAAGATCACCTCCAAGGGTTGAGTCGCAGGCAAGAAGTCGAAGCAGGTCAGTCGTTGTACCTCCATTGCAGCGTCGCACAACGCGTACGCCATCAACGGACACGCAGATATATGAACCGACAAATAAATTTATAGATCGTAGTCGTAATAGGCAGAGGCGTCACAGATTGCAGACTCCTCGTAGAGGAAGCATTAACAGATCACGAAGTCCAGTCCACTCTGGTATAAATGAAAGATTTACATCTGTTACGCCGCAGCCTCCATCTAACGATGTTAATAATGAATTACTCAAATATATCAAAGAGTCTTTACAATCCATCTTAGCCGTAAATCCACAGAGTAAAGGAAGATTTACTAATAATAATGTAGTTCCAGAATTCGATCCTAAATCGAAAAACCAAACAATTGTTACTTGGTTGAATAAAGTCAAAGAATGCTCTGAGATATATGGCTGGGATAGTCAACAGACCGCTCACTATGCTCTTCCGAAGTTAGTTGGTACTGCAAAAAAGTGGTACGAAGGACAGTCATCAGTATTGCTTTCATGGGACGAATGGGTTGAAAAACTTAAATCTGCTTTTCCGTCACATGAAAATTATGGTATTTTACTTACGGAAATGTTAGCTATAAGGGCAAAGTTTGGAGATGAATTAGAAGGGTACTATTATGAAAAGTTAATAGCCTTAAATCGATGTAATATAGTGGGTAAGAATGCTGTTGACTGCATTGTATACGGAATAGATGATAGATCGGTTCGATACGGAGCAGAGGCAGTAGGTTTTAGGGATGCTGATAAACTACTGGGCTATCTGAGGGGTATCAAACATGAGAGGTTCAATAAGAAACCAGTAGGTTCTGTAAACGAAACGCGTAATCCTGGAAAACCTAATTTGACTAGAGTCTTGACGTGTTATAACTGTCATGAAACGGGCCATTACGTATCGGACTGTAAAAAACCTATTGTTAAGTGCCAAAAGTGTAAACGCATTGGTCATGACGATCCTAAATGCAATAGGAGCGTTTGGGTAGATAGAGCTGAAGTTAAGACATTATGACGATAACCGATGATTGGCTAACGACAGTACAGTTAGAGGACTCTAAAATACAACGCATTAAGAAAATACTTTGAATTTAATTGACTTAGTAGAATAACGTAAGAATTTTGTACTTAAACGCGAGAGTATATAAAGTTACTGAGGACGGATTAAGATGGGTGGTGCCGAAGGGCTGTAGGTGACAAAAAAAACATCTTTGACGTAGAAGAAGACATCTGCCTAATATCCGTTATAAAAATAGTGGTAATTTTGAGTTATGGACCGATTAATATCAAATTTTCTATGATGCAAATAACTTTTTTTATGAAAGATGTAACAGGTTTTATCGCTATGTCGTCGTTTTGCTGAAATAATGTCAATGTCTTCATTTACGTGCCAGATTTTCTTCATTATTTTAAAATTTGAAATAATTTTAATGCAAAATTGTAGATAGGGTTTATATTAGCTCATTTGCAAAAAAAAGCATTTTCACAAAAATGTAGATGTCCGTTTCTACTTTGCTGCCATCGATATAATTACGTGTATATATTATATTTATAGTTTTTAAATTTAAATAAATATTTATTCCTCAATTCTCGCTATCGCACCTACCACTGTTTGTCTCTGCACCACCCAAAGGTTGACTGGTAGAAAATGCCTATGGCATTACGTCCGCCTCTGTAAATTTGTGTGCTTGAAGTATTTAATAAATAAATGAATAAATTAGAGTTCAAAGTTGGGGACTTGGTTAGAGTGGAAAGAGCAACATACTGTAGGTAAAAGTAGAAAATTATTATCGAAATGTTCAGGGCCATACAAAGTAACTAACGTTTTAGATCACGATAGGTATGAGGTAGAAGATACTCCTATTACAAAAAAAAAGGGGCGTCAAAGTATAAGGGTATATTCGCAATCGATAAAATACATCCTTGCCTTTGTTTTAATAATAATGGTAGTGAATCATCCACTAGCGAGAGTACAGATGGTTAATAAAACATTATATATTATGTTGATATGAATTGAATAATTATGTATTGTGTAGTAATTAGCAAATAGTATATTAATTAAGTTCCATGTTATGAAGGATATAACTTAATTTTGTACGTAAAAATGTAACGAAACAATGTATAGTATGAGAAATGATTTGAGTTTATTAGATGTATTTGTTTAGAACAATTATTGAGTTTATATACTTTTCCAAAATTAAAAGTGCAAAGTACGCACATTGTACATTTACTCTGCTATGTGCGTGAGTATTTATGTAACTGTGAATAATTATTGCGTGTAGTGAAGGATATAATTTTTTTTTCATCCCACCATCTCGGAAAGAGTATTTTTAATCTTCAATATCTGAGTGGAAAAGCCGTTTTTATTCGCTAGAGGATAAAGTAAATTGAATTTAGAACATCGTGTGCACTAAGTTTGTGAATTAAAAAAAACATTAAACCTATTTACTGCTACCTCTATGGTGCCGAATATATCATACAACTTTTTTTTAATTTTTTTAAAAACTCAGACTCGGAACCTTCTTGGTGTTCTTTTTTCAATTTGCTTTGTACGCGGTTCTTTACGCGGCATTTTTTCACGTCATTGTTAAACCTTTTATTAAAAACAAGAAACTTGAAAACAAGTGAAAAAACTAAAATGATTGATTCTAGCGACGAGGAAGTTTGCTTGACGCCAACAGAATTGACTGAAACTGTTAATAATGCGCAAATGAGCTTTCTCCCTCAACAATCACGCGAGAAGTATTTAAAACAGTACGATATGTTCAACACGTGGCGACTAGCAAAAGGAGCCAAAACTTTCTCAGAAAACGTTTTGCTGGCATATTTTTTACCCGACTGCCCCAGAAGGAGGGTAATGTTTTTCGAGAGTATGTATGTATGTATGTATGTATGTATGTATGTATGTATGTATGTATGTATGTATGTCTATTTCTTTGGCACGCTCTGTAGCCTAAACGGCTTGATGGATTTTAACATATGAGGTGTCGTTAGATTTGTCTTAATTGTAGAAGTGTCATAGGCTATATAATATTTATATATTGCATCTGCAAATACAAAAAAAAGGAGGGGAAGGTTTTTTTTTAAATAAATTATAACAATATTGGTATCAAATAAAAGCTAGTAATGAGTCAATTACAAATTTAGATATCGCCGTCCCCGGAGAATAAAACGATAACTACAAAAACGCAACTTTTCAGGAAAAATAAAAAACATGTTTTCGTCAATTGCTCCATAAATAATGGACGTCGTAGAGAGACGATTTTCAGCTTTGAGAAAAGGTTATTTTTTTATGTTCATTTCATTTAAAATTATTAAAATTAGCAGCCCACCGGTATCGGCAACAGGGTTCGAGCTACCGGTGATCAGGTCTCTAGAGAGGAACCTCCTCTATATGCATGCCGTGTCCAGGAAAACAGTTTTCTGAGTTAAGCCCAGCCCAGCCGCGCAATGAGAGCCTCCTGAGGTGTTGGTCGAGGCTCTCCGCTATTAGGCCATTACGCTGCTCCCACATCTCCGCCGCGAAACCGTGGCAGCGGAACCGCTGAACCAATTCCGCTGCCAATTCCGCTGCGAAACATGTCCACATTATGTCGCGAATCTATGCGGAACAAACGCGGAACCGCAAAAAACCGGCGGACTGCGTGCGGAGGTGTAAACGGCTTCCCAGCAGATCGGCGAAATCACGCGAGAAAGAGATAAAATCATAATCTTACTGTACGATAGAGCAGGCAGTTTCGCTTCCGTTTCGCCTTTCGTACAACGGACAAGTCATGGAGGAATTTTTGCGGTTCCGCTGCCACGGTTTCGCGGCGGAGATGTGGGAGCAGCGTTAACCGTAACGGCTATTGATACAATGATTGCAGAGTCCACGTCCTACATGTCGACAACCTCGTGTGCTAAGTCAATACTTGATTTTCGCGATCACGCGATTCTCGTCATGAGGGATAGTGATAATTATCAACAATCATTGCACGGTGCTCTCGTCAATCTATCACCACAATATTAAGCTTATTGGTTACAATAGTCCTGTCAGTGATGATAGATCGATTCCAGTACAATGTAGTAATACCATTCTCTAAAACAGGGTCGGGCACATACTATATTATGTATTGTGTTCTGTAGTATGGTACTTCGGACTCCACAAGATTGTACTGCAAGGCAAGTTACTGGTGGATAATCCTAGCGAATAGATTGTGTCTGTGCAAGTACTCGCCGTTAGCAAGACGAGTACAACCGGAAACAATATGTCGGATTGATTCACCGGGACGGTGGTTTGCCGTTAGCTAGACGAGAACCACCGAAAACAATATGTCGGATTGATTCACTGGGACGGTGGCCTGCCCGACAGCTGTCAAGCGTACCGTCCTTGACAATGTATTTCCGATAATTATTCATCATGATAACCTCGTCTATAATCGCACAGACAAAACCTTTGGTTTCCCCAAAGAGTTCGCCGAAATGCAGCTAGGATACAGACGCCAAAATGTCTACACCAGGCCCATGGAGAGCCCAGAAAAAGCTTCCGTGAAAATCTTTACCTTGCCATACTTCCTTTCGATCGTTAGTAGCGCCAGCGCCAACCTACAGTACTTGATACTAACGCGGTTGTGGAGGGTTTCAGCGTTTATTAAACCTCAACCCCCATACTTTTACGGGATGTACAGTCTCATCACTGATGACCGTGGGTGATGCATCTGATATGCCGTCAGCAATGTACGGACCTTCCTATCCAGAGCATCTAAATTATCCATTCGTCTGAATCTATTTTAGTACGCCGAAAGAATACATCAAAACCAGCATAAGCCACCGTTTAAGGCACGCACCTAGTTTCCGTCTGATAAAAGACTACCTATTTAACATTTATTCAGGCGGCCAAAGCAAAGAAGCGCTTCCTCAAGATTTCATGTCGCAGCAGTGATGCCTTATGCTTTCGACAGTCAACAACACACGCAAATACTTGTAGGTTTCGGTTGAGGAGTGTGATCTTAGATGAATGGAATCCGAGAGTTGGATTCCCACGGATTCCGTAATCCCTCTCGCTTTACATGCATGACTGCTTATTTTTCCACACCAAATTCCATCGTGATGGCGCTACTGAACGTTTCTGCTATCTTCAGCAGCTCCATCAGTCGCAAATTGTTGGGGGCAAAGAGTTTCAAGTCATTCATGTAAAGGAGGTCAGATATCACCTGACCACCTCTTCTCAACTGATAGCCGATACTTGTATCTCTCTTGAGACTTTAGCCTTGTGCTTAGAGGTTTCAAGGCTAAGCCAAACCAAAGCGGACTCAAACTATCGCCCTGAACCCGCTCAGTCCTGGTCGTTTCATCAATCCCCCGGATCTGTCGACATCTTGGATACAGAAGGACCATCCTCCACTGCCCCATACACGACATCAAGAAGATGTGTAGAGTTGCGTCTATTTTGTGCAACTTTAGTACCCTAATGAGCTATGTATAGAGGACTCGGAGGCACCCAGTCATAGGCCTCCCTATGAAAGAAGCACGTAACGAACCAGAATCCAGGAACTTAGCTTATATTGCGTTTGTGTAAAATCTAAGTGAAGGAAGAGGATGACAATATGTCTTACTTTTCAAAACCATAAAAGTCGTTTTACTAGCACAACGAAGCGACTGAATGGTTTTTTGAACGAGAATAAAATGATAAATGCATTTATAATAATAAATGCATTATTATTTTATTCTCGTTCCGTTTATAATGATAAATGCATTTATTATTTTATTCTCGTTCCGTTTATAATGATAAATGCATTTATCATTTTTTTTAAAATCGACTAGATAATGATCTAGTCGTAATTTTTTTCACGAGAGTATAATTCCCGACCGAGTTTTCACGAGAACATAATTCTATGACTGTTTGTCATACTAACAAATCGGAATACATTTTGATAATATTATATTAACACTTTAGGTATTCTCGTAATTTAAGGCCTGTGTTAAATCTTTGAATAAGTACTATTGTAATATTTAGTAAATTCGTAAATAACGTATAAAAATTACGAAACAATTTGAGAAGATGTATTTATAGCACTCACAGATCCCAAAATTGACATAATTTACACTAAAACTAAGATAATGGCAGATATATTAATAAATCGATAATAAATATCGATATATTAATAAAACTAAAAAGTTTGAAATAAAGAAAATTATTCAAAAAACAAAAAACCCGACTGTAAAAACACATAACTGAAAAGATAAAAACAAGCATTATAATCTATAGAATTTTAGTATCGCAGGCGGGGACAAACAAAACTTACACCGTATTTCCGGTTATTAGTTTGTCCCCGCCTGCGATACTAAAATTCTATAGATTATAATGCTTGTTTTTATCTTTTCAGTTATGTGTTTTTACAGTCGGGTTTTTTGTTTTTTTTTTCATATATTTCCATTGTACAGACACCACTTTTCTACAATTTTATTATATGTATAGATATAGAAGATAGATAGAAGATAATAAAATGGACCACCCCAGGAACTAAAAAATACTTTTTTACACTAATTGAATATATACACGATATTATTTGAATAACATGGGTATTTTTGTCCATCAAACTTAAATATTGAATATCTCGAAAGTAACAATTTCGTACTTATTGGGTTTGAGCACTATACCCTCGATATGTTGTTTTACTTTGTCTACAAACCTCCAGTAGGAGCTCAAATGTCCGAAAGACTGATGCAGCTCGATAACAATAAAAATTTTATTGTGTCTCATTAGTGATATCTAGACTATCACTAATGAGACACAATAGAGCTCTATGAGACGTCAATGGAGATTTGTGGAAGAAAAGTTAATAAATCCCCATTGATGGGAAATTTACCCAAAAATTTTACAGCCACCTGCACTGGGCCCGCGGGTGGATTACGACCCTCTCCCTCTCACCGAGAGGAGGCCAGTGTCCCAGATCCCAGCAATAGGAACATTATTGGCTGATTATGTCTGCTTAAGCATATGCTACTAACTTGAGGATTCGCAAACTTTATGATGTAAAATAAATAAATAAAATGACTAATTATTTATACATCAAAATAATTTATTTGTTCATTTCATCTTAATAACACGCTTGACCTGTAGCTATCTATATATCTATGTAACGGAATCATTCAACATAATTTTCACCAACTTCAAGACGTCCGATTAATTAATGATTAAATCATTTCTGATTTAAATAATCTTTAATTAATCGGCGTGGCGCGCTTTGTCTAATTAAATTAATTAAAAGTACACACAGCTAAAAAGTGTTCCACGCTTTTTGATTTAATAATTGGTTAAAAAGAAGATTTAATAATTGGTTGACAAGCAAGCTGCATAGGTACCTACTTATATCGTAACTAATACAAGTTTTAATCATTTTATAATTTTTTGTGCGTGTAACAAGCGTCTTTTTTAGTTTAACAGCATACGCCCTAATATGCACTTAATTCTTTGTTAATCGCTTCATTGCTCATAATTATTTTCTGTAAACACAATTTCTGGAAACAGGTGTACGCGTTTTCTTTTAAAAATGTGCATTGCTCTCTGTTTCGGGGATACACAAAACAATGACAGATGTTTTAAATGATAATTCGTTATGAAAGTTGTAATTATTTTGACGTATAGGTACCTAATGAAATTATAGGCATAATTTAAACATTAATATATTAATAAATCCGCTTATAGCTGACATTTAAAACTTCTAAGAGGAAATTCCTGTCCCCTTCAGATGGTAAGGCGTGTATTTGGCGCACTAACTCATCATACATCGTACGTTCACACTGTTCATACAATTGAGGTAGGTGTAGTTCGTCATAAAGCTGCTTAATTCGCTTCACATGCTCTGGGTCTTTGCTACCGTAATATTCTTTGAAGACAGCACGTTGTGCGTCGTTGCAGTGCTGCAGCGCTTTTAGGGCCACCCAGGTACATTTGCCTTCTTCGACATCTCTGCTTGTCTTTCCTGTCACACTATCGTTGATGTAGATGTCCATATAATCATCCTAGTAAGAAAAACAAAGTTTTTATTGAAACGTAATATTTCTTCTAACGTTATCTAGGTTCGATTTTATTTAGGTCACTCAATAATTTTTAAAAGATCCTGCAATTTGACCATATGAAATCTTTCCATTGTTCATGTGATTGAATTGAATAATTAAAGGTGATTGATAAGGTTGACAGGCCATCTCAGTATATATCTCGGTAATTGCTTATAATTATTGTAATGTCAACAGTATATAAGGTAATAAATTGTGCATAAATAAATAAATAATAAATTAAACCGTTTACCATAAAGTTTTCGATGGGCCAAATTTTTTATTATTATATTGTAGTGGAGTCAAATAGGTTTATATTCTTACCTGACATTGCAACAGTCTCCCAAATAGCATACAAATATTATGTAGTTCTTCAGTAGCCTTCTTTTTTCCATTCTTTACTAACAGCAGAGTTCCAAATATGGGCAATTTGAAGGTAGTGTGTGATGTCTTGTTTTCAGCAAGAATATTGATTAGGTTCGGGTTGAAAACATCTAGATTGTTCTTTTCTTTGTTGTAGTATGTGCATAAATCTAAATGTTCACCCACTGTTAATCTGTACGCTGCCTGCAATAATATTTTTAAAATTATATCTAACTAGTTCTTACTATTATAGATTCGGGTTCGCCGCGTGAAACTCAGAATTTATCCCACGGAAATGTACCCACCTACTACCGGGATACAAAGTATCCTATGTCCTAAGCCTAACCTAGGTCATAATTTACCCAAATCCGTTTATCCAATTCTGTTCGGTCAAAACTTTCCGACTTTCACATTTATAATTAGGTAAATATATGAATAATATATTTTATCGGAAATAAACCTGTAGAAAGAGTACCAACAAACTGACACACGAAAACAAATTTTGCTAGTTTTGAAGCAGAGGCGCTTCGCTTGCTCGGTCAATCAGTATGGATTTTATAAACTGAACTTCGATACGCAATGTATTAATGATTGTGAGTTAGCTAGTAGTGGTATCTACTAGTGCACCAGAACCGATTGTTCCAACATATGGGTTTTAATACTCGCAAGCACTGCAGTAAGAATTCAAAATAAGGAATCCCACAATACGATTCCCTCTTCCACACACACATTTCTGAGTGTTTCACACACTATCATGGTTTGAAAAAAGTGCTTCCGTAGCATACCGAAAAGATGTCTACCTATCTACCACCTACATACATGATAACTTACCTCATTAAAATGTTTTAACAAGTCACCGTAAATAGGTGTATGCCCGAAGTACATATTCAGTACATCCAACACGGATTGGTACAGGAGTAAAGCGTCCGTGACACCGGAGAGACCGACATTTGGTTGAAGGTGCCAGCATGGCTTGCCACGTCGACTGGTTGCATGGTCTGCTAAATCGTCCAATATCAGAAATTTTACCTGAAACTGTTGAAAAAAGGTCAAACTATAGTTAAGATAACTATTTTCAATGTTTTCCCAGACAATGCAGAATATACAGAAAGTCAGAACCACCACCACAAACAACAGCAACACTTGCAAATGTACAACTTTTACAAATTCTCATAGCGATTGTAGACTATATAGGAACATCAACTGTGCCTATCACAGTCTACTCCAGTACCCTAATTACGTAATACACGATCAATCAGAATCTGAATCGTTTTTAAACAGATTGCTAATCCATTGCTTCAAAAGTTGGAAAATAAATTCTGCTCAGCAAAGTAAATAACGCAATGAATGTCGTTGAACTGTCACAATAAAATAGATTAATCGGAATCGTTCACGAAAATGTGTTGCGTAATTAGATAGCTGGACTTACGTCTCGTGAGTCCATCTAGCTGGGAAGCGTTCCACGTTAAATTATATCTTATTCGTTAGAATTACCAACAGACAGCAGATACTATACTCATCAAGACCTCTCATGGCCCAATTAGAGGTAAACAATTATACCTTTTGATAGAAAATTTATATGGCCATGCTATTACATTACGACATAACATGACGCCCCGAAGGGTTTGGCAGTAGCCCACAGTAGGGGTGAACCTATAGAAAACCAGGAAAATAAATGTTATTTGATTATAAAAATAATGGTTTACCATTTCTGTACACCAGCCTAGAACGCGAGCAGCGTGCTGCGTTTCTTCGGAGAAGTTATCAGGTTCCTCAAACATTCTGTATCCAACGGACGCCATCAATCCTCTGCCTAGTTTCCCTCCACCCACTGTGTATTCTATTACCTGTAACAATAAGAACATCTAATCAATAAAGCCGTTTCACGATGCTTCCCGCAGATAGTGTTTTCTCGCAGAATAATGGGGTTGGACACCCTTAAGAGAAAAGGAGGATGATCCCAAGTGTCGTCTTCATGGCACCTATCGATCGTAATCCTGAATTCCGAAGCGTCCACAAGTACCTTGTATAAAACGCACACTATGCTGCCAAGCATATTATAAGTTGGGGGATTACGTCGCTGACAAAAATGCTTGGCGCAACGCTGGGCACAAGGGCGCATAAATTAATTGGTTAGCATTCGAAAATATTGTTGGAGCTGCTGAAGATTGTAAAACTATGTTTATATACATTGTATAAGTTCAATCTATTAGTATTATATAATTGCATAGCACAAATGTGAGCACTATGTACCTTTATGTGCTGGCTGAGAGTATGTCATGCTCACTCAAATGTCTCGCTTGTGGCGGCGTGTGTGTTGGATCATTAAGTTCCCTTCAAAATGGTTGAGCTAAATGCTGATCCATGCGTCATGTTCATGAACGGGTGCCGTCAGTGGGGACTGGTCATCTCTTAGTTGCCACGGCATATTTTAATTTTAGAAATGTTTTTGTTTTTTATTTTTATTACGGACGCGTTTAACGTGCACGTCTTTCTACATTGTTCTCACATGTATAATTTGAACATGAATGATGTAACCAATATTTTGTAACAATATTCTGATTTAAAAGAGTGTCCGTGGAGTTTCTTGCCCGTTCTTCTCCATAGGAACCTACTACCTACCTACTACGCTTTGGAATGGGCAACTAGCTTCATCTTTCTGCCTGACCAACCCCTTAACAATTTCAAAGTACCTGTAATTGGTTTATTTGAAATAAATGCTTTGAGTTTGAGTTTAAGTTTTACCATCACAGAATTGAGAAAATTACAGGAGGAGGAAGTCGCGAGGTTGCATCTAATTTTGATCCCTAAATTGCCACGGATTAAAAAAAGAACCTATGGTTTACTAGCCTTTAAAATTTACTAACCTTTTTAATCCAGCTTCCAACTTCAGGCATTCCAGTTAACCTAGGACTGGTCACTACGGCGTTAATGACTTCAGGCAGGACCTCTTGAAATGCTTTCTTTTCCTTGTTCATGTTAAAAGTTGGTACACTAGATCCATTTGTACTCCTGTGCATATGTCTTAACTGGTGGTAAACCAGTGTATTACGACGGAGTAAAGTAGCCATTGCTCTAACTAGTCAGGTACAGTCACATACAAAAAATGAGGAAATATAAAATGTTTCTTATATATAGCTATGTACTGGAAGTTTCTCACTGTCATTTGTTAGGTAGAAACTTAATACTATATTCATACATTTTGCAAATAAAAAAATCAAAATTTCGCATAAATATAAACTCTAAATGCAAATTATCGCTTCAATTCACAAAAAAAAACGCAAAATTTAAATCACGTAATATTTATTAACATAATCATTAGACCTAACTATCATATCTAACTATCATTGTTTTTTTAAAAGCTAACATTATGGTAGTTTCTCTGTTTTCCTGTTTAAGTTTTTGCCTTCGGTCATTTATTATGTTTTTGACATTTCTTCTTTTTCTCGGGACCCTAGTGTCCCGCACCTATGGAAGGCGTACGAGGGGCCGAAGCCAACTCGCAGAGGCCCGTTAAACGTGTTTAATGGAACGAGGCACCCAAGGACAACCCCCGGTTAGTGCAGGACTATTGCAGGATATGAAAACAAAGATGGGATGGATGATGTTTATGGGTTTGGGTGGCTAAGTGAACTGGTTATTTAGAACTATGGAAAGACTATGGCCCCTGGCTGACCAATGTTTTATACAACAAACACAGGTAAAATGACAGAGGGTATCTTGCACACTCATTAATGGGCCCCCGAAAACGGTCGCTAGCACAAAGTATCGTAGCGACAAGGGGGCAACATGTCCTGAGGTGCTTATGAGGAGTAGAGCGGTATTCCATGGCTATGAGATAATTCTGAGAATTCGTCAACTACGACAGTCCATATAAATGGCATACAATAGAACTCGCAGGTGTTTGATTTCTCATTTTCGTATTGGAATCTTAAAAATTTTCCATCAGATTTACGTGTTGGTATATAAGGAAATATGCTTCTTTTAAATCGATAGTGGCCATAAAGCCATGAATTGGTAATAATTTTGATGCCGTTCGGTAGTCTTCCATTTTGGAGTGTAATTTTGAAACAAGTAAGAACAAACAATAAAGATTTAAGTTTATTAAATTCAAAATCAATCTTTTACCACCACTGTACATTTAATTAGTGCGGTGCTGTCGTCAGTGAATAAGGCCATAGGGTGTTCAATGTGGGTATAGCAAGAATAAAAGTGAGCTAAGAACTCCACCTTGAGGTACGCCATGACAGATTATTCTTCCTTCGAATATGTATTTTTTCTTACGCCTAGTGTTTGTGCAAATTTTAGATATTTCCGTGTATTTTATATGGTCACCTAAATATGATTTAATAAGAAGTAAGTTTCCTCTTATCCCATACAAGTTAAGCTTATAAATCAGGGTTGCGTGATGGACACAGTCGAAAGCTCTTGTCATATTTGTAAGGATTTCACAAATTGGCAATTTTTATCAACATTTCCTATTATTATACTAAGCAAGTCGTAAATAACAATATTTATACCTTTGTTCTTCCTAAATCCTTTTTGTTCATCACATAAAATGTTATATTTACATAAAAACTTATTAATTGATTCATATAAATTATAATCTTTTCGTTGATTTTAGAAAATATAGGCAGTAGGGCAATGTAGGGCAATGGGTCTATATATTAAATACACTTTCACTATCGTGTTTTTTGAGCAGCGGTAAAATAACTGTTTTATAATATAAATAAATAGATTGCATCCTAAGCCTGGCGTTCCTGTGAGCGTCGACGGGGCTTCCTGCCCAAGGGTGAGGTGTTCAAAAATCTACACTGGGGCTGCCAAGCAGTGTGTTCAATGCTGACCCTGAGTATGCGGAGGTGGCCATTGTAATTCTTGCAAAGGAGATCAGGCACATATTGAAGAAGATGACAAGAAGCAAATCCTCTAGGCATGACGGAGTCAGCATTGAGTACCTGCAGCATGCTGCTTCCCACTTACCTCTGGTGTTGGCACTTTTATTTAATGTGTCTAGTCATTCACATCTTCCGTCTGATCTAGTGCGACCTCTGGTGGTGCCTGTGGTTAAAAGCAAGACATGAGACGAATCGGAAAAGTCAAACTCTAGGCCTATTTCACTCGTCACTGTCATAGCCAAGGTCCTTGACAGCGTCCTTAAGGCTACGCTAGTCGACGGTTCGAACTCGTTGGTTGGCGTTACTAATATGCATGTTAATTAGTCTAATTATTTATTTATAAAGTTTTTTTATTTAGTATTTATTTATTTAGTGAAATAGACAATGATTTATAACAAAAATGAACGCGTAAAATTTTACTTATTAGATTTTTTTTTTTTAGATTATGAAAAAACTACTGAATGTTGAAAACTCAAAATAAAATTATTGAACTACTTAATATTCTATGTATCTCATGAGATGATTTATTATGTCTAGGAAATATTTTTTACAAGTTACATAATTTACCTTTAACATAATTAACAATTTACACTAAGATCAACTAACTATACAAAAAAAAAAAATACAAACGGGTACTTAGGCGTCGAAGTATTCGTCGTCATCACTGTCATCCGGAAACGTGCCCAGAAGACTGGCAGCATTGCCATGTTGAATGGCAAAGCTAATTCTACTAATTCCACTACCTAATATATTATCTATCCCTGCTATTTTGCCATTTTCTTACTACATAAGCGCCATTTTCTTACACTTAGCTCCTCGGAGCTAAGCGTTAATACAATTAAAATAAAGAGGTTAAGATTAAGGTCTAAGAATAGTTAGGTTATAGAAGGTAGAAGGTTTAAGAGGCCGGCTTCACACGACGTGGGATGCTCAGGATAGGCGGGGTCAAGTCCAGGCTGAGGTGCTGGTAGGCAGACAGGTAAGCAGGCAGGCAGGCAGGTAGGCAGAGAGTGCAGAGGAGCCGGGCTATCGCGTCGCACGCCGAACAGGAGGTTCCTCTACTCTGTTGAATGGAGAGGTGAGAGGTAGCTAGATAGCGGAGGCACTTCGTAGAGCCTCACGCTAACGGGAGGGACGCGTCGGCGTCACTCGTGAGAGAACGATAAAAACGGGCTGCTTCTTTTTTAACCGAGTTGAAGTTTGGCTCCAGTCGTGAGACGTGTTATTTTTACCTTGAATCTAATTTCCTACTTGAATCTTAGCCTGCTTAGTTCAGTGTAACTAACATAAAACTGTGTATAATCTAAACTATTGTGTATCGTGCTAATAAACTTTTAGTGTGTCTCTATTTACGGGTCTCATTTAACCGACTTTCTCACCTAGCCCTATAGAGGGCCCTACACCAGCCATCTGGCCACGTGGCTCAAGACGCCACACCTCACACAACGTCACACTAGTCGCCGCCGACGTCAAGTGACGTGACGCCAGGCGCCGTTGCCCTCCGAAAGTGACCTCCGAGAGTGACCTCGCCCTCTCGATACGACGTCACGAGTGACACCGACGCGTCCCTCCCGTTAGCGTGAGGCTTTACGAAGTGCCTCCGCTATCTAGCTACCTCTCACCTCTCACCTCTCCATTCAACAGAGTAGAGGAACCTCCTGTTCGGCGTGCGACGCGATAGCCCGGCTCCTCTGCACTCTCTGCCTACCTGCCTGCCTGCCTGCTTACCTGTCTGCCTACCAGCACCTCAGCCTGGACTTGACCCCGCCTATCCTGAGCATCCCACGTCGTGTGAAGCCGGCCTCTTAAACCTTTTACCTTCTATAACCTAACTATTCTTAGACCTTAATCTTAACCTCTTTATTTTAATTGTATTAACGCTTAGCTCCGAGGAGCTAAACGTTCCGTTACAGTTTTTGCATCCGTTGCATCTATGAAGAGAAAAATTCTGCTTGCACAACCACTTCTTCTACCCATCCTTCATTATGCTGATGCCAGCTATCCTTACCCAAGACCAATTTGATAAACTTGAGCGGCTTCAAAATTTTTGTAAGTATAAGGTTCATATTCGGTTTGCGCAAATATGACCATGTTTCCCAATATCGTGTGAAGCTCAAGTGGTTACCAATTCGCCTTCGCCAGAATGTTCATATTCATTCCCTTTTGTATTATGTCGTTTTTTTCCCTTCCAACCGTCTCTATCTCAAGGACGCACGGAGGGTCACGTTTACAGTTTATTTGTGACTCCCACACAAAATGTTTAAGGCAAAGAGATTTAAGATACTACCAATAGAGAGGCTATGCGAAGAAATGTCATAGAAAAACTGTGATCTCGTGTCTCAGTGACGCCATCTAGCATGATATAGCAAAATTAGAGTGGCTATTAGGAACATTTTCATACAAAAACTTTGATTTCGAGCGTCAGTAACTCCATCTAGCATTAAATAGCAAACATACGAATTAAATTTATTAAAATATAACTCAGCTATCGCTTGGTAGGTGGCCAGTGTTGCCACATCCGATTTTCAATCCGTGGAATAAACCCGAAAAAAAATTTAATATTGTTCAAATCAGGTAGGTAAACAAATATCGAAAACTAAACAAAAACCTATAAATTTTATTATGTAGGCCTATTATTATTTATTTTTTAAATGTCTATGACATACGGTGGTGGGGTTATTATTATTATGTATTATGTATGTGCTTTAAATTTTAATTTAATGTTATGTAATGTTATGGACTATGTCTGAAAATAAATGAAATGAAATAAAACTCTGCGGAATCATATTTAACGTGCCGGTTAAGCGCCCGGCATACATGTGGCTCGACTGATTCACGCGCAAAACTTGTCTAAGACAGATGAAACTATTTTAGAATTTTATTCACCTAGCGAATAAAATTCTAAAATAGTTTCATCTGTCTCTGACTACATAATTGTCCGTGTCACTGTCTATGAGTATCAGTTCTGTTTCACTGTGTGTTTTTGGGACATTTTGTGTAAAGTAGACCTAATGAGTAACAAACCGCATATTTATTTGCAATTGCCGGTTGAGTTTCGTTTTAGGAAAAAAAAAAAATACTCTATTGTTTGGGCGGTTCAGAGAATAACTTGATTAAGCCTACACATTTGTAGATTTTCTATCGATTTGCGACCCCAAATAAATTGGGATAAGGGCAGAAGAATGATGATGATGATGATACGTAAGGACGACGTACGGATTTGATGTTAGATTTTTTATTTTGGATGCGAGGTCCAAAATCCGTAGATTTTTGGAAAATCCGTAGGTCTGGCAATGCAGGTGACGATAAGTAGAAACTAGAAAATTATGGTAGGGATGTTACCATTTAGTTATCAAGGTATCGATAATATTGATAAAAGTTACTAAGGTTTTTTTTTTACATTTGAATAGATTGAAACAAATGCAAAAATACTGAGCCTTACAGAAGTCGCTTAAGATGTGTAACATCTGGCATCCTAGCTGACAGTACGAACCTTTCGGAAAATGGGTTGGTACCATCTGACGGCCAACTTTAGCACCACGCGCTTCACCGGCTTCCTGTTACACACTTCCGTTCCTTTTCACGAAATCACTCCCACAGATTGCAGGAAAGATGTTACACATCAAAAATTAAATACGCAATAAAATGATTAGGAGGACTTGGTTTCAATGTTTACAAGTTAATTATTTATAATATTATTTTTACATACAAATGACTAAATTATCAATATTTAGTAAGACTGCGTCAGATCCAAGCATCAGACTGCTGATCACGCACGACCGCGTGATTTTTGGTTCGTTAAGAGCCCTATTACATTTCGACTGATTTCGGTGGTGATTTTTGCGTTAAATGGGCAACTTTGGCGTTCTTGTTCTGAGTAACTGAAAGACTTGGACAACTATGACTTATTGAGTTGTGGAGAATAGTTATTAGTATAGTACATAGCGTCCTCGCTTTTTGCACTTTTTTCTTAATTGTTTATATAAAGCCAAAATTACGAAGCAAGTTTTTCA
Source organism: Conistra vaccinii (assembly GCA_948150665.1). NCBI lineage: Eukaryota > Metazoa > Arthropoda > Insecta > Lepidoptera > Noctuidae > Conistra > Conistra vaccinii. The sequence goes on along the minus strand of OX411327.1, from coordinate 10,078,506 downwards.
AAAAAATTTACTACGACGTTACTTTTTTGAGCTCGTGGGTAGAAATATTGTACATAGCAAATGATATTGTTCATAGCGGCCTCAGAATTTTGAAATATTTATGGGATATCTAAAAAAATCCAATTAAAAATCATAAAAAACGCTCAGAATTAACTGTAAATTTCTCCTGTCTACATTCATATTTTTACGTAAAATTTATACCAGAATAAACGTTGGTTCATAAGAAATTAAAATTGCATACTTAAAAAACAAAAACTTTATTAGATAACTCATAATAAGCAACATAATATTACAACTGCCAAATTACTACATATGCATATAATTACAACTGCCAAATTGCTACTTATGCGATGCATCGGGCGCTCGAACTGTCAAAACGCAATTTTGTGATAGCCCTATTATGCCGTTATAATGAGTGCAGTGCGATCCGCCGTTGCAATCGGACGCGCTTACACCGTAAGCGGAAATTATTTTGCGCTGAGCGCGGCACATGCCGCTGCCACCATGCGTTCGGAAGAACTTGTGGCGAACGAGGGCATTCCTGCAGTACCAGCTGGATGTCATGGACGAGGTTAGTGCGATCCAGATCTGCACATCTAACTTCAAAGAAGAGGAGATACGCAGAGCTAAAACACTGCTGTACGAGTCGCTAGAAATGGCCGACCGAATGCCATCCCGCAGGAGGGATGAAAAAGGAGAGAGGAGTCTCCAAGACATTATTAAAGTCTTGAAGGAGACCGACCCGGACGACGTGCCGACTTTCGTGGCGAAGGACTTGCGCAAGCTGCCCCCCGTCACGTTCGACCACGTCGACGTCACCAGGCTGCTACGGGACATCACAACCCAGAGATCAAGCCTGGCCGAGATGCAGTTGAAGTTGGAAGCATCACAATCCACTATCAATGATTTACGTACCGAGGTAGCAGATTTGCGCAACGCGGTATGTAGGTCACGCGAGCCAACCAACACACGTCACGGTGTACTCAATGCATCGCAGCTGAGTGTCGAGTCAGCAAAATTCGACTCGTCGCCAGCCGCCGTCACTGCGAGCGATGCACAACCGCGCCCCGCCCTCCCCGCGTCCCTCATCGTTAGGACGCCGAAGAATATTAGCACGTCCACGCGAGGACGAGCTTACTCTGCTGCCGTCATTGCAACTCCAGCAAAACATCAGCGGCAACCTAAACAACCGAGGGGTGCCCAGCGGCCGAACTCCGAACTAGTTCAAAGCTCGTTACCACCGGTAACAAGCCAAGGACAGGCCGATGAAGAAGGCTTCATACGTGTGGAGAAAAAGAAGAAGAAGAAGCCTGCTTGTCGCAATCAATGCGGTACCGCAATGACTGGTCCGAACATGTTGCTGCGTCCCGCTATTCCGTCGACGCAACTGTACGTGTCACGCTTACATCACTCCACGAAGGCAGAGGAGATCGTGGAGTACATTGCGATAAAGACCAAGTTCACTTTAAGAGTCGAGAGGTTGGAATCGCGCCACAAAGTTAACTTTAAATCTTTTGTGGTGCGCGTTCCGACTCATCACCTGGAGACCTTCATGAGGGAAGAATTTTGGCCGAAGGGTGTCGTGTATCGGCGTTTTCGCGGAAGGTTACATGACACCCCGACTCAGCGCAATACGTCGCCGACTCAACGTACTACTTAGTTAATGTTTATTTTTTAATAATTTTATTATGTATTAGTTATTATGTCGTTTATTCATTTATATACATATTAATTTGCATTTTTAAATATTTCTTAAAAAAAAAAGATATAAAAAACATTTAAAAATATAAAAAATAGTGTTCCGCCGGTGTCGGGAGCAGGGTCCAAGCTACCGGTGGTTAGGGCTGCAGAGACAGGAACCTCCTCACAATGCGAGCCGTGTCGAGGAGTACTGCCTTCTGAATCAGGCCTTTGATCCAACCGCCTAACGAGAGCCTCGAGAGATGTTGGTCGAGGCTTTCGGCCATCAGGCCGTTGGCCGTTACGACTATCGGCACAATGATAGCCGAGCTCACATTCCACATGTCGACAACCTCGTGCGCTAAGTCGAGATATTTTATTTGTTTCTCTTTCTCAGCTTTCACGAGGTTCCCGTCATGGGGAATGGTAACATCGATTATCATTGCGCGGCGCGCTAATCGGTCTATCACCACTATATCAGGCTTATTGGCAACAATAGTCCTGTCAGTAATGATAGACCGATCCCAGTATAACGTGACATGGTCATTTTCGAGAACTGGGTCGGGCACATACCTGTAGTACGGTACCTCAGAATCCACAAGTTTATATTTCAAAGCAAGTTGCTGGTGAATAATCCTAGCCACTTGGTTATGCCTGTGCAAGTACTCGCCGTTAGCCAGACGTGAACAGCCAGAGATAATATGTCTGATGGACTCACCCGGACGGTGGCATGCCCGACACACGTCAACCGTACCGTCCTTCATTATATGTCTCCGGTAGTTATTCGTCAAGATAACTTCGTCCATAATTGCACAGACGAAACCTTCAGTTTCCCCGAAAAGGTCACCGAAACGTAGCCAGGATACGGACGCTAAGAAATCTACACCGGGCTCATGGAGAGCCCGATAGAAGCGCATTATGTATTAGTTTATTATTATGTAAGAATATTTTGTGTATGTTATCTATGGGCCTTTGTTGCCTGATAATAAAGGAATTATTATATTATAATGCCAACCCAAGTAGCTCACATGGTTGTCACTGGACAACAGAATGTTTGAAAACTCGAGGCTGTTTTGCTTTCTGTACAAGGGCTTTATAGCCCGCTACACAGCTCTTATAAAGCACCTGCACCTGGTTACGGTATTTTTCAGCAGTCATGGTGTTTCTGAAACTCAAAACGAGATCTGTTCTTCCACTAACATGAATTCCCGCCTTATAAAGCTGCCGGGCGCCGCCATTTTGCAATACTAATGATAGAGTAATGAAAACAAAAGACGCAGATGGGCAACATACATTTGTACCTATTTTGTTGTTCAGTTTGTCAATAGTATAATGTGTTATTTATTATTGTGTATAATAGATGTAGAATAAGTAAATTGTGACTTTTACCTAAATAACCTAAATAATTTTAAAGGTTTCTACGGTCGGCCCCCTAATTACTATTAAAAAAATAAAGCAGATTTTTTTTTGTCGAACTTATGGAGCAATGGACTGGCAATCTTTTTCAATTGGTTTCAATTTGAAATTGATCGTGCATTACGTAATTAGGGTGCTGGTCATGAGAAATTTTTGTTAGAAACTATGTTTTGAAAATCTTTTTCGTTTATGAATGAGTGTTATGAACTTATGGTTATGAGGCGTGCACTTTTGGATTTTCCAAACTATTTATTATTTACCTCATTAAATATTATCGATAACAAAATCGATAAACAACATCACATCTCTACAAGGCAGTAGTAAAGCTACTCAGCAATAGGGGGCGCTTATTACAAAATTAGTAAATGTTCTAGAACTATTTAGGAAAATTATTTAATTCTAATAACTGAGTAAACATAAAAAATATTTATGAAAATAAACCGAAGTTAGGTCCAGTTGTTTTACCGTATCGAGATTTACAATATCGTAGTGCGCAACTCGGCATATTATCATATTATCGTTATTTTTCTGATTGACACGATACGACTTGTCATGCAGACGTACCACACTAGACTGAGCGACTTTTGACCACTAGGACAAATGTATTGGGTTACGATTTTGCTTGCTATGTCCCGTCTATTGGTAGTAATAATTTAATGTCTTTGGTTTAAGGTCATCAGATAACTTGAAGCTTAAAATGCCTATGCATAAGCCTGGTTATAAATAAAATGACTACGTATTTAAATAAAAATAGTTTGGAAAATCCAAAAGTGCACGCCTCATACTTATCACTCATTCATAAACGAAAAAGAAATTCAAAACATAGTTTAAAAATGAACAATTTATCACTTTTCATGAAGTCGTAATGTCAACGACTGACAAAGATATTTACTTGGCGGTTGCTAGGCAACTTACGGACGAAGGTTGAAAATATTTAGATAAAGATATTATATTTTAGTTAGTATTTTATTAATGACGTGGCCCGCTTTGTTTAATTAAAAGTACGAGTACACACAGCTAAAAAGTGCTCCAGGCTTTTTGATTTAATCATTGGTTAAAAAAGAAGTGACAAGCTGCATAGGTACTTATATCGTAAAACGCCTCCTACACGGTCACCAATCGCGTCCCGACAGAGGTGACCTTGGTGGTTTAAAACCGTGTAGATGATGGTTTACGACCAAACGTTGAAACAACTTTGCCGGTCGTCGACCATGGTCACCTCTGTCGGGGACGTGGTTGGCAACCATGTAGCAGGAACTTGACTAATGCAAGTCTATTTAATCATTTCGTAATTTTTTGTGAGTGTAAATAGCGTGTTTTTTAGTTAAGCAGTATACGCAAAAAAATGCACTTATTTCTTTGTTAAACGCTTCATTGCTTATAATTATTTTCTGTAAACACAATTTGTGGAAACAGGTCAACCTGTTTTCTTATAAGAATGTTTAAGCATTGCTCTCTGTTTCTGGGTCCAGGTCACATCATATTAAACTCACAATAGGTAATAAGTTAATAACAGATGTTTAACTATTTTATATTCGTTTGGAACTCACTAAAAGTTGATGTTATTTTGACACTAAATGAAATTATTGGATTTTTTTAACAATACGATATTAACAAATCCGCTTATAGCTGACATTTAAAACTTCTAAGAGGAAATTCCTGTCCCCTTCAGATGGTAAGGCGTGTATTCGGCGTATTAACTCATCATACATCGTACGTTCACACTGTTCATACAATTGAGGTAGGTGTAGTTCGTCATAAAGCTGCTTGATTCGCTTCACATGCTCTGGGTATTCGCTACCATAGTGTTCTTTGAAGAAAGCGCGTTGTGCGTCGTTGCAGTGCTGCAGCGCTGTTACGGCCACCCAGGTACATTTGCCTTCTTGAATATCTCTGCTTGTCTTTCCTGTCACGCTATCTTTGACGTAGACGTCCATATAATCATCCTTGTAAGAAAAACAAAGTATTTGTCAAAATGTTAGTAGGTCACCAATTTTTTTATAAGATTTTTCAACTTGACCGTATCAAATCTTTCCATTGTTCATATGATTGAATAATTAAAGGTGATTGATAAGGTTGACAGGCCATCTCAGTACTTATATATATCAGTAATGATTATTGTAATGTCAACAGTATACAGTAATAAATGTGCTTAAATAAATAAATAATAAATTTAACTGATTACCATGAAGTTTTCGAAGTACAAAGGGCCAAAAAAATAAAAAAAGGTGAGGGGAATCAAATAGGTTTATATTCTTACCTGACATTGCAGCAGCCTCCCAAATAGCATACAAATATTTATTAATTCTTCAGTAGCTTTCTTTTTTCCATTCTTTACTAACAGCAGAGTTACAAATATGGGCAATTTGAAGTTATTGTGTGACGATTTGCTTTCAGCAATAGTATTGATTAGGTTCATGTTGAATACATCTAGATTGTTCTTTTCTTTGCTGTAGGCTGACCAAAAATCTAAATGTTCAGCCACTGTTGCTCTGTACGCTGTCTGCAATTATTATTTATTTTTTATTATTTCTTACTAATTATTTACCGCTGCTTCGCCGCGTGAATGTCGGCATTTATCCCATGGGAACGTACCTATACTACCGGGATACAAAGTATCCTGTCCTAACCCTGGTCATAATTTACCCATGTGCCAAGTTTCATCCAAATCGGTACAACAATCCTTTCCGACTTTCACATTTACAATATAGTTTGGAAATTCCAAAAGTGCACGCCTCATAACACGCATTCATAAACGAAAAAGAAATTCAAAACATAGTTTGTAACAAAAATTAACAATTTATCACTTTTCATGAAGTATGTTTTGACTGCTGTTTTATCATCAATATGGGTAAATTTCTAACCTCGCAATCCTTACGTAATGTCAAAGACTATTTATTTAGATATTTACGTTGTGGGTTGCTAGGCAACACGTTCAGTCAAGGTTGAAAATATTTCGATAAAGATATTATATTTTTGTTAGTATTTTATTAATTATAATTAAACTACTTTGAATAAAAGACCCATTTTCAATAGTGTTCCTTCTATGGCCGAAACCAATGTATTAAAAAAAAATGACTCAATTAATTGATTTTATCGCAAGCTACAATGTTTTCAAGCTTCATAAATTGACGGACAGGAATTTTTTTTCAACTATTTTGATGTTTTTTTCATTTCTGCTGCATTAAATCAATGAGTAAAAATTACAGTATTAATCTCCATTTAATCATCTATACAATGGCATATAAATTAAGTAGGTAGGTTATGTGTACTAGCAGGAGTGTAACAATAAAAACAGTTGCAGAAATGGGGCAAAAAATATTTTTCGATCGTAGAGCACACTCTAATGCTTCGCATTATGAGTCGTGCAATAAATAAATATATAAATGTTGTATAGTAAATTTTTTCGAATGTTATACATATTAAGTAATAAGTATAGGTAAACAGAATATCTAGAGTACTGGATTGGAATCAACCTATTGAGCAAGCAGGATTTACATGTGGATATTCTGTCGTAGATCACATACACACAGTCAAACACATTTTCGAGAAATACAACCAATGTATGGATTTTATAAACTGAACTTCGAGACACAATGTAGTAATGATTGTGATTTAGCTAGTACCTACTTATCCACCAGTTCACCGACTTAGAACCGATTGTTCCAACAAATAGGTTTTAATACTCGCAAGTAAATAAGAATTCAAAATAAGGAATCCCACAATACGATTCACTCTTCCACAGTAGGATTTATGAGTGTTTCATACACTATCATGGATTTAGCAAAAAGTGCTTCTGTGCATCACACAAGGCGTTGTATTTATGAAGCATACCGAAAAGATGTGTATCTACAACTTACATACATGATAACTTTACCTCATTATAATATTTTAACAAGTCACCGTAAATAGGCGTTCGCCCGAAGTACATATTCAGTACATCCAACATGGCTTGGTACAAGAGTAAAGCGTCCTTGACACCGGTGAGACCGACATTTGGTTGGAGGTGCCAGCACGGCTTGCCACGCCGACTGGTTGCACGATCTGCTATATCGTCCAATATCAGAAATTTAACCTGAAACTGTTGAAATAAGATTTAATCTAATTTATATTAAGAAGAGAAGAAAAATTGTTTTCAATGTTTTCCCAGACAGGTAAGAGCAGAATATACAGAAAGTCAATACAAATTCTCATCGCGATTGTAGACTGGATCAACTCTGCCTATCACAGTCTACTGCTGAACTTACGCCACGTCGAACTATCTAGCATATTCATTAGAATTACCAACAGGCAGCCGAGACTATAATCATCGAGACCTCTCGCGGGCCAAGGGGCCTACCACCAGCTCTTATAGCAGGGTTATTTTAATCATACTTCAGTTGGGGGAAGAGATGGAGCTATATGACCTGTTGAGCTTCATCTCTTTCTTACACGAATGTATTATTAAAATAATACTGCCATAAGAGCTTGTGGTTGGCCCCTAGTTAGAGGAAAACAATTATATTGATGGATAATTCGGATGGCCATGCTAATTCCGCCCCGAAGGGTTTGGTAATGGTGCAAAACGGTACATGCATTAGAGGTGAAGTATTGGGGTAGTGCCTATTGCCTGGCAAATAAATGTTAGGTATTTGGTTATAAAATAATGGTTTACCATTTCTGTACACCAGCCTAGAACGCGAGCAGCGTGCTGTGTTTCTTCGGAGAAGTTATCAGGTTCCTCAAACATTCTGTATCCAATGGACGCCATCAGTCCTCTGCCTAGTTTCCCTTCACCCAACGTGTATTCCATTAGCTGTAACAAAAATAGGAACATCTAATCAAGAAAACCGCTGGTAGTTTCACGATGCTTCCCGCAGACTAACAGTGTTTTCCCGCAGAATAATGGTGTCTGGCACCCTGCAATGAAATGGAGGATGATCCCAAGTATCGTCTTCATGGCACCTATTGATCGTAATCCTGAATTCCGAAGCGGTCACAAGTAGGTACCACCATTAAGAAAACTCAGAAGTGAGAATATTACGGGAGGAAGTCGCGAGCCTGCAACTAACTTTGATCCTCAATTTTGCCGCCAATTTAAAAACTATGTTCTACTAACTTTTAAAATTTACTAACCTTTTTCATCCAGCTTCCAACTTCAGGCATTCCAGTTAACCTAGGACTGGTCACTACGGAGTTAATGACTTCAGGCAGGACCGCTTGAAATGCTTTCTTTTCCGTGTTCATGTTAAAAGTTGGTACACTAGATCGATCTGTACTCCTATGCATATGTCTTAACTGGTTGTAAAACAATGTATTACGACGAAGTAAAGTAGCCATTGCTCTGACTAGTCGGGAACAATCACATACAAAAAATGTGGAAACAAAAAAATAATTCTGAAATATATACATATTTCTATAACGGCCACTGGAAGTTCCTCACGGTCATTTGCTAGGCTGTAGAAATATGCATTATTAATATCCCTTGGGTATAATCTACTTAATAGGTACCTATTTAGACATTGGTTTTGCTCGCTTGGATTTCGAAAAAAGATTAATTATGGGTATTTGTTTTAATTACCAAGTGAACTGTGGGCACAGGTAATGACCTGCTTTGCGAAAAATGGCATTGTCATGGTCTCGACTGGTCTGGATGATGATTTTTAAACCCCTGATTATTAAAGTCATTTAAATAAAAAGATATGCGAATTGTATGTACCAAATATTTTATTGTAGTTTGTACTCACCTACTTACCGAATCGTTTCCAATAATAAAATAATATTCATAAAATTATTCATCATCATTAGGTACATTATTCATTCATACTTATTATTCATAAGTATTATTCATTATTACCTATTCAGTGATTGAGAGCTGTGGTAGCCCAGTGGTAACGACTGCGACTTAAGAGTTGTATTATAGGTCGTAGGTTCGAACTCTGACAGGCGGTTTACTTTGTGTCCTAAATAATTTCATCACAACTGCTCTCAAAAAGGTGAAGGAAAACATCGTGAGGAAACTGGCGTGTCTTAGAACCAAAAATTCGAAGACATGCGACATCTACCAACCCGCACTCGCGCCCCGAGGGTGGCTGACGGCCCACTCCCTTTCACAGAGAGGAGGCCTGTGTCCCAGCAGTAGGAACATTAATAGACTGATTATGTAGTAGCGGATCCAGAGAGTCGGATCTAAAGGCAAAATACCGCAAAAAGCGTAAGAGTTTAGAAAAAGTATTACCAAAGTGTAAACAGCATATTCTGTTGTTACATGCATTCACTGGCTGTGTGACCAGTGTGACACGACGCCGACGTCAGCTTTTTTCCAACGTGGCAAAAACGTGTTTGCAAAAAATGTTGAAAAACTAATTGACTTGCAAAATGCTGCGACAGTTTTTTAAAATGAATGCAAAGAAATTAATGAAATTTTTGAGGCTGGTGTTACATGCACTCTTGCTTTATACGTTGCCCCCCAAAAAATAAAAAAAACATTAATCTATTAATAGTACGAAATCCGACTGCAAGATTACTAGGTTCATAGAGTTTTTAATCAAAATGTATATTTATGAATGGGGGAATATATTTTTGCCGGATTGCCTATCAAAAAGTGGCTTAGTGGCCGCAAGTATTTTGTTGGGACATAATTGAATTCACTTGTTTTTTAAATAAAATGCAATCCACGTCACAGCAATGTATGTAAAGAACTTAAAAACTTGGCCTCAACTTCTTCGCAGCCAAGTGTAAACAGTTATCATTTTGTGACATTGATACGTTCATGCCGCATATTCATGATTTAGGTATCAAATTAAAGCTATTTTTTTCTGTGTATGATGGAATAAGTCTGCCTATGTAAAAGTGGCCGCAAATATTGGTTGATTAATTGATAGATTGGAGTGAAAGAGAACTCGCGCGCAACATGCTCGTTGGACGAGGATGGCGATTGAAGGTTACTAGGTACGGGTTTTGAAAGCCATTGCGCATGCGTCGAAAGCTAGTAACAATAGTGTTCTCAACCATGAGCGCAAACAGTAGCCAAAAACGACTGTATAGGATGAAATTTAATTCGTTAGCAATCTCTTAAGGGGTCATTGTACTCATCATAATGAACAACTTTCATTATGGGACAAAACCTGAAATCGCGAAAAAATATCAGTCTTTCCCTACATTTATGTTCGCATAGCCTACATTTTGACGAGCTATGCGAACATAAATGTAGGGAAAAACTGATATTTAGAAAATCAAATTAAACTCACAACAATAACAGATATTTAAAATATTTTATATTCGTTTGGAAACTCATTAAAAGTTAAGTCATTATTTTGACACCTAATAAATTATATTTTTTTTTAACAATACTATATTAACAAACCCGCTTATAGCTGACATTTAAAACTTCTAAGAGGAAATTCCTATCCCCTTCAGATGGTAAGGCGCGTATTCGGCGTATTAACTCATCATACATCGTACGTTCACACTGTTCATACAATTGAGGTAGGTGTAGTTCGTCATAAAGCTGCTTGATTCGCTTCACATGCTCTGGGTATTCACTACCATAGTGTTCTTTGAAGAAAGCCCGTTGTGCGTCGTTGCAGTGCTTCAGCGCTGTTACAGCCACCCAGGTGCACTTGCCTTCTTCGATATCTCTGCCTGTCTTTCCTGTCACGCTATCATTGACGTAGACGTCCATATAATCATCCTTGTAAGAAAACAAAGTATTTCTCTAAATGTTGTTCAAATTTCTGTGTATAGAGTACCGCTAGTGGCACTCTATCCCTATCGGATAATATGCCGCTAGAGGCATCCTAGTGGTGCTGTGCCTCGGCCCGGCGAGTGCCGTAAGCATAACATTGTCATTGTCACTGTCACGGAGTCACTGTCACTTGTTATTTTGCTTGATTGTTGAGGTTAGTTCGCTGTAAAACACCACATTCCCAAAATATTACATTCTCTTGTGTCTAAACGGGGTTTGGCACCGTTCACTCGGCTCGTGCGTTGTGTGGTCACAGTTCTAACCTAACCTACCTTTCAGCCATTTTCATTTGCTAAGCCAAGGGATTATGGCACTTAAGTCTAGCCGGCTATAGATGAAAGAAACTAACCTCAACAAAGAAACATAATAACAAATGACACTGACAATGCAATGCTTACGGCACTTTAGCCGGGCCGAGACCATGCCACTAGTATGCCGCAAATATTTCTGTGGCACTCACACTTCCAATTTTTTATAAGATCCTGCAACTTGACCTTATGAAATCATTCCACTGTTCATGTCATTGAATAATTAAAAGTGATTGATAAGGTTGACAGGCCACCTTAGTACTTATATATAACGGTAATTGCTTATGATTATTGTAATGTCAATAGTATACTTAAGGTAATACATTGTGCATAAATAAATAATAAATTAAACTGTTTACCACGAAGTCTTCGAAGTACAAAGGGCCAAAACAAAAATGAATATATTGTGAGCGGAGTCAAATAGGTTCATATTCTTACCTGACATTGCAGCAGTCTCCCAAATAGCATACAAATATTATATAATTCTTCAGTAGCTTTCTTTTTTCCATTCTTTACTAATAGCAGAGTTACAAAAAAGGGCAATTTGAAGGTGTTGTGTGACATTTTGTTTTCAGCAATAGTATTGACTAGGTTCATGTTGAATACATCTAGATTGTTCTTTTCTTTGCTGTAGGTTGACCATAAATCTAAATGTTCAGCCACTGTTGCTCTGTACGCTGTCTGTAATAAGTATTGTTTCGTATTAGTTATTTACCGCGGATGTCGGAATTAATCCCATGGGAACGTACTTACCTATATTTATTTATTTATTTATATATACTTTATTGTACACCAGATAATATATTACAAGAAGAAAAAGTAATACACTACAAAATATACAATGGGCGGCCTTATCGCTTACTGCAATCTCTACCAGGCAACCTTGGAATGGACAGTGATATTATGGACATAAAATAGGGTTGTCTTTGGTGCAAATAAAAAGTATAATATTACAATATACTTTATTAGATACAGATAAATGCTATATAATAGATACATACATATTAACTATATAAGCAACGAAAATAAATGACGATTATTATTACAGCTAACGACGAGAACAAAATTATAACGACAAGTAATGTTCCTTCACTAGTCTTTTAAACACAGGCAACGATTTCGCGCGCTTTATTGGAAATGGTAATGCATACTACCGGAATACAAAGTATCCTTTGTCCTAACCCAGGTCATAATTTACCCATGTGCCAAATTTATCTAAATCCGTACAGCAAATCGTTTCCGACTATTTTTATACTATAAATAAATATAGTAAAAATATATAGTAATATTTTCCGAATTCTATATTTAGTAGTATGGATTAGTATGGATTTTATGAACTTAACTTCGAGAAACAATGTAGTAATGATAGTGATTTAGCTAGTATCTACCAATGCACTAATTTAGAACCGATTGTTCCAACGAATCGGTTTTAATACTCCCAAATAAATAAGAATTCAAAAAAGAAAACGATAGTCTCATCATCAGTCATACATACATACTCTCGAAAAACTTTACCCTCCTTCTGGGGCAGTCGGGTAATAAGGAATCTCACAATACGATTCTCTCTACTATTGTAGGATTTATGAGTGTTTCACACACTATCATGGAATTTAAAAAAAAATTTGCTTCTGTACATCACTAGGCGTTGTATTTGTGTGGCATAACGAAAAGATGTTTATCTATTACTTTAATACAGCATAACTTACCTCATTATAATATTTTAACAAGTCACCGTAAATAGGAGTTCGCCCGAAGTACATATCCAGTAAATCCAACATGGATTGGTACAGGAGTAAAGCGTCCTTGACGCCGGAGAGACCGACATTTGGTTGGACGTGCCAGCACGGCTTGCCACGCCGACTGGTTGCACGATCAGCTATATCGTCCAATATCAGAAATTTTACCTGAAACTGTTGAAATAAGATTAAATCTAACTAGTATCTTAAGGGTAAGAGCAGCATATACAGAAAGCTACAGCCGTCACCACAACAGTAGCAATACTTGCGAATGTATAACTTTTACAAATTATCATCGCGATTGTAGACTAGGTACTTCAACTCTGCCTATCACAGTCTACGCCACGTCGGTCCATCTAGCTGGGGGGTGACACACGCTAAATATCTCTTATTTTTTAGAATTACCAACAAGCCGCCGAGACTATAATCATCGAGATCTCTCACGGCCCAGTTACCGGATATTGATGGATGATTCGGATGGCCATGGTATTACGACATAACATTCCGCGCCGAAGGGTTTGGCAGTAGCGCATAAGGTACATGCATTAGAGGTGAAGTAGTGGAGTCGTGCCTTTTGCCCGGACAATAAATGTTATTTGGTTATAAAATAATGGTTTACCATTTCTGTACACCAGCCTAAAACACGAGCAGCGTGCTGCGTTTCTTCGGAAAAGTTATCAGGTTCCTCAAACATTCTGTATCCAATGGACGCCATCAGTCCTCTGCCTAGTTTCCCTTCACCCAACGTGTATTCCATTAGCTGTAACAAAAATAGGAACATCTAATCAAGAAAACCGCTGGCTGTTTCACGATGCTTCTCTCCTGAATGCCGAAGCGTCGACAAGTACCACCATTAAGAACACATAGAATTCAGAAAATTATGGGAGGAAGTCGCGAGCTTGCAACTAATTTTGATCCTTAATTTTGCCCCCGATTTAATATAGAACCCATGGTTTACTAACCTTTAAAATTTACTAACCTTTTTCATCCAGCTTCCAACTTCAGGCATTCCAGTTAACCTAGGACTGGTCACTACGGAGTTAATGACTTCAGGCAGGACCGCTTGAAATGCTTTCTTTTCCGTGTTCATGCTAAAAGTTGGTAAGACACTAGATCGATCTGTACTCCTATGCATATGTCTTAACTGGTTGTGAAGCAATGTATTACGACGGAGTAAAGTAGCCATTGCTCTGACTAGTCGGGTACAATCACATACAAAAAATGAGGAAACAAAAAAAAAATTCTGAAATATATACTTATGTAACGGCTACTGGAAATTCCTCACAGTCATTTGTTAGGCTGTAGAAACATGCATTATTATTAACCTCTACTTAATAGGTACCTATTTTTAGACATTGGTTTTGCTCGTTTGGATTTCGGAAAACGATTCTTTAATGCAACAATGGGTGTTTGTTTTAAGAGCCCTATTACATTTCGACTGATTTCGACGGTGATTTTTGCGTTAAATGGGCAAATTTTGCGTTCTTATTCAGAGTAACTGAAAGACTTCGACAACTATGACTTATTGAGTGATGGAGAATAGTTATTAGTATAGTTCATAGCGGCCTCGCTTTTTGCAATTTTTTCTTAATTATTTATAAAAAGCCAAAATTCCGAAGCAAGTTTTTCAAAAAATGCGAGACGGCATCTTTTGAGCTCGTGGGTAGAACTATTGTACATACCTTTGGCGGTTGCTAGGCAACGGAAAATTGGCGAAGTCGGAAATATTTAGATATAGATATTATATTTTAGTTAGTATTTTATTAATTATAATTATAGTACTTTGAATAAAAGAGCAATTTTCAATAGGGTTCCTCCTATGGCTAAAAAAATTAACTCAATTAATTGATTTTATAGAAAGCTACAATGTTTTCTGGTTTCATACATTGACGGACAGGAATATTTTTTCAACTATTTTGATGTTTTTTTTTTTCATTTCTACTGCATTAAATCCATTGTTGAAAAGTACAGTATTAATCTCCATTTAATCATGTATTCAATGGTATATAAATTAAGTAAGTTCTGTACACAGAACCTACTTAATTTAATTAAGAATAATAAAATTTTTTTTTGCCCCATTCCTCCAACTGCTTTTAACAATAAAAACAGTTGGAGAATTGGGGCAAAAAAAAATTTTTCGATCGTAGAGCACACTCTAATGCTTCGCATTGAGTCGTGCAATAACATGGTAAATCTCTCAATATTGCGCGTACAAACTTACATTGGCAGTTGGAATGTATGGGAGAACATGTTTTTCAATTACAATGTTAAGTTTGTTCTTAGGATAAATTCTTCCCAACTACGGAACCCTTCATTGTGCGTGGTCCGAGTCGCACTTGGCCGGTTTTTTAGAACGGCCATAAAGTTTATTTATATGCTATTGCAAGGTTATCCATAATTTACTGGACAGTGGACACCCTGTTTAACATTATAATTTTGGAATATATTAAGTACCGAAGTGCCTACCTATGCTAAAACTCATAATTGAGTTTGATTTTACAAACTTCGCATTATAGGGCATTGCCCTCTTCTAAAAACAATATCAACTAAAGTTGCAAAAAGCATCATTATACATACTTGCCAAGCTACACCTAAAAAAAAAATATGATAGAAAATATGTGCGCCAGTCAAAAAAAAATGAAAAATGTTACCATTAGAATTAAAATAATAATGCCATTGACCTTCAGGGTTTAATTACAGAATCGTTAAAAATTTGAGAAGATAACGTACAGAGGCTCGTAAAAAGTACCTAGGTATGCCAACTTTTATCACAATAACACCATTTCATGAAATGGCCAGCTAAAATTGACCATAGCGTTTAAACTTCAGCGTTTAATGATGTTTCAGTCGACGTTTGGCCATATCATTAATGTTAGTAAAAATAGCCAAGTAACTGCGATCAACTTGGAAGTAGCGCTCGCCGGCCGCTGCGCTGCCGCGGCGTGAAATCCAACATGGCACTTAAAATTAGTTTTAAAATATTATAAAACGCTGCATTTGTTGCACCCCGACCATGGGTTAGGTTAGGTTAGAACTGTGACCAATGTGGGCAGTAGCGGATCCAGTGGACTAGGTAGACTAGAGGGCTCAAGCGTCATGTTCGTAAACGGGCGCCGTCAGTAGGGACTGGTCATTTCTTAGCTGCCATGGCTTATTTTAATTTTTAATTTTTGAATTGTTTTTATTACGGACGCTTTTAACTTGCACGTCTTTCTACATTGTTCTCACATGTTTAATTTCAACATGAATGATGTAACCAATATTTTGTAACAATATTTTGATTTAAAAGAGTGTCCGTGGAGTTTCTTGCCCGTTCTTCTCCATAGGAACCTACTACGCTTTGGAATGGGCAACTAGCTTCATCTTTCTGACTGACCGACCCCTTGACAGTTCAAAAGTGCCTGTAATTGGTTTATTTGAAATAAATGCTTTGAGTTTGAGTTTGAGTTTGAAGCCCCCCCGAAAACCATCTGGGTTCTTCCGTGAGAAATCTTAAAGTAACCCTGATATTATTTTTATCTTATCCGAGGAGGCTTGTTATGCGTTAAGCAAAACATAACGTTGTGTGGTATTTTTGTGTTTACCTTGCTAAAACTTACCTACCCTCAGCGGGGTCAAGCCCCCCCAAACAACAATCCTGGATCCGCCACTGCATGAGGGTGCCGCGGCAGCGGCCGGCGAGTGCTACTTTCAAATTGGTCGCTGTTTACTTGGCTATTTTTACAGCACCTTAAACCATGGATACCCTACATCAGGGGTGGCGAAACAATAACACGCGTGCCCATGATGGCCCACGTCAAAATAATTTGGGCACGTCATCGATCGAAACGGTTTGCATATTAGTTATTGAAGACTTTGAAATGCAGCTGATTCATTGCCAGTCTAAGTAGTTCAATGTGGATTCAAAAATATATTGAAACAAGTGTAGCGGTTACACCGCCACATATGAATTACGCAGCAAAGACATAACGTCACACAAACCGACCATTTTAGAGGTATGAGGGAACAGGGTGTAAAGTTCACTCATCCACCATAGAAAAGGGAGGATCCTCCGACCAGACGGGTCTTATGTCTGGCGGGCAGTTGCCCGAAAGTTGATAGAACTCGCCCATCAAGAAACGCTGTCCCAAATAATCCGCATTATTAATTTATTATACACAAAAGAAAAGGTATTTTAATAAAATACGTATACACGTAAATATCAATAATTAAGAGGGTGTATCCTAAAAGTTGGCAACGTCGTAAATAGCTGTCAAATATTTACCTGTTTCGATTAATTTGGAAATAATACTTTATGGAAATAAGAAATGTGGCTAACCAATTGACTAGAATATTAATAATGAATTGCAATTATAACATTGAATTTGATGTTGTACCCGTTTTAGGTGAAAAAAAGGCAATTGGAATGTTTCCAAATACTTTTTTTACATCTAAAACTAACTATTCGGTGTTACGATATTAGTTATTGCATTTCATAATCAATATTCTAGTTCGCTAGTTAGCCACATTTTTTTTTTCCAAACAGAAATATTATCAAATTAATCAAAACAGCGAAATATTTGACATCTATTTGCGACGTTGCCAACTTTCAGAATAAACACTCTTAAATTATCTTTAAAATGGTGGTTTCAAAAATTTGGCTTGATAGATTTTGCGTGATTCTCAGATTTTTATCCGTGTTAATGCCAGCCACACACGTAACGATTTGCTTGCGCAAACTTAGTTTAAAAATTATTTCACTATGTAACATAAACAAAATCTAAAATATTCTTGTTATTAAGATTTTTTTTTTCCAAATCACTACTCGTTTAGACGTGATCTTCATAATAAAATCATTAAAAGTCGGCTACCGTCGCCTTAATAATCTATGACAAAGGTTCTGGGGGGCTACCACCACATATTATATCTTAATATTACTTTAAGTGGTGGGAAAGAGATGAAGCTCTACAGGACGTATAGCTCTATCTCTTTCCCCCACTGAAGTAAGATTAAAATAATACTGCTTTAAAGGTGGTGGTAGACTTTAAAGGTGGTGGCGGTAGAGAAATTATAATATTGGGATTTATAAATAAGGTCAAAACAATCTCTTCTAATTATGTCACTCACTGAGAATTATATAGAGTCGGCACCGGCACTAGTTGCGTAACACACTTTCAATTACAATCCGAAGGTTTTGCAGGAAATTCCTAATCCATTGCTCATATGTGTAATAAATTCGTTTGCTCAAAAACGTAAGTAACGCAATGGACATGACTGAACTGTCAAAACGAAAGGCATTGCGATCGATTGCTATTTTATGTGTGTTACGCAATACGAGCAGGTCGGTCAAATAACAAAATTAAGCTTGTGCAACCACTGCCTAATGTCTACTCATCGTTTTGGCCTTCACGTACGACTAATATACATAAGTAGACTTAATACAAATAAAGATTGATTAATCGATGGATTGTAAAAGTCTCCCGTCGAACAGTTTTTGTCAATGAGTTTGTTACCTACGTGTAAAGGAGCTGCCAAAGAAAAGTGTTTCGTGTTTAACAGATAATCTAATCTAGTGTTAGTTTATTTCTCTTTGAAATGAAATGAAATGAAATTGTTTATTCTGTAAATAGGATATCGGAATCACTTTTACACGTCATATTTAAAAAAATGTTTAAAATAAGCTAGATGAGGTCGGCGTTTCCTAACTGACTACTCTGAGAAGAAAGGCCGAAACAAACTCAGAGGTCACGGTCTCTTTTAAAGTCCAGACATAATCTTGGTCAAGCCATATGAGAACCATGTAGATTAGTGTCTGAAATGGTCTTTTGAGGAAAGAACCACACAGATTTGAGTGGACCTGTCCAGTCAGTGCAAGCATTTGTCAGTAATCGTGGAGCTCACTCAGAGCTTAAGGTGAAACAATTTGATATTTTTTCCATACAAACTTCGGAGGGGTTTTACTCCACTATTTGACATCGTACATTCAAAGTTAAACATGATATCGTTAGGTCTCATTATTAAAATTGTCTGTACGGAAGCAGAATAGTAAAATAAAAAGCCATTAAAAAGTTATGAGCCAACAAAGATTCGTTTTTCTTGCTAATTTTAACGCAACTTTGGGCGTAAATAAGTAATTAAAAAAAAAAAAATTAAATTCATTTATTTTCTGGTAAATAACACCCATTGCCAGACATACAAGAAATATTCAAATAAATTAAACTACCACAAAATAATCAAATTACATTAAATCAAATTAAATTAACAAAAAATAATAATAATGTCACCAAAAATTTTGATATATCTATATTCTAATATTTAAAAATGTCATAAATAAATAATTAAAAATAAAGGAGATAAAAAAAATGTCACCAAAACAATAAAATTAATATCTTCTCTCCGACATTGGTACAGCAACATGTCTGCTGGAACAATGTCGGATGAAGGGGCAGTCCAGCCTTCCCGCAATCATCGCCAGTACGATGTTGGGGCTAACCCGTACCCTGCGCACCAAGGACGCGGCGCGCTTGCGCATGGTCGCGTGAAAGCAGTCGATGCGCGCCTCTGCGAACATACCCGATGCGCTGCAGTATCGAGGTAACCCCATCACCGCCCTGAACGCGTTATTGTACTGGACGCGGATGGCGCTATAACTTCTGTTAGAGTAGTGAGCCCACAGACTGCACGAGTACATCGATGTACAATACGCTCTAAAGAGCGAGGCCTTAACTACATTAGAGCACCGCGCAAATCTGCGGGCAATCATGTTGGCTCTAACAGACAACGCTCTCCGCTCCCGTTCTATGTCTGCGTGATCTTTAAGGTCGACAGTCAAAATATGCCCCAAGTATGTAAACTGGTCAACCCTTTCCAAAGGAACCCCATTAAGTCTGACCGGAGGTACGCTTCTCGGACACTTTGCACTAGCGGTCTCGAAGATCATACACTGACTTTTCTTTACATTATACAATAAACCGTGACCACAGGCATATTCCTCACATACCTGCAACAGCTTCCTAATAATAATACAAGAAGATAAAATACAAGAAGTGTGAAATCAGTAATACAAGAAGTGTGAAATCTCGAAAACAAAATCCGTACCGACACAGAAAAATTTACGAAGATTTCAATAAATTTTATTTGTAATTGATTTATGCAGTGGTTATTTCAGAAAAACCTTTTCTCCAAAGGCCTTTTCATAATTTTTGACGCGCTCGTTTTACTAAAATTGGTCGGTACGGTGTTTCTGTGCGTGCGAACTATACGTTGTCCATGTAGATCAGCTTCTAACTGCTCATCACTGATACTATCTCTGTCGGACACGATGCCAGGTGAGACAGTGTGGTTTTTGGCCAGGCCCACCATTGAGTTCGAGCCCGCGACTAGTTGCACCTTAAGGAGCTCAACTCGACGAACAATACCAAAGAAAGGACATTTGGGTAGGCCGCATCAACTACTCAAACTGCCAGACCATCATTAAAACTAAATGTGAAAAAAAAAAAAAAAAATTAAAACATTAAACAGAAAAAAAATTTAAAATACCCACATAGTCCTCATATTCACAATAATTAAAATAATATTATACTTTACAAAGTAATCATGTCATTTTGTATATAATTTTATTATGTTATTATTTTAAGTAGGTATATGTTTTATTCTTTTATGTAAATATTTTTAAATCTGGTTTAATTGATGATTATAAGTAACAATTAAAATATCAAGTTTTATGGTTTTATCACAAGGTATAGCAGAGCGAGCAGCTCAATCCCAAGCTTTTTTATCTTCTAAATAATCTGAAATTTTATAGTACCCTTTTTTACAAAGTTTGGTTTTAATACAGTTTTTAAATCGTTTAATGGGTAAGTTTCGAATGTCAATGGGAAGTTTGTTGTAAAAGCGTATACATTGACCCATGAACGAGTTGCCTACTCTGTGAAGACGTGTGCGATGTACAGCAAGGTTGTGTTTATTCCTGGTATTTAAACTATGAACATCGGACATTTTCTTAAAATTTGATATATTTTTGTGTACATACAATAGGTTTTCAAAAATATATTGTGAGGCTACAGTCAGAATATTTATTTCTCTGAATTTCTCTCGAAGTGAATCTCTTGGACCTAGGTTGTAAATGGCTCGAACAGCCCTTTTCTGTAGTACAAAGATAGAATTAATGTCCGCACAGGTTCCCCAGAGAAGAATCCCATAAGACATCAGACTATGAAAATAACTAAAATAAACAATTCTGGCTGTCAATTGTGGCTTTAATTGTCGTCGTACCACCTTAGAGTGGCTTCGAATAAGGATGACGACTAAAAACATTTTATTGTCCGGATTATGAAAAAATAACGTACACGTATTTTTTATTTTTTTACTTTATCAAATGATTACGGCAATACACTGAGTTAAAATGTACTATGACGTCACGAGTATGTAGATTTTATACATACTTGTGACGTAGCGACCCCGACTCCCCAACTTCAATTGAGTTTTATCCCAGTCATTTTTTATTAATAATTGATAAAGCAAAAAATACGAGTCTAATATTTTTTTATTATACTGACATGGTTATTTTCATTACTCAAGTTATTTAAAACGGAATATTGAAAAAAAGGTGGAAATATCTCGTTCTTTAGTGGTTTTTGTTGCAAAAAAGTTTGTGCTCGCATAGTACCTGTTTGCAGAACTACTAGTGAATAATGCTTGTTTCTAGAAACTTCCAGTACCTAACTATTTATTTAATTATACGACAATCATAATTATGAGTACAAACGTACTGGTTATTTCTTAAGTTTCTTCCAGCAGACCTACATAATCAGCCTATTAATGTTCCCAGTTTCCCACTGCTGGGACACAGGCCTCCTCTCTATGAGAGGGAGTGGGCCGTAATCTACCACGCGGGCCCAGTGCGGGTTGGTAGATGTCACATGTCTTCGAATTTTTGGTTCTAAGACATGCCAGTTTCCTCACGATGTTTCCCTTCACCGTTTTGAGAGCAGTGGTGATGAAATTATTTAAAATCGAAAGGAGAAATGAGAAAGAAATTTAGACAAGAGTGTGCAATGATAATAAATTAATAAGATGAGAAAAAAAAAATGCGAAGTCTTAAACTCATCATCATCATCATCAGCCTATTAATGTTCCCACTGCTGGGACACAGGCCTCCTCTCTGTGAGAGGGAGTGGGCTGTAATCTACCACGCGGGCCCAGTGCGGGTTGGTAGATGTCACATGTCTTCGAATTTTTTGGTTCTAAGACATGCCGGTTTCCTCACGATGTTTTCCTTCACCGTTTTGAGAGCAGTGGTGATGAAATTATTTACACAAAGTAAAGCGCCTGCTTGGATTCGAACCCACGACCTACAACTCGTAAGTCGGGTCCGTTACCACTGGGCCACCACTGCTCATAAGTCTTAAACTAAAATATTAAAATAAGCCTAAGTACATGTATAACGGAACAAATTAACATAACATTAGCTATATATATCAGAAACATTTTATATTTCCTCATTTTTTGTATGTGACTTTACCTATCCAGTCAGAGCAATGGCTACTTTACTCCGTCGTAATACATTGTTTTACCACCAGTTAAGACATATACATAGGAGTACAAATGGATCTAGTGTACCAACTTTTAACATGAACACGGAAAAGAAAGCATTTCTAGAGGTCCTGCCTGAAGTTATTAACTCCGTAGTGACCAGTCCTACGTTAGCTGAAATGCCTGAAGTTGGAAGCTGGATGAAAAAGGTTAGTACATTTTAAAGGTTAGTAAACCATAGGTTCTATTTTTAAATCGGGGGCAAAATTAAGGATCAAAATTAGTTGCAAGCTCGCGACTTCCTCCCGTAACTTGTGGCCGCTTCGGAATTTAGGATTACGATCGATAGGTGCCATGAAGACGATACTTGGGATCATCCTCCTTTTTATTTAAGGGTGCCAGACCACATTATTCTGCGAGAAGCATCGTGAAACTGCCAGCGATTTTCTTGATTAAATGTTCCTATTTTTGTTACAGCTAATGGAGTACACGTTGGGTGGAGGGAAACTAGGCAGAGGATTGATGGCGTCCGTTGGATACAGAATGTTTGAGGAACCTGATAACTTCTCCGAAGAAACACAGCACGCTGCTCGCGTTTTAGGGTGGTGTACAGAAATGGTAAACCATTATTTATAACCATATTTACATTTATTTGACAGGCAATAGGTTCGCCCCTCATGAATAGAACCTAATGAGCCGCTGCCAAAGTCTTTGCGGCGTGATGTTGTCGTATTAACATGGTCATCAATATTTGTTTTCCTCTATCCGGGTTTCGAGTACCGTCTCGGCTGTTTGTTAGTAATTCTATTGTATTAAATACCTGCAGCGTGAGACGCCCCCAGCTATGATCAACCGACACGGCCTATGTCCAGCAGTAGACTGCGAAAGGCGGAGTTTATGTACCTAGTCTACAATCGCGTTGAGAATTTGTTAAAGTTGTATATACCTACATTAGTCCAATGCTAATGTTACTGTTTGTGGCGGCTATGAGTTTGTGTATATTCTGCACTTACCTGTCTGGGAAATCATTGAAAACAGATTTAGTTATCTTGACTTTAATTAGATTAAGGGACTACTCACACTTATTCAGCTCTATTCAGCTTATGCCCATAGAAAACAACGATTTTGTATGGAGACGCGTACGCATCCGTTCAGCTTTCCGCGTCTATTCAGCTTTCGCGGGAAACAAGTATAAAATGAGGACAAATGTGTTATTTATCATGCGAGTGCTATAGATAGAGTTCAGCGCTGTCCTGCCGCGTTCAGCGCTGTACGCGGCTGATAGAAGCAGAACTGTATAAATGTGACCAAAATCGTTCAGCTAAACGCGAATGGAGCTGAATAAGTGTGAGTAGTCCCTAAATCTTATTTCAACAGTTGCAGGTACAATTTCTGATAATGGACGATATAGCAGATCGTGCTCTCATTCGACGTGGCAAGCCGTGCTGGCACGTCCATCCAAATGTCGGTCTCTCTGGTATCAAGGACGCTTTACTCCTGTACCAATCCATGTTGGATGTGCTGGATATTTACTTCGGGCGAACGCCTATTTACGGTGATTTGTTAAAATATTTTAATGAGGTAAGTTATCATCTATAGAGATAGTTCATAGACATAGTATAAAAATCTTTTCGGTATCGCACATAAATACAACCCCTTGTCGATGTGGAGCTAATTCCACGGAAGCACTTTACACTTAAGGTGCAACTAGTCGCGGGCTCGAACTCAATGGTGGGCCTGGCCAAAAACCACACTGTCTCACCTGGCATCGTGTCCGACAGAGATAGTATCAGTGATGAGCAGTTAGAAGCTGATCTACATGGACAACGTATAGTTCGCACGCACAGAAACACCGTACCGACCAATTTTAGTAAAACGAGCGCGTCAAAAATTACGAAAAGGCCTTTGGAGAAAAGGTTTTTCTGAAATAACCACTGCATAAATCAATTACAAATAAAATTTATTGAAATCTTCGTAAATTTTTCTGTGTCGGTACGGATTTTGTTTTCGAGATTTCACACTTCTTGTATTACTTATTTACGCCCAAAGTTGCGTTAAAATTAGCAAGAAAAACGAATCTTTGTTGGCTCATAACTTTTTAATGGCTTTTTATTTTACTATTCTGCTTCCGTACAGACAATTTTAATAATGAGACCTAACGATATCATGTTTAACTTTGAATGTACGATGTCAAATAGTGGAGTAAAACCCCTCCGAAGTTTGTATGGAAAAAATATCAAATTGTTTCACCTTAAGTATTTTAGTTCAAGAATTCGTCCTTCGTCCAAGATAACTTCGGGCTTCTTAACTTTTTTCTTGAATTTTTTTTATTTATTTATATATACTTTATTGTATACCACAAAAATACATAACAAAAAAGATAAATTTGACACTACAAAATATATAATAGGCGGCCTTATCGCTTTCCGCGATCTCTTCCTGGCAACCTTGGAATGGACAGTGATCTGCCTGGACATAAAATGGCTGTCATTGCAGCATTGGTGCAAATAATAAGTATACAATATCTTACTAAAATAGATACACAGATAAATACATATCCTCCTAAAAGATACATAAATACATACATACTAACCCTCTTACTAATAAACTTTGTATATCGCCTGTATAGTTACACACCGATTTCTCTCTTTCAGTCGTCAGTAATTTGACATTCGAAAGAAGAAGACAAAGCGTTGTGTAACTATACAGGCGATATACAATGTTTATTAGTAAGGGGGTAAATATAAAAGCAACGAAAATAAATAAAGACTATAGATAATTACAGTTACGAGAACAAGATCACAACGACAAGTAATGTTCCTTCACGAGTCTCATATACATTGTAACGGTTGTGCGCGCTTTATTTGAACTGGCAATGCATTCCACAATCGAACGGCCTGGACAGTAAAGGATTTGTCGAAGAAAGTTGTGGAATGCATAGGCATTTTAAGCTTCAAGTGATCTGATAACCTTAAAAATTTAATGTGGGAGTCGCAAAGAAACTGGAGCCGTTCCTTGAGATAGAGAGGAGTGGACGGGGAAAAAAGTACATTATACAAAAGGGAAAGAATATGAACATTCCGGCGAAGGCGAATTGGTAACCACTTGAGCTTCACGCGATAATTTTTTTTGTTTTTCACACTTAACTTCACCTAAACTTCACTACTTACAGTTAGAAATTTAAATCTTTCAAAGTGAGTAGCACTAATACCAGCTGTCAAAGACACATTTAAAGTTGATTTTGCAAAAATTCAATATTAGGGTAGCGGGGGTCTACCCAAAACCGAAAAACATGCCAAGTGGTCCACAACATAAAAAAGTTTGGGGACCTCTGCTATAAATCCTACTTTGGTAGAGAATATCGTATCGTCGGTTTCCTTATTATGAATCCCTAATGCTAGAAAAGGAATCCTTATTTTCTTGGGGTTTCTTACTTTTCTGTCAGAACAATCGGTTCTAAGTTATAGAGCGCGCGGAACTAGTTGGCCTCTCATCTCATCACAAATCATCTCACTATTGCAATCTCATGTGCGTTTTGTCTAAACTAGCCCGAACTTTCAACGTCGCGAAGTGATGAGATGAGCGGCCAACTAGTTCCGCGCGCACTATAGTGCAAAGTAGGTATCCTACTGTATTTCATTATTTCTTTTAATCTCGTGCAGACAATGTCACTGGTTATGAGTTATGTTAAATAAGTCGTAAATCATAATTATTGCTACATTGTGTCTCGTGGTTCAGTTGTGAAAACCATTCTTCCATAATCTGCCCCGGCTTCCCACGGTATCTACCTACAACGTGTGAAGACGGTATTCGGTTCACGACACGTTGCGCACAAGTTCTGAGCAGTAACCTAAAAAGAACAGAGCTTGCATGAATTCAAAATTATTCTTCATTAATTTAATTAAGTACTTCTTTGTGTATATACATATTACATATCATATATATACTATTTACATATCATATGGCCATGCCCATCTAGAATAATGTACCTTTCAATTGGTGAGATAATTTTTCAAATAGGAGCTGTGGTTCCGAATATTACCAATTCTCCAATACTATATACCTACACAAACTTACAAAATTCGCTCTATCTCTTTAATATTTGTATACCTACATAGATATTATAAATGCAAAGTCAGTCCGTCACCTTATCACGGCTGAGCGGATTTGGATTAAATTTGCCACACAGACAGACCATGACCTGGGTTTGCAGTTTTGGACACAGGATAGGTACTTTTGATCCTGATAGTAGCAGTCCGTCCCCGTTGGATAATTGCCGAACTCAAGGGGTATTCCTCGAAGCGCACCAGTGGAATTTTAAACGTCTATCGATATTATTTATTACGAATCCTTCATGCTCTTCTCTATGTTTCATCGTTGGTGCGCTTCGAAGAATATCCCGAATTCAATGCGGGCGAAGCCGCGAACAAGAGCTGATAAGAAAGAAGTCAATAGATTTTTTTTTTGCAGGCTACATACAAAACGACTGTGGGTGAACATTTAAATGTTTTGTCAACCTACAGCAAAGAAAGGAACGATCTAGATGTATTCAACATGAACCTAATCAATACTATTGCCATAAACAAGTTAGCATACTATACCTTAAAATTACCGATATTTGCATCTCTGCTGTTAGTAAATAATGGGAAAAAGAAAGCTACTGAAGAATTAAATAATATTTGTATGCAATTTGGAAGACTGATGCATTGTCAGGTAAGAATATAAACCTATTTGACTATCCTCACAGTACCCGGTACTTTTTTGGCCCGTAGTGCATAAAAAAATTGTAAAGAGTTTAATCATAAGCAGATCATCATTAATTTCAATAACACGAACAGTGAAAAGATTTCATAAGATCAGATTAAAGGATCTTATTAAAAAAAAAACGGTTAGCAAAAATACACGGTTCGATAAATACTTTGTTTTTCTTACAAGGATGATTATATGGACGTCTACGTCAACGATAGCGTGACAGGAAAGACAAGCAGAGATATCGAAGAAGGCAGATGTACCTGGGTGGCCGTAACAGCGCTGCAGCACTGCAACGATGCACAACGTGCTGTCTTCAAAGAACATTACGGTAGCGATGACCCAGAGCATGTGAAGCGAATCAAGCAGCTTTATGACGAACTACACCTGCCTCAATTGTATGAACAGTGTGAACGTACGATATATGATGATTTATTGCGCCAAATACACGCCCTACCTACTGAAGGGGATAGGAATTTCTTCTTAGAAATTTTAAATGCTACCTATAAACGAGTTTGTTAATATCGCATTGTTTAATTTTTCCTATACATTTGGTACGTGTGTCAAAATAATTAATCAACATTTAGTGTAACTTTTCAAACGAATATAAAGTTGCTGGTTATTTGTGATCAGTATGCTGAAAACCATAACGATTACAATGCTAGAAAAACAGAACTGATGATGATATTCAGGTCGGGAAAGGGGCCTCAAAATGTTCCACCAGTGTGCATTGGGGGGCGGACGGTAAAGGCTGTGGAGAGGTTCAAGTACCTTGGTCACATACTGACATCGGACATGATAGACGATGCGGATATCGATCGCCAGCGTCGTTCCCTATCGGTTGTGGGAAACATGCTCGCCAGAAGATTTTTTAAGGCTAAAGTACCTACAGACTAAGGTGCATCTATTCAGAACGTTCTGTCAAAGTTTCTATACGTGCTAGCTCTGGACTATACAAGGAAGTCTTGGGATGGCATACGTGTTCAGTACAATAACATCTACAGACACCTAATGAAGCGATACTGTAGTGTATCTGGAATGTTCGCGGCTGGCAGGCGAGGCTGAACGCGTTCAATGCCATTCAGAGAACCAGAATTGCATCATTCATGTCCAGGGTTGCTTGCTGATAGGATGTATGCTACGGCTACCGCGACCTACAAACGGTGGCTACGAATAGCCGCGTTAAGGTTTTTAAATTTTTAATTAACAATCTAATTTTGATTTTTAATTTATGATTTAAATTTTTAAATTGTGATTTTTATTTAGATTTATTACTTTTAATTTTAATTTGGATTGTAATTTTTAATTGTGATTTTAATTCTAGTTTTTATATTTTTTAATTTATGTGTTATTATTTTATTTTTATGGATCATGTGGTCTGCAATAAATATTTTTATTATTATTATTTATTTTAAAACATATTTCGAGACCATGGGGGCCTGGATCTTTGGAAGGCGTACAAAGGGCCGAAGCCAACTCGTAGAGGCCCGTTAGGCGTTTTTATTGGAATGAGGCACCAACTGATGATTATCCCTGTATGCACTATGCAAGTGCACCCAAGGGCAACCCCCGGTTGGTGAAGGACTATTGCAGGATATGGAAACAAATATAATTATTGGACTATGGGTTTGGGTGGCGAAAGTTGACTAGTGACCTGGAACTATGGAAGGACTACCTGCCTGATCAATGTTATGGTATACACGGATAAAATGGCAGGGTGTGACTTGCACAATGCACACTCAATAATAGGTCTAGGTATATTTTATATAGATAAGTATGTATGGTGTACCATTTACATATATATTATGTAAATGGTACACCACTGACTACCTGCAGTATTGTCTCTCCTTCTTACTTTAATCCATCCAAAGGTTGTCTGTAAAAGATCGCTTTTAAGACCGCCCATTGTGTCACCCTATGTAAAATTTCTAAAGGAGAATGCTACTAGATGTATAGACCAAAAACCCAGAGTCGATTAAAATAATTCATATATGGTGGGGTGGGCAAACATAGTAGATCACAAATAACCTATTTGTTTTCGATAAAACAATCCCCAAGAGTTAGATCTCGGGGTTCTAGAATCACATTCACATCTATTCATCAACTTCTAATTGTCGTATCGAAATGAAACTTTGCATCTATATGTAGTTTTGATAACAAAACTATCATTTGGAATCTTGGAGCTGCTCTGATGATGTAACCAGGAGTTGGATAGTGGAACTTTTCAGTGGCTCGCCCCCTCAACTTTTGAATGAATGGACTAAAGAAAACCGAACCTAACGAGGTGGCGTGCTGCAATTTTTGAGCTCACTTTGCTCGCTATTCCATTCTACATTCTCTTGATTCTTCAAGTTTTCTGCATGAAAAAAAAGCACAAACTTCTATTTCTGTATGAACTATCAAAAGAAAAATGTACAACATTTTTTGAGTTCGTTTGCTCACTCTTACAGTATGCATTCTCATAATTTTATTCTTGAATTTTTCTGCAAAACTAGACAAAGTAATTTATATTTCTGTTTGAATGATTAAAAGAAAATCTAACCTATCATATAAGGGGGTGCAAACATTTTCGACCTCACTTTCGCTCGCTTTACATTTTTATGCTTTCCAACAACTCAGGGGGGGGCGTAGTAATTTTGAAAGAAAGTTATGTGGGCGCGTATGTTAAACGGTTGGGAACCCCTCTAGCATAATGAGAAAAACCTGCGAGGGATAGGCGATGCTAAGTGCTCGAAACTTGGGCGTGGACGTGAGCCCACGCTCACGTCCACGTGGGTCGAAACTTTGAGCGACAACCTGTAACACTTTAGCCTGATGCATATACTTAGGTAGCTATTTATACAGGGTGGAAAGTTGAAACGGCCCCTGGGGAGAAAGTAGGTACCTTAAATATTGATGTTTCCAATTGTTACTCAAGCAAACATTTTTGGAAAATCCAGTCGAACTATCCTCTAGAAATCTCACCGTGAAAATTTAGGTGAAGAGAGCTGTGATTCCACCTGATGCCAGGGATTGACACTGATAACAGCTCATTTTATAGAAGCTCTTCAAGAGAGGCTCAGCAGCACACATGTCGGTTGCCTGGAAGTGTGTGCCTAAACCATATCAGTTACGCTGACGACATGGTGCTGCTAAGCGCCTCTGTCTGTGGTGTGTCAAGGCTGATTGAAATCTGTGAAAAATATCCTGAAGAACATGGTTTGTTGTATAACACGAACAAGAGCGAGTGCATGGTCTTTCGGGCCAAGAGGAGGTGACCTGATTACTAACTTAAGTCAGCTCAACGGATGCCCACTGAAAGAGTTGATACGTTTAAATATCTTGGACATTTATTGAGTTCTGACCTGGAAGACGATGCAGACATTGGAAGGGAACATAGGGCGCTGTCTGTTCGTGCGAATATGATAGCCTGCAGATTTGCTCGATGTTCGAGGGGCGTCAAATAGCCTTATTTAGGGCAATTTGTACGTGCTTTTATACTGGCAGCCTGTGGGTGGATTACACGCAGAAACCAGCGCTCTACGCGTCCAATACAACAACGCGTTCAGGGTGCTCTCTTGCGACTGCCTCGCTTCTGTAGCACGTCGGAGATATTTGCCGAGGCGCGTGTGGATTGTTCCCACAAAATCATGCGCAAGCGATGCATATCCCTGGTGCGTAGGTTGCGGGGCAACAACGGTATCCTGAGCGCTTTTGCTGAACGTTTCGACTGTCAGTACGTGAACCACTGCTGCATGGTTCACACACTAACTGAAGCTAAGATTGCAGATTAAGATGCTGATTTTAATTTTATTATTCAAAGTATTAATGTAATTTTCAATTTAAATTAAAATCATTAATAACTTACCCGAAGTTGATTGAAATAAATAAATAATAATCATTTAATTTTTACAGAATTTAAGGCACAAATCAAACCATTGAGTTGGATTGATTCGTGCCATGCGAAAAATTACAAAATGGCATAAGGATAAAACCTCTCTAATCATTCAAGGGTAACTTGCCCAGTTGTCTAGGTAGGAACTGGTTTGTGGAGGTCACATAGGCTGTCGCTCAATGTAAATGACTGGTATTTTCCTGCTTACTTTTTTTTAAAAAGGCTTGCAAATCAGATCAAAGTAACTATCAAGTTCTATTGTCTACTGCTTATAACCTATATTGAGGTACTTAGCTAATTCTACGAACCATCAAACACATAAGGTGCGTGCTCTTTTGGATTGCGGTAGTCAGTCATCATTCATTACTGAATATCTTAAAACAAAACTGCTTTTAGAACCAACAACCAATTTGCATGTCAATATAATTGGCATAGGAAATAAAACTACCACTCAGGCTACAGAAACTTGCGTGGTTCAGTTGAAATCTTTGATCACATCTTTGATGAAGCATTTTACTGTCACTTCTACTTTTCTGGTGTTGCCAGTGTTGAATGAAATGAAAATTTGCAAGAATTGTAGTACATTACAGATGGTCGAGTTATTTAACAGTTTCTAAAACAATTCGCTAAAACTAGCTTGCAAAATTATATTAATTAAATAATTGAAATAAGCTAATAAAATTGGAATATACAGCATAGATGAATGTCAATCATTTGTCAAATTATAACCGGTATTGACCGGTAATGTAACTAGGATACAAAAAAAAATGGTGGGATTACTTTTTCGCGGACCCTCACTTCCACCAACCAGCACCTGTTGATGTTGTCATCGGTGCCGATATTTTCTGGGAAATTATTCGCCGCGATCAAGTCTCTCTCAATACTAATTCACCTGTATTGAGAACTTCTCAATTCGATTGGTTGGTTTCAGGTCTTATGTCTTTTAATTTACCCATAAACAATAAGTTAAATTAAATTGATAATAATATAGATTCTAATCATTCAGTCATTTCTTATCATGTTTCGTCTGTTGACGAAATACCGGTTCAAGAACTAACAAAATTTAAGGACTTAGAAAATGTTCCCCAAACTAAACCACTTAGGAGTCATAGCGAGAAGGTATCGAAACACATTTTTTATCGCACACCTTTCCTTTAGAAACCGGTAGATTCTCAGTAAGTTTACCAGTAAGAATACACCAGACTCAAACTCAAACTCAAAGCACGAGTAGCCGACATAAGTACGCAAACAGGAACTATACGGCGCCCTCTGGTTCGCATCTGCCCCTTACCGATTGAAGAGGAACTACTTAACGATTGAAACCTCTCCTCTGAGTTTCAACGAGGGAGGATGTTTACGCCTACATTATTGTGAAAACGTTCAGTGTGTGTGTCGTCTTTGCCATTCTAAAACGCAAGGCTCCGTAAAGATCTAGACACGCGGCCGCGTGTCAAACCAAGTTCAGGACAAGAACTGGCGACGCAGCAGCAGTGTGTAATATTACACGAACCATTTGGAGCTACTTTTGACCACTTAATAACTCAAAATCTATTCAACATAGTTATTAAAACCCCTTACGTGAATACAGCTCAAACGGTTATTGAGATATTAACGTCAAAAAATCGGTATTTTTATGACTGACTGACATAGATAACCAGATAGTGACATATACATACATAGTAATCAAAAACCTAACCCACTTCCACATGACCTAGAAAGATGAAAGGCGTCCAGCTGGGTAATTGTGTGTATATATACAAAGGAAACATCAGAAAACAGTTTTTTTTTTAAGATTTGAAATATCTTCGATCGAATTTTACTATTACCTAGCGCCTTTCGATATTATAATAGCAATTAAAAACTTTTCCTTTCGCAGGAGAATCGGTTCCTTGATGAAAGGAATGGATGATATGGATGAAAGGTCGTTTATCGTTTTGTATACCTATCAACTTAGACTACCATCCAACAAACCAACAGTCTGCAACTGGTAGCTCTACGCCGGCTCAGCGATCTGACATAATTACAAACAATATTGTAACAATTGTGTAGTCAAATCTTGAGCTTCAATTTATCCGCAGTGTAAATAATATTTCTAAATAGCAACCATTGTTATAGCAGAAAAACACAAGAATTTGTGTTTTAAATTCATTTTAGAATGTTGTACGTTTTTATAAATAAACAGGATTATCTACAGAACTTGGCACCCATTTAGATCTCAATTCTTTTTTTGGAGAAGTCGACAATATTGAACATGAACTTGGCTTCCAATTTTCACATTTATGTTTTCGATAGGATTTATTTTACATAATTATACCGTCACTAATTATAATGTTAGTCAACATTTTCATCATCGTCGTGAACTTGTACGCTCCACATTTGTTATTATTATAAAAATACAGTTTATACAAATTAAACAACCATACCTCGATACGGGAGTTTCATTGAAGATTATTGAAGCCCCAACAGGCGGTAATTGGATAAGTAATTATTAACACTTTTTTTAATCATTGGTTTCACAATAGATTGCTTAAGACTTTCTGTAAAAATACCTTACCAGAATTAGTGGTTAATTAAGTGTTCAATGATTGGGGATATAGTGGTAGCACAAGATTTGAGAACATGAATTGCTATACCGTCAAATCCAACCGATTTGGTGTTGTTAAGGGACATGATGGTATTTCTTATTTCATCTTCGCCACATGGGTTTGGGTCATACTTTGTAAATCGATGGTGTTTGTTTTCTTCAGTATTATTCATATTATGAAATCCTTTAGCAATATTAATAAAAAAGTCATTGAAAGTTACAGCAATTTCTATCGGCTTAGTCTAACTCATAATGTTATTGTCGTGTTTAATTTAAATAAGCGTCAATGCAAGCGATGTATTTATAATTCAAAAAAAATGTGTCAGAATACTGGTTCATATTGACAATACCCAAAGCTGTAAGCCATATTTTGTTAAATTAAAACTCCTGACTTTGCCTTCTATATATATACATGACCTGTGTATATTTGTATTAAAAAATAGCAACATTTTTCCTAAAACAAAAGACATTCATAGCTTAAACACACGCTTTAAAAATAGATTATATCTCCCACCCTCTCGGATCAAAATGCTTTACCATAGCCCATACTACATGGCAGTAAAAATCTTCAACAAATTACCGGAACAAATCAAAGAAGAACCCAAATTCATTAACTTTAACAGGAAATTAAAAGAATATCTTACACAAAAATGCTTTTACTCGGTCGCAGAATACTTAGAATAAAATAGTTAGTAAATATGATAGATAAATGCTTTTAATAAAATATAAAACAATATAATAAAATGTGAATATAATAAAAAATTAAATAATTAAATACAACAGCTAATACAAATTAATGAAATATAATAATAAATACAAATTAATAAAATAAAATAATAAATACAAATTAATAAAATATAACTAATATACATAAATAAAATCATTTAATAACCCCAATATATTTATTAAAATTACTACATGAACGTAATACTAAATATCTTTAATAAATAAATATATTTATAATAATATTGTTATAGATAGTAATTTTATTATATTTGTTTAAAAACTAACACTGGATGCTTGCTTTTGTCCAAATTTATTATAGTATAATGTTGCCGTACCCTAACCCGGTTTCATGTTGGAACCTACCATTACTTGTACCAGCAAAAATGTACACATGAATGCAATAAAGAGTTTGAGTTTGAGTTTAATTGAATCAATATTGGTTTTTAAGTTTATGTGATAAGTTTTATCTTTTATACCAAGCTGCTTTGTCTTTTTTTTTTCGATAATGTTATTCTCTAGAGTTTATGAGACGTTTAGATCGACTTATATTTTTGTTTTAATATTACTGTATTTTGAATAGTGTGATATATCCAGTATTTTGAATAGTGTGATATATCCAGATTTGGTCAGTATTGGCGATACCTCCGTTTTCTTTTGTGTTTACTTGATTTTCTAATTCCTGTTGTGATCCATCTTGGTAACTTGCAGTTTGAATTCATTCTTACTTTGTTAATCGTAAAGCAGAGATTGTAAAATAAGCAAAACGTAACATGAAATGTGTTTGTTTGTTTACGGGGCACTTGAATCCTAGGCCGAGTGTTCTTTTGAGCGTCGACAGTGCAGTAGGGGATCGAAATATCATAGTCTTTTATTTAATTTATTAACGTAAAATAGTAAATATTTTTTTTTTTTAATATAAAAAACTTGCAATATTTTTCTATTATTTACGGTAATGGGGAAAAAACCCCCTCCCCGTGAATTTACATTAAAATTAACAATGTATTACGAAAAAAACATGTTGTTTTCCTTTTTTTGTGTTAGCTTATTTTATATCGATTCCAACGACGTAAGTTTTATAAACAGCTCCCATACGAAAAACGTCGTTCTAATTTCGAGTGGTCCAGGTAACGCATCTTTTGATACCATGTTACAGGTCCTATGCTAATAATTGTGGACTCTAGCGGGTTATATGTACTTTTTTCGAAACAGGCAACCTATATGCGATCGAAAAAGCATTTTCAATGCTAAGTCCCAAAAGAAACGGTCAAAAATTGGTGTTCATCCTTACATATTATAAAACAAAGTCGCCCGCCGCGTCTGTCTGTCTGTCTGTCTGAACGCGATAAACTCAAAAACTGCTGAACGGATTTTCAAACGGTTTTCACCATTGGACGGAGTGATTCATGCGGAAGGTTTTAGTGTATAATTCATTAAAGGTTTTGTGTAAATTGGCTGAAATATGACGATTATTGTTGAAGATGTCGGAAAAAATCATGCCGACTGGGAGCTTTACTTCTAGTAATTTATGTTCTAGAGTATATTGTATATCTTAAAAATTGCAACAAAAAAGTCCGCGATGGCATATGTCTATCTTCTAAGGGTGACCCACAATACCCATTTTTATCTTTCAAAATTGTATAAAATTTTCATTGTTATTTCCGAAGCTATTTTGACCGGTATCTTATTAATCCTTATCCAATTAAATAGGTTATTTAAATTGGGCATTCAATTTCGATTAAAATATGCCTTAAAGATATCACAGTTTCAAAATTACGCGTAACAAAATAATTATGGTTGACAACGCGGGCGCTGTAGCCTACCACTGCGTCCGCTGAAAGTTAGTCAATGATCTTTTCCTTGGCTATTAGGTATGTATTCCCGGTAGAACGTTCCCGTGGGATATTTTGCGACATCCACGCGGGCGAAGCCGCGGGTAAAAGCTAGTATTAAATAAAATAAAATATAAGTAAAGCTTTTACATATTTTTATGTTCTCTTATAAGTACATTCCAACTCCAAATGTAATTTTGTAATTTGTACGCACAATATTGAGAGATTTACCATGTTATTTTAAGACCACAGACTTCTTATAGGTTTTCCTGTAATCTATTAGTAAAGAACTATTCTCTGTATTTTTTTGACGATGATATAATCAATGGTGGGGTGCTACTAGCTCAAAAAATACAGCGTGACATCCTATTAAACTGTCCTAGTTTGACTGTTTGAGACGCTAGCTTTCTAGCTTTCTCACTAGCTTACTAGCCTAGAAATGAAGACAGTTCCGTATACATGAAGCCAGAGTTAGTAGCTTACTAGCTTGCTAACACTAGCTTACTATCCTGGCTTGAGAAACTAGCGTCGTGTATCTCACTCACTATACACACGGAACTCTTGGGCTAGGCACGCACGCATAAAACCGCGGAAAGTGGTAAGAACGAAAGAAGGTATATAGCCAGCAGTGGGAGTCAGATTCTGCTTGAAATCTCCTGTTACAGTACGACACAACTTAGATGTAGCATCGGCAAAATTCGTAAAACCGATCACCATCCGAACTGAGTGCGCCTTCAAAATCACCAATCTTTATTACTGCTTCAGGTGAAAATTATCTATCGAAAACGCAATAACTTGTAAAGTCTCATAGCCAAATACATTCGTAAAATTGAAATGAATGAATGAAAATTTTCAAATCTATGCTACATCTAAGTTGTGTCGTACTTTACCTATGTCATTAAAATCAAGCTAAATACAAACTTCAGGCATATCTCCTAATAATAGATGACATGATGGATGGTGCAAACAATGCGGCGTGGCAAGCAGTGCTGGCACCAACAGCCTTATGTGCGACAACGACTACACACTTATTTATCTTGTTTTTTTACAATGTAACTTTTTATAATACTAATAGCATTGTTGTGTTTCGGCAGTTAGGAGGTAAGATAGCCAGTTACTCTGTGGTTGAAGATTCCGGGTGAAGCTCGCTTCCACCTTCGGCCTGATCATCACTTACCATCAGCTGAGATACAGGCCAAGAGCTACCCCTTAGTGGTTAAGAAAAAGGTTGAACCTTAGTATTCATTACAATTCAAGTACGAGGTAGAATTACTACTACCGTCAATAGTTATTCCAAGAAAAACTGTTGACTCAACAGGGTCCAACTCTATTCCATTAACTTGAACATTGGTAGTTAGTTGTCTGACATTTGGCGTTGAAAATTTAATGAGCTTAGTCTTTTTTTCGTTCAGGAGAAGATTATTTACATTAAACCAATGAACAACTTTAGAGAGTGCATCGTTAACTTGTTCAAAGTTGACTAACTGACGTTTGATTTAAAAAATGAGGGATGTGTCATCTGCGAATAATACGATCTTGTGATTATCGCTTATGTGGTAAGATAAGTCATTAATATAATTAGAAATAAGAAAGGGCCTAGAATTGAACCCTGCGGAACGCCCATGGTGACATTTTTTTTATTGACACCAAGAAATTTTCAAATTTCGTTGCCACCTCCACGTCTGTCTTACATTTCTACATCCGATACTCATCGCGACCATTAAAATAATTGAATGAGCCCAAACACGACGTTTCAGCCAAATGTGCATAATTTCAAGTTGGTCGAACGTGTAAAAGTGAAATAAATTACCAATGTAGGGCAGAGATCCCTCACCAATCACAAAAAAAAACTGACTATCTTCAAAATGGAAAACAGATTTTCATGAAACCACGCTAAGAACCACCCCGATTAAACCAGTCAGCTAAAAAAAAACACATTGAAATCGGACGCCCTGTTTGGGAGCTAGAATACTACAGACTGACACACAGATACACCGAACGACTGAGCCGTCAAACGTCCAGGCTAATTAAGACCATGACAATGCTATTTTTATGTACGGAACTGTGATACAATTAAAACAAACACCCAATTGTTACGGTATGGAGTCGTTTTCCGAAATCCAAGCGAGCAAAGCCAAAGTCTAAATAGGTATAGTCCCTGCCCAACATTGTCTGACCCTCCAGTATGTACGACGCGCGACGCTCGGATCGAATTGCTAAGTCACGCCCCATTTAAAATAAAATATCATCTGTTAAGCCATTTTAATCATTATCTTGTTGTCGTTAAGGTTGAATGGCTTATTAAGAGGTATTCAGTCTTATTTATAAACGCCTCTTTTTAATCAATTACTAAGCAATTGATTAGCAAAATTCTTATTTATAAACGCTATTTAGCGCTAAGAGGTCGCTAAGCAATTGATTAGTAGCTGTCAAAATTAATCACCACCGGTCCACTGCTAAGAGGATGCTAAGAGGCAAGATGGCGGATTTTATTTGAATCAGCTGTACGATTAAATGGGATTATTGTGTGCTTCGAGGTAATTTTGTTCCTAATATCGAGTTGTGCCTTAGTAAATATGGATTTCGACAATCTTTTACGGGAATTCAGAATGAATGAATGATGAATACTTACCTACAAGAATTAAATAATTTTGAAATACCGGCGCGAAGTAGACGGAGGAAGACCTACAAAGCTCATTTATAGCCACTACGAGAGTCTAATGGTTACCTATTAGATACTCGTAATATTCTTCTTTCGAAGTACACTTGATACAGTACGACACAACTTAGATGTAGCATCGGCAAAATTCGTAAAACTGATCACCATCCGAACTGAGTGCGCCTTCAAAATCACCAATCTTTATTACTGCTTCAGGTGAAAATGATCTTTCGTAAACGCAATAACTTGTAAAGTCTTATAGCCAAATACATTCGTAAAATTGAAATGAATGAATGAAAATTTTCAAATCTATGCTACATCTAAGTCGCGCCACATCTGCCGAACGTTCCGCGGCGGAAGGTTCGGTTGAATACGCTCCTAATGTTTTTCAAGTTACCTATGACACATCAGCCGAACGTTACGTCCATAGAAATGCAAGCAAACATGACGCGACGGAACGTTCCGCCGCGGAACGTTCGGCAGGTGTGGCGCGACCCTTAGTTGTGTCGTACTGTACAAGGATTTATAGGGAAAGCTCAATCAGGAAGAGGCTCAGTAGGTTCTCAGGTGGTTTGAGGAGAATGAGTTCGTGAGGAAGCTCATCGGAGATAGTGAT
Organism: Conistra vaccinii; assembly: GCA_948150665.1. Lineage (NCBI taxonomy): Eukaryota > Metazoa > Arthropoda > Insecta > Lepidoptera > Noctuidae > Conistra > Conistra vaccinii. The sequence continues at coordinate 10,039,090 of OX411327.1, read as the reverse complement.
TGTGAACCAATGTGTTTTCCCATTATGCCCCTCATCTTATGGCGCTAGATATAAGGCCCAGAACTAAAGAAAAGCCACGTTGTGGCAGTCGCACACAAATAAGAAGAAAATTTTATAGAAAACAATTTATTTTGATACATAATAAAGCTAAATTTTTGTTATGAATTCATTATTATTGATTTCCAATATTCTTTCTCAAAAGACATGGGTGCCTTTCTTTTCTCATGCCACTCGTATTCCTCATCTTTTACACGTAGCATGGTCTCCTCCCTCATCTTTACGAGGTTGAATAGTATTTGTGCTAGGCGCTAGTGGCTTTCATAGCAGCAGTTGAACTTGAACCTGTAAATAAGTACAAGAACTGTTTTAAAAGATACTGAAACCCTGGTGCAAAAGCAATAGGAAGAAATAAGCAGACACAAGTATCTGCTAACATTTCTAAAACAGTGTAATCGTGTTATCAAACTTAAAGGACATGAAAATACATATCTTCTGCTTTAACATTCATTTGGTCAAACTTCAAACTACATTGGTTTAAGTAAGTAGATATAAATTCAGAGATAAATACCTTTTCCTGTTTACTCCAATTTATTGGAGCTTATTATTTTCATTGCTAACTGTGAATATGTGTTTTCATATCTTCTTTAAACAAATTTCACTGAATATTATAATCGTATTCTTTTAATAAGACAAAGATTGTTACAGCTATATTATTTTCGTAACTAAGGTGATACCTACTATAGACAAAACATCAAGGAGGTACAATCTTTACACCCACACTTCTTTTATGAATTTGCTCGAAGACCAATTCCACGAGACAGGTCGTTAAATCTTGGACCGTATAGAGGTTTTGTAAACATGTCTGCTAGTTGCACTTGTGCTGCAACTTGCTTAACAACTAGTTCTCCTTTTGATACACATTCTCTAATGTAGAAGTGTCTCAAACGAATATGCTTTGTTCGACGGTGACACTCATAAGGCGGATTATATGATAATTTCACAACAGACTCATTATCAATACATAGCGTAACTTTTAAAAATTCTGTTTTAGATAGGTCTGCCAAAAGCCTCTTCAACCATACTATTTCTTGCGTGGTTTCGCTTGCTGCTACAAGTTCAGCCTCTGTTGTTGACAGAGCAACTGACGTTTGCTTCTGACTCTTCCAGGCAATAGCAGTGCCGGCATAAAGGCACACCATGCCCGTGGTCGAGTGCCCAGTTTCTGAATCTCCTCCATGATCAGCATCTGAGTAGCACATAAGGTCACCTGCTTTGGTTTTACTCATTGGATAAAATGTTAGACCTTTATCCAGAGTTCCTTTAAGAAAGCGAAGAATTCGCTTTACAGCCACAATATCCCCTTTATCAGGTTTTTCTAAATGCCTTGATGCGACTGACACTGCATAACAGATGTCGGGTCTTGTTGCGACCATCAGGTAAGCCAGTGCTCCGACACAATTTCGATATGGAAATTTCATATCTGCATTTTCATTAGTCTCTTCCATTTTTGACATCTTAATTGTCGGAGATGTAACTGGATTGCAGTTTTCCATGCCGAATCGTTTTACGACCTTTTTAGCATACGCTGTTTGTCTTAAGTTTATTGATCCGTCTTTATTTTTATTTATTTCCATACCAAGGAAATACGACGCTGGCTTCGTTGTTATTTTGAAGTTGGTTTCAAGTTCATTTAAAAACTCTTGACCAGCGCCGTCAGTGGAGGCTACCAAACCGTCATCGACATAAAGTCCTACAATAACTTTTGAGTTTCCCTTGATTCTTACATATAAGCAAGGATCTGCCTCACTTCTCTGAAATTTGGCATCTATCAAAAACTTATGTATGCACTCATTCCAGCATCGAGGTGCCTGTTTTAAGCCATAGAGGCTTCTCAAAAGTCGACATACTTTTCCTTTAGGTACCTCAAGTCCATTCGGTGGTGCCATATAAATTTCTTCCTCCACTGTACCGTTCAGGAATGCAGTTGTGACATCGAATTGTTGTAAATTCAGATTTTCGTTAGCTGCAATTCCCAGTATTGCTCTGATGGTTGTAAGTCGTGCAACTGGACTAAAAGTTTTATCATAGTCAATACCTTCGCGTTGAGAGAAACCTTTGATGACTAGTCTCGCCTTGAAACGTTCTATGGTTCCATCAGGGTTTCTCTTTATTTTGTATATCCATTTGCTTGGTAAAGCTTTTCTACCTTTTGGTAATGTGGCAAGTTTCCAGGTATTATTTTTCTGAAGTGAATTCATGTCGCTTTGCATAGCTTCTTCCCATTTTTCTTTGTTTTCCGATAACATTGCTTCCTTATATGTTTTGGGCTCAGTATAACTGTCATCTAACTCTGCCACAGCGTTCATAACAAAATCATCAAAACGTATGGGCTTGCGTAATAATGAATGATCACGCAAAACTCTGGTTTCTGGTCGCTCTTCGGTGATTTCATTCTGAGGTGGCATTGGAAGTTCTTCTTCTTCTGCAGACTGAATTTCATTTTCTTCAGAAATTGAATTACTATTTGTTTGCATTTCGGCTTCAGCCCAAATATCTTCTTCTGTTTCTTGATATTCTTGTATTTCTCTATTTATATTATCTTCTAGAAATTCGATCTCGACATATTCTTTTTCTTTTCTTGTTTCATCTTTGTTATTTTTACTAAGATTCTCTCCTTCCTTTATGTCGTAGTAGAATTTCTTCATTATGTTTACATCTTTGGTTACAATTACTTTCTGCGTTGATGGTATCCAAATCCGGAAAGCCTTGGATATTTCAGAGTATCCAATGAAGACTAGAGATCTATCAGGTATTGCTTTGGCATCAAACTTATTTAACTTTTGTCTTCCTTTTACGAGAACGAATGCTTTTGCTCCAAATCTATTAAGGTGCGCAACACATGGTTTTCTGCCAACCCATTTTTCAAATGGTGTTGCATTTCCAATTATGCTGTTTGGACTTCTGTTTGACAGGTAGTTTGCTGTGTAGATGGCTTCGCCCCACAGATACATCGGTGCGTTAGACTCAATCATTAGGCTCCTTGCTTTTTCCAATAAAGTTCTATTTTTCCTTTCCGCAATTCCGTTTTGATGCGGTGTATAAGGTGCAGATAATCTTCTGGTTATCCCATTTTCTTTTAAGAAATTGTTGAACTCATTGTTACAATATTCCGTGCCGTTGTCGGATTGTAGGCATTTAATTTTCTTTTCCATGAAATTCTCTACTTCAGCTTTATAGACTTTGAACATATCTATTACTTCATTTTTAGTCTTTAAGCAATATACCCGACTGTATCTGGTGAAGTCGTCAATAAATGTGACGAAGTATTTGTTTCCGGCACAAGAAGCTTTTGGTATCGGGCCACACACATCACTGTGTACAATCTGAAGTGGTTCAGAAGTGCGAGCTTCAGTTCTTGGTTTTCCGATCGTAGCTTTCATTTTGGCTTTAATACAAATTTCACATTCTTCCGGCAGTTCATCTATTTTGAAATCAAGTCCAATCAAACTTTCATTTTTAAGTGCTAGTTTCATATCCATATAGTTCATATGTCCCAGCTTTGAATGCCATTCAGAAATATTATTATTTTTAGCAAAATTTACTTGTTCATCTTTTGCGTTTATCACAGTCTTGGGAAAAATCGCATAGAGACCATCTTCAGTTCTCTCCGCTTTCATCACAATTCCATATTTTGGATTTTTTACTGTAGCTATATCCTTTTTGAAGAGTACTGTATTACCAGCATCTGTTATCTTCCCAATAGATAGAAGATTAGTACAAAGGTCTGGAATGAATAGCGTATTATGTAGATTTATTTCTTTATTTGTATTTAGTAAGAGATCAACTCTTCCTTTTCCCAGTATGTTTGTGTTGTGATCTTTAGAAGCTAATTTCAGTGTTTTATTCGTTTTTTCTATTTCACTGAAATATTCTTTGCTATAGCACATATGGGATGTACACCCACTGTCCAAAATCCATTGTTTCTGGATTGCTTCATCTTTTGCTAATAATGCTAAGCTATCGAATTCCTTTTGATTATCTCTATTCCCTTTATTGTTGGGATTATTCTTGTTCTTATTTTTGTAATTTTTCCAGCAGTTCTTAGTCATATGCCCCTTTTTGTTGCATATTTTGCAGTAAAAATTTGTTTTCCCATAGAACGATTCTTGTTCGCTTGAGCTTGTACTCGGCTGGCCTTGAGTGTTTTTCCGCGCTTGAAATTCCTCAATGATTTTTATTTTTAGTTCATCAGGTGTCGGAAGGTTATCACGGGATTCAATTGCAACTCTAAAGGTTTCAAATTCTGAGGAAAGACTGTATAGCATCATAATACTTAATAGATCTTCATGAATCGCGACATTCATTTGTTCCAGTTTGTCTACAACGTCCATAAAGTTGTTTAGATGTTCCCTGATGTCGTTTCCTTTTTCATATTTTGCCAGAATAAGTTGCTTCAGTAGCGTTGCTTTCCTCGCAGGACATTTGCTAGCGTGAGTTTCGTTTAGCTTTTTCCAAATTTCATGAGCTGTTTTGCAGTTTTTAATTTGCGTAAGTTCAGACGGCGATATTATGAGTATTAATTCGCTAATAGCCAGCATGTTACCTTCTATGTCCGTCTCAACTGATTTAGTTATATCAATTGATTTCTCTGCGTATTTCCATAATTTTGCTTTTACTAAAACGGCTTTGGCCTGTATTGAGTTTGCCCATGTGTCATAATTTTCTTTGTTTAAATTTTCAATTCGGTTCGACATCTTTGCTTTTATTTTAGTTTCCTTTTAAATTATTTAATCATTATGAACGCTCTGCTACCATGTGAATATGTGTTTTCATATCTTCTTTAAACAAAGTTCACTGAATATTATAATCGTATTCTTTTAATAAGACAAAGATTGTTACAGCTATATTATTTTCGTAACTAAGGTGATACCTACTATAGACAAAACATCAAGGAGGTACAATCTTTACACTAACATCGCAAACACAATGAAATAAACTTAATTAAATGATTTTATTCTAATTCTTTTCCAATGAAATTGTTGACTTTTGTCTGTCAAAGTCACGACAGATACAAAAATCGTGGTTTTGACAACTTTATTCTTAAAATTCTGTTTTTTAGTCGACTAATTTGATTATAACCTGTGCCGAACGCATAATTTCACCTCTATTCCGTTTCGCAACTAATCACTTGCTAATTAGCGTTTAAGCATTCATTAAGAGCCGCTAATCAGTCGCTAATCAGTGATTAGCGAGATTTTTATAAATAAGGCTGAATCTTAAAGTCCATAGAACTTACCAAGGATGAGTAGATTACGAAGTAAAACATATTTAATTCGTGGGGTAGATCGATACTAAATTGATACTGGTCAGTCTACGCCTAATAGCAGTGACTACGCACAAACATTTGTAAAAAGTTTGACGTAAATCGTGAAAATTAACATTAAATTAAATATTTTTATTGAATTTGTTGGAAGTAACCAAAGCATCATGTCGCAACTCAGTGATTATACTAAATATAAAATTATATTTTTAAATGAGCAGAATAATGGAATCAAAGAGATTGGTCGTAGACTTACATAGCGGTAAATGTTTTACAGCCTTATTTATAAAAATCTCGCTAATCACTGATTAGCGACTGCTTAGCTAAGCAATATGAATGCTTAAATTTTCTTTATTTATAAACGCTAATTAGCAAGTGATTAGTTGCGAAACGGAATAGAGGTGAAATTATGCCTTCGGCACAGGTTATAATCAAATTAGTCGACTAAAAAACAGAATTTTAAGAATAAAGTTGTCAATACCACGATTTTTGTATCTGTCGTGACTTTGACAGACAAAAGTCAACAATTTCATTGGAAAATATGAATTAGAATAAAATCATTTAATTAAGTTTATTTCATTGTGTTTGCGATGTGAGCAATGAAAATAATAAGCTCCAATAAATTGGAGTAAACAGGAAAAGGTATTTATCTCTGAATTTATATCTACTTACTTAAACCAATGTAGTCTGACCAAATAAATGTTAAAGCAGAAGATATGTATTTTCATGTCCTATATGCTTGATAATACGATTACACTGTTTTAGAAATGTTTGCAGATACTTGTGTCTGCTTTATATTTCTTCCTATTGCTTTTGCACCAGGGTTTCAGTATCTTTTAAAACAGTTCTTATACTTATTTACAGGTTCAAGTTTAACTGCTGCTATGAAACCCACTAGCGCCTAGCACAATACTATTCAACCTCGTAAAGATGAGGGAGGACCATGCTACATGTAAAGATGAGGACTACGAGTGGCATGAGAAAAGAAAGGCACCCATGTCTTTTGAGAAAGAATATTGGAAATCAAAAATAATGAATTCATAACAAAAATGTAGCTTTATTATGTATCAAAATAAATTGTTTTCTATAAAATTATCTTCTTATTTATGTGCGACTGCCACAACGTGGCTTTTCTTTAGTTATGGGCCTTAGAGCTAGCGCCATAAGATGAGGGGCACATGGGAAAACACATTGGTTCACAATCACTATCTCCGATGAGCCTCACGAACTCATTCTCCTCAAACCACCACCTGAGCACCTACTGAGTCTCCTCCTGATTGAGCTTTCCCTATAAATCCTTGTATCCTGTGTACTTCGAAAGAGGAATATTATCCAATAGGTAATCATTAGACTCGTAGCTTTTGTAGGTCTTCCTCCGTCTACTTCGCGCCGGTATTTCAAAAATATTTAATTCTTGTAAGTAGATCATTCTGAATTCCCGTAAAAGATTGTCGAAATCCATATTTACTAAGGCACAACTCGATATTAGGAACAAAATAACCTCGAAGCACACAATAATCCCATTGAATCAATCAGCTGACTCAAATAAAATCCGTCATCTTGCCTCTTAGCATCCTCTTAGCAGTGGACCGGTGGTGTTTAATTTTGACAGCTACTAATCAATTGCTTAGCGACCTCTTAGCGCTAAATAGCGTTTATGAATGAGAATTTTGCTAATCAATTGCTTAGTAATTGATTAAAATTTAAGAGGCGTTTATAAATAAGACTGTTAATATTTTATTTTACTGTTAAAATTGTCTAAATACAAACAGATTTTTTTCTAGACTTGTGATAAGTATTTCTTACAACCTAGTAATCGTGTATTTTGCTATTTTTCCATTACACCCACTCCTTACAAGCTACCTGCACGCTTCCAAAAATGTTAATAAGCTTTTTTTTTTGTTTTAGAGAAATACGGTCAGGTTAAGGCTAAGACGTTATGGAGACACTGGAAATATTCAGCGAAATCGTCCAGGTGCAAAACCCACGTTGTATAGTCCCGAATCCGAACGCCACCAGACTATTGTTGCAAGCCATATTCAAAGTCCGTTTATGCCTATTCGCTTAACTGCAATTAAACACGATCAGCCTTATTTATAAAAATCTCGCTAATCACTGATTAGCGACTGCTTAGCTAAGCAATTGGTTAGCTCTTAATGAATGCTTAAATTTTCTTTATTTATAAACGCTAATTAGCAAGTGATTAGTTGCGAAACGGAATAGAGGTGAAATTATGCCTTCGGCACAGGTTATAATCAAATTAGTCGACTAAAAAACAGAATTTTAAGAATAAAGTTGTCAATACCACGATTTTTGTATCTGTCGTGACTTTGACAGACAAAAGTAAACAATTTCATTGGAAAATATGAATTAGAATAAAATCATTTAATTAAGTTTATTTCATTGTGTTTGCGATGTTAGCAATGAAAATAATAAACTCCAATAAATTGAAATAAACAGGAAAAGGTATTTATCTCTGAATTTATATCTACTTACTTAAACCAATGTAGTCTGACCAAATAAATGTTAAAGCAGAAGATATGTATTTTCATGTCCTATATGCTTGATAATACGATTACACTGTTTTAGAAATGTTTGCAGATACTTGTGTCTGCTTTATATTTCTTCCTATTGCTTTTGCACCAGGGTTTCAGTATCTTTTAAAACAGTTCTTATACTTATTTACAGGTTCAAGTTTAACTGCTGCTATGAAACCCACTAGCGCCTAGCACAATACTATTCAACCTCGTAAAGATGAAGGAGGACCATGCTACATGTAAAAGATGAGGACTACGAGTGGCATGAGAAAAGAAAGGCACCCATGTTTTTTGAGAAAGAATATTGGAAATCAAAAATAATGAATTCATAACAAAAATGTAGCTTTATTATGTATCAAAATAATTTGTTTTCTATAAAATTCTCTTCTTATTTATGTGCGACTGCCACAACGTGGCTTTTCTTTAGTTATGGGCATTAGAGCTAGCGCCATAAGATGAGGGGCACATGGGAAAACACATTGGTTCACAATCACTATCTCCGATGAGCCTCACGTACTCATTCTCCTCAAACCACCACCTGAGCACCTACTGAGCCTCCTCCTGATTGAGCTTTCCCTATAAATCCTTGTATCATGTGTACTTCGAAAGAGGAATATTATCCAATAGGTAATCATTAGACTCGTAGCGTTTGTAGGTCTTCCTCCGTCTACTTCGCGCCGGTATTTCAAAATTATTTAATTCTTGTAAGTAGATCATTCTGAATTCCCGTAAAAGATTGTCGAAATCCATATTTACTAAGGCATAACTCGATATTAGGAACCAAATAACCTCGAAGCACACAATAATCCCATTGAATCGATCAGCTGATTCAAATAAAATCCGTCATCTTGCCTCTTTAGCATCCTCTTAGCAGTGGACCGGTGGTGTTTAATTTTGACAGCTACTAATCAATTGCTTAGCGACCTCTTAGCGCTAAATAGCGTTTATGAATGAGAATTTTGCTAATCAATTGCTTAGTAATTGATTAAAATTTAAGAGGCGTTTATAAATAAGACTGTCAGTGATTATACTAAATATAAAATTATATTTTTAAATGAGCAGAATATTGGAATCAAAGAGATTGGTCGTAGACTTACATAGCGGTAAATGTTTTAATATTTTATTTTACTGTTAAAATTGTCTAAATACAAACAGATTTTTTTCTAGACTTGTGATAAGTATTTCTTACAACCTAGTAATCGTGTATTTTGCTATTTTTCCATTACACCCACTCCTTACAAGCTACCTGCACGCTTCCAAAAATGTTAATAAGCTTTTTTTTTTGTTTTAGAGAAATACGGTCAGGTTAAGGCTAAGACGTTATGGAGACACTGGAAATATTCAGCGAAATCGTCCAGGTGCAAAACCCACGTTGTATAGTCCCGAATCCGAACGCCACCAGACTATTGTTGCAAGCCATATTCAAAGTCCGTTTATGCCTATTCGCTTAACTGCAATTAAACACGATATTTCAGTGAAAACAGTGAGAAGGCATTTACATGCTGCTGGGATAAAAAAACTTTAAACCGGCACAGAAAATTGCACTGACACCTGCTCATCGCCAAGAAAGAGTCCGTTTTGCTCAGGAATATTTAGATTTCAATTGGGAAGAAATTGTCGTGATATTCACTGATGAAAAGTCTTTTAAATCTGACAAAGATGGACGTAAAATCTTTTGGCGGATAAAAGGAGAACGCTATAATGAGAAATGCTTACTGCCTTGTAGAACCAGCGGTAGAATAACCCTGGGCTACTGGGGCTGGATGTCGTCTATGGGACCTGGTGAATTGGTACAAGTTGGTGGTCGATTCAATAGTAGTCAGTATTTGGAGATTCTGCGTGACGTCATGCTGCCGACTGTGCGAATTGCGTATCCGAACACAGATATTTACTTCGTGCAAGATAACTGCTCCATCCACCGTGCAGGCATCGTCCAGAATTGGTTAGCTGCTCAAGAAGGTGTAACTGGCCATTTAAAAGTCCCGATTTGAATCCCTTATAAAACCTATGGGGTCAAATGGTTTAAATTGGGACACATCCGAAGTGCGAACTAAAAACAATCTGGCTGAGATCGTGTCTGCGACATGGGAATGCATGAGAGGAAGAGATTTGTGTTGGAACATGGTGTGCGGTAAGCGTTGCCGCTTAAGTAATAGAAGGAGATGGTGCGCCACTCCGCTATTAACATATTTATCTACTTATGTATTATTTTATAAACACAATAAGTAAGTAAATGCTCAATTCAATGAATGCTAAACCATTAAAATGTTACAGATTCTGTTGTGATATTATTGTTATAAATGGAAATCCATATTTCTATTTAAATAACATGTTGATTCACTACATACCCATAGCTATAAAACTAAAACATTTCACAAATTAATCCATCTTCTCGTTGAATAACAAACTTCCAAGCATTACCATACTTTAAAAAAATGTTTACTAAATGGTTAGGTTTGAATGTGATTCTATACAATGTATAATTATTAATTTTTTAAACTACCTATGAGCATTTACTTACTTTATTTACTTTAAGTATATTTTAATGAAATAATAAACATTTTTTCATTACTTGCATTGATTTTGTTTCATTCCTATAAAAACTGCCCATTTGAAAACACATTTTTATCGTCTTCGTTCTTTAAAGAAAAGTAAAAAAATACAATTACTTTAAAAAAAAACATTAAAAAAAGGCTATAGGGTTATGTTGGTTTCGAACCCAGACAACGATGTCTAATAATAGTCAGTCAGCCTTAATCACCATGAGACCAATTCAACTCATATTATGTGTATTCAAATTAGAACTTAGTTGTGATGCTTGACACAATATTCTATAGAATTTGAACCATATAATATATACAATAAAGTTCATTATCGCACAATCACAAGCGGAATTGGCTATTAAGCGTAGACAGCTAACTGTAGTGAGACGTGCGATATGTTTTTTTTAAATCCACCCTCACCTTGGTTACTTTTAGTAGTTGTGTTTCATTTTAATACTCATTAGCCTTTAAACCTTAACGCCAACAAGATAATAAGTAATTAAAATAGCTTAACAACATGATCATCGAAATGCTCGAAGGAGTATTCCAATTTGCGATAAGGTTCAAACTCGCTATTATTCAAGGCTGACAGATAATGTTGGCCACAGACTGTACCTATTAGGTAGGTAGGCAGAGTGTCATTATTAATGCATGTTTCCTACCTAAAAAATTACTCTGAAAAACTTGCAATAGCTATATATTTCAGAGACATTTTATATTTCCACATTTTTGTATGTGGAACTTGCCTATCCAGTCAGAGCAATGGCTACTTTACTCCGTTGTAATACATTGTTTTACAACCAGTTAAGACATATGCATAGGAGTACAAATGGATCTAGTGTACCAACTTTTAACATGAACAAGGAAAAGAAAGCATTTCAAGCGGTCCTGCCTGAAGTCATTAACGCCGTAGTGACCAGTCCTAGGTTAACTGAAATGCCTGAAGTTGGAAGCTGGATGAAAAAGGTTAGTAAGTTTTTATTAATTCTGTGTTTTCTTAATGGTAGTACACGTGGCTGCTTCGGAATTCTGGATTACGATCGATAGGTGCCATGAAGACGATACTTGGGATCATCCTCCCTTTCATTTAAGGGACACCCTTAAATGAAAAGGAGGATGATCCGCATTATTTATATTATATAAGAGCAGTGGTGGCCCAGAGGTAACGGCCCCGACTTACGAGTTGTAGGTCGTGGGTTTGAACCCAAGCAGGCTCTTTACTTTGTGTATATAATTTCATCACCACTGCTCTCAAAACTGTGAAGGATATCATCGTGAGGAAACCGGCATGTCTTAGAACCAAAAATTTCGAAGACATGTGACATCTACCAACCCGCACTGGGCCCGCGTTGTAGATTACAGCCCACTCCCTCTCACTGAGAGGAGGCCTGTGTCCCAGCAGTGGGAACATTAATAGGCTGATGATGATGATGATGAACCGCATTATTCTGCGGGAAAACCCTTTATGCGGAAAACATCGTCAAACTGCCAGCGTCCTTCTTGATTAGATTGATGTTCCTATTTTTTGTTACAGATTATGGAATACACGGTGGGTGGAGGGAAACTAGGAAGAGGATTGATGGCGTCCATTGGATACAAAGTATTTGAAGAACCAGATAACTTCTCCGAAGAAACACAGCACGCTGCTCGCGTTTTAGGCTGGTGTACAGAAATGGTAAACCCTTATTTTTATAACTAAAATGTGCCAGGCAATAGATTCACCCCTAATGCATGTACCTTATGCACTACTGCCAAACCCTTCGGGGCGTCATGTTATGTCGTAATAGCATGGCCAAACAAATTTTCTATCAATAGGTATTTATTGTTTACCTCTAACTGAGCCGTGAGAGGTCTTGATGAGTATAATATCTGCTGCATGTTGGTAAAACATCAATCTTCCTAGCTTTTTCCCAACTATCTTGGGGTCGGCTTCCAGTCTAACCCGATGGAGCTGAATACCAGTATTTTACATGGAGCGACTGCCTATCTGACCTCCACAACCCAGTACCTGGATAATACGATACCCCTTGGTAAGACTGGTGTCAGACTTTCGGGCTTCTGACGACTCGTAACGACTGTCAAAGATCCACGAATGACAGCCGGGACCAACGGCTTAACGTGCTTTCCGAGGCACGGAGGAGTCTCGGTATGTGAAGATGGTCACTCATCCACTGACCAACCCCGGCAAGCGTAACTTAACTTGATGGATCGACCCGTGCGGCTTGTTATTACTTATTACTTAGCCACGAGCTCCTCCTACTGCATGTTGGTAATTTTAATGAATGAGATATATAAAGCATGGGTCGCCCACCAGCTAGATCGACCGAAGAGTCATAAGTCCAGCAGTAGACTGCAATAGGCAAAGTTGATGTACCTAGCCTACAATCGCGATGAGATTTTTTTTAACTTGTACATGTTCGCCAGTTTTGCTACTGTTTGTGGTGGCAGCTGTGGCTTTCCGTATATTCTGCACTTACCTGTCTGGGAAAACATTGAAAACAAATTAATATAACTTAACTTTAGATATTTTAAATTATTTTTTCAACAGTTTCAGGTAAAATATCTGATATTGGACGATATAGCTGATCGTGCAACCAGTCGACGCGGCAAGCCGTGCTGGCACGTCCAACCAAATGTCGGTCTCTCCGGTGTCAAGGACGCTTTACTCCTGTACCAATCCATGTTGGATGTACTGGAAATGTACTTCGGGCGAACACCTATTTACGGTGATTTGTTAAAAGTTATTAATGAGGTAAGTTATCATGTATTAAAGTAATAGATAGACATATTTTCGGTATTCCACACAAATACAACGCCTATACAGTGTGTCACACAACACTCATAAATCTTACTGTGGTAGAGAGAATCGTATTGTGAACTTCCTTATTTTGAATTCTTATTTATTTGGGAGTATTAAAACTGATTTGTTGGAACAATCGGTTCTAAGGTAGATACTAGCTAAATCACTATCATTACTACATTGTGTCTCGAAGTTCAGTTTATAAAATCCATACTAATTCCATTATTACTTAAAATAATATTATCCGTACTATATTATTCATATAAATAAGTATTTATTTATATTTTAAACGTGAAAGTCGGAAAGGATTGGCCGAACGGATTTGGATGTAATTTGGCTCACGGGTAAATTATGACCTGGGTTAAGACATAGGATACTTAGTATCCCGGTAGTAGGCACGGACAGTCACGCAGCGAAGCTGCGGTAAAATAATAATTATAAAAATATTATATAAGTATTTTTAAATGTTTTTTATACTTATCTTTTTTTTAAGAAATATTTAAAAATGTAATTTATATGTATTAAAATTAAATAAAAGTTATAAAAATATTATATTAAATAATTTACGAATAACATAATAATTGCAGGCAGCGTACAGAATAACAGTGGCTGAACATTTAGATTTTTGGTCAACCTATAGAAAAGAAAAGAACAATCTAGATGTATTCAACATGAACCTAGTCAATACTATTGCTATAAACAAGGCGTCACACAATAACTTCAAAATGCCCATATTTTTAACTCTGCTGTTAGTAAAGAATGGAAAAAAGAAAGCTACTGAAGAATTATATAATCTTTGTATGCAATTTGGGAGACTGCTGCAATGTCAGGTAAGAATATAAACCTATTTGACTACCCTCACAATATTTAAACAAATTTTTTTGGCCCATTTTACATCGAAGTTCATGGTCAGCAGTTTAATTTATCATTTATTTATGCACAATTTATTACCGTTGACATTACATTGATGTTCTATAGAAATTCGAACCTAGGTCGATATCTAGGATCAAAGATTTTTCCGATAAATACCTACTTTGTTTTTCTTACAAGGATGATTATATGGACGTCTACGTCAGCGATAGTGTGACAGGAAAGACAGGCAGAGATATCGAAGAAGGCAAATGTACCTGGGTGGCCGTAACAGCGCTGCAGCACTGCAACGACGCACAACGCGCTTTCTTCAAAGAACATTACGGTAGCAAAGACCCAGAGCATGTGAAGCGAATCAAGCAGCTTTATGACGAACTACACATACCTCAATTGTATGAACAGTGTGAACGTACCATGTATGATGAGTTAATACGCCTAATACACGCCTTACCATCTGAAGGGGACAGGAATTTCTTCTTAGAAGTTTTAAATGCCAGCTATAAACGGGTTTTTTAATATCCTATTGTCAAAAAATCCTATAATTTCATACACTGTGTTAAAAAAATTACTCAATTTTTTAACCCAACAAATATAAATTATGTATAAGTAATATGGCTGTCATTTTTGTGTCTATAGTATGATGTGACCTGGACCCAGAAACAGAGAGCAATGCTCTGACATTATTTTAAGAAAATAGGTTCACCTACAATAACAATAGTAATATTGAAGTCTATGGGTTCACCTATTTCTGAGCCTATTTCCACAGAAAATAAAACAAAACACAAAATACAAACTTATTTCTTTTTTAATCGCTTCATTGATCATTATTACGAACAATGAAGCGCTTAAAAAAGAAATAAGTTGTTTTTTATGCTTATTTAAAATAAAAAAGTAGTTTTAAAAGTACCTACACATTACCTACTAAAAATGATAAAATAATGAAATTGACTTGTATTAGTTTGATAAAAGTACTTGTCCCTTCTTTTGTAAATCCAATGATTAAATCAAAAAGCGTGGAGCTCTTTTTATCTATGTGTACTTTTAATTAAGTAATTTAATTAACGATTTGATGACATCTTGAAGTTGGTGAAAATTACGTTGAAAGATTCCGTTACATAGATAGGAAGAGAGATAGATACAGATTAAGCTATTTAAGCGTGTTAATAAGGTGAAGTGTTTGAATAAATATTTTTTTAAATTTAAATAGGTGGTCATTTTATTTATTTTACATCAATAAGTTAGTGAATCGTCATGTTAGTGGCATAAGCATAATAAGCCGATAACGTTCCTACTGCTGGGACCTGGGTCACAGGCCTCCTCCCTGTGACACTGTGAGAGGTACAGGGTCGTAATCCACCACGCGGGCCCAGTGCAGGTGGCTGTTGAATTTTTGGAAAAATTCCACATCAATGGGGATTTGTGAACTTTTCTTCCACATATCCCCGTTGACGTCTCATAGAGCTCATAATGGGGATTTGTAGAAAAAGTAAAACAATGTTATTAAGTAATAAAATAATATGAAATACAAATATTAAATCACAGTTTTTTGCAATTTCTTATTAATAAAAATCGCATGGTTTTACAATTTCTTATTACCTTGTAGCTAAGTAATAACTGCTAGTAATGGAACACAATGTCAGCAAGGGTTGCGAATCGTATTTTAATCAAGATACAACCTGACACTGATCTGCAAATTGTAAAAAACGTAAGCTACCTTAACGTATCCCCCTTAACCTGTTAGTCCCGGCTGTTATTCATAGATCTTTAACAGTCGTTACAGGTCGTCAGAAGCCCGAAAGTTGGACAACCAACCAGTCTTACCACGGGGTATCATATTACCCAATAACTGGGTTGTAGATGTCAGATAGGTAGTCGTCCATGTAAAATTCTGATATTCAGCTGCATCCGGTTAGTCCCCCGCGATCTGATTGCGGACGATGTCTCCATCTCACCTAATTGACGCCTTGAGTAAGCCGCACTCAGGTTATACGCGGCTTACCTGACTAATATGACTACAGATGTACACAACCATCTGCTGCGCGGTGTGTTCTAGGTTAATATAGGCATACCGCGTAGCTAAACATAGACAACCTTTATTACACATGCATCTGCATATACGTGTGTCGATGCGGCGCGGGCGTGCCTAGCGTCACACATAGACACTGAGCAGTGTTACATAACAACACTAGCGGATCCAGGGGGGGTCAAGCCCCCCCCCAAACTACAATCCTGGATCCGCCACTGCATAACAACACTAACTGCTCACACACACGCGACAGTCTCTCCCTCAATATGCCTTTCCGTGGGCGCGTCGAGTCGATATTTCCGATGCTGATCGTCCTCTACTGAGCCTCCCCCTAGATAACTGGGAGTCTCATCTGACAAGGACAGACCGCCGCCGGGATTTTATTCATAGCAACCATTCACACAGACACAGTTTACATGCGTCATTTCCACAGGCCGTGAAGGCAAACAAACTGAGAGGCGGTATGCCTCCGCGGGAGAGGGGCTAAGCTCCGACCCTGCTCGCCACACCCCCTAACGGGGTGTCGCGATATCCCCGAACAATCCGGATAGTCTGCAAGTGGACCCCAACATAGATAGTTATGAAAAGGCTAACAGATGATAACCTAAAAATATACAATGTCGCCCATGCGCATGTGACTGCCGTAATTTTCTGAATATTCATGAAAAAATATCGAAAATAAACTTCAAAAGGGGTCTATCTATAACATTTTTCACTAGTTTTTTTTAAATAAATACACAATTTTTTACCGAAAAAATGACTGATGAAAAGTTGTTCATAATGATGAGAGAAAAGTCACGTGTTTAAGTATCGGTCCCTAATTACCAGTCACCCTATATTCATCATCACACATCATTTCAGCCAAAAGACGTCCACTGCTGAACATAGGCCTCCCACCAAGCACCGCCACTTCGACCGATTTTGTGCTTCCCACATCCAGCGGATCCCTGCGGCCTTCACAAGGTCATCGGTCGATCTTGTGGGAGGCCTTCCAACGCTTCGTCTTCCGGTACGCGGTTGCCACTCCAGAACCTTTCGGCCCCATCGGCCATCTGTTCTACGAGCAATGTGCCCTGCCCATTGCCACTTAAGTTTGGCAATTCTTCGAGATATGTTGGTTACCTTGGTTCTCCTACGGATCTCTTCATTTCTGATTCGATCACGTAGGGAAACTCCAAGCATAGCCCTCTCCATTGCCCTTTGGGTGACTTTTAGCCTTCTGATAAGGCCCATTGTGAGCGACCACGTTTCAGTGCCATAAGTCATCACTGGCAACACGTACTGGTCAAAGACTTTCGTCGACTGCTGCGCTGCGTGTCGCGGGTTCGATTCCCGCACGGAACAAATATTTATATGATTTGCAAGTAGTTGTTCCGGGTCTGGCTGTTTGTGTATGTGAATTTAATGTTTGTAAACGCACCCACAATACAGGAGAAACTCCTAGTGTGGGTCAACGTTTTAAAAAAATAAAAATAACTTACGTCTTGAGACACTGTGGTATGTGGGACGAGAAGATATTGCGTAGCTTCCCGAACGCTGCCCAGCCGAGTCGGATTCGACGATTGACCTCTTTCTCAAAGTTGGACCTACCTAGCTGGACAGTTTGTCCTAGGGAAACATACTCGTCCACAACTTCGAGCGTAGCATTTCCAATCTTCATGAGAGTGGGTGTTACATGGGCATTTGACATGACTTTTGTCTTGTCCATGTTCATTTTAAGACCCACTCTTTCGGAGGCTCTACTAAGGTCATCGAGCATTGCACTGAGGTCCTCCATGGTCTCAGCCATTACAACTATGTCGGTGGCAAACCGAAGGTTATCCCACCCTATATTATTATGTAGTATTACATAATAATATAGGGTACTTAATTAGTAAATATTAATCTTTGTAGGATCAAAGTTTTGTTAAATAATAGCAATAATAAATATTAGGTATTAAATGATTATTAACGTATTTTATTTTTAAATTCTTTATAAATATTACTAAAACAAAATTGATAAATACTTTATTTAAAAAAATATTGAATGCACATTTCATGCACTTCAAAATTCAAAATTCAAAAGTCATTTATTCAAATTAGGCTGAGAATCAGCACTTTTCGAACGTCAAAATTACATAAGACAGTCCCCCAAAAACGCCCGCCCTTCACCACTTCCTAGTGCTTTTGCTGGAGAGAAGAAGTGGCGCAACAAACTCCCCAGCAGCACAGCTGTCTGTTCAGTTAGAAAAAATAACTTGATTCTATACAATAGTATGCAAATAATTTACATTACTCAACACAAAACATTCAATAAAATATATGCCATAATGACAGCTAGCACGCGCCAATGTACCAACAAAAAAAAATATCGAAATCTAAACTCAAGCAAAAATAAAAACTAAAAACGTAAACAGAACTTAATACCCGAATTATAAAGCCTCCAGGCATAAAGGGCGTGCCCGCTTACATATAGCTAATAAAGCTGTAACTCGAAGTCACATAATTAGATATGATAAACTAGGACCATTGAAGTAAAAATAAATCAAAAATAGATCAACAGTTAGGCAAGAATAATATATAATCTACTGTCGAGGTCGCTAGCTAATCACATATTGCAATACAACTCATACGAAAACATTGTTATGAGTAGATCATGTCAACAATAAATAAAAATAAAATAAATTGTATAATAAAGTCAAATAAATTACACTTCGTGCCTAGGATTTGAACCTCCAATCTATGCACGGCATGAGTTGTTGTTTCCTCCGGTCTATTTAGACGTTAAATGTCACTTCTAAAACATACATTATAACAAACTGTTTTTGCAAAATACAAAAACCAACTTGTGCCTATCACGGATTTGAACGCACATTTGTCTTTTGGAGGGGTAATCAATCACGTAATGGAGCTGTGTGTACCTATTAAGTGGATTATGTACAAGGTGTTATTATTAATTCATGATTTCTACCTAACTAATGACTCTTGCATTAGCTATATATTTCACAAGCATTTTATATTTGCTCATTTTTTGTATGTGACTGTACCTGACTAGTCATAGAGCTATGGCTACTTTACTCCGTCGTAATACATTGATTTACAACCAGTTAAGACAATGTATAGGAGTATAAATGGATCTAGACGGAAAAGAAAGCATTTCAAGAGGTCCTGCCTGAAGTCATTAACTCCGTAGTGACCAGTCCTAGTTTAACTTGAATGCCTGAAGTTGGAAGCTGTATGAAAAAGGTTAGTACACCATAGGTTCTTTTTTAAATCGGCGGCTAAAGGATCGAAATTAGTTGCAAGCTCGCGACTTCCTCCCGTAATGTTCTCAATTCTGTGTCTTCTTAATGGTGGTACTTGTGGCCGCTTCGGAATTCAAGATTACGATCGATAGGTGTTGTGAAGACGACGCTTGGAATCATCCTCCTATTCTTTTAAGGGTGTCCAACCGCATTACTCTGCGGGAAGCACCGTGAAACTGCCAGCGGCTTTCTTGATTAGATGTTCCTATTTTTGTTACAGCTAATGGAATACACGTTGGGTGAAGGGAAACTAGGCAGAGGATTGATGGCGTCCATTGGATACAAAATGTTTGAAGACCCTGCTACCTTCTCGAAGAAACGCAGCATCTGCTCGCGTTCTTTGCTGGTGTACAGAAATGGTAAACCCTACGAATTATAAAAGTCATTCGTAGGGTAAACCATTATTTTTATAGGAGCAGTGGTGATTGTGTTTTAAATCCATGATAGTGTTTAAAACACTCATAAATCCTACTGTGGAAGAGAGAATCGTATTGTGGGACTCCTTATTTTGAATTTATTTATTATTTATTTATTTATATATACTTTATTGTACACCAGAAAATACACAGCAAAAAGATATATTTAACACTGCAAAACATACAATGGCCTTATCGCTTTTTGCGATCTCTTCCAGGCAACCTTAGAATGGAATTCTTATTTACTTGGGAGTATTAAAACCTATTTGTTGAAACAATCGGTTCTAAGTTGGTGCACTGGTCTAAGTAGCTAAATCACAATCATTAATACATTGCGTATCGATGTTCAATTTATAAAATCCATAATTGACCGAGCAAGACCTGTATACCAACTTTCGTCCAGATCAGTTGTAAAATACGACCTGTAGATGTACCCAACTATAGTTATTTAAAACATGGTAAATATTCCGGTTTAAATAACTTTAGTAGTGAAAATAACCATGTATCCGGCTGAATCTCATAGGGCGGAGATATCCAGTAGCCGTTGTCCTAGGACTGGTCACTACAGAGTTAATGAGTTCTGGCAGGACCTTTTGAAATGCTTTCTTTTCCGTCTAGATCCATTTGTACTCCTATGCATTGTCTTAACTGGTTGTAAAACAATGTATTACGACAGAGTAAAGTAGTCATAGCTCTATGACTAGTCAGGTACAATCACTAAAAATGAGCAAATATAAAATGTTTGTGAAATATAATAGCGATGCAAGTTTCTCAGAGTCATTAGTTAGGTAGAAATCATGAATTAATAATAACACTTGTACATAATCTACTTAATAGGTACACACAGCTGCATTAAGTGATTACCCCTCCAAAAGACATGTGCGTTCAAATCCGTGATAGGCACAAGTTGGTTTTTGAATATTGCAAAAACTTTTTATTATAATAAATTTTTAAATAATAAATAATTAAAATATTGTTTTAGTGAATAAGGTTTACATTTACGAAGTGACATTCAACGTCTAAATAGACCGGAGGAAACAACACCGCTTGCCGTGCATAGATTGGAGGTTCAGATTCTAGGCACGAAATGCATGATATGTGCTTTCAATATTTTTTTATCTTATAAAGTATTTTTCAATTTTTTTTTGTAATATTTAAAAAGAATTTAAATATAAAAAATATCAAATACGTTAATAATCATTTAATAGTATTTATTATTGCTATTTTTTAACAAAACTTACAGCTGTTTTGATTTTGTACCTACTAGGAATATGTTGTCAAAAATAAATGTATTATAACTTTATACAAGAAGTTCTTTTTAGATGATTATGAAAGTGGTTTGTTATAATTATTAATACAAATATTGAATTTTTATGGTATTTTCTTTTGTTTTTACACTATAATTTACACGGTATTTTTACCCGACTACGGCAAAGTCAAAAGGAAGTGTTCTTTAAATCTGTCTACGGTATTTTGAATCTGAAACACCGTATTTTTAATCCATCAACACGGTAGTTATTTTTTTTCATCTGGTAACACTGACCCCAACCGCAGACCAGTAGTGTCGCCAACGCTCGAGCGATAACACGTTTTTCTATCTTCCGACTGGAATACGGGCTGCCGCTGGGTTCGGAATCATGACTGTAGCGACATGACGCTGCGACACGTCGTCTGCAGTTGCGGCTGCGGTCGGGTAGGGAATGGTACCTTAAATTGTAATAACTTTTGATAGAGTGGGCCAATTTTAATGAAATAAAGACTAAATGTTAATTGAAGATACGGACTATGACTATATTTCCAATTCATTCAATCTCTTGAAAAGATGACACAAAAAAATAAATATTAAATGTGAATATTAAAATTTATCCCTTTTGGGGATGGTTGCACAAAAACGCTGAAATGTATAATTTTTAAAGCATAAAGCGCAGGCCACACCGCCAGCTTAGCGGGCGGAGCGAGCGTTCGTTTCACCTCTTTACATACTTCGGTTCACACCGCGAGCTACAATATTTCGCGTAGTTTGTATAGTTTCCTTCGTTCGCTCCGCCAGGTCCGCCCGCTAGCTGTTAAGCGCAGGCCACACCGCCAGCTTAGCGGGTGGAGCGGGCGAAGCGAACGAAGGAAACTATACAAACTACGCGAAATATTGTAGCTCGCTGTGTGAACCGAAGTATGTAAAGAGGTGAAACGATGTTCGCCCGCCCGCCCGCTAGCTGGCGGTGTTAGGATTTATTTATTTAATAGGATTTAGGATTTATTTAATAGTTTCAAAATAATCCTATGCATTAGTATTGACGGTATAGAATCTCTTTAAATCACAAAACAAGACATACCTATTAAAAATTACTTACTCAAAGTTGCAGAAAGCAACAAAAATATTTAGAAAATAGCTATTAAAAATAAAAACAAATAATACATTCTCAAGCAGAGGCATGTGAAAGATCTTATAATATAATAATAATAATAATAAAATATTTATTGAATAAAAACGTTACAAAAAAGTGAACACTTAGTCAACAGTAAGATCTCTCAAACAATACTTTTATTATAGTGCCTAAAAAATAAAATAAACTAAAATATATGTTTAGACCAGGTGCAAAAGTACCTAATGATGGTTCGGTATTACAATGTTAGGTAGCGACCCGCCCGATCTAGGTTAATTGTGTGTGGTGTGGCCTGCGCTTGAAGAATTTTCATATCCCTAAATTAAGAAATGCTGGATTTCCCATACAAACTTTCATTCCGTTTCACCTCCTTCTTAATTTTTGAGTCAAATTGTACCCTATGTCCTTTTCCGGGATGTCATTTACCCGCTTGCCAAATTTTATCGAAATACGTTCAGTGGTTTAGCCGTGAAAAGGTAACACACAAACGTTACGTTTGAATTTATAATATGTATTAGTATAGTATGTACTTATTAAGAAATCTCGATGTTTTGTCAAGTCGTAAAAAACTAGCGAAGCAGGGGCGGGTCGCTAGTCAAGTATAAAAAACACCAGTTGGTAGAATACCACAGCAAAAGAAACATAATAAAATCATTATCTTTTTACTATTTCAGCCGAATTCAATAAACTAAAAACTACTAAATAAAACTTACGTAAACATACAACAGGGAGAGCAGTGGTGGCCCAGTGGTAACGGCCCCAACTTACGAGTTGTAGGTCGTAGGTTCGAACCTAAAGCAGGCACTTAATTTAATCACCACTGGTCTCAAAACTGTGAAGGAAAACGTCGTGAGGAAACCGGCATGTCTTAGAACCAAAAATTCGAAGACATGTAACATCTACCAACCCGCACAGGGCCCGCGTGGTAGATTACGGCCCACTCCCTCTCACAGAGAGGAGGCCTGTTTCCCAGTAGTGGGAACATTAATAGGCTGATGATGATAACGATGATAAAACATACAACTATACCTAATATTTTCTTAAAAGCTTGACGCTTATCTTAGGGCGTATTGCACCAATAAACCTGAACGCGATCAGACCAACCAACTGTCAGTGTCAATATTTCTTTGAAATATTGATACTGACAGTTGGTTAACTCGGATTAGACGTGCTGATCGCGTTCACTTTCATTGGTGAAATTCGCACTTAGTGTAAAAAGGACATTTACACCTGCACCCTAATTACGTAATACACGATCAATCACAATTTGAATTGGTTTGAAACAGATTGCTAATCCATTTCTTCATAAGTTCCAAAATAAAATCTGCTCAACAACGTAAATAACGCAATGAATATTGTTGAACTGTCAAAATTAAACAGATTAGTTGGAATCGTTTACGAAAATGTGTTGCGTAATTAGACAGCAGGTCCTGCTCCACAACTATCTTGGGGTCGGCTTCCAGTCTAACCGCATACAGCTAAATACCAGTATTTTACATGGAGCGACTGCCTATCTGACCTCCACACTGGGTAATACGATAACCCTTGGTAAGACTGGTGTCAGACTTTCCGGCTTCTGACGACTCGTAACGGCTCTCAAAGATCCGCGAATGACAGCCGGGACCAACGGCTTAACGTGCTTGCCGAGGTACGGAGGAGTCTCGGTATGTAAAGATGGTCACCCATCTACGGACCAACCCCGGCAAGCGTAGCTTAACCTGATGGATCGACCCATCTGTGATCCGGCTGTTATTACTCAGCCACGAGGTCCTTAGGTGTGAGTACTATATTACTATAATAGAATACTATAATAGAATACTATAATAGAATACTATAATAGAATACTATAATAGAATACTATAATAGAATACTATAATAGAATACTATAATAGAATACTATAATAGAATACTATAATAGAATACTATAATAGAATACTATAATAGAATACTATAATAGAATACTATAATAGAATACTATAATAGAATACTCTGATAATAATAAGATGTCTTTCATTTACTTCAATGTGCCTTTTTTTTTTTTGGGTTGTAAATCATCCAATAACTTCTCCCGCTCTGGGCGGAGCGGAAGGGCGTGTCAGACTCTTACTGACTAAAACCCACCCGTGTTTCTTCCCTTGCCTAGCCAGGGGCCACGGTTTCCCCTTAGGACTATCCGCAACCCCGGTAGGCATCGGCCCTAGCGGACCCCTTCAGTTTCGCTGACAAGTTTAAGCGAGTATGTCATTCTCACTCCGATGTCTGCTGGTGGCGCTTATGTTGGATTATTTTGCTCCCTTCAAATTATAGGCGAGGACGCTGGCACACTAAACACAAGTTAAATCGAAAACACTCTTTCCTTTAGTTGTACTCGTAACGCTGCATAGTGTTTAGATAGGTGTTTTTGTACAACAGAAGGTAATTTTTTTTTTTTTTTTATATGCTTTAGTTGAATGGTGCTAAAGCGTCATGCTCATAATGAGCTGTATGAGACGGGAGTCAATAGGAATTTAGGGAAGAAAAGTTCACAAATCCCCATTGATGGGGAATGTCAACGGGGATTAGTGGAATAACCCAATGAACGGGAATAGTAGATTGTTATACAAGGGTCGAAAGAAATCAAATCCCATACGAGGTATTTAGACGCCCGAGCGCAGCGAGGGCGGCTATAGTCCGAGTAGGAATTGATGTCTTTCACCCGTGATATAAGGAAAGTAAAACATAGTGTTTAAAATAGTTATTGATATTAAATAACATGATTAGTACCTATTCAAAATGAACTGAGAAGTTAGAACAATTTGTGTTTTTTTTTTAAATATGGAACACACCGCGTCACCGCTGCGGGCCGTCCCAGCCATATGTATTTTTTTTTATTCACACTGGCTGTTTTATATAAACAGTCAGTGTGAATTTAAAAAAAATACCTCACAAGACCGGAGCCCATTGTTTCCACTTTTAGGGATTTCTCCCTTTTTTTGGGAAAAATGGCCAATAATAAGCATGGCTTAGGGATATTTTATTTTGGCAGGGAAATTTAGGGAAAAATTGAACTTGAGTTGGTAGCCCTATTGTTTATACTAGGCAGCACCCGATGTACTACTTTACTCTATGGCACCACCGACCACCGATTGAATAACGGGGATTCACTTAAACTTGTAATACGTCTAATTTTAGTTTACCATGTTATTGTTAATAGTACTATTTTCCTGACTAAATACGACATCGGAAATAAGTCGCATTATACCTAGAGCTGGTTTGTTTTGTCACTCTCGATTTATAATGAATGTTTTATAGGTAATTATGCTATAAAAATTAAAAATTCCCTAAACAAAGGAATTTTTATATTTTTTAGGGTATTTTAGGAATAATTCATTATGAAACTGGGGAAAAACCAAAAACGTAAGTGGAAACACTGCCGAAGCTTTTTTGTTTTTATTCTATTCGATATTTGTCATGTAAAAAGGTTCGTAGCAGACTACCTAACCAAAAGTTCTATTTTTAAAATTCATTCCCGCCCTAGGGCGGGAAGCAATTACTATGAGTCTTTCCCGCCCTAGAGAGGGAAGCAGCATTTTCCACCCGCTACTCGGATCAAACAAACACTACTTTCCGAGCATGAGAGATGAAAAGAATTTTCCTCTTAGAAGTTTTAAATGTCAACTGTTTATTTTATTTTATTCTATTCGGAAAACGCACTGCTAATTTACAGTGTTCTAAAACAATACAAAACTGAAGGCCATTTACAAGTTTCTGCTGATATCACTAAAAATAAAAACGTAAAAAAAGGTCGGTGCAAAAAACAAACGCTATAAATAAACTGGTAAACATCGCCTCTTCATCTTTACCATTTTTTTCAAACTAACCTATACTTAGTTTGAAAAAAAAACATGAAAAGTACCTACCTCTTTAAAAAGAACAGTAACGTGATTGTAAGAAAAATAAATGGAGTGGCATCGGCCCAGGGGGCCAAGTCTACTAATTTAAAAACGTTCGTTTAACGTAAACGTTAAACGTCGTTTTAAAACGTTTGTAAATTAGTAGACTTGGCCCCCAGGAATAACGCAAAAAATAATGTTGGGATACAGGTTTTTCCAATCTTTGAATTCTAAACTCCAAAGTTTGTGTTAGTGCTGGCTAGACAAATGACAATATTTTTTAGTACCGAATAATAAATTCTACTCTTTCTCATATTACCTATTTATCAGTTTTATTTGCATTAAGTCTACTTACGTAGGTACCTATATTAATTGGTATACTAAATACTAGGAGTGGTTGGAGAAGCATAATTAATTGTGTTATTTTAAAGACCTCAAGTTTTTCTCAGTGATATATCTATATTATATAAGCGATAGTTTTGAAATTCCGTAAAGCAGCTACCTTTATTTATAAATTCCAACTTTATAACTTCTCATTTGCTTTGTAGATATAGTCACTAGCATTTGACTCAACACTTTGCCACAGATTATTATAAAAATGGTTTCGTTATTTCGAACACGAGGTGCATCGTTATGTAACCAGTTAAGAGAATTGCATAAAAATGCAGATGCATTTAGTGTTCCAACTGTTAACATAAACATGGAAAAAAAAGCACTTCTAGATGTCCTGCCTGAAGTCATAAACTCCGTAGTGACTGGTCCTAACTTGTCACAGCTACCTGAAGTTTCAACAAGGGTAAAACAGGTTAGTTACTATGTACAAATTAATTTAAATCAGAAATCAGAATTATTTATTTGTAAAACATAGGTTAAAGGTCAAGGTCTTATACAATAATAATAAGTTGCGCTATGTTTTGTCATTGATGATGATGACATACAAATATCATATGTAACTAGAATAAGAATGTAATTTGTGGAGATAAATAAACATGATTTTATCATTAAAGATTATATAAAAATAAAGACAGACAAACTTTAACGTAGAAAACAGACAAAAAATATCAAAATAAAAAAATATCACAAATAGAATACATGCATGCAATACATTGGAATATTAATAGGTTAGTTACAGTGTTTTATCATTTAGAAAAGGTAATCTGCATTTTATGTTTTATAATATGGTATGTTCCATGTACAAGGACTTTGTGCGACGAAAATATCAAGCAAATAAAAAAAAAAATTGCGTGGTCATACATGAAAATAAAAAGTAATAAAATATATACGTGTCGACTTGAGAACCTTTTTTTTTCGTCCGTTAAAAATTAAAACTAGGCTTTACTTAGACACCAACTTAATAATGTTACAGCTTTTGGATTACACATTGACTGGAGGAGAGCTATTACGTGGAATTAAAGTTTCTATTGGATATAGAATTTTTGAAGAGCCGTCCAATTTCTCTGAAGAAACACAGCATTTGGCACGTATTCTTGGCTGGACTACAGAATTGGTAAATATTTACAACTATAACTATGTACAGTAGGTACAACTCGTGATTGCGGTCAGAAAAACATACCGCGTAATCACTGAACACTCGCCAATCGAATACTAGTTTCGCCGGCCACTTAGAGCCAGTACAGTCACGAGCACCAATATGTATCCACTTAGCAAAATTCAAAAGCGATTTTCTCGCGTAATATTGACTACAACTTTGAGACTACCAAAATACTATATTCGGTAACAACATAAAATAACAATCAACACAGTAGGAGCAAATCACTTTTAAAAGTTGCTAGGTGTATACATATTGGTGCTCGTGACTGTACACCAGCGAGAATAGGTAAATCAATGGCGGAGGTGCTACTAGCTTGAAAAAAAACCGCTAGCCGCGTTTATCACGGGCATAAAAAGGTGCGAAATCACCTTTTAAACATTATGAACTGCTAGAGTCAGATTTTGTTCGAAATCTCGTTATTTCATTTAAATCAAGCTAATACAAACCTTCTTACAACAGTTACAGGCATATCTCTTATTCATGGATGACATAATGGATGGAGCAACAATGCGGCGTGGAAACCCGTGCTGGCACCAACAACCTAATATCGGTTTATTTGCGATCAACGACGGCACACTTATTTATCAATCTATGATGCAAATACTAGAAATATACTTCGCAAAAACTTCTTTCTACTCAGAGTTGATAAAGCTTTTTAATGAGGTAGGTGTGCAAGCAATGTTTTACTCATTTACCCATAGAAACCTACTTTGGGACTGCGAATCCTACTTTAGAATGTCGAACCCTACTTTGGGACGGCTTACCCTAATTTAGGATGAATCCTACTTTAAGACAGCTAATACTAGTTTTAGGTATGATGATCCTAAAATTCATTCTTCATGTTACAAAATTTTTTATTTTATTTTTTCAATCTTTTTTTTTTGTTTATTGAGGGTTTGATCAGTATGACCATTGACCATGCCACCCCCATAATTAACTATACAATGTCGCACATGGGCATGTGACCGCCCGTATTTTACTGAATATTTGTGAAAAATTATCGAAAATTAAAAGGTAAATTTTCAGTAAACTCTATCTTTAATATTTTTCATGTCATAATTTGTTTTATACTTTGAGTAGGATTTGCCATATCTCCGATGTTATTGGGCCGATTTGGATTCTGTTTATTATTTCTAAAAGCTTATGATTTATTTTATCGAATTAATAAACATTTTTTTTATTGAAAGTCGACTATGAAAAAAAAAACGGGAGGTGAAGACAAAAAAAAAATTTGAATTTATTTTATAAGCCACAAGTGTAAGACCATAAAATCTTGGGGATATCGAAAGAAAAAAAAAAAAAAAGAAAAAAAAAAGTTATGTTATACCCCTCTCTTTTAAACTGAATTTTCGATAATTTGTCATGAGTATTCAGAAAAATACGAGCAGTCATATGCCCATGGGCGCCATTGTATAATGAAACGACAATTATTTATTTTTAAAGGGACTTTGCAGAGCGGCGATGGGACAATACCTCGACTTTACGTCAAGTCACAACAAGCATAAGAACAATCTTGACGTATTCATCTTAGATCATTATAACATTATTACCACTCACAAGACATCCTACCACTCGCTCAGATTGCCTATATTTGCAGCTCTGCTTTTAGTTAAGAATGGAAAAGAAAAAGCTACTAAAGAATTAAATAATATTTGTATGGACTTTGGGAGCCTGATGCAGTGTCAGGTAAGAAGAAAGTCATATAAGAATATAACAGTAGAGGATCCAGGGGCGGGGGGGGGCGATGGCGCTTAAGCCCCTTCTAAAAGCATCTGGCTTCTTCTGTATTATTAAACTACCTTAATTGTCGTCAATTATCCTTAACTTAATAGGTATTATGTTTTGAGGTTTTTTTTCTATATGTTGTTTTGTCACGCCAGTCATTCTGCTACTCACGCTACATCGACGCGAAGCCTGTTACCATGGATTCAGTCATTGAAATTCGTCAGTTATTTAAAAAAAATCTGCTGTTCCATACATTTTGACCGCGTAGGTATTGCACTTTTCTATGAAAAAGCTGTTTTTTTTTAAATAACCGACGAAAAATTTCAATTCAGGGGGGTACAGAATCAGAATGTACTTAGGCTTCGCGTCGATGTCCCTGACACCCTGTATTCACCGAGATATAGAGATATCTCGAGATACTTCGTTAGGTTGTAGACTACCAGAGGGTAGTGAGGAATACCAGAGGGTGGTCTATTGAGGAATTTACGAAAAGTAATAAGAGGAGGCTTGCTATGCACTATGCAAAATAAAATGTGTGCTTTTTTGTGTTTACTTTACTAAAAAGCTACCCTCAGCGGGGTCAAGGCCCCCCCCCTCCCCAAACGACAATCCTGGATCCGCCACTGAATATACAGGACCTACATCGTTAAACTCTCACCTTCCGCTCTTGAGGGTCGACAGAAACTACAGAACGATATCTGCTACGATCCTTACATACTCCGAACATAAGAATATACCTAATTTCCCTACAGATTTATGGTTGTACATTTTCAACCCAAAGGTTTCAATTTGGTAGAGAGGCCAAACCTTACTATTCATTACAATTCAGCACCCTAATTACGTAATGCACGATCAATTTTAAATTGAAACCAATTGAAAAAGATTGCCAGTCCATTGCTTCATAAGTTCGACAAAAAAAATTGACAAATTTTTTTTGCGTAATTGTGGGGCCGGTGCTGATTGCTTCATCATAAGACATACATTGTTTCTGTTTAAAGGACGATTACCTGGACGCTTATGGCGATGAAATCGACACAGGAATGACCGGCAGAGATATCCAAGAAGGTAAATGTTCCTGGGTAGCCGTGACAGCGCTGCAGCACTGCAACGACGCACAACGTGCTATCTTCAAAGAATATTACGGTAGCAACGACCCAGAGCATGTGAAGCGAATCAAGCAGCTTTATGACGAATTACACCTACCTCAATTGTATGAACAGTATGAACGTGCAATGTATGATGATTTAATGCGCCGAATACACGCCTTACCAAATGAAAGGGATAGGATTGTCATAATAGAAGTTTTAAATGCCAACTATAAACGGGTTTATTAAAATAAGCACTTCAATACTCGGTGGTTGGAAAAAACATGTTTTTTTATTTATCCTTCTTTCCAAGTATAATTCCCTAACTGTGGACTTTCATGCCGGCTCTTTTCTATAGGAAACGACCAATTGGAACCGTGCACCTAGCTTCTAACGTTTCATAAAAGCCCGTACAGGTTTACGTGAAATAAAATATTTTAATTTTGATTGTGACTGTCCATGTTATTTTCAAACTGACCTTCAGTTTGAAAAAAATAAAACTTGTGCTATCGAGGAACTCGCTCCTTCCTTCTTACGTACCTATGATTTAAAACAAAAACAAAATTTTCGCCATCTTAGATTTATATTCTGACGTCACTATCGACTTTTACACTAAAAATTTTCGCTGCCGCCATGTTGCATTTACATTTTAATAGTTAATTGATTCAGGCGTGACTCGTGACATTGCGGAAATCCATTAAAAACGCAATATACGTCGATAAATTTAGTAACCTATTCCTAGAGTCATAAAAAACCCTGTAAGAAATCGACACGTGTTTCACCTCTCAACGAGGCATCCTCAGGCATGTGTCCATTTCTTACAGGATTTTTTATGACTCTTTAGAAATAGTTAAGCGGAATTACTAAATATATTTACATGTATTTTATTTTACATTTTGATGTCACTATCGGTTTAAGCACCCTCGAAAACTATGAAAACAAAACCCACAACGAAAAATAAAATAAAATATCGCTGCCATCTTGGATTTACAGTCAGAAACAGTGGTCGTCCGAAATATGAAGATATTTCCACCCCAAAACGTAGTAGGTTCCTATAATCTAATTATCCTAAACTTTTATTTTTTAACAGAACGGCTACAAAGATCTATTGGGACGAAACCACCACAAGGAAGGCAGGCACAGACATTCAAGAAGCAATATTATCCTAGGTTTCCAGTAAAAGCGCTAGAGCGCTGCAATGAAGCACAACGTGTCATCTCCAAAGAATACTACGGCAGCAAAGACCCACAACAAGTGAAGCGAACCAAGCAGCTTTATGACGAAGTGCAAATTGGCAAGGTGTATGAAAAGTTTATGCGTTATTTTTATGAAAGTTTCGTTAGAACGTCGAATACGTGCGCTACCAACAGAAGGAGAGACGCAATTATTCTTAGAAATTATAGAAGCCAATTTACTATATAAAATTACTTAAATGTGACCATAATTTACTGACGCAGGGAATTACTGTTACGTAAACATGACGTAATCTTTGTTGTAAATGAATAATTACGCAAAATAATCAAATTATGAATACAAGTTTTTAAGCATTGATAATGCTTTTGGCTGTTGCTAGTCGTCCGGTAAACGGACGATTAATTTATAATGTTATTCGTCCGTTTACCGGACGATTAATTTATATGTTATTCGTCCATTTAAATCCGTTTGAATAACATATTATGTTATTCGTCCGATAACCGGATGAATAAATATTATAAATATAATAAAAGCAGTTCTATTTTTATGATTAACTAGCTTTTGCTACGGTTTCGCCATCGTGAATGTCGGAAATTATCCCACGGGAACGTATTTAACGGGATAAAAAAAAACTATCGTCCTGGTAGGTTAAACCCGTGTGCTAAATTTCATCCAAATCCGTTCAGCCGTTTTAGCGTGAAATCTGAGCAACAAAATATAAAAATATAAATTCCCAACATTTTTTAATTTCAACACTATATTTGTCATTTTGTTTGCATTATCTGGAAGGAATATTCGAGTGCCATGGATTTGTTTTGACGTTTCAATGTTGATAGCATGGCGTGTTTTATTGTTAGCTCTGTCTTTCTTGCTCACTATTCCACAAGACCGAAAGAGATAGGGGGGCGTTTAGTTTCACAGAGAATCCCAATAAAATTGTGTTTTGAGAAAAGGTAATGTTGAACAAATAATTATATAAATGTAATTCAGCTTACTTAATACTGAAGCTGCTGACAATGAGAGATTGCTAGGTCATACAAAGGTCTGCCGTGGATGTGGTATCTCAGTACCTAGTCGTTTCGCGGTGCGTCGGACGTTTTTTTCTGTTTACTGCACGCGCCGCCTAGGCCTGTCCTGTGAGAGTGAATTTTTTATCATTTTATTGTATGTACCTATGATAAAAGAATTTGGCAATAAATTCAAAGTTTTATTTATTTTAATGACAATTCAATACCAACAAGTAAAGAAAAATTATATTAACGAGAAAGGAAGTATTCCAGTAAGTGCTCGTAGGGATCTTGACCATTTTCCGGGCTCTGGAATTTTTCTGAAAGCCGTGGAATACCACTCCTCCTCAAGCTCCTCAGGACATGTTGCCTCCTTGTCACTACGTCACTTTGTGCTAGCGACAGTTTTCGGGGGCCCATTATTGAGTGTGCAAGTCATCCCCTGCCATTTTATCCGTGTATAAAATGACATTGGTCAAGCAGGGGACATAGACATTTCATAGTTCTAGGTAACCAATCCACTATAGCCACCCAAATCCATAGCCCAATTTTTTTTGTTTCCATTTTCTGCAACAGTCCTGCACCAAGCGGGGGTTGACCTTGGGTGCACTTGCATAGTGCATACAGGGATAATTGTCGGTTGGTGCCTCATTCCATTTAAAATTGTCTAAAAGGCCTCTGCGAGTTGACTTCGGCCCCTCGTACGTCTTCCAAAAGATCCCGGTCTTTTGGTCCCATGGTCCCGAGATATGTAACCACAAAAATAGAATAATAAATAATAATAATAGTTTATATTTACCCGCCATATATAATATTATTTCAATTTCTAGTATGTAAAATTAAATTGACTTTTAAGTTATGACAGCTGACTGCTGTCAAATAATAAACAATTTTTGTAATTTACGGACGACTAGCTTTACTCTAAAAGGTTATCTATTCGTCCGATAGTCGGACGACTAATTTATTTTTTTATTCATCGGTTTAGCGGACGAGTAGACACTTCGAATGCTTTTTCGATTGCTGCCTGCAGTAAACCCGTTTTGAAGAAAAGTGCGACTGGGGGTACAATCCTCAATTATTAAGATAGAGTAATGAACATGGTATCATAAGATGCGTTACTAAAAGGGATACAATACTGCAAAAACACAAATTTTCAGCTCTTTCTTTTGGGACTGTTTTCAAAGAATCTTAAATTTCTCAAAAAAGTAAATATACAATGTGGAGACTACAATACAACAAAAAATTTAAATAATGGCACTACTAATGTTTAAGAGTATTTTGGAACTGTCAAATAAATCCTAGCTTCGCAAAAAAAAAACGAGTTTTTCAAACAAATTAAATGTAATGTGAGCCGGATCCACCCTAAGCCTATAAATTCCGTTTACCCAACTAGGCCTTGGGTGAATTCTCGGGCATACATTTCAGAATATCCACCTTAGGGTGGATTTTTGGGGTGGATAACTGAAATAGCCCGAGCCGACTAT
This sequence comes from Conistra vaccinii, assembly GCA_948150665.1. Lineage (NCBI taxonomy): Eukaryota > Metazoa > Arthropoda > Insecta > Lepidoptera > Noctuidae > Conistra > Conistra vaccinii. Next base: position 10,004,991 of record OX411327.1, on the reverse strand, counting down.
AGATTTGACCGAGCTATAATGACTAAACTATTGAATATATTCAATTGAATTTTCGTATACAGAATGGGAACGTCATTATGGACACACCGTTTAATTTATTGTTGTATTGTCGTCTCCACCTTGTATATAACACTGTGTAGCTGTTTAATCCCTTTCAGAGACACCTTTTTGTGATTTCACATATTTCGTTCAGAATCTGGCCATTTGTCATATTGACAAATTGCAAAAGCAAGGTCTTACAGTACAAATAAAGAAAAAATAAAAAAATTAAAGGCCACCCTTTACTATCTACTATCTTAATTAGCCTCATAGTTGACGCTAATTAAGATAGTCCTCTGAGTTGTATGGGCGCTCATACAATTTAGAGGACTAGTTTCTGGACACAGAACTATTTAGGTACCTATACGAATGAAACTCCTTACGGAACCCTCGGTGCGCGAGTCCGGGTCGCTCTTGTTTACTATGGGACCAAATCTGTAGGGCCATTCCCTACGCTGTTATATGAGTTTGTAAAATACTGTTTTCATTACGTTTTAGTTAAAAGAATAACAGTAATCGAATTATAATAATAGCTTTTTATGCCAGTAAACATTACAGTCAGCATCTTTTATTGTGAAACTAAGACTCTAGGTTATTCTCCACATAACTACAGTATGCGAAATAAAGTTTTTGAAGGTTGCCGAGCGTTACTTCCAAGTTAGGCGCTTTCCATAATATCATATTTGGAAATCCAATAAAAGTCCATCGACTTTGTTTGATTGGCTTTGATGCATACAACAATATGCATCAAAGCCTCTACCGGTTGATAATCTAACAATTTTACGATATGATCACTAATGTCCAAACATTAGTGGATCAATTGATCAAACACATACTTACATGATGTGGGCTGGCCACATCATGAAGTAGTCATGCGTTTAACTGGTCATATCGTCAAACATTGAGTACCTATTCAATGATCTGACCAGACCACAATCATCATGATGTGACCAGCGGTCGATGTTTCATTTCATGAAATACAACCATTTCGTGAATTGGTCACGCACGACATCAGTACCTACGCAACAGTATTGAGTGCGCGGCATTTATAGTTCGATTCAAATTCGGAAGTTAGTTATTGGCTGCGCAGTACCCCTCACCCCCACTGATCCATATATTCGTTACTGCGCAGCGCCTCGCCTCTTTTCCGAGTCGGCCCGCCATTAAGTTTGAATCGGGCTGTAGGCACGGACGCGGTAGGCGTAGCGAGCGGCAGTAGGTCATTATTTCAAGGTCACTGCCGAGACATAATCAATCAGCCTATTCATGTTCCTACTGCTGGGACACAGGCCTCCTCTCTGTGAGAGAGAGTGTTTGATTCTAAGACATGCTGGTTTAATCACGATGTTTTCCTTCACCGTTTTGAGTGCAGTGGTGATGAAATTATTTACACAAAGTAAAGTGGGGCTGCTACCACTGGTCCACCACTACTCTGAGAGAGACATAATACTGTTACTTGATAATACTGTGGTTACGGTGTGGAGTTGTTTTTCGAAAGTCAAAGTCTAAATGGGTTGCCATTATATCGATTACGCACAAGTATTATGAATAATGCATGTTTCTACCTAAACAATTACTGCGAAATTTCCAGTAGCTATATATTGCAGAAATATTGTATGTTTTCTTATTTTTTGTATGTGACTGCACCTGTCTAGTCTGAGCAATGGCTACTTTACTCCGTCGTAATACATTGTTTTACAACCAGTTAAGACATTTGCATAGGAGTACAAATGGATCTAGTGTACCAACTTTTAATATGAACACGGATAAGAAAGCATTTCAAGCGGTCCTGCCTGAAGTCATTAACGCCGTAGTGACCAGTCCTAGGTTAACTGGAATGCCTGAAGTTGCAAGCTGGATAAAAAAGGTGAGTAAGCCATACAGCAGGCTCGTGACTTCCTCCCGTAGCTTGCGGCCGGTTCGTAATTCAGGATTACGATCGATAGATGCCATGAAGACGACACTTGGGATGTTCTTCCTTTTCATTTAATGGTGTACAACAGCATTATTCTGCGGGAAAACACTATATGCGGGAAGCATCGTGAAACTGCCAGCAGCTTTCTTGATTAGATGTTCCTATTTTTGTTACAGATAATAGAATTCACGGTGGGTGGAGGGAAACTAGGAAGAGGATTGATGGTGTCCATTGGATACAAAATGTTTGAAGAACCGGAGCACTTCTCCGAAGAAACGCAGCATGAAGCTCGCGTTCTAGCGTGGTGTGCAGAAATGGTAAACCATTATTTTTATAACTAAATATTTTTTTTTTGCCAGGTAATAGATTCACCCCTAATGCATGTACCTTATGCGCTACTGCCAAACCCTTCGGGGCGTCATATTATGTCGTACCTGATAGCATGGCCTCTATCAATAGGTATAACGCTGGTAACACAAGTCCGCCGCGAAACCATAGCAGCGAAACCGCATTAGTTCAATTCAACTAGCTCACGTCATGTTCCACTACACGAAATTCGAGTAGCGGAACATGACGCGAGCGGCGGAGGTGTGCTACTGGCGTTATAGTTTATCCCTAACTGGGCCGTGAGAAGTCTTGATGAGTATGTATGTATATGTATATGTAGTATCTGCTGCCTGTTAGTACTTCTCATGAATAAGAGATATTTAGCGTCGGATGCCCTCCAGATACATGGATCGGCGAGGAGTAAGTCCAGGAGTAGAGTTGATGTACAGTGGGTTCCAGAGAAACTTCACCCCCTAGCAATGTAAAAAACAATGCAAGAGGATGAGGTTTCTCTGAAGCCCGCAGTACCTTGTCTACCCCCATGTCCTGATGTCTTGTCTGCCCTCTTCCTCTCTCCTAATTTGGCTGTGCCCGACAGGGTCCATATCTTTTCTTTTCTTTTCTTTTTAAAAAAAAAACGTTGCCCCACGCTAGGAATTTCTCCTGTATTGTGGGTGCGTTTACAAACATTTAAATTCACAAACACAAACAGCCAGACCCGGAACAACTACTTGCAGATCATACAAATATTTGTTCCGTGTGGGGATCGAACCCGCGACACGCAGCGCAGCAGTCAATACCACTGCGCCAACCGTGCCGTCATATTGGTCTTTTACTTTGCTATGCCATCTATGTAATACATATGGATTGCAATACAGAATTGAGTATTTAGTACAATCGCGATGAGAATTTGAAGAACAGGACATTCTGCTGCTGTGTGGCGGCTGTGACTTTCCGTATATTCTGCACTTACCTGTTTGGGAAAACATTGAAAATAGAATAAGTTATCTTAATTTTAGCTTTGTGAAATCTTATTTCAACAGATGGTGGTAAATTTTCTGATACTGGACGATTTAGCAGATAATGCAAAAACTCGACGAGGCAAGCCGTGCTGGCACCTCCAACCAAATGTCGGACTCAACGGTGTCACAGACGCTTTACTCCTGTACCAAGCCTCGTTGGATGTACTGGAGCTTTACTTCGGGCAAAAGCCTTTTTTCGGTGACTTGTTAAGAATTTTTAATGAGGTAAGTTATCATAATTATAATAAGGGTCTAATTCTATAAAAGCACTTATTTTTACCCAACTGCGACGAAGCCAAAAAAGGAGGTAACCGTCCTTTCGTGCTTGACCTTAGATTATTACTAGTCAAAACAAAATAAGGTATTTAAGGAGTACCATGAAAATTAATTAATTTTACTATAATTACTTTTAGTAAATATAAAACAATCTTATTGTTTACCGTTTAGGCTAGTCACTGTTTAAATAAATTATATATCAATAAACATGATTGTTGATTTAACTCGAAATAAAAGAGAAAAAATGATTTAAAAAAAACATAAACAGCGAAAAGTCACTAAAAACTAAAATTTTCTTCACTTTTTACCCGACTGCCCCAGAAGGAGGGTAATGTTTTTATTTCTCTTTCTGTATTTTAATAACGCGCCGTCCTCTTTTAGCTACCTATGCATTTCGGAAGCCTAGAATACTTGCTCTCAATGAAATGCCTCACGTTTTCAGCTGGCAACTCTTCCCAGCCAATTTTCAAAGCGTCAATCAGTTGCTGCTGGTTGCAGACATCTTGCTTACTCTCTCTAACCCCTCGTTTCAAATGGTGCACATGTGCTCGATTGGATTTAAGTCCGACCTGTTTGCTGTCCACGGTAAAACGAGAATGTGAGAGTCTTCCAGCACAGTCTGGGTTTGCGTTAGCTGTGTGTGCACGGATCCATGACCCATTTACTGTGCAAATAGGATCACATGAGGCCTGATTATTTTCTCAATGTAACGCTGAGCAGTTACGAAACCCTCATTTAAAACAGAGAGCTCAGTTCTGCCATATAAGCTAATCCCATCCCAAATTATTACATTTCGCCATTCTTAATTGTGCGCTCATTTCTTGCAGAAGATTTTGGGAGGCTGAGTGTGTATCTTGGGTTTTTTTGTATATCAATGTTTTCGACGCATTTTTTTTTTGTCGAGTCGGTTACGAATTTCATAGCGAAAGTTGTTCAGTATGACAGGTAGAATGGCCCCCTTGACGGATGCAAGTGAATAAATCGCCACCCTGCATTATTTTCACAGTTTCAATTTAATTATGCTACCTTTAATCTGAATAATAATTCATTCATTTTTCATCTTGGTTATTTCAATATCTATATTATAATTTTTACCCTAACCACTTCTGTGTACCAGTGTACTTTACTACTACATATTGCTGAATTTGTCGATTCGCTCACAAATAAATTGAATTCGTACGAATCGCCTCAAGAAAAACGAATATTTATTAAAATGGTCGATTCGTCCGGATTCGTACGAGTTAATTCGGGCGAGTCACCAATAAGCCCCTAACCTATCTGTCCGTTACTTTTTCACGCCTTAACGGCTGAACTGATTTGGATGAAATTTGGCACACTAACATAACTCCATGTGGGCGAAGCCGCGGGCAAAAGCTAGTAACTAATAAATTATTTGAAAAATATTTTTTTTG